>OZ007560.1:36142445-41142445 GCA_963931875.1 Pollenia griseotomentosa
ATAAATTTCAAAAAAATTTTAGTTTTTTGTTTATTAACTTCATGTGTATCTTGAAACTGAAACACTGATTACTTTTTGCTCGAAAAAAAGAGCAATCTAGAAGATTTTTTTATGTCTTTTAAATTTAGCATGTACAAGTAGAAAACATATTTTTGCTGTTTTCTGTTTTATTTTTGCAATTTCCTAAATTACATATATTTTCCTACTAATTGCAGTTTTAGCTAATTTCTTTTGTATTCTTTAGCTGCTGTTTTTCCCTGAATTTCCTACTTTTTTTTTAGTATAATTAACAAAATCTTAGTTAAATGAGTCATGCAAATTGTACTTATTATTATTATTGAACTTGTTAAAAGTTATACAAATACAAGTAAAAGTATTTTTTTTTTAACATAAAAACTTTTAAAAAAAACATATTTTTTAATTAATATTACAATAATTTGTAGTTATTACTTTAAGGTTTTGAATTGTTTTATTTTATCTTTAAGATTGTTTATATTAATAATATTGAAGAAACAGCAATTGCAATAAATAAAAAAACAATTTTAATAAAAAAAAACAAGCAAGACAACAGCTTTATTAAATTAAGCACTTAAAAGTCTTTGAAAAAAATTAATTAAAAAGGAAAATCATTTCGTAAATTACTAAGGCTGGGATTTTGATATCTCAGTTAAACTAGGTTTAGTTAATCTGAAAACAGATTTGTGCGCCATAACCAAGTTTGTATAAAAAATTTTTTAGTTTTTTAGTAAAATGTTGACCTTTAATAATAAAAATAAAAAAATTACATTTCGCCTGCAAAATTCCGAGTTTTAGACTACGTTAAACTAAGTTTAAACTTAACCTACATCTCAAGAATGCTTAAGTTCCAAGAAATGTTTGATGTTTTATTGATTTTCTGGCGAAAACAATAAAACAATTTGTTTTTAAATTGTGTTTTTTTTTTCTTAACCCACTTACAACTACAATTAATGTTGGGAAAATTCCAACCAACTGTAGTAGCGGATGTTAGAAACTCACTGTTTATTGTTGGTATTTTGTTAAAGTGTTGATATCGTTGCAAATATCACTTGGGTGTTTGTAATTCTCATTTATTCTGCAGTTTTATTTGCATAATAAATTTAGCTTTTCTAAAGTCTTTGGAAAAAGGTTTCCTGATGTTCTAATTTAAACAACCAGTGAAATGCGCATAAGCATTAGCTTATCCTCCACCAATCAATTTCGGTGTATTTGTTAAAAATGAAAAGTAAAAGTTAGCACAACAAACAAAATCTTATTAAGTTTTATTAAAATTTAAAGAAGCTTTTGCATAAATAAACTTTTTAAAAATCCAACATTTTTTATTTTTCGAATTTATTCTATGAGTTAAATTTCAGTTATGTATTTTATAAAGGAAATAATTCCCAGTTTCTACTTTTAAAAATCCTAATACTTAGTCTGGGTTCATACTATTAAGGTTTTCTTTGGGAAAGTCTGAGTTTATTGATGAGAGGGGAGAGAATAATAACATGTTCTCTTCCCCTCTCACCAATAAACTTAAACTTTCCCAAAGAAAACTTTCATACTGTGAACCCAGACTAAGTATTAGGATTTTTAAAAAGTTTATTTATGCAAAAGCTTCTTTAAATTTTAATAAAACTTAATAAGATTTTGTTTGTTGTGCTAACTTTTAGTTTTCATTTTTAACAAATACACTGAAATTGATTGGTGGAGGATAAGCTAATGCTTATGCGCATTTCACTGGTTGTTTAAATTAGAACATCAGGAAACCTTTTTCCAAAGACTTTAGAAAAGCTAAATTTATTATGCAAATAAAACTGCCGAAGAATATTAAAACCAGTAGAAAAGTATAGAGGATCAAGCTCGGTCATCTGAAACCCTACACCATAAATTTTGAGAGTGTAGCTTCTTTGGGACCCATGGGCAATCATGGGCCGTCCAAGACGAAATTATGTTATGAGGTTTAGATTCACAGAGGTTGTCTAAATTTGAGGTATCAGCGGTCAATGGAAATAATCGCAACAGGGAGATAATCTAGAGTTTTTTGTGGAGGAAAATTGATTATTTGGACGTAGGGAATATGTGGTTTCAACAGGATGATGTTATTGGACCCACAGCAAGAAAACAATGGATCTTTTAAAAGAAAACTTTGAAAAATCGCATAATTTCTCGTAGACAAGCAGTTAATTGATCACCAAGATCGTACGAGTTCCTGCCCTGCTCAAAACTACAAAAAACTTTCTGTCTTAGGAGGGCACACAGAAAAACTTCTCCAACATTTTTCACCAATTAAAGCATTAATCAAAAATATAATCAGTTTTAATTAAAATTTTAATAAAGTGAATTAAACGTTTAATCAAGTGAATTAAACGTTTAATTAATACTATTAACTGGTTTAATTGATATTATAAATTTGTTTACTGGTGCAAATTTAATTTATTTTTTAATTAATATCACAAATTTTTTATTTCAAACCAATTTTTATTTTTTTCTGTGCAGTATTGTGTTATGGGTATAAAAATGATCCCACTTAAATACAAATTCAAATTAGATTCGATACTGAGTGTATTCTTTATTTGTTGGTATCTATCATAATAAATTCTTTTCATAAAATTCCAGTAAAATTCTTTAAATGGTAAAATAATTAAATACATAACATCAATTAAATTTAACCATTTGTAATGAATAAAAAGAAATACCAGTTATTTTGACAATTTTGACAAAACCAAAATCAACTCAATATATTTATAGCCAAAAATAACTATAAAAAACAATAAAAAAAATTTGATTATTAAATTACGTCAATTTAGTTGGCTTTTGCTATTCCACGCTTTAAAATCAAAAATTATACATATACACACACATTAACAGACACTCCAAATTAAATTAAATCATTTGATTTAAAAAATCAGTCACACATGTCTGTCTTTTTATACCCACAGCACAATAGTGAAGAGGGTACTATGCGCTTGTGCTGACGTTTGTAACATCTTAAAATGTTGGTCCTAGAACCACCTTTTTGTAAACGATCGAGTCAGAATAACTTTTTGAAACGATCCAACGATGTCCATCTTTACGGCTGGCAAGCTGTCCATGTAAACTTTGTGGGCAAAGTACAGATCTCCAATTTTGGAGATAATTTGATGAAATTTACTACACATGTTCTAATTGACACAAAAAAAATGATGAGAATCGGCCCATAATTTCACTTAGCCCCCTTAGGAACTCTTTTAGGAGTCCATATTCGCCCATTGATCTTATACAAAAACTACTCCCGAATATAGCTTTTAATGCCATAACTTCCTTATAAATGTTAGTATTAACTAAATTAAGTATAGCGACAAAAACGTTAACGATAGCTACGATGTCAAGACAAAATGTTATGCTGGTGGGTCCAAAATTACACGTAGGTGCCATATAAATCCCTTTAATAAAATCATGTAAAGGCAAACAAATCTCATATAGATGAAGATATCTAAAAAATATTCGGCCAAAGAACTTTACATGAATCTCAAACTCCTAACATAGTTTGGTTTTGGCGGGCCTATGATTGCCCATGGATCCCAATTAGAAAAAAAATCACAGAAAAAAATAAAAATTTATTTCAATTAAAAAAATTTTTAAATTAATTAAATTTGCTCAAGTAAACAAATAAAAAGTATCAATTAAACGTTTAATTCATTTGATTAAACATTTAATTCACTTGATTAAACATTTAATTCACTTGATTAAACGTTTAATTGACTTGATTAACTTTTTCATTAAAACTGATTATTTTTTTTTTTTTATTAATACTTTAATTGGTGAAAAATTTTGGAGAAAATTTGTCTTTAAATACTGTGCGGTAGGGTTTCGTTAGGTCGGGCTTGACCGATTATACTTTCTTACTTTTTTTATTATTTCATTAGAGTTGTCGTTGTTTGTTATTGCTATTGTTTTTTTAATTTTTCGTCGTATTTGTTTTTTGTGAAGTTTACCTTGACAAAATGGTTGTTTGTCAAGTTTTCTTAAATAAAAATGAGTGACTTGGTGAGTCTGTGTGAGTGAGTTTGTCAAAAGAAAAGACTCCCTGCTATTATTCTTATACAATGTATGTGTAGTCATAAACTCATAAATACATATATGTACATGTTTGTATGTAAATAGTTATGTATAAACTATATGTATGTATGTAAATCTAATATTAAGTTTAATGTGTTTGAAATAAACTGCTCAATTTTTAAGTTTAACTTGTTGTTGTTTTTTTTTAGGAAAGATTAAGAAAAGTGGAAGATCAAGAAGAAGCTTAAAAAGCAATAAGCAAGTGTCACACATATATTTACATAAATTTGTATATGTTCAAATGTATATATATGTAAATAGTTTTATATATTGAATAATCACTCTGAGTTGAGAAAATAAAAAATGTTGTACATAAATAGACAAAACTGGAGAAACTTGATTGTTAAAGAAGAGTTTCTACAAAAATTACTTCATCTGTTTGGAGGTTGACGTGTTGTTGTCAAAATTATTATCATAAAAATTAAATAATTCTTTAAAAACACATGGTTGTTAATGATATTTCTTTTTTTTTTTGCCTTTTTTATCTTTAATTTGAATATGAATTTGTTTTTGGTATTTATTGAATTTTTTTTTATTTTTCGTAACGGCGGATGATGCGTTAAAATTGTGTGAATGACTTTTGACACTTTAAAAGAATTTTGGCTTAATGTTATGTAGTTTATTCATATAATTTATTCATAAATTCTTTTGTATTTTTTTATATATGGGTGTTTCCACAGAAAATGACCCCTTATAGCTCAAAAATTAAATTATTATTTTGAATTTATTTTTCCGCTTATATTATACAAAATAAATGTATCTGTCATTTTCCGAAAGATTAACTTTAATTTTCTTAATACTAACAAAAATATGCTACTTTTTGGTAACCCATAATAAATAAATTCAAACACAAAAAACTTTTAACTTTTTATAATGAAACGACCGTTACTAAAAAAGAAAAAATTTATCTAACTAATTTCTTTGGTTTGAAAATTAATCCATTCCTTAAACAAAACATTTCAAAGAATTTAATCAGATATTTTACTTGACATATTCTGTGCAAAATTTTACAATACATGGTGTTTGTTTCCGACATTTAAAAACAGCACATTTATAAAGTAACGACCGTTACCTTTTTAATGGTCCAAAAAAGTATTGAAATTACATTTGTTATGAATTCTTTTGGTTGCTACCGTTGCTTGAACTTTCGTAAGTCCAAAATGGAGCAATCCTCGTGGCATATTTGGGTAGGTTGGAGTTTTATTTAAAAAATCTCCGAAAATCGGTAACGACCGTAACTTTGGAAACACCCATATCAACTTTCTTGTTTAATATAAAATATTTTTATCTAATTTAAAATTTTGTAAGCTTAAAAGTAAGTGTCTGAATTTAATTTCAACTGAAATTTATTATAATCTAAAAAAAAAAATTCACGTCCTTCATACGTCTCCTTAAACAAACCAGAATGATAGATTATTATAAATCATACGTTTTGAGGTACCTTAACTTTGTTTTAAATTTAATACAATACAATTTTTTTTTAAACTTTTTTGACTTTAGTTTTAACATTTAAAGCATAATTATATACAGCACTGTAAGTCCTCTTCCATAATAAGTTACATTTGCCGTGAAACATTTGAATTTGATGGTAAAAGGTTGAAAACGAAAGAAACAACAAATGCGATAACGAACAAGAAATACAATATGTAAATAAACCATTTTTTCTGATTGACTTGTCTCATGTATATTTTTTTCTTTGACTTAAACAAAAAAAAAATGTAAAAGCTTGGGCAGATGAAAATATTTTGTTTTTGATAAATGAAATGAAGTAGGTGCCCTTCATATGGGATTCCAAATCATAAATTATCAATTAAAGAATATACCCTGATGTAATTCGCAATATTTTTCATTATTTGCATTTAATTTTGTTGAATTAAAAAAAATTGTTTGTGAATCCAAAATAAAATGTAAACAAAACAAACAATATTGCCCACTTTTTGTTCCCACAAAAGCCGGTCTAAAAAAGCTAAAAATCGCAAAAAAAAAGTTAAAAACCGCTACTTTCGATCAAAAACTAAAAAAATTGGCAATAGTGCTAATATTTAATCTGGAAATGTCAATTTTAAGTTAAAAATTTTTATATTTTTTGTGACAGTCCTTAATTATTTATCAATTACATTAGTATATTTGTTTGACATTTCAAAATTTTGTATGATATAATCATACTCTTTACACTTAGCCAGTTTTCCTCTGCAAATATATTTGCACTGTTCTCCAATATAGTTAAAATACAAAAAATAGCAAGTATCATAACACCTTTAACGTAGTCTGAAGCTCGGATTTTTAAGCTGTTTCGTCAAAAGTTTGTATACAAACTTGGTAATGGCGGCACAAATCTGTTTTCAGATTAACTAAACCTAGTTTAACTGAGAGCTCAAAACCCTAGCCTAACTAGAGGTTTATATTGTGAAAGGTTAAAATTTCAAAAAAGCTAGAAATGGCGGCTTTAACAACTTCTAAGTCTACAGCTTTGTACAACTTTGTTACTTAATATTTCTCATTTTATTGTCTTTAACTTTTATTTAAATATAAATTAAATGTTGTTGTTTTTGTTTGGCTTAAGGTCATATACAAATTAAAATAAAAAATTCCACAAATTTTTGTATTTTTAATTTTGTTTTTTATTTTTCATCCGATATTTCGACCATACATCGATGGTCATCTTCAACTTTTTTGTAATTTTTAATTTGACAGTGTTTTAAATCCCCTGAAGATGACCATCGATGTATGGTCGAAATATCGGATGAAAAATAAAAAACAAAATTAAAAATACAAAAATTTGTGGAATTTTTTATTTTAATTTGTATATGACCTTAAGCCAAACAAAAACAACAACATAGATTATCGACAGGTCAACAATAAATATTGAACACTATAAATTAAATTTTTTACTTCAACTTAAAAGTCACAAAAAAAAATGATTCTATCATTGTTTTTTTCTTTTTTTTGAAAAAAAGTAATACTTTTGTCTTATATTTTTTTTTAAATTTATCTCAAGTGATGATATCATTTTATAAAATTTTTATAACTAATTCTTTATGCATTTTCTAAATATGTAAACACAAATTTGTCATCTCATTGCGAAAAAGATTATTAGTTTTAACTTCAATTTTTAATAAAATATATATTTATCTCTTAACTGAACTGAGTTTAAGGTGCAATTTTCTTATTCTTTACTCTTAAATTAAATAAAAGTTACATCATTTCAATACAATTTTTTTGCTGATTTCATTAATTTTTGTTTTTCAATTTATTTGTTTTCTAATGCGCCGCACACAGTTAAATACTTATAATTTAATAAATAAATAAATCTATATATGTTTTTGCTTTAATTGCTATAAACTCGTTAATTTATTATTATTATTTTTTGAAGTGATCACGAATCGTTAAATTGAATATTTATTTAACATTGAGTAGCAGTTAATAAATGATCTAGCTGTTTGCTGTCTGTCTGTCTGTCTGTTCATCTGTTTGTTAGAAGTTTTTGTAAAAAAATATTAGTTAAACTTGTAAATTTGGCCTTAAAGATCAGTAAGGCAAAACCAAAACAATATTGGAAATCGTTTAAAACTTTAAATTAAACTGGTAAAATAGTAAACACAAGTAAACAAAACAAAAAAAACACAGGGTTACAAAAAAAAAAATTGCAATCGACTTCAGTGACTTATTTTAGACCTGACTGCCCTGGCCCCCGTATTCAAAAACGATTATTAAACTTAACAGACATTGATTAAGTAAAAATTTCATAGAACATTTTGTTTTGCATAACTTTATTAACTTAAAAATATTTTTATTAATACGGACATGAGTCTTCATAATATTTCATTTTGGAAGAAAAATTGAGGTTATGGCCCAAACTTGTGAATTATAAATGACCAATTTTACTGTTGAATGGTATAGTAATATTTTCAATTTAAATTATTTATTTGGGGAATTTAAACATTGAAATGTGTTAATGATTACACTGTGCTAGTTGGAAAAGCAGACAAGCCGGGCACCTGGCGTTTTAACCTAATTCGGTAATGCTGAATCCAGTGGTGCTTTACGTTTTTTTTTAGGTTAGGTCTTGTTTTCGAGATATACCGTTATTTCGAAAATGGAAGAGGTTGCACAACATTTATTCGCGTAACTTAAAGACTGCTTAGTTTATTGAAATTACTAAAAAAACCGAAATACCGCAATAAAATTACTTTTAATATGCGCAGTCGTTTTAGAAACATAATTTTTTATTTTTTTTTGCAAAAAAAAACAATTGCGGATGTTAGAAAAAGGTTTAAGTTTAATTTAAGGTGATTTCTACTAGTTTGTTACAGTTAAATCCTTTTCATTTTTTCTTTTTTTCTTTTTGCACTTAACAACTCGAAAACTGTTTTTAGTTTTTGCAAGTTCCTCAGAAAGCGTTTGTTGTTAGGCAAAAACCTTAAAAACTTTTAAAAATCTCCTTAAAACAAACACTTAAAAATTTTATTTTGCAACCCTTAAAGTAGGCTACACTAAAATGTAAAATAAACAAACCTTTTAATTTTAGTTTTTTTTTAATTAAAAACTCAATTAAAACAATAGTTCCAAATGCAGCCCTAATAAAAACAACCTTGATTAACTAAACTTTTATGTTTGTACATTTTTTTTAAGATTTTTCTTTAAGAAAAACTTAAACAATAAAACTACAAGTAATAACACATTTGCAACAATTTTCAAAAACCTTAAAAAACAAAAAAAAAAAATGTAATAAAAATAAAATATACACTCACACACTAAAGTCTTCTTAACCTCAAAACCTTCTATTTTAACCATCTTTTTCCCCTTTTGTTGGCGCAAAACAAAAATAAAACCATCAAAGATGAAGAACAAGAAAAGGAGGTCAGAAAGCAATTTCAAAATAGATGGATGATTATACATAATGAAAAAATATGTATGGCCGAACAAAATTTGTAAAAGAAAAATTAAAACACACACACACACAAAACGCATAGATACACTGCAAAAAGGAAAATGGCAAGAAACAGCAACCTAAATAATGATTTTTACAACAAATAATAAAACACTACAACATTAACAACTACGTACTATGTATAAATATTAAGCTGCTTTAGCAATTTAGGACTTAAAAACATACAATCAAACATACATTCGCACATACATATGTTTATGCAAACATACGAGTGTAACAAATGTTTTAGAAAATTAGTAGGTTTGCGTTGTTTAGGGTTATCACTTTACAATAAGTATGGTAATTCAGCATAAACTTACACAAGCACACACGTACACATATTTGTATATGTATGTACAAAGCCCCAACAACTACAGAAAAAAAGGGTAAATGGGTCATCATGTGTGTGTAAGTGTTTATGTGAATACGTGTGCAAAAATAAAAAAAATAAAAAAAAAACAGAAAGAAATTGGAATAAAAGTCCTTCAATTTTAAGTGCCATTATAGTTTCGAATGCCCCCCAAAAATAGCAAAATCACCAGCAACAACAACACCATTACACATGATTTTGAATGCAATGAGAACAACAAAAAATAACAACAGCAGCAACAAAACCATGAGAGAATTTTTGCGAAACAAGTGCGCTTTTCTCAATGAGATAATTGCTATTGGATGGCAACTGTGACATATATATGTTTGTATGTCCATGCGAATGTTTTATGACTGTTATGGATTTGGTCATCATTACATTTAACACACAGCCTGTCATTTTATGGAATGTATCCCAAGAAGTGATAACAAATAGTCGGTGCTATGAATTAATTTTAAATATTGAAATGACTGCTGTAGTATGACAGATAGATGTTTCTTTTTTTTGGACAGAAATCTTTTTGCACTTAATCTAGATAAAAGCTTTGAGCATCCCAATAAACACGAAGTCGAACCTTTGATATGAAATGACTTTATCATTTGACATCATACACAATTCTCAAATGTTTTTCAAATGTTTGATTTTAACATTTAAATTCAAATTGGTAATGATTTGAAAATAAACATTTAATGTGAAATTGGTAACAAATGTTAAATTCAATTAAAACTAAATTTGGCAATACTAAAGGGAAAAATAAATGTAAACATTAAGGGTCTGTTCGTCGATATTAAAAGAACACTTCGTTCGCTTAACTTACATGTAAAACAACAACAATATGTTATAATTTGTTTTTGTTTTAAATGTAATTTAAGCGAACGAAGTCTTATTCGTTATCGACGAACAGGTCATTCAAATGGCGATTAAAGTAAAGTTTTTACTTCGTGGTTAAATGTGTTTTACAAGCTTTATTTTTTGTGAAAAATTAAAATTACTTGTAAGTAATTACAATGATAAAAATACGAATTAACAAAAAAAAAGTGAAGAAATTATAGGTTTGTTGTATGCTCCTCCTTAAATAAAAGGGAGCCAATTATTTTGTCTTTACAAAAATTGGTGCCGAATGTTTCTCTCACAGTTTATTTAAATAAATAATTAATTTAAATTAAAAAAAATAAAATATTTTATTTATCCACATTGTATTATTTTACACATTTGAAAAATATATTTTAGAATTACGTTTGAAAGCAAGTTGAAAACAAAGGCATTTTTCAAATTAAAAATAATTTCCCCTTCTCGTTGAGAACGCTATGATTTTCAAATCATTATCAAACATTTGTCGTTTGAGAAAACGTTTGATTTTAAATCATTTTCAATTTGAAATCAAACCTCCGTGTTTGTTGGGATAGTGAAGCTTTTGGTTAGAATCATAAATGTTCCTACAGCGGAGAAAAGTATCAATGAAAAGCTGATTTGACTAGATTTTAAATATCATCATCAGTAGTTGCCAAGCAATTGAGACAGATTTTGAAAGGATTTTAAATGAAATTAATCCCTAGTTGTTAAAGCGAACTTTATACTATCACACAAGTCTTACGTATTCCAAAATACTCTGAGTTGTGTTGCAACTGTCAAGAAAATCTAATTTAACATTACAGTTTGTATTCACACTATCGCACATGAGCATGTGACCCTGATCAAATGAAAAGTTTTATTGTTTAGAAAAGTTTAAAAAAAACAATGAAGTCGTATGGAGTGTCAAATCTTTTTTCCTAATACTTGTCATTTTCTTAACACATTGCATTCACACACACATCACACTTTTACATATAACTTTAGTTTTTGACATGTATTAATCCAAAGTATAATAGTGTAAAATTGCCTTAAGCTTTGGTCACACTTGGCAAACATTAAACGCCCAAGACGTAACCACTATTTTTATTAAACATAATGAATGCACTTGATTATCACGAGAGTATTAACTCGAAATTTAAAAACTTTTAATAGAAGCAAAAGCATTTTTGATTTAATATTGAAGGCGTATGAAAAAGAATTTTTAAGTCAACCAAAAAGTAGACAAAATATGAAGATATTTCAACAGCTGATAGATATGAAGTTAGTAACAATTTGTTGATCAAGTACGATTTGTTTGATTTCACACAACTTTTAATAGATTAAACATCAATTAACATGTTTAAAATAGCATTTTGCTTAGATTTAATTAAGAAATAAAGTTAAATAAATCCAAAAAAAATAGTTAAACATATAGTAAATGGTGGACCAATTTAGTGGTCACGTTTTTTGTAAAAATACCTTTATACCTAAAAAGCTAAACAACAGCACAGTGGAGTGGCGTTATATTTAAAAAAAAATTTTAATTAATAAGAAACTTTTAAAAACAATCTGCTTGAAACAAACTGTAACCTAAACTTTTCGATTTTTCGAGCTTTGGAGACTAACCCAAACAAGTTTTACAGAAATTTGTTTTGACTAATTTTTTTTTAGCTTAACATCCCACTTTTAAAAATTTTCAAAGTATTGTTTTTTTTAATTATGGGTTAGTTTAGATAAACTTTTTAACCCTGGATTGTTACAGTTCGTCGAATCGACGAAGCTCATGTACTCTTTATCATATAACTTGTTTATGTGTATTCAAATTACGCTCTTTTTCTCAACAGCATTTGCTAATGTCCAAAGCTTAAAAAAGTTTATTGATTTGAAAACTCAAAAAAGAGCTCAGAATTGTATTGAATTTTGAGAAAGAAAAATAACTTTTATTTTTTATGCTTTCTTTTATTTAAAGTTTTTAATAAAACGCTTAACTAAAGAAATTTTGTTAATTTTTTATTTTAACAATCGTTCCGCTAGAATTCTTTAATTTAAATGGTTCGTCCATTCGACGAAGAGTAACCTTAATGTACTAAACTAAAATTTACCTTCCAGGGTTAAATACAAGGCTCTATAACTTTTCAATTCATAACTCTTAAAATATAGAAAATCGTCTAATTTATTACCAAGAAAAGATAAAAAATCAACAATAATAACAACTTTTGCTGGTTTTTCAGAATATCGAACAAATGTGATATATTTAAATCCATATGGGACATTCCATGGCAAACCGGATGGCTTAAAAAAAATTTCCTTTATTTTCCTTGTTTTGTGATATTTTTTATGATAATGTTTGACATTTTTGATTGCTCCTTTAAAGGATTCTTTTTTAAGTTTTTTGTTCATAACTTTCTTCATAATAGTGAAATATTCGTTTTTAGATGCTTTTTACAGAAAAAAATTAAAAAAAAAATTTTGAACCATCCGATTTGGCGTGGAGTGCTCCATATGTTGATGTTAAAAACTCGTTTGTTAAGCTTTAAATTTTTCAGCATTTAAAATTGGTTCAAAATGACTTGAGACATGAAAAAAGTCTTGATATTTGGTGTACAAAGTAAAGTTTAAGTACTAATTTTTTTATAAATATCTAGTCGTTTTAAAAGAGGTTTCCACAAAAGATTTGTGGAACCTCAACTTGATGTACTGTTTATATATGATATACTATATTTTTAGAAGAAAAAAATCCAGAAAATTTCAAAACATTTGACTTTAAAGCTGTTGTTTTATTTACAAATAATATAGTCTCAATTTTAATTTTTTTGAGTATTTATTCCTTAAATAAATTAGTACATATTATAAAATTTGTTATATATATTATTAAAATTAATAAAAAGAAAATACTTTAAGAATTAAATATCTATGTAATCCATTTTAATCACTGTTGATTCTTGTCTTAGCTATGAAAATCGATTAAGTCTTAAAGTGTTTTTGTCTTAGCTAAATTATTAAAACGAAGGTCGTCACTTATTATTTTTTGTTATATATTTATATTTTGATACTATTTGTTTTTTAATTAATCAAAAAAAAACACATCACAAACTTCTATAACCATTAAATCGTTCATTTAATACTATTTTATGTTTCAGATTTATTTTTAAAACTTTTTATTTATTTTTTTCATAATTGAAAAAATTATTAAACAAAAAAAAAAAATCAACGCACAGAAAGAAAAGTGAAAGAGTAAATGATAGAAACTTAAACTTCAAAATATCAGCGGAAACAGCTTGAAAGCAATAAAAAAAACATAAATACTATAAATGAATGATAGACTGCAATGAGAGCGGAGCTTTGACTGATAATCACACACGATTCTTGCACGATTTGATGTTAAATGATAATTGAGAACTTAAAGATAGTTATTATGATACAGAGAGAAAGTGGTAAGAGATTTTTATAATAATAAAACACACATTTTAAATAAAAAATAAACAGAAAATGAAAAAAAAAAAAAATTGAGAGAAAGAAAGAGAGAGCTTTTCTTATGATAACGTTTGATTTGATTCGGTATGTAAATCATAAAGAGAATAATGAATTTTTTGTTTTATGTTTTTAAGAAAAACTTACCAGAACTGAAATGGGAGCGTTTGGTTTGTTCATTTTCGGGATCAGTATCGAGTGGTCTTTTTCTAGAATCGCCAATTTCAGGACTGGGGCAAGTTTCCATTGTAGCATCTTCCATTTTGATGTGAATTTTGAGGTTTTTTATTTGTTCAAAGTACGAAAAAAACTTTTAATTAAACACAAAGTTCCCTTTGAGGCGATTTATTGGTTAGATGTTTTATATTTTTTTGAATTATTTGTGTTTTGTGGTGGTTTTTGGTGGAGGTGGTGGTATTTGGTGATTATTTGAGAGCTGTTTTTGGCGGAATTTGACAATGATTTATTTTGATTTGATGCTGAGATCCTCAATACAAATAGATAGAGAGGAGTTTAGTTATATATATATATATATATATATTTTTTTTTAAGAGAGTTTATCTGGGATGATGAGCGTAAAAAGCATAAAACCAAAATTAAAAACACAACTACTATTTATTATATGGTATTCGGTTTTTTTTTTTTTTTTTTTGTTTAAATTAACTTTGTCAATCCTTTTGATGATTAATTCTGAAGATGACAGAGAGTTTTTATTTAAAATTGGCTAAGCTGAGAGGGATAGCCTTACTTTTGTTATCTCTAGAGCTTAAAGTTTGATATTCTTGCTATGAAAGCTTAATATGCTTTTGCTTCTACAATATTCTGCTGCTGATAAAGCTTTTGTCTTTAAAGTTGTTTCAGGTTTTTTATTTGTTTTGTCCTCTGCTTTCTGAACTTTTATGTACTATTTTAATTCATAAAATACAAAAGTGTATAATTGGACTTTCTAAGCGTTTCTTTCCTTTTGACTTTTTGGTTTTGTTTTTAAGGTGAGCTTATGCCACTAATGACTTCCTTAGCTTAATTATTGTAATAATTTGGTGATTTCTTTCGCTGTGTAAGCAATGCAACACGCAACAACGATTAGATGGTTTCAAATGTTCTTTGATTTTTTTGGTTTTAGTCCTTTAGAGTTTGATGATGGCATTTGGTTGATTTGATTTTTCAAGTGGTTGGTGGTTTTATTTATAAAATTATTATTTTGGTGATTTTTTTTTAAAGTTTTTGGGTTTATTTTGAATGGTGCGATAATAATTAGATTTTTTTGATACGTATAACGAGTATATGGAAAAAAGAAAAAAGAAAAAAATATTTTATGAGAAAAAATGCAGCAATATAAAAATACACACAATAATTAAACAAACATTAATATAATAATTTACAAAAATACATAATGTAATTAAAAGTATGTTTTTAGTAATGTAGTTGTAAATTATTTGATTTTATAATAAAATTAAATTATATATAGAGATTTTTTATTAATTGATTTTATTTTAAATCTTTTGGATTGAAATAAAATGTCGAAAAATAATTAATAAATTGAATTTTTATTAAAAAAAAAAGGCCAGGCTTCTTTTTATGCATATTTGTTTTTTTTTACAAAATGATTTTCAATGAATTTCAGTCATGACTCTTTTAATTTTATCTAAGACAAAATAAAATGTGTCTTGGCTAAGTTGCTAGTGGCAGGTGTTTGATTTAGATAAGAGTTATTGTTGAGGAAATAGAACAAAAGTGAGGGCGAGCGAGCGAGAGAGAAAAAGTTTATAATGACCACATTTAAAAAATGGTTGATAACATCAAAAGCAATAATCACGATTTTATGATGATTTTTTATGTCAAAATGTAATGAAATTTTGTTTTTCAAGTTATTTATATACATATTTTTGATTGAGAAAATGAAATGTGGTGGGTAAATGCTTAAAAAATTAAAATAAAACTTAAATTGTATACAAAAAAAAAAACTAAGTATGTTCGACTATTTATAAAAGCTCGCCTATTGTAAAAATACTTCAGAAAAGATTTAAATCTTTTTCGAAAATCATTAATTAGGGTTCTTAGAATTACAGAATTTAATTGTTAACGTCGATTTATTAAAATTTTTCGTTATTTACTAGAATTTGCGATAATTTTCTAATTAAATTTTAGCCTTAAAACTAAGGCTTTTTTAATATTTAGAATAATATTAAAAATTTTTAACCAAAATTACGACTTGAAATCGTAAGCAAAGTATTTAAAATAATGTTGAGCTGAAAAACTGATCACTTATCCTTTGTTTTATCGGGAGAAAATACAGAGCTGCTTGCTAACTAGAAGGTCAACTAAGGTTTTTGTCCTTGCTAATCAAGAGAGTCTTAAGACTTACAACTGACGTTAACAAATATTTTTATTAAATCCTTAAAATAAACTGTTAGAATTCATTATTTAAAAATAAAATTATGAAAAAAATATAAACCTTTTTAAGTTGGTTTAAGTCTATGATAAAAAGTAGAAAGTAAAAAGTGAAATGCACGATGTTAATTGTGAATCGCACCTGAACGTCAAATTTTTTGCCTAGCTTAATTTTACATTTCTTCGTTTTAGTGTTTGACAAATTCAACCATGGAGAGGTACACAATTGAACGGCGCATTTAGATTGTTGAAGCCTTTTATGGAAATGGACGTTCAAATCAAAATGCATTTTGCACACTTCGTGATTTTTTTGGTCAGCATAATCGACCAAATGTGTCCCAATCGGGAGAATTGTGCGTAAATTTTAGCAAACCGGGCCCGTGGGAAATGTTAAAACAACTGTGCATGCTAAAGCCTACTGACCATTTCAAGTGTCGAAAATACGCCGAATGGTTGGGTGAACAGACAGAAGTGAATAGCGATTAAACAAAGAAATTCATTCAATTCAGTGGATTCGTTAACAAGCAGAATTGCCGCTTTTGGGCAAATAAGAGTCCACTAATTATTGTTAAAAAGCCGCAAAGAGTGAAAGTTTGGTGCGATTAATGGGTAGGTATCGAGCCGTACTTATGCGTATTCGAAAATTAGGTCACCCAAACAGTAACCGCGGATGGTGTTCGCTATTGCGAGATGATAACGGACTTTCTGAGGCCATATATTGAGGATATTGGCCTGGACGATATGTGGTTCCAACAAGTTGGTGCCTCTTGATACACACACAGGCAACGAGAAATTTCCAAACACAGAAAAAAAATTTGCACCAATTAAAGCATCAAATATAAAATCAGTTTTAATTAAAAATTTAATCAAGTGAATTAAACGTTTTATCAAGTGAATAACACGTTTATTCAAGTGAATTAAACGTTTAATTGATATTATTAATTTATTTACTGGTGCAAATTAACATTGTTTATTAAACGCTTAATACATTTGATTAAACGTTTAATTCACTTGATTAAACGTTTAATTCACTTGACTAAATTTTAATTAACACTGATTTTATTTTGGATTAATGCTTTAATTGGTGCAAAATTTTTTTCTGTGAACTTACCAAAAAAAAATTTAAAACCGAATTTTTCATTAATTCGGATGTATCATCATCCTAAATGGCTGGCTACAAATTGAAATTGGAAGGTTTCTACCAAAATAAGCGATTTTATTAACAAAAAACAAACGGCCCTATCTTCAAAAGAGCAAACGCTTAAAGACCTAACTAACAGTTTGCATGATATGCAGCAATGTCAATTGTTAAAAGGTTTTACATATAAGAAAAAAAATAATTTTTAAAAATTAGAAATTTATATTGAACCCAAAAACAAATTTGGGTTTTTTTGTTGTTTCAATATAAATTCCGAAGCGAAAATTTGTGTTTATTTTGAAAAACAGGCAGTAAGACAATTTATCAATTTATAATTTTAAATAGTTTTTTTAATTCTGCTGTAAAATTTTTAAAATGTTAGGTAGGAAGTTTTGCGTTTGAAGCAATAACATGTATGTATGGCTGTTTTCCTAAACGCCTGTTGCATTGTAGTAATACATGGCAACTATTCTTAAATGCAACCATAAAAATTTTGACAATGCATTTAGTTCCGAAATGCAACTTTGTAGTTGTCACTGCGCAGAGAAAAGCAAATAAAGCAGTTAAAATTATGTAGATGCAAGCCCATATTCATATGCAATACAACGTAGGTATTTTAGTACACAATGCATTAACACGGTATTGATACATTGTGAACACACGTTTAGGAAAACAGCCTGTGTCTCTCTCAGGTTTGTGTCTTTGCTTTCTAGAAAGAGAAAAGATTTAATTTAAGTTTTTTTAAAACAAATATCTCAACGTCAGACTTTTATGAATTTGAAGCCAATTACTCGAGTATTATTTATTTAAACTAGTTCACTTGCTTTATTTCAATAGAACTAAACCAAAATCCAGGGTCTGGCCTTATTTTAATTTTTAACAGATATTTTCCTTACAATAATTAAATATTTTATATGACTCTAGTAACTAAATAAAATTAACAATAATATTTCTATTTTATTTTAAAACGTATGTAGAAATAACTATTTAAAGTTGTTATCTAAGTATGTATTAAAGTTTTTATCTATATTATATTGTTTACATAAAAAACACACATTCATACACACAGACAATCTGAAAAATGTTATCTATTTATATGAATTTATTTATTTATGAGAGAACATGTTTTACACTAAGCAAAATCTTATGTTTGAACTCCCCTTACAAAAAAAATTTTATTGTCTCGTTTTCTCATTTTACAGTGTATAATTTTTATTTTTAATGGTCACAAAAAAACCAAAAAATTTTAAAAACTTTTATCTTTAGAAAAACAGAAAAAACAAAAAACAAAAATATTTATATGAATAAAAAAAAAACGTTTAAACAAAATGGTGTCTCTAAATTTTAAGCTTCCAAAATTATTTTGAAAAAGAAGAAAAAAAATACGCAGAAAACTCAGAAAAAATTATCAGTAGATTGATAGTTAAAATGTATTAAGATAACACACTCATACACATACGCAAGAACATACATATTCATACAAAAATCCCCCCAAAATTATTAAATTTTATTGTCAATTCTAAATCAGCTAAATGTTCTTCTTAAAAAAGAGCTTAAGAAAATTTTTAAGTTTTAAAAGTTTTAATTGAAAAAATATGTTTAAATATAACAATTTTAATTTTAATTTTTATATGGAAAATATTGAAGTTAAGCGAAACCCATTTTTATGCGGGTGTTTGAAATAGTTTTGTTACAATTTTATTTGTTTATGTCTTTTTGTTTTTAATTGTGCTGGTGTGATTTGTTCAAATGTTCTCAGCCCATAAAACTTTGATTCCCAAACATCTTCTAATAACAACTTAACAACAGTCTGACATTTAAATACTTAACTGGGGTATTGATAGCCCGCATTTTACATTTGTCTTTTTTTATTATTTATTGTTTGGAATTTTCTTTAATGTATTCAAATAACTTTGTCTAGCTAGTGTTTACATATGGTTATTTCAATATTTTACAAAAATTTTCTCATGCACAAAATGTTTTGAAATTTTTGTGTTGGTTTTTAAATTGGGGGAGTTTTTCTTTTAGTTTTCGTTGTTTGTTTCTAGGGTTAAATGGATTTTACGTACATTTTTGTTCATAGAAGATTATTTTATGCTAAAAAGTGTTAATTAAGTGTGAATTTATTGTATTATTTTCAAGTCCTTTTTTTAATACTAAAAAGTAATGAATTTATAAAACGATATGTATTTTGAGACAAGGTAAAATATAATTTTTTGTCAAAAGGTACTTTTTGTAAAATGGTACTTTTTTGGAAAATGGTATTTTTCTGTAAAATGGTACTTTTTTGTAAAAAGTTTTTTTTTTGTAAAAAATAAAACTTTTTTGTGAAATGATAACTTTTTGTTAAATAGTACTTTTTGCAAAATTGTACTTTTTGTAGAACGGTATTTACATATTTATAAAAAAGTACTTTTTTATGAAAAGGTACATATTTATATTTTCTTATAAAGATATTCACATTTTTGCCTAGGGTAGTTTTAGTACTTGTTTTGTTTACAGATAATTTTTTGTTAAATGTAAAGTATACTCTTTTGTCAAAATTTATTTTTAAAAGTTTTATTGCACCTAAGAGACTATTTTCCACTGCAGGTCTAGTAGCGTATTTGCGATATCGTCTATCTCCGTAAATGTTGAGAATACTTTGTTTCTTAAATATAAATCTTATTAATATCAATTTTAAATAATAATAATCTTTTGCACAGTTTTTTGTATAAAATATGCGTAAAAGTACAAGGTACTTTTTTATAAAAAATTATTTTTTTATAAAAGTACATACCTATGTATTTTTTTAGCAGAAAAGTATTTTTTTAACAAAAAAGAGTCTTTTTCCAAAAAAGTTTCTTCACAAAAAGCATCTCTTTACGAAAAATACCGTTTTACAAAAAAAAAAAGTTTTTACAAAAAAGTACCTTTTTACAAAAAAGGACGTATATACAAAAAATACCTTTTTAGAAAAAAGTACCATTTTGGGAAAAACCGCCATTTAAAGGAAAAGTATCTTTTTAGGAATATGTACCTTTTTTGAAAAAACTAGCTTTTTAGGACAAGGTATCTTTTTAGGAAAAAGTACCTATTTATTATTTAAAATAAAATTTTTGTAAATTTTAAAAAAGTATTATTCTAAAAAAAATAGCACATTTGCATTATATAAAATATTCTGCCCGAATTCAGACAAGAACTTGCATCTCGATGAATTTGAATGCCAAGTTTTATCAACATATTTTTTTTTACTTTTTTCTTCTATGCCCCAAAAATTTCAAGTGTATAATGGATGTGCAATACACAATACATACATATATTTATTTAAAATTAAACAATAATTTTTTGTGTATTATTTTGTCTTTCATGTTGCTGATCGTAGTGGTAGCACTGCTGACTGCAACGCCAACAAATTTCATTTTATAAATGTTTAATGGTCAAGGCCATTTGGTTTAGTATGTTAAAAAAAAAAGTATATATATATATATATATATATGTATATATATATATATATATATATGTATGTATATATAAATATATATATACTAATAATAATAATAATAATAAACCTTTTTTATATTATTACTAAACATTTTGATGCAGTTGTTTTAGTATGGTTGTAAACAATAAAAAATTTTTAAACAAATAAAAAGCACAATAAAATAAAAAAAACAATCAAATTGCATTTTGTAATGGAAAATTAATCAGCGAATATTTTAATAAATGACTTTTTTAATTATATATTTTATATAATTAATAGATTTGTTTTTGTTAAAATTAATGAAAAATTAATTAGTAACAGATCAAAAAAAAATTTTAAGAGTACCATTTGTAAACAAGTATATTTTAACAAATTATTTTTTTTTCTATATTTAGGGTTGAAAAAATTAATAATAAAAAATAATTTTTTTTTTTTTAAACAACCATTTTGATTAAAGGACTTGAAAAAGTAAATTTTTCGAAAAACTTCCTTTTAATAAATTACCTTTTTAATTTTTACTTAAAGTTTTGGAAAAAGTACCTATTTAAAAAGTAATTTTTGCTTAAACTTATCTATAATTTTTTTAAAATGTACTTTTTATAAAAAGTTTTTTTAAGAAAGAACCTTTCTGAAAAAGAACCTATTAAAAGAACGTTCTTTTTCTAAAAGTACTTTAAAAAAACTCCATTTACGAAATTAGTTTTTTTAATAAGCAACTTATTTAGTAAAGAACATTAATGTTTCATGAATGTGTAGTCGGGACTGTAAGAAAAGATAAACTCACTGTTTATTGCGCATAGGAATAGCTTTGCCCATCAACAATAAATTTCAGTTTATCAATAGTATGAAATGGGAATTTAGCACATTTAAACGAAACCTTGTTAATTAATGTGTCTCTGATAGTAAAAAGAGGACCCTAAAAAAATACCTTAAAAATACTTTTAAGCAAAATACACACTTTTTGATAAAACTAAACTAAAACACCGCTGGATTCACACTCTAAAAGTTTTCTTGCAGAAAGTCAGAGTTTATCAGTGAGAGGGAAGAGACAAGTAGCACGTTCTCTTCCCCTCTCAGCAATAAACTCAGACTTTCTGAATTAAAACTTTCATAGTGTGAACCCAGACTAAATAGAAAATTTCTAAATGGGGACTTAAAAGAGTTAGAATTTGACTTTGTTTTAAAATTTACATTCAGCCTTATTACGGTTCTCGTTGTCGGTAACACAGTAAGTCGAATTTTGTAGTAGATTAAAGAATTTTAATTTAATTTACTTTAATCTGCTACTGAGTCGTTTTCGACATCGAGAACCGAAATAAGGCTGATTAAATTTTTGATAAAATATGCCCTTTTACCTCAAGTACTGCAATACTGTTTTATCAAAAAGTACAATTCTATTAAAAAAATAATTTTTATCAATAAAGTACGTTTTTAAAAAGAGTAAATTTTCATTAAAAGTGTTTTTTTAATAAAAAAAATCCCTTCTTATTAAAAGTACCTTATTAGCAAAAAGTACGTTTTTATCAAAAAATTAAATTTTTATCAAAAAAGTACATTTTTATCAAACAAAATACATTTTTATCAAAAAATTACATTTTTATCAAAAAAGTACATTTTTATCAAAAAAAGTATACTTTTATCAAAAAAGTACATTTTTATCAAAAAAAAAAACTCACCCAAAATGTAAATTTTTATCCTAAAAGTAAATTTTTATAAAATACGTGTTTTTATACATTTTCAAAAAAGAAAAACATTTTTCCTTCTAAAACAGTATGTTTGTAAAACAACAAAGTACCTGATAATACAAACTACTGTTTCATAAAAACAAACGTTGCAAAAAGTACTGTTTTTGAAAAAATGTTTTTTACAAAAAAAGCCAACCTTTATAAAAAAAATACTAAAATTACCTTAACAAATAACAAACCCCCCTCTTACATATTCCCATTTTGCTTATACAGCTACCAAAAAAAATGTTTTTAATACCTTCTCTTACGACGGACGATTGAAATTTTCTTTCACCAATTGCCAGGCGAAAGTAAACAATGTTATAAAAATTTATTGAAACATATTCGAGAGTGTCACAAAAAAGATATAAAACCTCAAAGAACGAAAAAAAATATGATGAAATTAAATGTTCACATTTTTCAAAAACAAGGAAATTTTGTTGGCAATGTTTATGGTTGTCTTCTTTTATTGCACGTTTTTAATTTTTTTTATTTTGACTTAGTTTTTGTTATTGTGTTTCTGGCTTTTTGGCAAAATAAATACCTTGACTATTTTCTTTTCGTTTCGTTTATTATTTTTTTTTCCACTGCATTATAGAATTTTTGTTTAAGACATAAGCAGAACAGAAAATAATTTGAAAAAAAGTTATATAAATATAATTGAAAAAAATTTGTCTATGCATGGATATATATATAAGTTAAAGCACACACATACATTTATATGTGTATATACACCTATACAACGGAAGCAAAAAATTTTTTAGATTGGCTCATATGAGAAGACCTTGAAAGTTTTTTCTTCAACGCCAAAAAAAGCATTAGAGAGAAAGAGCAAAAAGGAAAGCTTAAGCCCCCCACCTCCCTGCCCATAATTTTAAAGAGAGTAAGAGAGAGAGAGAGAGAGAAAAAGAATAGTATGAATGCGAAAAATATAAAAATAATAATAAAAGAAAATAATATATTTTACATTTGCAAAAATAATAACACAAACAAAAAAACTGTAAAATTTTATTTATATTATTTGCATTTGTTCTATAGAAAATGAAATTAATTAAAATTTAAAATTTTCAAAAAAAAATGGGGAGCAAAAATTCAGAAATAATTTATTTATTTTACCAAATAATTTTATTTTATTTGAATTTACATCTGTATTCAGCTTTATAATCAAATTAAAGCAGCAGTTTTATATATAGCTGCTGAAATCTGTCAGGGCTATTATAAATTAGTTTTTTTTTTAAACAGGGCAAATTTGGTTACCTTTGAAACAATGTAAAAAAACAAAGGAATTTTTATTATTTTTTCAATCTTTAAAGAATTAATTAATTAATATTAATTTTATAAATTTAAATTATTAATCCGAATGTAGAAACAGTTGTATGCTTCACTATGTTTTAATTTGTATGCCCTTAAAGTATGCTACATACTTATATTGCGTAAGACAGTGCGAAACTGTTATTTTTTTACATTCTCTTCATTCCAATCGATTTTTATTTTGCTAATTAATTAATAACAAATTCTAATTGATACATGAAATAAATATTTCTTTGAAAAAAATTGATTGAACAAACTATATAAATATTTTAAACTCTGAATTTGTATATGTGTAAAAAACTTTAAAAATTGGAATACATTTTAAATAAGAACTTTTTTAACAAAATTTCTGTGATTTCTAAAAAAAATTTAAATAATTTTTTTTAAAACTTAAGCAGGCAAAGTTAGTTAATTATCTTTAAACCCATTAATTTATTTAAATGAATGAAAATAACTTGAAATTAAAAACAAAAATGTTTCAAAAATATTTCATGCAAATTATCTGATTCTATTAGAACAATAAGAAAGAACTAGACCCGGATCTAAGCACTTAACCATTACAGCAGAGTTCGATAATAAGCACTTAGCTACGCACGTTAGTGTAGCGCACCTTATTTTGCCATGAATAGTACAAATCACATTTTTTACAAAATACAAAAAAAAAAAAATTTTGTTTTTGTGAATTTGCACACAAAGAAAATATGTACGGTACAAAACGATTGTAAGCTGAGAAACAAATATACTAAGATAAAGTACCTTATCCTGTTTTAGCATACGTGTAGTTTTTTTAGTGTACGTGTTCGGTATTTTCATGTGACCTCTTTCCCATGTTATATCATGATCAAATGTAGCAAACGTACGGTCAGCAACACACGTATGTACTCAGAAAAAAATTTTTGCGCCAGTTTTAATTGACAATATTTCAATTAAACGTTTAATTCACTTGATTAAAAGTTTTATTCACCTGATTAAATATTTAATTAAAACTGATTTTATTTTTGATTCATTCTTTTACTGGCGCAAAAATTTTTTTCTGTGTACATTTAAAGTTTACAACACGTTCACTAAGAAATACTAAACGGGGACGCTAAACAAAACACTACATGTACGCTAAAACAATCTCGGTACGTTATCTTAGTTTTTGTGTTTGCTAGCTCGCAAAAAATACTGTACACAAACGTAGTGTATTTTTTGAAAATACGAACTTAAAAACTTATTTTTGTGCAAGGCTAATTTGTACACAAATAAAACACTGTAATTTTTGTGTACAAATTAACCTGGCCTCGGCCAAGTTTTACCAACCTGAAAATATTAGAGTCTAATGTGCGGTTTCCAAATGGCAGGCGATAGACTGTGTAGAAAAATTTATATGAAAAGATATAAAAAAACTGAGTGCTTTCTATATAAATTTTACTACACAATCAATCGTATGTCAGAAGGAAACCGCACATAATTCTGTCCAATATTAATCTAAGCCTTTCTTGATTGAATTGGAGTGTTTACAGATTAATCTAAACGTTTAATCTCTATCATTTGCTATACATTATTTTTTAGAACGTTTAATATTTTAGAAGATATTTAAAAAAAACCATAAAACCGTTTTTTCTCGATTTAAAATCGAACTGATTTATTTAGTTTTTAGAGTTTATTTTTCCGATAAAATTTAAAAAAAAAAAAATACTTGATAAATATAAAAGCTGTTTGGAAAATACTGTTTGCTTCAGAGCTGGAGAATACGTAACATTATCAACATCAATGTAAAAGAGCAGATACACTTTTTCGATGTTTCATCGTAAATAATGACGACTTTTAATGTTTCAAACTGTCTAAAGATAAATAATATTCAAAAAAAAGTAAATATTAGAATGACACAATTTGACTTGATCATGTATAATAATAGATTCACTTTTACAATTGAGCTTCAAAAATTGTACGTGCTTATATACACTCTGCTGGGCTTAGTCGTCAAGTCTTAAGTTTTAAGACTTAAGACTGCAGGTTTTAACCGTCAAGTCTTAAAACTTAAGACTTGACGGTGATAATTTATCACAAAGCCAGGTAAAATACGAATAAAATAAGCCATACAAAATGAAAATCGGTGGAGAAATGTTAAATTTATTTTTGTTTTTTTGCCGGCCAGTGGTGGATAAATGAGAATATGGGATGCGGCAAGGAGTTTAAAGGTCGAATCCAAGTAGCTAGCAAGAATAATAGAAATAAAGATTATGTCATCCCAAAAACAAAGTTCAAATCTATTGCGCATGTCGGACAAATGACTTCACGCGAACTCCATTCATATTGGTTGTATATTCAAGCTGGCAAATACAAGATAGTTGCTGTTTAATTGCGGACTTGGCAGCTCTTATAAATCGCATACATTTCTTATAAAAAAAATAGACGTGAATCCTGGGGACTTTTAGACTTGACCACCCTTGCCACAGACAAACTACATTATCTAATGGTAAATCATGCGCGCATGGCGTAATCTTGTTTTCTATCAGTTTTTAATAAAAGCTAGAACTTAAACGCAGAATAACAGCATATCTAGGTCACATAATTAGAGGTGAAAAATATGAGCTGCTGCAACTTATCGTTCAAGGAAGATTAGAAGGAAAAAAATAGAAATGTTACATATTGAACAAGTCTGAGATCCATTTGTGATCTTATGAACACTATCAGATGTCGTGAAAATTTTAATAATATAATGAATAACATTTTGTAAAATTGAGCTGTATGAAGTCGCTAATATACAGTGGCTTCAAGATTATTAAATAAATAAATAAATAAATAAATAAATAAATAATGGATATGCACATGAGTTTTTCCTGGTTTTAAAAGAAGTTTTGGCAAAAATAAAGTGGTATTCAAAGTATCAGGTAGATTGAAAGGAAGATTTTTAAAAACTTTAAACTAGGATCGTTTGCAAAATTATTTAATTTTATTGTGTTTTTTTTTTTTTCTACAAAAAAAAAATGTGACATTTTATTTTAAAAATACAATTCAGTGTTAGTTTCTTAAAAATGTTTTGCCTTCTCAAAGGGTAGCTTATTTCATTCTTCCATACTAGTGGCATAAGGCATTGCACTTTTCGGCCAATATAAATTGATAGTGTTGATAGTTCCCTGTAAAACAGAAGACTTCGGTTTATATTTTTATAACGGCGACAATTTCCTCAAAGAGTAACAAAGCTATGCGAAAATTGCAAAAATAGCGAAAAATTTTAATATTCAAACAAGGCATAAATTAAAAATTCCGTAAAAATTGCTTAATTACCGGAAATTCCCAAAAATTAAATAATGTAACAAATAAATAACAAGTAAGCTTATGCTATATTCGACTGTGCCGAATCTTCAATACTCTACACTGATAGTTAGAATATTTCGGGAGTGGGCTTTTAATGTAATGTACAAATTATTCACCAATCTTTATAAAAACCGACGTCAGTATTAAAATTATTTGTGGTTTAGACCAATTTAATATAATTGGCCGACTATCAGAAAGATTTATGCTTTTATTCTACACAGAAAAAGTTTTCCCACATTTTTCACCAATTAAAGCATTAATCAAAAATATAATCAGTTTTAATTAAAATTTTAATCAAGTGAATTAAAGGTTTAATCAAGTGAATTTAACGTTAATTGACACTATTAACTAGTTTAGTTGATACTATTAATATGTTTACTGGTGCAAATTTAATTAATTTTTTAATTAGTATCACAAATTTCTTAATTGAAATCAATTTTTATTTTTTTCTGTGTAGTCATATAAAACTTAATTTGAACTAATTTGTTTAAAATATTATGATTCGTAACAGTTTTAGCAGTACTGAAGTGATTTTTAGAAGTAGAGTTTATACTGAAAACATGGTAAATTATGGATTAATCATCGCAAATTTCTGCAAAGTGATTTCTGGTATTAAAAAAATCTAAATTAGGCCAAATTTCAGTACAGTATCGCAAATTATTTTAGCGTTATATACGTTTTAAGGTGCTTTTCAGACGGCTACTTAAGGGGCCCCACGGTGAATTACGGACCGATTATCACCAAATTGCATGGTGTTATTTCTGGCCACATAAAGAAAAATTGGACCAAAGCTTGCCATAATATCTATATTAACTACCGTTTAAAGCCTATTTAAATGACTACCCAGGGTGGGCTTTATATGGGGCCTTTGGTAAATTATGGAACGATCTTCACAAAATTCGACAGCATGATTTCTAATCTAATAAAACTAGTATTTACCAAATTGTATTACAAACTATAAACAGGTTAACTAAAAACCTGGGATATACCAAATGTCAGGGTATAAAAAACTGCAGTCAAAACCAAAAACTGTCAAACAGTTTTGGTTTGAAAGAGTTAAACAGAGTTGGTTTAAAAGCGACTGTTTACATTTAAAGAATCAAAAGTAAAAGCAACAGCTTTTTTTTTTTTTTTTGCCAATGAAAAATTAAGAAGTGGAAGCGAAGCAGTCGCAGTTTTTCTACTTTTTTTAAACGCTGCCAAATGTTATAACAATACCAATATTCGTTATGGTTTTAAGCGTACTAAAGTGTTTTCTGAGAGTGGGCTTTTTATGGGGCCTTAGTAAATCATGGCACGATCTTCACTAAACTTTGAACTGCGATTTAAAGTCTTGTGAGACACTGCCAGTTAAAATTTTACTACAATATCATTTGTTGTAATGATTTTAGACAAACTACAGTATTTTCCGAAAGTTGGCTTTATATGTGGTCTATGGTGAATTATGAAGTAGTATGATTTTTAGTTCTATGAAAGAAATTTTTGCAAAATCTTATATCAATCCGTGCATTCTGCCACCATATACATATGTTAGTTTTTATAATAAATATATACATTTTTAAGGAAGTTTGCTCCCCATTTGGATTCATAGCTATTTTCCTACCGAACCAATTTGACTGGATTTCAATTCCAAACTGCTAGAAACTAGGAACAATTTGACAACGAAATTGTTCTTTTTTTTGTTGAGTCGTTTGGAAGTTAGCGTGATTTTAACAGACGGACAAGGATATTGAGTCTTAGATGAGAATTAAAAAAGTTTTACACAAAATTAGGCAATTCACAAAGTGTTCTAATTTGTCATATTAATTGTATTTGCTATACTTTTATGAATATGACATTCATAAAAATATAGCAAATACTACCAATATGACAAAGTAGAACACTTTGTGAATTGCCTAAATGACAAACAAACTTTACCTACATTCACCACTGCTGTTTAAGGGTATAAAGATTGTTTTCGAAAATCAATTCCAATAAATCTATTAATAATTTATTTATTGAATGCAATTTTGAAAAAAAAAAAAATTATAATATTTGTCAAATATTCTACACTATATTTCGGTAAAAGATCACAAGGGAAAACATGTTTCTTATCCACATTATTAATATATTGATTTTTCTTTAAAAACAAGTTCAAATGCTTGGTGGCTTAACGTGGCAAAAAGTTAACTTTGCTGTGGAAATGCCCATATGTGGTTTAAAAACTTGAAAATTTAATAAAAAAAAAAAACAAAACCACAAGGAATTAAAATATTTTTAAATAAATAGAATGTGGGAATTATTTATTTTGCATAAGTTATTTTTATTTATATTAACTATTTTTTCGAATTTATCAATTTAGAAAAGTATGTGAAATATTAAAGGAATTGTAAAAAGCTTTATAAATTGAAATTTAACTCATAGAAGCACATTCGAAAAAATGGTTAATATTTTTTAAAAAAATTTTAAAAAAAAACCTATAAAATTAACGAATAAAAACAAGAGAAATTTTAAAAATCAAATACATTTCAATTACATAAAGACATAAAACATATGATCTCATACGAAACGAAACAAAAGAATTTCAAAATAACTAAAATTCAATACAAAAACATTTTTCGATACACATTTAAAGAATTCAATTGGAACCTGTTTTATTTTGTTTTGCTGGTTTATTTAGAATAATTAAAATTAATTAAAGACAAATAATCACTAAACAAATGAATAACTTTTTTTTATATACATATGTAAATGTATATTATATAATAAATAAGTTTTCGAATTAGGTAGATAGAAAAACATGTAGAAAAAAATATCAATATGATGAGTGGTGTGTGTGTGTGTGTGTGTGTGTTTGTGTGTGTGTGTGTGTGAGTGTATGTGTGTCTGTTTGTAGTTGTATGTCAAATGATGAGTGTTTATGTGAAATCTGAAAATCGTTTTCGAAAGCATTTTATTCGTTTTCATGGCTTTTAAGTTGTTTTAAATGATTTTAAACTAAACTTTATGGAGGTTTTAAATTTTATTGATTTTTTTTATTTCATAATTTGAGTTAAACTCACTTTTTTTTCTTTAACGAATTTGATACAAGAAACTCTTAAAAATCTCTTGTGTTTCTTTTAACAAAAAGACAAAAACTGGTTTTCCCCAAAAAGATTCTATGAGAATTTATTATATTTTTTTTTTTTTAAGTGGGTTGTTTATAATTTTTTTTTTCTCGATTAAAGTTGTTTCACTTTTTTTCGATTGTGGTTTTATTTTTTAAATAAAAAATCATTAAAAAAAATTTTTTTTGTTAATTTTTCTCTTTTGACATGAATCCTTTGTTTGTTTATTTTATAAATTTTTCTTAAAATTTCTTCAGAAAACTACAAATACACAAACACACACACTCTTATTTGAATACGTAAAAATAGGATATGTATATATTTTTTAGCTTATCAATCCAATTTTAACACACACTCATAGATACTGCTCTAAGAAGCAGATTTCAATCAAGTTTATTTCGTAAAAACGCGCGTAATCACGATTTTTGTTTTTTTTTCAACGATTTTCAAAGAAATACTTTAGAAGTACTACATGGAATAACTTCAAAATTAAAGTAGCAAAATTAACTGAAAAACAAATTATGCGTGCTGCCCGTATGTAGTGATTAGGAAAGTGACACAATATAACGTTAGAGGAAAAAAAAAGAATTTTATTTAAGTAAATATATATAAATATAGTTTATGTATGTATATTACTTTGTTATTTTTTGTATCTTTATGATTATAGCGCGTTTTCGACTGAAGGTATTCGTTCCATTCACACAAATACACACAAATGAAAGAAAAAAGCACGTTTTGCTGTAGATTTGAATTTGTTTGAAAAACAGTTGCAAAAGTAGTACGTTCACACTGAAACTATCGCATGTGCTCCGTTGTTTTCAATGTGAAAAACACAACTGAAATGAGAATTTTGTTAATCAGCATGAACAAGTTGAAAACGGAATAGTGTGTATGGAATTGAAATGTTGTTGTTGCTGTTGGTTGGTTCCGTTTGCTCAAGAGATGTGGTGGTTGTTGCTGTTTATTGCTACTGCTTTGGACGGCTGGCTGGTTGGTTGGTTGGTTGGACGACGGACTGGTAGGGTCACATGACCGAAAAGGAGCGTGAGGAGAGAGGGGAAACATTGAAAACGGAAATTTGTTATGAGAGAGGGAGTGAAAAAGAGAGAGAGTTTGTGATATATAAAAACTGAAATCATAAGCTAGAAAACAAGGCACATTTACAACGAGAAAGGTAATGAGTGCTAGTGAGAATGGCACAAGACAAAATACTTCCGAAAGCTTGTGGAAGTGTTAACAATTGGAGAATTTGTAATTAAAAACGCTAAAGTGGTATTAGCTGGTTTAATTTAATGCTTCTTTTTAGATGCAGTGATAAATAACACAGTGCAACAAAATTCGGGTCATCGCCGCCAGCCTCAATACTTGCAACGCGAAATTAAACTAGACTATTGGTAGAGCAAGCCTGCTAAAGTGTTTTGAAAAGTTAGCTCGGGGTCCCGAAACATCGGCCCCTAAAGTTTTTGAATTTTTTGAAAAGGCGTTTGGTATAAGTCAAAAAAAATATACAAAATGTACTTCTAAGCTAAAATACTATTTCAGATGTCTTCAGTAGAATTGTATAGCGATTATTTTCTTAGAATATATTAACCCTGTAACACTCATTTTAAGGGGTAATTTTTGTCCTTTTTTTAAACATCCCCACAAAATTATACTAAAACGGCACTTTAGAGGGTTAAAATGTTTGACGAATATTTTCTGCATCAAATTTCACTAGGGGTCGTTTAAGACCAAAAAATCATGCAATTTTTGTAAAACGGGTTTTCGAAAAATAACTCAATTTTTTTAAGATGAAATAAATTTAATTAAAAGTATCCACAAAGTAACGTTTTCAAAAAATGGTAATTTTTAATTTTTAAAGGTGGTATGTTTTTAAAAGATGTTTTTTGTTTATTGATAAAATATAATTTTATACTTTTTAGTACTTTTTCACAAAAAAAAAAAACATACAAAGTCATATATATAGGCGCTTTTTTAAATTTCGTTGCTTAATTTAAAAACACTATGGACAACACTTTTCTAAAAAACTATCTCTTTAAATCGACAAACACGCATCCAGCGTTGCCAGAATTAAGATTTTATCTTATTTTTGAAGATTTTTTGAACAAAATAAGATTTGAAGATTTTTTTTCTCAAATTAAGATTTTTTATTTTTAGAAGTAAAGATTTTTTACTTTAATTTTGTACAACATACATAATTTTTTTTACAGTTTTTTAAACAGTAAATTTTTAAAACAATGAGGATTTATATCAGCTTGTTGTCTATTGGTTTTGCACACTTTTGTACCCATTGTCGTCTACCCTACAAGAAGAGAATCAGCAAGTTGTCACTTTTTTCACGTTGGTGTTAAGATAATGATAGAATGTAATGACCGAAATCAAGTTTTCTGTCATTTCTTTCTATCATTTTCTTAACACCAACGTGAAAAAAGTGACTACTCGCTCATTCACTTCTTGTAGGGTAGCGTACACAAAAATGCATCATTATTTCTGGGCGTACAAAATATTAAAAAAGCATCAAGCGGTTGTTCATTTTAGGAATATTGATGAAAAAAAATATTTTTGAAAAGAAAAAACAAATTTTTATAAAGTATGTACATGTATTTAGTACCAAAAGGTTAAACTAATGGAACTTAAACCAAGGAATACCGTCTTAATCTGCCAGACCAAATTTGGGTTTTCCTTGAAATATTTTTCGAATGTAACAAAAAAAACAATCGATTCCGCAGGGGATATGTGCGGAATCGATTGAAACTTATTTTGATTCGATTGGATCAAATTAGTGGATTGAACTTTTATTTTTATGTAAAAGTCAATTTCATAGACCCTCTTAGCCAGACCAATATCTTGTTTTCTTGCAATATCTTTCAAATTGAACAAAATGTCAAAAGAAAAACAGAAACATGAGTTCTATAAATGATATGTTCTGAACTGAATGAATCAAGTTTAAATCAAATGTTTGGTAGATGCGAAAAAGCAATGTGCAAAATTAAGGACTACATATTCGATGACTTTCATCTAAAATAAAATAATAAAATTATATAATAAATTCGTATAATCTAGTATAATAAGCACACGTTCAATAAAAAATATATATATTTGCAATAAAAGCTGGTTTTTTTATTCGACCTTTTCTTAATGGAATCTCAAAGAAATAAATACTTAATACTGACCACGAGCTTGAATATTTATTTCTTTGAGATATATATTTTTACTTTTTATTTCATTGGGTTTTTTAGCTGTTCTATTTGTGGTCTGCCCAAACCAAGAGGAGAACTAAGTGGTGAAAAGTTACCGAGAATCCTAGGGTTAAGAAGCTTTTGGTTTGAAAATTTCACATTCCATGCTTATGAAAATTTTTAAACAAAATATATATACATAAGTTCTTAAGATTATCTTTTAAAAGGTGTACCAACATAACTTTAATAACTATTCCATTTTAAATATATTTAGGAAAATCCATATTTTTTCAATCGGCTTTTTTTAAATGCAATTTTACCAAATGCCTTCGATATAACAACGGTATCAAAATATATTATATTAAGTTGAGAACCCTTAAGATTTCAAATGATGTACGAGCTTCATAGCTCCCTAACTAAGTAATATAAAATTCAATATTCCTAACTTATCAAAAATTAAAAATCGACTTTTTCATTGATTCTTATGTACTGCATCAACACAAATGTTTACAAATATTTTGGAATAGGTTGACAAAAGTTAGCGACTTTTTAACCAAAACAAAAGGGCCAATCTACAAAATATAACATTATAAACGTTTAAAGCCCTAACCTACAGTTTGTGAAATATGCAACATTGTCAACTGTCAAAACAACTGGTAGGTTTTACAAGAAAAGTAGAAGAAAAATAAATTATAAACAGTTTAAGGCGATTGATAAATTTATTATTTAAAATAGTTTTTTGCTTCTCCAGTAAAATTTTAAAAATTTTACAAAATATAAGTTAAAACAGAAACTGTCATTGAAAACAGAAAAGGTAAATTTAATTACATATTAAACATATCAATATATGAATAGTTTTCCTTAACTGCCAAAGTGTTGGTCAAAATACCATTAGAATCTGATCTGTTTTCATCACACATTTTTATAAGATCAACAGTAATGATAAAATCTCTGCCTTTTAGTCCACATCTAACGTAAATCAATGAATTCAATACCATCCTATTTCTAATCTTGGTTTTTATAAGGTTCATACCGCTAAAAATTCTTTCAACTTCCGCGTTACTAAATGGCAAAACCAGAAACTTCTTAACAAAAGAAGCTAACTCGTTGAAAGCATTTTCTTTTAAAGCGTTTCTGTACTCATAAACACCTATCCAGAATTCAATTGTTGAACTTTGGTTCATCCATTCGTATGCATTCAGCTGTTCCAAAACCGTTATTTCCTCTGTAGTAAAATTTCTTCTTTAAATTTTTTGGTGTTTGCAGGGTTGCTATTATTATACATTTGCACACTTAGAGAAAAATGACGGCCAAATTAAAGAACAAAATTCTTGAATTAAGATTGCAGAAATCTTCAGATTTCAATCTTGAAATTTGGTCAGTAAGATTGACATTCTGAAAATTAAGCATAAATTCTAATTTCTTAGAATTAATTCTAAAAATCAAGAACGTTATCTTAATTTTAAGATCGTTTTCTTGAAATTAAGAATATATTTTTAAAGTTTTTTTCGAAATTAAATATCAAGGAAAGAAAGCGTAGCGTGTTGTATAATAAATTGTAAGACTCTGAACGAAGAAGACTTATTTAGAAAAAATAAGTAAAAAAAAATATTAAAATATTGTGAAAGGCAATTAAAATTTAGACAAAGCATTGTTAAAAAACTTTCTTCAAGAGTTTCAAATGGAGTCTGTTTTTAAGTATCTCAAGAAATAAGTACTCCTTTTTATTTTTATATGCAAATAAAAAAATGTTTGAATCCATAGATTTATTTCATCACCTGTTATTTGACATTAAATTTATTTGTTTCAGACTCAAAAGTGACTTTTTAAACTTTGCAGTACATGAAGAAGGAAGTCATAAAAGAAGCGATTCCTCCTCTGGAGCTAAGAATGGAGTTCCAGAAATTCCAAGTAAATGCACTTCCCGTCTTATGAAATTGGTTCTTTACTTAATGAAATATATATAATTAAAATTTCGGATTTTACTATCCCTCCTTTACATTTATATCTAATTAATAATGGAAAGACATATGTTAGACATAAGTTAATATAAGTATTTTTGTACTTGTAAGTATTACATTATCATTACGGTTTCCTTTTTTCTAATACATATTCATATGATAAATAAAAACCTTTTTTTTATTTTTATTTCAACATTTGAATCCGGATTAAAACCAATAAGACTATTTTCAAGAATACATTCTGTAAATCGATCTTAAAAGAAGAATTTCATTAAGAATTAATTCTTGATTTAAGATTTCTAATAAAAACAAAATCTTGAATTCGATCTTAAAACGAGAATTAATTCAAGATTACGATCTTAAATGCGACCTTAAAAAGTTAAGATTTTGTTCTTGAATTAAGAATTTTCGCATTTAACAGACTATTAAGATTGAAATGATTTGATTTTGAACGTAAAATCTTGATTTTAGCACGTTTTTTCCCTTAGTGTATGAACGTATAAATGACAAAAATCAATGATAGAGATTGACAGAAATGTTAAGTTATATTGTGAAATAGCAATATATAAGATTTATAACATTCAAAAATGCTAAAGAATGCTAATAAAATATGAGAAAAATGCTGAAAATTATGTTAAATACAATTTGTAAAATTCGCTGCTAAATCAAAATAAATAATGCTAAATTTGGCAGTGAAAATGCTAAAAGGGTCACACTGATACGTGACCACCTAACACAAGTTGTATCTCTATTTAACAGATACATACCTACATACACCCATAAGTAGAAAAAAAAAACGTTAAATTGAACTAATAGATACAATTGTATCTATGAAATTTAATATATTAAAAAGTTTGTTTAAAATTATGAGTGAGAAGAGAAAGAGAATTTTAAAGAGAGAGAGTAGAAGAGAGCCAATGAGCACATTTTTATTAAATGTAGTTTCAAATGAGATTTTTTTCAGTTTTTCTTTTTAAATTTTTTTTCTGCTGTTTAAACACTTACACGAACAAACTCATCAAAATTTCAAAACAGAATTAAATAAAATATTTTTTGATTTTTTCATTCTCATCTTCGTTTTGGTTAAAGTGGGGGAGAAAATAAGAAAAAGTTCTTATCAGTAAAATACCTTCAGACATTCTACGGGAACTGTAAATGAAATGAACAAACGAAATTTGTTTTACATGTAGATTCATTTGTTTTTTAATCATTTGTCGGTTCCATGTTTTGCCTTTTACCCCATTTTTGTTTAATATTTGGTGACAAAATATTTTTTTATGTAGGCTAGGAAAATTTTAAAAACGTTAAAAAAGTTATTTAACAATAATTTTAGTTTTTTAATGGGAATTAAATTCAATTCAAATTTCTCTTAGTAAAGTTATTTAAATGTTAAAAAGTTAAATTACAAGCTTTTGTCAAATTGGGAATACACGCAGAGAAAAAACATTTTTCAAAATGAACATTTTTAAGCATATTATGGTTAATTTAATCATATTGTTGTCAACGGCAACCAAGTTTGGGTTAAATTAGTCCTCCATCAAGAAGCTATAACCCTATAATGGTCGTCTTCAAACATATTACGGTTACTAACAACGAAAATATGTTTACCACTTATGATTTTTGAACCATAGCATGTTGTGGGGTTTGCCAGATTCTCCATTGGAGTATTGGGGAAATAAAATACCCAGGGGTGAACAAAATATAGTCCTAAAAATGACAGCTGGTTATTAAGTATCATGACCAGGCAGTGGTTGAGTCGACTAGTAAAGTTGCTTATGAATAGCACACGTTAACGGCATACAATCATTGACGGCATATATTCACTCATCGACCAAGATTAATGGATACTTAACATACATGAGTTCAACACAATTATACGAAATATTGGATGAAAAAAAAAGAATGTTGCTGTTAGAAGAAAGGAAAATACTGTTGTCAATTTAAGACCAAACAATTATTAGTGGAAAGCTAATTATTGTCACATTTCCTAATAACATGTTCAGAGTTGGGTACTCCATACATCATAGTACACCATAGGTGCCGTGGGCGTTATGCGTTTGTGCTGTATGTAACACATAAAAATATATACCTCTTCGTATACCGGTCGAATCAGATTTACTTTTTTAATCGATCTTACGATGTCCGTCCGGCCGGCTGGCTGTTCATGTAAACCTTTTGCGCTATTTCCTGGGGGGATTAACGCGTATTTTGATTCGAAAGAAATAATTAACGAATTCGAACAATTTGTAGTGTGTTACGGTTTTCGTACTATGAACGGAAGTTGAATATTTTGAATGTCACATTCATAAAATTATAGCATATCCAACCAATATGGTACAATAGGGCACGTTGTGAATTGCCTAATAGTTTGCATCCTTGTCAAACGCCTTTACTGATGGCAATTTCGTCAGTTAGTTTATCATTAACTTCTACCCGCCCAGTCTTGATTACAGTACAGATTTTGAATACACCGTTTTTTTTTTTTTTGCCTTCTACACCAATAGAAGTTTGTATTTCGAACCGTGTCAAAAGCTTTCTCATCTATATATATAAAAATGAAAAATGTTTGTATGTTTGTTTGTTTGTTTGTTTGTTTGTTTGTTTGTTTGTTTGTTTGTTTGTTTGTTTGTTGGCTTATAGACTCCTAAACTACTGAACCGATTTTCCTGAAATTTTTACAGATACATCACGTGAGCCCTAAAAATAAAATAGGCTACTTATTTTTTCGATAGGGGCAGGGGAATTGGTATCCCCCATAGGATGCCAATATTTAAGATCCGCTGCACGCATTATGCAGAACTTTTGGTAGTAAGATCTTCTGAGCCCCAAAATTAAAATAAAATAGCAGCGGGGGAAGTGGAATCCCCCATAGGACGCCAATGTTTAACATCGCCTATATAAAGAACTGTAATAGTGAGAATGTTCAAACTTTCTAGAAGTCACTCTTATGGTATACAACACTTTTGAAAATAACAATAAAGCGGGTAGGCGCAGGGGGGAAAATACCTCCCATAGGATGCATATATTAAATATCGCTCAACTGAAGAATTATTAAAGGGAGAGTCTTCAAAAGTGGTTAAAGCTATTATTATAGTAAACTGTAAATTTCAAATACAAATGGGCGGGGTAGACGGGGGAGGAGCAGTACCCCTCATATATAGAAATATTAATAAGAGCCACTGCACGCATTTTGTTGAACTTTTGGTAGTAGGATCTTCTGAGCCCCAAAATTAAAACAAAATAGCAGCGGGGGAAGTGTTACCCCCCATAGGACGCCAATGTTTAATATCGGATATTTTAAAAACTATTAAAGTTAGAATGTTCAAACTTTGTAGAAGTCACACTTATGGTATACTACACTTTTGAAAATAAAAATAAAGCGGGAAGGCGCAGGGGGGAAATACCTTCCATAGGATGCATATATTAAATATCTCTCAACTCAAGAACTATTAAAGGGAGAGTCTTCAAACGTGGTTAAAGCTACTATTATGGCAAACTTTAAATTTCAATATAGAAATGGACAGAGGAGGAGCAGTACCCCTCAAAGATAGAAATATAATTTAGAGCCGCTGCACTCTTTTTATTAAACTTTTTGTAGTATGATCTTCTGAACCCCAAAATTGAAATAAAATAGCAGCGGGGAAATGTTACCCCCCATAGGACGCCAATGTTTAATATCACATATCTTAAGAACTGTTATAGTAAGATTGTTCAAACTTAGTAGAAGTCAATCCTATGGTATACTACACTTTTGAAAATAAAAATAAAGCGAGAAGGCGCAGGGAGGAAAACCTTCCATAGGATGCATATATTAAATATCTCTCAACTGAAGAAGTGGTTTAGCAGTGTAGCGAAGCGCACCGGGTTAAGCTAGTAATCAATAAAGCACACAAAGGCTAATTTTTGAAAATCTCGACACTTCTGTATTAAAAATTACTTTAAGGAAAAAAAATTAAAGGCGGTTCAAAGAACTCTTACATAATTGCCAGTGAGCCTCAAATAGGGTAGAATTTAAGGTAAGTAAAAACATTAACATCCAATTTCACCAAATTCAGTTATAATTAACTATCAGTTATAACTGTCAAAAACATATTGTTAACTGAAAGTTAATGCAACAGTTAATTATAGCTGAACTTGGTAAATTGGCCGTAATTATTGTAAATTAAAAAAATTCTTGAAATAGTTAACATAAATTAAAAAACCATACCAATGAGTGATGATTTATAACCGGTGGCCAATGGACAATATGATGCAATCAGCATGCCGTAGGAAATTGCATCGCAGTTTTGAGACAACGTATTGTTAAAAAACTTTCTTAAAGAGTTTCAAATGGAGTCTGTTTTCAAGTATCTCAAGGGTACTCCTTCTTATTTATATGTGTAAATAAAAAAATTGTTTAAATTCATAGATTTATTTCACCACCTGTTATTTGACATTTAACAGACTATTAAGATTGAAATGATTTGATTTTGAACGTAAAATCTTTATTTTAGCATGATTTTTCCCTTAGTGTACGAATTGACAGAAAATACCCAGGCCGATCTATTAATTGTTTCCTTTTCTTTTTCAATTGTAGTTTTTATGCTGCAAATATCGATTAGTTGTTAGTTAGTATTATAATTTCTCGGTTTTGGAATTTTTTAAAATATATGTTCTCACGTTAAGCGTGTACATATATATCGTCGGCTTAATATGGAAACCTGCCAAATCCACTTTTTAAGTAAATTGAGATTTTGATGCCGTGTGGTAGAGAAAGATACGGCTCGTCAACCAGCATGTAGTTTTTCTACAATTTGAGTCTTGAAGTGTGTAAAACCAACTATATTTTTAGTTTCCTTTTTAAGCAGCACATAGAAAAAATTAAAAGTTTTTTGTCTCTCCTGTAAAATGTGTTGATACGGAGTTAGCAGGTTTGCATATTAAGCCGACGAACACAGGCGCCAAAGGCAGTGATTTCACGGATTAATTAAAAAAAAAGATTAACAGCCTGTTTTTAGAAAATGAAAATATTTGTTCGTTCGTAAAAAAAACGAACGAAATCAGATTTAGGTTTTCATAAAATTAAAAAACATTTCATGTGAGTGACAAAAAAAGCTTTAATTTTTTTCTATATATTTTTGGTTCATATAAAATGAACATCTTCGCAATAAATGAAAACGAAAGTGAAAAGTAGACGATAAGTAAAAGGCATTCGTTTAAAAAACAAATCACCACAAAATGGAAAATAACTGCGATATTTTAAAAAAGGAAACCTTACAAACTAATACTATTATAAAATATTCTATAAAGGTTCACTTATAATTACATAAATATGTATTTACAGGTTCAAAAAATTTTAGAAACAATGGAACTACATACGCTCAAAAATATGAACATGATTATGTACATAAGAGCGGGTCGACCTCCTTACAAAAAAAAGTTTGTGCCAGTCACCGCTTTGAATGAAAGGTATGTCAATGATGTTTCTAAAACGGTTAAATTTTTATAGCCACACCTCCATATGCAGCCCATTTAGTTTTTTAAATATAGCGCTGCCATTTAAAAACCGATCACATCATGTCGCGTACCGTTGTTCATGGCATAGTACGTACTTCCTCTAAAATTGGAGCTTAAGAATAACTCTGGATTTCTGATCGATATTTTTTGGAATTTGCAAGGCATCAACACACTGTCAAAATCAATCGACAAAAAGTTTGGGTCAATTTCCGCTATATATATAATATATAATAGTATAATACTTTTACACTTTTAAGTTAATCTGAAAGCACAGATAATTATACGTACGATGCCAAATAGAAAACTGTCCTTTTTAAAATAAGAAGATTTAAAGGAAAAATAATATACGATAGTGGCACAAGCTAAACTTGCAAGCAAATTCTTAAAGACTGCAGTAATTTTAGAAAAAATATTACTGTTTTGTTAAAATAGGTAAGAAAACAAAGGACATTTGTAATAAAATGCGTGCATATATTTTTAACAAAAGGAACGTTGCGAATTCCTTGAGTTCGAATTTGAAAATTTTTACATTACATTACATAACCGCGTACTAAGAAAAAACAAGCATTAATTGGGGATATAAACAGATAAAAGCGGCTCGACTTCGCACCTAAGTATGCGGACAAATCAATAGTCTTAAATTTAATAATGAAATAAATATTGGCTTTCATTTAAAAATTTTTGATTTATTTATTATTTTAAATATCTCTAATTTTTGGAAAGTTAAAGAATTGTTAAGGCGTACGTACTATTATCTGTGTGACTGTACATACAGTGTAGCGTAAAATACCACCGTTCTTCCGAATGTTCCAAAAAATTATATCTTCGCAAATATCTTCTACATATCTATATGTTGATGTGCAGCAAAAGATCTTCGATATGTATTTCATTCATTTTCATTCAACACTTTTATTTTTACTAATTTAGTAACACTTTTTATAAAATATTTTATTTTTGAAATTTAATTTTAATTTTTGTAAACAAAAGCCAGGGTTATCCACAAACACAAAACCTTTATATGAAAAAATAATACAAATGTACGAATATTAATCCATTGGCAATAATGTTGATTCACGAAAGAAAAAAGCTCTATTTATGTCAACTATGAAAAGACGAAAGCTTTTAAATGTTTTTAAAAACCAAATTTTGAACATAAACGTATTAATACGAAAACTTCAAGTGAGAAGACTTATGTTTTACAAAAACAGGCTGTAAGTACCGCGAAAACTAAAAGTAGTCGGTTAAAGTGCACAAAATTCTGCACCAGTAGGCAAAAATATAAATGTCAAAAACGTAACGGTGCTTTTGTAGTGACGCGTTGAAATTTAAGATTGTAACAAAAAATTTAAAAAAGTTGGTAAAAAAGCTAAATTTTTTTTTTCGTATATAAATCCGATTTACCGAAATTGAATTAAAAAAGTAATTAATATAACCATGCAACCATCAAGCTCAGGTGTTTATTCAAAGTGTAGCTTAAATTTGTAAAAAAAAAAATTTGTGGAAGTGGTTTTATTTTTTTATTTTATATGGAAAATGCAAAAAAAAAATCACCCCTATCGTGAATAACAAGTGGAATTTTTGTTATCATGAAATTTTCAATCCCCTCGAAGGGAAAAAGCAATCGTGAATCTCATGTGAAAAATTTTTCACGCTATCAGTTCCAGTGAATGTAAAAAATAGAAAAATAGAAAAAATTAAAAATCAATAAAATTTTTGTTCAAAAATATACACGTATATATTTTAAAGAAAAGTTAAAATAATAAAGCAAAATATTTAGTATTGGAGGGATAGTTTGATTAAGTTACTGCATGTTTTTAGAACGCGAGCGCAAAATGGACTCGCTCTACTAACATTTAAAATTAAAACAAATTTTGAAATTTTGTGTTAAATGTTAGTTACCCAAGTCACTTTTGCACTCGCGTTCTAAAAACAGGCAGTTAGTTTTTTGCACTTTTTAAATTTTAATATATTTTCCAAAATTCTGCCACCACGTCTTTCGAAAGCTTCACAAATCCGCAAGCAATCGACCTGTTGTTCTGCATTTTGTTGACCAATACATCGGCTTGTGCCTTAATATTTGATTTATAAGAGGAACTACACACAAACATGTTCTGTTCTCTAGCAAAAATAAAGTGAGAAAATTTAAGGGAAATGTGAACAAATTACGAGGGAAAAAACTTTTCACGATAAGGGGAATTTTTTCCCGTGAACATTTTTTCACGTTATCATTCTCCTTTGAATTAACTTTTTTTCATGGGAATTTTTCATGATCGCAAATATGTGAAAAGGGTAAAAATTATTCACGATAGGGGTGAATAATTTTCTCAATTTAAGTGGGCATAAAGTTAATAATTAGGCTTATTTAAGTAAAGATTTTAACTTTAAAGGTTGAACAGGTTTTAGTTGTCAAGTCTTGTGTTTTTAAAAGAGAGAAAGGAAATGATATAGCATTTTCTTTTCCCTTCGCTTCAAAAAGCTCAAGACTTGACGGCTAAAACTTGAAGCGTGTGAACCAGCACTTAAATTTGATGTTTTACTGGAAAATTATTCCAAATATTTATTGGCTGACTGATTTTTTAAATTAATTAACAATTTCGCCTGGGAATTTATATTTATAACAATAAAAAACTAAAATTAGTTTTTGTTTTCAATATAAATTTTTTAACGAAAAGAAACACGAAATAACGTAAGTTTTTCTAAGTTCCCTCTTGACACATTTAAAGCGGTCATCTCCCGAGAGCGGAAAAAATTGCAAAGACGGTCGTTGTCCTTCTGAGGAAACTTGTTCGGACAATTTCGGGGAATTAAACTCAAGTTATTGTACTTGAAAAGAATTTAATGAAATTTTTTATTGCTGGGTAAATTAATACTAGTAAAATCCAAGTATTTATTTCTTTTCAAATTTTACCTAATTTTTTTCTGATAAAACTTTATCTTAACCCCTTAAAAGACAACCTTACACAGATATTAAATGTGAAATATTAACGATGGAAAACCCATAGAGCTTATCTTTAAAACGAACAAACACCCCCAAAAAAAAAAAAAAAACTAAAATCAAACTTATCAAAACCATATTTTAAATGATAGACTTTTTTCCTATAAATTTTCCTATTTCGTGTTTGATTATTTTCTGTAAGAGTATGAGTTAGATTACGTGTGCATGTGAATTAGAACGAGAGAGGGAGAGAGAGAGATGGTAAAGTAACAGTGTTTGTTTATTTTCGTTAAGTATTACAAATGTAAGTACATTTTTTATTTCTAGTACTTTTTTTAAATTTCCCTTTTCACTGCTACTTTTTTTTCATAAGTTATACGAAATATCGGTCAATAGTAATAATACTTTTTCGAATAAAAACTAAAAAATAACAGAAAAATAGTAACACACACACACACAAAACTTTTGTTTAGATAGTTCATATTGACATTTTTTATTTTATTGACACAACTTCTTACTCAACCAGCAAAAAAAAATAAGAAAAAGAGAAAAAACTAATTTTTTTGTTGGGTTAGTTTTCAAGTTAAATTTTATCTAGCACGGGTTTTAAGCAAAGAAAATGTTTATAATTTAAAAAAAGATTGAAAAAAAATTTTTTATTGACACGAAATAGATGAAACTCATTAATCTGTTTTTATAACCATATCACAACAGTGGAGAGGGTATCGTGTTATGTTTGTGCTGATGTTTCTAGCCAGTGTTTGAAAATTAATAGAACATTATTTAGCGTTCAGCTCACACACCCAGGAACGATATTTACTTTTTAGTGTTTGTGTAGACTATTTTCAAGAAAGAGCCGAACATTATATAGTGTTCTGTTCTTCGTTAAAAACAGAACAATTCTAGTGATACTGTTGACAAACATTATATTTTAATGATCTATAATGTTTCTTTTTTTTTCTTTTCACTTTTTTACATTGCTAAAGAAAATTAAATGTTCTCATCTTTTTTTGGAGTTGGATAAGAACAGTATTATTTTTGTGCTCGAAGTAACACCTTTAAATATTTTTTTTATTTTTTGAATCAATCAGACAATGTGCGTGCATCCGGCTTGCTGGCTTGGCTGGCTGTCTGTCCATGTAAAACTTGTGTGCAAAGTGCTGGGGGCAAATTCTTGCAGTCCTGATCGAATACTTTTTCAATTCAAAAGCTATTTTGTTTCTAATTCTTTCTATCGACTGAAAGAATGAATGATCGAATCGAAATTATTTTTTCAGTGTTGTACAAACTTTTTAACACTGAATAAACAGCAGGTTTATCCTCATGGCAACTTTACAAGTAAGCTTTTAGAATTGGAAGCTGCCATATTTTCTGCTTAAGATATGGTAACTTCAATAATAGTTTTATGTCAAATTAATTGAAAATTTTTTTAACACAATTAAACGCAAAAAAAAACAAAACAATTTACCATAAAAAAATACAAAAAAATTACTTCTGCTTTCAGTCAAAGAAACCCACAAAAGTCCTTCCCACCAAGTATTTTAAACAACCAAACAGAGTTGCCACAACTGACTGCTGATAATATTCCAAAACTTCAACAAAAATATGCTAAATCATAAAATGAAGAAAATATGCTAAAAATCTGGTAAGACTAAGACATAAAATTTTTAATATATAAAATTTTTCTAAAAATATGTTAAATTTGTAAAAAAAAATATGCTTAAAATTTGTCAAATAAAAAGCAATTTTAATATATAATTCATTAAAAAATTTATTTTTAAAAAAAAGTATTATGTATATTAATAATGCGAAAAATTGAGAAGTTATAATAATTTGCATATGAAATTGTTTGCTTTTCTAAAAAGTAAAAATATGCTAAAAAAAAGTCTGCTTTTGGACAAGGAAATACATATATATTTTTTCAAAAAAACGTGCAATTTCCCAACTCAATCTGCTTAATCTAGCAGAACAAATGCTACAGTACAAAAGGTATCTACTGCAATTCTGCCTGCCACAGTACAAAATTACATTTTTGCATTTACCGGACAGTTTGATAGTAAAGATAACTGAATGGTCACTTAATCGTTAACGATAGCTATTGTTCACGTTAACTATCAGGAACTTTATCATTAGGTTGTAATAAATGGCCCTTAATGCCATGACTTCCTTATAAGTAATGGCACTGACATACAAATTAGCGACAGTAACTATGTCATGGCAAACTCTTGTGCTTGTTGTTCCTAAAATCACTTAAAGACAAACAAATCTTATATAGGTGAAGATATCAAAAAAAATTCGGCTGATAGAACTTGTAAATGAATCCTAAATTTAAAACACAATTTTGTACGGGCGGTTCAAGGGCCCCAAAGAGGGTGGTACACTTTCGAAAATATTTGTTTATATACTGTAGTGTAGGGCATCATATGCTCGGCATTAACCGACTTTACTTTCTGACTTGTTTAACCTCTAAAAACAAGTTTTCTTTAATTATTTTTAAGTGTTTTTATAACTATATGCCACACTATAGTTTCACAAAGTATACACAAATTTGTGACATGTTAAATTGCGGATCTTTATTTTGCATTTTTAAAAAATGTTGGGTGCATAAATTTTACACCAATCTGACAGCTACAACAGCCGTATTTCTAAGTTCTTTTTTTTAACAGCACACACAACAAAAACAACAACAATTTTATATTTAAAAGTTCTACTTTTATTGATTTGGTTTATTTTTTGTTAGAATCAAATCGATCAAATAGTTGCAGAAAAACTAAAAAATATTTCTGTTAAATTTGTCATCTTAAACACGTCTGTTCATGCATTTATTTGTCTGTTAAATAGAAGCATGCTTTTTTAAATATTATTCTTTTTTTTTCTTATTTTAAAGACAAAAATTAAAAACAAAAAATGATTAGAAAACATATAGAAAAAATATATTGTATTTTGGAAGATTGCAGATTTTTATTTGTATTTCCCTACGAACAACATAAAAATATCTTTATTTTATTACATAGAAGACAACAACAGCAACAATTGCACATGTTTGTATCGTATAGAACCCGAAAAACCAAACTTTTTTTATTTATCTGTTTAAACGACAAGACACAAATCATCAACCATTTTTCATCACCGTGGCAGGCCAAGACATTTAATTGTCATCTTCAACATCCAAAAACAAAAACAAAAAACTATTATTTATTAGATATGAAATACATACATTGTTGACACAGGTGTATTATTAATTTTGTATCTTTGCCATGACGAAATGAAAAATGTGATTAATTTCTGTTAATTTGTTAACAAATTGAAGGTGATCTTGTTTTTTGTGAATTTTTCTTTTTTTGGTTAAAATTTATAACAATGAAATTACAAAATTTCAATTAATAAAAAAAAACACACAATACTGATTAATTAATATTTTTGTTCTTATACTGATTAATTTTTCATTAAAAATTTTTTTCAGTAAAATTTTAAAACTCGTTTTAAACAAAATGTTTTTGACATTAAAGACATCAAAAGAGCAACACTTTCAAAATTATTGTTAGAGTAAAAAACTATATATAAGTTTGTCATTCCGCTTGTATTTTCTACAATATTGGTCTAAGACCCTATAAGGTATATATGTATATTCCGGGTCCTTATGAATAGCGAAGTTGATTTAACGGGCACACGGACCGTTGGAAAAGGGTTTTCCGAAGACCCCAAATCTGAAGGGGACTAGGTTGTTACATATATACTTATTTCAGATATGCACCGTTGAAATTTTCTATTGAAATTCAGCCAGATTGGTGCATAATAACGGAGATTTGAGCCAAATACCACGACCGCCTTTTACCCGTAAACCTTAAATTTTCGAAGTCTTCTTATAACACTGTGCAACAAAAAAAAAACCAGCCTCAATACTTGCAACGCGAAATGAAAGTAAACTGCTAGTAGAGCCAATCTGCCAAAGGGTTTTGAAAAGTTAGCTCTGGTTCCCGAAATATGGGCCCCTAAAGTTTTTGAATTTTTTAAAAAGGCGTTTGGTAGAAGTCAAAAAAAAATATACTAAATGTACTTCTGAGCTAAAAGACTATTTTAGATGTCTTCAGTAGAATCGAATGGCGATTCTTTTCTCAGATTATTAACCCTCTAACACTCATTTTAAGGGGTCACTTTTGTCCTTTTTTTAACTTCCACACTAAGACGGCACTTTAGAGGGTTAAAATGTTCCCGACCTGAATTTTGTTGCACAGTGTAATTTATCAATGCAATTTTTTATCTTATTACTTATTAGCAGTGAAAATCAACCAGATTGGTCCAAAAATTACCGCGTTATGTTGATGCAAATAACTACCTTTTACCCCGAAATAATGGTTTTAGCGCAAAAGCGCCCATAGCCGAAGCGGTGTAATTAGAATAGATTATTTAAGTGCCCTGTACTAAAAATAGTCTAATATTATGTCAAACTGTGCTGGATTTAAGAATTTTAAGGTTTGTTTAATTCCGAATTCGTACTTGAAATAATTCGAAATTGAGAGAACCAAGAACGAGAATATGAAGTACTATTTACCAACCCGCTTACAGATATGTTTGCTTCACCTTTGTCTACGGAAGAACTCACAGTTAAAAGACACCAGCAGCATGCCCGATATGGTTTCGTAATCATTTTACTTTGAAATTTTAATAAATTTAACTAAATAATTTTACTAAATAGAATTCGGGAATTTTTGCTCTTTATTTCATTTTATTTTATTTTTTAAACATGAAAACAATGTACGTTTTCCTTCTTGTAGTGCTGTTGTTGTTTCTACACGAAACAAGCAAATCGTTTTTTTTTTTTTTACCTAATTTTGTAGGTGTTGTTGGTGTTGTACAATAAACTTTTACAAACACACGCGTATGCGATACTTTTTTGTTAAAAAAAGATACTTTTTTGTTAAAAAAGTTACTTTTTTGTTAAAAACAGATATTTTTTTAAAAATACTTTTTTGATAAAAAAAAAAAAAAGATTTTTTTTTAAAAGATACTTTTTGATAAAAAAAAAAAATATATTTTTTAGTTAAAAAAAAAAAATACTTTTTTGTTGAAAAATATCCTTTTTCTATAATTAGGCAAGTTTTTGAAAAACAGTTTTAATTTTTGTTATACAAAACTTATATGTACCTGGATTCAGACTATGCGACATGTCGCACAGAAATATTTCATAAGACAAAATATTGACGCATGCGGGGTAAACAATATAACATGATATGTTAAATCAAGCAACAAATTATACATATGATTCGTAAAAATTGTAACAACGTTACGTCTGAGCGTATACAAGTTTTCGAAGGAACTGCGAAGGAAAATGCAAATCCAGGGACATGTCGCATGGTCTAAAACAGATATTAATTTTCTGTTTTATACTAGAAGCAGAATTAAGCCGTACTTCGTAAGAACGTACGACGTAACACTGTACATTTTTTAAGACCACGCCGGTTTTGCCCACAATTCCTTCGTCTAAGTATTCTGTTTTCTTTTGAAAATAATATTAAAAAAAAAATCTTTTTAAATTTTTGTTTATTTTTTTCTTTCTTTTATTTTTTTTTTCAATTATTCAATTCTTATTAATATTCAAGGCAAAAATAATTTAATTTTAAATTTTTAATTTTTCTTTTACAATATGTTCGCAGCTGGTGTATGAAATAGAACAAGATCTATGTCGCTTTAACGTTTGCGCCAGCTATTGTGTGCCTTTGTATAAAATATTAGACGTTTTAGTTTGGCAACGTCTCTGCGTCATACGCAACTACGTTCATTCGAAGCAATTGTGCGCCTATGGTCAAATATTATATTTAAAATTTTCTGCCTCGTTTGTTAAACATTGCCAATAGCTTTAAGTTGGCATTCTGGCTATTTTCCGGTAAGACAACAAACACAAAATTTAACTTAAACATACACATTTCAAAAATTCTTCTAGGCAATAAATTTCAAACTTCATTTCATGAGTTATTAATTAGACCAAATTAAATTTATACGCTTAAACAAATAAAAATGTTCTTCATAGTTATTTATGCAAAAAAAATTACAGTTATTATTTCTTTGTTATTTAAAATTAAATTGGCAGGGCAAAATGAATAAATGAAGAAGCAAAGGAATGAAAGAAAAGGCATTCCTTTATTATTTAAAATTACAAAAGGAAAATGGAAATGAAAAAGGAAAAGAAAGAAAAGCAAATACAACATCATTGTTTTGAGTAAGAATAACAAAATGAAAAGTCCAAGGTTTTTTTTGTTAGATTTCCAAGAATAAGGAGTCTTAGGAACTGTTGCAAAGATTAAGGAATGTCCTTGCCAAAGGTTAAAAAAACACAATATTTTCAATCAAGCAATAAAAAGAAAAATAAAATAATTGTTAAGAAAACTAACAAACTTATACCTATTTGATTTAAATAATTTTAAAAAATTGTTTTAAGAAAATCTAAAAGTTATGATGTGAGTCAAACTAATGCTTGAACATCTATACAAACTTTAAGTCAAGCACACCAGTTTAATGAGACTAAGTCCTTTTAAAATATTACACAAATTATGATTTCTCAGAAAACCTCTTGAGCAACCTGCCTAAATGTTTAAAAAATAAAATAATTTAACTAACATACAGAATTTTTACTTTCCGTCCGTTAAAGATTTTTTGCATTTTTGCATGTAACATTTAAACCATGTTCTCAGACATACTCGTATAATAAAGTATGTGTGTACACATGTATTTCACATACAATTAAAAGTATAAATTATTTCTTGAAATACATAAGAACCCAGTTGGCCAAATGGTCATAGATGCAAATGTCGTCAACGATGTCCTCAGGACATTCTAAAATTTGTCGCCCATATAAAATTGATGAAGACAACTTAAGTAATAAAACATGTATTTTGTCGTGTATAAATCGTATTTACGACTTTATATGAGACATTTTCTTAAATTTGTCTTCAACAAGGCTTTATTGACGACAACGTAAGCGACCATTGCATGCAATATGTCGTATTTCAAAACGCATTGGCGACAATATGCATGAAACTGTTGCTCATCTTGTCCTAAATAAGGTGATATTCAAAACAAATTTATGAAAATGTCTCATAAACATGGGACTAGTTGTCAATATTTTTTTTGTTTGTTTTTGTATTAAAAAACAATATACAAAATAATAATACAAAATAATACAAAATTTTAAAAACGTTTACAAAAATGTTTCTTGAATGAAAACTCGTATGAATAAAAACAGTTCTTTCAACTTTTTAAATTTGACTTAAGATGTTTTGTCAAAATGCAACAGATACATATCTATCTATTTCTATACAAAACTCTACTGAAAAAGCGTATTGTCATTAACCTATCGGCGACTAAATTGTGGATAGTATCTGCAATACTGTCATCAACGACACTATTAAGGTAATGTCGCTTATAGAACATCAACGACGATATGAGAAAAAGTCGTTTATGTAGTCGCCAATGACAACTTTCACCACATTGTCACCCATATGGTCGTTAACGACAATGTGCATGATGGCGTCGTTCAAATTGTCGTGTACGATTTTGATGCCCTTTGTTCGAAAAAGTCGTCGACGATTTGCTCTGGCTGTCGCCAACATGTCATCAGCGATTTACTTTGGGTCTTGTACGCGTCGTCGACGTTGTCTCGAACACATGGCCAACTGGGAAGCCCCCAAAAGTATACAATCATACAATATAAACACAAACACACTTACAAACACTTGCAAGTTTTATTATAAAAACATGCCAAAACAAAACAAAAAAGCAAAAAAAAAGGAACTAAATTATGTCCCCAGTCAGACATTTTATTCCAACAGGACCAACTAACAAACAATTCATTTGCACTTTACTTGACAAAAAGGATTTTCCTTTAATTCTACAACAACAAAAGTAACAACAACAATGGCAATGAGAAAAAATAAATTCGTATTAAATTTTACTACGGAAACAGAACACAAATGCACTAAATACTCCAATTTTAGGTTCTGTAAGTTTGTATGCGTAAAGGACTGCGTATATTAAATGTAAATGAATATGTTTATGTATGTGTGCAATAAACTGACGTATGAATGTATAAATATGAGAATGTTTTTTCTCTTGTTTTAATCCTGTTGGGTTTAATGGTGTTTTTTTTTTATTTATGATTTTGTTGAGGATAGTGAAGGCAACCTATTAGAAATACTTGCTTGTTTTAGGAGAACAGTAGTTTCTAAAGAAGTAAAAAGTGATCATAATTTACAGTTAGGAAATCCGATCAAATAGCTACCTAGTGCCCATTCACATTATACGATTTTTGTCGTTGCGATTCTTACTTTATTGGCAAGAGGGGTGAGAGGAATTATAAGGGGTACAGAAGCGAGTGTACTCTTCGATTCGTTTTGTTCATTCATTCGTTCTCTCAATTTTCTCTCATTTGACGAAAAATGTATTAAGGTTGTTACCAGAGCTGCCGTTTTTGGTTATTTCTAACCAAAACTGGTTATATTTTTTTTTCAATGTGGAGATGTGAATATTTTTTTCATTTTGGTTACTTTTTTCTAAAACAATGATAATAACGTACGAATATGTTTTTCTTGGTACAATTATTTACGAGCTCGAATAATTTGTACTGTGTACTACGATTTTTTCATTATTTGTTACCAATGAACGGAAGTTTTTTATAATCCCTTTCAAAACAGCAACCAAATAATTTTTTTAAGATTTTTGCTAAGAAAATATTGCCATTTTTGATTTTTATATTAAAAACGCCATGATCTGAAATCGTAAACAAATGAAGTTTTAATCAATGGAGATTTTCAATTATTTTTTTTTTTTTTTGAATGAGCGTAGTTTTTCTTGATTTTAAGAGAAGTAAAGATAATTAGTACTTAAAGTAGGAAGTGCATGAAATCATCCGGAATCGATTTTAGAAAATTACTGAAAAAATACACAAAAGTCGTTTCAGTGTTTTTAAAAACTTGAAAATAAGTTTAAGGTTCTGAATTTGAGTTTTTCCAGAAGTATATTTATATACATATTTGAAACAACACGTAGGAATTTTATAGATTTTTTAAGATTACATTGATTTATCAATATAATTTTAAAATTTATGGAATTTTCTTTTAAAAATGGCTGTAAGTTTAAAGGAATTTTGAAATTTTACTGTTTATAACTTGTCGGTATGTATATTTATTAAATGTTTTTTAAGATAATTATTTGGTAAAAAAAAACTTGTGATTGTCAGTCATATACTTTTTCCCCATTGAATGTACGTTACGAAAGGCGAAAGGCAGTAATATTTTACAATTATTTACAAAATATTTGATATATTAGAACAACTTTGAAACATTTTCTCAACTAATAAAAAGCATTTTAAATTTGGTTATAATTTTTTACATTTGGTAACTTTTTCAAAAATTTTGGTTGTAAAATATGTATTCGTTGTGGCAGCACTGGTTGTTACGACAAAAATCGTACAATGTAAATATGAGACCGACTTCAAAGAGGAAACGACAATAATCGCAACAACAAAAATCGTATAATCATTATATATATGTGAATTGGGACTTACATACACATTTAAGAGAGTATTTTTTTTTTTTTTGCTTAATTTATGTCTGAACAAAAAGTACCAATTTAACAAAAAAAAATTTGTATTGTTCTACAAAAAAATTTTACAATTGTACAAAAAAGTACTTTTTACAATTAGTTATGTGTAGGGATGCGATTTCCATTTAAATGCATGATTTTTGTCGATAGTCTTAGAACGTTGTCGACCAATAATCATCTTTCTGAATCATTAAATTTGCGTTAAAATGGCATCGATTTGTTTTTGCATATTGTTGAATATTTTGGTGAAAATGCATATTTTTGCATAATTAGGTTTTAAATGCATATTTTTGCATATTTTGACATTTTTGTGTGATTTTTTTTAATTTCAATATTAAGTTTTTGAATACACAAAAAAACCTTCCAAAAAAATTTTAAAATCAATAAATAAATTCTTTTGGAGCTTTGCTTAAGATACAAAATAATTGCTTGGCACATGGGTTATACCGCGTTGCAGAGGAAATTTGAAGCGAATTCGATAATATTGCAATTTTTAATGAAATGTATTCCTTGGTTTTCCTTCCGCCGCGGTGCACTGGGGCCTGGCTAGATGCTTCAGAATTCTATTCAAAAAACTATGAGTAATTTAAAAATGTTAGAAGAGCTTGTTGATACCGATGATAATGCAATAAAAAAAGTAAAAGTCAGTTAGCATTTGTATTTTCCATTTACGGATATATTGGTGAAAGAATAGCTAATTAGGAGGGATTTAGTTCACTTAAACTCCAGTCAAATTAATTGATATTGCAGAAAGTAAAATAAACAATTTGGAAAGAAAAAAAGCCCAACAAATTAAAAAAAAATCCAAAATGTTTTACAAAAAGTATTAAGAATTTTATTATAATTTCTTCGACCTTTTTTTAAATATTATTCATCTTTATTAAAACTTGAGCTTAAGGTCACTTTTATTTCAAATAGTTCGTTTATTTTTTATATATCGATATTTCGATTTCCTTTGGAAATCTTCTTCAGGATATTATATTTATAAAAATTAATAAAAATTAACAAAAAATTGTGTTTGACAATTAATTAAAATTAAATTAAAAAATTTTTTCAAAAGATAAAGTATATTTTAAATATTTTTGATCTGATCTGAAATCAAAGCGGGATCTAGAAATAAAATTTTTTTAAATACATTGGAGTTCGTCAAGTATTTTCAATAAAACAAATATTTAAATTAGTTATTTAAGTTTTTTTAAAATACTAATCTTGATGCGCTGAGTTCGAATTTGGCATAAAAATTTGGCTATCACGTCTTGCTCATATTTTTTAGCATGCTGGCAATACTGTAAAACAGTCCACACTTACACTACAATTTCACAATTATTTATTTGACTGAAGTCCACATTCATTCTAAATCTTTAAGCATGTCAAGGAGATCGTGTGTTACTGATTCAAGCTATTTTTGCTTTCTGTGTGAACATTTGTTTGGAAAAAATGGATATACATTATCAGAATCATTAAAATGTGCATATTTACATTATTTTGGTTTTGCAGTCAGAAACTTGGACAAACCGTGGACACCAACAATGTGTTGCATATTCTTCATTCGCATTTAGATTTTTTTTCGCAACCCCTAGATGCAATGCTGGGAGACTATTGCTGGACTGTAATACCTAAAGCCGAACCAACAAAATACAAACGTCGTTCAAATAACGCCATTCATTTTTGAAAATTCATTGATTTTTAAATAAACTAGTGATTTTTTATGTAAGAACCGAATAAAAACATTTTTTTATATCTCGAAAACCTGACGTGATAGGGAAACCCCAATTACAGATTCGAATTTAGCCCACTAAATTACTCTAGGAAAGATATTTGGTTGCTCCAGTACAAAGCTTTGTTGGCTAGTGTTATTGTTTGATCGATGTACTACGTGAAAGCCAAGACAATCCTCGAAATAAGGAGGAGGACTTTGTCTTTTCAAAAATTTGAGGCTGGAGAGATCGCTTATTTTATATTTCAGCAGCAGCGATGATCCCGAATGTTTAGCTGATAGTTTATTTAAGAAAATAATTAATTTAAAATAAAAAAAATTAAGCAAAAAAACAAAATGGTTTTACAATCCACATTTGAGAATAACGTTTTCAAACAAATTAAAAACTAAAGAAATTTTCAATTTAAAAATAATTTCCTCTTTTATTGAGTATGGTTTTCAAAAAAATTTCAATAGTTTGTCGTTTCAAAAAAGTTTGATTTCAAATCATTTTCAATTTGATATCAAACCTTCGTGTTTGTTGAGTTAGTGAGTTTGCTGGGATGTCCCTAATTGTTCTTTCTGATGGATGTAGATATTGTTATTTTTTCTTTTGGTATTTATCTCACTTAAATATTAAAATGTTAATGGTAATGTAAATATTTATGAAACCCTTTTTACAATAACACCAACAAAACAACCTAGACAAACACATACATATGTACATACAGCACGCGAGATAAACTCGTACTTAAAATTAAGAACAAAAAAAAAACTAAAAGAAAATTTTCCGAAAACAAGAAAAAAAAAATAAAGGCAACTAAAACAACAAACAAAATAATAAAACTTTTACTTGTATTGTGTGTGTGTGCGTGTAAAAGAAAACACAACACAACGGACACATTCCCAACAAAATTTACACAGCATGTGCTGTGATTGTTGGGAAGAATCAGCATATTTGGCACGCGTGTCATAAACACAGATACATATTGTTATTTAGAGACAAGGAGCTACCAGCGTTGCCGTAGAAAAATTGAAGGAAAGAAAAGATGCAAAGAATGATAAAGGCGTCACAAAGAGCGTACTTTCATGAAAGTTTTTTTTTTAACAATCAAAAACATTTATTTCAGTTTAGGTAAACAAAACAAGTAAAAGTGCTATATTCGGCTAGCCGAATCAAATATTCCCTTCACAATGGTGCGATGAGAACAGAAACTTTTGCATTAACATCGAAGCTATTTGTATTAAATTTGGAAACTTTTACTGTTACGATTCTCCAGATATACATTTTTTAGTGTCACTCCCACTTCTCCAATCCGGCTCATTTTTCTAAAGAGGTTATCTGCGTATACCCCAGCTTTGTGTACTATTTAAAAAAAAATTCTCTTACCGCTCGTTAGATATAAATAAATCTATTTTATTTTGTGGCACTTTCACTTCTCCAATACCGCTACTGGACATTTTGTCGGATGTTGTGCATTGATAACCAAGATGCTTGTGAATAATTTGGAAAATTTTACTGTTACCAATCTCCAAGTATACAGAAATAAATTTTTATGTGCATTGAAGGTGGCACTCCCACTTATCCAATCGCGCTCATTTTTTTTAAAAGGTTGTGTGTTGTGAAACAGCTATATGTACCAAATTTAAACAGTTTTTCTGTTACCGGTTGTTAGATATAAATAAATTTATTTTGTGCCACGCCCACTTCTCCAATACCACCATTGGACATTTTGTCAGATGTTATGTATAGATAACCATGACGCTTGTGCCCATGGCTAAATCGACTTAGAATTAGTCAAGGAGCCAGAATATATACTTTATGGGGTCTGAGGTGAATAATAAAAAAGTTTCACACGGAATGACAAACTTAGTATACCCTCTTCACAACTTATTGTGGTGGAGGGTACAAAAATTTTTATTTTAAATTTTGATTTATTTTTTTATTGTAAAATAAATTAAAGTACTTTTTAGATATTTTTATATGTATTCACAAGCAAGTGTACGTGATAAGAACAATTGTTTATACAAGCGTGGGTAATTTAATGTTCCTCGTGTTTGGGCCTGTCAGAAATACTCACACGCACAGCCTTCAAGACAACCATCGACAATGTTTATATTCATTATGAAAACAAAAAGTTGATCAATTCTTAATTCATAACTTTAAGTTTATACAATTATTAAAAATTAGTGACAGAATTGGGAATTAAAATTTGAGGTGGGGATTTTAAGGCACTTCAAGCTATAATTTAAAGACTTGAGCAAAAAGTTTTCTAGAAACACTGATAGAAATTTCCATGCCGATATGATAACTTTACTGTATTATAATTTTAAGGTGTCATATAAGAAACTTTATAAAATTGAGATAATTTTTACGATTTGGGGTATTGGTTTGGGGCACTCAAACAAAACTGCTCCTTAAATAGATTATTTGGAGTGGAAGAAGTACTCAAATGTATTTGCTTAACATTTTAAAGTTTCTAAAAATATCCATGTAAAAATGCTTTTTGGTACTCACATTATTTTTTTTTTTTTTTCTTCACTATAAAAGCACATTATTGAGATTATTTTTCCGTTTTTTTTTTTTTTTTTTGTTTGCGGAAGTTAAGTACGGAACTGAAAAAATATATATACAAAGAGATTTCCATATCGATTTTCTGTTTTTCCTTTGTTACATACGATTTCTTTTGCTGTTCAGCACGCACTCTCCAAAAACAAAATACCACTAGCTAAAATCCTTTGAAAGCAAAAATATATTTTTATAAACTACAAAAGAATTCAACAATTTCAAACCAAAGTGATTTTAACAAGGTCATATTTTTGCAAAAAAAAAAAAAAAAAAAAAAAAAACAACTACATTTCCCAACATTTTCGAATACTTTTGTACATGCGTTGCATTTTATATTCCTTGAATATGTTTTTCATTTGTTCATCTTGCAGTTTTTCCTTGAAATTATGCAAACTAAGTACAAAACTCGTCATGTTTCTAAGGAAGGACCTTCTTTTCTTGTAGATTTTGCAAAAATTATTACGATTTTTTTTTTTAATTCTGAGGACATTTCTTCTTCTCTTTTTTAGCATTTGACGGTGGTTAAGCTCTTTTCTCAATGCTCTCTTTTGTTTTTTTGCCAGGGGCAAAGCGAAAGCTTTGTTAAAGCTTAAGCTTTTTTTGCTGAATATTTGTAACTTTAACTGTAAATTAAATCACAGTGGGACTTTTTAAACATAGTGTTGGAAGGGGAAAAAGAATTTTTGTATAATAACCTAAGGTCTTATTAGCCGCTAAAATAATAAGTATGTAAGTGTAACTTTCTTTAAAAAATAAAGAGAACTAAGATTTTGTTGTAATTCACATGCGTGTTTATGAACATAAAAAAAATTATATTTTAATAAGCAAAATGTATATGGTAACATTTTGGCAGTAGAAACAAATGAGTTTAAAAAAAAATTTTATATACGATTTAAATATAACAAAATCTTTAAAAATCATGTAGCTCTACTACGTTACGACCTTTTCTAACCATCTAGATTTTTATACCCTAATCCAGCTATTCTATTTTAAATTTATAAAAGGCACAGTATAGCAATGCTTAGACGCGAGTAGTGCACGTCGAACTTATTGGCGAATCTTTTGACACACTATCGACGGTAATAAATATACTTTGTAAACTTGCATGCATCGGAGGAACGCATAAAAGATGTTGAAATTTGTGAAACATGCATTCACACTTGAAACCAATGTTCGAAAATAAACAGAACATTATTTAGCGTTCGGCTCACACACCCATAAACGATATCTTTTTTAGTGTTTGTGTAGACGTACACAACCCTTAATACCATTCGTAACTATTTTCAAGAAAGAACCGAACCGAACCGTTTAAAAACAGAACATTTGTAGCGACACATTATATTTTAATTTTTTGCATTGACGAAGAAATAAACAAACAAAGAGTTTTAGCAACGACCACATCACTAATAGCATGTGTGTGTATTGTGTATGTGTTTTGTTTGTGTGAAATTATTTAGCTGGCTTTATGTTTTTTCGTATGTGTATTTTGTTTTTGTAAAAAATGTTTGGTTTTTTACCAGCTAAAAGAGCGCTACGTACAACAGAAACGAACGAACATAAATGAGCTGAACCGAACACAATGAAGTTTGTGGTCAGGGCTGCCAGATAAAGTTGTGAGGAAATCATCAATTTCCTGAGAAAAAATAGAAAAATCGTCTTTCACGTTTTGAAAAATCGTCAAAAAAATCGCACAACTTAAAATTTAGGTTTTTTAAACAGTTTTTGTTTGATTTTTTTTATAAAAAAGCATTCAAACAAAAACATAATTACTTCATACCCAGCTAGCATTTTCAATTGTGTAAGAGATATTAGGAGTCTCATACAAATCGTCTTTGATCGTCGATGCCGCATTTTTTTAATCGTGGAAGATTCCTCACATGGGAAAACTGCAACACGACTGAGATTAATCCATAGCACAGTGAAAGACGCTTCTTCAACCGTTGTGGGAATCGTTAAAGATGTGGGTAAAGATTATCTAACGAGTCTTTCATGTCAAGAATCGTTTCCCAGTAAAAAATGGAGCTTACAACAGTTTTGTAAGGCAGAGAAGCACAATACCCCCTTACAAAACCTGCTTACAAGAGGCATGATTTTTATATGGCGAATTCCCACTTGGAAGCACTTTGATAACTGATTGCGTTATGAAACAAATTAAATTTCTATGTTCGGTAATATTTCAAAAATGATCGTAAACACATTTTAAAATCATTGCAATACAACCTGCTTCGATGTAAGGGAATAACAAAAGCACATAAAACATTGTTCGTATAAGGGATAATGCGAAGTTATTCAATCATTAAATTAAAAATTCACTTTAATGGTATTCGCTTATCTGCTGCTTCTTAGTAGTGTGTAATAGCCAGCGCATATATCAGCGCTCATGTAGTTTTCGTGCTTCCCAAAACATAAACATTTTTTACTGGGATGAGACTCTTGTAGATATTATCTCACAACTCGTGAAATGTTCGCCGTATAATTGTTGAAAATATGATTTCACAGAGAGTCGTAAAAGATTCATTCGCTGATGGTTTGACGAAAGATAAACAAAGTGTAACATTGTTGTTTTTGTACTCTGAAAATAATCATTTAAAGATTTTCTTAAGACTTGCATATTATGGCCGTACCTAAACAAAAGCGCCACGCGTTTTCTAGTTTTTGAATAGAGCGGTCTCAACGCTTTGCAATTGGAAAAACCGATTTTCAAAGCTCGTTTAATAGTGAATTTTGGCACTATTGTTAATTAATAAAGGCAATTTAGCTATTTTTTTATCAATCTAGCGTTTTTATCTCTATTTTTACTTATAATTTGTGGGTTTTATTACACAAGAAAGCTATCACTACTGTTTTTTACACAACGTTGACGCTCTTGCTTAGGTATGGCATATCAGCGTAAAAGCTAAGCGAAAGAAAACATTCCGGCTTCCGCTCTTGTTAAGGTACGGCTGTTAAACATTCCAAGATTTAAAAACGAACGTGTCAGAAAATTTAATGTTTTATTCAGACTGGAGACTGAAAAAATCGTCACTTTTAAGAAAAAAATCAGCAAATCGGCACTTTGCTAATTTCGGAACAAAAAATCGTCAAAATGACGATAAATCGTCAATTCTGGCAGCCCTGTTTGTGGTTAAGAAAAGAAAAAAAAACCCCCGAAGGGAATTAAATGTTCTCATCTTTTTGTTGAGTTGGAGAGAACAGTATAAGTTTTGTGTTCGAAAGATGACAAGCAGGAAAACGTAATTTTTTTTAATGATTTTCTACACAAACATTTTTAGTTAGCATTTGTGTTTTGCACAAATCTACCAAGCCGAACACTAAGAAGTTTTATTTTTGGTTTTTATTTTCGAATACTGCTTGAAACATCTAACATCCACTATGAAACAAAAATGTCACCATTTCTGAATAAACGGCTTGTTTAAATACTTGTTTTTTACAAAATTGTCAAAACACTTGGAAAACATTTAGAATTCATTTTGTGTATTAATATAAAAAAGACTTTGAAAAAGGAAAAACTTGACATATGGTAACGCAGCTTTCAAAATAAATGCCATTTTGTCGGTGATGCCACAACAATAACAGAATGTATTGCCACTTTTCTAGTGATGACACTAAAATAACCGGAAGATATAAAATTAAATACAATGAGATAGAAACATGTTGATTTTCAGCTCTATGTATTTCTAATTTCTAAACATCTTCGCAAAGGCTTTAAGACAAGAATTCTTGCTGGCACCATAACACTTTGTGGTGGCACCAGATATTATACTGGGGGAAGCAACTGTGGAATAGTGGGGGATACCATGGAAGGTAAACAAAAGCCTAGACGAGCTGGACTGTGCAGACTAGTGCTGGCAAATTCTATTACTTTTTATTACTCAATAATACTTAATACGTTTCATGGGTACTCAATACTACGCAATACTTTTACCGGTTTTTTGAGCTTTCAAGCAACGTTTCAAAGCCAAACTCTGGTTTTTTTTTATTTATTTTAATATATATTTTGTATTTAGTTTGTTGTTTTAATTTTGTTAGTAGGTAATTTTGTTAGTTGACGAGAGATATTAAAGATTCGGCACAGCTGTAGATAGCACTATTAATTGTTTTTTCTATAGCTCAGTCTAATTTGTCTATGTGTATGAAGGTAACTTCCGTTTCCTGTCATCACAAAATAAAGCGTAACTCATCTTTATCTTAATTTTTATATATTTGGGTGTTTTGAAAAGCTTTTTAATGAAGCTTTTCCAAATAAAGAAGAAGAAATTAGTAAATCAAATTAAAGCATAACAAAATTGAAGAAAAGTTTTTCGAACCAAATGAAAAGCGAACCTTATACGTTTTGAATTCTAGAAATCAGTTAAAAACACAAGAGAACACAATTGAAATTTTTTGTGCGGCCTGTAACTTTGAAGCCAATTTTTACTAATTTGAGGTCGCTGAGTTCCAATCTAATCTCCATTTGTCTCTATCAGCTCGACTTTTCGAGATATACCGTTATGTCCAAAATTAAGGCACTTTCACGACATATTTTGGAATAATTTCAAGACGACTTCACCATATTCAGTTAAAAAAAAATAATCCGAAATTGTAAACAAAATCAAAAGTTGTGCAGCGATCGCAATGAAATAAAGCTCATTTCATTCAAAATATTTTTAACTAAATGTTTTTAGACCAAAACTGTGATTTTTATCGCGTTTCTATTTTCTATTATTTTTTAAAGAACAAAAAAAAATTTTTTTTTTTTGAAATTTGTTATTTTATTCAAACTTCAACGATATCTCTGAAACTACTGGGCAAATTTAAAAACAATGTAAGAATGGCTTAAAAATAATATTGTTGCCGAGTTTCGGATTTTTTTTTTTTTTTAACCGAATATAGTGAACCGTTTTCAAGTTAATCCAATGTATGAAGTGAAAGGGCTTTGATTTTGGGCATAACGGTATATCTTAAAAAGTCGAGCTGACCGAGAAAAATGGAGATTTGATTTGAAATCAGCGACCACGAATTAGTAAAATTTTGCAAAAAAAAGTTCCAGGCCGCAAAATGACTGTTCCGCAGGGTAATCAATAAACTTCTGAATTTTGAAAGAATATCGTCAATTTACAAAAACAAAGTGATTGAAAAAACTTTTAGCTGCACTGCAAGTAAAAACTATTAAGTCCAACAAAGCAGAATTGCCAAATAAGGACTTCTGCATATTTTCTTGTCCCCTTCTTTTGCGTGTTATTAATTAATATTTAGAAACGTTTATATAAATAAACAAAATCAATATTTATTTTTATTTAAACTACAAATAAGCAAAAATATATAATTATCATTTATTGTCTGTAGATGTTAGATACGAGTGTTATGCCTAAAAATAACATCGATTTTTTTACTTTTTCTTTCATTTGAATTTAATTGTTCGTTTTCTACAGCGAATTTTTCTACAAAAGTTTAACAATTAACATACTTTTGCATGTTATGACCTTATTTTCATTTCAATAACTGCAAACATACACTCACACATGCACTGTTACACAAAACTTCCCAATTTGTTTTTTGCAAACTAGACGAAAATTTTTGAATTACAATCGCGTGAACACACAGCTACCACAGCTATTAGGTGGGTTCAAAAAATAAACATGTGCTTGTGTAAATTAAAGGTGATTTTATCTTAATTATAATTTCGGAAATGCCATTTGTAATTCAGATAGCGTCAATTGAAGTTCAGAATGCATCAGTTGTAATTTAGATTAGTGAATTGTTATTCGGAAAACGGCAATTGTTATTCAGATAGGTCAATTGATATTTAGAAAGCGTCAATTAAAATTCAGATTAGTAAATTATAATTCAGAAAGCGGTAATTGTAATTCAGATAAGTCAATTGAAATTTAGAATTCAGACTTTTTTCAGCACTTTAACTTTAAACGCTTAAAACCTCTTATTCACAAAAAATTTTTTTACAATTCTTTCCGTAGAATATTTATCTATTTGCTGATAATTCACAAAAAAAAAAAAAACATTTAAAAAAAATCATAATATAATTGAGTCAGTCTTCTATTTGAAAGATTCTAGACCAACGTAGTTCAAAAATATCAAATTTTAATTTTCGCAGTCGGATATTTCCTAAACTATTAGGGACAAACTCTATGTCTGTCGCTAAGTTTTTTGTAGAACTCGACTTGTGCATTTCATTTATCTTGTTTTGTTTCTTATTAAACAGTATTTATTTGGATTTATATTTCACAATATTCCTAGTTTATTTCCTTTTAAAATAAATAAAACTGTCGCCATTTTAGTAAAAATCACGAAAATAGCCATTTTTAAAAATATTTTATTTAAATTGTGGTAAATTTCTTTTTCTTCTAGTTATTAGAAAACAGTACAAAACTTTTCGAAAACAGAAAAAAAAACCCTAGACCAAATTTTTCTTTCTCTTTTAATATTCCATCAAAGTTAAAAAATTTTTTATGGCTTAGTGAAAAATAAGCATTTTTCAAACCAAAACTTAAAGAAAATAATTTCAATTTCCTATTCCAGAAAATTAATTTTTAGCAATTATATTTCCAAAGCATGTAGGACTCAGGTAGTTGTTTACCAATTCTTATATAAAATTATCTGACTTAAGCGCCCACTGGAGCCACCAAAAAGAGATCTAAAAAATTTTCAAACACGCATTTGTTTGAAAATAATTGAGCAATAATTTTTCCGTGTAGAATTTATTTTTTTTTTTTAGAGAGTTTTTCTTATGCTCTTACATATCTACAGGCACTTATTCTCTTAACAATACTGATTTAGGATTTTTTTTCTGGTGAGAAGTTGATCGTTCGGTATAATAAAAAAAAATAAAAGAAATAAGAAAAACAAGAGTGGAAGCATAGTGTCAGATTGTAGAAGAAGATATCGGACCGGAAACAGAAAAACAACACTACCACACCCAATATTCTTGCACACACAGAAAACAAATTGGTTGGGAAACGGTTGCAGTAATAAAATATTGATCAAGTAACATGATTTATTATTGCAACTATTAAAAATGAATAGTTCTAACTGATTTTTAATTCTTTTAATTATTAAAACGTTGTTCTAACTGAAATATGATTCCTTCAATTCTTTTATTAGTTGTGATAACTAATTTAATTTAGTTCTAAAAATTAGTACAAATGTTTAGAATCACATCCGAATTTAATACAGGGCAATACTGAATATTGGTCATTGCAATTAATAATTTGCTTTCGTCAATAAATTTTGTAATATAAATGTTAATTCATTTATTGCAGCTAATTATTGATTGTTGGAAAAGTTTCAATTCGAGTACAACAAATGAAAATATAATTAATCGGAATTCACAACCAAAAAATAGTTAGGAGCCCAATTGCTTACTAAATTTTCTGTCAAAATATTTGATAGATTAAAATAATTTTTAATATTATATTTAAAAAATATCTTTGCGGTCAAAAATGGAAAATGTGCAAAAACTTAATAAATAGGGGTAAGTAATTTACGAATTCTTATAGGTATGAACATATGCACGTACATATGTATGTATGTATTATTATTTTTATACCCTGCAAATTATATTGGACTATTTGATCCATTTTGATCCTGGGCTGGTCCAATGCAATGCAAGTATGGATCATGTCATTATTAAGAAGAGTTTGCAGTGAAACGACATGTCTTCGTTTTTTAACGACATTTTTTCGTTTTGAAACGATTTCAAAGCTAATCCTCTTGTGTATACAATGGAGTAATTTTAAGACTTCTTCTTTGTAATGCAAGCTGGGTTATATGGTCCTGCGCCGGTTAAAAAAAATATATTGATAACGACAATCAAATCTCTTGTTATGAACACCAATTATGTGTTAATTCAGTTGCAGCTATCATATATTCGGGTATAAGCACAATTTTGTTTCTAATAATCATACTTACAACTAACAAATGTTGCTATCAAAACTATTATGCTAAGCAACGAAATTTTCAGTAATTGGAACCGAATTGTGTGAAAGTACATGCAACCGACGAAATTCGGTTGGCGCCAAATTCGGTTGTGATCACGAATCTGTTTTCTCTGTGCATACATCCAGTCCCCTGCCACCTATAATAAAGCCTGGTCATGCCTATTACGAATCGTGTCAGATTCTCGAGCCCACAGCCCAAGACATCGCCCAATTCGCTTGAACCTACTAACCAGTAGGCATGTCAACCCAAAAATCCCGATCCCGAAAAATCCCGGGGTGCCGAAATTAGATTTTTTGAAATTCCGAATTCCGGGATTTGCGAAAACCAGTCCCGATTGGCATCCCTACTACCCAGCAACCTTAGCATGTTCTGTAGCCATGGACAGTGACCCAGAATGTGTTCAACTGTCTCTATCTCCTCTATGTTATCGCACAACCTACATTAATCCGACGAGTCAGATCCCCTTACCACAGCCCATCAAGGGCCTAAGAGTCGCCTGGCTGTATATATATATATGACCCCTGAGCCGCAGTGATGTTACTCCCTATCAATACTACGGCCATCAAAATCCATAGAATCTCCGACTGTTACAGATCCTCAAAGTAGACCCCCGTACCCGTGTCCCACATCTTCGAATATTGAAAGTATTCCACCAATTTTAAGTCAGACTTGATGGCCTCTAAAGTCCACTCTCTAACGGTCAAGTACTGGAGGTCAACACTACATCCGTAAGCCATAAAACTTTTAAGCGATCGGAATAGCGTGAAAATGTAAAGGCGTACGCGAAAACGGGTTAATAAAGTCATCACTCTCAATGATAAAGTCCCCGATCAGAAATAATCAATTTTTGGCAGAAATTTATTGATGCCACTTTACTGTCCCTTAGTAGACCAAAGTTAAGATAGTTTAATATGTAAACTGCAATCAGAATTGTTTAAAAACTTTTTAATTTAAATAAATTTGATTTGTTTTAAATCTTTTTTTTTATTTAATTTTGAACTTTTAGTTTTCTTAAAAAAAAAAAAATACTTCGTTTTCAGTAAATAATTTTGGGCCCACTGTACTTTAATCCGTTTAAAAGAACACAGTACTGTATTACAGTATAACAAGTTAATTAAAGCAGTTTACATTGACATGTCCACATACTGATACACTTACAGACAAAAATACTTATACTTGCATACCCAGCAAACACTCAGGTTTTTTGGAAAATTTCTTATAAATAGCAAATTTATGTAAAATTCCTTGTGAATAGCAAATTTTCATAAAAATTTCGTTTAAATAGGAAGTTTATGAAAAATTTGGTATGACCCAGAAAAGCCAGCAAATAACATAGGATAAAAACTGTTTACTTCATAAGTTTAACTTTATGCTTGCTGGGTTATTTTGAAACTATCCTTCCATACGAAATTAAGTTTATACATACATACATATGTAACTTCAAACTACCATTAACCAGTTCATTAAAAAGGTACTTTCCTTTAAAAAAAAAAATGTTCTACTAAATATATATATTTAAACAAAATCATGTTTTTAACCAACCAGTCATTCGGTATTTGCACGATTTGTTCCCATTCCTCTTTTTTCCACAAACTTTTTATTTTGTTGGTTTTGGTGGCCATTGTTTCAGGCAAAAAGCTTTTTTTAGGCCAGGAAGAAAATCAACGAAGGACACAAAGAACACTACTGAGTGCTTGCTGGTGGGGGCAGAAACAGTATTACACACAGTGATGCCAATAGTAGGGAATTTTCCCTTTTTGTACGGATTTTTTCGGAATATTTCAAGCGTGGAATATTTTTTTTTAAGCCAAATGTAGGGAACTTTCAAAATATTATCTCATTTTTAATATATTGTCTAAAGATACGTAAGATAGCATTTAAGTAAAAATGTAGTATTTTTAACTGAAACCCTTCACGATGAGTTCTAATAGACGGGAAATCTTCAACAATTGCCAAAACCATGTGCCCGAATATTTCTTGCACACCTAATATCAAACTAAGGAGCGACGAATATTGGCGTTGGTATTTGCGAACTATAACCTTTTGGTATTAGCAAAATTTGTCCCAAGTAACTTCGATAGCTTTTGAAAAAATTTTTTGTTGTTTTTTTTGAGCAAAAAGAAAAAAAAACATTTCGGATAAAATAAAATAAAAAAAAGTTTTAAATTTGAAAAACAAAATGTAAAAAAAACTAAAAAATTGTTTTTTAAAAAATTGATCAAATATCGAAGCTGCTTTGGACAAATTTTGCTAACACCAATAGGTAATAAGTTAAATGGATGAGAAAGAACAATGCATATATGCTAAAAATTGAAAAACCCTCGTCTTGAGTAAGAAATTATTTTTTTTTATACATATCCCACTTGCATCCCAAAAAGCGACCAAAACTACCTTAAAGGAAAAGACATAAGCTTTCTTTTAAGCAAAAAAAAAAAAAAATAAAAAATAAAAAAAAGCATTCCGGATAAAAAAAAAATAAAAAAAAAGTTTTATATTTAAAAAAAAATTTAAAAAAAAAAAAAAATTGATCAAATAGCTATCGAAGCTTCTTGGGACAAATTTTGCTAACACCAATAGGTAATAAGCTACATGGATGAAAAAGAACGCCTGTATGGCCAAAATGTCAAACTTTGACCCCCTCTAACTCAGAAACTTTTTGACCGAACTTTTTAAAAATTTGTGTCTAAACTACTATCCAATAGGACTAACCTTGGTGCAAATTTCATCCAAATCGGAAGACATCGATTTAAAAATTGGGTCACTTGTCATGAAATCCCCCATATTTATTTTGGTTTTTTTTCTTGTTGATAATAAATGCTTTAATTTTAATATCTACAAAATCTTAATAAATTACACTGTGCAACAAAAAAAAACCAGCCTCAATACTTGTAACGCGAAATGAAACTAGACTATTGGTAGAGCAAATCTGCCAAAGGGTTTCGAAAATTTAGATCGGGTTCCCGAAATATCGGCCCCTAAAATTTTAAGAATTTTTTGAAAATGCGTTTGGTATAAGTCAAAAAAAGTATACTAAATGTACTTCTGAGCTAAAATATTATTTCAGATGTCTGCAGTAGAATTGTATGGCGATTCTTTTCCTAGAATATATTAACCCTCTAACACTCGTTTTAAAGGGTAATTTTTGTCCTTTTGTAAACGTCTCCACAAAAGTATACCAAAACGGCACTTTAGAGGGTTAACATGTTCCACGAAAACTTTCTGCATCAAATTTTACTAGGGGTCTTCAAGGACCAAAAGTTCGTTCAATGTATGTAAAACGGATTTTCGAAATATCGGGCATTGATTTGCTATTTCTTCAGTAGAATTGTATGGCGATTCTTTTCTGAGAATTTATTAACCCTCTAACATTCATTTTAAGGGGTCATTTTTGTCCTTTTTTTAACTTCCACACAAAAAAATACTAAAACGGCACTTTAGAGGGTTAAAATGTTTGACGAATATTTTTTGCATTAAATTTCACTAGGGGTCTGTCTCTAAGACCAAATAATCGTGAAATATAGGTAAAACGGGTTTTCGAAAAAATTCAAACATTTCAAGGCCCGGAATTTCGAAAATCTTTTTTAAATACATTGCACGAACTTTTGGTCTTAGAATACCCCTAGTATAATAATATAATATTCGTGTAACATTTTACCCTCTTATGTGCCGTTTAAGTATACTTTTGTAAGAAAGTTAAAAAAAGGACAAAAATTACCCCTTAAAATGAGTGTTAGAGGGTTAATATATTGTAGGAAAAGAATCGCCATACAATTCTACTGCAGACATCTGAAATAGTATTTTAGCTCAGAAGTACATTTAGTATATTTTTTTTGACTTTTACCAAACGCCTTTTCAAAAAGTTCAAAAACTTTAGGGGCCGATATTTCGGGAACCTGAGCTAACTTTTCAAAACCCTTTTGCAAATTTGCTCTACCAATAGTCTTGTTTCATTTCGCGTTGCAATTATTGAGGCTGGCGGCGATGACCCGAATTTTGTTGAACTGTGTTTTGTATTTGTTTGCCTGTTGCTAAAAACAATAAATTTTTAACGTAGGGAAGGAAAAGTGTGGGGAAATTTTTTTTTATTTCTAGGAAAAAATATGGATTTCTTTTAGACACGTAGGGATTTTTTCAAAATTCTCCTGGCATCACTGATTACACACACACATACAGAAACACTTATACACTTTTATTAAAATACATAAAAAAAATGTATTTGTTGTTAGCACGCATGCACTGTATATATATTTTGTTTTTGTCGAACATTTAAATGAAACCAAACTTTGTTGTTTTTGTGCAAATAAAAAATTACCGAGTAGTATTTTATTAAAATTTTATTCAAAATTAAAAAAGAATAAAAAAACATTTTCTTTTCACGCAAAAAGTGGGTGGATTTTTTCACTTGTTTTACTTTCTTTAATTAAAAAAAGACAACAGTTTTTTAATGTTTTTTTTTTGCACAAAACTAAAATGGAAAATTTTTTAGCATTTTTTTCAAATTTATTTATTGAAGCAATTGTTTGCAGGCGATTTTAGTTCGACCATAAAATGTAACAATAATAAATCTATAGATTGTAAAGATAAAAAAATTGGAAGTGGAAGTAATAATTTGAAAGTTTAATGGGAATAAATAAAGGATGCTAAAAGAAGATATTTTGCAAACAATATAAATAAAGTGGGTCAAACCGAAACGTGTGTACCTACATACTAAAGTATTTGAGCAGGGATTTTTGCAATTCCGCTTTGATGCGAAATTTCCGGGAAATTTTACTACATTCCGACTTACTTTAACACTGCACGCCATATCGCTCATTTGCTGCAAAGTTGTCATAACTCAAAAAATTAAGTTTCGGTGTTAGTGATGCAGGATTGTTCGCTATGTTTTTCTTTATTATTACCCTTATCGTGGTTGGCGAATTTAAAATACGCCTGCGACTGTTTGGTAATATATTAAAGGAAATAAGTTCACGTTCTCTTTAATCTATTATCAAACAGGCGCATTAGGAATGTGCATAGGAATAGCTTATCTTTTCAACAATAAATTTCAGTTTATCAATAGTATGAAATGGGAATGTAGCACATTTAAACGAAACCTTGTTAATTAAAAAATTTTTGAATCCCAAGAAAAACTTTGATAACTAATATGCATGTGGCAGTGTAAATAAAACTGAACTGGCAAAATAAAATAAAGTAATTTGTTTTTATTTTTGTTTTTTCTTTTCCCACTTACAACTACATTTAGAGTTGATAAAAAATCAACCAATTGTAGCGGGGACTGTAAGAAAAGATAAACTCACTGTTTATTGTTGTTGTTTTTGTTTAAGCTTTGATATTGTTACAAGTAAAACTGTGGCTTATAATTCTTATTCGCTTAACAGTTTTATATGTGTAATACCTTTAGTTTTTCTTAAATCTTTAGATGAAGTTTCCTAACGATTTAATAAATTTCAGTTTATCAATAGTATGAAATGGGAATGTAGCACATTTAAACGAAACCTTGTTGATTAAATTTTTGAATCCCAAGAAAAACTGCGATAAGGTGTAATTGTGTATGAAATTTATCATTATGTCTTTTTTATTTTGCCCGTTTGAAGATAATGTGTCATTATTTTTGCTAAGTGGTGGGTGCAAATCAAACACTTTAAACGCGTTTATTTCGAAATGTATTTTTTTGAGTTATGACGACGTTGCAACAAACGAGCGATACATCGATATCAAAATAGGGACGTAACGATACGCCTTTTTGCCGTTGCGATACCGATACTCAAAAAGAAATATAAGCGATACCGATATGCATGTTGAATTTGAATTCGAGTTAAAATTAACAACACTATTAACAAAATAACAGCGTAAGATATTCAGGTCAGTTCTTGATATCACGTGCTTTTTTGTGGTATTTTAAAAATTTGATTTGGATTACAGTGAATTTCAGAACATGCCTGATTATTACTATTTTAAATCGATATTAATAATGCTTAAAAAAATATAACGAATTTTTATTTAAATTCATTGCAAAATTAACAAAAACCAAGTAAGAAAGTAGAGTCGGTCAAGCCCGACTTTATGATACTCTACACCACAGTATTTTTAAACACTTTAACGAGAGTGCACTCTATTCGGGACCCATGGAGAATCATGCTTATGTGTCCATATAAATATATCGATCTATCTATGTTTTAAATTTCATTTAAATCGGTTAGAAATTTTGTGATCCCCATCGTGGTTCTTCGATTCAGCCCATTTTCAAGAGGCTAAAAGCCAAATTTTATGAAATTATTTTCAAAATTGCGACCTCTAAGACAGCCAGCCAGCCGGACGGACATCGTAAGATCGACTCAGAAAGTGATTCGAATCATATTTTAAGGTGTTACCACACATCAGCACAAATGCATAAATATTTTTTATACAAAAAAAATTATTGTAAGAGATTATTAATATTTAATATTGATATCAATAAGACTTTTGTTTAAAAATCAATGCATTCTCCACTTTTAAATCAGAGCAGCAGTGGAAAAAAAGTCTCTCAGATGCGACAGAAATCATTTAAAAATTTCTGTGCATTTTCTTTAAGTTTGGATACAACATGTCATTGCGCCAGTAAACAAGCGGATCTGCGGCTCTAGAAATGTTAGGAGATCGAAGGTATTTTTCAATTTATCTTAAATATGTTCATGTGTTCATGTTGATGGTCAGTTAATAAAATTAAAAAGTCAAACAGTGTTAAATACCTTCGCATAAACTTAAACCATAATCTTCTGTGGGAAAATCACATCAGCCGCCTCAAATCGAAATTATCATCAGAAATTAGTATTCTTTATAAATTTAAAAATAAACTTAATGTTGATACGAAAATGTTAATTTTTCATTTTTCATTCAGATTTTTTAAATAGATTAATTTTTCCCTTTTTACAATATCTTTTTTGTTGTATCTATTAAAGGGTTAAAAAAATTTGTATGCACACTTTGAAGTTTGGAACATTAAAAAAAAACAAATCATTAAGAAAAAATATATGCATAGAAATAAAAAAATTTTTATTAAAAAAAAACATCAGTAATAATAAAACGTCAATAAGTTTTAACTGAAGGTCATCTTCATTTGAATCTCATTAATAACGAGTTTAAACGTGACGGGATTTATTAGTATTTTTTTATTATAATTTTTTCAACTCATAAAAATACGAACTAAAATTTCTAAAAAAAAACAACAGCAAAAAAAGCTGCTAACAAAAATTTAATAATTCTATTTAGTAAAAAAAAAAGAAAAAAAAACAACAATTACCGGTTTAAAACAATATAAATAACGATCTATTATAAAATTTATTAATGCTTAGCAAAAAAAAAACAAACAAAAATTTTATATTCAGCTGTGGGGAATCTAAGAATTATAATTTTTTCTAGTCAACGTTATATGGAATCTATGATTAAAATTTCTTGCCATATAAACCTTATTAATGCCAAATCGCATGGCAATGTTATCATCATTCATTACGGTCTGAGGCGTGTTAAAGCGTTTTCCGAGAGTGGGCTGATTATGGACCGATTACAAAATTTTATATCTTTATTTCAAGTCATACATACGAGACGTACGGTAAAATTATGATTAATTATCAAAAATACCGGTGTATGGTTTCTAGTCTGCCTCATAAAACTAAATTGCACCAAATGTTACCACAACATCGATCCATATTTGCGTCCATAACTCTTTTTCTGCTTGATTTAAATTCCAAAACTTATTAAGAGAACTGCAAAGAATTAAAAACCAAAATCGTTAAATCATTAGGAACAAGGCGAATTCATTTTTCAGGTGGCGTTGAAAGCACAGCTGAGCTACTTTTTTTTTCTTAACTAGAAAGAGGAATGTCAAAAATTGCTTGTGTTTTTGGCATATCGACCAACAACAAAAGCAACAAATATAATTGGGCTATTCGCAAGGTGTGCTATCAAGTCATATCGTCATAATGTCCTAAATAATATTTTACAATTGTTTAAAAAAATTATTGTTGTGTTTGAAACGAAATAAAAATGTTAATGCTGTGTTCATTATTTCGTCGTAACTGTACATTATAAATCTAAATTAAAAGCGCTTGCCCACAGCAGTCATATATATTTCTTGTAATTATTTTAAGACATATTACTTTACAACTTTATGACTACCTTGTGAATAGCCCAAATACAATATTGTGTTTACCGTGTGCCCCGGTAGCCTAGCTGGTAGTGAGCTAGTCTATCAGCGCCGGGGTTGCGGGTTCGATTCCCGCCACAGACACTGGTTTCTTTCCTGCAGACAAGCGAAGAGCTTCGCGGGATTAGCTTAGGAAATAAAAAAAAAAAAAAAAAAAAAAATAAAAAAAAAAAACTTGTTATACACTCAAAAGAAAAATCAATCCTTCAGTACTCAAATCAATCCGAAGCGGTATTTATAGTACGGTAAATACGGATTTTCTTGAATCAAGTAAAGAAAGATTGATTCAAGTACGGATTTTTCAATCGCAAAATACTTAACTTATCCATATTCAATCCCGAATTCGTACTTAAAATAATCATAAAATGAGATTGATTTAAGTAAAACTAAGATTAAAACAATCTCAAAATGCGCTTGATTCAAGTATTTTAAAGTTGATTTAATCCCGAAATCGTACTTGAAATAAACCAAAAGTGAAATTAGAAGGAGAATTCTATTATGACTCTATTATAACTATTACTCATCCGTTTAACACCTTACAGAATTTCAATTACAAAACACCGGCATCATTCCCGATTTTGGTTTTTACTTAGAAAACTTAATGTCCATATATAACGGAAAATATAAACAAAATGTGAAGCAAGAGTTCTTAATTTTACTTTTTAAGCATGAAAATATGTAATGTGTTTTCGTCTTAATTTCATGTTGTAAAATTCCTTTCTTCATAAAAATAATTTAATGATTTATTTTTTTATATACATTTTCATATTAATTCGAATGTGTATTCTAAGTCAAATTACAATTTATAGAGCTTTCATACTTTAATAGTCTTATTCTTTCAATATTTTTCAGGAAAATTTTCTATGCACTATCAGAATTTTCTCTCATTCTGTCGACGTTCTCTCAGATATTATCTCAGTTGTAGACACAGTGTTATTGCTTAGTTCCAATTTACACTAAGGACATTTCTTGCCGGACAGTATTCGATTTCTCTTTTCCTCTCTTTCCTCTCTGCCTGAAGCTTTTACATAAATATGAAAAATTAGAAGTCAGACAAAAACTTTCTTCTTGTTTCTTTTTTCGTACCTACATCGCATCTTGTTCTTGTAGTTGCAAGCCAAAATGACGACGGTTTGAGAAAAACGATATAAAGCAAAAAAAAGTAAGTAAGTAAGTACGAAAAGTAAGAAACAGAAACGAAAAATTTCCAGTTATGTACTGAAAAAACTCTACCTTTTCGACCCCTCGCCGTCAAACTTCGTCTGTCCAGCAAGAAATGTTTATAGTGTAAATTGGGACTTAGGAAAAATTTCAAAAAAATCTACGTATTTTTTAAGATTTCATAACAAATTGTTTTCACACTTTCAAACATTTTGAATTTATTTGATTTTTTAACATGTCATAGTACTCTGTATTAAAGTGTTAAAGGGCCTTAATTTAGAAGCACTCAGTTAGTTGTTCGCTGTTTAATAAGGTAAGAGAAAAAGAAAGAAAAAAAAACACATAAATACAAATTAAATCTCATAATATATTTAAATTAAATGTATAATTTAACACTTGAAAGCAAATACTCATACACTGACTTACACATACTTGCACACTCTAAAGGAAAACAAACCGTTAGAAACTCCTTTGGGAAAAGCTCTGCATTTACGCTCTCCAACTCAAACGTTGTTAGTGAATTATGTTGGGAAGTAAAGGAGTGTGTAAATGAATAGAGATTTTTTTTATGTGTAAAAATTTATTTTCAAAAACTCCGTTAAAAACAAATTTAACGTAAAATGTTTGTCACAAAATTAGAAGAGTGAGTCGTGTGCGACTAGAGTTCTTTTTTTAATTAGGCGGTTTTTATTTAAAGGGTTTGTAAAACAAGTGGTCATTCATTGACTTGGTTGGTTGTCAAAAAATAGTTCAATATGTGGTTTTAGGAAATTCATTATAAACAAATGTCGCAGTAAGTGGAGACAATTTAAAGATATTTCAAAAATTATAAAAAAGAAAACATTTTGCATTCAGTCCTAAAGTATAACAAAGAAAAAAATTCAACAACTAAAAGTGCAATATTCGGCTTTCCTGAATCTTTTTCATCCTTCACCAAAGTATTAAAAAGGCATATTTCAGAGATATAAACAGGACCGGACCGTAACATTTTAGACAGAAATATTCTATAAATCATATTTAAGCCTTAAAAGTTTGATTTCAAACTAAACTAGGTTTTTGTTCATATTTTTAAATAGTTTTGGTATTTTTTTTATATAACAATTTTTTAACAGATTTTTGTTTTTCTACAAAAAGCTTCGTACCATTGCATGACATATGACGAAAGTGGGCGGGATTGGAGAAGTGGGCGTGTTACAAAAAGCATTTTTTTATCTGAAGAACGGTGGGAGCAAAATTATCCAAATGTGGTACACACACTGAACCAAAAATCCAATGAAAATGTACGTATAGCAAACGAATTTAGTTTATTAAAATATTTTCGTTGGCTCAACGAATTGTTCGTTAATATAATGAAAATTTTGGTATTACATATTTTTATTATATTAACGAATAATTTGTTGAGCCAACGAAAATATTTTAGTAAAGGTAATTTCGTTTGCTTAACGTACATTTTCATTGGATTTTTGGTTCAGTGCATAGCTGGGTTGTCAATACTCCAAATCTGTCAAAAAGTGGGTGTTATTTGATTAGTAGGCTTGGAACGTCCCATAAAACTTCAAAATATATTACTTCCCTCTCCCCATACAAGTGTCCGCCCAAATAACTTTTTTAATCAATCGGCCTTATTACGGTTGCCGTTTGTAATAGATTAAAGTAACACACAATTTCTCTTCTTTAATCTACTACAAAAAACGACCTAGCAGTTACGACAACAACAACAGTAATAAGGCTGATTAATAAAAAACGTAATTTCGTCGGACATTTGCATGAAGATTGTAGTGCCACGCCTACTTCTCAAGTTTTTTTGACAGATTTTGTTTATTGTCAACCCAGCTATGTGTACCGAATTTGGACAATTTTTCTGCCACCGTTCATCATTTATAAATAAATATATTTTGTGCCACGTTCACTTCTCCAATCACGCACACATTTTGTCGGATATTGTGCGTTGATAACTAAGTTGCTTGTACCTTATTTGGAAACTTTGGCTCTTTCCGTTTTCCAGATATATAAATATCTATAATATTTTTATATGGGAGGTGCCACGCCCACTTTTCCAACCACGCACATTTTTTAGAGAGGTTATGTTTAAATAACCATGATGCTTGTACCTAATTTGGAAAATTTTGCCCCTGCCATTCTTTAGATAAACAGCAAAAAAGGGGTTTATAACTTAAAGTAGAGGCAGTCGCGGTTTTTGGCTCATTCTCAGCCATTTGTGGCACAGACCTGGCTGACTTTTAAAAGCAAACCAATCCGAAGTATATGTGACATAAAAAGTATAACAACCTAGTCCCCATCTTCCCGGGGTCTTCGGAAAACCCATTTCAACATACATACGGACAGACAGACAGATATCGTTAAATCAACTTCGCTGTTCCTAAGGACCCAGAATACATATACTTAATAGGCGCTTATATCAATATTTTAGAATCTACAAGCGGAATGACAAACTATTATATACATACCCTTTTACCTTCAGTGAAGTGTAACAAATAACATTCAATAGGACATTAGGCATTCCCGTACTATGAAGCAGGTTTGTAAGGGAAAATTTTAAAGAATAACTGCGACAACAAAATATTCAGTGTATAGAGTTAAGGCCCAACCAGAATGTGCATAAACAAAATTAAGCTTCTGTCTTAAATAAACGGAAAGCCTCTTAAAAAAAACGGAAAGCCTCTTAAAAAAAAACAAAATAAAAAAACATTTGATTTCGTGCGGAATAGGCGATCAGTTTCGCACTTTGCTTAAGCAAATTAGTTTCATTAAACTTAAAAAGAAGTTTCCTTAGTTTTAATACGGTTTAACTCATACGATCTACATGTATTCCCTCAGTGGCTAAAGCCACGTTATGCACATTTTCAGCGTTTCCAGAAGATTTGGAAGGAAAATCTTCATATGGCCAAAAAAAAAATCTTATTTTAAAGAGGAAAATCTTAAAATTTGTAATAACAAGGGCAAAGAAGTAAAAATTATTAATTTTTTAAAAGGAAATACTTCATATTATGGAAACTATTTAAATTGAAATATATTATTGCGGTATTTATACAAAATTAGATTGTAGGCTTAAATTGTGTTTTTAGTTATATTTTCCATTAAATTCTTTCTAAAAATATACTTTACATCCATTTGTTTTCTAATAAATAAGAACGTAAAAAAGTTCATATAAATAAAGAAGTTTCTTTGGAAGTAATTCTAAATTCTAAAATTAGAGATATATAAATTATGGGCAAGAAGATCATACATCATATGAAGTTTTAAGGGTTCTCAATTTAGTATTATAGGTATTTGATACCGTTGTTGTATCGAAGGCATTTGAAAATATATAGATTATATGGATTTCCCTAAATTTATTCCTAATGGAATTGTTATTAAAATAATGTACACGTTTGAAAAGACATTATAAAGCACTAATGTATATACACTTTATTTAATATTTATCTAAAAAGGGAATGGAATGTGGAATTTTCACACCAAAAGCTTTTTAACCCTAGGTAACTTTTTACCACTTAGGTCTCCTCTTGGTCAGGCCTGACCCCAATTAGAACAGCTAAAAAAAAAACCCAATTAAATAAAAAGTAAATAAATATATTTTTCATTAAATTATTATTTTAGATAAGCAGGGGTGTTCTGGAAATCGAAAACACAAGAATTTGGAAGTTGTTTTTAATACACTTTTAATCAAATTTTTCTAATGTTTGTTATTAAATTCTGTTTAATAGAGAAATATTTGTAAAATATTTGTCATAAAACTCATTTATCACAGAAATCTTATTAAAAAACGACGTTTAAAATGTTTGCCTTTTCGATTTAAATGACACCCCTGTATACGAATTTATTATATAATTTTATTATTTTATTTTACATGCAAGTCATCGAATATGTAGTCCCTTATTTTGCACATTGCTTTTTCGCAACTAAGTGAAACGAGTTTTCCACTTGGTTTTTGTAGTTAAATTATACTTAGCTCATAACGGGCCGTAGTTTTCTGATTTAATTCGAACTTGATTCATTCAATTCACAACATATCATTTATAGAATTTACCTTTCTGTTTTTTTTGATATATTGTTCTATATGAAAAATATTGCAAAAAAAAAATTTGGTCCGCCCCAGAGGGTAATTTCAAATCAAATCCAAATTAGTTTCATTCGATTCATTTTTTTTTTTTTTTTTTGTTATATTCGAAAAATTGCAATATGTAATTGCAAAACACAAATTTAGTCTGGCCAGACCAAGACGGTAATCCTAGGGTTAAGTTCCATTAGTTTTACCTTTTGGTACTAAATACATGAACTTTTTTGTTCTTTAATATATTAAACTTTATAAAAATACGGGTTTTCTTTTTTCAAATAATTGTTTTCATCAATATTCCCAAAATGAACAACCGCTAATTTTTGTGTATCCTAGACAATGGGTACAAAAGTATGCATATCCAATAGACAACAAGCTGATACAAAACCTCATTGTTTTAAAAACTGACTGTTTAAAAAACTTCAAAAACTTATGTAAGTTGTGCAAACTTAAAGTTACGAATTTTTATTTCTAAAAATAAAAATCTTAATTTGAGAAAAAAGATCTTCAAATCTTATTTTAGTCAAAAAATCTTCAAAAATAACGTAAAATCTTCATTCTGGCAACGCTGCACATTTTGGTTGCCGGTTTACTCTCACCAGTTTTTATATGCGTTGAATAAAGCACCGCTTTTTGTGTCAAAATTCTATTGCTTCAAAGTAGAAACTCGCCCTATAAAATGCATGCCTTCCGTGGACAAAATATTTACATTTCTTCTTTACAAGCCTGCCATGTTAAAAGCTTCATTTTTTATTGGGAAGTGCAACAAATTTTCCTAAAGATTTTAACTTTTTTGCTTTAGTTTTTACTAAAAAAAATCCGAACTATTTGATTTAGGTTATTTACATAGCAACCATTCGAATGTAAAATTAACATGTAAAACGTATTTTTATTGTAAATTTTATGAAAAAAATTCCTCTAATGTGCAATTAATTTAATTGTCCACACTGTTGTCTATCTAATATAGGGGGTTCCAAAAAGAGATTGCATTTTGTTAAGAAAATATATTACGTGTTCTAAGCAAAATCATCGAAATTTACGGCCATGGCCTGACAACCGCACGATTTTAAATCGCAAAACGTCTCATTCATTTTATGGTGTTCCGATACTCGTGCGTTATGCTTGCGATCATCACTTGACAATTTTTTGTCAAAATAAGCGTCAAACTTAATTAATAAAACGCTGAAAAAAATATTAGAGTTTTTTTATATAGACTTTGATGTTTGGTATGACAAAAAATAGTTAGGTAAAGACCCCATGTAAAGTTCGCTTGAGTATACTTTACTATTTAAAGCCAAACTTCTTGACATCGCGGTTTAAAGAGCACATACCTATTATGCAGTTTTAAGTCAAAATCGCAAATGTTAAGCGTTGTGCGATTGGTAGAACATGCCCGTTAATTGTACAGCGAAGGATATGCCATTAATAATGGCTACGCTTGCAGGACCTTATTCTACTCATGAAATTTCCAATACCCATTTTTGTTGCGGTAATTCAGCTAATATTGTTTACGATTTTAATTGGCATACCTTCTTATTGAAAGACCCTATACCTACAAGATGCATGCATTACAGTACCTACAAGATTATATTTATATTAAATAGTATGTTTGTATCTAGATTAAAAATTTAATGTAAATTAATTTCAATGCAAATACCTATAGACACAAAATTTTTTTAAATAAAAAATTTGCAAAAAAAGATATAAAATTTAAAATAAATGCTCATACCTACAATCAAAACAACAATAAAAATAATATGTAATAAAAACAAAAATGTACAACACGCAAGCAAACTAAAAATATTTAAATTAGGACAAATCCCTCACGATAAAACAGTCAAATGTAGAGGTAAAGAACGAGAACGACCAATAACACGACAGCAAGTGCAAAAGTAAAAGCGATAGAAAAAGAACGATATAGCAAGAATCAGACTGTTAATAGGTATATGAATGTAATGAACATAAATACATAAATATGTAGGTATATTGTTTGTAAATATGTAAACTACACACATGTAAAGTACAAATGTAAAGAAAATTGCATATAATTTAATGTCATTTATATGGAACGAATAACAACGACGACACCAACAACAGCAGTGGCACACACTCTCGACACAGCAACATAAAATAAACCACAGCCGTAGCAACTGCAACAACGTACCAGCTGACTTAATGTAATAATAGCACGCGTCACCTATAAATTCCAACACACTTGACAACATTTTTTTTGATCGTTCATTTTAAAACAGAACTAAGGAAAAGAAAAATACTCGCAACGAATGATTGAAAAGAAAAAAAACAAAAAAAAAAAAAAACAACTTTGATATGAAAAACGTGTCTTGGTAGAATTGGACAAATGTTGTATGCAGCCAAAAGTGTACAACCAAACATTAAGAGAACATGTGTTCGTTACACAGATCTGGTAATTTTTGATACTTCTGGTACTATTTGAAAAAGAAAAGTGTACATAGGGGTGCAAAGCAGTGTTCGAAAATAAACACTAAATATCGCTCCTTACAGCCTGTTCGTCGATTTCGAACGTTATCGTTCGCATAGAAAATTATATTTAAAACAAAAACAAAATTCGAAAATTTGTTTTTGTTTTAAATACAATTTTCTATGCGAACGTTGACGTTCGAAATCGTTAAACAGGCAGTTAGTGTTCAGTTCGGTTGATTCGTGAAGAACACAAACGCTAATAGTGTTGATTAAAAAAACCTTAAAAAAATAACTTTTTTTTATTTTATTAAGTTTATTTTCAATAGGTGGCCTCAGCGCCTAGTGGCATTTTTGAGGCGAGTTGGCAAGGTTAATTTTAAATTAATTTCAATACACATTTATTAATTAAAAAAAAAAAATCATCTGTCGATCACAAAAAAAATACTGTATTTATCAAACTCAACAAAAGATGAGAACATTTAATTCCGTTCGGTTTATTTTTAAAAATCCACAAACTTCATTGTGTTCGGTTCGGCTCATTTATATTCGTCCATTTTGGCTGGTAAAAAAAACCAAACATTTCTTACAAAAACAAAATACGCATACGAAAAAAAAACAAAAAGTCAGCAAAATAATTTTACACAAACAAGCTATTCGTGGTGCGGTCTTTGTTCATTTTTTTATCAATGTAAAAAAAGAAACATTATAGAACATTAAAAAATAATGTTTGTCTACAGTATCACTACAATTGTTCTGTTGTAGTTCGAAGAACAGAACAGTATATAATGTTCGGCTCTATCTTTAAAATAGTTACGAACGGTATTAAGGGTTGTGTTCGTCTGCACAATCACTAAAAAAAATTGATATATATATATATATATATATATATAATGTACTGTTTATTTTCGACCACTGGTACAAAGTGATTTCACAGGGGAACAAATTGATTTTAAAAAGATTTTGGGCTTAAAATCTTTTTCGCACATTATGATTTATAATAACATCGACTTTTTCAAGAAACTTAACATTCATAACCTGACCCTGTTAAGATTTCTTTCTTTAAAACATAGATCCTTCTATGTGCTTGAGGTGATCTATAAGTAAATAAAGGCATTAGAGGCGTAAAAAAATTAAAGTGAATGAATGGGCAAATTTGTTCTCCAAATTTCGTAACATGAAGTTAACTCCAAAAGAAGGAATACGGATGCCTTCTAGAAGGCCTCTTTTTCCCGCTAGACATATGAATACATATATAGCAATTTGAGTGTATATTTCGGCAAAATTATACTCTTGCCCCTTGTTTTGGAGCTGAAACTCTTTAACAGCCGCTCCTGTAAGGCAAATAGCATCTGTTAAAATAGCAGAGAGATCCGCCAGTAGGCTTTCTTCCCGGCAAGGTGGAAAAATCAGCCCTTAAAACGACTTTGGGGTAAAACCACAACCACCAAGTGACCTCCGAAGGGTCCGAAACCGCGCTTCCGGGCTACTAGTCAGCTACGATCTCAAGAGAACTGTTAATTTTGAACTCTGCCGAATTTTAGTTATTGACTGCTACCGATTTCCCCGGTACAAAACGGTACATAAATTTCTGTAGAAAGCAACAACAAAATTACAAACTATTTATGACTTTGTTTTTGCTTTCAATGTAATTCTTTGGCGTTGCGTTGCGATTTACATCATTAGGGCCTAAATTTCTTAATCAATTGGTATCACTGTACACTTAGCTCTGTTCGTGTTCATGTATAAGGGCAAGAACATGTCATTACATATTTTAAAGATTTAAGAGCGTTAATACAGATACGGATCTCTTCTTTGTAGAAAACTTATAATTAAATTTTTTCCATATAATTTAAAGCCTGTTAACTGGAAACATACCTGCTAAAGTTAAATTGAGTACTCCAATTTCAATTATCTGAGCCGCTTTTTATAAATTTCGAAATACTTTAATGGATTGCACCACATATAACAGATAAAAATGTTTTTTTGCTGAAGTTCACTGATTACAATTCTGAAAAAAAAATAAATTAAATAAATTTAAATTTTACAAAATCAATTAATAAATTCGTACAATATTTAAAAAAATTAAAATATCACGGTCGAATATGAAGACCTAATTAAGGAATTCAAACGCCAAGAATACTTTATTATTGAATGTGTAACGTTATCCTAGGTTCATCCTACCTGGTGGGTTAAAGTAAAATTGTAATAATGGATCACGTTTTATACGACCGATGAAATCCTACCTTCAGCTATCGGTAAGTTGTGAAAACGGGCCTAAATGGTACAATTTCAAGACCCCTCTTTTGCATGCCTGTTTTAAAACGATTTTTTACTTATAAATGTCAACACACATTTAGTGCGTTCGTTTTGTAAGGTGGTTTTTTTTTAAAAATAAATATTTTTATATTTTACTACAAGTTCTTGTAAATACGAGTGGTTGTTACAAAATTAGACTTTGTTTCTTCGGAAAGAAAAAAATAAAAAAAAAACTAGGGAAAAACCACTTGCATGTATATTTTTGTTGTTGTTGTTGTTCTCTATTTTTAAGTTAAAATTTAACGTGCCACAGTAAATAAAACTGCCCACCAAAAAGCAGAATTTTTGCAGATCATTTTTTTAAATACATACTAAATTGTAGTATTTTAGTTTAGCTTATTTGAGGGTGTACCATACACACATACACAAAAATTAAAGAATCGAAGAAAAATTCACTTGTAAAAATGCGGCAACACTAGCTCTGGCTGCAAAATTATTACCAGCTACAAGTGTAATAATGAAATTTTTAAAAGGCTTAGACAAGTAAAGCGTGTTTTTTTAGAGTGTCACAACTTAGAGTTGGCATCACTGCTTTATTTGAGCAACCATTTAACAGCTGATAGTTGCTTTTGGCTTAGTCTGGGTTCATACTATGAAAGTTTTATTTTCAGAAAGTCTGAGTTTATAGGTGAGAGAGGAGAAAAGAAAGGCATGTTCTCTTCCCCTCTCACCATTAAACTCAGACTTTCTGAAAGAAAACTTTCATAGAGTGATTCCAGACATAGTTTGCTTTGAAATTTCATTACACCAGAGCAACGCGTGCAAATTGTTGACATGTTAAATCAAAATAATTGTAATTATAAGTGTTGATAGACCTTTTTTGATTACTCTAAATAGTTTATATAGTTTTCTATATGCAGGCTTTCAAGGTCATTAATTTAATGTAAATAAAAGATTATTTATTTCATTCTCAATAAAATCCGACGTTTCGTTAGTATTCTTTCCAACTTCTTCAGGGATTGAGTTTTTATTAAAATCTGGCAACATGGTAAAAATACAAAGTAAAAAGTAGTCAGTAATAACAATAATTATAATCTTAATTTTTGACAAATTAACTTACAATAATCTTTTTCGTCAGTTTACATCATTTATAAATTATATCACAGTATTTTGTAAAGGTGGACAGCACAACACAAAACTTAAAATAATAAAATAGATGTATGTATGTAAATATAAAAATTATCACAGAAAATTTGTCCTTTTTTGATCACAGTTGTTATTATTACTAAAGTATTGCAATGGTGTAGTTTGCATTTGTATTGTCTTTGTCTTCTTTTGAGTTTATTGCACTTGTCGATTTTTGTTGTATTCTTAAGCTCTCCAACGTGTATCTTTTATTTTCCCTTTTCTCTTTTTCTAAAATTCTCACTTTTTCAAAGTTTGGCTTGTGTCCGTTTTCAATGCAGTGTTGTGCAAGTGCAGTTGATTGTTTTCCTTTTTTTATATCAGCTTTATGTTCGTCTATTCTCACGCCTAAATTTCTCTTTGTTGTACCAATGTAGATTTTTCCACACTGCTCATTATCACCGCCATCACATTCAATTTGATAAACAACATCACTTTGATCCCTACACTCAATCTTTGTTTTTGTTTGTGTAAATAAATTATGTATTGTCTTGTTTGATTTATGCGCGAATATTATTTGTTGGTCCTTTATTATCTCTCTCAGTTTGTTGTTCTCAGTTAGTCTTAGAATAAAGGGTAGACTATAGTATTTGGCGTTGCCAGATGTGTCATTTTTGTTTTTTCCCCCTGATGAAATATTATTTTTGACTTTGGTCAGTAATGAATTGATCAACCCCTTTGGAAATTTGTTTTTCATTAAAATATCCTTTATTCTTGTCATATTCTTAAATTGAAATTTCACGTTGCTTATTTTTATATCTTCTGTTTTATGGGTTGTGTTGAGTGGAAATTCATCAAGCGTCCAGATTGTTGTTATTCGTCAAACTCATCGTGCACTTCTACCAAATTTTTTTTTCCGATGAAGCACATTTCTGGTTGAAAGGGTACGCAAATAGGCAGAATTGTCGCATTTGTAGTGAGAACAATTCACAAGCTTTTGTCAAAAGAAAATTACTGTTTGGTGCGCTTTATGGGCTGGCGAAGTCATTGACTCATATGTCTTCAAAAACGATTTTTTCAGAATGCGAAAAGTTATTGAAAATTGGTGTTCCAGATTGCGCCTTCTTTTCTTTCCAATAAAGCCCGTTTCATTGATATTAAAAATATATTTCCATGTTTTATTATAATTTAAACTTGTGTCACTCTATAAAAAAACACCCTTTACAATGTACACAATGTTGCCATAACTGATTAATGAGAATATTTTGCTAAAAATCTGCTAAATTAATATGAATTTAAGTAAATATATATTTCATTAAAAACTTAATTTTTAAAAAAGTAATATATTAATAATGCGAAAAACGAAGGATTAGTAATAATTTTAATATAAAATTTGCAATATAATTTATTGAGCTTGAGGTTTTTCTTATTTATATAAAAAAAATTTACCAGGTGGGCTGTTAATGCTGTTTTTGTGATGAAATATCCTTAAGTTTTTGATTTGATTTGTGACCTGAAATTCTAGTTTTCATTTTATTCTTTGTCGTACCTACATATACTTTATTGTATTGTCCGTTATCATTACCCTTACAAGGTATTTTATAAACTTAATTCGAAATTTCCAACTTATGTACTTTATCTTTAGTTTTAGGGAATAATTTACCAATTGTATTATATGATTTATGTGCTATTTTACATGTATTTGTGTCGAATATTTTCGACTTTTCTAAACGTTCCGCTATTTTAGGAATATATGTTAGTCATTTGTAAATTTTTGGTTCTGCAATTATATTTAAGTTGTTTGCCCTATGATTATTGCATTATCCTTTTTAATCTAATATCAGTTCCATTGGAAAACAATTATCCCTCAAAATATCCTTAATTCTTTTTAAATTTTTGTTATAAAATTCTAAGTCACTTATTCTCTGTATTCTTTCTATAAGATTTTTTGCAGTACTAATTATAACTCTCTTTGGATGTCTGGAGAAATAATTAATAATTCTACCAGAAGAAGTTGGTTTTTGGTACCAATCCATTAATAATTTATCCCTTTTTCTTATTAACAAAGTATCTAAATATGGAAGTTTTAAGTTACACTCTTTCTCAAAAGTAAATCTTATGTCCGGATTAAATTAGTTAAAAGTTTCCAAAACATTTTCTATTTCCGATTCTTCAATAATGCAAAATAAATCATCAACATATTTTGTCATAATTTTTGGTTTAATAGTCAATTTTGCAATACAAGTATCTAATAATTTCTCGATAACAATATTCGCTATAATTGGTGATGCTGGTGATCCCATTGGAATTCCTTTTTGTTGGACATACATATATATTATTATCTAATTGAAAATATCTGTTTTCTATTTCTCTATTATATCTAACATGGTTGTGGTAAACATATTCTAAAAGCAACATATTATGACAAGATTCGTGATTGTAGTAAACATATTATGATTATTCTTGAATCATTTTATGACCAAATTTATTCGTAATATTACATCATAATATTTTTCTCTTAATCATATTATTATCATGTTAATTATAATAAGTTAAGAGGAAATCATATTATTATCATGTTAATCATAATAAGTTAAAAGTAATCATAATATATCTAAAAGAATCATATAATGATTACTATAATCATATTATAATCGTTGTTTATCATAATATCGCTGTTATCGTTTGTCATAGGTCGCAATTATTTATTACTTATTTTATAGATTTTTTTTTTTACTTTTTTTATTAAAATAATATTAAACTAACTTACTAACTAATGCAATGGTCAATATTTTTTGCACTTTCACAAAGAAAAAAAAAAGAAAAATGTTATTGGCAAAGCTATTTTATTTAACAAATTTTTATTTAATGAACAATTCGTTAACTTTTTTTTAATTTCTTTAAAATATAACGACAGAACTGATGTAAAATTATTTGACAAATGGCGCTAACAAAATGTTATTAGAGTAAAGATATTTTGTTTGCATCTTAAGCATACTATAACTAAACGTATAGAAAGTTATCATGTTATGGTATGTTTTCAAAGTTATCATTACTTAGTTGTTAGAAAAATAATTATTTTTCATTCAACAATATTCAAATTTATAATTGCGATAAACATTGATATGTTTACAGTTTACTATAATATTGCTGATATTAAAAAAAAATAACAATTATTTGTGTACGAAAACCATTCCCAACAATATTTTTTGTCTGCGTGTGGTATACTCGGAAATATTGAAATCACGTCCAAAGAAACTAATTTTTCATTGTGAAATAACCTAACATGTCTTATTTCATCATTTAATTGAAGAGAATCCTTTACTTAATACATATTAAGAATTTATTGTTACATTCTTAAAAATTGTTGTAATATATTTACAAAGTTCATATGATGGGGAATTGATACTTGAGCAAATTGGTCGTAATGGATATTCTCTCTTATGAATTTTAGGAACTCTATAGAATCTTGGAGCAATTGACACGTTCGTTTTCAGTCGGTTCCTCTCCGTAGATGTAAATATGTTTTAATTAAAAAGTTCTTGAATAATATCATTATTTATCTTTCGTAATTTGTTTGTGGGATCCTTATTTGATCTCCTATATGTCAAATTGTCCTGCAGAATACTATTAATCCTCATATTATAATCACATTTGCCCATAGCTACTGTAGCATAGGGCTGCCAGAAGTCTTAAGCCGTCGACCAGGACATATAATACAAATCACAACCAAACGTACAAAAAAAATCTTATGTATTTCAAGAACTAAACGTATAAAAATAAACTCCATCAAAATTTAATTTTGGTACATATATCTACCATATATTTCAGATTTAAGTCCAACAATTTAACAACAGATACAAAACTTAACATAAAAAACAATAAACAAAAATAAAAGATTTATTTAAACTTTGAATAAACTTTATTGAAATCGATTAATTGAACTAAACTAAATTTTTGTCTGCATTTATCTGTATCAAAAACGAGGACAATTTAGGAGCGGACCAGGACACAAGGACAATTTGTGTAAAACCAGGACAAATCCTGGAAAACCAGGACGTATGACAGCCCTACTGTAGCATTACCCTTATCATCATTAAAAATAAGAATGTTAGTAAGTCTTAAAAATTTTTCTTATTAGAGACGCAGAAAGAAATAGAATGAATATTCGACAAGTATCACATACTGGATTGTCTTAATTTCGGTGCGCAACTTTTTAACTTCAGGTTCTGGTACATTCGGAATCCCGTAAATTCAAAAAAATTGTTTAACATGCACGTTGTGTCAAGTATTAATTAAACGTTGATGAATTTTAAAACACAAGCAAATCTTTTTATTCAATAGAAAGACTCTACTACTAAACATTCGTTTTGTATCGATTTGGTTTTGAATTCCATTTAAAGGTCAGCTGCTAATTTATTTGGCCTATAAAAAAAATAGTAATAGCATTAATTTACGCAACATTTTCAAAGAAAACATTGCACAAGGTTTCTTTAAAAAATGTTATATTCATTTATAACGATTAACAACCTATTTAAGGTCTAAAGGCCCAACCATAATATGCATAGCCTTGCTTCACCTACTGTCAAAAATTAACAAAAAATCTCTCAAATGTATTTAAAAAAACAAAAATAAAACCAACAAACATTTGATTCCGTACGGAATGTGCGATCAATTTCGCACTTTGCTTAAGCAAATGACAGTTTCATAAAATTTAACAATAAGTTTCCTTAAGTTCAATATGGTTTGCCTCATATAATTTACATGTATTCGTACATTTGCTTAAGCCAACTTGAACACATTATGGTTGGGCCTTAAAATTGTAAACAATCAAAATTCTAAATGTAGGGCTTGGGGGGGAAAACAACCTTATGCCACAGTTAATTGTTTTTTTTTTTTATAGAAAAATTAAAATTGCAATAGAAGCACAGCCGCGAATAACGTTGTAAGAGCCACTTTTTGCAAAAACTGTTTTTTTTGCAGATAACCGTTAAAACTACTCTCTTACACTGTTTAAACCTTAAATCACCCAAAAGTATGCACCTTAACGCCTTCAAAATGACATACAAAGAGTCAACTAGTGGAAGAACGTTGTAAGTTACTTACAAAAGGATACAAAGTAAATGGTTTTGAAACGTGGAATAACGTTTTAAATGACATCGCGATTGCGGATATGAAACGTTTTTCCACTAAAAAAAAGTTATAAACTGTGAATTTGCATGTAATTTAAATTTTAAATTTCTTGATACCTACTTTGCAAAAAAGTTTTTATTATCATTATTTTAAATAATCTTAAGAAAAAAAAAATAAAAAATTAATAATCTTGCCTGTAAAAAACACTTTTTTGCTCTCCTGAAAAATAATTATTTTGTAACTTGAAATGTTATTCGCGGCTGTGCTTCAATTGTTTTATGTGGTTGTAGCTGTTGTTGCCGTTATTATGATTTGTTAATTGTGTGTGTACGTTTACGGAGGATTTTATTGTTCTTGCTGTTACAATTTCTTATTGTTAACGTTGATTGTTATAGTTGTGACAGTGTTGCCGCGATTGAAACAAAAAATTACTCAGCTCTTGGTCCTAAAATTATTTAAAATCATATAAAATTGCACAACAAATCGCGACCTTAGGACAAGAAGGCTCTATTTTACATGTAAATTAGGTGCAAATAGAACCTTGTTGTCCTAAGGTAGCGAAATATTGAAAAAAGTTTTTGCAACGACATCAATTGTTGGATTACGAGAAGAAAAAAAACTGTGGGACCGAGTTAATAATCTTAGAATACGTGTTACCTTAAATGTTTCTGAGTGTAGATAGGTACGATATTTTACCTTTCGTTTAAACTGATTCATAAAATCCAGAAATAATAATTTCTACATTAGTTTAAATAATAAAAATCATTTTCTAATCCGATCAAATGATATCAAAAATATTGGGATGAAAAAAGAATTGAATATGTAGTACAGTTTAACATAATTATTATAATTATAGCACTGTGCTCGAAATTTACACTTTTTTGGATAAGCCGGGCGGGCACATGGCGTTTTAGCATAATTCGGGTAAGCAGAATTTAATGGTGCCCACCGTTTTTTTTAGATTAGCTCTTGTTTTCGAGACATACAGTAATTTCGAAAATAGAGGAGGTTGCACAACATATATTCGCGTAACTCAAAAACGGTTTAGTTTATTGAAATTACTAAAAAAACCGAAATTCCGCAATAAAATTTCCTTTAAGAAAAGTAAATTTTTTTCATTTGAACAGTCGTTTTAGAAACATAATTTATTTTTTTTTTTTTTTTTTGAAAAAAATTAATTTTTTTATCAAAATTTTCGAAATTTTTGTTTTTTAAAAATTCATAAAAAATTGGAAAATGCAGCTAGGCTTCTAATTTTTTGCAGACATAGATGATAGATAGCCATCAATGATTTTATTCACAAAAGTCGAAAAATTTTAATTAATTTAAGAATTTCATTAAACGCAATATTTGTTTGGAAGCCTTCCCAACAAGTGGTGATAAGGGGCAAGTATGTATCGAGAAAATGTTAAGGACAAAACACTAATTGAGGTCGGTCATACATTGTATCTTATTGGGGGCGACTCCTGGGCATTTATGGGACTTTTTTTCAATATATTTCTAGTCTGCATTGAACATTTTGTTGAGAGCCCCATTAAAGAATGGAGATAGAGGGTAGGTATGTTAGAAATAAATGATTGAGATGAAAAATAAAGTGCGGTTGGTCATACATTTGACCCATCTAGGGGCATCCTAGGCGCTGCATTAGCCAAATTTAAGAATTTCAACCATACATGGCGGTTTAATAGAATTCTTAAAGGAAATTTTATTGCGGAGTTTCGGTTTTTTAGTAATTTCAATAAACTAAACCGTTTTTGAGTTACGCGAATATATGTTGTGCAACCTCCTCCATTTTCGAAATAACGGTATATTTCGAAAACAAGAGCTAACCTAAAAAAACGGTGGGCTCCATTGGATTCAGCGTACCCGAATTATGCTAAAACGCTATGTGCCTGGCTTGTCTAATTTGCAACTAGCATAGTGTAATTAATACATATTTATTCATAAAGTGGCAACGCTGAGTTGTGCTCTTGTTGTTGTTTTTGTTGCTTTTATTATTAGTATTCTTATAGCTCGAACACACCTGTACAAATCTCTTGTTTGCCAGTATTGTTTTTCTGTTCTTTTATTCTATTTTTTCTATTTCTTATTTCAATTTGTAAAGAAATTAAAAATGAAAAAAAAAGAACAAAAATAATAAAAAGAAAACTTGGTCAAGTGAGAAAAACCTTGTGACATTAATTTGGTTTTGTTTTTGTTGTTATTGTTGTATCTTTTGCATTTGTTAGTTTTCTTGGCTTAATAGTGTGGCAAGTAGCAACTACTTTTACTACAATGTACTTGGTAGTAGTTTTAGTAGTAGTGCAAGAACAATTTATAATAGTAGTAGCTTTTGAAATAGTATTTAGTAATAACTAGTAGTAGTTGTTGAAAAGATGGTTGGTAGTGATAAAAGTTGTAGTCATTTGTATATCACCACTTAAGTTATTTTCTGATGGTACACGTCTTATACTATTTTTTTCTAAACTGCGTTTTTAGTGTTTTCGTTGATTTAAGTTTTTTGTATATTTAAGAAATACGTTTGTATACATATGTATGTACCTATGTGTATGTACAGCAGAAAAGGGGCTTTTAAAAAAGCAACAACAAGCTAGCAAGTATGTAGGTATGTAGCTTAACATAACAAACAACTACTAGTAGGTATCTAACTTATGAAAAAAAACATAAAGTGGGTAGGTATAAGAAAAACAAAAAATAGTAGCACTTGACATGACTCTTAGAAAAGTCAGTTGAATAATAAAAGTTTTTCTTGCATTTCTGATTTTAAATTCTGGTAAGCACCTTTTTCTTCTACCCCTTTTCTAAGTACGTACCTATATCGGTTAAAAATGGCTGAACAACGAAAGTGTGTTTCTAACAAAAAAAAAAAAAAAAACTTTTTAAGAAAAATACACACAAGTATTCATTCATAAAGGGCCTTTTACACTATAATACCGAGTATTGCGAATTTCGATTCACCAAAAATGCCATTAGTTAGAGGATTGATATTTGACGTCATACTGACAGCCATCGCTGTGGCAGTAAGGGAGAGCATGCAAAAACTCTGATGATGAGATACGTGGTTGTTCGACGCGAGTTCGATCCCTAGTTCATTCAAGATTGAAAATTAGCAATAACAGAAACGTTGAAAAACATTTCATGTTCTCAAATTGTTTCCTTCTTTTTTTTGATATTTTAATTAGGCTAAAGTTCATTAAATTTAATATTTTTTATGAAGAAAGGAATTTTACAACATGAAATTAATTATAATTTATAAATTATCACGGACAGGTTACCCGTACATGTTTCAATTACAACCACTCAATCCTTCTTTAGATTAATTAAATGACAATTAAATTTTATGAATTTAAGCCTGATTGATAAAGAAAATCAAAATTAGATTACAAATTTCTTAAGAAAACTATAATTGCCTGGCCCACAATGTAGAAAAGAAAATTTCTTTCGAAGATTGAAAACAAAAACAAATATTAGTTTTTTAATTTTGTTTGGAATATCAATATACGAAAGAAATTTTTTTTTTCGACTAAGAAAATTTTCAAATGCTAGTTGCGTTTGCAATTATAATTTAATTGCCAACCCTGTAAAAAACATTTAACAAAATAGCTACAAAAATTTGCTTAAAGTTTATATAAAGGGTGTCCCAACTTTATATAAATTTAAATTTGTCGCCATTTGTGCAGTAAAGTGTTGGCAGCCCTAAAAAAAGGTTAAAAACTGTGTTTTCTATTTAATTAAAATCTTAGATTAATTTTTGGACACACTTTTTATATTTCCAGCCGTATTCATAACAAAAAGTTAGCCACAGTTTGTGCACTACGTACAACATATAAAAATTTTAAATTAAAACTTAAAAAAAAAGATAGTAAACTAAAAAAACTGTAAATTAAAAAAAAAACAAACAAAATTGTTTAACATTAAACAGCTATTTTTCAAAAGTTGGCTAACGTTTGGCAGCTCGTTAACAACAGTTTAGCAAATCGTTAGCCAGAGTTTGGTAAGTATATTATGAATAAACTTTGTGCTAACTTCATGCCAAATTTTCATTATGAATACGGCTGTTAATATTTAATTCCAAAATGAAAATAACAATCAAATCTAGTCAATACCATAATTAATCTACCCTCGCTAACGGATTTCACTACGTCATTAAATATTTTTAAAATAACTCGTAATTATCATCTTTAACTTGGCCACATTTAATCGCATAACCAGCGTCTAAAAGTATCTGACATTAAATGTAAATAAATTACTTTGTATAACAATGATGACTGCACAATATTTAATTTATTTTTAATAGTAAAATCCAGAAATTTCACAAAAAAAAAGTTCAATAAGCAAAAAACTTACTCATAAAAAAATTTTTTATTTTATTACAGAAAGTATGATGAAATTTATTGTAAGTGCAAAAACAATTTTATTTGTAAATACTTAATTCTACTTAATACAGTAATTAAAAAACAAAGTACTAAAATATAAACGAAAAGTAATTAAGAAAATTTAAAAAAAAAAATATTCAAGTATAATCAAGTTTAAGCGCCAGTTTTAAAATCTCTACAAAAACAAATAATAACACTGTGCTAGTCGCAAGTTTTAACAGCGTACTCATGTTAGCTTTACCAGTAGGATGTCCAGCTTGTTACAATTTGCGACTAGCATAGGGTTTTCCATAGAGTACACAGACAAAATTCTCCAAAATTGTTCACCAATTAAAGCATTAATCAAAAATAAAATCAGTTTTAATTAAAAATTTAATCAAGTGAATTAAACGCTTAATCAAGTGAATTAAACGTTGAATTAATACTATTAACTATTAATTAACAATATATATTTCTGTATATCGGCAAAAGCAAAAGTTTCACAATTTGGTACAAGCATCTTGGTTATCAAAAGACAACATCCGACAAAGTGTGGGCGGGATTGGAAAAGAAAGTTATATTTATATCTAAAGAACGGTAAGAGAAAACATGTCCGAATTAAGTGGGTTATCAACATAGAGCCTCTCTTTAAAACAAAAGGGCGGAATTGGAGAAGTGGGAGTGCTCCTTCTATACAAAAGCATTATTTATCTAGAGAACGGCTACGGCAAAGGTTTCCAAATTAGATTAAAGCATTTTGATCATAAAAAGTTATAAAATTAAGTACAAATAGCTTCGATGCCAATACAAGACATCCGAAAAAAGTGGGCTGGCTTGGAGAGAGGAGCGCGGCACCAAAAAATAAATGTTTGTATATTTGGTGATATGTCGCGGGGTTGTAAAGCGCAGCGGGTTTAATTAGCACATTTGTTTATTTGTAAAGGGCCATTGAGTTTCGTCGTCAGAAATTTGAATTTGCTGAAATCACGAAATGCATTTTGATTTGAACGATCATTTTCGTGAAAGTCTTCAACAAACTTAACGCGCCAAAATATAAAAAAAATATCCCTTAAAATCCCCAAATTCCCATATCCCCAAAAAACCAAACCTTAAAAAGATAATATATTTTTTTTGTTTTTTTTTTGCTTAAAGTTCTCATTCATTTTATTTTAATTATACACTAGAAGAACAGAAAAAAGGTAATGTAGGTCGTCACAGGCTGGAATATGCATCAAAGAGAATTTTTTATAAAAGTAGAACATCGCACCTATCAGGAATAAAAAATTAAATAAAGTTATAATTTGACACTTTTTTTTAAATTCCCTAAGCTAATCCCCGCGAAGCTCTACGTTTGTCCGCAGGAAAGGAACCAGAGTCTCTGGCGGGAATCGAATCCGCAACTCCGGGCTGAAAGACTAGCTCACTACTCCCTAGCCTACCGGGGCACTCAAAAATAAATTGAAAAACTGCATGAAATAAATAACCATAACATGATTAACATTGACCATATTATTGTTAATTCTGACCATAGAATGGTTACTTATGTCAAAATTCTGGGAAATTTTGTCCATATTATGGTTAATTTTGAACATAATATGTTTAGTTTTTACCATGATTTTAGTTAATATTGACCAGAAAATGGTTAATTTTAACCATATTATGGTTGATTTCTGGAAAATGTCTGTTGATTTTAACCATACTATTGTCATTAGGGTGGTCGTTAACTGCATGGAGCATATTTTTTTTCTATTTTTTCATGCTCTCACCCCCCCATTCGGTGGGTATTGATAATAAACGACACCAAAAAAAGTTTTAGGACAATCGGCGAAGGCTAAACTGTCCCTCACGTCCGCCAAAGTTTGAGGAAAATCGTTAAGTCCGACTTTTATGCCTCATAACTTGGAAAATATTAATTTTACATAAACATCGTTTACAAAGAAGATGTTATTAGTGAAGTTTCCAACAACTTTTGTCTGAACAAGTTTTCTCTAAATCTCATATTTAACAAAAAGTAACCAAAAAAAAGAGCAAACAGCAGCATTAATGCGAATTTTTTCTTTAGAACGATTTTTTCTTACACACGTCCATTCAACTTCAATATTTGCGTTTGTGTGCGTTTGCTTACCAAAAAAAAAAGTCAAACTCATATAATTTGTTTCTACCATACCTATCCGATTTATCCATATCTTAAGGGGGCTCCCATACGAAATTGTCAATACATTCTTAAAATATATTGAAGAAAAAGCCCATAACTGCCAAGGAATCGCCCCTAGGGATATAAAATGTATGAGGGACCTTCATTGGTTTTTTGTGCTTAACATTTTCTTAAAAAATACTTGCCATATATCTCCAACCCTTAGGGTTGCTCCTTTACAAATATTGCGGTTTAATGAAAATCTTAAATTTGGCCCCTGCAGCGTCTAGGATGCCTCTAGATGAGTCAAATGTATGACCGATCCCACTTTATTTTTTATCTCCATCACTTGTTTTTAACATACCTAACAATACAGACCAGGAATATATTGAAGAAAAAGCCCCATAACTGCCAAGAAGGATAAAATATATGACCGACCTCCATTAGTTTTTTGTTTTTAACATTTTCCAAAAACAAACTTGCCCTTTATCACACTTTTTAATTTCTTAAATTTAATGGAAATTTTTCGTCTTTTGTGGATAAAATCAAAAGTTGTGAACAGATTTTAATCACTTATGGCTTTTTGTTTGCAAATTTCGTTTTTTATATGTTTAAAAAAAATTATAAGCACAGCTGCATCTTTCATTTTTTTATGATTTTTTAAAGAACAAAAATTTTGAAATTTTGCTAAAAAATTATTTATTTTTTGCTAAAAAAATTAGGTTTCTAAAATTACGGCGCATATAAGAAAAACCTTTAAAAGTTAATTTTGTCGCGGAATTTCGTTTCGTTTATTCAAAAAACTAAACCGTTTTTGAGTAACGCGAATATATGTTGTGCAACCTCCTCCATTTTCGAAATAACGGTATATCGGTATCAAAAGCTAACTTAAAAAAACGGGTACCACCACTGGATTCAGCGTACCACAATGAGGTTAAAACACCATTTGCCCGGCTGGTCTGTTTTATTTTTTTTTTTAATAAATAATAAAAATTGTTTTCAACAAAATTAAAGATATGTGACTCATAGAAAATTCGTTTCTTTAATATATTAAAAATTTTATTTTTTATAGTGGCCCATTCGATATTTTTCAGTTAATTTTGTTTAATTAGAGATTAAGGAAAAACTTGTTAAGAACTATTCTAAGTTATGAAACATAAAAGTCAGATTTCATGTAAAATATAATTTTTCTCAAACTCAAATTTTTTTTGCGTTGTTTTTTTATCAATACCCACCAAATTGGAGGGTGAGACCTAAAGAAATCCTAATGGTCATATATAAACATTGCTTAATCCAACCATAGTATGTTGCTCTTAGAATATGGTTACAACCAACCACATTTTTTTTAACCTATAGGTAGTCAAAAATAAGGGGACGGAGAAGGAGCAGAAACATTCCACAAACTACGAATATAATCTTTACAAAACATGTACATATAACCATTTTATTAATTTTGTTCAAAACTTTTGGGACATCAAAAATTACTTGCCCAACCCCAAGTATATAACTATTGTTTTAGAACAGTGGTGAGCAGCACACATATTTATTGTTGTGTGAGTGAAACGGCAAACAAATTGCTGTATTAACATTTCAGAAATAAGAACAATGCCACAGCGAAACAAAACAAAGCACGCTTTAGCAATAAATTGAGAAACTGCCCAAGCCTGTTCTAAATGAATTTCCTCTCTGATTTCATCATTTGTCGTGCCACTATCAGGTTAATACTTTATTTTTAGTACAAGTTCACTTATAATTATTCAAAATAAATATTGTTTTTATTTAAGTAATAATTTTTTTAACCAACTAAATTGTAGTGCAAATATTAGCTAAAACAAAAAAACCTCTAAAGTAAAATAATAGATAAATGTAATTAACAAGTTTTAGAAAGAAACTTAAATTTCATAACGCCGACTTACTTCTCCTACTTATATGAATATTAAATAATTAAAAACTTAAGGTACGGTCACATATGGCAAACATTTGACAAAAAATATCAAATATTTGTTTGCCCTAATCTGACCACAAAATATTTTTGAGGGGCAAACAGAAAAACAGCTGATTTTGGGCAAACAAAATTATTTGCTAGCAAACAAAAATGCTCCTAATGTGACCATTTAACGTCAAATATTTTCCTCGTTTTTAGGCAAATAAATATTTGTTCTTACAAAAATTTTGTAAGACCAAACAGCGGCAAATAAAAAGCTTTAAAATAAAAATTATTTAATAAAATTGAAAAAATTAACAATATTAAATAATTTTTTAATGACGAAAAAACTTATTTTCATATGTATAAAAATGTTCCTGTGTTCTGTTTTTACCAAAGAGTTGCCGCGGTAAGTAGGATCCAAGATGTTACAAAATACATTTTTCTTAAGTAAATAGGCAATTTATTTAAAATGGGTATAACATAGGAGCCTATGTTACGAATTATGCATTGCAAGCATGGCGTATCTATATAAATAGTTCAATTTTCGAGAGTATACCAGTTTGGGGTCAGTGGACAATCATGGACCCGCCAAAATAAAATTATATAATGAATTTAAGATTTATATAAAACTTATTTGTGCCGAATAATTTACCGACATCGAAATCTTTATGAGATTTTTTCGTCTTGAAGTGATTGTAGCAAGTAACCTAGAATCAATTCTTCGCCTACCAAGACAAAATTTTTGACACGACATACAAGCTATTATATAAATTATTGCCAAAACCAACATTTTTAAGATTATTATGACATTAAAAGATATTAACAGAAGTGGTATTTGTATAAGAGCTTTGGTAAAATATGGATCGATTACAATAACATTTGGTAAGGTGATAATAGATTGTCTATGGGCACAAGGACTCTTCTCCAGAAATAAGTTTTTAGGCTATTGATCGATTCTTTCCACCTCTTATGACAATAAAAACGTAAACACCAAATTTCATTAATATCAGGTGTGTTCTATTTATCGACTCGTATTGAAAACGAAAAAGTTTTTGAATCCGCATAATTCAGAAATTGGTGTTCTGAAATCCGCTTTTTTTGTGTATTCGAAGTTCTTGTTCAAAAAAAAAAAAAAAATTTTAATGATATTTTCTTTGATAGTGCCCAGTAAAATAGGTGACTACGGTTTTTATATAGGGCTATCTTAATAATGGTGACGATTGCCGAAAAGATCAACAAAGATACGCGAAATTTGCAAAAATAGCGATAATTTTTAATATTTCAAACAAGTCATAAAATTTATTAAAAGTCCCTAAAACTATAAGGAATGGCAAAAATTCGATACAAATGGCTAAATTAGCGGATATTTGCAAAAATTTGCCAATGGCAGCATGATAGCAAAGTTTAATATTTATTAAAAATCGTTAAAGCTGCAAACAATTTCATCTATCGCAAAAATTCACGAAAAATTGCAAACTTGGAAGCAAACTCAAAAATTTATTGAGATGGCTAAATGGTTAAAAAACAATATGTCGGGAATAAACAAAAAAAAAATTTACGAAAATAGCGAAAATTCGCAAAAAGTTTTAATATTTCAAACAAGCCATAACGTTAATTAAAAGTCCCCATAAGGAATGGCAAAAATTCTGTAAAAATTGTTAAATCAGTGGAAATTTGCAAAAATTCGCAATGTTTGTGTGAAAATACATATTGTTTTCATTAAATTGAATGAAGAACATTTTAAATTAAAAACCAAAATTATGTCTGCTAAAAATGTTCTTACATAAAAGAATAAAAGTCGATTCGTTTCACTAAGCCCTTACTACTCTACTTGAAAACGAATAAAAACATGTGGAGGTGAATTGCAGAACTCAAAAAATGCTGAAGTAATCCACTTTTGAGTAAATTCGAAATCTAGAATACACCCGATTATCTCAAAAATTGCGACATGTACTTTCCGAATAAGTTTAACATGGACAGCTGGCCGGACGGAAAAACATTGTTACATCGATTAAGAAAAATATGCTGACGAAAAATTAAAATTTTAGTGGCAAGTTCATTCAAGTTCTTCCAAGCAGTTTGGATTGAAATTCAGAACTTTTGGTTCAGTAGAGAAGAGTTATGGACCGAAATGTGAAACAACCTCCCAAAAAAATCGTTATTTCTGTTACAAAACCAACATAATTGGTGGCGGATTGCACCTTTTATCGTTAAATTTTGCACTAACTCAATTTATATGCCTAGAAATCATATAACTAAATTTCGCGAAGATCGGTCTATAATTTACAATAGATCCACTGTCTAAAAACACTTTATTGCTTGCTTCTAAAACCGTATCGAATAATGCTTTAGTTTCATAATTTAGTTTAATTTAGTTGTATAAGAGATGGAAATTACTTCGCCAAATTGCCTTAATCCCTTTATTTGTTATCTTAATCCTCTATACTTTTAAAACTGCTGTTCTCGCTCTTCTGTACCACAAAACCATAAAAGTTTCAATATTTTGCATCAAAATGTTAATTTTTACTTTTAATAAAAAGGAATTTTATTGATTTAATTTTTTATTTTTGACAATTTGTTCAAATATTTATTTTTAGGCAAATATTTTTATATGTGAACACAGGGCAAACATGTTTTCCCATTTTTTATTTGAAGCTATTTAATATCTGTTTGAACAAACAAAAATGGGCAAATAAATGTGCGCAGTGTGACCAGAAAATAAAATTTTTATTTTTTTAAACAAATTTTTTAAAAATGCCGGCAAACAAAATTTGACAATTGTTTGCCATATGTGACCGTACCTTTACACAATAAATACAATACACTAAGGCCTTGATTTGCATCTTTATTGACGCAAATTGAACTACCTTTTCCAAGGATTTGGTCAAAAATTTTAAAAATATACAACAGAAATATCTGTGGCAATAAGGATAAAATAATAAGTCTTCTTCTTTAATTTGGTAGGAGAGCAATTTTAATCTTTAATGTGATTTTTTTAAAGTTACTCCTATTCTAATATTTTATTCCTAAATATTCCTAATGTCACCGATCGGAAGTAAACTTAGGTTTTTATTCCAAATTTTATTGAACAAAAAAGATAAGCCAAAAGACATTTTCCTATAACTTCCTACAAAATCGCACAAAGTAATTAAAACTATGACCAGGGCTCTGTTTCTGAAAACTACAAGTTACAAATCTACAAGTAAAATACATACACAACAAAAACAAAAATTGTAAAATTGTTGCTATTTTACTTGTAGATTTGTAACTTGTAGTTTTGAGAAACAGGGCCCAGGTGTACTTTCGAAAGTGAAGAATTTAATCAAATTAGCTTAAGTCAAGTAGAGCACTTTTTCCTTTTTGTCACAGATACATATATATATAAAACGATGTTGTGCAAAATTTAATGGCAATCAATGCATTCCGACATGTTAGATTATTTAACATAAATATCCATTTTTTTAGGTGGTTGTTCCACATTTGGGTCTATAATTTTTTTGCTTCTGCTTAGGATAACCAGAAAAAATTTGTTACAAGTCTTTCGAAAGTGAGAGTATTTTCAACAAAAGTCCATGGCTAACACGGTCTTGTTAATGGGAACAAAATGCTTATTGCATTAAACAAAAGATAAACATTATTTTTTTAGAATTTAACAAATTTTACTTTTACTTGTTAGTTGTCTCTTTGGCAAATTGAAATTAAATATATTTGCCTTTAATTTATATATAAGTACAGTGTAACCTTTGCTAACGAAACCTTCGATAAACGAAACTCCTCGATAATTGCAACACCCAAATTTTTACCATTGAATACTCTGTTAACTAACGTGACCATACGAACTCTTTTTTAGAGAACAATCATCTATTTGAACAGGCTGTCATCAATAAAGTTTGTGTCCTCTTTCTATCATTTTTATCCCCAATCTGTCATCTTTATTTTTAAAAGCATGATCACTTATTTATAAGTACACTCACAATATTATTACAGTATCGGACTGTAGTTTATTTAAGAAATATTCCGTTCAGTCATTTTTAAATAAATAAACATTTAAAATTCCAAGCAAATTTATTTTTAACTGATTCTAACAGTTATTCAAAAAACTAAGTGCATATTAATACGGATTTTCAGTTGCAGTTAATATTGTCCGTTGATTGAGTTAAATTCTTCTTTATGTTAAAGTAAATAAAAATGTAATTTAAAGCAACGAAAAGTTCATTTAATTTTAACTGTCAAAAATTCAACCGCGAATTCCGTAAAAACAAATCAATATTCAGTTATCTTATATAAATTAATTGTCAAAAAATTAACTACATATTCTGCAAGGTATATTTACACAAGGTAGACTCATTTGGGAGTGTAGACATTTTGCTCTATAAAAGGAACCATGTTGTCAAAATTGTCTTCATATAAAACAAAAACAATTTAACGCACACATGTACAAATTTTGGCTCATATACACGCAATTTGACGTTGTGGTTCCAACTATGGGTAAACAGCTGACAAACATATGGGCCAACGAGTTTACCTTGTGTAAATATACCTTGATATTCTGTAAAAACAAATAAATATGCAGTTATTTTATAAAATTTTACTGTCAAAAATTCAACACCATGTTCAGTAAAAACAATTAAATAATCAGTTATTTTATATAATTTTACTACCAAAAATTAATTTTTACTTATCTATAAAAAATGAATTGCTTGTTTTGTGTAAGCAATTCCTATTTTATATTTTTTAAAATAATTTAGTTAAATACATCAAATTTTAAAAGTAAAATAATTGCGAAGCCATATCGGTCATGCTGCTGGTGTCTTATAATTGAGAGTTCTTCTGTAAACAACGTGGTCAGTACTTCAAAAGTAAAACAAACGTGTGTAACTGGGTAAGTAAATAAAAATATTCTCCCTCTCTCGCTTATAAGAAAAACAAGCGGACAGGTGTCTGTCTGGTATTTTTTTTAGAAATTCGGCTCTTTACTTTTCATATATAAATATGTGAATGTAAATTTGTCTGTAAAATATGGTTGATTTCATGTCAAGTGACCCAATTTTTAATTTTGCACCAAGGTAAGTCCTATTGGATCGTAGTTTAGACACAAATTTTCAACAAGATCGGTCAAAAAGTTTCTGAGTTAGAGGGGGTCAAAGTTTGACATATTGGCCATACAGTTCTTTCTCATTCATGTAACTTATTACCTATTGGTGTTAGCAAAATTTGTCCCAAGTAGCTTCGATAGCTATTTGATCAATCTTTTGAAAAAAAATTTTTTTGTTTTTTTTTTTTAATTTTTCAAAAAATCCTTCTCCTTCCAATGGGCTTTAAATATTTTATCCAAAACTGGTCCAAGTTACTTGCTTGGCACATGGGTTATACCGAGTTGCAGAGGAAATTAGAAGCCAACTCGATAATATTGCAATTTTTAACGAAATGTATCCCTTGGTTCCCCTTTCACCGCAGCCAGAAGTAACAAGATGGCGACCTGGCTAGGTGCTTCAAACTTTAATCCAAAAATTTAAGTAATTAAAGAAAGACTTGTTGATACCGATGATGATGCAATTAAAAAATTAAAAGAAATATTAAATTTAAATAACGTCAGAAGACAATTAGCATTTGTATTTTCCAACTACGCCTATATTGGTGAAAAAATAACTAATTAGGAGGGATTTAGTTCACTAAATACTCAAATCAAATTAATTCATATTTTTAGAAAGTGAAATTTACAATGCGAAAGAAAGAATAGCCTGACAAATTAAAGAAAAAATCCAAGACGTTTTGAAAAAAAAAAAAAATACGGATTTCAAAAAATGAAATAAATTTCAAAAATTTGTGATCTGAAAATAAATTTTTTCATATTGCATTGGCATTCTTCAAGTACAAGACTAAGTTTTACTTTTAATAAAACAATACTTATTTATTTAAACAAGCAAAAATTCAAATTAGTTATTTAAGTTTTTTTAAGATATTGGGATAACAGTTGACTGACTTTTTTATATTTTTTGTTTTTAGTAGAATTAAAAAAAGGGTTTTTTATGAAAATTTTTTAAGTTTTTAGTGCATAATGTGGGGAATGTAAGATGAGATAAACCCACTGTTTATTGTTGATGTGTTTTTGTTTAAACTTTGATATTATTACAAGTATACGCTTTACAGTTTTATTTGGTTTAATATCTTTAGTTTTTCCAAAATCTTTATGGATGAAGTTTCCTGATGATCTGGCCTAAGCAACCAGTGAAATGCGCATAGGAATAGCTTATCCCATCAACAATAAATTTCAAGTGTTTTTATCAATAATAAAAACTGGGAATTAAGCACGAATAACAAAATCTTTTGAAATTTTTAGTGCATATTTTTTATTTTTTGGGTGCATATTTTAGAGTTTTTAGTGTATATTTTATGCGCATATGTTTGATTTTTAAGTACATGAAAATCTCATCCCTAGTAATATGTATTTTTTAGTTAATACATAATTGGGGTATTCACAAGGTGTGCTATGATGTTGTATTGTCATAATGTTCTAACATTTTACAATGGTTTAAAAATATTGTTGTTGCTTTGTTAACAAAAAGTGTCTTAAGTTAATAGAACTTTGGTTGCTATGTTTATTGTGCTGTCGTAATTAATCAGAAGAGACCTGCGCTGAGCGGCCGAGCCGAGCAGCATTAGTTTTTGTAGCCGTCGCCGTTGATGGTATAGTTTTATCCGGCTAATATCCAAATTTAACCTGCGGCTAGCAATTTTAGCAACAAAACACTTGCGGCGTCAAATTATATCGGCCTAGGACTCTGATGCTTGGTAAACAAGCAACATAAAATTTATTTGTGATCTGCGTCTAAAAAATGGAAAATAGTCAGATAAGATCTAATTTAATTAATTAATTAATGGATAAGAATTAAAAAATATTTTGATGTTAGGTAAATATTTATTTTTTATATTTGTTTTAAATCAGCTGATTTAAATTCAAAATAGCACACTAAATTATGAGGGGTTGTTCACAACAGTCGTATTTTTTCATGATATTACTTTAACACTTATGACTTTGTGACACCTTGGTTCCCCCAAATATGTATTTATTAAAAAATAAACTGTCAGATTATTTTAATAGTTTAAGAAGATCTTTTAAAATAATCTTTCAGATAAATAATTTGGTTTAAATGTTGAGGATTTAAGCGATTCTTTAGTTTTGATAAAAATCGACTCGGAACAAATTCTTCCACTTATCGTAGATGTGGGAAAAATCGAAAGCAAACCATAATACGAATATCTAATTGCTCAGTCCTTTTTCTAGATTTCTCTAAATCTTCCATTATGCCATTAGAGCCTGTTAAATTTTTTTTTTTAATGTTTTTATACTTCTTATTCTGTTAAAAAATTGTTTGCGTTACTTTCGAGAGTTTCTTCTGCTGTCAGGTCATCATCTGACTCATCCTGGCAAGGTTCAGCACCGAACATTCTGCAAATGCAGTAGTGAAATTTGCTTCGAGAGAACAATAAATAAAGCGGTAGCTTGCCAGACATATAGCAGTTTTATTGTACTCATACGAGTCAAGACCATTAAAAAAAGAGAACAATTCAAACTGCACATTATGAAGATTAGCCAGCAAAAGGTTTTATACTCATGTTTAATACGTACGTTGGCTTAAATATTACAGCAAATAGAACAGGTATTTTGGGCCTTTAAAAATTATTTGGGGGAAGGCTATCGTAAGCTTAAACGGTTTTTTTTTCAATGTACGGGGGAACATAACAGTTTTTATTTGGCGGCATGAAATACCCTCAAAAAAATTAATTAAATATCCCCCCATAGTGTGGGGCCTTATTTCATATGCAATAAAACCCCGATTTTGAAAATGAAATACAGCCCTAATGAAATGAACCAACGCTCCAAATCAATATTAAATAATACCCTAATTTTTACATATGAAATAAGAACCCAATTTCTGAAATGAAGTAAGACCGCAATATGTATAATAAAATTAATTGTAGTTTCGGTTTATAGGATCGGGCAATAGATAGCATGGTTGGGACTTCGGCCGGGCGCAAGGATTTCCTCTTCTATGATATACCAAACACCGGCTTCGCTAAGTAAAGCTGCTCTGCATAGAAGGCCCGTAAAAAATGAAATAACCCCACAAAAATCGTTGTTGTTGTTCTCTGTACAAGCTTTTGGTGGGTTATTTCATTATTGTTTTTAAGGGGTTATTTCATGCCGCGGTCTTATTTAGTTTGCCATAAGCGAAAAAGGCATAAAAAATTTTGTCTTGCTTTTCTTAGCACCCTTAATTTCTATTGGTTGCGTTAACTGAGGCTACACTGTACTTTTTCAATTTACATGCAACAATGTGTTCTTTTAATTGCAAACTTTAATGTATTTTCTTTTAACAAAAAACCTTAACAACGTAATCAACTTTAATAGTTGTATCACCTTAAAATATTTAAATAAAACCCAAATTTCATAAATCATTTTTAAGCCTAGTCTTTGAACAAAATAAATGTCTATATGTATGCTGCAGCTAATTTAAACAAATTGGCAACATCATCTATAAACCTATAAAAACAACATGAATTTGCCACAGAAAAACAAACAAGCACAACCCAAGTCTAATGATGTGGACACTTTTGGGAGAAGAGGCAGTATTTTGGAAAAATTTTAACTATGATAAAGATAAACAACAACAACAAGAACAGATGATTTTTACCTTCAACCATAACACCTGCATAACCTATAAAAGCCAAACAACAGAAAACAAGCAAAAGCAAAAAAAAAAATCTTACATCAATTGTGCAACCTCTTATTACCATAAATATACATAGCAACAACAACATTAAATGAAAAACAAAAAATAAAAATACTAAATATTGCAACTCAAATGAATCCAAACAAACCTACAGAGACGACAAGCCGTCAGCCGGACGGACGGATGGGCCAACAGACAGTATGAAAAGAAAATCTTGTTGATTTTTTGTATTTTTGTGAAAATAATTTTTTGTACTTCATCATGATGATACAACTGGGTATACTTTTTTTTGTTTTTAGTACATACAGTTGGGGCGTCGAAATAAGAGACAATGAACAATTTTTTTTTTTTTTTTTTTGCATTTTTTAGATTTTTTGCTGGTTGGTGTTGCTTTATTGTAAATGTTCATATTTTTTAATTAAAAAAAATGCAATGTTTGCAGTCTTGGCCTTTGAATTTTTAATTTTTATTATCTGAGCTATTTTGGCATTCACTTCAAAATGCAAAAAAAAAAAATGCAACAACAACAACAACAGAAAAAACATAATGCAAAAAAATCAAGCAAATAAAAAAATAGTTACATGTTGTAGTTGCAACAATAACAACAACAATAGTAACAAGAACAACAATACTCGTATTGTAATAAAATCCGCAAAAACATTTAAATACTTTACATACGGCGCACAGTGGCTCAGAAACGTTTTTCATCGGCCAAATGTCTGAAATTTTTGAACCGATAGAAATATTTTTTTAGAAGTTCTTAAACATTTTCGGATCCGATTTCTTCATTGATATTCTAAAGTTTCCGGCTTTTAGATCTATCGCTAGGGTTGTCGAGGGATTTTGGGGATATCTCAAGATTCTTTTGATTTGTACCTTTTGAATATACATGGACAGTAAGTTCGCCCTCTATAAATTGGCACATGGACGTTTATAATGTCACAGCTGAGCCAATCTTTGATCCTGGCTTCACCAGAAGCAATTTGAATAACTTGGTTCACTATGATGACCCACAAATTTCTGCGAATGCGATTTAGATATTCACTGACGGGTCTAAAACACTGTATGGCGTCGGTTCTGGATCCTATAAGGCTGCCAGATCACTGCAGTGTCATTCAGACCGAAATAATGGCCATCTCCACCGCCGCGAGAGACATTCGCAATGGTTAAATATCTGGCCGGGATCTTCACATTATTACCGACAGCCAGGCGGGCATAAGATCATACCGAGAATTGTCCAAGAATGCCGGATATCTCTGGAGGAGATAGCGAGACATCCTTAAATGGGTCCCCAGACACAGCGACATACATGTAAATGGAAAGGCGAAAGCTGGTACCACTTTGAGTCAAAACTATTCAACATATGATATAGATGTCAGAGATGGCTTGATGAAGCTACCTGCGGGGAAACCAGGAAAATCAGGCCCATCATAGATGAAATAAGGACTCAGCGGTCATTACAGCTGTCCAAACATCACCTCAGAAACCTAATTGCGGTTATAACTGGCCACTGGCGCATTGTGAGGCACGCCCAAAGGCTACAACTCTCTTACAGCCACCTATATAGAAGTTGCGGCGACGAGGAGGAGGAAGAGTTAACGGAATATCTTCTCTTTCATATTCCAGCATTTTGAGATCTAAGACTAGTATTGTTTGGTCAAAGAAATCTTGGGAACAAAACTTGTCTTTCTAATGTTGATTTAAACAGGATCCACTACTTTATTGAATCAAGTGGGTGGCTGAGTAAGAATATTAGCAGCCAGGTAATATAGGACTCTTGGGAGACGGTGCAACATGGCAACACAACAGATACTAATTAATGGTGTGCTTGATTACGGCTGCCAAATGAACCTAACCTAAGTTCACTTTCTAACCAGGTTACAAAGTTGCTATTAGATTTAAGTTTAGTCCATTTGCAGCAGGAATGTAAGTTTACTTTTTTTTTTTTTTGAAAATAACTTAGAACATCTTCCCGCTTTTTGTTTTTATAAATATTACAGTTATGGCTTAGATATATTATAGCAACTGAGTTTGTATTCGAACACCACTGGCTTTTATCATTTGCTTATATGAACTACGTCATACTGTGTTCCTTTGTAGCATAAACAGGTACAAAAATGCTAAAAAAATAACTAAAAATCTTGCTAGTTAAGTTTTTGACCCGCAAAAGTTCTATTCCTCCTAAATTCAAATTTGACGCCCACAATTACCAATATTTTGACCAAATTTCTTGGGCTAATTAAATCTAGTATGCTTTATGATTTTTCGCCAATGAAATTTATTTCTAAGCCACTGTGCGACGGCAACGATGATAGCGACTGGTTTAGCTTAAACACGCCATTTAGGGATTCGTTTTTCCATCTTTCTTTTGTTTTAAAACCAACGAATCAATGAATGAATAAGTGGATGGATAAATTGCTGTGACTTACTGACTGATTGACTCAATGACAAACCACTGAGCAACGGGTGTAATAATCAGTGACTGATTGACTAACAGACTGCCTTTTTATCTGTCAAATAAATTCGTTAGTATTTAGTGGCAAGGACTGAGATCAGTAAGAAAATGGCAATAACAAACTGGATAAACTGGATTACTGTAACTGAATTAGTTATTCATCAGAGAAAAACTAAAATTTTGATATAAACTTGACTTTAAATCTAAACAGTTATAATTAAAAAACCTGTTCAGCATTTAATAAATAAATAATAAATAAATAAAATGACATTATTGTTTAACTGCCAATTTCACCAAGTTCAGTAACAATAACTGTCAAAAAACATATTGTTAACTGAAAGTTAAGCTAATAGTTAGTTTTATCTGAACTTGGTGAAATTGGCCGTTAATGAGTTTGTCTATTTCAATCATTATCAATATTTTGATAGCGACATATGTGTGAAAGAGATTTTTTTTTTTTAGTAGCATGCATGTTTTTTCAGGGGCTTAAATCAACCTTTAAGACAAGACATTTTGTAAGAATTACATGCTTCATAATATGAACAATATTTTATAGATTTATTATTTTTTTTAATTTTTTAGGTGCAATTTATGTATCTTCTTATTTAATTTTTTTAAAGTTTTGTAATTTATGCAATTTTAACGTTTTTTTTTTCTTTTTTTATTTTTTATTTATTGCATTAGAATATTGCCCAAATACTTGCTAGAAGGTGTAGATGTTTTCAAGAGATTAAATTTTTTACAATTTATTTGGAATTTAAAAGTTTGTTAATAGCGATTTTTTTTAGATTTTGTCGATTTTCCGATTTTTCTTGTTATGTATGAGAATGGGTCGTAAAGTATATTTTATATCACTATAGGACGTAAAATAGGGCAAAAAAGGTAAAAACTCCCTCTCACTATATCTTCTTAACTAATCAGCCGATTTTCTTGAAATTTAACAGGCAAATATTGTAACATCTGGAAGGAACTCAAGCCTATAATTTTTATTACTTAGGGCGTGAAAAAGGGCAATAAGGGTAAAAGTAACCCCTCCCTATCTTTTGAGCTAATCAATCGGTTTTCTTAAAATTCGGCACGTAGATACTGTAACATCGGAAAGTAAATAGGAAATCTTCTTAACTAATCAATCGGTTTTCTCAAACTTTGGCATGCAGACACTGTAGCATCAGAAAGAAAATAAGGAATAGGGCGTGAAATAGGGCAAGAGGAGTTAAAGCTCCCCCTCCTTATATCTTCTTAGCTAATTAGCCGGTAACATCTGAAAGAAATAAGTAATATGGCAAACAACGTTTGCCGGGTCAGCTAGTATAATTATAAAATTATTGTATTATTGTTAATAAAATTTTTAGATCGAGCCATTTTTTAAAACCAGTTTTAATTTTAGACCGTTTTTCCAATTTGGCCGTTTTTTTAATTAGTTGTTTTACTTTTTATCGAATGCGTCTTAAAGAAGGGAAACGTATTTACGGCCTTAACTTGGTAGATCTCGTTAAAATTGCAGCTGAACAGAGTCTTACCTAATAGCACAGGAACCAGTAAGCCCTAGGGAGTAAAATGTCGCACAAATGAGCAGACCGGGTTTTAAAGGCATATGCGGAGAAGAAGGTAGTAAAAATGTCGGATTAGGGTTTGATTTTTGCCCATAACCTTGGAAAAAAATACGTCTACTGACGGAAGCGGAAGTGTCCCCATTGATATAAAGCGTTTTGCAGTGGTGGTTAGATAAATCCAGCTCCTATACCAGGGGTAAGTGTATGGTCCAGACAATGGTGTGCTAAACAATTTGCGAGTTGGTGTCTACAAATAGGGGAAATCACGAAAAGGTTAGTCCTCGTAATGGCAGGTACTTACCTTAATCTGAAACACATCCCTACTGTAAGAAGACTCAATCGATAATGTATTTTTTGGCAACATTGTATTCACAAATTCAACTGATCTTAATCCCCTATAGTACTTTGTATCAAATAAAAACAATGTCAATTTATTCATTACCCCACAGCTTGCAAAGAAAGAAAAGACAACAAAAACTAATGAGCAGTAAATGAAAAAAAAAATTACTCCTCTCCTTAAATAACCTGCAATATTTGTAGTTCATAAAATCAAACGAAACTCTTCTGCACCCACTCAATTGCAACAATAGAAAGACTGCAAACAATTCTATTGTTTCACTCCTCCTCCTAAAATAAGCTTATGCCACCATCATCATCATCACCATCATTGCCAACACTACCGTCAGCCATATTCATTCATCAGCATGGTGCTCTAGTGACTGCTCGTTTGCTTTACACGATTTTGACCGATTTTTCTCGTTTTGTTTTCATAATAAAATTTTGTTTTTTACAAACTGATTGAAGCAGCTGGAATAAAAAATTAGATGGACGGACAGACCTACGGACCGCAAAGCAAAGTTTAATGTATTTGTCAAGTGTTTAAATACATGACTGGTTAAATGAATGAAAGAATAAATGGCGAAATGACGAAGACGACGGCGAATGAATAGTTAAGATTGATAGTTAAACTATTGTTAAGTATTACAATTATTTATTTTTATTATTTATTCACTTGCTGTTTAACAACTGGACTTTTGAATGCAAACAGAGATTTAAAGAAATTTATTCTTTAAGACAGTAATCTTTTCCAAGTGGTCAAAAATGTATCGAATTCATAATTGACATTGATAAAGCAAGGAATAGTTTGATTAATCACGCAGAGAAATTTTTTTGGCGAAAATTTTTTAAGCGGGTTATCCATTTAAGTGGGGTTTAGATGGTCGTACGGATTTTGACAAAAATGCCTTCCTGATCTAATTATTATTTGAAAATTTCCAAAAACTTTGTATTCCCAAAATTTTTTACTCCCAAAAATTACTTTGATAATAAACTGGCAAGTGCACTGGCAAGCAATAAAGCAAGTTGTTTTTGTTTTTATTTTGTTTTTTCTTAGCCTACTTACAACTGCAATTTATGTTGGGAGAATTCCAACCAATTGAAGTGGGGAATGTAAGAAAAGATAAACTCACTGTTTATTGTTGATGTTTTTGTTTAAACTTTGATATTGTTACAAGTAAAACTGTTGCTTATAACTCTTATACGCTTAACAGTTTTACTTGTTTAATATTTTTAGTTTTTCCAAAATCTTTGGAAGAAGTTTCCCTTTAACAATAAATTTACAGTGTTTTAATCAAGAATAAAAATGGGGAATTAAGCACGACTAACAAAATCTTGTAAATTAATAATTTCCAAAAACAATAACAACTGATCATGACAGGGTTGTATTTTTCTCAAAGTACTTGCGACTTGTGTGATAATGTAAACTACACTTTACTGGTTTCAAAATCGCTGGTCTGGCAAGGCTGTCAGCTGTTAAATTAATGTAATCTGAAGTGTCATTTAAGGCCATTATACACTATCCCACAAAGTCAAAGAAAAATTAGATCTGGGAAGCATTTTTGAAAAATACGTAACACTTTGTGGGATAGTGTGTAACGGCCTTTATTTAGTGAAAGGTTTGCCATTTACGATTATGGATTGTTTAACAACCGAAAAAGGCGTACAACTAGTTAAAACTTTCTACAAAAGTAGTGGTTTAAACGCGTCCACTTTTCGAACATTACGGGGTGGTTATGGTCGTCATAATCGACCTACTGTGCAAGAAATTGGCACTTTTATAAAGAAATTTGAATAGACTGGAAGCGTTACAGATGTGATCAGGCCTATACATCATCGCAATGTGCGCACTGCTGAAAATATTTAAAATATCGGAAGAACCGTTACCGTCAATTTAGAGCGTTATGGATATGGATAACCGTTTTTTTCGCTGCAATTGAAGATTATGAAGTTCACGTCATGCGGTTTAACAAAACGGTGCCACAAGCCCTACTAATACATCGAGTTTGCAGAACGCGTAATTTCTTTTGCCGACGTTAATTGGCCACCAAGTTCATGCTTGGCGCCGTTTGACTTTTTTGTGGTTCCACGTCAAAAACCGTGTATGCGCGGATAATCCCCGAACATTTGAGTGTTTGAAAACAAACATTCGCCAAGTTATCGCCGAGATACTGTCCGAAATGTGCGAAAAAGTAGTCGAAAGCTATCAAAAGGATCGACTTCTGCAACTAATCTAGAGGCACTCATTTTAATAACATTGTGTTTCGTAAGTATTGACAATATCCAAGCATTATAATGAAGTAAAAGTTTTATCGAAATCATAGATTTATGTGAATGTTATTTAACTTTATAAACCGAAAAATCGATAACCTTATATCAACCATATTTTTGCCACCTGGTTTAATCAGTCCTTTATAGGAAACAAAAACCATAAAATAACAAAGAAATAACAGCAACACTTTCCAGAAACACCAACCACACTACAAGAAGAAAAATATATATTACTTTCTTGTTTAAAAAGTAAAATAAGAAGCAATAATTCCCATATTCTATTTGTTAAAATTATTTAGTTAAATACATCAAATTTTCAAAGTAGAATGATTACAAAAACCATAGCGGGCGTGCTGCTAGTGTCTTTTTATTGCGACATTTTCTGTAAGCAAAGGGCGGAATACAGCAAAAGTTAAATAAAGATGTGTAACGGGTAAGTTAATAATAATATTCTATATATCTCTGGTTCTCTGGGGTACGTGATTAGGTTAGAATCTAATCTTACTTTCGTAGTATTTAAAACAGAATCGGGATTAATAAAACTTAGAAATTCTTGAATCAAGTACAGTTTGGGATAAATTTAATCTCTCTTTTAACTTAGTCAATCCAGTTTTCGGATTATTTTATGTATGTACTTGAATAGTCCGTACTTGAATTAAGCATTCTGTACTTGAATTAAGGACACCCGTACCGTCCCATACTATTGACAACGCTTCGGCTTGATTTATGTACGAATAGATTGTTTTGTCTTTTCAGTGTAATTGATATTTCATATAACAAAGAGTCAATACAAATTGTTTAAATTCCTTTTAGTTACTGAATTGGACATTTGCACTTATGGACTTAACTGTGCATATAAGTATGTGCGTCAAACGTGCCCAGTAAAACAGGGTATATATGTACATACTTTGTATGTAAATCATACAAATTGTTTATATGCAAATAAGTGTTTTATACATATGTACGTATGTACATATAAATAAAGTAATAGACAAATGTATATGCACATTTTTATCTAACCCAATAAACACCAATAAGAAATATAAAAAAAAATTTTTAAAGCAAATCACACTGTAATTGTGATTGACATTAAGAATGAGTAAAATTACAGGAACTTTTTAAATTTTACCTATTTATAATAAATAAGTAAATATGTATAAATGTGTATAAAAGTTCTGCAATAGCGCAGTCCTACTACTACTTTGTGACATTGTAATTAAAAAATGTTGTTTTTCTAAATTCTTAAAAGAGTGCCAAGAATTTTGTAATTTTCCACGCATGGGGAGAATGGATTTTTAATTATTCTTTTTACCTTGAAAAAGCTAAATTTAAGGGCCTTGAAATTTCAAAATATGAATAAACCTTCATAATGAAAATTTTTATTTTTAATCCATGAGCATAAAAAATATGATCGTAAATAATGACAAATTCTACTAAAATTCATTCATTTTCGGAAAAATTTAATTAAAAAAATGTGGAGAGGGTATTATGCGTTTGTGCTGATGTATGTAACACTAAAAAATATTAGTAATACAGCCAGCTTTTTGTATACCGATCGACTAAGAATCACTCTTAGTTGATCTAGCTATGTCCTTCCGTCCAGCTGTTTGTCTGTACTTTTAACCAGGGCTGTGGAGTCGTAAAGAAATAGTTCTAACTCCGACTCCATCCACTGATGATGCTCCTACTCTAACCTAAAATTTCAAATCGATGTTTTAATACTAACAAGTGCCGCATTGGGCTTTAATATAGTTATTTACATATTGGCATTTCCATGTCATCGTACGTGACGCCTTCAGAGAGATAGAGATTTTGCAAAAAGAGTAGTAACTGGAAACAATTTTTAATTCGGAATCTTGTGGTCCAAAATATCGAGCAAAATAGGTGCAAATGGAACGTGACATAAAATGGAAGGGATTTTGGGGTGAATGTAAAAAATGCGAAAATCTGCGAATTGTGGGAGGTATTTTTCATTTATTAATTTTTACATTTAATCAAATATTTTTTCTTTATAACCCGTAATTGGATAAAAAAAAATTTGTTGTATGGTTTTATAATGAACATAACGTAATATCGTTCGTGACATACCGTACGTGACAGATTTTGTTCTTTTAGTATTTACAAGGTGTTAAATATTTGTTTTGTTAATATATGTATACAAAAACTAAAAACAAACAAGTAAGAAAGCATAGTCGGTCAAGCCCAATCATATGATACCCTACACCATAACATTTTCTAAACAAATTTTTGAGAGTGTACCCTATTTGGGACCCACGGCCAATCAAGGTCGCCAGAACAGAAATATGCTATGAGGTTAAGAATTATATAAAAGTTATTTGTGCCGAATATTATTAAGATATCTTCATATATTTATATGAGATTTGTTTGCCTCCAACCGATTTAAGGAAGGGGTATTAAATGGGACGTATAATTAATTTTGGACCTACCTTTATAAGGAAGTTGTGTCATTAAAAGCAATTTTCGGGAGTTGTATTTCAATAATTTTTAGTTAGATGATATAGATTTCAATAAAAAAAGTTTGGACCAAATTTAACCTAAATACCAACATAATAAGATGATACATAAAGTTGCATTTATAGTACGTTTTTAGTATAGTATTTTTATTATACCAATTTAAAAAAAATCCGATCAATATTTTTTTGCAACAAATATCTTGCTTTGAATTTCTATTTTGAAACACCTAAGACTGACCAAATACAAGTGACAAACACAAATGATGTTTTTGCAGCACGTACGTGACATTAGAATAGCGTCCAAAACAAACCAAAAAATATACCGCTAATCGAACTATATATTTGGTCTTTCCTCGCGCATCTTGCTCACTGTTGTTGTAACATTAACTTTAAAGTATAATTTAATCGGCAGAAAATTGAAAATTTGTTGATTGCAGTTATTAAAAATGAATCAAAGAGAAAGTCAGTTAAAACTTTTATTTTTTGCATTTTAAAAATTGTAATAAGCTATAAGTACCTCGACATAGTAAAGTTTAACAGCCGTATTCATAAAAACTTATTGATGATTAATTGACCGTTTTTAAGCAAAAATTGCTAAAGTTGTATTCATAAACGAAAAATAGTCTATTGAACCTCTAATAAACCATTTATAAAGTAAGAAAATTTATTGTTGGATTTGCCCTTCTTTAAACCAAAAATAAAATGACATTTTGATAAGTGTCTGCATTTTATGATATTATTTTGGTAAAATATGTTGAAAAATAATAAAAAAAATGTTTTATTTATTAATATGGACATGTTAAATACATATATTTTTCTAATTTTTTTATTTTAGACAACCAATTTAAAGTTATATTGATATTTATTTAAAAAAAAATTTATATGATTTAAATGAATATGTTCAGGGGCAAATGCAGATATTCTCTTTAATTATTTATTAAATTATTGCAACTAGTTGTTTTTTTGTTTAAAACAACAAATTATTGTTCAAAAATATTTAAAAAAAAAATTAAAATAAGCAAATCATAATAATAGTGATGTTAATAAAAAGTAAACAAACTTTTTATTCGATTACTTTCTTATCGAATATTTAAAAAAGGTTAAAAAAAATGATTTTATGATAGCTTTCGGCAACATTTTGTTCAGAAACTAAAATAATATATAGTTTTATTTGATAAGAATAATTTTGAAGGGGTACAATAAAAAAAAATATAAAAGAAATTTAAATATAGAATATCATGTAAACCGAATATAAGTTTCGTGCATCACTAACAATAGAATGGCAGCCAAATATAAAGAAAGTTGCCATACTTAAACAGAAAATCGCTGCAAACAGTTAATAGTAAAAAAGCTGTTATTGTACGTTTATGAATACAAATTTTTATAAGAGGTTTACAAGACAAAAAGCGTTTAATAGTTATTACATACTATAAGCTTAAAATAAGAACTTTTTATGAATATGGCTGTAAGTGTTTTTTTTTTTTCTTTGTACCATATTTGAAAATAAGTTTCAAGTTTTTTCACTTTTTGAGTCGTCGTCGTTGACATTCTCATGGAAATAGCCATATGTAAAGTGGAATGGTCCTAATTTTTAGACTTCAAATTTTTTAAAACAGACCCTATTGAAATTGCAAAATGTGCTGGCAAGCAAAATTTTCACATAATTACATGAACAAAATCCCGCTTAAATGCGTTCCCCGTTTTAATGATTCATTATTTTTGTCCGAAATTACATAAATTTGAGCCATATAAATCGCTTAAATGCGCAACCAAAAAACTTGCGGCAAGGCATTTACAAAGTTAGTATGTAAAGGTATTTTTGTACTAACATATATGTACGGCAACACAAATAATTAAAACGGCAGTTGAAGTAAACAAGTTAATTTCTCTTATATGACGAAAATCATAGAGAATGATGAAAAAGAGAAAATAATTGAAGCCCCAACTTATTTACAAGTTTTAAGTGCAACAAAATAAATGCACCAATGAAATTAAAACCATGGAAGGAAGACATAATAAATGGTTTAAATAATATTAACACGGCGTTAACATTTGCCAGTAATGGCATGACAGTAGCAATACCTGCAAACTTTTTCACATATCCATAGACACTTTTTCAAATGTTTTGTTTTTGCATTGTTTTGACAACTAATTTGTATGTTCATACCAGTGTAAACAGTAAATATCGCTCCTTAGTGTTTGGTTCGGTAGATTTGTGGAAAAAACAAACGCTAATAGTGTTTGTGTAGAAAATCATTAAAAAAAAAATAATGTGTTCCTGTTAGTCATCTTTCGAACACAAAAATAATCCTTTTTTTATCAAACTCAACAAAAGATGAGAACATTTAATATAATATACAATAACAATAAATAATAAATTTTATTTTTCCTTATAACTAAAAAAGTACTTTTAAATGATTATTGAGTTTTTTAAGCGAGGTTTTTATAAACGCCTCGATTGCGCATTTATCCGGGTTATCGGTAAAATGGTTCCCCGTTGAAATGCGTAGAAAACTGAACATTTTTCGTATCTGTTTTAAATTTCATTAAAATCGGTTAGAAAGTTTGTGAGAGGCAGAAATTGCCCCTGCCACCCTTTGTGCTCCTATTTTTTAAAAACTGCATAGCTTTCCAGTAAAAACTTCGCTTACGTTTTCAAAATGAATACCTTCCTTCACTAATTACATCTACATCTACTTCTATAACTACTTATTTCTGGATGTATGTAGGTAAAACATAATGACTTACATTTGAATGCGTTAATTTGGGACATTCCTTGTAAAATTCATCGGTTCTTTCAGTAGAATTGTAAGTAGTGCTTTTTTAAGTTTTCTGATCTTAACACATTATTTTGAAGGCGAAGTTTTACTGGTTTATGTAGCCATATAAATCTGGATCTATCTATGTTTTAAATTTCATTCAAATCGGTTTGAAAGTTTGTGAGAGGCAGAAATTGCACCCCACCTCCCCTTGTGGTCCTATTTTTGAAAAACTGCATAGCTCATATCCGAGTAAAAACTTCGCTTACTTTTTCAAAATGAACAGCTTCTTTAAGTCATTATTTAGTAGCTTTCTTCTATAACTACATCTTTAACAACTTCTATAACTACTTTTTTCTGGATGTATTTAAGTAAAAATATAATGACATACTTTTGAATGCGTTCATTTTGGGACATCCCTTGTAAAATTCGTTGGTTCTTTCAGTAGTGCTTTTATGTTTTTCTGATTACTCAACACATTATTTTGTAGGCGAAGTTTTAACTGGGATATGCATATAAATATGGATCTATCTATGTTTTAAATTTCATTAAAATCGATTTGATAGTTTCTGAAATGCAGAAATTACCCCTATCTCCCCTCGTGGTGCATTTTTAATAGGTTCGGTCCTTGTGCCAATAAGAACCTATAAGCCAAATTTTATTAAATTATCTCCAAAATTGCGACCTGTACTTTGCGCACAAGGTTACATGGACAGTCAGCCAGCCGGACGGACATCGTTAGATCGACTGAGAAAGTGATACTGAGTCGATTGGTATACTTTAAGGTTTAAGGTCCAGGACCCATATTTTAAGGTGTTACACACATCAGCACAAATGCGTAATACCATGTCCACTATTGTGGTGTGGGTCTAATAAATATTTACTTCTTATATTCACCTTTGTTAAAATGATCATAAAAAGTTGTTGCTTATTTGTTGGGTTCTTTGGTGTGTTTTTGTTTTAATGACACATTAACTGTTAGATAATTGTTAATTTAGTAAAATTTTCTTGTTGTTGTTGATGCTACAGTTGTTGTTTTAGTAATACATGCATTCAAATTTTTCAGTAGAATTTATTGTATTTAAATGACTTCAGATTTGGCTGTAGTCGAGAAGAAAAAGAGAAAAACTATTATTTTATTAGTTTGTTGAAGATTGTTTTTCTTATTATGTTGTTGTTTTTTTGATATTTTATTTTTTTTTTTGCTTTTTTGCAAATATATTTTTAACAACAATAAAAATTATTGTCGTTGTACCTAGTTGCTGTTGTTGAATAGAATGATGACGACTTTGCACTACAAAGTTTGCAGCAGCAGTTGTTTTGGTTTTTATAGTTGTTTTTCTTGTTGTTGTTGTAGCTGTTGTTGTAATTTTAAATTGATTTGCTGTTGTTTTAGATAAACATACCTATATAAACATACCTACATACATATGTATCTGCTTTTATTAAGTTGATAAATAAAAACACACACAAACGCATTTACACATACATATACTGACAGTGACACATCAACACTTTTTTAAAATACACTTGCAAATAATTTATTGTTATTGTTGTTTATTCTTTGCCTTTTTGATAATAAATATTTTATTAAAATTGTTGTTGATGTGGTTGTTTTTTTTTTTTTTTTTTGGTGAAATTGTTTTATTTCCGTTTTTATCTTTAATTTAGAAAACAATTCGTTGCTGATTTTCTGTATTAATTTATTTATTTGTATTTGTAGGAGAAAATGGAACTATTGGAAAAAAATAATTAAATTTTATTAGAAATTCTTTTTAAAACAAATTATTATTTTATAAGTATTTTTGGTTAAAGTACAGAAAGCTTTTTTTGGTAACCACTAAAAGTTTTATTTAAGAAAATTCAATTGAATTTTGACATTTATTTATTTTAACAAAACTTTTTATTATTATTATTTTATGAACTTTACTTTTGAATGTATTTTTTCAATACTTCAATACTTTAGGCTTTCTTTTTGTTATTTTTGAAAATGTTTTCTGTATACAGAATATGTAGTTGAATGACGACTGTGCAGTGCCAAAGTTTAGTACGTACTTAGGGAGAAAAAAATATGTATATATGTACCTTCTCTACTTTTTTTATTTTTATATTATTATTGTTTTCCTTTCCGATTTGTGAAACGTCAAATTATTTCATGTCATCATGGTAGAATTTTCATTTGGATTTTACATAGTATGTACCTCAAGGAAGCATTGTTTCAACAAAACTTTCTCTGAGTTGCAAAAAGTTCTACCAGCAACTGAAACTTTAAAGAGAACTTTTTCCTATGTTTCATTTGCTGCTATCAGCATGGCTGCCAGACTTGGGGATTTCTCCCCAAATTTGGGGATTTCATGCAAGCAAAAAGGACAAAGAAAGTCATTTGGGGATTGGGGATTTTTTTGGGGATTTAATAAAAATAATCAGGGATTTTTTTGGGATTTTACACATTTTTAATATACATATTTTCCCTTCTTTTATTTTTTACGCTTATTTTTCTTTGTTTCGTATATAAAATATGAAAAAAAGTAGCAAAACTTTTATCTTTCTCATATCAACAACTTATACGGTGTAAAGGGTCCTAATTAAGATTAATATTTTTCTTAAGTGTATAAAAGGTACTTAATAAAGAACAATTGTGATTTGAGTTGAACTGTTACTTTTAATTTTGATATTTTTAGTTAGACTTGAGTTCATTAAATTGAATTTTCATTAAATTTGTTTTACTGAAGGAAGTAATTTTATTAGGTACTATATAAACTTGTTATTATTTTTGAGTGAGTAGTTTAAAAAAGAAAAATTTAAAATGGAATCTAAAACAGTTGACAACACGTACAATTTTTGATTTTTTAAAGACAATTTTCAAGCAAATACATATGTCTTCCCCAAAAATAAGTAAATATGAAAGACAATATAATAAAGTTTGGGAAATATGTATTTTTATTGTTGTTTTTAAGGATGGCTAAAACCGATTGAACAAGCTCCAAATTCGTATAAATTGACTCATTCGTTTTTAAAACTGCATATTGTTCTGCTTGTAATTCCTCACTGGAATCACATAAAAAGTATTTAAAAAAACATGACAAAACCAGTCGCTACAAGCAAAATAAAAAAATTTTTTTTACTAAAAATTTTTATGTGGGGATTTTTGGGGATTTCTTTTTAAAATTTTTCTTACTATTTTTTAAAAAAATTTAAATTTAGTCAGAAAAAGATCAATAAAAAAATATTAACCTTTTAAGGGTATTTTTTTTTAATTTTGGGATTTTTGGGGATTTTTTTTTAATTTTTTGGCGACAAGGAAAAAAGTACCTGGCAGCCCTGTCTATCAGTAAACGTAGTGTTATCAATGTTGTATGTTTAAAAAAGCTCAGTTTTTCTTTAAACGTTTAATTTCGTTAAGGATTATACATACGTTTTTAATAAAAAAACTCGACTTTAATATAAATCAATTAAGAGTTAAACATAAAATAACAGCTAGTTTTATCATTAAGGTAACACATTAGTGTTACCCTTTACTACGTTAAAAAAAATGTATCCTCGAAGAGTCATCCAGATAATTCAGACGTTTATTTTTCGTCCACGCAACAGCGAGAAAATACAAAAGACATTTGATTTTCCTTCTAAAATAATAAATCTTCTTCTTAAGAAATGCTGTTCAAAGAATTTTAAGGTTTTTTTTCTAAATATGTATATCTATTATGGAAAAAAAAACAATCAATGTATAGAAAACATCGATGTATTTTGCGAAATATCGATATAACATCGATGTCTGTATGTGATGCATTGCGTCGAAAAAAACATCGATGTCTTTTTTCAATGTCCATCACTAAATCGACCCATAAGCTTTGATAATAAAATATTTTTTAATTAAGAGTTTTAAAACATCAGATGATTGCGTATCATAGAATTAGACCCAAAATTATTTGCCAAAACAAAGAAGTTTTTTTTTCATTATTAAAATAGCGCTTAATTCGTGGAATAATCACCAAATTGCTAACAGTTCTAAAGCTTTAAGCTTAAGTTCTCGCTCTCTAAGCAACGCAAGTTTTAGAAGAAAATGTCTCTCTTTGTTGCTGTAAGTGTGTGCAAATATTTTGCCCCTACAAAACTCTAGCAGCATTTTCTTAAATAAAGCTATTATCTAGGTACATACACAATACAAAAAAGTATTTATTTAAATAAATTAAAACATATCAGCAGCTCTCGTACATTGTGAATGCAATACATTTTAAAATTTCAGCCCTACAGAAAATCCAAATTAAATTCGCTAATGTTTTTTTTTTTACTGAATTATTATATAATTTTTTAAACCTATTTCTTTCTAGGTATAAAAACAAAATATGTATATACCTATAGTATGTATATAAAAACAAAAATTCATAATGTAAAAGTATTAGTAATATAAATTTTACAGCCGAAATTTTACAAAAACAAGTAAATTTGCGGCTGTGTATACCTATGTAGGTTAATTTTTGGTTTTTTGGAGAGTTTTAATTCTGGTAGAGAATGTCTGGGTATGAGTGTCTGGTGTGTGTGTGTGTGTGTGTATTAGTTGGCATTTTTTCTGTTATTAGGGCAGTAGGTTTTTCCCGACCCGTTAAATATTTTTTATTGTGTGTTTTGATATGTTGGTGTGCATGTTTGTATGTTTGCTGTATTTTTGTTTAAAATACAAGAGAAAATCCATTTCTTTCAATTTTGTCATGTTTTCTTTGGTGCTTTACTGCTTGGTGTGTGTTTTTTTCTGAATGGGTTAGTAGTGTTAGTAGTATGAACATAGAGGCGCTCATATTCTTTGTGTAGGAGAAGGAAAGAAAATATTTTAGTTCCTTTTTGTAGAACAGTCAAACCGAATGAATGAAAACACAACAAAACTGCAATAAGAGCGGAAGTCGGTGTTGCCAGGGGATAAATAAAAAAAGTTGCATTTTTTAAAAAAAAAAAGTTTTTTCGTCAAAAGTTAAATTTTTAAATATTCCTTAAATAAAAAGCAAATTTATGTGATTTATAGGTATAATATAAGTTAATTCCATATTTCAAACAAAGGAAAAATAGGGAAATTTTGCGGTGAAAAAATATTATTAAATTTAAATAAAAATTTAAAAGCACCATGAAAGCACACAAATTAGTGTATTTAACAATAAAATTTATTTATCACTTATTTTCCCGTTTCGGAAATATGGCCTTTAAAACATTGAGAAAAAATTAAATTTTAATTCTTTATTGGTTTTTTATTTAAAATTGGTTGCGTATTGAATCGGTAATACTGGAAGCTAGCGGACAAAGTAACTTATTTTGATAAACTGTTACATCAGGTTTATAGGTATATAGATATTTTGCAGTAATATTGTTTCAAAAGTTAGCTGTGGAGACTTGGGATGTGACTTGTACATCAGTTTTTCTAACTACACTTATTTTTCAAATTTTCCTACTTGTTTGTACCTTTATGATTTTGTAGTTATTTGCTTTCGAAACAACTTTGTATTTAATATATACATAATTGATGGATTGAGAGACAGAAGCATATACATATGTACTTGTTGATATGTCTTAGCAAGAGTTAGGAACCACAAATGATGGAAATACGACAAGAAGTTTTTCCTGATGCATCAATAACAGAAGTGAGGAACCCATCTTAGAACTATGGCTTGTTGTAATGCTGTTGATACAGAAGCATTCAGAAAACTAACTAGTGCAACAACTCAGCTATGTTTTATTTATATTTATTAATGATATCTTAATTCATGGTGCTGAAATAATTAAATCTGTATCCTTATCCATTGGAATGTTTTCAGAGGAAGCAATGGAGTCAAAGAATAAAGACTTTAAAAATTATAGGGAGTTAACCATTAATAAAATGTTTAACTAAATTCTTCAGACCCCTAGCCGTACAAGATTTATTATTTAAATCTAGTATCCAAGAAGATTTAGAATCCGAAAGTGACTAAATGGGTAACGTTGTAAAAAAATGTATACCGTTATCATTATTAAAATTGATTAAATAAAATAAATTGTAAATTAAGAGTGCTTATTTGAGTTAAAGTGATAATAACAAGACAACAAATTTATTTATTAAAAAAAAAATATAACTCAGAATAAAAATAGATAAACGTGTGAAAACGTTAATTAAAAGATTTTTGATTAATGGTTTGTTCATTCACGAATCAATTACTTTTTCAAAAATATTACTTCGTTCTGTGTCATGTACATCCAACATTTTTTATGATTTTTATTAACAACCAAATAAAATCCCAAAAAAAAAATATACCTGGGCCCTGTTGCTACAAGTTACAAATCTACAAGTAAAATACATCTAAAACCAAAATTGTGGCTTTTTTAACGTATGTTTTTTACTTGTAGATTTGTTACTCTGGTATAAACCGGGTATTTAGCATACATCGGGTAAATACCGGGTAGAATCCCATCAATGGTGAAATAATTAGAAGGTGGCACCACTGCGGAACCAATTATTTTTTGCTCAATTCATGATGAACTTCCTTTTTCTTACAAAATATGTCTGCATTTTGTTGCCTAGAACTTTCAAAAGAATTTTCTGTTAATAAACATTGTGAATCATTATTATTTTCAGGTTTTTGTTTTAATTTAAACTTTTCCAAAGGTTGTCTAAGTTCCGTCCATTTCTCCTCTTCGTGTTCTAACTTCTTATACAATTCCGTCTTTCTAGCTTGTTCCCGTCCTAACAATTCTCTGAGACTTTCATTTTCTAATTTTAATTAATTTAATTTAATTAAACTTTCATCTAATGCGTTAAGTTTCCTCTCTAGCTTAAAGAGTTTAGCATAATTTTTAAAAAAAATTTCTTGTAATCATTTGGCTTTTGCTTTGTGGCTTTCAAGTTCTTCCGCTACTAATGTATGTATCTACATATCTAGGTATATCTTTGCATTCTTTCATTTATATCTTGTTTTATTTGTAAAGCGAGGGCTTCTGTTGCGGTAGAATTTAGTTTTTAGATTTTAGTTTCTTGCAAAGAGCAACTTGTTTTGCAAAGGTTCAAAAAAACAATAATATTTTTGTGTGGTGAAAATCCATATTTTTGACACAATGGACTTTTTTACACTAACAAATTTGCCTGTTTTTGTGGTATTGTCGTACAACAACTCCTAGTACTGCCACCTTCTAGTAGTTTCACCATGATCCCATCTATAGGCATTATATTAAAAAGAAATTTAAAATAAAAAAAGAAATTAAATAAAAATAAAACACGAAAAGTTGAAATTTGTGTCTTAAAAGTGAAATTTCACAATATAATTTTTTTTCTCAGTGTACAATCTCTTCCATATACATACAGTGGGGAGCAAAGGTGAGTACATGTTTGTATATCTTGCACTTCTAAGGGAATAAGAAAAACAATAATAAAGCTATTTAAAATTTTTTTTTGTATTTTATTTCTTTTTTAATTCTTGGCAAAATTCAATTTAAAACAAAATAAAAAAACAACAAGTTCATAGGTAAACATAAACAAAACTTAAATAACTCTCATGTACTCAATTTTGCACCTTCCTACTACAATTAATATTGATTACATTTTTAGTATTTAGTACATACTTTCTACCAAGTTCTGAATAATTTCATCAGGAACCATCCTGTTGAAATATGACTTCTTCCTCAGGATATGCGATCATATCCACAAAACCGGGAAGATGGGTTTCTAAAATTTTCAAATAATCCTCTTTTCACATGATGCCATCAATTTTTTGCAGTGGTCCAATATGCCACCAAGTAAAGCAGCCCCATACCATAACGCTTCCTCCACCATGTTTAACAGTTTGTTTAACATGGTGTCTTTGTATGGTCTTCCCAGGGCGGCGCCATCTGACTGAAATCGGTTGAATTTGGATTCATCTGACCAGAATACTCGTTTCCAATTATCGGCAGTCCAACTCTTGTGTTCCAATGCGAACTTTAATCGTGCTGCAACATTTTTCTTTCATAATGCAGGTTTAGGTTTCTTAAAAGCTGATATGTAGCCAAAGTTGTGCAGCGCTCTTGTTGCTGTCCATCGGCTTACATTTTTATTTATTGCTAGGGAAGCTTCCTTTGGCGTTAAAGATTGATTTGCCTTCATCTTTCTCATCATTAAACGTGCGTCGCCATCCGTTAAAAGTCTTCGGCGACCCAAAACTTGCGCTTGGGAAGTAATATTTCGCCTTTTCCGGACTCTTATCACCACTGACTGACTCACTTGAATTTCTTTGGCTTGTACTCTCGATGAGAAGCCATTCTCTGTCATGACTAAAATACTATTTTCCACGGTTCGCGATAGCTTTCTCATAATTTTAAATATTTTGGAATTTGTTTTTTATATTTGAAATGCACCTTTTATTTACATTACGCAGTTTATAAAACACGACGTTAAACTAAAATTTATATTAACAGAAACATTAATAACACCAATCAAATCATAAACCAAATCAAAATTAACGGTAAATTTTGAATGTTTCTAAGAATATGGTTGAAAGCACGCGGGTGCAAAATTGAGTACATGAGAGTTATTTAAGTTGTTTTCTTATTTTGTTTTAAATTGAATTTTGCTAAGAATTAAAAAAGAAATAAAATACAAAAAAAAATGTTTAAATAGCTTTATTATTGTTTTTCTTATTCCCTTAGAAGTGCAAGATATACAAACATGTACTCACCTCTGCTCCCCACTGTATGTATTATACTTTATTTTCATTATATATACATACATATTCATATATGTACATACATACATAATAACTATGTATGTATGTACATAGTAGTTAAAATTTCAGAAACATCGAAATTTTTTTATTTTTATTCATCTGCTCATAAAGAAAATACATTTGTACATAATATGTACATATATACATATTATGTACATACGTACTGTGTAGATAAATATAAATATGTATTAAAATCAGGAAATAGAAAATTACAAATTAAAGAAAAGCGTAAAAGAAGAAACGAAAAAAGCTTGTAACATATTCTAACTTAAGAAGATGAAAAAGAAAATTTCAAAATATAAACAACATAGCAGCGTTGCCAGAACGATGTTTGGATAATATTTTTGACCAAAATATGATTTAATTTTTTTATACCCTCCACCACAACAAGTTTTGAAGAGGGCATACTAAGTTTGTCATTCCTTGTGAAACTTTTTTAATATTAATCTAAGAGCCCTTAAAGTACATTTTTTCTGGGTCCTTGAGTAATTCTAAAGCTACGGTCACTCTTATTAAATATTTGACCAAATAAGCGTAACCCCAACTTTTGTTAATAGTTAGTGAGATTTAACATGGTCTTAATATCACAAAATAAAACTAATTATACTACTAGACATAGCAAAAATTGTTTTTTGTAAGATGTTGTAATATAATAAAAATAAATAATGGAATTAAAGGCAATGATTAATTAGTTTTTTGTTAGTCCCGTTTTTTCGTCAAATATTTAACAAGTGTGGCCGTAGCTTAAGTCGATTTAGCCATGTCCATCTGTCTGTTGTCTGTTGAAATCACGCTCACTTTCGAAGGACTATAAAAAAAGAACAATATTGGTGTCAAATTGCTTCTAGTTATACCACGAAATTTTTTACAGTTTTTTAAACAGTAAATTTTTAAAACAATAAAGTTTTGTATCGCACACACTTTTGTACCCTGTGTCTAGTATACTCAAAATTCATCATTGTTTCTTGGCACAAAAAATATTAAAAATAACATCTTAGAATATCGGTTGTTTTAATTTATTATAACTTGCCAACACGCCCGATGTTATCTATTGAACGAGGTGACACAACAGTCAACGACAACCATGTTGACAAGCTACATAGAGTAGTGTCAGAAGAATAGCATACTGAGACGTATTATCAAAGTATTTCCGTAACAAGTGCAATTTAACAGTTGTTAATTTTAAGAATATTCAGGTATGTAATGAATATCAATCGGTCTTAAAACGATCATTTTTAATATTTAGGTGTGATGAATTTCGAGAGATTTAAAAATTAATTTCCGAATTTTACGGCCATGTTCAAGAAATCGAGCAAATTTTAAAAAAGACCCTGTAATTAAAATTCGTAAAAATATTAATTTTTATATGAAGTATACTTTGAGTACCAATTATCTTTTTAAGAAAAACTCCTTTAATCAGGATAAACGGAGGTCACTATGTAAATAATTAAACTTAAAATCACGTCCGATTTTAATTTCACTTCATTTCGAATTCTAGAACATGCCCGATAGTCTTAATTTTTTGTTTAAAATAAACTAACATTTATAATATAAAATTAATTAATAAAATTGACAAAAAAGAAATCTATTTTAGAAGATAGTGAAAACGTATTAACCGCTTCGAATCGTTTTATTTTGAAAATCGTTTTCCATTACATTCCTTGATTGATAAAACAAAAAATATGTTTGAAAAGAAAAAAAAATGTACATATTTTTAAATTTCCGTGAATTTCCGCATTTTTAGTTTCGGGCAGATGACTCCAACCCAAATTGCTAATATATCTTTATGTGTGTTTTTTTATAATTTAAAATGTTTTAATTCATTAAAAATTTTTAAGGGGAATATTTCATTTTATTTTTATGGCCATTTATACCCACACCACAATAGTGTAACACCTCAAAAAATTGGTCCTAGACCCACATTAAAGTATACTGATCGACTCAGAAAGTGATTTGAGTGATGTCCTTCCGGTTGGCTGGTAGACTGGCCGGATGACTGTCCACATAACCTTGTGCGCAAGGTACAGGTCGCAATTTTGAAGATAATTTCATGAAATTTGGTTCATAGATTCTAATTGGCACAAGGACCAAGCCTATTGGAAATGGGTGAATCGGCACATAACTTCATATAGCTCCCATACAATCTGCTTTTCGGAATAGAGTCTGTGTGCCCACTATCAAATTAATTTTATTGAAATTTAAAACATACGGCCATGTTCTGACAATCGCACGATTTGAAATCGCAAAACGCCAGATTTATGTTATGGTGTTCTGAATCCCGTGCCATTAGCTTGCGATCTGGCATAGTTTCTTACAAATATTCTAGTTCCCTTGAACACCATTTCGCAATTTGAAGTCGCCAAACTTCTTGCTATTGCGATTTACAGATCAGCTATTTTGCGATTTCAAATCCGAATCGCCAATGTTAAGCGTTTTGCGATTGTCAGAACATGCCCGATAGAAAGATCCATATTTATATAGATACATAGAATATGCATTTTTTTAATAAATAGGACCACGAGGGGAGAAAGGGGGCAGTTTCTGCCTCTCCGAAACTATCTAACAGATTTTAATGAAATTGAAAACATAGATCCCTATTAATATAGCCATACACTTTCGAAATTTTGTTTTTAAATTGTGTGATGAAGGGTATCTTATGGGCTTGACCGACTATACCTTTTTACTCGTTTTTTTTTCGCCAATTGATGATTTTCTTCCAAAAACTTCTGGCAACTCTGCAAAAAAGACACATTTGAGCTTTTTGCGTTGTTGTTTTCATTAAAAAAAAAACAACTTTTTTACAGAACCCTAATAAAGAGAGAGGAAAAAATGAAAGAGTGATGAAAGAGAAAATTGTATCCAGCGTTGCCGTTTTGGTTACTTTTAACCAAAATTGGTTACTATTTTTTCCAATGTGTACTTGTGTACTTTTTTTTCCATTTTGGTTACTTTTTTTCAACACAAAAATAACCAAATTTTTGTTTTGGAAGAGGATTTACCCGCTCCGCTTTGTTGACTCTTAAAAATTGTGTGTGGTATTTGTGCAACCAATACCAATACTTTTTTCATCTACTTAAAAAAGCTTAAACTTTAACAAACTGTCAACTTAACCATATGTACATATATACTTTGAAGTGTAGATGGCCATTATCTGCTACTTTTAATTCTTCATAGGTCTAACTGAAACACTTTTCTAGACAAACGATAAGGTCAAAGTGAACGGAACTTTTAATAGGATTCTATTTCCACCGGGCCAAAAAGCATCTACATATATGTGGCATTTTGACAAAACATCTTAAGTCGAGATAAGATAGCAAAAAAATGTTTAAAAAAACTCTGCGAAAACATAATTTTTGTTAAATATTACAATAAACCAAAATTAAAAAATAATTTCGCTTATAATACAAAATTTTAAAAACGTAAACAAAAATGTTTTTTGAATGAAAATTCGTATGATTAACAACATTTATTCAACTTTTAAAATTTGACTTAAGATGTTTTGTCAAAATGCAACAGATATAAATAAAAGATGTACCGCATAATTTAGTTAAATTTTGTACTTTGATACCTTAATAACACAGCAAGACCTAAAAAATTTTACTTGCAAGAGCTCTTTATATAAAAAGGTTGAAGTGTTAACTTTGTAAAGGAAGTGCACGTCAACTAAAAATTTCGAAAAATTATATAGCCTTTTATTCTTTCCAGACCATCGGTAATACAACATTAAAATTTATAAAAATTAGTCCAGCGGTTTTTGAGCCTACTAAATACAAACAAACACAATTCCTTCTTTAGACATATTTTTCAACTGAAGTGCGGATAAAATAGTATGTACATTTGATAATAAAAATTTTGGTTACTTTTTTTTGCTTTTGGTTACTTTATTTTAACATTTTGGTTACAAATTTTTTTTGGTTGTGGCAACGCTGATTGTATCACAGACTTTGCCGCTGAGAATGGAGAATCACAGAAATGATTGTTTTTGTTCAACTAAACAAATTATCTCATTTTCCCATCTTTAGAAATACATGCACTCATGGTAAAATACTAGTACACATGCAAGTATGGAATACAACAGGGATGGAACGTTGTGATTTGTTTATTATTTTTATTTTAAACCTACCTATAATGCTGCTTTTGTAAGCATTCTTAAAGATCCAATACAATTTGTGTGAACAGAATTTTCTGAACAATTTCTAACTTTCATCAATGTCGTTTCCATTATTCGATTTATTTATTAAACAACCCAATATACCATACAGTAATCAAACTGCAATACAGCTTGAGAATAAGCTTTTATAAGTTAATATGTAGTAATGCTTGAGAGACTCTAAAAAACCAAGTTCTAAACAGTAAATTTACATTTAATTTGAAAATTTAATATCTTAACCCATTTTTCGCCGACCGGTGATTATAATCACCCGCACCATACTCTTGTTTTTTGTTGAAATTTTTTTTTTTTTTTTTTTGCTGTCAGTTACTTAAAATCTTATTTCGTTACAGTTTTTTATACCATCCACCACAATTGGTTGTGAAGAGGGTATACTAAGTTTGTCATTCCGTGTGAAACTTTTTTGTTATTCAGCTCAGATCCCATAAATTAATTGAGTAATTCTTAGTCGATTTAGCAATTTCGTGAAGAACGGTCCATAATTTACTGTTTAGTACGCCCAAATCCGAATAAATAATGCTATCATAGTAATATTTGTTAATTCACAGTTTTTTAAAATTAGAAATTACACTGTAAAATTTCGTGAAGATCGGTCCATAATTTACACTAGGCCCCATATAAACCCTACTCCCGGAAAACAGTTTAGAACGCCTAAAACCTTAATAAATAATGATATCATAATAGAATTTGGTACGTCACAGTTTTAAAGGACAAGAAATAACACTGTGAAAATTCGTAAGTATCGGTTCATTATTTACCATAGGCCCCATATAAAGCCCATTCTGAAATACACCAAAAAACGTAGCAGATATAAAAATTGCGCTTAAATTTTTTCATTTGTTCTATCTTAGCTTTATATGGCTAGAAAAATTGTCATGCTATTTTGTGATATACGGTCCATAATTTACTTGGATAATTTACCTTAGCAGCCTTCTGAAATTCACTGTAAACGCTTAAACTAATTTCGCTGCTGTATTGAAATTTATGATTTTTAATCCACAAATCACTCTACAGAATTTTGGGATGATTGGTTCCCCTCCTGAAAATCATTTGAGTTCGGCTAAAACTGTTACGAATCATGATATTTTACTTAAGCTAATTCAATTTTCTACAAAGAAAAGCATAAAACTTTCTGATTGTCGGTCAATAATTTAATACAGATCCAAACCACAACCAATTTCATATCATGTCGGTGGAGGGTATCAAAGGATCGGCACAGCCGAATATAGCACTCTTACTTGTTTTTTTTTTATTTTTTGTTTATGTACATGTGTCTGCAGAACGGCAAGAGCCAAAGATTCCAAATTAGGTAAAATTATAAAATATTTTTGACTTTGTTTTTTTAGCGTTGCGTTAAGTTTTACACAATTAGGGCCATTTGATTGATTTTCTAAATATTTTTTTTTTTTTTTTGCAAGTGGATCAATAAATTCCTCTGAAAGTAGGAATGTTATTCCAGAATTGCAAAAATTGTAATTATCAGAAAAATTTAGTAGTCCTTTTTCCGGTAAAAATTGTGGGGCTTAAAACAGACAACAGATGATGAATTGTGTTTTAAAATCATTTTCTTCAAATGCCAGAACTTTCCAGTTGATACAAAAACAATAGTCATTTTGCATCCCTGATATAGTAAATCGTATACCAGGAAGATAAAGTTAGTACAATTGTACTTTTTCAGTACTAATAGCATTGCAAAAGTACTGAAGTACTCAATTGACTTGTTAAGTACAATTTAAAAATTTCAAATATTTAACATTGAAGCTTTTTGGTCTAGGGTTGGAGAATTGAAAAATAAAATTAATAAACTTATGTTTCCATTTTGCCAAAGTGATAGAGAGTACCAAGTTTGCATTTAGCCGTCGCATCAAAATTGTTTTCGCATCGCAATAGAGAGTAGGCCCCTAGATATCAGTAGAATTGCCAAATGTATATTTTCTATACCACATTCGTCGGCGAGTGTGGAACACATTTGTTCATATCATAATTTATTGAAAACAAAGCAAAAAAATTTATTTTATGTAAATACTGTATAGAATTTAATTCAGACAAAATATTAACTACAGTCTAATGAATCTTGTTGCTATAGTTTTAAACATAAATCGGACTTTGATGTCCTTGAAAAGTAATAAAATGATTATTGTGTTCCTTATAATACTTCGTTTACATAGTATGAACTATATAGATACTTTAATATGGGATTCAGACGAAGACCTTTTAGCTTGATTTTTGAAGAACGGTCAAACGCGGTATAAAAGCTTTTAGGGGGATACCAAATCCAAAAGAAATTTACTTTCCAAGACAATATTTTTTAGACTTGTTACTCTGTTAAACATATTTTTACCTATAAGCCCTATGCTCCTTATAGGAGCCAAAGAAACCAATATACATACTATATAGATATAACAATAAAAATATTTTTCTTAAGTTGTATTTTTATTCGACTTTTAAAAACCAATTTTAAATTAAAATGCTTAAGTTTGAGCTTAAGCATTTTAATTTAATAATTTAAAAAAAAAATTATAAAAAGATTATTTTTTTGTGTTTTAGTACAATTAGGGTCTAAAAAGTACAAGTTTTTACCTAATTAAGTACAATTTTGAAAATGTCATTTATCATCCCTGTCGTATACCTACATACAATGTGTTTTTTTTCGTACTCTACTCTCTTTCAAAGCTTTCTTCCTTGTTGTAATGTCGTTTCAGTTATTGCTGTAAAACAAAATGCCAGCGGGAAAAAGAAGGAGTAGAAAGGCCTTCTAGAAGGCCTCTGTACCCCTTCTTTTGGATGTACAAGGCCTTCTTGCTCCATTCCATACTCATATCTTTTTTACACACGTTGTCATTGCGGAGAAGGCCTTCCGCTCTCGCTTCTTCAGCAGGTACATAAGAAGGGTAACGGGACAAAAAAAAAATTGATTTTTCTTTTGCTTGTGCAAAAAAACAATACAAAAAATGTTACTCCCTTCTCATAGAAGTGAGTGTGGAAGGTGTATCTTATCTTTTATACGAAAGAGCCGAGGCCTTCTTTAGCAGTTAGAAAAGAATAGTAATTGAATCAAAAAATCTTTTAAGCAGGCCTTTAAAAAGGCCTGAAGTAAGAAGTTCTTCTGAGTTTTCCCGCTGGGATATTGTGCTGCTTTGACACACTTTTGTATGACGTCGTTATAATTGTACATACATATGTATGTATATATTTTTTCTTCTTTATAATCACATTGAAAGAAAAAAACCTTCCAATTATAACATGCGACTGACTAAAATTCTTTTGCTAGATACTGTGGATATTTTCAACATTTTTGTATTCTTACATTCTACGCATTAACAAAAATAACATTTTATTATGGGTTTAGTTTTTATTAAAAAAAACTTAAGATTCGTTTTTAAACATTTTTCATTTTTGCTTTTGCACGCATTTTTAAGAAATTTAAACAATATTGCTCTGGTTTTTGTTTAACAAACTTTATGTTACTTGCCTAGATACAATTAAAAGTAGGTAGGTATGTTCATATGTATCTTAATTAAAAAAATCAATTCATAGCATAATAAAAACAACAACAAAAATTTGTAATTGTTGCTATTTTTCTACTGTGCTTATTTTAATAAATAGTTGGCATTGAAATGAGAAAAAATCGTTTTGCTGCTGTTAAATTTGTCGTAAATTTTTTTGTTTAATAAAATACATACATATGTATTTTTACACTAGCACACATCCATAGATACAATTTTTTTTAAAGAAAAATTAAAATTAGGTTCATTTGCATCTCAATATTTTTAATAATTTTTCAATTTTATCTCAACATATTTTTAAAAAATTTGTAGGTATCTTCTCACTTGATTTTTCTTTAAAGGAAATAACACCGAACTGCGAGATGTTTTTTTTTTAATAGAATGAATGAAAATTTTAATTTGTTTTTTATGTTTGCTTTTAATGGTGTGTAAACATTTAATACGAACGAACGAATCGCTGCAAGTAATGGCTCGAAAGTGATTCCATCGATATTCTCTCCATACACAAAGGCAATAATCGGCCAGGCTGGCTGACAGGCATTAAGAAGAAGAAAGAGTAACTAGGAGCGTTCTCTGTTTTGGGGATTTATCCCCAAGTTGGGGATTTTTTTGTAATTGGGGATAAAATTTTCGTGAAAACCCCCGAGGGATTTTTTTCGCTGGGGATTTTAGGGGATTTTTATAAATGCCATTTGTGCAATGGCAAGACCGGGTACAAACTAAAATCTTTTTTGGTTCAAAAACTTTGTCATACCAAGACGCTGTTAACTCGAAACCTTTTCAAGAGCTTGATGAAATAGTTTTGTACTGCAACACTTAAAGGAAAAGCTTCATAAGCTCCACAACTTTTCTGTAGACAGTGCATTGAGTTCATTATTGCACGCTAACTGTATTCACTGCACAACGGTTGCACAATTCGTGCATTGTTTTTAGTGATGCTTTGCAACACTGCGTTTATGAAATCAGCCATGCTTTCTGTGCCAACATGTAACGCTTGTTATGAACGAGTCTTTTCTATAATAAATAGAATCGAAAGCAACATAATGAGTATGAGTTATTAGAAGCTCTTTTTATAATTAATAGACACTTTTAAAATAATTCAGTTTGCTGTGTCAAATATATTCCATATTCTCAAATGCTAACACTTTTTAATACAAACAACATGTTAAACAAAATTGCATTGTCTGATGAACCAGAAGATTTTCAGGCCTGTCACAGAAATTTATTCCGTTCGAAAGTGGAAGAGGTTACGTATCTTGCTTCACATAAAACGATATCACTTTCGATCAAAATTAATTCCTGAGACAGGCCTGTTAATCGGAAGTTTTTGAAATGATAATTGAAGCCGCAAATGCCGTTGTAAGTGACAAAATAATTATTTTTCAAGAGAGCAAAAAAACGGTTTTAAAAGGCAGGATTAGTTATTTTAAAACTTCTTTTTTAGATTATCGAAATTAATGATGATAAAAACTTGTATGCAAAATATCATGAAATTTGAATTTAAAACAATTTAAATTTACAGTTTATAACTTTTTTTAGTGGAAAAACGTTTCATATTCGCAATCGCAATGTTATTTAAAACGCGTTTCCACTACGCAAGCTGCTTTTAAAACTTTATTCCAATTTGCAAAACCACTAGATTGTATCCGTTAAGAAGGTGCATAATTTTGGGTGATATAATGTTTACACGCTGTAATTTTCAAAAAAAAAAAATTTGCAAAAAGTGGCTTTTGCAACGTTATTCGCGGCTGTTCAGTTTTAGTTTAAATAATATTACACAAATTAATTTAATTAAATAAATATTAAATAGGATCTGTGGGGATTTTTGGGGATAAGAAAACAGCTATTTTGGGGATGAAAAATCGTAAATTGGGGATAAGGTATAAAATAAAACTGGGAACCCTGGTACCTAGCACAATTTTTGTTTATTATTTTTTAAATTGTGCTATGACCAGCGTTGCCACAACCAAAAAAAATTTGTAACCAAAATGTAAAAATAAAGTAACCAAAAGCGAAAAAAAGTAACCAAAATTATTTTGTATCAAAAGTACTATTTTGTTCGCACTTCAGTTTAAAAATATGTCTTAAGAAGAAATTGTGTTTGTTTGTATCTTGTAGGCTCATTAGCCGCCGGACCGATTTCGGGAAAGAACAATAGAATAAACAATTTTTCGAAATTTTTAGCGGAAGTGGCACTTCCTATACAAAGTTTAAACTTATTTTCGTCATTTTTAAAAATTGTATGAGCTATAGCTTTCATTCTTTTTATATGAGGAGCTCTTACTTTGTGTTATATTATCAAAGTGCAAAATTGAGCTAAATTTTGCGGTAGATCTTTAATTTATAGATGATTTTAGCCCAGTGGAATATACTCATATTAAACGGGATCGGATCGGAAGGGCCTTTGACCTTATCGTTTATCTAGAAAAGTGTTTCAGTTAGCCATATGAAGCCTGAAGAGTAGCAGATAAAGGCCATTTACACTTGAAAGTCTGTTAAAGCTTAAGCTTCTAAAAAAATTATTTTTAACTAGATGAAAAAAGTATTGGTTTAAGATGCACAAATACCACACACAATTTTTAAAGGTCAAAAAATTGGTTATTTTCGTGTTGAAAAAAAGTAACCAAAATGGAAAAAAAGTACACAAGTACACATTGAGAAAAAAATTAACCAGTTTTGGTTAAAAGTAACCAAAACGGCAACGCTGGTTATGACCACATTCCAAAACAGTTTATAAAACGAAAAAACTAATGCTCTCTTACACAGGAGAACTTTTGACGAAATTGAAAATATTTTTTGTTTTGCTCTCTTTTGGGTTAATTTAATATGGCCAGATTGGGGGATTAAATAGGAGTTAAGATAATTTTAATTGAAAAAAATCTGTTGGCAGATACATATAATCATTGTGCATTTAATTATATACCTATCGTCAGCTCATTATTGGTTTGGAGCAGTCGAAGGTTTACATGAAGTTTTCTGAAAATATACCTTCCTTCCGGTATATGTTTTGAAGAAAAATGGAAATTTTTCGGGAACGTTCTTGAATGAATTTAGAAGTAAAAAAATAGCATTCTATTGAATATGAAAATTATTGTTTTGTGCAGCATACGCCACTTTTCTAAATTTATTTTTAAAAAGTAGCTTTTTGTGCTGCATACGTTTTGAGTTGTTGACATGATATTGTAGTTTTGCTTTACTTAAGTGTTAAACGATTCAGTTTTGCCTTTCAAGTTTTATTACACTCTCACTAGTTTACCAATACACTTATACTTGTAAAATTGAAACGAACTTGCCTATGAAATTCTCTTTCACGGTAAGTGCAAGGTATATTTATAGCAGGTAGCCGCGAGATTACAACAATTGTACAATAAAACAAACAACAGGGCTTTTATTGTTGTTATGTGGTACGAACTGTCAAAAGGCAATAGGGTTGATAAGAGACAAAAAAGACAAAAGATAGAGACAAAAAACTTGTTTACATGTTTACTATACATTTGACAGTTCGTACCACAAAACAAGCAAATAAAAAATAAACAGCTGGCTTTCCGAGACTACCTGCTATAAATATACCTTGGGTAAGTGTTTCAATTTACGTTCAAGAAAACAGCTGATTACAAATTTAGTGAGCAAATTTTTCATTTGTATTTTTCAAGGCGAATTAACTACGGTAGTGGCGAAACAGCATCTGATTTTGACATTTCAAGCTTATTTGTTTTGATTTGTTAGTGTTTGGCTAATAATGGTTGATATTTCGAGCTATAAGCTGTTGCGGGTGAACTGACCATATGTGTTAAATGTATTTAGTGTTTAGAGCTTGTATGTTTTTGTTGTGTGTGTTTGGTTGTGTTTCTTCGGTGTGTCTGGTTGTTTTCTTTTTTGTAGATGTTTAGTGTTCCCTTGTGTTTTGCTTAATGTTTTTGTTTTTTGTGTGTACGTTTTTCTAAAATGACCAAAACATTACGGCTTAACATTATTAACATAGTCCAATAAATATATATACTAACCCATATTAAATGTGTGTTGTCCATTGTCCTGTCCATAAACAAAATTAAAAAAATATAGCGAAATAATTTTTTTTTCATGTTTTTTGTTTCTGGTGTTCGTCCACCGTGTCATTTGTTTATGTTAAGATGTATGTGTTAGGGTAGTAAGGCAGTGTTACGTATTTTGTGTGTCGGTAGTGCAGGTTCTAAAAGGATGTAGGGTTGTATTTTCATTCAAATATTTAAATTTATATATTGCTTACGCACAATTTAAATAATATTAAAACTATGAATGAAAATAAGACATCTACTGGAATTCATGTTTGCCTGGTAAAATAAAAAGTTGATGGGATAAATTGCATGAATTTAAAAAAATGGCGAATTGAATACGAAGAGCTTTAATAAAATAAGATTTTAAATAAATGGAATTAAAGTAAAAGATGGCTATTTGGCGGTAAAATAATTACATAGGTATTTAAATTATATAATGAAATTATAAACCGCTAGGACTGTAAATAGGAATAGGATAAATTAAATGTATGAAGACGGCAAGGAAAGAGAAATTCGAGTCAGAAGCAAAACAAAACTTAAAGAGGAAAAACGTTTAATTTTTGTGTGGTGAAACCTAATTTATTTTTTTTTAAAATAGTGTGTTAAGGAATAAAAGAAAAAAAAAAGAACGTAAGGAAAATAAAATTAATTAAAAAATGTTGAAGTGTGTGTAAAAATCAAACAATTTTCTTTCAGCTGGCTATTTTCGTGGGATATATTGGAAATTTCCCTAACACCACACCAGAGGAAAATAGCCAGGTAACCATTAAGTTGATGTTATATTAATTTGTGATTAAATCCTTAACGTGTAATCCCATTATACTTGTTAACGTCTGGGACGAAAAAAAGTCTATATGTGGAAAATGTTTGTAAAATGTGAAATTGATGATGTGAGGGAAGAAAATAAAAATTAAATTTTATATAAAGTAACAATTAAATTAGAAGCCCTCACCGAAGTAACTTGAAAAAAAAACGATGGTTAAATAACAAAAGAAAAAATAGAAAAAATATAAATACGTAAAAATGAATAAAAAAAAAAAACTCCTATAGTTAAGTTAAGTTTAAGTGTAGTTGTGATTTTTGTCCTAATTTTGTAAGAATTTCGTAAGTGTTGTAGATAACAAAAAAAGAAAAAAATTAATATAAATAACAAATAAAAATAATTTTAAATATTGATGTGCGAAAAAATCTGTAAAACGAGTGTCAAGTGTAGTAGTTTGTGTGCATGTCCCATATATTTGTATATATACACTTAACCCTCTTTTGCCAGAATTAGTTTATTTATAATTGCAAACTTAAAATTAAATAAAAAAAATTCAATTTAAAAAAAGGTTGCATGTCTCAGAGAGCTCTTTTAGATATAGGAATTTAAGCAAATTTAAAATTTATAACAAAAAGAGGAAAAAAATATAGGTAAAAGAAAAATAAGTTTTGAGAATTAAAGTATGTAGATATAAATAAATTTATTAGTTAAGGGCAAATGAAAAAAAAAAACATTAAGAAGAAAGATTGAGGGAAAAAGTATATATGTATAATGTCTTATTTTTGTGTTTTTCTGTTCTATTTTAAATTATTATAAATATTATTATTTTTATTATTGGTTTGCTAAGAAAATTCTAAATCGGGCTTATTAAGGTCATTTTTAATTATTCAGTTTTTTTTATAATAAATAATGTAAATTTTAATTTAAATATTTAGAATTTTTACTTAGCAAGGTACAGGTAATGATGGATTGGTAAGTGGAGAGAGAGGTCAAGTGGGTTGTGGGTCATGTGACTGAATTTGTGCGGATGCATCCATGACATGGTTGGGAGGGCATAATGAGACAAACATCCGTCTCAAAATTCTTTATGTGGTGGTAGATTGTTGTGTAGTGATAGTTTTGAGTTTTATTTTATGTTTCATTTTTTTTGATGTTCGAATACGTGGCTGGTGAGAAGGGTTGGGACCTTCCTGAGGTCATTCATGCCAAACAGCTAGTTGGAAACCTCGCCAGACCAAACGGTTCGTAACAAAGCACTAACAATGCAATGCAAAAAACCCTATGCTGTTTTGTTTGTTTTTGGATTGTTATAGTTCCGAGACCACCTGTAGTTGAATTCGCCTTGGTATTTTAAAATTGTTTTGTTAATGACATCTTGAAAGTAAACTTTTTCGTGTAACTGCAGTGTAAACTACTTTTTTCTTACGGCAATGAAGCAAAGCAAGAGTGAAATTTATTTTGTACCTTTTTTTATAATTCTGGTCTTTTGATAGATTGAAATTTCATGAAATAATAGTTGCTATCCGTTATCAAAATGTTAAATGATTTAAAGATGTCCGTATGACTGACAATAAAAAGAGCTATGGGGCTTGCAGGAAAATATCTAAGGGTAAGGTAGGATTTAGGGAGAGAAATAAGACGTCAGAATAGTTTGGTGCGGCAACTATTCGGAATCGCATTTGCGAACTAATACCTTATTTTTTCTATTTGCATTCGCCAATGTGTATACGAATATTTAAAGCAAATATCTAATGATGACAATTGTAACGAAAATAAATTGTAACAAGCGACAAAACTACGAAAATACATAGTACATAAAAGCAAGCAATAAAACCTTAATTTTAGCCAATTTAATTTACTTTTCTTAATGCACTACTCGTAAGAGTGATAGAGCATCAAAACTTATGTTTATAAAACATAACTTACTTGGGCTTCAAGTATTAGAGACCTTATACACAAAAAATTATTTTTGGCTTAAAACATAAACATGGAACTGAATGTCATAGCAATTCAATTTTTTAAGAATATAATTTTTTAAATTTGATTATTAACTTATGCGGAATGAAACATGGACTGCTTTTCAACCAACAGTGCAAAAATACAATAAAACAGGCATCAGAAATTAAGAACCGAAAACTTAATATAAAAAGTTTTTATTGTAAAATCTGTTACATACAAAATGCATTTTTTTTTCATCAGAAAAGAAAATTAAAAGCTAGTAAGAAAGTACAAGCCCGACTATATGATACCCTACACCACAGTATTTATAAACACGTCATGCAAATGTGCCCATATAAATATGGATCTATCTATGTTTATAAACTTCATTAAAACCGGTTTGAAAGTTTGTGAGAGGCAAAAATTGTCCCCTACCTCCCCTTGTGGTCCTATTTTATGTGTCTAATGTGTCCATATAGATATGGATCCTTGTGCGAATAAGAACCTATCAAATTATTTCCAAAAATTGTGACCTGTACTTTGCGCACAAGGTTACATGGACAGCCAGCCTGCCGGACGGACATCGTTAGTTCAACTCAGAAAGTGATTCTGTGTCGATCGGTATACTTAAAGGTGGGTCCAGGACCAATATTTTAAGGTGTTACACACATCAGCACAAATGCATAATACCCTCTCCACTATTTTGGTGTGGGTATAAAAAGATATTTATTTTAAAAGTATATTCCGAAACTTTGTTTTTGTTTAAAATGTAAGTTGAACGGATGAGTAAGGCGCTCGTGTTCTAAAAACTACACAATAATGTTGTACATGAAAAAACAATCAAAAACTTTGTACAATTTTTTTTTAAAAATTTTTTTTATAAATTTTTTTTATTATTATCCTCGAATTTAATAGGCATTTCGTTAATTTATTTATTGTTGAGTTTGAGCAGCAACAAGTTTTCTAACTGCCTGTTTGTGGAACATGAGCGAAATTTGTAAGTAAGTAACTATTGAACACTTAAATTTCTACGGTTTTTTTGTCATAATAATTGGTAAAGCGCTGAACGCCTTTTCCACGGAGACCTGAGGTAGAGGTACAGCTAGTGCTACTCAAGCAAGTTTTGACCGGTGTTACCGTTTTAGGATATTTTCTGCTAGATTTAGCAGATTTAGTTGGGTAATTGCTTACTTCTTTTTAGCATATTTTCTTATCCAAAAACAGATTTTTAGGCATTTATTTACTTTTTAGCATATTTTAATCTACGTCGATTTTTTGGCATTTTTTTATTATTTTACGATTTGACAGATTTTAACAGATATTTTTTTTAAGTTTTGGCATATTTTTATCAAACAGATATGGAAGCATTGGTTTCGACATAATTGGTGTATTAAAAATGTTAGCTTTCCAAAATTTCGAAATACATATGGGGGATTTCATGTCAAGTGACCCAATTTTGAAATCGATGTCTTCCGATTTGGATGAAATTTGCACCAAGGTTAGTCCTATTGGATAGTAGTTTAGACACAAATTTTCAACAAGATCGGTCTAAAAGTTTCTGAGTTAGTGGGGGTCAAAATTTGACATTTTGGCCATACAGGTGTTCTTTCTTATCCATGTAACTTATTACCTATTGGTGTTAGCAAAATTTGTCCCAAGTAGCTTCGATAGCTATTTGATCCATCTTTTGAAAAAAATTTTTTTTGTTTTTTTAAAAAATTTTTTTTATTTTTTTTTTTAAATTTAAAACTTTTTTTTATTTTTTTTTTTTAGCGGGTATGTTTTTTTTTTTTTTTTTTTTGTTCAAAAGAAAGCTTATGTCTTTTCCTTTAAGGTAGTTTTGGTCCCTTTTTGGGATGCGAGCGGCTTATGTATAAAAAAAAATAATTTCTAACCCTAGACAAGGGTTTTTCAATTTTTAGCATATGCAGTGTTCTTTCTCATCCATTTAACTTATTACCTATTAGTGTTAGCAGAATTTGTCCCAAGTAGCTTCGATAGCTATTTGATTAATATTTTGGAAAATTTTTTTTTTTGTTTTTTTAAAACTTTTTTTTTTATATTTAAAATTTTTTTTTTAAATGTAAAATTTTTTTTTTATATTTTTTTTTATCCGGAATGTTTTTTTTTTTTTTTTTTTTGTTTAAAAGAAAGCTTTTGTCTTACCCTTTAAGGTAGTTTTGGTCGCTTTTTGGGATGCGAGTGGCTTATGTATAAAAAAAATTATTTCTAACTCTAGACGAGGGTTTTTAAATTTTTAGCATATGCACTATTTTGAATTTTTTCCTATTTGTGTTTAAGTGTTTCTAAAGCCTTAAAAATAAAACGTTTGCAAAGAAACTAGACAAATTAACCTTTCCGACGGTATGTTACAAACCCAATTATTATTTTATACCTTCGATACTATAATGCCCACAATATGTTAATCCCAGGAATAAAATCACTTTTTTTCTGTAGAAATGTTGACAAATAATTCTTTTTTTAACTTTTCCTACATAAATTTTATTAAATTATTTATCTTTATCTTTTTATTATTATTATTAGAAATTATTATTATTATAATTATATATTAATTTAATTATTATTACAAATTAATAAAAAGAATTTAATTTGTCAACATTTCTACAGAAAAAAAGTGATTTTATTCCTGGGATTAACATATTGTGGGCATTATAGTATCGAAGGTATAAAATAATAATTGGGTTTGTAACATACCGTCGGAAAGGTTAATTTGTCTAGTTTCTTTGCAAACGTTTTATTTTTAAGGCTTTAGAAACACTTAAACACAAATAGGAAAAAATTCAAAATAGTGCATATGCTAAAAATTTAAAAACCCTCGTCTAGAGTTAGAAATAATTTTTTTTATACATAAGCCACTCGCATCCCAAAAAGCGACCAAAACTACCTTAAAGGGTAAGACAAAAGCTTTCTTTTAAACAAAAAAAAAAAAAAAAAAAACATTCCGGATAAAAAAAAATATAAAAAAAAAATTTTACATTTAAAAAAAAAATTTTAAATATAAAAAAAAAAGTTTTAAAAAACAAAAAAAAAAATTTTCCAAAATATTAATCAAATAGCTATCGAAGCTACTTGGGACAAATTCTGCTAACACTAATAGGTAATAAGTTAAATGGATGAGAAAGAACACTGCATATGCTAAAAATTGAAAAACCCTTGTCTAGGGTTAGAAATTATTTTTTTTTATACATAAGCCGCTCGCATCCCAAAAAGGGACCAAAACTACCTTAAAGGAAAAGACATAAGCTTTCTTTTGAACAAAAAAAAAAAAAAAAAAAACATACCCGCTAAAAAAAAAAATAAAAAAAAGTTTTAAATTTAAAAAAAAAAAATAAAAAAAATTTTTTAAAAAAACAAAAAAAATTTTTTTCAAAAGATGGATCAAATAGCTATCGAAGCTACTTGGGACAAATTTTGCTAACACCAATAGGTAATAAGTTACATGGATAAGAAAGAACACCTGTATGGCCAAAATGTCAAATTTTGACCCCCACTAACTCAGAAACTTTTAGACCGATCTTGTTGAAAATTTGTGTCTAAACTACTATCCAATAGGACTAACCTTGGTGCAAATTTCATCCAAATCGGAAGACATCGATTTCAAAATTGGGTCACTTGACATGAAATCCCCCATATGTATTAATAGCGAAAGCTATTTTTTCTTTTGCTGTAGCTTTTCCAATGATTCTTAGACGGAACAACAAATCCGATTAGATCAGGGATTTCCAAAAATTTTTTGATTGTGTAAGTTAACGCTGCATACGTTAAAAAGCTAAAATAAGAAAATAAATCAACCTAACAGATAATTATGCTGACGATAGGTCTACAGCATAAACTTGTGAAATGCTGAACATCTGGTCTCCCACGGTAATACGATTACCCAGCAATATTAAATACCGGAAATAACATCAGGTGATGGTATGTAGGTAATAAGTTAGGGTAGATTAATATTATATTTAATTTTGTAAGTTTAGTTCTATTTTTGATGTAAAACAATAAAGACGGAGTTCGCTCCTAAAAATATTAATTTTTTTTAAAAACAAAAACTCATTGAGTTTTAATTTGTATTAGTGAGAACCAGAGAGTAAAAAAATTGAGAGAATGCATTTATTTACAGCCGCAGAAAAATGTTAGTAATATATTTTATAAGTTGTACCTATAACACAAAGGTACAAAATAAAACATTTTTTGTGTTGATAAAAAAAGTTGTAGCAATTCTTTATCAATCCAATGTCGCTGATTTTAAAACTGCACTTTTTTTCTATTCGGAAGCTTTCTGACTCTAAGTCAGTTTCAAATATCTTATCAAACAATTTGTAAAAAATTTTTATGTTTTTAAAATGCATAAAAAATAAATATTGCACGCAAATCACAGCTGATAGAAAAAAAATGAAGAGCAGTTTTAGAATAAAAAAAGCATTTTTGACTCCACAATATTTTTTGAGTGTCATCATAAAGTTAGGTGTTTCAAAAATTATTAAAATTTCAAATAAGTACTAAGAAAAACAAATGTGCCTTTTATATTTAAAGCAAGGACCGCAAAACGTTTTTTTATGTTTTTTAAAAAATATTTATCATTGGTGTTTTTAAGAAAAATATTTTTATTGTACTTTTGTACAAATAATTACGAACCGAAAATTAAATTTTTTCGTACAAAATAAAATTTTTTCCCATCAGTTAAAAAAAAATAAAAAACAAACACAAAAAAAGATATTTATTTTTTCAGTACAATATTATTTTGTACATGAAAAAAAAAAAACCGAAAACTTAAAAAGATAAAAATTATGAGATAAGATTATAAAGATATGTATATTATATGTATATATGTATATTATTACACTTAATTGACAACATCTTTTGTAAGTTGTTGTTTGTTTTTATTTTGTTTTTCTTAACCTACTTACAACTACAGTTAATGTTGAGAGAATTTCAACTAATTGTAGTGGGGAATGTAAGATGAGATAAACCCACTGTTTATTGTTGATGTGTTTTGTTTAAACTTTGATATTGTTACAAGTAGAACTGTTGCTATAAGTCTTATACGCTTAACAGTTTTATTTGGTTTAATATCTTTAGTTTTTCCAAAATCTTTATGGATGAAGTTTGCTGATGATCTGGCCTAAGCAACCAGTGAAATGCGCATAGGAATAGCTTATCCCATCAACAATAAATTTCAAGTGTTTTTATCAATAATAAAAACTGGGAATTAAGCACGAATAACAAAATCTTTTGAAAAAAAAAAAAAAGATATGTATATTATTTTTTTACGCTGTTAAGCTATTTTTATTTTTTTTTTAACCGATTAAGCGGTTTCAAAAAAATTTTAGAGTTTGTTTCTGATGTTGATTTTTTCGTGAATTTTTGCCATGTTCACGATAGAAGCGATTTTTCTCTGTAAGTTTCTGGTTCTTTACAGCTTTAACGATTTATAATAAATATTTAGACTCTGCTATCATGCCGCTGTTAGCTAATTTTTGCGAATTTCCGCTAATTTTGAGATTTTTACCGAATTTTTGCATTTCCTTATAGTTTTAAGGACTTCCAATCAATTTTATGTATTGTTTAAAATATTAAAAATTTTCGCAAATTTTCGCTATTTTTGCAAACTTTTACGAATTTTTGCAATTTTTGCGTAGCTTTGTTGCTCTTTGAGGCAATCGTCGCAAATTAAACATTTTCGCTATTTTAGCGAACTTTTGCGAATTTTTGCAACGTTTAATTTACTAATAAAGTTTGTGCCCATAACTTCTTTTAAATTTGCATTTTCATACTAGGGGTGATTATAAATTTATTTAAAATTCACAATTTAAACTACAAAATTTGAGTTCTCAATGTTAGTTTCTAAAAACAAACAAAAATATTTTTAGAATCTGGGAATTTATTTCTCATGGTGAGTTACATTTATTATATAAATTTTTCATATTATTCGAATGTGTATTCTATGTCAAATACATTCCTCAAAATAATGAAATAATGAAGGAATGAGACTATTAAAGTATAAAAGCTTTTGAGGAATGTATTTGACATAGAATACACATTCGAATAATATGAAAAATTTATATAAAAAATATTTTTCTTTAAAACGTTTTTTATACCCTTCACCACAGGTGGAAAAGGGTATATATAAGTTTGTCATTCCTACATTTATGTCACATATAGTCCACCATTTCTTGGTATTAAAATTCAGCTAGATCGGTTCACAAATGGCTGAGATATGACCAAAAAACCACGACTGCCTCTAATTTTTCCAAAAAAATCCCTTGTGGTTGTTGTATTTTTATTACTTTTTTCTGTATATCTGGAAAACGGCAAGAGCCGTTAAGGTTATAAATACACACCATCCCACAAAATGTGGGAGGGATTGGAGAAGTGGGCGTGGTACCTCCCATAGAAACAATATCAAAAATTGTATAAAAACCTGAATTTTTGACTGCAATATGACCTATTATGACCTATATATCAAAAGATCGGAAATTTTTACTAAAAAAAATATTTTCTGGAAAACTTGGGAAAAGTCGGTTTTAGATACGAAAAAGTTATGACCAAAATATTAATTTTTTTTGAAAAATACCCATTTTCGGGAACCATAGATCTTCCCGAGTCCAAGTTTTATAACCACAAGTACTGGCAGTTTTCTTCTTTAACACGTCGGTATATAAATCTGTCAAATCGGTTAAGAAATAGTAGAGTTATAACCAAAATACTGAAATCCCAAAAATTATTCTTTTTTTTTAATTAAGTTTGTATTTTATAACCTTCACCGAAGGTCCTACACCCTATAAAGTATATATATTCTGGGTCCTAATGAAAAGCGAAGTTCAAATCCGGTTGTCGTCTCTTCTTTTTTTTCGTTATCACCCTTCTTTATTATTTCATCTATTTAACGAAATAATTTTAACAAATAGATACTAGGAATTTTTGTGTTTTTTTGCTACTTAAAAATTCGCCAAAAGAGATAAATCTACGGTATGACAACAGTGCCTTTACAAAAAGAAAACAAACAAAAAACTGTGCTGAGTTGCAAACAGTAGACGGTCCATATTTCATTTTAATGATATTTAAAACATGGTTGGTTCAGTTGTCTAGGGGGTGTGTTAAGTAAGAAACTTAGAGTTCCTTGGTTTTTTAAAAAGAATTTTTTTTTTTAATATTTTTATGTTCTAAAAACGATTTTAAAAAAATATTTACCAGTTTTCGCTTTTTAAATTTCATTTATAATGATGTTTGAAGTATTGTAAATATGTATGTATATGTAAAAATTATTTATTTGCTCTGTATTCTGCTCGCGCAATGGTGAAGGGTACATAAGATTCGGCACAGCCGAATATAGCACTCTTACTTGTTTAAAAACTTTATTGTTTTTTTAACTTTAAAGAACAATTCAAAGTATTATTTTTTTTTTTTTTTTTTTACGGATGAAAATATTTTTTGAACACCAATGATAAATATTTGTATGTAAATACAAAATAAATATGGGCATTTCCTGGGGTCGCGAACGTACGTTCGTACGCTTTTAATGTACAAATAATATAGAAAACAAAACTTTTCCTAGCATTTTTTTTTGCGATTCGATAGCATTTGGGTTGATGTATGTTTAGGGCAAAAGATGGATTTCATCGAGTTTAAGTTTTCATAATAATAGTTATAAACATGTGGTCACGAACGTACGCAAAATAGAAGTCAACTTTGGCTGACGTAGTGAAATGTAAAAATATACATAATGGAACGGAATATTCAAAAGTGATTAATTAATTTTAAAAGTGTATTAATGTAGGTCTCCATACAGTATTTACAAAAAAAAATATCTCTCTTGGTACGGGTCGCGTACGTACGATTTTTCCATATGTTTTTTTATTATTATCACCATGCAGTTTCCCATAAATATCTTCAAATGTCCTTAACAAACAACTTAATACTCAATTTACAATTGATTGTAATGGAGAGAATATGAAGAAAGAGTGTAAACATAACATATTTTTTGCATGTAGAAGTAGAAAATATAAAATTTTCCAGTTTCCAGCGCAATTTCCTCAAGTAAAACAGCTGAGATATGCTATGAAACCATTCTTTTATAACAACATAGACTTTTTTTTATAATAATAAACAATAAAAGACGATGATTATCAACATTTTATTTTTTCATCCTGGTAGACCATTCTGGGGAAATGCCCATATTGTACTTCAAAAATTAATATCTTTTTTTGTGCTTCTTAATTTTTTTTAAACTGTGTGCAATAAAAAACAAAAGTCTTTTGATTGTTGCCAATTTATTGTGCCACCTTCGAATATCACATACACATTAGCGATATAATTGTAAAATACGTAAAGTTGTACAATTTTATTGTAAGTGTATGAGGCGCTTAATATTATTCTCCTAAGAATTAAACGTTCAGTTTAATCAAAACTTTTATATGCTTTTTCCTTAATGTTTTTTTTTTTGTAATTTTATTTTTTTTTTATATATATAAAAAAGTCAAACTATGTATATTAATTAAATATTTTTTATTATTAAACTATTTCTTTTAAGCTTGTACTATTAACAAGAATTCAGTGAGTGTTTTTGTATCATTGATTGAGTAAAAACATGAAAAATCGCTTTATTCGGCTGTATCGAATCTACCCTTAGCCATAGTATTAATAAAAATCGTACCATTACTAACTTCTCTTAATAAGAAATATCTGATCTAAATTTGGTCCACCTATCTCTCATAATATAGGTACTATTGTGCCAAAGCCCTTATTTTGGGAAAAATAAGGTTGTTATAAGTCTATTACTAAGTCAATTAGTAAGCGATTTTTTTAGTTTTAACTATTCCCCCAAATTTATTTAAGGTGAAAGTGCAAAAATAATGTTTATTGGGCAAGTTTTGGAAATCGAAATCACGTGAAATTGAAATCGGACAAACTTTAAAAACCCTCCCGTGTTCAAAGTGTATAAAAATAGTTCCTTTTATCACTTTTCTTTTGAAAATCCCCTTTTTGTGCCCCTTTTTGAAAATTTTGAACGGTAACGCTGGTTTCTATGTGTGTACGGAAAAACCTTTCAGTCAGCTGTTTTTGTGGCTAAAGTGCACTTTACGGGGCGTACGAAAAAAAAAATATAAAAAATATGCCACCCGATCCAGAATTAAAAAAAAAATACCAAAATTAATATTTAAGGGGGCTGAGGCCCGTGGGGACCCCTGGGTCCAAAAAACCGCCCCGCCCACTGAATGGTATGTGTGGGTACTCAAATTAAAGGTAATTGTGCAACAAAAACGAAAATAATAAAATTTTGTGTGGGCGGCACTTCAAGGGCCCTCTGGGCCAAAAAAAGTTTCCCCCCCATAACACTTATGTATATCTGTGTGGGTACTCAAATTAAAGGTAATTTGCTCACGATTGCCAATATGTATTTTGTTTTTGTATTCGTTTAATATTTTCCTCTCTATGTTAATTTATGTATCTTTTATAGGTATGCAGAGAAGTTTTAGTTAGCGAAAGCGGTCTTTGTTATACCATAGAGGAGAAAATCCTTTTGACCGGCCGAAGGCCGGCTATGCAGAGAAGCTTTAGTAAGCGAAGCCGGTCTTTGTTTTACCATAAAGGAGAAAATCCTTGCGCCCGGCCGAAGGCCGGCTATACAGAAAAGCTTTAGTTACAAAAAAAAAAAAATCCCGCGATTTTTATACAACATTAAAAAAGCCAAATAAAAACAAAATATTTACAATCGTAAGCAAAATACCTTTCATTCGAGTACCCACACATAGTTATAAGGGTGGGAGGGGCAATTTTTTTACCCCCCAGAGGGACCCAGAAGTCCCGCTCGACCTAAATTTTATTAATTTCGTATTTATTACACAATTACCTTTAATTTGAGTAACCACACATACCACTAAGTGGGCGGGCCGCTTTTTTTGATCCATGGGGTCCCAGGGGCCTCAGCCCCCTTAAATTTTAATTTTGGTTTTTTTCTTTTTTTATTCCAGAGGGGGTCCAATTTTTTTTTTTTTTTTTTTCGTACGCCCCGTAAAGTGCACTTTTGCCGTTTTTGTTATGAAAACCAAATCCCGCTTATGTCAAAAAAGTATAATGTAAAGCACTAGATTTTGAGGAAGATTTCAAACGAAATCTACTAGATTTCGCTGCAATGTCAACGGCCTATTAAGCTTATTATTATTAAAACTTAAATTCTTCATTTTTTTCCAATTTGTAATTGGAATTTTGTGTTATTTTTTTAACACGAAAACATAAATTTTTCTGGCACCTCTACAAATTTCATTCTGTTTACTTTTCTCTCGTTTGTATTTTTTGTTTTACACCGTTTTTTATGCGAATACCTATGTAGGTACATACATATGTATGTATGTAGTTGAAAAAATCCATAAGATGTAGGTACTTTGCTAATACATACATAAGTATGTATGTAGATTGTGCTCTGCGATGTAGATTCTTTCGTAAAACTATTGTTTAGAATGGATTTTTTAATTCTTGTTTTGCTTTGCATAATTTAATGTAATTGTTTTAATTTCTTTGTAGACACACAGTTTGCTTACCTGTTTTTAAACTGTTTTATTATTATTTTATGTTAAACCCTTTACTAAAAACACTTATAAACAAATTTAGCTCGAGCACTGAAATGAAAACAACCACTTTGTGTAAGAATTGATTGGAATTTTTTATTCTTACTGTGTGTGACAGCGCTGCCAGATCACGTGGTTGATTATTGTTTTGACGATTTAATTGAATGCAATATTTTGATAAAACTTTAACAAACTTTAACTGTAATTATTAAAATTAAACTTTAATATTTCAAAGCAATGAATTATATCGTTATTATCGAAACTTTTAACAACTAACTAATTAACATACAAAACAAAAGCCAAATAATAATTTGTTTTTGTTTTAAATGTAAGTAAAGCGAGCTTAGTTTTCGTTCTAAATCGAGGTACAGGCAGTTATTTGTATTCTCGAATGTGCGAGCACCGACGAGGTTAATTTTAAGCAAACAATTTTGGTTTTATCAATCACAGAAGTAAAATTATCTAGAATAAAATGTGAACGTGTACACAGCTTTGTATTAGTGTTTATTTTTCGTTAATTTAATTAATTGGCAATTACAATATTCTTGAATTGAAAACGTTTTTGCTACAATGCGTGGTCCCGGTGGGGAAACCTTATTCGACGTCGCTGAATCCAGTTATACTAACAGTTTTAGGTTAGCTTGAAAATTTCGTTAAAATTACCTAACAATTTTTCACAGGTTTCAAAAATGCATTAAGATTTATATCGACATATGTATGTTTATCGATTAAAAACCCATTTTATTGATAAAAATTCGTCACCGCTTTTTGCCATCTTTTTAGTTTGAAGGACTATTAATCAATTTTATGGCTGGTTTGAAATATTAAATATTTTCGCGAATATTCGCTATTTTTGCATTTTTTTTTTTTTTTGTTTTTTTCCGACATTTTTTTTAACACATTTAGCGATTTCAAATAAATTTTAGTGTTTGTTTAAAAGTTTGCAATTTTCGCGAAATTAAGCCATGTTTGCGATAGAAGCGATTGTTTCCTGTGATTCTTTACAGCTTTCACGATTTTTAATAAATATAAAGCGTCCCATGCAGTGTTGCCGTTAGGATACGAAAGATACATTTTTCGTATCTTTTGATTACTTCAAGTACGAATCTGTACGCAAAATGTACAGAAACAAAACATTCAAGAATTTTGAGCGAACTAAAACTTATTAAGACTGATCATCGTAACCGACTCAATACTAATACAATAGCAGCCAAGGCGCATTGACTAGAATGTGAGGTCAACTCTACAACAACACTGCTTCTGTGGTCTGATTGTCAAAAATATTTGTAGTAAAAAAAGGTTAAGCTTCGTACAGACGATGGTCAGATCTTACAATATTGTTAGCAGGCGTTGCCAACAGCAATATTTTTCTGACAATGGTGCGATTGTCAGATGCATTAATTTTGCACTTCTGTAAATACAAATGAGCTTACAATGTTCACACAGTTGTAAGACATTTTAGCCAATTTTAATTCAATTTAAGCAACGCTGCTTACCAATATTGTAAGATCTGACCATCGTCTGTACGAAGCTTTAGTTTACATAAAAAACTAGCTTGCATACACACTTTGGCAAGTCGACCACCGAAAAAAAACACCATATGTTGACATGACCCCAACTTCTAGTGAATTCGCCTTGAAAGCAGCTTCAATAATGGTGAAAGAAAACATTAAGGGGTTGCAACATACGACCCACCTTAATCGATGATTACTAGTAGTGCGAAGTTGTTCTGAGGAAATATGAAAATCTTTTTTATTTTCAGGAAATTTATATGAACTTTTCAATATAATCGCCTTAATATAAACGCCTTAACTCGTATATTAATTTTTACAAAAATGAATTTGTTTTAATAACATCCAAAGATAATTACATATAATTAATTTTAAAGTTTGCTACTGTATTTTTAAAAATTACATATGTACCTAATATTTATGACTTAAATAAATATAAAAATGAATTTATACGAGATCAGTTTCTTTAAAATGTGAATTAAAAATGTTATGTTAATAAATGTTAAACGTTAAAAATGGATTTTCAAATTTTTTTCAAATCGTATCTTTTTGGGAAAAAGTGTATCTTTCACTGGCAACACTGGTCCCATGCCATATTATTTCCATTTTGTCCTATATTATGCAATCGGTCGCGCAATGGTTTCACTCATTCAATAAAAAGGTAAACATAACCTATAGAAATAACATAAGCAACATTGTACCATGTTGCCAACAAATTTGACTTTCTTTTCGTTGTGCAATAGTCCCCTTTTACAATGTGACTGACAGAAGGCAGACAGACGAAGTTTGTTGGCGAGAGAGGAAAAAAGTAAAGTATGTCACGCATACAGCGTCGCCCCCTTACCAACAAACTTCGTCTGTCTGCCTTCTGTCTGTCACTTTGTAAAAGGGGACATAAAAATCAAAAGTCTTTTGATTGTTGCCAATATATTGTGCCACCATCGAATATTACATACACATTGGCGATATAATTGTACACTATGTAAAATTGAACAATTTTATTGCAAGCCGCTTTAGACTTTGCTTCATGCTCCGGTTAGCAAATTAGCGATCTTTAGCTCAACAAAAGTTTTTTCGAACAAAAACTTCGAGTCGTAAGTAAGATCTTACAATGTTGTTAATTTTCTGACAATGGTGTCATTGTCAGATGCATTAATTTTACACATCTGCCAAATGAAAATGAGTTTACAATGTTCACACAGTTGCAAGACATGTTTAGGCAATTTTAATGACAACATTGTAAGATCTGACCACCTTCTGTACGAAGCTTTAGAACATACCTGATTATCATACTACATATTATCTTAAGCTTCGTACAGACGATGGTCAGATCTTACAATATTGTAAGCAGGCGTTGCCAACAGCAATATTTGTCTGACAATGGTGCGATTGTCAGATGCATTAATTTTGCACTTCTGCAAATACAAATGAGCTTACAATGTTCACACAGTTGTAAGACATTTTAGCCAATTTTAATGCAATTTAAGCAACACGGCTTGCCAATATTGTAAGATCTGACCATCGTCTATACGAAGCTTTGGGAAAAAAACAGTAACCTTCTCTGTTTATCTACTTTGTTTTTTTAGCTTGAGTCAAATCTTAAAAATGTGGCAGCTCCTTTTTGCACAAAATAACTGTTATATAATAAAGCTTTTTAGCAGTGCTGCCAATGAAGAATTCAGAAATTACAAAAGACTATGTGACAAATTACACATTTGAAGCAAAATTACACATACAAATCGAAAAAGTAGTTTGAATAGAATAAATTCAACTGTCAATTTTTCACTATCAAATTTAATGTAAAAATCTGCACTCAATTCAAATAGTGCAAAATTTAAACTTGCAATCAAAAAGCTGCATATAAATAAAATCTCACTAATCTTTCAAAAATTTTTGGTCATGACATTTTTGAAGACAAATACGAATAATAAAAATTTGAGATACTAAATTAAATTATTTTTATTATTTTAAAATGTTGTTAAAAAAATTTTAAGTTGGTATTGAAACCAAAAATGAAAAAAAAATATGGTCCATATAATTAAACATTTTTTGCAGAAAATTTCTTCAATTGTCTTTGAAACTGCATTTCTTTCCAAACAATGAAACTTTGTTTTGCAGCATTTACATTTAATATGTCTGCACTACTGCACACATGTGGTCTTTTTAAATTAAAAAGTTCTGAAATAAAAAATTAAGTTGAAACAAAAAACCGCATATTTAATAATTTTTCATTATTTTCTTATTTATTTATCTGTATATAGATTGTTTTAATATAATAGATCATGTGTATGCCGCTAGAAAATTTTCATTCCATAATATTAACTAAATAATTTGTTTATAAATAAGACAACGTATTAATATGTATATATATATGTATATATATTTAAATATTACTTAAATTTGTTTAAATAATTTGTTTGATCAATGTTTGTAGAACTTTTTTTCAAAAAGTTACTTGTTTATATTTTTTCAAGAAATTTTTAAATTTATAGTTAATAGTTTAAAGTACAATTAAATTTTGAGATTAATCTTAAAATTATCTTAAAAACAAATAGAAAGAATAGAATAAAAAGGATTGAAAGTTTTATCAATGAAATAATCCGCCTTATTCCGGTTGCCGATAACGACAACGAAAACCGGAATAAGGCTGAATATTGACTCGAGATTTAAAAACTGCATTAAGTTTTAAAAGTTTTAATAAAATTTTTTTTAAATCTGTAATGTCATTCGATTTAGGTTTTGTCTAAACTCTTTGATTATAATATTCTTGGCACAGCTTTGGATACATTACACTACTACTGTTTCGCAGCTCTTGTATTGCAAGTCTGCCCAAGTATTTGGTGTTGAAAATATTCCACCAAGGTATATTTATAGCAGGTAGCCGCGAGATTACAACAATTGTACAATAAAACAAACAACAGGGCTTTTTATTGCTGTTATGCGATACGAACTGTCAAACAGCAAAGCGGTTGATAAGAGACAAAAAAGACAAAAGATAAGGACAAAACACTTGTTTACTTGTTTACTATACAACATTTGACAGTTCGTATCGCAAAACAAGCAAATAAAAAATAAACAGCTGGCTTTCCGAGACTACCTGCTATAAATATACCTTGGCCACTCCTGTATACACAAGGTATATTTACACAAGGTAGACTCATTTGGGAGTGTAGACATGCTGCTCTATAAAAGGAGCCAATTTGTCAAAATTGTCTTCATATAAAACAAAAGCAATTTAACGCACACATGTACAATCCCAATAAAAATCCCAATTAAATAAAAGTTAAATAGATATATTTTTTTTTGAACGTATGCTTATTATTTGAGATTATTCGAATTTATTATATAATTTTATTATTTTATTTTACATGCAAGTCATCGAATATGTTGTCACTTATTTTGCACATTGCTTTTTCGCATCTAAGTTAAACGAGTTTTCCGCTTTGTTTTTGTAGTTAAATTGAACTTAGCTCATAACGGGCCGTAGTTTTCAGATTTGATTCTAACTTGATTAATTCAACTCAGAACATATCATTTATAGAATTTACGTTTCTGTTTTTTTGATATTTTGTCCTATTTGAAAAACATTGCAAGAAGAAAAATTTGATCTGGCCAAGGGTTAATTTCATAAACTTCTACATAAAAATAAAATTTTACCCCACCAATCTGCTCTAATCGAACTTTTTTGTTCTTTAATATATTAAACTTTATAAAAATACGTTTGTTATCAAAGAAAGTTTTTTTTTTTCTTTTTAAACATAGGAAATAAATAAAATTTAATTTTCAGCCCAATTATGATTAAAAATTCCCCGGGAGTTTTTACCCTTTCCCATTTTTACAATTGAATTAAAATAGGAAAAATGGGAGAAGGGAGAAAACTCCCTGGGAATTTTTATTCATAATTGGGCTATTTGTGTTTTCTGTTCGTAATTTCCGGTCCGGTCCTTGGATAAATTAGTATAAATTAGTATAAATTAAATAAATTAAGTTAAATTTTTCAAAATAAAATCAACTGTGTCTTTGCAAAATAAATGCTAAAGAATCCATTGGACAAAGAGTTATATCTTCCTCGAACTTTTGAGAAGACAAACGTTTGAGGAATGTCAAAGTTGTCTTATAAACTGCAGTAACATTTTGGCTACCCCACTGCAATAAGTGATGTAAATTTAACTAAAAATATTATACGTTTTTTTAATAATTATTCAATCATTATGAGTAAATAAAGCAAAAATCTTTGAATTTAATAAGCATACCTCTCCAGTATTCTGTGCCTGTAGACCAGAACATTCCATTAAATTAGTTCGATGAGCTATAAGTCCAGTATTCTGTTCCAAATGTGCTTTCCGATCTCTGGCTATTGCTGGTATAACACTTGATGGCGGTAAATTTCTCATTACCACTATTTCCATATCTTCTCCTAAGGCTGTATGGGATGAACCAAATTCCGGCACAACACCCAACCAATCATTCTCGGTAAATATAAACTTATCGATAGGATCTAGTATGGATTTAAGATTACGGTAAGCGGACAAGGTTAAAATGCCTGAAGGATGATTATAGGCTAATTTTTCACAATGATCGATTTTTTCCAGCACTACTCGAAATATGTGTAAAACTGGTTGGTTGTCCAAAACACCTTGACCCAGACCACGTTCATCATCATGTGTTAAACGACGATCTTGCATAATTTCTATTTCGCCATCAGCCAATGAAGAACCGCCTAAAGGTTGAGCCGAAACTATTGTTAAACGTAAAGTATCATCTTCTATATAAAAAGCTGAGGGTATGGGATAGTAGTTACCCTGCAAGGGTATCTTAGAAAAACGTTGACGTTTAATAATTTGCAAACTATTGAGATCTGAATAAAATGTTTCACCATTATGAATGCGTGTTTGAAAACGCATTACTACTTCTGTATCATCCATATCATTGATATCAATGTTATTGCGTATTTCAGGAGCTTCTCCATCTCGTAATATAGTATGGTGAACACCAAATGTAAGACCCACACTAATAGAGGACTCCAAAGGGCCTTTGGTTACCAAAACTACCGGCTGTTGTTCATTGGTTAAAAGAGAAGCAAAACCATTGGGTAGGAAAAGATAGGCGCCAGAGTGTTCACCCTTGTGACGTACACCATATTTGAAAAATTGCACTCTCACCGGTGTATGAGGTTCAGATTCCTTTATTTGTATGGACTTCATCATACCTTCTGGACTGAAAGCCACTGTAGGTCCTGAACCAACTTTTAGCGATATTGCTCTGTGTTCACCAAATTTTACCTCTTTCGGATAATCACCTAATTGAGTTGTTATGGGATTTTTAGTAAAAATTAAATTCGATGCAAATGTTATGTAGCTAAAAGAGAAACCATTAATTTAAAAACGTTAAAGTTTCGCTTAAATAAAATTTTAACTTAAAATCAAAATAATCACACTAAAAAATCTATTTTTACTAAAAATTTAAATTTTTACCAAAAACAGCATTTTTAGAATCAATTAACACAAGATTAGTAATAAAAAAATTTTTACCACTAGTGGTGGAGGGTATAAAAAGCCACGAATAAAGCAAGGAATAAATATCTGTCGTTGTAAATACTCACTTTGTTTTAATAGTTTCAGGACTTTCCACTTTGACAACGTACGTGGACAAACCTAGTGGGGGTACTTTAGCTTTAAAAATCAATCTGTACTTTGTAGTAGAAGCTTGTGGTGTTATGGTGTTTGTAAGCGTATGCTTATGCCAAGTCCAAACAGGACTTATTTGTATATCAACTGGATTATTATTGAAATCAACAACACTGACATAAGGAGAAGCCACATAAAAATCCACTATATCTTCACGCCATTGTGGCAATGAATTGTGAAAAACTAAGTGCTTTTGTGGCAATTCTTCTCCCAGAATAATTGTTGTGCGACTTTCATCCGGACCAGGCCAACGAGAATCATCCAAGAAGAAATAATTGAAATTGTTGTCGGCATTGTAAATCTAAAATTAAAAGTTTTAAACAAAAAAAAACTTATAATCTTTTGATTTACCTACAGAAGGCTTTGTCAATAATTTATAAACCGCTTGCTGCATAATAAATCTGCATGATTTTATAGCATCCAACATACGTCTGTTATAATCTTCTACAACATGTGTCTTTGCCGTACCTGTTATACCATCATGATGTTGAAATAGCGATAATTGTCTTCTGGCATCTTGTAACATATCATCAAATTTAGTGCTAGCTTCATAATTATTCCAAGAATTCAAAATTTCTGCGGATCTTATGTAGTGCATTAAGACACGATCCATACGTTTGTGGTACGGACGTGAGGTAAAATAACCACTCCAATAGTTATCGTTACGATCGGCATATGTAAAGAAATCACCACTTAACGAGGGAAAGTCACGATGTTTTTCTTTTTGTTCTTGGTGTACAGCGTCGAAATATTCCTGCAATGTGCCAAACTTAGCTTCGACAAAATATTTTCGTTCTGCATTTATATGAGCAAAGAGGTTTTCATAATTAACACGTTGCACCTCCCATTCGGTGCTTTGGCTATAGCGAAAATCATCGCCAAGAGGAAAAAGTACAACATTGGTTCGATAAAGTTCGGCTTTTTTCTTCCATTGATCTACCAGAAGCTCAGCTCTTTAATTAACAACAAATTAGTAAATCTTTTTAAGTTTTTTAATTATTCGACCTTTTTTAATTATAATTTTTAAAAATAAATAATTTCTTCAAGCTTGAGGTCAGTTTTTTTAATTCTTTATTTTTCAATATTTCGACATCCTTTGGATGTCATCTTCAGAAATAACGAGTCACAAAAATACACAACAATTAGTTTGTAGATCTATTATTGCTGAAGATGACATCCAAAGGATGTCGAAATATTGAAAAATAAAGAATTAAAAAAACTGACCTCAAGCTTGAAGAAATTATTTATTTTTAAAAATTACAAATTAGTAAACTTTATATAAAAATCTTTAGATTTCGTCATAAAAACCTTTGAGCAACATTATGATCATCTATGGTTTGTGGTGGCACTCTCCAAGGACACATAAGTCCGAAATTTGGCACCCGTTTAAAATCAAATTGACAACATATTTTTGGATCCGGTCCGCAGGAATGGGGGATATCATACGAATAGAAAGGCATCATGTGAGTGAATAAATCCGTACTACCGGTATCATCTAATATCATATACATATAAATAAGTTTTACCAAATTTTTTTTTATATAAACTTTAATTTCCTACCCCATAACTGCCGCCAATAAAATTCTAAATTCTGTTTCATAGCCAGTGCTTTTTTCACTGAATAATGGGTCCGTTGTATAAGAGCATTATGAAATCCAGATTTCTTTAATATATAAGGCATAGATGCACTATGACCAAAAGGATCAATGGACCACGAGGCTGTGGGTGTAACATTTAATAATTTCTTTAACCAATGCTGACCCTCTGTCAATTGCATTAAAACGTTATGCCAATGAGAATTTGCTTCATCAGGCATAACCCAACCACCAGTTACAAATTCCAGTTGACCATTTGCTACCAATCTGTAAAATAAAATAATTATAGGTATAATTTTTTTTATATCAGCAGTATTGTTCTTTGAATTGTACTTTTTAATTTCCTGTTTATTGGTATCGCCCAAGTCTTCATAAAATTTCGAAAAGTAGGAAATTTCAGCCCAAATAAATTTCATTTCAGGATTTTCACGCAAATGTCTTAAAGCATTCGATAGTATATGTTTGGTTTCATGATCATAATAGTCATCAAATGTTTTAGTCCAACCTGGATCATTATGCGAATGTGGAACTACAAACACTTTAAGCTTATGATGATCATTGTACTGCAGCGGATCATATTTTATATTCCAACCTTGTTTCCAGGCGCCACCGTCAATATTATCGAATTTCATTTCAGCATATAGGTCAAGCATCTAAAAATTGTGAAGGCAAAGATTTGAACATAACAGGTGTATATTTAAAGCGTGCTTTATAATGTTTTGTTAGGATTTTACTGGGAACACAATCTATACTAAGACATTTCGACAGCTCATTTCGAAAACATGCTGAGTCAAAAAAGTGAGTTTTGCAAGAGAAGTTCTTAAAGTTTACGGGCGATACAACATTCATTTGTATGCTAAGTACATACTTAATTCAAAACTGTCGACTTAGCACAGGCATCAAAAATTAAGAACCGAAAACCAAGGCGAATTTATTACAGGTAATCTTAAAAGCCCTGCTGATATTAGCTGAAATCACTGTAGGATGTCAAAATTTTGTTTATTCTCTTTTATTATCTTTGTTTCTGTTTTGTTTTATTTCTGTTTTTGACATTGTACAATTTTTTAAAAAACAAATTGCTTGTGGTTTTTGTACGAGTTGTACTTGTTGTAGTACCGCGATTACCTGGGATGAATTCGCCTTGCCGAAAACTTAAAATTTAAGTTTTTCATTTGAAAAATTCAAAACTCATGCGTACAAAATAAATTTTTCTATAAAAAAAAAAAAAAAAATATTTTGTTTGAATTGTTCTTTAAAGTTAAAAACAAGGTATATTAAGAAAAAAAGGAACAAGTCTAGTTTACCAACGCAGCTCCAAATAAAAAAAAAGTACATAGGGTGATAGAAAATTGAAAAATAAGAAGAAAAAATAAAATTCTCGGAAACGCATAGTTTTTGAGATATGGGCCTCTGAAGTTTTCATATGAATTTGCGATTTCCCATTACATTTCTGAACCTATATGGCCAATATTGATATCATTTGAAAGCTTTTGAATAGATCTTTCTGGATATAAACATTTTATTTAAAAATTCTTAATCCATTAAGGAGCGGCGATGAATTTACGAAAAAACAAAAGTTTTTAGTAAGCATAAAAACCAATATATGTATTTATGTTTTAAATTTGTTTTTTAATTCACTTTTTTCTAAAATAAACTTAACTTTACTTTTATACATAGGTACATACTTATTTCTATCTACACTTAGAAATTAAAAAAAAAAATTAAAAATATATTCGCTCTCTGATTCCTCTTCCAACGAGCTCCCTGCTGCCATTAAGGTAACATTTTCAATATTGTTATTGGGCTGTAAAGGGTTGTACATTTTACATTTATTAAGCGAAGCCGGTGTTTGTTATACCATAGAGGAGAAAATCATTGTGCCCGGCTATGTGGAGAAGCTTAATATAGCGAAGCCGGTGTTTTTTATACCATAGAGGAGAAAACCCTTGCGCCCGGTCAAAGGCCGGCTATGTGGAGAAGCTTTATTTAGCGAAACTGGGATTTTTTTGATTAAATTTTTATTACCTAGTGCACTTCCGTAACATTTTGATATAAAATTTTGTAAAAACTGTATTAGGAGCTAAAGAGTTAAAAAGTTTTAAAAATTTTGCATTTCCAGAAAGATTTGTTCAAAAGCTTTCAAATAATACCAATATTGGCCATATACGTTCAGAAATGTAGTGGGAAATCACAAATTCATATGAAAACTTCCGAGGTCCATAACTCGGAAACTATGCGTTTCCGAGAATTTTGCCATTTTATTTTTTCTTCTTATTTTTCAATTTTCTATCGCCCTATGTACTTTTTTTTATTTAGAGCTGCGTTGGTAAACTAGACTTGTTCCTTTTTTTCTTTTTTTGTTTTTTGTACAGTTTAAAATATTTTTCGAACACCAATGATAAATATTTTTTTAAAAACATAAAAAAAAAACGTTTTCATGCTAAGTCTTAGCATGATTTGGAACTGAGCTGTTGGTTTAGGAAAAGTTCTGTCGAATAATACAATTTTAGACTTAAAATAAAAATATTTACCTGTATATCTGGTTGCGGTACTTGCTGTGGATCAAAATCACAACTATCATCTTTGTTATCATTTATCAAGTTGTTCTTAATATAGGCATCATCTGTTCCGTCTTTTTCATTATCTAAATGTCTAGATTTCTTAAAATAATCGGTTTGTCGTTGTGACTTCTCACCTACACTATATTCGAATTTATTCGTTTCCACCAATTTAGGTATATCCATTTTTTGCTTAAGAGCTTCAAATGTATCGAGATTCATAAAGTTTGGTTCCTTATCTTGAGCGGGTACCGCATAATTGATTAGGAAGTAAAAGGCCAAAAAAATCGCCAAGAAAACGGCGCAGAGTAGTACTGCAAAACGTCGACGTATTCTTAACATGTTCGCTTTTAATTCTTAAAGAAGCCGAAATAACACCACTTGTTTCTAATTTCTAAAACTTAAATACTAAATATATAAATGTATTAACAAAGTGACCTCAGTACTACACCCAGGGCTGCCAGATAAATTTGTGAAGAAATCGTCAATTTCCTGAGAAAAAATAAAAAAATCGTCTTTTACGTTTTGAAAAATCGTCAAAAAAAATCGGACAATTTAAAAATAAATTTTTTTTAAACAACTTTTGTTCGATTTTTGTAAAAAAAAAACAATCAAACAAAAACATCATTACTTCATACCCAGCTAGCATTTTCAATCGTGTAAGAGTTACTGGGAGTCTCATGACGAGCGTCTTTGATCGTCGATGACTGCATTTTTTAGTCGTAGAAAATTCCTCACGCGGGAAAAACTGTAACACGTCTGAGATTCTTCCATAGCACAAAGACGCTTCTTGAATCGTTTAAGACGTGGGTAAAGATTATTTAACGCGTCTTTATGTTAAGAATCGTATGAGACTAATGTAGAATTATCTTACTACCCGTGAAATGTTTACCGTATAATTGTTAAAAATGTGATTTATACAGAGAGTCGTAAAAGGTTCATTTTATGATGGTTTGACGAAAGATAAATAAAGTGTAACATTGTTGTTTTTGTACTCTGAAAATAATCATTTAAATATTTTCTTAAGACTTGTATATTATGGCCGTACCTAAACAAAAGCGGCACGCATTTTCTAGTTTTTGAATAGAGCGGCCTCAACGATTTACAATTAGAAAACCCGATTTTGATAGCTCGTTTAATAGTGAAGTTTGCCGCAATTGTAAATTAATAATAGCAATTTAGCTATTTTTTGGTCAATCTAGCGTTTTATCTCTATTTTTACTTATAATTTGTGGGTTTTATTAAACAAGAAAGCTATCACTACTGTTCGTGACACAATGTTGACGCCCTTGCTTTGGTATGGCATATCAGCGTAAAAGATAAGCGAAAGAAAACGTTTCGCCTTCCGATCTTTTTAAGGTATGGCTGTTAAACATTCCAAGATTAAAAAACGAACGTATCAGAAAATGTAATGTTTTATTCAGAACTTGGAGGCTGAAAAAAATCGTCACTTTTTAGAAAAAAATCGTCAAATCGGCACTTTGCTAAGTCTAAATTTACACGTTTCATCTTTTGATGCTCAACTTCTTTTCAATTCCCTTTTGAAGATGCCAATATATTCACACGTAGCAATCGGTTTCAACTTTTTTCGGTTCAAAACAAAAACAATTTTATTAACAGCGAATCAAAGAGAAAAAGAAAAGAAAAAAAAATTACATACAGCCATCCTTGTGCATATGCCAACGAATAAAAACACAAAGCGTACTGACCGAGTACAGGCATCTCCGTACCAACCCCCTTTCTTCTTTCTTCCCTCACCTAAAAACATAAGAGTTGAGCATCAAAAGATGAAACGTGTGAAAGCAGACTAATTCCGGAACAAAAAGTCGTCAAAATGACGATAAATCGTCAAATCTGGCAGCCCTGACTACACCAATGAAAGAAGAGAAAAAACAACAGGCCAAGGTCTATGCAATAGGTCTGCTTAAGAAGCCAGATGTTTAGTTTTAGTTAGCGAAGCCGGTCTTTGTTATACCATAGAGGAGAAAATCCTTTTCCCGGCCGAAGGGCGGCTATACAGAAAAGCTTTAGTTACAAAAAAATAAAAAATCCCGCGATTTTTATACAACATTAAAAAAGCCAAATAAAAACAAAATATTTACAATCGTAAGCAAAATACCTTTCATTCGAGTACCCACACATAGTTATAAGGGTGGGAGGGGCAATTTTTTTACCCCCCAGAGGGACTCAGAAGTCCCGCTCGACCTAAATTTTATTAATTTCGTATTTTTTACACAATTACCTTTAATTTGAGTACCCACACATACCACTAAGTGGGCGGGCCGCTTTTTTTGATCCATGGGGTCCCAGGGGCCTCAGCCCCCTTAAATTTTAATTTTGGTTTTTCTCTTTTTTTATTCCAGAGGGGGTCCAATTTTTTTTTTTCGTACGCTCCGTAAAGTGCACTTTTGCCAAATTTTTTAATATTACTTATTAAATTTCTGTTTTAATTGTAAATTTGTAAGTTTTAAAAAAGTTTGGCAAGTTAAATGATTTTTTTTATAAATTTATTGCCTAGGCTTGCCAGATAAGAAATCCATAAAAGCAGTACATCGCGAAAAAAACGGCAGTACATTAATGTAAAGAGAAGTATTTTTTTTTTTTATTTTATTTACTTAAAACTCGGTACATAAAATAAATAATAAATGTGCTTCGTTAACAATTCCATTTTTTAACGGTATCTGTTATTTGCTTTACTATCTGAAACATAGCAATTAATTTAAGGTTGTCATCTTCTAATTTTTTTAAAAGGCATAATATAGTATTTCCTATGTTGTGCACAAAGCCAAGGTATGCTTCAGCAAATTAATTTTCATTTTATTTAAAACAAGTGAACAACAGCTTTTACGGGCAAGGAAAGCGCTTGATTTCCCACAAAAAATAAATTAAACAATTATTTAATATCGCTAGATTTGATAGTATAAATATAATATGGCAGCACTATGGCAACAATAAACTGGCAGCTCTGCTTGATCATTATTTGTTTACAAAGTTTATTGGACAGTCACATATAAATATGTAATATTAATTAAAATTTTCTAACGCTATAACTTCCCTCCCCAAGTCTCTCAGAAAATAAACTATATCAATATCGATTCAGATTTTTACGCTCTATCGATTGATACTAGGTAGATATGTGCACGCGGAATCGCTTTCGAGTTATTAGTGAAAAACTAAATTTATACATGTACATATAGAGAAAATATAAAAAGTTTGCTGCACTGTAACTTCCCTCCCCAAGTCTCTCAGAAAATAAACTATATCGATATCGATTCAGATTTTTACGCTCTATCGATTGATACTAGGTAGATATGTGCACGCGGAATCGTTTTCGAGTTATTAGTGAAAAACTAAATTTATACATGTACATATAGAGAAAATTTAAAAAGTTTGCTGCACTGTGACTTCCCTCCCCAAGTCTCTCAGAAAATAAACTATATCGATATCGATTCAGATTTTTACGCTCTATCGATTGATACTAGGTAGATATGTGCACGCGGAATCGTTTTCGAGTTATTAGTGAAAAACTAAATTTGTACATGTACATATAGAGAAAATTTAAAAAGTTTGCTGCACTGTAACTTCCCTCCCCAAGTCTCTCAGAAAATAAACTATATCGATATCGATTCAGATTTTTACGCTCTATCGATTGATACTAGGTAGATATGTGCACGCGGAATCGTTTTCGAGTTATTAGTGAAAAACTAAATTTCTACATGTACATATAGAGAAAATTTAAAAAGTTTGCTGCACTGTAACTTCCCTCCCCAAGTCTCTCAGAAAATAAACTATATCGATATCGATTTAGATTTTTACGCTCTATCGATTGATACTAGGTAGATATGTGCACGCGGAATCGTTTTCGAGTTATTAGTGAAAAACTAAATTTATACATGTACATATAGAGAAAATATAAAAAGTTTGCTGCACTGTAACTTCCCTCCCCAAGTCTCTAAGAAAATAAACTATATCGATATCGATTCAGATTTTTACGCTCTATCGATTGATACTAGGTAGATATGTGCACGCGGATTCGTTTCCGAGTTATAAGCGTAAAACTAAATTTGTACATGTACAAATTTTATAAATTTTAAGTTTGCTGCGCTATAATTCTTTATCGGAGGAGTGTCATCTAATAACCTATATTGATATCGATTCCGATTTTTATGCTCTATCGATTGGTACTACCTACATAGACGTGCGCTTATTTGTTTTTATTTTATTAGCGTAAAACTATATGCATGCATATTCATATACATTCAAAACAAAACGCACGTGTTACTAAATACTACTTTTTTTACCAACTGTGAAAAAGTTTGCCAAAAGATGTATAAAAAGTTTGCCAAAAAGTTTGTTTTCTTCACGAAGATTAAAAAGTGAAGAAGATTTTAAATCAAATCTACAAGATTTCGGCCTAATGTAAATGTAGTATAAAAAGTTTGCCAAAAAGTTTGTTTTCTTCACGAAGATCATTTTGTTGCTAGAATTGAGACGGCAAATGTCAAAATGCCTTATTAAAAAAAGTAAATAAACAAAAAAAATGACGACAAACGTCACACACGAAGAAAATCACTGCAAAAAGCTGTGCTTGTGAGCAGCGTTACCGTTGGTGCCACTAAAGTAGCAATTTGACACTTTTTCGTCTGCTTGGATACTATTTGGCCACTTTTACAAAATGCACCTAAATGTGATACTTTTTGTAATTCTTGCGACTTTTTTGATACTTTTTACGTTAGGAAAAGATACTTAAGGCTCAGTTAGTCTTTACTTTCTGTTCTGTTACGAATCAGCTGATTTTTTTTGTTGTTAAAAAACCTGTGAAATTGACGTGAGCCAAGATAGCGTCGACGAAAAAGCGTCGATTTTTGGGAATTTAAAAACCGGGAAACCCAAATACCCAAATAATGGGATTTGCAGAATAAGAACAAAAAATTAGCGTCGAATTTAGGAATTTAAAAAGGGGAAGTATTAATATTTAATATTTTTAACAAAAATACAAGAAATAGCTAACACAAATTAAAAATACACTATTTGGAACAACATGAGCTATGCGTGCAAAAAATCGCCCGTGCTGTTCCCGAGATAATTGGGTTCATCCAAAATGGTCAGTAAAAAGCGTTGCTGATTTATCCCATGGAACACAGGCTTTTGCACGGTATAAACTGTATATATTCTGAAAGCTAATAGTTTTCCGGACAAAAACAGCGATGCGTGCAAAAAATCGCCCGTGTTGTTCCCGAGATATCTGGGTTCATCCAAAATGGTCAGTAAAAAGCGTTGCTGATTTATCACATGCGAAACACGAATATTGATGTCCGTGTGAACATGGTATCATGCCATTGGCTTTTGAGTTTACACATGCAACCAGCGTTGCCAGAAGATTTGGAAGGAAAATCTTCATTTGGCGAAAAAAATCTTATTTTGAAGAGAAAAATATTTAAATTTACCTCAAGGCAAAGAAGTAAAAATTATTAATTTTTTAATTAAATTTTAGCATTATATTTTTTATACCGTTGTTTTATCGAAGGCATTTGGAGAAAATGGCATTAAAAGAAGCTCATTGAAAACATTTGGTTTTTCCTAAATATATTCCTAATGGAACTGTTATTAAAATAATGTTGGTACACCTTTTAAGGCACTAATGTATACATACTTTGTTTAAAAATTATTATAAACATGGAATGTGGAATTTTCAAACCAAAAGCTTCTTAACCCTAGGTAACTTTTTACCTCGTGGACCTCTTGGTCAGGCCAGACCCCAATTAGAACAGCTAAAAATCCCAATTAAATAAAAGTTAAATAGATATATTTTTTATATATTAGTTTTCGTTAAGCTAATTGGGCCTAATGTATTAATGTAAATAAAAAACCTTTTTTACATGTTTCTCCCAACGTTTCGTCAATTATTTGTTGATATCTTCAGGGGTTGTAATTACTAAGTAGTTTTCCACATTAAATTATACATTGAATGTTACACAGCTTACATAAAACATTTTACATATAATTAAATTAAACACACAACTTATTTAAGTTAAGTTTAAGTTTATTTAAGTTTAAGTTGTGTGTTTAATTTAATTATATGTAAAATGTTTTATGTAAGCTGTGTAACATTCAATGTATAATTTAATGTGGAAAACTACTTAGTAATTACAACCCCTGAAGATGTCAACAAATAATTGACGAAACGTTGGGAGAAACATGTAAAAAAGGTTTTTTATTTACATTAATACATTAGGCCCAATTAGCTTAACGAAAACTAATATATAATATCTAAACAACTTGACCAAAAAAATAACAAACAGATATATTTTTTGTTGAACGTATGCTTATTATTTGAGATTATTCGAATTTATTATATAATTTTATTATTTTATTTTACATGCAAGTCATCGAATATGTTGTCACTTATTTTGTACATGTACATATAGAGAAAATATAAAAAGTTTGCTGCACTGTAACTTCCCTCCCCAAGTCTCTAAGAAAATAAACTATATCGATATCGATTCAGATTTTTACGCTCTATCGATTGATACTAGGTAGATATGTGCACGCGGATTCGTTTCCGAGTTATAAGCGTAAAACTAAATTTGTACATGTACAAATTTTATAAATTTTAAGTTTGCTGCGCTATAATTCTTTATCGGAGGAGTGTCATCTAATAACCTATATTGATATCGATTCCGATTTTTATGCTCTATCGATTGGTACTACCTACATAGACGTGCGCTTATTTGTTTTTATTTTATTAGCGTAAAACTATATGCATGCATATTCATATACATTCAAAACAAAACGCACGTGTTACTAAATACTACTTTTTTTATCGCTCTATCGATTGATACTAGGTAGATATGTGCACGCGGATTCGTTTCCGAGTTATAAGCGTAAAACTAAATTTGTACATGTACAAATTTTATAAATTTTAAGTTTGCTGCGCTATAATTCTTTATCGGAGGAGTGTCATCTAATAACCTATATTGATATCGATTCCGATTTTTATGCTCTATCGATTGGTACTACCTACATAGACGTGCGCTTATTTGTTTTTATTTTATTAGCGTAAAACTATATGCATGCATATTCATATACATTCAAAACAAAACGCACGTGTTACTAAATACTACTTTTTTTACCAACTGTGAAAAAGTTTGCCAAAAGATGTATAAAAAGTTTGCCAAAAAGTTTGTTTTCTTCACGAAGATTAAAAAGTGAAGAAGATTTTAAATCAAATCTACAAGATTTCGGCCTAATGTAAATGTAGTATAAAAAGTTTGCCAAAAAGTTTGTTTTCTTCACGAAGATCATTTTGTTGCTAGAATTGAGACGGCAAATGTCAAAATGCCTTATTAAAAAAAGTAAATAAACAAAAAAAATGACGACAAACGTCACACACGAAGAAAATCACTGCAAAAAGCTGTGCTTGTGAGCAGCGTTACCGTTGGTGCCACTAAAGTAGCAATTTGACACTTTTTCGTCTGCTTGGATACTATTTGGCCACTTTTACAAAATGCACCTAAATGTGATACTTTTTGTAATTCTTGCGACTTTTTTGATACTTTTTACGTTAGGAAAAGATACTTAAGGCTCAGTTAGTCTTTACTTTCTGTTCTGTTACGAATCAGCTGATTTTTTTTGTTGTTAAAAAACCTGTGAAATTGACGTGAGCCAAGATAGCGTCGACGAAAAAGCGTCGATTTTTGGGAATTTAAAAACCGGGAAACCCAAATACCCAAATAATGGGATTTGCAGAATAAGAACAAAAAATTAGCGTCGAATTTAGGAATTTAAAAAGGGGAAGTATTAATATTTAATATTTTTAACAAAAATACAAGAAATAGCTAACACAAATTAAAAATACACTATTTGGAACAACATGAGCTATGCGTGCAAAAAATCGCCCGTGCTGTTCCCGAGATAATTGGGTTCATCCAAAATGGTCAGTAAAAAGCGTTGCTGATTTATCCCATGGAACACAGGCTTTTGCACGGTATAAACTGTATATATTCTGAAAGCTAATAGTTTTCCGGACAAAAACAGCGATGCGTGCAAAAAATCGCCCGTGTTGTTCCCGAGATATCTGGGTTCATCCAAAATGGTCAGTAAAAAGCGTTGCTGATTTATCACATGCGAAACACGAATATTGATGTCCGTGTGAACATGGTATCATGCCATTGGCTTTTGAGTTTACACATGCAACCAGCGTTGCCAGAAGATTTGGAAGGAAAATCTTCATTTGGCGAAAAAAATCTTATTTTGAAGAGAAAAATATTTAAATTTACCTCAAGGCAAAGAAGTAAAAATTATTAATTTTTTAATTAAATTTTAGCATTATATTTTTTATACCGTTGTTTTATCGAAGGCATTTGGAGAAAATGGCATTAAAAGAAGCTCATTGAAAACATTTGGTTTTTCCTAAATATATTCCTAATGGAACTGTTATTAAAATAATGTTGGTACACCTTTTAAGGCACTAATGTATACATACTTTGTTTAAAAATTATTATAAACATGGAATGTGGAATTTTCAAACCAAAAGCTTCTTAACCCTAGGTAACTTTTTACCTCGTGGACCTCTTGGTCAGGCCAGACCCCAATTAGAACAGCTAAAAATCCCAATTAAATAAAAGTTAAATAGATATATTTTTTATATATTAGTTTTCGTTAAGCTAATTGGGCCTAATGTATTAATGTAAATAAAAAACCTTTTTTACATGTTTCTCCCAACGTTTCGTCAATTATTTGTTGATATCTTCAGGGGTTGTAATTACTAAGTAGTTTTCCACATTAAATTATACATTGAATGTTACACAGCTTACATAAAACATTTTACATATAATTAAATTAAACACACAACTTATTTAAGTTAAGTTTAAGTTTATTTAAGTTTAAGTTGTGTGTTTAATTTAATTATATGTAAAATGTTTTATGTAAGCTGTGTAACATTCAATGTATAATTTAATGTGGAAAACTACTTAGTAATTACAACCCCTGAAGATGTCAACAAATAATTGACGAAACGTTGGGAGAAACATGTAAAAAAGGTTTTTTATTTACATTAATACATTAGGCCCAATTAGCTTAACGAAAACTAATATATAATATCTAAACAACTTGACCAAAAAAATAACAAACAGATATATTTTTTGTTGAACGTATGCTTATTATTTGAGATTATTCGAATTTATTATATAATTTTATTATTTTATTTTACATGCAAGTCATCGAATATGTTGTCACTTATTTTGTACATGTACATATAGAGAAAATATAAAAAGTTTGCTGCACTGTAACTTCCCTCCCCAAGTCTCTAAGAAAATAAACTATATCGATATCGATTCAGATTTTTACGCTCTATCGATTGATACTAGGTAGATATGTGCACGCGGATTCGTTTCCGAGTTATAAGCGTAAAACTAAATTTGTACATGTACAAATTTTATAAATTTTAAGTTTGCTGCGCTATAATTCTTTATCGGAGGAGTGTCATCTAATAACCTATATTGATATCGATTCCGATTTTTATGCTCTATCGATTGGTACTACCTACATAGACGTGCGCTTATTTGTTTTTATTTTATTAGCGTAAAACTATATGCATGCATATTCATATACATTCAAAACAAAACGCACGTGTTACTAAATACTACTTTTTTTACCAACTGTGAAAAAGTTTGCCAAAAGATGTATAAAAAGTTTGCCAAAAAGTTTGTTTTCTTCACGAAGATTAAAAAGTGAAGAAGATTTTAAATCAAATCTACAAGATTTCGGCCTAATGTAAATGTAGTATAAAAAGTTTGCCAAAAAGTTTGTTTTCTTCACGAAGATCATTTTGTTGCTAGAATTGAGACGGCAAATGTCAAAATGCCTTATTAAAAAAAGTAAATAAACAAAAAAAATGACGACAAACGTCACACACGAAGAAAATCACTGCAAAAAGCTGTGCTTGTGAGCAGCGTTACCGTTGGTGCCACTAAAGTAGCAATTTGACACTTTTTCGTCTGCTTGGATACTATTTGGCCACTTTTACAAAATGCACCTAAATGTGATACTTTTTGTAATTCTTGCGACTTTTTTGATACTTTTTACGTTAGGAAAAGATACTTAAGGCTCAGTTAGTCTTTACTTTCTGTTCTGTTACGAATCAGCTGATTTTTTTTGTTGTTAAAAAACCTGTGAAATTGACGTGAGCCAAGATAGCGTCGACGAAAAAGCGTCGATTTTTGGGAATTTAAAAACCGGGAAACCCAAATACCCAAATAATGGGATTTGCAGAATAAGAACAAAAAATTAGCGTCGAATTTAGGAATTTAAAAAGGGGAAGTATTAATATTTAATATTTTTAACAAAAATACAAGAAATAGCTAACACAAATTAAAAATACACTATTTGGAACAACATGAGCTATGCGTGCAAAAAATCGCCCGTGCTGTTCCCGAGATAATTGGGTTCATCCAAAATGGTCAGTAAAAAGCGTTGCTGATTTATCCCATGGAACACAGGCTTTTGCACGGTATAAACTGTATATATTCTGAAAGCTAATAGTTTTCCGGACAAAAACAGCGATGCGTGCAAAAAATCGCCCGTGTTGTTCCCGAGATATCTGGGTTCATCCAAAATGGTCAGTAAAAAGCGTTGCTGATTTATCACATGGAACAGCATGGGCGATTTTTTGCACGCATCGCTCTTTTTGTCCGGAAAACTATTAGCTTTCAGAATATATACAGTTTATACCGTGCAAAAGCCTGTGTTCCATGGGATAAATCAGCAACGCTTTTTACTGACCATTTTGGATGAACCCAGATATCTCGGGAACAGCACGGGCGATTTTTTGCACGCATCGCTCTTTTTGTCCGGAAAACTATTAGCTTTCAGAATATATACAGTTTAAACCGTGCAAAAGCCTGTGTTCCATGGGATAAATCAGCAACGCTTTTTACTGACCATTTTGGATGAACCCAGATATCTCGGGAACAGCACGGGCGATTTTTTGCACGCATAGCTCATGTTGTTCCAAATAGTGTATTTTTAATTTGTGTTAGCTATTTCTTGTATTTTTGTTAAAAATATTAAATATTAATACTTCCCCTTTTTAAATTCCTAAATTCGACGCTAATTTTTTGTTCTTATTCTGCAAATCCCATTATTTGGGTATTTGGGTTTCCCGGTTTTTAAATTCCCAAAAATCGACGCTATTTCGTCGACGCTATCTTGGCTCACGTAAAAAGTTTACTGAGTATTTGCTACTGGAAAACAGGGTTGTCAGACTTGGGGATTTATCCCCAAAGTTGGGGATTTCATGTGAACAAAAAGGACAAGGAAAGTCATTTGGGGATTGGGGATTTTTTTGGGGATTTCAAAAAAGATTTCGGGGATTTTTTGGGGATTTTAAACTTTTTTATTATATATGAATAAAAATAGCAAAACTTTTATCTTACTCTTATATAGTGTAAAGGGTCCTAATTAACATTATCATTTTTATTAAGTGTGTAAAAGGTACTTTATAAACTTGTTATTTTTCTTGAGTGAGTGTTTAAAAAAAAAGAATTTTAAAATAGAATCTAAAATCGTTGAAAACACATAAAATTTTTGATTTTTTAAAGACAATTTTGAAGCAAATATGAATGTATTCCCCAAAAATAAGTAAATATGAAAAATCATATAATAAAGATTGGGAAAAAATTCTAAGCTATTGGTTAGTAGTTATGATGCGTTATATACAATACAATATGATGGGTCGAAGTACTAAATAAATTTGGATATATGTATTTTTATTGTTGATTATAAGGATGACTTTAACCGATTGAACAAGCTCCAAATTCTTATAAACTGGCTCATTCGTCTTCAAAAACAGCATATTGTTCTGCTTGTAATTCCTCACTGGAATCGCATAAAAAGGATTTAAGAAAACATACAGAAACCAGTCCCTACAAACAAAATAAAATGATTTTTTTGACTAAAAATTTTTATTTGGGGATTTTTGGGGATTTCTTATTAACATTTGTCTTACCTTTTTTTAAAAAAAAATTTAAATTTGGTCAGAAAAACAACAAACAAAAAATATTAATTTTTTAAGGTTTTGTTTTTTGTGGATTTGGGAATCTGGGGATTTTTGGGGATATTTTTTTAATTTTTTGGGGACAAGGACAAAAAGTACCTGGCAGCCCTGCTGGAAAAGTACGCAGACAGAAATATCATCAAAGAAAATCTTTTCGAAATAGTCGAATCTCATGCCATGTTCATATGACGATATAAACCACTCGTTTCGCTCTCTGAAACTAGTTTGCCAAACATGCTGTTCATACGATTCATTCTTGTTTCATTTTGACATTTTTTTTGTGTTGTTAGTGTGATTTTTTTTTTTAAATAGATAAAAAAGTAAATAAAACTCAAAAATATATTATTTAACACTTTTATTAATATTATTATGTTATAATTATCACTTTATTTTATAAAACATGAATTTTTATTTGGTTTTTTTTTCTTTGTTTTGATTTTTTTGAGAGCTAGTTCAGATAAACTAACGATAAATGATATCAAAATTGGAGATGATAGTACATTTTTCCTGTCTCAAAATGAAAGCCCTGTTTCGCTCTCAAAATTTTGTATGGGGAAACAAGTCGTTTCAATCAAGGTATATTTACACAAGGTAAACTCGTTGGCCCATATGTTTGTCAGCTGTTTACCCCTAGTTGGAGCCAAAACGTCAAATTGCGTGTATATGAGCCAAAATTTGTACATGTGTGCGTTAAATTGTTTTTGTTTTATATGAAGACAATTTTGACAAATTGGCTCCATTTATAGAGCAGCATGTCTACACTCCCAAATGAGTCTACCTTGTGTAAATATACCTTGGTTTCAATCATGTTTGTGGCGCGAAACAGGAATAAGAGAGCGAAACACGAATATTGATGTCCGTGTGAACATGGTATCATGCCATTGGCTTTTGAGTTTACACATGCAACCAGCGTTGCCAGAAGATTTGGAAGGAAAATCTTCATTTGGCGAAAAAAATCTTATTTTGAAGAGAAAAATATTTAAATTTACCTCAAGGCAAAGAAGTAAAAATTATTAATTTTTTAATTAAATTTTAGCATTATATTTTTTATACCGTTGTTTTATCGAAGGCATTTGGAGAAAATGGCATTAAAAGAAGCTCATTGAAAACATTTGGTTTTTCCTAAATATATTCCTAATGGAACTGTTATTAAAATAATGTTGGTACACCTTTTAAGGCACTAATGTATACATACTTTGTTTAAAAATTATTATAAACATGGAATGTGGAATTTTCAAACCAAAAGCTTCTTAACCCTAGGTAACTTTTTACCTCGTGGACCTCTTGGTCAGGCCAGACCCCAATTAGAACAGCTAAAAATCCCAATTAAATAAAAGTTAAATAGATATATTTTTTATATATTAGTTTTCGTTAAGCTAATTGGGCCTAATGTATTAATGTAAATAAAAAACCTTTTTTACATGTTTCTCCCAACGTTTCGTCAATTATTTGTTGATATCTTCAGGGGTTGTAATTACTAAGTAGTTTTCCACATTAAATTATACATTGAATGTTACACAGCTTACATAAAACATTTTACATATAATTAAATTAAACACACAACTTATTTAAGTTAAGTTTAAGTTTATTTAAGTTTAAGTTGTGTGTTTAATTTAATTATATGTAAAATGTTTTATGTAAGCTGTGTAACATTCAATGTATAATTTAATGTGGAAAACTACTTAGTAATTACAACCCCTGAAGATGTCAACAAATAATTGACGAAACGTTGGGAGAAACATGTAAAAAAGGTTTTTTATTTACATTAATACATTAGGCCCAATTAGCTTAACGAAAACTAATATATAATATCTAAACAACTTGACCAAAAAAATAACAAACAGATATATTTTTTGTTGAACGTATGCTTATTATTTGAGATTATTCGAATTTATTATATAATTTTATTATTTTATTTTACATGCAAGTCATCGAATATGTTGTCACTTATTTTGCACATTGCTTTTTCGCATCTAAGTGAAACGAGTTTTCCGCTTTGTTTTTGTAGTTAAATTGAACTTAGCTCATAACGTAGTTTTCAGATTTGATTCAAACTTGATTAATTCAACTCAGAACATATCATTTATAGAATTTACGTTTCTGTTTTTTTGATAATTTGTCCTATTTGAAAAACATTGCAAGAAGAAAAATTTGATCTGGCCAAGAGGGTAATTTCATAAACTTCTACATAAAAATAAAATTTTACCCCACCAATCTGCTCCAATCGAATCGTTTCAGCACACATCATTTATAGAATTCACATCTTTTGCTATATTCCAAAAATATGGCAAGCAAAACACAAATTTGGTCTGGCCAGACTAAGACGGTAATCCTAGGGTTAAGTTTTATTAGTTTTACCTTTTGGTACTAAATAAATGAACTTTTTTGTTCTTTAATATATTTAACTTTATAAAAATATGGTTTTTCTTTTTACAAATAATTTTTTTTCATCAATATTCCCAAAATAAGCAACCGCTTATCTAAGATGCTTTTTAAATATTTTGTATGCCCAGAGGTGATGCCATTAGGATACGAAAGATACATTTTTGGCTTCGCATCTTTTGAATCTGTACCCAAAATCTATTAAAATTTATTTAGACTGATCATCCTAACCGACTCAATACTAATACAATACTAATAATGGTGAAAGAAAACATTATGGAATCTTCAACATACGATCCACCTAAATCGAGGATTACTAGTAGTGCAAAATTGTTCTAAGGAAATATGAACATCTTTTTTATATTCAGGAAATTTATATGAACTTTCGGATAGTATAAACGTCTTAACTCGTATATTTTTGTTTACAAAATGAATTTGCTTTGATAATATAAAACATTAACTTTAAAGTTTGCTTACTGAATTTTTAAAAATTACATGCCGGATAGTATAAACGTCTTAACTCGTATATTAATGTTTACAAAATGAATTTGCTTTGATAATATAAAACATTAACTTTAAAGTTTGCTTACTGAATTTTTAAAAATTACATGCCCTAATATTTACGACTTAAATAAATATAAAAATGAATTTATATGATATAATTTTCTCTACAATATTCATTGAATATGAAAAAAATGTTATGTTCATAAATGTTAAACGTTAAAAATGAATTTTAAAATTTTTTTCAAAATGTATCTTTTTGGGAAAAAGTGTATCTTTTTGGAAACTAAAATGTATCTTGCTCGAAATCTCACTGGCAACACTGATGCATTTTTGTGTATGCTAGACAATGGGTACAAAAGTGTGCAAAACCAATAGACAACAAGATGATACAAAACCTCATTGTTTTAAAAATTGACTGTTTAAAAAACTGCAAAAAGTATGTATGTTGTACAAACTTAAAGTTAAGAATTTTTATTTCTAAAAATAAAAAATCTTAATTTGGGAAAAAAGATCTTCAAATCTTATTTTGGTCAAAAAATCTTAAAAAATAAGATAAAATCTTCATTCTGGCAACGCTGCATGCCACTGCGAGTTCATTTTCAAAATGTCGTTGAAGCGTCAACTTGAGATATAATTTGTTTACTTCTCAAATAAAAAAAGAACCAAAAAAGCAAATAGAGTTACCGAGTTAATCATATAGGCACATTTTTGGGGAAATGGTTTACATTTATTTATATAATGTGCGTTCGTTTACTTTTCCAGTAAAATCCAGTAGATGAGTAATATGAAAATTCTACAAATTTATGTGTACGCGAACGCATTTCAGTAAAATCCAGTACAAATTTTGGGGTAAACGAACGCAGCTATAATCATTTTTTTTAACAATATTAATGCTCTATAATTAACAAACTTGCTTTTATTAATGCGCTTTTCAAAAAATTCATCATAATAATACATTTATCATTTTAAAACTTTAATTACAATTTGACAGTAATCCAGTAAATTAGCATTAAATTTTTAACAGGGTAATATTGGTCATCGTTTTGTCATTTACAGTGCAGCCACACGGTCAAGTTGTTCTTGATAGTCTTTTACATATACTGTTTGTCAAAATTTCCAAAAATTGATAGTTGTGACGTAGGCTGCATTCAAGTTTTGAGCAATTTACTTTCAAGATGCCATCAAGAAAAAAATTTATAAAGAGAAACGAAAAATTTGCTCACTAACCTTCAAATCAGCTGTTTTCTTGAACGTAAATTGAAACACTCACTGGCATGAGAATTTTAAAGGCAAGTTCGCATCAATTTTTAAAAGTATGAGTGTATTGGTAAAAAAGTGTGAGTGTATTAAAACTTGATAGGCAAAACTTGATCGTGTAACCCTCAAGTTAGTGGCATGCAAGTGTCAAATTTCCACTCGCATGCAATTTTTGCTGCCACTGGAGCTGCCATTGCGAAAAATGTGAGTGAGTTTTCCGAACTGGCAGTCACAGAGCACACAGAGGCGTCCCGAGACAGAAAATATTGTATTTTTTTCTGTCTTTTTCTTCGATAGCTGCCCTTTTTGCATTTTTTGTTTTGACTACGCAATTTGGGTTGATAGTGGCGGCCTGTTTTTACACATTGCCACTTCACTATCAAAAATCGTTGTCTTTCTGTTTCTTCGAAAGCTGCCCTCGCAAATGACTTAGGCATTTTTCATACGTCACTTTTTTCATCTTTGTATGCTTTGTGCTGGCAGTGGCATGTGTAAATGCTAGGTTAGAAAAATAATAAAAATAGAAGCTAACTTTCCCTCAACAATAAATTTCAGTGTATTTATCAAATATAAAAAATTGGGAATTTAGCACGTCATACAAAAATCTTATTAATAGTAAATTTTGTATTCCCAAAAAATAACTTTGATAAAAAAATTTATTGACTTGTAAAAAAGATAATTATTTTAAAAAAAGACATTATTTAATAGTACATGTGTATTTATGTAAATAAATATATTGTTAAAATTAGATTTATCTTAGAATTATTTATAGTTTTAGTTATAAGTTTTTATGTCGTATTAGGACAAATTGTTATTTTCTCCCCTGTATTTTAGACTTTAGATTTAATCATGGATTTAATTGTAGAATTTTAAATAATTCGAATAAAATGTTCTGGAATCAACTAGAAGGTTCTTGAATCTACTACTCAACTACTACTTTTGGTTCTGAACTATAAACACAGGATAACTGATATAACCCCCCGTTTCCACAAGTAAAAGTTCGAAAAACTCAATACACTCACACTTTTTCACTAACATTCACACAATTTTTGTACTTTCAGCCAATCGGCTGTTTCCTCGATTTTTCGCTGATAATACGTATACACTACTTCCAAGTAATTACTTGCATGTGGAAACGTAAGGTAAGCTTAATCTTCGTACAGACGGTGGTCAGATCTTACAATGTTGTCATTAAAATTTACTAAAAATGTCTCGGAACTGTGTGAACATTGTACGCTCTTTTCATTTTCCCTCGCCTGGGTAGCTATCTTGTCGAGATGCGAGGGCTTAAGTGCACTCTACGATTCTGATCTCATGGGATGATGTATGTGATGAATACGTCCTTGCGGGAGGTAGAGAACACTGAAGGGGTGTGCAACTAAAGGTTACTCATCTTGTCAAGATAATGAGGCGGTAGTGGAATGCACACTTCCGGTCCATTATCAGTACATATAGCACGGCGTGTCAGCCCGCGGGTTCGCCCCTTGCAAGGTGGAGGCTTTACCAGTGGATGGGGCGCGAAATATGCACTTTTAAGGACAACGTGGTTGGTAGCAGTGCCGAGGTCCTTGGTGGCTAGTTAGTGCGTAAAGAAACTAGTCGTTAACAGCTCCCCTCAGCGTCAGGGCAAAGCGCTGTTGTACGTTAGTTGCCTAGTCCACGCACGCCGTCACTGCGTGGTTCGGTCCGTCTTTTACGAGCAAACTCGTGGGAACAAAATGAATACCTCCTTTTTAAAACAAAAAACGAACACAAAAACCGCAAACTGCAAAGACACGACGGACGGGATTGACCAGGGTCAGTCGGACGTCACGGTCTGTGAGGTGGGGAGTACCCTCTCGACTGTTCATGAGAACATAATTGAACAGGAGGGACAGGTACTGACCGACCTTTACGTGGATAGTCTTCTGGGAGTATCGAGTGACTCCTGTGGTGAAACCGAGGCTACTCAAGGGTTAGAGGGGCTGACTCTGCTCTCTGACACGGAGCCACTCTCATCTGTGAGGCCAGGGGTCACTCGGGAGAAGATTGTTCGGCAGGACGCCGTGGAGGATGGGCCAAACGCCCCTCCATGAGACATTAAGAACTCCAGCCGAACGAAGGAGGAGAAGGCGCAGAACGGAACAAGGAGTTTTCTAGCATATCCGGATAAGATGGCGAAGAGAGATCCTTCAACGTTCTCCGCGAGGGATAGGCACCTTCTGAGAAGGCACCGACTAAGCGTCGCCAAATTCGAAAGAATTTACGGCCCTGTCAGTACCGTGCTTGGTTGGCCCTATCCTTGGAGAAAGCTGGTGGATGAAGTCGCCGACCCGGACACTACTCAAAAGAGTACAGGGCCGTTGGCGTCGTCAACCTGCCGTGGAGAGATGGAGAAAGGAGGGGTTGCCCCGATGACCAAAGCGCTCATGTCTTCGGAACGAGCCGCGGAGGATAAGGGGGCGATACCCAAGGAGGTAAGCAAAGTGGCTAAGGCAGCGGACACGGGGAAGAAGACTGGTAATCCTACGTCTGATTCCACTAGTGGCTCTCGTAAGGAGGCCAATAGGGGAAAAGGTGCGGGCAGGAACAAGCCTTCTAAACTAGTCATGCCGGAGTCATCGAGCTCAGTGAGGAGGGTTGGTACATCTCCGGCTGAAGCTCCTAATGGCTCTAATAAGGAGACCATTAAGAGGATCAGATCTGGGGATGATCAACCTGCTTCATCGAACAAAAGATTAAAGAAGTCGACGAGCCTGGAAGGTCATCTGAAAGTGGCTGTCATCGATCGGAATGATCCGGATGGGAGGATCAATGCCGAGCTATGGCAGTTAGTGGAGGCTAGGCTTATCGACGAGCTGGCAGCATTCAAGGGCAAAGAGGAGGACGTATCCTTCAATGGTGCGGACTGGGTTAAGGGAGTGAAGGTTGTCAATTGTCAATTGATGGCATTTTTCCAGCCATGCTCTGCAACATTCCGGACAATGCATCATTTCTGCTGGCGAATGTATTCAAGAAGTGCCTCAGTAGGAGGTATCTGCCTAGCGGGTGGAGAGAGGTTAGGGTGATTTTTATAACCAAGGCTGGTAAAGCAGGCCACTCGAAACCGGGGGATTTAAGACCTATTAGTTTGTCTTCATTTTTGTTGAAGACTCTTGAGAGACTAATATATCTCTATCTCAGAAGTAATATTGAGACCCGCCTTATTAGCAACGCTCAACATGCTTACCTGAAGGGTAAATCTGTTGAGAGCGCGTTACATAAGGTGGAGGGTTGTATTGAGCACGGTCTGAGGCATAGGGAATATACTCTCGCCGCGTTTCTGGTTATAGAAGGAGCCTTTAATAACATTAGGATTGAGGCGATTAGAGATTCGTTGTTGGAGTTGGGAGTTGAGGACTTTCTGGTAGAGTGGATAGTCTGCATGCTTGGCAGTAGGATTATAAACTCGAGCCTGGGGGTCATGTGATAAGGAGGAGGGTTACCAGGGGGACACCACAAGGGGGGGTTCTATCACCTCTACTGTGGTTGCTTGCGGTCAACGGGATTCTTAGGTCATTTAATTCCATGGGCAGGAAAGTTGTTGCCTACGCGGACGACATAGTTCTGCTGGTCAGGGGAAAATGTATGTCCACGATCGGGGAAATTATGCAGGTGATGAACTCTCGGCATAGGCAAAGGATAGGGGAGTGGGTGTTAACCCTGTGAAGATTGAGCTGGTGCTATTTACCAGAAGGTATAGGATAGAGGGATTTAGGGGGCCAGTGCTAGATGGCGTCGAGTTACCTCTATCGGACGGAGCAAAGTATTTGGGTAATTTTCTGGACTGCAAACTGTCTTGGAAGAGAAATGCTCAGGAGAGGATGAGAAGGGGACTCAATGCATACTACACATGCAGGAACTCCATTGGTAAGAACTGGGATCTTAGGCCGGATATGGTAAACTGGATTTACACATCGGTTGCTAGGCCTATACTTACCTATGGATGCACTGTTTGGTTGGGTGCGTTGGGAGTGGATAGCTATAGGAAGATGCTCAGCAAGGTTCAAAGAAGTGCATCTCTTGGCAGCGCTGGACATCCTACTATATCTGTCCCTTATTGAGTATTATGTGAGGAGTGTGGCTGTTAGGAACTTACTTAGACTTTACGAGTCTTCCTTAGTTAGACCTAGGCGGGATGTTCACACAAGAATTTTGTACGAGATGGGTCTGCTTGATCAGGGTTGTATGACCCTGGACTTCGGTGCAACACAACCAGTGGAGTTCCCGGATAGGAAAATTTGGAGTGGATTCAATGGACTGTTTGAGGGGTGGGCAGTAATTACGGATGGATCCAAGATGGAAACCGGCACTGGTGCCGGTGTATATATCGCGGACACCGAGGTGAAAAGGTCATTCAGACTCCCCGATGAGTGCAGTGTCTTCCAGGCTGACATCCTAGCGATCTGGAGGGCGACGGAGGTGATACTGGAACACATCGTGGGTGGATCTGTGGTGACAATTTACGTCGATAGTGATGCTCTTGGTGGACTCATGGAGGCATTCAATGTGAGGCTGTGTTGGGTACCTGGACACTGCATGGTTGATGGGAATGAGGTGGCCGACGAACTCGCGAGAGGGGGTTCGAATCTGGACTTAGGGGTAAGAGACAGTTGGGTTAAGCCCCCCCCTATGTTACTACTATGGGGTGATACGGGAGAAAGTCCGTGATGACGTTAACCGATCCTGGGGGGACAGAACGGATTGCAGGGTGTCCAGGGCACTATGGCCAAGATTGGACGCGGGGGCAACCAGGGTTCTACTTGGATTGGATAGGGGTAGTCTTGGAACGCTTATAGGGTTCTTGACGGGTCATTGTCCTGTCAGGGCTTTTGCGGGCAGATGGGACAACGCCATACCGGACTTCTGCAGATTGTGCGATGATTCAGAGGAACTGGAGACGATCGAGCATGTACTGTGCCATTGTCCCAGAATGCAGGGTCTCAGGCAGAAGTGGCTAGGAGATAGGTTTCACGACGAACTGGGGTGCATCGCTGGATGTAATCCGGCTGATCTACTGGGGTTTGCCAGGGAAATAGTGCGGTTGTTTCTGTTGAGGGGACTGTAGAGAGGGCAATAGTTCTACGCGAAATCTTCTAACTTTCTATCTCTCTTAATTTTTCTCTCTTTCTTTCCTCAGTAAACGGATTCAAAAATCTTATCAGGAAGGCCAAGAGACAGTCATGGAGGAAATTCTGCAGCGATGTGGAAAACTCCTCGGAGACTAGTCGGCTACGTAAGATTTTATCCTCTAAACCAGCTATTCCATCCTATATACGGAAGATGGACGGATCCTGGACCACAAACAGTCGGGACACCCTTGAGGTCCTGATGAATACACACTTCCCAGGTTGCACTGATGATGTGCCTAGGGAAAGAACATTTAGTGGCACTCGGGATATCTCTAATATTCCGATAACTCGCCATCGTGTGGAATGGGCGGTCAAAAGCTTCCATCCCTTTAAATCTCCAGGCCCGGATGGCATTATCCCAGCGGACCTGCAAAAGAACCTGGGAATATTGATGCCATGGCTCTTGGCAATATTTAGAGCCTGTCTGAGCCTCTCACATGTCCCATCAACTTGGACAACATATAAGATCGTCTTCATCCCAAAGAGTGGGAAGACATCTCACACTATGGCTAAAGACTTTAGACCAATTAGTCTATCCTCCTTTCTACTGAAAACACTGGAGAGGATTTTGGATATTCATATTAGATCATCATTGGGACACAATTCCTTGTCACTGGCTCAGCACGCCTACACGAAGGGAAGGTCCACTGAAACTGCGCTTCACTAATTGGTGGGCCACATAGAGAGATCCCTGCACTACAAGGAATTTGCTTTAGTTGCATTCCTGGATATTGAGGGCGCTTTCAACAACGTTAGACCTGAATCGGTTATTAACGCAATGAGACATTTGGAAATCGACCCGGCGATTATTCAATTTGTCAGCAGCATCTTGCACTTCAGGCGTATCGAATCCAACTTAGGCGCCTGGAACATCTCCAAGGCTGCGACTAGGGGCACCCCGCAAGGTGGTGTACTCTCACCATTACTTTGGAATCTGAATACCCTACTCAGGGCCATGGAAAGGACGTGCTGCAGAACGGTTGCATATGCGGATGACGTTGCAGTTGTGGCTCTGGGTAAAGATCCCAGACTATTGTCTGAACTAATGGAGTCCGCATTGGACGTCCTAACAAAATGGTGCCAGGGATGTGGACTGGATGTAAATCCTGCCAAAACGGAACTGGTACTTTTCACAAGGAGATACAAAATTCCCAAATTTGATACCCCGAGGATAAAGGGGGTCTCACTAAAAATGTCTGACAGCGCCAAGTATCTTGGGCTAATATTGGAAAGCAAACTGAACTGGAGGATGAACACCATTTCCAGGACTAATAAGGCGGCAACTGCATTGTATTTCTGCAATAGGGCCATTGGTCTTAACTAGGGAATTAACCCGAGGAATGTATACTGGCTATACGAATGTGTCATTAAACCCATTCTATTCTACGGGGCAGCTGTTTGGTGGCCGGCGCTCAAGGTGAATAGTCATCAAACTGGGTTTGAACGTACAATGAGAATGGTGGCGATAGCGGTAACAGGTGCCATTAGAACAACCCCCTCTAAGGCATTGTTTACGATTTTAAACTGGTTACCACCAGACATTTTGGCTAAAAGGCTGGCTGCGAACGCGGCGGTAAGACTAAGGGCCACTGGAGCATGGAGGGATTTCAATATCGGACATGCTAATATTCTGAACGAAATTATTTGGCACATGGATGTTGATTATGTCACACCCGAGCCGATCTTTGATCCTGGCTTCACGGTAAGCATTTTGGATAACGTGGTCCACTATGATGACTTACAAATTCCCGCGAATGCAATTCAAATCTTCACGGACGGGTCTAAAACACTGTATGGTGTCGGTTCTGGCATATACTCCGAGCAGCTAAACTGGAGCATTCCTATGAGGCTGCCGGACCACTTCAGTGTCATCCAGGCCGAGATAATGGCCATCCACACAGCCGCGAGACGCATCCGATACGGTGAAATATCTGGAAGTGATATTCACATTATTACCGATAGCAAGGCGGCCATAAGATCCCTGGAGAATGTGTTCATTACATCGAGAATTGTCCGAGAATGCCGGATGTCTCTGGATGAGATAGCGAGACATTCACTGGTCACCCTTAATTGGGTCCCCGGACACGGGGACATACTGGGGAACTGCATGGCGGATTCGTTGACGCATGCAGGCACCACCTTGAATCGAGACGGTTCAACATATAATGTAGGTGCTTCACTCCCAAGGAGCAAGCAACTTATAGCGCACAAGTTTCATATTATCGCCAGTCGGAGGTGGCACGATGAAACTACCTGTGGGGAAACCAGGAAAATCTGGCCCGTCATAGATGAAAAAAGGACATGGCGGGCACTACAGCTGTCCAGACATCATCTAAGAAACCTGATTGCGGTTATAACTGGCCACTGGCCCATTGGGAGGCACGCCCAGAGGCTGGGGCTCCCTTACAATGACTTTTGTAGAAGTTGCGGCGAGGAGGAGGAAGAGTCAACGGAACATCTTCTCTGTAATTGATCGGCTTTCGGAGATCTAAGACTCGAAATGTTTGGTCCTTGGGGACAAAACTTGTCTCTCTGATGTTGATGTAAACGGGATCCACTCCTTTACTGAATCGACCGGATGGCTGCGTGGGAACACTATCAGCCAGAAAACATAGGACCCATGGGAGACGGTGTGACATGGTAACACAAGGGGAACTAATTAATGGACCCACGTGAGCTGTGCTTGATCACGGCTGCCAATGGAACCTAACCTAACCTTCTCTCTTTCTTAATCTTTCTCTTTCTTTTAATTGAAGGGATTCACAATGGACCATATTGGTCTCCGAGTGGAGGTGTGCCCTTGGGCGCATAACCCTTCTTAACCTAACCTAACCTTCATTTGGCAGATGTGTTAAATAAATGCATCTGACAATGGCACCATTGTCAGAAAAATGACAACATTGTAAGATCTGACCATCGTCTGTACGAAGCTTTAGTTTAGTTTGTTTTAAGACATTAAATGGTTCAGTTCGCTACTAACAATACATATTGGATACATTTTGGGCTGAAGTGCACTTTACGGGGCGTACGAAAAAAAATATAAAAAATATGCCACCCGATCCAGATTTAAAAAAAAAATACCAAAATTAATATTTAAGGGGGCTGAGGCCCGTGGGGACCCCTGGGTCCAAAAAACCGCCCCGCCCACTGAATGGTATATGTGGGTACTCAAATTAAAGGTAATTGTGCAACAAAAACGAAAATAATAAAATTTTGGGTGGGCGGCACTTCAAGGGCCCTCTGGGGCAAAAAAAGTTTCCCCCCCATAACACTTATGTATATCTGTGTGGGTACTCAAATTAAAGGTAATTTGCTCACGATTGCCAATATGTATTTTGTTTTTGTATTCGTTTAATATTTTCCTCTCTAGGTTAATTTATGTATCTTTTATAGGTATGCAGAGAAGTTTTAGTTAGCGAAGCCGGTCTTTGTTATTCTATAGAGGAGAAAATCCTTGCGCCCGGCCGAAGGCCGGCTATACAGAAAAGCTTTAGTTAGCGAAGCCGGTCTTTGTTATACCATAGAGTATAAAATCCTTGCGCCCGGCCGAAGGCCGGCTATACAGAAAAGCTTTAGTTAGCGAAGCCGGTCTTTATTATACCTTAGAGGAGAAAATCCTTGCGCCCGGCCGAAGGCCAGCTATACAGAAAAGCTTTAGTTACAAAAAAATAAAAAAATCCCGCGATTTTTATACAACATTAAAAAAGCCAAATAAAAACAAAATATTTACAATCGTAAGCAAAATACCTTTCATTCGAGTACCCACACATAGTTATAAGGGTGGGAGGGCCAATTTTTTTTACCCCCCAGAGGGACCCAGAAGTCCCGCTCGACCTAAATTTTATTAATTTCGTATTTTTTACACAATTACCTTTAATTTGAGTACCCACACATACCACTAAGTGGGCGGGCCGCTTTTTTTGATCTATGGGGTCCCAGGGGCCTCAGCCCCCTTAAATTTTAATTTTGGTTTTTTCTTTTTTTATTCCAGAGGGGGTCCAATTTTTTTTTTTTTCGTACGCCCCGTAAAGTGCACTTTTGACAAGTTTTGTGAAAATTATAATTAATTTCAATAAAGTTTGATAAATTGAATGTGTGTTTATTTATTTTGATTTGCAATTAAAAGAACTCAAAGGTTTTTAACGGTAATAAACCGAAACGCGTTTGTTAAAGAAAAAACGTAACAATATGAAAAATTAAAAAACAAAAATCTAACAGGCAACTCTTTTTCTTTGCTTATGTTTTTATTCTGACAATCACCGATATTTAATAACAAAATCCTATACAATTTTTTTGTGCAATTGTTGTATAATTAGTGACTTTTTTTAAAAGTTGAATAAAAATGAAATTACAAAGACTTGTTAATATATGCCGACAACAAAGTACCACAATACGATGTGTTACAAATTATAGAAACAACAGTACATTTGCAAAACTTTCTAGCAGAGAAACATTTTTAGAACGGGTGTCTGTTGGACCAGGTTTACAGGAATTTTTTAATGTAAAACCGAAACTTAAAAAAGATTTACAAAACTTACTCCAAAAGGAAGAAGAGCTAATACCCTATTTACCTTTAGAAAGCTACCAGGGTCAAGGACGTAAAGTACATTTTGAAATTTATGGCTGCCAAATGAATACCAATGATACTGAAGTGGTATGGTCTATATTGAAGTCAAATGGTTATACAAAATGCCAAGATATTAAAGATGCCGATGTTGTAATGATAGTAACTTGCGCTGTGAGAGAAGGAGCTGAAACCAAGATATGGAATCGCTTAAATCATTTGAAGGCATTGAAAGAAAAAAGATCAGCGAAAAGGGGACCCTTGCAAATTACTGTTTTAGGCTGCATGGCTGAGAGGTTGAAACAGAAACTTTTAGAAAGAGAAAAATGTGTAGATGTTGTAGCTGGACCAGATAGTTACAAGGATCTACCAAGGCTATTGGCAATTTCTCGTCATTATCAACAATCAGCAATAAATGTTATCTTAAGTTTGGACGAAACATATGGGGATGTTATGCCAGTGAGAATAAACACAGATTCACCAACAGCTTTTGTTTCAATAATGAGGGGCTGTGATAATATGTGTACATATTGTATAGTACCTTTTACCAGAGGTAGAGAACGTTCTCGAAAAGTGGAGTCAATAAAACTAGAGGTATTACATTTAAGAGATAAAGGAGTGAAAGAAGTTACATTATTAGGACAAAATGTCAATAGTTATAGAGACAATACAAAAGAAATCGATTCAACTGTTTCTACAGCGCCAGGCTTTAAAACTGTTTACAAACCCAAAAAAGGAGGTCTTCCCTTTGCTGTGCTGTTGCAAGAAATTGCTAAAGCTGTGCCCGAAATACGCATACGTTTTACCTCCCCACATCCCAAAGACTTTTCTGAAGATGTCCTGAGAGTGATAAGAGATCATCCTAATGTTTGTAAAAATTTACACCTGCCTGCACAATCTGGTAACAATAATGTATTAGAACGCATGCGTCGCGGTTATACCAGAGAAGCATATTTGCAGTTGGTTGATACTATACGTACATATTTACCAGAAGTTGGATTGTCAAGTGATTTTATCTGCGGCTTTTGTGGAGAAACCGATGAAGAATTTCAGGATACTATTACTCTCATCGACCAAGTGAGGTTCAATGTTGCTTTTCTATTTGCCTACAGTATGAGAGAAAAAACTACCGCTCATAGGCGATATAAAGATGATGTACCGGTAAGTGTAAAAACCGAAAGACTCCAGAATATGGTAGGGGCTTTTCGACAAGGGGCCACAGAATTGCATAGCAAATATAAAGGACGTAAAGAGTTAATATTAATTGAAGGTAAAAGTAAGCGATCGGATGATTGTGTATTTGGTAGAAATGACGCCAATATTAAAGTTATTGTACCCATCAAAATTTTACCTTTGTCATCACTTGAAAATAAACAAGAGACTAAAGAAATTGCTCCTGGAGATTTTGTTGCGTCTCATATTGAGGAAACAAATTCTCAGGTTCTTAAAGGAAAACCATTGTATATAACAAATTTACAACAATTTTACGCTAAAATGTAATTTTTAAATATATAATACATATTATTAAACCAAAACATCTTTATTCTTCCATATTTTCTTCATTTTCTGTTGTTTTTTCTTCTACACCAGGGCGTGTTTTAGAATGAAATTTTGTCATAATTTTGCGATAAAATTCGAATATTAAGCCACTAGCAGCACGGCACATTAAATAAGCATCATTAAACTGAGCGATTTTAAAGCATCCTGAGCTGTGAACCGTCACTAAATCACGTTCCAATGAATCAAATACAAAAGTAAAGCAAGCACGGTAGTCTTTGGCTTGATATTGATCTGGATCTAGAACTAATTGATCATCTTTGTCTATAATACAATGAACAGCGCCAACCGTAAATTTCATGGGCACTCCACCAATAACTAAAGCCATACAGGCAGCATTAATGGCACAAGCATCCAACTGCAAGCAGAAATAAAGTGAGGTTGTTACCCTAACAAATAAAATTATCATTTAAAATGTCCGAATACTTACACCACCCCTGTCGTCCAATTCCTGAAGCTGAACAGAAATCATTGTTCTAGGATGCAGGGTTGCCAGCAATGCAGCCTCACAAGTATCCTTAATAACAGCTTCTCGCATTTTATCCCGAATGGTGGGCAAACCGGCTTTAGGCCTATATATACATTCAACATAAGCTTTATCAATCTTTAGGTTTTGCAATTTTACTTCCACTGGCCCTAACATTGAGGCTAGAACACATGTACCCCCTTGCGCAAACAAAGCTGAACCATCCGCACGCGTTAGAGGATTCAATTCACAATTCATTGAACGTATTTTAACGTCTTCCATAGTTTTCTCATCTTGTAACATTTTAGTTACCATTTTTTACAAATGAAATTACCTTAGATTAAACAAAATCAAATAAAACAAAAAAAAAAAATGTGTTTAATACAGCGTTGCCAGAAGATTTGGAAGGAAAATCTTCATATGGCCAAAAAAAATCTTATTTTGAAGAGAAAAATCTTAAAATTTTTAATAACAAGGGCAAAGAAGTAAAAATTATTAATTTTTTAAAAGGAAATACTTCTTATTATGGAAACTATTTAAATTTAAATACATAATTGCGGTATTTATACAAAATTAGATTGTAGGCTTAAATTGTGTTTTTAGTTATATTTTCCATAAAATTTTTTCTAAAAATATACTTTAAATTCATTTGTTTTCTAATAAATTAGAACGTAAAAAAGTTCATATAAATAAAGAAGTTTTTTTGGAAGTAATTAAATTCTAAAATTAGAGATATATAAATTTTGGGCAAGAAGATCATACATCATATAAAGTTTTAAGGGTTCTCAATTTAGTATTATATTTGATACCGTTGTTGTATCGAAGGCATTTGAAAATATATAGATTATATGGATTTCCCTAAATATATTCCTAATGGAATTGTTATTAAAGCCCTTATGACACTACATTTTTAATGCATTGTTCAAGTTTTGGTGAGCAGTACAAATATAATGTAATACAAAAATTTACCAAGTGCAAAGAGTTAAGCTGTATTAAGATAAATGGCAAACCGTCAAAAATTATACTAAAGTTATCGATAAAAAATGAAGTTATGCCAAAAAAAATGTAAAATTGTTTAACTTAAAATTGACCACCCCTATCGCGAATGTTATGGGAATATGATATATGGGAGCAAACATATATTCCCATCCCCAACAAATCGGTATCGCAAATATTTTGGGAGTACAAAATCTATTGTGAATTATTTGTCTGTGATTCATAAACAAAAGTCTCTATTGTGAATAACTTTTCAGTGCTTGTATTGTGAAAGAAAAATATACAAAATAAAATAGTAATAAAAATATAATAAAATAAATAATGAATAGTTTTTATTTTCATTTTCTTTATTAACACTCCTTCAATAACACGAAAAAACAATTTAATTTAGTCAAATCTTAAAATATAAATTAAAATTTACATGTTCCCTTCTCGTTCACATTAAGACTTGTTGGGAATTTATTAAGTAAAAATACTCGCGGGAGTAAACATTGGCGATGTAAAATTTTTTAAGTTTGGGAACTCATTCCCAAAAAATTTGTTATGGGAATCATTCACAATACGAAATAAAAAAATATGGGAATATTTTAATGGGAGTAGTTGTTTGCGATAGGGGTGGACACAAGGCGAATTTACACAAGGTAAGTGCAACTCTACAACTACAAAAAGCCCCATGTATTTTGTTTATGAAATTTTCCCTCTTGTCAAATTTCAGTACAGAATCAAAACAATATTTTGACGTTTCAGTGTTTTTTTAATTCGCCGTGGATACAGCTGATGAACGGCTGACGAGATGAGTTTACCTTGTGTAAATTCGCCTTGGGTGGACATTTCCAGCTTGAAATATTAAAAGTGTTGCTGAATCAGCGGTTTATGGGCAAATTCAGCGATTTACCGCTTTCTGTTTTTAGGTTTCTCAAAAACAAAAAGCTGGCAACATTTAATAAAATAAACAAAACAGGGATCGCTAAGTTGTTTCAATTGTACTTTTTTGTTGATACTTTTTAAACTAAGATTTATAATACCTTTTTTTGGTGTTTTTTATGAACATAAATAAAATTAATTTCAACTAAAAAAAATCTTTTAGTACAATTAGGGTAAAAAAGTAAAAGTTTTAAAGGTTGTTCGTACAATTTTAAAAATTCTCAACGCCATCCCTGAAACAAAACCATAACAAGAGAAAAAAAAACTAAAATCTTTATTTACATTATGTATAGTTAGCTCTTTCTAACATTTACTGTTTCTTTCTATCAATTCTATATCAATTAATGAATAAAAAATGTAGTGTCATAAGGGCTTAATTATTACAAACCATTACTTAAGGCCCAAATACACTTGTCAAATGCTTGTCCAGCCGGCGAATTCAACGTGTACGTGTGCTTCCAGCAATATTCGCCGTAATATCTAAATTTTTTGATTTTTCATCAAGCGTTGTCGGTGTCACACATACAAAGACATTTTCACTAATACTACCACAATGCTTGATGACTATTTTGATCAATGTATTTGGGCCTTTAGATATATTCGTATTCTGCGAATATTGGCGCAGATATTCACAGTCGCGAATATTAAAATTCGTAACATCACTAATGATAGCATACCGTTGAAAATAGAAATACCGACTACCTTTAATGATGTACGGTAATTTTGTACAACACTGCTATAAAGTATTTGTAATCAATTAACAAAAACAATTTACTAAAAGAAAATCCATAAATATTACTTTCGACGTAAACATATTAAGCCATGACGGATCCTTGGTCGGTCCAAAGCACAAACGAAGAAACACGACAAGAAAATTCAGTTAACGAGTCGAAAGAAACCAATACCCAGAATAAAATTACAGATCTCGGAAACGACTCCCAAACTTTAGGGTTTGAGGATAGTTTCATTCAAGATAATAATTCGAATTCGATAGTAGCAGGAAGTGATAAACATACGGAACATCAACCTCTGCCGGATTCAGAAACATATCTTCAAAGTTTAGGTAACTACGCCATTGATTAACAAAACGGGTGTGGGACTAGAGGGTAACATATTTTAGATTTATAAATAATTAAAGAAAATTCTGTTGTACTTAGTTTTATAATAATTAAATTATTAAACAAGTATTAATTTTTATCTGTTCTATTTATGTGATAGAACACAAACTTGAAAAACTAAAAAAGAGCTCAAAACTTGTAGACGCTTTGTCGGAAAAGCGTGACGATTGCCTGCGGTCTATGCTGCAGAACAATTCAGATAGTACTTGTAATAATGATCTATTGCTAGAGCTAGAAACAAGTATAACCAATTCCGATTCAGCCGTGCAAAATTTGTATAGACAACTACTACCCGTACAACCAGTAACTGTGGGAGAGACAGTGCATATTGTTAATTTCGATCAATTGGAAGAGCAACGTCTAGAGGCACAAGCAAACGAAGATTTAGAAGAACATTTACCAGCTAGTCATTAAATTATATATCATCATTTAAAATGAATTCTGCATTTGGTGAAGTTTTTATGTTTCTTACTAATTTGGCTTGGAAGAGTCGCTTAACTATACCAGTTTTGGTAACTACCGCATTTCTTATTATGGATATTCGTTTACAGATTGAAATTAACATACAATCTGGCCAAGTTGTACGTATTTTTTTAAAGAAAATTTAATTTGTATTCAAACTATTTCTTTTTATTAAGGCCGCTGCTGAATTTAATCGTCTTGATAATGATGAAGATGATGAGTATATCGACAATGATGACGACGATGAAGACTATAATTACGATGAATATACCACAGATTCTAGTGCAGATGCAGATGATGAAGACGACGATGAAAATGGTAATTCATGGTAGTAAAAAACTTTCTACTTTTACATTTTCTTGAGTTTTTTTAATGAACAACACTTAATAAGCTCTTCACATATTCCTTGTATTTGTTGTTATTTATACTATAAAAATAGCAAAATAATTATCTTGTTTTTTTACACAAAATATCATGTAAAAACGTATTTATTTCTATAAAAAAAAACTTCCGCAAAACCAAACAAACATTTACATGTAAAGTTTAATCAATTCATCACTGACTGCAGACGGGGTTAAAATGCCTAAATCTGTAAATAATAGAGTAATGTAAGCCGGTGGTGTATAGTCTACTAGGGGATGAACTTTGGAAACATCACTTAAATGCTTCCGGGAGTACTTAAGAAAGAAATAAAAAGAAAAAACGTTATAAAACTCCAATGAATCAAAAATCAATATTTCAAATAACCTTGTATTCATCTGGCAAATCTCTTTGATTTAGGGGATAAAGTCTTGTAAATTTAAAACTTTCAGATAAAACATAGAATGGTTTCTTCATTTCTCTAGCACATAAACCCATTGTAAAAGTACCAATACGATTAATAATGCCACCACTTTCAACTACAGCCTCTGCTCCCACCATGACGAAATCTACAGATTCCATAACATAACCTGTGGCAGAGTCTAAAATCATTGTACAATCTATGCCGGCTCGTTTTAACTCAGTTATCATTTGTTCTCTGAAGCGGGAAATATTGTTTCATTTTAATCATTTCTTTTTTAAATTTTCTCACCCCGAATTATCTGGTCCACCTTGTGTAACATAAACATGGAACTGTTTATTAGCCTTTACTGCAGTTAATAAAGCCTTTAATACAACTCGAGATCTGGAATGGGTTAATACGCGGCAGCCATCGGTAATAAACTTTTGAGCTTGTTGGGCAATAACATTGCGAGAATTCAATAGTTTTGTTAAAAATATTTTTCCACGATTTAACATGATTTCGCGGCATTCCTCCATACCACGATCATCCAAACTTAAAGTAATAAAACGACAAAAAAGTTCACCACCAGATACAACTGCTGCTATTGAAAGATCTGTATTACGCATTGCAGCTACAGCTTCCTGCATAGTATTTTGTAAAATATGGATGGTGCCAACTAAAAATATAAAAATTTATGATTTTATCTGATAATATTACATTTATACTCACATTGTTTTTTTTCCAATATCATTAAAAGTGTTTTTATGGCCGCAATACCAGAAGAAAGATCCTTGTCGTCGTCCAGCAATTTTAGAAAATATTTGACAACATCTAAATAATAACATCAATTAAAGTTATAAATTTTTCAGATAAAAATTTAATTTGTTACCAAAATCTTCATTTTTTCGAGGTGATAAAGGCATAATCGTAAATAATTTATAAAATATGTATTTACAAAATTTACAAAATAGTTTGACACGCAAACTTATTTTTACAGCTGTTACTTGCAAAAAAAGAAGGTTAAGGTACTTTTACACGACATGTATTTTGCAGAGGCTTTGCCAGATGTAAAATCCGTATGTAAGAAGTTTGTTGGGGGCGACGTCAAAAAAAAGTGCCCCCATCCACTCATATCTATCATAGTTGGGGGTAGTGCACTAAATATTGATTTAAATCAGAATTGCACTATCACTAAATAAAACTGCAAAGAAAGTATTTTGCACTCTTTTTTACCAGCTTTAGTGATGATTGTTATTTTTTAACTACCACTAAAAAATTTTGAGTGATATTGCAAATTTTTTCACTATCACTAAACGCAGATTTGAATGCAAAAATCTGCACTCAAATCAAATAGTGGAAAATATGGACATGCAATCGAAAAAGCTGCATACAAATATTGTCTCACTAAAATTTAAAAAACGTAACTTTGTATGTGCATGGTTTTCGATTTCTTTTGAGGATATGGATAAGTAAAAAACATTAAACAAAATTTAATCTTGTCAATAACGGTATAATTATTGGCTTTAAGTTGCACTCAAATGAGTGAAGAAGAAAAAAGTTGCAATAAGCTGATGATTGCTTTTTTTTAAATCAAACTATTTTTTTTTGAGTGCAAAATTTTTTAACATCACTATCACTCATGTTTAGTGAGGCTGCAAATTTTCAATTCATCACTCAACATCAACAAAATGAATGCAATATTTTTTTTGCGTAGCCGGCCTTCGGTTGGTCGCAAGGGTTTTCTCCTCTATGGTATAACAAAAACCGGCGTCGCTAACTAAAGCTTCTCTGCACAGCCGGCCTCCGGCCGGGCGCATGGATTTTCTGCTCTATGGTATAAAAAAAACCGGCTTCGCTAACTTAAGCTTCTCTGCATAGCCGGCCTTCGGCCGGGCGCAAGGGTTTTCTCCTCTATGGTAAACAAATACCGGCTTCGCTAACTAAAGCTTCTCTGCATAGCCAGACTTCGGCCGGCCGCAAGGATTTTCTCCTTCATGGTATAACAAACACTGGCTTCGCTAACTAAAGCTTTTCTGCCCCTAAAATATATTTAATCCTTATGTGAATGGCAAGGTACCCGGGTACCTTTGTCATTTTTAACTTGATTTTTATTTAAATAAACGGTCCACATATTTAAAACTTCTTGAGAACTTCTAACTATTAATAAATTTTTTATTATTAAGGGTTTCATAGAATTCAAGTCGGTTTTGCAAACCTATATAGGTTTTATTTGGTGTCATGAAAACAAGTCGGATTTGTTATTTTTGAATACAAATAAAATCGATATTCGAATCAGCTGGTGAAGTTAAAAACGTCACGCAAAGCGATGAAGTTTTATCTGACATGGTTAAGTCTGCTTTCACACGTTTCATCTTTTAATGCTCAACTCTTATGTTTTTAGGTAAGAGAAGAATAAAGAAAGGAGATTATTACGGAGATGCCTGTACTCGGTCAGTGCGCTTTGTGTTTGTATTCGTTGGTATATGCACAACGATGGCTGCATGTAATTTTTTTCTTTTATTTTTCTCTTTGATTCGCTGTTAATAAAATTGTTGTTGTTTTGAACCGAAAAAGTTGAAACCGATTGCTGCGTGTGATTATATTGGCATCTTTAATAATAGCACACCTGGAACAATTTTACATTCGTTATTCCACTCTAACATATATCTAAGAATGGTACAACCAACATTTTCCAAATAATGCCAATATTTTAATATATTTTTGTCATACACGTGTACAAATTTGTATATTTCTTAAATTTACTTATTAATTTAATTATATAATTTGTAACTAAAGTAGAGAGTTTTAAAAAAGCTAGTGGTAAAGGAGGGCGTTCTTATGGCGGCTTCAGAGGACTTGGTGGTGGATTCTCAGGAAACAACACAGGTCATGTGCGAAGCGGTCGTTTTGAAAGGAGTGTTCGTTTAACAGGTAGCGGTCATTCGGGTGGTGGCTTTGGCCAGGATAATCGTTTAAGATTTGGTGGTGGTAATAAAGGAAGAAGTAATATTGAAAATCCTGATGACTTTTCAAGTTTGTATTTGATTTCTTGGACACAAGTTGTTAACAAAATAATGTGTCTTTTTAAGATCTACAATAATTAATTGTATATGAAATGTAGGGTAATTTTGCTTATATAAATTTTAGACATCTGGTAGCAATGCTTTGGCACAGATGTTATTTGTTTACATGAATTTTCTAAGTCTGGCACAACTAATTTCAACCGGCCTTTGTATTTTTACATTTTTAAAGTCCTGGTAACTCTACGTTCAGCTGTTTGAACAGCTGGAGTTAAATATTTTTCATTGACGTGTAAAGTTTTTGATTTTACAGACTTTTTTTAGAACAATTCTTAAATTTGATGTTTTAATAAAAAAATTATACAAAAAATCTACATATATTTATTTTTAAAAGTAATTTCAAACCAATATACTTATTAATATGTTATAAATTTCGTGTAAACTTATAAACAAGAAATATATAAGGAGGAAACATGTTTAAAATCGAGTCCTATATAACTCCTCTCATTTTAAACTATTTGACAAAATATGTCAAAAATATACGACCACAAGATTTTCAAGTATCTTTGTGGGAGGGAGAAGTAACATTCCATAATTTGGATTTACGTTTAGATGTGTTGCAACAAGAATTAGATTTGCCGTTCCAGTTTTTATCGGGTCACATACACGAATTAGTCATCTCAGTGCCGTGGACTAAAATTACATCGGAACCCATACGCATCTCAATAAACACTATTGAATTTGTGTTGAAATCAAAACGTGAAGACAATAATGGTACAAAATCTCCCTCGGATAGCAATTCACCACAACACCAGTCAGCAGTTGAGGGATATAGTAGCAGTAGTAAAAACAACGAACGTGAGGATAACTCGCCGCTGGGCTCTAGTTTGGCAACCAAAATTGTTAATAACATAAATGTTCAATGCCAGAATATTATATTGAAATATATTGAAGAGGATATAGTGGTGTCTATGAATGTTCAGCATCTTAGCTATGGCCCAGCTAACGAACAGTGGCACTTGGCCATGGTCGATGTCAATCCAAATAGGGTGTTGATGAGAAAATTAGTTAATGTCTCTGACTTGACAATATGTTTGGACAAACGCAATGATGCAGGACAAATTGATGTTTGTCAGGAGCCGGTGATGTATCGGTAAGTTTTTTTTTTAGAATATAGGTATGTGCTTTAGCAGGAAAAAACACACTCGCCCATGATCTGCAACGCATATCGGTTAAAACTGAAGTTCTCGATTTGAAAACGCCAAACAGGTGTTTTGGCAAACGAAAACGTGTCTAATGAAACGATTTGATCTACATATTTCATTCAAACTGCGCTATAAAAACTTTTGATCTTTCCGTTCTACAGATGTACAGAGAAATACCTACATAGACGGACACCGTTAAAGCAACTTCGCTTTACATGTATGGTTTTGTTATGTGTAAAAGTCAAAACAATAATAAAAAACAATATACATACAGAAAAACCGACGGACATTGTGTAACCAACTGTGCTGTACATCTACGTATTTGTTATGTGTAACAAAACCAAAAAAGTCTAAAAAACTGTTATTTTTGGTGATGGATATAAAAAACAATAACAACAACAAGGCATTTTATTGGAAAAATTTGAGGCAGTCGTGGTTTTTTGCTCATATCTCAGCCATTTATGGACCGATCTGGCTTTATACCTATCTATAGCAATAAAATTCCGGTTATGAAAAGGCAACTAGGCATTTATATTTAAAACTGATTTGCTTATTTATTTATTTATTCTTATGTTTATGATTTGTAATGATAAAACATATGTTTTCATTGCTTAAACACATCTTCGAAAAATTGCAAATGAAAGGAAATCGCGAAGTATTTAGAACACGCTGGAATGTGTTTTCCAAAACCGATTTAAAAACCCTTTCCAGAACATGTTATATTACTGTTAGATAACTATACATATATGAAGAGGGTGGCGCATAGTTAACGTTATAAACGTCAAAAAAGAGCAAAGAACGAGATGTGGCTCCATCTTGTTGGAATTACAATTCTGGATTGTTCTCTATTTCAGGTCTTAAAAAATTTTCAATCATTGCCCGGTATTCAATGCCATTCACATAAATTTGTTCTATGCTGAGACTTTTCATCATAAGTTTCATAAGTTTTTCAAAGTTAATTCTGAAAAAAGACGCAACCAAAAAATGTTTACACTTATTAAATCTTAATATTCACTATGCGCCACCTTGTACATAATTTATGATTTTCAAGTTTAATATATTGTTATTTTACGTTAACTTTTTCCTTACAGCTGCACCCTTGAATGTCGTGTCTTACGAAAATACAATGCCCAAACCATGACCAACAGCAGTACAACACGTATTGGCGTATTTACACAAAATCTAGATTTGAACATTTCCTCTATGCAAATCCCCTTGCTAATGCGTCTTATAAAATTCATCACACAAATGGTGCCAGAAAATTCAAATACTCCCGATTCGTATGGTTCAGCACAAGATGATCGTATTATTTCCGACATAGCCACCAATAAAGGGAGTAGTGGTGGCACATATTTATCATGGGCATGGAATCTATTACCAAGTTTTAATCTTGTTGACGAAGATAAAGATGAAAAAAATGTCGACGATTCTGTAGGACACACAAAAGATATTGGCATTTATGTCGAGGAACTCAATTTGACTTTGAAAAATTCTGAATTCATAAATGATGCCATAATGGGAGGCATAAAGCGTATTCGCTATATGCCCATTGTGCGTTTCACAATTGGCGGTTTGTATTGGGAGCGCGTTGTGTTGAAGGAATTGGAGTGGTCAAATTCAAAAATGGGAATATCTAGTGTTTATGTGGAACCTTTGGGCAGTTATCGCAATGAGGAACAAACAAATAGCTTTGCTATTATTGATACACCTCCGGTAATATGATTTTTTTAATTATTATCAGCTTTGGATATTGTTACAAATTCGATTTTTTGTATATGTATTTTTGATTTTGACGTTGGACTGTTTTTTAAAATCGAACAATTACAAAATTTCATTTTTTATTTACAGTTTACCAACATTCGTTCTTTCATAGACAAATCCCTGTTTGACGATCAATGTATGATTGCTGACAAGGGATGGGGTGTTACCAACTACGATGATTATATAACACGCATAACGGACGACTATTTACTCTACAGAAGTCCCATCTTCGCATTTGATATTATAACATATCGCTCTAGCAATGTGGACACTCATGACCAAAGTATTTCAGTAGCAACATCCTCAGCCAATGCGTCGGCAGAAGGAAAACTTTTGGATTTACATAGACAATATCGAGTGCTATCAGCCGGCATAACATTCCGTTATAATCAAACATTTCTACAGGTTAAAAATGTTATTAAAACTATTCTAGACTCATACGATTCAACAGCATATTCATCAAATCTAGAAAAGTCAGAAGGGAATACTGCATGTGCGGCAAATACACAAAAAATCTTAATGCAACCGGATGAAAAAGAAAATGACGAAATAGGAGAATGTGAGGAAAAGAAGGCGACTGTGCTTAGAAAATCAAATGTGCATTTATCGGAAGGTTCACCCAAGTTACATCCTCCTTTAGTAGAAGATTATGATGCTTTGATGCAAGGTATTCCATTGTGTAAATATAAAGTTGAATTGAAACGCATGCGTATAGAAGTTTATGCTAAAACTGAACCAGAGACTTCCTTACAGTTGTATAGAAAATTACCAAACGCTGTTAAGAATTGTTTGCCCCATATCTTATTGTATTTTGATAAGGTCGAAGGAACTTTATCGACTCCCTTAAATCCTGACAAATTAATTCATACCACATGCCAATTACCAGATAAACCGAAGGTGTTATTAAATGCCTGTTATGAAAATTATGATTTACACATTAAGGACTTTTCAGTGGGGCTTATATCACCCTCTGCCGATAATCTAATAAGACTAATATCTATACCCAAATTACAGCTGTCGTATGGTATTCTTTTGCAACCGCATTACTGGAAAAATGACGAAGTTCCGGTTAAAAAATTGGATTTACAATGTGATATTATCAAATTAGATTTTACCAAAAGAGAACTAATAGCTGGTCTACAACTTTTCCATTCAGTCTTAAACTATCAGCCTCAAACGGTTATTAAAATGGTAGAGATTTTAAATCATTCCCTTGTCTTAGCAGATTCTATGTCGTTGAATTCTGTGTTATCAGACCTGGTAATAAAGCAACGTTATTATCATACATTTGGCATATGGAATACAACACTCGCATCTCTGCGTTCAGATGTGGTTATTGGCAGAAAGACTTCACAATTACGCCGCTATAATGTCTTAAACACACAAAGTAAAATGCATAACAATCAAAATAAGTGGTTCGAAATACAATTGCAATACCCCAATCTATGCGATAACGAACAGACTTCAAGTCACGTAAAGTCTAGCAAAAAGGATACTAAAGAGCATTTAGAAATGGCTATTGGAATTTGGCTGGAGAAATTTAATTTGATAGCAGATAAAAATCTTTTAGAATTTCTATCATTTGTTACACAAGATGAAAGTAAACTGGCAGCAGGTAAGTTATTAAGACAAATTTTAAAAACTTCTAAAAAAATTAACGTTTACTTATTAATTTTAGAATATCCTACTGAAATAGAATTACAAACACAAAACCTACAAAACGCTCCTGCACCAATTAGCCATATTACAAGTTCTGCTCCCTCAACTTCTATAATTTATCAAACCAACAACACAATGCCACAAATTTTTGGACGAAAGTCATCACGAAACTCTAGTTCTTTAAGAAAAATATCTCAACCCGAAGAAACCATACACTTTAGTTCAGAAAAGGATGAACGTATTGAACTAACTGTTACTGATCCCATTATTCTCGATTTGGTAGACGAAGAACCGTCCGAAAGTGATGAAGACAAAATTAAAAAGTATTTCAAATTATTTAATAGCATAATAATCTACTTAGACATAGCACAAAGTCAGCTAGATATAACAAATACGAGTATCACAAGTGATTGCAAGGATTGCTACAAAATATTGTATACCCGTTTAAAATTACCTAAAATTCTGTTAAAATCAACATTTGCCGAATATATAACACGCTCTAGTTTACGCTTAAAAGTAAATTTGCCTCAAACAGCCAAAACTACTTTTAACTGGACTATACAATTTCAAGATGTGGACATTAATACTATAGAAGATAACATAATACTGCCGGTGCTAAAACCTTGGCATACCACTTTAACTGTTGCCACTACAAAACGTAAGCAAGCCGTTACAATTAGTACCGATTTAGATTACAACTTTAAATCCCAATCTCGTACAAGTTCACCACGATTAAAAACGAAAAGTAAACATTTATCAGAACGTCCTGCGAAACATGTTGAAAATTCGTCAGTTTCATCGAACTCTTTAAAGGAAATATTCTCCGGTAGTGAACGATCACCACCACCATCTCCCAAACCCAGCTTGAGATCAAAACCCACTACAGATCCTGCATTAAATAACGAAAAGTTTGAGGAAATCGTTTGTCTAAATTTACATTTAGATTCTTCTACCATACACTTGTTTGGCAATAATGTTAAAGTGTTGCAATTACATTTGGCCCACTTAATAAGTGTCATTGACTTAAGTCTAAAAGTAACCGATACGTGCTTTGAGCATTCCTCAGGCAATAGAGGTAAAAGTGGCACTACAACATTGAACATACCTTTAATGATATTGACTTCCTCAGAAGAGAATCAACATATTAAAGAGTTCATGGATTTAGATACCAATTCGGATGTATCGGCATTACCAGCTAATGAGAGTAAGATATTTTTTAAGATTAATTAATGTGTGTGAAGATAAATTCCAATTTAACTAGCAAAGACGCAAACCATGTTTTTTAACATTGCTCATTTTGCAGTTAACAGAGCAATGTTGACGGCTTAACAGTCATAGAAATATACTACGAAGACATAAAATCATGATTTGAATGACCATTTTGGACAAATATGGAGTTACACAGATAAACCACCATATAGGAATGGTAGTCCAAAGGGTCCTTAATACGATTCCAAAAATTCAAATTTCTGAAATGATTTTGGAGTTTAAGGAATTTTGGGTGGTAATTATCTGGATATGGTTGGGCTTTGTGAAACTTGGTTAAAACCATTTGTTTTGTCAAATTTTGTTAATATACTGGGTTATAATATGTGTAGGAATGATAGAATAGATGGAAGAAGAGGTGGAGGCGTTGCGTTGCTACTATCAGCAAATCTGGATTACAGAATTTTGTTTATGTCTGATAGTGGGGATGCTTGTGAGGCGCTGTTTGTCGAGGTCACTATTCGAGAACTCAAACTGTTAGTGGGTGTGTGCTATTTACCCGATGGTAATATAAATGCCTTTGAGAATTGTGTGGGCGACTTATTAGTTAGATATACCAATGTTATTGTAATGGGTGATTTTAACACCAATTTATTTTGCCAAATTGTGTTCGTTTTATTTGTCAGCGATTAGATCTAACGCACCATCATAACTCTATTCCCACTAATGGTAGTCCAGAGGGTCCTTAATACATTTCCAAAATTCAAATATCTGAAATGATTTTGGAGTTTGAGGAAATTAATTTTGGACAAATATGGAGTTACACAGATAAACCACCATTTAGGAATGGTAGTCCAGAGGATCCTAAATACGATTCCAAAATTCACATTTCTGAAATGATTTTGGAATTTGAGAAAATTAATTTTGAAAAAGTCATATTTTTTTGAAATTTCTGGAGAAGATCAATGACCATTTTGGACAAATATGGAGTTTCACAGATAAACCACCATAAAGGAATGGTAGTCCAGAGGGTCCTAAATACGATTCCAAAATTCACATTTCTGAAATGATTATGGAATTTGAGAAAATTAATTTTGAAAAGTCATATTTTTTTGAAATTTATGGAGTTACACAGATAAACCACCATATAGGAATGATAGTCCAGAGGGTCCTTAATACGATTCCAAAATTCAAATTTCTGAAATGATTTTGGAGTTTGAGGAAATTAATTTTGAAAAGAGTCATATAGTTTTGAAATTTCTGGAGAAGAAAAATGACCATTTTTTACAAATATGGAGTTACACAGATAAACCACCATTTAGGAATGGTAGTCCAGAGGGTCCTAAATACGATTCTAAAATTCACATTTCTGAAATGATTATGGAATTTGAGAAAATTAATTTTGAAAAAGTCATCAAGAAGTTTGGAATCGTATTTAGGACCCTCTGGACTACCATTCCTATATGGTTGTTAATCTGTGTAACTCCAAATTTGTCCAAAATGGTCATTGGTCTTCTCCAGAAATTTCAAAAAAATATGACTTTTTTCAAAATTAATTTCCTCAAACTCCAAAATCATTTCAGAAATTTGAATTTTGGAATCGTATTTAGGACCCTCTGGACTACCATTCCTATATGGTGGTGTATCTGTGTAACTCCATATTTGTCCAAAATGGTAATTTTTCTTCTCCAGAAATTTCAGAAAAATATGACTTTTTTCAAAATTAATTTTCTCAAATTCCATAATCATTTCAGAAATGTGAATTTTGGAATCGTATTTAGGACCCTCTGGACTACCATTCCTATATGGTGGTTTATCTGTGTACCTCCATATTTGTCCAAAATGGTCATTGATCTTCTCCAGAAATTTCAAAAAAACTACTTTTTTCAAAATTAATTTTCTCAAATTTCAAAATCATTTCAGAAATGTGAATTTTGGAATCGTATTTAGGACCCTCTGGACTACCATTCCTATATGGTGGTTTATCTGTGTAACTCCAAATTTGTCCAAAATGGTCATTGATCTTCTCCAAAAATTTCAAAAAAATATTACGTTTTTCAAAATTATTTTCTCAAATTCAATAATCATTTCAGAAATGTGAATTTTGGAATCGTTTTTAGGACTCTCTAGACTACCATTCCTATATGGTGGTTTATCTGTGTAACTTCAGATTTGTCCAAAATGGTCATTGATCTCCATAAACTACAAAACAATATGACTTTTTTCAAAATTAATTTCCTCAAATTCCAAATTCATTTCAGAAATGTGAAGTTTGGAATCGTGTTTAGGACCATTCCTATATGGTGGTTTATCTGTGTAACTCCATATATGTCCAAAATGGTCATTGATCTTCTCCAGAAATTTCAAAAAAATATGACTTTTCAAAATTAATTTTCTCAAATTCCAAAATCATTTCAGAAATGTGAATTTTGGAATCGTATTAAGGACCCTCTGGACTACCATTCCTATACAATGATTTATCTGTGCAACTCCATAATTGTGCAAAATGGTCATTCAAATAATGATATTTTGTCTCCGTAATGTATTACTTTGACTGTTAAGTGGTTAACATTGCTCTGTTAACTGCAAAATGAGCAATGTTAAAAAATATGGTTTGCGCCTTTGCTAGTTAAATTCGAATTTATCTTCACACATGATTAATTAAACATACTTATTTGTATACATTTTGTGATTTTTATCCTGCATTCCAGAAAAATCGCTTCTCAGCAAAATATCCCTCTTCTGTCAATGGACAGTAGCAAAAGTTGTGGCAGAATTCGAAAGTGCTGCAGAACAATCTCAGAAAAGTAAACTTGTTTTAGAATTTGAAGATTTTCTGTCGACCGTTGATCAAGGGCAAGACTTTACAAAATACACCAGTAAAATTGGCAACTTCAACCTAAACTATTACAACAAATCCGATAAGTATGATTGGTTACAACAAGAATATCTTCGCATGCGTATGATAGCCGAAACAAATGAACATCCTTTTCTAAATGTCATCATAACAAAAGTCAGTTTAAAAGATTTTTATAAACGTATAGGTGTAAAACGTAAAGGGGAAGTCGGCCGTAATATTAGTGAAGTCTTAATTGTCATGCAAGCTATGGAAATTATTGTGGACTTAGATCGTGTTCAAGAATTTATGGAACCTCTTTGTGTACTAATGGAAAAAGACCAGTCTGATATACAGACTAAAAATGATAAGGCAAATATAATAATAGCCTCTGAATTGCCTTTAGTACATTTTGAAAGTAAAGGCATTACTTGCTATTTCCCTCTGGATAACCTTAAAAAACAGTGCGCGGTTTTGATATGTAAAATTGATAGCCTAAATGTAACACCAAATTTGCAAAATCCCTTACAACGTAAACCCTTGAGACCAGATGTTTACGGTAAAGCAGCCAGTATGGGTATTTTAAGTATACCAGGTTCAATTGTCGAGGATCGCCAGTATGAAATGACCTTAAAGAAATTGTCTGCCGCTTCAGGAAACTGGATGGAAATTTTAACACATATGCGTAATAAAGTGCAAAATGTTCACACTAATCCCGCAGTGGAATGGAATAATCCTGAACGCAAACAGTCTCTAAGATTAACTGAAATTTTTAAGAATTTCACTTTAATTGCAACTTATGCACCAAATATTGTTTATAATAATATTTTAATATGTGGCCAGGCTATTGAGTTTAATTGTGCAACAGATTTTATGGCCAGTATTAATACGGATCAATTGAATATGTTAAGCTGTCATTTGAGGCGATTGCAAAAAATATCAGAGTAAGTAGAAAATATTTAAAAATAGAAGGTATAATTTTTAGCGCTTTATTCTTTTATACTTTTGATACAAAAATTTGCAATCTTTTTTTTAATAAAAAGTTTTGATTTAAAAAAAATATCTTTTACAAACTTTTCTTTTTAAGTCGCATTTTTTTACAAAAATTGTACACGCCCATGTTCTGAAAAATGCCAATCGCTTAAAAGTTACCAAACGGTTGTTCTGACAAACCCGCTAGTGTATATTGAAACGATCAGGACCCTGTTCTTAAAAAAAAATTTCAAATCTTCAAGTAAAAAAAATTTGAAACAAGAACAAAAATTGTAATATTGTTGCTTTTTATATTTCCACCACAATTAGTTGTGAAGAGGGTATACTAAGTTTGTCATTCAGTGTGAAACTTATTTATTGTTCATCTCAGACCCCATAAAGTATATATATACTGGCTCCTTGAGTAATTCTAAGTCGATTTAGCCATGTCCGTCTGTTGAAAACACGCTCACTTTCGAAAAACTCAAAAGAAATTAACAAGTTTGGTAAAAAATTGATAATTTTGTTACAAAAACTAACATAAATGGTGGAACAATGCACGGAATGATATAAGATTTTGCAAAAGTTCATTTTATTCGACTGGTAATAACAAGGTTAAATTTCGTGAAGATCGGTCTATAATTTACCCTAGGCACCATATAAGCCCTACTTCCGGAAAACAGTTTAGTACGCCTTAAACCGTAATAAATGATGCTATCATAATAGAATTTGCTACGTCACAGTTTTATAAGACTAGTAATGAGACTGTGAAGCTTAGTGAATATTGGTCCATAATTTACCCTAGGCCCCATATAAACCCTACCTCCAAAACAGTTTATTTTATTTATTTATTTATTTATTTAATCAATACAAAGAAAGCCTATAAGGCCAATTATACATGTTTTGTAAGATTAATATCCATGTGCAATAAAATACATAAATAATCATACTAATAATAAAGAAATTCTCTTATTTAAATTCTTATATAAGTTAGTTTTTATATACATAAGTTGTTTAAATACTTATCATAAGTGCCTCCCCAACCACACAAATATTACAAAATTAAAAAAAAAACAATAACTTATTCCAAAATTAATCTAAGAAATTACCAGAGATTAACAACAAGCAATTTATCCAAAAAAGTTCAAAAGCTGTTTCTTATATGTAAAATAAGAATATGAGAATAACCTTAATGAAGGTGGCAAATTGTTCCATATATATATTCTTATTCTAAATGAACGCTCGAATACTGAAAGACTTATTCGAGGTATCTCAATCTGTACATTTCGAGTAGAGTGATTAAATGTGAATTCTTCCACTATAGATTTAGGTTTACTGGATTTTTTTTTTTTTTAATTTTCTTTTTAATTTTTTTAATTTTCTAAAATTTTGAAACCTTTTATAAAAATGAAGTAAAAGACGCAAATGTAATAATTTATTGAAATCGCAGCCTAAAAATACAATAAAGAGTTCAGATACCCTATCATGTTCACGTATGCTAATATTTAAAATATAGCGGATAATTCTACTAAAATTTTTATTAAGATTATTTATTTATTTATTTATTTATTTATTTAATATAAGTAATATACAAAAGCCTATCAAGGCCAATAAAAATATATTAGTTAAAATAGTAGATGATGTTCCAGAATAAACCTCTAAACAGTAGTTTACCCTAGACATAAGCAGAGCATGAGCCAGACGAAATCTTACACACCTAGGAGTAAATGAAAATTGATTGGATAAAGAATTTATATGTCTTTCAAAGTTTAAATTCGAATCAATAACAACGCCCAGACAATTGTGCGAGTCTAAATACTCTATCAATTGATTCCGCATCCATATTCTAGGATAAGTAGTAGCTAACTAGCTAAACGAAAATATCTAGCCGCCTAAGTCTTGGCCAAGTTAACTTTAAAATCATTTCAATGCATCAACTCAATATAGAATTAAGATGATTATTCACACGAATTTCAAAATTTGTATCCAATATAGAGTTATGTAGGTAGATAACAAAAATATCATCTTTTTTTTTTTTAATTCCCTAAGCTATAGGACTAGAAATAGCACTAAAAAATTTCGTGATTATCGGTCCATAACTTACTATAGGCCCCATATAAAGCCCACCCTGGCAAATTAATTAAATACGCCTAAAACCGTAGCAGATATATTTATTGTGGTAAAATTTCTTCCAACTTAGTTTCATATGGCCAGAAAAAAATGTTATGAATTTTGTGATATACGGTCCATAATTTACTTAAGATCTCATTTTTAGCAGCCTTCTGAAATTCACTGAAAACGCTAAAACTTATTCCACCGCTGTATTGTTGATATTTTTTAATTCTAGAAATCACTCTGCGGAATTTTGGGATGATTAGTTCATAACTTATCATGGCTCCAATATAAATCCCCATCCTGAAAATTATTTAAGTTCGGCATAAACTTTTACGAGTAATGATATTTTACTCAAAATAGTTAAAATTGTTAAAAAAAGCATAAAATTTCTGATTTTCGGTCAATAATTTAATATATGTCTAAACCGCAACCAATTTTAATGCTGATGTCTGTTTTCATAAAGATAAATAGATATCATGTAGATATCACTCCTGAAATAATTGAACTGTCGGTGGAGGGTATCAAAGATTCGGCACAGCCGAATATAGCACTAACTTGTTTTCGATGTATTTTACTTGTAGTTTTGAGATACAGGGCCCTGGTCTATTTTCTTTGACCTGCATTTTAAAGAGAAAATTAAATAAATCACAATTTAAACTCTAACGGTTTGCTATTGTAGACCTTGTACAAGATGTATGTTTTCATTTTGTTGTTGTCGTGTTTTAAATCAAGATGTACATGTACAATAGAAAACCGCGAATACCGCTAAAAGCTTTTTTTAAAGAAAAATTTTTAACATTTTTTCACGATTTTAATTAAAATTAAAGTTGTTTTTTTTATTCGACCTTTTCTTAATAGAATCTCAAAGAAACTCGAGGTCATAGGGTTTTTTTAAATGTTTTTTATTTGACAAATATAATCTGGGAATTTATTTCTCATGGTGAGTAACATTTATTCACCCCTATTATGAAAGTCGACGTCAACACAAGACGACCTGAACAGTAATGGTATTTTCTGAGACGTTATTGACAATAATCGATAACTATTGACAGACAATTGATATTTTCTAAGGCGCTTTTAAGTCGACGTCGAGTAGAATTGTCCCTGTTTTAGTCGACAGGAAATTTTGCGACGACTCAAATGAAAGTTAAAGACAATTTAAATGAAATGTAAACATATTTATTAAATACGTTTATAATTAAATATGCAAATTTAAAAGAAGTTATGGGCACAAATTTTATTAGTAAATTTAACGCGAAAATTGCGAAAATTCGGAAAAGTTTGCTAAAATAGCGAAAACTCGCCAAAATTTTTAATATAAGAAGATTCACTCAAATTAACCAAAATTGCGAAAATTCGGAAAAGTTTGCAAAAATAGCGAAAATTCGCTAACATTTTCAATATATTAAAAAAGCCATAAAATTGATTAAAAGTCCCTAAAACTATAAGGAATGGTGAAAATTCGGTAAAAATTGCAAAATTAGCGGAAATTTGCAAAAATTTGCTAACAGCGACATGATAGCAAAGTGTAACTAATATTTATTAAAAATCGTTAAAGCTGTTAAGAATCAGAAAACTTATAGGAAAAAATTGCTTCTATCGCGAACATGGCTTAAATTCGCGAAAATTTCAAATTTGGAAACAAACCCTAAAATTTATTTGAAATCGCTAAAAACAAAATGTCGGAAAAAATTGATGCAAAAATAGCGAAAATTCACGAAAATTTTTAATATTTCCAACAAGCCATAAAATTGATTAAAAGTCCCTTAAACTATAAGGAATGGCAAATATTTGGTGAAAATTGCTAAATTAACGGAAATTCGCAAAAATTTGCTAACAGCGGCATGATAGAAAAGTCTTATATTTATTAATAAACGTTAAAGCTTTAAAGAATCTGAAAACTTACAGTAAAAATATCTTTTATCAAAAACATGGCAAAAATTCGCGAAAAAATTGAAAACAAACTCTATCTACACTTTATTTGAAATAGCTAAGTCGGTTAAAAAAAATATGTCGGAAAATAGCATAAATAGCGTTAAAAAGTGAGCTATAACAAAAATAATAAAAAAAATAATTAGAGATGGAATTTTATTTCAGTCAAATTTATAAAATACCAATTTAACGTCGAAGTGATGTAGTCGTCGAATTGATGTGACAACAATTTAAAATTAATGTCGACGTCGACGACGACTTTTATAATAGGGGTGAATAAAAAACATAAAAAAACATTTAAAAAAAAACCTCGAGCTTGAGTATTTATTTCTTTGAGATTTTTATTAAAAATATGCAATTTAAAAATTTGCTTTGGATTGGAAGAATCCCTTAATGCTGATTCACACTCTTCAAGTTTTAGTCGTCAAGTCTTGAGTTTTTAGGTTAGAGAGGAAAAGAAATGGCCTTTTCTTTTCCCTTTTCTTGGCGGCTTAAACTTGAAGAGTGTGAACTGGCTCTTAGCGTTCTTTTTACATCTACCCTTATTTTGCATTTCGATTACGCATCCAGTTACGTACGCATCAATAAAAAAAAAAAAAAAAAAAAAAATATTCCAACAAAACACTGAATCGAAAGAAAATGAAGAAGACAAGATTTGCAGTTTAGTATGAAACGTATGAAATCGGAACGGAATAAATAAGCAATTTTGTAAATATGTTAATAAAAAAGTTAAATTTACGGCAAAAACAGTGATAAATAAATTAAATAAACAAAAATTAAATATTTATAGTAAAAAAGTAACTTGAATAAATTTGCCAGCTTTTCGCAAACATAAAACATTTCAATTTAAGTACAAAAAAATTAATAATTAAAACAGTATTTATTTTCTTTTATTTTACTATAAAAGTTTTTTAATTACATAGTTTTGTAAATGAAATATGCAAAAAATCGAAGAACTTTCCGTCAGTAAATAAACAACTTGATAAAACGTAGCTACGATCGTAATGCAGACTACATACAATCGAAAGAAAGAAATTCAAACGAAACGTATAATACCAAAGTTGCCAAACGCAGAAAATTTCGATTCGAATTGAAACGCAGAAAAGTCCCTTGATTTTAGCTTCTTGAAGACGATGTAGGCATTTTAATTTAAAGTTTGTTTGTAATATTTTTTGTTATTATAAAACGTATGTTTTTATTAATCAAACACAACTTCGAAAAAAGGAAAACGGTAGCAAACTGCGTGGTTTTTAAGACATATAAAAAGTAGCACTTTTTTTGTTAAACTTTTTACCAACCCAATTGTTTCACGGATTTTTTTACATTTATTTATTTTACAGAGCCTTCAATCAACTTTGCAAACTAAAATCTCCACCTGCTTCTAAGAATTTAAAATCACAATCAACAAGCACTCTCTTATTCACCACTAAAAGTTCCAACTCAGCGACTACTGTACGAACCATAAAATCTCTTAATAGTTTAGCAAAAACGGCTATTATTCATAACGAGACAAGACGTTTTTGTCGTTTAAGTTCTCAAATACAATTTGAATCGATCGATGAAGACTCGGAACCACCAATGGCCAAAACCGATTCTGGTGTCCTATCACAATCATCCAAGCGTTCCATAAGAACAAAGGACATTTTATATTCGACAGAAACAAACTCGTCCAACAACATAATGGAAAAATTGACAGAATATCCGCACACGAATCAAAAACAACCAAAATGTTTGCCAAAAACGGTTTCTTTTGTGGCTGGAGTATTTTTGTTTAAACTATTTGATTCAAAATCTAGTGACCGAGAGACCCTGGTTCTATTTGAAATGGAGAAAATGGAAACACCTTTATTATCATTTACCATATCACAGCCCAGTTTTATGATTTCCCAAAACATTTATGACTCAGTTATTAACTATTCAATATTTAATTTAAGTGTATACTTACCAACATTAGATGACATGCATATAAAAATGCCTACAAATTTGTTTTCGGAAAACATAATTGAGACCATGCCAGGTGATTTGACCTCAACGGGCATACCTCCCTCATTGTTCACTTACAAATCCCATCTGACGAAACTTAAAATAAGAGAAATTGATATAGAGCTAGCCAAGCCTTTAGTTATTACAATTAGTGAGCGTAATACAGCGAAAATATGCAAAAATCTAATGGTAATTTACAATTCTATGCAAGCACCCACTTGCGTTAGCATGCCCTACGAAGGACCGGTTTTTCGTAAATCAAAAATTTTGCTGATGAAGCATAATACTCTAAATGCCGACCGCTTAAATTTAAAATGTAGCAATATTGCCTTTAAACTCACAGATCATCAGAAATATGAATGCAAATTGGTTTTTTGTGATTTGAAACTAACCCTAAAATATCTAACACGACCAGATAAATGTTTAGCAAAATATTCTCTGGGTGCAATGTATCTGCGCATAAGCAAAAAGGTTTTTGTACATCCTATATCTTTAAAAGGATCCATGGATTTTATTAGTGAACCTTGGAATCGCCTGCCACTTATTAACGCCATTGTAAAATTCAATGTTATTCAAATTGATTTGGGTATTTATGTCATATTACAATTACGACAGGCTATGCATGATTTTGAAACTATACTTAGTTATGTGCAAAAAGAACTGTTGCGTTTTCAGCGACTGCATTTGCATGATAGTGGTCAGAATAATGGGATAAGTCTAAAACAGTTTAGGCCCTTAAAATGTCCGCAAATTAGTTCATTCATTCAAAACAACAAAAGTTTTAAAAGAGAGGAATTTTATCAGGATGATTTGAGGTAAGTGTCGACAAAAGGAATTAGTTTTTTTTTGTATTAATAATTTTGTGCGTTTCTAGGGCTGGGGCTTTTCAATTTGTGGAGTTAATGTCGGACAGTGTTTTACCTTTACCTTATCAAATCCAAATAATCAAAAAAGACTATGGCATCATTTGTTGGCGTTATCCTCAGCCAAGGAAATTGTGTAAAATTCATATTTATCCCGTGCCAATGGCAGTTAGTATTTGATATTAAAAAAAAAATATACATATGTATGTAATGTATTCTACAAGTTTCTTTTTTCAGGTCGAAAATCCCATACACATTAAATGCCGCATGGAATACTTTAGCGAGGTGCACGAATGCTTTTTGCATTACTGTGATTTTTGGCTTTCGGAGACCAATTCCAAAGACATTAAATTACCAGAACGTGAAATTTGTGCCACGATTTGGCGTGTAGTAATACTACAATCTTTGGTGTCAGTAAATGGTGAATGTTTTGATACCAGCGAAGAGGATGAAGAGTTGCATTCTATTGCCAGCATGAATATAGAAGAAGTATTGGGCAAAGGTCGCAACGATGCTGATTTTATATTACATCCTAAAGTATTAGTGGGTTGTATGCGGGTCGATACTACATTCCAATCGAACTGTGTGCCAAAGGTTCAATTATTACTTAGTTGCAATTTGTTTAAAGTTAAAATGCTCAATCAACCCGGCGAAAGTGCGAATTTGCCGCCACTACTTAAGAAATTTCATTTAGCTAAAACCACTCATACATCACAGGCCTTTTTGGTGTTCATAATACAAAATATAAAAATTTATTCCACTTTTTATGACAAACAAAAATTCAATATAAATGTTGGTCTCAATACACGTATTAAATGTTTAGATTATGGTTTTCTGAATATGGTGCCTTTAATGGAGATAACCACAGTGCAATCCTATTTGGAAATCGATAAAAAGAAAAATACCATCAATGCCAATTTTGTTTTCGATCGTTTACAATTCAATATTGGTCCTGCAATAATACACACACTTTTATCTTCGAAAAATCATTGGTCTGAGTGCCTGGACTTGGATGAACGTCGTATACGTCATGTCTTATTATTCAAGTGTATTGTAGTTAATCGTACCATGAACTGTTTGGCCTTTGGTCAAACTGGCACTCACGAACGCATTCAATTGAATTCCAAAGAATGTTATCTTTATTCGTTTCGCAGTGATTATCACAATCAGGAGTTAACATTCTATATGTCAGATGAAGAAACTAATACGGTGGATACTTCGCAGTCACTGCACATACCTTTTAAATTCGATAGTCAATATGTGGCACAGTTTTTACGCATAGGCAATAAAGTTGTAACTATTAAATCGCGAAAACTATCCAGTTCTCAAATATTTATTTTAATTAAGGGACAAATAGAATTGGTATCAATGGTATCACATAATTTACGTCTGGAATTTCGTCAGGAGAACAAAACTGATGAATCGCCTCATAAGTCATTGGAGTATTTTATTGAGAAACAAGGACGAAATTCATTTTATCATAGAGTGGAACAAAATTCAAATATAACAATGCGGTGGGTTTTGAGGGCTGCACGACAAGTCACCAAAAGAGATTTTTAATAATTTTTTTCATTTTTTCTAGACTAAAATTAGCTGATAACAATATAAGAGCCCGTACTGGCGATATTCCATTAAGAACAAACAAAAAACTTCCATGGCTGGTTAAAGGTAAATTTTATAATTGAAATTTATTTTAATCTGTAATTGTTTTGAAAAAAATTAACTTTTTTCTTGAAATATTGTAATTTGTAACTTTATATTCTCATTTAAGTACCAATCAACAGCGATGAATTTATTAGTTTCTGGGTAAGAGTTTTACGCGAAGACATACCCGATCTAGCAACTGATAATTTTTGTCCCCAAAAAATTCTAATCACTATATGGCCCATATTTGAAATATCATCTATGTTGAGCTGCGCCATACAGGCCAAGGAAACAATGGGAAAAGAAGCAGAAATAAATTTACCTGGTCAAGGAGCACGCCATATACTGGATGTGCCAGCCACTAATCTTACCGAACATTGTATAGATTTCACGTACAGCTTTCCTTTGGGAACAGCCTCGGCTCAAAATTATATCCTCAAGTTAAAATCACTTGATTGGCAAAAGTTCTTCTGGTATGATGAACAAAAATGGAGTATAGAAAACTCTTTAAGTTTGCTTGCTAAGCCAGTGGCCCGCAATTGGCCTTTGAACGATGAGGAAGAATTAAGAGTGAAAAGAATCTCAGAGTCTAATCATGAAATTGATGTGATATACAATACCAGAGTTACAAGAGAATTTGCTTGTAGCCTTAATTTGGAAGTGGCACCTTGGGGTATGTTTATAAATTCTACGGGAATACAAATACGGATTTGTGAATTGGGTACACAGCCTAAAGAGATACAAGTGGATGCCAATGGCTTGGAAATGTTATTTAATATATCACATGGCTTTAGTCTAGGCATAAGAAATGGTTCTAGTTGGTTACAATCGTTACCAATTTATATGGAAAACACCATGGTTACACAGAGTAAACATTTCTATATTGTTACCGAAGGCGAATACACAGATATTTTGATCTTAAGAGGAAATGAAGTATTTAAGTTTATTTTAACTTTAAAAACTGAAAATAATCGTAAAGTGTTTAAATTATCTTCCAAATATGCTGTTGTAAATCATACCAAAAGTCGTTTATGTTTGCTACCATTTGCTATGGATCATAAAGAGAATATAACAAGAAAGAATGTTGATCATTTAGATTCTGCTACAACCAAAACAGTATTGAGAGCTACTCCTAATAAACAAAATAGTATTGGTATTTCTCTTAGTCAATTTTACGATATAAATGCTCAAAGTTCTCAACGTTCGGTGGACTCTGCTTTTATTTATTTTGTGGTTATAAAATATTATAATAACACTGATATTTCCATACCCATTCCTTTAACTTTGCCCTTTAATCGTAAATGTTTAAGCTTACAAAATGGTCGAGAATCTATAGCTTTAATGGCGTCTCTGATAGAACATGATCATATGTATTATTTAACTATATTCGAGGATGCGGCACCAGCTGTTTTGATAAATAATCAAACTGATTGTCCCTTCATAATTGCACAAACGAAAGCTGGGGAAAATAGTAAAGTTTCATCGACTACCTCGGAATATGAGGGTAAACATTTGGAATGGTATCATGTTATACCAAAACAAAGTAAATCCTTTTATACACCTCCTGAATGGTATACTCATTTTCCCGATGTTGAATCAACATTGTGCAATATAACATTAGCCTTGTTTGAAGGTAAGTTAACAGAAAAATTTTTGAAATTGTGCTTTTTTTATTCAATGTTTCATATTTAGAATCGTCTTCGAAGAAGTCTATAAAATGGTCTAAACCCATTCGTTTGGATAAGACTTGGAATAAATTCTTGCATATACCAGGCCATGGTGATGTTAAGGTTATAATCTGTGATAAACATCGTGTTATTAGACTGAATATATTTTATATATCACAGGTAATTAAAATTATTAACAATTCGTTTTAAGCGATGCAACGTCGTCATAACTCAAAAAAATACATTTCGAAATAAACGTGTTTAAAAATTTTAATAAACTCACACCCCTTAGAAAAAATAGCAACACATTCTCTACAAACAGAGACCAAATTAAAGATATTCACGTCACAAGTTGCACCATTGCAAAGTGCAAAAATATAACAACAACCGCACAGACAGTTAGTTGTGCGTAAATAATTGTCTTTGTGGTTGTTGTTATGTTTTTGCACTTTTGCTTTTTTGCAAGGATGCAACTTGTGACGTGAATACCCTTATAAAGATAAATTTTATACACAATATAGAGAAAAAGTGAATAGCGAAAATTCTGCATTACTAACTCCAAAATTAAATTTTTTGTGTTATGACGACGTTGCAGCAAATGAGCGATATGTGCTTTTTAATTTATTGGATTGGTTCATATATGATTTTGCTCCCGGTAAAAATACCTTATACAGTTGTTTTCGGTTAATTGAGCACCGCTCTTGGAACGAAATCATTCAGTATAACTGTCTATGTAAATATACCCGTTAGCCGTTTAGTTGAGTTCTGTTTAATTGCGCCACCCGCTTAATTATTTCGCAAAATAAGACCGAATTGCGAAAAACAAGAGCACATGTTTCGGTTAATTGTTTCCGTCTACTTAATGTGTTTTTGCTCCACAAACGTAAAAATATTATTTTGCGGCAAGATTGTACGATGAACGTACCTGATTTTTATTTTGTTTTAAAAACCTAAACCACTTTTTAACTTAATATATAAATAAATGAGTTTTATTTTCTATCTACACATGGGTGTTTCGCTTAATTGCACATCTTGCTCAATTAAGCGATTTTCGTTTTAATTGCGTCGGCGATTCAATTAACCTAGTACATACTGCTTAAATGAGTTCCCGTTTAATTGCGTCAAAAGTCGTGCATTTTTAGAAACTCAATAAAGCGGAAATATTGTATACATATACCTAAAACAAGATTAAATAATTTAATCTGTGGGTCCAAATTTGAACTTAGTTCTGAAGTTATATTGTACTATTCATATAAAGTCCACTTTTTTCTCGCACAAATCTCCTTTTATTATAGAATTCAAATTCACCACAAATATTTATTTATTAAATTTTGTGTGTTAAAACAAGTTGATATCAAGTTTACTCTACATGATAAGAAAATATAGGTCTCAAACCTATGTTTTCTTTAGCTACAAATAGAAGAGCGAAATCGTCTTTAAAAGTCTTAATTTTTCTATTGGAAATTTGGAAAATGTTTAGTTTTCTCCGATGTCAGTTTCCTAATATTCGAAAATATCTATAAAAACTTGTTTTAATTATAACTTTATTTCAGCAAATGGAATTCTCCGTTAAAGATTTACGTTCACGTATTTCAACCACTAAGCCCTCAAAGCTTCTACCTAAAGAAACACAAACTTACGAGCAAACATCCTCATCTTCTCATTCAGCCACAAAAATTTATCAAGAAATGCCACGACAACAAAGCAACGAAGTTTGTCATCATTTCCGTAATGATTGTGATATTTTAAGACAAGAGTTGAAGATACGATTTTTTGTTAAAGAAATTAATTTAAGTCTACATACCGACAATACAGCGCGCCAATACATGAAACGTGAAGTGATCTCAGTTTATGCCGATAACTTATTAATAGCCTATGAACACAACGAAGATGAACGCAACATGAACATTGTGATACCAAATTTGCAAATTGACAATCAATTATTTTCCACAGGGAAATATGATTTTCCTGTGCTTTTATGCTCCGAAGAATTGTACGAGAAAAATGACTGTGTGCCCGAACCATATTACTTGGATAACTTTTACAAAATTCTGAAAGAGAAAAATTTAATGGTTGAAGTGAAACTAAAACTGTTTGATGATGAGTTTAAAATCAGTTCTTTGAATTGTAAATTGAATCCAGTACGAGCGTATGTAGAGGATGCTTATATTACAGATTTCTTAGATGCATTGGTAGAGTGTGAACCTTCGAATTGTGCCTATACACCGAAGTTGGAATACGAACGTAAAATTTTGGTAGAAAATCAAGTCAGCATACCGAGAGATGTAGAAATTCAAGCAATTTATGTGGCAGAACCTTTACAATTGAGATCTTTTTGCATAGAATCTATGAGTGTGTTGTTATCGGTGCACACTTCCGTACGTCTTTATATTGCTTTGGATCATTCGCCATTATCGTTTTCAGCTTATGAACGCTCTCATCTTTTGACAGTGCCTTTGAAATTTGGCCAATCTTTGGGCATGCATTATTTATCTGGAGCCATATTCGGTGCTGGTTGGGTGGTGGGTTCTTTGGAGATCTTAGGCAGTCCAAGTGGCTTGGCACGTTCCGTTACTACTGGCTTAAAAGATTTTGTGTCACTACCCGTTCAGGGCCTTTTCCGCGGTCCTTGGGGCTTTGTAGTAGGTGTAACCCAGGGGTCGGCATCATTGTTAAGGAATGTAACTGCTGGCACAGTGAATTCTGTAACAAAATTAGCTGCCTCGGTGGCTAGAAATCTAGATCGTTTAACTTTAGATGAGGAACATATCGAAAGAACGGAAGCTTTAAGACGTTCTCGGCCTCAAGGTTTTACTGAAGGCTTTTCACAGGGTATAACAGGGTTAGGCATAAGTGTTTTAGGAGCTGTGGGAGGTTTAGCTCACCATACCCTCGAAGCTCGGTCACCGGTAGAGGTGTTTACTGGCATTAGCAAAGGTTTAGTGGGTGCCTTTACGAAACCCATTAGTGGTGCTGCTGAATTATTGGCTTTAGCTGGCCAAGGCATGTTACAAACTGTGGGCTTTAATGCCATGCCTAAACAACGTTGTCCTTCGATTTGTTGTAATTTTGCCACTGAACCTTCAGGCTATCGTATATGGAAGTTATTGCCGGTAGAATTGTCTTCAGATCAAATATTATTTTACCATGAAATCACTTTGTCTGTGGACGATCAACTTAAACGTGGCTACGTTTTTCTTACATCTGCAGTTTTTGCTATTACCGAGGCCGAATGGGATAAATTGCAATTTGCTTTGCCAATTGATAAGGTGGAGATAACGGCTGATAATCAAGACAATACTTTGTTCTACGTTCATTTGAAACATGAAAGAGAGGATTTAGAAGAGGTGAGTAAAAAGGTTATTTTTAGGAAATTTCGATAAGTAAACTCTAAGAACAGGGCCCTGTTTCTCAATACGACAAGTAAAATACGAAACGTGTCGAAAAACCCATTTTAGTAAAAAGTAAAATTTTAAAAAAGTTGTTATACTAATTTCTATCTATTATAAATCTCTTATATTTGTTAGGATGTCAGCTATACCAATGAACGCATAATGAATTTCCTAAACACCTCATCCATTAAAATGACTTCCGACTCTCTTTATGATTTATTACAAACCGGTGGCTCTCTAACATCTGGTGGCTATCGACGCCAGCAAACCTTGGACTGGTCATTTTATATAAGTGAACATTTGGGAGAACATATAATGCGTTATTTTAAGATACTAAATTCGAAAATGATTAAAAATTAAGTAAGTTCACATATATTTATTTTTTTTGCTTATATTTTCTAAAAACATTAAGTTTCCAAAGATTTAATCTTAAAATTTCTTGGTATTTATTTACATATTTTTTTCATAAATTTCGGTATTATTTAAAAAATTGAAAAAAGACTGTATTCAAATCATTTCACAGTATGTATAATGTTGTATGTATATAAATTTAAACTAATTCTTAATATTTTTTTGTTTTAGCATTAATTAAATTATAGTTCTTTTGATATACATATTTAAATTTTAACTAACATTTTTATATTTTCAGTGGTGTTATCATTAAATTTTGTTCTCAATAAAAATTATAACATTAAAGGCCAAAGTAACATTTCATTTAAATGGTAAGTGTGGTAAAATATAAAAAAACAATATATGAAGTTGTTTTTCGACTTTTTTCTGTTACAAACCGTTTGTTCTGTCGAGGTTTTCCACTAGCTCTTGTGCATTTTTTTCGGGGGGTTCCAACCCTCCTCACCAGCCACGTATCCGAACATAAAAAAAAATTAAACATAAAATACAACTCAAAACTATAATTAAAAACAACTCTACCACATGAAGAATTTGGGAGACAGCTGTTCGTCTCCTTTGGCCCTCCCAACCATGTTATAGAAGCCTCCGCTTATCTTCTTCTTATGACCCACATCCCACTTCATCACTTCACATCACTTGCCACTCCATCATTGCCTGTACCTTGCTAAGTAAAAATAATTTTAATATTCAAATGAATATTTACATGATTTATTATTAACAAAAATTTCCTTAATTAATAGAATAATAACATAAATAATCATTTTTAAAATAATTAAAAAAAAACATAAATAGGTACACAACAATTTTCCCTCATCTTTTCCTGCCCTATTAGGACCTTTTTTCATAATTAAAAATTATATTTTTTGATTTAAGTACATATATATATTTAATTTGTTTTTCTTTCTTATTTTTCTCTAGTTATCTTTTAATCTATATCTACATCTGAGACATAAGCTTTTCATTTCCTTTAATACTAAAAAAATTATATAAATAATTATAATTCCATTTATAACCGGCAATTGAGGGTTAGATGTATATAAAGAAACATATTTACATCCTATATATATATATATGACATGCACACAAATTACTACACTTGACACTATCTTAACAGGGGTTTTTTTTTTACAAATCACAACACTACACTTAAAATTAGCTTAAACTTATTTCTATTTGTTCTTTTTTTATACTTTTTTTCTTTTTTTTTATTATCTAATTTTCTGTTATTTTTCATGTCTCTTTTTCTTTAATATTAAATTTTTTATGTTTCCTGTTTTCCTTCCATTCTTTATTTCTGTCTTTCTTCAACATTTTCCTTCCTTATGTTCCTAGCGATCATCTCCTATTTATCTTCTTCTTTTTCTGCCAATTTATAAATTAATTTATCACCTAAACAAATTTGTTATTTATATAAAAAAACTTTTTTATTTAACTAATTTTCTCTATATTTTAATATTCGGTCATGTCCTTGAAATCGAAATGAAGTGGAATTGAAATCGAACGAGATTTTAAATTCAATTCTTTGCAAAATGATTGTAGTTTTTCGTATTTTTATGAGTTGTTATTGTTAGGATAATTGGTACTTAATGTATAAAGTATAAAAAAGGAATATTTTTATGAACTGAAAATTGTTTTGAATATTTGGGATCTCATTTAAAACATATTTTATCAAACAATTATTGTAAGTTTTAGGAACTTCTTTTGTTTAAAACAAGTAAGAGTGGCATATTCGAATATGACGAATCTTATATACCCTTCACCATAGTGCGATTAGAACAGAAAGTTATTTTAAAACCGTTCTTTAGATATAAATAAATCTATTTTGTGCCACGCCCACTTCTTCAATCCCGCCCACACTTTGTCGGATGTTGTGTATTGATAAACAAGATACTTGCACTTAATTTGGAAATTTTGGCTCTTGCCGTTCTTTAGAAGTGTTATGCCCACTTCTCCAATCACAACCAGATTTTTTCGGATGTTATGTATTGATAATCAAGATGCTTGTATCTTATTTGGAAACCTTAGTTCTTTCCATTCTCCAGTTATACAGAGATCTACAATGTCTTTGCACGGGAGGAGCCACGCCCACTTCTCCAACCCTGCCTATATTTTTTAAAAGAGGTTGTGTATTAATTACTCAGAAATCTTAACCAAGCTTGGATCATTTTTTCCTTACCGTTTTTTAGATAAAAAACTAACTAGCCACGCCCACTTCACCAATCCCGCCCACATTTTGTGGGATGTTGTGGACTAATAACCGATAACCGTTCTCCACCCATTTTTATTGAGAGGTTGTGTATTGATAACCAAGATGCTTGTACCTAATGTGGAAACTTTGGCTCTTGCCGAACTCCAGATATACAGATAAAAGAAATATTATTATCACATTCCGATGACTGAATGAATCAAAATCTTATGATTTATGCCAATGCAATTTTTTTGTATTTAAAACTGTTTTAGCATTTGAAAAAAAATGAACAAAATTTGTGAAAGCAAACTGAACTATTTTTAAAGTGTGTATTAAATTTAAAAAAAAAAACTTTTAATAACATACTGTATTTTGCAGCGAATTTTGGATCTGATAGTATCAATTATACTTGTTGGTACAGACAGCATATTTAAAACTATTTTGGAAAGCTCTTAAAAAAGCTTGGAACCACAAGCGTCTTGGTATGAAAAAAAAACTTTGGACCAAAAAAGACTTAAATTTGTACCGGCATTTTGACCAAATTGGTGTTGCCATTGCACAAATGGCATTTTTAAATATATATTATCCCCAAAATCTCCAGGGAAAATATGTTTTTTCTCAAAAAATCCCCTGGGGATTTTCACGAAATTTGTATCCCCAATTATAAATCCCCAAAACCAAGAACGCTGTTATTGCTGGATATTTATAACTTTTAATAAATAAATAAATAGAAATAATTCTGAATTGTATATACATATATATTTCAATTATAGCCATTGAAAAAATTCCAGTTATAAATAAATTATAAACTAGTCCCCAAAGAAATAAAACATATACTCTTTGAACATACATATATATTCCACTCATAACAATCTTTAATATACAATTTTGTCATTGCAAATCAACTAGATGCGAAAAAATTAATCTTTATTGACAAATTAAATTTATCGTATGCAGTGAGCGATGGATGGCTAAATTTATTTTAGTACGAAAATATTTTTGAGCTGAAGTAAAAAGGGTTTTTACTTTATAAAATGTTAATACATATATTCATACTTTAAATTTAAATACGAGTAACTTTTTTAAGTGAATAGGATACAAAAAGTAAAATACAAACCTGCAATAAAATACGAAAAAATATTGCTTTTGTAACTCCTCAAAAACTGTTATACCACAGTATGGTAATTTTACAGTTCATGTGCTTAACTACAAGTTGATATAATTTCGTTTTAACTTTTTTCATGGGGAATTATATTTTCAATATATTCATTTGGATTTTGTTATTTAACTGTAAAAACGGTAGAGCGCAATTGAAATGCATATTTTTGTGTGTACGAAAATACCACATAAGTAATATAGCAGAGAATTTAATATTTCACATCATACATACATATGGGGGATTTCACGTCAAGTGACCCAATTTTTAAATCGATGTCTTCCGATTTGGGTGCACCAAGGTAAGTCCTATTACGTAGTAGCTTAGACACAAATTTTCAACAAGATCGGTCAAAAAGTTTTTGAGTTAGAAGGGGTCAAAATTTTACATTTTGGCCATGCAGGTGTTCTTTTTCATTCTTGTAACTTATTACCTACTGGTGAAAGCAAAATTTGTCCCAAGTAGCTTCAATAGCTATTTGATCAATCTTTCGAAAAAAAATTTTTTGGTTTTAAAAAAATTTTAAAATTGTTTTTTTTATTTTTTTTTATCCGTTATGTTTTTTTTTTGCAGAAAAGAAAGCTTATATCTTTTCCTTTAAGGTATTTTTGGCCGCTTTTTGGGATGCGAATGGCTTATTCTTATATATTATCAATTTTAAGCATATGCAGTGTTCTTTTTCATCCATGTAACTTATTGCCTATTGGTGTTACCAAAATTTGTCCCAAGTAGCTTCGGTTGCTATTTGATTAAACTTTCGAAAAAAAATTTTTTGGTTTTTTTAAATTTAAAACTTTTTTTTATTTTTTTTATTCAGAATGTTTTTTTTTTTTGCTCAAAAGAAAGCTTATGTCTTTTCCTTTAAGGTAGTTTTGGTTGCTTTTTGGGATGCGAGTGGCTTATGTATAAAAAAAAAATAATTTCAAACTCAAGACGAGGGTTTTTAAATTTTTAGCATATGCATATGCAAAAAACATTCCGGATAAAAAAAAAAGTTTTAAATTAAAAAAAAAAAAACAAAAAAAAAACCAAAAAAAATTTTTTTCGAAAGATTAATCAAATAGCTATCGAAGCTACTTTGGATTAATTTTGTAACACCAATAGGCAATAAGTTACATACATAAAAAAGAACACCTGTATGGCCAAAATGTCAAATTTTGACCACCTCTAACTCAGAAACTTTTTGACCCATCTTGCTTGTGTCTAAACTACTATCCAATGGGACTATACTTGGTACAAATTTCATCCAAATCGGAAGACATTGATTTAAAAATTGGGTCACTTGACATGAAATCCCCCATATGTGGTGTGTGTGTGTATGTGTGTTTTAAGTGAAAATTGCTTATGAGAGGTACAAGTATTACATTTCCGTTTCCTTTTCATTGCACATAATAATAACGCAGCATTCCAAAAATAAATGAATACGTTTGCTAACCAGTGTTGCCAAAACTTGGTGACCAAAAATGGCTAAATTTACGGAAAACACCTATGTACCAAATTTTATCAAATAATTTCCAAAATTGCGACCTGTACTTTGCGCACAAGGTTTACATGGACAGCCAGCCAGCCGTACAAACATCGTTAATTCGACTCAGAAAGTGATTCTGAGTCAATCGGTGTACGTAAAGGTGGGCTAAGGACCAATATTTTAAGGTGTTACCAACATCAGCACAAACGCATAGTACCCTCTCCACTATTGTGGTGGTGGTATAAATATTTTATTGTTATGGTAAAAATATTTACCTAATTGATAAAATCGAATTAAAGGTTGCTAAATGTAACCTATTTCTCAAATTACTTTAAACGATGTTTACTTGACTAAATACCCTCTCTACTTCAGCATTAGACCATGGAAGTGAGAGCCACTTTATAGTTACATAATTCTGAAATTTCTAAAAATTTTTGTTGCCGCCTGCATCTCTTTATTGAAATACTTGCAACCAGAAAGAAATACCGATGTTTGTGTTGATCCATTTTATTAATTTAATATTTAATAAATTAAAGGCGTTTTAATTGTTAAAAATGTTTATTTTACTCTTTAAAATTATTCTTTTAAAAGAGAAAAAAAAATTGTATGGCTAAACAAGTTGAATATTGGCTAAAAAATGGCTAATGGCTAAACTCATTTGCTAATGACTTAACAGGGAGAAAAATGGCTAAATCTAGCCACTAAATGGCTAAATTGGCAACGCTGTTGCTGACCTCCACATTAGTGATGTTACCAATAATCTTATTGGTATTCGAAATGCGCAGTATTCGGCTATTTTATAAAATTCGTTTTCATATTCGCCAAATTCAGTTGAATATTTCTCGAATATTTCGCGAATATACGTTCCAAAAAAGAATAAAAAAGTTGAAAAAGAATACATAAAATATGACAAAAAATATTAACTTTTAATAATTTTTATTAAAAAAAACCTGTATCTTTAACGGTAAATAACAACTTCTCTTAGTAAAGTAAAAAATAGGAATGGAAAGCAAAGGACGATACTTCGGGTTTGCCGATATATTGGTATTAGCGATATTTTACTGGCGATACGACGATACTTTTTTTTTGAACAAATAATTAAATTTGTAAAAGGTAGAAAATATCATAGACAACAGATCGAAAAAACGACTTATTGAGCTACTTAACATGAATCTGCATTCCAAAAGTGTTGAAGACACGGTCACCCATTCAACTGGTAAAAGATCTGATAAGTCTGCAAGAATTAACCCATGGAGCGTTTGTAAAAACCTTAAAAGAAAATTTTTAAAAGGATGATCCTACGCTGTGGTCCAGCTAAAGAAGAAAGAAGAAGTTTAGATATACACTCAGGTCTCGTTTTATGCGATAGATGCGTTCCAAAAAATTGTACACAAATTGTATTCGCAAAACACGATACTCTAGCTTCATATAAAAACTAATGATTTGTTCCAAAATTCTGAAAAACAGCATAAATTCAAATTTTAATTAAAAAACAAACCAAAATCGCATAAAAAAAATCAACAAATATGTATATATTTGGGGCATTATTTGTAAAGCGGACAACCCAATAAAAATATTTTTTTGGAATTCCTTTTTATTTAGCATAACTATAGGTCTTGTAGATATGAATAAGTGTGCAAAATATATTTTTTCTATGATGTTTATTTGTCGAGTTTACGGGGGGTAAAGTGTTGCCGTTTTCAAAAAAATGTTTTTTTAAATTATTAATCATTTCTTTTTAAAATTACTAATCCAACGAAGAAAAGTTTAGGTGATTCTTATAGAATATGATTGATCTTTTAATAAAAAAAAAATTAATTTGAAAAAAAAAATTTTTTTTTCATCTACAAAACCGGAAATGACCAATTTAAATCAAAATTTTTCCTACTTAGTTTTAGTTTTAATTTTTTTTTTATTTTTTAATCAAAATTGGCCTTTAGTGTCCTTATCATATTGTAAAAGTTTTTTTTATGGGACCTCTGTTAGTTTAAAAGTTATGCAAATTTCTTTACACTCGTACATGTGGTTATTACCGTAAAAGACAGGAAAGAACGAGCTAAAACTAAACTTTTTCTACCGTAAAAGACAGGAAAGAACGAGCTAAAACTAAACTTTTTCTACCGTAAAAGACAGGAAAGAACGAGTTTAAACTAAAATTTTTCTAACTTCTACTTATTTTTTGATTCTATTTTTACCGAAATTAGCCTTCGCTGTAAAACTAATATTATGTGCTCTTTATTAGTTTAAAAACACTCTTACATACGTATCGGCTATGCATATAATAACACAAAATCAAACAAACTGTAACGATTATGTCAGTGATGCAAGCTTGGTTTAATTTCAAAACGGTAAAAAGCTTAAAAAAGCATCAAAAACATAAAAATCGCATAAATTTGAATCCGCATAAAAAAACACGCATAAAACGAGACCAGTAGCTCGTTTCTGTATTTCTCGCAACGTAAAATTTCTTACATGAAGTGTGAAACAAAAAATTCCATCGTTTCTCGATTTATGAGATAAAAGTGTTTCTGTATTTGAATGCGAAAACAGACACAACAAATTCTGTTTATACTGGAATACTTCCAGTAATTAAGTGTCAAATAAAAGCGAAACGTCAACAAAAGAAATAAATATAATAAAAACAGGGCTGCCAGATTTGACGAGTTATCGTCATCTTGACGATTTTTTGTTCCGATATAAACAAAGTGACGTTTTGATGATTTTTTCTAAAAAAGTGACGAAAGCAAAAACAAAATCAAAAATATTTTATAATTTTGTTGTTACTTCCTATAGAAATTCATCTTGAATTTTTAAATTTCAAACACTTCTATTTTGTGGCGTTGAAAATTGAAAAAAAAAATAATATGAATGTCTGTAGAAAGCAACAACAAATTTATAAAATATTTTTGATTTTATTTTTGCTTTTAATGAAATTGTTGGTGTTGCGTTTTACACTATAAGCCCCTTATGGCCGTAATTTCTACAAATAGGTATCTAGCTGTGTATAGGTATCTATGGTTTTCATAATTTTAAAACGTATTTCTAACCTACGGGTTAAAGTGTAATGTATTTTACCCCATCGATTTTCGGTAGTTAATTCACGTAGGCAAAATTAACGTTGAAGTTACCACAATAGTGATACCGGATAGGTAAAGATAACTGTTAGGTATGAACACCACTAGATATCTATTTGTAGAAATTACGGGCATTAGTGTTCGAAATAAGATAATTGTAAATATTTTTATATGTTTGTTTATTAGAAAAAAAGATATCTTTAGAAACAAGGCTGCTTAAATTTTTATATTTATCCCTATTGTGAAAATTGTCCTCGAAATTGTTTGTATCTTTCCTAAAAAATGCATCGGCAAAAGCAAAATTTCGAGAAAAAGTGGTCCATTACTTTCCCTCGAAACTTATTTGGCTTATTTTGAACATTTAATACTTCTTATATACATATACAAAATATGATTGATATTTGATATTCTTATCTTATATGTACACCTTTGTGCCAAAACCATTATTCCGGCAAGAAAGAAATTTGTTTGTCTCCCAGTGAAAACTTTTTCAAAATGGATAGCCTCTTTCACTCGTTATTAAGTAGCTTTCTTCCATAAGAACTTCGATAACTACTTTTTTCTGGACGTATTAAGATAAAAAATGACTTACTTTTGAATTTGTTCTTTTTGGCACAACCCTTGTAAAATTCATTAGTTTTTCAGTAGAATTGTATGTAGTGCTTTTATGTGTTTCTGATTACTTAACATATTATTTTGTAGGCGAAGATTTTACTGGGTCTTTAACCCGTTTATTTATGAACCGATTTTTTTAATTTTAACTACAAGGTATTCTACTAAGTCTATTTCAGGTAAAAAAGAAAAAGATTATAGGAATAGGTAAATTAAAGATTTATATCTCAATTATTAAATAATAATTATTAAATACCCATGAAATTTAACTATGTTTTTGTTTGATTATTTTTTAATAAAAGTCGAAACAAATTTGTTTAAAATGGATTTTAAATTGCACGATTTTCAAAACAAAAAAGACGATCTTTTTTCTCAGGAAATTGACGATTTTGACACAAATTTATCTGGCAGCACTGATTAAAACCAAAACAAGAAAAGGCTAACAAAAATTTAAACTATCAAAATATAACAATTGTTTTTTGTTTATTTTCATCATATAAATTAAACATTTATCATTTATATTCCTTTTATTTTTTTATTTATTTAAAAAAAAATAGTATATAAACATATTTTAAATTCAAAATACCTACATTTTGTTTTTCTCGCCACCAATTTCAAATGTGGCTTATTTTGACAGTTCTTGAAAGAAACTTTTCGCAAAATATTGTTATAGAAACACTTTTTCTCGCATCCTTCCAATAATTGCTGGAAAATTATTTAAATGACAGATAATTCTCGCAAAAAAAAGATACAGAAACACTTGTGTGAGAAAAACTATTTTTTGTTTCATTTCACACTATTTTTGTTGCAATTCACGCGTTTCATGCGAAGAGTTTTACGATGTGAGATATACAGAGACGGGCTACTGAGTGTACCTTAGACCGTCTAATTTTTCTAGAGACGCAGATCCACTTGCTTAGTGGCGCAATTAAATGTTTTATCCAAAATTTAAGAACATGGCGCAGAAATAGTTAAGTTTTGAAATGAGTTCAGTCACATCTGGTCTCTTCATTTCCACTGCAGGTCTGCTTCAGGCAGAGTTACGTATCGTCTTTCTCCGCAAAAGTTGAGAATATCTTTTTAAAATCAATTTTAAATATTAATAAATTCTTACGCTGAAGTTTTGTTAATTTTAGTTGAATTTGAATTTAATGTTCGTACCGGTACCGGTATCGGTATAGTATTGGCAAAAGGCGTATCGTTACATCCCTAGTAACAAACAAACAAACGGAATACCACTAATCTGCCGCGACAATAATAATATATGAAAATTACCCAAGTTGATTTTAAGCATTCCTAGATATACTATCATTTGAAGAAATTGCCTAATTATTGTATGAAAATTATCGGCAATTGGAATAGGTCAATTAAATATCAAGATAATTACAATCCCGTAACACAATTTGAAAATATACAAAGTATATTATCTATCGGCAATAAATTAGAAAATATAACTGAAATGCATAAGACATAGGGTTTTTTCCCGGGAATTCCCGGGACCATTATTCCATTATTTTATTTCCCGTTTTCCCGGGATTTTTCTTGCGGGACCCGGGAAATAAAAAATTCCTCATAATTTAAAAAAATAGCTATTTATACTTTGAAATTTAGTTTTCTATTCTCTAAAAATTAGCATCTGTGGATGGGTTGTGGATTAGATCAATTGCAAGAAGTGAGTACATGTATTTAAATCAATGTCTCCTGATGCAATAAATCTACTAAAAGCAGAATGGGCCGTGCAACAGTTGATAATTATTACATTTAGTGAAGTGAAGAGTTAATAAAGTACATTAATTCAAAATAAGATGCAGGCAGTAACGTTTCATTGTCCATGAACAAGTCTTAAAAATAGGAGATACCTAAACATATCGCTCCTTTATTGCAACATAGTCATATCTACAAAAACAAACTATCTTGGCAAAATGCGATTAAAGTTTTAAAAATGTACTGATTTCAAGATATATTTTGTTATAACTTCGGTTCAGTTTGAGATATAATACAAGAAGGTATGGAGGAAAACTTTGTAAAGTTAATTAAAATTTTGAGATATGACTATAATGCAATGAAGGAGCGATATGTTTATTAGGGGATAAACACAAATTTTCAATTTCAATTTGTGTTGGCTTATATACCCGTGAAGTGCGGGATACCGAAATAAAATAACATTTTGGAAACTCGTGTAAGATACTACAACATACAACTTGAAAAACACATTGTCCTAAAGATTACAAATAGACCTATTGAAATGAATAGGTTTGTAAGAAGCAGACCGGTTGTTGCTATTTTTGCATCAACGTTGACATACATTTGACTGATATAGACGTTGTTTATAAAAAAGAAAAAATAGCTTCTGATTGTGAATCCGAAGCATGCTACAACGGTGCACTTTTAACTATTTGTCCAACCTCGGTAAAAAATTAACGAAAAATTAACATGATAATTAGTAAATAAAATTAGGAATATACTTTTTGACGACTTACAAAGCGCTTTGAGTGTGTCAGAAAGTTATTTCCTAAGCCATTAACAAATGTTATATATTTCTTTAAAGTATTTTATCTATTTTATTAATTAACTTTTTGATTTCATATCTTGAGTACCTCAATTTTTATTATTGTTTTATGAATTAAACTGTTATGTTTATGTTATCTTTTTATCTTGTATCCAGAGCATAATAATACTGAATAAAAGCATAATAATAGGGAATTAAGGCGTGAGGTAATAATAATTCAAGTTCCTATTTCAATCTTCAATTAATTTTTAGTATTGAACCATTTCATTTACTTTCTTTGTAAACAAGTTCCCTTACGTTTTTTTTCATTAATTAATACCAAAATTTACTTTGTATTATTTATATGGAGCGGGATCCCGGGATCCCGGGAAATTTTAAAAAATTTCCCCCTTTCCCGGGAATCGAAAAAGTCCGGGAAAAAAAACTCTAATAAGACATTTAAAGAACGCGGAGAGATCTAATTTTGCTAATATTTAAGTAATTAAGGCTGGGAAGCCTTAATTGCCACTTTGTGGGTATTTACCCCAATTGGATTTAATTTTTACTGTTAGGTGTAGATCAGGTATAATTTAAAATTATTTTATTATTTTTATTTTAAAACAAAAGAAAAATTTATACAATTTTAGATATTGTTGATCCAAAAAATTTAGCCTTTTCAATCAAAGTTACAGTTTTTTTAAAAAATATTTATCGTCAAATCGTTTATGAAGTAAAAGCTTGCTAATGAATGGGAGAAGGGAAAAGAGAATGCCATTTCTTTTTCCCTCTTTAATAAAAACTCAAGACTTGACGAGTCAAACTTGACGTGTGTGAACCGGCACTAAGTATTTTATTCTTGGCTGATTTTTTCATTGTTTGATTATTTTGCTTTTAACATTTTTTAAAATTATGCGAATGCTGTCAAAGCCACAACACACATTAAAATCGCACGTTACATTATTTGGTATAGCCGACGACGAATGTATTTTCGCCGCCGTCGTTAAAAATTTTTAAAATTTAGTACATTTTGGCCACCGTCAACAATATGTATGACTGCCGTTCTCAAGGTCTGCAATGTCACATCGGCTACGATTGGAATATTTTGACATTTATAATGTAACGAAGTAATCTCTTTTGATTTTTTCGACATGAGTAAGTGCCGGCTCACACACGTCAAGTTCGACTCATCAAGATTTGAGCTTTTAGGAGAGAAGGGAAAAGAGAATGCCATTTCTTTTTTCCTTCCTCCTAAAAACGCAAGGTTTTTTTCTAATTTGTTGTCATCGAAGCAAACGGCAAATTTTTTTTTTTTAGTCAAATTTTATATATCGGGTGGCGCTAAATTTCAATTTGGATATTCGTTTTCGTATTGGCGAAGATATTAGTATTTGTATTCGCCAATATTAAAAATTGATATTCGTAACAACACTACTACACATAAATTTAAATCGCGAACCAATAATATAGAATTTAAATTAGTTTTATAATGCAGGATTTTGTAATGATTTTCATGAATCTCCGTGTGTATGTGATTTGCAGGAGTAAAGCTAAATTTAATGTAATTTATTCTTATTGAATTCTATGTAATTTGTTGCCTCCGCTGACATCATTAAGCTGTTTTTTTACTTGGATCTGGATTTTGTCAGAAATTGTAAAACTCTTTTCCGCTCATATTCATATGGTTTAAAAAGAGGATTATTTCTTACTGGGTGAGGTAAGGTAAGGGTAATAGTTCTACGTGGTACTAACTTTCTAACTTTCTTACTTCTTTTCTTTACTTCTCTCCGCATTGGTCTCCGAGTGGAAGTGTGCCCTTGGGCACATAACCCTTCTTAGCCTAACCTACTTGGTGAGGTATGAGCAAAAATATCCCTATGTAAAGTAATTTGTGGTTGTTTAAAAGAATTTAATAAATAATAATTATTGTTGTTGGTTTTCGTTTTTTAATTAATAATTCAAATACATGCTTAATTGTATGCTTGTAGCTACATATTTTAAAAAAATGTTTGACTTAAACATTTTAAATATGTCTTTGCAATTTGCCTTTTTACAATATACCTACAGTAATTATCAAAAGTATTCGTAGAGCTTTTACAAGACTTATTGCACTGTACCACATTGAAAAAATAACAAGGTTCTATCGAGATATTCTGGTAGATCCGAATAAAATAAAGGCATTTTGAAAGTTTAACTTGGTAGGTATTTTTAGGGTAAGTTAAAATTCCCCCGTTTTGGCACAATCTTATGATGAATTGGCATGGAAAAAAATGTTACCTTTACATTTTAAGTGTACGATGTTTTTACAAGATTTAAGTTTATGCCATGAATATTTTAACCCTCTAATTCTTCAACGTGTGGGTATTTTTTGTCCCTCTCTTCTTCTTATCTTTCTTTCTCTTTAATTGGTCTTTAATGCTGCGATCGGCAACCTATACTATTACATTTTGCGATTGAATGCGTTGTATGAATTTTACATATGTCGTTGTTAATGTTGTTAAATTCTGTTCAATGTGTGCACTTATACACAAAGACCGGAAAACGTTTTTTTTTTTATGTTTTTTAAAAAATATTTATCATTGGTCTTCGAAAAATATTTTAAACTGTACAAAAAAATTTGCAAACTTTTACGAATTTTTGCAATTTTTGCGTAGCTTGTTGCTCTATGAAGCAATCGTCGCAAGTTAAACATTTCCGCTATTTTAGCAAACTTTTGCGAATTTTTGCAACGTTTAATTTACTAATAAAGTTGTGCCCATAACTTCTTTTAAATTGGCATTTTCATACTAGGGTTGATTAAAAATTTAATTAAAATTCACAATTTAAACTACAAAATTGAGTTCTCAATGTGTTTCTAAAAAAAAAAAAAAAAATGATACAAAAAAGAATATTTTTCTTTAAAACGTTTTTTTAAAAACTTTATTGTTTTTTAACTTTAAAGAACAATTCAAACAAAATAGTTTTTTTTTTTTTTTTTTTTTTTTTTTTTTTTTTTTACGGATGAAAATATTTGTTGAACACCAATGAAAAATATTTTTTCATGTACAAAATACATATGGGCATTTCCCCAGAATGGTCTACCAGGGTGAAAAAATAAAATGTTGATAATCATCGTCTTTTATTGTTTATTATTATAAAAAGAGTCTATGTTGTTATAAAAGAATGGTTTCATAGCATGTCTCAGCTGTTTTACTTGAGGAAATTGCACTGGAAACTGGAAAATTTTATATTTTCTTATATTTTCTACTTCTAAACACATTTTTATATGCTTATTTTACACTCTTTCTTCATAATCATTTCATTACAATCAATTGTAAATTGAGTATTTAGTTGTTTGTTAAGGAAATTTGAAGACATTAATGGGAAACTGCATGGTGATAATAATAAAAAAACATATGAAAAATTCGTACGTTCGCGACCCGTACGTTCGCAACCGGTACTTAAGCCAATTAAACAAAAACCACAAGAGATATTTTTTTGGTAAATACTGCATGGAGACCTACATTAATACACTTTTAAAATAAATTAATCACTTTTGAATATTCCGTTCCATTACGCAGATTTTTACATTTAACTGCTGTCAGCCAAAGTTGACTTCTATTTTGCGTACGTTCGTGACGACATGTTTTTAACTATTATTATGAAAACTTAAACTCGATGAAATTCATCTTTTGCACTTAACATACAGCTACCCAAATGCTATCGAATCGCAAAAAAAAGCTAGGAAAAGTTTTGTTTTCTGTATTATTTGTACATCAAAAGCGTACGAACGTACGTTCGTAACCCCAGGAAATGCCCATATTGTACTTCAAAAATAAATATCTTTTTTTTGTGTTTCTTAATTTTTTTTTAAACTGATAGAAAATAAGAACATTTAAAAAAAATTTTTTTAAGAAACGCTTTTCTAAAAAAAGAACATTTTTAAAAAATTTTGCCCGCCCTCCTAGATTTTATCCTGGCTACGCCCATGTATTCGTGTACTGTCATCGGGAATATGTATGCCTGCAAAGTTTCATCCATTTGCATCGAGTAAAAGGCGGTCAAAAAATTGTTGCCTCCTCCCCCACCCCCCTAGATTTTATCCTGGCTACGCCCATGTATTCGTGTATTGTCATCGGGAATATGTATGCCTGCAAAGTTTCATCCATTTGCATTGAGTATAAGGCGGTTAAATTAACGTTACAAGATTTGATTTTCCGAAGTGAAGCTAAAGAAAAGGTTTTAAAAATTTTGCCCGCCCCCCCTAGATTTTATCCTGGCTTCGCCCCTGTATTCGTGTACTGTCATCGGGAATATGTATGCCTGCAAAGTTTCATCCATTTGCATTGAGTAAAAGGCGGTCAAAAAAGCATTTTACCAAAGAAAAAATTTTTTTTGCCGCGCCCTTATTAATCTATTTCTAATTGCTTTACACTAAACAAAAAGAAGCAGCTGATTTGCACCATTACTGTTACTCCCGGCTTACTGAGCTTTAAGTCTACAGATATTTTCTTTCAAATAAATTGAGCACTTTGTGAGAGAATTTTATAAGTCTGTAGTACGGGTGTATACTATAGGGCTGCACAAGCACATTCATTTTACCACATACAATAAGACATTCGCTAAATTGTGCCTGACAACGGTAAAAAATGATAAAAACAAATTGCAGAGTACATGACAATAAACACATATTTAAAAGTCAGGAACTGTTTTACAGCCGTACCTAAACAAGAGCGTTAACTTTTTTGTTTAATAAAACTCACATAATAGTAATAAAAAGAATGGAAAAAACTGCTTGATTGAAAAAAATAGCAAAATTGCCATTATTTATTAAAAATAGAGGCCAGGCCAACTTTACTATTAAACGCGCTGTCAAAATCGGATTTTCCAATTGCAAAGCGTTGACACCGCGCTATTTAGGGATGCTTCATACACATTGTATGGGCATGACAGTTTTTGACAACTAGAAAACGCTTTCCGCTCTTCTTTAGGTACTCGGAAAGAACGAATGTGAGTTTGTCTTATGTTTGTTCGTTCGTTGGCGTTCATATGTTAACATAGAGCTCATTTTACGAGTTTATGGCATATTGGGTGAGTACACGATAGCACTGACAACACGTGTTATTCGTAGTATGAATTTCATACATTTCATACATTTCAACGTAAAATAAAAGATTTCTTTTGCTAATGCTGCATAAAGAAGAAAGAGAAACATAACTGCAATATTTTATTTATAAACAAAAATTTTATTTAATATTAAAAACACTACGAGTACTTTTGGCCAAAACTGTTGTAATTACTAAATTTAATGAATATGAATGTTGCAATTTACTCCCTCACTTATTTTGTACGTGTTATTTAGAAAAAATTCAATTAAACATTTTGTTTACACCTGCAGTCATTTTTTAGTATAGGTAGAAGAATATTTTTGCTATTTATACCACCACTATAATCGTGGATAGGATATTATGGGTTTGTGCTCATATTTGTAACACCTTATAATAGCGGTCCTAGACCCATCTTTAAGTATACAGAACGACTCAGAATCACTTTCTGAGTAGATCTAACGATGTCCGTCCGACTAGCTGTCCATGTAAACCTTGTGCGCAAAGTTTGGAGATAATTTGATGAAATTTGGTATCTTGGTTCCAATTGTCACAAGGACCAGCCTATTGAAAATGGTGAGAATCGGTTCATAAATTCATATAGCCCCCACACACGCTTCTTTTCGGAATAGAGTTTTTTGGCCCATATACCATCTTATTATGTTGGTATTTCGATTAAATTTGGTCCAAACTGATTTAATTGTAATCTAAATCATCTTATTAAATTTTATTGGAATCGGTCTATATTTGACCATAGCTATACTATTCCCGAAAATAACTTTTAAGCCATAACTTTCTTATAAATGTCGGTATTGACATACAAATGGGTCACAATATCTTTTACAATGTCGCGACAAAATTATCCATAGGTCCCGTACAAACCTCCTATCTAAAATTACTTTAAGGGAAACAAATCTCATATAAATGACTGGGCTTGACCGACTATACTTTCTTACTTGTCCTTTTTTATTTACTTTAATTTTTGTATTTATGTTTTTTTTTTGCTGCTGCTTTTCTTTGTTCTACTATTGACATTAAAAGTGCCAGAAGATGCGTGTCTAAAATGTTTTGGTGCAATACATTCAATATCGTAAGAGGTTTAATTACTTTTGTGAGCATTATTGTATTCAGTGTCTTGAATTATAAGCATGGGAAGGTTTCCTAGAAAATCTTATTACATTTATAAAATTGGAGAAATGTAATAATGTGGTCTATTGTTCTACTTAAAACTCGACATTAAAAATTATTTTGCAAATCACTTAACCTGGCGTTAAGAAAATTTTTTAAATTCCAAAAATTTTATATGAACATTTTTTTTAAGGGAAGAGAAGTATTTTACAAAATTAAGCTTAAAATTTTTTTTTTCATACATAATAGCAACTTGTTTTCGTTTTATAACATAACTTAACTTCCCCCCATTCCTTAAGAAAATGCAACACCAAAAAGATTTAGACGCGAAAGAAAATGAAATACACAGATGTGCTCGAATTTTATTTTTCCCATCTAAAAACAAACAACGTTCCTTCAATTCCTTTCGAAATGTTTTTTATTAAAATTAATTAAAACATTTTAAAGTAATTGCTAAAGAAAACAATTTGCTTCAATAGTAGGGTTTCTATTCAGGAAAATTTCTCGGCGATTCCAGGGAAAAAAATTTAGTCTTACAATTTCTAGGAATTTAAGATAAGAAATTTTAGGAACTTCTTTGCGAATTGTACGATTTCAGTTAACCTGGTAGGCTAGTTGGTAATGATCTAGTATCAGTGCGATGGTTGCGGGTTCGAATGCCGCCATAGACTCTGGACTGTTTCACTACAATGTGCAAAATTTTAAAGATACTCTTTCTCGGTTAATTAAGGTCGAATATAATTTGTAATTGTAACTTAAGTAGGCAGGGTTTTTGAGATCTCAGTTAAATAAGGTTAAGTTAAATTGAAAACAGATAAGTGCCGCTATTACAAAATTTGTACCCACAATTTTGACGGAACAGATAAGTATTGCTTAAGATGTTGGTATTAAATGAAATAATAAAAAACTCACATTTCGCCGGAAAAATACGAGTTGCAGACTACGTTAAATTAAGTTTTAACTTAATCCACATCTTAAAAACTCGGCCTTAGTAAATAAATAAAGAAAGATAAGAAGTTTTTTTTTACAAAAACAAAAAAACGAATATGACAAACACTTGGAAGAAAAAAACCAGTAAGCGACTTCTGTTGGACGCAAATGACTTAACAGTTTTTCAGTTAAAAGCCGCTCCACGCTTCTAAGCACTCCTGACGTGAAATTAGCCCGGTGTCGAGGGGGAGTATTTTAGCTACACGCACATGAGGATTAAATCATAATGATCCACTTATTAAATTTGATATATTTCATTATATATTAAAAAAAAATATATATGATTCAGATTGAATCTGACTTTATTAAGGAAATAAAGTTTAACTTTACTAAGAATCATTTTTTTATATTTATTTTGAACCAGAAAAAAACATTTTACATAATAATCATTAATGAAATCGCGGCAAAAAATGTATAACAAGTTCAGTACTGGGGATGGGTCATATTTACCTTTCTTAACTTTCATCACATTTAACTCGAAGTACAATCTCCGTCCGGATGATTTTAAACATTTAGAGGAATTCAACACATCCAGCTAATGAGAACAGCATAGTTCTCTTCTCTATGCTGCTTTAAAACTACAAGCAATTCAAATAGTGGCGGGTATTTTTAAACCATTCCCCATCACGCAGGGCTAATATTGTACCTTCCACTGATTTTGAAAAATTAAAGAACGTAGAAAGCAAGCAATTTAGTTATGACAAATACGTTTTGCAATTGAGCAATTTTAATATGTATGTCGCAAAAAAGTAGTTGTTTCAAAATGTATTTTTAATAATTATTATTGTGGTTATTTTTGTTGAACTGCTTATGGTTTTTAATCCAAATTTTGATATTTTTAATTAGGCTAAAGTTCATCCAATTTAATTTTCATTGAATTATTTTTATAAAGAAAGGAATTTTACAACTTGAAATCAATTAAAATTTATTGATACTTTTTCATTCTTGACTGCCGCGGGGCTTGAACCCAGGCTTTCACGGACAGGTTACCCTTGCATGTTTCAATTGTAACCACTCAATTTCTTCAGAGGGTTTTGCCGTTTAACACTCACAGCCATCAACGATTGTTGGCAGTCAATAGTCAAACATCAATCTTCAAACCAAATTGTATTTAACCTTTGGTAGATCGAAATTTGCTTTAAATGATTATCTATTTTAATTTATTTACATGTTCTTACTTACTTCTGTTTTCCCGTACTTTTTGTCAAGAATTCTTCTCGAAGTTCAAAGTAAATTTTTTTGTTTTGAATTTTTTTGTCTTTCTTTTTCTTGTTGACCTTTTTCAGCACAACTTAAAGGACAAATGTAAACATAGAGCTCTCGCCTAAGCTCTTAACAATAATTAGTATTGTTGTTATTTTTGTTGAACTGTTTATGGGTTTTAATCCAAATTTTGATATGTTTAATTAGGCTAAAGTTCATCAAATCTAATTTTCATTAAATCATTTTTATGAAGAAAGGAATTTTACAACATGAAATTAATTAAAATTTATTGATACTTTTTCATTCTTGACTGCCGCGGGGCTCGAACCCAGGCTTTCACGGACAGGTTAGGTTAGGTTAAGAAGGGTTGTGCGCCCATGGGCACACCTCCACTCGGAGACCAATACAGTCCATTGTGAATCCCTTCAAAGAAATATAGATAGAATAAGAAGAAGTGAAAAGTAGAGAAAAGGAAGTATACAATAGACGGAAAAAATTAGAAAGAAGGACCAATACCCCCCTTACAGTCCCCTCAACAGAAACAGCCGCGTTATTTCCCTGACAAACCCCAGTAGATCGGCCGGATTACATCCAGCTATGCACCCTAGTTCGTCGTGAAACCTATCTCCTAGCCACTTCTGCCTGAGACCCTGCATCCTAGGACAATGGCACAGTACGTGCTCGATCGTCGCACAACCTGCAGAAGTCCGGTATGGTGTTATCCCATTTGCTCGTAAAAGCCCTAACAGGACAGTGACCCGTCAAGAACCCTATAAGTGTTCTAAGACCAACCCTATCCAATCCCAGTAGAACCCTGGTTGCCCTGGGCCATAGTGCCCTAGACACCCTGCAATCCATTCTGTCCCCCCAGGATCGGTTAACGTCATCACGGAATTTCTCCCGTATCACCCCATAGTAGTAACATAGGGGGGGCTATACCCCCCGTCCCTTACCACTAAGTCGAGACTCGAACCCCCTCTCGCGAGTTCGTCCGCCACCTCATTCCCATCAACCATGCAGTGTCCTGGTACCCAACACAGCCTCACGTTGAATGCCGTCATGAGTTCCCTAAGAGCATTCCTACACCGCGCGACCAGGCACGATCTCACCGTATAGTTCCTCAATGACCGAAGCGCCGCCTGACTATCGGCGTAAATTGTCACCTCAGATCCACCCACGATGTGGTCCAGTATCACCTCCGTCGCCCTCCAGATAGCTAGGATCTTAGCCTGGAAGACACAGCACTCATCAGGGAGTCTGAATGACCTTTTTACCTCGGTGTCCGCGATATATACACCGGCACCAGTGCCGGTTTCCATCTTGGATCCATCCGTAAATACTGCCAACCCCTCAAAGAGTTTATTGGATCCAATCCAGATTTTCCTATCCGGGAATTCCACCGGTGGTGTAACACCGAAGTTCAGAGTCGTAGTCCTATGATTGTTCCAATCATCTGGTGCTCTAGTAAGCTTGGCCCTATTAAACAGTCTCCTCACCGTGGACCTTTGAACATGAAGTTCCCTGGTCCACCATTTAGGCTGTTTTCGCCTACCCGGAAACGTGACCGGGCAGGACTGCTCATAGCTTTCCCTTAGAAGATGAGTGAACCTGTTCACCACCCCCTCCAGATCCGTCGGCAGCAAGTCGCCCAAGGCCTGTTGCGCCAACCCAGTTCGGACCCCTTCCTTGAAGGAGTCCCATTTTGTCCCCCTCGGGTTCCTGAACGGAGCAGCCCTAGGTGGGTCAAAATTCAGTGTGAAGGTAATACGACTATGTCTGAAAAAGTACAGTCCGTTGCCACCCTCCAATTCAACAACAATTTGCTCGTCACGGTTTACTAATGTCAGATCTATCACTGCCTGCCTATCTTTATTTCTGAACGTCGGCATGTTACCCATGTTACAGATAATAAGATTGTTAGTAGTTATAAAAATTATTAATATCGGCACTCCCCCATTGGCTGTGATGAGCATTGGCATCGCAGCCCAATACAAGGATTGCACCTCTCCTCCTTGCATATGCCGTCAGTTGCCGCACCTCCGTGCCCGGTGGGTCCAACCCCTCGTATGGCATATACACCGGACAGGTTACCCTTACATGTTTCAGTTGTAACCACTCAATCTCTGAGAGGTTTTTCCGTTTAACACTCACAGCCATCGACGACTGCTGGCAGTCAATAGTCAAACATCAATCTTCAAACCAAATTGTATTTAACCTTTGGTAGATCGAAATTTGCTTTGAATGATTATCTATTTTGATTTTTTTACATTTTTTTTTTTACTTCTGTTTTCCCGTACTTTTTGTCAAGAATTCTTTTCGAAGTTCAAAGTACATTTTTTTGTTTTTAATTTTTTATTTTTTTAGCACAAACAATTGGGGCGAATGCGCTGAATTACCCTACGTTTCCACATGCAAGTAATTACATGCAAGCAGTGTATACGTTTTATTAACGAAAATCGAGGAAACAGCCGATTGGCTGAACGTAAAAAAATTGTGTGAATGTTAATGAAAAAGTGTGAGTGTATTGAGTTTTTCGAACTTGCATGTGGAAACGGGGGTATATCGCAACAGCAAAATTAACTCAAATCCAGAGCAAAATCATATGATGTAAATGCGATTTTCATTAAATAAATCTGATTGTTTTTTTAAATACTTTTTTTCTACAAAAATACCAACATTTTAAAAGATAACACCAAAATGTATTTAATATTCATTTTGTTTAGTAATACATATATAAAAAAAAATTAATCAAAATAAGGCTTGCAAAAAAGGAAAAACTTGAGATATGGTAACGCTGCTTTTAAAGCAAATGCAATTTTGCGGTTCACACACATCAAGTTTGACTCTTCAAGTCTTGATCTTTTAGGAGAGAAGGGGAAAGAGAATGCCATATCTTTTAACCTCTCTCCTAAAAACTAATGACTTGACGAGTCAAACTTGACGTGTAAACCGGTACTGACGCCACAATAATATGTGCGTTCGTTTACTTTTCCAGTAAAATCCCAGTAAAATCCAGTAGGTGAGTAATATTAAAATTAAACAAATTTATGTGTACGCGAACGCATTTCAGCTAATAATAGAATTTATTGCCACTTTTTTAAGTGATGACACTAAAATAATCGGAGGATGTAGAATGGAATACAATGATGCTATGTCCCCTTTAACGGCCAATTTCACCAAGTTCGGTTAAAACTAACTTTCAATTAAAGTTCCAGTTACCAATATGTTTTGACAGCTATAACCGGTAGTTAATTATAACCGAACTTGGTAAAATTGGCCGTAAGACAGACAAAGTTTACTTAGCAAAGTGTTAAGTTTATAGTAGGGAGGGTAAAAGAGAATAGCGGGGGAGTACATACTTTGCTGTACTCGCAAATTCGTTTTGTTTTCGTTCGTGGTATATACCTGAAGTTGGCTGCAACTTTATATTTATATACAGCGTTGCCAGAAAGTTTGGAGAAAAATCATCAATTGGTGAAAAAAAATCATGTATTGAAGAGAAAAATCTACAGTAATTTTTTTAAATCAAATTGATTATAGCAAGGGCAAAAAAGTAAAAATTATTAATTTTATATAAAAACATACTTCCTCCCAGAAAAAAAACTTTGTGGTCGTTCAAGAAGGGAATATTTTCGTTATTATATTTTATTTATTATTTACTTAAATGCATTTAAAATACACACCTTATAATTAATTTTTCATAACTGAACGCATGAAAACTTACATACAATACTCCCATTCAACTCTTATGTATGAATTATGTATGAATATTTCACTATAATTTGGTATGTATTCTTCTTTTTGGATTAAAAAGGGACGAATATTTTATGCAATTAAAATTAATAGTTGATTTATTTAATTTATACATTTAGTGCCTATTTCACCAATTGTATTTAAAAATCAATTTTTGTTTTTCATGTCAAAACAAAAACAAAATTACATATATGAAAATCTATATTTAAATATGAATTGATATTAAAATACAGTTCGTGAAATTGGCCTTAATTTTAATACTACATAGTTAATAGAAGGCAAAAAAATATTTGACAACTAAGTGGATTTAAAAATACGCATTTGCTGTTTGTAAATTATACGAAGAAATTTAAATAACACCTGCATAAACTAATCAACTTTTTATTTGTTTATTATGTATAATTTTGTATCAATATCACATTTAAAAATTATTTTCAATATCTTTTAGTGTTTAAAGCTATTTTTTTAATAAAAAAATAACATAAGGTCTAATATTTTAATTAATCCTTGCATTATCCTTGGAACCCATGCATTTATTACTTCTTTTGAATGTCTTTTTTGCCGAGCTATTATATATATTATTATGTATAATAATGAGCTGACGAATTGCCATATTTGTACAAACTTAAATAGGAATGGTAAATGGATTCCAAAATCGAATTTCGATCGACTTTTTTTATATCGATTTTTGAAATCGATTAATCGCACCTAATAAGTGTGCTCATGATTTATATATTTACTAATTACGATCATGAGAGTGAAGGTCTTGTAATGCTGTGTACACACAGTGCAATCTACATCAATGCAATTCAAAGTATCAATACGTTTTGATGTTGATGCAATCTGGAATGAATGAAAAATGAATGAAAATGAATTTATTTTGCTAGATTGCGTAAATGCATTGCATTGTGTGTACCCAGCATAACGTCACGTTACAAGATGATACTGAAAATATTCTACCTGGCAGCATTGCTAGAGAAAGAAATATGTAAAAGTGAAGTGTCAAAATTGTCGTTTCAATGTTCCAATGTATATTTATAGCAGGTAGCCGCGAGATTACAACAATTGTACAATAAAACAAACAACAGGGCTTTTTATTGTTGTTATGTGGTACGAACTGTCAAACAGCAAAGGGGTTGATAAGAGACAAAAAAGACAAAAGATAAAGACAAAAAACTTGTTTACTTGTTTTCTATACAACATTTGACAGTTCGTACCACAAAACAAGCAAATAAAAAATAAACAGCTGGCTTTCCGAGACTACCTGTTATAAATATACGTTGCAATGTTCATTATGTACTTCTTTTACTACCACGAAAGCTTATCTACACTAGCCGGCAACAAACACGAGTCGCAGCCGATGTGTCGCAGCTATATAACCCTTTACGGAAACAATTTCTAGTAGAATAATTTTATTGAATAAAAATGTGCTTTATTTTACTTGTATATGACTATACAGACTTTATGCTGATCGGTGCGTAACGAAGAACATTACTGTCATCAAAATTTAGTAAACATTTGTTTTGTTGTCAAGTTTTATGAAGGTTGGTTGATAACATATCCCATATATTTCTTAATGGTGAGTATAAAGGATTTGGCATAGCCAAAATATATTTCTTACTTGTTTTTTTGTCTTAAAATCTTGGGAAAAACTTTTTTTTGTTTCTTATTTTTTTTCATGTTAACATTTTTTTTATTCTCCTGTGAGTTGAATGAGGAACATACATTCTATTGTCATAAACTTGCTTCTCAAAACGACTTCCATTTTTCTTCTTCACATATTCAACTCCCCAAACAATGAACAAACTAAAATTTATATGGATAAGGGTTTCTCAACTCTCGGAAATTTTTCCATTCCCAGCACTGTTGGGATCTAACAATTCTTAAATTGTACCGTCTCAAGATCAAAATTGTACCAAATTGGCGTAAATAGTACGAACATTTCGGTATAAATAAAATTAATGTAACTCATAACACCTTTTGAGTTATTTAAGCCCGACCATTTTATACCCTACATCACAGTATATAAATACAAATTTTCGAGAGTGTACCCTTTTTGGGACTTATGGGGAATCATGGACACGCCATAACAAAAATGTGAAATTATGGACCCATACTCACTATTTTCAAAATTGAAACCTTTGTATAAAATTTCATCAAATTACCTTTAAAATTGCGACCTGTAGTTTGCGCACAAGGTCGAAGGGACGTCGTTAAATCGACTCAGAAGGTGATATTGAGTCGATCGGATACACAAAAAGGACCAACATTTTTTAGTGTTACCTAAAAAAACACAAACGCATAATACCATTTTTCCACTATTATGTGGGTACACAAAATAAAGAAGAAAAATTTATCTTTTTCTTATTTATTGTCAAAGGCTAACAAAAGTGAAGACGCTTCGTTGACAGTGTCACCAAAACAACCTATAAAAATGGCGATTTGGAAACACTTGATCCCAGGCTTCCTACAGGGATACAAGTACAGGTTTATTAATGTATGTACTTAATTTGGTATAACATACATTAACAATAATTCTAGGTCTACGCTAAAGATAAATATCTCAGCAAGTTGGCAAAACCGTCGGCAGAATAACAGAGCAATATTTCTTATTGCTCAGCTTATGTTAAAGGTTTGGGAAAACGTATTTATGTAAACTTATAATTTTAAAGAAATCAAGGAAGAAGGTGCAGTTAGGGATGCAACATCGTTCTGAAAAACATCGATGTTTAAAGATATCGATGTTTTCACGATAAGCATCGATGTTGAAAAACATCGGTAAAAAAACGATATATCGATGTTTAACATCGATGTTTAAAACTACTTTGCAATAATACTTATTCTATGTTCATACGACGATATAAACCACTCGTTTCGCTCTCTGAAACTAGTTTGCCAAACATGCTGTTCATATGATTCATTCTTGTTTCATTTTGACACTTTTTTTGTGTTGTTAGTGTGATTTTTTTTTTAAATAGATAAAAAAGTAAATAAAACTTAAAAATATATTATTAAATACTTTTATTAATATTATTATATTATAATTATCACTTTATTTTATTAAACATCAATTTTTACTTTGTTTTTTTCTTTGTTTTGATTTTTTTTGAGAGCTAGTTCAGATAAACTAACGATAAATGTTATCAAAATTGGAGATGATAGTACATTTTTCCTGTTTCGCAGCCTGTTTCAAAATGAAACGACCCGTTTCGCTCACAAAATTTTGTATGGGAAAACAAGTCGTTTCAATCATGTTTGGGGCGCGAAACAGGAATAAGAGAGCGAAACTCGAACATTGCTGTCCGTGTGAACATGGTATTACGGACTGCTTAAATTCTTCTTTGCTACTGAAAATCTTAAGGCCCAACTATAATAAACATAAGCTTCTGTCAAAAAATTAACAAAAAGCCTGTCAAATGCATTTAAAAACACAAAAAGAACGTGCGATCAGTTTCGCACTTTGCTTAAGCAAATGACATTAATAAAATTTAACAAAAAGTTTCCTTAAGTGCAATATGGTTTGACAAATATGATTTTCATGTATTCGCACTGTTGCTTAAGCCAACTTAATCATATTATAGCTGGGCCCTCACACTTTCGCAGTCTTCAAAATTATTTTAACATTTCTTTAGTGTATAAAAGGGGTTTCCTCTTATACATACATATACAGTGGTGTGCTGGAAATCGAAAACGTAAAACGCAAGAATATGGAAGTAGTTTTTTATACACCTTTAATGGAATTTGTATATTTTTTTTCGCAAAATTCTGTTTAATAGAGATTTATTGGTATAATACTTGTTATAAAATTCGTTTATTACAGAAATCTTATTAAAAACCGACATTTAAAATTCTTGCGTTTTACGTTTCCGATTTCCAGCACACCCCTGTATGCTTTGAAAACACTTTTTATGTTTTTAAATAAAAGGTTTAATTGAAAAATAAAAATTAAAAATGGTAAAAATATTACAAAAAATATTAAATTAATAAAAATATTAAATGGACGATGTCGATGTTTTTTTAGTTTTGACGACGATGTATCGCCGATGTATCGTAAATCAAAACATCGATGTTAACGCAGTTTTTGGTAGTTCTGTTCAGGTCTGGAGATATGTAATTAAAAACTTTATTATTGAAAAGAAAAATAGTTAATTCACTTCAAAGAAACGATAAAGCTTCGTGGATATATTTTTTTTGAAATTGTACCAAAAAATGATAAAATGTGCCATTGTACCAATAAAGTTTCGATTGTACCAAATTCGGTACAATTGTACCACAAAATTTTCCAAGATTTTATTTCTTCAACCTTTTGATACTGATAAAGTGCTTAAGCTGTGAGTGAGAAATGAAAATAAAGATTAGCTCCTCAAATAGTTTTAGATATTGTAAACGGTTAGTCCGATTGGAATTAAATGTCAGGTTACAATTAAGGACTTCTATTAAGTTTAAGTTTAAGATTTTGTTTGAATTTTATAGAAGCATCGAACTCTAATTACTAAGCAACAATTTAATTTGAAAGGTACAGACGGCTATAACTACTACTTTTACGATCTTCGCCTTTACACTCGGGTGGGGATGTGGGGATTAGGTAAAGTTTTTTTCATGTGTTCTTTTGAAAAATTGAGACACATTTCCTTGAGTGCCGGGTTGAGAGGGGACTTTTACCGATTTTTTTCAATTTTTCGCTTATTGACAGCATTAAATACCCTTAAGCTTCAATTTTCTCTTTCACAGAAAGTGATTTTCTTTTAGCCATATTTGAAAAAAAAACAAAAAGCCAATAAAAAATGTTTACAAAAACAAAACATGTACACATTACACGCAAAGGCTATTCGTGCTGTAGTCGTAAAAATTGACAAATACCAACAACAATACTAGTGAGAAGCGAAGCTAAAATGTTTGTTGTCTCATTCCTTTATTAATGCAAAAAAGATATACTACAATTGTTCTGTTATGTAACGAAAAACAGAACACTATATAATTTTCAAGAAAATAGTTATAGGTTGTGTACCAATCCACAAGCACTAAAAAAATGGGTACAGTAGTTCCCGCTTAAATGCTCCCCGCTTAAATGATTTCCCCTCTTAAATGCGTAAAATGTGCTGGCAAGCAAAATTTTCACATAATTACATGAAAAAAAATCCCGCTTAAATGACCTCGCTTAAATGCGTTCCCCGTTTTAATGATTCATTATTTTTGTCCAAAATTACATAAATTTGAAAAAAATAAATCGCTAAAATGCGTAACCAAAAAACTTGGGTTTTTTTTAAATATCCGGCAAGGCATGCCTGTATGGCAACTCAAATATTTAAAACGGCACTTGAAGTAAAAAAGTAAATTTTGAAAATCATAGAGAATAATTTTAAAGAGTTATCGGAATCTTCCGATGATGAAGAAGAGGAAATAATTGAAGCTCCAACTAAGTGCCATTAGTTTTATCCGTTGATACTTTGTGCAACAAAATAAATGCACTAATGAAATTGAAACCATGATAGGAAGACATAATAAATGGTTTTAATAATATTAACACGGCGTTAACATTTGCTGAAATATTGGTTCGAATAAACATTTAAAGTTTAAAAAAAAACCTAAAGCTCGACAATTAATTAATACTTGAAAATAATAAAGGTCGAATAAAATACATATTACATACAAAACATAATTATATTTTTTTAATAAATATGTATGTGCATATGAATTTATGTAATAATGTTTATTGAATTAGTTTTAGTTTAAATATTATATTTTATTTAATTTCGTATGAGAACTAGGTATAATACATTTTATTTTCCCTTATAGCTAAAAAAGTACTTTTAAATAAATATTGAGTTCTTTACGCATTTATCCAGGTTATCGGTTAAATGATTCACCGTTTAAATGCGTAGAAACATTTTCCGATGCGCACTTAGGAGGGAACTGCTGTATCGTTTACGGGTGTGTGTACCAGAGAACGGCTTTGTGTGATTGCAAAAAAATCGCATTTAATGAACACCAACATTACACTCGCTTGCGGTCATACAATCAAACTTACGCAACCGCACACATTCGCTGCTGGTTTGCAGTCATTTAAATAATGCACATCGTGCTTTGTTCTTTATACCATCGTTTAGCTTCGTTTGTCAATTAAGATGTTTGTGTGTTTGGTCCGACAATGATTGTTTTGGTAAAGAAAAAATACACACAAAAAAGCCAAAAAACAAGCAATCATTACTCATGTAGGCATTCAGTAATTGCTAGGAATGGGCAAAAACTATCGATATATCAAAATATCGATATTTAAGAAAAAAATAATTGATATATATCGCTGATATTTAAAATACCGATGTATCGATATATCGATATTAAAATACGACTATCGAATTCGATATTTTTTAAAGTCAGTCTTCATTAAAAACTCAAAATGTTATCCGTTTTCCAAACAATATGTTTTTTTAAGAATAGGCATCACTGCATGCATCATATGTTTTATAAACTAATATAAAGATCTAAAATGATTGGCATTTATAAGAAGCAGTGCCGTATACAAGAAGCAGATTGACAGGAGAGCACATAAACAGAGAGCACTCCTGATGTCCATATCTAATGATTAGGGATGAGATTTTCATGCACTAAAAAATTGAAAATATGCGCATAAAATATGCACTAAAAACTCCAAAATATGCATTAAAAAAATAAAAAAAATGCACTAAAAACTTGACCATTTTCAAAAAAAGCGTTTGTTTTATTTAAAACAAAACAAAATAAAAAAATTCTATTGTTGATTTTATTCTTTAGTTTTTCAAAGGCATATTTTTGAAAACTTAATTTAAATAACTACATAATTTAAATTTTTGTTTGCATAATCAAATAAATACTTTTTTATATTAACAAAAGTAAGCCTTTGACTGTTAAAAAGCTTTTGTACATGGAAAATGATCTCTCAACGTCAACCGAAGTTGAGGCATAATTGAAGGGTGCCAATTTATTTGGAGAATATTAATTTTCTAATTCAGATCCCACATTTAATTCCAGATCAAAAATAGTTGAAATTTGTTTAATTTTTTGAAATCCTGTATTTTTTTTTTTGAATTTTTTTTTCAATTTGTCGGGCTATTTTTCCTTCCACATGTTAATTTTACTTTCTGCCATATCAATTAATTTGAGTTGACTTTTAAGTGAACTAAACCCTTCCAATTTAGTTATTGTTTCACCAATATACCCGAAGTTGGAAAATACAAATTGTAATTGACTTTTGATGTTATTTAAATTTAATATTTCTTTTACTTTTTTTATTGCATAAGCATCGGTAGCAACAAGTTCTTCAATGCTCAAAGTTTTTTGAAGAGAATTCTGAAGCATCTATCCAAGTTCCCCTCCTTGTTAATACTGGCTGCGGTGGTGACAGTAAAAAAATACATTTCATTCAAAATTTCAACTGGTGATGGAGCCTTTAAAAATATTTTTTTATCTTGTATTTTAAGCAGAGCTCAAAAAAATTTATTAATTGATTTAAAAAAATTTTTTTTTTTTTATACAATTTAGAAATTTTTTGAAGAACTTTTTTTTATAATATGGAAATTTTAAAAAATATATCACTCAAAAATTGTTAAAATATGCAAAAATATGCATTTGAAACCAAAATATGCAAAAATATGCATTTTCACCAAAATATGCAATAATATGCAAAAAAGTCGATGCCATTTTAACGCAAATTTGATGATTCGGAAAGATAATTGGTCAACATCGATTTTAGACTATCGACAAGAAACATGCATTTGCATGGAAATCGCATCCCTACTAGTGATTACTGGTTTGACTAAAACAATCAAAAACATTTTTAGTTAAAGTTGGTACTGTTGGGGTGCAATTCAAATTTTAAGGTAAGTTGGGTACTTTCATTTAAATTTTTCGTAATATACTTTTTTTTTTAGATTTCATATAGTTTTTTTGCATTCTTCCCTATTGTTTTTGTTAAAATTGAATTTTTTGTTTTGATTAATTTTTTAAAATAAAATGAAACAATAAAAAGTTACAATGTAATTACATACATATACATAATATGTTTGTACAAAGGTATATTAAATTTTTTAATTTGGTAATAGTTTCAGCAAAATACGTTCGATATATCGATTAATCGATATTTTTTAAATAATAAATATCGATACTCTTAAAAAATATCGATTCGATATTTATCGATGTATTTTTTCAATTTGACCATCCCTAGCAATTGCTATGTAGTACAAAAAAAAATTTAAATAAAACGTAAACGCACATAGGTACAAACAATTTCCATTGAAATAGAATACTGTTTTTATTTTTTATCATTCCTTAAAAAGTACAGTATGTACAAAGTATTGTTGTTATTGCTGTTGATGTTAATGTAATAAAGCGACTCATACTCATACCAATTTACATTTGTCATCGAGTGGACAATGACTACTTGAATGCAAAAGCATAAAGGCTCAACTAAAATATGCTTAAGCTCCTGTCAAAAAATAACAAAAATCTTTTCAAATGCATTTAAAAACACAAAAACAAAACCAAAAAACATTTGATTCCGTATGGAAAGTGCGATTTGTTTCGCACCTTGCTTAAGCAAATGACAGATTCATAAAATTTAACAAAAAGTTTCCTTAAGTTCAATATGGTTTGACATATATGATTTACATGTATTCGCCCATTTGCTTAAGCCAACTTAAGCATATTATAGTTGGGCCTTAAGAATGTCTGCCTTTTGACTTTGAGCAATTGTGTTATTGCGTGCGCAACAATAAATGCAAACAAAGCACTTTCAATAAAAAACTCACACATGCACAAATCAAATGATGTCAAAATTACCAACGTTGAACTTTGTTTTGCAGGCATAGAGTTAATGTAAATTTAAGCGTATGAGCAAATCAAGAAAAATAGTGATTTTTGCAGTTCTCTGGTGTGTACCGTACGCTAAATAATGTCGGTTTATTTTCAAACACTGTTTTAAGTATTCGGTCAAAAATGTACATGTTATTTGCTTCTGACATACTTAGTGTCTTTGCAGACACGAAGGCAACAAATAAATTTTTCATCAAAAAAACAGCCGATGTCAGATAGCTTGTCAGAAAAAAATAGTGCAGGCTCTAATTGAAATTTTGTCAGACAGAAAAAATGTTATAATGGTAACACATGACTCATTTGACAAATCACATGTAAAAAACATGTCTTTCTTAACAATTTTTTTTCTAAATCGTCGACAATTAAGGTATACATGAAGTTTTTTGAAAATATGCCCGATAGATTTTTTTTGGTATTTTGGTATAGTGCTTCTGACATATAGTTTTTTGAAGAAAAATGAAAATGTTTGTGAAGTTCATTAAGGAACTTAGATAGTATTTAATTGAGAGTGAATATTATTGTTTTTTTCCGCATACGCTACTTTTTTTAATTCACTTCTTAAAAGTAGCTTTTTGTGCTGCATATACTTACTATTACTGTTTATTTAATTTAAAATTTAATTTTGCTTTTACTCCTGTTTTCTTACGGCAATGAAGCAAAGCAAAAGTGAAATTAATTTTGTAGGTTTTAGTATAAGGAACTTAATGCATTTGCCAAATAGTGTCGTTTAGAGCAAAACAATACTTAATAAACTTTAAGAAAGTTAATATGAAGCAAAATTAATGCCAAATATCTCAGAAAACGTAAGAAATTTCTTGATCAGAGTTTGGATTCATAAACGGGGTACTCGAAATATAAATACCACATATGTACCTTCCTAATTTTTTTTAAATGGTCGGTTGATCAAACCAGTAATGAGCTGACGAAAAACAAATGAATTAAAATACTTTTTAAGGTAAAAAAATTCAGAATTTTAAACAGAAACATTTTTTCACTATTCTTTTTGTAGAATATTAGATAATCGATTTCTTTGTAATTTATAAAACAATCGGGACAGATTTGAGTCTTATATTTGGAAAATTTTAGACCAAGGTAGCAAATTTTAATTAGAAAAGTCGGATATTTCGTAAACTGTAATTTAGAGATAAACTATGCATGTCTCAAATTTTTTTTTTTATAGAACTTGACAAGTACCTTCCATTGTTTATTTTTTTTAAATCGGATTGAAATTTATCGTTTTTTATTTTTATCTCCTTTCGTAGGTTACTTTATATTATATTCAACATTTTTTTTTATTTTTCGAATTTATTCTATGAGTTACATTTCAGTTATGTATTTTATAAAGCTTTTTTGTAATAATTCTATTCCTTAAATTTTAAGGAATGACTTTTATACACTACCAGACTATTATATTGTATTTTCTTGTTACATTTTACCTTAGCTATCCATTGGATAGCAATGAAGTATATTGTATGTACAGAAAAATTTACAAATATTAGACACCAGCAGAATGTAATGCATTTTCAGGCCCGCTACGGCCTTCGTCAGCATTCTTTGTGTCACACTGGATAGTGATACTTTATAAATTAAATGTAGGTTTCGTAGGTTACTTTATATTATATTCAACATTTTTTTTATTTTTCGAATTTATTCTATGAGTTACATTTCAGTTATGTATTTTATAAAGCTTTTTTGTAATAGTTCTATTCCTTAAATTTTTATTCTTGTTATACCAGAGGTACCCTTCTTTGAGAGCATAAAAAGACATATCAGAATGTCTATAGAGCCCAAATTTAGTTTAAACTTAAAAACAAGTCCTAAATTACTACCTGAAATTTTATTTTAGTCCGGCTAACCGTTAACAAGATCAAGAATTAATTCCACAGTTTTTTAATTTCATTCGAAAATAAGGTCGAAAATTTTTTTTAAAGAAATTCCGGGGTTTTTTTCCAGAATAGAACACCCTTATAAAGATGGTATTGATTTTGCTAAAAAGGATAAAAAAAAAACTTCCGTTATTTTAAGCTGCATAAATTAACTTAAAAGAAAAAAACTTACAAGATTGATTGTCATACAATAAAAATAATTTTCAATAGCATACTGCTAAAGACACAATAACTTTATCACATTTCAAAAAAAAAAACAAAAATAAAATGCGAAAAATTTCTGTTCTATTGACAAGCATTAAGAAGACACAAATGTAAATATTTATTTGTTTAAAAATACAAAAACATACAAAATGAAGGAGCCTTCCAAACATCCTTGAAGAATTTTTTTATAAATAAGAATTGTACTTGTAGTTGTTGTTGTTATGAGAAGATTAAATGAATGACTTGTAAGACATTTTGTCTCTTTGGTTACTGGGGCGTATAAGTACCAAATATTTTTTCCAAAAGCATATTTAAATAAATATTATTCATACGCAGAGTGTGGTCATTAATATTTGTAAACATTGGAAGGAGATTTATCAAGAAAATATTTTGTAAAAAGAAACTGCAATACAATGAAGCATGAATTTAATCAAATTCAACAAGTTTTATGTAAAATTTTTCCTTCTTTCTTATTTTTTTTTTTGTTACGTTGCGGCAAAATAAATTTTCTTTCAAATATATTTAAGAACAACATATTGCTTTCCGAAGACGCAAAAAGGTTTTGATTTTATTTGCAACTTTTTTAAAGGGACGAAACTTTTTAATTTTCATGTTGTAAAACACCTTTCTTCATAAAAATAATTTAATGAAAATTAAATTTAATGAACTTAAGCCTAATTAAAAATATTAAAAATTTGGATTAAAAACCATAAATAGTTCAACAAAATAACCACAATACTAATTATTGATAAAAGCTAAGGCACGAGCTCTATGTGTTCATTTGTCCTTCAAGTTGTGCTGAAAAAAAAAAAAAAAAAAAAAAAAAAAAAGGTCAACAAGAAAAAGAAAGACAAAAATGAAAAAAACAAAAAATGTACTTTGGACTTCAAGAAAAATTCTTGACAAAAGTACGAAAAAACAGAAGTAAGGAAGAACATGTAAAATCAATTAAAATAGATAATCATTCAAAAAAAGCAAACTTCGATCTACCAAAGGTTAAAATACAATTTGGTTTAAGGATTGATGTTTGACTATTGACGTCAGCAGCCTTCGATGGCTGCGAGTGTAAAACGGCAAATCCATTTGAGAAGATCGAGTGGTTGCGATCGAAACATGTCATGGTAACCTGCCGGCCGCGGTTCGAATCCCGGCCACGGTCAAAAATGAAAGATTATCAATAACAATTTTAATTAATTTTCATGTTGTAAAACACCTTTCTTCATAAAAATAATTTAATGAAAATTAAATTTAATGAACTTAAGCCTAATTAAAAATATTAAAAATTTGGATTAAAAACCATAAATAGTTCAACAAAATAACCACAATACTAATTATGGACGAAACAATTTTAAAAAATGATTGATCATCATCGATTTATTAACCAAAAGGAAAATAAATAATTTGCTTGTAAAAAAAAGAAAAAAATATAATTAATAATAAATTAAATTGCAATTAATAAAATTTTTATTTTATTTTTCAACCCTTCCGCTACAGAACTTAAAATTTGGATTAAGAATTAATCGAATCGATTATTTCAAAGACCAGTAAAATGAATAATTTTTGATTTTGAGTTATCAAAGGAAACTTCCTAGTTAAATCACTTTTAGCAAACTGATATTTTTTCCTATGAAAATTATTCATTTCTGTGACTGTTTGATAAACATAAAACCTTTTTATTTTTGATCTTTATTGACACTTATTTATAAATGAATATAATGTTTGCACTTGACTGGTTTCTGAAACAAACAACCATGCATATTGTAAATTTCGTAAGAAATTTTCTAATTTTTTTTTTAGAAAAATTATAGATTAATTTTTTAAAGAATTTAATTTTATTAAGTCGAGATAAGATAGAAAAAAGTTTTTTTTAAAAAAAATCGGTAAAAAAAATCATTTTTATAAAAAAACAAAATTACCAAAATTGAAGAAATATTTCGTTTATAATACAAAATTTTAAACACGTAAACAAACATGTTTTTTGATTGAACATTCGTATGACTAACAGCATTTTTTTCAACTTCTTAAATTTAACTTAAGATCTTTTGTCAAAATGCCACAGATATATATTTGCTCCGAAATAACTATATTCGTAAAACAGTGCATTCTACTTCCGTTGTAGGCTATTGAAAAATATCTATTCTCATTAAACTCTAACGGTCTTATTTATAAAAAATAAATCAGGTTAATAAGAGGGTTATTAAATACATTTTCATACAAAATTCGTTTAATAAACCCTTTATTAACATGTTTTATTTTTTATAAATAAGGCCGTAAATATCTAACCAAGAAGGGTTTAAGAGCTTGTAAATCTTTTATTTTTCCCAAAAAATTTGATTAGAGCCTAGTATTACACTAGTCAACCACCGTCACTTGACTTCCTACTGCAGCAGACGTGGTTTTTTCGGCTTTGCTGCACACCCAACTGGGGAATTTTTTTTTTAATTGTTTTTTTTTTTGCATTAAACGATGTATTTACTTTGCAAGGACTAGCACTCAGTGGATGACCGCTACTAATGCATTGCATTGTGTTAAAACCAAAGGAAAATAGGTAATGCATGGAAAGAAGTTTATTTTCTAAAGTAATCAATTTTTTTAAAACAAGAAAATCCATAATAATTTCTTGATTTTAAGCAGTGTTCAAAAATAAACAATAAATATCGCTCCTTAGTGTTCAGTTCGGTAGATTTGTGGAAAACACAAACGCTAATAGTGTTTGTGTAGTAAATTATTAAAAAAAATCACGTTTCCCTGTTTGTCATCTTTCGAACGCAAAAATAATACTGTTCTTATCCAAATCAACAAAACGATGAGAACATTTAATTCCGTTCGGTTTTTTTAAAAACCTAAAACTTCATTGTGTTCGGTTCAGCTCATTAGTGATAGTTCGTTTCTGTTGTTCTTAGCGCCCTTTTGGCAGGTAAAAAAAACCAAAATTTTTTTACAAAAACAAAATACACATACGAAAAAAAAACAAAAAGCCAGAAAAATAATTTTACACAAACAACACAAGCTGGAAAAAAGAAACATTATAGAACATTAAAATATAATGTTTGCCGACAGTATCACTACAATTGTTCTGTTTTTTAACGAAGAACAGAACTCTATATAATGTTCGGCTTTTTCTTGAAAATAGTTACGAACAGTCTTGAGGGTTGTGTTCTTCTACACAAACACTAAAAAAATTAATATTGTTCCTGGGCGTGTAAGCCGAACGCTAAATAATGTTCTGTATATTTTCGAACACTGATTTTAACTTAATTATTTATTTATTTATTTATTTAATATTTGTATTTGTATTTGTATTTATTATTTGCTTTTCTAACACAACAAGATACAATATCTTCTAAATTACAGAATTAGAATCAGATACGTTATAGGGCATGGTTTGCAGAAACAATTATTAAACTAAGCAATTAACATTATAAATAAACATTTACGGTCTAATTTATAAAAATTTCTTGTTTCAGCTTTAATGCTTACAATAGTTATCAAACACTTTTTGTTTTATAAGCCATTAATAAAAAGTCAGATTTATAAACGCTTAATAGGAGTGGATTAACAATTAAACGTTTATATTACTTTTGTATTTTTATGTTGGCAACAACATGTTATTTTAATTGTAATTTTTGTAATAGTGATGCATACAACTGGGGATTAAGCAATACGAGATCATACAACGAACGAATTTTAAGTGAATTTCTGTTTTGTTTTTAATTTAAAATGAATTTCTGTTTTTTAAAACGTAATATTTAAAATAATTTTATGTTTTTTTTTTTTTTGTTAATAAAATACATACTACGTATTGAAATAAAAGCGAAATATGTAAATCATTTATTAGCAATATTAAATTTTTACTGCTCAAACTCTGTTGGTTCCACAAAAGATTATACAGCTTTATGTTTAATGAATAATTTAACCAATTTTTATTATACATTTTTTATACGCAGATGATTTGAAAATAAAACCTCCTAAGTTTTAACAAAACATTTTTAGCCACATATAACTGCCAAAATATTTTAGGTTAAAATGTTTTTACCTGGAACAATATCATTTTCCTCAATAGCAATGTTGTGAAGTACTGCTAGGGCGATAATCAATGTTTTCCCTTTTGCCAGATAAACCGTCAACCCATCTAACAAGCAGCGAAATCGTTGCTTCCAAGCCCCAAAGCAACGTTTAACAGAGTTTCTAGTGCTTATCTGTGCAGCATTATATTTGTTCTCCTTTCATTCTGTGGTTTGGATAGTGGGGAAAATAAATAGGTCTGCAGCTTATATCCTGAGTCTCCCAACAAAATACCTTTGAACTCTCCGCTTTCAAGTTTAATAGTTGACTCATTTAAAATACGGCAGTAAATCTACAAATTGTTTTTTTAACTTCAATTTAATTTGTTATAAGCGCTTTTTTGGTAATTGCTGAAATAAATTTATAAAGTTATAAATTTAATTTCGTCGGGAGGTTTCTGGTGGACACATTTTTACAAAAAATTAGTTTTAAATCAATTCTATATAACAATAATAGCGCCCTCTTTTTTTAACATTTAATCCCTTTTTTGATAGCTCGAATATATTAAGAGATTTTGAGTTCTAGCATTGCCTGATATCTTTAATTTTACAGTTCTCTAAACATTGTTTTGCTTCTTTCGTCACTTTTTGTGCTATGAAGCAAATTTTTGATGCAAAATTTAAAATATTATTGTTTGTAATTGCTGTGCTGCATGTTCCATTCAAAGCATGTAGAACAAAACATTTTTGTTCCGTGCGGCAAACAAGTAACTAACAGACGATACACTATGTGGTTTCTACTTTGTGTTTGCTTTAACAAATACTTTACCTATTTGAAAGACATTTTAAAATATAAGTGTAATGAATGGTTAAAAAAGGTTTGCAATATTTGAAATAAATCTTAATAGCTTTTTATATTTTATGCAAAAAGTTATAACGACTTTAAGTTTCAACAGAAAACATATCTAGCGACCCACATTATTTTAGCAAAAAAATCTATCGAGCAGTTTATATTTAAAATTAATTCAAACACTAGTTATCGTTTTTCTAGAGAAAAAAATTTTATGCGTATTAAACTTTTTTATTAAAATAAATAAAAAGACAAAAATGTTTCATTTTTCGTGCAATTATTAAAATTTTATTTTAACAAACATTGAAATGTCAACTAATTAAACGCTTAAAGTAGGGTAAAGGCTACAATAAATATTTCAAATTTATGATATGTTTATTAAACGTTTAATAGGCTATTAAACATTTTTAAATACTCTTTTTTCGACTTTTGCTTATTAATGACTTATAAAGCTGCAATGATGCGTTTATAAATTAGACTGTTAACATTTAAATTATTTATGATTTAAGAAATAAAAATAATTGAACATAAAATTTAAAACAAACTTATATCTAGGTCCTTAATGTTTTAGTTATTAGCAAAGTGAGTTATTAACAATTTTTTGAATTTTATTGCGTTGCGGGTAAGTTGTATATCAGTGGGAAGATGGTTCCAGAGGTATATTGTGGATATATAAAATTGGTTATAAGAAGCACTCTTGCGAAATCTAAAGGTGCGTATGCTATTGTTTCTTAAGGATGAGGTGAATGTTAACTTGTTGTAGAGATATTTAGGCTCTTTTGTAACTATAATTTTATGCAAAAAGATTAAGCTTTTAAACTTGAGGTAGTCATCAAAGCGCATGCCAAAAACACGTTTGGAATATGGAGATACATGATCAAATCTCTGTAAGTCGAAAATGTAACGTGTGATGTTATTAAATGTTGTAACGAGCTTACGTTTGTCAGTGGCATTGCAAGCAGCAAAGACTTCACAGCAATACAAAAGTGTTGGTATTAAATACGATTTGGCCAGCATCATTCTTATCCTCTGTGGAGTAAAATGTTGACTACACCAAAGGCTTCTAAGCATAGCATATGTTCTGCCACATACTTGGTTAATATGATCCGACCAAGTAAGGGTACGATTAAAAGTAACACCCAAGTTTTTTACTGTGTGTACTAGTTCGATTCGAGTACCATCAATATTAACATTAATGTCATTTATTATGTCAGTGTTAGACCTCGCACCGATTATAAGACATTTTGACTTGTTTGGATTTAGTCGTAATCCATTTGCGGAAGCCCATTGAGAAATCATGTACAGATCGTGGTTAAGTTTATTCACTACAGGACGAATTGATGTTCTGTTACAGCTCAAATAAAGTTGGACATCGTCCGCATACATTTGTATATACGAGTATTTTATTTGCAAGGGAAGATCATTAGCATACAACGAGTACAAGAGTGGACCAATAAGAGTTACAAATACAATTACAAATTATATTCTAACTTAATTAACCGAGCAATAGTAACGTAGACCTTCCGCCCGTTGTCGTGAAACAGATTGGGGACGGGAATCGAACCCGCAACCCTCGCACTGATAGACTAGCTCACTACTAACTAGCCTACCGGGGCACACTGATTTTATCTTATGTATTTTGTTCGTATTAAGTAAAATTTTCTTAAATAAAGAAACATGTTGCTTAAACCAAGCCACACATACATATGTATATTTGGAATAAGTAATTTATGGCTTGAACGAGATCATGCAAAAAAAATTTTCTTCGTTCAATCCATATTTTCTGGTGTTTAAGAAAATAATTTTTTCAGTGTGTGAAGGAGGATGGAGGGAGTAGTGCTTGGGACTTGAACACTCGACTTGAACTTATTCATGTTGAACGTGACAGGGAAGACTTCAGCAGGAAGGTTATTCCGCATACGAACAGTCTGGCAAAAAAACTAATTTCACTTGTAATTCGTTGTACGATGCAACGGCCAATCGACCACAAAAGGATGGGCCTTTTGAGTAAAACGTGTATTACGAACAAGCGTACGTGTTTCGGGAACCAGATCCCTAATTTCATTAGAACACATCCCATTGTAACGATATCCCATTGTAGTAACGATAAAACAGGCAAATACAACCCACATTGCAATAGTGCTCAAGGGAGTCAATTGTATTGGATACCCTACTGTCACCATCAGTGTTGCCAAATCTTATTGAGGAAAAAATGCTAGATTTCATTAAAAAATGCTAAAAAATGCTAAAAAAAGTTATTATGAAAAAAATATAGAAAGATCTTCATTTAAGGACCAATAAATTTTTTTAATATGGTGCATATGATCCTTCAGGTTCAACCATCCCTAGGATGGGCAAATTGAAAAAATACATCGATATATATCGAATCGATATTTAAAAAATATCGATTAATCGATGTATCGAACGTATTTTGCTGAAACTATTACCAAATAAAAAAATTTAATAAACCTTTGTACAAACATATTATATGTAATTACATTGTAACTTTTTATTGTTTCATTTAATTTTAAAAAATTAATAAGAACAAAAAATTCAATTATAACAAAAACAATAGGGAAGGATGCAAAAAAACTATATGAAATCTAAAAAAAAAGTATATTATATTACGTATATTACGAAAAATTTATTAAATTTAAAATTTGAATTACACCCCAAGAGTACCAACTTTAACTAAAAATGTTTTTGATTGTTTTAGTCAAACCAGTAATCATTAGTAGGGATGCGATTTCCATGCAAATGCATGTTTCTTGTCGATAGTCTAAAATCGATGTCGACCAATTATCTTTCCGAATCATTAAATTTGCGTTAAAATGGCATCGATTTTGTTGAATATTATTGCATATTTTGGTGAAAATGCATAGTTTTGCATATTTTGGTTTTAATATTTTTGCATATTTTAACAATTTTTGAGTGATATATTTTTTTAAATTTCCATATTATAAAATAAAGTTCTTCAAAAAATTTCCAAATTGTACCTATACAAAAAAAAATTTTTTTTTAAATCAATTAATAAATTTTTTTGAGCTCTGCTTAAATACAAGATACAAAATTATTTTTAAAGGCTCCATCACCAGTTGCAATTTTGAATGAATTTTTTTTTTTTTACTGTCACCACCGCAGCCAGTTTTAACAAGGAGGGGAACTTGGATAGATGCTTCAGAATTCTATTCAAAAAACTTTGAGCATTGAAGAACTTGTTGCTACCGATGCTTATGCAATAAAAAAAGTAAAAGAAATATTAAATTTAAATAACATCAAAAGTCAATTACAATTTGTATTTTCCAACTTCGGGTATATTGGTGAAACAATAACTAAATTGGAAGGGTTTAGTTCACTTAAAAGTCAACTCAAATTAATTGATATGGCAGAAAGTAAAATTAACATGTGGAAGGAAAAATAGCTCGACAAATTGAAAAAAAATCCAAAAAAATACAGGATTTCAAAAACTTAAACAAATTTCAACTATTTTTGATCTGGAATTAAATGTGGGATCTGAATTAGAAAATTAATATTCTCCAAATACATTGGCATCCTTCAATACCTTCAAAAACTTCGGTTGACGTTGAGAGATCATTTTCCATGTACAAAAGCTTTTTAACAGACAATGGCTTACTTTTGTTAATATAAAAAAGTATTTATTTGATTATGCAAACAAAAATTTAAATTATGTAGTTATTTAAATTAAGTTTTAAAAAATATACCTTTGAATAACTAAAGAATTAAATCAACAATAGAATTTTTTGTTTTGTTTTGTTTAAAATAAAACAAAAGCTTTTTTAGTGCATATTTTTTATTTTTTTAATGCATATTTTGGAGTTTTTAGTGCATATTTTATGCGCATATTTTCAATTTTTTAGCGCATGAAAATCTCATCCCTAATCATTAGATATGGACATCAGGAGTACTCTCTGTTTATGTGCTCTCCTGTCAATCTGCTTCTTGTATACGGCACTGCTTCTTATAAATGCCAATCATTTTAGATCTTGATACATATTAGTTTAAAAAACATATGATGCATGCAGTGATGCCTATTCTTAAAAAAACATATTGTTTGGAAAACGGATAACATTTTGAGTTTTTAATGAAGACTGACTTTAAAAAATATCGAATTCGATAGTCGTATTTTAATATCGATATATCGATACATCGGTATTTTAAATATCGGCGATATATATCGATTATTATGTTCTTAAATATCGATATTTTGATATATCGATATTTTTTGACCATTCCTGCGACGAGCTGTCAAATTGCCTTAAAAAAAGATTTGTCAGATACTTGACAGGTGCAATCGAACAATGCACAGCACATAAACTTTGTAGCAAATTCTTTAGATAGGGATATGATTGTTTTTAATTATGCCGGTAACTCTTTTGTGCTTTCTTAGTTTTCGCGTTGCTCCAGGCCACTAATTTTAGACAACATCGCATTTGCAGTAATTGCAGAAGTTTTTTCTAAGTCATCTGTTTCTTGCACCCATTCTTTTAACTTAAGGTGCTTGTCCTAATCTTTGCGAAACTTTTGTGAATAGGTTTTTACTAATATCTCAAAATGTTCTCCTTTTTGCTTTTTATTTCAGTGAAACATTAATGAGCATTTACATTGTTGCATTTTTTAGATCTAATTCAATGTTAAAATCTTCCGTTTTTATACCCTTCACCACAGGTGGAGAGGGGTATACATAAATTTGTCATTCCGTTTGTAATTTCCACAATATTGATCTTAGGCCCTATGAAGTATATATATTCTGGGTCCTTATGAGGAGAGAAGTTGATTAAACGATGTCCGTCGGTCTGTCCGTCTTACCTTTGATATGTGTTTTCCAGAGCATCCAGACATTATAGCGACTAGGTTGTTTTACATTTATGTTACATATAGTCCACCATTTCTTGATATTGAAATCCATCAAGATCCGTCCACAAATGGCTGAGATATGAGCAAAAAACTACGACTACCTCTAATTTTTTCCAAAAATCACTTGTTGTTGTTGTATTTTTATTACTTTTTTGTGTATATCTGGAGAACGGCAAGACGAAAAAATCGGTTCAGTTACAAAAAAGTTATGATCAAAATATAAATTTTATTTGTTTAAAATACCCGTTTTCAGGAACCGTTGATCTTCCCGAGTCCAAGTTTTATAACCCAGGTAAATGGTAACTTTATTCCTTAACACGTTGGTACATAAATCTCTCTAATCGGTTAAAAGCTGAGTTATAACCAAAATACTGAAATACCAAAAATTACTCTTTTTATACCCTTCAGCACAGGTGGAAAAGGGTATACATAAGTTTGTCATTCCGTTTGTAGTTTCTACAATATTGATCTTAGACCCTATAAAGTATATATGTATTGTGGTGAACAAAAACATAAAAAATAATTACAACTCAAATCAGTTGAGTTGTGAACAATAAAACAGGCCATATTTCATTTTAATGATATTCAAACAACGTTTCTTCATGGTTCAGTTGTATCAGGGGTATGTTAAAGTTAGAAACATTGAGTCCGCTTTTTCGAATCTTGGTTTTTCAAAAACAAAATTTTTTTTTTTTAAGTTTTATGTTCAAAACGAGTCTAAAAAAAATTTACCAGTTTTCGCTTTTTAATTTTATTTATAATGAAGTTTTTAGTATTGTAAATATGTATGTATATGGGCATTTCCTGGGGTCACGAACGTACGTTCGTACGCTTTTGATGTACAAATAATATAGAAAACAAAACTTTTCCTAGCTTTTTTTTTGCGATTCGATAGCATTTGGGTAGCTGTATGTTTAGTGCAAAAGATGAATTTCATCGAGTTTAAGTTTTCATAATAATAGTTATTAACATGTGGTCACGAACGTACGCAAAATAGAAGTCAACTTTGGCTGACAGCAGTTAAATGTAAAAATCTGCGTAATGGAACGGAATATTCAAAAGTGATTAATTTATTTTAAAAGTGTATTAATGTAGGTCTCCATGCAGTATTTACCAAAAAAAATATCTCTTTTGGTTTTTGTTTAATTGGCTTAAGTACCGGTCGCGAACGTACGGGTCGCGAACGTACGATTTTTTCATATATTTTTTTATTATTATCACCATGCAGTTTCCCATTAATGTCTTCAAATTTCCTTAACAAACAACTTAATACTCAATTTACAATTGATTGTAATGGAGAGAATATGAAGAAAGAGTGTAAACATAACATATTTTTTGCATGTAAAATAAGTATATAAAAATGTCTTTAGAAGTGGAAAATATAAGAAAATATAAAATTTTCCAGTTACCAGTACAATTTCCTCAAGTAAAACAGCTGAGACATGCTATGAAACCATTCTTTTATAACAACATAGACTTTTTATTATAATAATAAACAATAAAAGACGATGATTATCAACATTTTATTTTTTCATCCTGGTAGACCATTCTGGGGAAATGCCTATATGTAAAAATTATTTTGTTTTTGTCTAGTTCCTCTCTATTCTGCTCGCAAAATGGTGAAGGGTTTATAAGATTCGGCACAGCCGAATATAGCACTCTTACTTGTTTACTTTAATATTTGTGTTTAACATTATAAAACTGGAAAATATTAAAAATATCACAAGAACTGAATTTTGATATTAAATTAAAAATTGTTTTGCTTCTACTGAACATTTTTCAATTTTAAGGGAAAGCCCTCTTTATTATCAAGGGCGATATGTCATAAAATCCCCTGATGCTGTGGTTCTTTTTTTATTTTAATGTGTAGACTTTTTTTTTGCATTTTGCCGCTTAAATAGAGAAATGCGTTTTTTTTTTTAAATTCTGATTGATAATGTGTGTTATGGGTGAGTGGTCTAAGAGGTGAAGGGTATAAGGGATTCAGTACAGCCGCATAAAGCACTCTTAGCTGTTCCAAACTTACTTTTTATATATTTCAAATATGATTCTTTTTTAATCGAAAGACTCTATTTTAACACTTTATATATAACTTCACAATTTATTTTAATAATAATTTTATCATTTACTTATATTTATACATACAAAGAATAAATAAAAATGGAATCTCAAAGTCTTAAATGAATAAACAATTTATTTAACTTTTTTTTCTAAAAAATATTTAGTTTTCATGCATGGCCATCCTGCACCTAATAACTAATTCATTAAAAATATAAAATTTGCTGCCTACTGAAAATTTATTCAGTAGCCAGTAAAGTTTTTAGTAACCAGTAAAATCATACTGTTTACTAAAACAAAAAATTTGATAACTAGTAAGATTTTACTGGTACCTGAAAATTTTTTTAAGTAAGCAGTATAATTTTACTGCTAACTGAAAAAATTTCAGTATTTAGGAAATTTTTACTGATTACTGAAATATTGCAAAAAATATTTTTCCTGAAAATTATAAAAAAAAAATTACTGATAATGACTTTTTTTTAGTAATTAGTAAAAATTTTTTGAACACTGCAATTTTTTTAGTAAGCAGTTAAACTTAACTGGTAACTTCTATACATAATGCAGTATAAATATAATGCAGTAGGCCCATGTATGATTGTTTTATACCCATTATTACATTTTAAACACACCGCAACATAATTTTTTTTTAATTAATTAAATTTATTAACTGCCAGGCCCACAATATCGCCAAGAACATTTCTTTCGCATATTTGTATTAAAACCAAAAACATATTTGAATTTTTTATTATTGTTTTCAAAATAAATATGTGAAAGAAACGTTCCTGTTGACATTGTGGGCCAGGCAGTTAAGCTATAAACTAAAATAATTCATTAGCAAAATAAAAACATAAAAATTCATACTATTTTTGCTGGTCAATTAAATTTACAACTAATTTAAAAATTCCATTAAAAAATATGGCATACATTTAGGCGTTTTTTATTAAGCAAAAGTATTGTGTTTAAAAAATATATATATGTATTTCATTTGTTTCATTTGTTAAGCAAGTATTTGATTTTAAATATTAATATATCACACACTCATTTGCAATTTATAATATCTAGTTCAAACTGTACAACCTTTTTTTTGTAGTTTTCGCTCTTTTTTTTAATGGTAGCAACAGAAACAAATTTACATGTTTCAAGGCCTTGCTATAAAATGCATGAGCTAGCTTATGTCAAAAATTAAGGAAATGCATTAAAAAAAAACATCTTAAGCTGTTCGAAAAGTGCGGTCAGCTTCGTACTTTCCTTAAGCAATTTTCATAACACGTATCAAAACATTTCATTAAGTTTAATATTGTTACGTTTTTCCTATAATAAACGCGTTTGTGTTCTTTTAATTCCAAATCCACATGAATACACACACTTATTCAACTTAACAAACTTTATAAGAATTAATTATTTTCGTTTACAAAATTTATCCAATATTGTTAGTTAAGAACAGAACCGTTTAATGTCTCCAAACAAAACTAAACTAATTATTCATGAGTCATCCCGTCATCATTCGTGCGTGCGTGCTCGTTGAATGCAGACGTGTTTTTTTTAACTCGGCTTACGGTTTTTTTTTAACATAAATAAGTGTATATTTATGATATAATAATATTATTTTTTTTAATAATATAAGATCAGCGAATGAATAGACGCTTTAAAATAATTTTTAATAAGTGAACATAAAATTTTTAATACAAATATTAAAAATTACAATTAACAAAAATATATGTATGTACACACATACATATACGTACATACATTTTAAGCAAAAACATTTCTTGTTTTCTTTATTCTTTTTTTTTATTCTCGGGGTTTTTAAACAACAAATAAAAAGAAGAGCACAATTAAACAAACAGTAATATATAAAAAAAAACTCTTATGAATGCATATAATGCAAAAACAATAAAACATAACGAAAGAAATGCGTATGTTACATTGAGTGTTGACGAAACAAACGTAGGAAAAAGAATCGATGATAGCAATTATTTAACGGCTAAACCTATTACTCGAACGCGTTCTCTCTCACCCTCTTTGTTTAAAAATACGGTCGATCGTAATACAATAACAAATTTATTAACTGCAAGCGTTGCCACAGAGCAAAAAAAAACTTTAATAAGTGATGAAACGGTTAACCCAAAAACAGCCGCTATGGACAACTCAATAACTCAAGTAAAAACTTCTCAAAAGCCTACAGTACAAGTTGGTATGGACAGGTACATAACAGTGCTTAAACGGGGACGCAGCCCTACCTCTGCAGCAGTTGCTTCGGCCTCAAAAGTACCATCTTTTGATAAAATAAATACTCAAAATCGTTTTGCAATTCTGGAGGATGAATCCTCTGAAGCACAAAACGTCATAAAATCGTCCAAGCCTCCCCCGATATATCTGAGGGAGCGAAATTCTAATGAGCTCATAAAGAGTTTGATATCGGTTATTGGTGAAAATTCGTTTTACGTAGCTGCTATCAAGCGTGGTAGTATAAACGAAACAAAAATACAAATCAATCATGAGAATGATTTTCGAAAAATTGTAAGCAACTTTGAGGCACTCAAAAAAAATTTTTATACATACCAACTGAAAAGCAGTAAAGGCCTTCAGGTAGTGATTAAGGGTATTGACTCATGTGTGGACCCAGAAGAGGTAAAAACATTCCTTGAAGAAAAAGGCTTCAAGGTAAAACATGTATTAAACATTAAAAATAGAGAAAAAATTCCCCAACCACTTTTTCGAGTGGAGTTTGAACCCGGCGACGTTAAACTTAAAAAAAATGAAACGCATCCCATCTATAACTTAAAATACATTCTGTACAGAAAAGTAACTATAGAGGAGCCGCACAAAAGAGGTGGTCCCGTTCAATGTCTGAACTGCCAAGAATTTGGCCATACTAAGGCATACTGCTACTTACCCCCTGTTTGCGTAGTATGTGGCGAATTACATGGTACAGTTCTTTGCGACAAGTCTAAAACCGACCCCAACGTAAAAAAATGCAGCAACTGTGGTGGCAATCACACTGCCAATTATAGAGGATGCCCTGTATATACTATCGTCAAGCAGTCGGTTGGACCGAAAACTAATCCCCCTCAGGTAACAAATCAAGTAAACAGTAATGACCATCAGGCCCCCCAGCCTAGTAGTAACAGAATTTCTTATGCTAACGTCTTAAAATCAAAAAATATACCAATGCAAGGCCCTTCGACAAGTAATGACGAAACTCCAGTTTCTAATCTTAGTCGGCTAGAAAAAACAATGGAAACATTAGTGCAAACAGTAAATAATTTTACAAACACAATGGGTAATATGTTACAGGAAATTCTAAGAATGCAATCGATGTTATTGCAAGCTGTACTTAACAAGCCATGAACTGTTTAAAAATTTGTTTTTGGAACGCAAACGGCATCCGCCAACATAAAAATGAACTAGAATACTTTCTTAAAAATAATCAAATTGATGTTATGATGGTTTCTGAAACTCATCTGACCTCAAGAAATACGTTTAAAATCAATGGTTATATACTATATGATACCAAGGACCCTCGAGATAGAGCTTGTGGAGGTTCTGCCATTTTGATAAAAACCCGAGTCAAACACTACTTAATGTGTGATCATCGTGAGGATTATCTGCAAGCAACAAATATTCGTGTTGAAGAGCTTAATCGAAACATAGTAATTTCATCTTTATACTCTCCACCTAGATTTTCAATATCAGAAAGCCAATATTGTGAATATTATAAATCCCTAGGACCCTGTTTCCTGGCCGCTGGCGATTATAACGCTAAACATACCTTCTGGGGGTCACGACTTATAACACCAAAGGGTCGTGTTTTGTTTAATACAATCTCTAAAATGAATTTAAATGTTGTCGCGAGCGGACAACCAACATATTGGCCTGCTGATCCACAAAAAATTCCAGATGTCATCGATTTCGGCGTGGTAAAAAACATCCCCACAGAAACGATTCACGTTGAAGCCTCATTAGAATTATCCTCTGATCACACACCTACAATTGTTACTATAACAAACACCAATAGAATTGTATCTCCCTCTAGTTACATAGCGACGTCAGCTACACAAATAAATTGGCTAAAATATAAAAAATATCTCAGTACTCATTGCACAGAAAATATTCCGCTTAGCACACCGGAGAATGTGGATCTTTCTATTGCCAATTTTGACAGTTATATTAAACTAGCGGTTCAACATTCCTGCAATACCCGCAAAAAAACTTATAATAATAATATATATTCTACAGATGTCGAGCGCCTCTTGAATGAAAAAAGGAGAGTGAGAAGGGAGTGGCAATTGCACAGATCCCCCCAACTTAAGAACTTATTAAAAGAGTGCACAAAAAAGCTAAGAAAATTACTGCAGTCCCGGAAAACGGCTTCCGTGGAAAAATATCTTAAGGACCTGGATGCAACACCACAATCAGAATACTCATTATGGCGTGCAGCCAGAAATCTAAAAAGGCCAGTTATCATGAAACCACCATTAAGAAACCTGAATGGAAGTTGGGCAAGAAATGATAATGAGAAAGGAAACCTGTTTGTAAATCATTTGAAAAACGTATTTACCCCAAACATATCTGACGACATAGCGGACGAGTTACCACCTGTTGCTGCTAGAGCAGCTGTTCCCCTAAGATTTGAGATGAGAGAAATCGAAAAGGCTATTTGTAACTTAAACCCCAAGAAAGCCCCTGGTTTTGATAAGATAAGCAACAAAATGCTTTTGGAGCTACCTCGCATAGCAAAGAAAATTATTCTTTATATTTTTAATGCTATTTTACGCCTTGAATACTACCCTCAAGAATGGAAGGTCTCCTTAGTAAAGATGATACCAAAGCCAGGAAAAGATCACACAAAAGCTGAGTCATATAGGCCTATTAGCTTATTGTCTAATATATCAAAGCTATTTGAGAAGCTCTTAGCGTCAAAATTAACCCCAATTCTAAATGATAATGGGTGTATACCTAACCATCAATTCGGCTTCAGAAGAGAACATAGCACAATTGAACAAACCCATCGAATAGTAAACGCCATAAGAAAAGCCTTTGAAGAAAGAAAATATTGCTCCGCTCTCTTCATCGATGTTTCTCAAGCTTTTGATAAAGTCTGGCATGTAGGCTTGTTACATAAATTGAAGCTAAACCTACCGGTTAACACACACAAGCTGCTAGAAAGCTACTTGGTCGGTCGAAAATTTATTATTAAAGAAGGTGATTTTTTAAGTTCTCCTCAGCCAATTGAAGCTGGAGTGCCTCAGGGAAGCATCCTGGGCCCACTTTTTTACCTTATATATACCTCGGACATGCCAACAAATAATTACACCCTAACCTCAACTTTTGCTGATGATACAGCTTTTCTAAGCGTACACGAGAACAGTCGAGAAGCATCTCGATACCTGCAGGATCATATATTTCAACTAGAACTGTGGTTAAAACAATGGAGAATAAAGGTCAATGAGCAAAAATGCGTACATATAACATTCACCTTGCGTCGGGAAACTTGCCCCCCTATTAAAATCAATAATCAACTAGTGCCTCAACAATCGCATGTCAAATATCTCGGTATTCATCTAGATCGTCGTTTAACATGGAAATGCCATATAGAAGCAAAATTAACCCAAATGAAACTAACAGCAATTCAAATTAACTGGCTTATTGGAAGAAATTCTGTTCTTAGTCTCGATTGCAAACTACTACTTTACAACTCTATTTTAAAGCCAATATGGTGCTACGGTATTCAACTTTGGGGCACTGCCTCGGCTTCAAATATCGAAAAAATTCAAAGGCGCCAAAATAAACTTCTTCGAATAATCACAGCTGCCCCTTGGTATGTTAAAAACTCAAATATCCACAAGGATCTCAATGTGCCACTGGTAAGGACTATTATTACGAAGTATGCGGTAAAATATTTAAAAAGGCTAGAGTTGCACCCTAATCCACTAGCTCGAAATATTTTAAATGATAGTGGCCACACTCGCTTAAGAAGAAGAGACACTGCAGCACTTACCCATTAAGATGAGCGATAGACACCTACATATGTGAACAGAACCCGTATGAAGAAAATTTTTGTCTGGCACTGGCAGGACATAAAATAAATTATTAGGATAAGATTTGATTAATTATTGTTAGTTCATATTTAATATATGAAGATTCAATAAATAAATAATGAAAAAAAAAAAAAAAAAAAAAAAAAATGAGTCATCCCTTTTTATATTACTCACGGACCATAGACACAAAAAAACTAAATATTACGGACGAACTACAAACTACACAGAAACACTACTCACGGCCCATAGAGCATGCATATAAAATTTGGTCAAAATCGGTTCAGTAGTTTTTGAGTTTAGCGATCACGAACATACACGTAATTTTTATATATGTATGTAGAGATATACATATAGGAGTTATTCGATCAATTTACTGTTTTGAAAGATACTTGTTTGTGTGTGAGGGCAATTATATCAACATAAAGTGGCGACAATTTAAATAGTCCGTTTACACAAATTACCAACAATATTGTACAATTTTTTTTTGTTTTTTCTTTTACATACCCAGTAAAAAATTTTTAGCTTTCTGAAACCACGAAAGCTACATGAGCGCTGATATACGATATTACACACTACAAAGAAGCATCAGAGAAGCGAGAACCATTCAAGTGAATTTTTAATTTAATGGTTGAATAACTTCACGTTATCCCATATAAGTAGGGCAACCAAAAAAAAAGCACTAAAAAACAGTTTTAAGCTCTTAAAAAAAGCAATTTAAACTTGTAATCGCCTAATGAGAAAATGGCCATATGTCTGTTTGGAGTCAGCAAGTTCTCGTACATAGAAAAAGTTCTTCCTACGTCTACAGATGTTAAGAGAGCATATTTAAAATTGAGTATTCGCTCTGAAGTATATTTTATACGATTGGACTCACAATTCCGCTTGCCTCCCAAAATATCCCCAATATCTTTTAATACCGAAAACCCTTCATTTACGGTCCACAACAATGTTCACTTAGAAAGTCGGTGAACGATTTTTTTGTTTCCAAATTTGTTACAACTTCGTGTAAAACCCAAAAATTTGCAGAAATTAACAATATTTAATATACAGAGAATTTCTTAATAGCTAAAACTGTACTAAAAAAGCAAAAAATAAGACGTTACTATACCACAGAGAGAAGGGGAGCTAACAGACGTTACTTTATACTAAAACTGTATTTAAAAAGAAATAAGACGTTACAAAGTATGTTTACCATCATAGTTGACGTTACAGACTGAGGAATTTGATCGTAAAAATACAGCTATGGAATTTTCGAGAGAAAAGAACTTAAACAAGCAAATAAAAAAACAAGATGATAAAAAGGCTTAATACTAAAAACATAAACACATACAAATTATACACAACACTATAAAAAGTACGTTACAGTACCGCTAAGACAGAGTTGCATAAAAATCCAGTAAGAAAGTATAGTCGGTCAAGCCCGACCGTATTATACCCAACACCACAGTATTTAAAAACAAGTTTCGAGAGTGTATGGTTATATGAATAAGGATCTATCTTTGTTTTAAATTTCGTTAAAATCGGTTAAATTGTTACTGAATATAAATAGCAGAAATTGACCCTATCTCCCCTCGTGGTCCTATTTTTTAAAAAATGCATACCTTACGTGTCCATATAAATATGGACCTATCTACATATGTCCTAAATTGTATTAAAATTGGTTTGATAGTAGGCACAAAGACCCTCTTCCGGATAGCAGCTTGCATGGGGGCACAAAGACCCTCTTCCGGATAGCAGCTTGTATAGGGGCTATATTAAATTATGGACCGATTTACCCTTGTGCCAATTAGAACCCACGTACCAAATTTCATTCAATAATCTTTAAAATTGCGACCTGCACTTGGCGCACGAGGTTACATGGATAGCCAGCCAGCCGGACGGACATCGTTAGATCGACTCAATAAGTGATTATGAGTTGATCGATAGACTTTAGAAACAATATTTTATGGTGTTTCTCACATCAGCACAAATGCATAATACCCTCTACACTCTTTAGTGTAGCTATAATAACATTCAGAGATAATATAGGTTTTTGGGATGATATTATTCAAGGGAAGCACAAAATATTGAAAAATTTGAAAAAAAAGTTGCACATAAAAAAAATAATAATAACGATTTTTGCAAAATTTTATTAAATAAGTTTTTTTTCATATGAAAAAATGAAAAATTATCTTAAAATGGCAAAATAAGTAAAAAAGCCGATATCGCAAAAATAACTAAAAAAAAGCCGATTTTGCCAAAATAAGCAAAAAAATGCTCTAACAAATATAGCTCATTTTCTTTGCTTTTTAATGATCGGAATTTGTGTTCAATCAAAATATTTCTATCTTGTAAAGTAAAAAATAAGCATTTGTTTTTTTTTGGTTGCCCTACTTATAAGTAAGCAGGTTGTAAGTGAATAATTAAAATCATAATTTTAAAGAAAAGATTCACGAACAATGTTCAAAGTGCTTCTGTTATTCCCTTACATGGAAGCAGGTTGTATTGCAATGATTTAAAAATGTGTTTACGATCATTCCCGAAATATTAAAGAACATAGATATTAAAATTCAGTCAAAATCAGTCATCTTATTGTTTTTTTAAGCAGAGAAGAAAAAAGTAGTGCTTCCAAGTGGGAGTTCGCCATATAAAAATCATGCCTCTTGTAAGCAGGTTTGTAAGTGGGTATTGTGCCTCTCTCCCTTACAAAGCTGCTTACCAGTAAGCTCCATTTTTTACTGGGTATCTGCTCATTATTTTTACAATAAATGTTTTGTTGTGTTGTTATTTTGAATTTTACTTATAACAAGTTAACATTTTCTTGTTATTTTGTAAATATTTTACTGTTACATATTTTAGGTGGACAACTTAAATACCACACGTGTTTGTGTCGGCGGAATCCTTTTATGTGTGCTCCTACAATTAAGGAGAAAATTATGCAAGATGTTGGTGCCAGGTTATCAGCAAGTACTATTAAAAGCAGACTGCCAGGCAGATTGCCAGGCATAAACCACACGTATCAGAAAAAAAGAAAGATTCGTCTAAATTTTATCAGACAGAAATCCAAATAAAGAATTTAACCCAAAATATATAGTGAAGCCTGAAACGGAGCTGTTTGTGTAATGGGTAGGAGAGGTTTCTTTTGGTACGGAGTAGGTCCAATCGTACGAATAGAGGGTGAAATGAATCAAGTAGTTGACAAACACATATTATTATACAAAATGCTATCATACGTTGATGAAGAAATTGAAACTTGCCCAGTATAACAACCCAAAATCTGTGAAGTCGTTTTTGCCAGAGAAAAAAATCGATGTGGTTCATGTACGGCACAAACTCCGGACTTAAGACCGATCGAAAATGTATGACACGATGTCGACCATCAACTTATTCGTTCATATGCTTCGAACATGGATCAATTATGGGCTGAAATCCAAAAGGCGTGGAACTCGATCTCGTTGGAAAGTGTCGCACGCTTTTATTATCCATAAATTGCCGCCACTGTATACGTACATATCGATGGCTTTATATAAAAAAGGCCTAACTCGATTTTTTTGTTTGTTTACAGAGGAAGAAAAAAACTTAACAAAATTCGTAAAATTTTAGATAAAAAAGTTATAATACAATTTCGAATAAAAATATCAAAATAAACAAAAAGAGCTATTTAAAAAAAATCGAGTTAGAACTTTTTTATGTACTTAAGACCTACATTAATGCATTTAAAAATCAAAAATAAAATGTGTGTACAAAACGTTTGCGTACAATCACAATGACAAATGCTATTTACACCATACGGTTCTTGTTTCATTCAAAAGCTTTCCAACAGTAAAAAACAAGTAAGAAAGTAAAAAACATTTAAAAACAACTTTTCCAGAGCGTATGACTTACTATGTATCTATTTTTAACATTTTATAAAACCGGTTTGAAAGTTTGTGAGAGGCAAAAATTGCCCCCTACCTCCCCTTGTGGTCCGATTTTTGAAAAACTGAATAGCTTATGTATCCATATAATTATAGACCTTTCTATGTTTTAAATTTTAGTAAATTCGGCCCATTTTCGAAAGGCTGAGTCCTTGTGCCAGTAATAACATTTTGACAAATTTTATCAAATTATCTCAATTATATTATTGCGAACTGTACTTTGCGCACAAGGTTACATGGACAGCCAGCCAGGCAGCCAGCCAGCCGGACGGACATCGTTAGATCGACTCAGAAAGTCATTATCAGTCGATCAGTATACTTTAAGTGGCTCTAGGACCAATATTTAAAGGTGTCACACATTTGCAAATATCCCAAAGTCACATTGAAAAAAAAAACAAGTTAGAGTGCTATATTCGGCTGTGCCGAATCTTTGATACCCTCCACCGACAGTTCGAATGTTTAAGGAGTAATATCTGTATGATGTCTTTTTATTATTATTATCTTAAACTGTGACGATTTGTTATTAATTATGGTTTTAGGAGACTAAACTGTTTTCCGAGAGTAGGGCATATATGGGGCCTAGGGTAAATTATGTACCGATCTTCACGAAATTTTACAGTGTCATTTCTAGTCGAATAAAACGGACTTGTGCAAAATCTTATGTCATTCCGTTCATTTTTGCATCATTTATGTTAGTTTTTGTAACAAAATTATCAAGTTTTTGAAGGTGGTGGTCCACATTTTGATTCATAGCTCTGGTCCTACTGAACCGATTTTGCTGAAATTCAATCCCAAACTGCTTAGGATAACTACACGCAATTTGACACCTAGTTTGTTTATTTCTTTTGAGTTTTTCGAAAGTGAGCGTGTTTTCAACAGACGGACAGACAGACGGACTTGGCTAAATCGACTTAGAATTACTCAAGCAGCCAGAATATATATACTTTATGGGGTCTGAGATGAATAATAAAAAAGTTTCACACGGAATGATAAACTTAGTATACCCTCTTCACAACTAATTGTGGTGGAGGGTATAAAAATAAAGGATATGTGTGTTTGTTGTTTCCACTCTCATTGCTGTGTGTATTTTTCATTCTTTTGTTAATTTTTGCGATTATTTTTTATACCCGAACTTTTACTATAGTAAAGCATTTGTGTTTTGCTTTTACACATTCACACACTTACGTTAATTAGTCGTCTACTATTCCATTCATAAATTTTTGATTGTGACAGCGACACTACTGTAGACTGTTTACAATGATTTGAATGTGGGTTCAAGTGAAATCGTGAAGGCCTCTAGTATGTTGTTAAAATTTTTGAATTTTCTTATTAACTATTCTTTGGTTGTGGTTATTATACAATTGATTTAAATTTAGTGAAATTTTGATATTAAAACTATAAATATGCGTGATTTTACACAAAATAATTTTCATTTATTATTTTCTTTACAAATAAATTTATTTAAATTACAAATTTCTCTTTATCTAAATTTAACTAATGGGTCGATATACAATTAATATACGAATATAAGTTTCCAAGGAACTTTTAGTTCATCTGTTTTTTGAGTTTTATAATTGGTATTTTCATTTGGGATTTTTTTTATATTTTTCTAAATAACATACACAAATTTCTTAGAATTTAAATAACATTTAAAACAGTCTCACATTCATACCAATTTTACAAATAAAAAAAATATAAATAAATATTCATTCACATTCATACTTAAACACCTTGAAACCTTAAAAGTACTTTAAATGAATAAGAGTATGTACAATGCAAGGATATTTTTTAATGCTAGAATTAAAAGAGTAAAAGTTGAGAAGGGAAAAATAAGAATACTCTAACAGCCGTATTCATAACAAAAAGTTAGCCACAGTTTGTATACTACGTACAACGAGCTGCTAACTGGAATGTCGATTAAGCTTAGCAGCTTGTTAGCACAGAGTTAATTCATAACAAACTTGTGTCCCTCTGCTAACTTTTCATAAATCAACTCTGAATTTTAATGATGCCACATTATATTGCTCAAAAATTCAACACGTTTTATGTTAATCAACGCTGGTTTTGTCATTTCTTTTTTGTTTGTTTTTCCTTCCACATATAAACATTTGAAGAAGTTTTTAAATAGAATTAATTAAAAAATGAAAGCAAATTCAAAAACAGACAGTAAATTAAAAAAAAAACTCCAACAAAATATTTTGACATTAAACAGCTGTTATTTACAAGTTGGCAAAGGCTTGGCATCTAGTTAACAAGAGTTTAGCAAATCGTTAGCCAGAGTTAGGTAGTGTATTATGAATAAACATTGTGCCAACTTCATGCCAAATTTTCATTATGAATACGGCTGTAAGCAACTGCCCTTGGCTTTAAAGGCCGTGTCAGATAAAAATTTTGCTTCGCGTTGCGTTGCATATACGCTTTGACATTTGAGTTAAATGTACATGTTTATATGGCACTTGTCACATAAACTGCTTTTAACGCAAAGCGAAGCGAAAAGTTGGGCAACTCTCATCTTTTTGCGCGCTTTGACAATCTTCTAGTATAATTTTTTTTATATATTTTCTTTTTAACACACAATGTGTGAGTGTTGTCAATGTTTTTATTGTGACATACACTTTTTGCTTTACGCTTTTCTGTCAAAGTATATGTAACGCAACGCGAAGCAAAAGTTTTATCTGACACGGCCTTAAATACTGCAGATCTTATATCTTTTTTGCATTCTCAGGGAACGCGTGTGAGCTTTGGGCAATGATTCGCGTGAATTGTGTTTGGACTACTGTTGCCAACCTTTGTCCCAAAAGAATATCGCTTAAGCAGATTGAAAAATATCTAGAAATTAAAACGCTAAAAAACAATTTTTGGCAAATAAAATCAGTAATTCTTTGCAGTTTTTAATATTTAAATAAGGCTAAAGTTCATCAAATTAAATTTTCATTGAGTTATTTTAAGTGAATTAAGGAGTTTAAAACATGAAATGAATTAATTTTTTTTTTTTGTTAAATTTATTCTTGACTTATCACAGGATTGAACTCGAGTCGAATTTACATGTTTCAAGAATAACCACATTCCCATCATCAGAATTCTTTGCCGTTGAACCGTTTGCGCCACTACGGCGCCTGCCAGTCTTGAATATAGATAAATATTTTTACCAATGGTATTGGTGAATGGCAATTTGCTGTAATTGATTATCAATTTTCAATTTTGTTTTCATGTTTACAAAGAATTTTAAAATCATGTACACATTGAAATACAAATCACAAAACAAATTCTGATCTACCAAGTAAAAAAACCATTTGGTTTAATGATTGATGTTCGACTATTAATTGCCAGCTGTCGTCAATGGCGGTGAGTGTTAAACGTCAATGACTTAGGAAGAGACATTGTGGGCCAGGCAGTAAAATAATTTTATGAACATTTATTTTAACGATTTTAAGCCTAATTAAAATAAATAAAACTTTGTGTTAAAGTTTTTATTTTAAAATTTTTATAAACGTCATTTGCTGTCGTAAAAGTAGACTAAATTTTTCAACAATAGTTTAGTTAAATTTTTGTTCCTTAAATCAAAAGAATTTATATGAAACACTTTGGATAAGAATAAGTCATATGAAAAACGAAATCGCTGCTTCCATTGTGAATGAGGCTTTAAAGGCAATATATTTTTTAAAAATAAAAATATAACGTATGAATAACTATGAATTGTATTTAAAGTTAAAGTTTTTAACAAGTTGAATTCAAATAGCAGGGGCCGAAATACTACACAATTACAACAAAAACAAAGACAGTAACGTGAGTCTGCCTTGGTTTGTAACGGCCAAGTAAACGACACAAGCAGTTAAGCAACAACAACAATATGTTTGTGTGAATATTAAACATTTTTGATATTTAAACAAACATGCTTCATTCTTTTTTTATATGTTTGTGTAACCGTTTGTGAGGTTTATTTGGCCCTTGAGTTTATTTTAAAGCAACTCTTTAACAGGCATAGCAGACAAGTTTTCCAAAAATTTATTTTTATCGCATTGTGCAGTGGCGTACAATATTAAAGGTTATCTGAAAATCTCTTCACTTAGAGTGAAGCAAAATCGTTCCAAGTTCTTTTAATAATGTTTTCCAGAAATAATTATAAAGAGATAACAAAAAATAATACAATCTAAATAGCACAAAAAAAAGCCTTGGCGAAATCGATCTTTATGATATTCGCGAAAATAAACGAGGATGTCTTAATTATAAAGGCGGTTTTGAGCCCTTACCGCAAATAAAGCTTAAGCGACAAAAACACAATTTTACACGAGAAGGTTTTCTTGTGATTTTATTTCATAATAATTTTGTATGAAGGTTGGCGCTTAAGCTAAAATTGTTTTTGCTATAAAATCGTAACGGCGCCTTATGTAACCTGACATTTAAGGCGATGATTCAAGTGGTGCCAATAAATTCTTTTAATAAAAAAACCAAAATTGAAAATTATGTCGCTTAAGCTATTTTTGCTTAAGCCCCCATTCTCATCTCACAAATTTTTCATGAAATTTTTGTTTACAATATATCAGTGGCAGAATGGAAAATGGGCTTAAGTCGACTTAAGCTAAACTTGAGCTGCACGATTTGTTATGGCACCTTTGTTATCTCCATGTTTAAAAGCACCCATCGACAACATTTCAACTTCCGGTCTATGGCGTTAACCATAACCGAGGAGAAGTGAAGACTTTATTTGAACAAAAATATATATTAAAAAAAAAAGTTTAAAACTGCTTTCCAATAAAACTTAAAAAATTTACTTAATCACTTTTTCCTTATTGCCACAAATATCTTAACAACATTTGATATTGCCTGCAAAGTTATCAAGTGCTTTTCAATTGAAAAAAAGATGTAATAGATAAAGAAGGGAAAATAAAAACTAAATTATCTACACGAGATTCTTAAAGCCAAGTTCTATCTTTATTATTATGGCCTGTTGATGATTTACTGCCACCACTTCCTCCATCGACAACGCCAAGCACACTACCAACAATTGTGTTGCTTTTATTGTCAATTGACTCAGCATCTTTGCAACTTTCAGTCACATAATCGCTGGAACTCGACGTCTTAAATAAAACAGGTTTCGTGTTTGCATTTAAAATTAAATTTAAATTGTTGTTCATGCTGCTAATACTGGTGCTCTGTGATCTGTTGCAGTGGCTGGAGCAGGTACTGTTGTTACTATTGCAATTTGTCAAAGTATTATAGAGTAAACTTCCGTTTCCGTTTGTGCGTTGTGGCTGAAAATAAATTAAGGTTTCATTTGATTGTGCTGGTGCTGGTGGTGTTATAGAGGAATGTTGTTGCTGCAACACATTGTGTTTTTTATCCTGTTGTGGCTGTTGTTGTCAAGACATTAATGCTGCACGATTTGTTAAATAATTTTTATCCACATCCCCATTGTATGCAGATGAACTTGTCCCCAGAGATGTTGTTTCCGTAACTAATGGTGATGATGGTGGTGATGTTGCCATTGCTGCCGGTGTGGTCCATCTCACGCTTGATCGGTTAGTTGATTTGATAAGAAAATCTTTTGTGTTATTGGCCAAAGCATGTCCAGTGCCACTTAAGGCGGACAATTCATGTGTGTTGTTTATGTTGCTGTTAGGTGTATTTAGACTGCAACGTTGGTGATATGAGGAGTTATGATGGTGGCAATTTCCCCCAGCTGATCTTAGATTTGTTATGGGTGCTGAGTGGCGAGCACCGTCTCGTTGTGTTGCCATAGTTGAACTACGTAAAATACCTGCAGTTTTTTTAAAGATAAAAAAGAAAAAAAAATTCATTAATTAAAAATCTGTATTGTGTAAGAGTGAGTGTGTGTGTGACTGTAACACATGTTTCTTTTACAGGAAATGTGACAAGTTTGTTTCCTAAACGTATTTAAGAAAAGGAAAATTCTTTGTTTTTTTTTTTTTGTTTTGTACAAATAACACAGTGTATAGAATTCCTAAGAATTTTAATGGATCCTGGTTTTATTACGTGTGTTTCTGTTTGTAATTTTAAATTAACCAATTCTCTTGTTAGCAGAATCAAAAATAAAAGTATATGGAATTTGAAATTGTAGTACATAGTTAAACTCATATTAAAAATGCATCTTCATATTGATGATGCCCTAACATCAGCATGGTGACATTAATGTTATTACAAATGACATCAATTAGGCAAAAAATGACATCAATGCAATGACGAACTTCATCATGATTTTTGCCATATTTTATGCGTCAACTATGCTATGGCTACAAATCAATTCGATGCCACATTTTGTGTATTATTAATATTATTTTCATGTCTCAAAAGTCAAATAAGAAGCAAAAATTCCCATATTTTATTTGTTTAAATTATTTAGTTATATTGATCAAATTTTCAAAGTAGAATGATTACGAAAACCATATCGGGCATGCCGCTGGTGTCACAGAATTGAGAGTTCTTCTGTAAAAACATGTGTAACGGGTAAGTAAATAATAATATTTTCTCACCTTGACTTAAGTCAATCCCAATGACTCAATTAAATGACAGTTTATGACAAACCCATTAAGTATATGTCAACGACAATCATAATATTTTTGCCTAAATTATCTTCTGGTTGTCACAACCACTTTGTTTAAAATCAAAATATTTTAAACAATCTGTTATTTTACCATACATTATTTTTATTTTCATTTATTTGAAGTCAAACGTATCTGTACTAAAATGTATCTTATGATCGATTTGAATTATTATTATTAAGACATTAGTTAGGGTAATGACTTTTTTGTTATTCGTTACATAAAACTATTGTGAATTATTTATAATGGCTAAAATGCCTAAAATTCGAAACCATTAATTGTTTTTGTAAAAGCCAGGTTTCCTGTTAGCGAGAATTTTTTTATATACTCCTAACGAGCTAGCCTTCAAATCAAAGAAACCTAATTTTAAAGTCTCTAACTGATTGTAACCTCACATAAAACTCCTACGGTGCGCTGAAATAAAATCGCATACTGAATTTAACCAAGCACTTATTCTTTTATTTCTCTTTGTCTCAACGTCACGCTGATTCCTTTATATTTACAAGCGAAAGCTTGAAAATTATAAAGCATTGAGAAGCAAAGTTTGTTTGACAAGCACCCTATTCTCGGCTTATATTAACCTGTTGTGGCTTGTGCCTGCCGTCCACTTAATCTCCACTCATCCTCATTAAACCATCTTATTCCAATTAAGCCAAACTACGCCAACAACTTTGTTCACACTTATTTATTCACAACAAATAATTATTAAAGGCTCGATTACACTATCTCACCAGTCTTACGTATTTCATAATAAAGGGTGGTTAAATTTCAAGGGCCGATATTGATTTTGAATAAAACACAAACTATTTAGGAAATTATTGTAATTTTATTTTATTATGATATATTGGTATTACTCAATTATGTATGGAACAAAATATCGGCCAAATGGGCGCCGCGACCACGGCGGCACACCTCCATCCGATGGTCCAAATTTTCGATGACCCTGAGGCATAATGGAGGTTCTATGCCGTTAATGTGCCGAATTATCTCATCCTTTAGCTCTTGAATTGTTGCTGGCTTATCGACGTACACCTTTTCTTTCAAATAACCCCAAAGAAAAAAGTCCAACGGTGTCAAATCACATGATCTTGGCGGCCAATTGACATCGCCATTACGTGAGATAACACGGCCATTGAATTTGTTGCGCAAAAGAGCCATTGTTTCGTTAGCTGTGTGGCAAGTGGCACCGTCCTGCTGAAACCACATATCGTCCACATCCATATCTTCCAATTCGGGCCATAAAAAGTTCGTTATCATCTCACGATAGCGAACACCATTCACAGTAACTGCCTGACCGGCCTCATTTTGGAAAAAATACGGCCCGATGATGCCGCCAGCCCATAAACCGCACCAAACAGTCACTCTTTGTGTGTGCATTGGTTTTTCGACAATCACTCTTGGATTATTATTCGCCCAAATGCGGAAATTCTGCTTATCGACAAATCCACTGAGGTGAAAATGTGCCTCATCACTGAAGATGATTTTCTTCGAAATTTATCATCCATTTTCATAATAAGTCTGGATAACTTTAACACGTTGTTGGATTGTGTATCTCTCCATGGTTCAAATTGAGTAAGTCTGAAATAGAGAAATGTCAAATAAAATTCGGAAAAAAACTTGGCGTTTAGGTATGGTTCACATTCAACATCGGCCCTTACAATTTAACCACCCTTTACTTTGTGGGATAGAAATCTAATAAGTTTTGTTGCGACTGCCAAAAAATCTCATGTAACTTAACAGTTTGTGTTCACACCATCACACAAAGTATAACCACGCACACATGAAATAAAATGCAAACCTGATCCAACGAAAAGTATTATTGTTTAGAAATTTTTCAAAAAACGATGAAGTCGTATGGGATGTCAAACTTTTTTCGTAATACTTGTCATTTTCATCAAACATGGATTCACACTTTCAGACTTTTCCATATGACTTGAGTTTTTGACATGTATTCATACAAAGAATAATAGTGTAAACTAGCCTTAAGTAAAATGATTTTCGTAGACAATGTAAGAACTGATTTTTTAAATTTATCGTAAGCGAAATCATCAATATAGTAAACGACAGGTCCCAGTTGGCCATGTCGTGCAGGTCCCAGTTGGCCATGTCGTGCACGAATGTTAATTCCTGCACGACACGTAAGGGACAACTAATGCAAATCGTCAACGACATTTTCAAACAAGTGTCGCGTAAATGGTGCACGACACAAAGAGAGACAATGTCGCTCAGCCTGTCGTTGATGACTACATGCACGACATTGTCGTCCATATAGTCGTTGATGACCACATGAACGACATTGTCGTCATATTGTCTTTGATGACTATATAGACGACAAAGGAATCTACTTAATCGTCAACGACTGCGTATAAGACAATGTCGATGAAGTTACAGCTTACACGACAATGTCGCCTATAAACCTAAACGAAAAAATAAAAATATGCAATAGGACATACATATTTTTAAAATCAGACCTTAGTCTTTGAGTTCTCAGACTTTACTGACTGATTTTCTTCACTTTGCTTTGGCTGTTTTTTTATTATTATCGTTATTTTACAGTTATTTTTATTTGTTTGTTTGTTTAGAAGACAGCTTAGAAGACAATGTCGCTCATGTTTTCGTGCTTAGAAGTTGATAAAGGACACCTTACAAGACACTGTCGGTCATGTTGTCGTGCATACACTTTAATACAGGACAGCTTACAAGACACTGTCGCTCATACTGTCGTGTATGGTTGTTGATAGAGGATGCCTTACAAGAAAATGTCTCTCATGTTGTCGTGGATAAGCTTTGACAAAAGACAACTTGAAAGACAATGTCTGTCATGTCATCGTTTATTAACTTCTTTAAAAGACAGTGCACTCGACAATGTCGAGTATTTTGTCGTCCACGACATTTTCCTCAAAATCGTTGACGACAATGTCGTCGACGGCAGTTTGGCCAACAGGGGTATTATGATCAATTGAACCTCAGCATGTATTTGAAAACTATCGAATGCGCCATTATAAGTTTAAAAATAGATAAATGCATAAATGAAACCAAATAAAGCGCTGCACTTCTTAAGAATAAAAAAAATAAAAACCCTCTCCTGTAAAATTTGTCTTTTGTCGCTAACGATAAAATGGCAAATAGAGCTCGATAATATGGTAAGAAAAACAATAAGTATTTACCCCTTTCGTAAATAACAAGAATAATTTTTATTCCCACAAAAAAAAAAATAAAAAGTGAGAAAAGAAAATCAAAGGGAAAACGGAAAAAATTACGAGGGAAAGGAGTATTCACGATAAGTGGAATTTTTTGCCGCGGACATTTTTTCACGTTTTAATTCTCCTTGGAATTTACTTAAAAAGATTTTTTCATGATCGCAAATACGTGAAAAGCGGAGAAATTACGAGGGAAAATTTATTCACGATAGGGCTGAATATTAAAGTGACAAAAATATTTTTGAAGTTTTTCCAAACACATAAAACCCGACCATATTAAAGGCCGTTACACACTATCCCACAAAGTCTTTAGTAATTTCCGAAAATGCAACCCTGTCATGATAAGTTGTTGTTGTTTTTTAAAAATGTTCAAATAATAATTAGATCCGGGAAGCATTTTTGAAAAATACGATTAAATGATATTTTTCTCTAAGTGTAAGCAACGTATTGATTTTATAATTGAGTAGTTTTTCGGTATTTTTTTCAGAATTCACTGTGGAAAACTTTGGAAATTTATCATGGAAAAATTCAGCACAGAAAAATAAACCAAAGTTGTTCAGATTTATTTTGAAAGTCAAATACAAAGATTTTTTTTTTTAATTCCCTATGCTAAATCCAAGAATAATTGTTGAGCATCAAATGCACGCATTTTCTTGCAGATTTTTTTTTTTTACCATATTTTTTCGAAAACGACGAACAAATTGTTGTTATTGTGAACGCGGGTCTGAATGCCATTCACAATAACAGCAAAATTTTTTACGACCGACTATAGATTATAACTGGCCAGCGTGTTCGTCCAATTTAAAGGCTTCCGAGTTTTTTCTTTGGGGCTCCCTAAAATATAAGGCGTCAACAGCTAAAGGCGAATAGCCGAGAAGAAGTGAGGCCGCTGGGACCTAAAATTCTAAGAAAAGTAATGGAAAATGCTTCGGAGAGAACACATCAAGTCCTAGCAAACAATTGTCACTATTTAAATGTTATTATCTTCAAAACATAATGTGTGCATATTTCCAAACTAAAGGTAGGTCCAACCAAAACTCACGATGTTAATTGTAAATAAAACAAAAAGTTTTCACAAAATTATTTTAATATGGTTTATTGTTATTGAAGGATCTATGATAATAATGTGTGAAGCAAAATATCGGCGAATTGTTTGCCACGGCTTCGGTGGAATATCTTTATCCAATGTCCATATTTTCAATGACTCTGAGACATATTTGAAGTTCAATGTCGTTAATGTGCCAAATTATCTCATCCTTATTCTTGGCTTATTTACGTACACTTTCCAACGGTGTCAAATCACATGATCGTGGCGGCCAGTTACATAAGATAACACGGCCATTGAATTTCTCGCGCCAAAGAGTCATTGTTTCGTTGGCTGTATGGCAAGTGGCATCATCCTGTTGGAACCACATATCATCGAGGTTAATGTCCTCAATTTCTGGCCACTAGAAGTCCGTTATCATCTTGCGATAGCGAACACCATTAACGGCAACGGCTTGGCCGACCTTATTTTCGAAAATGTACGGCCCGATGACACCGCCAGCCCATAAGCCGCACCAAACAGATGTTGTCACATTCCCTATAGACCCGGTTTGCGCCCAATTCTCCCGATTGTGGACACATTTGGTCGATTATACTGACCAAAAAAATCACGAAATGCATTTTGATTTGAAAGCCCATTTTCGTAGTTCGAACAAGTTATTTTTAACTCGTATGTGAATGGCAAAAAAACACCTTGCTAGGTACCCGGGTACCTTTGTGGGATTAGTATTGGAAGCTAAAATTTTTTGTCGAAATATATGTGAATAATCACGGAAAATAACTCTAAGACTTAAGAAATATGTTTATTTTCAGTAAATTTTAAATTTTTGCATACACACTGGGCTATGCAACGTATTAAGGCCCAACCAGAATGTGAATAACGTGGCTTAAGCATATGAGCAAATATGTACATGTAAATCATATTTGTAAAACCATATTGAACTTAAGGAAACTGTATGTTAAATTTTATAAAACTGTCATTTGCTTAATTAAGCAAGGTGCGAAACTAATCGCTCATTCCGTACGGAATCAATGTTTTATTATTTTTTTTTGTTATTTTGAATGCATTTGAGAGGCATTTTGTTTTCTTTTTGACATTAGCTTAAGCTTGTTTATGCACATTCTGGTTGGGCCTTTAATGCTAAGAAATGCAAGTTTGAAATTTAATGAAAATTTTACTTTATGCATATCAAAGTTAGCAAATGTGAAACAAAAAAACTTGTAAATATTACTCCGGTGATTTCCCTAGTTGCAAAGATGCAGTATTTAAATGTTTTTATGTGTATTTTTAGTCTATCTAAGATTTTGAGCGAGTGAGGGTAAAAATTAATGTATGAAGGTACCCGGGTACCTTGCCATACCGTTGTAAGATGAAAACTGTTTCAAACCTTTGAAACCTTTTCAAAATAATTTTTAAGCTAAAAAATAATTATAATTTAAAATTTATTAATAGTTAGGAGTTCTCAAGAAGTTTTAAATATGTGGACCATCTGTTTATTTAAAAAAGAAAAAAAAAAAATTAAGTTAAAAATGCCAAAGGTACCCGGGTACCTTGCTATTCACATAAGGGTTGAAAAATCAAAATTTTGAAGGTTTCTTGTAAGGATTTGGTTAAAAAAGATAGATATGTTTCTTACGTAAATTTTTTATGAACAATTGTAATTTTTAGGCGAACTGTTAATTTTCAATTTTGCTATTATTAGTAAGGCTTGAGTTTATTAAATTTAATTTTCATTAAATTATTTTTTGCTGAAGGAAGGAATTTTACAACATGAAATTTTTATTAAAATTTTTTTGATAATTTTCTTGGTTGAGCTGGGGATCGAACCTGGGTTGAATTTACATGTTTCAAGAATAACCACATTCTTCCATCAGAATTCTTTGAGTTCTAACCTGAGGTGCCTGCCAGCCAACAGGCAAACATCAATCTTTAACCAGTGGTACTGATTAACTCAAGCCTAACTAAAAATATCAATATTGTAAATTTTTTATTTCGAAAAGATTTTGTGAATGAAAATGTTAAGTTGAAAAGTATTCTTTTGTAAAGTTTTTAACCTTAAAAGATTTTTTTTTTTTGAAACAATTTTTTTTAAAAACAAATTTAATGTTTAAAACACGTTTTCTATAGAAAGTACGAAAACAGTTTGTTTGGAAAAAAAACTTAAGTTCAAAAAGTTTTTGTTTTTGAAAATTTTGAACTTTTTCTATCAAATCTTTCTTATAGGAAATCCTATTTGGTTGTAGTGGTTTTTGATTTTTAGTTAATAACATATAAATTTTTTAATTATAAGTGTTGATTTTTAAGTTCAAGAATAGTGTTTTTTTACAGTGAATCGTTTGTTAAAGAAAAATAAAATAAAGTTTTTTTGAACTAAAAATGGATTAAACTTCACCCACGTTTTTGTGTTTTCATTTTGTACCTTAAACTATTTTTTATTATACCTTTTTCCAAATCAACTTACCGCAATGTGAGATACGACGATTTTTTGGCGACCCCGGACATGTATAAAGAAAAGAACGTTGTGTATCTGAAAAAAAAATAAATGGTAAATAGAAGACTAGGAATACCCAGAACATAAAATTTTTCAATCAATCTTAAAATTAATCATTATTACAAAATTAAATTAAGACAAGTGCATGCTTAAACTCACCATTTCTTTTAATACGATTATGATCGGGTGAGCCCGAACATGAATAATGTGAAGTCATTTGATCGCGTCGATTTAAACTTTCTGCTCCTATATGGATGAACGGACACCAACGAAAAAACATTTTGAAGCCAAAACGAAATCTGTAAAGAAAATTTTCAATTCATAATATTGAATAAATTTTTTAAATGAGGAAAATGTAAAGAAAGTCATCGCTTTCGTAAAAGAAATAAAGAAAATTGATTACAAAAATAAGCAAATGTGTGTATGACGCAGCACAGTGGCTGAAAATTTTATTTCATTGGCCAAAAGTTCGATTTTTGTTTATCACCGATTTCAAAAATTTTAATTTTATTTAATAGTAAACATATTAAAACTAAGGTAGCCAAAAAATTAGGTCAAAATATTGGTAATTGTGGCTGTGCCATGTTGTTAAATACAACTTTTTTTTAATTCAGAAAAAAGTGTTTTTTTTAATATTTAATCCGAAAGAAATTATCATTGCACAAAAAATATCAGCGATAATGACCTGCCTGTTTTTTTGCTAGGTTGGTAGTCTTTTTACCTTTCAAAAGGTTATATTCGCGACTGTTGTGTTATTTATATTTGAGATGTTAGGACATATTTTCTAAACTACTATATTTTTGTCAAATTTCAACTTTAGTAGAATAGAACTTTTGCGGATCAAAAGGGATTAAGAAGCTAAAACCACTGAAAAAATTTTTTTTTTTAAATTGTTTTTTTACAATTTTTTTTTATTCCGCAAAAATGTTTGCAGAAGTAACAGAAATCATGTGCCATTGTCTTCAAAAAAAATTTTATAATATAGGGAAAATTGATCGTGATCGAAAATAATACAGGTAGTACATATAAAAAATTTTATTAATATTACACAATCAGGAAAACGTATAGCTACACTGAAAGAATTTTCTTCAGAATACCAATGAATTTTGACATTAATCCCATGAAAAATTGCATTAAAAATGAACCTTCGTTGGATCAATGAAACCTGTTTCATTAAAATGTATTTAATGAAACATTACATTAAATCTATGAATGTTATTCATTGAATGAATACTCTCAGAAAAGTAAAAAAATTTTTTTTTTAATTTTTTTAAATTTTTTTTTAAACAAAGTTGTTCTTATTCAACTTTTTTTTTAACAGAGTCGCTGGCGGGATTCGAATCGATCACGCAACCTCAGCGCTGATAGCTTTTTTTATTTTATTCTTTTTTAAACTTTTTTTGAATTTTTTTTTTTTAATAATCAAAGTAGTTCCTTCAATTTTTTTTTTTTTTAGCCAGAGTCGCTGGCGGGAATCGATCCCGCAACCTCGGCGCTGATAGACTAGCTCACTACCAGCTAGCCTACTGGGGCAGTGTAGGTTTTGAATAAAAAAAATATGTTTTTTGCCATTACTCAATAAAGAGAGTAAATATGAGATTAAATTGCGCATAACAAGAAAAACAACGTTGATTTTTTTGCTAACGCATAATAAAAAAAGACCTCATAAAAAGAGAACAAAGAAAACTAAAAACATACTGTTTCGCCAGATCAACAGTTTTTAATTTTATTTTTTAATTTTTTTTAATATTTTTATTAGTTATTTAAGTTACTTGAATTTTGAATGAATTTTTAATGAATTAATTACTTTAAATTACTGCTTAATAAATTATTAAATTTTAACGTCAAACAGCTTGGGAAATTATTTCCCAACTGTTATATTGTCAATTTGTAAAGAACCATTTTTAAAAAATAAATTCAATTCTAAATTGTAAACTAAAGCAACCGGTAGTGTATTATTTTCGAGTGTGATTTTTTATAAGTTTTAAAACAACCCCAAAAACTATTTTTTCATTCTCGTGAAATCTCCTTAAAAAATATTAAGGAAAAAACATTTTGGCGCCCGAGCAGGGACTGTTTTAAAAAATTAAATAAATTAAAAAATCCACGGTTACCATTACCGTACTTTCGGTTTCGGTTTGTGTAAAAATAAGTTTTAATTTTCGTGCGTCGTTATTGTAACACCCGAAAAATAAATAAACAACCCTACAAGAAGAGAATCAGCGAGTTGTCACTTTTTTCACGTTGGTGTTAAGAAAATGATAGAATGAAATGACCGAAATCAAATTTTCTGTCATTTCATTCTATCATTTTCTTAACACCAACGTGAAAAAAGTGACAACTCGCTCATTCTCTTCTGGTAGGGAAAATAACCACAAACTAATAATAATTAAATTAGCAAATTTAAAAACCAACAACCTAACTACAGCAGAAGGAAGTCATCCAGATGCCTAATTGCAACTGCATTTTGTGCCAAAAGGAAAGTGCCGAACGACAACAACCTTCTAACCAGGTATTAAAGAACAAATAATTGTGTGAGACTTTGTAGCAATTCAATTTAAAAAATTAAACTACTAATATTAATTTGCTAAAGTTTATTTTCCACACCAAAATTATTCGTTCTTTTAATGAGATTTTTATTACTAACAATCGCCTAAGTAGTGAAACACACAAACATATACAAATAAAAGTGCTTTTTATTGTTCGCGAGTTAATTATCATTAACAGAAAATTAATAAAACATAATTATCTAGTGCAAGTGTTGAAAAAACCGCCACAAACGAGAAAAATACGCCTCCTCGCTGCAATTTTGCCATCACTTACCGTTCGTTCTCTTTATTTTCATATTCCGGAGTTTTTCTCTTACTACAAAATTAAAAAATTTATTAAATTGTAACTATTTACATACTTACATACAAGGCGAATTCATGTAAACGGTGGTGTCGATACTACAACAAGCAACAACACCAAAAACACAACAATGTATTTTTTTGTTGCTTTCGTTGATCCATATGTCAAAATCACAAGGAACTTTTGACATTTCTCTCTCTAATTAAGAAAAAAAAGTAGCACAGCTGTGCTTTCAACGCCACCTGAAAAATGAATTCGCCTTGCTTACATATTTCCAATAAATATTTACCTTTTTTTTTATTGTGTTACATTTCTTCTTAAACTCGCTCGTTTATTATATGACGTTTGCTTTGTTTAATTTTCTTTAAACTCGTTACTTATAAATAGAAAAGTTTACCAACACTGTATGTATTGATCTGATTGGCAACATCAGTGATCAGAGGTAAACAGCGAGTAAAAACAAAAACAAACATAAACAAATAACAAGAAGAAGAAAATATTAAGTGCACAAAATAAATAAAAACAATTTGAAATTAATAAATAAATATAAATTATATTAAATTAAATAAGCGGTAAATAGTTGAGAATTTTTAAAAGAAAGAAAAACCGTGTATGAAAAATAAAATACGTTAAATATTGTGAAAATAAATCGAGGCAAAATAATTATTATCGGACGGACATTTATCAAAGTGATTGCGAGTGAATTTAATATTCAAGAGGCTGTGGTAAGCTAGTGAAACATAAAGAGACAAAAACTACCCTACAAGAAGAGAATTAGCGAGTTGTCACTTTTTTCACGTTGGTGTTAAGAAAATGATAGAATGAAATGACCGAAATCAACTTTTCTGTCATTTCTTTCTATCATTTTCTTAACACCAACGTGAAAAAAGTGACAACTCGCTGATTCTCTTCTTGTAGGGTAATTACATATTAAAATTCAATTTGCTTTTTTTATAAACAACAATATACATATAAATATTTTGTCATTTGTTTTCAACATTTTCCTTTTGCTTGCGGTGCATCCCAGCAAACATTTTTGCGAAAATTTTAACGCGTCAATAAAATATTTTTATTTTACAGATAATTTTGAAAATCATTGTGAATCGAGAAAAATTATTGAAATTACTCTTCACAACCCAGCGAACAATTATTTTTTGAAATTAATTAAAAAATTTCCCTACAATTTTTGCAGTTTAATTGCAACAAATTAATAAATAAAAAATAGTTGAAACCTAAAAATTTCTGTACTATTAAAAAGGTTGTTTCTGCAATAGCATTGAGACAGTAAGTTGATCTCGGAACGTTTTTTATTAATTTTTCGTGTCAATACGACAACGCTTAAAGTTCCTTGAGATCCTTCCAGAAATTTTTAAGATAAAAAAGTATTAAAATTTTACTTTGTTTCCTATTTATTCTGTTGTTGATCAATAATTCTCGACTACATTATGGCAGGCGGCAAGAAGCAAAAAAGTTCCGCTCCTAGTCTTGAGAGTTTATACCAACAGAAAAACACAATTTTAGGCAACGTGGCAAGAATACGTCGTTCCATTAAGGAGAAGACAATTTCATTTAATCAGAATGAGTTGCAATGTAGGTTGGAAATTTTAAATTCAATGGATATTCAGGCAGAGATAGACATTTTAGATCCATCAAACGATGAAAGGTCTGATTTGGAAAATTTATGCGTTTCCACAAAAAGTATGCTTCTGGGGTATTTAACTCCAAGGCAAAACAGTTTTGCAGAAACCACTTTAGGTTTCCAGCCTCATCATAACCGACTTCCAAATATGAAGTTGCCGAAATTCAGCGGAAAATATTCTGAATATAAAAACTTTATGAGTTTATTCGAGAGTTTGGTTGATAGTGATACCACTCTGACTGAAATTGAAAAATTCAACCATTTGATATCATGCTTGTCAGATGAAGCTCTAGGCACGGTTAAAGCCTATCAAATAAGTGAGCAAAATTATTCCAAGGCTTTGCAAAGTTTGAAAAGAGTTTATGACAATCCCTGTCTGATATTTTTCGAAAATATCACTAAATTATTTGAGTTACCGGAAATGTCTAAACCATCGGCAACAGCCTTGAGGTGCATGATCGATACGGTTTCGGCCATATATGGGTCACTTTTGTCAATTGGCGATGACAAAGCAATTACTAACGCGATAATAATTCACTTAGTAATGACAAAAGTAGATCCGAGCACTAGATCAAAATGGGAAGAGCAACTTGATTACGAAAAGTTGCCCCTATGGAGTGATTGCGAGGCAGCTTTGAACAAAAGGTATCAACACATTTCGGCTGAAGAAGCTTCAAGTTCAAGGTCTAAGCCTACTGCCAATTTTCCAAAGAAAAATGAAACGTTTTCTAAAAAGAAATCAAAGTCTTCATTTGTAAGCCAACCCAATCCACAACAAGAGGCAGCGAAATGTTTGTTTTGTGCATCTGTTCAACATTATGTATCTAACTGTCCTTCGTTTTCAGCAGTGCCTGTACAACAAAGATTTGACTTTGTTAAGGGCGTTCCTGCCTGTATCAATTGTTTAAAGAAAGGTCATACTGTGACAAAATGTAAATCGTCAAAGTGCCGAGTTTGTAGTCGCTCGCATCACACTTTACTGCATGTTTATGCTGCAAATAATGCACAACCAGTACATGATAGTAGTTCTGATCCTGACAGACCTTCAACTTCGAGGGCTTCTGTAAATCATTCGTCTTCAGACAAAGACAATGTTATTTTAGCGACCGCATTGGTTAACATCAGAAATCGATCTGGTCAATATGTTTTGGCTAGAGCGTTATTGGACTCCGGTTCACAAATTAACTTTGTAACTGAGGAACTATCTCAGCGACTACAACTCCGAAAAGAAGAAAGAAATCTCAGTTTACTTGGTATAGGTAGAACTAATTCTTCCGCCAAATTTAGGCTACAGGCAACAATAAGATCTCGAATGAATTCACATGAATTTTCTTCAGAATTTTGGATTCTTCGATCGATCTCAAACTATCAACCAGATCATAAAATTTCGACACATGGTTGGAACTTGCCTTCTAATATAGAATTAGCTGATCCATATTTTAATAAACCTCAGAAAATAGATATGTTGATCGGCGCTGAGATTTTCTTTGAATTATTATGCGTTGGTCAAATTAAGCAAAATCCTAACAGTCCAACACTCCAGAAAACGCTTCTGGGGTGGATTGTTTCGGGAAAATATAGGGAGCCAAAAAATACTGTGAATAATGTATGCCATTTAAGTACACTGAAAGAAAACGAGGAAGATTCACTTGACTTAGTTGTCCGTAGATTTTGGGAGTTAGAAGAAATGCCTAAGGAGGTGAATATTCTTTCGTTAGAGCATCAAAAATGCGAGGAAAGTTTTTTGAGTTCTATTCAAAGACTGCCCACGGGAAGATTTAAAGTGGCGCTACCTTTCAAAGCGAATCCTAATACTTTGGGTCTTTCTTTTGAAACAGCAAAAAGACGATTTCTATCATTAGAACGTCGACTGTCGAAAGAACCACAAATGAAAGAGATGTATAACTCCTTTATGAAGGAATACATTAACTTGGGACATATGTCTATTACAGACAACAAAATTCCCAATATACCACATTATTTTATCCCGCATCAATGTGTATTACGTCCACAAAGTTCTACTACAAAATTAAGGGTAGTTTTTGACGCTTCTTGTAAAACGTCAACTCAAATTTCTCTCAATGATCTTCTAATGATCGGCCCTACAATTCAAGAGGAATTATATTCTACGCTTATTCGATTTCGAATGCATAAATACGCCATCACGGCTGACATTGAAAAAATGTACCGTCAAGTAATAATTGATGAGGCCGACAGAAATTTTCAATTAATATTATGGCGAGAAAGTCAAACGAAAAATATTGAAATTTATAAACTGAACACAGTGACTTATGGCACCTCATCTGCTCCGTTTCTGGCAATACGATGCCTTTCTTATTTGAAAAAACTTTACCTATCGGGTCTAAAGTAATAAAAACAGACTTCTACGTCGATGATTTGTTAACTGGCGCCGATTCAATAGAAGAGCTTGATGTAATTAGATCTCAAGTCACTGAAATACTACAATCGGCAGGTTTTAATTTAACTAAGTGGTTTTCAAATCATTTTGGTCAAACCGATCACGCAGGGATAGAAAAGTCTGTTCAAATAGATCCGGATCTCACGAAGACATTAGGCACTTATTGGCGTCCGAAGAGTGATGTATTTAAATACCACTTGGATGATTCATTTCTGAATTTAAGGGCAACAAAACGGAATATATTATCCGTTTCGGCAAGGCTATTTGATCCGCTCGGACTTTTGTGCCCATTGGTTATAAAGGCGAAGATTCTTCTGCAAGAACTATGGCTAATAAAGCTAGATTGGGATGAATCAATCCCTACACGTCTTGATACGTCTTGGTTGAATTTCAAGTCCAATTTATTGAAAATTGATACTTTAGAGATCCCGAGATATGTTTTAACCAATACTAGAACTAAATGTCAAATTCATGGGTTTTCTGATGCTTCTATGCGCGCGTATGGCTGTTGCATTTACATCCGGAGTAGACCTTCTGCTAAAATTTCATGTCGATTGCTAACGGCTAAATCAAAAGTTGCTCCTCTGAAGACAAAGTCACTTCCCCGACTAGAATTATGTGCAGCGCATTTACTGGCCAAGTTATGGTCGAAAATAAAACCTATGATTTCGTTTGAGATAGAAAGCGTAACATTTTGGACGGATTCAGAAATAACGTTGCACTGGATTCAAACTCATCCATCGACTCTAGCGACATTTGTGTCAAATCGAGTTTCAGAAATTCAGGACTTATCTACAAATATCACTTGGCGTCATGTTCCAACTAAAGAAAATCCTGCTGATATAGTTTCTAGAGGTTGTAATGTTGATGAGTTAGTTGATTCTATTTGGTTCGACGGCCCAAGATTTTTACTTAATGAAAGTGACAAGTGGCCCGTTAACGAACATTTTGAATTGTCAATCGAGAAAGAATCGCTTGAGAAAAGGAAAACTAACGTGTTTTTTGCTGTAGAGGAAAATGAAGACAACTATGTAGTAAAAGTGATTAAGAAATATTCATCATATACTAAAATGATTCGAGTATTCACTTATGTTTTTCGTTTTCTCGATATTGCTCGTGGAGGTAAATGCCGCAATTTGGGTATACCTACAGCGAAAGAAATTAATTGGACTTTCCTTCAGCTTATTGAATTTTACCAAAAATTGGACTATACCGAAGAGCTGAGAAAGTTAAGTAAATCACAAGTTTTGTCTTCTAATTTACAAAAATTGAATCCATTTGTCCATCAATTTAAAGACGAACATCGTTTATTTTCACTACTTAGGGTCGGCGGGAGGTTGCTAAATGCACCAATTGCATATGATGCAAAATTTCCCCTTTTAATGAAAAGGAAATCTCATTTTATGGCACTTTATTTGCGACACTTACATTTAGAAAACTGTCATGCTGGTGCTAAAGCACTAGTAGCCATTTTGCGAGACAGAATTTGGCTAATAAATGCCCGCGAAGAATGTTCAAAAGTAGTCCGCAAGTGCCTTCATTGCTTTTTGTATAAACCAAAGTTAATGAGTCAGATAATGGGAAATTTGCCCGCCGATAGGGTGAGAGCTCTACGCCCATTCAAAGTGTGTGGTGTAGATTTTTGCGGCCCAGTTAATATAACGCTTAAAATTCGTGGCCGTCCACCCGTTAAAATGTATATAGCTATATTTGTGTGTTTTACTTCAAAGGCTGTACATATTGAACTGGTTTCTGATCTCTCTTCCAATTCTTTTATTCTCTGTCTTCAAAGGTTCATCGGCAGACGTGGGCTCCCAGAGCGCGTTTATTGCGACAACGCAACCAATTTTGTCGGTGCCAGCAGAGAGCTGAAGCAGCTTCGAGAGGCGATGGTCACCAATGCCGGAGAGCTACAGAAGTATGCTGCCAACAGAGGGGTCAACTTCACATTCATTCCGCCGCGGGCTCCACATTTCGGCGGCCTGTGGGAAGCGGCCGTCAAATCTGCCAAAGGACTGCTCGTCAAAACCGTGGGTACGGTGGTACTGAGCCAAGAAGAGATGCAGACGGTCCTGGTTCAAGTAGAGGCAGTATTGAACTCCAGGCCAATCGCTCCAGTCAGCAACGACCCGAACGACGGCGAAGCGTTAACTCCGGGGCATCTGTTGATCGGCGAGAGCCTACAAGCGCTGCCGCTAGAATTGCCTCGAGAAGAAGTGGACAGGCTGAGGTTCTGCAAGAGATGGCGGCTTACCTGCGCTCTCAAGCAGACGTTTTGGCAGTCTTGGGAGAAAGACTACGTCCGCAGCCTACAAGCCAAAACCAAGTGGGCAGAAGAAGAGCCAGATCTCGCCGTCGGCAAGCTCGTCGTCGTTCACGAGGACAACATGCCACCAATGCAGTGGCTGACCGGCCGAGTTCAGGAGGTAACCCCAGGCGCAGACGGCAGAGTGAGAGTAGCGCTAGTGAAGACTAAAAACGGGGTTCTGAAGAGGGCAATACACAAATTGGCGCTGCTTCCAGTTGATTGAAGACCGCAGGTCCTTCAATGGGGCCGGTGTTTCGCCAGATCAACAGTTTTTAATTTTATTTTTTAATTTTTTTTAATATTTTTATTAGTTATTTAAGTTACTTGAATTTTGAATGAATTTTTAATGAATTAATTACTTTAAATTACAGCTTAATAAATTATTAAATTTTAACGTCAAACAGCTTGGGAAATTATTTCCCAACTGTTATATTGTCAATTTGTAAAGAACCATTTTTAAAAAATAAATTCAATTCTAAATTGTAAACTAAAGCAACCGGTAGTGTATTATTTTCGAGTGTGATTTTTTATAAGTTTTAAAACAACCCCAAAAACTATTTTTTCATTCTCGTGAAATCTCCTTAAAAAATATTAAGGAAAAAACACATACCTTTTTAGGGATTGAAAGTTTTTGTTTCATTACTATAACGACATTTTCATTGCCATAATGAAAATTTAAATTTATGAAGGCATGCTTTTTCCAAATATTTTTATACTTTTAATTATTAAGACTATAGAGTTATTTGAATGGTAAAAATAATTTTTTTTTCAATTATTGAAATATGTTGCTTTAATAAAAAAATTTTTGATATCTTAAATTTAATGGCATATTACATTAGTTCTATGAAATAATTAAATCTTACATTTTTTAATTAAAAATTAAACATATTTTTAAGGAGACTATAATTTTGTATTAATTTATGAATATAGTTATGTTTGTATATTGTTTTTTATGTTCCCAATTAAAATTTTTTGTTTAACTTGGAAAAACTTTAGTTTTTATATATCCAATGAAAATTTTTAACGTAATTACGAAATCCAATGAATCGATTTTAACGAAAATACTTCATTATAACTACGAAATTCCATTTGGACAATGCAAATTTTCATTTAACCAGTGAAATTTTTTTTATGAAAACGATTCATTAAATATATGAAGCATTTTTCTTTCAGTGTACCCTTATTTATCCTTATCCGTTACACTACGTTCACACTAGCGTATTTTATAGTAGAATAAAGAGCCTAGACACGCGTTAACGCTAAACAGGTATATTGTGAATCCCACCTTAGAAGGGATTTTTAAATTTTGTTTGGTCTTTTTATTTTATCTGTTTTTATGACTCTAATAATATTCAATGCGTTGTTAAATTTGTGTCAGGTATTTTAAAGTATTAAAAGGTTTAAAAGCAAGTGACATTCGGATGCAAACTCAGTGGATATAATATATCTGAGCAATAACAACGTTTTTCATAAACATGGAGAGCTTCAGCTATAAAGAATTGGCCGGAGAGTATTTTAGAAACAAAAACGAGGAAGATGTTAAGAATTACTTTGGAAAAAAAGGAAACTTAAATTCCTATAGCACTGAAATACAATTGGACTTAGAAAATAAATGATCTGTTTTCATAAAAAATTTAAAACAGCGATGCGGGAAAGTTGATTACAGCAAAGATAGATTTTATAAAAGCTTTGCAAACTGGTTAGAGAACGAACTTTCTGTCCAGATCGCTTCAAAAACTTCAAATCAAAACACACGTGGGAGACTACAAAAATCGCTGTACAACTGTAGCGATATATCTAAGAGGCGGAAGCTTAAGGATATATATGAAGAAATCGGATATGAAAATATTCAAGATACTTTCCTACATCAATTACGATCACAGAAACAATTGACAAAAGTGGATATCATTGAAAAAGTGGTTAAAGCTAGTCCATTGAGAACAAAACGGATTCTTAAAAGTATACCAACTTCGAGCGATGCAAAACAATTCACAAACAATGCTACAATCTCTACTTGATCACACAGCCGAACGCTTGCTACAATCTATAAAAGGAAATGAGTTAAAGAAATATGGAAACACAAAGTTAATTCTTTTTTTTTGTAAATGGGGATGTGATGGTTCTTCCGGACAAAAACAATACAAACAAGTAGTATGTGAAAATATTTCGGACTCAGATATGTTCATGGTATCATTTGTACCATTGCGATTAAAAAAGATTTTGGAAGATTCAGAGCCTTCGACTAGTACAACGCAAACAAAGGATATTTGGAAAAATAAGACACCATCTTCTACGAAATATTGCAGACCTATTAAATTTCAATTCAAAAAAGAAACTCATGATGCCATTAGCAAAGAAGTTAGTGATATCAAGGCCCAAATTGCAACACTACAGCCATTAGAATTCGATTTAGATGGGCAGCAAATTGAAGTTAGCTACCAATTAGTGCTAACAATGATAGATGGAAAAGTAGGCCAGGCTTTGACTAACACGAAGACTGCATCCAGCTGCATCATATGCCATGCAACATCAAGCCAATTAAACCAAGTCCCGACAAAATCATTAGATAATACTCATGCATATGAATTTGGATTATCACCACTACATGCAAGAATACGACTTATGGAACACATACTTAAAATCAGTTATGATTTGGATTTCGGATCTTCAGGATCAATAAGAAACAACGAAACCAACAAGGAGTTAAGAAGTTCAAAAAGGAAACATGTTCAAGATGAATATCGCAAATTTGTGTTGGTTATAGATCAGCCGAAACAAGGGTCAGGCAATACAAATGATGGCAAAACCGCAAGAAGATTCTTTTCAGATCCAGAAACAGCATCTGAAATAACAGGTGTTGATTTTAACCTAATTTTAGATTTAAAGTAATCCTAGAAGTACTTGCGTGCAATGAAGAAATTGACTCTAGGAAATTTGGAGATTTTGCTAAGGAAACTGCAAAAATATATACAACCAAGTACCCATGGAGAAATATGTCTGCTACAGTTCACAAAATCCTTTATCATGGAGAAGATGTCATTAAATATCAGTTGGTGCCACTTGGAGATTTATCAGAGAAAGCTCAGGAAAAAAGGAATAAGGATTACAGATTTTATAAAGAGCACAATACTAGAAAAATTTCACGAAATTCCAATAATGAAGATCTATTTAATATATTATTGGCAACGTCAGATCCGTTCATCTCCAGTATTCGAAATCAATGGAAAGTGGAACATCGGGATTTAGATGAAGAAGTCAAAAAACTACTAAAGAACAGAAATAACACAGAACAGAATATGGAATATTTGCAATCAATCTTTCAATTAAATGAACAATAATCATAATTCATTAGATCTAAGACAGACATTGTATTAGTAAAAAATAATAATAAACAGAAACTCACATTGTTACAAAAGCTATTAAAATCTATTGCTGCTATTATTTTTAAAAGGTTTTTTTTATCCGCATATGTATGAAATGTTTTAATAAATAAATAAGAATAAATAAGTGTAAACAAATTTAAAAGCAAAAAATTGTTTATTTTTCAGCAATAATAGCAAAATTTCCAGTGGATTTTACTATTTTTTTTTTTAATGTTAAAATTTTTTTTAAAGTGTAAACATTTAATTTTTTTGAGTGTCCCATTATTACAAAAAATGTTAATGATTATTATTTAAATCTAAAAATTACATTTTTAAATAATTAAAAGAAATAAAAAAACCATATTGCACGCTAAAGTTAAAAAAAATCTAAAGTTCCACTTTGCCCTTAAATTCCCCAATAACTACTCAACCAATTTTAATGAAATTTAAAGTGGAGAAAGCTTAAGAATTTCACTAAAATATCTCCTTCGGTTCAAAAGTTACAAATTTTTGGACAACGAAAAACGATTTTCAGCCACTGTGCGCCGACTAAATCGATAAAGCGTTAATTTGTTTTAAAAATAAGTTTCATCCTAAATTTTAAGAATTTTAAAATTTCGAAGTTCGTATTCCTGTAGAAAATCTTTTCGAGTTTAGGAAATTTCTTCAACAGAAAATTACTTAGAAGTAAATATTTGCTACGGAAAATTATTTCGAAAATATTTTCGAAGTTAGAAAATTTTTCGGTTATTTTTTCCTATAGAAAATTCCTTTGAGGAAAACATTTTTATAGAAAACATTCTACAAAAAAATTATTTAGAAGTTTACATTTTCTACGGAAAATTTTTTCTTTTCAAAGTTTGAAAATTGTTTTGAATTTTTTTTTTTAAATTTTCGAAGTTTTTATTTTCTAAAGAAAATTTTTTCGAAGTGTTTTAAAATTATTTTTCTAAAGAAAATTTGTTTAAGGTTAAAATTTTTTTATAGAATTTCCATTATTTTTTTATAGAAAATGTTTTGAAAGTTAAAAATTTATATTTTTTACAGAAAATCTTTTCGAAGTTAGGAATTTTTCCGAATTTATTTTTTTCTATAGAAAATTTCTTTGAGGAAAAATTTTTTATAGAAATTGCTTTCTACAGAAAATTATTTCGAATTTTAAATTTTCTACAGAAAATTTTTTCGGAAATCTTTTCGAAGTTAGGAAATTTTTTTAAAGTTATTTTTCTCGATAGAATTTTTTTTGAGGTAAACATTTTTTTTTTAATTATTTTAAAATTGACAATTTTCTACAGAAAATAATTTCGAAAATCTTTTCAAAGTTAGGAAATTGTTTCGAAGTTATTTTTTCTCTAGAAAATTTCTTTGAGATGATCTTTGATTTTTAAAGGAAATGTTTCGACAGCTAAAATTGTCTAAGGGAAATTTTTTTCAAAGTTTATATTTTTTAAATAAAATCTTTTTGAATATTCCATAAAATATCGTTTCGAACTAGTTATTTCTTAATAAAACCTAACAAAGAATAGTATTATCAAACAGTCTGAATAAAACATCCCTTCATTCAACTTTTTATTTGACGACATCTTACAAATGTAACATCGTATAATACCAACATAAATCTTTATTTAGTCTGCACGTATAAATAAAAGTACAGGAAACGTATATAAGGTTGGATGCAGGGGGTGTTATGGAAATGCAACTCCTACATTTCGTTACCAACGTAGATTTTACTCGTATTCAATTTTAATTAACATCAAAATGCAGTTATTTCTCCATTACTGTTTCCTTTTTGAAGTAACTCATCTCATTAAATGTAAAAAGATACATTTATGGGAGGATACTTTTCGAAATAAAAAAAGGATGTACAAGTTTTTTTTAAACTAAGGGGGCATTAACATGGACTCTTTTCAGACATATCCGTTTTATTCATTCACTTTTGAACATGCTTTCAAAAACCTATTGTCTTTTCACGATGTCTTTCCAAACATGTCTGTTTTCGTATCTAATTGTGTAATATACATACATATATGTACATATAAATTAAAAAACATGAAAATATATAAGAAACAAACATACAAACTCATTTCTCTACCCCGATCGCCTACAAACAAAACAAACGTGTTTGTTAGACAAGTCTGAACCCTGCAAGCATTTTATGAAAAAAAGAATCATATTCATTTATGACTCCTCTGCACGATTAAAATAAGCATATATGAGCTCATTTTCTGATCATAAATGATTGTTTTCTCGGGAGGAAATGGTACCCTACCCGGGACTCTTCTTGAGGAGTCTTTTATTACCCGTTTTTCTGATCAGTTTCGAAGCATTTATGACTCATATTTTTAATGATTTGCGAGTCTTTTTCCAGTAATTTTTTAGTCATATTTGTGATTGTTTGCGAGTCTTTTTCGACTCTTTTTAGTCGTATTTCTGATCGTCTAAGAGTCTTTTTCGACTCATTTTTCAGTCGTAATTCTAATCGTTTGCGAATGATTTATGAGCTTTACTAGTCTATGACCATAACACATATTTCTGACAAGTTTCATAGATCTAGGGCATTCAATAATTTTTAGGAAGCAATATTAACTAAAAAGCGTTTTAAATAAAAAATGCAAATTTAAAAGAAGTCATGAATATAATTTTTATTAATAATTGCTGAAATTTAATGTTTAAATTACTCCACCAAATGTCTGTGTACATCAAATTCATTTATTCTTAAAAAATACCAAATTAACGTCAAAGTGATGTAGTCGTCGACTTGATGTAACAACAACTTAAAATTAGCATCGACATTGACAACAACTTATATAATAGGGGTGATTATATTTATTTATATTGTTGTCTTGTAAGAAAAGGATGTTTGCTTTATTAAAATTTTATTTCCGGAAGTTGTTGAACGTTTTTCGATTAGTTCGGTTTTAACTATTGCGCACAAAAAAATATAAGTAAAAATATAATAAGTTTGTTTAAAAATAAAAAAAAAAAAATAAAATTGATTATGTATATAAATAATTGACTTTAAAATAGACCTGCAAAACTACTGCAACTTGCTTTTTTCTCTTTTGATCTCACACCTACGTGCACTCTTGAACACTTGAATAAACCCAAAAGTCTCGCTTGAGCTTTCACACTATGCGGTTTTTTATTTATTTTATATGTACAATGCTCTAAAATGTCATATAGGTATGTGATAAGATTAGAAAAAATATTTCGTTTAAAGAAAAAAATATTTTCCATTTGGCAGATTTTTATATAATATTAAAATAAATTTATGAAAGTCATATTTCAAACCCCTGTATGATCCATTTTCGATTGCTGTATGTTTTGTTATTGCATTTTCAATAAATTTCTTTTTAAGCATAAGAACGAATCATTTTCGATTTTTTTTTCAAGCGCGCAAGTGATTAATCAGTTTTTAATTGTCAAAAGTACTCGAGGAAGGCTTAGTTAGGTGATTTTTGATAAACAATCTTCCAAATGCTAGTAGGGAAAAGACACCGTGTAAACTCCCTCTAATAAATTTGAAACATATAAAATGGGTTTCTTGACGAAATTATTAAAGAAAAATATTTATATCGTAAATATTTTCTTTAAAATAAAATCTGAATTTTTGCAAAATTTCCTAAAATATATTTATAGAAAATTTGCGTTTCGAAATGATTTTCTGGTAATAATAATTTTAAAAATATTTCTATTGAAATAATGAATTTCGAACGTTTTTTTTAAGTTTAAACTTCGAAAAATTTTAAATAGAATATCTCAGGTTAAAAATGATTTTTAAAGAAAAACTAATATTTGATGAAGAGTATCTAAGCTTCTAAAGGATTTTCTTTAGAGAACCTCAGTTTCGAAATAATTTTCTATAGAAAATTTAAGCAGTTTTTATGAAAAACAATAATTTTAAAGAATTTTTATAGAAGTTTTTTTTTGTTAAAAAGTCTAAATTTTTAATTATAACTTCGAAACAATTTTATAAATGGTTATGAATTTCGAAAAATAGTTTTTATGAATTAATTTAGGTAGAGAATACAGAATTTTTAATTATTAATTTGTAAAAGATTTTTAATAAAAAATTCTTATTTCGAAAAGTTTTTTTTTAAAAAAATTTAGTTAAATAAGTTAAATAATTCTAAACTTTTTTTTATAAAAAATGAACTTTGAAAAGATTTTTTTTGCAAAATTTAAAAAAAAAAAAAATTGTTTGCATTGTAAAAGTTTTCTATAAAAAATTTCTTTCGATAATCCCCCTATTGTGAAAAAAATTTCCCTTGAGTTTTGTTTCCTTTTCCCTACAAAATGTATAAAGAGAAAAGCTAAATTTCGAAAGAAAAACTGTTCCCTACAACTTGAAGCCTTAAATATTCTTTCATCAAACAATTACATTTAAAACCAAAAACAAATTCTAAAAATTTTGTTTTTGTATTAAATGTATTTGTACGAAAGAAAGAGTTCTTTCGCACATCAGAAATAGGGTATTAATTTAAATTTTTTTGTTTAATATTCGTTTAAAATAATATTCTTTAAAAACTCTGAACTTGACAATAACTTTCCAAAAGATGAAAATTTCAAAAATATTTCCATTGAAACATTTTATTTAGATCTTCGAGATAATATTCGGAACTCAAGTATTATCTATATCTATAAACATAAAAGGGGTTTGTTTGATTGTGCCCGAAAGTCGCCTTAACTACTGTACCGATTTTCCCGACATTTTGCCAGTACATTCCTGATTACCTAAGCGCTTAGGCTATAAATATTTGTAAATTTTCAAGTGGGCGTAACACCTTTCATACAGAGAAAATTTTAATTAACTTATATCTGGAGAACGGTAACAGTATAAGTTTTTTTAATTTTGAACAAATAGTTAGGTTATATATACATAAAATAGGGCAAAAGGTGGGCTGGATTAGGGAGTTAGGAATGGCACCTTCCATACAAAGACAATATAGACTTCTGTTCTGGAGAACGTTAACAGTAAATTTATCTAGATTTAGTCCGAATTGCTTCATTATCAATACAAGGAATTTTGTTTTTTTAAAATATATATATTTTTTTCAACTGTGGTACCTAAGCACACCGGCTTAAACTAGTTTTTATTTAATATTTGAACTTTAAGAAAAATTCTTTACCATCGTACAATTCATCACAAGAGAGTCTTCCATCTTTCATTGCATTTTCAAATTTTTATTTTTGTTCCACACTGTATTCCATCTCACTGAAGAAATATTTTTGCGATAGTATTTTAATAAAATCAAACACATAAAACCAAGCATCTTCGACAAGCAATCACCCGCAGAATATTGATACCAAGAGCTGGTATAAAATATTCCCACACAAGCGCAAAATATCGAATACAACTTTGAGTGGCTTAAATTGATAAGTAATTTGGTAGAACACGTCACGGCAACCAGCAGCCACAATCTTAAAATAAAACACACACACACATATTTTACGCACACTTTAAAATAAATCCATTTTAAACCTAAACATCTCTATTAAAATTTTCTACATATTGCATAAAAAAACACACAAATTCATTCCTAAAAGATTCGTAAGCTTTAGCTCTACTACTACACGTCACGGCAACCAGCAGCCACAATCTAAAAATAAAACACACACACACATATTTTACGCACACTTTAAAATAAATCCATTTTAAACCTATACATCTCTTTTAAAATTTACTACATATTGCATAAAAAACCCCACACAAATTCATTCCTAAAGGATTCGTAAGCTTTAGCTCTACTAAGCTTCCACTTGTGCGTAATGCTCTAGTAATTTTTCAAGTATTTACATTTCCTGTTTTACAATAAGTTTCCTTTTCATTCCTTCATCCTCAAACACCTGCTTCATCTTTTCTTCGTTTAACTGAATGGCGCAAGATGCCGCGATGAAAGTTAAATCAAAAACAAGTGAAAGAAAGTAAAAACCTTAAACTTACCGCGAATTCATCCAGCAGTATATAAAGGGATTGTACATGGAATTACTCATCGCCAACCAATATATAAATAAATACACCTCCTGGATGAAGGGGGTTTCCGTTATGGCCGGATAACATGATGTCAATATGAAGTACGTGTGGAACGGTAACCAGCATACGGCAAATATAAGAACAACAACCATCATCATTTTTACCACCTGCGAAAAAAGTTTAACAAAATATTTAAAGTTTGGATATACAAGTTGTTGGCAATTTATTTAAAAAAAAAAAAGAAAACATTTTGTTTAACGTGTTATGAGTTTTAAATAAATAATACTTTAAGTTACTTTAAGGAATTTACAAAAATAATTAAACAATTTTTCCGAAAATTGCCTGTAAACACAAATGACTTGAAAAACTAACTGTTTAAAGCTACTCCCACTTAAAGTGGGACAATTTATAAAAAAACTTAGCTTACATACTTTATTATATTAATTATTTTACGTAGGTAGGAATTAAATTGGGATAATTTAATTCATATAAAATTAATTTTATTAAATGACAATTTCTTAAATTAAAGTATGCCTTTTATTTTGAGTTCCAAAACATAGCTCCATAACACTTATTCTATGTGTCCCACTTAAAGTGTGAGAAGATGTACGTAACAGCAAGTAACTTGACAACACCATCTTTCTTAAGCGTTATTAAAAAAAAGGACCATTTAAAAAAGTACTTTTTAATAAAAGAACCCTTTAAAATATAAACTTTAAAAAAGTACCTTTTAAAAAAGTACCTTTTAAAAAAGTACTTTTTAAAAAAGTACCTTTTAAAATAGTACCTTTAAAAAAGTACCTTTAAAAAAGTACCTTTTAAAAAAGTACCTTTTCAAAATTACCCTTTAAAAAGTACCTTTAATAAACCTTTTAAAAAGTACCTTTTAAAAAAGTACCTTTTAAAAAAGTACCTTATAAAAAAGTACCTTTTAAAAAAGTACCTTATAAAAAAGTGCTTTTAAAAAAGTACCTTTTAAAAAAATACCTATTAAAAATGTACCTTTTAAAAAAGTACCTTTTCAAAAGTACCCTTTAAAAAATACCTTTAAAAAACCTTTTAAAAAAGTACCTTTTAAACAAATACCTTTTAAAAATGTACCTTTTAAAAAATAACATTTAAAAAAGTACCTGTTCCAAAAGTAACAAGTAACCCCTTAAGAAAGTACCACTTAGTAAAATGTTTTTAACCTCAAAAAGTACCTTAAAAAAAGTTGCAAGTAGCTCCTAAAGAAAGTACCACTTAGTAAAATGTTTTTAACCTCAAAAAGTACCTTAAAAAAAGTTGCACTAAAAAGGCATTTTTATGTGCCTTTTAAAAGAGTGAATTGTCAAAAATTAACATCTTAAAAAATAGTTTTAAAAAAAAACCTTTTTAAGAAAAAAGAGCATACACCCCAATGGTATGGAAAGAAGAAGCACAGTTTGGTTTTACATTAAAGCTAGGAAAGAAAAGCTACACAAATTCTTAGGCATTAACCCCTATAAGCTTAAAATTCCTACTAAAAATCGTCGATAATTTGCTTAATAGCATATACATATATATATGTATTAGCATATATCTGACGATGCTATTAAATTAAAAACAGCACGCCTATGTAAAGGACAGACCAATTAAGACAGCTCTGCGGAAAGTTGTAGAGATCTTTCGAGCTGGGAGTATTCATTGATATGCCCTCAACAATGTATTGACCTCCACTATTTTTGATACCTTAGTGGAGTTTGAAATAAACCAGAGCTTATTCGCTTGGACAGCTCATAAGCTAGAAAACAGATGGATAAGCTGCGAGGCAAATGACATATTAATACGAGACAAAGTATGCAGAGAAACTTTACAGGGGGTAATATTATTACCCCTACTTTGGTTAAATATCATACACAGTATATTAATGATTACCTGGAAAAGGGGTTAGAAACCCGTATGATATACAGACGATGTAGCGATAATGATAAGAGGAAAGGTTTCGAACATTTTATGTAGAGGGCGAAAGAGGTTTCTATTATTCCTATAACTGGCTAAAGCAGTGAGACATATTCCAGCAATATCTTGGAGGTATAGGAGGGGCAGGCGGATGCCCACATTCAACAATTATTATTTTTCTTTTACCTGAAGAACAACAAAAGTGAGGCACTCAAAATTTGATGTGTGCAGCTCTTAGAACAAACTAAATGTTCCAATGAAATTTTGGAGTCTTGGGGATATAAGAGGGGGAGACGTGTACCTCAACACAAAATAATTATTTTTTTTCTTTTATCTGAAGAAATACCATAGTGAGACATACTAAATTTGATGTGTGTAACTCTTAGAACAAACTTAATGTTCCAATAAAATCTTGGAGGTATACTAGGTATGCAAAGACGGATACGAGCGGTCAGCATAGGGTAAATGTACATGGAAATTGAGCAAAAAATCTTCTTTCAAAACAAGTTTTTAAAGGAAAATATTTTGTTTATTTTAGCAGCACTTTTTGAATAGTGATTTTTTTAAAAGCACTTGTTAAATTTTTGTTTTTTTTTTTTAAAAAATCTTTTAAAAATGTATATTTATATAGGTTTATCTATATATATAAAATAGTTGCGTGAGTCACCCAGCCCAAACCGCTGAACCTAGAAACTTGAAATTTGGACTAGCGATTGGTCACTCCCCAAATCGATCCACTAAGACGGGATTTTACGAAATTCGAATGTTTAGGGGGTAAAAAATGGTAAAAACGGCAAAATTCGGCAACCTTATATCTCCAAAACTAAAAGAGATGCAAAATAAATGTAATACTTATCGTTGTTCTTTAGAAAAATAAGCGGGCAGGTCTGGTACTTTTTTTGAAATTCGGCTCTTTTAGGGAGTAAACGGGTAAAATCTGAATTTTAGTACTTTTTTGCCACCCCATCTATCTTTTGAACCAATAAACATAGAAACAAAGTTAATACCACATTCGAAACTGTTAAAAAAAATACGTATACGAATTTGGTACTTTTTCTAAATTCGAACATTTTAGGGGTGAAAATCGTAAATATTTTTGGTACTTTTTTTTTACAAAACATTTTCCTCTATTCATTGACATATTCGTACTAAATTATAGGCTACCACTACAGTACGGAAATTTCTGATACTTTTTTGATATATAACCCAAAAAAGGATATACGGGAAATTTGATAATTTTCTTCAGCTTTTTGGTTCTACTAAAGTAGCGGGTTAAATGCTAGAATTTAAACAAGCTTAAACCTAGAAAAATAAACTTTGGCATAAAAATATGTCTACGAAGAAAAAGGAGACGCTAACGAAGTAGCGGGTATATGCTAGTTTTTTATAAAAGTGCCTCTAAATAAAGTCCTTCCTTAACAAAAGTAGCATTTATAAATGTGCCTTTAAAAGTACCCTTCACACATTTTTTAAAAAAAGAATCGACATATTCAGCATCAAATTACCTGTCAAGGCTACTTTAACAAAAGAAAAACATTACCTTTCAAAATTTATCTTAAAAAAGTACTTTTTTAAAAATAATTTGTTTATGTAAGTTTGAAAAATATTAAAAAAAAAAATTCATTTTGTTGGCATCTCCTATTCAAAAGGCCTCAGCAACGAAATATGCTGCCAGAAAGTCCTCAACACATGTTTTCTTTATTGCTTACCCGTCTCTTGCTCTTGACGTTTTCCACTTGACGCGGTGTATATTCGCCAATCGCCTTAGAGCCCCACAATTCAAGACCCACACGGGAGTAGGTAACACTCATTGAAATAATTGGTATGAAGTATGTGAGTGTCATAAATAAGATGTTGTAACTAGAAGATAAAATGATAGATAAGAAAAAAGAATTCATAAATATTATTAAAAAAAATCTAAATTGTATAACTTATAACAATATATGTACATAAGAAAAAGCAATCACTTCCTTCCAAGTGTTGAATTTGACAAAGAGAAAAATATATTGACACAAATAAAATAGTACTTGAATTAATTTTATTTAAACATTTGACTTTTTATCTTTCTAACAAATTAATTACAAATAAAAAGGTGTTCGTGTAATATTCCCAAATCACAGCTGGAGGGCAATTTTAATATTATTTGTTATCTTCTACTTTACTTTCAATTGTTTAAATTCCCCTTTGTTTGTACTGCTCGCTGCTGTAATTGATTGCCCTATGAATATCAAATTAATTCCAACACTTAAGCCTAGGTCTACACTAAAGATAAATATCTCAGCAAGTTGGCAATAACGTCTGCAGAATAACAGAGCAATATTTCTTATTGCTCAGCTTATGTTAAATGCACGAGAAAACGTATTCATGTTAACTCATAATTTAAAAGAAATCAAGAAAGAAGGTGCAGTGTAAAAATGACGCCACCATGCAAAAATTATATTTATTATATTAAAAAAGAACTCATTCTTGAACAAATTAATTTAAATTTAAATAATAAAGATCGAATAAGAAAAAAATTATATTAATTAAAATAATTTTTCCCATATTATTTTAGTGTTTCTTTAATTTAATTCTTTTACTACAATTATAATTTGCTACAATTTCACAAACTTAATTTCTTGCGCACACAAATTTTTCGTTTTATGTTACACTGATAGAAAAATGCATCTTCATATTGATGATGTCCTTACATCAGAATTGTGACATCAATGTTACTACAAATGGCATCAATGATGCAAAAAGTAACATCAATCCAATGACTAACGTCTTCGTACAATTTTGTCATTTTTTAAGTGTCATCTATTTTATGACTATAGTGACATCAATTCGATGCCACATTTTATATATTATTAACATTATTTTCATGATCACAATGTATTATAAGAAGCAAAAATTCCTTTATTCTATTTTTTTAAATTATTTAGTTAAATACATGAAATTTTTAAAGTAGAATGATTACGAAAACCACATGAGGCATGGTGCTGGTGTCTTATTATTGAGAGTTCTGCTGTAAACAAAGGTCGTTATTCAACAAACGTGAAACAAACATTTGCAACGGGTAAGTAAATACTAATATTCTCCCACTTTGACTTTAGTCAATTCCAATGACTTTGACTTAATGACAAACTGTCATTAAATTGATGCTAATGTGTCATTTCTCCGATGTTACTGCGTCATCGCACTGAGGACATTTTCGTCATTTCTGTGATGCCGATGTGTCATCCCATTGATGACATAATTTCATTTTGACCCTGATGACACTTTGGCCAAGTGATGTTAAGGTTGACATCATAATGATGACAGGTGTCATGGGGTAAAAAACGAAGACACTTGTCATAGTTCTGATGTCAAAATACATCAGCGTTATGACGCCTTTTCTATCAGTGTAGCAATAATTGTCAACAAAAATTGACTAACAATTATTGCAACATAAATTGCCGGCAATAAATATGTACAAAAAATTGCTGTCTACATTAGAGATAACATAATTTTGACATTTACTGCATGTCGCAATATTTAACTCTGGTATAGACGGGCAGTAACCGTTTTTCTTCTAAATTTCTGGACTATTTAATAATTATTCAAAAATGTAATATTTTTAAATATTTAAAAGTTTCTTGGACGTTCTTTGGAAGTTAATTGAGGGATAAGAAACCACAATCTCCGTTTTTTTTGAAAATGTTAGAAATACATACATAAATCATTTATTTGAATTTAATTTTTCGTTTTTAAAATGTCCAACTTTTCGAAAATACGAAAAAACTTTTAATATTTTTAATTAGGCTTAAGTTCATGAAATTTAATTTTCATTAAATTATTTTTATGAAGAAAGGAATTTTACAACATGAAAATTAATTAAAATTGTTATTGATAATCTTTTATTCTTGACCGTGGCCGGTCTTAGGCTTAAGTTCATCAAGTTTAATTTTCATTAAATTATTTTTATGAAGAAAGGAATTTTACAACATGAAAATTAATTAAAATTGTTATTGATAATCTTTCATTCTTGACCGTGGCCGGGGGGCTCGAACCCTGGCCGGCAGGTTACCATGACATGTTTCGATCGCAACCACTCGACCTCCTCAGATAGATTTGCCGTCTTACATTCGCAGCCATCGATGACTGCTGACGTCAATAGTCAAACATCAATCCTTAAACCAAATTGTATTTTAACCTTTGGTAGATCGAAGTTTGGTTTTTTGAATGATTTTCCATTTTAATTGATACGAAAAAACTAATTTACCTTTTAGTATGGGGGGCGTTACAGAAGCAGCAATCTCCAATGTTTTTGTTTCTATCGGCAGTTTTTTTTACCAAAGATTTTAATTAGATAAAGGCTTTTAATACCCGTGTTTCTCCTGATGTTTGTAACAACTTCTAATATTAGTCCTAGACCCACATTTTAAACAGATCTAACGACTTCCGTCCGACTGGCTGGCTGGTTGTCTATGTAAACCTTGTACGCAAAGTACAGGGCGAAATTTTTGAGATTATTTAATGATATTTAGACAACGAATAAGTCTATTGAAAACGGTTAGAATCGGTCCATTGTCACATCGCTCTCATACAAGTGTCTTTCCCAAATAAAGTCTATTTGCTAAAATAAGAGCGTTTTTTGATAAATTCTTACCCATATCCATGGGTCGGAGATAGATTCGTTACACTTGTATTTGCTTGCCTGTTGCTAAGAACAATAAATTTTTAACGTAGGGAAAAGTGTATGGACATTTTTTTTATTACACATGAACATGCTTTTTTTAAAATGAAATCCTGTGCCCATGTTCTGTAACTCCCGCGTCTAGAAAATTTTCGATTGAAATGTGAGTGATTAAACAAAAATGCCATAAATTTACGGGTTTCTTACTTAACTGCGTCTGTCATGTAAGGAAATTACTCGCCAACTTACAGAAAGAGTGTGCCTGTAATAGTTTTGTGCGAAAGTTCCCGTTTTGAACTGTAAAACAAACTCACGAAAAAGAACGGGGTGAGAAAAATTTCAACAAAACAAAATATATTAATTAAAAATGCAATGAATAATAATACGGATGAGGCAAGTATTTTGTTCTTAGTTGATTTTCAATTATTTTGCTTTTAACATTTTTGAAAAATATACGAATGTTTTTAAAGCCATTTTGTAAACAACAAACATTATAGTCGCACTTTACATTATTTAGTATAGCCGACGCACAGTGGGTTCGATGACACCGAAAGTGGCGATTAATTCATGGGAGCCGTAATTTAAATTTTTTTGAAATTTTTTTTTTCAAATCGTTAAATATACATTAAAAGGCATATTCTGAAAAAAAGAAACACGGAAAAATAAAAACAATATTTTAATTTTTTTACGCATTTTGTTTGTATTTAAGAAAAAAAATTATGCATCATAATCTTCCTCATCTGTATCATTATGTTCATCCTCACCTTCGTCATCATAATCTTCACTATCATTACTCTCACTATCATGTATTTCTTGAAAAATAATAGGCGATAGCAAAAGCTGTAGTTCGGAATTTGATAATTGTTGCTTTTCTTTCCGCTCATTTTGTTTATTTATACTAGATATGAATGGATCTGAACTGAGAAAAAATCTATTTAGAATATCTTCATTCGACTTTTCTGCATTTTCGAGCAAAGTGTTCCCTACAATTTTTAAATTCCTTATTTCTGGCTTCCTGAGCTTGTTCTGAAAGCTCTCCAATTGGTAAAAAGGCATATTTTATGATTTCGAGACCATGAATTAAAAAATTATGTATTGTAGGAGTCATACAAAACCATGGATGTTTTTAACAAACTACTTTGCAGTGTTATGAGCAAAATTGCGAAAATTCTCTAGGTGGATTTCGTGACCACAGGAAATAACAACTAATATTGTGCGCATTTTTTTTATTAAGGCCAAATCAACTTTCGTTATTTCTGCTGCTATTTCTGCATTTTTAAAAAAACGTCTTGCTGTCGTTAAAATTTCCGGCTTTGGCTGATCCACAATTAATCCAGTTCTTTCCCGAAATTCTTTTTGAATTCGTGATTTTGTTTCTGCAACTATTTTCTTATACTCATCCGACCTTGCTTGCCACTTTTTTATTGGTATTTTATAGGATAAGTGGAGGAGACACTCAAAAAATCGTATCCACCCGTGAAGTATTGAAAGCCCAAACTCCAAAGTATCACTGTTTACATCCCTAACATTTAATTTTAAATTTAATAAAAGCACGAACGTATGCAAAAATTAGAATTCGGTGTAAATAAAACAGAAATTATTTTTTGTAAGTGAGCGTGAGTCAAAATTAACTCACGCAACCATCTCTGATAGAAACCAAACTCATTTATAACAATAACTTTAATACCGAAAATAAAGACAAAAGAGAGTTAAAAACAAACAAGTTGATTTGTTGTTTGTTTTTTCAGATTAAGTATTTAGCAACTGGAGTTCTTTCACAAAAATTTTAATAAGTAAAAAACGCGGTGCCTCTGCGAAAGTTTGGTGTGGAATATATAAGCTAAAATACTATACTAAAATATCACTTAATAAAATTTGCTGGATCGCAACAAGAAATTTGTTTGAACTCTGTGTATATATCGAAAATACCCCAAATATGGAGCACTTTTTAAAAAAAATTTAAAAATATTTGCAAAACATTTATCTAAAAAACATTAATGCAATTATGTAGCCAAATACCGGAAGTTGATGGTTCCATTTTAATAAAATTACTTTTAGAACGCTTAATAAGAACTATCAGCACCCAAAATATCTCAATTTTCAGTTTTAGGCACGGCACGAAAAATTTTGAAAAATTATTTGACTTTGACAGCTCGCAGACGATAGAGTAATTTACTCAAAACAAAAGTTTTTGGCAAATAGTGATGTAGAATTTAATTACCTTTCACCCAGTACCACACACGAATTTGTAGGGTAAAGTTTAGCTTTTGAGTTAATCCTCACTTTTGGTACATTTCAACCCTCTCTGCGACGGTTGTATTTTCGCGCCGTGGTTAGCAATTTATTAATATTAGTAAGTTTTGGCCGCCGCCAAAGATGTGTGTGACTACCGATCCCAACGTCTGCAATTTAACATTGGCTTCGAGTGGAATATTATGACATTCATAAAGTAAAGACGTAATCTCTATTAAATAGTTTTCGACATGAGATGCATACACACTTTTTTCTCACTTTTCGAGAAACTATGAAATATTTTGTTTCACACCTTTTTGTTGCGAGAAGCAGACACTAAAGTTGCAGAACATAGGTACAGGTATGTACACGACCAATAATAATATGCACTGCAAATTTACAAATTTGCACAATGACCATCTTGATTACCTTTTTTCTTTTTTTTAAATTTTTATTTTAGATTAACTATCTCCTGGTGGCTAAGAGACTCCAGATAGGACGTGACGTGACTGGTTAAAGGAATAGGTAACTAAGGGTTAAATAAAGGTGATTTCAGAACAACTTGATAGAAATAAGTTCCACTTGAAGAGTAGTTGGCTTAAAGAAGGCACTAAGAAGTATGTCTTATAAGTTTTAAAAGAGTGTGTGTGTTTCTACTCATATCTGATTTTTTAGCTACTATCTTTTTGGCAGCACTGGTTTAAACAGCTGACGCACGTTTCGTGTTGTGTTTCACTGTCAAACATCTTCAGTTTGGTCTATAATTTAACTATGAATCGTCTTACAAACGAACAACGCTTGCAAATTATTGAATTTTATTATCAAAAATTATCAAAAAATTATCAAAAAATTTTTCGAAGAATTGTGTTGAGCGACGAAGCTCACTTTTGGCGTTAATAAGCAGAATTGTCGATTTTGGAGTGAAGATCCAATGCATCCAATGCAATGCAGATCCAATGCATCCAGAAAAAGTCACAGTTTGGTGCGGTTTATGGGCTGGTGGCATCATTGGACCGTACTTCTTCAAAGATGATGCAAATCGTAACGTAACTGTGAATGGTGAGCGCTACCGTGAGATGATATCCAACATTTTTTTATTGAGAGGCGAGTTCGGTGAACATTTTATTTCCCGTTCGGGACCGGTCAATTGGCCGCCTAGATCGTGCGATTTAACGCCTTTAGGCTATTTTTTGTGGGGCTACGTTAAAGCTCATGTCTAAACACACACGCCCGCTTCAATTGACGCATTGGAAGACAACATTGAAGCATTTATTCATGAGATACCGGCCGAAATGTTGGAAAGAGTATGCCAAAATTGGACTAAGCGGATGGACCATTTGAGGAGCAGCCACGGTCAACATTTGCATTAAATAATCTTCAAACATTAAATTACATATATGGACCGTACTATAGATTCAAATAAAGATTTCATGCATTTTTCTGAATTTTATGTGTTTTTTTTTTAAACTTTCCTATAGCTCTTAAAAAATCACCCCTTAAAAGAAATAAACATCATGTGAAACCAAAAAAAGAAGCCTAATTCTGTTAAATAATGTTGAGAAAGAAATTGGTATTTAATTAAGACTTCAAATAGAATTAATGTTAAATGTCTGGAGTGGGGATGAAGTGGCATGAGAAAATATGACAGGGTATTTTATTATTTTATTTATTTATTATTTTATTTTAACAGTTCCTTATACAACTCACAACAACACTGGCATGACTTAACTAGAACTCTTGAAGCCCAACAAATAAATCTTTATGTCGTTTGTTTAATTGCGTTTTTTTTATTAAGCACATTTTCCTTCTACATACATATTTGAACAAGAAAGAAAGTATAGTCGGTCAAGCCCGACCATATGATACCCTACACCACAGTATTTAAAAACAAATTTTCGAGAGTGTAAGGCTTTATGAATAAGGATCTATCTGTGTTTAAAATTTCATTAAAATCGGTTTGATTGTTTCTGAGAGGCAGAAATTGCCCCCTATCTTCCCTCGTGGTCCTACGATTCGGCCCATTTTCAATAGGCTTGGTCTTTGTCCCAAATTTTATTAAATTATCTCCAAAATTGCGACCTGTACTTTGCGCACATGGTTACATGTACAGCCAGCCAGCCAGCTAGCCGGACGGACATCGTTAGATCAACTCAGAAAGTGATTCTGAGTCTATCGGTATACTTTAAGGTTGGTCTAGGACCAATATTTTAAGGTGTTACACACATCAGCACAAATGCATAATACCCTCTCCACTATTGTGGTGTGGGTATAAAAACTTCAAAGGTGGGTTTTTTTTTTAAATAACTTTTTATAAACTCTTGTTTTAAATACTCTCTTATATTTTCAAGAATTTAAAATTATTAAAGAAATTTCATCATACCTTCTGTTCAAACAAATCTTTTAAATTATTTCCGTAATTTTAATGAATAAAACAAAACTTTACTCTTGACATGTTTTTCCCAAAAAAAACTCTGCTTGTAAATTTTTTCGGGAATTTTGTCTGAATTTAATTAGTCTTTATTATATAACGATTGTTTTAATATCGTAATTATTTCTCATTAGAAAACACATTTTTAATTTGCTGCCACTTAAAACTCTTTATATAATAATTTCATTACATTTTGATTATTTTGCTTTGTTAGTTAAATGGTACGTACACTTTTCCATTTTAAAAGGATGCCGAGTCATACATTAAATCTTTTACACAATTTACACACCTTAAACTTACATATACAGAAGAGCAATTGAAATAAGTTAAAGCTTTGTATTCGGCAAGGCGAATCTGATATACCCTTTACTATGGTACCAATAAAAAATTGTGCTTCCAGCGATGCAAGGGAGAAATTTAAGAGTTTCGCTTACCATTTCGCTTACGGAAGGCATGCATTTTATATGGTGAGTTCCCACTTTGAAGCCATAAATTTTTGACAAAAAAAGCGCTTTATTCAACTGATGAACGTAGCATCAGCTTTACACACTGAATGTTTTTTACAGTTATTTTTAAGTATTCTCCCTTACAAACCTGCTTCGTAGTAAGGGAATGCCGTGGCTCTTGAATTTTTTTTTTATTTTTATACTTGAATTTTTTTTTTTTTTTTTGTAGGATGTCTTGTATTGCTATCGGAGCTATTTGTATTAAATTTTCTAACTTTTGCTGTTACAGATCCATTTCATTTATGTATGGGAGGTGCTACGCCCACTTATTCAATAGCACCCACTTCTTGATGGATCTAAATGGATCGATACTTTAAGAACTAGGACAGTGAAATCTTACATGGGAATATGTGAAAAAACTGCAACGGATCATGTAAGAGAGAGATGCTTTATGGAAGCCATATGCTCCGAAAGGAGGCAATGGAGAGAAAAAGGAATGTCTTTGTATGAGAGTGCCACGCTTACTTCTCCAATCCTGCCCATTTTTTTGAGAGTGTGTGTATTTGAAAACTTTTGCCCTCTCCGTTCTCCAAAAAACCAACAGAAAAAACCACAAGGGATTTATGGTCATAGTCATGTTTTTTTGCACATGTCTCATACATTTATAAACCAACCTCGCTGAATTTCGATAGCAAACAATTACAGACTATTTGTTATATAAATATACATACAACAACCTAGTCCCCACTATATCTAGGGTCTTCAGAAAATCCATTTCAATGGACACACGGACGGACAGATGGACATCGTTCGCTACCCATAAGGATCCAGAATATATATATACATTTTACACAGAAAAAATTGAAAATTGTCTCTAATCACCAAATTCAGAGAATCAAGCAAACAATTTGTTTATTTTGCACCTATTACCAAAATGATTCTATTGATAACTAAAAATTGTAAATTATGTTTTTCAATTAATGCTAATTTTTAATTTTAATTAAAAAAATAATCCAAAAACTTTGCCATTTTAAACAATGTGTTAATTGATTTAATTAAATATAGCTCAGGTTTTGACAATTCCCATTAACAATTCTACAAGCTTAAATTATGTTATTTTTAGCGAAAAACAATTAAAATTTTTTGTTATTAAATTAATATTTTAATTAAAAATTTATTTCAAAACAACTAAAATGTTAAACAAATCGAAATTATTTTTATTTAAATTTTTTTTCCACAAAAAAATAATTGATTAAATTATCACATTAATTAAATTGAAATACTTTTTGAAATTTTTTTTTATTAATAAAAAACTACTAAAACTTTTTTCTGTGTAGGGTCTCATCTATCTTAATGAATTTACAAACGGAATGATAAACTCATATACTCTTCCACCTGTGGTGAACGGTATTAAAAGGAAATTGTATTGTATCCATATTGCAAAACACTTCAAACGTTAATTAAAATTATCATCATCATCATACAAAACCGAGTACGTTTGGAGAAATATGATGATGATAGTTTCATTCAAGCATAAACTGTATCTATCTTTTACATTTACCTTTATCGAGAAGAAACAGAATAAAAAAAACTCCTGCATTAATACACAAACTCACATCTACACCGAAAAAATTTTGCCTTTAAAATGTTTGTTTGCATATGAAAATGTTGATACAATGTACGCAAATATACGAAATATTCTTTTATTTTACGCAATTTTTGGAACCTTCCGAATTGATTTAATTACTTTTTATTTATATATTATTTTCTTACTTGCTCACATGTTAAATATTTCTTCAAAATTTTCATTAGGTATTCAAAATCAATAATTAATTAAGTAGTTACGAACATTTTTTTGTTTAATTGTTTTCAGTGTATGAAGAGATGTTTGTGGGATAATACATTAGGGGTGTTCCGAGTAACTTCTAAATCGATTAAGCCAAGTCCGTCTGTTGAAAACACGGCCACTTTCGAACAATTCAAAATTCAGCTTGGAATTGAAATTCAGTAAAATCGCTTCAACTGGACACAGGCTCAGTTAGCCGGAAGTAACAGTAACGTTGCAAATCAGCTGCTTCGTTTTGTTGTATGTGAAGCAATAAGAACGATTATAGTTAGCAGTAAGATGTTACATCTCAATCTATAAGAAATAGATTGGTCTTACTTTTTTACGGTAAGGTTACTGTTACTGTTACTCCCGGCTAACTGAGCCTTATGAGTTATGAGTCCAATGTAGAACAAACATAAGTTTTTGCAAAAATTCTTTTTATAGAGCTACAAATTACTCTACTATATTTAATTCGCCTAAAATCATAACGAATAATGCTGTCGTAATCAGTTTCATATGACTAATCGTAACGGTGGCGGCGTGGTTTAATGTTTAAAGTACTTGCCTACAAAACCAAGCACCCGAGGTTCGATCCCTGGCAGAGGACGAACATTTTCATAAGGTTTTACGAGTTTTAAAAATTAAGTAGCTTTAAAAACAATATATTTAAGAACCCACATAGTCAGGAAAAAAGGATTAAATAGTGGCAAAGGTCAGGCAACGCCAACCCCTGGGAAAAAGGAAGAAATCAAAGATAAACGAAGGGCGTTGTTTCTACACAATGCCAGATGGCAGCTTCATTATCCTAAGACATGCAGATCAATCCTCTACTTAGCTGGAACAACAACCGCTTAACTAAACTGATAGAAGGTAATATAAAAATACTGAATGGATGGATACTTCAAGAACTCAGACAGTGAAATCTTACATGGGAAAACGTGAAAACAACTGCAACCAATCGTGTAAGTAAGAACAAACCAGGAAAAAGGAAAGAATACGGATAAGATTCTCGCGGGCTGGAAAATAAATTAGATGCAGTTAAATTTACTTTCAATCAACGTAAAGCAGTGATGGAAAATTGAAAAATTTAGATGGCACTGACCACCAAGCAAAAGAGTACTTTTTCCAACATTTTGGTACTTTTTTCAAACATATTCTTTTTATGGAAAATAAATTTAAAAACTAAAATACATATTTTTTTGCTCATATCTCAGCTATTTATGTGGACCAAGCTGGCTAAATTTCAACAGCAAAATTCTGATGAGGATATCTGACATTAAAATATACCAACAAGCAGTGTTGCCATAACCGTTTGATAAGAATAAATTTGTGTAGGCAATGTTGTCAACAGGGCTGTGGAGTCAGAGTTATAGAGTTGGTGTTGAGGTTTTTGTACCGGAGTCGGAGTCCAAGTACCCACAAAATATTCGCGACTCCGACTCCAAAATTTTTCAACATGAAAAATTTAAAAAAATATAATAATTTAAAAGATTTTGTTATTCGTGCTCAATTCCCAGTTTTTATTCTAGATAAAAACACTTGAAATTTATTGTTGATGGGATAAGCTATTCCTATGCGCATTTCCCTGGTTGCTTAGGCCAGATCATAAGGAAACTTCATCCATAAAGATTTAAGAAAAACTAAAAATATTAAACCAAATAAAACTGTTTAGCATATAAGAATCATAAGCAACAGCTCTACTTGTAACAATATCAAAGTTTAAACAAAAACATCAACAATAAACAGTGTGTTTATCTCTTCTCACATTCCCCACTACAATTGATTGGAATTCTTCCAACATTAATTGTAGTTGTAAGTAGGTTAAGAAAAAACAAAATGCAAAAAACAACTTGCAAAAGCATATTGCCAGGTAGTTTTTTAGGCCGTGCACTTGCCAGTTTATTATCAAAAGTAGTTTTTGGGAATACAAAATTTTTATTTAAAAGATTTTGTTATTCGTGCTCAATTCCCAGTTTTTATTCTTGATAAAAACACTTGAAATTTATTGTTGATGGGATAAGCTATTCCTATCCGCATTTCACTGGTTGCTTAGGCCAGATCATCAGGAAACTGCATCCATAAAGATTTTAGAAAAACTAAAGATATTAAACCAAATAAAACAGTTAAAAATTTTGTATTCCCGAAAATTATTTTGATAAAAAATATAATAAATAAAAATACTTCGAAATTTGCGATGCAATAATTTAAATATTGATTTGAAATTTTTACTGAATCCTTTTTTTTTGCTATATTTAACCATTTAAAATGTACTTCATAAAAAAAGAGTTTAAAGTCAAATAAGGAACAGTCATATACATTTAGCATTAAGCTTAGATTAGGAGTCCGAGTTTGAATTTCAGCGGTTGGAGTCGGAATTAGTTCCCTAGCCCAAGTTGCTAATGTTTAAAAATATGAACGCTAAATGTCTATACAGAGAATCATAACCAGAAAAGAGTACTAAAACGGACGTGGGGTACCGTGTTATTTTTGAAAGGAAAGTACCGAAAATAGTACCATAGTACTGAATTTTCTATCACTGATGTAAAGTTTAAAATAGTACATATAGGAATACAAAACGAAATGCACTCGAATAGGAGTTCGATATTGAAGTTTTTTACAGCTTCCTCTATTTGGAAATGGTTTCTTTCCAATTTAAATGTTTTTTTATCTATTTATAATAAATTTCTACGCAATAAATTTTTCTTTACAATAAATAAATATGACTCTATTAGGAAAATGCCTCTTTTTCTCTTTATAATGAATTATTGAAAATATTTATTGTTAAGGGACTTCCAAAAAGAATGGAAGAATAAACAGAAAAAAGTCGATTCAATAACAATTTTAATAGCAGTCGCTAGTGCTCAGTGAGCGGAAATGTCGCACCGAAAAAGCGTACCTGTTGAAAAAATGTTTTTAATATTTAATTAAGTTAAAGTAGTTTAAAATACTTCCCAGCACGTTATCAAGTAATTTAAATAACCAATGATTTACATAGATAATAAAACACTAAATGCAAAAGGCTTCGAACATTTCTTTTGAGGATAATAATGAAGTTAATAACCGCACGTGAAAGAATTGATTTTCTGATCCCATGCGGACTCATTGTAGGGTAGTTCGACCGGAATAAGAAGCCATAATATGGGGGAACATATGGTTTTGACCAAATTATTGTTCGTATTGACCAAATTAAAATTTGCAAATGTCCAATGTTGCTATTAGAATATGGTTACCTCCAACCATATTTTTTTCTGCGTGAAAAATTGCTATTAAATTTTGTTTCAAGTTTTTCTAGTTTAATTTATTCCTTATACAAAATACCCACAAATTTTTTTTTTCAATTTCCACATACATACTTGCCTACAAATGCTTCAACCAAACTACGCTTGAGTGACTGAACAAATAGGAAAAACGTTTAAATTTCAATACGAAATGTGCTCACAAACTTTGTTAAATTATTTTCCGATATGAAATTTCATGTGCAGTGTGTTTGCTTGCTTTAAAAATTACGAATTATTTTTCACTTGAAAAACAAGAAAACATGAATCCAACATCATGTGCAGCAATATTGAAGCAAAAATCGGTTAAATGATTAAAATGAAAATAAACAACATCAAGTTGGAAAAGAAGTAGGCCAACAGGTGTTAACAAAAACACTTCAAATAGCTAAAGAAATGGAATGGGTAACAAAAGGTACATATAGGGAAATATGAGAGTCTGTATCAGTGATGCCAGTAGAAATTTCAAAAAATCCCTACGTGTTTAAAAAAAATCCCTTTTTTCTCTACAACCAAAAAAAAAATTTCCATACACTTTTCCCTACGTAAAAAATTTGTTGTTCTTATAGTATGTTCACATTTGGCTTCTTAAACGCGTTAAAGCAGTTCGAACGTGATTAAGCTCTAATCACTTCAAAATCGAGATGATTACCCATACATTGAAGTGATTTGTTAATCACTTCAAATTGACATGATTACAACTAAATCACTTCATAAACCACATAGAATCCACTGAACATACCTCAAATGTAGAATCGCCAAAATGATCGTGTACAACCGGCCTAGATTTCTGCTTAATGCTTTTTTTTTTCCTTAAATAATTCATACATTTTCACAATTTCATCATTAGAATGATTAAAATAATCTTCTGATAACTTTATAAAAGTGTTTTTATACATTTTTAATACTTTAAAGAAATATAAATTTGTTTGTTGTTTTTTTGTGTGTTTGTTGTGTGTTTTTTTCTTAATCAGCTGTCATCTTAATCATCTCAAATGTAATGTGAACGGCATTGATTAGCTAAATCAACATTTTGCTTAAACGCGTTTAAAAACCTAAGTGTGAATTTAGCATTAGAAACAGGCAAGCATTTATTAACAACAAGAATAAAAACCAAAATAAAAAACAAAACAAAAAAATAACACTGTGTGACAAATTGAAGTTTTTCTTTTTGGCAGAAACACCTCTATATATCCTTTTATCTAGAGCCAAAACATAGTCAAACTTTGTATTTGATTTTTCATTTCCTCATCTTTTGTACTTTTTAAAGAGCTTAATAATCAAGAATAATTATTTAAAAAATTTTTTTTAATATAAATATCTAATTATTTTTAGCAAACTTGGTACCAAATAAAAGGGAAGGCTCTGTAAAATTTTGAAAAAATATTTTCTTCAGAGTCCCTGAACTAAAATATAAAAAAATATCGCTCCTTATCTTTAAGAGTTTTCATTACAAATTTTTTTAAAATTCGAAATTGTATTGTTTTATTCCTCTTTAAGTTCAGAAGGTGTGATTGTTGGTTTAAACAAATGAATTTCTATGTAGAAATTTCATTAATTAGATATTCTCTTTTAATATTCGCAAACATTTTAGCGAATGTGAGTGCGAATGCAAATAGCAAAAATAAGAGAATAGCTCGCAATGCGAACGTAAATATTCGTAGCCCTCTAATTATATATTACCATATTATATATTACCACGAACAGGGTTTAAAAAACTGCAGTCAAAACCAAAACTTTCGAACAAAAAATTGGGTACAACTTTTCGCTTTTTAAATTGGTTTCACAGCGACTGTTTATATTAAGTGAATCAGAATTAAAAGCATCATCTTTTTTTGGCCAATGACAAATAAAGAAGTGGAAGAAGTAGAAGTTTTTGTTCTTTGGTTGCAGTTTTTTCAACGCTGACACGAATATTCGGGTACACAGTTTTGGCAATTTTTGAAGGTTGCCAGGCGTTTAGGACTCATAAAATATAGTGTTTCTGTTAAAAAAAAATACTACATTTGTACTTCAATGCTATTGTATATTCAAGATTTAAGTTTAAAAATAAAAATAAGACGAATATTTACGTATTTTAAGGCCATATATTGAAAATGAAATAATATTTTGAAAATTCCCTACATTTGCCTTAAAATAAAAAATCTGTCCTTCTTCCCCTACGCTTGAAATTTTCCGCAAAAATCTCTACAAAACGGGAAAATTCTCTACTGTTGGCATCACTGGTCTGTATGAACAACAAGTCTGTAACACATACAATATAAGCATGTTTTTAATCAAACATTTATAACTGCGGTGACCATTCGTTCTGTATTATACGGAATAGTACTGTATTTTAGAGCTTTGCTCTGTATGAATTATTGTTCTTGTAAAAACACTTGTGATGTGTTGAACAACTACCAAGGATTAGCAACTTAGCACACTATAACAACAACATTCACAACAACGTTGTAATGCAATGGTTTAATTCCAGAGTAAAAAGCAATATTTGAAACGTCTTTTTCTGTGACGCTTTTATTGCTTGGCCTTTAACAAATCTATGAACTACTGTTCTGTATTTTGGTTTCATCTTTTTTATAACTTAACAAACAAATTATCAAAAGCACAGAGCATAGAGAGATGAAAAAAGTGACGTAAGAAAAATGCCCAAATCATTTTCGGTGGCAGCTTTCGAAGAGAAAGGAAGCGTTTTTGGCACTGAAGTGGCAATGTTTAAAAACAGGCCGCTACAATCAAAACAAAAATGCCTTGTGACGCCTCTGTGTGCTCTGCGATCAAAACTTATAAGGAGATCAAAAACGTGCTTATAGAACTCTCGCTTATTTTCAAATGCTCAAAAGTAATTACTGAAAGCTTTAAGAGTTGTATTTTTTGAAAAAATTCAATTGAAAACTTAAAGGTTTTCTTTCAAATTACAACGCTGTTAAAAAAAAACAAGTTAACAGTAAAAAAAGCTAAGTGCCGGTTCACACTCGTCAAGTTTGGCTCCTTAAATCTTGAGCTTCTAGGAGAGAATGGAAAATATAATACTTGACGCGTGTAAACCGGCACTAACCGCCCGTCTATACCAAAGATAAATATTGCGATATAAATTGCAGTAAATGTCTAAATTATGTTATATTTAAGGTAGACAGCATTTTTTTTACATAATCGGTGGTTCAATCAAAACGCACGTTGTTAATTGTAAATTAAACAAAAAGTTTTCAGAAAATTATCTTAATATTTTTATTATTGGCCTATCACACATGCAAATAATTGTGCTGGCACAAAATGACAGCTTGTTGGCAAGAGAGGCAAGGAGAATGGATTTTTGCTGGCAAAATTTTTCAACCCGCTTTAGCAGCCAGATGAAATAATGCCGTGTGTGACGGAAAGAACAAAAATTGTGCGGCTCCAGAAATTTTCTCGTGCCTGATTAGTGATTAAGAAGGATCTATGACAATTATGTGTGAAACAAAATATCGGCCGATTGCTCGCAACGGCTTCTGTTGACTCTGAGACATAGTTGAGTTTCAATGTCGTTATGCCATTGAATTTCTTCCGCAAAAGTGCCATTGTTTTGTTGGCAAGTGGTACCATCTTGTTGGAACCACATATCGTCCAGGTCCATATCATCAAAGAAATTGTTAATCAAGTTGGGCAAAAAACTTGACGTTTAGGTGTGACTCACAATTAACATTGAGCATTATTCGTTCCTAGGTTATCTTGCATTACAAATTTAATCCATCAAATAATCGAAAAATAAATAGGAGCCAGTCAGTTGAAAACCACTAATGAAAATAAAAAAATTGCCACTCCAGTACGAATTTAAACTTTAACAAGTTTCTTTCTTTTCTTTTCTTTTCTTTTCTTTTCTTTTCTTTTCTTTTCTTTTCTTTTCTTTTCTTATCAAAGGTGTATTTTAAAAATCGATTTTTTCATCCATAGGTCCCTTTGAAATTGTCTCATATAATTACTTTTTTTAAAGTTTAAATAACATATATTTTTAATGACAACCTGCTGTCTTAAAATTTTCGAGTAAAAATTAAATGTAGATGGGTCATTCTACGTTAAGAGGTTATCTGATATTAGGAATGGCGGCGTGATAAAAATATTTAAAATAATAACTTTTTTCAATATAATCGTATTTAATCAGGTTGTTTGAATGCATGCTTAATAATGGCCAGTCAAGTAATCTACTTTTACCGGTATTTTAAGTGACCAGGGGAGATACTCTACACAGGGCAAAGACATGAAGGCCAGGACAGGATACCTTACTTTACAGGGAAAATATAAATTGAAAACAAACCTTATTTTCGTAAGAATCAACTTTATGTATTCAATAGTTGGTGATAGTTTAAAACAAAAAAAATTAGACTAAAATTTCCATACAGTCTTCTTTTATGTAACATGGAAAACCAAAATATTTAGTATCTGCTTACATAAACGTAGTCGAAAAAAAGTAAATTATGGCCCCTATTACGGTTCACAACTCAACTCAGTTGAGTTGTCATTTTTTAATTTTTGTATTATGGTTTACAACTTTGCTGCGTTGCGGTGAACAAAAACATAACAAAAATTACAACTGATCACAACCAGTTGTCTTAATTACAACTCAACTGAGTTGAGTTGTGAACCGTAATAGGGACCTATTTAATTGCATATATTTTGAAATATATGGTAACAAAAACATATAGAGCATCTATGCTCCAATAAAAACTTTAAACTTAAATAAAAACTTTTACTTATAAAAACAAACATTAAAAAATATAGCGATTGATGATAGTAAAAAGTTGGTTAGCACGATTTTTTATAATTTTTTATATTAAATAAAGCATACATTTTGAAAGCGTTAAAACACTTATAACGTATATAGTGGATATGTGTAGGTTTAACGTAAAATAATATACATGAAATACTAAGAAAGAAGTAATATCTCACGTCCTTATCTACCCTGGGCGCAAAATCTCTACCCTGGCATCAGATGAAGCAGGGGAAATACGGCAGGGGAGAGATTTTTTCATTAAAAAACTAGCACAATCAGAAAAATATGTATCGTAACGAAAAAACAAACTAACACAGTAAATTATACTGAAATTAAAATAAATAAATATTACAAACAAACTTAAGCCACAAATAACAAGCGAATAAAACTCACCAGCGGAGATCATCAATCACTGACACGTGCGAGCGATCCGAGTGGTGTGGTCGAATTATCGGCCCAATAAGAGTACGCTAATGGCTCGCTCGATTTTTATTGTTAAATTCACTTCGAAACAAATGTTCTGCAATTTAAATTTGCAGCGTCAACGCATTTTAGCGGCATTTTTAAACGGTCGAAAAATGTGCAGGGGAGGAGACTTAAAATACGAGGGACAAAAACTATGTAATTTTTTTTAATAGAATATGAAAGTAATTTGAAAGATTATTTTAACGACTTTTATGGTTATTTATACTACTTTATGTAATTAATAACGATTAGTTGTTTAATGAATTAGTAATGTGTTAAATTTCAAAGATTTTGTTACAGAATAGTAAAGGGACAGGCCAGGGTAGATACTTTTTTCTAGGTAAACACGAAGTTATGACTAAACTAAGGTAATTTAGGTATTGCAATTTATTGTGAAAAAAGTTTACTTTATTTGTTATTAAACACGTTTGGTATTTCCACAAATTTTTTAATTATATATGACTTTTTAATGTAGCCGTAGATAGTACATCTTAACGTAGAAACACCCAGATAATAAAATTGAAGCAACACATTGGGTATAGAGATGAATATTTAAAACAGAAAAGCCAAAATATCGCAATAAAAAATGTCTTTTATATGTTGCGAAAGCTCTTGTAGACATATAAAAAAATTTTACATGCATCGAAATATGCCTCAAAAAGGCGAAATATGCGCTATAAACTTTAAAAATGCTGCAAAAAGGCTCTTTTAACCATATTATGCAAAAAAAAAAAATGCTCCAAACGGTAAAATATGCCAAAATTCATAAAAAGCTCTAAAATGGATAAATATATTGCTTCTGCCTTCATTGGTCGCATAAGAAAAAACATGCAATTACAAATTTTTGGTTTCCCTGATTATCACATTTATCAAATTGAAATACTTTTTAAACAATTTTTATAATTGATAAAAAACTACTCATAACTTTTTTTGTGATTTTAGAAAGTTCAGGTCAACAAAATTTATAGCAAACCATAAATTTAAACTGTCTAGATAATTAGAAATTAAGGAAGAGATAGTCGAGTTTTTGCAACTAAGGGAAAGCTTTGGGTCAACTGTTTTCATTAAAATCTTTGATACCCACCACCGACAGTTAGAATATTTATGGACCGATCTTCACGAAATTTTGTGGTAAGCTTCTAGTCATACAGACTGATATGGCTAAATTGAGTTAGAATTACTCAAGGACCCAGAAAAAGGTTCATATGGAGTGACAAACTAAGTATACACTTTTTCAAATTAGGTGTGGTGGAGGGTATACAAGATGCCAGGAAACTATCTACCAGATTATAATAAAACAAAATAATTCCGATTATATTTCTGCCTTTATTATAATTTTACTTTTCCTGCAGCAAAAAAAAAAAAAAAACACCCTATAGTACCTATGGTATTTTTTGTTTTGCTCCTTTGCCAAATAAGATACTCTTTACACAGTTGGATAATTTAATTCTTATCATTACTACTTACATATATTCATGATGAGAATAATTTGTTGAACCATCTGGCCACTCCGCGTAGCATACGGTTCGTAGACCGTCTTTGCTGGGAATAACATCAGTAGTAAAAAACATCAGCATTGGACAGGCAATAACGGCCGATACCAACCAAATGACAGCAGCAATTGCCAAATTGTTGCGTTTACTCATGCGTGGTTTCAACGGTTTCATTATGGCCACATATCTTTGGAAAATGAGAGAAGTAAAAATTAAATACTAATGGAAATGCAAAATTAAGAATTTAACAAAAATTTCTTAAAAATATAAAATAACATAAATTAAATATATATTATACCAAAAATTCTTTTAAGAATTTTATAGAGTTCAACAGAGCCTTCCCTTTTTTTAGATACCGTGTTTGTAAAACATATTAGATATCAAAAAACAACAAGTAAAAGTGCTATATTCGGCTATACCAAATATTATGGTTCCACATGGTGCGATAAAAACAAAAAATTATATAAATATCATTCATAAGATATTAATAAAATATTTTCAACACTTCTTCAATCCCGCCCACATTTTGTTTGCTGTTGTGTATTGATAACCAAGATGATTGTACCTAATTTGGAAACTTTGGCTCTCTCCGTTCTCCAGGAAAACATCTTTAATGTCTTTGTTCGAAAGGTGGCACGCCCACTTCTCCATTCCCGCCCATTTTTTTGAGAGATTGTGTGTTGATAGTCCAGCTATGTGTAACAGATTTGGACCATTTTCTCTTTTCTTTCTTTAAATATAAATAAATCTCTTTTGTGCCACGCCCACTTCTTCAATGCCGCCCATATATTGTTAGATATTGTGTATTGATACCCAAGATAATTGTACCTAATTTGGAAAATTTGGCTCTCGCCGTTCTCCAGGAAAACATCTTTAATGTCTTTGTTCGAAAGGTGGCACGCCCACTTCTCCATTCCCGCCCATTTTTTTGAGAGATTGTGTGTTGATAGTCCAGCTATGTGTAACAGATTTGGACCATTTTCTCTTTTCTTTCTTTAAATATAAATAAATCTCTTTTGTGCCACGCCCACTTCTTCAATGCCGCCCATATATTGTTAGATATTGTGTATTGAAACCCAAGATAATTGTACCTAATTTGGAACTTTAGCACTTGCCGTTTTCCAGAAATACGAAAATAACAGGCACACCTTCATCCGATGGTACAAATTTTCGATGACGCTGAGGTATAATTGAGGTTCTATGCATTTAATGTGCCAAATTGTCTCATCCTTTAGCTCTTGAATTGTTGCTGGCTTATCGACGTACACCTTTTCTTTCAAATAACCCCAAAGAAAGAAGTCCAACGGTGTCAAATCACATGATCTTATCGGTCAATTGACATCGCCACCACGTGAGATCACACGGCCATTGAATTTGTCGCGCAATAGAGCCATTGTTTCGTTAGTTTATTAAAACTCATATTGTCCACACCCATATCTTCCAATTCGGGCAATAAAAAGTTCGTTATCAACTCACGATAGCAAACACCATTCACAGTAACTGCCTGACCGGCCTCATTTTGGAAAAAATACGGGCCGATGATGCCGGCAGCCCATAAACCGCACCAAACAGACACTCTTTGTGTGTGCATTGGTTTTTCGACAATCCCTCTGGGATTATCATCCGCCCAAATGCCGCCAATTCTGCTTATTGACGAATCCACTGAGGTGAAAATGTGCCTCATCACTGAAGATGGTTTTCTTCGAAAATTGATCATCCACTGTTGCCATTTCTTGCCACCATTCTGACCATTGACGACGTTTGGAATGGTCAAGAGGCTTTAGTTCTTGAGTCAGTTGCACCTTGTAAGCGTGTAAATGCAAGTCTTTATGCATAATGTTCATCAACGACGAGCGTGAGAGGTGCAATTGTTGGGCACGACGACGAGTTGAGGTGGACGGCTCTTCAGCCACACTATTGCGAACAGCAGCAATATTTTCTGCAGTACGAGCTGTACGAGCATGCACTGGTGTTTTCACATGCAACTATTACACTTTTATTATTAATGTGCTTCATGAGCGATTTTTAAATCTATTTATGTGTTTTTTGCACGCTACTACGGTATGCAAACAAATTTTGACATCTCTAACGGCTTAAAAAAATGTAAAAACGATAAAAATATACATACATAGAATTTTTCATTTTTATATGTAAAAGTTTTTGATATTTGGGTTTTAAACAATCTTTTCACAAAATTATGACAAACAAAATAAAACATTGGTTGAACAAACAAAGTATTAAGTACGAAAGTTGTAAAACAGGGCAGCATGAACACCTTAAGTAAAAGTGAGGGTAAAATATGCAACATGTTTTGCATGTTTTTCATCAACATAATTCACAAAAGACTTGAAAATTTTTTCTTCAGTTGTATTTTTTGTACAAACGTTTGTGTTCGTATAGAACATGTACCATTTACGCAACATATTTCTCAGAAAAAAATTGTCATAACTCTCAAATTTCTCAAAAAATTTATTTTCTAACCAACAAAAAAAAAAAAATACTTTTCATTTAGACGAAAAGGAAGGTATCCTCTCACTTTATAAAACCCATTTTTAAATGCTACTTAGTTGTGCTTTTAAGAGCTTTATTTAATAATATAAAAATTTTCGGCAGCATTATTATAAAAAGGGCACAAAAGATTTAATTTATACCACAGAATCAAACATGTATGTGCATATACAGTTTTACAAATTTAAAATAAACAACAATTTATTTGAAAATACCACTTAAGGTACGTTCAGGCTGATCAAATATTTGAAAGCAAACATCAAATATTTCATTAACGTAGTCTGAACACAAAATATTTTTGAGTTTCAAATAAAATAAAAGCTAATTTTGAGCAAATAAAAGTATTTTCCGGCAAACAAATATTTGTCCAATGTGAACATAGTGTGAACACAAAATATCAAATATTTTAGTTATTTTTGAGCAAACATTTATTTGATATTACAAAAAAAATTGTAAGAGCAAACAACGACAAATAATTTAAGCCATGTTCTCGATAGAAGCAATTTTTCCTGTAAGTTTTCGGATTCTTTACAATTTTAAAGATTTTAAATAATTATTAGACTTTGCTATCATGCCGCTATTAGCAAATTTTTGCGAATTTCCGCTTATTTAGCAATTTTACCGAATTTTTGCCATTCCTTATACTTTAAGGGACTTTTAGTCAATTTTATACTTTGTTTGAAATATTAAAAATTTTCGCGAATTTTCGCCACTTTTGTAAAAAATTTTTTTTTTGTTTTTTCCGACAATTTGTTTCTATTTTCCAATTTTAAATCAATTTTAGGGTTTGTTTCCAAGTTTGCAATTTTTCGCGAATTTTAGCCATACTAGCGAAAAAGTGATTTTTCGCTGTGAATCTTTACAGCTTTAACGATTTTTGAAATAAATAAATTTTTCGCGAATTTTTGCTATTTTTGCAAATTTTTTTTTTCTTTTTACCCGACATTTTGTTTTTTAACCGATTTAGCAATTTCAAATATATTTTAGGCTTTATTTCCAAGTTTGCAGTTTTTCACAAATTTTAGCCATGTTCCTTCCGTTACCCATTGTCTTCCAGTTTTTTCCCTTTTTCATTCTCCTGTTCTAACATTATAAGATATGTTGCTCCACAAAATAAAATAAATAAAATAGCTTCTGCGGTCATTTTTACTATTTCGGAAATATATTTTTATTTTTAGACACTTTCATCAAATAATTATTTGATGCAAATATTTGTTTAAGTCTGAACGCATGGCAAACATGAATTAATTTATTTTATTTGACACTATTTGCCAACTGTTTTAACAAACAAAAATTGTCAAATATTTGAGCTTAGTTTGAACACTAAGCAAAATATTTTTTTGTTTCACATAGTTTGAAGCAAATATCAGAACAAATATTTTCGTCAAATATTTCATTAGTCTGAACGTACCTTTAGGCTCTAGTACATAAATGTGCTTTTAAAAGCTTTATTTAATTTCATTTGAACACATAAGAGAATTTTTGGCAACTTTATTATCAAACAAAAATTGTCTGAAGTACTATGAAAACAAACATGTTTCCTTGCATCGATGTAAAAGTATTTATGTAAAATGTAGTTTACAAGTTTTTTGAACAAAATTTGTGAATATCCCCATTTGGCTTCAACCCTTGTTCGAGTTTATTTATGTAAGTCTATCATTAATTTACTTACCTGTCAATTGATATCGCCATCAGGGTAAATACCGAAGCACTTATGCTTAGTGTTGCTATAAATTGTGATATTTTACAATAGAGCTCTCCAAAGGGCCAGTCGTTGTCCAGCATGTAAATATAATTGAACGTTACATTAAGGCTGGATACCATGGCATCGGCTATCGACAAATTAACTGGGGAATAAACACAAAATACACAGACATGAGCGATAAAAAAAGTTATTGGACGAAAAAATTAATTTAATAAGATACAGAGAGGTATTGCATGAAAACGTTTGTATGTGAACGAGTATTAGTATCATAGTTACTACAATAATTGGTTATCAACAGCAGCGTCATCTGAAACAGATTCTCTGTTGGCATAATTTATAAAAACAACAAAAAGATATATTGTGGGGCACAGTGGGATGCTTATTAAAAAAAATACCTTAAAACAAGTTAAAGTGCTATATTCGGCTATGAGGAACCTTTTTACACCGATAGTTAGAGTATTTAACCAGGCTTTTTATGGGATCTATGCTTAGTTATGAACCCTTAATAGTTTTAGAATGGTTTGCGTTTTGAGTCCTATTCAGTAACATTTCGACAGTACGCTTTAAATAGGGGCCAATGCTAAATAATGTTAAATTATTAAAAACTTTAAAGATTTTATTTCTTGCCATAAAAACTTAATTGCACCTTATTTCACTTATGTAACATGGTTCGTTTCGGCTTTTAGCTTTAAGTGTTTTCCGAAAGTGGGCTTTTTAAAGAAAATATAATAAATTATGGGGCGGATCTTCACAAAATTTGGTAGATTTCTAGTCATATTAATCGAGATTGTGCAAAATGTAACGACAATCGCTGCATTAATACACCGCATTAAGTTAGTTTTTGTAACAGAAAAATTAATTTTTTAGGGAGGTTTTTTTTTACATTTGTGTCCATATCTCTTTTCCTACTGAACCGATTGTGCTAGACTTCAATTCCAATCTGCTGAAGAGAACTAGAAACAATTTGACACCATAGTTTCTGTTGATACGTACAGACAGATGGACATGGCATGAATTACTTAAGGACCCTCAAGAATATACAGGATGGGTCAAAAGTCACGCCTAAATAACTTTTTTGTTTTTTTTTTTCAGATTTTATTCATCGAACAACCATGCAAAATCTAACGACCGAGCAACGAACCAAAGTGGTAGAATTTTACTTTTCAAATTGCCATTAACTCTTAACCCTCAGATGCTCTAATGCTGCTCAAATATTAAAATTGTTTTTTTTTTGATTCTCATAAACAAACCAAAATATTTATACCCACACCACAATAGTGGAGAGGGTATTATGCATTTGTGCTGATATGTGTAACGCCTTAAAATATTGGTCCTAGACCCACTTTAAAGTATACCGATCGACTCAGAATCACTTTCTGAGTCGAACTAACGATGTCCGTCCGGCTGGCTGGCTGGCTGTCCATGTAACCTTGTGCGCAAAGTACAGGTCGCAATTTTGGAGATAATTTGATTAAATTTGGGACATAGGTTCTAATTGGCACAAGAACCAAGCCTATTGAAAATGGGCCGAATCGTAGGACCACGAGGGAAGATAGGGGGAAATTTCTTCCTCTCAGAAACTATCAAACCGATTTTATTGAAATTTAAAACTTAGATAGAACCATATCCATATGGACACAAAAGGTATGCATCTTTTCAAAAATAGGACCACAAGGGGATTAAGGGGCAATTTATGCCTCTCAAACCGATTTTAGTGAAATTTAAAACATAGATAGATCCATATCTATATGGGCACATAAGCTATACAGTTTTTCAAAAATAGGACCACAAGGGAAGGTAGGGGACAATTTCTGCCTCTCACAAACTTTCAAACCGATTTTAATGAAGTTTATAAACATAGATAAATCCATATTTATATGGACCTTATGTGTCCATGATGTGTTTTTAAATACTGTGGTGTTGGGTATCATATGGTCGGGCTTGACCGACTATACTTTCTTACTTGTTTTATTTTGTTTCATTACTTTTTATTTTCATTACAAACTAACAAACAGAATTCACAAAAATTAAATGTGTTTTTATTACTTGATGCCCAAGGGTGCCTCAAGGTACTCCTGGATGTTTTCTCACCTGGAACGTAAAAAACTCATTCAACGGGCAAAAACAAAAATTCCTTAACATTAATATATTCCCATTTATTCTTAAACTTGGCATTAGAGGGTTAAGTAGACACCTGGGCCTGGCTGGGACCAGTTGTATTTTGTATAAAGTTTTGTGTTCTTATAGAAAAGACTCACATGAACGAACACCTGGGCCTGGCTGGAACTACTTTTCTTCGAAAAAAAGTAAAGAAAGAATACTTATGTGTTGCGAACGCTTTTTATAAAAGAATGGAAAAAAGTAAGAAAATGCCCAAATAGACCCAATCAAGTTAACATTCAACGTGTATGAAACAGTGATGAAGAATATCCAGAAACTTTAAATCGAAGACGTTCTGGGCAACTGCACATCTCTAGAGCAACTCTTAGACGTATTTTATCACAGCAACAGCACACACTCCCTGTGGCACAATTACTCTTTTAAATGGACCGAACTATCTCAAGATATTCAAAATTCAATTATCCAGCACGTTCACCAGATTTAACTGCCCCTAATGGATTTCTATGGGGTTGTCTCAAAAAACAAATGTATGTTAACAAGCCCCAAACTTTAGAGCAGCTAAAGCACAACATTCTATTTTTCGTACTTTTTGGCAAGACTTTGTCTTGAAGACTTATACCGTGTTCAGATATACCTTTTTAGTTGAGTCAATATTCGGTTTATACACAATTTAGCTAACTCAATTTATATTACTACTACATACAACATTCCACATGAACGAAAATGTACATGTATAAGCAAAATGTAAACACCTTTTGACACCTTTAAGGAATAAACACCTGGCTTTTCCACAGACCTAATGGATTGGCCTTTTTTTTTGTTGTTATTTCAGTAGCCAAATGTCAAAACACTTTGTTTAGTAAGTTGTGTTTTACTCACTAAGCACACTTGTGACAGGGTCGCATTTTAATTTTACTCAATATTTATAGCAATTTCGTATTAATTGAGCAATAACTAAATTGCAATTTTATATGGATAATTAAGCGCAATAATGTCATTTATTGCGTAAAACTCAATTAAGGTGCATATCTGAACACGGTATTAAGTAAATTTGTTTTTATGTTTTTTACTTTTTTTTTTTTTTTTTTTGGTGACCCTTCTTTGTACAACTTGAAGGACAAATGTAAACATAGAGCTTGTGCCACAGCTATTTTAATAACAATTGTGTTTTTTCATAAAAAAACATGTAAATAAAATTGGCCTAAGCAACCAGTGAAATGCACAAAGGAATAGCTTATCCCTTCAACAATAAATTTCAGTGTTTTTATCAAGAATAACAAAATCTTGTAAATTGAAAATGTATAATCAATTATAGCAAATTTCGATGCACCTTAAATGCAAATATCTTCAAAAATTGTAAACGGATTTAATAAAAATTAAATCAAATATCAAAATTTGGATTAAAAACCATAAACAGTTCAATAAATTAACCACACTCAAAAGAAAAATCATTCCATCCATACTCAAATTAATCCGAAGCGGTATTAATAGTACGGTGAGTACGGATTTTCTTGAATTAAGTACAGAAGGATTGATTCAAGTACGGATTTTCAATCGCAAAATACTTAAATCATCCATCCGGAAATTTTGGAGATAATTTGATAAAATTTGGGACATAAGTTCTTATTGGCACAAGGACCAAGCCTATTAAAGATGGGCCGAATCGTAGGAAGATATGGGGAAGTTTCTTCCTCTCAGAAACTATCAAACCGATATTAATGAAATTTAAAACATAGATAGGTATGCCTTTTTTAAAAAATAGGACCACAAGGGGAGATAGGGCAAGTTTTGCCTCTCGCACCGATTTTAATTAAATTTCAAACATAAATAGATGAGAGGCAATTTCTGCCTCTCAGAAACTTTCAAACCGATTTTAATGAAGTTTATAAACATAGATAAATCCATATTTATATGGAAACATAAGCATGATGGTTGGGCTTGACCGACTATACTTCCTTACTTGTTTTACTTGATTTAAGAATTTTATACTTATTTCAAGAAATTCCGGAATTGATTTTCGAAAAAAATCCCATTTAGGATTGTTTTCAGTAGGTTTTTGTGTTATTCGTACTTGAATTTGTGAGTCGTGTGTACGAGTCGTACTTAAAGTAATCATAAAAAACTTGATTTATCCCGAATGTTTTTCTTTCTGTGCACAATACTAATTATTGTTAACAACTAAGACACAAGCTCTATATTTATATTTGTCCTTCAAGTTGTGCTGAAAAAGGTCAACAAGAAAAAGAAAGACAAAAACATGAAAAACAGAAAAATGTACTTTGGACATAAAGAAAAATTCTTGACAAAAAATCCAAAAAAACCGAAGTAAGGAAGAATATGTAAATCAATTAAAAAAAAAAAAAATAATCATTCAAAAACAAATTTCGATCTACCAAAGTTAAATTACCATTTGGTTTAAAGATTACTGTTTGACTATTGACTGTTGACTTTTCAGCCGTCGGCAGTAGCGGTGAGTGTTAAACGGCAAACCCCTCTGAAGAGATTGTGTGGTTACAATCGAAACGTAACGCTTCCCAGCTCAGTCAAGAATGAAAAATTATCAATAAAATTTTAATTCATTTCATGTTGTAATAAAATTCCTTTCTTCATAAAAATAATTTAATGAGAAGTAAATTCAATGAACTTTAGCCTAATTAAAATATCAAAATTAGTGCAAGCGAACAAATATTTGGACAATTATTACGGCTCTTGACCAATTTAAAAGTTAGTATCAAGATACAAAACTCAGAGAACAGGATATTTTTTAGGTTAAACATTTGTTTAAAGGTAATTAGAAAATTATCGACTTTTAGACTATTGGGGGATTCACAAGGTGTCATAAAATCATATGTCTTAAAATAATAACATGAACAAATACGACTGTTGTGAACAACCCCTCATAATTTAGTGTGCTATTTTGAATTTAAGTCAGCTGATTTAAAACAAATATAAACAAAATAAATATTTACCTAAAATCAAAATGTTTTTTAATTTTAATCCATGAATTAATAAATAAAATTAGATCTTTCCAGACTATTTTCCATTTTTCAGACGCAAACCACAAATATTTTATTTTGTTTGTTTACTAAACATCAGAGTCCTAGGCCGATCAAATTTGACGCCGCAAGTGTTTTGTTGCAAAAAATGCTAGCCGCAGGTTAAATTCGGATGTTAGCCGGATAAAACGATACCATCAACGGCGACGGCTACAAAATCATAGCCGCTCGGCTCAGTTGCTTGGCGCAGGTCTCTTCTGATTAATTACGACAGCACAATAAACATAGCAAGCAAAGTTTTATTAATTTAAGATACTTTTTTTTACAATGCAACAACAATATTTTTAAACCATTGTAAAATGTTAGAACATTATGACAATACAACATGATAGCACACCTTGTGAATACCCCATATATATCAGGTTTTTTTTTTTGAATAAAGATGCATTAAAACGCCTCGAATATGGCGTAAAAAAGAGCTTTTTTTAACTGAGATATTTCGGAATCCTATTGTGATAAAGAAATTCTGCGTACATATTCGGTACATATTCCCACGGTTTCGACTTTTTCCAAATTTTGCTGGTGTGTGTAATTTTAAGACATTTTATTCAATATTTTTATTTTTTTGAAATTTTCCCGTTGTTTAGTATTAAAAATTTTAGAGAATTTATAATGGTATATTTATGTACAAAATAGTGAGTATACGAGTGTGAGAGACATGTAACGGTATTTAATAGAGATTGAATCAAATGTGTGTGTTTTGGCCTTTGAGTGTGTATTCTATTGTTAAAATTAATTGACATCCTTGTTAACAAGCTGCTGCTGGTGTTGCTGTTGCTGTTGTTGTCATTTTCTGTTTTTGTTGTAGTTGTTGTTTTTGTGCCCCTTAAAGCCTGTTAATGTATTTAAGCTGATACTGTTATTATTCTGCTTTCGTTGTTTTTGAAATGTTTACATGTGTGCTGAGAGTTAAAATACATAAGTGGGGTGTTTCGGTATCTATAAATTTGTCTAAATATTCGAGAGTGTAAGGCGGCAGTAGTAGTGTGTAACCCTTTATGAGCAAATAAACAGTTTTGCTTTAATTAGTATATATCCTTTAATGTAGGCTTTTAATTCGCTGTTATAGCAGCGTATGGAAAATTGGAAATATATTTTTTATTTTTTTTTCTTGGTAGAGCGAATTTTTATTAATGGTGATTTTTTTTCTAAGAAAAACATGTTATAGTATATACATATAAAACATTCTAATGTTACCCATAATCACCCGAAGTGCAACATGTTGTGCAACTTCAATAGAACAAAATAAGCTGCTTTTTTTTATCAGCTATAGCCTAGTACTCTGTTCAAATTTGTGAAAAATGTTGAGCAACATTGATTATTCCACACGAAAATTTTGGCATTTATCAATGTTACCAATCTTGCGAGTTTGTACAATTTGACGTTTTTATTCCTTCAAAGTATGCTACATTGTTTAGTGTATGTAAACAAACGCCACATGTATTTAACAAAAATTATTTTTTTTTAATAAAAAATTTAATAAAAAAAAGTAAATATGGATAAAAAAACTGTAACCGATTATGTTATTTTAATTTTTTATTTCTTTTTTTAATATTAAGTTCATATTTTTTGCTTTTGCTTAAAATTCCACGTGAAATAAAGGCAGCTTACATTATTTCGCAGTTGTAAAAAAAATGTTGCCAGAAACATTTCGGAACTTTTTCACAAAATAAACAGAGTACAACTCCATCAACATTATTTCGTAGATATTCCGCACAAGTTTTTTTCATATGCATTTTGACAGCATTTCACGTGAAATGTTGAACAGAGTACCAGGCTTATTACACTTTTATTATTAATGTGCTTCATGAGCGATTTTTAAAGGTTTTTAAAGCGGTTTTGCACTACTACGGTATGGAAAAAAATATTGACATCACTAACGGCTTAAAAAAGTTGAAACGATAATAATATACATACACTGAATTTTTTCATTTTAATATTTACATAAATATTTTTGTTTTAAAACAAACTTTTCACAAAATTATGAGTGGTATGAATTATGACAAACAAAATAAAACATTGGTTGTACAAACAAAGTAGATAGTAAGTACCAAAGTTGTACAACAGGGCAGTCTGAGCACCTTCAGTAAAAGTATGGGTAGAATATGCAACATTTTTTACATGCTTTTCATCAACATATTCACAAAAGAACTTGAACATTTTTTTCACAGTTGTATTTTTTGTACAAACGAACACAAAAATTTAGAACGTGTAACATTATTGCAACATATTTCTCAGAAAAAAATCGCCATAAGTGTATTAATAAGTATTTAAAAAACTATAAATTTTTCCTGAATAAAATTTGTATTTTTAAAGAATTCTTTATATTTCAATTAAATGCGTAGGTATAAAAAAAATCAGACAAAACTGCAAAGTATATACAAAATGTGAAAAAATTACCACAAGTAGAAAAGTATAGTCGGTCAAGCCCGACCAGTTTTTAAAAACAAATTTTCGAGAGGGTCCCATGGACAATCAATAACCCGCCAGAACAAAATTATGTTATAAGGTTAAGATTTATTTCATTAAAATATCTTCATCTACTTATATGAGATTTGTTTGCCTTAAAGCGATTTTAGGATGGGGCTTATATGAGATCTCTGGATAATTTTAGACTTACCAGAACAACACTTTTTCATGACATAGTAGATATCGTAATAATTACAATCGCCAATTTTTATGTTAATACCATTATTTAAAAGAAAGTTTTGGCATTAGTTAAAAGTTTTTTAAGGAGTAGTATTTTTATGGGATCAAAGGTTTAATATGGAATGTTTCCAATAAAATTGTGTAAGATGATTTAGATTGCACTCAAATATAATAAGTTCGGAGCAAAAGTTATCTAAATACCAACATATTAAATGGGTTAATGGGCACAAGGACTCCATTCCGGAAAGAAGCTTGTGCGAGGCTATGTGAAATTCTGAATCGATTCTTTCCATTTTCAGTAAACTTAGCCCTTGTGACAATTAGAATCCATGTACCGAATTTCATAAAATTCGTCAGCCTGTAAGCCAGACGGATGGACATCGTAACATTGACTCTGAAAGTGATTCTATGTTGATCGGTTTACTTGTAGGTTTTTATATGGCCAATATTTTAAGGTGTTACAAACATCAGTTCAAACGCATACTACTAACTTTTCTATTGTGGTGTAGGACGATGGTGAGGACGATAAGCATTTTTTCTAGCACTGTTTTTTTTACAATATTTACACATCGCTTTTATTTTGTCGTGACATCAATTATAGTATAAATATTTTTTCTCAGCTGTAGTTGGTTTGACTGACATCTTTTGCTTTTGTATCATTTCTAAAAATATTTTAATGTCTTTTTCACCGAATGTTAAAGTAAGTTGGCTTTTTATGATTCCGGTTTTTTATACTTCCCGGAAAAATGGGAATTTAATTTTACAAAATTGGAATTTATATTGAAGTCAAGGGCCTAATTCTGGCATTCGTGATCGAGAACTTTCTCGATTCGAAAGCAATTTTATTTCAGTCGATACTGAACGAATCGAAATGATTTTTTCAGTATTGTGAAACTCAAATGAATGCTTTACAATAACGAAAAAATAATTCCGATTCGTTCAGTATTGACTGAAATAATTAGATATTTAATTGCATTCGAATCGAGAAAGTACTAGATCACGACTGCCAGAATCTGGCCCCAGTATTGATAAGAACTTTGAACGAATATTAAAGAAAAGTCGGAAAAAACCTAATCAATTGTAGTAGGGAAAGCAACTGCCTGTTTTTAGAACGCGAGCGCAAAAGTGACTCGTTTAACTAACATTTAAAACAAAAACATATTTTGAAATTTTGTTTTATTTGTTACTTAAACGAGTAACCTTTGTACTTGCGTTCTTAAAACAGGCAAGAAGAAAAGACAAACTAACTGTTTATTGTTGTTGTTTTGCTTAAGCTTTGATATTGCTACAGGTAAAATTTTAAGTGCTTGTAATTCTGATTCGCCCTTCAGATTTATTTGTATAGTATCATTAGCTTTTCCAAAATCTTTGGAAAAAGGTTTCCTGATGATCTGGCCTAAACAACCAGTGAAATGCTCATAGGAACTAGCTTCTGCCCTTTCAATAAATTTCAGTGCATTTATCAAGAATAAAAATTGGAAATTTAGCACAAAACAAACTCTTGTTAATGAATAGAAAAGTTTGAATGTTAGGATTATTTATACAATAACGCAATTCACAAAGCGTTCTTTTGTTTAATTTTTGTTGTATGTGCTTTACTTTACAATTTTATAAACAACCAATAAAACGCAAAAGAACACTTTGTGAATTGCCTAAATACAACAAAGACGTTCCAACGTGTTTCGTCTTTCTGAAGAAATTTAATTTTTCCCCCCAGGTTTAATTCATGGTGGCAGCTTCGATATCAATTTGTTGTTTTCATGTATGTGCGGGCTTCCAACTCTTCGGTTTCCCTAAGGATTCGATTGGATGGCATTACTGGTGGCGTTGTTTGTGGGTGTTAGTAAAATTTGGCCGATGTAGTTTTCCTTGTATTTCTGAATTTCTGTTGCAACTGGTAGTTGATTGAAATTTTAGTATTAGAAATGTTTAAATAACTTTTAGAATTTTTGTTATTTTATTTAATTTTTTTTTTTAAGCTGAAACTCTAGAGATCCCAAAGACAAATTTAAAAAAAGCTACACAGAAAAAATTATTGCTGAATTATTTTCAAACAAACGCTTGTCTGAAAATTTTTTTTAATTTTTACAAATTTTTTTACTGATTCAATTAATATTTTTGTTTGATTTTTATCAAGGTATATTTACACAAGGTAGACTCATTGGGGAGTGTATGCATGTTGCTCTATAAAAAGAACCGAGTTGTCAAAATTGTCTTCATATAAAACAAAAACAATTAAACGCACACATGTACAAATTTTGTCTCATATACACGAAATTTGAAGTTTGGGTTCCAACTAGAGGTAAACAGCTGACAAACATATTTTAACCAACAAAATGTTGACAACTATTCAAAAATATAATATACGCGTTATTGGTTTCAAGTTTTCATAATTTTGATTGATTTTTTGCATACATATTTTTATTTGATCATAAGCAACACTTCTTTATGTCAAATATAAGTACAACAACAAGAAAAACGTAAATCGAATTAGAATTAGTCAAGGAGCCAGAATATATACTTTATGGGGTCTGAGATAATAAAAAAGTTTCACACGGAATGGCAAACTTAGTATACCCTCTTCACAACTTCTTGTGGTGTTGGGTATAAAAACATATAACATTTCAAAAGTAATTACGCCAAACACTTCTTTTTGTTATTTTAATGTGATTAAAAATTAATTATTGCATTTCAGTACTCAAGGCGGTCCAGTGGTTGGGAAAGGGTTAATTTCTTTCTAGTGTTCTTAGATTAAAGCCATATAGATTTACCTATTCGTTAAATATTTTTCACCCCAACATTTCTTCTGCCATACAACTCTTTTTTTTTTGGTTGTGGGTAAATTTTCTCTTGTTTTGAAAAAGTTTTGTGAATTTTTAGTGATTTATTTAGAACTTGTTTAGATTACAGAGGAATTTTTAATAAAACAACACACTCCCTTGTAAATACATTTCGTAAATGCAATTTAAATTGCTTCAATGTACAAGTTGAAAATTGTATGTTAATAAAAGGCGTTCTTGTAGTTTCAAATAATTTATTCAAGGTATTTGTACGCATTTTTAAGGTTTTGTTTATAAATTAACATTTGTACTGAATGTTTTCCTTTTTTTTCAGTAGTTTAAAGAATCGTTTTACTTTATACCCTGCACTACAAATGGTTAAGAGGGTATACTTAGTTTGTCCTTCTGTTTGATTTTTTTTTTAAATTTATGTATGTTCTGTGTCTATGAGTAATTCCAAGTAAATTTATCCATGGCCGTCTGTCTGTCTATCCGTTTGTTGTAAAACACGCTCATTTTCAAAGGACTCAATAAAAGAGAAAGAATTTGGTAGGAAATTGTTTCTAGTTATCCTAAGCAGTTTAGGATTTAAATCTAATACAATCTCGTTAGTAGGAAAAAGAGTAATAAGTCAAAATGTGGTAAAACCACCCAAACAAATTTATATTTCTGTTACAAAAACTAACATTAATTGGGGCGTAGTCTAATGATTGTCATTTAAGTTTACACTTATTCATTTTATATGACTAGAAATCATACAACTAAATTTCATGAAGATCAGTCCACAATTAAGCAATGGCCCCACATGAAGTCTTCTCTACGAAAACACTTAAGTACGCCTAAAACTGTAAGAAATAATGCTATTGTAAAAATATTTTGCCTGTAACAGTTTCATAAGACTAGAAATAATATTGCAAAGTTTCGTGAAGATCTGTCCATAACCTACCATGCACTGGTTCACACACTTCAGGTTTAGCTGAACAGGTTTTCTTTAATTCTCGTTTAAACTTGCGTGTACGATCACATTTTCTTTTGTCTTACCTTAAACTTATACTCATCTATTGTAATTATTAATTATATTAATTATTAATAATTAAAAGAGAAAAAAGTTAAAATCTCATAACTTGACGAGTTTAATTTAATGTATGTGAACGATCGCCATAGACCCCATATAAAGCTCGCTGTCGGAAAACACTTTCATACGCCTACAACCTAAAAAATAATGGCATTTTTTTATAAGACTGGAAAACATAAGGCCAAATATCGTGCAGATCGGGCAATAATTTACCATAGTCCTGATAAAAGGACAATTCTCTTAAACTACGTTGAGTAGCATAGCAACGAATTTAAATACTTTGAGGTCAGTATTTTTTTTTCAAAATTGGTTCATAACTTATAGAATTCATATAAATCCCACTTGTGAAATATTTTTATTCTCGGTGGAGGGTATTGAAGATTCGGCACAGCCATAAGTATAACTTTTTCTTGTTTTAATTTAAATGTGGTAATGTGAGGGGAAGGATAATACTTTAACCTGATGTATTGGGGTTACAAATAAACTAATGAACTTTGAAATTCAATTTAAGTTTGAGGAATTTTATTTTTGTTTACTTTAAGTATTTTATTGAAATAAAAAGATTTAAAGAATGTGGCGATATACATTTTATTATTTAGTGAAAAACTAAAAATTATGAGGCTTTTGGCTAATTATTGTGAAACATTAGTAAAGTATAAACTTATTCTGGCAAGTGCTGTCAACTCTTGGCGAACGAAAAATGGGAACATTTTTAAGAAAAACATGGCTAAACAGTTGATAAAATAATTTTTTTCCAATACATATGAATATGTACAAGAGATGTTTGTTTTTATACTAATTTTTTGAATTAATAATAAACGTAAAATTTTTTAATATCGAAAAATTAAAATCATCGATAGAATAAATTTTTTTTAAGCCACTTCATCTGTTTGCCTAAATGGATTTTGAAAAATTGTACATTAAATCGATTCAAGAAAATCCAAAATCATTTTGTAATGACTAAATAAGATAACAAATGGTTGATTTGGCAATACTCTCATTGGCCATCGTTAGCCATGACTGTAGCCCATCTTTCTGGCAACATGTGGGTTTCGCGCCAAAATAACCACACGGAAAGAATTATTTAATAAATACGTGTCGAACCAAGAAAATTGTTTCTTTATTAAAGAACATTTTACTAAATTCGAACAAAATAAGTTGAAATAAAGAAATTATTTTTAGATTTTGGATTTTCTTTAGAAAATTAACTTCTTTCCCGTGTAACTTTGTTTAAGAACCAGAACGAATCAAACCAAATTCGTGTACCCTGTTCTACATAAATCGATACAAATGATAGTCAGACGGGGCGTTGTAAAGTCTTTAGGTCGGGTGAAGTAAAACGTTCAAGCTACTGTTAATAGTTGTTGGTCTTACAAAAATTTGGCCGATCGTTTTTATGATAAAATGTTATGGCTTTACATCGGGCCCCTTATTTCGTGCGTTTTTCGGCCAATGTTCTCTTCAGGCGATTCAATTGTTTTTAGTCAACGTTCCCTCTGATCGTCAGGTCCGATTTCAGCATACATATTAGGGTATTCATTCGGTTGACGGTTAACCGATTAATTACTACCCGATTAACTGATCGGTTAATTTCAAATTGGCTTTTTTCGATTAACGATTAAACCGGTTAATTTCAGTCGATTAACCGATTAACCGATGCAACAAAAATTTCAATATTTTGTAGTATTATAACATATTTTTTTTGTGTTTTTAATTATTTGTTTCGTCTTATATACAAAATGTATGTATTTAGAAAATATTTTTTTATACAAACAAAGAAGGTGTTCAGTGATCTTCATTTTAACCCATTTTCTGCCGAACAGTGACTAAAGTTACAATGTTTTTTTTTTATCTGCATCATCGATCAGCAGGAATGTGGTGCCAATGGGTTAAATGTTTGATTGTCAACACCTTTTTTTTTTGTTTCGCGTTTCTCATACATATCTTCACTTATCAGTCTTTAAACAAAATTAACCGAAACAATTAGATGTGTTAAATATTTAAAAAAACTCTAATGGCATAATGAAGTATTTTATATGTTTAGAGAAATCTTGAAAAAGGACTGAGACATTAAGGCCTATTACGGTTCACAACTCAACTCAGTTGAGTTGTTATTTTTTAAGTTTTGTATTATGCTTTACAACTTTGCTATATTGCGGCGAACAAAAACATCAAAAAAATACAACTCAACACAACCAGTTGTCTGATTTACAACTCAACTGAGCTGAGTTGTGAACCGTAATAGGGGCTTTAATTCACGATAAGTAAAAGAATTTTTTCCAAGTCAAAAGGATCGGTTTAATCCTAAACATTTAAACCAAATTACTTTTCTAAAAGATTATTTTATAAGATCTCCTTTAATTATTGAAATAACCAATAAAATTATCTCAGATTATTTTTTTATAAACACATATTTGGGGGATTCACAAGGTAGTCATAAAGTCTTATGTCTTAAAATAATTAGAAGAAATATATATCGTCGGCTTAATATGCAAACCGGCTAAATCCACTTTTTATGTAAATTGAGATGTTGATGCCGTGAGGTAGAGAAAGATACGCCTCGTCGACCAGCATGTAGTTTTTCTTCTATTAAAGTCTTGTAGTGTGTAAAACTAACTGTATTTTTAATTTTCTATCAAGCAGCAAATAGGGAAAATAAAAAGCTTTTGGCCTCTCTTGTAAAATATGCTGAAAGTGAGTTAGCAGGTTTGCATATTAAACCGACGATATGACTGTTGTGGGCTATCGCTTATAATTTAGATTTCTACTGTACAGTTATGCCGAAACAATGAACACAGTATTAACATTTTTATTTTTATTTATTTTAAACAATTGTAAAATATTATTTAGGATATTATGACGATATGATTTGATAGCACACCTTGTGTATTAATTGAGAAAATGCATATTACATATTTTTGAATTGTTTTTTTGTTTGCTCGTTTGCTCGTTTAAGTTCAAGAATTTTTATGTTTGGCATGTTATTGTTTTTTTTTACTATATTGAAATTACTTAATTTATAAAAAAAACTTGATTAATCGGTTAACCGATCAAAAACAAAATTAACCGATTATTAACCGATTAAACCAAAGCCTCGGTTAATTAATCGAGCGATTAACCGATTAAAGCAAAAGGTCGATTAAATGAATACCCTAGTACATATACTAACTGACTGACTCACTGATTCATCATCGCACAGCCTAAACGCCTGCAGCTAAAAACTTGAAATTTAGATCAGTGGTTGGTCTCTCCCCAAATCAATCCATTTAAACGGGATTTTTTTAGGGGGTAAAAACGGGTAAATTCGGTAACGTTATATCTCTAAAACTAAAAGAGATACAAAAAAAGTTAATACATATCGATGTTCTTAAAAACAAAAAAGCGTTTTTTTTTTTTTAATTCGGCCCTTTTACGGAGGAAATGGGTAAATCCTATATTTTGGTACTTTTTTTTGGTCACTCCATATATCTTTTAAGCCCATAAACATAAAAATAAAGGTTATATCACATTTGAAACTAATCTGAAAAAATAAAAATACAAATTTGGTACTTTATCAAAGTTGTACGTTAAGGGGTGAAAACCGTAACTATTTTTGGTACTTTTTTTACAAAACATTTTTCGCCATTCATTGACATATACGTATTAAATTATGGGCTTCCATTACAGTATTAAAATTTTTGATGCTTCAATGGGGAGTAAATAAGTACCAAAAATGGGGAAATAGGAAAAAATAAATTTCTTTCTTGAGCTTTTTGGTTCTGCAACGGATACTTTTTTAACTATTGCTAATATTGGACCTAGAAACATAAATTTTAACATACAATATCCGGAGCGGATAAGAATCTATGAGGGAACTTTTTCGTACTTTTTTCTTCTTTAACTAGTACTTTTTGAAATTCCGTTAGTATTGGACGTAGAAACATAAAATTCAACATGCAATGTCCTGAGTTGATAAGAATCTATAAGGGAACTTTTTCGTACTTTTTTGTTCTTTAACTGGTGCTTTTTGAATTTCCGCTAGTATTGGACCTAGAAACATACAATTTAACACGCAATGTCCTGAGTAGAAAAGAATCTATAAGAGGGTATTTTGGTACTTTTTTGTTCTTTAACTGCAACTTTTTGAATTTCCGCTAGTAGAAGACAAGACCCTTCAGGCTTCATCAAACACAAATTATAAACTTGGCGCATTGAATATTCAACTTAAAACGGCACTTAGAGAAAAAATGTGTTTTAATATTTTAACAACAAATTACCATAATAATATGTATGGTATGGTATACTTTAAACATATTATGTCATCGCAACCATGTTATGTTTAATTAAGTTCTCTACAGGCAACCGCAAACATATTATTTCTATGCTTACAACCAATAATTTTATGGTTGCATTTTTATACTCGAAAAAATGCTACAAAAGAGACGTAATGTCGAAAATAGCAACTCTTCATTTTATGTCCGTCAAAAGTTGCTCCTGCTTTTGTAAGTTTAGTCATATTAAAACTATCTTTGGAAAATGAAGTTTTATAATTAATATTTGGTTTTTTATTAAAATATTAAATATTTTAATTGAAATTACTTTTTGATAATAAACAGGCAAGTGCACGGCCTAAAAAAACACTTAATTGACAACATCTTTTGTAAAGTTGTTGTTTTTATTTTATTTTGTTTTTCTTAACCTACTTACAACTACAATTTATGTTGAGAGAATTTCAACTAATTGTAGTGGGGAATGTAAGATGAGATAAACCCACTGTTTATTGTTGATGTGTTTTGTTTAAGCTTTGATATTATTACAAGTAGAACTGTTGCTATAAGTCTTATACGCTTAACAGTTTTATTTGGTTTAATATCTTTAGTTTTTCTAAAATCTTTATGGATGAAGTTTCCTGATGATCTGGCCTAAGCAACCACTGAAATGCGCATAGGAATAGCTTATCCCATCAACAATAAATTTCAAGTGTTTTTATCAATAATAAAAACTGGGAATTAAGCACGAATAACAAAATCTTTTGAAATTAAAATTTTGTATTCCCAAAAATTGAAATTACTTTTTGATAATATTTTAATTACCCATAAATTTTGTAGGAATTTTTGTACAGAAAAAATGCAACTTAAAGTAGAATGTTTATAGAGATCATGATATATTTAATTTTTCTGCAACCATACTGAATAAGTTACCGGTGACCATATGGAAACATATTTTTTCTCTAACTGTATCAACTTTAACACTCACGTATTTATGTTTATATTTTTTTTGCATATTTTTATGGTTAATAAAAATTTTTTTATTAACATAAAGAAGTTGTTGATGCATACAAAAACTTGCCGTTTAAATAACATTTAGTTGCAAAAAATACAAATATTATTTATTTTGCTTATTCTTAAATATCTCTATAAATAACTGCTATTTTATTAAAAATGAAAACAGTTTCTAATAGATGTTCGCAACTACATATTTATATTATGTCTCTTCATATGAATTTCACCTTTTGTTGCCATTCAATTGAGCTTGATGTATTTATAAAAATCATAGATGGGGGTAGTGCACTAATTTTGCAGTTTCAACTCACACTTGGTGATGGTGCAAAAATATATCACTAAACATGAGTGATAGTGAGGTTAAAAAAATTTTGCACTCAAAAAAAAAAAAAAAAAATTGTTTGATTTAAAAAAAAAGCGCAACTAAAATTGTTGCACTAAATTTAAAATCAAAAACTTGTTTTTTTCATGATTAAAGCCAATAATTATACCGTTATTGATAAAATTTCATTTTGTTTAATATTCTAGGCGTATGCATATCCTCAAAACCAAATCAAAAACCATGCACATACAAAATTACATTTTTTAAATTTTAATAAGACATTATTTGTATGCAGCTGTTTTGATTGCAAGTTCAAATTTTGCACTATTTGAATTGAGTACAGATTTTTGCATTCAGTCTGCGTTTAGTGATAGTGAAAAAATTTGCACTTTCACAAAATTTTTTTAGTGGTAGTTAAAAAATAACAATCATCACTAAAGATAGTAAAAAAGAGTGCAAACTAATTTTTTTTTTTATCAGTTTTAAGGCTCAGTTAGCCGGGAGACACAGTAGCAGTAACCTTACCGTAAAAAAGTAAGACCAAAAACAGATTGAGACGTAACATCTTACTGCTAACTATAATCGTTCTACTTGCTTTAGACCCCTTTCAGACTCGGCAAGTTAGTTGCGCAAGTTACTTGCCGACAGCAACAAAGTCTGTACACAATTTTTTTTTCTTTACCCCGACCTTACCGCTAACGTCAACAAACCAAGAGTTGCGCAAGAGACTTGCGCAAGTAACTTGCCAAGTGTGAAAGGGGTCATACATACAACAAAATGAATCAGCTGATTTGCAACGTTACTGTTACTCCCGGCTAACTAAGCCTTTATTTAGTGATAGTGCACTGCTAATTTTTATCAATATTTAGTGCACTACCCCCAACTATGACAAAAATGCAATTGAGTTTAACAAAAAAAGAACAATATACACATACATACATATGTATAATAATAATAATACATAGATATTAGAAAAACTTTTAATGCCACACGAAAATAAAAGAACATTTCATGTTGACCAGATAAAGAAATAAAATATAGAAACATTACAAAACTATTGCAATTGTTAAGTTGAAAAAGAAAAAGGAGAAAAAAAAAAATATAAAAGATGTAAGTAAAAAACCACATGAGTTTTATTTTCTTTTTTAAAGTTTTATAGAAAAACTTTTGACATATTTGCAATACTTAGTGCTCGTATTTGGTTTCGAAAGGAAAACTTTTTTTTAAAAAAGTTAAAGAAAAGTAAAAGGAAGTACATATCAGCAGTCTTTTTTCCTTGTTCATTCTTCCTCATGTTTCAAAGGAAGAAGAATATATTTCCTGGCTGTGTTTTTACACACCCAAACCACAATAGTGAAGGGGTATTATGCGTTTGTGCTGATGTTTGTAACATCTAAAAATATTGGTCCTAGACCGGTCATCTAGTATATCGATCGACCTAGCATCGCTTTCTGAGTTGATCTAACGATGTCCGTCCGGCTGGTTGGCTGGATGGTTGTCTGTCCATGTGATCTTGTGCTCAAACTACGGATAGCAATTTTTAAGATAATTTCATAGTATTTGGTACATACTTTTTAACTTTGTCGTAAAGACAAAGTTTAGTGAAAATGGTGTGAATCGGTTTGTAATTTCACAAAGCCCCCATACAAACTTCTTTCCGGAATAGAGTCTTTGTGCTCATAAGCCATCTTATTATTGCCTTAAGTTCCTTATAAATGTTGGTATTGACAAAACTTTTGGCGACAAGTACTTTAACGATAGCTTTCCTACACTAGAAATAGGCTCTAAAAAACGCGTTTTATGCGCATTGAATATGCAGTAAAAACTGGAAAATATGCCCTGAAAAATTTTAAAAATATGCCCTACAAAATCGAAAATTGCTCATTTGAAGACAAAATATTCAACAATTTAACAACAAAATTTTAAATAATATTTTCGCTTAAGCCCATATTAGGCTAAAATTCATATAAGAGATGTTTGCGCCGAATATTATCTAGATATTAACATCCATATGGGTTATTTACTAAAAGGGGTTTAAGATACGGTAGCTTAATTGTTAACAAATGTTAACATTTAAAAGGAAGTTAAAGCTATTTGAGGAAGAGAGCTTTCGGCAAATGTGGAACGATTCGAAAATAATTTAATTTGCAGTAAAATATTTTTGGGGCGAATTTAATTTAAATACCATCATAATTAGATAACTAACGGACACAAAGTCTTATTTGGAAAGCAGTTTTTATGGGGAATTAGTGAAATTATAGACCGATTCCCACCATTTACACAGACTTCGTTCATATTTGATAAAATTATCTACAAAATTGGAACTTGTACTTTGCGCACAAGGTTAACATGGACAGACAACCAACTCTCCCTTACGAAACTTTACTCTATGATAAATATAATCCCCAGAAACTATCGTGTCCGGAAAACTGTTAGGATTTTTCAAAATTTCGGTCCTTAACACCGCATACTCGTCCGATTTGAAAAATGGAGAATTAAGGTCAATTTCGGATGGTGGAAATGGTAGAGAAACCTCATCTATATCCAGCCGTGACCTTTCTATATTCTATTTCAAAATCAAAGCTCTGTAATTTCATGCTCCAGCGCCCAAGACGTCCTGATAAATCCCTTTGGGACATTAACCAGCGGAGGCTGGAGTGATCTGTAACTATTTTGAAGAGAAGGCCTTCTACATTAATATTAATTTAATTTAATTTTAGTAACAGAATTTCGAAAAAAAATTTTTTTTTGCTGCGAAAGCTCTTGAAGGCCTCAAAAAAAAAATGTGAAGATGACTCAAAATATGTCTTAAAAAGGCAAAATATACGTTATAAACTTAAAAAAATGCTGCAAGCATGCCCGTTTAACTAAATTATGCATAAAAATGCTGCAAACGGTAAAATATGCAAAAATATGCAGTAACAAATCGATGCCAAAATTCATAAAAAGAGCCCTTCCTAAAATCACTTAAAGGCAAACAAATCTCAGAAAAATTAATGGTGTTTTCTTTTCTACAAAAAAATGTGACATTTTATTTAAAAAAAAATGCAATTTGGTGTCTGTTTCTTAAAAATTTTGCTCCCGAAAAGGATGAGTTTTTTACAATAAAACAAGCCACCCTTTTTGGGAGCAAAATTTTTAAGAAACAGACACCATATTGCAATTTTTTTAAAATAAAATGTCACATTTTTTGTAGAAAAGAAAACACCATAAGTTATTTAAATAATATTCGGAACAATAAACTTTTACATAAATCTTAACTTCATCATATAATTTTGTTCTGGCTATTCCATGATTGCCCCATGGCTCCGTTATAGGATACTCTCTCGAAAATTTGTTTTTAAATACTGAGGTGTACGGTATCATATGGTCGGTCTTGAACAATTGTAATTTATTACTTGTTTATTGTTGACTAAGAAAAAACAAAATGAACATCTTTTTAAGGAAAAAGTTTGAACGACATATTAAAAGTTACAATAAAAATTTTACATGGGAAATCACGATTTTTGAAAAACTGTAATATTTCATAGTAAAAGGAATTTTTTCAAGTTTATAAGAACTAACGGAAATCAGCTTTCTTAACATATGTTGTTTTATCTAAAATCACTTATTTTGTAAATTTTATTTGCTCACATCATATTTTGCAGAGTTGAAGTCTTATTTGTGTTTATTAAGGATTCCCGCACAAAATTTTTTTTATTAAAAATTTAGAAAATAAAGCAAATACAAACTTTAGCTCACTTATGGCCTTCTGCTTCAACGGTTTTAACTTTTAAAAAATTAATTCTACTGAAATGTATCTGTCAAGGTACATTAACACAAGGTAGACTCATTTGGGAGTTTCGACATGCTGCTCTATAAAAATAACCGACTTGTCAAAATTGTCTTCATATAAAACAAAAACAATTTAACGCACTCATGTACAAATTTTGGCTCATATACACGAAATTTGACAATTGGGTTTTAACTAGGGTAAACAGCTGACAAACATATGAGCCAACGAGTCCACCTCGTGTAGTTGTACCATGGTATCTGTGAATTAAAATTTTATTTAGGAAATTAAGAGATATTTAATTAAAACAAGTTAGAGTGCTATATTGGGCTGTGCCGAATCTTTGATACCCTCCACCGACAGTTCGAATGTTTGAGGAGTAATATCTGTATGATGTCTTTTTATTATTATTATCTTAAACTGTGACGATTTGTTATTAATTATGGTTTTAGGAGACTAAACTGTTTTCCGGGAGTAGGGCATATATGGGGCCTAGGGTAAATTATGTACCGATCTTCACGAAATTTTACAGTGTCATTTCTAGTCGAATAAAACGGACTTGTGCAAAATCTTATGTCATTCCGTGCATTTTTGCATCATTTATGTTAGTTTTTGTAACAAAATTATCAAGTTTTCGAAGGTGGTGGTTCCACATTTTGATTCATAGCTCTGGTCTTACTGAACCGATTTTGCTGAAATTCAATCCCAAACTGCTTAGGATAACTACAAGCAATTTGACACCTAGTTTGCTTATTTCTTTTGAGTTTTTCGAAAGTGAGGGTGTTTTCAACAGACGGACAGACGGACATGGCTAAATCGACTTAGAATTACTCAAGCATCCAGAATATATATACTTTATGGGGTCTGAGATGAATAATAAAAAAGTTTCACACGGAATGACAAACTTAGTATACCCTCTTCACAACTAATTGTGGTGGAGGGTATAAAAAAAGAAATAAAAAATGTGTCAAATATAAAAAGTTCGAAAAAAACTTTTAAAATTGTTTCTTCTATTCCGTGAAGTGCAAAGGTTCGGGGAAACATCTTTGGTACATGATTATTAAAAAAATGTTAAAGGCTTTTTACTTATTGTTTGTCCTGCAAAATTTGTCTTTCTTTTTTTTTTTAAATTTTACTGCGTATATTTAGGTAAATAAAAGACATATATATATATATTAGGGCGATTTTTTTTGATGAAGCTTATAGCAAAAACGTAATCTATAGGTGATTCTGAGAAATCTGAATCTGTATTGATACCAATATTTTTTTTATTTTTAGTAGAGATATTAGGAATGTTTTGTCGAAAAATAGCCCAAAATGAACTTTTAACTAATAAATTCTAAATTTTCTTCGATTTTTTTCGAGATTTTTTTTTTTGCAGATTATGAAAGTTCAGATAATTTCCAACAACTTTTATAACGATAAATTTTTTGTTTTTCGAACTCCTTTTTGTAGGAAAATCGATCTGAAAAAATCAAGAATTTCAAGGTTTCAACAAAAAAACACTATTTTTACATTTTTAATTCAATTTATTTTTAAATATTTTATTCTCGACCTACAATTTAATGTTTTAACGTGGTAATATTATTTTTTAAGATCCTTTTTACTTTCCATTCGAGGAGTTTTCTTACGACTTTCTAATGTCACTGCCATAACTCCTTTACGATTCTTTTCTATCAATCGTTTTGAAACACTCGTTAATAATTGTACATGTCTTTCTGTTCCTTGTATGTGCATTGGAATTTGTGGATCAGCCAGTGGTGGTTCATCGAAATCTAATTATTCTACCAAGTGATCATATGGAATCTGTCGAGTAAATGCTGGTTCAAAAAATATATCGTCGTTATTTATTTATATATATATATATTCAATATTTAACATCTGTTTATAGTTCAAGCTAATGTTCATGATCCATCATGTTCATGACACATCATAGCAAAATTTAAGGCATCGTATTTTTGAGTATAATGACGTCGTCTCATTTGAACAGTTGCTTCTGGAACTTCTGTTGTTGCTTCATTTTCATCTTCATTCATGTGTTATTCAGGTGGTTCGTATCTTGGATCATCGGTACCAGTTGTTAGTGTTGGTATTGTTGTAGCTACTTCTTCAACGTCTTCCGTATATTCAGGTCTTGTGAATTTTCTATCATTATGCTGGTCCATCATAAATTCTTTTAGATGTTCTGGAATCAATCCACACGAGCTTCTGTTGTTTTTAGTTTGCAATTACATTTGCAAATATAAAATAATTCGTTTATTGAATCAACAAATGCTTTAAATTCATCTCTTTTGTTTCTATGTTGTACATGTTTCTGGTATTTATCAAGCAAACCAGTTAATTTTTTCTATTAACGATTTCAATATTTAATTTACACCAAATTTGGATAAATTTATCTGTTACGTGAGGAGTAAAAGCTTTATACGAGAACATTTTGTTTTCAAATTTAGCACGATCACTTAAAAAAAAATAATATTTTAAAACGTCACATTTAGTAGGCAAACTAAGATCATTTAAATCACTTGACAAACCAAAAACAACAATATCTTGATGAGGCATGTTAGTCAATCTAGAGTCAATGCTTGTTGATGCTGTTGCTTCCATTTGCAAAGACACCGCAGACGATGTTGATGGTTCTTGATTATCCATAATAACTTTGATATTATCACTCTTTGATTGTGTCACACTAAATTTAAAAATAAAAAAAAATATTGGTATTGTGATAACCGAGTTTTTATTTAAGTATTTTGGCAAACTGCGTGCTCATTGCACGATGAACGATTAAGGAAGAAGGAAGAGCAAGCTTGGCAACGTTTAGTGTTGGTAAACGTCATTATTCATTAATATCATTCGTTATTCATAATCTGCAAAAAAAAAAATCTCGAAAAAAATCGAAGAAAATTTTGAATTTATTAGTTAAAAGTTAATTTTAGGCTATTTTTCGACAAAACATTCATAATATCTCTTCTAAAAATATTGGTATCAATACAGATTCTGAAAGGTGATAAAAATACCTTTCAAACAAGCCCAAATTTACTATAATTCTATCCGATTTTTTAATGAAATTATTTAATGAAATTATTCTGTGTATATATGGAAAAATATCTTTTTTGAAAACCCGACTTAGAGCTATGGTCTCTTGAGCAAAATTTCTCAGAATCACCTACAGATTACGTTTTTGCTATACGCTACATCAAAAAAAAAAAAAAAAAAAAAAAAAATTAACCCACCCTAATATAAAGGGTGTTTTTTTAAGCCCGATAGAACTTGAAATTGTAAAAAATAACACAAAAAATTAAATTGTAATCAAAATTTTTTTTTTATTCGAAAGATCAATACGTGACATTAACATTTGAAAATGATTTCGGGCATATGGGCACCGCGGCTGTTCTTGACGAAGCGCATTCTGGGCGTCCAATTTTGGGCCACTTTTTCGAGCACTGCTGGCCGTATGTCACGAATAACACGAACAATGCTGGCCTCCAAGGCGTCAATTGTTGCTGGTTTATCAGCATAAACCAGTGACTTCACGTAGCCCCACAGGAAATAATCGAGAGGTGTCAAATCGCACGACCTTAGAGGCCAATTGACAGGTCCATTTCTCGAAATCAACTTATCGCCAAATTTTGATTTCAATAAGTCGATGGTTGCGTTCGCCGTATGGCACGTAGCGCCATCCTGTTGAAACCACATCTCCTCCGGATCAATGTCATCCATATTTTCAAACAAAAAATCATTGATCATGGTGCGGTAACGATCTCCATTGATAAGGTCCGATGATGCCACCAGCGTGAAAACCGCACCAAACGGTGCATTTTTCTGGATGTAATGGAGTCTGTAGGGTCTCTTGTGGATTGGTCTCGCTCCATATGTGGCAATTTTGCTTATTAACAAACCCGTTAAGCCAAAAATGCGCCTCATCGCTGAACACAATTTCAGCGATGAGGCGCAATATAAGTTGCGCGAATCGACGACTGATTTTCAAAGTAAATTTGGATAATTTCGTAGCGTTGTTCAAGCGTGAGTCTATTCATGATGATTTGTCAGAGTATACTGAAACGATAAAAAAAATATTTCATCAAAATTTAATTTTTTGTGTTACTTTTTACAATTTAAAGTTTTATCTAGCTTAAAAAAACACCCTTTATATAAATTTGGCTTAAAATAGTACGTTGTTTCTTAAGAAAATTGTAGTTGTGACATTGGGGGCATTCTGTAGAAAAGAAATTAAAAATATTAATTTTAAAAGTATTTTTCCTAATTCTTCTATAGAGTGGTCCAACCATAATGCACCATGGCAATTGTGAGTCACACCTTAACGTAACGTTGGCTCTTTTGCGCGAGAAATTCACTGACAGTGTTGTCTTACGTCGTGGCGATGTAAATTGGCCGTCATGATCATGTGACTTGACACCGTTGAACTTCTATCTTTGGGGATATTTTAAAGAAAAAATCTACGTCAATAAGCCAAGAACAATTCAAGAGCTAAAGGATGAGATAATTCAACTACATTAACTACATTGAACCTCAGTTGTGTCTCGGAGTCATGGAAAATATGCTCTATCGAATAGAGGCATGCCACCGAAGCCGTGGCGAGCATTTGACCGATATTTTGTTTCACACATAATTGTCATAGATACTTCTAAACCAGGGACCGTAACGGTTATAAGTGATATCAAAAAAGTTATTTTTTAACAGTTATTTTAAGAATTAAAAAAAAAACTCAATCTTTAACAGTTATTTTTCAACGTAAAAATAAAAGGTCGAATAAACTCTTAAAAATGGAGTTTTATTTTGCCATCAAAAAATAAAACTCATTTAGGAGTTTTATTTTTTCTGTCTAAAATAAAACTCATTTTTGGAGTTTTATTTTTTCCGTCTAAAATAAAACTCATTTTAGGAGTTTTATTTTTTCCGTCTAAAATAAAAATCATTTTAGGAGTTTTATTTTTTCCGTCAAAAAATAAAACTCATTTCAGGAGTTTTATTTTTTCCGTCTCGTTTGAGTTTTATTTTTTCCGTCAGAAAAAATTTTGCATATTAATACAATTTCATTGCAAAAATCTGATTTTTTTCAATTAATTAATTTGTTTTTGGCATTTAAAAATATTTTCAAGCAAATAAATTTTCAATTATCAAACACCAGCAGATTGGTCCGCTATATTTTCGTTAATTTGGCAACTTTTGTTTCTTTTTTTGAATTTAGTTATGTTTTACTCATAGTGAAATAAGTACAAGGTATGTTAACTGCGGAGAGTTGTCATATACGCTTGTTGTAATATTATGGGTTTTAAAATTGAGAACAAATTTTATAATGACTATTCCTTGTATTTATTCTGCCATGGTTTTAATTATGATGCAGTAAGGGGGTGGGCTCACAAGGCCAGCTGTTTGCAGTGTTTTTCTTCGTGGTGTGTCGTTTGGTTTATGAAGGCGAAATGAGTTTTATTTAAGACACAAAAATACTCGTAAAATGAGTTTTACTTTATACGGAAAAAATAAAAGTCCTCAAATGAGTTTTACTTTAGACGGATAAAATAAAAGTCCACAGATAAGTTTTATTTTAGACGGAAAAAATAAAACTCCTAAAATGAGTTTTATTTTCGACGGATAAAATAAAACTCCACAGATAAGTTTTATTTTAGACGGAAAAAATAAAACTCCTGAAATGAGTTTTATTTTAGACGGATAAAATAAAACTCCTCAGATAAGTTTTATTTTAGACGAAAAAATAAAACTCCTAAAATGAGTTTTATTTTTGATGGAAAAAATAAAACTCCTAAAATGAGTTTTATTTTTGAAGGAAAACATAAAACTCTTTTTTTTTAAGATCACTACAGATTCTGAAAGAGCTCGTCAGTTCGAATCTATTGGTATATGACACTATAAGTCTCCGTTGGCGCTAACATGAAGAGTTTTTATGTTAAAATTTTCCGGATAACTGTTATTTACGGTCCCTGTTCTAAACTAATAAAAAATATTAGTAAGTTTAATATAAAAAAATGTGTGTAAAAATGCTCCTTTTTTGGAGTTGTTTTTGAAATTTTCCTTTTGCCTTAAGTATTTAAACTTTTAAGGAAAATATTTGTTTTTCAGAGTTTTTACAAAAAGATTTCATTCAATATTTTAGTATTTTGAACGCAAATTTTAAAAAGATAATTCCAGTTTTCTTCTTCTTAAAAATTTTTTACAAAAAAAAAAAAAAAAATTAAAATTTAAAATTTAGATTTTCCCTTTAATGGATGTTTGCAAAAATAATTTTTGCTATTTTTACTTGTGTACTTATTTTTTCCGGATACTACAATAATGACTGTATGAAATTATCGCTTTTCTTAACTTTTTTTGTAGAAAGTATCTTGCAGCTTTCCTTTCAAAACCAAAACCTTTTACTGTAAAAAATAACTTCCTGCTTGGACCAACAGATAAGCGTAATGTTTAATGCTTTTAAGTCTAATAAAAAAAAAAAAAAAAAAAAACCAGAGCATTATTAATCTTAAAGGAATAAAAAGAAAACGGCATGATAGATTTAAATGTCTTTAAGAAGGTTGTGTTTATAACTGCCACTTTTTCTTATCGACCCACTCTCTTTTCCTAGACCATTCTTCTACACCTACACAAGCTAACGAAAGCCTGCTGGGAAAGCAGTGGTATGAGTAGAAGTGGCAGTGACAGTTTTTAAAAATCTTTTGAATTTGTGACCTTTTTTTTTGTGATCTCTCTGTAGTAGTTCTAAAGTATTGTAGTGTCATAGTTGAATACAAAAGAATTTAATATCGTTCTTTTCTTCCAGGCTATAAAAGAGTGTGTGAGTGTGTGTTAGTTGTAAAATTACAGAACGCAATAAAATATGAATAATAACCACAAAGAAGGAAAATATTATAATAAAAGGTAATGAAAAGTAAACAGTTTTGCCAAAAAATAAAGAATAATTTACTTATTTTCAATTTTGTTTTTATTATTTTTGCAAAAAAGGAATGTCAGGGACGGATTTTTAGTTTTTTTTTGTTTGACATGTTAATTATAAAGAAGGCACGAAGATTAAAAGGAAAAACTGTAGTTGTGGTCTTATTAAAAATTGCTTTAAAGGATTTTTTTTTTATTTTCTCCACCTAAAAACAATTTTTATTTTTAAAAATTTATTTTAAATAATTTGTTCATAACAAAACGCAATAATTACATTTTGAAGTTTTTTGATTTTTTGTTTGAATCCTATTCCACACATTGAAATCTATATTACCTTTATTATAAAGCATTCCAAAACTCAATAACTACCCAATAAAAAATTGTGCTTCGAGCGAAGCAGGTTTGTTAGGGAGTAATGTAAGAGATTCGCTTACCATCTCGCTTACGGAAGGCATGAATTTTATATGGTGAATGCATTTTTGACGCAATAAGCGCTTTATTCAACGCGTATAAAAACTGGTGAGGGCAGCTATTAGATTTACTCACTGATCGTTTTTAACAAGTTTTTTTAATATTCTCCCTTAAAAGCCTGCTTCGTAGTAAGGGAATGCCGTGGCACTTGAAATTTTATTTTTTTTTATAAAACTTGTTAAGAGTTCGTTAACTTACTTTATTGCATCTCTGTATGTCTTATTGCGTAGCGCATAATTACGCGCTTGTTTTTTTAAATGTACCATTAGTGCTTCGCAAAATGATAAATTTTTTTATTGGGTACACTGCAATTTAAAATCAAATATAATGGTTCATAGCAAAATGCAATAATTACACATAAAAACGTGTTTTCATTTTTCTACAAGTGGTTGCAATTTAAATCAAAATGATTAATTACAAATCTATTCAAAGCAAAAAGCAGAAATTCCAGCCCTAGTTCAGATCAAAACGCAATATTTTCATACAGTTCAAAGCAAAATTAAATAAATACTATGATTCGGACCAAAACGCAATAACTCCAAATTTGATATCCAAATAACTTTAAAACAAACTGTCAAATAAAATATTTAATTTAAGATTAATATTATTTTTCGAAAACAATAATACCTCAATAATTGTTTTTCAAAAAAATTATATGCTACGTACTTAAATTACGTTTTGTCGTCCATCCAAAAAAATGTTATGATGTAATTATTGCGTTTTGTTGTGGACCTCCTCATTTACACTCACAATATTATTACAGTAACGGACTGTAGTTTTTTTTAAGAAGTATTCCGTTTAGTCATTTTTAAATTGATAAACATTTAAAATTCCAGGCAAATTTATTTTTAACTGATTCTAACATTTATTCAAAAAACTAAGTGCATATAAATACGGATTTTCAGTTGCAGTTAATATTGTCCATTGATTAAGTTAAATTCTTCTATATGTAAACTTAAATGAAAATAAAATTTAAAATAAAGAAAAGTTCATTTAAGTTTTATTGTCAAAAATTTAACCCCATATTCCGTAAAAACAAATGAATTTTGAGTTATTTTATATAAATTAACTATCAGAAAATTAACTACATTTTCCGTAAAAACAAAGGAATATTCAGTTATTTTATTTAATTTAACTACCAAAAAATATTTTAAAGTTTGTTTTTGATTTAAATGTAATTTAAGCGAACGAAGTCTTCGTTCGAAATCTACGAACAGGCTCTAAGTCTTCTTTAAAAGCTACCTAGTAAAAAATTTTCAGGTTTCTACATAAAAGCAAGAAAAGTACATCAGCGCTGATATATGCGCCGGCTTTTACATACTACTAAGAAGCAGCAGAGAGGCCCATACCATTAATATAAATTTTTAATTTAAATAAACAAAAATTATTAAAAAACTTTGCATTATCGCTTTTAAGTAAGCAGGTTGTAAGTGAGTAATTCAAATTATTATTTTAAAGAAAAAAATCACTAACAATGTTCTAAGTAAGTGCTTCTGTTATTCCCTTACATGGAAGCAGGTTGTATTGCAATGATTTTAAAATGTCTTTACGATCATTCCCGAAATATTACCGAACATAGAAATTACGTCATCTAATTCCTATCCTCTCCTATCGTTGTCTTATTTTTTAAAAAATGTAAAGCTAATGTTTTCATATAAGTTAAAGTTTGCTAGCCTAGTTTCGGAGAGACATAAACTACCACCTAACTCACCACGAGGTCCTAGTTTTTGAAAAATATAAAGTCTCAAAACATCTTCAAAAATTGCCTTTCTAAAGAAACCGCTTGGAGCACATTGGTTGGATGGTTTCAGAGTCTATTACGGACATAGACACATTTTTTGTATTTTATATATACATATGTACAGGGTGGGCCAGAAGTAACGCATGCACCAATAGTCACGCCTGCGTATATAAATTGAATAACTTTTTTGTTTATTAATATTTTTTATTGTTTTTTTTTTTTAATATAATATTAGCTTTGTACGGTCTAAATTTAAATTGGCGTGTTTTTTGGCCCACCCCGTATATAAAAGATAGAAGATAACAGATTTAAGTGCTTTGATTCTTCAAAAATTCTACTCTGAAAGTTCTATTAACAATTCAAATTTTCCATCTCTGTTCTGTAACAAAGAAATGTAGAAAAGTGGAGCCAACAATTGGTTCAAATAATTTTATGAGGAATTTGTTTATATGTATGTATATTCAAATTGTTAGATATAAAGGGTGTTTTTTTAGAGTGTCACAGTTTTGAGTTGACATCACTGTTTTATTTGAGCACCCATTTAAAGCTGATAGTGGCTTTTTGTTTAGTTTGCTTTGAAATTTCATTATGAATCGACTTACACCAGAGCAACGCGTGCAAATTGTTGAAATTTTTAATCAAAATAATTCTACGAACGGACTGAAGCACTATTTCATATTGATTTTGAATTTCCATTCAAAATTGTATTTTCCGATGAAGCCCATTTCTGGTTGAATGGGAACGTAAATAAGCAGAACTGTCGAATTTAGAGTAAGCACAAGCTTTTGTCGAAACACCATTACATCCACAGAAAATTACGGTTTGGTGCGCTTTTTGCTCTGGCGGAGTCATTGGCCCATATGTCTTCAAAAACGAGGATGGCCAGAAAAGTTGTTGAAAATTGGTGTTCCATATTGCGCCTTCTACGCGCCAGCCGTGGTGGCCACATGGCTGACATCATATTTAAACATTAATTTCATAAAAATTTCTTTCCAATAGAGCTCGTTTCATTGATATTATTATGATTTAAACTTGTGCCACTCTATAAAAAACACTTTTTGCAATCTGGGTTGTAAATTAAAGCAAACATTCTGCTCCAAATAAACAAATGAGTGCTAAAAAATAATTTGTTTACTCTCTAAATTGTCTTTATTTTCAGTTGTGTGTACAGAACGCTCGGGGCTTAATTAAATTTCATTCAATAACTAACTAGAAAGTTTTACCCAAGTTTTATTTACCAAAATATTTTACATTACAAAGTTTTAAAAAAAGTCATACTTAGTAAATATTACAGCATATCTTTTGAGTTCTTGTTTAAAAAACAATTTTGTTTAGAATTTTGCAGCACCTATTTCTATTTGAATTTAATTTCATAGTACGATTATTGTAAAAAAAAAAATATGAATTATGAGCAATAAAAGATAAACAGAAGTAACATAAACAAGAATTCATGATAAAAAAGAAAATGTCAAAAAATATAAAGAATTTTTGTTATAGGCAAAGAAAACATATTAGCGGAGTTCAGTATTTGTTGCAAATAAATAGTATTAAGAAAAATCCAAATGCAAAATGTCGTAGCTATTTTTTTTAAATCCAGCAACAAAACACAAAGAGTTTCCGTTAGGTTTCATGAAGGAGCTGCGATATTTTGCATTTGCTTTTTCGCAATACTATTTGCACCAAATATTGAACTCTGCTATTATTATTTTTATTTTACAATAAAATAAAAAAGGCACTAAGCAATTTGTTTTACTTCAAACTTTTAAATTTAAATGCCACAATAGAATTAAACTTAAATATCTTGCCTATCCACACTTTTATCTAAATATATTTACATATTTTTTCTTTTAAAAAATACTTAAGAAAACAAAATTTAAATCTTGTTTTTTATTTACTTTTTTTTTGCCACATTTCCATTAAGCGACTCATACACTTGCAATAAAATTGTTCAATTTTACGTATTCTACAATTATATCGCCAATGTGTATATGATATACGAAGGTGGCACAATATATTTATTTATTTTATTTATTTATATATAATTTATTTACATATAATATTGGCAACAATCAAAAGACTTTTGATTTTTATTGCACAACGAAAAGAAAGTGAAATGTATTGGCAACATTGTACAACGCTGTTTATGTTATTCTTATAGATAATGTTCACCTTTTTATTGAATGAATGAAACCATTGTGCGACTTATTGCATAATATAGGACAAAATGGAAATAATATGGCGAATATCATATACAATAATATTGCAAGTGTATGGGCCGCTTTAAGTAAAATTCCCTGGGGTCGTATAAGTGTTGTGATAATATGTAAAGACTTTGCTTGCGTTAGCATAAATTATACGCACCATAACACATGAAATGGCCAAATAAGAATAAATGACTCAGTCTAGGGAAAAAATAAAATAAGTTTTTAAACTTTATAAATGGCCCAGTATAAGAAAATCACAAAAAAGGAGAAACAAAACTGCGGTAAAAAATGCAACTTTTTTTTATAATAATCAAACAAGTAATACAATGTTATCAGAAAGAAAGTTTTGCTGAATGTCTTTTATTTTTGTATGTACAGGGTGGCGCAGAATGAACTGTATGGCTTGAATTCTTTCTTACTTTTTAGTAAATTTTTTTTCTTTGTTTTATTTCCAAAGTTTTGTGAAGAAAATTTGAATAATCGAATTATCTTATTTGTACGCAATTCATTTTGGATTAACATGCCAACTACAAACAAATCATTGTCATCACTAATTTTTATCGAAGCTGTAAAAAAACAAAACAAATAAGAAAAAAAACATAAAATCAAGGCGAATTCATGTAATATGAATTCGCCTTGCATAAAATTGTAAAAAAGTTGTATTTTGTGAAATTTAACACAACAAATAAAGAAAGAATATATAAATAGTTAAAAACGAGACATTTCAAATTGTTGATTGCTTTTGTATTCATTTTTAATGCAAAAAATTTGCATTAATGTAAGAAGAAAAGTTCTTGAATCAAGAAGATGCCGTGTGAACAGCGTAATTTGTATTCGTAATTCAAAAAGCGAACAACGTTATTCAAGATGCCGTGCGAACATAGCATTAGAATATGGACAGAACTTAAGAGGAGATTAAATACAAGACTTTAAAGGAGGTCATATGCGAGACTACAAGATTTTGAAAAAGACTATAGATGAGACTATAGACGAGAATATAGACAAGATTGTAGGCTAGACTTCATAAAAAAATAGCAGATGAGACTATGGATGAGACTGTGGACAAGACTAAAGAAAACACTATAGACGAGACATCAGATCAGACTACAGCTAAGATTATAAACAAAACTATAGACATAAGTAAAGACGAAACTTTACATGAGCCTATAGAAGAGACTGTAGACGAGACTAAAAACGAGATTATGGGCGATACTCAAAACAAGACTATAGAAAAGATTTTTAAAAAGATAACTGATGAGACTACAGCTGAGTCTATAGAAAAGACTTTAAATAAGCCTGTAGACGAGACTATAGCAAAGACTCTAGACCAATATTAAAAATGCTGGCAGGCTTTTTTTGTATATAAAGGGTGGCGCAGAATGAGCCGTATGATTTTTATTCTGTGTAACCTTTTTAATTTTCGTTTTTTCTTTGTCTTTTTTCGGCATTTTGTAAAACAGACTTGGTAAGTTTTGGAAAATGTAATAAAAAGAGCACGTTTATGCGAAGCAGAAAATAGACATTACTTACAAGATTTAATTTTTCAAAGCTAATTGTAAAAATTCCCCAATAATATACTGTATCTAAGAAAGTAATAATAATCGCATAAATACAAAATTTATAAACTATTTCAGCCTTATAGTCCATTCTGCGCCACCCTGTAGCTATATGCATTCTTAATGTCAAGCTCCATATAAAAACAATTGAGTGCCAGCATAACTCTCTCTGATGCATAAACCTTATGAATGTGCCTTAGATCAAACAGAACCCCGTTAACACCTCATTTATTTGACACAAACATTTTTTGTAAAAATTCGTCTCGAATCAGAATCAATTTAAGGCCCGTTTTCACAGCTAACCGATAGCTAAAGGTAGGATTTTATCGGCCGTATAACTTTACTTTAACCTACCAGGTAGGATGAACCTTTATCTACTTTATCGCTCACTTTAGGTTAAAGTAAAGTTTTAATAATGGAACACTTTTTATAAGGCCGTTTAAAGTCTACTTTTAGCTATCGGCAAGTTGTGAAAACGGGCCTTAGTTTTTGAAAATAAAAAACACAAGCCCTAGTATAATAAGTACCAGGTAGGTTCATTAGGGAGCGTTGTCATTAATTTCCCATATAACATCAATTTAATTTATTTGATTTTTGAAGCTTGTTTTAATTTTTTTTCCTTATTTTCTTTTGCTTGTACTTATTCTACCATGGCTTAAACAATAAGATTATAGGGCTTTGGAAGTAACCGCCATCGATTAACAAAGCCCATAATAAGGCTTTGTCAATTTAACATCAATTTTGCTTGTTTTGAAGTTCTACACTCAAACTATTATGCAGTTAAATTCAAACGAAAATTCATTTTAAACAACTTAAAATTCTTTGAAAAACGGATCATTTACATTTCATTTACAACAAATGATTTTTACATTAATTTTTAATTATTGTATTTATTAAACAGCATATTCCTTAAAATTGAATAGTTTTTACTCATAAAAAATATATTTTAACCGGCAAAAATCAAACTACATAAAAAAATAAATACGGAAAAAGATTATTTTTTGGTGGTTTGTTTTTTGAATAACAAACATAAATGTTAAAATATAAAATTATTCGTAAGATAACTAAATTTTTTTTTTGAATTTTAACAGAACGCAAAACGAATTTAATACCCAACAATCAGTTACTGCAATAATTTTATGAGTGTATTTTGTCTCATCGCTTATAATAAAATTTTAACTTTTTTTTTAATAAATCTTCCTAATTCACATTATTTTAATTAGCATTAAAATTGTAGCTGATATAAATTATTTAAAATAAAAACTGAATTAAATCGCTTTTTACACACACGAAAACAAAAGATATAAAATTACTTGGAATATCAAATATGTTAATGTCATCTATAGACATGCAAACGCCATGGTACCCAAATTATTTCCCTAATGACTGAAATAAGGTAATTGTTTATATTAAATGAACATTTAAATCAAAGTTGTGATTTCAATCCATAATGTATATGTAAAAAGTTTATGTACATAAAATGACTAAATCGTAATCAATTTAGTCATGCTAACAGAGTGACATGGAACTTTTCCAACAAATCAGAATTTGATGGGATTCTGGTTATAAACAAGACTGTAGGCGAGACAACACTTTTTATTTTAGATGAGACTATAGGTAAGATTATAGGGGAGAGATACTAAATGAGATTAAAGGCGAGAGATAAATGAGGCTTAAGACGAGACTGTAGACGTAACCATAGACGACAATTAAGGCGAGACTAAAGATGAGGCCTAGACCGAAACTATAAATGAAGCTATAGATAAGACTATAGAGAATATAGATGAGACTTTGGAAGAGACAGCTTATGAAACTATACACGCAACCCTAGACAAAACTATGGACGAAACTTTTAACGCAACTATAGGCAAAATCATGCATAAGATTTAAGATGAGACTTAAGACAAGACTATACAGGAAAATATAGTCAAGCTATGGAACTGTAGACGAGAATATAGGCGAGTCTTTATAAGAGTGCTGAGGCTATAGACAAGACTATGGACAAAACTTAAGACGAGACTATATAAAAATAACTACAGCTGAGTCTGAAGACAAGACTTTGGATGAATCTGTTGATGAGACTATGGATGAGACTGTAGATGAGACTATAGAAAAGAATATAGACGAGTCTATAGACAAGACTTTAAGAGACAACAGATGAGACTACAGCTAAGACTATAGACAAAACTATGTGCATAACTAAAGAGCCGAAAGACGACACTGTAGATGAGACTAAAGACGAGATTATTGACAAGATTATGGATGAGGCTAAAGAAAATACTTTATATAAGACTAAAGACAAGATTATGAACGCAACTATGAACGATACTATAGACAAGACTGTGGACGACTATTTTAAGAGACAACGTACTACAGCTGAGACTACAGATAAGACTATGGATAATACTAATGACGAGACTATAGATGATTCTGTAAACGAGACAAAAGACAGGACTCGAGGCGTGACCAAAGACGAGACTATAGTAAAAACTATAGGCTAAAGTTTATAAGAGACAGCATATAAGACTACAGCTAAAACTGTTGACGAAACCAAAGACGAGACTCTGCACGAGACTAGTCACAATACTATGGACACTTTGGATGAGGCAATAGACGAGACTGTAGACGAGTCTAAAGCAAGACTTCAGATAAGATTATAGACAAGACTTTGGACGATACTATAAGTGAGACTATAAGCAAGACTATTGATAGGACTATAGACGAGTCTAACGACAACACTGTAGAAGAGACTAAAGGCAACACTGTAGACGATATTAGGTATGATCCTGAAGATGCGGGCCTGTTCTGAAAATGTGTGATTTTGTGGTGTTCTGAAAGTCATACCGATTTCGTGTTTCTCGGTGTGCTTTCTGCAATTGAAGATCACACCAAAATATACAAAAACGGGACGCTAAAGTATCACACATGTGATTTTAGTAGGCACATGTGATTTTAAATCACGTGATTTGAGGTAAAGTGGTTTTCAGAAAAGGCCTGATAAGCGAGACTTTTGATAGGACTGTAGACAAGCCTAACGACAACACTGTAAAAGAAACTTCAGGCAACACTGTTAAGGACATTAAAAACGAGATTAGGGATAATACTTTAGACAAGACTGTAGACGAAACTATAGACCAGAATTTACAAGAGACAACAACTACGACCATAGACAAGGCTATGGACGAAATTAAAGATGGGACTATACACGAGACTATTGACGAGACTTTAGATGAGTCTATTACAAGACTGTAGACGAGAGCTGTTTAAGAAAGCTGAAGCAATAGACACGACTATAGACAAAACTAAAGACGATACTATATACGAGACTATAAATGAGGTTATAGATGAGATTAAATGATTATGGACGAGAATATAGACAAGATTGTAGACTAGACTTTTAAAAAGATAACAGAAGAGACTACAGCTAAGTCTGTAGACGAGACTATAGATGACACTGGACAATACTCTAGACAAGACTATAGAACAAACTATAAACGAGACTTTATAAGAGGCATCAGATGGGACTTCAGCTAAGACTTTAGACAAAACTATGGGCATAACTTAAGATGAGACTTTACACGAGCCTATAGACGAGACTTTAAACAAGACTAAAGACAAAATTATGGACGAGACTAAAGACAAGACTATAGAATAGGCTATAAACGAGACTATAAACGCACGAGACTATAAATGAGACAAAAGACTAGATTATAGACAAGACTTTGGACGAGACTGTAGGCAAAACTACAGATGAGACTTCGGCTGAAACTATTCACAAGGCTCTAAACAAGCCCAAAGACGAGGCTGATTGCGAGGCTATTGGTAAGATTATATCGTCGATTGCTACTTGTTCTAAAAATTTCTTTTCACTCTGTTAACATGTTAATAATCCTAAAAAAATAAACGATTTTTTTGTCTATAAATTATTGATTGAATACATGTATGTATTGTTTTAATTAAAATGTACACGAAATCCAAACAATTACTTTATTTCAGTCGTTAACTTACAATTTTGGGTGTCAGGTCTTTTGCATGTGTGTAAAGGTGATACAACTCCTTTCCATTCCAAGCAGTGTTGCCACGACCAAAAAATTTGTAACCAAAATGTAAAAATTAAGTAACCAAATGCAATAAAAAGTTATTTACGGGAATACAAAATTTATCATTTATACGATTTCTGTATGACGTGCTAAATTCCCAATTTTTGTTACAAGTGAGACTTTGAGTGTTTAAAATTCGCTTTAGGGTCTTATTCGTATAATATTTTTAGCTTTTCCAAAATCTTAGGAAAAGGTTTCCTGATGAGCTGGCCTAAGCAACCAGTGAAATGCGCATAGAAGCTAGCTTTCCCTTAACAATAAATGTCAGTGTATTTATCAAATATGAAAAATTGTGAATTTAACACGTCATACAAAAATCGTATTAACAATAAAAAGTAGCCAAAAAATGTATCTAACAAAAACACTATTTTACTTGCACTTAAGTTAAAAAATATTTTATATAAGTATATAGACACCTAAACCTCTGGATCGCTTTTTATAACAGTATGTTTCTGATGGTCTGGAAGGAACAATAGGTCTTATGCTGGGTACAGACAGTGCAATCTATTTCAATGCAACCTCAAAATATCAAAGCGTTTTGATGTTGATGCAATCTGGAATGAATGAAAATGAATTTAATTTGCTAGATTGCGTAAATGCATTGCATAGTGTGTACCCAGCATTAGATTTTTTCGAATTTTTTTGTCGAACTGGCACCTTCCAAACAAAGCTAACACATAGGCCCTTATTGAGCAAAAAACAAACGCAACCAGGGTTGTCAGATTTTTTTGAACTTTATATTTCAATATAATATTTCAAAAACAAAAAAAGCTAGTGTAATATTTCAGTAAAAAATCGCCAAAAACGGAGAAAAAATACAAAAAAGTCGCCGAAAGTAAATTTGCCTTTGTTTCTGTTATTTTTTTTTAAAACCCATAAAATGGAGATCATATATTCAGTTAAAAATACTTAAATTAAGTACACATGTCTATAAGACCGTACACTTCAGCCTCTTTGATTTCATTACTGGTGTTTTGACCTGCATACATACTACTTATTAGAATTAAATAGTGACTGAATATAAAATTCACTTAAATTGATAACAAAACAAAAATAATGTGAACAAAAGTTGCCAGTTTTTTTTTTTAAATTAGTAATGATAACAAAAAATGACAAATTGTTAAAAAAAATCGCTGAAATAATATAAATGGTTAAAATAGCCAAGTAAATCGCCAGTTATATCAGAAATCGACAAAAAAGTCGCCAGCTGCCAAATAGAAAATCCAACCGCCAAACTCGTTTCAAAATCGCCACGTTTGGCGAGAAATCACCAGCCCTGAACGCAACGCTAAAAATATCATTAAAGGCAAAGACAAATTCAAAACTATTTCATAATTTTGTTGTTGTTTTCTGCAGAAATTAATATTGAATTTTTAAATTTCATACGCTGCATATCTTGTGGCGTTGAAAATTTTAAAACGCAATATGAATTTCTGTAGAAAACAACAATAAAATTATGACAAATTTTTGATATTGTTTTTCAATGTTATTTTTGGCGTTGCGTTGCGTCTTAATTGTGATTATCAACATAAAAAAATCTTTATAAAGTAAACGAAATATATGGGGGATTCACAAGGTGTGCTATCAAGTCATATCGTCAAAATGTCCTAAATAATATTTTACAATTGTTTAAAAAAAATATTGTTGTGTTTCAAACCAAATAAAAATTTGAATGCTGTGTTCATTGATTCCTCATAACTTTACAGAAAAAGCTAAATTATAAGCGGCTGCCCACAGCAGTCATATATATATCTGGTAATTATTTTACGACATATGACCTTGCAACTTTATGACAACCTTGTGAATACCCCAATAGTATAAATGTTGAATGCATCAATAACATACACAATTATATATGCCCAGAAAAGCAGAGCGGGTAATGGTAGTAATTACCCTGCAACCACACAATCATATGTTGCTTTCAAGTTTTTTAACACATACTGCTTCTCAAAATTCACAAAAATTAAAGGATGTGATGTAGGCTGCACGCAATTTTAGAGCAATTTATTTTCAAGATGTCATCAAGAAAACAATGTATTAAGACAATCGAAAAAGATGCTCGTTATGTTTTTTTTTTAGAAAACTCTATTCTATTATAATTTTTTCTTCCGACGTTTCGTTGGAGATTCCCAACATCTTCAGGGAGATGTTTTTATTGATTTATAATCTTCTCGTCAATTGTTTTCATTTTAAGAATTTATTTACCAAACTTAGTTTTTATACACAACGTAAACCAAAAATGTATTAACAAAGTGACCTCAGTACTACAACAATGAAACAAAAGAAAAAAACAACAGGCATTTTGTTGCTAGAATTGGGACGGCAAATGTCAAAATGCCTTACATAGCGTCTTCAACTGACAATTTTTTGTCATACCAAACGTCAAAGTCTATATAAAAAAAACTCGAAAATTTTTGTCAGCGTTTTTTTAATATGAAGTTTGACGTTTGGTATGACAAAAAATTGTCAGGTAAAGACGCTATGTTATTAAAAAAAGTAAATAAACAAAAAAAATGACGACAAACGTCACACACGAAGAAAATCACTGCAAACAGCTGTGCTTGTGAGGTCACTTTATTAGTACATTCTGCATTTTTACTAACAACACAAATGAAAAAACTATTATTATTAAAAAAAAATTAATGTTAAATTATAAATTCTTATTAAACTATATCACATTAGGAAAATAATCAAATTCGCACATTAAAATTGTAGTTAGCTGTTTTCTTGAACTTAGATTAAAACACTCAACTTGAAATAGAAACTGAAAATAAAAAAAGATTTTAGTTTAAAAAGTATGAGTGAATTGGTTAAAAAAGTTTGGGGGTTTTTAAACTAGGAGTGCAAATCTTGATTGTCTAACCCCCAAGAAAGACAAAAAACTTGGTTATTTTTCAGTTAAAATGGAAAAAAGTACACAAGTACTCATTGAGAAAAAAGTAACCAATTTTGGTTATAAGTAACCAAAACGGCAACGCTGATTCGAAACAACTTCTTGTCTCTCTCAGTCCTAATAATTTTGTTTTACTTTCATGTCTGTGTTGTTTTTCTATTTGATTAAAGTCTGTTACAATTGTAAGAATAATCCAAGGCGAATGCATACAGGTGACCACATCATGAGATAGAGTTATGCTAGCTATCCTTTTTTTTTTTTAAATATTATGTATTTTGACAAATAGAATCTGGGAATTTTTTTCTCATGGTAACATTTATTATATAAGTTTTCATATTATTCGAATGTGTATTCTAAGTCAAATTACAATCCTTAAAAGCCTTTTTACTTTAATAGTCTTATTCGTTCAATATTTTCCAGGAATATTTTCTATGCACGATCAGAATTTTTCGTTTGTATATTTCTGTTACGAGGCTTAGTTAAGCTATCCTTTGGCTAGCAATGAAGTTAATTGTAAAGAAAATTTATACAACTATTAGATATTAGCGGGCCAGAAAATGCATGACATTCTGCTGGTATCTAATAGTTGTATAAATTTTTTTTTAATTTTATACACACAAGGAAATAAACATTAACAGATGACTCGAAAATGTCACCTTTATGAATTCGCCTTGGGATAATCTATATCTAAATCGGCAAAGGCAAAACAGTTAAGAACACTTACCTCCTCTGTATGCCAACCGATTTGAACAAAATGTACACCATTTGAAAGATATTTACTTACAGAAGTGATCAATATATATTTTATTATTATCTATTTTTGCTATTAACACATAGTATATACAAAATACAAAATTTGTTTTTTTTTCAATTATCAAATAATAAAAAATAGGGTGCTCGACTATTCGACATTTTTTAGAAACCGGTTTTTGAATATTTTGATATATAAATACAGGAAATTAAATTTCTCTCTTTTCCTTTACGTGCTGCATGTGATAATTTTTAAATTTTCTATAATATTTAACTTTGTTAATATTCGACCTATAAAGATAAAATTATACATTTGACTGGGTGTATAAGAACTTTAAAGGGAGCTTTTTGGTACTTTTTCGTTCAACATCTGGTACTTTGATTCATTTTCCTTAATATTAGACATAGAAAAATCAAATTAAACACGCAATGTCCTGAGTAGATGACAATCTATAAAGAAGATTATTTGGTACTTTTTATATTGAACTTACAAAATTAAATTAACTCACGTGGAAGATAAAATTTGAGCCGGAGGTTGGTCCCTCGCCAAATCGATCCACTAAGGTGGAAAAATAAAAGCTCGAAACATGTTAATTAGAGTTTTTTTCCCGGACTTTTTCGATTCCCGGGAAAGCGGGAAATTTTTTTAAATTTCCCGGGATACCGGGATCCCGCTCCATATAAATAATACAAAGTAAATTTTGTTATTAATTAAAGAAAAAACTTTTATAAAAAAACGTTAGGGTACTTGTTTACAAAGAAAGTAAAAGAAATGGTTCAATACTAAAAAATTAAGTGAAGATTGAAATAGCAACTTGAATTATTATTATCTCACGCCTTTATGCCCTATTATTATGCTTTTATTCAGTATTATTATGCTCCGGATACAAGATAAAAATATAACATAAACAACAATTTAATTCATAAAACAAAAATAAAAACAAAATAAAATTAAGGTACTCAAGATATGAGATCAAAAAGTTAATTAATAAAATAGATTTTAAAGAAATATATAACACTTTTTAACGGCTAAGGAAATAACTTTCTGACACATTCAAAGCGCTTAGTAAGTCGGAAAAAAGTATATTCCTGATTTTATCTACTACTTATCATGTTTCCGAAAAATTTCGTTAATTTTTTACCGAGGTTGGACAAATAGTTAAAAGTGCACCGTTGTAGCCACGTCTTTATCAGTCAAATGTTTGTCAAGGTTGATGCAAAAATAGCATCAACCGGACTGCTTCTTACAAACCTCTTCATTTCAATAGGTCCATTTATAATCTTTAGGACAATGTGTTTTTCAAGTTGTATGTTGTAGTATCTTACACGAGTTTCCAAAATGTTATTTTATTTCGGTTTCCCCGCACTTCACGGGTTTTAAAACCAACACAATTTGAAATTGAAAATTTGTGTTTATCACCTAATAAACATATCGCTCCTTCATTGCATCATAGTCATATCTCAAAATTTGAAGTAACTTTAGCAAAGTTTTCCTTCATACCTTTTCGTATTATATGTATCTTAAACCGAACCGAAGTTATAGCAAAATATATCTTTAAATCGGTACATTTTGAAAACTTTAATCGAATTTTGCCAAGATCGTTTGTTTTTGTAGATATGACTATGTTGCAATAAAGGAGCGATATGTTTAGGTATCTCCTATTTTTAAGACTTGTTCATGGACAATGAAACGTTACTGCCTGCATCTTATTTTGAATTAATGTACTTTATTAACTCTTCACTTCACTAAATGTAATAATTATCAACTGTTGCACTGCCCATTCTGCTTTTAGTAGATTTATTGCATCAGGAGACATTGATTTAAATACATGTACTCACTTCTTGTAATTGATCTAATCCACAACCCATCCACAGATGCTAATTTTTAGAGAATAGAAATCTTAATTTCAAAGTATAAATAGCTATTTTCTGAAATTATGAGGAATTTTTTATTTCCCGGGATCCCGCGAGAAAAATCCCGGGAAAACGGGAAATAAAATAATGGAAATTCCCGGGAATTCCCGGGAAAAACCCTAATGTTAATTCATATATACTTAGATGTACTATGTTTTCTTCATATGTACAACAAAATTCATGGTCGAGTTTTGAGCATTAGGCGAACACTAGTTGAAATAAATTGATTATAAATCTTAAGTGCATGTAAATTGAATCTTAATGTTGGGGTTTTTCTAGTTCTTATTTCCTATTCTAAGCAATTACGAGAGTTGCTTTTGTTTATATTTTTACTCAACATTTTTTATTTTTTCGAATTTATTCTATGAGTTAAATTTCAGTTATGTATTTTATAAAGCTTTTTTGTAATAGTCTTATTCCTTCAATTTTTCAGGAATGACTTTATACACTACCATACTATTATATTGTATCTTCTTGTTACATTTTACCTACGCTATCCTTTGGATAGCAATGAAGTATATTTTATATACAGAAAAATTTACAATTATTAGACACCAGCAGAATGTAATGCATTTTCTGGCCCGCTACGGCCTTCGTCAGCATTCTTTATGTCTCACTGGATAGTGTTACTTTATAAATTGAATGTATTTAACTCAACTATTTTAACAAATAGAAACTGGGAATTATTTCCTTCCGAAGGTTACTTTATATTATATTCAACATTTTTCATTTTTTCGAATTTATTCTATGAGCTAAATTTCAGTTATGTATTTTATAAAGCTTTTTTGTAATAGTTCTATTCCTTCAATTTTTCAGAAATGACTTTATACACTACCAGACTATTATATTGTATTTTCTTGGTACATTTTACCTTAGCTTTCCTTTGGAAAGCAATGAGGTATATTTTATGTACAGAAAAATTTACAATTATTAGACACCAGCAGAATGTAATGCATTTTCTGGCCCGCTACGGCCTTCGTCAGCATTCTTTGTGTCACACTGGATAGTGATACTTTATAAATTGAATGTATTTAACTCAACTATTTTAACAAAGAATGCTGACGAAGGCCGTAGCGGGCCAGAAAATGCATTACATTCTGCTGGTGTCTAATAATTGTAAATTTTTCTGTATATAAAATATACTTCATTGCTATCCAAAGGATAGCGTAGGTAAAATGTAACAAGAAGATACAATATAATAGTCTGGTAGTGTATAAAGTCATTCCTGAAAAATTGAAGGAAAAAGACTATTACAAAAAAGCTTTATAAAATACATAACTGAAATTTAACTCATAGAATAAATTCGAAAAAATAAAAAATGTTGAATATAATATAAAGTAACCTACGAAAGGAAATAATTCCCAGTTTCTATTTATATTTTTACTTAATTAAAGCATTTTTGGAATTGGTCTATTTTATGTTTTATGGTGTCAGTAAGTTATGTCTGTGCAAAAGAATCCCAAGGGATTTTATTTAATTTAAAATATGGCGAAAATGTAAGTAAGATTTCACCTGGCCCCTATAAAAATATTTTTCCAGAAAATCACCTTTAACTATGTTTGTATTGTGTGTCAACAAATTCGGTTAAATTTTTTTTAAATTTTCTTTTAAGAAAGTAACTTCCCAGTGACGCACGTGTGTTATACGTACTGAAATACGTATGCTATACTTTGTGTGCACGGGGTACTCGGAAGTCTTTAAACGTTTTTCGTTTACTTTAATATAGAACATGGCCGCTTTTTCATTGATTACCATCAACCCACAAAGTGTACGAGAAAGTATCCGTCCTTCATACAATTCTATGTACTTTGTATAATCGTTGTGTAACCAAAACGTAATATTTGCTCAAATACTTAGTAAAGGGTACTGTAATTAACGTAAAGTGTACTTGTTCATATACAAAGTATATGTAAGTGAGCAGGAAATACACCCTAGCAAAAATGTTAGAAAAATTATAATAAAAACAATTTGTTTGTATTTAACTTTTTATTCTTTTATTAATAATTATATTTTAGTAATAATTTCATTATAGATTAAAAACTTAAAATTTTAATTATATCTAAAAAAAGATAAATTATTTTTCATGTATTTTTAAATTAATCATTAATAATTCACAGCCAGTTTTAAGAAAATTAAAAAAATTTCGTGCGAGAAATTATATTGAAAACAAAAACAATTTTCGTATTATTTTATTGTTTAAAATATTATTATTATGAACTAAATATATTTTTTGGGTTGAATAATACAAAAAGTAACATTTTAAAAATACTTGTTTGTTATAAAAAAAAACTTAAAAATCGATTCATACTTATTTAATTATTAAATGAATACAAATAATTTAAATATAAAGTAAATTAAGAGAAAAATTAAGTGGTTTTAGTGGGGTGAGTAATTTCTGCTTTGCTCCTTTTCTCATTTTTTTTTATTTTCATCGTCTTTTCTTTTGTGGGTCCTGTTTTTGAGCGTCTTAATAGATTCACGAATATCCTTGACGTATTCGGTATGCGTGTAGCCATCATTTTTAACCGCTTCTATGCAAAGTAAAAAAAAAATTTAATATAAATATAAAAAATATAATAAAATATATATAAAAATACTTACTGCGACTTACCGAAAATTGCAGCATTCAAAAACTTATAATCTTTAAAAGCTTTCTTATCATTTTTGTCAAGAAGCCGATGAAAATTCTTACATAATCCTCCAGGATTTAAAACTTGTTTTATAACAGTTATCTGGAAGAATTATTAAGAACAGAAAATGCGAAAAATATAGAACGAAATTTGCTTAAAATAACAACATACCATTTCGGCTTTTTTTGATTCTGAAAAACGCTCCACTGTTTGCATTTGCTCTTCAGTTTCTAGAGGAAACATGGTCTGATAGCTTGAAATTCCCTTGCTCATTTTTTACTGATGCCATATCATGCTTAACTAATGGTGTTTTCTTTTCTACAAAAAAATGTGACATTTTATTTAAAAAAATGCAATTTGGTGTCTGTTTCTTAAAAATTATGCTCCCGAAAAGGATGAGTTTTTTAGAATAAAACAAGCCACCCTCTTCGGGAGCAAAACTTTTAAGAAGCAGACACCAATTTCCATTTTTTTAAAATAAAATGTCACCTTTTTTGTAGAAAAGAAAACACCATATGTCAATATTCTCTGCAAAAAAAAAAGAACTTTAAGTAAAGTGTACAGTTCATATTTAAGTATAAACAAGTTGAAGTCATACCATGTGTCAAGACAATGTATTCAGTTGCCTGATTTTCAAAAGTTTCAGCATTCATATTTCGTATTTTTAAGGTTATTTATTTAAAAGTTTATTTTATGAAATTAGTCTATGTTGATCCTTAAATAATTATAGGAGTAAAAATGTAGGTTAGAATTTTATTATGTGAATTTTGAAATTAGAATAATATTATGTGTTGTGCAACAATGGCAAGATAATAAAATCGTTCTGGAACGTTAAGCAAACATATTTATGACAAACTGAGTCAAGCAACTTTCTTCTACTTCGTAAACAGTTTGTGAAACCTTAAAAATTCCCAAACAATCAGAATTAATAGGCTGAGTCTATTTTAACAGGAATATTGGGTTTTATGCAGCAAACGTTGTCTGGATATTTTGTTGATAATGTGAAGTGTTCAGCAACGTATTTAATAATTTCGCCACTTCGCCTTTTTACAAACCCACACTGAAGTTCTTTTCCAAAGAGTTTTTGCCGAAAGTACCAAATTTTTAATTGTTCCAGAATTTGAGATGGTCGTTTTACTGTTTTTTTTTATGCCTTGGAGAAAACTTTCGTATTTGTAAGCCGTAAAGTCTTGTATAAATCCAGCTTCCTTAACACATTGAGTAATATGAAGTAAGTTGTGTATATTATATGCCAAATATTTTTCTGAGCACAATTATACGTTGACTAAGATCAAGATTCTTAAGATATGTAGTTCTAGATAATAACATTCGGTATCCGCAATGAATTAATAGTAAATGGTTAAAAACATCCGATGGCACAATGCCATAAAACAGCGCAAAATTCCACAGCTTTTCAGCAAAATCTCTTGGTTTTCTAGCAAACTCACATGGAACATAAGACTTAAGTTGCGCAACACGAATGAAAAGTTCTGTTTTAAGGCCCAACTATAATATGCATCAGCTTCCTTAAGCTACTGTCAAAAATTAAGAAAAAGTCTCTCAAAAGCATTTAAAAATAACAAAAATAAAATAAAAAAATATTTGATTCCGTACGGAAAGGGCGACTTGTTTCGCACGTTGCTTAAGCAAATGACAGTTTCATAAAATTTAACAAAAAGTTTTCTTAAGTTCAATATGGTTCTACAAATATTAATCTTATGTATTCGCACAATTGCTTGAGCCAACTTAAGCATATTATAGTTGGGCATTTAGCTTGCTTTGTAAACTTAATTTTAAGCATTTGTTGTTGAGAATCAAATTTAGAACTTTTTAACAACACCTAAATCAATATTATGCATGGGATCGATGGGAAATTGCGAAACCATTCCTATTCCCAGTGATTCCAGCTCTGATTTTTGTGCTTGGAAACAAAGGTGATGATGAAATAAATCGCCTCTATTAGAAAAATCTGCATCCGTTCTCAACCGTGCTACTAAGGCCCAACTATAATATGCTTAAGTTGGCTTAAGCAAATGGGCGAATACATGTAAATCATACATGCTAAACCAAAGAAAAGATTTTTGTTATTTTTTGACAGGAGCTTAAGCATATTATAGTTGGGCCTCTATTCGATCACTGTATACTACCACATTTTCTATACGGCGTCGTACTTGAGCACATTTTGGACAACCGTTGAAAGAATTGTGACCAAATACTCCCGTGAGAAATGCCCGCGCAGATGCATCGCAAATTAATAGTCCAATTTTCAAGTTCAGAGTCCCGTTGTCATTTTTTACACCGCCCGATAATAGCATTTTAACTTCTGTTACAAAATCATGTAGGTAATCATCTATATTATTTGGCTTATGGGCTCCAAGATATGAACCTATTAAAAAAACTAACGACTTCTCGACATTCGAGAAGTGACCCAAAATAGGCCACAGAGACATTGATAAACTTTTAAAAAGCGGAAGCCCATCAATGCCGATATTAAGAATTAATTCTTTATAATTCTTGAAAAGCAGGATGTTGTCATCTATACATTTTTTAATTCCAATGTGAACGTATGTACCCGGTTCTACTGTTCTCATGTTAAGTTCTATATCGGTTTTCACTAACGCCTTTTCACATAGCGGGACATCAAGATTTTGCTCATGCAATATTTTTAATAGAGCGCGTGTGGGTCTTGTTGAGGGCCGAAAATGTATGTACCAATCAGCTAATTCGTTCTTCAATGGAGGCCTTTCAACTTCATTTATTAATGACATTTCAATATTGCTTATGGACGAGGATGCTTCATTTTGTAAAATTGTAACCTCCTTAGTGTTTTTTTCCTGTTCTTTATTTACAAAATTAGTAGAGGAACACATTTTTTCCTCTCCTGCGCCGCCAATCGTCGTAGCTGACGCTTGCTAAATCCCTCCATTATACTGCTTCTTTTTTATTTTATTGTTGTTGCATTTTTATTTTATTATTATAATTTTTTTATATATATTTTAAATATTAATTTAAACAAACTTTATTAAAATTTATTTTAAAATATCACATTTATTTTACCTCTAAACTATAAGCACTTGTGAAGTTTTGCTTCTTCTTTTTTGACATGATACTCACAACACACTTTATACATTGCATTGTAAGCAACATTGCTTCTGCGACAAGTGCTTAGTGCAATGAGAAAGTGTGTTACACTCAATGCCACGATTAGCTTACTTCCTCTCTGCCTGTAGTACTGTACCATGTACATTGTACAATATGAAGTAAGTGAAAGCATACTCTGTGTTACAATTCCACTTACAATTCTGAGTACTAGGAATATTAGTCACTGGGTTTATTTTAAACACCAACATTTTTAGAATAGAATTTTTAATGGTTGATTATATCGCAACGATTGCGCTCTACGCATGTAAGGGAATGCTGGGCAAAACGTGGGGTCTAACCCCTGCTCTTACACATTGGGTCTACACAGCGGTGGCAAGACCAGTCGTACTCTACGGGATACTTGTGTGGTGGACGGCCTTGGATAAGATATCGTACCGGAATATGCTAACGGGCGTACAGTGACTCGCCGAACTTAGTATCACCGGTGCTTTGCGTAGTACACCGACTGCGGCACTGGATGTGATCCTGGACTTGCAACCGATTCATCTAGTGCAGAAGAAACTGCAAGGAAGTCTGCGATCCGCTTAAAGGCGACGGGACAATTTGCAAACGGACTCTATGGTCACGGTAGTATTATAAGAGGAATAGATTGTAGCAGTGACTACGCCATTCCGAGACTGACACTTGGAAGGAAACCGCGAGTTACCCTAGAGGAGGACGGTTGGTTGGCAGGACTCCGATCTGGCCAGGGGACCTTCAGTTTCTACACTGACGGTTCCAAAATGGAGGACGGAGTTGGAGCTGCAGTCTACTGCCGAGAAATGGGTATTCGGGAATCATACAAGCTTCCCGATTACTGCAGCGTTTATCAGGCGGAGGTTTTTGCAGCCAAAATGGCTGCTGATTTGGTACGTGTTTCCAGTACTGAGAACTCGCAAGTAAACTTTTTCATTGATAGTCAGGCGGCGATCAGGGCTATAACCGCTGAATACTCATACTCCTCTGTCGTCCAGGAGTGTAGGGACTCGATAGATGACTCTGTGCCAATAGGAGAGTGCATATCTACAGGGTTCGCGGTCACCAGGGCATAGAGGGCAATGAGGAGGTGGACGAATTGGCGAAACGGGGGGTGCATTTACCATACGATAGGATGATGGCCATCCCGGCTCCAATTCGGAATTTAAGGAGAGATACGGACTCTGCTATACGGAGGAGATCAGAGGCGTTTTGGGAAAACACTAGAACGTGCAGGGTTTCCAAGGTAATGTGGGGATCCTACAATCGGGAGTCGACGAGAATTCTTCTATCGTTATCGAGAAGGGACTGTAGACTTCTGATAGGTTTTATGACGGGTCACTGTTGGACTGCGGTATACGCCCATAGAGCGGGGCGGTTGAATAGTGACAATTGCAGATTTTGTGGGGTACCAGGGGAAAAGGAGACGGTAGAGCACCTGCCATGCTACTGTCCGGCACTCGTGCGCTCCAGGGCGAGTTGTCTGGGAGATCATTATCTCCAAGATCTAGGGGAAATCTCTGGAATTGGGCTAATGAGACTCCTGGCATTCGTCAAGAGAGTGTGGGGTACTCTGGGTACCATCACATCTGACTGACCTTTTTTTTTTTACTGGCTTTCTTCTGCGGTTATCGTACAATGTGGTAACGCTAGGGACCTATTTGGTCTATGCGGGGTCTTTGTGACCGGCCACTTTAACCTAACCTAACCATATCGCACTAAAAATTTTTATTTTTTTTTTTTAAACTCGAGATACTTTGTATAATTTTTGGTAATGAAACGGTTACTTTAAAAATTCTAGTTCATATGCCTTTAATATTTAATTCAAAATTGTTTTACTTCATCTTGTTGATCAGGCGCAATATACATTCATTTTTTTTTATCTATTATTACTCATAATTTTTTTCCCCCAACACTACTATTATTGCTTGGCCAAATTAGGCAATTAAGGCAAAATAAAGATGGTTCTGTTTTATGGTGCAAACTCATAAAATACTTTTATTATCTATACAGTGTGCTGCCATCTTTTTTTATGTATTAAAAACAATTTTTTTAATTATAATTTTCTTTAAGTAGCAATTTACGCAAATAAAACTCGGGTCATCGTTCATAGTTAATTGTTAAATTAAGCATTTTATTTATTTTGTTTAAGCTCTAGTTACTTAACTAATTACACATGCCTGAAAATTGAGAAAATTTTGGGAGTAAACATATTTTTTTGTTCAGGCATTCTGAAGAAGACCAACCATCGTTTTTTCTCCAAATTTGTAAAAATGGTCTTTCCCATTAAATATGGACTAGATCAAAAATTCTCTTAAACAAAATAAAAATTAAGTTACAACATAGAAAAAAATTACAACAGTTACAAGTTATTAAAAAATATTTTAAAAACTTTTCAAATAATTTGAAACATTTTTTTAATTGACATGCTTGTAAATTTGCATATTAAAAATTTGTTTAAAGGCCCAACTATAATGATAATACAAACTTTTATGCAAAAGGCTTTAAAAACATTATTCCAAACTGCAAAACCATTTTGGCTGACTCTTTGTATGCCATTTTGAAGGCGTTAAGGTGCCTTGTTTTGGGTAATGTGATGTGTAAACTGTGTAAGAAAGTAAGGCTAAAGGTTATCTGCAAAAAAACAGTTTTTGCAAAAAGTGGCTTTTACAATGTTATTCGCGGCTGTGCTTCAATTGATAGTTTCTGATATTTTTTATATTGAACTTACAAAATTAAATGAGCTCACGTGGAAGATAAAATGTGAACCGGAGGTTCTATCTATCAAATCTATCCACTAAGACGGAAAAAAATAAATCCTAGAAACATGTTAATTCATAGATATTTGGATGAACTATGTATGTTTCCTTCATATTTACATAAAAATTTATGGTCGAATTTTGACCATTAGGCGAGCACTAGTTAAATAAGAAACACAATTTACTTGACCAATTCAGTTTGCTTCGCAGTAAAAACTTCGCCTACAAAATAATGTGTTAAGTAATCAGGAAAAAGTTAAAATACTACTTCCAATTCTACTGCAAGAACCAATGAATTTTACAAGGGATGTCCAAAATTTAACGCATTTTAATGTAAGTAAGTGTAAAATAAGTACAATACGGGAAATTTGTGTCAATGTGTCCAACGGACTGGTCCTGGGAGTTGTAAAAATAGCACAGGTACATAAAGAAAGAACTAATGACCATGTTGTGTGACTGGTGGTGTGACATATTTTTTGGGACTTTCTATTATTTGGTTCTTGAATTTAATTCTAGGACTTGTTTTATTAAAATAATACTACATTGTATTGAAATAATACTACATTGTAGTAACTGTCACTAAACAAGTCCATTGAGAATAGATGTGTGACTGGTCATATGGTGTCAATTGACCCCCTCCAATGACAACCCCATGTAAAAGTGATAGGTCTTATCCATAGAACTTGTTAAAACTAGAACCGGTCTCTGCCACCAAAACCCTATCACGGGACTACTTTGGTGTCAGTTCGCTTCCCTCTAGTTATAGAACTAGTTATAATAGTTGTAAAGAAGAAAGCTACTAAATAATGAGTGAAAGAAACTATTCGTTTAAAAAAAGGAGGCGAAGTCTTAACTGGGTTAATATTAATGTAAAGTACCTATTTGTAAGCGAATGTGGTAAAGCGGCCCATACACTTGCAATATTATTGTAATTGATATTCGAAATATTATTTCCATTTTGTCCTTTATTATGCAATAAGTCGCACAATGGTTTCATTCATTAAATAAAAAGGTGAACATAACCTATAGAAATAACACAAGCAGCATTGTACAATGTTGCCAACACATTTCACTTTCGTTTCGTTGTGCAATAAAAATCAAAAGTCTTTTGATTGTTGAAAATACATTGCGCCACCTTCAAATATCACATACACATTGGCGATATAATTGTACAATACGTAAAATTTAACAATTTTATTGCTTAAGTACTTGCCTTCAATGACATCACCGTTTTAAAATAATGAGTTAAAATGCCAAGGTAGTAGAGAGTGGTAGAGTTGTCAACCGGCTAAGAATAATTCGATTAATCGATCAAACAAAAACAAACTCTTGTTCGAATAATTTTAAAATAGCGATTTTCGAATAACGAATAAATCGATTAAGTTTTGGCTATTATTCGAACCATTTTTTTTTTTTTATTAAAAAATAGCCATATTCCTGACTGTAATTTATATCAATGTTTATAAAGCAAAAACCCTGTTGAGTGCTCATCAGTATTTCAAAAATGCATTTTATGATTAAATCTTTGACAAACAATTGTATCAACTGTTTTCTTTTTGAATCAAACGTTAAAAAAATTTCAAGAAAGGGGGTTTTTCAATTACGGGTAAAAAACTTAGAAACAAACAAAAAGCGAAAAAATAAAGAAATGATTTATAGAAATCATATCATGAAAGCAGAAAATATTGGTATTATACATATATATATTAAGTTATATATTTATATCTTTGTCATTTATGTAATGCTACGTTCACACTCGGGCTTTTAAACGCGTTTAAGCAAAATGTTGATTAAGTTAATCAGAGCCGTTCACACTTGAGATGATTACGATGGCAGTTGGTTAAAAAAAAACACAAAACAAACAAATTTATATTTCTTTAAAGCATTAAAAAAGGATAAAAATACTTAAATAAAGTTATCAGAAGATTAGTTTAAACATATTATTGATGGAATGGTGAACATTTTTAAATTACTTAAGAAATTATTAACGTGGGGAATGTAAGAAGAGATAAACTCACTGTTTATTGTTGATGTTTTTGTTTAAACTTTGATATTGATACAAGTAGAGCTGTTGCTTATGATTCTTGTACGCTTAACAGTTTTATTTGGTTTAATATCTTTAGTTTTTCCAAAATCTTAAATTTCAAGTGTTTTCATCAAGAATAAAAACTGGGAATTAAGCACGAATAACAAAATCTTTTAAAAAATAAAAACATTAAGAAGAAATCGTGGTTGGTTGTACACGTGAGGGGTACGTTCATGGTGACCGATGCTATATTATACTCAGTTTGAAGTATGTTCAGAGGATTCGACGTGATTAATAAAATGATTTAGTTGTATTCATGTGAATTTGAAGTGATTAACAAATCACTTCAATATATGGTTAATCATCTCGATTTTGATGTGATTAGAAATTAATCACGTTCAAGTCGCTTAAAGAACCCAAGTGTTAGCATTGTATAAGTGTCACAATACTGCCAATGAAGTCAAAAAATGCCGAACTTGTTCCAATGGAAAAATACATAAAGAGGGTCAGCGGTTGTTCTATAGACGAAATTGTACGCAGAAGTTTGGCTTAAGATGGAAGGTCTGCAAACGCCTTTCGAAAATCCCAAGTTGTATCGGATTATTAAAGAATTATGGCTTTTACGATTCCTTTAAGTAACACAACGATATGGAGTTAAGATGAAAATTTGTACGCATCAAAATAAAAGAAGAAGTTATAGAGGATTTGAGAAAAAAAAGATGAAAATGGAAGATTTTCCATAGTTGTAAATTAATGGAAGGATGAATCTTATTTAAAATATGTATTTTTTTTTTAGTAATTTTTATATTCGTTATTCTCATCGATTAATCGAATAATTTTACAGATTTAATCGTTTGATCGTACGAACAAAAACAATTTTTTTATTCGAATATTCGAATATTCGAACAAAGCTGAAAAGCGATTAATTGACAACTCTAATAAGTAGTGAAGAGTAGTTACATTAGCTTTTTAACTCATTACTTTGCAATGTAAGTTTTTTCTGGGTTATAACTCTTTTTATGATTCGTAAAGAAATTTCAATGTGTTTTTTCTGCATTCTAGTTTTTAAATTCTTGTTGATAATGATTTTAGAACCTCCAAGTGCATGCAGTTTCGAAACTGTTATTCGTAGTACTGTTATGTGTTATGTAATTTTAAAAAAAATAATTAAAATAATATTTTAACGGTCGATTTAGTAATAATAAGAGCTTATAACCAGTGCTCGAAAATAAACACTAAATATCGCTCCTTAGTGTTCGGTTCGGTAGATTTGTGGAAAACACAAACGCTAATAGTGTTTGTGTAGAAAATCATTAAAAAAATAAAGTTTCCCTGTTTGTCATCTTTCGAACACAAAAACAATACGGTACATTATATAATGTTTTGCTCTTTCTTGAAAATAGTTCCGAACGGTATTAATCGTTCGTCTACACAGTTACTAAAAAAAAATAGATATCGGCCTTATAGAAGGCCTTGTAAATGAAGGCCTCCAAAAGTTTGCCTCTGGGTGTTATTAACGGTCTCTGCCTTTTATTTATAATTCCCATTTGTAAAGTTCAATTTGTTCTACAAAACGTTTGCAGTTCATTTAAAAAAGTTCAGTTATAATTAACTATCAGTTATAGCTGTCAAAACATATTGTTAACTGGAAGTTAAAGTAAAAGTTAGTTTTAACTGAACTTGGTGAAATTGTAAGTAAGGCGTATAGGTTTCATAATTTCTTAATATAGATCATACGCACAATGAGCCTGAAAATATTAAATGTTGCAATTTCTTGTAATTTTTAGAAATTTACTTATAAAGGAAGAAAATCTTATTATCTGAAATAATTGTAAAATCGTATGGCCTTAGGGAAAATTCAGTTAAATCTAAAAAATAACATAAAGTCTGTTTTTGTTTTTGATATACAAACTTTCTAATGAAAACTGAATAAAACAAAATAAATCAGTTTCGGAGTTGTGTAAGGGTTAATATTCAACATTTCTTATTTTTCGGATTTATTCTATGAGCTAAATTTCAGTTATGAATTTTATAAAGCTTTTTTGTAATAGTTCCATTCCTTAAATTTTTATGAATGACTTTTATACACTACCAGACTATTATATTGTATTTTCTTGTTACATTTTACCTTAGCTATCCTTTGGTTAGCAATGAAGTATATTGTATGTACAGAAAAATTTACAATTATTGGACACCAGCAGAATGTAATGCATTTTCTGGCCTGCTACTTTATAAATTGAATGTATTTAACTCAACAATTTTTAACAAATAGAAACAGGGAATTATTTGCTTTCGTAGGTTACTTTATATTATATTATATTATATTCTGTACATACAATATACTTCATTGCTCTCCAAAGGATAGCTAAGGTAAAATGTAACAAGAAAATACAATATAATAGTCTGGTAGTGTATAAAAGTCATTCCTAAAAATGTAAGGAATAGAACTATTACAAAAAAGCTTTATAAAATACATATGTAACTGAAATTTAGCTCATAAAATTAATTCGAAAAATAAATAATGTTGAATATAATATAAAGTAACCTACGAAAGGAAATAATTCCCAGTTTCTATTTGTAAGGGTTAATAACTTTTAATTTCTATCTGATTTTATTAAATGCAGTTTTTGCCAACAAAAAAAATCAATTTTAATTGTTTTTTCTTTAACATTTTTATATTTATTCAGTTTTGTTTAAATTCCTTTTCAATTTATTTCCCATAATTCTTTAAAAATCCTTGACCTATGTCTTTTTTGGTTTGGCTTTAAAAAGTCTACATTTTTTGGGCTTAATATAAACAAGTTTGTTGAAAACAGCGCAAGATAAGCAAAAATAATAAAGTCTAAATGGTGAAAGGAAAAACATTTTTTAATGAAAATAAATAGAAAAATACAATAAAGAAATGAAATACAACCATACAGATAAAATAATTTACCTATAAAATAATTTGTTACGGTACGCATTCGTTTTGTTGTCAATACAATCCAAACAACGATTATATTTCCACCAGTCGCCACAATTACCATGCCACCAAATAGGATGCTCCACAAGACTTGGCGCCACCATGGCAGTATAAATGAAATATCTCTGCAAAACGATACAAATTTTTTAAAAAAAATTAAAGAAAATAAGATAATATGTAAATATATGGAGAAATTGGTAAATAAATTTGGAAAAGATAAACATACATACGATAATTTTGTATAGATAAACATACGAATAAAAAAAATTTGATCAACTTTGTTAATTAAATGAAATTTAATTTCATAGCAATCATTTTCGAAGAAAAAATACTCATGATGATTGACTAGACGTTAAAATTTAGAACGAAAATATTTTTATGAACAAAAAAAAATACCAGCATAAAACTGCAAGTCTCGGTGGGACTGTAAAATAGAATAAAATTGTGAATTAACAAGATTTTGTTTGTCGTGCTTACTTCCCAATTTTTATTCTTGATAAAAACTCTGAAATTTATTGTTGATGCGATAAGCTATTCCTATGCGCATTTCAGTGGTTGCTTAGGCCAGATCGTCAGGAATTTTCATCCAAAGATTTTAGAAAAATATTAAACAAATAAAACTGTTAAGCGAATAAGAATTATAAGCAACAATTTTACTTGCTACAATATCAAAGCTTAAATTAAAACAACAACAATAAACAGTGAGTTTATCTTTTCTTACAGTCCCGACAGAATTGGTGAAAATTCCCCCATACATAAATTGTAGTTGTAAGTAGGTTGAGAAAAAACAAAAACAACTTGCTTTATTGTTTTCGGAAAAAATAAAGCATGTTGCCAGTTTAGTTTTTTAAGCCGTGCACTTGCCAGTTTATTATCAAAGTAATTTTCGGGCATACAAAATTTTTAATTATCAAGATTTTGTTTGTCGTGCCTTATTCCCAATTTTTATTCTTAATAAATTTCATAAAATTTCAGTGTTTTTATCAAGAATAAAAATTGGGAATTAAGCACGACACACAAAATCTTGTTAATTAAACATTTTGTATTTCAGAAAATTACTTTAATAACAGAATAAAATTGTTTAAGAGTAACATATATGATTACAAATCATATTTAAACTTAATTAACCGAGCAATAGTAATTAAGCCCTAAAGCCTGTTGTAGTGAGACAGACCAGAGGCGGGAATCGAACTCGCAAGCCTCGCACTGCTAGACTAGCACTCTAACAACTAGACTAACGGAAGGTGTTGTCAAAAAAGTTTTGGCTCATGCCCCCAATTTGAAGTTTGATGTCCCCAAAAACCTCCAACTCAAAACCTAACACAGCGTTTACATTTGCCATTACAGGCAAGACAGTAGCAAAACATGCACACTTTTTCACTAATGCATGCAAGTTATCACATTACATTAAAACATTTAAATAGGTTATTTTGTATTTAGAATACTATGGAACGTTTTAAGCAATTGTAAGAATTTATAACTATATTTTCAATTGGGAAAACAATAGCTCTTAATTTATTTATTTTAAGTCTGGCAACATTAAACTCGATTATTAAAGTTAAGAATAGATGTAAGACAAAAAAGAACATAAATTTAAAATAAAGAAGTCAGTCGCATTTTGATACTAAAACACGTTGTTTTATTTAAAACCGTATGAACGATTAAGAACTCGTGGAATCGGTTAACTTGCACACTTTTCCAACTGTCTTGCTAATTTCGTAAAGCAGGAATGCCCCGGTAGGCTAGCTGGTAGTGAGCTAGTCCATCAGCGCCGGGGCTGCGAGTTCGATTCCCGCCAGAGACTCTGGTTTTTTTCCTGCAGACAAGCGTAGAGCTTTGCGGAATTAGCTTAGGAAATTAAAAATAAAAATTAATAAAATTGGACAGTGATTTGACACTTGCTGACAGTTATTTGAAGTTTTGTTTGCAAAAGAAAAATTTAAACCGTAAAAAATGTATGCAGACGGCTATAAGCACCACGACCCAGGGGATCTTTTGTGCAGCCAAGAGCTTTACCATGTCAGCTTCAGGCTACGTATAAGGCCCATTATCCTGCCTGGTGAAAGATCATAAATATCAGTTGGGCCCATTATTTGCCCCCAGAAAAATTTCAGCCTAGAGCAGATGTTCCGACGTTTCGTCATCCACCTCACAAAATCTGCAATATAAATATATTCTGCTTTGATTTTTTATGTTTTCGATAAGTTTGTTTTATCTAGGTTAGGTTAGGTAAGGTTAAGAAGGGTTATGTGCCAAAGGGCACACTTCCACTCGGAGACCGGTACGGTCCATTGTGAATCCCTTAGATGAAAACAAAAAAAGTAGAAAAGAGAAAAGTAAAGAAAAGAAGTATGAGGTGGATAAAATCCAGAAACTAATAATTTATTTATCTATGTTCGCACAATTTTTGACATTTTCTTAAAAATGAACTGTCTTAATTACTATCTGGACGCCTACTTCACGATGGCAGTTAGCATTGAGTTTGGCAACTAATATTTATTTTCTTACTGTCTTGCCAGTACTGTCATATTTAAACGCTGTGTAAGACCCCCAAACAAGGCGAATTTACACCAGATGACTTTATGTTGCTACGTAAGCAACAGCTGATAACTAACCTTGTGTAAAAATGGTATACCGTTCTGGTGGTTATGGGGAATCTTTACTAAATTCTATAATTTTCCCTTAAAATTATGAAATTTAAGTCATTACATTTCGAAACACACAATTTAAAATAAAAAACAAAATAAAATATTATTTGAATTCTTTACTACATTCAAATAATATTTAATAATATGAATTGTTTTCTACATTGTGTATTATTTGTGACACAACGTTAAAATATTTTACAGCGTTGTAAACGTTTTAAAAATTAAACCACCTTGTATGAATTCGCCTTGCTCCAAAATTTTAAATTATTTTATAACAAATTATTTTTAAACTTTAAATCTAACTTTAAACTTTTCTTTTTTTAAAAAAATCAAGTAAAATTTCTATATTCGGCTGCGCCGTAACTTTAATGCCCTACACCGAGAGTTGAAATGCTTAGTAGATCTATGGGATCTTTGAAACCACCCAACAATTAAAACGTAAATTACAAGCGTTTTTAACCGGTGCTTAAGACAAGTCTTACACACTCTCTGGCAGAGAGTTTTGTTTCTTTCGACAACCAAAAAATGCTCAGGAAATATTCATGGATTGGACACGTTTTTCAAAAACCTTAAGGAGACTTAGCTAAAACAGCTCTGGAATAAAATCCGCATGGACATCGATGACCAGGCCAGCCAAAAACTACATGGCAACGAATAACAAATAGCGAATGTATGAAAAGAAATCTAGACTGTTCTCAAATAAAGCCAATTGGTTTTAATCGATGCTCGTGGAGAGAACTAGTAGTTGTTCCTAAAGCAGTGTTGCCACTTCGTGGGTAATTACACGAATTGGGTGAAATTTTTGCTGTAGTGGGTAGAGCGTGGGTAATTTCTTTTATGTGTAGATAAGGTATAATTTGATATGCTTTTGTTCGATTTCCGTCGTTTGTTATACATATGTACATATCGTCACCTAAAATGCAAAAGGCCGTAACTACTCAAAATTCAAATTTGACTTTTTGATTGATTATGACGTACTTAACCGAAACACATCTACACAGCAAATGTTACATGTATACGTCCAAAAATAACGACTTTATTGGCGAAAAACAAAAGACCGTAACTGCAACGTCATGCACATTTTTGTAAAACAGTAACAAAAAGGTTATGGATATATATGCCTGAATAAAAGAAAATTAATAATATGAGTACTAATAGTGAAAATGGTTGTAATGAAAAAGTTAAAAAAAGTAATAAAAGATCTGGAAATACAATAAACCGAATGAAAGGAAAACAATACAAGGGCCTAACGAAAGGCATTATTAGTGAAAAAGCTCCAAGAGAACTTAAAGCTGGATGTACTTCAAAATTCTGTGAAAAAAGTACTGCACAGGATTGTTCTATTGTAGTGTACCTTATAAGCGTCCACTGCTTACCCAATAACCAATCTAAAATGCATACATGCCACCCCAATTACTGTAGGGTAAATGCCATACATAAAAGATCAAATAACGGCATTTATCCAAATGACTAAATGTGTTCGAACATAAGTCAATATAATGGTAAAGCAGATCAATCAGAATGTGAGTGACATGAATTTGGATTGTCTAACGAAAATGAGTACATTCCTTACTCATGCATTCTGATTGGTCATAGCATTGTGCATAAGGAAAAAACATATTAATTCCATGGTACTGAAAGAGAAGTATAGATTGTAAGAATTTATATTAAAAGTTAGAATAAGTAAGCAATATTGTAAAATTAGTATAAAAAGGGCAATAGCCCACAAATAAAGCAGACTTTAAATTTGAAAACATAAAGTGGCACTTGTTGAATTATTTTTAGTCTCCTAATTTGGCAGTTCGCTAAGAACGCCTGACCATCGAGCTGGTACCCTACAGCTGCATAAAATTATATTGGGCTATAGGGCAAACATCCTGTCAACATCTTACACTACACTATCTTTTCCAAAGAAAATCGTAAGCAAATATTTAATGGCTTCTGGAAAATGTCATGGGATCAAAAAAAGTTCTTTGTCACTAATCTCATTGACGGCTCAAACAAAAAGCGAATTTGTGTTGAAAACTCTGGAAGATCAGTTACGAAACGTAACTATTTTAAACATTATTCTAAACGTGTTCGAGTGTGTTTTCATATTTTTTTATCTACGCTTGGGATATGATCCATCTGGAATAATTTATTATAAAACAAATATTAGAAACAATTATAAGGTTTTATCACAACGTACACAACAAAAATTTAAAGACATCGAAGCTTTACAGTTACTTATCGAAAGAATACCAATATCCAAAAAGAAAAGGGAACACCTTCAGGAACTTAAATTTTTATTTCCGGCAGACTGCCACAGCTTTTATGACAATATTCCATTTACATCTTAAACCTAATCTCATTTGAAATGTAATGCAGTTTTTGTTCTTTTGAAATTAATTAATTTGTTTTTCTTAACCACTTTAATTTAAATTTATTTTCTTGAATTAAATTTATTAATTAAATTAATTTTTGCTCAAATCTTTTTAATAGTTATAAGGAATTTTGTGTTTTGTTTTAAAATACTAACAATAAATAGATACAAAAAACACTTGCCTAAAAACTTTTTAAGTTACGGCCTAAAAGCACTATTTTCTTGTTTTATTTTTTGCACAATTTTTTTCTTGTAGTTACGGCTTTTTGGTTTCAGAAAAATAGAATGTTAAAGGCCGTAACTAGCATTTCTTAAAAACTACTTTCTTCCATTAATTTGTTTTTCAGAAACAAATTCGTTTTGGTTTTCTAAGATTGAATCTAAAATTTAGATATTAAGTTTAAAGTAGTCTTTAATTTATAACGTTTATTCCTTCTCCTGTAAAAAACTAAAAAGTGTAGTTACGGCCTTTTGCATTTTAGGTGACGAAATGTAGATTTGCAAAAGCTTGATAATGAATGGCACCACGATAAAATCTTAAATTTCGTATGAGTGTGTATGAGCTTCATAGCGATTCAGAACCCGAAGTTTCTTGAAGAAAGGTATTCAAACTAAACCAGCTAAAAAAACGTGTATTAATGTCGTGTTTAAAATTGTATTTACGACTTTTTTGGAGACCTTTTTTAAATTTGTCTTGAATTATACTTTGTTGAGGACAACGTAAGTGACCATTGCAGTGACATTGACGACAAAATGCATGCAAGGGTCGCTTACGTTGTCATCTACTAAAAGAAATTTAAAACTGTAAATTTGTACGTAATTTCAAATTAAAATTTCTTGATATTTTGCTTTTATTATCATTATTTTTGATAATAAGAAAAAAAAAATAAAAAGTAAATAATCCTGCCTGTTAAAAACGTTTTTGTGCTCTCCTGAAAAAAAATTATGTTGTAACTTAAAACGTTATTCGCGGCTGTGCTTCAATTGTGAAATTGGACATACGTGAATTGATGTCCTGCTGATTACATTGCTAAACTTGTTCTAATTTTTAGTTGTTTTCTGAGCGGCAAAGAATAAACATGGCAAAAGTGAATGTGGGGCTTATAATTTCATCTGTACAAAGCCGACCGCTTTTATTGCAAGACAGATTACCAAATTTTAAAACTAAAAAAATAACCGAGAAATTATTTTTTTGTTTTGTCAATCTAGAAGAGTTTCCAGTTTTATTTTAAGCCATATCCCCAATTTGTGATTTTTCATCCCCAAAAATCCCCAAAATAGCCATTTTCTTATCCCCAAAAATCCCCACATTTTCTTAAAAATAAAAAACATAATATTATGTCAATGGAAAAATATGCATACATCGATTTATATTAATAAATCCATTTGTGTAATATAATTAAAACTAATGGTTTTTATTCTTTGAGTTCTACGTATCTATGTGCACTAGGGTGGCCGTTATTTTTTTTATTTTGATTTCTTATATTCTCCCCCCCTAAATCGGTTCAGTTTTATGTAAAAAAAAATACAAAAAAATTTCGTAGCGATAAGTTGTGTTTTAGGGAGGGCGTCCGTCCCTCAAAGTTTGCCATCAAGCCATTTATTCAAATGTAATTTGTTTGCTTATGACTATCTTCTAAAAACAACATTTTACAAGAATATGATATATGGCAATATTTGAGTTCTTCTAGTCAGCAACATAAGCCTCTAAGAAAGTTTTTTGCTAAAATCAATATTTTAGAAAAAAATTAAGAAATAAAAACAAAATACCAAACATTTTATATACGTTTTATATATATAAAAGGGGGATTTAATGTCATGTGACCCAATTTTGAAATAAATGTCTTTAGATTTAAATGAAATTTACACCAATTTTAGTACTGTTAGATAGTAGCTTAGACACAAATTTTCAACAAGATCGGTCAAAATGTTTCAGAGGTAGAGGGGGTCAAAGTTTGTCATCCATACAGGTGTTCTTTCTCATCCATGTAACTTATTACCTATTGGTGTAAGCAAAATTTGTCTCAAGTAGCTTAGATAGCTTTTTGATCAAACTTTTTAAAAAAAATTTTTTTGTTTTTTTAAACAATTTTTAAAATTTTTTTTTTTAAATTTAACACTTGGCTAAAAAAAATAAAAAAAAGTTTTAAATTTAAAAAAAAAAAATTAAAAATTTTTAAAAAAAAAACAAAAAAATATTTTTAAAAAAGATTGATTAAATAGCTATCGAAGCTACTTGGGACAAATTTTGCTGACACCAATAGGTAATAAATTACATGGATGAGAAAGAACACCTGCATGGCAAACTTTGACCCCCTCTACCTCTGAAACATTTTGACCGATCTTGTTGAAAATTTGTGTGTAAACTACTATCTGATAAAACTAACCTTGGTCTAAATTTCATCCAAATCGGAAGACATCGATTTCAAAATTGTGTCACTTGACATTAAATCGCCTTTTTTTATATATAAAACGTATATAAAATGTTTGGTATTTTGTTGTTATTTTCTTAATTATTTTCTAAGATATTAGTCTTAGCAAAAAACTTTCTTGGAGGCTTATGTTGTTGACTAGAAGAGCTAAAATATTGCCATATATCATATTCTTGTAAAATGTTGTTTTTAGAAGATAGTCATACGCAAACAAATTAGATTTGAATAAATGGCTTGATGGCAAACTTTGAGGGGCGGACGCCCTCCCTAAAACACAACTTATCGCTACGAAATTTTTTTGTATTTTTTTTTACATAAAACTGAACCGATTTGGAGGGGGAGAGTATAAGAAATCAAAAAAAAAAAGTTCTCCATACAACTAACGGCCACGCTAATGTGCACACATGTATTGAATGTAACAAAGGTAACGTAAAAACGCAAAATAAAAATAATTATGCGTCAATACATATTTATCATTTCCAAAACTAGGGAATCCATAATCTTCTAAGTCATAAGCCAATGCAATTTTGTTTTACATGTTGTTTGTTTAAAAAGTGCATTTAAGATTGTTGAATAAATTTGTCACAGCAAGCTGCATTATTTTAAAGTGTACAAACTTCTATTCTAAGAAGAGCTCCTAATAACTCATATTGTATTCTGTTGCAAATATTGATTTTGGTTGTATTCATTACAGAAAAAAGCTAGTTCAACAGAAGAAACGCTTGTTGGTACAAAAAGCATATTTAAACCTATTTCAACAAGTTCTTAAAATAGTTTAAAACCGAGAAAAGACTAAAATTTGTACCCACATATTGACCAAATCGGTCTTGCCATTGGAAAAATGAAATTTAGAATAATATATTATCCCCAAAAATCCCTAGCGAAAAAAGTGCTTTTCCCCAAAAAATCCCCTGGGGATTTTCACGAAATTTTTATCCCCAATTACAAAAAAAAAAATCCCCAATTTTGGGGATAAATCCCCAAAACTGGGAACACTGCAATCTAGTGTTAACTTTTTGAAACAGCAAATAAAAGGATTTCACATAAATACGGCAGTATTGCCAAAATCTATCTTGAAATTTGGGTAGATTTGTATATAAATGGTTAAATTCGCCCTAATGTCGCCTTGCCTTATTTTTAATGTCATATATATATATATTTTATAATTTGTTTTTGTTTTAAATGTAAGTTAAGCGAACGAAGTCTTCGCTTGAAATCGAAGAACACTCCGCAAATTTTTTTTCTTAATAAACGCATTAAATTCTTATGAATACGATTTTCGCGTAATAACATTAAACAAGCCACTCTTTACAATGGCATTTTAACAACTAACCGCTCAGAAATGACGCGCAGTAATAAGCCACTTGCCGCTCAAACTCGCAAGCTTTGTCATGGTTGAGTACATAGAAGAGTTTCATGCCATAGAAGAGTTTCATGCCTGGTAGGATATTCTGCCCGTTTTTTGGCTTTGTTGGAACATAACTCTACATATTTCAAGCAACGAAAAAAAACTTTGTTTCTTACGCTGCTTCGTTCAATGACTAAGTTAAAATAAATGAAAGATATTTGCCCTCTTAAATATTATATTAGAGGTTCAAACCATGTTTTAGTCCCTTCTAAGTTACACACCCAATATTTAATTTAAAATAATTCAGGTCGCACCCACCCGATTGCTGTTAAAGACCTCGTTCGCTAAAATTTGTTATTGCATTTTTATACCCTTCAACACAGGTGGAAAGAGTATATACGTTTGTCATTTCGTTTGTAATTTCAACAATATTGATTTTTGGCCCTATAAAGGGTATATACTTACTCTATGTTCTTATGAGTAGCGAAGTTGATTTAACGATGTTATCTTGTCCATATGTATGTAAAAAAGAATTTTCCGAAGACCCCAAAAACTATGGAGACTAGGCTTATCCAGGTAAAAGTCATCCATTGCTAGATCACTTTAAGACCGAAACATTTGTAAACTGTATACGACGCTGATGCCAAACTATTAGTAGTATGTGCATCACAAAAGTTATATTTTGCTGAAACTGTATCGTTTGCCCTAGCACAGGAAACCGCTAAAATAATTTCAAGGCCGCGGACTCCCAAGCTCGATATGACTGCTGAGGAGATAATTTAAAGGAAATAAGAGCTATAAGGGATGTCTTGCAGGTATTGGGCGAGAAGTAAAATAAAAACAAAGTCAAATGTTATAATTTCAGCAAGATTTGCATATTCAGCCAAACTGCAAGGCACCAAAAAGACAATCAAGAAGCAACTATCGAGCTAATCCCCAGTCATCACAAGACTCGCCGCTTAAGCTGAGAGCAGCTAGCATTGCGGAGGAAATGCCAACTACCACATCTGTAGGTTTTACTATCAATTTAGTAGTGAAAACGAGCAACAGAAATATTAAGAATTGTGGCTATTTTTGACTTTCGACACCTGTTACACATTCCATTACAAGAGCTGATTTAATAAGAGGAGCTGTCAAGCCACTAAGCATGGTAAGCTTGCGATTAGCTACGGGATAGCCTCTCATTGTCTATGACAATACAAAAGTGAAACTAATAATTGCCAGTATGACCGTTTTTGATGAGTTTATTTTTACCGAAATTCTGGATTTTGGGGCTGATTTTATGATTCGTCAAGGCATTAGTCTGGATATGGGACTACAAATTATGAACTGGTATGATCTGGAAGTATCCCTTGATGTTGGAAATGGAAGCGAAGCTCATGTAATACAGCTAGTCAGGTCCGAGCACATTCTTAAGACGTCCCAGTAAATTCAAGAACAAGCATGAGTCCTAACCTCATAACATAATTTGTGCTGGCAGGTCCATGACTGCCAATGCGTCTCAAATAGGGTACAATCACAAAAATTTGTCTTCACATACTGTGGAGCAGGGTAGCCAATGGTCGGGTTTGACCGACTATACATTCTTACATGTTTTTTTAAAATTTATTTTGTGGCTCTTTTTCATCCAATCAACTTTATTTAGATGTTTTTTTTTTACAAAATGACGCAATTAAAATAGTTAAATGAATGTTATTACATTTAATTGCGACAACATGCTCTTGTGGCAAAAATAAACTGAAATAATTATGAATGAATAAAATTGTAAAAAGAATCAAATAATGCAAAAAGCAAACACCATGTGTTGGTTTCTGTGGCGGAGGTTTCTGTGTAAATAAAATGATTTTTGTTTCACTCATGTTAAACGGTAACCACCTACTTTACTGCACCAGTTGTTACACAACAGCGGTTATAGCTTTACTACCCTGTAGTTATGGAAATTCTTGCGGAAATGCAGGTCACTACTGCAAACATAAACTTATTTAACGTATCTTTTGGGGAAATGCAATTGTAGTTTAAGTGCTGTTGTCGTCTGGCTGCTGTAAGCATATATTTTTGTTTGCCCGTGTGGACAGCGACTATCGTTTCATCGTGTAGAACGGGCCATGTAGTGTAGTGAGTTGTCGCCTACTGATTTTTTATTCACTCTTGTCATTAAACTTCAACCAGCCAGACGTCGGCAAATAAAATAAAATTAAGTAAAAAAAACTTAATGAAATCCTTAATTAATTAAAAATTAAAGAAATTATAACTAAAACAAAAGAAAAAAGTTATTTTGGTTTATAAACCAAAGATCCCTGAAGAAGCTGTCCATTGTGGCAGCGAAATATTGGATAAACTTTAAATAAATATATTTTTTTTGCATAACCTGACCTTGAGCTTGAATTAAAAATAAGAAGAAATAAAATTAAAAGGTCGAAGAATATAAACTAAATAATTTGAAAAAAGTTATTTTTATTCAAAACATAAAAGAGCCACAAGGTAAAAGTGCCAGTGAGCCACAAAAAATAAGGGTGTTTTTTTAATTGCACCCTGTGTGTGTGTGTGCCACAATTGACCTGCCTCAACAAGCCATCTGGAGGGATCCATTGCCACTTTGTGATTCCGGACAACGTACCCAGAACCACGTAACACCATTTGCATTCAAACAAGTGCTGTTATCAACAATTTAATTGATTACAACATCGTAACTTCGCACGCAGAGAAAAAACATGATTAATGGGTGGTCACTACGACCACTTTTGTTCATATTTATCTAATATGTTTACCCCATATTACCAAAAAATTTATTATAGTCGTAATATAACTACAAAAAATAATTTTTGTCCCTAACATTTTTTAATTCGCTATAAAATTATTATATGGTGTTTACCACCTAAAAAGTTACTCTGGTCTAGCTTAAAATATTAAATTATGTGAAATGTTTGCTAGTATAATATATTTATTTTCCACTATACCAGTAAAATTATAATTTTCCTTTCGCGAGCGTCGGTTCTTCGGGTCGCATGAATGAGAACAAAATAATTCAAAAGCTTTTCGGGAAGAAAAGGCCATCTGCCTTCCAAACAATAGAAGTTATTAAATGTTCTTAAGTGCACGGGAAAAATATATTAAGAAATGTGATTGCGTTCCGAAGTAAAGCAACAAAGAATTTTAAAAAGAAGTCATCAAGGAAAGCATATGCTGATTTTTTTAAATATATTTGTACCACAAAATCGTAATGTAAAATTTTTAAATTAAAACACACTACATGTATATATATTAGAGTTGTCAATTATTCGCATTTCAACTTTGTTCGAATAATTCAAATAATTGTTTTTGTTCGTTCTATCAAACGAATAAATTTATAAAACTATTCGATTAATCGATGAGAATAACGAATAAAAAAAAATAATTTTTACAAAAAAATAACGTATTTTTAATAAGTTACATTCGTTCATTCATCTACAACTAAAGAAAAATTCCATTTACTTCTTTATTTTACTAAAATCTGCTATAAAACTTTTCATCATAGCTCCATATGGTTGTATTACTTCAAGGCATTGTAAAACAGTTAATTCCATAATAATCCGATATTACTTTGTCGTTGGCAGACCTGCCATCTTCAGCTAAACTTTTGCAACCGCTGTCACTCTTTATGTATTTTTTCATTGGACCAAATTCGACATTTTTTGATGTCGTCGGATTATCTTCCACTATGTAAATCGTTTTCAATGGAATTATTGTGACACGCAAATGGTTAAAATATATATAATTTAAAAAAAGGATAATACAACAACAACATTTTCTACTTTCATGATATGATTTATATTCTTTATTTTTTTAGCTTTTTGTTTATTTCTAAGTTTTTCACCCAAAATTTAAAAACCCCCTTTCTTGAAAACTTTTTAAAAAGAAAGCAGTTGACACAACTTTTTGTCAAAGATTTGTTCAACAAGAACATAAAATAAATTTTTGAAATACTCAACAGGATTTTTGCTTAATAAAAATTGAGATTAATTACAGTCAGGGCCATGGCTACAACATGACGTTTACCAACACTAAACGTTGCCAAGCTTGCTCTTCCTTCTTCCTTAATCGTTCATCGTGCAATGCGCACGCAGTTTGCCAAAATACTTAAATAAAAACTCGGTTATCACAATACCAATATTTTTTTTTATTTTTAAATTTAGTGTGACACAATCAAAGAGTGCAGGGATAATATCAAAGTTATTATGGATAATAATCAAGAACCATCAACATCGTCTGCGGTGTCTTCGCAAATGGAAGCGACAGCATCAACAAGCTTTGACTCTAGATTGACTAACATGCCTCATCAAGATATTGTTGTTTTTGGTTTATCAAGTGATTTAAATGATCTTAGTTTGCCTACTAGATGTGACGTTTTAAACTATTATTTTTTTTAAGTGATCGTGCTAAATTTGAAAACAAAATGTTCTCGTATAAAGCTTTTACTCCTCACGTAACAGATAAATTGATCCAAATTTGGTGTAAATTAAATATTGAAATCGTTAATAGAAAGAGTGTTTAAAAAAAATTAACTGGTTTGCTTGATAAATACCAGAAACATGTACAACATAGAAACAAAAGAGATGAATTTAAAGCAATTGTTGATTCAATAAACGAATTATTTTATATTTGCAAATGTAATTGCAAACTAAAAACAACAGAATGCTCGTGTGGATTGATTCCAGAACATCTTAAAGAATTATCAAAAGTAGTAGAGCTACAAGTAGAGCTGTTGCTTATGATTCTTATACGCTTAACAGTTTTATTTGGTTTAATATCCTTAGTTTTTCTAAAATCTTTATGGATGAAGTTTCCTGATGATCTGGCCTAAGCAACCAGTGAAATGCGCATAGGAATAGCTTATCCCATCAACATTAAATGTCCAGTGTTTTTATCAAGAATAAAAACTGGGAATTAAGCACGAATAACAAAATCTTTTAAATCATTTATGATGGACCAGCATAATGATAGAAAATTCACAATACCTGAATATACGGAAGACGTTGAAGAAGTAGCTACAACAATACCAACACTTACAACTGGTACCGATGATCCAAGATACGAACCACCTGAATAACACATGAATGAAGATGAAAATGAAGCAACAACAGAAGTTCCAGAATTATCTGTTCAAATGAGACGACGTCATTATACTCAAAGATACGATTTCGATGAACCACCACTGGCTGATCCACAAATTCCAATGCACATACAAGGAACAGAAAGACATGTACAATTATTAACGAGCGTTACAAAACGAGTTATAGAAAAGAATCGTGAAGGAGTTATGGCAGTGACATTAGAAAGTCGTAAGAAAACTCCTCGAATGGAAAGTAAAAAGGACCTTAAAAAATAATATTACCACGTTAAAACATTCAATTGTAGGTCGAGAATAATATTTAAAAATAAATTGAATAAAAAATGTAAAAATAGTGTTTTTTTTTTGTTGAAACCTGAAAAATGTTGATTTTTTCAGATCGATTTTCCTACAAAAAGGAGTTCGAAAACAAAATTGATCGTGATAAAAGTTGTTGGATATGATCTGGACTTTCATAATCTGAAAAAAAATCTCGAAAAAAACGAAGAAAATTCAGAATTTATTAGTTAAAAGTTCATTTTAGACTATTTTTCGACAAAACATTCCTAATATCTCTACTAAAAATAAAAAAATACAGATTCTGAAAGGTGATAAAAAAATCTTTCAAACAAGCCCAGATCTACTATAATTATGTCCGATTTTATGGCGAATTTAATTAAATTATTCTGTGTATAAATGGAAAAATATCTATTTTGAAATTTTGGGGGGCTCCAAACCCGACTTAGAGCTATGGTCTCTTGAGCAAAATTTCTCAGAATTACCTATATATTACGTTTTTGCTATACGCTTCATCAAAAAAAATCGTTCCATACTATTTGATCCGCCCTAATGTATATACAATTGTATGTATTTAAATTTATTTTATTAAATTTTAGATAATACCAAGAATATGCACTATAAAAAATACCTTTTTGAAATAAAATTTTATTTGGTGTTGAACATGTTGAAATAGACAAGTTGCATGGTGTTAGGAAATATAGAAACATGGTTTAAAAGATCGTTTGCATTTTTCTTCAAAACATAATCATATGTTTGAGACAATAACAAGCTATTTACATAATGTCTGAAAATATATTGTTACTTAAGACGTGTTTGACACAATCATAACCACAAACATTAATGATAGTTTGCGATTGTGGTTGCATCTACCATGTTTTTTCTTTGCGCGTGATTGATTATGAAGTAACTGACTACGTCTTGCAGGGAATTAAGAAAAAAAAAAAAAACAAGTTAAGGTGCTATACTCGCTATGCCAAATCTTATATCGTCATCTTAAAGACCTAATAACCTATCTGCAAAAATTTTTAAATTGAGTTTTTATACCCTCCACCACAATTAGTTGTGAAGAGGGTATACTAAGTTTGTCATTCCGTGTGAAACTTTTTTATTATTCATCTCAGACCCCATAAAGTATATATATTCTGGCTGCTTGAGTAATTCTAAGTCGATTTAGCCATGTCCGTCTGTCTGTCCGTCTGTCCGTCTGTTGAAAACACGCTCACTTTCGAAAAACTCAAAAAAAATAAACAAACTAAATTTCAAATTGCTTGTAGTTATCCTAAGCAGTTTGGGATTGAATTTCAGCAAAATCGGTTCAGTAGGAACAGAGCTATGAATCAAAATGTGGGACCACCACCTCCAAAAACTTGATAATTTTGTTACAAAAACTAACATAAATGATGCAAAAATGCACGGAATGACATAAGATTTTGCACAAGTTCGTTTTATTCGACTAGAAATGACACTGTAAAATTTCGTGAAGATCGGTACATAATTTACCCTAGGCCCCATATATGCCCTACTCCCGGAAAACAGTTTAGTCTCCTAAAACCATAATTAATAACAAATCGTCACAGTTTAAGATAATAATAATAAAAAGACATCATACAGATATTACTCCTTAAACATTCGAACTGTCGGTGGAGGGTATCAAAGATTCGGCACAGCCGAATATAGCACTCTAACTTGTTTTTTTTTGATTTTTATTCCCCATTTCATAACGCATATGTGTGCAAAATTTTGAACATGTAATATTACAATTCTGAGCTGACGAAATGAACAGGTGATTATCAAACAACCTATCAGCAAGTGTACAATTTTCTGAAACCAAATAACCTAAGTAACTATTTATTTAATTTACTTTTTTTAAAAACATGAATTTACATTTGGTTTGTTATTCTTTGTTTTAAATATTATTAATTGTAAGAAATGAAAAGAAAATAAAAAAGTGTTAAAAAGCAACAAAATATGTTCCATAATAGAAAAAAGTTTTGAGGAAAACGTGAAAGTTCCTAAAAAGGTCAACAAAGAAGAAGTAAGAAAGAAAAATCGTATGAATGGTAAGGGATATGAAAGTTTTTCAATGGCAAAATTGTTTACAGAAAGCCAAGAAAAATAAAACCTGGGAGCACGTCATAATGTTGTAAAAGGGCTTCGAATAGACATTGTTCTATTTTTTCCGAAAATTTATGTCAGGAAATATTTGAACGTTTTTGTTTTTAAAAATCTTTATCCATAGAATTTAAATTTGGTTTTTGTAACTAGAGGACCGTTACGCACTAAAAAACAAGAGAAAATTATGATAAACGTTTAATTTTGTTGCATAGTGTAATTTAAACAAACATTTAGTACTTTTTTTGCTTAAACCAGTAAAAGAAACTATAACTTTTATTATTTAATGTATATAATTTTCACATGTATAAATAAATTGTTATATATTCATACTAATTAGTACTGCTGATAGGTTATTTGGTTTTAAATTTTTAAAATTCCAAATAACCTAAGTGACATAATATAAGCTGTGTTTAAAAAAACAAAATTTTCTGAAGCGATATATATTTCTGGTTTCATTTTAATCAAAATATGTAATTTTCGTTTCAATATTGTAAATAGTTCCAATTTTAAAACGTTTTTTCCCTCTCCTGTAAACTTTTGAAGGGGACGATATACCCTTTACCATGGTGCGATAAGATCAGAAAGTTATATAAACACCGCCCACTTCTCAACCCCGCCCACATTTTGTCGAAAGTTATGTATTGATAACCAAGATCCTTGTACCTTATTTGGAAAATTTGGCTCTAGCCTTTCTAAAGATATGCAAAAATCTAACATTAAGAATCGCCCCGCCCACTATTCTTATCCCGCCCAAATTTTGTGGAAAAGTTGTGGTATTACAACCAGGATGCTTGTACTTAATTGGGAAGCTTTTGCTCTTGCCGTTCTTCAGATAAACAGCAAAAAAAAAAAAAAAAAATAATGGGCAAAAAAGGGAGTCGTGGTTTTTTGCTCATATTTCAACGATTTGTCGACCGATCAAGCTGAAATTTAATTATATTATATTAACCGATGCATATGTGACATTAATATGTACCAGCCAAGACCCTATCATATCTAGGGCCTTCGGAAACCCCATTTCAACAGACAGACTCCCTTCGTGATTTGAATTTCTCTTCGCTTAAGAATTCAGTATACATATATTTTTAGTCTAGGATCAATATTGTTGACATTACAAACGGAATGACAAACTTATGGCTATTTATATAAGTGTTTAATTCCGTTTGTCGGTGAAGGGTATTAAAAAAATTAGAAACCAATCGAATTACGGCTGGGTACCAACTACAAATTACTATTAATATAAACAATCAGGGTGTCGTTTAATAAGTTGCTGTCTTCAGGCCTGTGTTTACTTTTATTTTCGCTGTCTTAAATCTTGCAATTATTTTTCTTTGTTTTGATTTCGTTTGCTTTACAAAAAAAAAAGGATATTGAATTAATGAATAACAAAATTTGCATATCGTCGGCTTAATATGCAAATATCCACCTTTTAAGTTAATTGAGATTTTGATGCCGTGTGGTAGAGAAACATTCGCCTCATCGACCAGCATTTAGTTTTTCTTCAATTCTTCAAGTTTCAAAGTGTGTTAAACCAACTATATTTTTATCTCAAGCTGCACATATGAAATATAAAAAGTTTTTTTGTCTATCCTGTTAAATTTATTGAAAGGGAGTTTGCAGGTTTGCATATTAAGCCGACGATATGTTTGCCTGTGTATACGATTTTTGTGTCTTTGAAAATGCATATACATACTTATTTTTATGTTTGTATACCTTTTGTCACCCTAATAATGTATTCGACAGAATATTGTCGTCTATGTTGTAAATGATGTCATCTTACGCTTGGTAGTCTGTATGTAAAAAATATTGTTAAGAACTTTGGGTCGTTAAGGACTTTATTTAAATTAAAGTTTTGCAAAAAGAACAAAAGTAAATTTGTTACCAAATGAATGCCTGTATATTTTCATAAAACTTTATTAAATTTAATAAAGGTTTACAAAACAAATTTTCTATTTAAGTTAAAGTAGTTTTTGTTAAGTTTTCTTAATAAACGTTTGTTAAATTAAATAATCGCTTTTAAATACGGGGCTTAGTCTTTCTCAAAAAAAAAAAAAATCCAATTAGAGGCTTATGCTGCCGTTACTTTTACATATTGGTGCGGTGAGGGCTTGTAATACCGAACTCGAAAATATTAAAATTGTCGAAATTCGAACTTTTTTCTTATTTTAAAATACCAACTTTGTTAAATTGAATTTCGCTCTTTCATAAATATTGTTACGTTTTTCCTTTAATAAAAGTGTTTGTGATCTTTTAATTGCAAATTCAAATAAATACACACCCTTATTCAACTTAACAAACATTATTGAAATTAATTATAACGTTCACAATCTTGATCCAATATTGTTTGCTACGAACCGAGCCGTTTAATGTCTCAAAACAAACTCAACCAAACTTTACAAGTCAGCCTGTATTTATACTTCACCACCGGTAGTTGTTGTAGAGTAGTAGATTTAAGAACCTTCTAGTCGATTCCAGAATATTCTGTTCGAATTCGAAATTCTACATCTAAAGTCTACAATACAGTGGAGCAAATAACAAAAAATTTTTGCTCTATTTTTTACGTTTATAGAGCATATTTAATATTTTTAATGCATATATTGGTATATGTTCAATAAATTGAAGCAACCCTTTGGATATATTTAAAACAGAAATTAAAAAAAAAAAATTTATTTCCTGTTTAACAGATGGTTTTTCTGTTTTAAATATATCCAAGGGGTTGCTTAAATTTTGCCATCTGCATTTTATTTTCCCTTAACAATTGTCAAAGCAGGTTGCCATTAAAGATAAATGTTATCTATTTTAAACAGTCAAATTTTTAACGCAAGCAAAAATTAAGGCAAAAACAAATAAGAGTGCTATATTCGGCAATGCCGAATCTTATATACCCTTCACGATGGTACGATAAGAACAGAAAGTTATTTAAATACCGTTCTTAGAATAAATCTATTTTTTGCCACGACCACTTCTTAAATACCGCACTCATTTTTTCGGATATTGTATGTTGATAACCGAGATGCTTGTACCTAATTTGAAAACTTTGCCTTTTGCCGTTCTCCAGATATGCAAAACTCTATAATGTGTTTTTATAGGAGATGCCTCGACCACTTCTCTAATCCCGCCCTTATTATTAAAGAGGTTGTGTTTTGATCAGGGCTGCTAGGTACTTTTTTTCTTGTCCCCAAAAAATTAAAAAAATATCCCCAAAAATCCCCACATTCTTAAATCTCCAAAAAAAAAATCTTAAAAAGTTAATATTTTTTGTTTGTTTTTTTTCTGACCAAATTTTAAATTTTTTTTAAAAAATAGTTGGAAAAATGTTAATAAGAAATCCCCAAATAAACATTTTTAGTCAAAAAAATCATTTTATTTTGTTTGTAGCGACTGGTTTCGGCATGTTTTTTTAACTACTTTTTATGCGATTCCAGTAAGGAATAACAAGCAGAACAATATGCTGTTATTGAAGACGAATGAGCCAATTTATAAGAATTAGGAGTTTGGTTTAAGCCATCCTTATTTATAATCAACAACAAAACTACGTGTATCCGTCATTTATTTAGTACTTCGATGCATTTAGCTACTAACCAATAGTCTACCATTTTTGTCCCAATCTTTATTATATTGTTTTTCATATTTACTTATTTTTGGGGAATACATACATATTTGCTTCAAAATTGTCTTTAAAAAATCAAAAATTGTATGTGTTGTCAACGGTTTTAGATTCTATTTTTAAATTCTTTTTTTTTAAACACTCTCTCAAAAAAAAAAAAAAAATAACAAGTTTATAAAGTACTGTAGCAACTACTACCTTACCTAAAAATACTTGTTTAAAAAATATAATTTTGTAAAAATGTAGCATTGATTTTAATAATGAGTTTTTTTGTAGAAAATAGAAAAAACAAAAATATATAAATTTAGTCTTGTGTAAACTTAAAACTAAATAACATCATTTTTACAGTACCTTTTACACACTTTACAAAAATGGTAATCTTAATTAGGACCCTTTACACTATATAAGAGTAAGATAAAAGTTTTGCAATTTTTTTTAGATTTTATGTACGAAACAAAGAAAAATAAGCGTAAATAATAAAAAAAAGTGTAAAATCCCCAAAAAATCCCCGAAATTTTTTTTAAATCCCCAAAAAAATCCCCAATCCCCAAATGACTTTCTTTGTCCTTTTTGCTCATATGAAATCCCCAACTTTGGGGATAAATCCCCAAGTCTGACAGCCCTGGTTTTGATAACCCAACTATGTGTACCAAACTTGGACAATATTTCTCTTATCATTTTTTAGAAATCTTTTTATTGCCACGCCCACTTTCGCCTACATTTTGTCAGATGTTGTCAATTGATTACCAAGATGCTTGTAGCTGCTTTGGAAACTTTGCCTCTATATATTTTATTAAAACCTGTTTAAAATTTTCGGAGTAATAAGCGTTCAAATTTACTACTAACACATACATTCATATGTATGTAAATACAAAATTAGTTTTTTTCAATTATCAAAAAAATTGGGTGCTGGATTATTCGACCTTTTTTAGAAACCGGGTTTCGAATACTTTGACTATATAAATACGGGAAATTAAATTTCTTTCTTTTATTTTTCCGTGCTGCATGTGCTAGTTTTTAAATTTTCTATAATTTTTAACTTTGTGAATATTCGGCCTATAAAGATAAAATTATACATTTGACTGGGTGAATAAGAACTTTTAAGGGAGCTTTTTGGTACTTTTTCGTTCAACATCTGGTACTTTGAATTATTTTCCTTAATATTAGACATAGAAAAATCAAATTAAACACGCAATGTCCTGAGTAGATGACAATCTATAAAGAAGATTATTTGGTACTTTTTTGTTTTTCAATTTATATTTTCTGATATTTTTTATATTGAACTAACAAAATTAAATGAACTCACGTGGAAGATAAAATTTGAGCCGGAGGTTGGTCCCTCGCCAAATCGATCCACTAAGGTGGAAAAATAAATGCTCGAAACATGTTAATTCATTGTATATACTTAGATGTACTATGTTTTCTTCATACGTACATAAAAATTCATGGTCGAGTTTTGACCATTAAGCGAACACAAATAAAACTATAAAAACAAATACAAAATTATAAACACTCAAAATTCTACTTGTAACAATATTAAAGCTTAAACAAAACACCCACAATAAACAGTGAGTTTATCTTTCCTTATATATTTTCCTACATTTGGTTGGCTTTTTGTCGATTCGAATTGTATAACTACAAGTGGGTAAAATGAAAAAACAAAAAATTAAAACATATTGCTGCTTCATTTTATTGTTTTCGTAAAAAAAAACAATTTGCCGTTCCAGTTTTTTTTTTGCACGGGCACCTGCAAATTTATTATCCAAGTTATTTTCGGGAACACAAAATTTATGATTTATAAGATTTCTCTTTGAGTTCCCGTTTAATTGCGTAAAAAATCGTGCATTTTTAGAAACTCAATTAGGCGGAAATAACTGTATTTATTGCCATTTTCGAATACCCAATATTTTTAAGTCGTCTTCCACACAGACATTCCATCTCGCGCGAGGACGACCTCGTCGATTGTCGTTTGCGGCCTGCTGTTGCTCATTGAGATCTATATGTCCCACTCAGCTTAAGCGCTGTGGTTGTATGTATTTTACGGTGTCTTCATCTTAAAATATACCCAGCAATTCATCGTTCCCTCTCTAAGCATAGTTTCCATTAGTATCGCGTAAAGGTCCAAATATTTTACGTAAAATTTTTCTCTCAAAAATTTTAAGACGTTGCTGGTCGCTTGCAGTCATGGACCAAATTTCGTATTCATACCTTTCCGGTGGTCTGATGATCTCTTTGCAGACGCTTTATTTATACGATTTTGAGAAAAGTTAGGATGTCAAGATCTTCTTGTTATTCTGCCATCTGCGGGATGGCATCCTGCATGCTGTTAATGTTCGTGCGCCCAAGTATACGGAAATCGAAACGCCTTCAAAACTATAATTTCCGATTCTAATATAAATATATAAATATCTGCCGTCTATTCGCATTCGTCTACATTTCCATGCATGTTTTTTTTGTTATGTTTTTATTTATGTGCAGGCCTTCACCCTTCGCTGATTTTTTAATATTCATGAAAAGTTCTTCCATGGAGTGAGTTTTCCTCGCCAGAATTGCGATATCATCCGGATATGCTATGGTCATACCCGAACTACTGAGTAGACTGCTCGTCCTTGCATGATCTTTAATGTAGCATCAGATTGAATACAACAGTTGAGAATGTATCTCCATATTTTACCAAAAGCTTCCGTTTCTCTTTGTTGGATTAAAATTTTGTCAGTTGTATTCATTAAGGTAGCGCATTAGTTTTGCAGATAACCCCGGGACTGAGAAAACCCGTGGGATTTCGCCTCTATCTAAGCAGTCAAACACCTGCTTTAAGGCAATAAGTAGCAAATGTATGTCTATGTCGCTTTTAGATATTAAACACTGCAAATAGCAGAAACATTCGTTATCTTCGATGGTTTGATTCAAGAGGTGAACATTTTCAGCGACTGAAAAGTTGACTTGTCTTTTCCAATATTGATTTGTTAGCCAGCTTTATCTTTATCGAGGCGATAGAAGGCACACATCATCCACATAGTCAAAGCTTTTTTTGCCAGTTCCTAATCCTCACGTCAAGGACTACAATAAATAGAAGTGAAGATCAAACGCAACCTTAAGGAACTCCGATGGTTATTTTAATAGGCTCTCTTAGACCATCGTCATGGCAGATGTGGCATTGAGCGTTGCTATACAGGTCCTTTATGAGCCTGATTATCTTTTTAGGTACTCCCTTACACATTAAGACTTTCCAAATCGTGCTGTACTGAAGTATCTCGAATGCACGTTTGAAGTCAACAGAAAGCAAATATAATAGTGAACGCCATTTCACCGGCTGTTCAACAATTACCCTTATGCTATCAACGTAATCAGCGCACGCTTTGTTGGGCCTGAAGCCAGCTTTCCCTCTTCTTAACTGTGATTCCAGTACAAATACAATACGGTCATGTAGGACGTGAGCTTATAATTTATTTTATAAATTTTCATATTATTCGAATGTGTATTCTAAGTGAAATAACTAATAATAAATGAGGGGCTTAAAGCACAAGGGGTTCAAGTGACTTATGTTAAATTATGAGACAAAAGCGGTTGTTTCGCTTGTGCTCCAAGCGAAGCAGGTACTTTAATGTCAAGTGCTTGAATTGTTGACCATATCTAGCGTCCGGATGAGAATCCTACATTCACCTCTTGTGCTTTGAACAACTTCTCCGAACTTCACCTATAATTTCAAATGTGAGCTAAATTTTAGAAAAACCGCACTTAAACCCCTTGTGCTTTAAGCCCCTCAAATATAATAAATGTTACTCACCATGAGAAATAAATTCCCAGATTTTATTTTATTTTATTTATCTATATTTTGAAGTGTAATGCTCCTCTAGTTTAAACACTTTCATAGGTTACCCATTTTCGGAATATTTATGATTAACCCTTCTCTGGTCTTCTCTGGTCTTATCGGGTATTTTCTTATTTATCCAGAACTCAAACTAATGAATCTTATATAGATTTTGGTATCTGGATAAAATTGATCAGAAATTTCTGTTAAAAATGTTAATCTGAATGTTACAATAACATTTTGTGCAATATATCGCTAATTGTCTATATGTTTGTCAAAAATAGGGAATAATCAGTGATGTAGAGTATCATATGGTTGGGTTTGCCCGACTTAACATTCAAACTTGCTTTTTTTTTTAAAGCAATAAAAATAGAAACAAAAAGAAAAAAGTGAAGTATGGAGTGTGTGTGTGTGTGTGTGTGTGTGTGTGTGTGTGTGTGCAAATTGTCAGGATGTGTTTAGCATTTAAATGGATTTTACGCAGTGTAAATATGTAAAATACTTCGCACGAGTATTTATTATGCCAGAAAGCATGTCGTGTAAATTACTCACATGTCATGCCGACATTGAGTTAAAATTATTCCTTTTCTTCTGCTTTCATTTGTTTGTTGAATATTTATTTACATTATTTGTTAAATACAAATTTTCTTTCCCTTTTCCCTTTTCTGTTTTTTTTTTTTATTTTTGTTCTGCTCGTAGAATTTTGCATTATTTAAGAGACGACAGACTAATTTAGAATTGTTTTTAACAAAATTTCAATTGTCATGTCGACTAATTGCTTTGCCATTTGTTGTGTTACAATGTTATTTTCGTAACAAGTGGGAAGGTTATATTTGCCAATGTCGACTTTTTAAAATTAAAGGTGCACACAGAAAAAATACCAATGTTAAATTAACATGGCGAAATGTTGATTGAGAATCATAGTTAATTTCTGCAAAAGTATGCCCTTTATTTAAATTTATCGTGATTTCACATTAAATTTAAATGAAAAATATTAAAATAACCTTAAATCACGTTTATTTAATATTATTCACTGTTAAAATAACATTGTCCAGTATTGAATCCATAAAAACCTGTTTTTATGTATGGACTCTATTTAAACTTATCTTGGTTTCATGTTTATTTTAAATGAAAAATGTTAAAATAAAATGGTTCAATATTGAAACAATAAAAACCTGTTTTACTTGTTTTGTGTAGAAAAAAAACAACACCATAAAAAGAAAAACATAAATTTTTTTATTTTCATGTTTAAAATATGTTATAAAAAGAATACAATTCCCAAATTTTTTTCGTTAAAATTATTTAGTTAAATAGTATATCAAGTTTTTAAAGTAGAATAATGACGAAAACAATATCGGGCCATTCTGCTGATGCTTCTGTTAACAAAGGGGAATAAAAATAAGTGAAACATGTGTTACAGGGGTAAGTGTTTTGAATTACTCTTAAATAAATGCATATGGGCATTTCCACAGAAATGTAAGCCGCAGGCCAAAAGTTCAAAGTCTATAAAAGTATGTTGTTTTAACATATTTTTATAGAGAATCAATCAACATTCAATAATGTAAACAGATTTTACATTTATTCATAACACACTTTAAAATATTCAAATGCAAAGTCGAAAAAGTGCAAGAGTTCTGTTTTGAACATTTCTATTGCACGTTTTGTTTTGCTAAATGATCTTAATGAGAAACATTATGCATTGACAATTGCTTTTTAAATCTCGGTTTATATTCAAACAATATAAGAAAAATGTAAATGGAACGATGCGATTGCCAGTTACGCCAATTTTTTTCTTTGCTTTACAGTATATTTCGATGTAGCGTGCGACATTGGAAAAGAACATTTGTTATCATTGCTTCGAGGGTATTTGTACAATGCGCATCAAAAATTCGTAATAAACAGCTATTTTTGTTGCAAATTTAATTAAAAAAATTTTGCTGGAAAATTATCAATGCTTTTTTTTCTCTTGGTACTTATTTTAAATTTGTAGCGTGCGACATCGTAAGTGTAAAATGCATAATTTCAAAAAAAAAAAATTTTTTTTTCTAAAATATCTTTATTTTTCAACAACTACAAGCAGCAAGGACAGCTTATTTCATTAAAAAAACTTTATTTGAGACTAGCAATATTATTTTCAGTTAAGTTAGTTTTTGTTCTATATTTGTATTTTTCTTTATTGAAGATATTTTCTTAAGTTTAAGTTTATTATATCGCATGCAACATGTAGTGTGCGACAGTGATTAAAATTAAATTAAAAATAAACTACACAATATTTTTGAATCAAATAAAAAGCATTATTAAGTTAGCTGCCTAAATAAGAACGGCAAGCGTTTTTTGTATGTCAAAACTTCTCATTTGCATACAATTTATACGAAACAACCCTTTAGAATGCGAGTAAGACACCACCCGGCTAAAAATTTTAATTGACAGATCAATATGTTGGTTTGTATTATTGAAATTGTATTTGAAATAAAATTTTTATGTTTAAAAAAACGCTTACCGCTCTTGTTTAGGTAGCTCAGTAAGATACATCAATGCATAAATTTCATCAGGGGCCTAGTTCTGGCAGTCGTGATCGAGTACTTTCTCGATTCGAAAGCAATTTTATTTCAGTCGATACTAAAAGAATCGAAATTATTTTTTCAGTATTGTGAAGCTCAAATTATTGCTTAATAACACTGAAAAAATCATTCCGATTCGTTCAGTATTGACTGAAGTAATAAGATATTAAATTGCTTTCGAATCGAGAAAGTACTCGATCACGACTGCCAGAATCAGGCCCCAGGTTTCGCTGAAATCAGTGTTTGAACTGTTTGCTTTAAAGGTGACTTCTGTTTTTGTCGCATGCAAATGCCTTGGTTTTTTTTTAATTATCTTAATGAATAATCAAGATTTAAAAGTTTCGCATTTTGCCAAAAAAAAAAAAAATAAAAATACTGTTCAGGTGTATGTTTTTTTTAACTTTTAAGGCGTACGAATGTCGCATTCGAACTCTGGAGAAATGCCCATATGTTGTCTCTGAAGCTTCTTCTCACTGTCATATCACACTCAAACCAATTTGAAATTCACGTTGTTTCAACTTGAAATAACTTTTATTCAACGTGATTCGGATTGTTATTTCAATAGTAATGTCATTTTGCTCTTTCTTTACTGCAATGTTAAATTAACATGAATTATAGTTATTTTTAAAGAAAAAAATGTTGTTGAAAATCATTACAGAAAACGGTAAAATCAACCTTGTTTTCGACGATTTTACCTTGATTTTTTTTTAAAATAATAAGATTTTGTTTGTCGTGCTTAATTCCAAAATTTTATTCTGGATAAATACACTGAAATTTATTGTTGGAGGATAAACTAGTTTCTATGCACATTTTACTGATTGCTTAGGCCAGATCATCAGGAAACATTCTCACAAAAACTTTAGAATAGCTAAAGATATTAGATAGGCAAATAAAATTGTATAGTGAATGAGAATTACAAACACTCAAAATTTTATTTGCATCGATATCAAAGCTTAAATAAAATACCAGCAATAAAACAGTGAGTATATATTTTTTTAAACATTCCACACTACAATTGGTTTAAATTCTCCCAACCTTGTCTCCACGTAGCATTATTTATTGCGTCAAACGTCAAATTTGATTGCTCCATTAAATTTGCAACGTATGGACCGCATTTTGCCATGAGTGGCTGTCCATTGCTCAATCTTGCTTATCTGATTGCTTTAGCGATTATTGCAAAGCAATCTGCTGTAAAATTAATTGTCATTTATCTGACATTTCATTTCCCTGTACGTTTGTGTCAGGCAAAGCAATTTCAAGTGTTCTCCAGCAATATAATAAGCAATTATTGCGCCATTGTTTTGCCGACGTTTTAGCTTGTGCTTAGCAAAAAAAAAATTGTTACGTGGAGACCCAGCGTTATTGTTTTCGCAAGAAAATCAAAATAAAACAACTTTCCAGTTTAGTTTTTTATGTCGTGCACTTTAAAATTTATTATCAAATTATTTATTGGGAATACAAAATTTTTAATAAATAAGATTTTGTTTAATACAATAATACAAAAATAAATTAATAAATTCTGTTTAGCTTTGGCACCCTTGTAATCACCTTGTAATTAAGAGCCTTTTTCCCCTCTTATTTCTGGTATAAGACAAAATCAAATAATTGTTTAAGTTAAGTAAAAGTTTATTTATTCAAATCCATTATTTTTACAAAATAAATTAAAACAAGTCATTGACTATCTGTGTAATTAAAGAAAAATATTGTTTGTAGGCATTAACGTGTAGGCAATATAATTACGAACTCATTTCTTGCGTTTCTAATTACAACAAATTTCCCATTTTTTTTTTTTGTTTGTGTAACGAGATCTAATAAAAATTTTCTTTTGAAAATATATATAAATTTCTTACGAACCATCTCCTGTAAAATTTTGATTTATTTGTTTTTAATACTATTTGGAAAGTTTGTTGGCTCTTTTTAATGCTCACAATCCGCTTTGGGTTGCTTGAAGACATTTAAAACACATTAAATGATGTTTGTGTTTTTCAAGATACTAATTATGGGGATGTATGTAAATGGTTAACTGTAGGCTTTTATGTGATAAGAAATATTTAGAATATTTGTGTAATGCTCTTATAAGTTCATACACTCTGTACATTAAAACTGTTTAAGCCTTTAAGATTTTTTGCGAATTTTAATGTACTGAAGTCAATTCCAAAGAACATTTTTAAGGAAATACTAATTATATCGAAATCAGCAAGATTTTCTTAAAAAAAGTGGTTTTCATAATTCGTATTTTCTGCAGTTCTAAATAAAGATATATGTACACAACTTTAAAAGGTTTTAATTTTTTTATGTACCGGGGCATCATCTATGTAAAGTAATGAGATTCCAAAAGTTGTGCGTATGATTTAACAATGCGGAATATCTAACAGGGGACTTTTTTGATTACAATAGGCTTGTTTTTTTGCTAGTAAAGTTTGGTAAAATGGGAATTAATTAGACTTGCGCTCACTAAGAGGCAAAAGCATAAGCTTTTTTTTGTTTTTGTGTAGAGTCAACTAAACTCTGACAGCTAATTGTTTGAAAAATTATGCAATCTACTCGAAGAAAAAATTTGTATTCTTTTTTTGCGGGAAAAAGTATAAAATTGTTTCTTCAAAACCGCTGCTATTTATACAATTTTTGAGTACGGAAACGCTTTTCGTTAGAGTAGGGCAACAAACTTTATACCAAGAATGATAGAAAAACGGAAAAAAAAAAAAAATGTAAATCCTCTGCGCATGTGTCACAAATGACGTCACGCTAAAAGTATTCCTATTAGCCATGGTGAAATGGTGAACTTTCTTAATGTCAAAATTATTTGTTTTTTTATAAAGCAATGTCAAAATATTGTTTATTTTCTTAACAAAATAATTTGTGAGAAAAAATAAATGTAAATTATCGTAGAGAATCAAGGTAGGTAATACAATATTAATTGAAACAATCCGGAAGATTTAGATACTATTTTCGAATAAATTTATTTAAATAATTTTGTTTTTCTAGGCGATGAAAGTGAAGAATTTTGGTTACGTTTGGAGTGCAATTCGGAAGAAGCTCAAAAACAAAAGATTGTCCATCATGTGCAAGAGAATTTCGTCCCTCCTGTGCCTAGATTATACCAAGTACAATTAGGTATGGGCTATTTAGAATTGCCTCAGGTGGAGATACCTGAACAAAAACTGGTCAACACTTTGCTAGTCAGTAAAAATGTTTATATACTTGACTGTTTTACTAATCTACATATTTGTTTGGTTTGGTGAAAAATCGACACGTTTAGTTAGGGACCCATACTTTAGTTACGCGTTTGCAGGTACTGAAACTCAAATTTTCAAATCGAAATTGATTGGATGGGACGAAGTGATGGCAGTAGATTTTACTCGTACAGCCAATTCTGTAACGAAGACGGGCGCAGATTTATCAAAATTGGCTAAACAACAGGAAACTCGAGCTGATTTGGCGGCTATCTTCATGCCAAGACAAAATTCTATGCATCTCAGTGAAGCCGAACAGTTAGAAGAAGATTGGAATTATGATTTTGAGGCAATGGAAGCTTTTGTATTGGAGGGCAAGAAATTTATGCATTTGCCAGAAGAGAAAGTGAGACGCTTTTACTGGTGAATGTTATGTATTTTTATGTCGCTTTTGCATACCCGCCGATGATGATGAATATGGGTCGTCTGCTGCTTGTCGTGCAAATTTCTTATGCACATAATGATATTCATTTTTATATGATACAATACCTACATATCTGTACATAAAATTAAAGTAAAATTTACATTTATTTGCATCCATAAAATGAAATTTATTAGAAATTGCTTATATCACGTTTATTTTTTAAGGAATGACGTTTCATTAACAATAATATTTTGGTGTGGTGAAATCCATATTTTTGAAATAATGGACTATTTTACACAATCAAATTTGCCTGTTATTGTTGTATTGTTGTACAACAACTCCTAGTGCTGCCACCTTTTAGTAATTTCACAATGCTATTAGCTAATAATTTCAAGCTGGCAAATTCTAGACAGTTGTTGTTTATTTGCTGGGTTGCCAGCTCTTATGAAGCGCATGCCTAGCTTATAAGAAATTTGAAAATCTTAGGGACTTTTAAGCTTGGCAACTTCTTGCCGTTCACAGACAGCGTCATGTAATGGAAAATCATGCGCATTTTGTTATCAATATTTTTATCATTCTTTCGTTATATTTTATTTAATAACTGAGAATAAATGAAAGATGCGTATCCTTCAAAATGTCAGTTACTAAGGACTCGAACAATCGAGGCGAATTCATAACAAGTAGTCTTAAAAGCCTGCTGATAACTTTTTGTTTAGCTTTATCATTGTTGGATGTCAAAATTTTGTTTATTGCCTTTAATTTGCTTTTGTTTTTGACATTGTACAATGATTTTACAAAAACAAATTTTTTGTGGTTTTTGTACGAGTTTTACTTGTTGTAGTTCCGAGATTACCTGCAATGAATTCGCCTTGCGAACAATAGAATATTGACTAGACCCGAGGCTCTCTCAAAACATCACAAAAAATTCTCCCTCCCAAAATGTCATACGTGTGAATATTCTAACTAATACAATAATAGAGTTAGGTTTATTTGGCAGGTTTTTTCTATCTCTTTTGATTCTGGTCAATCTTCTATGACCAGTGTGACCACAACTAAAACAAGTAAGAAAGTTTAGTCGGTAAAGCCCGACCATATGGTACCCTACACCACAGTATTCAAAAACACATCATGCTTATGTGTCCATATAGAAATATGGATTTATCTATGTTTATAAACTTCATTAAAATCGGTTTGAAAGCTTGTGAGAGGCAGAAATTGCCCCCTACTTCCTCTTGTGGTCCTATTTTTGAAAAACTGTATAGCTTATGTGTCCATATAGATATGCATCTATCGATGTTTTAAATTTCATTAAAATCGGTTTGATAGTTTCATATTTCATATTTCTTTTAAATAAAACGAAGTTGATATAAAAAAATGTATATGCAGTTTGCAAAATATGCAACATTGTCAACTGTCAAAGCAATTGTTAGGGTTTACAAGAAAAGAAGAAGAAAAATAAATTATAAACAGTTTAAGGCGATTAATAAAATTTTTAAAATTTTATATATAGGGCCTTTTGCGTTTTAGGTAACCCGATATAAAATATCGGGTGATTTTTTAGCTATTATCTTTTTGGCAACACTGGTTTAAACAGCTGACGCACGTTTCGTGTTTTGTTTCACTGTCAAACATCTTCAGTTTGGTCTATAATTTAACCATGAATCCGTCTTACAAACGAACAGCGCTTGCGAATTATTGAATTTTATTATCAAAAATTATCAAAAAATTATCAAAAAATGTTTAATATTTTTAATTAGGCTCAAGTTCATTAAATTTAATTTTTCATTAAATTTAATGAACTTGAGCCTAATTAAAAATATTAAAAATTTGGATTGAAAACCATAAATAGTTCAACAAAATAACCACAATACTAATTATAATTATCAAAAAATTTATGGAAAAATTGTGTTCAGCGACGAAGCTCATTTTTAGCTCAATGGGTACGTTAATAAGCAGAATTGTCGATTTTGGAGTGAAGATCAGCCAGAAGCATTGCAAGAGCTACCAATGCATCCAAAAAAAGTCACAGTTTGGTGCAGTTTATGGGCTGGTGGCATCATTGGACCGTACTTCTTCAAAGATGATGCGAATCGTAAAGTAACTGTGAATAGTGAGATGATATCCAACTTTTTTTTTGCCCAAAATGCAAGAGCTTGACTTGCATGACATGTGGTTTCAACAAGACGGTCCCACATGCCACATAGCACGCTTAACAATGGACTTATTTAGAGGCGAGTTCGGTGAACATTTTATTTCACGTTCGGGACCAGTCAATTGGCCGCCTAGATCGCGCGATTTAACGCCTTTAGGCTATTTTTTGTGGGGCTACGTTAAAGCTCATGTCTAAACACACATACCCGCTTCAATTGAAGCATTGGAAGACAACATTGAAGCATTTATTCATGAGATACCGGCCGAAATGTTGGAAAGAGTATGCCAAAATTGGACTAAGCGGATGGACCATTTGAGGCGCCGTCACGGTCAACATTTGCATGAAATAATTTTCAAACATTAAATTATATGGACCGTACAATCGATTATTTTTTTAAAAACTTTCCTATAGCTCTTAAAAAATCACCCCTTATAAGTAAAAACAAAAATTGTCATTGAAAACAGAAAAGGCTATTCAACAGCATATGTAATAGTTTTCCTTAGATGCCAAAGTCAAAATAGCATTAGAATATGATCTGTTTTCATCACACATTTTTATAAGATCAACAGAAATGATAAAATGTCAGCAACTTTTTAGTCCACATCTAACGTAAATCAACGAATTCAATACGATTCTATTTCTAATTTTGGTTTTTATAAGGTTCATACCGCTAAAAATTTTTTAAACTTCCGCGTTACTAAATGGCAAAACCCAAGCTAACTCGTTAAAAGCATTTTCATTTAAAGCGTTTCTGAACTCATAAACACCTATCCAGAATTCAATTGTTGAACTTTCTTCTGTAGTAAAATCTACCATTTCTTATTGAAATTTTCTTTGGTGTTTACAGGGTTGCTATTATTATACATTTGTATAAACGTATGAATAACAAAATACAATGATAGAGATTGACAGATATGTAAAGTTAAATTGTGAAATAGCAATATATAAAATTTATAAGATTAAAAAATGCTAAAGAATGCTAAGAAAGCGAGAACATCTTATTAAATGCCTTCTAGAAGGCCTCTGTACCCCTTCTTTTGGATGTACAAGGCCTGCTCACTCCATTCCATACTCATATCTTTTTTACACACGTTGTCATTGCGGAGAAGGCCTTCCGCTTGCCTTTCTTTCGCGAGATCTTCTTAAAGGCATTCAAATAAATGGCTCTTAGAAGGCTTTCCAAAGAAGGTCTGTTAAAAGGTCTTAGAATAAAGGTCATATTGAAGGGTTTTTATATAGGTATATCAAAAGGCCTTCAGCTGCAGGTATTAATTCACACTTTGAAAGTTTTCTTTCAGAAAGTCTGTGTTTATTGGTGAGAGGGGAGAGAAGAATAGCCTGTTCTCTTCCTCTCTTGCCTATAAAGTCAGTCTTTCTATGCTATGTTCACACCTATTAAATATTTGACCCCTAATTTTACTAAAAATTAATTTACTTTTGCAAAACCTTTGGCTAGAGCAAAAATCATTCAGCAGTTTATTAATTACGTTATACAATTGTCTTTTTATAAATAAAGTTAAGTAAATCTATAGAAATGGTTAAAATAAAGCTTAAGTTTAATCAATTTACTGGTCACGTTTAAATTTAACAAAATGTATATAAAAATTCAATAACATATATAGAAAAAACCTATAATAAAACAAAAAAAATTTTGTGTTTGGTAAAAACGCTTTGAGATTTGCAATTGTCTGCTTTCCGTCCAATGTTCTTAATTTTTTTAAATAAGTATATGTTGCACATTTTCTAAAACCGACCAAAATTAGGTTTGGCCTACCATCCGAACAAAGCAAAAATATCCGACCAAACCTGGTCGGAAAAGATCATGTTCGGCAACCCTGTATGTATGTAACCTTGTTTTTATATAGGGATCTGAGTTCGTTTGCTTTTGCTTGTGCAAAAACATAAAACAAAAAATGTTACTTCTTCTCTTCTCGCTTCTCATAGAAGCGAGTGTGGAAGGTGTATCTTATCTTTTATACCAAAGAGCCGAGGCCTTCTACGAGTCATTCTTTAGAAGTTCAATAAGAATAGTAATTGAATCAAAACAAATTTTAAGCAGGCCTTTAAAAAGGCCTGAAGTAAGAAGGTCTTCTGAGTTTTCCCGTTGGGAAGTGTCAAAAATTTACTTGCAAGCAAATTCTATTGCAAGTTGAGCTGCAAGTACGAAAAATTTGATGGTATTGGTGAAAAAGTGTGTATTGAGTTTTTCGAACTTGTAAACCCTAGGTAATTTAAAAAAGTTTTTGTAAGTATTTTGTTGTAGTTAATTTGCTTTATATAATTAAAGGAAATTTCAGAAATGGCGATTTTTTATATGAGTGCTGCAGTTTTCTAATTTTGGCGATAATTCATCTATTCCAGCTTGATACATTTATTTTTACTGTAAAACAACAATTTGTATCCTACAAATATTATAAATGTAAAACTTTGTCTGTTTGGATGTTTTTAGTTTGTAGCTCAATCACGCGAGAACCGAAATTTGGTAGACGGATAGCATATGACCCCAAATTAACCCTACGTTTCCACATGCAAATAATTACTTGCAAGTGGTGTATGCATATTTTTAACGAAAAATCGGGGAAACAGCCGATTGGCGGAATGTACAAAAATTGTGCGAATGTTAGTGAAAAAGTGTGAGTGTATTGAGTTTTTTGAACTTGCACTTGCTTGTGGGAACGGGGGGTAAAAGTAAATCGGGGAACATTTATACTTTGGTACTTTTTCTGATAAATTTGGTATATAGGGTACCTTTTAAGGGATAGAATTTGTATTTTTTAAGGGGAAAAACGGGATAAATTTGGTACTTTTTCTCTTTTCAATACATTTGATATACCTACAGATTAAAGCCTACATGAACATACAGTGTATTTTCTGGGGGCCTAAAATAAGAAAAAAGTGGTAGTTTTACTCTTTTAGATTTTTTTTTTAAAGAGCTAGCTTATGGCCCAGATTTAAATATATGTTAATTTTTTTATTGTTTATATGGAAAAATTGGTACTTTTGTTCCTTTTTCTTTTTTTGATAAACTTGTAATACAGATTACATATCGCTCCTTTATTGCCACATAGTCATATCTTCAACAAAAAATCAAAAATTTTGAGTTACTTAAGCAAAAGTGTTCCTTTATACCTTTTTTTTTATATAAAAAAATCAGTATAATATCTCAAACTGAACCACAGTTAGGGCAAAATGTTTTTTATTAAATCTTTATGAAAAGGTACATTTTGAAAACTTTTAACCCTTTTTGCCAAGTTTGATTTTTTTTTGAGATATGACTATGTTGCAATAAAGGAGCGATATGTCTGTATTTGATATTTTTTCTTATTGTGAAACAAGATTTTTAGTTTAAACTTTAATTAAGAAATTTATTAATTTGTATTTCGATTTTGTTGGTTTTATATAGAATTTTGCCCAGTGCATTTTTTTCAATTTTTTTAGTAAAATTTATTTTGTAGAATTTTATAATTTTAAAAGTTTTTTTTAGTCGGTATTTAACATTTATGTTTTGCGAATCCTTTTTTTTTCATTTTTTGTTTTCGATGTTAGCGTGTTTCTTTTTCGAGCACTTTTTTCTTCGCTTATTTTTTAGCGAGTACCTTTTGGTTTTGCCGATTTGGTTTTATTTTCGTTTTTTTTTTTGAAGATAGTATTTTTTGGATTTTTTTTGTAGATCTTACCCCTTTTCTAATTTAATTAACCCATTTTTGCTGCACCAAGTAAATTGACTGCGTAATAACGAAATAAGATTTTAAGTAACTGATAGAAAAAAAACATAGCAACAAAAAACAAGAGTAAGAGTGCTGGTGATTATAATGTTTTTAAGCGGTTTTTTTGATTTAGCAGTTTTTTCATATTAGCGATTTTTTTTTTTAAATTTTAGCTTTTTTAAATGATTGCTTTTAAAACTCATTGCATTGTTTTAAAATTGTGGATCCATGAGGGAGAACGATACCACTGAAAGAACTATTGACAACCGCATATCTAGATTTTTTATGTTGTGGATGTTTAAAGAATTGTTTCCTTTCACTACTTATATAAAAAAATATGTTTATAAAATAGATGATTAAAACCAACGACTACAGTGTAGCAATACATCAAATGTAAAGGTAAGCAATAGAAAAAATTATACTGATACCCTGCAAATAATATTGGACCACCTGATCCATTTTGATAAAATGGACTACTCCATGGACTGGTCCGATGTAATGCAAGCATGGACCATGTCATTGTTAAAAAGTGTTTGTAGTGAGACGACATGTCTTCGTTTTTTAACAACGTGCTTTCGTTTTTTTAACGATTTCAACATTATCCTCTTGAGTATACCATGGAGTAGTTTGAAAACTACTCCTTTGTAGTCCAAAGCTGAATATATGGTCCTGCCCTAGAACATCGTAATGTTAAATAGACCATGTTTTTTCCATACGTTTGGGTTACTTTTGGACTAGTCTTAGTCCCCTGTTGGCTACTCTTTACACGCGTGTTTGGACTGGTCCTATTATTTGCAGGGTATCTTTGAATGTTTGTACATGTGTGTTTTTAAGCACAAATCAACCACGAAATACAAATATCATTACATTTTGTTGTTGCTTTTCAAGCAAATGTTATGCCTTCTTATGCTAACCCCTTATTCATAAAAAATATTTCAGTTTTATAAGAGGTTTATTAAACAAATTTTCAAATAAATTTTTTTTTTTTATAAACCTGTTATTAACACGAAATATTTTTTATGAAGAAGAGCTTAAGAATTTAGAAAAAATATTAATATTATGCACATCTACACAAAATATATTTTCTGTAAATATTGATGGACGATAAGATACTTAAAAGTGTACGTTCTCATGCCTTTATGTATAAGATATCAATTACTTGTACGTTTCTACCACTTTAAATATCAGTTGTGCGTTTAAAAAGATAAAACTAAAACAAAATAAAAGAATTTCATATATTCACACAAACTGCCTTAAATACTAGTTTTTTTTTAAATATATTAAGAAAAGATATTTATAGCATTCACAGGACGAGCAAAATAAAAGGTATAAAGTCCTTAATATCTCTCAGGAATTCCAAGAAATTGTGAAATATTGAAACGAATTGACTTAAATAATTCAGCGATGCCATAAATTCTTTCACTGCTCAAATAGTTTTTGGCTTGTCCTTGGCTTTTCCACACATACTGCCATTTTTATTTTTTAACATTTAGCTTCATGACTTTCAAACCTTCCACTACTCTCAATTAAATTAAATTGTTTAAGGGAATTCAAGGGAAAAAAAAAATGGAAAAAGATAAAGTGGCCAGAACTTACACTGATGTATCATTCGTTGAGTTATTCCAACTATTTAATGCTGTTGTATACGAAGAGCAATTGCCGCCAGAATAACCGCCAGTGGCATTGGCTGTGCTAGTGCCTGGATACGATGACGATTGATTGCACCAATCGTAAAGAAAATTTGTTGCTACATTCACCATTGGAACAGCTGATGACTGCCCTGCTGCTGCTGTAGCCTGCAGCTGCTGGGATATATTCCAATTTAGAGCCGTTAAAGAAGTATTTGTTGCCATTGCTGCAGCACTGGCATCGTGTGCCAACGAGTTCGATATAAAGTCAAATTGCAATGAGTTTGACATTTCTGTTGCAAGAAGGTTGTGTTGAAACACATCATCATCCTGAGGTGCCAGAGTTGTGGTTACTGGATTTTTAGTTGGAATGTGGAGATCTAACATTTCTTTTGTTTTTGTTGGGTTTGTTTAAAATCTCAGTTTTGTTCACAGTTACAGCATTTTTAATGTAATGACGATGGTTTTGTTACATTTTCTAAATGGGGTTTTTTCTAAGAGTGTCGATTTGTGTCTTTTTGCTTTTTATTCTGTATTTAATTCTTCTTAATGTTGTTTAGTGGTCAGTTTTATCTGAATCCTGTAGTTAAAGTTGTACTATAAGTTTTCCTTTATTTGTTGGATATTTTTCTGCATTTAATGTGTTGGAGGCAATTCTTGCTCGACTGTTGTAAATTGTAATGGTTAGTCCTTTCTTTTCCTTTTTTCCTATTACAATAAATTTGCTCAATTATGTGTAATGCTGCTTCTAAAAAGAAAAAAAAAAAAATGAAACATAAATAAGTATTAGAATAGATGAGTACGTTGTCACCTAAAATGCAAAAGGGCGTAACCAAGGCGAATTCATGTAAACGGTGGTGTCGATACTACAACAAGTAACAACACCAAAAACACAACAATGTATTTTTTTGTTGCTTTCGTTGATCCATATGTCAAAATCACAAGGAACTTTTGACATTTCTCTCTCTAATTAAGAAAAAAAAGTAGCACAGCTGTGTTTTCAACGCCACCTGAAAATTAATTCGCCTTGGGCGTAACAATACTTTTTATTTTTTTTACAGGATAAGCAAAAAACGTTACAAAATCAATAACCACAAGGTGTGTTTGGCGTTTGAAATTCCTTAATAAAGTCGCCATTTTTGATCGCAGTGATCTAAATTTTTTTGTAAATATTTAGTTTGATAAAACGAACAAAAGTCAATCAAATACTCAATTTCGAAATTTTTTGTTGTTACGCCCTTTTGCATTTTAGTTGACAATGTGAAGTACAAATGTCAAGTTTTCTTTTTATGGAAATGTATTAATTTAGAAGAGACAATTTGTGGATTGTAATTTTTGAAATAAAATAAATGGAATTATTTTTAAACAAGGGAGTGTTTTCAGTTTTGTATTACTCTTGAATGATTTTGGGAATAGGGGAAAATAACTGTTTTAATATAGATACAAAAAAATTGTCTTTAGCAAAAGATCCTTAAAGTTCAACTTAAAGACCAACCCAAATCAGCACGGCAAGTGTAATTTTTTTCTAGTGAAAGGTTGAACGCTGAAATGACATACATAATTAAATAAGTCTATTTAACAAAAGCAGTCCACTTAACTACTTAACGCTCTGTTAAAATCTGCTTTTTCAACTGCAAAGCGATGACACCACTTAGGTTTACGTCATACTTTTTTATTTTTTTGTACACTGCGTCGCCATTTGTTGTCCGATTATAATATATTTGATACTGTTATTCATGGCTTGTCTCTTGCTTAAATTTTTCATTTGTTGACGTTTTAATCTCGCATTTATTTCTGACCGTCACTAATGTCAACTCGGATCCTTCCTTCCTAATGTCCATTTTTTTTTTGCATGTGGCAAGAAAGCCCTTCTTAAACTTTGTACGTCTAGCTTTTATGCCACGCCCCACGATTAGGCCTATTTTTCCGCCGTTTTAAATCCGTATTTCGAGTCACATATCATTGTTTATGGCTTCATTTTTGTATTCATTAACTTTTTAATCCGTCATCGAATTCTGGTCGCCACTTATGACATCTCGGATCCTTCCCTCCTAATATCCAATTTTTTATACGTGGTAAGAAAGCCTGTCTAAAACTTTGTACTTTTATAACACGCTTCAAATTGGGCCACTTTTTTCCTTTGACATACATGCTTCATTAATCCTGAGCGAACCCACACCCAGAGAAAAAACATGTTTAATTATGGTCACCTCCAACAAAAAAACTATTTTTAAAGACAAATTTGAACATATTTTGTTTAATTTAACCGTATTATTGTCACCGACAACCATATTATAGTTAAGTTAGTCCTCCATCAAATAGCCACAACCATATTATGGTTGCCTCCAAACCATAAATCATACTTATAATAGCATGGTAAGTTTTCAACCATAGCATGTTGCTCTTATAAAAGAGGAAAATACTTTTGTTAATTTAAAAACATATTATTGTTATATTTAACCATAACATATTTAAAGGCTTGTTTCTTGATGGAGGACTGATTTAACCATAATATGGTTGTCGGTAACAATAATACGGTTAAATTAATCAAAATATGTTTAAATTTTTCTTTAAAAATAGTTTTGTTGGAGGTGACCATATTTAAACTTATTTTTTTCTCTACGTGCAATACAATACAAACAAATTTGCATCAGCCACTCCCTAGAATGAAAGGTATATCACAAAAGTTACTAACTGTACAATTTTTTTTCCACGCCAAAACAGCATTTTTAGTTTTCCTCAAAAGTTTTTAGCAATTGGAGTTCTTTCAAAATAATTGAAGTTTGTAGAAAAACGCAGTAAATCCACAAGATATTTTTTAAATAAATATTTAAGTTGAAATCTCATATTAAAAGAGCGTTTTTAGTTTTAGGGATTTATCCCTAAATAGGAGATTTTTTTTTTTGTAAATAGGAAAAAAAATTTCGTGAACATTTTTTTTTTTTTGGGAAAAAAGCATTTTTTGCTGAGGATTTTAAGAGATAATATAATGTTATATACGCCACTTGTACAATGGTATGACCGTTTTGGTCCAGACTGGGCATTTAAGGGAGTTTTTTTCAATATATTTCTAGTCTGCATTGATTATTTTGTATGGGAGTTCGTTAAAGAATGGAGAAAGGGGTAGGTATGTTAGAAATAAATGATTGAGATGAAAAATAAAGTGTGGTTGGTCATACATTTGACCCATCTAGGGGCATCCTAGGCATAAGAAATATCAAAAATTTGTATTTTTTACAGGGTTCGTTCACTAATAATTCTGAATTCTACTTCTATTAAGTTCCACACCATTATTTCTATTTCTTTTGCTTTAATGTTGGACATAAGTTTAGAAGGTTGTCGTATTTTTTTATTGCGATGAACTTAATTGGGAGTTGTATATAAAACATGAATTTTTATTTTTACAAAATTCGTTTTGAAAACCTGAAATATAAATCTGTATTTTTTTATGATTAAGATTCTAATTGACTTAAGACAGACATATTTTTAACATTTCTTAAGATTTATTTCTTTTACTAGTAATTCTTCCAAGACATCTCTATATTTTTAATACAATTGTACTTTTTCTACTAAAATGCATTATGTACACAAAAAAAAAAATAAATCTACAGAACATTTTATTATTTCTGAGGATGTGTAAATATATATTTTATTATTTCCTTCAAATGCACACGAAATCTTAAAATAGAAATTGTCATAAAAATTCGTAGGAAAATACTTAAACCAAAAGTACTCGATGTTTGCAAGTATTTTTTTTATGGTTAAACCTACAGAGAGGAAAAGGAAACTCCTAGAATAAGATTTATTTAATGTTATTTTCTGTGCTTAAGAGAAAATAATAAAAAAGTAAATCATTTGATTTCTTATCAATTTGATGACTGATGACAGTTTTATTTTTTGTTTCGCAAGAAAACACTAAAACAAGAGAGAAAATCTCACATACACTAAAAAGCCACAACAAGAGCAAACAATTTTTGTATAAAGCCCGTTAATTCTATAGAATATAAATACTATTAATTTGTTTACTGGTAAAAATTTAATTAATTTTTTAATTGAATTTAAATTTTTTTAAATCAATTTTTGGTTGCATTTAAACATATTAAATCACTTTGTTTTTCTTGGTGCACTTTCTTATAAGTTTTTTTCAAAACATGAATAAAGCAATTTATAGTAAAGTTTTAAGCTCTACTAATTGGACTAAATACTTTACCCAAGTCCCAATTAACTTTAATGCCGTCAATTGATAAAACGTTTCCTTTGAAATTTGAAGAAAATATTGTAAAATAAAAATTTACAATTTCCCAAACGTTTTTTTTTTTATCATTTACTCGACTGGTACCAAGAAGTCTACAGTTCAACTTTTATGAAACACTTTTTTATACCCTTTGCACACTTGCATACATTTCGGAGGAACGCATGGAAGATGTTGAAAATGCGAAATACGCGTTCACACTTGAAACAAATCAATAAAAAATTTCACTATTTCTGAAAAAAAAACTTTTATTTTTTTTAAATACTTTTTTTCTACAAAAGTGCCAACATTTTAAAAGATAACACCAAAATGTATTTCTAATTATTTTGTTTAATAATTTTAGCAAAATTAAGCAAAATAAGGCTTGCAAAAAAGGAAAAACTTAAAAAATGGTAGCGCTGCTTTCAAAGCAACTTCCATTTTGTCAGCGATGCCACAATAATTACAGAATTTATTGCCATTTTTCTAGTGATGACACTAAAAGAATCGAAAAATGTAAAAGGGAACAAAATGAGATAGTAACATTCTGTAAAGATGTTGAAAAATTTTGATTTTTAGCCCTATGTATTTCTTATGGGAAAATTCCAACATCTTCGCAAATTTATGTAAAATGTTGACAAGTGTGAGAGGGCTAATACATTGCTCACATCTAATATCTACCATCAGTGTTACCGTCGGATATTTTCAAAAAGTACCAAAAAAAGGGGATATCTACAAAAAAAGTGGCACCAAAAAGTGGATTTTTTTAAAAAAAGGGGCGCACATGTTTTAAAATTAAAATAAGTACACCACATTATGTATTTTTTACGTTTTTTTTTTATTTATTACAACTTTAAATGGTATAAAAACTAAAATTAATATTTTGTAAATATTTCTCTCGAGAAGTATCTTTTATAAAATATTTACTTTAATGTTTTGGTAATTCAAAAACTTTAAACTCGTTTTCTGCCAAACATGTTTTTTGGATTATGACACTGTTGCAGCAAATAGAAGAAATTAATGAATTGTGTTTTATATATACATTTATTAATATATTTTTTGTACTATTCCTTTTGAATACATTTTCTTTAAATTATTTAAGACACTATATTGCACAGGTATTTCAAACTTTTTAGAAATGTATTTGCCCATTCCAACAGATTCTTATGTTTTTTGGAATGCTATGGCCGAATATGAGCACAGTTTTCTCCCATCACGTCACATTTATCAGATACACCAATTGTTGTAATTTCGGATGATGTTTTGTACCACAATTAATAACAAAATCCATAGTTTTATAATTTAATTCTACAGTCAACCTAATTACAAAAGTTGTAGGCCCAGTCCCACGATGTCGACAATAAAATTTTTTTCGTATATTTGTTATGAAAACAAAAACAAATTTTAGTTTTTATTATTGTTTTTAATTTAAATATGCGAAAGAAATGTCTTGTCGACACCGTAGGCCTGGCAGCTGAGCTATAATCGGATGAAAACAAGAAATACTATGACAAAAAAACGAAAATATCACTTTTTCAAATACTTTATATATAATCAGTTCCACACTTTAATACAAATAAATGCACGGCATGCATGCATGCTACCAAATTTAAGTGCTAGCGTTTTAATTTCTTTACTATAGCATATTTAGTTTTTATCCAATTTCGTCTATTATTGCTTCAAATTTTTGTAATCAGGTTTATAGAACAAAACTATAAAACTGGATTTTGTTATTAATTGTGGTACAAAACATCTTCCGAAATTACAATAATTGGTGTATCTGATAAATGTGACGTGATGGGGGAAAACTGTGTTCATATTCGTCTTTAGCATTCCAAAAACTTTTTCAATGTCGTCCTGTGCTACATATTTATTAATAATCAGTTTCATACAAATTTTACAATTAATTGTTCTTAAAACGACTTCCATACTTTCGTAAAATGTCTTAAGCTTATTTGTTACTTTTTTTTGGACTAAAGCTAACTTAGTAAAAACACGCTCAGCAGAAGCACTACTATGTGGCAATGTAAAAATATGAGAGATCAATTTGTAGAAATTTAAATTCATGTATAAATGCATCTGGGTCAGTTATAATATCTTTAAACTCTGAAACTAATTCGAAATAGTTTATATACTATAAATATTGGGTCTAAAAACTTCAATATATTAGGTATTTGTTTTTTATATCAATTCTTATTATAAATTCATTACATTACACGATATGTGAGTTATCTTTATGCTTTTATTCATAATAAATAAAACAGGTTAATAGAAAGTTTATTAAACCGATTTTTAGCTTACCACGCATGACAAGAAACAAATTTCATATAAACTTGCTTAAATATACATATATTAAAACAGTTTTACATATATTAAAGCCAGGGGTTATAATAAAACAGAAAGAAAAAAAGTATATTTTCCTAGTGTAAAAAGTATCAAAAAAGTGGCAAAAATCGCAAAAAGTACCACATTTGGGTGCATTTTGTAAAAGTGGCCAAATAGTATCCAAGCAGTCGAAAAAGTGGCAAATTGCCACTTTAGTGGCACCAACGGTAACGCTGTCTACCATCAAACAAAAATGTCACCATTTTTGAAAAAAAAAAAAAAAAATGGTTTGAAAACAAAAAATTTTTTTTTCTACAAAAGTGCAAAAATTTAAAAAGAAAACACAAAAATGTATTTGAAGTTCAATTTGTTTAAAAATATAAAAAATACCTAACAAAAAACATTGCAATAAAAGAGAAAAGTTGACAAATGGTAAAGCTGCTTTCAAAAAAAAATTTTTTTGTAAGTGATGCCACAATAATATTAAAACTTATTGCCACTTTTCTAGTGATGACACTAAAATAATCGAAAGGTGTTGAATGGAATAAATGAAGATAGGAACATCTTTTAAAGATGTTGAAAGATGTTGTTTCACACAAGGGAGAACAGTTTTAACCCCAATTTTACCAGTTAAGCACTCGATTAATGAACTACAGGGTTAAATGTATGTACATATATAAGTATGTGTGTATTTGTTTGTTTTTTTTTTCTCTTGTGTTTTTTTTAGTGTTGTTGCTTGTTGTTATGTTTTTATTCTTACTGCACTTTTGTTTCCGTTTCCTGTTATATATTTTATTTTGTCATTTGCCTTTCTTTCACACATTTAATAAGAAAAATTGTAGTTTTGTGCAAATGTCAGTGGTTAAATGGAATATTCAATTTTAAAACAAAGTGCCACTTTGACACGTAACTATCGTTAAGTTGTAAAAACATTCAGTGCGTTCTTTATTACTTCTGGTATATTTGTTAATTTAAACAAAACAGAATAAATAATAAAAATGAAAAAGAAAAAAAAGTAAATAGTGGAAAATAAAATGTCAAGGATACTTTAAGTAAAAATCAAAGTTTTTTTTTAACATAATCCTTATAAATTTGATGGTGTTTAAATACCACTATCTAAAAATTGTTTTCCAAACAAAAAAGTAAGAATTAAAATAAATCTTTCAAATTCAGATATGGACGTTTATTTGTGATCGCTCATAAATCCTACTAAATATAAATTTTTTTTTCGCAGAAAATGGATCGATTTGAAAACGATTGTTTTTTAAACGGTGTGATGAATTTCAAACGATTTTAAAAAATTGATTTACAGTTTTGTTTAAGAGTGTAAATACAATGTTTGCGGTGTGATTTCTCGTTGCGGGAGAGAAAAATAAACATAATACAACGGAAGACGGTGACGAAAATTGTTGTCATTATTTGTTTAAATTTTTATTAATTTATTTGTGCATACATTTTTATCATGTTGTTTGTTTTCGTTAATGTTGTGAACATAGCCAATTATTCAAAAACTATGGCAACATCAGAAAGAGAACCAGTATCAAAAATTAAGAGAAAAGGCGAATTAAATTCGCCTTGTTGAGAGAGAAAGAAAGTCCGCAATGAAAATAAAATAGATTTTAATTTTATGCCGTTCCGCACTGCGGTTTTTTATTTCAAAATCGTATGAAAAACCGCACCGCAATAAATTATCGTTACATTGTGTTTAGACTCTAATATACAGTTCAATTCAGATAAGTAATAACAAATTTCAAATAATACAGACAGGAAAAAAGAGGAAACTGTATTTTAAATCAAATTCAAAAGAAACTGAAAACCATATTGTTAATGGGCTTAAATCGTTTCGTTTTCAAAATCGACTTCCATCACACACCTGATAATCTAAATAACGCTAAATCGCGAAAAGTGCGCATATTTCCTACCAAATATTGAATTTTGTCCTTCTAATTTTGAAGAAAATTATAACCTTATATTTTCTCCATATTAGGTTATAATTTTCTTCAATGCCAGATCTGTATGTAGTATATGCAGGACAAACTTATTCTATTTTTAAAAATTCTTTATTCCTTTAAAAAAAAGACATTTAACATCATGATCACCTGTAACACTTTATTAAACTTTCTTCTTATAAGTTTTGTTCTATAATTATAATCCAAAATTTAACTCTCAAAGAAGTCTTCCAAACTTAACAAATTTTATTTCATTATTAACGATCTATTAGGCACAGTATAATCACTAGTATACAAAAAGAAATATAATCATTACCGACCCATGAATTGTCCTTTAACGTCACTACCGATGTTTCCTTAACAAACGGCTTTTGTTCTATATCGAAAGTAAACCGGCGCCAAATTATCGTTTTTTTATGCCTGAATGATTTTAATAAAACCTGACGTATGATTAATTTGTTTTGCTACAATTTCCATCACTCATGCGGCTTGTGGTAAAAAAAAGTTTTTTTTTTGGACGCTTTGTACAATTTTTATTCAATAGAAATTATAATATTTTGTGTTTTCTAAGTAAATTGTTGGTTTATTATCATTAAACACGAAATAGATATTTGATATGAAAGGAAAATGACATGTAGTAATTGAATGATTTAAGATGGTCATTAGAGCTCTTAGAAAACGAGCTGTTCAAATGAATAATAATTTTCCGCAATTGTAGCATAATAAAAGAACATATTTTTTGTTCTAAATTGAAGAATATTATCCACGTGGCGCAATTAAATCGTTATTTAAGAGAGTTTTTTAGTTTTCATAAAAATGATTTTAAGCGGAAGTTATCATTAACATTCCTTTCTAGATGGAAGAAATAAGAAATAAATTGATTTTGTGGAAAATGTTTTATGAATAAGTTTTTACAAAAAACGTCCTTTTCTCGATTTATGCCCGTAATTTCTACAAATAGATATGTTGCTATGGTGAAACGAATTTTTCATAATTATAACATGTTTGTATTACCCATGGCCCAATTAGTAGCTCTGCTCGAAACGCCTGCTGATTTTTTGCGGAGTTGTGTTTTTAATAATAATACATAGCCATAAATGGGCAAAATGTCAAAAGCTGTTTAGTGCCATTGTGTTTATTTGAAAATTAAATAAATAACTTATAAATAAATAACTTTGATAATATACTCGCATGTGCCCGTGCAGAAAACTGAATTGGCAAATTGGTTTTTTTGTTGTTTTCTTACGAAGACAATAGAATGAAACAATTTGTTTTTTAATTTTGTTTTTTCTTTTTACCCACTTATAACTACAATTCGAGTCGGAAAGAACCCAACCAATTGTAGAGGGATGTAAGAAAAGATAAACTCACTGTTTATTGTTGGTGTTTTGTTTGAGCTTTGATATTGTTACTTACGAGTAAGACCTTGAGTGTTTAAAATTCTTATTCGCTTTAGGGTTTTATTCGTATAATATTTTTAGCTTTTCTAAAATCTTAGGAAAAGGTTTCCCGATTAGCTGGCCTAAGCAACCAGTGAAATGCGCATAGAAGCTAGCTTTCCCTCAACAATAAATTTCAGTGTATTTATCAAATATGTAAAATTGGGAATTTAGCACGTCATACAGAAATCGTATTAATGTTAGATGATTTTTGATTACAAAAAATTATTTTTCTTATACTGAAAATAGCAATTAGCAGGGGTGTGCTGGAAACCAAAAATGTAAAACGCAAGAATTTCAAAAGTCGGTTTTTAAAAAGATTTCTGTCATTAAAGAATTTTATGATAAATATTATACAAACATTTCTCTAATGAGCAAAATTTTATAACAACAACAAGTAAGAAAGCAAAGTCGGTCAAGCCCGACCATATGATACCCTACACCACAGTATTTAAAAACACATCATGCTTATGTGTCCATATAAATATGGATTTCTCTATGTTTAAAAACTTCATTAAAATCGGTTTGAAAGTTTGTGAGAGGCAGAAATTGCCCCCTACATCCCCTTGTGGTCCTATTTTTGAAAAACTGTATAGCTTATGTGTCCATATAGATATGGATCTATCTATGTTTTAAATTTCATTAAAATCGGTTTGATAGTTTCTGAGAGGAAGAAATTTCCCCCTATCTTCCCTCGTAGTCCTACGATTCGCCCCATTTTCAATAGGCTTGGTCCTTGTGCCAATTAGAACCAAATATATCAAATTATCTCCAAAATTGCGACCTGTACTTTGCGCACAAGGTTACATGTACAGCCAGCCGGACGGACATCGCTAGTTCGACTCAGAAAGTGATTCTGAGTCGATCGGTATACTTTAAGGTGGGTCTAGGACCAATATTTTAAGGCGTTACACACATCAGCACAAATGCATAATACCCTCTCCACCATTGTGGTGTGGGTATAATTATAAAAATTTGATTAAAAGTGTATTAAAAACAACTTCCAAAATCTGGCGTTTTACGTTTTCGATTTCCAGCACACCCCTGTATATTTAATAATTGTAACAAAAATTGTGAACAAAAATTTTAAATAAATTTAATAATAAAAAAATATATTTAAGTAATAAATAAAAAACTAAAAGGCGGACACAATAGAGAACATTTATCGTCTCCTTCCCAGTGATGATACAACAGCGCCAATGTATTTATCATTTGATGCCGAAAGTGCCATGTCCAAAGCATGTTACAAACTCTTTTTGGTAAGAACGATCATTTGAAAAGCACATTAAGGACTGTTTACTTTCCTCCGCCGCCTGCATACGGTGTAAAGAAAACAACATCAGTATCAATATTCTTATTTCAATAACAGCAGAGTAATTTCCACAGACGAACATGTGGACCACGGGGACACTTCTTCTATATCTTCCATTTGCAGGCGGAGGAGGAAAGTAAGCAAGCAGTCTGTTCAAATGATTATCTTCAGATTAATTTTTGTGTGTAACATGATTTGGACATGGCACTTTCGCCATCAAATGATAAATACATTGCCGCTGCTGTATCATCAATGGGGAGGAGATGACAAATGTTCTCCATTCTGTCCGCCTTTTAGTTTTTTATTTATTATTTATATTACTAGCTGGCACGGCAAACGTTGTTTTGCCATATAATTTACTTCTTTCAGATGTTACAGTGTCTGCATGCCAAATTTAAAGAAAACCGGTTGATAAGTTAAAAAGATATTGGGAGGGGGAGCTTTTACCGCTTTTGCCATATTTCACGCCCTAAATAATAAAAAATATAGGCTAAAAATCCTTCCAGATGTTACACTATTTGCCTGCCAAATTTCAAGAGAAATTGGTTGATTATTTAAGAAGATATAAGGAGGGGGAGATTTTACCTCGTTTGTCCTATTTCACGCAATATTACTTATTTCCTTTCTGACGTTACAGTATCGCCATGCCAAATTTTAAGAAAACTGGTTGATTAGTTAAGAAGATATAGGAAGGAGGAGCTTTTACCCCCTTTGCTCTATTTCCCTTCAAATCACAAATTTAATGATTAGATGTTACGGTGTCTGCATGTCAAATTTTAAGAAAACCGGTTGATTAGATAAAAAGATAAACTACACAGAAACACTACTCACGGCCCATAGACACAAAAAACTAAATATCGCGCCATCTGTCGGACGAACTTCATACTACACGGAAACACTACTCACCGCCCAGTAGTTTTTGAGTTTAGCGATCACGAACATACACGTCATTTTTATATATGTAGAGATTTTATAAAATTTTTAAACACAAACAGCAAATACTGGTAGTATTTTGGAAAATGTATTTTATTTACCATGTACCCTGCAAACAAATGGAAGATATCCCCTAAGGCAATAGTTTAGCAATTTCCCCAAACTGTCATCTAAAAGAAAATAATCAAAGTAATTTTTTATTATCTTCCTTTTATAATTTGAGAGAAAATTACGCAATATAAACAGAAAAAATACATATGTACGTCTTAAAAAAATTAAAAATTAATCAAATTATTGAATCTAGGAAATTAGTACTCGAAATATTCTGCAAAAGGTAAATATTTAAATGAAATGAATCTGTTAAATATTAATCTGTTTTGTTTTCAATTAAGTCAAGATATTTCTCAACCCTGGATGCAGTTTTAAAGGAGTGGGAGGTTTTTTTTTTCAAAAATATGGTGAAGACTTAATATGTATTTATATTATTTTAGATTATAATAAAAGATGGGTTTTTTATTTCTTTTGAGATTCCATTTTAGATTATATGTATTATATAATTTTACTTTATTTTAATTATAATTTATATTATTTTAATGTAATAATTACCAATTTAATTTTAAATTAAAAGCTGTGCTAATTTGTACATTAATGAAAACTTTTCAAAATGCAAAGCCTTCTTTTTATCATCCCAATGATATTTTGGCGATATATATTTTCCTATAAGTGGTTATCTGGCGATATTGCTAGTTTATCATCTAGAAGTATCGCTTTCGTATTGCTTAGGAGTATTGCCATCGAGACACGTTTCTTCCCGAAGAAAGTATCTTCCGCAATACGAAATCGATTATTGCCGCAATAACATTTTTCATCCAGGCAATACGTTTGGCAATACATAAGGTGTATTTCTGTGTTTGCTGGGTATATTGCTTCAATACATAAAATATAGAAATAATCTTCCCATTGTCCCTTCGTTTTCATTTTCTTTATCGCCCAATTAGTTCGAAGCACTTTTTTTAGAACAAACTTATTTTACAAAAATTTCGATTGAAAATTTTTCATTTAACAAAATAAATACATGATACATACAAAACACATATTTCTTGACAGCTGACAACTTTTTGACTTTTTTACCATTTGTATACACAAACAAAACGCGTGTTGTTTTTTCTATTGTTGCATTGTTGTAGTTGTGCGCAGACCTATTAATTGGGCCATGGTCTTAACTACTAGTTAAACTGTAGTGTAAGTTACACAATCGATTTTTGACAGTTAATTAAAAATATTTATAAAAATACAAATGTTGGCATATAATAAGAAATATCGATAAATTTTAATTTATATCATGTTGTTATAAATTCCTTTCTTCACAAAAAATAATTTTATGAAAATAAATGCAATGAATTTTGGCCTGGTTAAAATATCAAAGTTTAGTAAAATATAATGTTATATTGATTACTAAAATTTGTAAAAATTGAAAATTGTGATTTTCTTCTAAATTTATAAGATTTCTGTATGACGTGCTAAATTCCCAATTTTTCATATATGATAAATACACTGAAATTTATTGTTGAGGGAAAGCTAGCTTCTATGCGCATTTCACTGGTTTATCATATCGTCAAAAAATCGGACAACTCAAAATTTTGTTTTTTTTAAACAATTTTTGTTTGATTTTTACCCAGCTAGAATTTAAAATCGTGGAATAGCTACTGCAAGTCTCATGAAGAGCGCATTTTTAAATTGTAGAAGATTCCTCACACAGAAGAAAAAGCTGATTCCTCTGTGAGATTCTTCCATAAAACAGCGAAAGACGCTTACTTTAATCATTATAGGAAAAGTCTGAGATTGGGTCAAGATTATCTAACGAGTCTTACAAAAAGCATGTCAAAAATCGTATAATACTCATGTAGATATGTAGGGAAAATATAAAAGACCACGAGTTTTTGCTGTATTTTCCAATAAAAGATATTTTATTATAATTATTTATTCAAAATTCAGTTAAATTTTATTTCTTATTAAACTCAAAATTCAATTAAGATTTTATAAATTATTAATTTATATATAAGTGTTTGGAAGGTTAGTTGGTTTGTTTAACTATGTCCGTCCGAATTTAATTTTTAACAACTTAAGATTTTTTAATTTATCACCAAGCATAAAAACGCTATAACTACTTGAACGACTTTAACAACTTGAAAATGATCGACTTAACTTTTCAACTTTAAAATATCAACTGCACTTTAATTCTTTTCTTTTCATTTATACTCTTTTGTCTGTCCGTTAGTCCGAATTAAATTATGCCAGTCTTGCCAGATTAACGTACTACATCCCACATTCGGCCATTCGACTTATTCATCCGCCTCGGATGAGCAGCAACTTTCATCATCAGCCACGGAAAAACGCCAAAGCTTCATGTTATCATTGCTGGTACTTGTTGAATTTGGACCCTCAAAAGAAGCAGCTTTTATAACGTCATAACGACCATTCCGCTTAACCTTGCAAACTTCGTACGGGCCAAGATACTCATTAGCCAATTTCTTACCAGTGACGAATTGTGTCCTTTTAATGGCCACCAAATCACCAACTTTATACTCCCATATGTTCTTCCTTTTCTTATCAAAATTCTTCTTATACTCGTTCTGAACTTTCTGAATTTGTTGTTTTGCTTCATGTCTTAGCTGATCTCGCTCATTACTAAAATTAAGGAGTAGCTCGTTTTCCAAAATTTCGACAACATTTCTACAATTGCTGTCCCTCATTTTCACGCCAAATAAAATTTCAAACGGGGAATGGCCTGTAGAACGATGCAAACTGCTATTTACTGCTTTCTGTACGTTGTTTACCTCCTTGTACCATTTTTCAGGTTTTTCTGACGATAACTTGGAGATGACTGATATTATTGTTCAGTTAACACGTTCTATCTGCCCATTTCCACGTGGAACGCCAGTTGTTATCTGAACATGTTCAATGCACGCTGCAGTGCAAAATTCTTCAAATGCTTTTGAAGTAAAGGCTGGACCTTTATCGCTAACAATACGTTGTGGGTTTCCAAAAATTGACTGCCAACACTCCAACTTGTTTAAAACCTCTTCAACACCTGTTGATTTGGTGGGATATAACCATGTGAATTTACTGAAGCCATCCACCACCGCGAAAATATACTTGTACTGCTTTGCTGTAGAGTCCATTGGACCAAGGTGATCAATATGTATAGTACACAGAGGCTGTTCACCTTTATCTATACACGATAAGAATCCCTCAAGCTTTCCCTGCTTCTTATTGTACAGGATACACTTAACACAGTTCCGAATTACGTTATTAACTTTATTTTCCAAATGCGGTATGAAATATTTTTGTCTTATTTGGTGCATCGTCTTTTTTGTTCCAAAATGACCGATTTCATGTGTTTTTATAATTATTTCTTTTTCCATTTGTCGTGGAACCACAAATATGTAATTTCCATCCACCTCTTTACACAGAACACCACCAATCATTTTAAAATTTTCATATGGACGAATATTCAGAATTTCTATTATTGCTTTTATTGAATCATCAGACTTTTGCGATTTTTGTAGGCGACATTTTAAATCTTCTTCCACACTAACGATGTTAACCGCGTTCCTACTAAGCGCATCAACGTGCTTCATACGCTCGCCCTTTCTGTGCCTTAACTCAAATTGAAAATCCTGCATGTACATAATATATCGAGAAACCGATCGCTGTAAGTCTTCTTTGCCAGATGTTTGCTTAAAAGCCAAACAGTCTGTAACCAAAACAAAATTTAGTCCTAGTAAATAATGACGCAGCTTTTTCATCGCTAAATATGCTGCTTTAATTTCTAAATGGTAGCTATGAAGATTCGATTCAGACTCAGAGGTCTTCTTACTGTAATAATACACCGGATACCACTTCTCATCAAATTCCTGAAGCAAAATAGCCCCAAAGCCTAGACTTGACGCATCTGTATGAAGTTCCGTCTTTGCCTCCCTGCTATATATTCTCAAAACGGGTTGACTCACCAATACGTCCTTCAGAGTTTTAAATGCTGTTTCAACTTCAACATTGAATGCAAATACAACATCTTTTTTAAGCAAATTTGTCAGAGGCCGTGCCACAACAGAGTAATTTTCAATAAACTTTCTAAAAAAGCTCGTCAATCCTAAGAAAGATTGCACGTCTCTAACATTTCTTGGCTGTGGAAAATTTTTAACCGCCTTTAGTTTTTCTTCGCCTGGTTTTACTGTGCCACACTCAATAACCATCCCCAAGAACTCTACACGCTTCTGTAAAAATTTACACTTTTTCCAATTTATTTCCAAGTTGTTTTCGGCTGCCACTTTTAGCACTTTCCCTAAATATTCCATTCCCGTGATTTCATCTTTTGAGTACAGAATTATGTCATCCATATATATTTGCATGATATTTTCGTTAATCAGTTCACGAAAGATTATATTAATAAATCGTATAAATGCAGACGGTGAATTACAAAATCCAAATGGAGCATAATTAAATTCATAAATACCTTGCTTTGTTACAAATGCTGTGTACTTCCTGCTTTGGTCGTCGATTGGTACGTGTAAAAATGCACTTTTAATGTCTAAAACACTGAACACAGTCGAACCAGAAAGGCAGTCGATAAGGTCCTCCATGTTAGGCACCGGAAATCGATCTTTGAAACAAATTTTATTTAACCGCCGGTAATCCACGCATACTCTTTTAGAACCATCCTTTTTGTTAGCTAACACGACTCGGCTGCAGTATTGCGATGTTGATTTACGAATTTTCCCGCTATTTAGCCACTCTTCCACTTGATCATCAACAATTTTTTGCTCTGATATAGGCAACCGACTTGGAGATGAGTATATTGGTTTTTCGTTTTCTAAAATAATGTTCATTGTTATAGGACTTTTTACATTCTGAAGTGGTTTATATTTTTTTTCATGTCTTCTATATCTTTTTTATACCCAACCGGTGCAACCACTTCATCTTCAGTATTTAAATTAATGTTCAACATTGAATTAAATTCAATTTCAATTGGAGTTTTAATAATAGAATGAAATGTGTATCCTCTTTCATCCGACGTATATCTGAATTTACTTAACACATCTAAACCGATAACAACATTGTAACTTATCGATTTATCCGGCACAATGACTAATTTATGACAAATTGAATGCCCATCGATATTTGAATTAACTTCCACAATTCCTTTTGGTATTGTTATCGCACCACCGAACCCGATTATTTTTTTACTATAGTGATTGAATTCTTTATTAATGTTTTTGTTAAAAACGCTCTCTTTTATTAATGAAATATCGGCACCACTGTCGATCAGACACTCAAAAGTCTTGTCACTGATTTTAATGTTTTTCATTACTTTTTTGTTTTCGGTACAATTTACTCTTGCCACACTTTTTTCTTTACAATTTGTCGATATATGTCCTGTCTTATTGCATTTAAAACACTTGGGTTCATTTTGTGTACATTCACTTCTTTTATGGTCTTGGGACCCACAATTATAACACCTTTTGGAATTTTTTTCACCATTAACTTTGCTGTGTTTGGTACGGAACTCACTTGGCTTTATTTCACCTTTGTTTTTGTAAACCCTTTCATAGATTTCGTACTGTTCCTTTAGTTCTTTGTAACTTCTAGCACTATACAACCCGATTTTATTTTCTGGTTTACCTTTTATACCATCTGCTATGTAACGTATTATCGATCGTTCTTCTACCGCACCGAATGAACCGATTCTTCGCATATTTAACACATATTCACTAATGCTTTCGTTTTCTTTTTGTCTACGATCACGGAGCTGGGCATGCACTTCGGCACTTGAATATTCTTTTTGAAATTCTTCAAATAAAAGTTCTTTCAGAGTAACGTAATCGCACACAGTCACTGATTGCAAAAACAGATCTGACGACTTAACCATTTTATTCCGGGCATATACGAATTTTTGTACATTACTCCACCCATATGCCACAGCATTTGCCTCGAAATTCCTGAACCACGCGTCAACAGTCATTCCTGTATCACCTTCGAACACCGGAATTGTTTTTTCGACAGTAGAGATCATATTAAAAGATTGCTCAAACACGTCACTGTTATCATTTGACATATTTACTTCCAATTTTTTATTTTGATTCTTAAGGTTTGTTATATTTTTTTCTTCCTCACTTTCTTTACTAAAATTTTCTGTTATATTCTCTTCTATTTCTTCCAGTTTGTTATTGGAACGAGTTTTTACCATGTCTTTTAAATACTGCATAAAGACGATGATTTAAGAGAATTGAATTGTATTTTTCTCATCCTACTTTAACTTCTCATTTGTTTTCTCTTTTTTTTTTTTTAATGCAATTTTGTAAAAATATATACAACACTATATAATATATTTAATACCGTTCTCCAATACCGTTGGTTTTCTTATTAAAAGTAATGATTTTTTTGTTGAGCCCCCAAATGTAGGGAAAATATAAAAGACCACGAGTTTTTGCTGTATTTTCCAATAAAAGATATTTTATTATAATTATTTATTCAAAATTCAGTTAAATTTTATTTCTTATTAAACTCAAAATTCAATTAAGATTTTATAAATTATTAATTTATATATAAGTGTTTGGAAGGTTAGTTGGTTTGTTTAACTATGTCCGTCCGAATTTAATTTTTAACAACTTAAGATTTTTTAATTTATCACCAAGCATAAAAACGCTATAACTACTTGAACGACTTTAACAACTTGAAAATGATCGACTTAACTTTTCAACTTTAAAATATCAACTGCACTTTAATTCTTTTCTTTTCATTTATACTCTTTTGTCTGTCCGTTAGTCCGAATTAAATTATGCCAGTCTTGCCAGATTAACGTACTACATCCCACAGATATTATCTTACAACTCGTGATATGCTGAAAATATGATTAATACACAGAGCCGCAAAAGGTTTATTCGATGATGGTTTGACAAAACATAAATAAAGTTTAACTTTGTCGTTTTGCACTCTGGAAATAACCATTTAAAGATTTTCTGAATACTTGCATGTTAAACATTCCAAGATTAAAAAACGAAAGTGCCAGAAAATGTATAAAAAGTAATAATAAAAAGGAATATTTTTATTGTTTCTCGTCAGATCATTAGCAGAAGACCGCTCCACGAGTGGCTGGGTTATTAGCAAATTACCACAATTGCTTTTAATTTTGAATCATAAATTTCTAATTTTTAACTACGTATAAGCCTAAACTTTTTGATGTCTTCTTATAATTTTAGTAGAATATTGATAGTGAAAATTAACAAAATCGGTTCATAAGTGACTTTTTTTTCTTTATAAGGAGTATTATATCTTAAAAAAAAGAGCCAGTTGATCCTTTATTTCACTTGGTACTCATTCTCGAATTTAAGGTTTTGGTTCGATTTGTAATACAGTTGTAAAGGGTGTATAAGATTCGATGCAGACGTATATTGCACTTTACCTTGTTGTTTTATTTAAATTGGCTCGACTCAAAATGTCCTCTACATTGGCAGAAAACTGCGGTAACGGTTTAATGTTTTGATCCCATTAAGAAATGCATTAAAAAATCACGCCCATCGTGAATAAAATTGAAAAGCAAAAGCATAATGCAAAAATTTAACAGTTTTTTTCCTATGAAATTTTGCCTTTCCCTATAAATTTTTTAGAGAAAAGAAAACTTAAAAATTTAAGCTGTCTTTTTTACAAATTTTTTTTGTGCGGCTTATATCTTAACATAGGTATTAAAACATTTAAAATTTTCTTTTTTTGGTGACTGAAAAAAATCGTCACTTTTTAGGAAAAAATCAGCAAATCGGCACTTTGCTAATATCGAAACAAAAAATCGTCAAAATGACGATAAATCGTCAAATCTGGCAGCCCTGTTCACAGCGAATCAAAGAGAAAAAGAAAACAAAACATTTACATGCAGCCATTGTTGTGCATATACCAACGAATAAAAACACAAAGCGTACTGACCGAGTACAGGCATCTCTGTACTAACCCCCAGAGACCTGCGCCGACAGATTTTATCGGCGGCGGCGGCTCGTATGAAAATTATCGGCGGCGGCTCAAAATCGGCTGTCAGCCGGCTTACACTTTGTTGTATTCAAAACAATATCAAAGATTTTTTTCATATTTATATACATATGTATACAAATATGTACATATCATACTTGTTTAACAATACTTGTACTGACTCAAATTTTTCTGTAGAACCAAAACACTTTTTAATTTAATATTAAAGGCATATGAAAAAGAATTTTTAAATCAACCGTTTCATTGCCAAAAAGTAGAAAAATGCACAATATTTTTTCAGCGGGTAGATATCAATTTTTTCCAAAAAGTGAAAAAATTAAAAGTTTAAGTTAATACACCATTGTTCAACAAGTACGATATGTATATTTAAATAACTTAAAACCTTAAATAAAAAATTACACTTTAAGGGTATTTTAATTTAAAAAAAAAACAAAAATACATTTTTTACTTGAATTCAGAGTTTATTTTTTATATATGTATGTATAAACATTAATAAAGCCTTCCACACTAAATTTGTTTAAAAAAAATGTGTAATATACACACAATACTAAAAAAGCATTATCGAATCTACTATGTGTATACCATTATTTAGTTCTGTGTGTGGGCATTATGAATTCAAGAGTTAAAAATTAAAAAAAATTACATTGATAAATTAAATATATATATAAAATTAAATTAAAAAAAAATCAAAACGGCGGCTGATTTTAAGCCGACATAAGCCGAAAATTTTTCGGCGGCGGCGGCTATTCAAAATTTTCGGCGGCTCGGCTCAGCCGGCTTTCAGCCGATCGGCGCAGGTCTCTGCTAACCCCCTTTCTTCTTTCTTCTTTCTTTACTTGTAAGATTCTTTTAAAATTTTGATTAAGTGAATTAAAATGAATTATTGAAATTTGAATTCGAAATCAATTATTAAACTCAATTTATTTAGTTAACCATAAAAGTCAAATTTTTGCAAAAACACATTTCTATTCTCACTACTACTTGTAGTAGGAATTATGTAGGGTATAAAATTCACTCCTTTATTTCGTGAAATTGCTCCAACAAATTACCGTAGGCCCTATGCTCGCTCTTGAAAAATGCTTAAATAAATCTAACCCTGCAAAAAATAAAAGTTTGAATTTTGAATTTGGTGCACCAGTGGAATGTTTTGTGCATTTCAAAATACCTTTTTTTCTTAAATTAATTTTCTTCTTTAATTATTTTCAGCACTTCTCAGTTTAACATTTTTTTACAATTGTTGGACACGCTTAAAAAGAATAACAAAGTTTAAATTTTTCTTTCGTTTCTTTTCTTGCGTTTTCGATGACAGTATTAAAAGAGTTAATCAAATAAATATTAAAGATTAATATTGTGTTCCCCATCCTATTAAGGGGGAATGCCATGACAAAATTTCTTGTTATAAAAAAGGTAAAACAAAAGAAATTTCATTAAGAATTTCGCATTGACTAAATCTCGAATATGCCGGGACTTCTATTTTTTAATCGGTATTTCGGGATTTGTATCCCTAGTGTATACTGAATGTCAAGCTTTGTTTAAATTTTGTGAAAAAAATAGTTAAAGTTTAAAATTCAATAAAAATCAAAATACAAAAAAAAAAAATTTAACATAAAATATAAACACAAGGATTTAAAAAGGCGTAAGAAATAAGTGGAGCCAAAATAAATTTGCAATACAGGAAAAAAAGTTCCTTCTACAGCAATTGTGTATATTTTATAACCAAAAAAATTCCCTTTATACAAAAAACAAAATACATTTACCGTAGTCACAAAACCCCTTGTATCGTTGTATCGATTGTATTTTGTATTAAAATACATAGTTCACTATTGGTATTTTATACAACATACATTAGATACAACGATACAAGGGGTTTTGTGAATATGGCAATTATATTTTTTTAAAAAAGAAGTTTCTAGTATAACTCCATTTCATTATGCGTTCACCTGTATGAATTCGCCTTGGATGATATCATGAATCTAAGCCAGGTATAGGAATTTAAATTTGAGATGAAATGCTAATAAATATTAATTGATAAGAAATTTTTATTAAAATAGCTAAAAAAAAATAAATTCATATGAATCAAAAATATTTTAATATCTAAAAATATTTTTACAAATTTTTACCGAATTAATCGAACATTCGTTGGCAAAAATTCGTTGCGTAAATTCGTCAAATGAGACACAATAAGTGCGTGAATTCCAGGTATTTAAGTTACTTGAATTTTTTTTTTTTTTAATTTATAAAAATAAATTCCTTGGATTATATAAACATTTTTAGCAATAAATTTTAATAAAATTTCTTTGTGTAATATATAATAGGTTGATCATATTTCAAAAAAAAAAAAAAAACAATTAATTGGTTGTGTTATAGAATCCGAATCCATGTGAAAGTGGATAAATTAAGCATTTTTGGTGTTCTGCATTTTGATTTAGCAAACTCAAATTAGTTTTTGGGTTTGTTTCAAATTTTGCAATTTTTCGCGAATTTCAGCCAAGTTCGCGATTTGTTTCTGTAAGTTGTCTGATTCTTTACAGCCTTAACGATTTTTAATAAAAATATTAGAGATTGCCATTATGCCGCTGTTAGCAAATTTTTGTGAATTTCCTCTAATTTAGCAATTTTTAACGAATTTTTGCCATTCCAAATGGTCTAAGGGACTTTTAATCAATTTAAAGGGTTCTTTGAAAAATTTAAAATTCTCGCGAGTTTTCGCTATTTTTGCAAACTTTTTTATGTTATTATCGGATAATTTTATTTTGTTAACTGATTAAGCGATTTCAAATAAATTTTTGCGGTTGTTTCAATTTTGCAATTTTTGCGAATTTTAGCCATGTTCGCGATATAAGCGATTTTGATCTGTAAGGGTTGTGATTTTTTACAGCTTTAACGATTTTTAAAAAATATTAGACATTGCTATTTTGCCGCTGTTAGCAAATTTTTGCGAATTTCCGCTAATTTAGCCATTTTTACTGAGTTTTTGCAATTCTTTATAGTTTTAGAGATTTAATTAATTTTATGGCTTGTTTGAAATATTAAAAATTTTCGTGAATTTTCGCCATTTTTGCAAGTTTTAGCTAAGTTCGCAATAGAAACGATTTTTTTTTACAGCTTTCACTATTTAGCTGCGGTTAGCTGTCCCTGTCCCAATTTATTCGATGTTCGTCTGCGTAAGAAATATAAATAAGCCTATCGCAGTGTTTCGTTACGCAGGACGAATTTCGGTCTACGCAATGATTGTGTGTATTTTCATTAGGGTATTCATTCGGTTAACCGTTAATCGGTTAACCGATTAATTACTACCCGATTAACTGATCGGTTAATTTAAAATTGGCAATTTTCGATTAACGATTAAACCGGTTAATTTCAGTCGATTAACCGATTAACCGATGTAACAAATAATTTTAGTTTTTTTGTAGTATTATAACATATTTTTTTGCGTTTTTAATTATTTGTTTCGTCTCATATAAAAAAGGTATATGCTTGGAAAATATTTGTTCCTACAATATATTTCCTTCGAGAAATACATTCTTAAAATACAGTACAAAAACAGAAACTAGGGGTTCGTATTTAATTTCGGTGCTGAGCTTTGCCAGGATGAGTCAGATGATGACCTGACAATAGAAGAAGCTCTCGATTGTAACACAAACAATCTTTAACAAAATTAGCCGAAAGAATGCCATAATGGAAGATTTTATATGTTGAGAGAAATCCTGGAAAAGGACAAAGAAACCGAGATATCGCATTCAGCTTTTAAAAATAAAATGTTTCTGCGCATCTACGTCACATCAGCGTATAAGTACAGCTAAAATATAGAAACACAAGCAAACAAACATGTGTATTAAATGCTTAAGTGACGTCATATTAAACAGTTGAATTTTGTAAACATGTGCAATGCGTAATCTTGTTTTTATCATTCTTGAATCTGTATTATGGGTTGCTTCCGATTTCCCACACATCTTCGATAAGTGAAAGAATTGTTTCCAAATCAAGTTTCATCAAAACTAAAGAAAAGACTCGCTTAAATTCTAAACTTTTATAAAATCTTAAACTATTGAAATAATTAATACAAAAATCTCACAGTTTTTTTTTTAATAAATACATACAAATATTATGTATAAATTATAAAATGTGTTTTTCATTTTTATGAATTACTTTTTTGTTTGCTCGTTTGAGTTCAAGAATTGTTTTATTCGTTATGTTATTGTTTTTTTTTTTTGTTACTAAAAGACTCCAATAATAAATAATTTTTGCATTTTTATTTATTGAAATTACTTAATTTATAACAAAACTTTATTAATCGGTTAACCGATCAATAACAAAATTACCCGATTATTAACCGATTAAACCAAAACCTCGGTTTACTAATCGAGCGATTAACCGATTAAAGCAAAAGCCCGATTAAATGAATACCCTAATTTTCATACATACCAATTTGTTCTGTTTCTGACGACGAATATTCGTTGCTAATAATTCGTCGTTCGTCACAGTTGTGTTTCTAGCAATATACACATCAATGGAATAATAAGACAACTCTTTTGTTTGAAAATTGCATAAAACAGAAGTCAAACATTGTAAAATTATACGCTTAGACAAGGAATGCGACGAATACGAGCTTGTGAATTGTTCAATTGTGGATGTAATTGTAAATTAACGCTATTTTCTTGATTATCGTATAATTTAAGGAACTTTTTAAATCCTTTTATTCATACCCACGCCACAGCAGTATTTTATTTTATTGCAGTATTAATCATCTTACCAAATTTTATTGGACTCGGTCCATATTTGACCTTTGCTTCCAAAAAATACTACTCCCGAAAATATCATTAAAAATTGTGGTTTTGACGATCATTTTTAGACCAGCTACTATGTCATTTGAACTGGTTGGCCCAGAATTGACCATAAGTCCATAATAACCAACTCTCAAAACTCGCCTTACTTTCTTACTTATTTAATTATTTTCTCATTTATGGAGTACGAATAAATAATCATAAAGTCTTGTTTCATAAATAATTTCGTTTTGTATTTGTTTTTTTTACAAAATGCCTGTAACTAAAAAATATCAACATTTTAATAAAATTAAAGAGTAAAAAGTTTCGTAGCGTAAAAATCTAATTAAAGTTTTATTTTTCTTTTAACTAATTTGTTTAATTCATTTAAGAATTTAATGTTAAGACATATTTTTGCATTCTCAGAGGAAGTCAAGCAATAAAAAGTTTTTCCACACACTTGAACATTAATTCATTAAGTCATTGTGTCACTAACACACATTCTCTAGAAAACAAAAGTAAGTATGTGTATTTGGCTGTAACGAATCTTTGATACTCTCCATAAAAAATTCGAATTTTGAATATTTCGAGAGTGGCCATATTATATGAAAGCTCTGAAAAATAATGAACCAATCTTATGCTAAGTTCACACTTAGGTTTTTAAACGCGTTTAAGCAAAATGTTGATTTAGCTAATCAAAGCCGATCACATTACATTTGAGATGATTAAGACAGATGATTAAGAAAAAAAAACACAACAAACAAATTTATCATTAATACGATTTCTGTATGACGTGCTAAATTCCCAATTTTCCATATTTGATAAATACACTGAAATTTATTGTTGAGGGAAAGCTAGCTTCTATGCGCATTTCATTGGTTGCTTAGGGCAGCTAATCAGGAAACCTTTTCCTAAGATTTTAGAAAAGCTAAAAATATTATACAAATAAAACCCTAAAGCGAATAAGAATTTTAAACACTGAAAGTCTTACTTGTAAGTAACAATATCAAAGCTTAAACAAAGCATCAACAATAAACAGTGAGTTTATCTTTTCTTACATCCCTCTACAATTGGTTGGGTTCTTTCCGACTCGAATTGTAGTTATAAGTGGGTAAAAAGAAAAAATAAAATTAAAAAACAAATTGTTCCATTCTATTGTCTTCGTAAGAAAACAACAAAAAAACCAATTTGCCAATTCAGTTTTCTGCACGGGCACATGCGAGTATATTATCAAAGTTATTTACGGGAATTTATATTTCTTTAAAGTATTAAAAATGTATAAAAACACTTTTATAAAATTATCAGAAGATTATTTTAATCATTTTAATGAAGATTATTTTAATCATTTTAATGATGAAATTGTGAAAATTTATGAATTATTTAAGGAAAAAAATAAAAACATTAAGCAGAATCGAGACCGGTTGTACACGATTATGTTGGCGATTCTACATTTGAGGTATGTTCAGTGGATTCTCTGTGAGTTATGAAGTGATTTAGTTGTAATCATGTCAGTTGAACACTCGTAAAACTGCTCTGAGTGGAGAAGCAGCTCGCTCTTTTTGTCATTATTTTTTAAGGACAAACAGGTCGTTCTTGTTTGTCTGCTTTTGGTGCGTTTTGCGTTGTCACCCCGCATTGGTTAGTGTTTCGGCGTCGTATAACTGTACCGAGTTACAGTTTTTGCGGTTTCTGCATTAACTATATGCATTCGTTTTTAACCTCAATGTTTTAATGTGTTGTCTGGTGGAGAACCAAAATTAACTCAATGTGACTGGTGGAGAACCATATATAACTCAGACTTTTTACTGGTGGAGTACCAAGGAAATAACTCAGACGTTTACTGGTGGAGACCAAAATACTCTGGAGCGGATTCTGGAAGCTCTCGCCTTCCTATACGAAGGTTTAGGTCGAACGAGGTTTTTGTGTTTGAAGCTCCAAAAAATTGTGTGATACCCTGGCATTATAACTTAAATAGTTCGCCAAAAATTTTTAGTTTTAAGCAAAATCAAAAAAAAAAAAAAATGTCAGTTGAAAGTGATTAACAAATCACTTCAATGTATGAGTAATCATCTCGATTTTGAAGTGATTAGAGCTTAATCACGTTCGAGCTGCTTAAACGCGTTTAAGAAGCCAAATGTGAACATACTATTATGCGTCTTAAAGCTAGGCTAATAAGTCAGTTGAAGATAATCTCTCTTTTTGGTTTAAAATGTGTTTAAACTAGCAAATCTATAAAGCCGAAAACATATAAACCATCTCTAAACGCATACAATTGACAACATTTATCGTAGTGTTGCCACAATATTATTTTTTAACTATATATAATATGTGGGGCACTGAAATACAGCTGATGAGTTTAAACTACATGTAAACTTAGTTTAGTTTAACTAAACCAGCGTTTACATATTCACTGATTTATTAGCAATTAAAGAGTTTTTTGACTCAAAATTAATTCTGGTTTGATTTTAGGTATTTTAAAGGGGTTTTTGGGGGAGGTAGGACCTGCGGTAAATTTAAGGCCAACAATCACAAAATTCAGCGGAGTGATTTCTTTCTGTCTTTAATATAATTGTACCAAATTCCATTATAATTTCGTTTTTTTTTGGGGGGGGGGGGGGAAATGACCTTAAAAAATACCATAAACATAAACAATCGCCTAAAATTATCATTTGCATAACTTTTAAACTTATGAAGAGCAGAAAATAAAAGTTTTACAATATAATAAGTACTCCGCAGGCTTATTTCGCTAAAAAGAAAACTAAAAAACTAGGTCGAAGTTAGAAGAAAAGGTTTCCTGATGATCTAGCCTAAGCAACCAGTGAAATGCGCATAGAAGCGCATAGAAGCTTTTCCTCAACAATTAATTTCAGTGTATTTATCAAAAATAAAAATTTGGAATTTAGCATGTCAATAAAATCTTACTAATAATAAATTCCCAAAAATAAGTTTGAGAAAAATTAAAATTTAAACTCATTCTTTCCTGTCTTTTACGGTACAACATTGCAATAACCACATGCACGAGTGTAATGAAATTTGCATAACTTTTAAGCTAATAGATGTCACACAATAAAACTTTTACAGTATAATAAGGACACTATAGGCTAATTTCGGTAAAAAAAAAATTAGGACTTAGTTAGAAAAATTTAGATTTAAATTGGTCATTTCCAATTTTGCAGATAAAAACATTTTTTTTTTCAAATTATTTTTGTTTTATTTAAAGAGCAATCGTTTTTTATAATAATCACTCATGTTTTTCAAAAGATTTTGTTATTCGTGCTTAATTCCCAGTTTTTATTATTGATAAAAACACTTGAAATTTATTGTTGATGGGATAAGCTATTCCTATGCGCATTTCACTGGTTGCTTAGGCCAGATCATCAGGAAACTTCATCCATAAAGATTTTAGCAAAACTAAAGATATTTAACCAAATAAAACTGTTAAGCGTATAAGACTTATAGCAACAGTTCTACTTGTAATAATATCAAAGTTTAAACAAAACACATCAACAATAAACAGTGGGTTTATCTCATCTTACATTCCCCACTACAATTAGTTGAAATTCTCTCAACATTAATTGTGGTTGTAAGTAGGTTAAGAAAAACAAAATAAAAACAACAACAACTTTACAAAAGATGTTGTCAATTAAGTGTTTTTTTCGGCCGTGCATCCCATCAACAATAAATTTCAAGTGTTTTTATCAATAATAAAAACTGGGAATTAAGCACGAATAACAAAATCTTTTGAAATTAAAATTTTGTATTCCCAAAAATTGAAATTACTTTTTGATAATAATCACTTATGCTTAGTTTATAGAACACGAGCGCCTTACTCGTCCGTTTAACTTACATTTAAAACAAAAACAAAATTTTGAAATTTGTTTTTGTTTTAAATATAAACCACACATTATTTTTTTTGTTTGATTAATTTTTGGTTCGATAAAATAATTAAGAAAAACATATTTTTGAAAAAGGCAACACTTTACCACCCCTTAACTCGACAAATAAACATCATAGAAAAAAAATATTTCGCACACTAATTCATATCTACTAGACCTATAGTTACACCAAATATAAAGGAATCCCAACAAAATTATTTTATTGGGTTGTCCGCTTCACAAATTATTCCCCATACATATTAAGCGCCATATTGGTTTTTAAGGAAACTTAAAAATTAAACATTTTCGTGGGTTTTAATGTAAAATAGAGAATTAAAATTAAATATTTAAAAAGAAATCATTTCTTTTAACCAAAGCCTTTTTAGAATTTTGATCGTTAAGTAGCAATGTCATTTAACAATTTTGGTCACCTGAGGCCAACAACTAATTTCTGTTCTTTTGTGTTTCTTAGTGCCTAAAAATAAGTTTTGACTACTCGCGACTTTATTTTGGTCCCTAATTTTCCAGTTATAACGGTTTTTTTGTGTCGCACATTGCCTGGGAGAACATAAAACATGTTGTGGGGCCACGTCGCACAAAAATGTGCGCAACAAAAAAACCATTATAACTGGAAAATTAGGGACCAAAATAAAGTCGCCCCAATAAACCGCAACTATGTGTAGAATGTTTTTCTAAATATTCCCACCAGAAGAATTAATTTTGATAAATTTACATTTTAATTGCATTATTTTTGCACTGATCTCCATTAACAAACTAAATTTTTAATTTTAAGTTTATTGTTATTCTACTGATCTCCAAATTGAATTTCTAATTTTAAGTTTATTGTTTTTCTACTGATCTCCATTTGAATTTACATACATATATATTTTTATATTTTTTTTTGCTCATAAATTAATTGATTTTTAAAAGAATTAATAAAGATACAAATTTAAATTTCCTAGTTTTTTTTATCCAAAAAAATACCATTAAAAATACACAGCGGCCATGGGAAATACACCAAAATGTGCACTACAGGCCAGAGAATCCAAATTCCATGTAAAATTCCATATTAAAATGTACGAAAATGTGCTACGTGGCCTCAGCGTAACATTTAGGTGTCGCACGAAAATGTGCGACGTGGCCTCAGGGTAACATCTGGGTGTCGCACGAAAATGTGCGACGTGGCCTCAGGGTAACATCTGGGTGTCGCATGAAAACGTGCGACTTGGCAGCCAACGTGTTAATATGCTAGTGACACAGAAATAATTGTAATATTTATTGTGCTTGTGTATAATTTTATACAAATTCAGATTTTTGACAGTGCTGCCTGAAGTTTTTTGTGTTGCAAGAATGAATTTTTAGAAAAAAAGCACATTTGCACAAAAAATTTATATTCACGATCAATCATAACAAACACTGCAAATTTACAAATTGCAAAACTTGCACAATGACCATCGGGCCAGTTCCATATGTGACTGACTCTACATTTGACACAATTTGCGTTTTGTTTTGTCTTTTATAACGATTAGTAATATTTTTAGTATCAATTTAAACATGGTTATGTAGCAGTTTCAACAATTATCCGATAGAGAAAAAAATGGCAAATACTGATATTTTGAAATATCATTTATTTAGTAAAATATAAACGTGACTGACACTACATGCAAAATGAAGTCGTTTTCAAAAGAGTTTTTAAACTTCAATCATCTTCCTGTGCACTTTCGTAATAACTTTAATTTGTGTTTTTATCGAAAGTTTAAGAAACAAACTATTATAAAATGCTGAAATAAAAGCGGTAAGTTATTTAAAAAAATATTTATTAGTAAAATAAATTGTGACTGACACTACAGCTCAAAACGGGACCGACATTACACTTACTTTGTGAAGCATAAAAGTCAGTATTTTTACAAGAAACGTTAGAATTGAAAGCACAGCGCATAAAATAGGAACTGTAAAATTATTTGAAAGATACAAAATTGTAATTAATGAACACGTTAAAATGCTAATTTTTAATATAAACACCACCAAACGAAATCACTAATATTAAGATAGAAGCTACAAAATTTCAAAATAAACCCTTTTTAGAAATAAGAAATATAAATGTTTCAAAAACTTAAAAAAGTTATTTATTTTTTTAATTCAAATTTTTGAAAAAATATCAAATTTTTTTTAAGAAAATATCAAATTTTTTAAAAAAATTTAAAAAAATTGTTACCACTTTTTTTTTTTTTTTTAAATTTGTTTATTAATTTGCAATATTGGAAAAATTAATAGAACTATAATAAACACTAATTATAAGTATTTACAAATATACACAGTCTCTTCAAATTGTTACCACTATAAAAACTTAAAAGTAACATAAGGTAGCCACCGTACGTAAGTATTTTTACTACCAAAATCAGATATTAATTTTTTCCGTTGATGGTGGAATTGCCCATCCCTTCCACTTTGAAGCAATACATTTTTGACACATAAAGCGCAATATTCAGCGCTTATAAAAATTGTTGGATGTAACGATCAGCTTTACACACTGAATGTTTAGATACAGTTATTTTTTAGTATTCTCCCTTACAAACCTGCTTCGTAGTAAGGGAATGCCGTAGCACTTGAAATGTTATTTTTTTTATAAAAGTTGATGAGAGTTCTTTGACTTGCTTTACTGCATTTCTGTATGTCTTACTGCGTAGCGTATAATTATGCGCTTATTTTTTTAAATGTACCATTAGTGCTTCGCAAAATGATAAAATTTTTTATTGGGTTTTATAATTATACTTTATTCTAAATTTCTTAAATGATAAACTTAATATAAACTTTTTTACTACTCGCCTTAATGCTTCAAATTAAACATGCATGCATTTAATCATTTATTTCATAAAGTCTTGTTTCATATGAATAACTTTAACTAACATTTTACAATTCATATTTTAAGCATTTCTTGTCCTTCCGTAAACTTTTCGAATAATTATATTTAATGCATACATAATTTTAAAGGTTTGTTTAAAAAAAATTTATAGCATTAACGTAGAATAAACTAAAAATTACTCAACTACTCAAAATTCTATCAATTGAGAAGGTATTGTCGGTCAAGCCCGACCATTTGCTACCCTACATTACAGTACATACAGACAAGTTTTCGAGAGTGTACCATGTTTTTTTTTTTTAATTCCCTAAGCTAAGCCCCGCGAAGCTCTGCGCTTGTCTGCAGAAAAGAAACCAGAGTCTCTGGCGGGAATCGAACCCGCAACCCCGGCGCTGATAGGCTAGCTCACTACCAGCTAGCCTACCGGGGCACTCCTTATAAACGTAGCCATTTAGCTAGAAATGAGCTACGTAAAATAGACGAAGTGGTCTATGAAAATCGCGAACAGATTTATTTATTTTTTTTAAAGTAAATTTCCACAATTTCGAACTAGCGTTGTACTTATTAAACGATTCATGATGACTTTTTAAACCTTATTGAACAAAAATGTCAACTTAGTTTAACATATATAGCTGTCAATTCATAGATATCGATATCGATAGTTCTCATGCGTAAAAAAACCCGATACTATAAAATCATCACTAAATTTTATATTGACACTAACATTTATATGGAAGTTACGACACTTAAAACTATTTTCGGGAATATAATATGTAAGGGAGCTATGGTCATGCGGACCGATTCCAATAAAATTTGAATAATTAAGATTGCAATAAAATAAGTTTGGAGTAAATCGAATGTAAGTACTCTCCAAATAAGATCGTTTATGGCCACAAGGGTTCTATTCGGTAAGGGGATTGTATTGGGGCAATATGAAATTATGGACCAATTCTCACAATTTTTAATAGGATTTTTCCTTATGAAACGGATATATGTATGTATGTATGTACCAAATTTATTTATTTAATTATTTATTTTTAAAGTTTGTTTGCGGACAAGAAAAAAGTACCTCACAGCCCTTCACTTGATATAAAATTACTTTATCCATTGATATCAAGTTAATTTTTTAAACTTTTTTAATAGTTTGATTTTAGCATTTGATTTCGAATTGATAATTACATATTTTTTTTTAATTTAAAGATTTAACAAGCAATGTTTAAACAATTTGTTTTAAAATTGTTTTCAACTTGGAAACACTTAAGCAAAAAATAAACGTAAACTTTTTAACGTGGTGATCAGTGGTGTTAACTTTTATTTTTTCATTACCGTACGGCACTCTAAAAATTACCGTTTTTGAGAAGAAATTACCGTACGCAAAGATTTTAAATCAAAACATTAATATGCTGTTTCCAAATGACCGTCGATTGATTGTGTAATAAAATTTATATGAAAAGCACTCAGTCTAACGCCTGTCATTTGTTAACGCACATAAAAGCATGGTTTACAAACCACTTATTTAAATTTAAAATGTATTTTCAGAAAAATCTGAAAGTAGATTTTTGTCTTAAAATACATTTTTAACCAAAATTATTGTATTTTTTATGAATAAGGTAGTAAAATAGTTTTGAATTTGATTCGTACTTAAAATTATGTGAAAAATATAGTATTATAACATTGCGGCTATTTCATATGTTTAAGAATTGTTGATTTAAAAACAAATATAAAATTAATAATGTACAATACCCAGCAAAAACTTTGCTTACAAAATAAGCAGAAAAATAATGAGAACTTGACGAACAGACTACTTATTTTTCTACTAGAAGAAGTACTTATTTTTGTTCGAGATTTCCCAAAAGTAATCCCTTATAATTTAGCCTATTATAATCTAAAAAATAATATGTTTTTTTTTATACTTAAAATTTTTATAAAAATACATATATAGTTACACAAAGTCAAAAAAGTAAAAATTTTTTAATTTTTTTTTTTTTGTTTTTTTTTTTAATTATTTTATTTTTTCTTATTCTATTCTATTTTACTTTATTTTATTTTTTATATTTTTTTCTGTCTCTGGTGGGATTTGATCCCGCAACCTCGGTGCTCAAAGACTAGCTCTCTACCAGCTAGTCTACCGGTGCAGTGTAGTTTTTGCATTAAAAAACTATGTTTTATGACTATAATAACATTTTTATTGTCATAATGAAAGTATAAATTTTTCTGTATATTTAAGATATAATAATAAAGTTATTATTTAATATATAACTAATAATCCAAAAAGTGGCGAATAAAGCTACAAAGTAATGAATTCTTGAAGTCATTAAAAGTAGGATTGTAAGTAAAGTTTTTGCTGGGTAGTAATTTCATTTTTCTTATTTTTCACTTATCGGTGTTACGAAAACATTTATAGAAACATAATGTTCTTAATTTTTTTGATATACCATTTATCAATGTATTTTAAAATTGAAAATCACCTATTAAAAGTTAAAATTTTAAGCCCTACCAAATTTCTTTTAATTACCGTACTTTAAATAAAATTACCTTGCTACCTTTTGCGGCCCAAAATTACCCTAAAAAAGGGTAATTACCGTACGGTTAACATCACTGGTGGTGATCAAAGTCAGATGTCTCTTTTGCAAAACAAGAAAAATCTCATACAAATAGTTTACTTGTGGAGAACTATAAAATAATTTGAGAGTAAAAATTAATTACTAAGAGTAATTACATTCGCCTTGTTGAGAGAGTAAGAAAGTCCGCAATGAAAATAAAATAGATTTTAATTTTATGTCGTTCCGCACTGCGGTTTTTGACTTCAAAATCGTATGAAAAACCGCACCGCAATAAATTATCGTTACATTGTGTTTAGACTCTAAGGAATAAATTTAAAAGGGAGAGTGAAGAAACTGTAAGTTTATTGTATGATCGAGTTGCAGGGCAGATCAAAGACAATCCTGAAAATAAAGAGAAGGGTTTGGTCTTTCCCAGAATATAATGGGAGGAGAGAAGGCAAATTTTATCTTTCAGCAGCAGCGATGGTGCCGAATATTAAGCTGACAGTTTATTTTAGTAAATAATGGTTTTAAATAATAAAAAAAATCAATATGAACCAAGGCGAATTCAAACAGGTGACTACATCATGAGATAGAATTATGGTAGCTATCTCTTTTGTTTTGAAAAATACTACTAGTGATTTCACTAGGTAGTCATAAAGATGTAAAGTCATATGTCCTAAAATAATTACAAGAAATATATATGACTGCTGTGGACAACCTCTTAAAATTTAGATTTCTACTGTAAAGTTATGACGCAGCAATGAACAAAGCATTAAAATTTTTATTTTGTTTCTAACATCTTTGGAAAAAGGTTTTCTGATGATCTGGCCCTCAACAATAAATTTCAGTGTATTTATGAAAAATAATAATTGGGAATTTAGCACGTCATAGAGAAATCTTATTAGTAATAATTGTATTCCCGAAAATAACTTTGATCACAACAACATTTTTTTTAATCAATTGTAAAATATTATTAAGGACACTATGACGATATGACTTGATAGCACACCTTGTAAAAAAATATAGTGAATGTCAAAGTTATTTGTTAAAAATATAAAAAAAAGTATTCAATTGCTTTAAAAGCTGTATTGCAAATTTATTGTGAATCCACTTATTCCTTACGCATTTTAATTCCTTGTGTTTATATTTTACATTCACTTTGTATACCCAGACCACAATAGTGGAGAGGGTATTATGTATTTGTGCTGATGTGTGTAACGCCTTAAGATATTGGTCCGATCGACTCAGAATCACTTTCTGGGTCGAACTAACGGTGTCCGTCCGGCTGGCTGGCTGGCTGTCCATGTAACCTTGTGCACAAATTTGAGATAATTTGATCAAATTTGGGACATAGGTTCTTATTGGGATAAGGACCAAGCCTATTGAAAATGGGCCGAATCGTATGACCACGAGGGAAGATAGGGGGAAATTTCTTCCTCTCAGAAACTATCAAACTGATTTTATTGAAATTTAAAACATAGATAGAACCATATCTATATGAACACATAAGCTATACATTTTTTCAAATATAGGACGACAAGGGGAAGTAGGGGGCAATTTCTGCCTCTCACAAACTTTCAAACCTATTTTAATAAAATTTATAAACATAGATAAATTCAAGCATGATGTGTTTTTAAATACTGTGGTGTAGGGTATCATATGGCCGGGCTTGATCGACTATACTTTCTTACTTGTTTTGTTATATAAAATTTAAATAAGTTTTTTTTTTAAGTATTTAGATTTTTACTAAATTTTAAATTTAAGCAATTTTTTTTTAACAAAATGTTAACCAAGCGTGACATTCAGCATATACACAAATAACTAAACAATTAACAGATGACTCGAAAATGTCTCCTGTATGAATTCGCTTGGATATGAACGTACAAAACAAAAATTGTTTTCCATTTATGTTTACAAAATTATTTTAAAACTACTTTTATATGTTTGTCGTTTGAGACAGGGCTTGATTTCAAATTCTTTTCAATAAGAAATCAAACTTCTGTGTTTGTTGGGTTTTTCTGTTTCGTCAGAGTTATTGTAAATGTGTGTGTTTTTCTGTATTTTCTACGTTTTTAAGGAAGTAATAAGAAAGTTTCACGATTATGTTGGTAATGAAGTTCTCTGTAATGATGTCGTTAGATTTGACAAAGGAAAACTTTCGATGGCTTTTGTCAGCTACAAGTTTGTTCTATTAAAAATTTACAAACTGAAAAGTAAAAGCATTAATTTAAAAAAAGGTAGAATTTTTTTTTTATTCTTTAAAAAGAAAAGAGGGACAGACAAATAAAAATTATTTCATTTTCAAAATTCATTTGCGCTGTTTTAGTAAAAACTTTTATTATATTAAAATAACATCTAACATCATATATTTTTTGTTTATTTTAAACTTAAAGTCACACAGAAATGGTTTTTGGTAAGAGAAAAATTTAACACAAATTCGGGAATAATTTCATCAACAGCAAATTTTATTATATGTTAATATAAAACGTGTTTTTCGATACGGTGTGCAAAACGAAAGCGAAAAATCAAAAACTATGTTAAATTTTGTTTTTGAAACACTAATATAATAAAGGGGGTTTCAACAAGGACATTTTTTCTAACAAGGAGCTTAGATTAAAAACACTTCGACTTTTTATTTATAGTTTGGCAATAATAAATTCAAACAAGAAAGTGAGTATAGTCAATCAAGCCCGAATAAATGATACCCTAACCTAACCTAAAGTATTTATAGACAAATTGATTATTGCTTAAAAAGAACGAATTTGTATTTTGAGTTGAAAACTCATGTAAAAGTTTTTTGTGCCGAATATTTTTCCGATATCTTCATCTATATGAGATTTGCTTGCTTTTAAGTGATTTTTTTATGAAACCTATGGTAACTTTGGGGCCTACCATCACTAAATGACATAAATTTGGTACAAAATTTGCCGTCGGAATTTGACGAAGCTCTCATACAAGCAAGCTTCTTTCCGGAATAGAGTCTTTGTGTCCATTAAGCAATTTTTTATGTTTGTATGTTTCGATAAAAATTAGCAACAATAACTTCTATAACTACTGCTTTGTCGTGTGCTGGTAGCTCCAGAATTGACCATTGGTCCTATATAAACATCCTCTCTTAAATCGCTCTAAGTTAAAAGACTTTCATTAACCAGCTTATAATGATGGCATTTAGATTAAATTTGGCCCAAAAATATAATAATGCAAGCAAAACCATTTGGTTTATGATTTCTAATCTTGAAAATGTGTCTGTAAATACTGTTGTAGGGTGTCAAATGATCGGAATACACCGATTATACTTTCTGAAGTATAACACAAACTTATGAAAAAAGTATTGAGCATGTTTGTGTGAATATTAAAATTTTTAATATTCATACAAAAATCTTGTTGTTGTCAAACTGGTTGTGTCGTTTATTGGTCATTTAATTGTTAATGATCAAAATGATGGAGTACTGCAGTGCTTTCAATAAGAAACATAAGAAACTGTAAAACAATTTTTTTTTAATTTAAAAAGTTTTAAAATCTTTTTTTATCTCTTACTTAGCAGATTTGACCATATTTGTAAAATTTCGTTTGAATTTACCCTGAAGGAAATGTTAATAGTGATTAACTTTTGACTTTGTCACCAGTACCACTGACCAACTGTAGACCAGACAACACCCATGAATCTCTGGTTTCAATGTCTGCATATGGTCCATAGTTCAAGTTCTAATTTTTTCATGACAAGCAAATGCTAGGTGTCATATCACTTATTTAACAAGTGCGTTTTATTATAAACTCACTACAAATCTTAGAGAGATTCACTAGTAAATTTTTAAATTATTTTTACTAAATTTTTTCACTGATAATATGAGTAAATATGGCAATTAATTTAATTAAAAAAGTGCATATATAATGTTTTAAAAAGATTTTTAATTAATAACAAATAATTTTTATTAGTTCATAAAAAAAATTTAACTTCACTATAAACTTTTGCATCCTTTTTACTAATTCTAGCTTTACAGTAGAGGGCTGTACAATTCCATTTGGGCAAAAATTCAATTTATTAAACCCTATACTGTGGTATCTTTGTCAACGTGTAGAAGCAAAAGTAAAATGGTTCACTACAGTGATAGTACGTGTATAAAAAATACTCTTAGAAATTACCAAGTGAATAAAAAGTACACGCAGCATTAAGAGTGAGAACAAAAAATACACGAATTTTTTTTTTTTATTTTTAATTTGATTTTGATAATACATATTGCAACCAGAAATCTTTGTATGCGTACGCAACATACGACATACAAATAAAACACCATACATTATTGCAGACTGCACTAGAGTACAGGCAAACATTTTTTAATTGTATTAAAAGGGTTTGAAAGAAACCATTACTGATTAAAATGTAAATCGTGCGACGTGTCGCATATAAACATGCTCCAAAAAATCGCTTCAAGACGAAAAAGTTTGGTTTACATTCTTATTATTAATGTAAGAATTTATATTAAATTTGGACAAAAAATATTATATTGCAAACAAAATCATTTGGGCTACGATTTCTAATGGGTCCCAAATAGCGTACACTCTCGAAAATGTGCCTGTAAATACTGTAGTGTTAGGTATAAAATGGTCGAACTACACTGATTCGTCGCAACGAATAGTAATGCATAGCATTTGCCATTGTGGTTGTACAAAAACGTTTTGTACAAACATTTAATTTTTCTTAAAATCAGACTACACTTTAGACGCTTTGTTGACAGACAGTGTCACCAACTCAATCGACAAAAGTAGTGACTTGGAGATACTTGATCCCAGTATAAAATATGTTATAAAAAAATTTTTATTTGCACAAAAATTGTTTTCTTTTTATAAATTTTTGGGAGTTTATTTAATTTAATTTTTTTTCTTATTTCTTATTCTTATTCTATTGTAAAAACCCCATACTTTTAAAATTTTAATTTATTGACCATAATAAAAAAAAACTTAAACAAAAAAAACTATTTTATTTAAATACAACAAAGAAAACATAAATAAAGCATTTGCCCTAAAGAAAAAGTTCAATAAACGTTTGAGCCTTCCAAAATCATAACAATCAATCAATTGCTGTGTCTACTATTACAAACAATCAAACAAACAAAAAATGATCATAATAAACCATAGACTAAAAAAACTCCTTTAACATTCTTTTAAAAGATTAATCAAATATATTGTTTTGGTTTTTTTTTTTATAACAAAAAAGTCTTATAAAACATTTAAGGGCAAAATAAATTTAATTCTATAACGAAAAGAAAGTGGATATTAAATTTTTTGGAATAAGGTTAATATTTCCCAGCGGTAAAAATAATGAGTAAAGAGGCCTGATAGAAGGCCTTATTAAGCAGACATAAGCTCTCCTCTTCGCATTCCATACACATATATTTTTTACACAGGTTGTCATTGGGAGCAAGCCCTTCCACAGTCCCTTCTTCTTACAGTCATTATAAAAGGCTTTCAAAAGAAGCTCTTTTGGTAGCCCTGCTAATGCATGTCTTTAAGAACGCCTTTTAATAAAGGACTGTTAAAAGGCATTACAAACTTGTACAGAAAAAAGGGCTTCTATTAAAGTACTCTATGAATACAAACAAAAGAAGTACATATTGAATGCCTATTAAAAAGGTTTTTAAAAAGGTCTTCTAAAAATTTTATTTTTACATTCATAGACATTTATACATAAAAACATATGTATGTACATACATATGTACATACATACAATTTCAATGGTCAGAATGCAAAATAGGAATTAAAAGGAAAGAACTGCCAATTGCAAAAGCTACTACTTCTTTTGATTCATATTTTTCTTCTCCACTTTCCATTCAAAATGTCCTAGTTGGATTAAATTTACATGTTTTAAATGAATTTTTTAAAAGTTCACAGAAAAAAATTTTTACAATATATAATTAAAAATTCCTAAATTCCTTTATATAAAACATTTATTTATAATTTGTCAAGTAGATTTTGAACTGTTTTCCAACATTTTTAAAAAAAGATTTTACATTCTTTTTATGTGTAATCTTGTTTTATTCTAAAATAAGCTTTAAGTAGAGAAAAAAAGCAAGCGTTTATCATTCTTAAAATTTTCGCATAAACAATTGATTTTTGTTAAAAAAAAAAAATACGATTGATCACAAAATGAGCGAATTTTTCTTTTAAAAACTTATTGAAAGTATAACAAACGATTTAAATGTTTCTTGAAAAACTGGTTGTTTGTTAAAAATATAAGTGATGAAAAAAACTAACTGTTCCGTTTGGAAGTTACAGCCTTAATGTTTTTTTTCTTCAAATAACAATTTTACCCAAAACACGCTTATTTAACGAGTTATACGCAATTTTAATTATTTATGTATTTTTAATATGAAAATATGATCTTTGTTTATTATTCGATTAAACGCTTATTTAAGGAATATTTTTTTTTATGGATTTTCGCATGAAATAACAATTTTACCCAAAAAAAATACGTGTGATCATAAAATAAACTTGTAATTGCTTCTAGTTTTTATAATCACAATCTTCATACATCAAGAATATGAATTAACAAAAATTAATTCATTCTTAATTTAAAAAGGTTAGGTTAGGTCGAAAGGAGGACGAAGCATCAAAGATGCTACATCATACTTACATCATACTTATTTGAGGTTGCATCTTTGATGCTTCGTCCTCTTTCGACCTAACATAACCTTAATTTAAATCTTAAGTTTACGTCCTGCCAAATGACGGACGAAATTTCTATTAATAATGGTTCTTGTTCACAAAGATGATTGGCGCTCTTCTAACAAAATAAGCATTGCCATTTCTCATTCTTTAGCGGGTATGGCCGCCATCATTAAAAATATTTCGAGCTAGTGGAATTGGGTCATGTTCGCCGATGGAATATTCGCTTTGTCAATACACATAATCAAACATAAGAACCTTTCACAGCTGATATATTAAAACGGAGAAAAATATTATTTTTATCAGGTTCATCCGCAACGCAATGTTAGGTTTACGTACCTATTTATACAGGTGGTCCGCAACGTATACGTTTACCTAAGAGTTACAAAGCTTTTAAAGACATCAAAAAAATTAAAAACCGTTAAAAAAACAAGATCAGGCGCAAAAAGAAATGTAAACAATTGTTTTTAAGAATGTTGGAGACCAAAAAAAAAAATATAAAAATTAAACAACTTCTTTCCCTTCCCAGAGAAGGGAGTAAGGAAAGTCACTTACAAATTAAACTGAACAACTTCCTTTCTCCCTTCTTAAAGATGGGAGTAGGGAATGTGTACTGAATATTTTGGAAGGTCTTTCGAAAGGAAATTTATACCTTCTAAAAGGCATACTTCCGAAGGCAGGATATCATACGAAGCGACTCTTTTAGAAAAGAGTATAGAAGCCTTCAAAAAGGCCTGTAACTTGCGGTCCTTTCAATATTTACCGCTGGGTTGTTACCTTTAAACAAATAATTCACAGTATGAAACAACTTTTTACCTTTATATAAAAGCGTTATCAACTGGGAATTTTTGGATATGATTTTTTTTATGGAAATATTATAAAATATTGAATAGAAAATTCTTCGTATTTCTTTCTCAAAAATTATAAATATTACTTTAAAATTCAGGATTCACAACAAATGGCTTGTCTTATGGGGCATTAGGGATGCTTAAAATCTGTTACTAATAAAAACCAAAGCATTTTTTAATTCCAAAACGTCGAATTTTTTAATAGATGCCAAAGTGCGTAAGATGGTTTGAGCGATTTAGAAGTAGTCATGACATGACATTCGGAATAGGTCATAAAGTATATTTCATATCGCTAGAGGGCTTAAAAAAGGGCAAACGGTTAAAAGCTTCCCCTCCCTATATTATCTTAACTAATCAACCGGTTTTCTTAAAATTTAGCATGCAGACACTTTAACATGTAAAGGAACTCTAAGATATACATTTTTTTTTGGCAATTTCATTTGGGGCGTTAAATAGCGCAAAACGGGTAAAAGCTGCCCCTTCCTATATCTTCTTAACTAATCAACCGATTTTCTGGAAATTTGGCACGCAAGTAGTACAACATCTGGAAGGAACTATAGCCTATATTTTGTATTATTTAGGGCGTGAAATAGGGCAAGAGGAGTAAAAGCTTCCCCTTCTTATGTCTTTTTAACTAATCAACCGTTTTTCTTAAAATTTGGCATGCAAACACTTTAACATCTAAAGGAACTTTAAGATATACATTTTTTGGATTTCCAACATTTAGGGCGTAAAATAGGGCAAACGGGTTAAAGCTCGCTCTACCCATGTCTTCTTAATTAATTATCCGATAATAGTTTCAAGTCTTGAAGGAACTAAAGGCTATGAATTTTAACATTTACGGCGTAAAATAATGCAAAAAGGGTAAAAGCACCCCCCTCCCCTACCTTCATAATACATTAACCGATTCTCTTGAAAATTTTGTGTATATTTTTTGACAAATCTTTTTCTCCGGTTATTCTACTTCCAAATTTAAGCCCAATACGGCTGTGCAATTGTACACAATTGGTCGTTGATGAAAAACGTTATCGAAGCTACCATTTTGAATGTTAAATTCTGATACGAAAATGTTTTACTGTTTTCCTATTAGATTGGCATTTTAAATGACAATCAATAAGTCACAAGGCCAAACGATGTCTGTTTGCGGCTTAGATTTGGACACACCTAGCACGGACAATTATACGTTGCATGTTCTCTCTGTCGGCACCCCATCGAGCTTATTTGTGTTGGCTGAAGACGGACTGACAAAAAATATCGTACACGCAATTGCTCTTCCTAATGAAAATTGATTATCTCTGTTTGATTTTCACAGTTCAGGATAATTATTTTAACTTTGGAATATGTAAAGAACAGAAATAAACAAATAAATGGCTATTGTTTTTTTTATATAGCGCTTCATTCTTCTTTCCTTCATTAGAAATTAGTTATATGGTAAAACAACGTTTGCCGTGTCAACTAGTTTAATATAAGAACGAACAATTGTTCAATTCACAAGCTCGTAGTATCGTCGTATGCGTTGTATAATCGTCTAATTATACAATATTGTATATTTGGTATTTTTTTTAAACAAAAGTGTTGTTTCATGCTATCCAAAGGATAGCTAAGGTAAAAATGTAACAATAAAAAAAATACAATATAATAGTCTGGTGGTGTATAAAAGTCATTCCTAAAAATTTAAGGAATAGAACTATTACAAAAAAGCTTTATGAAATACATAAATGAAATGTAACTCATAGAATAAATTCGAAAAATAAAAAAATGTTGAATATAATAAAAAGTAACCTACGAAAGGAGATAATTCCCAGTTTCTATTTGTTAAAAATAGTTGACTTAAATACATTCAATTTATAAAGTATCACTATCCAGTGTGACACAAAGAATGCTGACGAAGGCCGTAGCGGGCCAGAAAATGCATTACATTCTGCTGGTGTCTAATATTTGTAAATTTTTCTGTACATACTATATACTTCAATGCTATCCAAAGGATAGCTAAGGCAAAAATGTAACAATAAAAAAAAATACAATATAATAGTCTGGTGGTGTATAAAAGTCATCCCTAAAAATTTAAGGAATAGAACTATTACAAAAAAGCTTTATGAAATACATAAATGAAATGTAACTCATAGAATAAATTCGAAAAATAAAAAAATTTTGAATATTTTTTAAACAAATTTAACAAAACGTATATTTTAAAATGTCAAAATTAAAAAATTTTTGTAATTGAATAAAAAATATTTTTCAATACAAACTTCATCTATTACAATATACATAAATTTTTTACCTTCCGTTTCTATTTTTATAATTTAAATGTCATTTTAATATATAAGTATGTACGTCTTGTTAAATTTGTTTAAAAAAATGTTAATTTTTGTACAAAAGAAAGAAAAAAACCCTGAAGAAGGCACTCAAAGAGGTGCCGAAATATTGGTTTGAATAAATTTATAAAAAAAAGTTTTTTATATAAAAAAAATAAGACCTTAAGCTCGATTAATTTTTGTGTATATATTTATAAAAATCAAACGCTGTGTCTTAGTCTCGCTAAAACTCGAGAATTACTTGACCGATTGGGATTGGTTTTGTTCGTCTAATCACGAGGAAGGTTTAGAAAAAAGAAAGTTCAGAAAAGCTTAAAAAAAAGGTTAACAAATCGAAAAAAGCGAAAATTGAGTTTTGTATGCAAATTTTACATTGCACCACTTATTGCTGTGGATTAGTCTGCTTAAACTCGATAATTGCTTGACCGATTTCACTGATTTTTATTTTTTTGTTTTTTTTCGTCGTATTACGGCGATGGTTGCGAAAGAAGGAATAAGAAGAAAAGCCAAAAATAAAAGTCGAAAAAATAAAAAATTTAAAATTTATATTTTATTTACAATAACAGTTAAATTAAGGTGGCATGTCATAACGTTCAGTGTCAAAGTGTCCACTGAACGTTATGACATGCCACCTAAATTAATTTAGAGATTAGGACGCTCAATCATAAACATATTGTTTATGATTCATTTTTATAAGCTTAATTAATTTAAATACGATGATTAAATGGGTTTAGTTTGTTTCTGTGCAGCTGTCAAACAATGGGTCCGTCACCAACTTAAGAAATACAATTCCTTTTAGTGGTAGAACGTCAAATTTGCATACAAAACGTACATTTAAAATTTTTTTATTTTTTTTTTATTTTTGGCTTTTCTTCTTCCTTTTTTCGCAACCATCGCCGTAATAAGACGAAAAAACAAAAAAAGAATCACAATCAATGTTTTAAAGTAGTTCCCTTTCTGCACTTTGAGATTCATATATATTCTAGGTCGTTGAGTGATGCTCACTTTCGAAAGACTCAACAGAAAAGAACAACATTGGAGTCACATTGTTTCTAGTATTTTTATATATTTAATCTTCATATACATATAAGGCTATGAACTAGCAAGTGTTAATCAGATCTTATTACTTCCTTACTCTTAAGTTTATGTCCTGCCAATGTCGAAAAAAAATTTTCCTTATCACGATTCGCGTTTACATGGGTGTGTGGTGCACTTCTGATCGGATAAGTCCTGCAGTATGTCTTCTCCTTAAGCGTTTGTGGCCGCCATCGTTTAAGATATTTCGAGCTAGTAGATTTTGAAGCAATTCAAGGTATTTCAACCTTTTGATTCGAATTTTTTTACATACCATTTGAACAAGTTTATTTGGCGTTTTTCGACTTTATGTATATAGGTGGCCAAAGACAGAGTCCCATAACTGGTAACCAAAGCACCAGATTGGCTTAAAGATAAACTTGAATTGTAAAAGTTCACAATCCAGACTAAGGGCAAAATTCTTTTATACCCTCCACCACAATAAGTTGTGAAGAGGGTACACTAAGTTTGTCATTCCGTGTGAAACTTTTTTATTATTCATCTCAGACCCCATAAAGTATATATATTCTGGCTCCTTGAGTAATTCTAAGTCGATTTATCTATGTCCATCTGTCTATCCGTCTGTTTGTCTGTTGAAAACACGCCCACTTTCGAAAAACAGAAAAAAAATAAACAAACTGGATGACAAATTGCTTGTAGCTATCCTAAGCAGTTTGGGATTTGAAATCCAGCAAAATCGGTTCAGTAGGATCAGAGCTATGAATCAAAATGTGGAACCACTACCTAAAAAAATTGATAATTTTGTTACAAAACCTAACATAAATGGTGAAAAATGCACGGAATGATATAAGATTTTGCAAAAATTTGTTTTATTCGACTGAAAATCATGCTGTAAGATTTCGTGAAGATCCGTCCATAATTTGCCAAAGGCCCCATATAAGCCCTACTTCCGGAAAACAGTTTAGTACGCCTAAAGCCGTAATAAACAATGCTATCATAACAAATCTTTGCACGCCACAGTTTAATAGGACTAGAAATGACACTGATAAATTTCGTGAAGATCGGTCCATAATATACCCTAGGCTTCATATAAACCCTACTCCCGGAAAACAGTTTAGTACGCCTAAAACCGTAATTAACAGTGCTATCATAATAGAAATTGGTGCATCACAGTTTTTTAGAACTAGAAATGACACTGTGAAATTTCGTAATGATCGGTCCATAATTTGCCATAGGCCCCATATTAAGTCCACTCTGATAAAATAATTAAAAACGCCTAAATCCGTAGCAGATATATTTATTGGGGTAAAATTTCTTCCAGCCTAGTTGCATATGGCCAGAAAAAATGTTATGCAATTTTGTGATATACGGTCCATAATAAGCCTTAGATCCCATTTTAGCAGCCTTCTGAAATTCACTGCAAACCCAAAAACTAATTTCACCGCTGTATTGAAATTAATGTTTTTTAATACCAGAAATCACTCTGCAGAATTTTGGGATGATTGGTTCATAGCTTACCATGGCTCCAATATAAATTCCCCTCCTGAAAATCAATTAAGTTCGGCCTTAACTGTTACGAATCATGATATTTTACTCAAGTAATTTAAAATTGCTAAAAATAAGCATACAACTTTATGATTGTCGGTCAATAATTTAATATAGGTCTAAACCGCAACCAATTTTAATGCAGATGTCTGTTTTTATAAAGATAAATTAATAATAAATAGACATCATATAGATATTCGAACTGTCGGTAGAGGGTATCAATGATTAGGCACAGCCAAATATAGCACTCTAACTTGTTTTCCTTAGCACCAAATTTTACTTATTAAATTTAAGTAGACTCTTGCAAGTTACCTTTTCAATTTATTTTAATTATATCATCTATTTTACCAAACAATAATCATAAAAAAAAGATTGAGGAAAAATTACGTTTAACTAATCAATTGGCCAACGAACCTATAAACATTTCTGTTCGGTACTTTTTTATTTTCTTCAAGGGATTATAAAATCACGAAGAGTCATTTGATTTTATAGGCAATAAAGAGAACAGCATCCTCAAAGTTCAAGAAAAGAGAGGGAAAAAGGGACAGAATAAAATAATCATAAATTTTTACCGTTAAAAATCAAATATGCTACCAAGTTGGTAACAACACGCAACACGAGCATTAATAAAAAAAATGTATTGCATATCTTTAGGCGTTTTCTTTCTAATAATCTTAAAGTATTTTCGGGCTATTCAGAAAATAACAATTTCCCAAAATTAATAATAAGTACATATACATAATAATATAGTTTAATATATATTTTTAAGGCCATAAAAATGACAAATGTTTTTTGTGTAGTAAATTGGATTATATTTTTTTTTTTTGTTACGTTTACTTTATATTTTTTGGGGAATAAATCTCATAAAATTTTAAATGTATAGCGTGTTAACGATTAACCTTTCAAAATATGTAATTTCAACAAGATTTATTTTTTTAACTCCTTAAGCTTTTATTTTCAAATTCACTCATTCATAATTGAATTTGGAATATTTAGGCATATTTAGGAGTACAAGCAAGTGTGAATGTATTTTATGTTTAAAAAATATCCCAAATATGTAAATTTAAAATGTTTGTTTCTAACCAAAAAAAAAAAAAGAGAAATATTTTTATTGCTGCCTACAACAAACGTGAATAAAAGATTTAAATTTATTTTCAAAATATATGAACATATTTCTGAAAAAATAAGTGTTAGTTCCCCAATAAAAAACCATCTCGCTTACGGAAGGCATGCGGTGAGTTCCCACTTTGAAGCAATACATTTTTGATACAAAAAGCGCTTTATTCATTATCAGCTTTACACACTAAATATTTTTTACAGTTATTTTTTTTTTTTTTTTGTATTCTGCCTTGCAAACCTGCTTCATAGTAAGGGAATGCCGTGGCACTTGAAATATTATTTTTTCTTTTATAAAACTTGTTAAGATTTCCTTCACTTACTTTACTGCATCCCTGTATGTCTCATTGCGTAGCGCATAACTGTGCGCTTATTTTTTTAAATGTACAATTAATGCTTCGAAAAATGATAAAATTTTTTATAGGGTCGGGTCTACCTTAAAAAAATTTATTTATTTTAAAGATTAATAAATTTTTAAAAATTTTAGACTCCTTTACGAAAAATAAATTTAATAACATTTCCCTTTTGCGTTGTTTCACATTAGAAAACACGTTTAATATGACATTTTATAGAACTCGATAACGATAAAATTTTACAAAAAAAAGTTATTCTCTTAAGTAACCAATTCAGATTGTCTTCAGAATTAAAACAAGCTTGAACGAATGATATTTTGAAGAATTGCACTGCCCTACAGGAAAGGGAACTAGCACCAAACTTGTCTCGTTACAGTTCTGAAGTGCTCCACTCATGTTATTGGCATCAATGAGGCAAAAACTGACATCAATCCAATGACGAACGTCATCAAAAAATTTTGTTTTATTTTATGAGTCAAATATGCTATGACTACAGTGACATCAATTTGATGCCACATTTTGTATATTATTAGCATTATTTTCAAGTTTAAAAAGTAAAATAAGAAGCAAAAATTCCCATATTCTATTCCTTAAAATTATTTAGTTAAATACACAGATCAAATTTTCAAAGTAGAATGACTACTATAAACCATATCGGGCATTCTGCTGGTGTCTTGTTATTGAGAATTAATATGCAAACAAATGGCGATATGCAAGAAAAGTGAAACAAACATGTCAATAATAATATTCTTTGACTTTGGCTAAAGGCAATCCAAATGACTCAATTTAATGACAGTTTGTCATTACATTGAGCCTAATGAATCATTTCTCCGATGTTACTGATTCATCGAACTTATGACATGTTTTATTAAACTGACCCCGATAAGCTATTTTTGTGATGCCGATGTGTCATCCCATTGATGACATCATTTTAATTTTTGACCCTGATGACACTTGTCATATTACTTATGCCAAATGTTTCAGCTTTATGATGCCTTTTCTATCAGTGTAGGCACCGGTTCTAGTTCTTACCACTTACATGAAGGGTGACTTTAACACAGCAATGTCCTCGGAGGCGGTTTAATGTACCCTTTTTGACGCAGGTCAAAAAGGCGGTTTAATGTACCCTTTTTGTAACAGGTCACTGAAGTAACTTAAATGGACACATTGAATTTCTGTTTAAATAATGTTCCCGAGTGAACCATGTTAAAATAAAAGAACCAGATAAAATCAGACACTACCCGCACAAAATCCAGTGAAATAACTAGTTTTGTGTCAATTACCTTTCCTCTGGAGTAACTACATATTAAACACATAACCACCAGTTAAGTCATATGTCTTGTTTTCACCCAGCACAACTTGTTCCTTTTTTATACGGGTATCTTCCGACAATCGCAAAACGCTCAACATTTGCGATTCTGACTTGAAGTCTTTCTGCAAATCGCAATCGCAAGAGTTTGCGACTAGAAACAGTTTGCTCAAGGAATGTAGAATACTTTTAGGAAACTATGGCAGATCGCATTCAAAACGCACCTTAAAATAATCTTAATACCTTAAAATAAATCCGTCGTTTTGCTATTTCAAATCGTGCGATTGTTAGAACAAAGACGATAATATTGTATTAACTCTTCACGGGATAGGTGCTTTCCGATTTTTGTTTTCTTCCTTTATCTTTGGCTGCAAGTCATTGTGTTATAAAATTTCTTATACGACACCGCTTGTTGACATCTATACCCGTAAAAATGCTGTTTTATACCCAGTTGGCCAAATGGTCATAGATGCAAATGTCGTCAACGATGTCCTCAGGACATTCTAAAATTTGTCGCCCATATAAAATTGATGAAGACAACTTAAGTAATAAAACATGTATTTTGTCGTGTATAAATCGTATTTACGACTTTATATGAGACATTTTCTTAAATTTGTCTTCAACAAGGCTTTATTGAGGACAACGTAAGCAACCATTGCATGCAATATGTCGTGTTTCAAAACGCATTGGCGACAATATGCATGAAATTGTCGCTCATCTTGTCCTAAATAAGGTGATATTCAAAACAAATTTATGAAAATGTCTCATAAACATGGGACTAGTTGTCAATATTTTTTTTGTTTGTTTTTGTATTAAAAAACAATTTACAAAATTTTAAAAACTTTAACAAAAATGTTTTTTGAATGAAAACTCGTATGAATAAAAACAGTTCTTTCAACTTTTTAAATTTGACTTAAGATGTTTTGTCAAAATGTAACAGATACATATCTATGTATTTCTATACAAAACTCTACTGAAAAAGCGTATTGTCATTAACCTATCGGCGACTAAATTGTGGATAGTATCTGCAATACTGTCATCAACGACACTATTAAGGTTATGTCGCTTATAGAACATCAACAACGATATGAGAAAAAAGTCGTTTATGTAGTCGCCAATGACAACTTTCACCACATTGTCACCCATATGGTCGTTAACGACAATGTCCATGATGGTGTCGTTCAAATTGTCGTGTACGATTTTGGTGCCCTTTGTTCGAAAAAGTCGTCGATGATTTGCTCTGGCTGTCGCCAACATGTCGTCAGCGATTTACTATGGGTCTTGTACGCGGCGTCGACGTTGTCTTGAACACATGGCCAACTGGGTATATTTTAGGGGTTTTGTTACACCAAGACCGTCATGGAAGTCCTTTAAAACTATAATAAGGTTTCTAATTGTTTTGCCATCCCTACTTTACCATGTACACTTATGGCTTTATAAAATCATAATGAACAAAGTCAACAAGTTTAAAATTCATTATTTGACATTACTTATGTACATAATTTCGCATAAAACGCATAAACCCCTGGACACAATAATATTTATCTATTGTATATCAAAAACAATCCCACACGTGTATCTGAATAGTTGTGTCTGCGAATATGCACAAATAAAACAACACGCACACACTTAGACGATTATTTAAGAAAACAACAACTAAACAATTATATATGTCTGAACCCAGCAAACAAATTTTTTCCGACAGGTATGATGTAAGATAAAATAGAAAATTTTATCAGAACTACACTAAATCGAAATATTTAACTGAGCTACCTTAACAAGGGCGGCAAGCGTTATTTTTAACATGAAAATTCTATTGCTAATACACACTGACAGCGATTATTGCTTGAATTCTATCCAAAATCTAAAAAAAATAAATAAATTTGCTTATCGCGCTTATAGTTCAGTGAATGTCTAAACGCTGGATTAACTTTAATTTATTTGCAATTTTAACTTAACAATTGTAAATTGCTGACATATATATTATATGCATTTGAAAATAATAATGTGGCAGCACTACGCTAAATGTTGTGAAAATCATATGGTATGTATTGCTTGTTTAAACGCCCAATTTGATGTGTTTAGGGTGCCTCGGTAGGCTACCTGGTAGCGAGCTAGTCTATCAGCACCGAGGTTGCGGGTTCGATTCCCGCCAGAGACTCTGGTTTCTTTCCTGCAGACAAGCACACAGCTTCGCGGGATTAGCTTAGGAAATTAAAAAAAAAAAAAAAAAAGATCGTTTATATGTTTACTGATTTAATGGTTTGCCGGTTTAAGCGCATTTTAAACCAAACAATGGCTTTAACATGCACTAATTTATTAGCCCTTTGTAATTCAGAAACTTGCTAAGAAATCGGTATTCCGTGCAGAGACTGTCTTTAGAAACTCTGAGGAAACTTGACCAAAAAATGTTTACTGGGTTGACACATACATGTATTAATTTTCTCATTAAATGTAAACATCTCTCCACATGATTACGATGATACCCAGCGGGAAAACTCAGAAGACCTTCTTACTTCAGGCCTTTTTAAAGGCCTCCTTAAAAGATTTTTTGATTCAATTACTATTCTTATCTAACTGCTAAAGAAGGCCTCATAGAAGGCCTCGGCTCTTTCGTATAAAAAATAAGATACACCTTCCACACTCACTTCTATGAGAAGGGAGTAACATTTTTTGTATTGTTTTTTTGCACAAGCAAAAGCAAAATCAATTTTTTTTTTGGTCCCGTTACCCTTCTTATGTACCTGCTGAAGAAGCGAGAGCGGAAGGCTTTCTCCGCAATGACAACGTGTGTAAAAAAGATATGAGTATGGAATGGAGCAAGAAGGCCTTGTACATCCCAAAGAAGGGGTACAGAGGCCTTCTAGAAGGCCTTCCTACTTCCTTCCACTATTTATTTGTTGATTTGTTTAAAAGAGAAAAAATAAATGCGCATAGAAAAAACAATTTCTGTTTATTTCACCCATTGACGTTTATTTAGTGCGTGACGTTTTTATACTCGTTTTGCGCAAGGCCTGACCAGATGAGATCAAGCATTTGGAAACGAAATCGATGCTCATATTAAACTGCCGCAATATTAACATAAATAAATTCCACGGTAAAAACATCACACAAATACTCAACTTATCACTATTTAATGGGCAGTTTTTGTCTTCGTATTTAAATACGTGTTTTGTTAATTTTTATTAAAATTTAAGTTGTATTAAAATTCAGTCTCACATTTTTTTAAGAGTTTTATCAAGCTTACATTTCTGGAATATTTTTTGTTAAAATGTCATTCTTTTCATGCACAGGAAAGTATTTTTAAAGTATAATAGAGCGGCGGCTATGCCTTGCAATTTGAAACCCTGATTTTGACAGCGCGTTTAATAGTGAAGTTTGCTGCTATTGTTAATAAATAAAAGCAATTAAGCTATTTGCGGTTTTATCTCCATTTTCCTATTTTCCTCCATTATCGGTATTTTGTGGGTTTTATTAAACAAGAAAGTTGACACTACTGTCCGTGACACAACAGAGTTAAAGCTAAGCGGAAAAAAATGTTCCGCTTTCAGCTTTAATTTAGTTAAAACTGCTCTGGACGTGGAAAACCATATAAAATTCAGACAGTTTACTGGTAGAGACCAAAACACCCTGGAGCGAATTCTGGAAGCTCTCACCTTCCTATACGAAGGTTAAGGTCTCTGAGGACTTGTAGATGAGGCTCTACAAACTGTGTAATACCCTGGCTGTATGACTAAATAGTTAAAAATTAAAAATTAATTTTAAAATTAAAAAAAAGTAGATTTAGTTTAGTGTGGAAAATATTGCAAAAATAACTACATTTTGCTCGTTAGTACACGATTTCGGTGTGATGTTAATGGGCTATACTTAAAAAAAATTTTTGTTATGTTAGAGACAAGGCGAATTCATACAGGTGACCGCATCATGAGATAGACCTATGCTAGTTTGATTAAAAAGTTCTTTCACTCTGGCATACTGGTTTTCTAACGGCTTGAAAGTTAGAAAAACATTTGTTAATTTCTAAAAAAAAACACATTATTTTCTTTTGTTTAACATTTAGTGTTTCCCTTGTTGTTTATTGTATTTTTTCAAATGGTTTTATTTCTACTTCTGTTACTCTTAAGCTATTTTCTTGACAAATTTGTAAAATATATAAGAGAGCGTTTGTTTATTTAAGTTTATTCTATCATTTATTAATGTGTTTTTTTTTTGTTGTTTTGTTTTAATTTCGATTGTTCTTTTGCAAGTTGTGTCTTATTTATTGTGAAGTATTGTAAAGACCAAAAATAAATGGACTTATTTTAATTTGTTTGTTTGTATTACTGCTTTAAAATTTGGCTTTTTTCTTTTCTTTATTATGACAGCCATGGTGAAATTAACAGGTGGCAGCACTACGCCAGATGACGATTTTTTGCTCTTGCATTGCTTGTCTAGGTTTATGTCAAAGTTTTGTTTATGTTTACAAAAACTCCACGTCTTGTGCTGTGATTATCGTATTTTATTAAAGTTTTTGATAATTTGAAAAAAAATAAAAAAGATATTGACCATAATTAAATAAAACTTGGCTAAAAATTTATTTATTTCATCACGTTCAGCGGCACGCTTTGATTTTTGTTTAATGTATTTTTTGACGTAAACGGTGATGTAATTTCCACTTTTGTTGTAATGTTGTATTTGTTGTCGTAACGATGCCACCTGCTTATTCCACCATGATGACAGCTTAAAAAAAAAAAACAATATTGAGTTTTATGATTATTTAAATGTTGTTGTATTGAACTTGAAATGTTGATTCAGATGGACAGAAGTCAAAGAAATTTATTTGATTATTTTTTGGAATAATGATTATAATGTGGGAGAGCTTTTAAATGGTGCTAAATAAATAGCAAACATTTTCATAATTTATGTTTTTATTTATTGATCCAAACTTTTTATTTATGGATTTTAAATGGCATGAAATTATTAAGTTAACTTAATATTACTAAGAGTTTTGAAAAATATGGGCACTGAAATGTAACAAAATCCTTCTTAAAAATTATAAAAATGGTTTCTATCAGGGCTGTGGACTCCAGTAACAGTGTAGTGGGTACATAGTGTGTTGTGTGGAGTCGTCAAAAAATAGTTCTTACTCCGACTCCAATCGCTGAAAATTGTTAAGTCCGACTCCAACTCTGACTCCTACTCTAATATTGATACTAAATGTATATGAGACTAGTCCTTATTTGATTTTAAACTCTTTTTTTAAAGCAGTACCTTTTAAATAATTCAATATAGCAAAAAAATTATTTTGTAAAAATTTCAAATCTTTATTTTAAAAATACAGTACTGTAATATAAGACACCGTTCTTGTTGTACTGTCTTATCTAAAAAAGCATCAATCAATCAATCAATATAATTGCTAAAATTAAAATGAATATTGACTTTATTACACTTTTGACAGCTGCTTAAATGTGTATTTCTACAACAAAGAAAAAAAAGCAAAAATCCAAGTCTCATCACAAAATCAATGACTTTGTTATTAGATTTAATATTAGATTACATTTTAATCGGTTGCTCTAGTTGCTGTCCAAAAATAGACAGACAAAATGTGGCTGCTTACAAAATTATAATAATGTTTAATTCAATTCATTTCGCTCGAAAAACAAAGTTAGTCCTACACACTCATGTCTAATCGTTCAAATATTTTTTACAGTTCAAACGGATGTTTTTTATTGCTAAAAGCTAAATTTTATTGAAATTGTAGTTAATCATGTGTAATTTGATACATTTTTCCCCTTCTTTGCTCAATCTTTTTGCTTGGTATGTGAGGGATTAATAAACAATTTTTTTTTTTTTTTTTTATACAAAATGAACATTTCGACATGCAATATAATGAACGACTCTTAGACATATTGACATCTGTCACTTGTAAGCATTTATTACATAATTCTGGGGTTAACTGCTGAAGGGAGCATAGTTGGGGGTAGTGCACTAAATATTGATTTAAATCAGCAGTGCACTATCACTTAATAAAACTGCAAAAAATTTCGTTTGCACTCTTTTTTACCAGCTTTAGTGATGATTGTTATTTTTTTAACAATCACTAAAAAAATTTAGTGATGGTGCAAATTTTTTCACTATCACTAAATGCAGATTGAATGCAAAAATCTACACTCAATTCAAATAGTGCAAAATTTGGACATGACATCAAAAAGGTGCATACAAATATTGTCTCACTAAAATTTAAAAAATGCAACTTTGTATGTGCATGGTTTTTGATTTCTTTTGAGGATATGCATACGTAAAGAACATTAAACAAAATGATATTTTGTCAATAACGGTATAATTATTTGCTTTAATCATGAAAAAACAAGTTTTTGATTTTAAATTTAATGCAAAAATTTTAGTTGCATTCAAATTCAAGCTGATGATTGCTTTTTTTAATTCAAACTATTTTTTTTTTGAGTGCAAAATTTTTTAACAAGGCTGAAAATTTTCAATTCATCACGCAACATTAACAAAACGATTGCAATATTTTTGCACTATCACTAACTGTGAGTTGAAATTGCAAAATGAGTGCAATACCCCCATCTATGGAAGGGAGTTTTAAATAGGCATTACATTATTTATCTCTTGTTCGGGTTCTAAGCAATTAAACTTTTTATGCATACTTGATTGCGCAATTATACCATTTCGCCTAAATGTATGTGAATACAAGATCCTTTTGGTGTCTCTCGGTATAGATGGGCTTGAGTTGTAGCAATCTATAGGAAAAAATGTATTATAAACAGTTTTCGAAAATAAACCGAACATTATTAAGCGTTCGGCTCACACACCCAGGAACGATAACTATTTTTTATTGTTTGTATAGACGAACACAACCCTTAATACCGTTCGTAACTACTTTCAAGAAAGAGCCAAACATTATAATATAATGTTCTGTTCTTCGTTTAAAAATACTATAGACAAACATTTTATTTAAATGTTCTAAATATAATGTGCCTTTTTTACATTGATAAAGAAATGAGCAATCAAAAAAATTTAGCAACGACCGCAGCACGAACAGCTTGTGTATATTGTATATGTTTCGTTTGTGTAAAATTATTTGGCTGGCTTTTTGTTTTTTTATCGTATGAGTATTTTGTTTTTGTAAAAAAATTTTTGGTTTTTTACCAGCCCAATGAGCTGAACCGGACTCTTTGAATACCAGCCGAGTGAGCTGAACCAAACACAATGACGTTTGTGGTTAAAAAAAAGAACGGAATTAAGTGTTAAATGTATCTTTTGTTGAGTTGGATAATAACAGTATTATTTTTGTGTTCGAAAGAAATTTTTTTTAATAATTTTCTACACAAACATTATTAGCGTTTGTGTTTTGCACAAATCTACCGAACCGAACACTATGTAGCGAACCTTTAACGAAAAAAAATTTAGTTATGTTTGAATGGAATGATAGGAAAAGATTAACACTCATACCCAATATTCCTTTATTTATGTATATTTCAATGTTTGGTTGTTATCAACTTTGTTTACTGAACTAGAGTTTTGATACATGAAATCGTTTAATTAAGATGTTTATAAACATATACTGTAAACATGCATGGTAACGAGGGAAGCATTCAACCGGGGAGTTGCATATTAAAGCTAGGTAACAAAATGGGGAAAACTAACAATAGGGAAAGTTAACAGCCAGGGATTTGTTCGACTATATATTGTGGGGTGATGGAAAAATTTTATTCGGTCAGTCGGTAGGCCAAATGGCGATTTTACACCATAATTATTGTGAATGGTTAACGTTGCATAAATGTGATGATTTTCATCGAAGTTAATTAATATGAAGAAAATGTCGACTATTTAATTTTTCTATCAACCTTTAAGAGGAATAGACATCGTGTAATAATTGAACCAGCCACAAATTAAATTAAAAAAATAATATATTTGTAATTACATTGTTATTTCGGATTGTTTTCATTGCTACGTTTTAGTGGCCTTTCGGAAAAATCGAAGTTTTTCTTGGCATTACGGCAAGTTTAAGTTGTGTAACACTGTGGCGATATAACCCTCTACGAAATAAATTTATAAAAAAATTCAAACAACCCTATAGAATTCTGCTGCCTACCAGGTTAACCTAAAATTCACGTGCTTGTGCATTGATATACCCAATGCCAGAGAAGTTCCCTGAACTCGTTCGCTAATTCGTTCTGCCCCAAATAAGCGAGTTTAAAGAATCGCTAAAGGCCACGTTTTCCTTCTTTTCCCGCATAAAAACAAGACAAGAATATTTGAGGATTAAGCTTAGACAGTTCCCAAGAATCCAGAATTCTTTAATTAACCGAAAAATAGGAAAAAGGAAGATCGTGTTGCCTAGGAAGGAAAAAAAAACATCTTATCCTGGTGACCGAAATCCCCAACGAACGAGACTAATACGTGATTTGTTAAGACACCTACCTTTCCATAGTTCGACATCAGTATATATATTTCCATGAATGTGAACTTAGGATGACCTAAACAGAATATATGGCTCTTTAAATACTTGGAAACGTCTATAAACCTATTAGTTAAACTGGATATCTGGAGAGAAAAACCACAAGTGTAACTTACTAATTCATAACGTTATTCTCCATTTAGACTAATTTTTAATCGCACATAATTTTTTTATTTCTAATTACTTTTATGCAAGAACAAACTTTGTAAATAGTTAAATTATAAAACAGCAAAACAAAAAGAAACTACACTTAAAAGAAAAATCAATCCATACGTACTCAAATCAATCCGAAGCGATATTAATAGTACGGTGAGTACGGATTTTCTTGAATCAAGTACAGAAAGATTGATTCAAGTACGGATTTGCAATCCCAAAATACTTAAATTATCCATACTCAATCCCGTTTCGTACTAAAAATAATCCGAAAATGAGATTAAGTTAAGTAAAACTAAGATTGAATCAATCTCAAAATAGACTTGATTAAGAATTATAAAATTGTTTTAATCCGAATTCGTACTTAAAATAATTCGAAAACTAGATTGATTTATGTAAAACTAGGATTGAATCAATCTCAAAATGCGATTGATTCAAGTATTATAAAGTTGATTTTAGCAAGAAATTAGAAATTAGAAAGAAAAAGTTATAATGATTGATTTACTTACCCATATTACACCTTACAGAATGATAAAACACCAATATCATGCCCGATATGGTTTTTTTTTTAGAAATTCTATGCACATATTTAACTAAAAATATAAACTAAATGAGAATCAAGAGTTCAAATTTACTTTTTAGCCTTTAGTAGTGCACATGAGTCTCGCCAGACCTTTTTTCAATATGTATAGAAAATTAAAACATGCGTAGGCCGGAAGGTTAAACACAACAAAAAGTTTATTCTTTTTTTTACTTGATTTAAGAATTTAATATTTATTTCAAGAAATTCCGGGATTAATTTTCGAAAGTAATTCCATTTAGGATTGTTTTGAGTACGTTTAAGTGTTTTCGTACTTGAATTTTGAGTACGATTCGTACTTATACTACATTTACACCTACGCAAAATCTAGTACTTACGAGATTTCGAGCCATATCTAGTTGTTTTTGACTAGATTTCTCATACAAAACAAAATCTACTACGACGAAATCTACTCAAAATCTACTAGTACTTAATGATCCAACTATAGTTTTTTCAAAATAGCACTAAAAAATACTTCCCTGCACAAGAAAAAATGACATTAAAAAAAAAAAACAAAACAAAAATTGTTAAAAAAAAATTAAAAAGTTTTATAAAAATTGTGAAATAATAAAAAAGAAGAATAATATTGATAAAATAAACATCGTTGATTATTAATAAAAGGTAATGCAAATTGTTTAATGTATGTTTCTTTTTGTGTTTGTATGTGTAACGAAAAAACTTTTAGTCAGTTGTTTCGTTATAAAAACAAAATCTCGCTAATGTCAAAAAAGTATAATGTAAAAGCACTAGATTTCGGAGAAGATTTTTAATCAAATCTACAAGATTTTGGCCTAATGTAAATGTAATATTAAAGTAATCATAAAAAATTTGATTTATCCTGAGTGTTTTTCTTTCTATGTACGCATCTGTATCCCACTACGCCATCGATCTCGAGGAGGCCTCATCGAAAATCGTTGTTTAACTGGGTGAGTGAATATAACTTTTACTTTATAATTGTAGTATTTTCATGCGTACGTTCATTAAGACCAAAACCAAGCAATGGTCAATGAATTTAATCCACAATAGTAGTTTCATGAAGAAGAGATTATACACATTATAAATATTTTGGATTACGTTCATTGATGGGCAGGCTTGGTGTTGTTTTCTCAGAAATAGAACTGCAATAACTAAATTAAAAGAAAAGCAGAAGAGAAACTTATCAAAAGAAAACACGAAGATTTAATTAACACATTATATGTATGTATACATATGAGTTTGTTCTGCATACTTTTCTAGAATATTACACCAATTTATGATTTTTTATTAAAACATATGCCTACATACGTATACACACATATATGTAGTTGAAAAAGAAAAAAAAAACGATAAAAGAGACGAAACTAACGTAAAAAGAAAAATATAATCACGAAATCCAACTCTTGAATTAGTCCATAAGCATTTACAAAATAAAAGTATGTATTACATACGTATGTACATAACTACATATATGAAAATAACAAAACTGATGACATTTTGTCATTTCTTTTGATTTTACTTTCATTAAAATTTAACAGATTTATTACAACCGTGGTATTATAAATTTTTTCACAGTAAGCATTTATTGTAATAAACGTTTGTAAAACGTAACGTAAACGTTAACAATTTTGATACAAGAGTTACATAAATGAATACATTTATATTCTTATGTTGGATTTGGTGATTTCTTTTTCCTGGTAATATTAAATCTGCAATGAAAATGAAATACTTAATTAATTTAGTTTTTTTATATATCACATATTTAATTTTTTGTATAGTTAAGTGTATTCCTAACAGTTTAAATAATCAATAAGATTATGTTAAAATTGGATTTTTAGAATAAAGTGTATGAATTCAAAATGAATTGCTGAATATAGAATTTCTGTTCTCTCGGGGTAACTTGTAAGAGTAGTGTATTACGGGATCCTATGTTGAACATATTAGGCCACGGGGATCAAGGTTAGGGAGGGTGTAGAGGCTAGGTTTCTCTGAAAACATCTGAGAAATTTTTTTATAAAGCCGAATTTTTTAGCAGTACCTGTCTTTTACACAAATTCATCGCTCATATAACAAACAGTAAAGGTAACCGTTTCTTTCTTTTAGCTAGGGAGTCTGCTAAAAAAGTTTTGTAATAAAATTGGTAAATATTCTTTAGTTCTAGATGATTTACTCCAAATTTGAGGAATGTACATTACAACTAAGAAGCGATATTTAGTGATTATTATCTAACACTTATTATAATTACTCGGGTTAAAGTAATATTAATTGTGGGCTGTAGCAAAAAACAAAAAAAAAAAAAAACAGAGGGTTGGTTGAGTTGATGGGGTTTTTTCTTTTGGCATTAAAAGCTTTTCTTCGAATTTAACTTCATAATTAGTTCTTTTATAATGCATTATAATTTCTGGATTATTTACGTTTACATTATAATTATGCCTTATTGACTTTACAATAATTATAGTTCAGGTTAGTAAATTTAGAACCAATAATTTAAATGGATTTTTTACAACGGTTTCTTTTGATGGTTCTTGTAGAAGTGACTTAATGTTTTTTTTTCTGTTACACCAAGAAGGGGGTTTTAAGGGGGCTATTCATTTACGAAATTCATATGTTTATTTTTATTGAAAATAACTTCAGTGCTGTCATACTACAATCGACAGTCTTAGAGTTTGAAAAGCTAATATTAATTCTTATTTTAAAAATAATATCAAAACTATAACAATTTGGTTAAATTATAATTTAAGTGGCTAAATTACTTTGGTTAGTATGTTTTATGCATCGGTTGAAACATGATTCAACAAAAAACCAAAGTTATTCCTATAATTAAATTATAAACTAATTTTCATAAAACCTGACCTTTTTTTATTATAATTCCTTGCCGAATTTAAATAAAATATCATGATTTGTTTCACAAATATTTTTTATTATTAGGCCCATTGTAAATTATAGATAGTTCCTCACAAAAATGCGGTAGAGTGAGTTTTATGCCATCCACCGCAACTAGTGGTTAATAAAGGTATACTTAGTTTGTCATTCCGTGTTTTCATTATTCATCTAAGACCCCAGAAAGTATATTAATTCTGACTCCTTGAGCAACTCTAATCGATTTAGTCATGTCCGTTCTTTTGTTGAAAACACACTCTGTTTAGGCTATTATCGATTCTAGCCTCTTATTATTTTTATAAAATTAAAAACACGGTTGGTTTTTAAAATACTAAACAAAAGGGGTTTTATTTAAGCTTCTTGCTTGGTTGAAGTTCAAAATTATACTTAAAAACTAAATAACGAAACGGTTTGTAGTAAGTAAACAAATTCAAAAAGCAAACTACAAACTCAAGAGCAAAGTATATACAAAATTCATCAAATTAAAGAGAATTGGAAAACTCCAACGAGCTCTACACTCAGAGAAAAAAATACAAATTTAATAAAATTCAAAATTAAATAAAATCAAAATTTAAACAAATTCAAATTTAAAATTTAAGAAAACGAAATTTAAATAAAATATAATTAAATTCAAAGAAAATTAAACATTAAAGAAAATTAGCCAAATAAAAGAAAATTAGAGAAATAAATATAAAACAAGACTGAAGTCGCTTCAACACACTCACTTTCGAAAAACTCAAAAGAAAAGAACAATATCGGTGTCAAAAAGATTCTATTTATCTTAAGCAGTTTGGGATTGAAGTCCAGCGAAATCAGTTGAGTAGGATAGGAATTATGAATCCAAATTTGGAACCACCACCCTAAAAAATTGGTAATTTTGTTACAAAAACTATAGTATAGAGGTATAGTGCACTGATTGACTGTTGTATATGACTGTTATATTTTGTGAAGATTGGTCCATAATTTATCGTTGGCCCCTTATAAAGCCTACTCTGGGAAAACAGTTAAGTAAACCTAAAAAATAAAATTTGATACGTCACAGTTGAACAGGACTAGAAATTACATTGTCAAATTTCGTGAAGGTCGGTCCAATTTAGCTTCATATGGCCAGAAAACGATGTAATTTTGTGATAATCGGACCATAATTTACTTACACAGAAAAAAATTTTGCACCAGTAAACGCATTAATTAAAAATAAAATCAATTTTAATTAAAAATTTAATCACGTGAATTATACGTTCACTCAAATGAATTAATCGTTTAATCAATAGTATTAAAAGTTTAATTGAAAATATTAATTTGCTCCAGTAAACAAATTAATAATATCAATTAAACGTTTAATTCACTTGATAATACGTTTAATTCACTTGATTAAACGTTTAATTCACTTGATTAAACGTTTAATTTACTTGATTAAATTTTTAATTAAAACTGATTTTATTTTTGATTAATGCGTTTACTGGTGCAAAATTTTTTCAGTGTATGGTCTATATCAAGTAGCCTTCTGAAAACCACTTTAAAACGAAGTTTGTTCTAATTTAAGTTTTTTAATACCAGAAATCGCTCTTCAGAGTTTTGTGATGATTGGTCCATAATTTCCCTCTCGAAAATTATTTTAGTTCAGTTTAAACTGTTACCGACCATAATATTTTACTCATATTTGTTTAAAAAAGTTTTATTTGACTAGAAATAAAGGCATAAAGTTTTATGAGGCCGGTAAATAATGTTATATATCGTTACCTAAGACGCAAAAGGCCCTAAGTATAAAAATATTTTTTATTCAATAAGCTTGAGCACCCAAAAACACGAATATAATGAATTCAAAGTAACATACTGTCTTAAGACAATTTTTTCGTTTTTACATGATACATGATGAATTAAAAATAAAGTTCAAAAATTAAATAGAGATTTTTTTAAAAAAAATTTAAATGAATTTTTGTTTTTTTATGGCATTTTGTGAAGAATAATAAAAAAATTATAGAAGTCTATTTGATTAAATTTTTTTTAAACCAAATTTTAATTAAGTGGTGAGCTTTGATAAATTTTCGAACAGGAATTTTAATATTATTTTCGTTTTATTCACAACATGCCAACGTTTTAGTATTGGCTCTTAATTAATACTTTTTTTTTCATAATATTTTCGTAAAACTCATTAACAATTTACCACAAATAAAAAAACTTTATAAATATTTATAATTGAACAATCAAAAATGAATACAAAAAATTCAATTTAGGCTGTGACTAATCAAATTTCAAATTTCCTGAAAGGCAGGGCAAAAGCAATATTTTTTTTATTTGGAAATAAATCTACAATTTTAAAGCTTCGTTCACGTTTTTCATCTATCTTATTTTTTCCCAAAGTATTTTAAATACATATTTTACTTTAAATTTTTGAACAAAAATGTAACTAAAACTTTTTTAAAAATTTTATCTACTTCTACTTCAGCCACAAATTGTATGATATTGTAAATGTCGGATATAATACAAAAACGTATTTAGTTTTGAATGAACATTTTAACAATATAAGAACAAGATACGTAAATATTGTTCTGGACAAAATTTGCAAACGTTTTCTTAATTGAAAATGTGTGAGGTTGGGAAAACATTTTTTGCTTTTTTGTGAACACCAAGTAAAAATGTTGATGTCATTGTGAATCTGGCCTAAGACATTCAACTTAAAAAAATATTTTTTTCCTACGGTTTCTTTGCTGGCAAAATTTCCATAGAATTTCTGTAATACTTTTTTGAAATTTCCATGAATGCTGGAAACAATTATTGCAATTTCATTAATTGCTTATACACAGAGGGAAAAATTCGGTATAAAAATACCAAACTTTACACCATCCATTGTCAAAAGTGAGCTAACTACGTTTGTGTTCAATTTGATAACGGATGGTGTCAATGTTTTTAAACCACATCATTATCAGATTGTCACCATTTGTTTTTATTCTGGCAACAAATTGTTAATTTATTATCAACATAATGGAGTTATTCCGACAACATGTTACAATCATATTTGAAAACACACCATTGGTATATTGACATCATTTGGTTGTCATTTCGAAAACACATTGTTCTGAGTGTAGTAATTAAAAACCCATTGTAAATCCAGGTAATATAAATATATATGGGGTATTCACAAGGTGTCATGAAGTCATAAGTCTTAAAATAATAACTTGAAAAATACGACTGTTGTGAACAACCCCTCATAATTTAGTGTGCTATTTTGAATTTAAGTCAGCTGATTTAAAACAAATATAAAAAATAAATATTTATCTAACATCAAAATATTTTTTTTTTTAATTCTAATCCATGAATTAATAAAGTAAATTAGATTTACTCTGACTATTTTCCATTTTTTAGACGCAAATCACAAATAACTTTATTTTGTTTGCTTACTAAACATCAGAGTCCTAAGCCGATATAATTTGACGCCGCAAGTGTTTTGCTGCAAAAATTGCTAGCCGCAGCTTAAATCCGGATATTAAACTATACCATCAACGGCGATGGCTACAAAAGCCTATGCGTTCGGCTCAGCCGCTCAGCGCAGGTCTCTTCGGATTAATTACGACAGCACAATAAACAAAGCAAGCAAAATTCTATTAATATGCTTAAAATTTTCTTTAAAAATATTTTTGTTGAAGGTGACCATATTTAAACATGTTTTTTCTCCGGGTGTAAGGACTTTAAAGCACAGATTGGTTCATTTTTTAAGGTGTTGAAAAAATTGGTCTAGACTGACGTAAAGTTTAATTTATCTTATAAAAAGTGGCAAATTTATAAAAATAATTTCTAAGCTTTAAAGCGACAAGTAGCAAAGTATTTTATTTTTTGGAGCCATCTTAATTAAACCAATAAGAAAACATGAAAGAAATTGTTCACCGTTATGTAATTTACTACTTTATTTTGAATCCAACTATTATAAAAGCTGAATTAGATTCTATTCTAGGGCAGTGTTCTGGCTTCGTTTACGATTATAAAATATTGGGGTGTTCACGCAAGAAAAAAAAACGATATTGGATGATCATTGGTTGTAGTTGTTTAAGGTAGCAGAAATAATGAACGTATTCCCGAAATTCTAACGATAGAAAAACTGCGGGGAAACATTATGCGGACGCCAAGTTTCGTCAGACACTGTTACATTGTATGTTCAGGACAGCATCAAGTTATTTTGGGAGGACATCCTCCTTGTACGGGCACATTTGAATGGTCGGGTCATGAGAGATTCCATATAGTAAATCATCTTAAGGATTCCAAAATTTTTGTTGCTACATTCTCTGGGGAAAACAGGTGCTCCTTTAATACAACGAATTAAGCAGAAACTCAAATTTTTTAGGTTTCTTGACATCTAATACCTTGAGATTGTGGCTGACCAGAGATCCTATTTCGTGATGCGGGAGTAACTAGCCCCTGGTACTTTGGTTTTACACTGACTACTGGTTGCGGCCACCAGGGGCATGATCGCTTGAGATAAATTCTGTGAGATATACATTTTATGTCACAGTTATAGAAAACGGGGGCTAAATCTACTTATTGCATACTATGAATCTTTGGGTGACGCTCCTGAAGGGAGGCTCTTGGATGGAGAGTGAAGATGTGGTAGTTGTTAAGCGAACAATGTGAAGGCCCGTTTGAAAATGATATGAGAAGTTGGGGAAGTTGAGCTAAAGATTCTGAAGTGGAGTTAAGTGCGTTATTAATGTGATGGGACTTGGATTTGCAGTGCATGAAGATTTAAAAACAAAAAGTTGATTGTGTCCTGAAATGTGCGTTTCACAGAATAATGCTCTTTTACAGAGAGTGTTGTTCTCACGGATGGATGATTTTTGGATCCCGTGGAGACTGTTGTTAAGCCCCAAAAACGCGAGAAGGGAGCTATTTAATTACAAGGGAATTTTCACTTGTAAAAGTTCGGAAACGGATAATTTTTAGAGGCTTTTGCTATTTAACAGATGCTGCTGGCTATTTCTAAAGCAGCGGAGGCTTAATAGCTCTAGCTCCCAAGCTAGGGGCGAGAGTATAGTAATGCCAGATTATACACTCAAACTGCTATCGGGGTGTGCTGGTGGCGCTCAAGCTCTGTTGCTTATGGCAAACGCATAGTTTGTCACCCAAGTGAATAAGATTAACCGCGGGCACAGAAAAAGTAAAAAACGGTTTTAATCACCAAAATAATTGAAACAAGCAAAAAATTGTTTAATTTGGTACCAATCACCGAAATGATTATACCAATTACTCAAAATTGCAAAATTTGCAAAACAGGGATTTTTTTCCAATTAAAAAGTTTTTACATTTTAATTACAAAAATAATGGAAAAAGTTTTTAATATTAAACGATCTTTTAATTGAATGAATTAACAAAGTAAATAAAAAGGATCTATATTTTAATTAAATGAATTACTGACGTAATTGATTACAATACAGACAAATAATTGTTTTAATAATTGTATTGATTAAAAAGTAATTTTTCAGTTCTTTTTGATGACAAAACATGTGTGTTTGTATGTTTGTGTATGTAAGGGCAAAGCCAATGTAATGTATGTATGTATATTATTGATGTTGCTAAGTAAGCGTTGCATGCTATTTTTTGCCGAAAAATACGGTTAGCTTTATTTTAACAAAGTGCTTAATTCAAACAACAGAGTTGATTGATTGATTCAAATAAACATTTACTAAAATTTAAGGTTAAAATCAAGTAAAATTTTAATTGAAAAAAAATATTTTTTATTAATTCACTCAATTAAGAACGTAATTAAATTTTTTTTAAAATTCAAAAATCATCATTAATTGAAAAAAAAACTGTCAATCATTTTTTCTGAAGGGTGGGAATCCACGTACATCTTTTCACATTTGTATTTCAATTTATAAAAATGCAAATTTTAGAATATTTTAGCATACGCATAGTTTGCACATTTCATTTTACAAAAAGCTAAAGGATTTCCCTTCTCTACTAAAACCATTATGGTAAAATTTCATGCTTTACACCATCACTTTGTAATTAACAATGTGTCAGATAAGAACACATTTACAACATCTACTCAACAACTTAAGCTCTGCATTAAAATGACTAAACAAACAACCAGCCCATTTAAGTTTATTGAATGCCATTCAAAAATTATAAGAGAGATGATGTCAATAATGATGTTGATCGAATAAACATCATTCAGTAACATTCGAACATGATTTTACACAAACGAACAAACACATTTACCCAGCCATTCATTCATGGCCACATTCATTCCTTCATGCATTGCCATTGTTTGCTTTTGCAACAAGTGCATACTGGTAATTACAACAAGTGTTATTAATCATTCATTTCTCTTGTGACTTAATAAAGAGCAACATCATCATCATTTTAATTGTTGCTGCTGTTGGTGTAAGTCAAATTTAAGTCACTGAACCTATTGGTGTTGTTGTTTGGGTGTATTTATTTTCAAATCCATTACAGGGGGTTTGAGGGTATTTCGGCTTCCGAACTTATTCGTTGATACTTAAAGGGAATTTATTCCAAGTTTAATGAAATATGCAATATAATTTATTAAATATTTTATTTTATGCAAGATGGTGTTAAAGTAATAATGAAAGAAAAGAGTCTGCCCAGAAAATGAGTAGAAGGAAATGTTCTTCTATTTTATTAATAAAAATAATGCAATAAAAATATGTGGAAACTTTGCACTTTAAAAGAACAGTTTAATCGTTATTTAATCTTAGAATTTCATGATGAATCGGAATTTTCTAAACGATTTACACAAAATTTTTACTCCAAACAAATCTCTCTCTTTTACACACAGAAAAAAATCAAGGTAAAATCGTCGAAAACAAGGTTGATTTTACCGTTTTCCAAAGTGATTTTGCTTCATAGTTACTTCATGTTAATTTAACATGATTTTACAATACCTTGCGAACAACATTTATTTCTTTTAAAATAACAATAATCCATGTTAATTTAACATTGCAGTAAAGTAAGAGCAAAATGCCATTTATATTAAAATAATAATCCGAATCACGTTGAATGAAAGTTATTTCAAGTTGAAACAACGTGAATTTCATATCAAATTGGTTTGAGTGTGATGCGACAGTGAGAAGAAGCTTCGGAGACAACATATGCATTTATTTGAGAATAATTCAAAACACTTACCCCTGTTACACATGTTTCACTTATTTTTATTCCCCTTTGTAAATAGATGTATGAGCAGAATGGCCCGATATGGTTTTCGTCATCATTCTACTTTGAAAACTTGATGTGCTATTTAACTTAATAATTTAAACTAAAAGAATACGGGAATTGTATTCTTTTTCTAACATATTTTAAACATGAAACTAAAAAATAGTGTTGTTTTTTTTCTATACAAAGGAAGTAAACCAGGTTTTTATTGTTTCAATATGGAACAATTTTATTCCAACATTTTTCATTTAAAATAAATATGAATCCAAGATAATTTTAAATAGAGTCCATACATAAAACAGGTTTTTATGGATTCAATATTGAACAATGTTATTTTATCAGTGAATAATATTAAATAAACGTGATTTAAGGTTATTTTAATATTTTTCATTTGAATTTAATATGAAATAATGAAGAATTTAAATAAAGGGCATACTTTTGCAGAAATTTACTATGATTCTCAATCAACATTTCGCCATGTGAATTTAACATTGGTATTCTTTTCTGTGTGTAATATTTGTATATACAATATCGTCGGCTTAGAGTGTAAACCAGCTAAATCCACTTTTTAAGAAAATTGAGATTTTAATGTCGTATGGTAGAGAAAGATATGCCTCGTCGACCAGCATGTAGTTTTTCTTCAATTTCAGTCCTGAAGTGTGTCAAATCAACAATATTTTTGGTTTTCCTCTCAATCAGCAAATAGGAAAAATAAAAAAGTTTTTTGTCTCTCCTGTAAAATTTGTTAAAAGGGAGTTAGCAGGTTTACACTCTAAGCCGACGATAAATATATATGTATGTATCTATGAAGATATCTTTTATTCTTTTTACAATTCCTTACGCAATAAGTGTTAAAATTTTGTCTAGATTATTAAATTAAAAAATTTAAAACATATTGAGTTCAATTGGAAACCAAAAAACAAAATAAATAACAGACTGCACACAAAGTTCGTGTGCATGACACTTCAGGCACAAAGTATGCACAATAAAATGTGCAATTTTTTTCTCTTTGTAAGCTGATTATCAATTGAAATACAATGATTACATGTAAATGAGTCAAGACATTTTTGAAAAGAAAAGCAAACGATTTCTTTTGAAATGCAATATTTATCATACAAGTAAGTTTAAATTTATTTACACAGTACACAATTGCAAGGGAAAAGAAAAATGTTTTTCAGCTCAATGTAAACAGGAAATAATAAAAATTAATGTCATTAAAAAAATTTGTCATACTAATTAAAAAAATAAAATAAGTTTGCATCAGTAAACAAGAATAGTATCAATTAAATAATTTTTTAATATTAATAACATTTTCTGCAGTAATGTTGTTGATATAATTAAACATTTAATTCACTTAATTAAATTTTTTATTAAAAACGATATTATTTTTGATTAATGGTTAAAAAAAACAAAAAATTGGCGAGAATTTTTTCTGCGCACGCACATAATTATTCATTTTAGAAAACCCACAGTCTATAGTTTTATTTTTCTTGGTTAAAGGTATGTAGAAGTGCGCTTAGTTAAGGATAACAATAGATGCGCTAAGAACCCAATCTGCACTTAAAAGTGAATTTAAGCTCAATAATACATATATCATTGATTGAATTCACAACAAGAACAACAATTATTTTATTTTTTTTATGTATTTACAGATGAGAATAACAGCAAAACATAAATAGAGAAGGATGTAAAAGCTGACATTTTGTTATGAAGTTTTTTTTTTAAAGAACTTGTCAAGTAAAATACTAACAAGGTCAAATTGAAAAGGGTTTCCAGTAAAGAAAAAATTAGCAAAACACATTATTTGACTAACAAGGGTTTAGGTAAAAAAGCTTTTGTACTTACAAATCTCTTATACGTTTAACTTTCTTATACTATGAGTTCAAAAATTAAGCTTTTTGTATTAAAATGTTATTTTTTTTTTAATTTTTGTTATGCTTAAAACATTCTTTTGTTTTCTTTCTTATAGCCAATTCTTAAGTTTGATTTTAAATACCATTTATATATAAAATTGTTTTTTAAACAAAATTCTGTTTTTCACTTAATACACGCCGGAGTGAATGCCAGGTGGCCTCGTTAGCCCACGTCACCTCCAGCTATGCAAATTCAAACCCGAAGAATTATTTATGTTTTCATGTTGGCTTTCTTTGAAATATGTAAAATTGAAGAATTGTAAAAGTGAAAATAATCAATTAAAATTTAGCAAATAAAAAAACATTTTATTCATTTTTGGTTATATTTTTTGTTAGATGTTTTCGACCGATTGATAAAGTTGTACAAAGCAAATTGCGTGTTTTTTTATATATAAGTTTAAATCTCATATTAGAAAACCAATTAATGAAATTTGCACGATCTCGCTCTGAAATTTTTCAAACTCAATGTATATAAATCGAAAAAACCCCATTTATGTAGCACTTAAAAAACATTAAAACATAAAAAAATATTTCCAAAGCATTTATCAAAACATAAATTGTTTAAATAGTTACGATTTTACTTCTGAAAAAATATGTTACATTATATACATGTAACACTTTTTAATGTTATCTATAACACTCAAAGTGTAACATCTGCTGCTTTTATCTGGTTGTACAATCAAAGTATTTAAAACTTCAGTTGTAAAAAGGCCAATATAAACCATCCTATAGCGTGCCACCTTACAAGCAAATAAAAAAGATCGCCGTACACCCCCAAATATAAAGTATTTTAGCAAAGGCGGTTTCGAAAAAAAAAATTTTGTTTTTGCCACAGTTTTATACGACTATTAATTACCTTATCAAATTTCGTGAAGATCGTTCTAAAATTTACAATAGTTCCCGTATAAAGCACACCCTCGGAAAACACTTTATTACGCCTAAAATCGAAACGAATAACACATTTTTAATTAAGTTTGGTCTGTAACATTTGCCTTTTCGAGACTAAAACTTTGGTATATCGTACTTTAAGACCCGACTATAAATGCCTACGTTCTGTAAAAAAATTTTTTTTTTATTAAATAACAGACGAAAAGTGTGGATAAAATATGCCGCATGTTTTAAGTTTTTTCATGGAACATATTCACAAAAGAAATTGATAATTTTTCCCATAGTTGTATACAATGAAACTACAAACGACACAAAAATGACAAACATGTTGTAAGTGTTTAATTGATTCGATTTTTTTATATGGAAAAAAAAAATAACGGCCACTCTAATGTAACATATGTATATGCAACATATTTCTCAGAAAATAAATTGCCATAAGTTTTCATTGTTTATATCTACGCGAGGTGGCCACAACAACAGTCAAAACAAAAACACTCAGCCGTTTCCTGAGACCACCTTGTAAATAATTATATATTAAGTTTTTTTTTTTTAAATTTAGAAGTGCTACCATACTTTATTTTAAATTAATATTTAAAACTATTCGAACCACCATTACCATTAGTTAAAGATTGATATTTGACTATAGACTGGCAGGCGCCGCAGTGGTGCAAACGGTAGAACGGCAAAGAATTCTGATTATGAGAATGTGGTTATTCTCGAAACCAGTAAATTCGACCCCAGTTCAATCCCGTGCTCAGTCAAGAATAAAATTATCAAAAATGTTTAACTAATTTTATGTTGTAAATTCCTTCCTTCACTAAAAATTATTTAATGAAAATTAAATTCAATGAACTTAAGCCTTATTAAAATATCAAAAACCTCAATTAAAAACGAACTGTTCAATGAGAAATCACAATTGTAATAAAAATAGCTATGGCACAAGCTCTATGTTTACTTTTGTCCTTCAAGTTTTACAAAGCAAGGTCAACGAAAAATACAAAAAGGAAAAACCATAAAAACAAATGTACTTAAGTCTTCCAGACAAAGTCTTGACAAAAAGTACCATAAATAGATTTTTAAATTTGAAGAAAATATTGAGAAATAAACAAAACCTTGTTAATTAATTTTTTGAATCCCAAGAAAAACTTTGATAACTAATATGCATGTGGCAGTGTAAATAAAACTGAACTGGCAAAATAAAATAAAGTAATTGGTCATTAATACGATTTCTGTATGACGTGCTAAATTCCCAATTTTCCATATTTGATAAATACACTGAAATTTATTGTTGAGGGAAAGCTAGCTTCTATGCGCATTTCACTGGTTGCTTAGGCCAGCTCATCAGGAAACCTTTTCCTAAGATTTTAGAAAAGCTAAAAATATTATACGAATAAAACCCTTAAGCGAATAAGAATTTTAAAAACTCAAAGTCTTACTTGTAACAATATCAAAGCTTAAACAAAACACCAACAATAAACAGTGAGTTTATCTTTTCTTACATCCCTCTACAATTGGTTGGGTTCTTTCCGACTCGAATTGGTTTCTATTTTTGTTTTTTCTTTACCCACTTCCAACCAGCGTTGCCACGACCAAAAAAAATTTGTAACCAAAATGTAAAAATAAAGTAACCAAAAGGGGAAAAAAGTAACCAAAATTATTTTTTATCACAAATTATATTTTAATCGCAATTCAGTTGAAAAATATGTCTAAAGAAGAAATGGGTTCCGCTCGACCGATAAAGTTTTGACAGTATATTACCAAAGGTCTGGAATGAACAATCGAAAATTTTTCAAAATTTTTAGTGGTCGTGGCACAAAGTTAACACTTATTTTGGTCTATTTAAAAACTTTTTGAGCTAGAGCTTTAACCTTTTTATATAAAGAGCTCTTTTTAAGTTTTGCTGTGTTATTATGCTTCAATGTGTTCATATAAGCTAAAATATGCGGTACATTTTTGATACATAGATGCTTTTTGGCCAGTGAAAATATAATCATATTAAACCGGATGGGCTTGGAAGGGCCTTTCATATTATTGCTTAACTAGAAAATCATTAAAACTAGCAGATAATGGCCGTCTACAATTCAAACTATGAACCTTACATGGTTAATTTGATAGTTTGTTTAAGTTTAAGCTTCTAAAAAAAAAAAATTTTTAAGTAGATGAAAAGAGTTTTGGTTTTGGATGCACAAAAACCACATATAACTTTGAAGGTCAAATAAGCTGAGCGGGTAATTCTTGTTTCAAAACATATAATTGGTTATTTTTGAGTTAAAAAAAAGTAACCAAAATGGAAAAAAAAGTACTCAAGTACACATTGGAAAAAAAAGTAACCAATTTTGGTTAAAAGTAACCAAAACGGTAACGCTGCTTCCAACTACATTAAGAGTTGACAAAAGTCAACCAATTGTAGTCGGGACTGTAAGAAAAGATAAACTCCCTGTTTATTGTTGTTGCTTTTGTTTAAGGTTTGATATGTTTACAAGTAAAACTGTGGTTTACAATTCTTATTTGCTTAACAGTTTAATTTGTATAATATCTTTAGTTTTTCTAAAATCTTTGGATGAAGTTTCCTGACGATCTGGCCTAAGCAACCAGTGAAATACTCAGAGGAAAAGCTTATCCCATCAGCAATAAATTTTAGTTTATCAATAGTATGAAATGGGAATTTAGCACATTTAAACGAAACCTTGTTAATTAATTTTTTGAATCCCAAGAAAAACTTTGTTTTTCAATGATTTTTTTTTTGGAATTTCTTAATCTGAGTTTTTGGTTTTTAAAAATTTTAAAGTTTTTGCTTTTGTTAACTTTAAAATTTATTGTAGCACCTGGCTTTTTGATAAATGATAAATATGTAAAAAGAAATATGTACATAGAAAGAAAAACACTCGGGATAAATCAAGTTTTTCATGATTACTTTAAGTACGAGTCGTACTCAAAAATTCAAGTACGAAAAAACTAAAACATATTCAAAACAATCCTAAATAGGATTACTTTCGAAAATCAATCCCGGAATTTCTTGAAATAAGTATGAAATTTTTAAATAAAGTAAAAAAAAGATTAAACTTTTCGTTTTCCTGTTTTAATTTTCTATACACATTGAAAAAGTTCTGGCCAGACTCATGTGTACCACAAAGGGCTAAAAAGTATATTTGAACTCTTGATTCTCATTTAGTTTATATTTTTAGTTAAATAAGTACATAAGATTTCTAAGATAAAAACCCTATCGGGCATGATATTGGTGTTCTATCATTCTGTAAGGTGTATTACGGGTAAGTAAATCAATCATTATAACTTTTTCTTTCTAATTTCTTAATAAAATCAACTTTATAATGCGATTGATTCAATCTTAGTTTTACTTAAATCAATCTCATTTTCGGATTATTTCAAGTAAGAATTCGGATGTAAAAAATTTTATAATTCTTGAATCAACCGCATTTTGAAATTGATTCAATCTTAGTTTTACTTAAATAAATCTTATTTTCGGATTATTTCAACTACGAAACGGGATTGATTATGGATAATTTAAGTATTTTGTGATTGAAAATCCGTACTTGAATCAATCTTTCTGTACTTGATTAAACAAAATCCGTACTGTTAATACCGCTTCGGATTGATTTGAGTATGGATAGATTGATTTTTCTTTTGAGTGTTCTTATTTTGTTTAAATAAAAAATATCGCCACTAATTTCTGAATAACGCCGAAAGTGTTGAAATTATTAATAAAAATGTTGTATGGATGACTCAAAGGAAATTTTATTCCTAATCGTTTGCATAAAATATTGAAATACAATTCTTACCAAGTTTTCCAAAAAAAAAAAAAATCTAAATTTAATTTTAAATTTTTGTATTTTTAGTTAGGTATAGAAAACAAAAACAAATTCTTGTTGTGTTTTGCATGAAAAATATGGGTGCGTTCGTAAATGCATCACTGCGCTGCATCAGCGATTTCAAATGCTTATATATTTATCAGTGAAGTTAATGTGTACCAAAAAATTGTGAAAAACTCCACAAATTAATAGTCACACAATAAAACAAATTATAATTATTTTTTTATCGGCTTTAAAAAAAAGTTTGCTTTTCTGATGCAGCGCAGTGATGCATTTACGAATGCACCCTATCACTTGTCGTCGTCGAGTATTTTTTCGCAATCATGTGCCTTTCAGCAACCTTTTGCGCTGCTTTTATCTCCTATTTTGCGGCTATTAGCATGCATTGGTTTTTGATTTGGCGGCTGTTTGACAGAAGCTGTTTGTTTCATTCTTTTTCCTACATATTTTTTCCTATAACATAAAAGTGATTGCCGTTGCTTTTTGAGTGCCATCAAATAAGAAATTTTTGCTATTGTTAAAAAAGCAATTGTTGGAAAAAAGCCAGTGTCCATTAAAAGGTTACTTTTCAAAAACAGTGTGTTTATTTTGCTGCTGCTTTTGAAAAGTGTGGGCTTTTTTTAGCAGTGGAACTTGTCGGCTTTTTATTTTTGATTTTTTTTTTTAATAGGAAAAAGGCAAAATTAGGCTGCTTTTGCTAATATGGCGATAGCATTTTAAACCCTGGTTTTAAGCAGTGCATAACCTTTTTTAGTTCTTTGGAAAAAAGGAAAGAAGTACTTAAGTTGACTTAAGATAAATTTGAGTTTTTTTTTAGATCTTCATATGCAAATGTACACTTGCAACAACAACTAGAAACAATGGCACCCTTGAGAACTTCACAATCAAAATTACACGCGGGTAAAGTTTCAATAATTTTTTACGACTTTTTAGGAAGTTATAGAAAAATTACTCCTTGCGTACATATCTTCTTTCAATGTGTAAACATATTTGGAATCAAACTTAAGTTTGCTTCCGATCTGTGACATAAGGAATGCTTAGGAAAAAAACTTTAAAATATATATAACCGCAGATAAGTGATGATTATATTAGAATAGGAGTAAATTTTCAAAAATCACCTATAAAACTTAAAAAATAGACTTAAGCACTTTTTCCTTATTGCCACAGAATTGTGTACTTATAAACATATTAAAATAATGTAAAGCGTACCTACCTTATAAAAACTAAATTAATTCAAAGAGTGTTACCTAGTTTATTGAGCTTAAATAATTTTAAGTTTTAAAAAAAATAATAGCAGCCAGGATTCTTCGCTAAATGTGGCTATTTTTTACCTGTTTATCATTTTTTTCTTAACGAAAAGTCTTAAAAAAATTAATGGGGTTATTTTTTAAAACACTTTATTCTGCTTCCTTGAAAAATTTTTATAAAAATTTTTGAAAATTCAAAATATTTTATATGAATAAATTTTTAACGCAAAGGTTGCGCAATAATCTTTTAAATTTCTAGACTTAAGTTGAATACTTTGACGTCGAAGGTGAAAAAACTGAAAACTCTGATAACAATTAACCGTATCTATATCTATATAAAGTTTATATTAATTATAAACTATAGATGACACTGAAATTTAAAATGAATATGCTGGTTTTTATACTTGAAAAACGTTTTCTGTAAATTAAGCTTTAAAACTTTTTCATTTTTTACCACCTTCATTGACTTCCGTATCCACAGAAGTGGCACATAGAAACTTTTCGATACTATCGATAGTATCGATAGTTTTTACGCTAACTATCGAAGCTATCGATTGGGCCGACTATCGATAGTTTTGCAGCTCTATGAGCTGAGGCTCGAACCTGGGTTGAGTTTACGTTTCGAAAATAACCACATTCTCATCATCAGAATTCTTTGCAGTTCTACCCTCTGCACCACTCTGGTGCCTGTCAGCCAACAACCAAACATCAATCTTTAGCCAATGTTATTGGTGGTTAGAAATTTTCTGCAATTAATTATCCTTTTTCAATTTAATTTACATGTTTCTTCCCTTTCTTCGGTTTTTTCGTACTCTTTCTGTCAAGACTTTGTCTTTGTTTTTTATCTACACAAAAAATATCACCTCTGAAAAGGTATAAAAGGAAACGTATAAAATGTCTTGCCAACCCTGTAATGTTATGCAAAAGTGGAATGCCCTGTAGTGGGATTCTGTAACTTATTTTAACAACACTTGTCATTGTTAAAAAACTTAACAACTGGTTTAACGATTTTGCTATTCTCGAACTTATTTAACAACACTTGTTGTTGTGTGCAATCAGCTGAGTTGTTAAAGCCCTTATGACACTACATTTTTTATTCATTAATTGATATAGAATTGATAGAAAGAAACAGTAAATGTAAGAAAGAGCAAACTATATGTATGTTATGTTTTTGTTTCAGGGATGGCGTTGAGAATTTTTAATATTGTACCAACAACCTTTAAAAATTATAGTTTTTTACCCTAATTGTACTAAAAGATTTTTTTAGTATTGTGGTTATTTTGTTGAACTATTTATGGGTTTTAATCCAAATTTTTAATATTTTCAATTAGGCTTAAGTTCATTAAATTTAATTTTCATTAAATTATTTTTATGAAGAAAGGTGTTTTACAACATGAAAATTAATTAAAATTGTTATTGATAATCTTTCATTTTTGACCGTGGCCGGGATTATTGTTAAAAGCTAAGGCATAATTATTGTTAAAAGCTAAGGCACGAGCTCTATGTGTTCATTTGTCCTTCAAGTTGTGCTGAAAAAGGTCAACAAGAAAAAGAAGGACAAAAATGAAAAAAACGAAAAATGTACTTTGGACTTCAAGAAAAATTCTTGACAAAAGTACGAAAAAACAGAAGTAAGGAAGAACATGTAAAATCAATTAAAATAGATAATCATTCAAAAAAGCAAACTTCGATCTACCAAAGGTTAAAATACAATTTGGTTTAAGGATTGATGTTTGACTATTGACGTCAGCAGCCTTCGATGGCTGCGAGTGTAAAACGGCAAATCCATTTGAGAAGATCGAGTGGTTGCGATCGAAACATGTCATGGTAACCTGCCGGCCGCGGTTCGAATCCCGGCCACGGTCAAAAATGAAAGATTATCAATAACAATTTTAATTAATTTTCATGTTGTAAAACACCTTTCTTCATAAAAATAATTTAATGAAAATTAAATTTAATGAACTTAAGCCTAATTGAAAATATTAAAAATTTGGATTAAAAGATTTTTTTTTAGTTGAAATTAATTTTAATTATGTTCATAAAAACACCACAAAAAGGTATTATAAATCTTAGTTAAAAAAGTATCAAGAAAAAAGAACAATTGAAACAACTTAGCCATCCCTGTTTTGTTTATTTTATTAAATGCTGCCAACTTTTTGTTTATGAGAAACCTAAAAACAAAAAGCGGTAAATCGCTGAATTTGCCCATAAACCGCTGATTCAGCAACACTTTTAATATTTCAAGCTGGAAATGTCAATTTTAAGTTAAACAATTTTACATTTTTTTTGACATAACTTCATTTTTTATCGATAACTTTAATAAAATTTTTGACAGTTTGCCATTTATCTTAATACAGCTTAACTCTTTGCACTTGGTAAATTTTTGTATTACATTATATTTGTACTGTTCACCAAAACTTGAACAATGCATTAAAAATGTAGTGTCATATGGGCTTAAGTAAACGACAACAATTTTGTAGTTGTTAAATAAAAACAAGTGACATTTTTTCAAATAAAAAAAACAAATTTTAAAGAATAAACGACAACAATTTTTAAGTTGTTAAATAAAAACAAGTGACATTTTTGCAGTTAAAAAAAAAACAAATTTTAAAGAATTCGATCTACTAATGGCTTTTGAATATTTGGGATATAGCTTATCAACGGAAGAGCCCATAAGCAATTGAAATGTAACTCGGCGTTTGCTGCGAGATGTAGACACACCTTTTCATCTGCCACCTACAGAGTTTCGAAAACTTTATCGCTTAAGTCCGGAGTTTGTAGATGATATTGTTTCGGAGCTTGACATTAAGAGGCACAAGAATAACTGCACTATCTACAGAAAAACAGGTAATAGGTATAATATTTAAATTGTATATGTATAATATAAAATTTTCTTTTGTATAGGTTCTCGCAACCTTGCGTTTTTATGCAACTGGATCCTATCAACGACCAGTAGGTGAACATTGGGGTATATCAATGAGCCAAACGTCTGTAAGCCGTTGCATTCACCGTGTAACAGATGTTATAAATAACAGCATTTTTTTACAACTGTAAGGTTTCCGATGACCCAAGTGGAACGGCAGGCCGCGAAAACAACATTTGCCTTATCTTCTTCTCCCTTTGTAGGTGGTACTATAGGTGATATTGATTGCACACATGTGTCCATATTGGCGCCAAAAATTCATGAAGAGGCATATGTCAACCATCATGGCTATCACTCTATCAATGTCCAAATGGTAAAAAAAATTATTGCGTCAGTTTTTCTTATGCTCATATAAATATTTATTTTAGATATGTGACCCAAATCTTAAAATTTTAAATGTTAACGCAAGGTATCCTGGAGCAAGGCATGATTCCTACATTTGGAGCTGTTGTGCAGTGCGAAGGGTGATGCAGAGATATTTTGAAAATGGAAACCATATGTTTCTCATTGGTAAGCTTTTTATAATTGAAAAATATTTACAAAAAGTGTAGATATTTAAAATCGTATGTTTGTATGTAGGTGATTCTGGTTACCCATTGGAGCCATGGCTTATGACTCCCCTAGCAAACCAACCAGAGGGGAGTCCTAAATTTCGTTATAATGAAGCCCTGTGCAAAGCACGAAATCCCATTGAGAGACTTTTTGGCGTTTTAAAGGCAACGGTGCTGGCGGTGCTTATCGCAACAAAGAACTCTTTTGTATGATCCAGGCTTTACTGGAAAAATTGTGAACGCTAGCGCAGTGCCTTATAACAGAAATTTACACCAATAGGGAAGCGCATTTGAATATGAATTCCTTGAGTCACACATCAACAGTTATGCAACCGAAGAAGCACCGTCATCCACAGCAAAGCCTGTTCAAGAACGTCTTATAGCGAACCATTTCACATAATTATTTTTTTAAAAAATAATTCTTGAAAATAAATAATATTTTTTATTTCAATAATAACTACAAAAAAGCCAATGGTAATTCAGTCTTTTATTATTATGAATTCAGGTACATTTAGTTAAAAACAAAATATAAAAAATACAGACTTTCAGAAATGAATAAAAAACAAAAATAAAGAACTTCAAAACTTACAATCTAAAAAAAAGATATTAATTTAATAAAAAAAAGGAATGAATAAAAAGAATAAAAAACAAAAATAAGGAACTTCAAAACTTACAATCTAAAAAAAGATATTAATTTAATAAAAAAAAAAAAAAATGAATAAAAAGAATAAAAAACAAAAATAAGGAACTTCAAAACTTACAATCTAAAAGATATTAATTTAATAAAAAAAAATAAATAAAAAGAATAAAAACCAAAAATAAGGAACTTCAAAACTTACAATCTAAAAAAAGGATAATTTAATAAAAAAAAAATGATTACAAGCTATTAAGGGCATTTGCTAAATTATTGCCAGCATCGGCGATATGCTTTAAAACTGCAGCCATGTCTGCAATAGCGTCTGCCATCTTCTTCGTCGCCTCGGAATTAGCAGCGTTTGTTTCAGCTAGCATCTGTTACAAATATGAAAAACGTAATTATTTTATAAACAATTTGGTATGATTGAAAAAGTACCTTAAAAGAATCAGCTTGCTGTTTAGCGATCTCAAAAAATTTGTCCTGCACTTCTGCATCGATGGTTTTTTTTCCGTCTAGTTTTTTGTGGCGTATTTCTCACACTGACAGGGGTCCTGACTGAGTCAGACTTACCTGACGTGCTTCCATACGTAGTTGCAATTCCTTAAACAAAAACAAGTTAAAATTCATTTTTGTTATCTTCAAAAACAAATTTATTTTAACTTACTTCACTTAAAGGCACATTGTCAGCGACAACTTCACTTCCTTCCGCATTTCCAGCTCCGTCACGGGCCCTTGTGTAATAGGCCTATTGCCAGTCAATGCCTGCTGCCTTTTCCGGTCGCGGACCTTTATAGTGGTACGCGATTTGAGGTCTCGCCATACCTTTTCATGTAAAAATATTTATTCACATAGGTATAAGAATCAATTATGTGCACATTATTAAATATTTTACAAAGTTTACTTACCGTGTGCCATTGGTCAACTGACTTCACAGCTCCGCCAAAACTGTTTAGCGTTTCCGCTAATTGCGCCCACTTTTTCTGAGACTCCAATTTGCCGTGTATTTTCTGGTATTTTCCACCAGCCAGCCCCTTATTCTCCAGCATGAAATCGGCCATATAATTAAGTTGCTCGGCCGATGCACGACATCTTTTTGGGGCAGAGTTAAGGTCCATTCTACAAATAAAATACATAATTAGTAAATTATTAACGATTTGTATACATTTATTTTATTAAATTTTTAACTTACCTCCTATTTGACCGCACAATTTTGTTTTTTTTTTGTATTCCTTTTAGCTCTTTTCGTTTATTTTAACAGATTTGCCACATAGTGCCAAATTGTAGCAATATTTTTAACATTAAGTTACAGAATCGCATAAACGTTACTGCAAACGACAAAATGAGTCGACAAGATAACAATTCTTGCTATTGTTAAAAGGTTCAGAATCCCACTACTGTTTTTAACACTTTTGTTATTTTTCGACATTTTGTATTTTTTATTTTATCGATTTAGCGATTTCAAATAAATTTTTGGGTTGAGTTCTGATTCATTCCAACTTTAACGATGCCGCTGTTAGCAAATTTTCGCTTATTTACCAATTTTTACCGAATTTTTGGCATTCCTCATAGTTTAAGAAACTTTTAATCAACTTTGTGGTTTGAAATATTTAAAATTTTCCCGAATTTTCGCTAACTTGGCAAACTTTTCCGAATTTATGCAATTTTCGCTTAGCTTTGTTGCTCTTTGAGGCAATCATCGCCGTTATAAAAATAGCCCCAAATAGTCCCCTGTAAAACCTATTTTACAGGGGACTATCAACATGGTCGATTTATTCGGGGCAAAAAGTGCAATGCCTTATGCCATATGTAAGAGCAAATTTTTTGGAAAAAAAACATGCTTTCCAATTTTAAGAAACGAAAATTTTTTAAATAAAATATCACATTTTTTCCCCTAATTAAATATCACTTTATACATACATATTTAAAATTCATTTTTCATGTCAAAAAAAAATAAAATTGTATAAAACCTTTATTTAACTATGAAGTGGATTTAAAACCGAACAAATTTAGAAAACGAGCCTGTAACGAAAGTTCATAAAAAATAAAAATATACTTTGAGTATCAATTATATTTACAAGAACAGCTCTTGAAAACAAGAAAAACTTCAGTAATTTTGTAAATAATTGAAATCAAAATCTCGTTCGATTTCAATTCCACTTCATTTCGATTTGAAGAACATGCCCGAATATTTAAATATTATTGGTGAAATTGGACACAAGCATATTTATTCTTTACAACATAAGTATTATTTTTTTTTTTTTTTTTTGCCTCTTAAGGAACTTGTTTGTTCTTCTCCCTTCTCACTATTTCTTATTTGCAAAGTACTTTAAGAATTCTTGATACAATAACAGTAAGGAAACAAATAACAAATGCCCTTAAATTTGTTATTTACATACTTATAAATTTATTGTTTTGGAATAAAGAACTGACATTCCTGTTTTGGTAAAACTTTCCAAATTCTTTGTAATATAAAATTTCATCGCGCTATGTTAACTTGGTTTAAGGGCTCAAATACCGTTTTAAATAGATTTAGGGCATTTGGATTTTAATTTCCAACTTATTTCAAAAATAAATCAACCGAAAAGTTGAAAGACGTTCTTCATCCCACACGAAAGTGGTCAGTAAGTTTTAAGTTGAACATAAAATCATTTTATTTGGTAAAGTATTCTTGTTAACATTCCATAACAATTGCTTTGAGCTATTTTCTTTGCTCTTTGGGTTTGGACTTGTTTCTTATATTTTTATGCCCTCTGCCATTAGTGGTGAATGAGGGTATACTAAGTTTGTCATTTCGCGTGAAACTAATTTAATATTCATCTCATACTCCGTAGAGTATATATCGACTCCTCTTTGCGGCAAAACATAAATTTTACAGAAAAAGATTTTTCTTCCAATTATTTTTAAATCTATTCGAAAAGTCAAAATATGTTTTTATGCACAATTTTCGATCTTTGTTTAATACGTGACATTAAGAAAAACAAATTTTGATTTCTTTACATTGTGCAAAAGATATGGCGCTAACGATAAATTTTTTTTCAATAACCCATTTTGTACCGCAGTTTCGTTTTCGCAACACCATCTTTGGGTGCGGGTTTAGTTTAAATTAACACTTCGATTTTAATGATTTTGTTTATTATCGTAAGTTAAGGGGCTTTACTATTACAGTTTTACTTAAAAAATAATAATTAAGTCAATCCCAGCAAAAACTTACATTGCAAAGTAATGCGTTAAAAAGCTGATATAACTACTCTTAACTACTTCTACATTGGCTATTTAACTCATTATTTTAACACGGTGATGTCATTGGAAGCAAGTATTTACCACCCTTGCTTACAAATAGGGAGTTAAATAAGTCCTTACCACATTTGCTTACAAATAGGGAGTTAAATAAGTCATTAAGTTTATAATACAATATCGATATAAATTGTTATTATATATATCACCTAGACGAAATCGTTATAATTTGTTTGGTTTGGTTTGGTTGAGACCACAATACCTAGTTTTTATTCAAGTTTTTAATTTTAAAATATATATCAAAATCAATTAAGTATTTAAATTTTTCAAATCAATTATGAATAGTTCTTCATTTAGTACAAATAAAATCAATTTGTATAGGATTTGAATAAATAAAACCTTAGATGGATTTTAAAATTTCGTTAATCAACTCATAAACAAGTACTTATGTATCAGATTATATGCCAGCCATTACTAAACTACTTCTATGTAATGCAGTTGGTATGAAGTAGGCATTGAAAAGTAAGTTGTTCAGTATTTGCAAGTCATTACTAAGTTCTTGCTGGGATGAGTTGAATATGCACATATCGTCGCAAGAATTAATGAACGCTGTAACTGACTAAAAGTCGAAAATACGTTTTTTTGCATAATTTTTATCAGAAATAAATACTGCGTCGATTGCGGTCCCATATTTGTAAGATGAAAAAGAATTCCCTTTTTTTGTTTCCATAAAAAAATAATTATAGTTGCGGCATTTTATAGGTCTGTGGAAGAAAAATCGCTTGCTGTAAGCCGCAGAATCACCGGGAATAATAGACTTGAGGAGAAATGTTCACAGCCAATATATAAAGGGAGAAAAAATAAAAATACGTTTTAAAAATCATGTCCCTAAGTTTTATAGTTTTTGTAATATGAATTTTTTTTGGCTCTGGTGAACATTTTATGTTTTGTCAGTCACATCGTTTCTTTTAATTCTTGCGACGATATGTATGTAACATTATTTTTAAAATTCGAAAATATAGATGAAAAGCAGTGATCAAGAGGTTGACAAGAGCTTGCAAACTAAAACTCATGTAAATATGTAAACGATTTTGGGAAGTGGTACAAGATGGGTTAAGTGGTTTTTTGAGAAAAAAAAACATGTTGCTTGCGATATTTATGTTAGTTATAAATTTATATTTTTAACCCTTAACATTAAAGTACATTTAGTGTATGTATTTAGTACTAAATATTTTTTCAGAAACTGTAAAAAACGAATTAAAAACTTCAAGTATATAATGGGTGATTTTTTAAGCGTAGTTTTTTTAAAAATCGAATAAAACACTCCAATTTGCATCATATATTCAAAATTTTTATTGGAATCGATAAATTGGTCTTTGCCATTTACTTTTTAAAAATAACTTCATGTAAATGTTGCCCGAGGCTCCGGTTCAAATGGTCCATTCGTAAGGTCCAATTTTGCACCACTTTTTCGAGCATTTCGGCCTGTATTCAATGAATAACACGTGTTATGTTATACTCTAAGGCTTTAATCGTGTTTGGCTTGTCAAGAGGCGTAAAATCACATGATCTTGGCGGCCAACTCACAGGGCCATTTCGAGAGATAAACTGCTTACCAAATTCATCCTTCAATATGTCCATTGTTTCACGAGCTGTTTGGCATGTGGCACCGTCTTGTTGAAACCACATATCAACCAAGTCCAACTCAGCCAATTGAGGCAAAAATAGGCGCGTATCATGGCCCGATATTGTTCGCCGTTGACGGTAACGTTTCGTCCATGGTCGAAAAATGAACCAATGATGCCGCCAGCTATAAACCACACCAAACTGTCGTTTTTTCGGGATGCATCGGTAACTCTTGTACGGCATGTGGCTGTTCTTCACCCCAGATGCGGCAGTTTTGCTTGTTTACGTATCCATTTAGCCAGAAATGAGCCTCATCGCTGAACAAACGATGGACATTTCTCATAGAGCACGAATTTTGATAATAAATTTCAACGATTTGCAGTCGTTGCTCGTTTGTGAGTTTCTCCATGATGAAATGGCAGAGTATACTGAACACTTTTCACTTTCACAGATGTAGTTTGGATACAATTACCAACCAGTGCTGCCCGCCCGAAGAACTTAATTCATAAAAAATCACCCTTTAGATAATCTTCTAAATATCTAAATAGACTTAGCAGATACAGAGGCCTCTTCATAGCTTTCTACCAGTGTGACCCGATTTTATCGTCGCTTTTTATAGTGGTTGCCAGAATCAACGTTTTATCGTCATTCTGACCATTTTTAGACTAAAAATCTGCTCTTCACGATTTATACACTAAATTTGATGATTTTTTAGATGAATTTTTCGATGTCTCTCGGCTTTAGCTCTTGGTGGTACTTAATTTCACTGCTTTTGAAACACTTTCCGCTAAGCAAGAACATAGAATTGTAAGCTCTAGCCGAAATTCTTTGAGAAGAAAAATAACTGCTCGGCACTCTTCATTGACATTTCGCAAGTTTTAGACATAATAGGATCAATCAGTGTTTTATTTAATCATAAATTTTATTAAAGAAAGTAACTTTGTGAACTCACCACAGGATATACAAGCTTGGTATACCGCAGGGTAGTAAATTGGGTAACTTCAACACAATTCTGATATGCCTTTAAATGATACGGCAATTTGAGGTGTGCACGAACAATTGGAAGTATGGCTGAATAGGTAAAGAATTGAAGTTAATGAACAAAAGTGTATCCATGGAACTTTTACTATGGAAAAGAAAATTTTACCCCGTATCCGAATAAACAACCAGTGTTTTTTTTTACAACTACTATTGTATTGAAGTTTGGTCTGATTTTGGTTTTTATTACCAGAAATCACTCAACAAAATTTAATAAAAATTAATCCATAGTTTACCATGAATCCAAAAAACATTCCCCACCCGAAAATTAATTTAGTACTGCTCAAGCTGTTAGGAATCATAATATTTTACTTAAATTAATTCAAATTAAATTTAATATGACTATAAATAAAAGCATACAACTTTTGAATGGTCGGCCTATAATTTATCAGAGGACTTAACCGCAACCAATTATAATACTGATGTCAGTTTTCATAAAGATTGGTTTATAATTTATAGATCCCATAAAGTGAATACTCCCGAAATATTCTTACTGTCGGTGGAGGGTAGCAAAGATTCGTCTCAGCCAAACATATCGCTCTTACTTTTATTATAAAATTTAAAATGTCCTTGGTGTTAAGTTAAGGAGAGAAAAGGTAAATCATTAATTCAATAAAGAATGCCCAATTGGAATATTGACATTGTTCGTTCGAATTGTTAACGGTTGGTTAGAGGAAACTAAAAATGTTTTAAACAATTTGTTTTTTTAAAGAAATGTTGGAACTAGATAACCTTAAATATTAAAACAATAAAAAAAGGTTAATATTTAAATTGCAAAGGAAATAGATTAAGAATAGAATATTTGGTAAAGCCGGAAGGGTGAATTGTCAACAGAATGTTAAAGGTTTGATTTTAAAACTTAAATGCCCATACATCCGATTTTAATGGGGTTTAACATGTTGATCTGACCTTTTTTTTAATATTTTACAATAATCAAGTTGCAACTTATAGACAAACTGCCACATTTTGTAGTTTTTCCCTCGTCATAGTTCAGTGTTGGCTAATAAAATTACAACGGCATCACTTAACTCCAATAAAAAAAATTTCAAAATACTATGTAAAATTTTGAACATTATGAAATTCATTGAAAACTTTTTGGAAAAATAGAGAAAAAAATCTTTGGTTTCTTAATTTTATGGTGGTTTAGTCTACGTTCATATTATGAAACATTTGCTCTGGCAAGTTATTTCAATTCTCTGTTGAAACTGCATGCGTGTCCATAAAATTAATCATGCGTCTTGCAGCATTTTAAAGGCGACCGTACACGACATGTTTTTGTCATCTGACATGTCAATTTTCTTACTGCAAAATACATACATACATGTCGTGTGTTACTTTTTTAACTTTGCTTCTGCAAAAGTCACATGCAAAGTCATCTGACAAAATTTTAATTAGAGCGTGCTACGTTCTCCAAGATAGCAACGATTAATAGCAACGCCGGAAATAAAACCTAGGGGAATTTTAGGGCTTAAAAGTAAACATTTTTGGAAATCTAGTGGCAATGAAAGTTAGCAACGATTTTGAAAAGAAAATTTATCATCGATTTGAAAGAAATACTCCTAGCCATTTCAGAGAAAAGTGGGTTCATCCAAAATGGTCAGTAAAAATCGTTGCTGATTTATTCCATCCAAACTAGGCAGTGTCAGGGCATAGACTCAATGAAATATGGAAAAAGACCACTTAAAGATTAAAAAAATCTATTTTTAAAAAGATCGTCAGAGCCGTTCCAGGGAAAAGTGGGTTCATCCCAAATGGTCAGTAAAAATCGTTGCTGATTTATTCCATCCAAACTAGGCAGTGTCAGGGCATCGACTCAATGAAATATGGAAAAATACCACTTAAAGATTAAAAAAAATCTATTTTTAAAAAGATCGTCAGAGCCGTTCCAGAGAAAAGTGCGTTCATCCGATTTTTACTGACCATTTTGGATGAACCCACTTTTCTCTGGAACGGCTCTGACGATCTTTTTAAAAATAGATTTTTTTGAATCTTTAAGTGGTATTTTTCCATATTTTATTGAGTCTATGCCCTGACACTGCCTAGTTTGGATGGAATAAATTAGCAACGATTTTTACTGACCATTTTGGACGAACCTACTTTTCTCTGGTACGGCTCGGACGACTTTTTGCACGGTTGATGTTTTTTTATTTATATCTATATAAATATTTCTAAAATCATATCCAAAAGATTCCGTCGTTTTAATTTCCGGCGTTGCCACTAAATCCCTTTATTTTTAATTTCCTCCGTTGCTAACTTTCGTTGCTATCTTGGCGAACGTGAGCGTGCTATATTTTCTTCTGGCAAACCACCTGACATCAGAAATCTATGCCGAGAAGAAATTGGCAGCGGCGTCCACTTTTGACGGAATCATTAGCCGGCTGAAGTTAATATTTTACAATACCGAAATATGTATGATCATCCCACTATTGAATAGAATTTATGTAAATATATATATATAAACCGTTACATTATAATATCCTAAATTGGTATCTTTGAAATAAAAGAAAAATATGTTAAGATGGCTAAACTATTTTTTCGTGGCGGCATTTTTATTTTGGTTTGTGCAATAACTATACGAAAAAAACAAAGACAATGTCAGAAGACAATTACATGTACGTTTGTGACCGAATATTTTAAATTTCGACAGACATGCACAATTACATGTGACTTGAAAAGTTGACAAGTGAGATATAAAAAACATGTCGTCTACATGGACCTTAAGTATTTTGAATGACACTCCACTTTATTCTTATACCCTTTCACACTCGGCAAGTTGAGCGGTAAGGTCGAGGTAAAGGAAAAAAAATTTTTTACTGACTTTGTTGTTGCCGGCAAGTAACTTGCGCAACTAACTTGCCGAGTCTGAAAGGGGTTTTACAAACTCACAAAACTGCTTGGACAAGAAACAAAGTCTTTCCCCTTTCACCGTCAATTTTAAATATTTCGCAGCAGATGTATCATAAAAGTAAAACAAACATGTGTAACGGGGTAATAAAATAATATTATTCTCTCTCTCTCTCTCTCTCTTTCATTAGAAAAACAAGCGGACAGGTGTCTGCCTGGTATTTTTTAGAAATTCGGCTATTTTGTGGAGTAGACGAGTAAAACCTCTTTCCTATCAAATTACTGAATTACATAAAATAACTGAATATTCCTTTGTTTTAACGGAATATGGGGTTGAATTTTTAAGAGTAAAAATTAAATGAACTTTTCATTTAAAATTAATGAACTAATGGCCAATTTTCGGGATTGATATTAAAACACATTGATGTTTAAAATCGTTTTAAATGCAAAATTCTCTTCTTCACTAAAAACTTAAATCAAACTTAATTCACCGATGTGGTACACTTCATTTCAACTGAAGTTTCTATTGTAATATTTTAGCAAGGTGGCCTCAATATCACGACAATACAACAACAAGAGGCAAAGCAATAACAATCAACTGTTTTTTGAGACCACCTTGTAAAAAATTATACTTTTTATGATATTTTTTTGTATTTAGTAGTGCTACCATACTTTTCAAATAAAACTCAAAAAATCAATCTGTATTAAAGACCTGCACAGATGTATCTGTTTATATCTGTTTCTGTGTTTTTTCTAAAGTTGATGCGTATGGATGAGTGCTCTTGTGTTTCTGATATAAGTTGATGTTGATATGATTTGTAAAAGAGTGGATGTAAGTTGATAAAAAAGCGAAAGAGAGTATCATATCTGCTTATATCTGTTTCGGAAAAGCAGATACTAGTGGATACTTATGGAATACAATAAGTTACTTATTGTACGATACCGTTATTTTCAATGAAAGAGAGCGTGAATGTATTTCGAGCGAAAAAAAGCCAAACAAAAAAATTTACAAAAACAAAACACACAGGCTGCTCGTTCTGTGGTCGTACAAATTGCGAAGCAACAACAACACTACTAGTTTCTTATTATACCTACGACGCAAAAGAAAAAACCAGACATTTCACAAACACACACTGTGCGTTCATGCTGTGGCAGTACAAATTGTCGAGCAACAACAACAACACAAGCGAGAATCATTGTGATCAGGCCTGCCATATTTAACGATTTATCGGCATTTGGACGATTTTTGCCTCTAAATTATCAAAGTGCCTATTTTTTGAGAAACACTTACAATACAGTAATTTTTGGTTTATTTTATATAAATTATTAATTTTGGGTAACTTAGGGAAAAAATGGTTATACATATATATTCCATATTTGCAGTATTTTTATGGTATGTCTAACACAACAAACACATTTTGAAAAATATACAACTTCATATAAGGGACTTAAAGCACAAGGGGAATCGATCTAAAGAAATTCAAACGTCCGGCTGGCTGGCTATGTAAACCAGGGTTTAAAATGCTATCGCCATATTAGCAAAAGCAGCCAAATTTTGTCATTTTCTTAATTAAAAAAAATCAAAATTGAAAAGTTCTACTGCTAAAATAGCCCTCACTTTTCAAAAGCAGCTGCAACTTGCTTTTTTAACAATGGCAAAAATTTTTTATTTAAACAAGCTCAAAAAGCAACGGCAATCACTTTTATGTTGTAGGAAAAAGAATGAAACAAACAGCTTCTGTCTGTTAGCCGCCAAATCAAAAACCAATGTATGCTAATAGACGCAAAATCGGAGATAATAGCAGCACAAAAGGTTGCTAAAAGTCACACTATTGCTGAGAAATAATTTACGACGACAAGTGATATTTTTGATGCCAGACAAACACAACAAGATTTTTTTTTTGCTATACAATGTAGGAATCAAATAAACGTCACAATTTGTGTGTTTTACCTTTTCCAAGCGGAAACGGTATTTGTATGGAAAGTAAAACAAATTTTTGTACAAGCTGTCAAGTTGTACACTGATCAGTATTTTATCGTTGTAATCTGTAATCGTCGCCTGCTTTTTTTATTGAACCGGCTTTTTGTTATTACCAGTCAGAGAAGATTTTTTTTCTTTGAGCTTTAAATTTTTTTTGTTTTGTCTTTTTTAACTTGCTCTTCTTTTAGGAAAAAGGAAAATAGCAAAAGGCGAAATAATCATATTTAAATTTTGCTATAAATAAATATAAATAAATAAATAATTTTTTCCAAAAGATATTTGTAACCAAAAAATTACTTAGGTTATCAATAACCAAAAAAATAAATTTTACTTTAATTGATTACCACAACCAAAATAAAATATATATAACGATAATGGTTAAAGGTTCGCAATTGAAAATTGAGTTCATCCGAACTTACTACTACTTTTATACTTAAAACCTACTTTTATTTTTTCGTTGAAAAATAATTTTTAACTGTGGAGTTAAGATCGTTTATTCTAGATCACCATAGGTTCTTAAAGAGACGAACCTATTGGTATAAGACAGTATATGTCTCCGCTGACTCTAATATGAAGAGTTTTCAAGCTAAAATTATATGGATCACTCTTATTAACGGTACCTGCCATTTACCCTTAAGTAAAATCTATTCATATAAAGGGGGTCTGGTGGCAAAATTATATTTTTAATGCGTTTATTTCAAAAAGTAATAAACGGTGCGGAGGGAGGTTGGCGCCGTTGGAATTATCGATTGGGAGGATTTGTTAGTCACAGTAGTCGAGTGAGCATCGCGCGTTCGCTTAGGAGACATTTTTTAAGGGCAATGATTCTTACGTAATTGCTCGTCGACAATTTTGTTCAAAGTTCATTTTCACTTAAATAGCCACGTCAACAAACAAATCTACCATTACTGGTCTCCAAGAACCTCCAACCCTCGATTGAAACATCAAATACCTTTACATGAGAAAATTGGGTCATTTTTTTTAAATTCTCGAAAAACAAGGCTCCGTTTTGAACAGTGTGTTCAAGTCGACAAATGACATGTGGATGACATATTCTTTAAAAAATAAAATCCATTTCCATTGCATTTCCATTTAACCGTTCAATGCTTTTAATAAAACTTTGTGTCAATTATTACATTTTTTATTTAAGTTTGAAATTATAAATCTGCTATCAGATACCCCGGAATTTTTTTAATTAAATAAAATTTATAAAACATTTATTTTTATTTATTTTTTTTAAAGCATTATGTAATGGTTAATTGTTTTGCTTTGTTGTTTTTGTCATTAAAAAAATGTTTTATTGTGTTTTAAACAGTAATTTTAATTTGCCGTTTTTTCAAAATTTGATTTCCGATTTGTTTTTGAAAATATGCCGATTTTTTACTAAAACCATCTGGCACCCCTGGTTGAGATCTTATACAAGTTTTTATAAACTCTCTTATTTTCATCAACTCGCCAACAATATTTTAGCATACAACAGATAACCACAGATATTGTAGAAATACTTATGGTGACAACAGATATTTGTAAGCAAAAAAAGAATGTTATGACACACTCAATCCAAAACCATAAGCATCTGTTTTTGTTTTTAAGATATGGTGAGTGGGCAAAAGCAAAACCATACAATATCAGTTACACTAATTCTCTCATTTATATCAGTAGTAACAGATAAATATCTGGTGTATCTGTTTTAACAATACTTACTGATACACTCGTGCAGGTCTTTAATCTGTATTTAAATACGATTTAAGTTTGAATGAAAATTAACTTAATTTAGATTTAATTACTATCCTGAAAATTGGGCATAAGTAGACTGGTTTTTAGCTAAATTTTCATTTATTTTATACATACCAGAATGTACTAATAAAGTGACCTCACAAGCGCAGCTGTTTGCAGTGATTTTCTTCGTGTGTGACGTTTTGTGTCTTTTTTTGTTTATTTACTTTATTTTAATAAGGCATTTTGACATTTGCCGTCTCAATTCTAGCAACAAAATACCTGTTGTTTTTTCTATTGTTTCGTTGTTGTAGTACTGAGGTCACTTTGTTAATACATTTTGATACATACTACAGTTTCAGTTAATTTTACGTACAGATTATTGTGAGTATGGGTGTACAACAAATTTCTTATAAAAATGTCTCGCAACTGTATGAACATTGTAAGCTCATTTTTATTTGGCAGATGTGTGAAATTAAGGCATCTGACAATGGCACCATTGTCAGAAAAATGACAACATTGTAAGATCTGACCACTGTCTGTACGAAGCTTTAGATTCAAAAAAAGTGTTTAAATTAAAACAAGATGTCTAACTAAATATTTTTGTTTTAAGAATCACCTTTTTAAACGATCCAACGATGGCTGTCTGGTTGTCTGTTCATGCAAACCTTGTGCACAAGCTACAGAATTAGTGCATATATTCACATAGGCCCCATTCAAACTTCTTTCCGGAATAGGGTTTTTTGCCTAAACCACCATCTTGTCTTCAAACATTTTGTGGTAGTAGGTTCAAATTGACCCCCTCCTTAAAAACAATTTTATAAACATACATGTGTATGGGAGATATCTAGTTAATATTCAGCACAAATAGCTCGCGAAGTATATGAATCTAAACCTTATATTATACCTTTGTTTTTCAGGTCCATTTGTCCCATGGGTCCTAAATAGGCTACAATCTCGGAATTTTTTCTGTAAATATTCTGTTTATATTTTTCATTAAATTTAAAATAAGTTACAAGGTCATAATGAAGGCAAAATGTTGAAATTTTTTTTTTAATTTTTTTTTTGGTTGGAGGAAACTGAAAACATTCCAGAGAAAAAATTTTAATAAAATTATTTAATTAAGGACACTTCTATTACAGGGTGGCGCATAAGGACCTTCATAATTTATTTAATAAAAAACTTTTTTCTTTATGATTTTATTTAACGTGGGCATTTGTCTAAATTAAAGTAAAAGTTTGGAAATATGCTCTCTTTTTTTTTTAGGTTAATATCTTTTAAATGGTGCCCATTGTTTGCTTCGACCTGACGAGCTCTTTCTTAAGCATTTTCTATAACTTTTCTTAGAATTTGAGGTCCCAGCGCCTTCACTTCTTCTCGGATAGAACCCTTAAGCTGTTGGATGACTCTTTGCTTATTGGCATACAACTTACTCTTAACGTTACCCCGAAGAAAAAAGTCGGGAGCCGTTGAATAGGGCGAACGCAGGAGCCAGTTAAATAAGAAAAAACACGAATTTATTCGATCATCAAAAATTTAGCACAGAAGTGCCATATTTGGTTGAGCTGTGGCTCCATCTTGTTGAAACCACAGTTCTAGATTGTTCTGTACTTCGGGCCTTAAAAAATTTTCAATCATTGACTGCACTTTGTTTTTCCAAAAAATATGGTAAAAAAAAAAAAAAAAAAGAATATATGTGCATCCAAAGTTGGTGCTTTTAATGTTTAACGATTATTCTTGGATTTTGGGTGCTCCATATTCTATCCTTTTGTTTATTTACGTGACCATTGAGTTAAACATGGGCCTCATCGCTCATTATTCCATATGATCTTTGTGGCTTAAAAATCTAATGTCGACTTTAAAAAAAAAATTTGAGCAACTTTGGTTCTTTGCTTGTACACTCAGCACAAAGCATCCATCATAAATTTTCCAAGTGTTTCAAATTAATTCTGAAAGCTAAGCGAAAATAATGTTATAATGCGTCACCCTTTATAAATAAAAAACTATTTATAAGTATATAAAAATTAGGACATTATCATTTGCCAGAATTCAAAATTCAGCTTCTCAAATGCGAAAAACATTAGACAGTAGACATTATTTAGCATTCGGCTCAAACACCCAAGAACGATTTTTTTTTTTTAGTGATTGTGTAGACGAACACAATATTCAAGAAAAAGCCGAACATTATATAATGTTCTGTTCCTAGTAAAAACACAACAATTGTAGTGATACTGTTGACAAACAATTTATTTTAATGTTCTATAATGTTTCTTGTTATACATTGATAAAGAAATGAACAAACATAACATTTTATAAACGACCGCAGCACGAACAGCTTGTGTGTGTATTGTGTATATGTTTTGTTTGTGTAATACGAACGTTCTATGATTAACTTCCTTAAGATTTCTTTTATCGATTTCCCAGATGGTTTTCTATGTGAGTCTTATTTGTCTAATGTAAAAAATGTGAAAAATAACAAATGTTATTATCTAAATAGGATTATCTTTGTTCGGCCTTTAAATTTCCAATCCTATGTTAATAAAACAAGCTCGAAGCCACAATTTTAATAAATTTTTTTATTTATTATTATTTATTTATTTTCAATATTTCCCCATTCTTTGGATGGCATCTTCAGGAATCTTAAAAATATAAATTAAAAAAAAAACATAAATCATTGAAACACCCTGTAACACTACTAATTATTGTACAGAAAAAAATTAACGGCCTAATTTATAAAAAATAAAACCGGTTAATAAAGGGTTAATAAAATGGATTTTCATACAAAATCCGTTTAATAAACCCTTTATTAACATGTTTTATTTTTTATAAATTAGGCTGTATATATAACAACAGTAATAACAAAAAAGGAAAAAACTCACAATAAAAGACGAGTAACAATATTAAAAACACACAACGACTAATCGCGTTCACATGTAAAATTGCACTATTGATCCTTTCTCCTTTTATTTATAATATGCCTAAAGCTCTCTGCTACGTTGTATACGTCACTCTTAAAATTAATTCTCTTATCTTGTCTTATGTTTATTATATGTAGCATTTCCAGTGTAAGTCGTTTATTGTACCTCTCTTCTGTTTGTAATATTTGTACGTCGTCCATAACTTTCACTTTCTAGTTAAGGTACATAAGTATGTTCTTTTTTCTTTCATTTAGATACTTGGATATTTTGTATTTCAAAGGAATGTTTTAAGAAAAAAGTATCAAGTCTAATTCATGTCAGGCATACCAAGTAGATACTTGTAGAATTTGTGACAGTAAGTGTTGTTTACAAATGCTGTAGGCTTAAGTTCTATTTAGATTCCTTTCTAATTAAAAATACGTTGTTTTAATTAAAAACTAAATGTTATTATGCATAGTATTGACTTACCATTCATAGAAAGATGCTCATACGACTCTGTAATGAGAATAATAATAAAATGTGATTTAGTTACAAATCTGAGAGTTTTTCTCTAATAACCAAAATTAATTAAACAATTTGAAAGAAAATAAGTCTCCAAAAAAATTACTGCTTTTTTAAATGGCTAAATCAAGGAAATGAAATAGAAGCGAAGCGTAGGCCTGAATGGACAATGTTTGTATAATTTCTAGTGTTACGAGATATCCAAGAATTATTTATAGCTTTAGCAGTAACTAGACATCATCTTGGTAGAACTAACGATAGATGGAGCGTTTCCTTTGCTGCTGGACCGCCAAGGAAACGCGGCTTATATGCAACAGAAAACGGTCTATGAAATTTTTAAAACGCATCCGAAAAGACATTTTGGAATTGATATTTTTGTAAACGGGTCACTGAACGGACTCGTTCTCACTTTTAATCAAATCTGTCGCCGCTGCAAAGATATTGAAAATAAAAAGACAGTATTTTATCTCTTTTGTGAAAGACCAGCCATTAATTCAATCGAACAAATGTTATTCGGGAATAATATTCTAAAGGATTTCTCAGCGCTATCGCGTCGTTAACTTGACAATATGTCTTAATAGCTTAACTCAAGATGTTTGATCCAATCACCTAAACATTAACCCAACATAAGTGTGATTTGAAGTCTCTATTACCTAACGATTGTTGTGGCCCTTTCAAAACGGTATTTTTGTTGTTATTAAATGCTGTTTATAAAAGGTGTTTTTTATAGAGTGTCACAATTTTGAGTTGGCCGTAGGTAGATTGCATTGCTTGTCACAAATATGGATAGCCACAATAGATTATGCCGGCACGGCACTTGCTTATGTAAAACTTTTTCACAACTGTGCCAAAAACTGTATTATGGGAAAAAAAGTAGTGATTACTCTATAACTCGGTTGAATTTTGCTCATATCTGAGCCTGTGGGCTTCAAGAAATCAAATCAACATCAAATATTTTTATTAACGTAACTGTTTTTTATGTTTCGAAACGTTAGTTAATTTGTACACCGCATCTTTCATACACAGAAAAAATTAACAGTAGTTTTTTATCAATCAAAAAATTGTTTAAAAACCATTTAAATTTAATTAATGTGATAGGTTAGGTTTGAGTGGCCTGTCACAAAGACACAGCATAGACCAAATAGGTCCCTAGCGTTACCGCATTGTACGATAACCCGTAGAAGAAAGTCAGTAAAAAGGTCATTCAGATGTGATGGTACCCAGTGTGCCCCACACTCTCTTGACGAATGCCAGGAGTCTCATTTACCCAATCCCAGAGACTTCCCCGAGATCGTGGAGGTAAGCATTTCCCAGACAGTTCGCCCTGGAGCGCACGAGTGCCGGGCAGTAGCATAGCAAGTGCTCTACCGTCTCCTTTTCCCCTGGTACCCCACAGAATCTACAATTGTCACTATTCAACCGCCCCGCCCTATGCGCATATACCGCAGTCCAACAATGACCCGTCATAAAACCTATCAGAAGTCTACAGTCCCTTCTCGATAGCGACAGAAGAGTCCTAGTTGACTCCGGATCATAGGATCCCCACATTACCTTGGAAACCCTGCACGTTCCTATGTTTTCCCAAAACGCCTCTGATCTCCTCCGTATAGCAGAGTCCGTATCTCTCCAAATATTCTGAATTGGAGCCGGGATGGCCATCATCCTATCGTATGGTAAACGGGCCCCCCGTTTCGCCAATTCGTCCGCTTCTTCGTTGCCTTCTATGCCCTGGTGGCCGCGAAACCAGTAGATATGTACTCTCCTGTTGGCACAGAGTCTATCTATCGAGTCCATACACTCCTGGACAACCGAGGTGTTTGAGTAATCAGCGGTTATTGCCCTGATCGCCGCCTGACTATCAATGAAAAAGTTTACGTGCGAGTTCTCAGTACTGGAAACACGTGCCAAATCGGCAGCCCTTTTGGCCGCAAAAATCTCCGCCTGGAATACGCTGCAGCAATCGGGAAGCTTATACGATTCCCGAATACCCAGTTCCCGGCAATATAAATAATTAATGTGATAATACTGAATCAATTATATTTTTCTGTTGAAAGAAAATTAAAACTATTATTTTGATTTTATTAACATTTTTTTTGTTTTGACATAAACTTTGAATTAAAATATTAAATAAACAACTAAAAATCTTAATTGATTTTTTCGTGTAAAATAAAATAATTTTAACTTGTAGAATTGCTGTTGAAAATTGTCAAAACCTGAGCTATTTTTAAATAAATCAATCAACACATTGTTTGAAACGGCAAGGTTTTTTGATAATTTTTTTAATTTAAATTGAAAATATCATTTGTTGAAAAAAAAAATATAATGGTATAAACTAGGGATGCCAATCCCGATCCCGAAAATCCCGGGATTTAGCGAATCCCGAATACCGGGATTTACATTTCTTAATCTCGGAATTTTCGGGTTTTCGTCAATCCCGAAATTATTAACTTAATTTTTTTGTTTTACCTTTTTTTATAAAAAGAAATTCATTATGGCATTCCCCATGAGAGGATAGGGAACACAATATTGCTCTTTAATATTTTATTGATTAATTCTGTTAATACTGTCATTGAAAACGTAAGAAAATAGTTAAACTTTGTTATTTTTTTCAAGCGTGTCCAATAATTATAAAGAAATTTTAACGTGAGAAGTTCTGAAAATAATTAAACAAGAAAATTTATTAAAGAAAAAAATGTTTTTGAAATGCACAAAACATTTCACTGGTGCACCAAATATAAAATCTAAACTTTACTCTTTACAGGGATCAGACTATTGACGTGTTTTCCGAGAGTTGACATCGAACCTATGGAACTTAATGGAGCCATTTCACAATATTAAGTAACGTATTTTATACACTACATAATTCCTACCGCAAGTGGTGGTGGTTATAAAAATGCGTTTTTGTTTAAATAAGATTTTAATGGTTAACTAAATAAATTGATGTTGTTAGTTAATTTCGAATTCAAATTTCAATTATTTATTTTAATTCATTTAATAAAATAATCAACTACTATGTTCCACCTAGGAACTTGGATGAAATAATAATAATAATAATAATAATAATAATAATAATGTTGCGTTGTTCAACTAGAATATTAATGCCGGGATTTGATTTTTTGTAATCCCGAATCCTGGGATTTGCGAAAACCAGTCCCGATTGGCATCCCTAGTATAAACACAACTGGGACGAGCGACGAACTTCGCATAGTACGACGTATTCGTAGACAAGAATTCGTTGCGTAAATTCGTCAAATGAGACACAATAAATGCGTGAAATCGAGGAATTAATGTGACTTGAATTTTTTTTTTAATTTATAAAAATAAATATTTGGATGCTTATATAATTATATAAATTATAAAAACATTTCTATCCATTTTCATTTTTTTTAATTAGCAATAAATTTTATTAAAATTTCTTTGTAATTTATTTGTTTGTTAACATTTATCAAATCATAGATTGAGCATTTTTTAAAAAAAAAAAACCTAAAAAAATATTAATTGGGTGTGTTCTTAAGCATTTTTGGTGTTCTGCATTTCGATTTAGCAAACTCAAATTAGTTTTTGGATATGTTTTAAATTTTGCAATTTTTCGCGAATTTCAGCCATGTTCGCGATTAGTTCCTCTAAGTTGTCTGATTCTTTACAGCCTTAACGATTTTTAAAAAATATTAGAGATTGTTAGCAAATTTTTGCGAATTTCCGCTTATTTAGCAATTTTCAACAAATTTTTGCCATTCCTAATAGTCTAAGGGACTTAAAATAAATTTTATGGGTTCTTTGAAAAATGAAAAATTTTCGCGAATTTTCGCTATTTTTGCAAACTTTTTTGTGTTATTATCGTGTATTTTGATTTTTTAACTGATTTAGCGATTTCAATTAAATTTTTGCGTTTGTTTCAATTTTGCAATTTTTGCAAATTGTAGCCATGTTCGCGATATAAGCGATTTTTATCCGTAAGGGTTGTGATTCTTTACAGCTTTAACGATTTTTAAAAAATATTAGACATTGCTATTTTGCCCCTGTTAGCAAATTTTTGCGAATTTCCGCTAATTTAGCAATTTTGACCGAATTTTTGCCATTCCTTATAGTTTTAGAGACTTTTAATCAATTGTTTGAAATATTAACAATTTTCGCCATTTTTGCAAAATTTAGCCAAGTTCGCAATAGAAGCGATTTTTTCCTGTGATTCTTTACAGCTTTCACTTTTTAGCTGCGGTTAGCTATCCCTGTCCCAGTTTATTCGTCGTTCGTCTGCGTTAGAAATAGAAATAAACCTATCGCAGTGTTCGTTACGCAGGACGAATTTCGGTCTACGCAATGATTGTGTGTATTTTCATACATACCAATTAGGGTTTTTTCCCGGGATTTCCCGTCCCGGGAATTCCCGGGAATTTCAATTATTTTATTTACCGTTTTCCCGGGATTTTTCTTGCGGGATCCCGGGAAATAAAAAACTCCTCATAATTTCAGAAAATAGCTATTTATACCTTGAAATTTAGTTTTCTATTCTCTAAAAATTAGCATCTGTGGATGGGTTGTGGATTAGATCAATTACAAGAAGTGAGTACATACGTAAATCAATGTCTCCTGATGCAATAAATCTACTAAAAGCAGAATGGGCAGTGCAACAGTTGATAATTATTATATTTAGTGAAGTGAAGAGTTAATAAAGAACATTAATTCAAAATAAGATGCAGGCAGTAAAGTTTCATTGCCCATGAACAAGTCTTAAAAATAGGAGATACCTAAACATATCGCTCCTTTATTGCAACATAGTCATATCTACAAAAACATATGATCTTGGCGAAATGCGATTAAAGTTTTCAAAATGTACCGACTTAAAATATATATTTTGCTATAACTTCGGTTCAGTTTGAGATATGACTATGATGCAATGAAGGAGCGATATGTTTATTAGGTGATAAGCACAAATTTTCAATTTCAATTTATGTTGGTTTTTATACCCGTGAAGTGCGGGGAAACCTAAATAAAATAACATTTTGGAAACTCGTGTAAGATACTACAACATACAACTTGATTACAAATGGACCTATTGAAATGAAAAGGTTTGTAAGAAGCAGTCCGGTTGATGCTTTTTTTGCATCAACCTTGACATACATTTGACTGATATAGACGTTGTTTATAAAAAAGAAAAAATTGCATCTGATTGTGAATCCGAAGCATGCTACAACGGTGCACTTTTAACTATTTGTCCAACATCGGTAAAAAATGAACGAAATTTTTCAGAAACATGATTATTAGTAAATAAAATCAGGAATTTACTTTTTGACGACTTACAAAAGCGCTTTGAGTGTGTCAGAAAGTTATTTCCTAAGCCGTTAAAAAATGTTATATATTTCTTTAAAATATTTTATTAATTAACTTTTTGATCTCATATCTTGAGTACCCTAATTTTTATTTTGTTTTTATTATTGTTTTATGAATTAAATTGTTATGTGTATGTTATCTTTTTATCTTGTATCCAGGGGCCTGATTCTGGCAGTCGTGATCGAGTAATTTCTCGATTCGAAAGCAATTTAAAATCTAATTATTTCAGTCAATACTGAACGAATTGGAATTATTTTTTCAGTGTTGTTAAGCATTAATTTGAGTTTCACAATACTGAAAAAATAATTTTGATTCGTTCAGTATCGACTGAGATAAAATTGCTTTCGAATCGAGAAATTACTCGATCACGACTGCCAGAATTAGACCCCAGAGAATAATAATATATGATATATGATAATATACGAATAAAAGCATGATAATAGGGAATAAAGGCGTGAGGTTATAATAATTCAAGTTCCTATTTCAATCTTCAATTAATTTCCCAGTAAAAACTTTGCCTACAAAATAATGTGTTGAGTAATCAGAAAAACATAAGAGCACTACTTACAATTCTACTGAAAGAACCAATGAATTATACAAGGGATGTCCCAAAATGAACGCATTCAAAACCAAGTCATTTTTGTTTTACTTTAATACATTCAGAAAAAAGTAGTTATAGAAGCTGTTATATAATGAGTTAAAGAAGCTATTCATTTTGAAAAAGTAAGCGAATTTTTTTCTGGGTTTTTAGTATTGAACCATTTATTTTAGTTTCTTTGTCAACAAGTTCCCTTGCGTTTTTTTATAAAAGTTTTTTTCATTTATTAATAACAAAATTTACTTTGTATTATTTATATGGAGCGGGATCCCGGGATCCCGGGAAATTTAAAAAAATTTCCCGCTTTCCCGGGAAACGAAAAAGTCCGGGGGAAAAAAAATCTAATACCAATGTGTTCCATTTCTGACGACAAATGATTCGTCGTTCGTCCCATTTGTGTTTCTAGCATAAAAAATATCATTTTGGTAATTAGTGCAAAATCAACAAATGGGTTCCTTTATTTTATGAATTTTTAATTTTTTCTGTGTACATTGAATCAAACTATTTGCTAGTGCCGAGATCTAGCGATGTGATATTAGTAGATAAGTTATTACGTAAGTATTCACGCGCCTTTGTGTTGAGAGCTTCTTAAGCCGAAAAGATGTTCAACAAAATATTCCATCGTTTCTCGAAAATTAAAAGGAAAAGTGACGGTAATTTATGTTGAAAGCTAGATTGGCTAATAAATGAATGAATATTTAAACTTTGGTTTAGTTGAATTAAACTTAAATGTATATGTAGTTTAAACTGCAAAAAATAGTAGTGTGGTAGCACTAGGATAAATATTTTCGAATTCAAATGGTTTTTATTGGGAGTTTAAGCTCCCAATTTTATGTGTTTAGAGATGGTTTAAATACTTACTGAGTTACAGATTTGCTCGTTTAAACACATTTTAAACCAAAGAGAGAGTTTAGTTAGAAAAACAGCTGTTTGTTTTAATTTGTGTTTTATTTAAGACATTTCAACCGAAAAGTTTGTTGACGCGGAGAACTGAATAAAATAAAGTTTAATGATTCGATTTTAGTTTGATTGAAGGTTGTATTGAAAAAATATATTATTTAATAACTTTTCTCGTGGAGTATAAACTAATTTTATCTTTACGAGATTTGATTTAGCGTAAGTAAAGCTTAAGGATTTACTTCTTGGTTTCTAATTATTTTCTATTCAACAGAAAAATTTCGACGGGTAATCCAAAACATTCTTATATGCGTAATTTTTACAATTTGCTTATTTATTTTTCTAGTTTGGAATTTCTTTAACTTAAGCTCCATGCACGATTTGTTATCCTTTTTTTTCAAATCCTTTAGCTTAATTCAAAAGAAAACCTTAAGAATATTTTATTCCTTTCAATATATTCTCTGCTAGCTTTCTTTTAAGCGCTTAAGGCGTATTTTCTATGAATAAAAAAAAGAATAAATTACTAGTTGATGGCCCATATTTTAAAATATTTCATTATTTAAAACCAAAACAGTTTGGAAAAATCACAATACAACTTTATGTTATAGAATTTGCCTTAAAAAATAGATTTCTATAGATTTTTTAATATATTAAAAGATTTTTTTCTTTTTTATAACACACAGGCTTTAAAAACTTTAATATTAACCCTTTTTTATTTTGTAAGCCTTAACCTAATAATTAAAGAAGGTGCAAAAGACACATGTACTTTTACCTTGAGGAAGATTTTTTAAGAAAAAAATAAAACATTTAAAGTAAAGTTTCAGGTGTAATAAAGTTTTTTCAAAACGTTTTTATCATTTAAATACAGGATAAGGAGACATGTGTTCGGTGTAGCCCGCACATGTTTCGGTTACCGTTTTTTTTTTTTTTTGAAACACGACGAAAAGATTGAATTTTTTCAGGCATTAATAAATATTAATAAAAAATTTTAGAATGTTACAAATACAATTGCAAATGATATTCTAGCTTAGTCTACCTTCACCTTCAGCTCTTTGTGGGGAAATAGAGTGGAGCACCGGCATGAATCGAACCCGCAACCCTCGCACATATAGACTAGCTAACTACCAACATTTCTACCGGAGCACTCACTATTACTTCATTTTTCGTAGTGATTGCTAATTTTATGATTGCAATCAAAATCGGAAAATTGATTTCAACTTAAAATGATAAAATGAGCAGGATAAAAATGATTAAATCAATTTTTGAAATCAAATATTATTTAATTGCAATTAAAATTTGATTGAAATAGATTTGAGTGAAATACTTTAATTGCATTAAAATCCAGTCATTGCAATCAAATATAAATCGAAATGAAAATCTTTTTTCTCGTGAAATAAAACTCCTTTTTCCAGAAATAAACCTGATTCTGATAATTTTGAATTACCAACAATGTCAATGCTGTTTACAACAGCTAGATTCCGATTGAATATTATTTAATTTGATTTTCACTATTATTGTAATTTGATAGAAATCGCATGATTTCAATAAAAATTTTTTTTATTTTTTTTTTCTAGATGAGCTTTTTCTCCGCAACGGTTCAAATTAATTTTTTTTGTCATTGTTGCAAGTACTTATAATTTATTTTCAAGAAAAAACAAAATTTCGATAAATTGTCACTTACAATATAATCGCAAATTGGCTCGAAATATTGTGATGTAATCTAATAAACGAGTATCGTGGTCGAATTTGTATTTATTTAGGTATTTTGTCGATATCATTTTAAATATACGAATACGACAATGAAGAACACATTAAGACAACTCACAAAGTCTTATTTTGTGTCGTTTAAGGTAATTATAATACATACCGATATTTAACAACGACTGGTTTTCTAATACAACAACGTCAACCGTATTGATTTTACTTAAAAAATTGATAGCGTGCGTAATATAAAGAGGGTGTTTTTTAGACGTTTATATCTTTCGATAGGGATAACTGTACATCTAGCAGTCATACTAATAAAGTTTATTTGACTATTTTTTCAATATGCTTTGGCAAATCACAATGTAAAGACTAACCCCAGAAAAATTTTTACAAACTGTGGAAATTTATTTTAAAAATTCCCGCCAATCTTATAGAGCGTTTCGTTACAGTGCACATAATCGTCCATTTCAGCAGCTAATGCGCAATACTATGGATCGATTCAAGCCCACATTTACTCTTTTGGATAATATTTATCCTTATTGAGTCCTTAGCGTACGTGTAGAAGAAGCCATTGTCGCTGTAGACGTGAGTTTGACAGAGGACTAGCATTTATCGATCCGTCCCTGTACTTAGAAAGATTTTCGCAAACACCCATACAAGATCCAGCTGGAGCAAGAATTAAAGTCAGCGGATCACCAAATGCGTTCCGTGTTTGGTGAATTGACTAAGAATCCATTGAAAGTTGAACCAGATTTTTATCGTAAAATCATCTTAAGCGATGAGGCTCATTTCTGACTTAATGGGTATGTAAACAAGCCGAATTGCCGTTTTAGAGAGAGCACAACACTCATGAACATAAACAAGCGAATTTTAGGGCTTTTTGCGACAAAAATGTGGCTTCTTATGGAGTGAGAATTTTTCTTGAGTTATGGTGTCTTTGGTTTTAAGATTAAAGTCCCAACCAGAATATCCATAAACAATCTTAAGCTTCTGTCAAAAATTAACGACAAGCCTCTCAAATTAATTTAAAAGAACAAAAACAAAATAAAATAACATTTGGTTCCGTACGGAATATGCGACCAGTTTCGCAATTTACTAAAGCAAATGACAGTCTCATAATATTTAAGAAAAAGTTTCCTTAAGTTCAATATGGTATGACAAATAAGATTTACATGTATTCGCACATTTGCTTAAGCACATTTTAATTGTACGTTAAGTTCTGTAATAAAAACATTCTGTGTGGAGTCAGAGAGTGTTGTGCGTTAGTGTTGTAGTCAGAAATTAGTAGTCTTCTTAGTAGTGAGTAGAGTTGCTGCTGTTAATCGGCCACGACAGTATCATCTTGAAAACAAAAGGTGGGCGAAAAGTCTGATCTACTGGATGTAAGTTGGTGTTGCTGGTGTTTTTTGTGGAAGATTTTAGTAGTCTATCTTAGTAGAAAGTAGAGTCGAAACTGTCGGCGCTGCCCACGACGAGTTCGGTTTTGAAATTGAAAAGCGGAAAAGACGGAGGTACCTGAGGTGAAACACTTTGTAGTCTGTTAGTAGATAGTAAGGGTGTTTATTGGAAGTCTGTGCCCAAGGTATAACTGGTACACTCATAAAAAAATTACACTAACTGATTGTGGGTTATTAAATTCGTTTTCTGTACTGTTAAAATTGAATAAAAATATAGTTATTTTACGAATAATTTTATTTTTTAACATTTATGTTTGTTATTCAAAAAACAAACTACCAAAAAATAATGTTTTTCTGTATTTATTTTGTTATTTAGTTTGATTTTTGTCGGTTAAAATATATTTTTTAAAAGTAAAAACTATTCAATTTTAAGGAATATGCTGTTCAATAAATAAATAACTTAAAAATTAATGTAAAAATCATTTGTTTTAAATGAAATGTAAATGATCCGCTTTTTTAATGAATTTTAAGTTGTTTTAATAGAATTTTCGTTTGAATTTAACTACATAATATTTTGAGTGTAGATACTTTGAGAATTCAAAGCAGGCGAAAAGTTGAGTTATTGGAGTGTGTGGAGTACTCGTAGATCATTGGCTGCTCGCATGAAGAGCGTTTTGAACAGAATGGTGTATATTGACAAAGAGTGCTTCTCACAAGGGAATTAGCAGAAAAAGGACACGTGGTGGCTGCGGCTAATACCCAAAGTTAGACGGGTAGAATGTTACTGAATTGTAATAAGTGTTAGTGGAGTAGTTCGATTTGAGAAAATGTTTCATCTGTGTGCTGTTGTTATTCTTTAGAAGCTGCTGCCTATTCCTGAAGAAGCGGAGGCTTGTTAGCTCCAAAACTTACACAAGGAGTTGAGTGTATAATTTTAAGCGGACTATACATTCAATTAAGACCTGTGTGCTTGTCCTTACCAAGCTCACACAGGGGCGTTTTGTAAGTGCTTTTATATAACTCCCCATGTAGTGGAGATCCACCATAAAATTAGGCCAGGCCATAGTGCAGGTGCTCATGTAAATCAAAATCACAGCAGAGCGTGAAAACATCACTTTCTTGAGCCAAACGTTTGGGGATTGGCAACAAAAGTGTTTTAGCCGTGGCGGAGGATCATGCTTAAAATCAAATTCAAGCATAAATTTACTGCAGGCAGAAGAGTGACTGTCTAGACTTAAGACTGGAAGTAAGAATCGATATTAGAGTCAAGTATTTCGAGTTAACATTAAACAATTTTAATCTTAAATTTAATTTTAAATCAAAATCAACATTTCCTAAGACTTTCTAAACTAAACCTAATTTTTTTTCTTTGCGCATGTGTCCAACTTAATTACGAAATTTAAGCTTTTTAGTACTTGTAATTTCCTTTATATTAAATAAAATATTTATTGGCAGTAAAAAAATAATCATTATTGGCAGTAAAAGACATAAATCTAAATCATTTTATACAGCCAACAATAAAAAGACGAAATAGTCGCACAAAAAAAGAATTCATTTAGCCAAAATCTTTTCGAAAAATTCGATGTTAATTGTGCGTTACAAACACCAGCGATTAAGAAAATTTAAATTTTATTTGATTTTTTTATGGGCAATCAAAACTTTGTTTAATATACTTTTGACATTTTCTTAATCGAAGTAGATTTATGAATACTAAACTTTAATCGCACTTTTGGCAAAAATAGCGGTTCTTATGTTAAGTTTTCTATTTAGACAGATAGACTTCAGCTAATGGTGCGTTATTCTAATAATAATTTTCCAAGTAATGAAAATTTTAAGGAAATTATAAAGAAAAATATTTAGGAAATGCATTTTTATACCCACATCACAATAGTGGAGAGGGTATTATGCATTTGTGCTAATGTGTGTAACACCTTAAAATATGGGTCCTGGACCCACCTTAAAGTATACCGATCGACTTAGAATTACTTTCTGAGTCAATCCAACGATGTCCGTCCGGCTGGCTGTCCGTTTAACCTTGTGCTTATAGGTTGTTATTGGTACAAGGACCAAGCCTATTGAAAATGGGCCGAATCGTAGGACCACGAGGGGAGATAGGGGCAATTTCTGTCTCTCAGAAACTATCAAACCGATTTTAATGAAATTTAAGACATAGATAGGGTGCACTCTCGTTAATGTAAATGTGTTTTTAAATACTGTCGTGTAGGGTATCATATAGTCGGGCTTGACCGACTGCACTTTCTTACTTGTTTTTTTAAATAATTTCAATTATTTTTCATAAATAATCATGCTGTTGATATTCAAAAAGAAACAAACTTTTATATGTGTAAGAAGCAACAAAGTTTTTGATATAAACGGACTGTTTACACAAGCTAGTTAAGGATTATCAGTAGCAAAAGAGAAAGAATAAGAATAGCAAGATATTAAAGTTTATTTGTCTCTTTAAAATAAAAAAAAAAATTAAACCAAAACCGGAAGCAGCAACAACCACAACTACACAGAAACAAACAACACAATGGAGAAAAGAATATTATGAATTTATTGCCCCGAAGAATTACTTTTACTTTTAAATGAATTGGTACGAAATACGATTATGCTTTTATTGATAAATTCAAAGTAAAAGAAGGATGATTCTGAACATGTGACCAAAAAAATATTAAAGGACAGATACACAAACCTAGAGAACACGAATATAAAAGATAATAAAAAGATATAGCAACATTTGGGAACAAAATGGGAAAAGTAATTTAAATATTGAGTTTAAGTAGAGTAACTAACAATGGTCGAATTTTTTTTTGATTATAAGAAAAATAAATATTTAAATGTTCAATATTTATTGTTGACCTGTCGATAATCTATGTTGTTGTTTTTGTTTGGCTTAAGGTCATATACAAATTAAAATAAAAAATTCCACAAATTTTTGTATTTTTAATTTTGTTTTTTATTTTTCATCCGATATTTCGACCATACATCGATGGTCATCTTCAGGGGATTTAAAACACTGTCAAATTAAAAATTACAAAAAAGTTGATACGTCCTCACTGTTTGTCATATTTAGTTGATGAAAATATGACAAACAGTGAGGACGTATCAACTTTTTTGTAATTTTTAATTTGACAGTGTTTTAAATCCCCTGAAGATGACCATCGATGTATGGTCGAAATATCGGATGAAAAATAAAAAACAAAATTAAAAATACAAAAATTTGTGGAATTTTTTATTTTAATTTGTATATGACCTTAAGCCAAACAAAAACAACTAAATATTTAAATGTTTCAAATCTTTGTAGTACTCTTGGCAAAGATTTAACAAACGAATAGTTTAGTTTTTTTTTTGGACCAAATCTGAAAATTTCTTCTAGAGTCTTAGTAAAGAAATTTGTGAAGTAACCTCTTGTTTTGATGGGGGAAAATCAAAAATGTCCTTTACAAAGGATCTCTGCGTAAAACTCTCTGTACTAATTCTTTCTTTATGATGGTCTTCAGTGTAGGCCAGTGTAGTCCCTAATCTCATCAAACAGAAAGTTGTATAAGAGTAATTGTATTATATTTTGTTTGTGTTTTGCACAAATGGACCTTATTAGTGTTTTGAGAATGGTCTGTAATCTGTTAAAAACACATGAAAGTGATTTTTTTCAATTTGGCAAGAGTTTGAAGGTTTTAATATAAAACAAGTGAGAAGATTATGTTCGGCCATGACGATTCTATGATACCCTTCACCTTAAACTCTGGGGCCTAATTCCCGCATTCGTGATCGAAATCAGATTCGAATGAAAATTAATTTAGATACCACAAAATTTTCTAATGACGTTACTCGATATGAAACGAATCGAGTTTTTCTTTAAGTGTTGAAAAGTTGTCTATAAATGCATTTTACAATAAATGTATTTTACAAAAAAAAAAAAAAAAAAAAAAAAAAAAAAAAAAAAAAAAAAAAAAAAAAAAAAAAAAACACAGCATCAAAAATAGTTTATTCGTACAATAAACTACAAACCGTTTTTTATATTAAATTAAATAAAATATATGGATCCTGTGTTGTTTTTATATTCATCTTCTTCCAATTCTGACAGTAACGCAAATCTTAACATTACGAGGAAAAAGATAAGAGAAAGCGCTGATCCTTTAATGGCCATTTTCTCAATGTATCGAAAAACTGTCTGTTACTTAATGTCAACATAAATTTATTATACCGATATACTGTCCGTTAACGATTTTGGGTTTCTCAATATACCGACAAAAAACATTGGTTTGAGTTGGCAACACCACTCAAAATACATGTACAAGTTGGGAGTCAGCTGATTGAATTTATCTGTACGTCAAACAAAAGGAAAAAAAATAATTGGCAGATGAGTGCCGGTTAGCATTGCTACAAAATAGAAGCAAATGAGACATTGAGAAAACCAAATTTCCTTAATGTGCAGTTTTTCGATGGGAAAAAAGATAATCGCCTAATGAGGAAATGGCCATAAGTTTGCCAAACAATGAGTAAGATCATACATATATAATTTTTTTTTTTAATTAAGAAAAACAATATATTTTTTCAGATTTAGAAAACGTTTTAGACTCACAAAAGAAGCATTTAATTATGCTCTTGAAGAGTTAGAAATTGAGGGGGTGCTGTCCACAACGGTTCCGCCAAAAATTCAATTAGCATCAACCTTATCACTTTTGGCATCGGGAGGTTTTCTACATTGTGTTGGAAACGATTTTTTAATTGGAGTCAGTCAGAGTGTCATATCAAAGATCACGAAGCGAGTGGTGGACTCCATAGAGCACAAGTTTTGTGGTCAATTTATTCGTTTTGATGCCAGAGGAAATGATGAATGCAAAGAGTATTTCATGACAAAATACACAATTCCGGGAGGTAAGTAAATATAGTATTTCAATTTGATTTATTATTTATTATCTATTTTCCGCAGATATTGGTTGTGGAACCCACTGTGGTTTTCAAAAGCCTTCAAAAGAGCACATGTTTTTTAACAGGAAGGAATTTTACAGCCTGAACTCAATGATCGTAAGTAACCATAGCGAATAATAGCAATTTAATTGTGTATGCACCTACATACATGCCAATTTTTTTACATTTAAAGGTATGTGACCATAGGCACAAAATTTTGGCTATTAATTCCAAATATGGGGGAATCAGCAGAAAGAGTTATGCTAGAGGGAGCATACAACAATAATTTAAGAAATTTTATTTCTACAGGTGACGCGGGATATCCCTCTGAACCTTGGCTGCTTTCGCCCTATCGAGCTCCACAAGAATACTCCATTGAGGCTCGGTTTAATGAAGTTCACTCTAAGGCAAGGTGCGTGGTCGAAAAGACAATTTGCATTTTAAGTGCGCGGTGGAAGATTTTGTGTCACGACAAAAGAAGTCGGTACAGTCCGGAAAAAGTTGCACAGTTTTCTAAGGTGTGTGCTGCACTACAAATTATGTGCATTCATTTCAAAGTAGCGAACTACGAAGAAGTGCATCATACGCCTGATAACAACCCTGTGGTTGTATTTGATGATGGTACTGAAACCAATATTACTTAAATAGCGAAAAAAACTCGCGATCAAATAAAACTAAGTTAATGCAATCTTTGATATGTAGATATATTTAAGTAAAAATTACATAAAATAAATAAAATTCATTTAAAATATTATTAAAACAAAACAAACTTAAAAAAAATAAATATGAATTTATGTACATACATACATACCAGTACCTCAATTCTGTAACTTTTTTATTTTAACTACCGATATCGTTAAGTAACGAGAAATCTCGGTCACCTTAACGAATTTGTTATTCTCTATTTTAAGTTAACAAATGTATTCGATAAGAAAAAATAACGACAAATATCGGTAAAAATGTAAAAACGTCAAAGTTAAAATTTTTAAAATTATTAAAAAATATAAAATAAATTTGCTTGTAAAAAATTTATTTTAACAAAACATGAATGAAAAAGTGTAAATATTGATTATATTTCTAAACAAATATGTTGGTTTAAAATCTTTTTATACATAGGGAAAAAGTTCGAGGTGCCTTAACCACTCTAGCACCACATTCTGCTCTTACTTTTTATACCCACAATACTGTATCTGAAGAGGATATTATGTGTTTGTGCAAATGTGTGTAACACATTTAAATATAGATTCTGAACCCACCTTTTAGTATAACGATTGACTCAGAATCAATTTCAGAATCCATCTAACGAGGTCCGTCCTTCTATCAGGCTGGCTGGTTGTCTGTCCAAGATAACTTTGTGCCCAAATTACAGGTCGAATTTCGGAAATAATATTATAAAATTTGGCACACATGATTTTATTGCCACAAGGTCGAAGCCTTTTAAAAAGCGGAGAAGCGGTTATTTATTTTTCATAGCCCACATGCAAACTTCTTTCCGGAATAGGGTTTTTTGCCCATTAACCATCTTGTTTTATAGACATTTTGGTTTAATTAGGTCCAAAAATATTTTGTTGCAACCTACATAAATCAGCAATATTAGAATCCGTCCATATTTGACCACAGCTCCCATACGAATACACTTAAAATAAGTTACCTTAATAATAGCTTCTATGTTATCTCATAGTAGTTATATTTAGTAGTAGATATTTAGATAATATTTGGCACAAAAATCTCTTATGTGAATCTTAACCTCACAACATACTCTTTTTGCGGACACATGATCGCCCAAATACTGTTATGTAGGGTCGGGCTTTATCGACTATACTTTTTTCCTTTTTTTGTGTAAAAAATTGGCTTCTTTACTCTATATTTTTAATCTTTCAACAGTATATTTATTATCGTTATTATTTAACAAGAACTTTTTTTATATCGTTAGTTACCGACATTGTTTTCCGATAAAAATTGTTAAAATTTCATTACAGAATAGTTCTTAACGACAATTACCGTTAGCTAACGAATTTTGACTACTTAACGACAATTTTTTGTCGTTAAAAAGTTACAGAATTTCAGTACAGAGCTGTAAATGAATCATTCATTTTTGATTCGTTACAAATTAGCTAAATTTTGAATTAATACTTTCTTATCACCAAAAAAAAAAGAATTGAATTAAATTTGAATCAATTCAAACGAATTAGGCAGAAATGAATTTCAATTCGTTTCCAAGTCCAAAAAATTTGTTAAAGTGAATTGCAATTAATTTTACAGATTAATGGCGTTTTCTTTTCAAAAAAAAATTGTTGCATAAGTGTAACATGTGACTTGGCAACATTTTTAAATGCACACCTAATTTTTAAGAAGTGTTTCATATTTTACGTTTAAAAAGAACACAAATTTCGGCATTAAACAATAAAGTACAACAAGCGCAAGGTAAATTCAATTACAGGTGGTGGCAAGACTAAAACAGTCCAAAGCTAACAGAAACAATAGATGATTTTTGTATTGCATTGTTAGTGTTTACGGCTCGACACTTGCCACCGTCTTGTACTGAATTCGCCTTGATCTAGTGCCGCACTCATGTCCCTTTAATTAAAATGAGTGTTGAACATGTAGCATTTTTTTTTAATTTTAAAGGGAACATCATCAGAAAAGAACGCTTTACACTTTTAAAATAGCACATGTTTTTCAGAAAAGAACATAAAAAAATTTAAAAGGCAGAATAAATGCAGAATTTTACTCAGAAAAGAAAACGCCATTAGTTGAATTGAATTGATTTTAAATTCATTTTAATGAATTAGAAAAAAGAATTAGCAATTCAAATGAATGAAATCTAAAATGAGTTGCAATCTATCAAATTTAAGAGCAGATCTAGGATGAATTACTAAAATTTACTATTTTTGTTGCAGTTAGAAGTTAACAATACAAAAGAATTTGGACTTTACTAGGTGCTAATTTTTTTTTTCAATTCATTTAAATGAATTTAAAATCAATTCAATTTAAATGAATCTGTAAAATGAATTGCAATTCACTTTAACAAATTCATTTGAATTGAAATTCATTTCTGCCTAATTCGTTTGAATTGATTCAAATTTCATTCAATTAATTTTTTTGTATGAAAAGGATTAATACAACATTTGCAAATTCACTGCATGAATAGTTCACGAATTAATTAAAAAAATAATGATTCATTTACAGCTCTGATACATCACTTTTTATAACTTTACTGGAGACACAAACAAAAAGCGTTGTAAACTGAAAAATATTTCAGATAAAAAGCGTTCTTTTGCATTTTTGATTACGATATGTTCTTATGTGTGTATATAAAAACAAATTTGAACATAAAACAATTCAATTTTAGGCACAAAGGTGAGATAAAAAATAAAATATTAAATGGTTATTTAAGATGACGAATGCAGATAGGGATTTGAAGAATATTTTATTGTTGCCAATTCCTTTCTACGTAATTCGTGTTCCATTTCACTCATTTGGAGTTTTTTCTTGTTTATTTCTAACAATTGATACTTTTAGAAATAGTTTAATTCTATTAGATATAATATTTAATTACAAGTGATTATTAAGTTATAAATTACAATAATAATATAAATTCCTTTATAAAAATATGAATGTAAAGTTTATTACATGATTTACCCTATTAAGGTAACCCTTTTTATCAGGCAATTCATAATAATTAAATTTTCATGTGTTTTTTTTTTTTTTATATATTTTATACTGATTTTTTTATGAAAAAAAATATTAATTAGTATAATTTATTTTTAATTAAATAATTATTATTAGTAAAAAGGTACTACTTCCGACTTCCGTTACCTTCAATTCCACTCTTTTATTACTTATTTCAATAAGTTTATCTAGTCTTTTCAACATTTCCTGCTGGTACAGTTCAACAGACATAATGTTTGTTTTAACAAATTTGTTTTCTTTTTTTTACAGCGACATCCATACCTGCTGCAACCATTAATTGTTCCTCTACACGTGAAATAACTTTCTCTTCATAAGGGCCACCACCTGTTCGTTTTTTTTGAAAAATTATTAAACGAAAGTTTCTTTCAAACATTTTGTTTTTGATCGAATAAGAGAATTCCAAAATTGCATTTACTCGTACGTTCAAGCAAGATTTTATTCGCAATCGAAAGTGCAGTGAACTACGAGAAATTAAATAAGCAATCTTCAGAGTATACTTAAGCCTATAGTACACGGAATGTAAAAAGCCACATTCGTATGTGGTTCTGACGTTATTTTGTCGTCATCACACATCACGAACTTGCTATTGTGGCTTTGTAGTGACGTCAAAATTACGTCAGAACCACATGCGCATGTGGCTTTTTACATTCCGTGTACTGCAGGCTTTAGAAACATGTGTAACTAATTTTTTCTAATCTGACGTTTAATTTCGTTGCATTGCCCAATCGATGAGCATGGCATCACACTCGGGTTGAATATACGTTTCTCGTCATCAGAATTCTTTGCAGTTCTACCCTCTGCACTACTGCGGTGCCAGCAGTCAAACATCAGTCTTTAACATATAGTCAGGGCTGGGCAGTATTTGAAATACATGTATTTGAAATACGTATTTAAAATACAAATACGTATTTTGTATTTGTATTTTAAATACATGACGTGCAAGTATTTTGTATTTTGTATTTTAAATACATACAATAAATATAAGTAGTTGGTATTTTGTATTTTAAATACATAAAAAATGGGAGTATTTTGTATTTTAAAAACATAGCTTACAAAATATATTCTGTCAGTTTATTAATGGTTGATTGCATTTTAATCTACCAAAATATAAAAAAATATGGTGTCACTTTTCATCTTTCGTGAAAAAAGTTTCCGCACCGAAAGCGTTAAAGTTTTGTTTTTATTTTTTATTTTCATCATTAAATCAGTGGCTCTTGTCTTAAATAAGTTCGTTTTTGTTCAAATTCATATATAATCTTCAACATTAAACCATTTTTCATAAGTCTAATGCAAAATCAAAAGGGTTTCAATTTTAAAAAATAAAATTTACACATAATATGGAGTTTTAGGAATCGCTTACGGTGCGGAAACTTTTTTCACCGAATCAGCTTAAAAAACAGTTTTTTATTATCAGAACAAAATTCCCCACATGGCGCTGCAGTGGTATTTTGCACTCAAAAAAAAGTTATAACCTTAATGTACATGACGTGGAAGTATTTTGTATTTTGTATTTGAAATACGTACAATAAATGGAAGTATTTTGTATTTTAAATACCCTGAAGGAAACCTGGGGACAAGTGTCTCCAAGTCACCAGTTTTGTCGACTATTTTAGTGACTTCTTGGCGACATGTCAACAAAGTGTCTACAGTTTTTTTATTTGCTTTGATGAGAATGAAGTTCTTATTTGCCGCCAAAGCACTATTATTCGTCAACGGCATAATTGTTTTTATTAATATAGCATTTTTTCATTTGTGCTACAATAAATATGCAGTACATTAATCGTTATAAATTTAAATAGTAGATAAGAAACTCCATTTGTTATATTTTGTGTTTGATTAACGACGTCTTTTTTAGAAAAGTATCAAAATTGTAGACTAGAATTACTAAAATGCACTAGTGAGTCTCTGGTGACAATGTCTACATATGGTCCCAAAAGAACCACCTACTCAGTAGTGACAACGTCAGTAGTAGATTTCCAATGACACGCACATGGTAAATGTCTATAGTAAAAGAGCATTGTCGGGGGTATAATAAGTCACTAGTACTGTAGACAGTGTCAGTAGTGAATCAATACTGATTCACTAGTGACATTTCCTGCAGGGTACATACAGGATGTGTAAGTATTTTGTATTTTAAATACATACAGGATGTGTAAGTATTTTGTATTTTGTATTTTAAATACATAACCTGAAAGTATTTTGTATTTTAAATACATGACCAGCAAGTATTTTGTATTTTAAATACCGCAAACCATGTATTTTGCCCAACACTGCATATAGTATTGGTGGTTCGAAATTTGTTGTAATTAATTATCATTTTTCAATTTATTTTACATGTTTCTTCCTTTTCTTCTGTTTTTTATACTCTGTCTGCAGCGTGGCCATTTTGGCATTTTTGCAGCTAGATTTAGCATTTTTTTGTCTGATTTTGCTGCAAATTTTTCATTTAGCAGTTAGCATTTTTTTTAGCATTTTTCAACTAAATATTTAGCATTTTTTAGCATTATTTAATTTAAGAATATTCAAGTAATATTTTTTTGAAAATCTACCACACTTTTTTGTTGAGCGCACATACAAAACCCTACTCTTTTGCTATAGAAACTGTACAATCTTTTTAAATATCTTTCATATCAAATTGTTTTAAAATTTGATCAGTTTGATCCATTAAATTCATGTTAAGCTGATTTTTTCCAATAACGATTTTGAAAAATTTTTGGAAACGAAAAGTGATACCATAACTTTTGAAATAGTAAAACAAATACGAATTACATGTCGAGATTTTATAGCTGAATTAATATGTCAACTTAGACAACGATTGCCAAAAAGTTTTAATAATTTAACAAATGCTAACTTTTATTGTGTAGAAAACAGTTTAAAACCTAATAAATGCAACTTAAGCGAACATTTTGAAGAAGAAATAATAGATTTCACTGTAGAAGAAATTACAACTTTGGAACATCAGTGGCAGAAACTAAATTCATATGAATTGTTAAATAAGAACTCAACAGTTGATTTCTGGATAAATGTATATGGATACATATAAAAAAGCAATAAATGAAAATCCATTTAGTGAATTAGCTTCTTTTGCAATAAAGTTCTGGGTTTTGCCATTTAGCAACGCGGAAGTTAAAATAGGTTTTTAGTTGTATAAATCTCTTGAAAACAAAAATTCGAAATAGACTGACGTTAAAGACTTTGAATTCTTTACTTTATATTAAGTGTGGTTTAAAATTTTGCCATAGTTTTAAAAAAATTTACGATCTCACATAAAAATGCGATAAGGACATATATATAATGATATCTCGATCGATTCTTCAGAAGTTGAAGCATAATATTAATTTTGATGACGTATTTAATTTATAAAATGAAATTTTTTATTAAACATGTTATAAATTTTATTGAAATACTAAATAAAAGCCATTTATAGGTCAAGTTCCTTTGATTTTTTCTTTTATATTTTTAAGACTTTTTATGTTTACTAAATATTTTATTTATTTTAATCAGTTTGTTCTATTGATATGATGTAAGTTTATAAGGAAGAATTATGTAAAATAAATCATATATGGGTATTTCCTCAGAAAGGTAAACCAGGATGAACATTTAAAATGTTGATAATCATCGTCTTTTATTGTTTATTATTATAAAAAAGTCTATGTTGTAAAGGTTTCATAGCATATCTCAGCTGTTTTACTTGAGGAAATTGCGCTGGAAGCTCGAAAATTTTATATTTTCTTTTTAAGCTACCATTTTTATGTAACTATTTTGCATGCAAAAAATATGTTATGTTTGCACTCTTTCTTCATAATCTCTTCATTACAATCAATTGTAAATTGAGTATTAGGTTTTTTGGTACGGAAATTTTAAGATATTTATAAGAAAATGCATGGTGATAACAAAAAAAAAAACTTATGGAAAAATCGTACGTTTGCGACCGGTACATAAGCCATTTAAACAAAAGCCAATAGAGATATTTTATTGTGTAAATACTGGATAGAGACCTACATTAACACACCGTTCCATTATGCAGGGTCTTGATTCTGGCAGTCGTGATCGAGTAATTTCTCGATTGGAAAGCAATTTATTATCTAATTATTTCAGTCAATACTTAACGAATTGGAATTATATTTTCAGTGTTGTAAAGCATTAATTTGAGTTTCACAATACTGAAAAAATAATTTTGATTCGTTCAGTATCGATTGAGATAAAATTGCTTTCGAATCGAGAAATTACTCGATCACGACTGCCAGAATTAGGCCCCAGATTTTTACATTTCACTACTGTCAGCCAAAGTAGACTTCTATTTTGCGTACGTTCGTGACCACATGTTTATGTTTATAACTAGGAAAAGTTTTGTTTTCTATATTATTTGTACAGCAAAAACGTACGAACGTACGTTCGTGACCCTAGGAAATGCCCATATAAAGGAATATTAACTAAAATAACAAAAAATAATACAATTTAAATTTTAGCATTATTTTTTGGCAGCTTAAGATTTTTGTTAGCATTTTTTAGCATTATTTTAAAGCCGATTTAGCTGTAAAATATTTTTGGATATGGCCACACTGTCTGTCTGTCAAGACTTTGTCTTGAATACCTGAGTACATTTGTTTATTATGTTTTTTGTCCACTTAATTTGATGTTGTAAAATTCCTTTGTTCAGTTAAATAATTTAATAAAAATTAAATTTGATGAACTCAAGAATAACTAAATATCAAAATTTCAAATTAAAAATCGACCCTTTAAGTAAAAAATCACAATTGTTCTAAAATAGCTATGGCACAAGCTCTATATGTTTACGTTTGTACTTCAAGTGGTACAAATAAAATGTCGACGAAAGTGGACCATTATAAGTGTTAATCATATTTTAGCTATTATTAACCACAACATGTTCGGAGGCAACCGGAATATGGTTGAGGCTTCTTGATAGATGACTAATTAAACCATAATGTGGCTGCCGGTGACAATAATATGGTAAAAGTTAAACATAATATATTTACAATTTTCTTTAATAGTTTTGTTGGAGGTGAACATATTGAAACATGTTTTTTTTTTGTGGGTGTAGCTTTCAAAATATACAAGCTAAATGTAGTTTACACTATCACGCAAGTTTTACGTATTTTAAGGAACATACAAACCTGTCATGATAAGTTGTTATTGTTATTTGAAAATGTTCAAACAAATATTAGATCAGCATTTTCGTCAAAAAAATTACGACTTGTGTGATCGAACTTAGTTCTAAGATAACTATTTCTGTTTTATTGTCGTTTTGAACAATACAAATCATATTAATTTCTATTTAATTATTTAATTTTTGTTTTTTCTAAACAATTGTATTTATCACAAAATTCGATTATAGCCAATTTACACTACAACGAAATCTAGTACTTACGAGATTTCGAGCCAAATCTAGTGGTTTTTGACTAGATTTCCCCACAAAATCTACTTTGTGACTAGATTTCGACGAAATCTACTCAAAATCTAGTAGCACTTAGTTTTGCAACTATGGTTTTTTCCATATAGCACTAAAAAATACTTCCCTGCATAACAAAAATATGACATTTTAATTAAAAACAAAACAAAAACTGTTGAAAAAAATAAAAAAAAAAATTGAGAATTTGTAAAAAATAAAAAAAGGACAAATAATTGGTAAAAAAGTGATGATGATTATAAACTAAAGATAATGCAAATTTTTTAATGTCTATTTCTTTTTGTGTTTGTATGTGTTACACAAAAATATTTTAGTCATTGATTTGTTATAAAAACAAAATCTCTCTAATGTCAAAACGGTATAATGTAAACGCACTAGATTTTGAAGAAGATTTCAAATGAAACCTACTAGATTTCGTTGTAATGTAAATGGCCTATTAAAAACGAATTTGCAAAAAAAATTGTATATACGTTTAAATAATTATAAGACAATTAAATAAATAACAATTTTCTTACTTTTATAATATTGTAATTAATTTATTTAACTAACCATTCATTAATGTATACAACTATAATTGCATGCAGCATGAAATGGCTGACATGTAGGAGTAGGTACTTAATATCCTTCCATTTGACCCTCCCCCTCCAGCACACAACCGTTTATTCAGTAAGTCAACCAAACATTTCAAAATACTCTGATGTTAATTCAACACGTTTACGTTATAAAATTATTAAGCAACTTTCATTGTTTGCTAAAACCGTTTTTAGTTTTATTTTTATAAAAAAAAGTTTTTCGAAATTATTTGTAATTTGCGCAGTTAAAAGTTTTGTAAAGTTTTTTTATCTTTATTTAGTTTTCAAAATATTTTGCTGAAACAACATTTTTCTAAAATCAACAAAACAAATAGAGAATAGAAAATAAAAACAAAAGTTAGAAATCCACTAGAAAGTTAAAATCAATTGCTAAAGTAAATTTTTGAGCAACTACTTAACAAATTGTTTGGTTTTTATTTAATTTCTTGATTTTATCATTATACGTAAATCCAATATTTATTGGACAAATACGAAATTTAAGTGGTATTTCAAGTTTGTCAGAGACGTTTTTTGTTTAAAATAGAAAACAGTTTTTAATGGAGGGTTAATAAATAGTGTTATAAAATTAATGACCTAAGTGCCAATTTTATTACTTCTAGTGCAGACAAAGAATTATAATAATGTTGTTAATTTAGCAAAAATCTTGAAACAATTTCAACTTAAAATAATTAAAATTTTATAAGATTTTGTACCTGGATAACATTTTATATTCCCTGCCATATTCCGTATGAATACAGAAAAAATTGTCGTCAAATTGTTTTGCAATAATCCATTAGTCAAAAATAAAATCAGTTTTAATTAAAAATTAAGTCAAATACATTAAACGTTTACTTAAATCAACAAAATTCCTGCGGAAAATGTTGTTAATATCAAAAAATAGTTATTTATTTATTTTTTTTACAAGTGCAAATATAATTATTTTTTTAATTGATATCACAAATTTTTTAACGGACATTACTTCCTTACTTGTTTAATTTCCTTTTATTTTATATCGAAGATATGTATTTAAATAACTAAGCGCAGAAAGGGAATTACTGACATTTACTTCACGTACCTTAGTGTTGATAAAGGCTAGTTTACACTATCGCACAAGTCTTAAAATCAAAAAATCTAATTTAACATAATGCTAAGTTCACACTTAGGTTTTTAAACGCGTTTAAGCAAAATGTTGATTTAGCTAATCAAAGCCGTTCACATTACATTTGAGATGATTAAGATGACAGATGATTAAGAAAAAAAACACACAAAAAAGCAACAAACAAATTTATATATCTTTAAAGTATTAAAAATGGATAAAAACACCTTTATAAAGTTATTAGAAGATTATTTTAATCATTTTAATGATGAAAGTGTGAAAATTTATGAATTATTTAAGGAAAAAAATAAAAACATTAAGCAGAAATCTTGGCCGGTTTTACACAATCATGTTGGCGATTCTACATTTGAGGTATGTTCAGTGGATTCTATGTGATTTATGTCAATTTGAAGTGATTAACAAATCACTTCAATGTATGGGTAATCATCTCATTTTGAAGTGATTAGAGCTTAATCACGTTCGAACTGCTTAAACGCGTTTAAGAAGCCAAATGTGAACATACTATAACAGTTTGTGTTCACACTATCACACAAATTATAAACGCTTACACATGAAATTAAATGCAACCCTGATCCAATGAAAAGTATAATTGTTTAGAAATTTTTCAAAAAACAATGAAGTCGTATGGAATGTCAAACTCGTTTTCATAATACTTGTCATTTTCATTACACATGCATTCACACTTAGATAGTAAAATAGTGTAAACTAGCCTTAAGAAACCAGTGTAAGAAGTGTAATTTTAGACAACTTCAAATAAAAGTCAGTTCTCCCCTTCACGAGCTAAGAACATAAAATTTGCATTTGTCATTATTAACTACACTGTTTTAATTGATTATCTCAAAACTAATGTTTTAAAGTAGTTCCCCGTCCGCACTTGCTACCCGTCTTCACTATCCATAAACTTGGTAAGAACAGTGAACAAAACAAATGTCGAACATGAATCCTGCTATTGTAGACTGTTTATGTTCATATTTCATTCATATGCTGCCATCGTTGCCTAAACATTTGTCTTAGCACCCATGTCCGCCATGATGTTAGCCTTACAATGTAATTTTCTCTTTACAACTAAACGCACAACCGAAAAAATAAACAAAGCAAACACTTTAAAAAACTAAAAATTGTGGTCAATCAGAACCAGTGTTCGAAAATCGACATAACATTTTTTAGCGTTCGGCTCACATACCCAAGAACAATATCTATTTTCGTAGTGTTTGTGTAGACAAACACAACCCTTAATACCATTCTTACTATTTTCAAGAAATAGCCGAACATGATATAGAGTTCTGTTCTTTATTATAAAACAGAAAAATTGAAGTGATACTGTAGATTAACATTATATTTTAATGTTCTAAAATGTTTATTTTTTTACATTGATAACGAAATGAACAAACAAAAAAGTTTAGCAACGACCGCACCACGAACAGCTTGTATGTGTATTGTGTATATCTTTTGTTTGTGTAAAATTATTTTGCTGGCTTTTTGTTTTTGTAAAAAATTTTTGTTTTATTTTACCAGCCAAAAGGGCGCTACGCACAACAGAAACGAACGAACACTAATGAGCTGAACCGAACACAATGAAGTTTGTGGTAAAAAAACCCGAACGGAATTAATGATGACAACCCTAAAAAGACAAACATTTTTACAAAAGCTGCGTTCGTTTACCCCAAAATTTGTACTGGATTTTACTGAAATGCGTTCGCGTACACATAAATTTGTAAGATTTTCATATTACTCACCTACTAGATTTTACTGGAAAAGTAAACGAACGCACATAATGTATAATACATACCAAGGTATATTTATAGCAGGTAGCCGCGAGATTACAACAATTGTACAATAAAACAAGCAACAGGGCTTTTTATTGTTGTTATGTAATACGAACTGTCAAACAGCAAAGGAGTAAGAGAGTAAGAGACAAAAAAGATAAAGCCAAAAAACTTGTTTACTCTCTGCAGATAACGAGACTAGTCCATACATGCATGTTAAGAGTAGTCCATAAAGGAGTAGGAGTACTCCAAATATATGGGTAAAAGGTGGTCCATTTAACATTACGATTTCCTAGGAGAGGACCATATAACCCACCGAAGTAGTCCCTAAATTACTCCATGGAGTACTAAAGTGGGTTAGTTTTAAAAGTACTCCATGCTACTACAGTACAGTACTGGAGTACATTAAAGGGATAGTTTAAGCATTTATCATTTTTTACTAATCGCCTTTTATGGCGTGCCCTTGTAGTCTATTATTGCTATTATTAAATATATTTACTTGGTATTTTTAATTTTTTTACCTTTTTTTTCACAAATTTTCACTTTGAAATAAACAATAAATAATGGACACCATCGCCCTGATGTGTAATACTGTAAACTATAGAAAAGTATACATCATGCAGTTGGTGGCAGCACTGCATGTTAATTTCTTATAACATGGTCCATATTTCAGTAGATTGGACCATGTTGTAAGTAGTCCATTTAAGCCACAATGGACCACGTAGTCCAATATTATCTGTAGGGCTTGTTTAATATACAACATTTGACAGTTCATATCACAAAACAAGCAAATAAAAAATAAACAGCTGGCTTTCCGAGACTACCTGCTATAAATATACTTTGATACATACCTACATACATAAATACCGGATAATAGACACATAAGGACAACAATAAAATTAGAACAAATAAACTTTGCTTACAAACCAAATACAACTTTAAGTGCAATATTTTCAAGAGTTAAAACGCCAATAGAAAAACTACAACAAAGTACTGTTGTTTAAGGTCCAATTAGACGTGACATAACCATAGCAAAACTGTATTACCATCACCACTGTATTACCACAACGACATAAACATACCATACAAACCAATTCAATTTTGGTTTCTAAGTTCGCCGTTACGGCTGTGGCATTATGGTTATGTCACGTCTAATTGGACCTTTACAAAGTAAAGCGTAACGGAAGGGACGATCAGAATTGTGACTTAATTTTTATAGGAACAACAAAACGCTCACTTGAAAAGAGAATGGGAGAACATCAAAAGGACATATTAAAGAGGAGAGAAACAAGTGCGTTATCACAACCAGCGAGGCCATTTTGGCATTTTTGCACCTAGACTTAGCATTTTTTGTCTGATTTAGCTGCACATTTTTCATTTAGCAGTTAGCATTTGTTTTAGCATTTTTCAACTACATATTTAGCATTTTTTAGCATTATTTAATTTAAGAATATTCAAGTTATCTTTTTTGAAAATCTACCACACTTTTTTGTTGAATGCACATCGTTTGCTATAGAAACTGTACACTCTTTAAAAAGATGTTTTATATCAAATTGTTTTAAAAATTTATCAGCTTGATCCATTAAATCCATGTTAAGCTGATTTTTTCCCTCAATTACGATTTTGAAAAATTTTTGGAAACGAAAAGAGATACCATAACTTTTGAAATAGAAAAACAAATATGAATTAAATGCCGAGATTTTATAGCTCAATTAATATGCCAACTTTGACAACGATTGCCAAAAAAATTTTATAATTTAACAAATAACTTTCTTTGTGTAGAAAACAGTTTAAAGCAAGGCGAATTTATAAAAGTGACCGCATCATGAGATATAGTTATGCTACTATCCCTTTTTAATGAAATTACTGTGTATTTTGTTTTTGTAAAAGGTTAGAGTAAATGTCAAAAATATTTGTTGAAAATATAAAAAAGGAAATTTTTTTGTTTATAAAATATATACATAAAGTAGATCTTGTTCCTCAATTGCAAATATATTGTGGCTCCACTTATTCCTTACGCATTTTTAATTTCTTGTGTTTACATTTAATATTCACTTTTTTTTATTTTATAAAATTTAAATAGGTTTTTTTTCCGAGTATTACAATTTTTATTGAATTTTAAATTTAAATTAAGTTTTTCATAAAATGTAAACAAAGCTAGACATTCAGTATACACAAAAAAAAAAAATAAATAAACAATAAACAGATGACTCGAAAATATCACCTGTATGAATTCGCCTTGGCGTATGCCCAATTTTCAGGATAGTAATTAAATCTAAATTAAGTTAATTTTCATTCAAACTTAAATCGTATTTAAATACAGATTGATTTTTTGAGTTTTATTTGAAAAGTCTTATTTAAATAAGATAAAAATATGGTAACACTACTTAATACAAAAAAATATCATAAAAAAGTATAATTATTTACAAGCTGGTCTCAAAAAACAGCTGATTGTTATTGCTTTGCCTCTTGTTGTTATATTGTCGTGATATTGAAATAATAAGTTGAAATTAAGTGTACCACATCGGTGAATTAAGTTTGATTTAAGTATTTAGTGAAGAAGAGAATTTTGTATTTAAAACGATAAATGTGTTTTAATATCAATCCTGAAAATTGGCCATTAAAGACTAATAAATGCAAATTATGCAAACATTTTAAAGAAGAAATGATCGATTTCACTGTAAAAGAAATTACAACTTTGGAACATCAGTGGCAGAAACTAAATTCATATGAATTGTTAAATAAGAACTCAACAGTAGATTTCTGGATAAATGTATATGTATATAAAAATGCATTAAATGAAAATCAATTCAGTATATTAGATTTTTTTGCAATGAAGTTCTTGGTTTTGCCATTTAGCAACGCGGAAGTTAAAATAGGTTTTTAGTGGTATAAATCTCTTAAAATCAAAAACTCGAAATAGAATGACGTTAAAGACTATGAATCCGCTACTTTATATTAGGTGTGGTTTAAAATGTTGCGATAGTTTTAAAAAAATGTACGATTTCATTTATTATATCATTTATTATAATGATTTCTCGATCGATTCTTCAGAAGTTGAAGAAGAATATGAATTTGATGAACTATTTAATTTATAAAATGAAATTTTTTATGAAACATGTTATAAATTTTTTTGAAATACTAAGTAATAGCCATTTATAGGTCAAGTTCCTTTGATTTTTTGTTAAATATAATTTTTAATATTTAAATCTATATTAAGTTAATTTTCATATAAACTTAAATCTTATTTAAATACAGATTGATTTTTTGAGTTTTGTTTAAAATGTCTTATTTAATTAAGATAAAAGTATGGTAGCACTACTAAATACAATAGGTGCGTTTGAGTACTTTTACAGTAAAATGCAGTAAATGAGAATATTGTAAAATTTGCTCTCACAAAAAGCTGTTGTCCAAAAAAGTACGCGAATGCAAATTTTGTAAAAATTCGTAAAGTAAAGCCAACAGCTGATGACAAATAATTGAAGTGTTGAAAAATGTTAACACTTTTGACTACTTAGCTCGTTTTCTTATCGGTACTCGATTAAATACTTTTTATAACACAAACATTTTTGGAAAATACAGACAAATTATTTTTTTTTTTTTATCTTTCATATTTGTTTGTTTTTTATTTTATTTGATGTTACTAATTTGTGGCGGGTTAATTTATTCAAAAGAACAAGAATAATTTTTTTCTATTGATTACTTAAGTACCCAATTACTTAACACCTTTACAACTCTAAAAAATTAACATAACAAAAAAAGTTTCAAATCTTGGTATTTAGCTAAATAAATGCTTCACAAACAAGTTTAATTAATTAATATTTATTCACATTTTGTTTTTGTTTAATTTTTATTTCAACTTTTCTTTTATTTAACAATTTTTTCACAATTTGTAAGCATTTTGTTTGTTACTTTTGTTTGTTTACCTTTTGAAACATATGTTTTTTTTTGTTTTACTAAATTTTACTGCAAAAATTTCTGCAGTAAAAATTTGTAAATACTCAGACAAGAACTGTCACTTTTCGCTCTCAATTTGTGTTCTCATTTTCTGCATTTTGTGTACTCGAACGCAATTTCGTAAAATGCAGTAAAGTTCAGTAAAAAATAGTAAAAACTTTTGTGTTCTCGAACGCAGCTAATAAAATATCATAACATATTGTATTTATTTACAAGGTGGCCTCAAAAAACAGTTGTCTGCTATTGCTTTGCCTGTTGTTGTTGTATTGGTTTAATATTGAGACCACCTTGCTAAGTTTTTCCAATGGAAACTTTAATTGAATTTAAATGTACCACATCGGTGAATTCAGTTACATTTAAGTGTTTAGTGAAGAAAAGAATTTTGTATTTAAAACGATTTTAAACATAAATGTGTTTTAATATCAATCCTAAAAATTGGGCATAAGACTTTTTAGGTTTACTAAATATTTTATTGTTATTTTTTAAATAGTTTTTTCTATTGATATGATGTGTGTTTATAGGGAAGAATTATGTAAAATAAATCATATATAAAGGTACATTAACTAAAATAACAAAAAAATAATACAACTTAAATTTTAGCATTATTTTTTGGCAGTTTAGGATTTTTTTTTTAGCATTTTTTTGCATTATTTTAAAGTCAATTTAGCTGTAAAATATTTTTGGATATGGCCAAACTGATTCACAACATATGATTTCAGAATCTCACTCCTTTGAAACAGAACAAGTGAGAGTGTTGGATTTTGAACGAGGAGAGAGAAAGAGATATCCGATAGAAAGCTTGAGAATACAACAAAACATAATGAAAACAATGAACCACAATAAAGATGTTGACAATATTAGCGCTTGTTATAGAACCGCAATTAAATTTATTCTGTGATAGTAAGTTTAAGTTGTGCTCTACTGTTTTTTGTTAAATGTGTCTGTGCAATTTAATTTTATTAAAAACCTGTCGATGTTTTTAATGTTAAATAATATATATTTTTTATGTAAGTTAAGGTGACCATACGTACTCTTTTTAGAGGACAATCATCTTTTTTAACTGGCTGTCATATATAAAACTTGTGTCCTCTTTTATTATTTATTTTTTCCTAATCTGTCATCTTTGTCCTCTTTATTTTTAAAAGCATGACCAATATTTGCTTTTATTTTTATAAATTAAAATAAATTCTATTTCACGACAATCACCGGGTTTTTCTGCAAAATCGTATGGAAAATGTCGTGCCATGCTTGTTCTGTTCAAACTCCTACTGAACTTTCATATTTTTTTTAACTAATTTTACTGAAGTAAATGTAAATTTGCTTAATCCCTTTCAACAAATTTTACAGGAAAAACTTTTTATTTTTCCTATTTGCTGCTTAAGAGGAAAACCAAATATATATGTAGTTGATTTGACACACTTAAAGACTCAAATTGAAGAAAAAAATACATGCTGGTCGACGAGACATATCTTTCTTTACCACACGGAATCAAAATCTCAATTTACTTAAAAAGTGGATTTAGCAGGTTTGCATATTAAGCCGACGATATGTTATTTTGTTAATTTACTTTACATATATAAATATGGGAATGTAAATTAATCTGTAAAATATGTAAAAAAATCTTGAAGTCAAATACATTTTTTACTTTTTTTCTTTATGTCCTCTATTTTTATTTTCAAAATCTGGTCGCCTTATGTAAGTTGTTTTTGCTTGTTGTGAAAAATATTTTCTATTAATGTTGTCCTTTTTTTATTTTTATTTAAATAGACGACCCTTGAAAAAGTCACCAAAAAAGTGACGAAACGTCGTGTGAAATGTAATAAATTGGTTTTATTTGCATCAACATTATTAGGTCTTATTTGCTTATAAAGAAAAATAAACCGAAAAGTAATAATCAGGGACCGGACTTTTATGCAGTTAAAATCGCGTTTTATGCGCATAAAAAATGCACTAAAAATAGAAATATATGCGCTAAAAATTTAAAAAAATGCAGTTAAAACTATATTAAATTTTTTTTAGGAATAAATAAAAAACATAAAAATAACAAGAATAAACAAAATTACAAGAAGAACGTTAAAATTTAGTCTCATAAACGTAACTAAGGCTCAGTAACCACAAAAGTAGAAGTTAAAATAAAGTAAAACACAAAGGTATAAAGAAACAGTAAGACAATCATGTAAATAATGTCACTTGCAAAGGCCCAACTATAATATGCATAAGGTGGCTTGAGCCACTGTGCAACTGTGTTAATCATAATTGTCAAACCATATTAAACTTAAGAAAACTTTTTATTAAATTTTTTGAAACTGTCATTTGCTTAAGCAAAGTGCGAAACTGTTCGCAATTACATACGAATCAAATGTCTTTTGATTTTGACCCTACATTTTTTCAAAATAAAGGTTTACTGCCTGTTTTTCAAAACAAAATAAAACGGAAGAGATAGGTGCATGATTAAATGCTGATAGTTCCTCTGTGGTATATTTATTTTATCTACGCTCTTTTCGCAAAAAAAATTTAAATTAAATATGGAAGCAGCTAAGGATTTAAAACAATACATTTAAATCCAAAATTTTTGTTTAAACTTTATCAAGCTTGCTACGAATTTGTTAACTTAAGCTACCGTCTATAAAATACATCTTGTTTATGCCAATATCAATTAACTAAAATTCACCATTGTTGAATCCTTTTACCACATCTTTGAATTGGCAAAAATTTTCAGCACAATACATAATTGGTTTCAACCACGTCCCCTATCTGGTTGTTATAGGCTCTAGAGGAAGACATTAATCCGGATAATTCTTTTAATATGCGGCAACACGCGAAGGTGCTTTACAAAATATTTTTCCATAAGAAGTCAATAAATAAATATCATCGAAGTTGTCTTTTATCTCTTCTGCGGAAGGGTGCATGGCAAAATAAAGCAATTAAAACAAGTTTTTTTTCAAAATATGCAACAAAAATATGCAATATCAGTAATATATGCAAAAATATGCATTCAAAGCAAAATATGCAAAAATATGCACTAACAAATCGATGCCATTTTACTGCAAATTTCTTGATTCGCACAGATATTTTGTATATGGTAATCTCTGACTGACGAGAACAAATATGCATTTGCATAAAAATCCGGGCCTTGGTAATAATCAATTGGCCAAAGAAATAAATACGAAAAAAAATTTCGTTTGTTCTGATTTAGAGAATTTCATAAAATGTTTTTAAATTTATGTCCTTCCTTAATTTAAAACGTAAAAAAAAATCTGAACCAAAATAAATTGTTATACAAATCCCAACACGGATTAAAAAAGCTTAAGGAAATATTCAAGTTCATTAAGTATTCTTAAAATGTAATGCGGAAGCGGTTTTTGTTTGTGATTGGACGCTGTTTAAAATTGACTTTTCATATTTAAATATTTTGTCAATTTAACTAGCAGGCAAGGAATCCAGAAAGTATAATAATGTTGTAATCATTTTTTAAAGTTGCTTATGGCAAAAAAAGTTTTACAAGCACTTTGGATTTTAGTATTTGCATACAAAATATTTTTTTTTTTGTTGTTTCAATGCTGTTTATGATTAAAACAGCGTTTTTGTGATTCATGTAAACATGATTTTTAATTTGCTTCATTCCAACAAGCCAACAACGTTAGAAAAGCTGCTGGCCAACAACAATAGCTAAATTCCTGGTATTTTCCCCTTATTGTATCTGGCATATTTACGCGTGTCAACACTTTTGCATTGGCTACTTGAACGTTGTCGCATTGCATAAGTAATGGCAACAATACATTTATTTGGAAATACAAGCTATTTGCATAACTAACCTGCATTTCTTGTTATGGAAAAATAAACAACTGTAGAAAGTATATTCGGTCCAGCAGGAGCATATGATACCCAACACCAGAATATAATCAGTCAAACGTTCGGGTGCTTAACCTTTTTAGAACCTTGGCTAATCATGATCCCGACAAAACAAATTTAATGGATTAAGTTTCAAAACAGAGTTCTATGTGCCAAATATTATCTAGATGTATACTTGAAGCCTGTACAAATTTATTCAAATCATTGAAAATTTTTCAAACTCTATGTTGTAGTGTCGCTGTCGGAAACAAATACTGAAGAGAAGAGTAAACGACAAATTAACGTAAGTGTGTGATCGTGCAGAAACAAAAAGCAAAATGAAAAATACTCCTACAAATTTAATACGGGAATGAAAAATACACGCAGCAATCAGAGTAGGAACAGAAAAAAAACATATTTATTATTTTTTTTTAACAAATATTTTGGCCCATATCATACATTTCCGCTAAGGCAAAGTACTAAATTTGGACAATTTTTAACGACCGTTGAGTTATTGAAAGCTATCAGTTTGTTTTTTGATTTATTTGAGTTACATTAAATATTAATTGTTTGCTCCTCCTCCGCCGTATACCGTGTTCAGATATACCTTTCTTATTGAGTCAATGTTCGGCTTATTGACATAATTATCTTATTGTTTACATATACACAATTTAGCTAACTGAATTTATATAACTACTAAAGGGTGTTTTTTTAAGCCCGATAGAACTTGAAATTGTGAAAAATAACACAAAAAATTAAATTGTAATCAAAATTTTTTTTTATTCGAAAGATCAATACGTGACATTAACATTTGAAAATGATTTCGGGCATATGGGCACCGCGGCTGTTCTTGACGAAGCGCATTCTGGACGTCCAATTTTGGGCCACTTTTTCGAGCACTGCTGGCCGTATGTCACGAATAACACGAACAATGCTGGCCTCCAAGGCGTCAATTGTTGCTGGTTTATCAGCATAAACCAGTGACTTCACGTAGCCCCACAGGAAATAATCGAGAGGTGTCAAATCGCACGACCTTGGAGGCCAATTGACAGGTCCATTTCTCGAAATCAACTTATCGCCAAATTTTGATTTCAATAAGTCGATGGTTGCGTTCGCCGTATGGCACGTAGCGCCATCCTGTTGAAACCACATCTCCTCCGGATCAATGTCATCCATATTTTCAAACAAAAAATCATTGATCATGGTGCGGTAACGATCTCCATTGACCGTAACGCGAGCTTCGGCCTCATTTTTGAAGAAATAAGGTCCGATGATGCCACCAGCGTGAAAACCGCATCAAACGGTGCATTTTTCTGGATGTAATGGAGTCTGTAGGGTCTCTTGTGGATTGATCTCGCTCCATATGCGGCAATTTCGCTTATTAACAAGCCCGTTAAGCCAAAAATGCGCCTCATCGCTGAAAGCCATAAAAATGACGAAGTCGTCTATAAGTTGCGCGAATCGACGACTGATTTTCAAAGTAAATTTGGATAATTTCGTAGCGTTGTTCAAGCGTGAGTCTATTCATGATGATTTGTCAGAGTATACTGAAACGATAAAAAAAAATATTTCATCAAAATTTAATTTTTTGTGTTACTTTTTACAATTTAAAGTTCTATCTAGCTTAAAAAAACACCCTTTACATACAACATTCAACGTAAACAAAATGTAAATGTGTTAGCAAAATGTAAACAAGTTTTGACATCTTTAAGGAATAAACATCTGGCTTTTGCGACGACCTAATGGATGGACATTTGTTTTGTTGTAATTTCAGTTGCCAAATGTCAAGACCCTGTTTAGTAAGTTGTGTTATGCTCAATAAACACACTTGTGACAGGCTCGCACTTTAATTTTACTCAATATTTATAACAATTTCGTATTAATTGAGCAATAACTATATTGTAATTTTATATGAATAATTGAGCTCAATGCGGAAAACTCAATTAAAGTGCATATTGAACACGGTATTACGTTTTTGTCAGCTGAAAAAGCTACGTATAAAATTAATATGTTTCTATGTAACTAGGCCTTTAACATCACAAATTCTTTGTGTTCGTCCGCTACATACAACAGACAAGTAATCATTCTCGCAGACAGTAAAAGTAATTTTTAAATACTAAAATTGTGCAAAAATTTTTTACAACATTGAAAGGGTTTGACAGAAGCAAGTACCTTCTGGAGTGTATTTTTTTCAATTCTTGTTCCCTCACAACTCTACCTAAATTGTGCAACAAACGGTACCGCATAGCATATTTCACTGTGGCTGTTCACAAACGGTTTGTACACACACATTTAATTTTTGTTGCGTTTTTGATTTTAAAATACATTTATCTTTTATGGGGGTTTATATGGTGAATTCTGGACCTAGCAGCATGGAGCTATAGTTAAATGTGACCAATTCCAATTAGACGATTAAGATTGCAATAAAATATTTATGGACCAAATTTATTCTAAATACTGACGTAATATGGGCACAAAGACAAGCGTTAAACAAAACTGCAGTCAAAAAAGAAGAACTGCCATTTCTTCCCCTTCATAATTTGTCATTGGCCAAAAATAACATGTGCCTTTTACGTCTGCTTTATTAAATGTAAACAGTCGCTGTCAAACCAACTCAACAGTTTTTGGTTGCGACTGCGGGCTATGTGAAATTAAGAATCGAAAATTTAATCAAATTATCGTCAAAATTGGGACCTGTTCTTTGCGCACAGGGTTTATATGGGCAGCCAGCCCGCCGGATGGACGGACATTGTCAGATTGCTTCAGAAAGTGATTCTGAATCCATCAGTATACTAATAGGTCGGTCTTGAACCAATATGTTTATGTGTTACACACATAAGCACAATCACATAATACACTTTCTTCTTTTGTAGTGTTGTATTTCCCTAAACAAATTTCCCGGAAATCGCGTGAAACCTCAAAAAAAAAAAAAAAATTTAGTTGTAATCTTTTATTTGTTTTATTTATATTTTTTGACACCAGCATAATAAGGAAATGTGTTTAGAAAAAATGACTTTCTAAATAAAGAATACTTTGTAAAAACTTAATTAATTTCCTCTCAAATTTAAAAACCCCTGTTTATTTTCAAATATTTTGCCTGCGCTTTAACAGACGTACATATCTATCACATTCTTAGGAAAATGTACAAAAACCATAAAAGTGAATCATAATCCGGCACATCTATCCAATAAACATTTTTTGTGGTATATAATTCCTTAGGAAAATAAACCAAATACAAATTGTAAAAGTTCGCAAAAAAAACTTTCATAACATTTTCAAATGTCTTGTTAGAACTGAATAATCAGTAATTTATTTTTGGGAAAGTTTAACAAAATGTCTTATTAGTTAATTGTTTGTTTTGTTAAAATTAATTTTGTTAATTTGTAGAAAAATTTTCATATTTCAATTTTAAATAAAAGTTTTGTTTTTTTTTCTTTTTTTTGTAGAGAAAACTTTGACTGTCATCTATCAGTTGTTAGTTAGATTGATTAGCGCAAAGGAAATTTATTTCCCTATCTGTATAAAGAAAGATAATTAAAAGTATGTGTTTGACATGAACTGTACAGTATTAATTAAAATGGTTAATTGTTAATTTCTTAATTTCAGTAACTAGTTAAAGTCACTGATTGGTGTAAATGGTCTTGAAAAAAAGCAAATGCAAAATATCGTAATGGAAACTCTATTTTGTTGTTAGATATAACAAAAGAGCCACGATATTTTGCTTTCGCTCTTTTGCAAGACCATTTACACTAAACTTCACTCTTGTTTTCTATTGATTAACTAATGCAATAAAATTTAGGTGATAATAAAAAAATTTTTTTTAATAAAAATGCTGGTTATCAATTCTATTTCTTACTTCAGCTGTGATTAGAGTTACTTTTTAACTCTGCAGGTGGAAGATAAACTACAGCAAGCCACATTTTGAAAACTTAACAGCAGACCGCTAAAACATGTTGAAAATCACAAATGCCTTCTATTTCTGTATTAAAAATGTGCCTTTTTCTATATTTCCGTTTGTTTTTAATTTTTCAACTGTTGGGTTATTAATCAAGAATCAAAAAGTTCAACATAAATATTTGCTCAATTTAATCGGGTGCTATATGTTTTTTTTTCATTTTCCTAAAATTCGAACGAGTTTTGCATCTCACCTACTCATATGTTAATAACTATATTCAAGTTCAATGCGACACGTGTTTGAATTAAAGTATCGATTTAAAATTTCTACAGAATCATTATGTTGCTTTGTTTAACCATTTAAAAGGTACTGCAATAAAAAAGAGTTTAAAATCAAATAAGAACTAGTCTCATATACATACATTAAGTATAAAGGTTAGAGTAGGAGTCGGAGTCCATCTTAAAAATATCAGCGGAAGGAGTCGGAGTTAGAACTATTTCTGGACGACTGGTTATGTGTAAAAGAAGCAAACAAAAAAATAAAAAAATTAAAACACAAACCGGAGCCAAATTACGGCATTCCATGTCGATCGAAATTACAATACAATTTAACTGGAAAAAGTAAGAGGCAATCGTGGTTTTTTGCTCATATCTCAGTTATTTTTACCGCAAAATTTAACGGAGCATATGTGACAGAAATTTATAACAACCCAGTTCCAATAATTTCTGTTGTCTTCGGAAAACCCATTTCGACAGACAAGCGGCAAGACCGCCATCGTTAAATCCACTGCGCAACACATAAGGACTAGGGAGATCGATCATTCGACTTTTTTCAATTACGGGTTTTCCGAATAGTTGCTATTTAAAAAAAACCGGGTTTCGGTTAAGCATTTTAAAAATTACCGGTTAACCGGTTTTAATTCGAATACATGAAAATACAAAAATCAAATTAGTTTTTGTAATAAAAATTTAATTAGAATAAAAACTAATTTCTTCACGAAGGTAAGGAACCAACAAGGTATGTTCAGATCCTACAAATATTTGCCGATAAAATAAAAAAAAAGCGTGACCAGTAAATTTATTCAACTTGAGCATTATTTTTAGCAATTTCTATTTGTTTGCTAAACTTTATGTCTAAGATGATAATTGTATTTATGTAAGAAACTGTTAAATAATGTTTGCTCTAGCCAAACGCTTTGCAAAAGCAAACAATTCTTTAAGAAAAATATTTAATAGGTGTGAACATAGCTGTAGAAATTTTGAAAAACTTTGGTTTAAAAAAAATTATAGGAATTTTATAAATTTATTGTTTGAGATATTCTCTTAAATTTATCTTAAATGAGTTTTAATTAGTTGGTGACTAAGCATGTTTTTACAAATCAGTAGACTTCAACCATATTTATGAAAAGCTACAAACAAAATCTCTTATCCCGGATTATATATTTCAAATAATTTTGTTTCAGCATTATAGAAACGAATAGTAATATGAACATTAGGGGGGTATAACCAAATTTTTGGCATAGCACAACGGAGTGGCCAAGAATGGTTTAGTAATGAAAACACCTGTTTCCCATCGTTTTGCGAAAAAAACCTCACGCAGGGAAGCAAATTTCTAAAAACTTCCAAGAAATTTTGAACCGCGATGAATTGTAAACCGTAGGAAAATTTGTAAATTTGGAAAAAATAATGTTTGTTAATTAATTAAGACAAAAAAATTAATCTCTTCAAAAGCGTTTTATTTTATGAAGGCGAAATGAGTTTTATTTAAGACGAAAAAATACTCGTAAAATGAGTTTTACTTTATACGGAAAAAATAAAAGTCCTCAAATGAGTTTTACTCTAGATGGATAAAATAAAACTCCACAGATAAGTTTTATTTTAGACGGAAAAAATAAAACTCCTAAAATGAGTTTTATTTTGACGGAAAACATAAAACTCTTTTTTTTAAGATCACTACAGATTCTGAAAGAGCTCGTCAGTTCGAATCTATTGGTATATGACACTATAAGTCTCCGTTGGCGCTAACATGAAGAGTTTTTATGTTAAAATTTTCCGGATAACTGTTATTTACGGTCCCTGGTAAATTTAAAGCAGTGGATCAATTCCAAAATAGCATTTAAGTGGTACGTATAGGAATATGTATATACAAATAGCAGGTGTAGATTTTTTAAAATTTCCGTGAGATAAAAATGCTTGTTTTCAAACTTTAACCCGATCCCTGCGTGAACTTTTTAACAATCCGAAAAAATTATCATATATTTTATTAATAACATTTAATGTTCTACACGACTATACTATGCCGTTTTGATATTCGCAAAAAGTGGGAAAAAGTTATAGCCCTAATGAACATTTTTTTTGTATGAAATAAATGTCAATTCGTGGATCACAATTAAAAACCTTCCATGACATTGTTTGATTCCTTCAATTTTGTTTTAAGTTCTTGGTGTGTTATTAATTAAACTGAAGAATTTTTCCATAACGTTGATTCCGCCGGTATGGTGTACTTTGAAGCATGAAGATATGCTAGAACTACTTAAGAGTTTTTCATTCATTATTAGCAGCCTATTGTTAACGTCTAAACTGAGAGCATAGGTTTGAAGGGAGTTGACATCTTAAGGCACTACCGTCATTAAGGAGTACGTTTTAAATTGGATTTTACTTTTTTATGTATTATTCGTTAAGTTTAGGTTTTTAACTTGTAAAACTTCTGAGTCGAAGCGTTGTTTAAAAGCCATATTGGACGGCTGATTTTTTTGTATTCGCGTTATAACTTAAATTATTTAAACTGTTTTAAAAGATTAGTAATTACCTTATTTGTTTGAAAAACCGGAAAGTGTTTTTATATGGTTAAAAGTGCTGTCTGTTTGTATGAATATCTGTGCCTTTTTTAGATCTTTTTCTAGCCTTATTAATATCACCAAGTTGTTTGGATACTTGGCATTTAATCTCGAAGCCACCCTATACACTCCATAAGCCCAGAAACGCAATCGGCGTTATCTCGGGGAATATACCAAGGTGTTTGGATCCTTGGCTGGTATTCTGGAGCTGTAGCCCAAATCCATCCCTATATACAGTCCACACTATGTTTTTACATATTTTAGTAAAGTATTATTTTTAGAGTCTTAAAAACTACTTGGAACAGAGTCAAGTTTTACTTGGCGTATATTTATGTCAAGTTTGTAGACTAATTAAAAGTGATTAATTAGTCCGACGTTAAAGAACCTTTGTAACAGAGAGCTGCAAGGGGTATGATCGAGCCGACTCAATCACTACATCTAAAAATCCAGTATAAATCAAAAAAGTATTCTTCAGTTTTGTTCTCGTTCAAACGTCATCACGAACCAAAAAATTCAGAAGAAGTATGAATCGATCGCAAAATTATGCTTGGATTTGTTTATTTAAAAGCGATGCATTTATTTATGAACAACAGCTAACTTGTACTCGGCTTTCGGCTCGGTGATTCGAACATGATTTTATTGTGATCAGTTGCAACGACTGCTCCAATTTTATGATTCAATCGTTTTTGTCCAACATCAAGAAATGATTTTAGTCTAAAGAGCTCATTTCAAACAACCAGTTTGAATTCTTGTACTCGCAACGACCATGAATGTAAATATTTCTTTGGTACGGTAGTAGAAAAATTCATGTTATAGGCTCGAGCCACTTGTTTTTTGTGTATTATTTATGTATGTATGTAGGCATATAAGTAATTTCAAGTTCATTCTTTGTATTCGTTCTTTCTTCTGAACCAATTTAATATTTTTAGTTAGAATTTAAAAATCCCAAACATGTGTGTTTTTTAATATACATATGTACTTAACATACCAAAGTCGGGGCGAAAAATGTAGAGTAAATTTTAATATATTTCGCGGGTTAGAGAAATTATAGGCTAAAGTTAAAATTTTCATACAAAAAAGTCGAATTCGGAAGACATTGGTCCTATATAAATGTCTCAAAATTTTTTCGAATTTATTTTTATGCCTAAACAATGATCTGCTTATGTAAGTACATACAAATTTTATTTTCAAATAAATTTTGGGTTGTGATTTTTTAACAGTTTTTTCTCTCTATACATATTCATATTGCCTAACAATTCATGCTTACAATTTAAAAAAACAACAAAGGTTTACATACATTAAAACATTTGTATGTTTTAACCAATGATGCTGATACATATAGATGTATGATGCTCAAACGAGAACAAAACTGTAGAATACATGACTGGGTTCGTACTTAAATTTTAGCGTAAATGATTGATACAACTCCATCATACATACTGCAGCTAAATCAACATTATATCGCATTTGAAAACGAATATTGGAAGAATGATGCGAACACCGCTTCGTTTCCTTGCGGTGATCTGTTGTCATACCAGAAAAAACATTTACAAACATTCATGTTCGTTGCGAGTACAAGAATTCAAACTGATTGTTTGAAATGAGCTTGTTACTCCAAAATCATTTTTGTTGTTGAACAAAAACGGTTTGAATCATAACAATTCAGAGTAAATGATTGAATATACTCCAAATTTTAGTATTTCTTGCAGTTCTCTGCTTTGTAACTTATCATATATCGCCAAAGAGGACATCTTTAAAAAGATATATGTATATAATATAAATTTTCTCATTATTCGAATGTGTATTCTAAGTCAAATTACAATTTTCAAAAGCTTTTATACTTGAATAGTCTTATTCCTTCAATATTTTCAAGGAATATTTTCCATGAACTATCAGAATTTTCGTTTGTATATTTCTGTTACGAGGCTTACTTTTATTTTTTGAAGGTGTCTGATTAAAAATTATTTGCTCTTAATATTTTAAGTTCCTAGTTAATAAAGACTGCACCTCGCGGCCGGTGCGATGCTGATGATGACAAGGAAATAGAACATATATTAGAGAAGCTAAAGAAAATAAATTTTTTTTGACGAAGATATTATTTGAATGAACCGTTATCATTTCATTAGTGCGATAATGTTCCTTGTTGCCTTGACGATGGAAATTTTTTTGAATATACTCCGGGTCAACAAAAGTCAATTCTCCAGGCTTTTAAATTTTTTAAGGACCTGTTTCAAATTAAAAATTGAGGAAAACCAAAAAAGAGCGTCGCTCTCCTAGACCAATCGAATCGTCTTAGAATCACTTTTTGAATCAATCCAACGTTATCCGTCTGGCTGGCTGGCTGCCCATATAAACCTTGTGCGCAATGTCCAGGTTCAATTCTATACAGTTCCCATACAAGCTTCTTCCCGGAATAGAGTATAAATTAAGGTAGTAGTGGTAGTGGTAGGTTAAAGTAAAGTTGTAATAATGGAACATTTTTTATACGGCCGTTAAAATCTTACCTTTAGCTATCGGTAAGTTGTGAAAACGGGCCTAAAACTGTTAAGAATCCGTCAACCTACAGGAAAAATGGCGTCTATGGGGAACATAACTAAAATTATTTGTAGTTGTTTGCTCTTACAATTTTTTTTTTGTCATATCAAATAACTGCTCAAAAATAACTAAAATATTTGATATTTTGTGTTCACACCATGTTCACATTGAACAAATATTTGTTTGCCGGTAAATACTTTTATTTGCTCAAAATCCGCTTTTATTTTATTTGACACTCAAAAATATTTTGTGTTCAGACTACGTTAATAAAATAGTTGATGTTTGCTTTCAAATATTTCATCAGTCTGAACGTTCCTTAATTATGTTTTTAAAAATTTTAAATTTTTTTCTTGCAAAAGGCTAAATTTATTCTTACATGGCTAAACATGATGAAAAAAGCTAAATGTAAACAATTAATTGCTATTTTGGCCACACTTATTCGTTTTTTGTTGAACGAAAATCGCCAGTGTTCACTTGCGTTATTTCATCTGCCCACACTTTTTAGTATCCATATTTGTTTGTTTTTAATTTTTGATTAAGATTTGAATGATTAAATGCCACGTATATTTTCTCTTAACTTTAAGTTTTCAAAAAGTCTATTTCCTAACTCTTTTGATAAATTCTTTTACTCAAACATACTTTTTATATAATTTTATTTCTTTACATTTGTTAGTAACTTAAATAATTAAAAGAACGTTTCAGCAAACATAATTAAGCAACAGCTTGTTAACAAAATTTTTTTCTACAAACAATTCGACCACATTTTTTTTTTTGTTTTGTTTAATTTTGTTTACTTAATAAAACAATAGATTTATTACTGCATTCTCTAAAAATAATTTAACTCTATTTAACAAGTAACTTTTAAAACAATATTGACATTTTAAAAACAACTTGGAATTAAATGCATTAAATTTGCTCTTGAGAATTATCTTTGAGTATTCACTGTAGTGTTGTAACATTTATTGTAAAAGATAGTAAAGAGACTGCCTTAGAGAGAAAAATAAAGAAAATTGATAAATAAACATAACAATTTTCTTTTGCGACACTTGATAAAATTTATAGTCTGCTAAAGGTGTGTTCACATTTAGCAAATATTTGCAAGAAACTAAATTCAAAAAAAAAAAAAAAAAAAAAAAAAAAAAAAAAAAACACGTGACCAATAGCTAGACCGGAACTGTTTTACCACTGCCGTTTTACCAAACAGGATTTTTAATTCTTTCTTTCTTGGAATATCCTTTAGATGTTTCCCTTTATATCCTTAACACCCAGTCTCCACCTAACATGAAATGCAGTTAAAACATGAAGTTAAGACTTGCTGTTAAAATGGTTATATGTTTATGGTGGCGTACACGTAGTGAAGTTAGAGTTAAAACTTTTCATTATTTTCAGTTCGTTGACGCGTAAAGTATGTATGTATGTAGCTACAGTGTGTTTGTGGAAAATAATTAAAGTTATTTTATACTTAAATGTTTGTTTGTATTATATTTTTCACAAAAAGCAAAGTTTATTATGTGTAGTTTACAACGCTTTTAACAAATTAATTAAAGATGTCGAAAAACAACTACAAAATAGCGTACTGTCAAACTTAAACGTCAATTTATGTTATAAAAGAACTTTCAAAAGAAATGTTATAACAATCAAGTTAAAACTTTAACTGGAGCAGTCTCCACTTAACACTAACTTGCAGTTAGTGTTAAAGTTAGTCATTTTATGTTAGGTGGAGACCCCGGGTAAAGGGAGGAGGAAATTGTGATAATTGGTTACATTTAAAAAACATCCAATAAATAAATAGTTTTGCTGAATCAAAAAAAAAAAAAAGTTTACCAAAATTCATACAATTTTCAAACAGATAATTTTGCTGTATCATTAAAAAAAGTTTTGCGTCCAGCAAGCAGTTAAGAGTAGTACAAGAAGAGGAGGAGAGGAGGCGGCTGGTCTTTGGACTCATTTTTATTTTGGAATATGTTTTGAACCTATCCTTCTTATTGCCTGGTTACTACTGTGTTTCACTCACTGTTGCTGAAAGAATACAGCAACAAAAACACATGAAAAAACTTGTTTTTAGTGAAAAATAGTAGGGATAACAGAACTCTCGTTTAAAATTATCGGATTTAAAGTTTTTCATACAAAATCATTAAAAAAATCTATATTTAGTTGTGATAGCAGATTTTTATTATTTTCCCAATAACTCGTATAGTTTTCGAGAAAAACGCATTTAAACATTTTCATATTCTGCTTGGCTACAGCAGAAGAAATCTTAATCATCGGGTACCAGCAAATTGACCCGAAATGGTTTCCGTCATCATTTTCATTACTTTGAAAATTTGATGTATGCAACTAAATAAATTAAGCAAATAGAATGTGGGAATTTTTGGGTCGTATTCTTATTTTTTAAACATGAAAATAAAGAAGAAGAAAACCATACATTCTTCATGTAGTGTTGTTTTTGTTGCTACCTACTTTGGTAGTGTTGTTGTTTCTAAAAGGTGGTCCAACCAAAATGAACAATGTTAATTGTAAATAAAACAAAAGTTATCTTAATATTTTTTTTATGATAGAAGGATCCATGAAAATTATGTGTGAAGGAAAATATCGTTCAAATGCTCGTCCCGTAGTTATTCGGCGGCATACACCTAACCCGTGGTCCATATTTTAATGACTCTGCGACATAATTGAGGTTCAATGTCGTTAATGTGCTGAATTCTCTCATTCTTTAGCTCTTGAATTGTTCTTGGCTTATTGACGTACACTTTTTCTTTTAAATATCCCCAAACAAAGAAGTCCAACGGTGTCAAATTACATGATCGTAACGGCAAATTAACATCGCCACGACGTGAGAAAACACGGCCATTAAATTTCTCGCGCAAAAGATCCATTGTTTTGTTGGCTGTGTGGCAAGTGGCACCATCCTGTTGGAACCACATATCCAGGTCCAAATCCTCAATTTCTGGCCAGAACAAATCCGTTATCATATTGCGATAACGAACACCATTCACGGTAACTGCTTGGCCGAGCTCGTTTTCGAATAAGTAAGACCCGATGACGCCGCCAGTCCAAAAACGAACATGGCGAGCATGCACAGGCCATTTCGATATTTGTTAAAGGCTTCACCAATCTAAACCCGCTGCCTAATCGTGTAACACTCCATGGTTGAATTTGTAAAACACTGAAACAAACAAATGTCAAATTAAATTGGGCAGAAAACTCGACGATTAGGTCTTTTTAATGCGTACAAAATCAGATTGTGTACATTGATGTCAACTTAACCCTTTTTTTTAAGTTTATGGTTAAACTAATCAACGCGCAAATGTAGCCTGTTTTGTTTCTACTTAGTACCTTCAGGGCGATTTTACCTTTGTTAATGATGCAATGATTATATTTTATGTTTTTTCTAGCAATATTGAATTGTGAAAACTGCCCTTAAAACTAAAAACATGCAAATGGAAAAGAATTGACTTTCTAGTTTAGTTATAAATTTATTGATATATCCGTATCGTACGCTGAATTTGAAATGACTTTTAGTGTCATGAATTTCTTTAAAAATAAAGTGTCGTTGAAGAGATTTTCTTCATATGACATATAGACTTGAGCAAGTTAATAGTTGTTGTTTAAGCTACAAAATACCTGACTAGTGATGCTAGAAATTAATGCTGAAGAAACATGTGAAAGGTCACAATATTACAAAGATAGTGATTTATGGAATGCCAAGTACTGCAAATGTGAACGCTATTAAATGCTTAAGTTGTATTCAAATTTTTTTTTGGTAAAAATTTTTGGTTTTTTACTTTAAAAAAAATTTATCCGCTTTCTTTTAAAACTCCATAAACGTAAAAACGTGATTTTTTTCCAACTTAGGCCTTTTCGCTCTTTTTTGAAATTTCTTCGCGCGTTTAGTGTCACAAGGGTTGGCATCACTGACTGTGGGTTCATTGTTGTTAAAAAAAAAGAAATTGGCAAAACGACCAAACCAAACCAAAATATTAGAGTGTTCAATTAATCGGGGTTTATTTTTATTCGATTAAACGATTAATCGATATTTGGCATTTTTAGCTTATTCGACTAAACAAATAATATTTTAAAATTAATCGATTAATCGAATAGTTTTAAATCCAGAAATTTTATAAATCACGAGGTTTTTTTTCGATAATTTTAGAAAAAATTAGTACTTGAGTATATAAACAGTCTTTTTTAAATAAAACTTGTCAATATAGCTCCAAATTGCTGCTTCACTTTTGGGAACTAAGATTTTAAAAGAGTCAATATAACTTTGGATTTTTTGAAACTTTTCACGGACATTTGCTTCTGAAAATAATTTCCTCTAGAGAATCGATCGCCGTATCTTGTTAAGCCCCCTTTGATTTTGTTGGTGGAGCATCTTCTTCAGGTACTATGTTTTAGTCACTGTGTAAGTGGTAAATTAGTGAAGTTGTTGAAGAACATTTACGTTAATACATTTTTGGACACCTGTTACATTTAGCGTTATTAGATTTGTCCTTCGTACAATATTTTTAAACCAAACTCATTCTCAAGAGAGAAACGCATGAACTATTTTTTTTTTAAAATACGGGAAAGTTCTAGAAATCGAAATAAAGTGGATTTAAAATCGAGTAAATTTTAAAAACTAACCTGTAATCAGCGCTGCCAGATAAATTTGTGAGGAAATCGGCAATTTCCTAAGAAAAAATAAAAAAAACATCTTTCACGTTTCGAAAAATCGTCAAAAAAAATCAGACAAATTAAAATTTAGTTTTTTTTTTAACAATTTTTGATCGACTTTAAAAAAAAACACAGCGAAAGACGCTTCTTCAATCGTTGTGAAAATCGTTTAAGACGTGGGTAAAGATTATCTAACGAGTCTTTCATATCAAGAATCGTATGAGACTCATGTTTATATTATCTTACAACTCGTGAAATGTTCACCGTATAATTGTTGAATATATGATTGATGACGACTCTCTGTCGTAAAAGTTCATTCGATGATTGTTTGAGGAAAGATAAGCAAAGAGTAACATTGTTGGTTTTGTACTCTTAAAATAATCATTTAAAGCTTTTCTTAAGACTCGCGTTTTCTAGTTTTTGAATAGAGCGACCTTAACGCTTTGTAATTGGCAAACCGATTTTGACAGCTAGTTAAAGAGTTTAATTTTGCCGCTATTGTTAATTAATAATGGAAATTTATCTATTTTTTGATCAATCTAGTGTTTTTATTTCTATTTTTAATTATAATTTGTTTTATTTAACAAGAAAGCTATCACTACTGCTCACTAAAAATTAATGTATTTTTTAATTCCAACGGACACATACATTTGGTTTGTTTATTCGACTTAACACTTTAAAAAAATTATAAATTTAACAGAAATACTATATATATTTATTATTCGATTAATCGGTATAAATTCTTCGATTAATCCTTTAATCGAAACTAGCAATTTTAAATTATTCGAAAAATTATTCGTCTAAAATTGTTCGATTAATCGAACAAGAGTTAATCCACTAAACATGCTACAAAATATTAATGTAAACAGTAACCATTTTTATAAAAATTTCATAAATTATTTTGCAAATTATAAACATACCAATGGAAAAAAGAATTAATTTTAAGACAGATACGGACAATGTATGTAGCTCAAAATTACAGACATTTAATTTTATAAGAATATGATACGAAATTAAATAAGTTTATAAAAATGTAATAGAATAATTTTTGTTTCCTGTGTATAATTTTTATTAATTTTCATAATTGACAATTTTGTTGAAATATAAAATAAACCAAAAAATCCCTGAAGAAGCTATCCATTGAGATAGCGAAATATTGGATAAATTTTAAATAAATATTCTTTATATAAAACGGACCTTGAGCTTGAGAAATTATTGAAAGGGAATTTCATAAATTTTTAAAAAAGTGAATGTTTGAAAATATTTTAGGAATCATTTTTTCTGTGTTGCTATGTTGTTAAAACTGGGCTCAAATCTTTATTTGAAGAGAGTTGTTTGGTTTTTAAAATTCTAATTTGAAGCTGATTCGACCTGTTATTTTACCTATCGCTCATACAAATATTATACCGGAATAAAGAGTTTGACTTGAGAGCGCACATATGGGCATTTCCAGAGAAAAGTCTACTTTTTGTAACGTAACGCAGCAAGCAATTAGAATTGTTTCTCAAAAATGTCTTATATTAACTATTTGCTTTTTTGAACTAGCTCTACATTAAGTAAAATTGGAAACATTTGAACAGCATGGGCCTAAAATACAAGCATATTTGCAGGCTGGCGTTACGTTACAAAAAGTAGCCTTTTCAGTGGAAATGCCCACATTACATGAGCTAGAAAGAAATGGCCTTGGTGAAGAGTACATAAAATTCAGCACGGCCGAATTACAGCTAAAATTGATTAACTAAATTTTAATTAAAAAACTGTAAGATATTGTTTGATCCAGCAAACTCTATGTAAAATCAAACAAATGTTTATGCAAAATCAAAGAAATGTTTATCAAAAATTGCGGCTAATTGTGGGGCGTCAAATATTCGTTAAGTGTGACTAGAGGGCTTTAACAAAAAAAAAAAACGAACACAAATATTAATTGAATAACAAAAAAAAAAAAAAATAAAAAATAATAATAATATACTTACTGATTTTATATGAATTGAACCAAGTGCCAGTGTTTTTTTTTTGCTCTGCTTTAAGAAACGATGTTTAGCGAATAAAATACTCCACACCTTAAAGCCATTTTTAGTTTATTTATGCATTTAATTTGTTTCCCAAAGCACTTCACTTTTTATCTTAAATTATGTACTTTTAAAATTTTTCTAATTAATATTTTTTTCAGGAAATTTTTTTTTTATTTATTTCATTATGCTTTGTGATATATTTTATACTTTTTCCCACACATAATTTATTTTCAATTTTATTTCCCTCATTTTAATTTTTAGCAAAAAATTTTTGTTTCTTATTTTAAATACTTATTTTTCAGTAAAAGAATTTTTATTTATTTTTTATTTTTTTTGTTTGTTTCTAAAAAAACTTTAGTTGTTTTTATTTGCACGTCATTAATTGGACGTTTTTAATTACCCGGTAATATTTAAACATTGTGGCCAATAACTCGTTTTAATTTTGGAAATATTTTATACAAATTTCTTTTTTTTTTTTTGCTTAAGAAACGCCTTCGAATAATATAAACATATAAACAAATTTTTGTGTTGTTTTCAACAAATGTTTATATTCGATTTGTTATCTTAACAAAATTTTTTTCAATCAATTAAATTTCATTCATTTATATTTTTTTTAATGTTTTTTTTTTTAGTTTCACCCTCTATAATTAAATTTTTCATGTAAAATATTTAAAAGGCGGATTAATTTATGAAACCGAATTAAAATAAGTTTCTTTTTTGGCGCCCGTTGTTCAAGAATTTTTGCAACCGCTGCGCTTGTAGTTTCCCGATAAACTGAATTTTTCTGTTTGAATGTTTGAGGTTCATTTAGAAAAGTTTTTGAAGTGTGTTAAAATGTGTTGTGTATGTTAAAGTGTCTGTGGCAGGAAATATGTTTAACAGTTGTATTTAAATAACATGAATGTATAACAGTTAAGGAAATGTAAAAGCAACCGTTTTCTGTTTTTTCATTAAATTAAAGGAGTTGAAGAAATCAAAATAAAGAAAAAAATTTAAATGTGATCTAAACTTGAATTTGTAGTGAATATAAAAACAGACTTGAGAAGTTTTGAAGCCAGTGGTCTATGAATTATTTAAGCTTTTTAGAAACAAATTGGGTTCGCATTGTATCTTAAAGAGTCTGTGAAGGTGCTTCCATTTATTTGCCCCTAAACAATTTATGATTTTCTAGAGAATCCGAAAACAAATGTTCTTATTTGTTGTCTTTAAGACATGTCTTCTAAAGCATCGTATAAATGTCGCCTTGTTCTTGATACCAATTGTTATTTTTTTATTATTTAATGTTACAAACACAATTACAAAACATTATTTTCTAACTTGATTTCCCGAGAATATCAGCGTAGACCTTCAGCTCGATGTTGTGGAACAGACTGGAGTCACTGGCGTGAATCGATCCCGAAGCCCACGCTCTGATAGCCTAGCTAACTATCAACTAGCCCACATGAGCACCCACGATATGGATTTGTACCAAATTTTACCAAAGCCGGCCCTTCGTGTAGTAAATACCTGAGATTCGAAAAAAATCTAAAATTTACAGACCTCAAGAGATATTTACGATCTCTTGCGATCGCTGCTGACCAGAAATCCTGTGTGGTACCACGGTAGTCAGTAGCCCCTGGTAGCATGGCACGGGAGTCCTTTGTTAACAGGAGTCCTTTGTTGACATGCTTCTTGCGGGATATGCTTTCTGTCTTTCAGAAAGATTATCTTTGAGAAATTTACGCTTTTCTGTTGAAAAGATACTTGTTTCCAAAGTCGTTATAAGGAATATCCAGAAAATCCCATTAAAGGGCTGATTTTGCACCACTTGTGGAGGAGTTCGGTTGGAGGAAGGATCTTCTTTAATTGATGTTGCTACTCAGCAAATGCTTCTAGCATATTTCTAAAACAGCGGAGCTTAGATTGCTCCAGCTCTTAGGCAAGCGGCGAGTGCATAATCTTGCTTAATTAAAATCTTATATTGCTACTAGGTATGCTGGCTGCTCACACACTAAGGGTCGATTGGTATACACATTTGCCACCCAATCTCAAAGCTCCACTTTTAACAACTGTACCAAATCGTGATAGCAAATTTACTATGATTTTTTTTAAATATTTGTTTTTTTTTCTGAACAACCAGCAAATCGATGAATTTCTCTACGGAAAAATTGTGAAAAATTCATTTGAATTTATTAATTAAAGAATTTAATTTTCGAAGTCGGATATTTCCTATAAATTATGCATGCCGCTTACTGTTTTATAGATCACCTGGAACATATCATTGATAGAAAACAATTTTTAAGCCGGGTTTTTAATTTTTGTAATGGCCGAGGTGCCCTATTTTTTTATTGACATTAAATCCGAAATTTAAACCCGAATGCAAGTCCTTTATTGCCATTTGAGATTTTATTCCAATCGGACTAATCGTTTTGAAAATTCCGAATTGTTAAAATATTCCAATGTGTGACATTGATTCGTATACTGTACGTTACAATTTTTGGAAACGAATTTTCCTAAAACCGTTAGTCCTCCTAAAAAAATTAATAACACATACATATACATAGTTCTTTTTGTAGGCAATTTCCTAAGCTTCACATTTGATAAATAGTATCTTATCGATAAAAACCATTTTTCTTGACCTTTGACGGCGCATGGGGTAACGGGAACGTTGTTTATAACCACTAAAGGAAGCTTCGTGTAACAAGTCTGGGTTCCATTAATTTTTCCTAAATTAAATTTCTTTACTCGCCGTAACAGGACCAAAATAATGTTAAATAAACATTCCTCTGTTAACAGTAACATAATCGAATCGCTTTACATGTACAGTTGCCACATGCGCTCTACTAATTCGCTCTCCTCACTGTTTCTTTGTTTTGATCCCAACATACGTAAATAAAAAATTCCTTAAACACGTGTAGACTTTCATTTATAAGTTAATAATTTTTTTGGTGGTGGAAGCCCACTTGTTGTTTTTTTCAACGTTTTTTTGCTTTCTTAAAAATGTTTGTGTCTAATAAGAATAGCATTTGTTACGTTTGTTTGATGTTATTCTACATGAATAATTTTAAATTTGTGCATCTCTAAATATATATATATATTTTTTGGTAGATTATATTAAAGCAATTTTACGAGTAATTATAAATATATGTATATATTTATAAAATTTTTAGTTATTAAAAAGAAGATAAAATAAAAACAAGTAAGAGTACTATATTCGGCTATGCCGAATCTTATATACCCTTCACCATGGTTGGGAAGAACAGAAGTTTATATATTTCTGCGTATATCTTAAATTTAGATTCAGATTCTAAATATATGTACAGACAAAGCCCGGTATAACGAATGATATAATGTCAGCCCCTTTCGTTAAACCGAGAGATTCGTAATACCGAACTTTTTTTTAAATAAAAAATTAGCTACATTTACCATTAAATCGAGCTGTTTATGTTATTATATTCATGTTTATTTAACTTAAATACGTGTTTACATATTGTGACAAATTATTTGTCTAAAAAATCTGTTATATATACATAGCTTAGTTAAGACAATATGTTGAAAAAGCAAATGTATGGTTACACTCATATGCTTAAAAATAATAACAAATGCCTCTATCAGCGCATTTATATTCAATATGCGATATACGAAAAAGACTTACACCTTTTTACATTCTTCTAAAAATTTGTTTTTCACTGAATGATATTCTTTTTCTATTCACCATTTTGCTTCACCAACAATTCAAATAAAGCTCTTTTATTATGCTTAAAACTAATATACAAGTTCTCTTACTTTGTAACAAACAAAAAAAAAGCACATCCAAACAAACGGTATTGTAACAAATTTTTGGTTTTGCTTTGTTTTTCTTAACCATTCGTTAAACCGGGAGAAATATTTATATACAGGCAAAGCTCGGTATAACAAATACTCACTTTAACGAAAATCCGATATAACGAATGAGCAAGTTTTTTCATTAGCTACCTTATAAAGGGTGTTTTTTTAAGCTAGATAGAACTTTAAATTGTAAAAAGTAACACAAAAAATTAAATTTTGATGAAATATTTTTTTTTATCGTTTCAGTATACTCTGACAAATCATCATGAATAGACTCACGCTTGAACAACGCTACGAAATTATCCAAATTTACTTTGAAAATCAGTCGTCGATTCGCGCAACTTATAGACGACTTCGTCATTTTTATGGCGTACATAATCGTCCATCTGAACAAGCCATTCGTCGAACTGTGGATAGATTTCGTACCACATACTCTCTAGAGGATGCAATAACACCAACACGTCGAAGGAATGTGCGTACTGAAGAGAATATCGCCGCTGTAAACGAAAGTGTGGAAGAAGATCCAAATTTATCGATTCGTCGTCGGTCGCAGGAATTGGGGCTCTGTCCGTCCACTACGTGGAAAATTTTGCGCAAAGATCTCGGCCTACACCCGTATAAGATCCAGCTGGTGCAGGAATTGAAGCCACGAGACCATTATATGCGTCGTTCTTTCGCCGATTGGGCTCTAGAGCAGTTGGCAACTGACCCGTTGTTTTATCGCAAAATTGTGTTCAGCGATGAGGCGCATTTTTGGCTTAACGGGTTTGTTAGTAAGCAAAATTGCCGCATATGGAGCGAGACCAATCCACAAGAGACCCTACAGACTCCATTACATCCAGAAAAATGCACCGTTTGGTGCGGTTTTCACGCTGGTGGCATCATCGGACCTTATTTCTTTAAAAATGAGGCCGAAGCTCGCGTTACGGTCAATGGAGATCGTTACCGCACCATGATCAATGATTTTTTGTTTGAAAATATGGATGACATTGATCCGGAGGAGATGTGGTTTCAACAGGATGGCGCTACGTGCCATACGGCGAACGCAACCATCGACTTATAGAAATCAAAATTTGGCGATAAGTTGATTTCGAGAAATGGACCTGTCAATTGGCCTCCAAGGTCGTGCGATTTGACACCTCTCGATTATTTCCTGTGGGGCTACGTGAAGTCACTGGTTTATGCTGATAAACCAGCAACAATTGACGCCTTGGAGGCCAGCATTGTTCGTGTTATTCGTGACATACGGCCAGCAGTGCTCGAAAAAGTGGCCCAAAATTGGACGTCCAGAATGCGCTTCGTCAAGAACAGCCGCGGTGCCCATATGCCCGAAATCATTTTCAAATGTTAATGTCACGTATTGATCTTTTTTGATTACAATTTAATTTTTTGTGTTATTTTTTACAATTTCAAGTTCTATCGGGCTTAAAAAACACCCTTTATAACGAACGATCAATTTTTTTGCTCCCGGTTTAGCGAATGTTTAAGGAAAACCAAAAATTCGGTACAATACCGTTTGTTTGGATGTACTTTTTTTGTTTGTTACAAAGTATGAGAACATGAAGATTAGTTTTAAGCATAATAAAAGAGTTTTCTTTGAAGTGTTGTTGAAGCAAAATGGTAAATAGGAAAGCATATCATTCAGTGGAAAAATAAAATTTTTAGAAGAATGTAAAAAACGTGTAAGTCTTTTTCTTATATCGCGTATTGAATATGAACACGCTGATAGAGGAATTTGTTATTATTTTTAAACATATGAGTGTAAGCATTCATATATACTACAGATTTTTTTGGACAAATAATTTGTCCCAATATGTAAACACGTATGTACTTACGTATGTAAGTTTAATAAACATGCATATAACATAAACAGCTCGATTTAATGGTAAATGTAGCTAATTTTTTATATTTAAAAAAAAGTTCGATATTACGAATCTCTCAGTTTAACGCTTTCGTATTTTACTGGCTGACATTATATCATTCGCTATACCGGGCTTTGCCTGTATGAAGTATTAATCGTGCATTTAACTATTTGCACATGTTTGCGTGGTATTAAATATATTAAGAAACAAACTTAATTAGATAAAAAAAGAGTAAGTTTTGGGATTTCAGTATTTTGATTATATTTCAGCCATCGGTTCAAAACGATTTGATAGATTTATATACCGACATGTTAAAGAGAAATTTACCATTTACTTGGATTATAAAACTTGGACTCGGGAAGATCTATGGTTCCCGTAAATGGGTATTTTTCAAAAAAAAAAAATATATTTTGGTCATAACTTTTTCGAATCTGAACCGAATTTCCGAGTAACTTAAAAAATATTTTCTAATTAAGACTTCTTCTGATCTTTTGATATATAAAGCGTATCCATAGGACATATGATAGCCCCAAAATTTAGGTTTTAATAAAAATTTTAATGTTTTTTGCCTCATTTTAGGAGTATTTTACTCATGGCTTGCCCATTTTTTAACCGATTTGACAGATTTATATACAGACGTGTTTAAGAAAAAAATTACAATTTACTTGAGTCATAAAGCTTGGACGCGGAAAGATCTATGGTTCCCGTAAATGGGTATTTTTCATTTCGTATCTGAACCGATTGTACGAGTTTTTTATTAAATATTTCTGATCTCTTGATATATAAGGCGTATCCATAGAACATATAATAGCCCTAAAATGTAAGTTTTTTTTAAAATTTTGAAGTTTTTTACCCCATTTTATAAGTATTTTACTCACAACTTGCCCATTTTTGAACCGATTTGACCGATTTATGTACTGACGTGTTAAAGAACAATTCCATTAATTTGAACTATCTATTTGAACTAACTAAATTGGACTCGGTAAGATCTATGGTTCCCGATAAAGCGTATTTGAATAAAAAATTTTATTTTGGCCATAACTTTCTCGTATCTGAACCGATTTTTCCGAAATTTTCAGAAAATATTTTCTACTAAAGATTTTCGATCTTTTAATATATATTGCGTAACCATACGTCATATGACAACCCAAAAATTCAGGTTTTTATACAATTTTTGATATTTTTTAAACGGGAGGTACCACGCCCACTTCTCCAATCCCGCCCACATTTTGTAGGATTGTGTGTATTGATAACCTAATTTTTTTAAACTAATTTGGAAACTTTGGCTTTTGCCGTACTCCACATATACAGAAAAAGTAATAAAAATACAACAACAAGGGATTTTTGAAAAAAATTAGAGGTTCTCGTGGTTTTTTGCTCATATCTCAGTCATTTTTAGACCGATCTGGCTGAATTTCAATAGCAAAATTATAATAAGAATACCTGACAAAAATATATACCAACTAAGCCCCCATAATTTCTGGGGGCTTCGGAAAACCCATTTCAACAGACAGACGAACAGGATCTAGAGTATATACACTTTATAGGGTCTAAGATCAATATTATAGAAATTACATACGGAATGACAAAGTTATATATACCCTTTTCCACCTGTGTGTAATTTTGGCAATACTGCCGTTTGTTTGTGAAATTCTTTGATTTGCTGTTGCAAAAAAGTTTATCTACTTAATCTGTCTTGCCATAATTGCGGTCGGCTTTGTACAGTTGAAGCTCCACATTCCCTTTTGTCATGTTTATTTTGTGCCGCTCGGAAAACCACTAAAAATTTGAACAAGTTTTGTTCCTAAAAATTCCTATAAATGCCGCACTTTGAGTGGCCACTTCAGCAGTATTTCATATGTTGTAATTTTTTGCAGCTCACCGCTTATTGCGTGGCCTCGGTCTTAGTTGGATAAATGTATTTAATGTTTAATATTTAGCGTAAGCAAATACAGTATTGCCTTGTAAAAAATATCTTTGTACGTAAAGGGTCCGCGAAATAACTTTTTTTTTGAAAATGCTATAAAAAAACTACTGAATATTTTCTTAAATTTCTTTTTTATTTGAAAGTACAATACTTCCGGTTAATAATGGAAAATAATTTCATTCAAATGGCTGCCTCGGCTGGCCATGCAGTAGCCTACACGATCGGTCCAATTTTTAAGCACATTATCGATTGTGTGCAGCTGTATTTCACCAATGACTTCACAAATATTGTCCTTTAAAGCGTCAATTGTCTCTGGCTTGTCGGCGTAACACTTATCTTTGGCGGCACCCCACAAATAATAGTCCAACGGTGTCAAATCGCAGCTCCGAGGTGGCCAAACGACATCAGCTCTGCTGCTCATAATGCGCTCTTCAAAAACAGGGCGCAAAACATCGAAAACAGCGTGCGGGTTTTCTGTACCCCAAATGCGACAATTTTGGTTGTTTACATACCCGCCAAGATCAAAATGAGCTTCATCTGAAAAGATGATTTTTTTGACAAAATCGGCATCTTCGGTAAGTCGATCGCAGGCCCACGTAGCGAAGCGAAAACGCATTGGATGGTCAGTTGGCTTCAACTCCTGAACCAATTGGACTTTGTATGGCGTCATACTAAGGTCTTTATGCAAAATTCGAATTGAATTGATGTTGATGGCACTTCACGCACACTTTCTGCCACAGCAGCAATATTCTCGGGTGTACGCACTGTTTTTGGCTTTTCACGCTTTGGTTTATCGATGAGGATGCCAGTTTCTTTCACTTTTTTCACAAGATAACTAACATACGGAGCCAACGGTGCTTCTCTTCTTCCAAAATCCGTACGCAATTTTCGCACACATTCTGCAACATTACCATGATTTTCAAAGTAATGTCGCAATATTTCCCAGCGTTGTTCAAGCGTATACACAACCATATTCGTTCAGCGGAAGGATAAAACTAATTATCCGTCAAATCAGACATGAGCTTAGTGTTACCATTCACGAAATGAGCACTAGTTGAAAAAAAAAGTTAGATGGCGGACCCGTTACTATTATTATTGATGCATGCCAAAATATTTCTTATATCAATTTTTTCTTTTAAACAGTTTTCTTATAAAGAATTTCTTTTTATAATGACACATATGGAAAAAGATACGTTGGTTTTAAAACACTTTCTTATATGAGATGTTCTAATATTCGTTATCTACTGATACTATATTGGATTTATAAAAAATTATGGCTGGTCGAAAACCTATGTTGTTAGTACATTTTTCTATTTCTATTTATATTTACTAGTGTTCGCCTAGACCCCTTTCAGACTCGGCAAGTTAGTTGCGCAAGTTACTTGCCGACAACAACAAAGTCTGTACAAATTTTTTTTTCTTTACCCCGACCTTACCGCTTACGTCTACAAACTAAGAGTTGCGCAAGAGACTTGCGCAAGTAACTTGCCGAGTGTGAAAGGGGTCCTACTGGTCAAAATTCGACAATACATTTTTATATATATATGAAGAAAACATAGTTCATCTAAGTATTACTGAATTTACATGTTTCGAGCATTTTTTTTCGTCTTAGTGGATCGTTTTGGCGAGGGACCACCCTCCGATTCACATTTTATCTTGTACGTGAGTTAATTTAATTTTTTAAGTTCAATATAATATAATATAAGAAAATATCAATTGAAAAACAAAAAAGTATCAAAAAGTCTCCTTATATATTGTCATCCACTCAGGACATTGCATGTTTAATTTTATGTTTATATGTCAATATTAACGAAAATTAATCAAAGAACCAGATGTAGAACTAAAAAGTATCAAAAAGCTCCCCTTTACATATTCTTATTCACTCAGGATCATGCATGTTTATTTTTTTCCTTGTACAAAAAGTCAAATAGAGCCAGATGAAAAACAAAAAGTACCAACATTTTATAGGTTCTCATTCACTTAGTAACCTGCACATATAATATTATGTTTTTAAGTTCAATATTATAGAAAATTTTACAATTATCACATGAAGCACGGAAAAGTAAAAGAAAGAAATTTAATTTCCCGTATTTCCCCTTTTTGATACTTTTTTCTTCCCATAGAGGTTCGGTTGACAAACAAAGGAAGAAAGCGTTCTTAACTGTTTTGCCTGTGCCGATTTATACATACGAAAATTCGACCACCCTATTTTTTTATTATTTGATAATTTATGTGTTCCGCATATGTGTTAGCAGCAAATTTGCTTATAACTCTAAAACTATTGAACAGATTTTATATTGTGCACTTCTGTTAGTAAATACCTTTCAAATTAAGTATATTTTGTTCTAATCGGTTGTCATACAGAGGAGGAAAGTGTTCTTAACTGTTTTGACTTTGCCGATTTATATATAGATAATTAATTATGTATATAAATTTTTTTGAATAAATAAATAAAAAAATTATGGGCCGATCATAACGAAATTATGTAGAATCATTTCTTGAATTAAAAAACTAAATAAGGCCAAATTTCAATAGAGTTTTCTTTGCGTTTTAAGCTTTTTAATGTGCTTTTTGGAAGGCCTTATATGGGACCTATAGCAACTTATGATCGGCTATCAAAAACTTTTGTTGTATTTTTTCCCCCTTTATTTTACTAGGCCTATGGTAAATTATAATCCAATCTTCACACAGGTTTGGCAGTATGATTTATTGTCTTATAAAACGAAATTGTGTAAAATCTTATTTACTGCCCGACAAATAAATTTTTTCTGATTTATAATAATGCTAGTAAACCACAACAAGTCCTAAAAAATATATATCGCGGACTTAGGACAACAAGGTTCTATTTGCACCTAAACTACATGTTAGATAGAACCTTGTTGTCCTATGGTCGCGATACATGTACATCGTACTGGCTTTAATTAATACTTTTTCAATTATCCTAAAAATTGTTAAAGTGGAATAGTTGCGTTTTGTTATGGACCTCCACATACATATACCCATTTTGATAGTGGTGCCCAATTCTCATAAAAATTCTACAGCAGCGATTTTGACACACGTACACTATAATATAGATTGTGACGATGACGAACATTCGGCTGTTGTTTTGTTTTCATTTCACAAAGAGAATCGACGCAACTTTTTTTAAACTACACAAAATTTTAACTTCGTGTCTTCCTGTTTCTATCACATGCAAATAATTTTGATTGTGTACTTTTGGGCACCACTACTTTATGATGTCTAAGATACATATGAAAAAAACTTCACATGAACAAGAAACAAAATATTTCCAGAAATCAAACTATTTCTCAAACGACAAACGTTTGAAAATGATTTGAAAAGAACTGGAAAACGTAGCATTCTTAACAAAAATGAAAAATAGTTTTCGAATTCTTGCATTCTTGCTTGCCTTCTTACTCATAGTAATTAATAATTTAAAAATAAATAATTTTATATTAACCCAGCGGGAAATTTGGGTCAATTGGTCCAACAGACTGGTCCTGAGAGTTGTGAAAATTTAACAGGTACAAAGAGAAAGAACTCATGACCAGTGAAAGGAGAACCAATCATGTAACTGGTTTATGAAGAACAAAAAGGTAGACAAAGTAATGAATTATAGTACAGTTTTCACAGGACTTTTAAAAATTTGGTTCTTGAATTTAATTCTAGGACTTGTTTAATTGAAAAAATACAAAATTTTATTGAAATAAAACTACATTGTAGTAACTGACACTAAACACGTCAATTGAGAAAAGATCTGTGACTGGTCAAATGGTGTCAATTGACCCCCTCCAATGACAACCCCATGTAAAAGTGATAGGTCTTATTCATAAAAAGTGTTTAAACTACCACCGGTCTCTACCACCAAAGAGCTATCACGGGACTACTTTGGTGTCAGTTCGCTTCCCTCTAGGGAACTAACTGATCTGCCTAAATAAGAACGTCAACCCTTTTTATTAATACGAAAATAAATTTTCAATAAAACAAACCGACCGGACGATTTCGCAAATAAGATTTTCCAGCCAGGTGGTGTTACATTCGTGTTCTAAAGGTTTGATTCGTATACACTGTATGAAAATGAGAAGATTTGACATGAAAAAACGCTTGACGCTCTTATTTAGGTAGTTCAATAAGTACCCGTCTATATTGTGCAATTTATGTCGCTGCGTTTCTTACTTAATTGGCGAGAGGGGATAGAGGAATTAAAAAGGGTAAACAAGCGAGTGTACTCTTAGATTCGTTTTGTTCGCTTATTCGTTCAGTCATTTGACGAAAAATGTATGTATTTAAGTTCGGTCGCACAGAAAAAGTTGCTGCGATAAAAATCGCACAATATAAACGCAAGAGAAATTTTAAAGAAGAACTGGCAAAAGTTGGTGCGACAAAAATCATTTAATGTAAGCGGGCAATAAGTCTCTTGCGATGCCGAAGTCAATTTGACGTGGTTGCACATCAGTGTTGCCAGCACTTCACTACTAAAAATGGCAACATATTAAGTAAACAAGTATGAGTGCTATATTCGGCTGTGCCGAATCTTTGATACCCTCTTTCGACAGTTAGAATATTTCAGGCTTGGGCCCTATATGGAATCTGTAAATTATTAATTAAGCCTTATTAAAACGGACGTCAGTATTAAAATTGGTTGCGGTAAGTAGGTCTACATATCGCACATGATCAACAAGAGAGCATTAACTCAAATTTTTTTTTCACTTTTTGGTAAAAGTCGACGTGTAATATTTATATCTACTAGGGTATTCATTTAATCGGGCTTTTGCTTTAATCGGTTAATCGCTCGATTAATTAACCGAGGTTTTGGTTTAATCGGTTAATAATCGGTTAATATTGTTATTGATCGGTTAACCGATTAATATAGTTTTGTTATAAATTCAGTAATTTCAATAAATAAAAGTGCAAAAATTATTTATTATTGGAGTTTTTTAGTAAAAAACAAGTTAGAGTGCTATATTCGGCTGTGTCGAATCTTTGATACCTTCCACCGACAGTTCGAATGTTTAAGGAGTAATATCTGTATGATGTCTTTTTATTATTATTATCTTAAACTGTGACGATTTGTTATTAATTATGGTTTTAGGAGACTAAACTGTTTTCCGGGAGTAGGGCATATATGGGGCCTAGGGTAAATTATGTACCGATCTTCACGAAATTTCACAGTATCATTTATAGTCCTATAAAATTGTGACGAGCCAAAATTTGTTATGATTGCATTATTTTTTACGGTTTTAGGCGTACTAAACTGTTTTCCGGGAGTAGTGTTTATATGGGGCTTAGGGTAAATTATGGACCGACCTTCGCGAAATTTTACAGTGTCATTTCTAGTCGAATAAAACGGACTTGTGCAAAATCTTATGTCATTCCGTGCATTTTTGCATCATTTATGTTAGTTTTTGTAACAAAATTATCAAGTTTTTGAAGGTGGTGGTTCCACATTTTGATTCATAGCTCTGGTCCTACTGAACCGATTTTGCTGAAATTCAATCCCAAACTGCTTAGGATAACTACAAGCAATTTGACACCTAGTTTCTTTATTTCTTTTGAGTTTTTCGAAAGTGAGCGTGTTTTCAACAGACGGACAGACGGACAGACAGACGGACATGGCTAAATCGACTTAGAATTACTCAAGCATCCAGAATATATATACTTTATGGGGTCTGAGATGAATAATAAAAAAGTTTCACACGGAATGACAAACTTAGTATACCCTCTTCACAACTAATTGTGGTGGAGGGTATAAAAAAACAATACCATAACGAACAAAACAATTCTTAAACTAAAACGAGCAAACAAATAAGTAATAATATGAAAAACACATTTTATAATTTATACATAATAAAACTGTGAGATTTTTTTTATTAATTATTTCAATAGTTTGAGATTTTATTAAATAATCTGTTGGAAAAATAATTTGGTTTAAATGTTTAGAATTTAAGCGATTCTTTTCTTTAGTTTTGATAAAACTTGATTTGCATTATGCCATTACTTCGGCTAATTTTGTTGAAGATTGTTTGTGTTACAATCGAGAGCTTCTTCTATTGTCATCTGACTCATCCTGGCAAAGCTTAGCACCGAACATTATGCAAAAAATGAAATACGAACCCGTAGTTTCTGTTTCTGTACTGTATTTTAAGAATGTATTTCTCGAAGGAAATATATTGTAGGAAAAAATATTTTCCAAACAAATAATTAAAAACGCAAAAAAATATGTTATAATACTACAAAAAACTAAAAATATTTGTTACATCGGTTAATCGACTGAAATTAACCGGTTTAATCGTTAATCGAAAATTGCCAATTTTAAATTAACCGATCAGTTAATCGGGTAGTAATTAATCGGTTAACCGATTAACGGTTAACCGAATGAACACCCTAATATCTACCCGCTGTAAAAATATCGTGATTTATTTTTTACCATTTGGTAAAATAATTCTTTTCATATGCCATTAATGTAAAATTAAAAATTCTTTTGCTTCTACTGGAAATTTTGAGTTAATACGCTCTTGTTGATAAATTAAATTATTGACCGACAATCAGAAAACCTTATTCTTTTATTTCTAGTCATATAAAACTTAATTTGAACAAGTTTGAGGAAAATATCATGATTCGTAACAGGTTTAGCCGAACTAAATTTATTTTCGAGAGGGGAATTTATATTGGACCCATAGTAAATTATGGGCCAATCATTACAAAATTCTGCAGAGTTATTTTTGGTATTAAAAAACCTATATTAGAACAAATTCCGATATAACTATTAGTGAAATTTGTTATAGCGTTTAATAGTTTAAATGTTGCTTTCTACAGGCTGCTTAATATGGGACTTAAGTTAAACTATAGACATTATCACAAAATTGCATGACATTATTTCTGTTGACCAAATTTCACCACAATAACTATACCAGAGAACGGCTTTGTGCGATTGCAAAAAATTCGCATTCAATGAACAACATCAAATACACTCATTTGTGTTCATGCAATCAAACTTTCTCAGGCACACACATTAGTGTTGTTTTAAAATTCATTCAAGTCATGCACAGCGTGTTGGCTTTGCCATTTATACCATGTTTAGCTTCGTTCGTCAATTATTGCTTTGGTTAAAAACACATACAAAGAAAAATACACCAAAATCATTGCTCTGATGCCTATTCAGCAGTTGCTCTGTATGTAGTACGTATTTAAGTTTTTCATATGCTGGATTCGAAAGAAAAAAAATTTAAATGAAACTAAACGCACATAGCAACAAACAATTTCCATAGAGACAAGAAGACTGTTTTTATTTTTTATCATTTCTTAAAAAGTATTGTTGCTTGTTTCGCTTTTAAAAACTACCCTGCAAATAATATGACTAGTCCAAACACGCGTGTAAATTGTAGCCCACAAGGGACTAGGACTAGTCCAAAAGTAACCCAAACGTATGGAAAAACATGTGGGGGATTCACAAGGTGTCATAAAGTCATAAGTCTTAAAATAATAACATGAAAAAATACGACTGTTGTGAACAACCCCTCATAACTTAGTGTGCTATTTTGAATATAAATCAGCTGATTTAAAACAAATATAAAAAATAAATATTTACCTAACATCAAAATGTTTTTTAATTCTAATACATGAATTAATAAATTTAATTAGATCTTATGTGACTATTTTCCATTTTTAGACCCAAATCACAAATAAATTTTATTTTGTTTTCTTACCAAACATCAGGGTCCTAGGCCGATATAATTTGACGTCGCAAGTGTTTTGTTGCAAAAATTGCTAGCCGCAGGTTAAATTCGGATATTAGCCGGATAAAACTATACCATCTACGGCGACGGCTACAAAAACAACTACGGCTCGGCTCAGCCACTCAGCGCAGGTCTCTTCTGATTAATTACGACAGCACAATAAACATAGCAAGCAAAGTTCTATTTATTTAAGACACTTTCTGTTTACAAAGCAACAACAATTTTTTAAACCATTGTATAATGTTAGAACATTATGACAATATAACATGATAGCACACCTTGTGAATACCCCAATGGTCTATTTAACATTACGATGTCCTAGGGCAGGACCATATAACCCAGCTTTGTATTACAAAGGAGTAGTATTAAAACTATTCCATGATATACTCAAAAGGATTTGTTTTGAAGTCGCTTAAAAATGAACACATGTCGTTAAAAAACGAAGACATGTCGTCTCACTACAAACACTTTTTAACAATGACATGGTCCATGCTTGCATTACATCGGACTAGTCCAATAAGTAGTCAATTTGATCAAAATCCGGTGGTCCAATATTATTTGCTGGGTTAACACAAAAACAAATTGGACACAATAACGAGTTTATTTGAACTTATGCCTACAAGAATCATACCAACAAAGCGACTCGTACTCATACCAATTTACATTCGGCTTTGTCTCATCGGGTTTCCAAGGTAATGTGGGGATCCTATGATGCGGAGTCAACTAGGACTCTTCTGTCGCTATCGTGAAGGGACTGTAGACTTCTGATAGGTTTTATGACGGGTCATTGTTGGTCTGCGGTATACGCCCATAGGGGCGGTTGAATAGTGACAATTGTAAATTCTGTGTGGTACCAGGGGAAAAGGAGACGGAAGAGCACTTGCTATGCTACTGCCCGGCACTCGTGCGCTCCAGGGCGAACTGTCTGGGAGATCATTACCTCCAAGATCTCGGGGAAGTCTCTGGGATTGGGTAATTGGTAGGCAATTACTACTTGAATGCAAAAGCATAAAAATGTCTGTCATTTGACTTTGTGCAATTGTGTTACTGCGTGCGAAACAATAAATGAAAATAAAGCACTTTTAATAAAAAACTCACCCATGCACAAATCAAATGTGTACAAAACGATGTCAAAATTACCAAAGTTGAACTTTGTTTTGCAGGCATAGAGTAAATGTAAATTATAGCGTATGAATAAATCAAGAAAAATAGTGATTTTTGCAGTTTTCTGATCTATATCTGCATATGTTAAATTAGGGATCGATCTTCACAGTATGATTTTTAATCCTTTAAAACTGTGACGTAACAAATTTTATTACAATAACATCGTTTGTGACGAGTTTAGTGATACTAAACTGTTTTCCCAGACTAGGCTTTATATGGGGCCTATGGGAAATTATGGACCGCCCTCACGAAATTTGTCAGTGTGATTTCTTGTCATATAAAACGAATTTGTGGAGAATCTTGTATCAATCCGTTCATTTTGCCATCATTTATGTCACTTTTTATGTAACAAAATTATAAATTTTTAAGGTGGTGGTACCAAATAGGATTCATAAGACTTATTCTGCTGAACCGATTTTGCTGGACTCCAATCTCAAACTGCTTAGGATAATTAGAAGCAATATGACAACAATATTGTTCTTTTCTTTTAAGTAATTCGAAAATGAGCATACGGACATAGTTAAGTCGACTTTGAATCAGTGTTTGAAAGTAAACTGAACATTTTTTAGCGTTCGGCTCACACACCCGGAAACGATATCTATTTTTTTAGTGTTTGTGTAGACAAACACAACCCTTTATACCGTTCGTAACTATCAAGAAATAGCTGAACATTATATAATGTTCTATTCTTCGTTTAAAAAAACAGAACAATTGTAGTGATACTGTAGACAAACATTGCATTTTAATGTTCTAAAATGTTTCTTTTTTTTTACATTGATAAAGAAATAGACAAACAAATATTTTTAGCAACGACTGCAGCACGAACTTGTGCTGGGAAACTATCGATATTATCGATAGTCTTAAAATATCGAAAATATCGATAGGAAAAATATCAATATCGAAATTATTATTATTTAAAATACAGCTATGAAGACATGTAACAGCAGCTATACACACACAGCTTTTTCCGCAAGTTTTTACTTGCTATTATTAATACGCGCTGAATTACAGCAAATACATACAAACATGAATGGCAGGCAGGTGGTATGGATTGATTACCCAGCAAAAAAAGACATGCAAAAGAAGTAGTAAATGCATGGGTTCCGCGGATAATGCACTGGTTCTTTTTAGGGAAAACATGCATGATTTTAACATTAGCGTGTCGTTGGCGAGCATGGGTTTAAAAAAAATCGCAACTACGATACTACAATTTGTATTAAGTCTTTTCCTTCTCCTGTAAAGTAAGGAGAATGTTAGTTAGGGCTTTTCTATATTAAAGTAACGATATGTGCCTATAAAAACAGTTTGTTAACTTCTATTTCAGAATAAAAAAAATATTACTGACAATAATAGCCTGTTCATCAATTTCGAACGTTAACGTTCGTATAGAGAATGACATTAAAAACAAATACAAATTTTAGAATTTTGTTTATGTTTTATATATAATTTTCTATGCGAACGTTGACGTTCGAAATTGATGAACAGGCTGTATGTACATATTTTCTTATATTTATAAATTAATTAATTTGCTATAGTGCTTTTCGAAAAAGTCGTTTTCCTTGACAACAGAAGCTGTATTTTCCTATGAGCATTTTTTTTTCTTCTCCTTGCAAAAGTGATTTTTAGCTAATTTTAAAGCATCTCTAATCTCAGCTTTAAAGGACTTATCGGTACTTCCCTCGCAATATGTTCCAGCTGTAATTTAAATGTCAGAATTAGAATAAGATTTATTATTATTTTATTAATAGATAAAGTCAATACTTACCGAATAAAATATGCATAAATTTGGGAAAATTCAAAAGGCGCAATTTGTTGTGAGTCCCATCTAAATTATACATATCTAATATTTCTGGGGTTATGAGCTCTCGCAAACCTTTTCTTAGACCCCGTTGACCACAAATTGCTCTTATTGATGCGATCTATGTATGTTAAATTAAAAGAAATTTGGGGTGATAGTTTTATATAAAAATCATACAATTTTGGTATAACTATTTACTAACATATTCTTTCTCGTTTTCTTCATTAAGTCCATCTTCAACCTTCTTAAATTCATCAACAGATGTAATTGGAAACATTTTTGTATGTTTGGGAACATTATTTTTAAGGCAGCCCATCATAGCAGTGTTGTACGAGGCCGCCAACACTTGTTGGTACATCAATATTTTCACTTTTTAATATTTTTAATAAACTAGTGCAGCATTGTACAGATGGGTGGTACTCTATGAACCAATTTTTCAACTTTTCTCTTAAAGATTGCGGCAAATCTTGGGTAAAATGTTGTTCCAGATTACCACGAACTACTTCATATTGCAAAGATGAAGTTTCTTGATGTGCCTTTGTTGTCTTCGAAGAAATGGTTTTTAGCATAGAATCAATTTTTTTTTCATTTTTAAGGTTTCGTTGGAATGTACGAATGATGCTCGTTTTTTACTTACCGTATTTATCACTTTTTTATATATAAATATATTTTCAGCTCTTCTTTTACGTTTTAATGTTACACTTTTAAACACACGCGTCCGAATTTTTTAATAATTTTAAAGTTAGTGATATTTTCTTAGTCGCATCTGACCACCGGCATAAACAAAAAGTAATTACTTTTACTTCTTAAGTAGTCATGATCTACTACAAAGTGATTACTTTTACATTGTTTATACAATGTATGTATGTATGTAAAATTGAAAATTTGTTATCACAAAACCATTGATATTATTTACAAGTAATATTATTAATATTTAAATTTACAATTTTATTACTTTCATCAAGAATTTTGCAAACTTAACATATTGTTGTATGGTTACTAGGGTTTTTTCCATTATTCCATTATTTTATTTACCGTTTTCCCGGGATTTTTCTTGCGGGATCCCGGGAAATAAAAAATTCCTCATAATTTCAGAAAATAGCTATTTATACTTTGAAATTTAGTTTTCTATTCTCTAAAAATTAGCATCTGTGGATGGGTTGTGGATTAGATCAATTGCAAGAAGTGAGTACATGTATTTAAATCAATGTCTCCTGATGCAATAGATCTACTAGAAGCAGAATGGGCAGTGCAACAGTTGATAATTATTACATTTAGTGAAGTGAAGAGTTAATAAAGTACATTACTTCAAAATAAGATGCAGGCAGTAAAGTTTCATTGTCCATGAACAAGTCTTAAAAACAGGAGATACCTAAACATATCGCTCCTTTATTGCAACATAGTCATATCTACAAAAACAAACGACCTTGGCAAAATGCGATTAAAGTTTTAAAACTGTACCGATTTAAAGATATATTTTGGTATAACTTCGGTTCAGTTGGAGATATAATACGAGAAGGCATGAAGGAAAACTTTGCTAAAGTTACTTAAAATTTTGAGATATGACTATGATGCAATGAAGGAGCGATATGTTTATTTGGTGATAAACAGAAATTTTCAATTTCAATTTCAATTTGCGTTGGTTTATATACCCGTGAAGTGCGGGGAACCGAAATAAAATAACATTTTGGAAACTTGTGTAAGATACTACAACATACAACTTGAAAAACACATTGTCCTAAAGATTACAAATGGACCTATTGAAATGAAAAGGTTTGTAAGAAACAGTCCGGTTGATGCTTTTTTGCATAAACCTTGACATACATCTGACTGATATAGACGTTGTTTATAAAAAAGAAAAAATTGCTTCTGATTGTGTATCCGAAGCATGCTACAACGGTGCACTTTTAACTATTTGTCCAACTACGGTAAAAAATTAACGAAATTTTTCGGAAACATGATAATTAGTAAATAAAATCAGGAATTTACTTTTGACGACTTACAAAGCGCTTTGAGTGTATCAGAAAGTTATTTCCTAAGCCATTAAAAAATGTTATATATTTCTTTAAAGTATTTTATCTATTTTCAAAAGATTTTGTTATTCGTGCTTAATTCCCAGTTTTTATCATTGATCATTGAATTAAGCACGAATAACAAAATCTTTTGAAATTAAAATTTTGTATTCCCAACATTGAAATTACTTTTTGATAATAAACAGGCAAGTGCACCGCCTAAAAAAACACTTAATTGACAACATCTTTTGTAAGTTGTTGTTTGTTTTTATTTTGTTTTTCTTAACCTACTTACAACTACAGTTAATGTTGAGAGAATTTCAACTAATTGTAGTGGGGAATGTAAGATGAGATAAACCCACTGTTTATTGTTGATGTGTTTTGTTTAAACTTTGATATTGTTACAAGTAGAACTGTTGCTATAAGTCTTATACGCTTAACAGTTTTATTTGGTTTAATATCTTTAGTTTTTCCAAAATCTTTATGGATGAAGTTTCCTGATGATCTGGCCTAAGCAACCAGTGAAATGCGCATAGGAATAGCTTATCCCATCAACAATAAATTTCAAGTGTTTTTATCAATGATAAAAACTGGGAATTAAGCACGAATAACAAAATCTTTTGAAAATAGATAAAATACTTTAATTTTGTATTCCCAACATTGAAAGTATTTTATCTATTTTATTAATTAACTTTTTGATTTCATATCTTGAGTACCTTAATTTTTAATTTGTTTTTATTATTGTTTTATGAATTATCCAGAGCATAATAATTTATTTTGTTTTTATTATTGTTTTATGAATTATCCAGAGCATAATAATACTGAATAAAAGCATAATAATGGGGAATAAAGGCGTGAGGTAATAATAATTCAAGTTCCTATTTCAATCTTCAATTCATTTTGAACCATTTCTTTTACTTTCTTTGTAAACAAGTTCCCTTACGTTTTTTTATAAAAGTTTTTTTCATGAATTAATAACAAAATTTACTTTGTATTATTTATATGGAGCGGGATCCCGGGATCCCGGGAAATTTAAAAAAATTTCCCGCTTTCCCGGGAATCGAAAAAGTCCGGGAAAAAAAAACTCTAATGGTTACTCAAAATACGAGTATATTTCTTGTAAAGTAGCTTACAAACAAAAAATGCTTTTTTTGGTATTGTTGTTAATATTAAAATTAAATGTACAAATTTTATACGAGTTAATCTAACTTAATTATTTATTTTATTGTAAAAATTATTCGTCACTTTTAAGTCCTTTAAGATTACCAAATTATAGTAAAATATTGCAATTCCCACATAAGAGTAGTGGGAGTATTGCACGCAATTTTCATGCGTTCACTTATGGAAAATATATTCGAATTTTGGAAGTCATTGAAAATGCATTCAAGTAAATAGGTACTAAAGAATTCATGAAAATAGCCCTTCTTCTTGAACAACTTCAAAATTTTTTTTCTGGGTAGCTGTGCTTTTTTACTGCTAATTAAAGGCCTTTAAGTCGAAATTTGTACATGTTTACATAGGGACTGAAATTTCCAATATTTTTGTAATGTTGCAAAAAAATGCACATCCAAATGCAGTTGCAATTGCGAGTATAGGACAAAACTATGAACGACCATTAGAGGATAAGTCCGCTAGATTGATTACCTTTTGGGTTGAGAAACAAAACCAATTTAGAAAATTATCTAGTGTTGCAATAAAATATCTTGTAGTCCCTGCTACGTCGGTTCCTTCAGAAAGGTACTTATCAATTTTTCAAAAACTGTCAAATAAAATAACGGTCATACGTTTAATAAAGTGATAAAAACAACGAACTGTAGCCTGATAAAAAACTAGTTTTCCTGACCAAGTACAAACATTCAGTCGATAGTAATATCAATAGTAACGATAGTGAAATCTGAACTACCGATAAATACCGATAGTAGAAAATATCGATAGTATCCCAGCACTAGCACGAACAGCTTGTGTCTGTATTGTAAAGGGTGTTTTTTTAAGCTAGATAAAACTTTAAATTGTAAAAAGTAGCACACAAAATTAAATTTTGATGAAATATTTTTTTTATCGTTTCAGTATACTCTGACAAATCATCATGAATAGACTCACGCTTGAACAACGCTACGAAATTATCCAAATTTACTTTGAAAATCAGTCGTCGATTCGCGCAACTTATAGACGACAAAATTGTGTTCAGCGATGAGGCGCATTTTTGGCTTAACGGGTTTGTTAATAAGCAAAATTGCCGCATATGGAGCGAGACCAATCCACAAGAGACCCTACAGACTCCATTACATCCAGAAAAATGCACCGTTTGGTGCGGTTTTCACGCTGGTGGCATCATCGGACCTTATTTCTTTAAAAATGAGGCCGGAGCTCGCGTTACGGTCAATGGAGATCGTTACCGCACCATGATCAATGATTTTTTGTTTGAAAGTATGGATGACATTGATCCGGAGGAGATGTGGTTTCAACAGGATGGCGCTACGTGCCATACGGCGAACGCAACCATCGACTTATTGAAATCAAAATTTGGCGATAAGTTGATTTCGAGAAATGGACCTGTCAACTGGCCTCCAAGGTCGTGCGATTTGACACCTCTCGATTATTTCCTGTGGGGCTACGTGAAGTCACTGGTTTATGCTGATAAACCAGCAACAATTGACGCCTTGGAGGCCAGCATTGTTCGTGTTATTCGTGACATACGGCCAGCAGTGCTCGAAAAAGTGGCCCAAAATTGGACGTCCAGAATGCGCTTCGTCAAGAACAGCCGCGGTGCCTATATGCACGAAATCATTTTCAAATGTTAATGTCACGTATTGATCTTTCGAATTAAAAAAAATTTTGATTACAATTTAATTTTTTGTGTTATTTTTTACAATTTCAAGTTCTATCGGGCTTAAAAAAACACCCTATATATGTTTTGTTTGTGTAACATTATTTTTTTGACTTCAAGGCAAATTGACTAGAAGGTGAGGTCAACTCTACAACTACAATGCTTCTGTGGTCGGATTGTCAAAAATATTGCTAGTAAAAAAAACAGGTTTGTTTATATAAAAAACTATATCATAGTTTTACTTTAATATGTTTGCCAGTGAAAATAATAAGGTTAAAGCAACCTTGTTATGATTAAACAATAGTTTTGTTGGAGCTGACCATATAGAAAGATGTCTTTTCTCTGTGAGTGGGGTTTACTTATATTATTTACGGAATGACAAACTTAATATACGCCAATTAACCATTTGTGGTGGTGCTGGAGGGTATAAAAACATAAAAAAAACTTTTTTGTTTTGAATAATGTATGTATGTTGTTTATATGTATGTATGTTTATTGAAGTGTAAGAATTTATGTGTGTCAAAAAGCAGAATTTGTGTAGAAATTAAAGTAGCAAAAAAGTTAACTTGAAAATTGTTCAAGTTTTGTTAATAACAACATAAAAGTTTATTTATGTAACTTTGTTTTTAAGAAAAGTTTTTACTACTGGAGTATTTATACAAAAACATTCTCACTCAAAACTATTCCTGCCAACCGTGAATATTTAAGTTATATTCACAAACTTATGGTTAAGTTCACCTACATATTCAGTCGTTTACAGAAGCTAATAAAATTAACGTTCGCATACACCAGCCATAAAACTTACAATAACATCCTGTTCACTCCCAAAGTGTCGAGAAAAGGGGAGTACACATTTATGCAAATGCCACAAGTAGTCATGTAAGATATTCCAACCACATTGTAGATACCTTTGTGAAACTAATAACCTGCGAACTTCAAGGTTATTTAAAGCTAAATTAGGTGTAGTTTGCACAAGTTCGAGTTCACAAACTACGAATTTGTACGTGTTTATAATTTGTAAAAAAAAACCAAATTTTTTTTCCGGATAAATTTTGACATAGAACGCGTTACACGCAGTTTCGACATAGAACGCGTTACACGCAGTTTTTATGTTTTTGCAAGTTTGTAATGATTATTATTTTCTGAAAAGATGGATTTGTTTTTGGAAAAAGAAGTATTTTAACTTTTAGTCAACTAATTGTAGGCTTTGTGAATTTTTTGGCCGTATTAAATGTATGTATGTATATAATTTACATAATTATGAACGAAATTGTAAAAAAAAGTTTCATATCGCCTGTAACACATCAAGATATGGCGCTAAGTAGAGTTCTAATGAATTTCTAAGATAATCAAGCCATGTCATTTTGTTATTTTTGACCTGAAAGGGTTTAATATGGAAATGAATTTTGCCTAATTACTTTTATACAAATGTTAAGTTTGATGTAAATAACAGGGGAAATCGATTAGAGATTATAATAGACGTCGGCATAAATTCCAGTCAAAATAGGAGTTACTTTTACAATATTGTTATTTTCCAAGTCGGAAAAATTTGCTGAAAAGTTTGGATATACCAATATAACTTGAGAGTAAATAATCCACAGTTGAATTTGCAATATGTTTTCTCAATTAGGACCCAGTGTTGCCAGAAGTAGGGGGAAATCCCTACATGTAGGTATTTTTGATACTAAAATAGAAGCGTAGGGAAAATCGGACAGATTTTTTATAATCTCCATAATGTAGGGATTTTTCGTCATATCGCATAATTTATGAAATAAATGCAGAAAAAAAAAATTTTTTATTGATATTTTCCTGTCCAAAACGGTTGAAAATTTTTCTTTTCACTAAAATCGCTTCAAAATATAGGTATTTCTAGAGTTGTTTAAAAAGTTGGCGACACTAATGTGTACGTATGTATATGTTTTTCTAAGATATCATTCAGTGGGCACCAGAGAACTGGAAAATCCACTATTTTTGTTGATTTATTCATACGCTTAAATTTACATTTACTCTATGCCTGCAAAACAAAGTTTAACTTTGGTAATTTTGACATCGTTTTGTACACATTTGATTTGTGGATGTGTGAGTTTTTTACTGAAAGTGCTTTGTTTTCATTAGCTGCGTTCGTTTACCCCAAAATTTGTACAAATTTGTACTGGATTTTACTGAAATGCGTTCGCGTACACATAAATTTGTAAAATTTTTATATTACTCACCCACTGGATTTTACTGGAAAAGTAAACGAACGCACATATTTATTGTTGCCCACGCAATAACACAATTCCTCTAAGACAAAAGGCAAACATTCTTATGCTTTTGCATTCACGTAGTCATTGTCCACTCGATGAGGCAACGACGAACTAAATTGGTATGAGTACAAGTCGCTTTGTTACATTAACATTAACAGCAATAACAACAATAACAACAATACATTGTATGTACAGAACTACTGTACTTTTTAAGAAATGATAAAAAATAAAAACAGCCATCTAATTCAATGGAAATTGTTTGTACCTAGTGCGTTTGCGTTTCATTTAATTTTTTTTTCTTGTACTACAGAGCAACTGCTGAATGCCTACATGAGTAATGATTATTTGATTTCTGGCTTTTTTGTTTGTATTTTTTTTTTCTTTACCAAAACAATCATTGTCGCACCGAACACACAAACATCTTAATTAAAAAACGAAGCTAAACGATGGTATAAATAACAAAGCAGAATGTGCATTATTTAAATGACTGCAAACCATCAGCGAATGTGTGCAGTTGCGCAAGTTTGATTGTATGACCGAAAGCGAGTGTATTTGTTGGTATTCATTAAATGCGATTTTTTTGTAATCGCACAAAGCCGTTCTCTGATGGGCACATACTTAAGATGTAACTGTTGCGCAACCGTTGAGTGTTTTTCATTTATTTTAATGACAATAATGCGTAAGAATTTTTTTTAGGCGATTTTTTTTTAAACGTGTAGGGAAAACTCGGATTTTTTTTAGCATGCGTAAAAATCCACTGGCAACACTATTAGGACCTAATAAAAAAAAAACGTTTTCAATAAATATTTTATTCCTACTGGTACCCCTAGAAATCAGAAGTAATAATTGGCCATTTAAGTGCCAATGTTCAATAGTCACACTTGCCTGATCAGCCAGAGCTATGTTATCTCTATATATCGGGTGATTTTTTAGCTATTATCCTTTTGGCAAAACTGGTTTAAACAGCTGACGCACGTTACGTGTTTTGTTTCACTGTCAAACATCTTCAGTTTGGTCTATAATTTAACCATGAATCTTCTTACAAACGAACAACGCTTGCAAATTATTGAATTTTATTATCAAAATGCGATCCACTTTTTTTATCGAAAAATTGTGTTCAGCGACGAAGCTCATTTTTGGCTCAATGGGTACCTTAATAAGCAGAATTGTCGATTTTGGAGTGAAGATCAGCCAGAAGCATTGCAAGAGCTACCAATGCATTCAAAAAAAGTCACAGTTTGGTGCAGTTTATGGGCTGGTGGCATCATTGGACCGCACTTCTTCAAAGATGATGCGAATCGTAACGTAACTGTGAATGGTGAGCGCTACCGTGAGATGATATCCAACTTTTTTTTGCCCAAAATGCAAGAGCTTGACTTGCATGACATGTGGTTTCAACAAGACGGTGCCACATGCCACACAGCACGCTTTACAATGGACTTATTGAGAGACGAGTTCGGTGAACATTTTATTTCACGTTCGGGACCGGTCAATTGGCCACCTAGATCTTGCGATTTAACGCCTTTAGATTATTTTTTGTGGGGCTATGCTAAAGCTCATGTCTATACACACATGCCCGCTTCAATTGACGCATTGGAAGACAACATTGAAGCATTTATTCATGAGATACCGGCCGAAATGTTGGAAAGAGTATGCCAAAATTGGACTAAGCGGATGGACTAAATAAGGCGCAGTCAACATTTGCATGAAATAATCTTCAAACATTAAATTAAATTATATGGACCGTACTATCGATTCAAATTAAGATTTCATGCATTTTTCTGAATTTTATGTGTTTTTTTTAAAACTTTCCTATAGCTCTTAAAAAATCACCCATTATATTCCAAAAGTACAAGATGCTAAGCCGCGTCCGCATGTTGCTTTGGAGAGCACCCCTTTAAAGTCATGCGAAATAAGGCCATGATGGCTTTATATCTCATTCAATAGGGAGATAAAGCCTTTTGTTTTTTTCCCCCATTTGAATGGGAGATAAAGCCATCATGGCCTTAGCTCACATTAGCGATATTAGAAAATGGCTTTATCTCTCATTTCAGTTTTGAAGAACTTTTGCATTTTACATTGATTAATAGTTTTCTTATTTTTATAATTAAGAGTCTTCCCGGAGACACAAAAGTTAAGTATTGAAATCTGGCTTCGCATACTAAAGTTTTTCTGCGTGGCGCTTAAGGGTTTGCTCCTCCAGTAGGACACGGCAGGTGGCTTCGCTGAATAAAGTTTTCCTGCGTGCGTCACAACAATAAAAAAATGACTTTTCCCGGAAACACTAAAGTAAAGTAACAATATTCTGGAAAAATATGACTTTATCTCACATTTGCGAAAAAAAAAAATATGGCTATCTCTCATTTCGCAAAATTTTAAATATGACGTAATCTCTCAATGATTGTCTAATAAGGCCATTATGGCTTTATCTCCCATTCAATTGAACAATAAAGCCATCATGGCCTTATTTCGCATTACTTTAAAGCACCCCCCCCTGCTCGGGAGACATATGATGTGCAAAAAATATGTTTAATATTAAACAAGTAGTTGATGACCCTTTAGGCTTTTTGGTAGTGAGCTTGTCTAGCAGTGAGAGAATTGCGGGTTCGATTCCCGCCATAGAAGAAATCGATATCCAGTTATCTCAGTAAATTGTGAATAAAATCAAAAGTTTTGCACCGATAACAATGAAATAAACCTAATTTTATTAAAAATATGTTAACAAATAGAAACTGGGAATTATCTCCTTTCGTAGGTTACTTTATATTATATTCAACATTTTTTTTTTTTTTTTAATTTTCGAATTTATTCTATGAGTTACATTTCAGTTATGTATTTTATAAAGCTTTTTTGTAATAGTTCTATTCCTTAAATTTTTAGGAATGACTTTTATACACTACCAGACTATTATATTGTATTTTCTTGTTACATTTTACCTTAGCTATCCTTTGGATAGCAATGAAGTATATTGTATGTACAGAATATAAAATTTTGGAGAATTTTTTCTGTGTGAAATTCGTTAGTAACGCAATTAACTAAATTTCCTTTGAATGCACCAGTAACGCACTAAACAGAGATTCTTTTAATGCGTTTCTGGCTAAAACGTTTGACTTTAGGCATTTTTCATGAATACATTTATTCGTGATTTCCTTTTGGAATTCATTTGCATTTTCTTTGAAATTGATTGCTAAATGTCAAATTGTAGCTGGTGGCATGGCTTGCAACAATAAACGTTTCGTCTGAACGTGTACAAGATTTTGAAGGGACTCCAAAAGAAAATAAAAATATTGTTGCAAGATTATGTCGCAAAGTATGAAAAATGTAAAATAATTAATATTTAAAAAAATGGCCTCTAAATTAAAGGAAACTACTTTGGTTTTTTTATCTTTCGTAGTTTTTACTGCTTTACAAAATGAGAATCGGTAGAGTGTTTTTGATAAGGACACAATTTTATTTCGTTCCGCTTGCTTCCGTATGAAAACATTTTGACATTGTTTTATATTATTTTTTTACTGAGCCCGAATCAAAAGTATTTACAGCACTCTTGTCAAAACAATTTTTAGTTTATAATTTCTTAAACGAAAATAAGTTTCCAGGATAAAATTCATAACAAAAGACTATTCATAACTTTTTTTATTAGCATACTCTGGAAAATTATTGAAAGGAAATGTACAAAACTTGTAAAGAGCTTTAAAACTACACAAGAACTTGTTGCTTTAATATTTTATAAATAAAGTCCTGTCAAAATGTATAACGTTTACCATATGGGTATGCCCATTGAAAAAGCATAAGTAAACAAAATAGAATTGGTCCTGCCTTTGGGAACAAAAAAAATTTTTTTAAAAATAAACATCCTGTGAGCAATTTTGTCTTGACTTATCTATGTTTTAGGTCAGGCAGCTTTGTTCAAAAGCCATTTGGACAGATCGGTGGTCTAAAAAATTTAAACAATTAAGGCAAACGAATGAAAATAAGTGCATCTAATAACAAGTAAGAGTGATAAATTCGGCTATGCCGAATCTATTATACCCTTCACAATGGTGCGCTAAGAACAGAAAGTTAAATAAATACTTTTCTTTAGATATCAATAAATTTATTTTGTGACACGCCCACTTCTCCAATTACGCCCAAATTTTGATAAATATTGATAACCAAGAATTCTGTAATGTCTTTGTACGGAAGGCGCCACGCCTACTTCTCCAATCCGACACATATTTTTAGAGAAGTTGTGTATAAATAACCCAGCTATGTGTACCATATTTAGACAATTGTTCTCTTACCATTCTTGAGATAAAGATAAAAATCTGGAGACTTTAACTTTTTTTGTTCCCCAGATATACAGAAACTTATAATGTCTTTGTATAAGAAGTGCCACGCCTACCTCTTAAATTCATTCCATTTTGTAGAGAGGTTATGTATTTCACCATTATGCGATAATAACAGGAAGTAATATAAATACCGTCCTTTAGATAGAAATTAATCAACTTAATTCCAAGCCCACTTGTCCAATCCCGCTAACATTTTTTCGTATGTTGTGTATTGATAACCAAGATGCTTGTACCTAATTTTAAAACTTTGGCTCTTGCCGTTCTCAACAACAACAAGGGATTTTTGGGTAAAATTAGAGGCAGTCGTGGTTTTTTGCTCATATCTCAGCCATTTGTGGACCAATCAGCCGAATTTTAATAGCAAGCAATTCCCCAATCATATCTGGGGTATTCGAAAAGCCCATTTCGACGGACACACTGACACACGGACATCGTTAAATCAACTTCGCTTTTCATAAGGACCCAGAATATATATATATTTATATAGTTTATAGGGTATAACATCAATAGTATTAATATTTTACCTTCGGTGATGGGTACAAAAAGAAAAGGAAATTTGATGAGGTTCGTGCATTTATTTTTTTGATGACCAAGAAGAAGGAGTGAACATGGCTTCTGTTAGGCGGCACTGGAGAAGCAATTCTGTGGTTAAAAACAAAATTTCTACCTTAAGAGCATATTTTCATGTTTGAAAGATGCTTTGTCTTATTAAGTAGAGACTAAAAAAACTAAACACAAACTCTTCGGTTAACCTCCATATCTCCACTGTTAAAAATTTTTGGATTAAATTTGTTGGGTAAGAAAGTCAAATTGGATATACTTAGGCACATTAGGGTGGATGAGCTTGCTGGACTTGGCACTTCCCTACTTCTCTGGATTTGAAAGGCGTTGGGGTGCCTTCGTTCTCCTGCAACCTCATACTTCGGCGATCGACTATCGATATTGCTAATGACAGATAGCCTGCTCTGAATACTAGAAGTATTATTGCCAGGATATTGTGCTCTAGCAAGGATGACGGGCAGACTTTTGATAACCAGAAGGGACGTTCCAGGGCAACTGTTGTCACGGGACACGAACTTGTAAGTAGGCATGCACAGCTATAATTGCTGTTGCAGCTGCGATGACGAAAATGGGGAGGTAGACGTAAAAGACCTTTACTGTCCGCTACCCTTCGTGGATTGCTTGATATCTCTAGCGTTGAATAGGTGCGCATTTTCGTTAGAAGTTCTAGTTGGTTCTAGGTGGGGGCTTTTTAGGGGAACTCCATGGTATCGCATTGGATATACATATAATGGATATATGGGAAATATTAGGTCTAAGTGTTTCAGACGATTACTGTCTCGTGGTAATTTTATCCATTTTGTTAACTTAAACAAGAAATAAGTAATACTATTTCAAACATTAAACAAAAAACGTGCTAATTTTAAGCTTTTAGCGCCTTTTTATTTTAAAAGTCCACACAGCAACGAAAACTTTATGGCTGGCTTAATATAAATTGATTACTTTGATGATGTAGATTTTAGTTTCCATCTATAATCGATTTTTGGCAACTGGCAACAGGCAACTTAATTAAAGTTTGGTTGCCATACATTCTTGGCCCATTATTTTTGTTTGGGAAAATTTTTGTATAAGGTTTTAATTATTTTTTAAAAGGTAACGTCTAACATTTTCTATCCTAAATGGATTTACCCATATCCTTCATTATACTATATTCATTAGCAAAAATTTTTAGTTGAATTGTGAAAGTTTTTGACAACTTTTTTTTAAATGTCTCCTGTATGTCCATCTTTTACATTTTTTTAAACTTAAAAACACTAAAGCTGCTATTCCTTCTTCCTAAGTACACATGTTTCCACTCTAAGCACTTCAAACTTAAAAAAAAAAAAAATACAAAAAGCCAACATTTTATTGTTACTCGTACTTAATAGAACTTGGCATAAATTAGCATTAAATTTAACTTCACGTCATGTGGGGTTTTTGTCGTAGACAAGAAAAGTACAAAAATGTTAAAAAAGTAGAAAAAAGCAAAAAAAAAAAAATAATAATAATATTAATATTTTTATGCCACCGTAAATGGAAAAAACCGTAAGCAAAAATATGAAAGAAAGAAGAAAAAACTTATTATATAAATCACTTGAAAAGACAGTAATAATATGTAACTAATGAAGGAAATTTATGAAAGTTTTTGGGGGCAGTGTTGTCAGAAGTATGGGGAAATATTATAACTTCTTAAAACTTTTTTATTATAATTTTTTTTTTTTTCTTTTTTTTCAGTATTTTGTAAAGACTTAAGCTAGATTTACACGATTGAAATTTTCTTCAAAATTGCTCTTCAAAATGCTTCAAACTCGTGTAAACAGCAAAATTTTGAAGAAATTTGCTCTTCAAAATGCTTCAAACTCGTGTAAACAACAAAATTTTGAAGAAATTTTGCTGTTTACACGAGTTTGAAGCATTTTGAAGAGCAATTTTGAAGAAAATTTCAATCGTGTAAATCTAGCTTTAGGGAATTTAAAATGAAGCAGTACTCAATTGAACAACGTTCCCAAATTGTTGAGCTTTATTTTTCAAATCAACGATCCATTGTTTTGACTCAGCGTGCATATCGTCGTTATTTTAATGTGCGGGTTGGACACTCAGCGCGTTCATCGGATTTAACCGACCCAGGCTGTTTTCTTTGGGATTATTTGAAAGGAAAAATCTACATTAATAAGCCTAGAACCCTCCAGCAATTAAAAAGCAATGTACGCGACGAAATAAACAACATAACACCTGAAGTTTTGCGAAAGGTTTTGGAAAATGTGTTGGAAAGAGCACGAATTTGCGAAGCAGAAAATGGCCACCACTTGCGAGATATTATTTTTCATAACTAATGCTAGGAACACAACTGGGCCGAACGACGAATTTCGCCCTACACGACGAATTTTTTAGTAAAAATTCGCTGAGTAAATTCGTCGTATGAAACACAATAGCGACGAATAACTCACAGCTTTACTAATTGAAAAGTTCTTTGCTGTGTGTGCAAAGAGAGAGATATTGTGTGACCATATAAAAAAATTTACTTAAAAAACACAAACATTAACGAAACCACAATTAAAAACTATTCTTATAGAAATCTTCTTTGTATATTTATTTTAAATGCGATAAAATAATAAAAAACAATTATAAAAGTAAAAAAGTAACTTTATATACTAAAATACTTGAAAACTAAAATCAAACATGGTCACCTGGTACTGATTTGTTCGTCGTTCGCCGGCGTATGAAATAGAAATAAATCTATTGCAAAGTCGCCGCGTATGACGAATTTCGGCCGACGCCATGATTGTGTGTATTTTCATATACACAAATACGTTTTATTTTTGGCGACGGATATTCGCGGCCAAAAATTCGTCGTTCGTCCCAGTTGTGTTCCTAGCATAAACTAAAAATATTCCCTATTTATATACTGTATTAAAAAAAAAAATTTAATAATTATTTCTTAAATAAAAAGTTATAACAAATTCAAACCCCTTCGTTAATTTTGGGCCACCCTGTATGTTCACAATTAGGTTCTTAAGCGCGTTTAAGCAAATCGAACGTGATTAAGCTCTAATCACATCAAATTGACATGATTACAAATAAATCCCTTCATTAATCACTTAGAATCCTCTGAACATACCTTAAACTGAGTATAATGTAGAATCGGCCAAGATGAACGTGTACAACCGACCACGATAACTTCTTAATGTTTTAACTTTTTTCGTAAAAAGTTCATACATTTTCACAATTTCATCAATAATATGTTTGAAATAACCTTCTGATAAGATAACTTAAATTTCAATCTTGAGGTCTTTTTTCAATTTTATATAAAACTTTAAACGTTTCCATATTTTAACCATTTCGTCACTTCTTTGAGGGCCTTCTTCAGGGGTTTTTTTTTCTTTCTTATTTAATTTAATTTAAACAATATATTAAAATGACAAATGAAAAAATTTTTCAATTGAATAAAAAAATATTTTTCAAATCAAACTTGATCTATTATAATATAAATAAAGTTTTAACATTCCTTTCTATTTTTATAAATAAACAGCCGTATTCATAAAAACTTATTGATGATTAATTAACCGTTTTTAATCAAAAATTGCCAAAGTTGTATTCATAAACGAAAAATAGTCTATTGAACCTTTAATAAACCATTCATAAAGTAAGAACATTTATTGTTGGATTTGTCCTTCTTTAAACCAAAAATAAAATGACATTTTAAAAAGTGTTTGCATTTTATGATATTATTTTTGTGAAATATGTTGAAAAAAAAATGACAAAAATGTTTTATTTATTAATATGGACATGTAAAATACATTTAACTATTTTTTTTTTTTATTTAAGACAACCAATTTAAAGTTATATTGATAATTATTTAAAAAAAATTTATATGATTTAAATGAATATGTTCAGGGGCAAATGCAGATATTCTTTTTAATTATTTATTAAATTATTGCAACTAGTTGTTTTTTTTTTAAACAACAAATTATTGTTCAAAAATAAGAAAAAATATAAAATAAACAAACAATAATAATAGTGATGTTAATAAAAAGTAAACAAACTTTTTATTCGAATACTTTCTTATCGTATATTTAAAAAAGGCTCAAACATAAGTTTTTATGATACCTTTTGGCAACATTTTGTTCAGAAACTAAAATAATATGTAGTTTTATTTGACAAAAACAATTTTTAAGGTCTACAATTCAAAAAAATTTTCAAACAAATTTAAATATACACAGAAAAAATTCTCCCATATTTTTTACCAATTAAAGCATTAATCAAAAATATAATCAGTTTTAATTAAAATTTTAATCAACTGAATTAATTATTTAATCAAGTAAATTAAACGTTTAATTAATATTATTAACTGGTTTAATTGATATTATTAATTTGTTTACTGGTGCAAATTTAATTAATTTTTTAATAAATATCACAAATTTTTTAATTGAAATCAATTTTTATTTTTTTTTCTGTGTAGAATATCAGGTGAACCGAATAGAAGTTTCATGCACCACTAACAATAAAATTGCAGCAAAATATAAAGAAAGTTGCCATACTTAAACAAAAAATCGCTACAAACAGTTAATTGTAAAAAAGCTGTTAATGTACGTTTATGAATACAAATTTTTATAAGGGGCTTATAAGACAAAAAGCGTTTAATAGTTATTACATACTATAAGCTTAAAATAAGAACTTTTTATGAATATGGCTGTAAATGTCTATAATTTTGTGCCACAATCTCAGTGTCTGACTTAAGGCCCAGTTAGTCTTTACTTTCTGTTTCTGTTCTGTTACGTGCCGTTCTGTTATGAAATTGTAATATTTACTTTTTCTGTAGCAACTTATCAGCCATTTATGACAAATTTATTAGTTTTGCACCGTACAGTCCGGAAAAAGTTGCACAGTTTTCCAACGTGTGTGCTGCACTACAAATTATGTGCATTCATTTCAAAGTAGCGAACTACGAAGAAGTGCAGCATACGCCTGATAACAACCCTGTGGTTGTATTTGATGATGGTACTGAAACCAATATTACTTAAATAGCGAATAAAATTCGCGATCAAATAAAACTAAGTTTATGCAATCTTCAATATGTTGATATATTTAAGTTAAAATTACATACAATAAATAAAATTCATTTAATATATTATTAAAACAAAACAAACTTAAAAAAAAAATAAATATGAATTTATGTACATACTGTCAGCGTCAAAATAAAGTGTACAACTGGTTTTCCAATATTATTTTAGCAAAAAATAATTAAAATTTGTAGAAGTTTATTATCATTTACAAAACCTTGGACAATGTTATTACAATTTAAAATTAAAAATTTGAAATACTTCAAAAACAACAAAATCAATATATATATATGGGTAGTTCCAAAGTGTTGAACGTGACAGTCGTACGCATCAAAAATGCAATAACATTTTAAACAACAAATACTTTTACGTTCTTTTAACCCTTAAATTAAAGCACTAAGAAAGCACTATTATCTATGCTTAAGTTTATGGGGGGTGCGATTCTAGGTCAAAGATAATGGCAAAAGAAGTAGCGGTTCGAACGTGAAAAAAATAGAAGTAGTTTTTGTGGCCATGTATAAAAAGGCGTTATTTAACGAAACCTGGCACAATTTTTTTTCAAACTACTTTCAGAATTTTACGTAGCAATGTAACATTTAAATGTCTTTGGTTTGATTCCAAAATCTTCTGTATTTTTTTTTGTTTAAGCCAAAATCTGGTTCGATACGTGACATTTCGAACGTGACATTTTTTCCATAATAATTTAACTGAATAATGATTAAAAAAAAATAAAAATTTACCGTTAATCCGAATAACACATTCATCTTTGAACTCTTCCTTAGGTTACAGACCATGTAAGAAAATTTTTTTGGAATAATTTTCATCAAATATCACCTCTTTTAAGGAAGATAATATTAAAGAAAACATACAATAAAACATTCTCACAAATAAGAAATTACGTTTTCGCAACTTTGCAGTCTGATTGTTTATCTAAGTGAACAAATTTATGGGTAAATTTAAAAAATTAGTAAAATCTAAATATTTCTCTATAACAATATCGTAAAATAATAAGCTTTTAATAACTTTTAAATTTTCGGTCACGGTGGACCTTTTGACGGAAATGCCCATATATGTGTTCCTCTAACTCCCATTGGAGCATAGGGCGCCAAAAACAAAAACAACAAAATCAATACAATAAAAAAACTAATATACTCCGTTTTAAACGCGTCAAAAAAAAGTGTACAGTTTTATAATACTAAGAAAAGTGAAGTGGCTAATACTTTGATTGATTTCTTTTTGCTTTTAGGACGGCTTATAGTCTCTTTGGCATCAATTCCACCCATTTTAAAGTTAGATCAGTAGACAATTTTGGCTACCCTTTCTGCAGAATTTTATTCAGAGAGTGCTTGCTGCTAATGTTTTTTTTTTTAATTTGTCTGTCCAAATGTTTTCAGATGTTTACTTGAGTTGATATCGAGCTACTATTGGGCTGATCCATCTGTTTTATGACGTTTTACAAAAGCTAACCCTATCACTCTTCACTTTAGATACTATATTTTTTTCGTTGAATTTCTTATTTCTACCTTTTATCACGTTTATTTTTTGTCCAACTTGCTTTTGTCACTTTTTGGAGCAACGTATTTTTCACAGATGACAGCAAGCTTGAAGTCTGATCAAAATTGGCAAAGTAGAAATTTAACTTTTTATAAATAACATAACCCTTTGTATATTGGAAAACAAGCTGTACACTTTATTTTGACGCTCACAGTACATACATACCAGAGCTGTAAATGAATCAATAATTTTTAATTCGTTACAAATTAGCTAAATTTTGAATTAATTCTTTTCACAGCAAGAAAGAATTGAATTAAATTTGATTCAATTCAAACGAATTAGGCAGAAATGAATTTCAATTGGTTTCCAATTCAAATAAATTTGTTAAAGTGAATTGCAATTCATTTTACAGATTAATGGCGTTTTCTTTTCTAAAAAAAGTGTTGCATAAGTATTACATGTGACTTGGCAACATTTTTAAATGCACCCCTAATTTTTAAGAAGTGTTTCATATTTTACGTTTACAAAAGAACACAAATTTCGGCATTAAACAATAAAGTACAACAAGCGCAAGGTAAATTCAATTACAGGTGGTGGCAAGACTAAAACAATCCAAAGCTAACAGAAACAATAGATGTTTTTTGTATTGCATTGTTAGAGTTTACGGCTCGAAACTTGCCACCACCTTGTACTGAATTCACCTTGATCTAGTGCTGCAGTCATGCCCCTTTAATTAAAATGAGTGTTGAACATGTAGCATTTTTTTTTAAATTTAAAAAGAGAACATCATCAGAAAAGAACGCCTTACACTTTTAAAATAGCACATGTTTTTTAGAAAAGAACATAAAAAATGTAAAAGGCAGAATAACTGCAGAATTTTACACAGAAAAGAAAACGCCATTAGTTGAATTGAATTGATTTTGAATTCATTCAAATGAATTAGAAAAAAGAATTAGAAATTCAAAAACGTACAAAACTAATTTCATTCTTTCTTCGTTTCATTGCCGTAAGATAAAAACTAAAGCGAAAGCAAAAAAAAAAATAAAATTTACAACAACTCAATACACAGCAGTAAGTATACGTATGCAGCACAAAAATCTACTTTTTTAAATAAATTTAGGAAAGTGGCGTTTGCAGCACAGAGCAATAATTTTTAATTTCAAAACAATGCGTAATGAATGTTCACACAAATTAATCTTTTTCTTCAAAACATGTGCCAGAAGCAGTGGTACAAAAAATTCTATCGGGTATATTTTCAGAGAACTTAATGTAAACCTTCATTGTCGTTATTCCCCACCACGACTTTTTGGCATTTGCGCCAAACCTATAACAAGCTGACAACCTGTTGCGAACTCCATTTTTCGATTATAAATTTTTAATATTTTTGCCAAGTTAAAACAACATTTTAGCTAATTTTATCATATTTAAAGCATTCTTTCTTCCAAAATCCTTTAATATATCTTCGTTTATTTATCTTGATCAAATTAATTCTGGCAGGAACACAGCATTTAAAGCAAAAATGCTAAAAATCACTAAAACTTTTCTTTCGCAAACAACAATTAATTTGTCTAGGCTGTGATTCCTTTTTTTATCTTATTTTTATTTTTCTAAGCAAAGTGATTTGTTAAGAATTTCATTTTGTTTTTCGTTTACTAGCTGTCGTCTTATTAAACAAATATTTAATCATGATCAAATTTCAGATTGCAGGTTGTTGCAAAATTAATTTATGGTGATGTTTTGTCTACGAAAAGGAAAAAAATCTAAAATTGTTTAAGTCAAAATTGATGTGAATTAATAATTATTTCGCCATTAAACATAAAGACATTTGACGTGTTATTAAGAAGAAATCAGATAATTTGCGCTGCAAGTTTAGATAATATCGAAAATTTGTGGCTTCATTTGCTATGAGAAATTTGTGTAGCAGAATAGTTTACATTTGTAAAAATCAAATTATAAGGTTCTCTTACATTAGGATTTTACTGATTTTTTTATTTGCATTAATTTCGTAATCGTCCTGACTTGCAATTAGTTTAAATTTTGCTTTGAGATCGCAGTAGAATCCATATTATGAAATTCTAGATTTGAAATTTTTTATTTTTATGCCGTCTTTCCTCTGCTTCGTTTTATATTTTATATATAAATATAAATTTCTCCTACAAACAACTTCAAGTTGAAAAGTGAGCATAACAAAACGATATTGCAGAGCATATGAAACACACCCTTGCAACCATAAACTCAAGAATTGCTGCAATAAAAGTTGTAAGTCTGGACGGGGACTTACAGTCTGAACGAGGACTTACAGTCATCCACAAAGCTTTCACGCAATTCTGACGAGGGCTTTACGAAGTTGGTTTTTCTTAATTCTCTTTTGAAGCAACTCCAAAAAATCCTTTGCGTTCATACGATGATTTAATGCCGCATGTTTTTTTTATTTACAGAAGGGCCTCGATTATATCTCAGTCGATTAACTGGCGATTAACATCAATGCACCGATTTAAACTAGGTTCACACTTGGGTTTTTAAACGCGTTTAAGCTAAATGTTGATTTTGCTAATCAAGCCCGTTCACATTACATTTGAGATGATTAAGATGACAGTTGATTAAGAAAAAACAAAGAACAAACAAATTTCAGTTTCTTCAAAGTATTAAAAATGTATTAAAAATACTTAAATAAAGTTATAAGAAGATTATTTTAAACATCTTAATGATGAAATTGGGAAAATTTATGAATAATTTAAGAAAAATTAAACATTAAGAGGAAATCGTGATCGGCTTTACACACGTAAGAGGTACGTTCATGGTGGCCGATTCTACATTATACTCAGTTCGAGGTATGTTCAGAGGTTTATATGTGATTTAGTTGTAATCATGTCAATTTAAAGTAATTAACAAATCACTTAAATGTATGGTTAGTCATCTCGATTATGATATGATTAGAGCCTAATCACGTCAAAGGGTCTTAAACGCGTGTGTGAACATAGCGCAAATTTTTTTTTTTTGTTTGTAACGATTACCTTTATTATGTGCCATTACCTCTGTTATCGGCAAATATAAAAAAAGTTTCTTTTACTTGAGAACAATAAAAAAAAGCGAATATAGGAAGACGGTGAATTCCCTCGCAATGTTCTTGAAGCATCTTTATTTTTGTTGTTTGGCCAATGTGAATGTTCATTAAATAAAATTTTATTTTAGCTAATACGGCCTAAAGTTCTTTCTATATGTTATTAAAAATGCATTTAATCCATATTTTCCATTTTATTTAAAGATTTACATATTTACATACGTAAGTCTGTTCTTAAATAATTTTGTTGCTTTATAAATATGTATGTTGTAGATACAACAATACATAATTGTTTATTATTAAATAAGAAACACACAAAAAACTACTCAAAATTGTTACTTAATTATTTGGGAAAAAAATTATGAAACAGAATGCTACCAATTCATACGTTACGGATAATCGAGGTCTGACTGTATTTTCAACCTGACACGTCAAAGTAATAAAAAGAATTAAAAGTAACAAGAGGAAATAAAATTATTTAAAAGATCAATATAAGAAAACAACATGAAAAACCAACAACGAATTGTTTGTGTTTATCCCTCTTACTTCTATACACAGTTCGCCCAAACCAAAAAGAGACGTTGAAAAAAAGACGCCGTAAAAGTCCTCGTTTGAGTTGGATGCTTAACTCAAAAACTTTCCATTTAAGATTCAAAAGAGACTTAAACCGTCCTTACTTAAACATTAGACAACCATAGTCTTCATCTTAGTTAACTTTCCTTAATGGGTTTAACTGGCAACAGTCTTCACTGACTGGAGTCATATCTTATTTTTAGGAAACAAAATGTTCATTTTAATAGTACAACATCCCAGAGCATCATCATCAGTTCTGGAGTACCGGAAGGCAGCCACCTTGGTCCAATCCTATTTTCACTTTTTATAAATGATCTGTAGAGTGCAGTACACAATTGTGATGTGTTAATGTACACAAGTATGCCGATGATGTAAAAATCTTATTAGGCTACAAAAAATCTTCCGAAATTCTCAATCTTCTACATCGTTGTGATAATTTTTAAAACTGGTGTAAAAAACCTCATAAGTCTTAATTTAACAAAATTCTAGCTTGTGCGTTTTTATAGAAAATGGAACTCTCTGGGTATCTATACGGTGACAGCCAACTTGAATTAGTTAAAGAGATTTTGAATCTTGACATTTTAACTCTAACCCTCCTGACACGGGTAGCCCGGTAGCCCGGTACCCGAACGAACTTTAAAGTCAAAAATCTCTTAAGCAATAAAAGATACAAGGTTGAGGTTCAGCAAGTTCCTTCACTCAAAAGAAAAATCAATCCATCCGTACTTAAATCAATCCGAAGCAGTATTAATAGTACGGTGAGTACGGATTTTCTTGAATAAAGTACAGAAAGACTGATTCTAGTATGGATTTTCAATCGCAAAATACTTAAATTATCCATATTCAATCACGATTTCGTACTTGAAATAATCCGAAAATGAGATTGATTTAAGTAAAACTCAGTGTAGCCACTTTGTGGGTAATTACCCGAATCTATATATATTTATAAAAAGAAGTGTACACTTTGATGTCACCACTAACTGCAAAAGCGGGTCGTTCGACTTAAACGAAAACTATCACGGTACTTTGGGGATAGTCTGTAGATGGTTTATGTAAAGTTTGGACGAAATCGGCCCAGTGGCTCCAGAGATATTGCATGTAGATTTTCCTATATATTATTCCCATATAAATTTCAACAAAATGGGTTTCATTATCCATATTATGATTTTTTATTGTTACCTGAAAAGTTACCAAATCGTAATGCCTAATGTGTACAATGACATTCGGAATAGATCTTAATGTATATATTTTATATCGCTAGAGGGCGTAACATAGGGCAAAACGGGTAAAAGCTCCCCCTCCCAATATTTTCTTAACTGATTAACCGATTTTCTTGAAATTTCGCAGGCAAATAGTGTTACATCTGCAATAATTTTTATAATTTTTATTATTCAGGGCGTGGAATTGGGCAAGAGAGGCAAACGCTCCCCCTCCCTATATCTTCTTAACTAATCAACCGGTATTCTTTAAATTTGGCATGCAGATGATACTGTAATATCTAAAGGAACTTTAAGATATACATGTTTTTGAATTTCCAACAATTAGGGCGTAAAATAGGGCAAAAAGGGTAAAAGTTCCATCTCCCTATGTATTCTTAATTAATTATCCGATGGAAGTTTCAAGTCTTGAAGGAATTAAAGGCTATACATTTTAACATTTACGGCGTAAAATAAAGGTAAACGGGTAAAAGCACCCCCATCCAATATCTTCTTAATTAATTAAACGATTCTTTTGATAAGTTTATGTATCTTTATTAAACGTTTTTTCCTCCGCTTATTCTACTTCGGCTTTGCAATGGTACACGATTGGTCGTTAACAAATTGATGAAAAACGTTACCGAAGCTACCTTTTTGAATGGTAAATTCCGAGACGAAAATGTTTTGCTGCCACGAACTCCGATGATTGCCACAGACGTCCCAAATTAATTCAAATTTCCTTTTTTCTGTTTGCGGCTTAGATTTGGCCACACCATGTTTTTCAGACGGACAATTATACGTGGCATGTTCTCGCGTCGGCAAGCTATCGAGCTTATTTGTGTTGGCTAAAGACGGACTGACAAAAAAAAAAATCGTACACGCAATTGCTCTTCTTAACATGGGGTCTTCACCTGACAATTTTTTGTTATAGTAAACGTCAAACTTCATATAAAAAAACGCTGAAAAAAATATTAGAGTTATTTATATAGACTTTGACGTTTGGTATAACAAAAAATTTTCAGGTGAAGACCCCATGCAATAAAAATTGATTATCTCTGTTTGATTTTCATACTTCAGGATAAAAAATACATCACTTTTTTATGTTTAACTTTTGAATATGTAACGAAAAGAAATAAATAGCTATTGTTTTTTTTCATCGCCGATTATGGTATAAAGCGCTCAAGTGAAAGAAAGAGGAATTTATTTTACTTGAAATTAGGTTTATGGCAAAACAACGTTTGCCGGGACAGCTAGTTAAATATAATTTTTACTGTCGTGGCTAGAGCATGGGTAATTTCTCTAAAGTGTAATTCAGGTGTTATTTGAAATTATTACTTCAGATACCCAAATAAAGGCAAGATTCAATTTCAGTGATGATATTTTTTTCTTTTTAAATATTGTTGATAAAAAATGCACAGTCTTCTGAACCAAAGTCTCGGTTTTTTTTATATAAAGGAATGGCAATGAGCATTTTGAACCTTCCCTAGATATATGCAACAAAATGTGCAAGTTAAACTCATAATTTTAGGAGTTTTATTTTATGTTTTATTAATTGTTTTCAAGCCTTTAATGTTTTTTATTTTAATGTTAATTTATTTTTAATTACAATAATGCATTAAACACATTCACCACAGCAGGCTACACGAACACAATACTACAAATGCTGCTGGCTGAAATTTTAGTCGTGTAGTCAGCTACTGAATTATTTTGATGACGGCAGCTACAATTGAAAAAATACAAACAGCTGTTTTTGTTTTCTATGTCTTTATATTTCAGTGGTGCCACTATAATTTTTTTTTTCTTTTATAAAATGGAAAAACATGCATAATTGCAGACTCTTATTCAAACTTAATTTAAGATTATCAACAAATGAATTTATTAAAAAAAATTAAAATATTTTAATTTTGTTGTTTTTGTAACTAATAAACAATATAATTTTAACGGCAGATTAAACAAAAAATACATATAAAATGCTTTTAAAATAAGAAAATTTGTTCCTTCAACACACGTGGTATAGTTCGTAAAAGTTTTAGAACACTTTGGGTGCGTACGTAAATGCATAAAAACTATGTATCACTGCTGCAGTGATGCAAAATGTTGTTGCTGATGCGTGATTACCAGTTGCAGTTGTGTTGCTGATACGTTGCACAACAGCTGTGCAAAGTTTGAATTTTTGAAATTTCAAAAGTTTAATAAGCAAAAATTAAATAATAATAAAAATGCTTTTTACAATAAAGATGACAAATTTAATTGAAAACAGTTTTCTTGTAAATGACAAGAAAATTAAACGATTTCTCTTTTGTCAAAAGTTATTGCTTCAGAAAATTAACTGAAGCAATAATTGCCAAAGTTTGCTGCAGAGCTGCGGCATTACTGCATAAAAACTTTTGAAATAGAGAGTGATGCCAAGTTTCTTACAAGTGATGCTTTTACAATCATTAAACTTTACTTCTGCGCAAGTGATACCCAACAACGGCATTTACGAATGTACCCTTTATCAATAACTTTTTAGGTAAAAACTGGATCTAAGAAGTAGTGGTATTATTAGAAACTACTTCGAATTGGCTTTCACTTGATCTTTAAAAAATTCCGATTTATTAGCCCGTTAAGGGCCAATTTAAAAAATAAATATTTCTTAAAAGATTTTTCTACACTTAAAATTTTGTCAATATACATATTTATTAAAACATAATATCTTTAGGGAAGAACACTTAATCTTTTATATACCATATTATTAGTAACTTCATCATATAAAATTTTTAATTTATTAAGCTTTAAAAAATTTTATTTTGAAAAATTAGTCAATTTATTTAAAAGTATGATTAAAAATATATATCTGGTAATAATTTATGTACTTCTTACATATTCATCCCAATTATGAATGAAAATTCCCCGGGAGTTGTCTTCCTTCTCTCATTTTTCCTATGTTAATTCAATTGTAAAAGTAGGAAAAGGGAAAAATTCCCGGGGAATTTATATTCATGATTGGCCTGATTGAATTATTGTAATATGTACATAAATAATAAGTGTTCTGCAACGCCGAAAAACCGCAATTCAGAAAAACTTTATTAAGCAAATATCTTAGGGTTAAATAATTATTGTTATATCGACATGATTTAAAGATAAAGCCAATTTTGTAAAAAAAAAAGTCAGCCACGGAGTATAAATATATAAAATTGGCTCTTAATTGGTTAATCGGTGTGCCATAAACGCCATGTGGAACACACTTCAAAGAATTTTCCAATGATTCCCATATTTTATAGATTCATTTTATACCTAAAGAGAAATGGATAAAGTATTTTGAAACTTTTACGACCTATAACTCCTGAACTATAAGCGTTGGCGCGAAAAACATCTTCCTATAGAACTTCTTTCAGGGATATAAAAAATTATATAAATAACAATTTGGTGTTGAGCCGAGTTAATATACTTGTTTCAAGCCGATTCTTTTCTGTTAAACAAAAAAAAAAAAAAAAATTTTTAAGCACTTATTTTTTAAATATTATTTTATATTAGCAGCACTTTTTCTGTTTTGTAGTGGACAAAAATAGAAATTAGTTTAATTTGACTACAACGACAAAATAAGCACAGACAACAACCTGCAGCCATGTATCCGTGTCGTCGTGAAAATAATCATTTCCATATGCACACATGTATTCTAGTTTTGACATATTGAAGTCGGTAGCTTGCTGTCTCGAATGTGTTTAAAGCATAAGAATGTTAACAGTTTGACTAATGTTGGTCTTCTTTCAATGAGATTGTTGTGTTTTTCAATTCTTCAATTCCATTTAAATCGGTTAATTTTGCTTCATCTCAAGTGTAATTTTGAATTTTGCTGGTGGTAACACTGGTGAAACTAAGACTGAATCAATCCCAAAATCCGCTTGATTCAAGTATTATAAAGTTGATTTTATCCTGAATTCGTGCTGGAAAAAACCAAAAAAGAAATTAGAAAGCAAAAGTTATTATGATTTATTTACTTACCCGTATTACACATTACACAATGATGAAACACTATCATAATGCCCGATATGGTGTGTGCAGCAAAGAATTTGAGTCTTGGAAACACTTAACCAAGGCCCTCAGTAAATTGGGTGATAATCAAAGAACCCATAAAGTTAAAGCAGACTCAATAAAATGCACTTACACTAACTGAAAAATTTGGAAAAACTTTATGGTGGTTTTTGTAGACATAAAACATGTTGAAGATGCCATGAACGCCCATAACTGTTTATATTAATTTAAAGCCCGCTATTTGGATTTAGAAGTCAGTGAATTTAGATTTGACTAATAATAGCCACTTTTATACTCTAAACCGTAAAGATATAAATTTAACAATTTGCGAAACATTATATTTAGGATCTCAGAAGGAGATATGTATTTTAAAATGAATGCCCTGCAAGTGAACAGTTTTTTCGTTGAAGTTTTGCTTTTCTTCATTTTATTTACGATAGGGGTTAAATGGGAATTATTTCGAAACTCTTTTTAAAACTTTCTTGACTCAGTTGATATATTGTTAAGTTTAAAACTAATTATTTCTATTTATTTGAAGTCATGATCCTGAATTGTTACTTATTTAGGTACTAGCTTTTGCCCTCGACTTCGTTTCCGTGAAAATTAGAGAAAGATTAAAAGAAAAATTTATCGAAATTTTATATAGTTTTCCACATCTGTACTTATTTTATGTTGTGTATTTCAATACACAAGTTTTGAGCTTTTCAACTGTAAATATGAATATTCCGGCCACTGGATCATAAGCAATGTGTATACCAAATTTATGAAAATGAGAAATATGTAGTATCAAAAGTACGTTCCCTATATTTTAATATGGCCTATGCAGGTGCTATCTCCATGCCAAATTTACTTAACTATATGAGGTAAATTATGCCTATCGCTTACTTTTTTGTAGAAATCGAATAGTAAATTTCACTGATACATTTCTATAAAACCCAAATCTAAAACTTAAACTCGACTAAAACTCTTACATTGCCACCTCAAATTTCCAAACGGACTTATCGTTTTTTTCCAAAATCCCCCACTGTGCGCTATTCTTCTGCTTTTTCTCGTTCCAATTTTCTTTTTTCAGTGCCAACAAGAGCCATGTAATGGCTACTTATCCTGCCTGGACCGCCTTTTTTTCCTCTGCGCAAGTGAAAGCTTTCATTCTATCCTCCTTTATTGTAATCATTGTGAATGCATTTACATAAGCAATATCGAGGAGATCGTCTTATTCTTCGACAAAATTTTCTTTATTTACCTTACGCGACAGTGCTCCTCTTGTTGTGCTCTTGCTCAATTTCCTCCACTTCTGGTACAATTCGCCAACTTTCTTTATGGCCAAAGAACAATTTGTGTTCGAAAGATGACAAACAAGGAAACGTTATTTTTTTAATGATTTTCTACACAAACACTATTAACGTTTGTGTTTTCTGTAATTTAGAAATGGCCGAGTGTAAACCGGATGCTAAAGGTAAATCCCCAGGACGTTTACTTAAGTTCAACACATAAGTGTGTTGAACAAGGCTCCGAGCATAAGGTATGGGTTGGCAGTTTTAATAGTTCCTAATCGCTTAAAGATGCCAAAAAAAAATTGGTAAAATTTCTTAGATCCTTTGTCGCCGAGATATTGATGTGGATAACAAAACAAACATTTGTCCAAAAAGCTTTGGAACTATGAGCAGAATTAATTCAAAGGTCTTTGGAGGCCAATAGCGCATTTTTACGCTTTTTCAGTTTTTTTTTTTATTTATTTTCTATTGAAAATTTTTTCACTTTTTTTTACCGTATGTTGAAATTTTTTTTTCAACTAAAATGTAAACAAATTTTGACATCAAACAATAATAAAGCTAAAAAAAACTTATCACCTGGGTTTATAAGACCACCTGTTATGAATTCGCCTTGATCTATATTGAAATATTTATTGTAAAGAATTTTTTGTTTGAATCAAATTTTGTTTTCTTCAGAGAAAGAAAAATTGTTAAACTTTTGTTTAGTATTCTAATTTGTCTTACTCCCTCTTAAATATTTATTTTTTGGTCAGACCCGCAATATGATTTCCACCAGCTTCTTTTTTATGTAGTTTCTTATTATTTGTTGACACATCATGATACTTTTTTGTTGTTTCCGGTGATAAATACTACTGTTGTCGGTGTTAATAGTGACAGCTGTAGACGTATTATGTTGACACATGGCTCACCTGTGTATTGTAATATGTCAAAGTCAAAGATGCTAAAAAAAGAACATTAAACTCAAGAGTGTAATAAATATTCATACATATCTGAAGCTTTATATCACACAAACAAAGAACACAACAAAGAAAGAATATACATATTTAAATGTTTTTTATATTCCGAATGTTTCTTAGGAGGCACCATTTTATCTCTTTCACATAGAAAACATTCAATGTTGCGTGCTTAGAGAACACATTGAACATTTTAAGCTTGATAAAGTTTAAATGGCCAACTTTAATATCATGAGTTTCGCACTTGGGCTAAGCAAATGACAGTTTCATAAAACTTAACAAGAAATTTTCTTAAGTTCAATATGGTTTGCCTTATATGATTTATATGAATTCGCACATTTGCATAAGCCAACGTCAGCACATTATGGTTGGGTCTTAAGCCTACAAGCAAAATGAAGTTCCTTGGACTTATCTTAATGATAATAATTGGCTTAATTTGTAGCTTTAATCTACTTCAGTGAGCACTTGGGCTGAAGAAACAATTTTTTGGGTCGCGGTGCTAATGGCCTTTACATGGTAATAATAATAATTAAAGTGTAAAAATGCTCGGTAGTGGCATTTAGGTGCAAAGTTGATCATTTCAAATTTAGTCAACGGATTCTCATTAAAATTGCAAATACATTTTGTAGTTTGACAGGTTGTTTTACAATTTTTTGTTACCAACACAAACGGGAAATGCTTTTCATTAAAATTTTAAAAATCGAGTGGCGCTTAAGTTAAGATTTGATATTCGTATTTGGATAACGAAATATGACGAAATATTAAATACAAAATGCCATTTGATATCAAGATGGAAATTGCATAAGATGAGTTCTGGTTATTCCATCAAAACGTAATGAAGTTGCATCCTGATGTAAATTTAACAAGCAGTATAGTTTTCATCTATTAATTGAGGAGGCCACTTTGATAACGGTAACCCAAATATTATCTAGATATTCCTTTTAAAACATTTTCATTCAAAATATCTCTTTAATTGCGATGAATTGCGCAACAATCTCTAATTGACAAATAATGTTTGTTACATACAAAGAACTTAATACGTATCTCTAATGATTTCTCAATAACATTTTGTTACACAGAAATACTTAAGTCCTCCTTTCAATTCATAAGTTTTGCTGCCAAATTGAAATTTTATTTTATTTCTTTGAATTTTCTTTTTTTTTTTGTGCAAAAACAAACCAAAGTCATGAAATTAAATTTATATAAAAGTACATTTAGCAAATTTTACAAGGGAAATATATTTGTGGGATGGTAACTGAAGGTGGAAAATTGAAGTTAAAGACTTTCCATTTATAATCATTTACTTACATACATTATGTCCGGTATTTTGCGTATGCAATTTTATATTGACATATTTTATGGATTGTAGTGAACAGGGGGAATCTGAAAAAAATTAGCCCCTTATTTGTAAAACACTTCACCACTCTTTAGATATATGTTTTAGTGGAGTTCAAAAATAATTACCAAAGCTCTTGCAACATAGCAAGTGCAAAATGGATTATAGTAAATACCATACCATTTTGCAAATGCTACGATACAAGACCATTTGCACAAGATTGTGAATTGAGCTACTGATCTGTGCAATAGAATTTCTAATTACTAATTAATAACGATTACAAAAATTCAAAAAAAAATAAAAATTGCGATAACTTAGCATTTGCAAAATTTACTATAATCCCAAAAGTATACTATAGTAAATTACTAAACCATTTCGCAATTACTGTGTTGCAAGACCATTCGCAATCATTTTTGAACTCCACTACAGTAATTTTGACTTGGCTGCACAATCTCCTTTGCACGATTTTTTGTGCAGGTAAATCAAAAATGCAGCTATCTTAAATGTATTTAGCTGCCATAATTTGCAGGTACGCAATTGTGGTTACCTGCATAAAAGTGCAGCTAAAGTAAAGTGTTCGAAAGAGGAGAAACAACGTTTTAATTAATAAATTGATAATAACAATGACGTTCGAAGAGCCTGCAGTCATTTGTTATGTATTTTTATAATGAACGAGGTAGCCAAATTGAATTGACAGAAAAGTCGCTGTAGTACAACGTTAGGAATAGCGCTGCAAGCTGTCAAAAGTTGAAAACGGCCGTTTCAAAGTAGTGTCAACAGAATACATAGTTGTAGTAGTCGTTGCCGTTGAAGCGCAATTTTGAACTTTGTTGCGCTACAGAGCATTCGTCAGTTGCTGTAACCACAACCCATATGCATAAATGTAGGTACATGAAAACAAAATAAATGAATTATAATGATACCAACTTGACTTGTTTGCGATTTTTGTTTTTATAAACAGCTAAAATTGGATATTTATGTGAAAAAGTGGCCATCTTTTTTTAATGTGTGCAGCTAACTTTGATGTTTTATATGAAAATAATTTAAACCTGCCCAAAAATATGAAAAATGTGCAGGTATATAAAATGCACGTAAACAAGGATTTTGAAGAATAATTACAGAAAATATGTATTTTGGGCAGTTAAGTCAAAGTGCAGCTAACTTAAATTTTTTGTATGAAAATAATTTTAAAATGCCAAACATTTTGGGCACTTGTCGTAAATGTGCAGGTAATGAAAGTGCACTAAAAAAAGGAATTTGTATGGGACTATAAAAAATAATGCCAAAAATTATAAATTTTGTGCAGTTAAGTCAAAAGTGCACGTAAATAAAAGGCAGTAAAGCCAAAACTACTGTATTCAAATTTTTGAAAGTTCTAATCCCCATATTTAAAAAAAATATTTTTTATGAATATGGGAGTAAAAATCTTATATAAAAAATTTCTCAAAGCAAGGTGAAGAGATGTACAAAATTAAACTCTAAAGCCCCAACCATAATATGCATGCGCTAGCTTAAGCTACTATCAAAAAATTCATCTAAAAAAAATCAAAAAACATTTCTTAAGGATCGTGTACCTTGCACTTTGCTTAAGTATATCGTCAGCTCATTATTGGTTTGACCTACCGACCATTTAAAAAATAATCGAGTTGGGAATGGGGTTTATATTATTAAATACCCCATTTCTGAATCCAAACCCAGTTTTACGAATTTTTTATAGTTTCTGTGATAATAAGCATTAATATTGCTCCATATCAACTATTTAAAGCTTATTTAGTACTGTTTTGCTCTACACGCCACTGCTGGGTAATGCTGCAAATTCCTCATACAAAAACGTACAAAATAAATTTCATTCTTGCTTTGATTCATTGCTGTAAGAAAAAAAGAAGCTAAAGCGAAAGCAAAACAAAACGACAAAAAAAATAAAATTCACTCTTTCTTCGTTTCATTGCCGTAAGATAAAAAGTCGTTAAAGAGAAAGCAAAAAAAAAAAACCACAACTCAAAACACAACAGTATACCTATGCAGCACAAAAAGCTACTTTTAAGAAATAAATTTAGAAAAGTGGCGTATGCGGCACAAAACATTAATTTTCACTTTCAATAAATTGCTATTCGTTAATAAACGTTTACAAAATTAAAATTTTGCTTCAAAACGTATGCCAGAAGCACAGGTGAATATACAAAAATATTCTATCGGATATATTTTTAGAAAACTTCATGTAAACCTTCATTGTCGTTTTTCTCCACTGCGACTTTTAGGAATATGCGCCAAAACAATAATAAGCTGACGATATGACAGTTTCCTTAAGTTCAATATGGTTTTACACATATGGTTTATGATGTATTCGCATATTTGCTTTAGCCAGTTCATGCACACTATAGCTGGGCCTTTAGACTCGAGTTTTCAAATAGATCTTAAAGGAATTGTCAATTAAGAAAGCTGCTTTTTACAAATCTTTGCCAAAATTTCAAAAACACTCACTTTTCTTCCAAGCCTTGTTTTAACATCACCGAAACAGCATTTGCTGCTACTGGTCCCATTAGTTTCTCACCACCCAGTAGCTCTGATTCAAGTTTCTTTAACGGACGTTCACTTTTAACAAAAGATTCGGCCATACGACGATAACGACTACCGCTACAGACCGTGATTAAATCTACCAGGCCACAACTTTCGAAGAAAGTTGATAATTTGCTTCCCGGATAAAAGACATCAATGAAACGAATCATTTTCAAAAAACCGAAGCGGATACAGGCAGATTTAATATTGGCATTACAATCAAAGCCATCTAATAAACCAGCACCAAAAGATAAAATGTGCTAAAAATTTCATCAAATGAATCAGGAGATTTTTTATTTAAAACCATTAGGGAAACTTAAGAAATCCACAAAATTCAACACAATCGGCATCATCTACCACAGTCACTCGAAAATTCTGAGATTGAAAAAGGTCTCTAAACAATTAAGAGTTTCTAACATCACGACAGCGCAAGGATTCTAAGAAGAATCTTATATAAAGGCAAATTTTGAATAGCCCTCATTCAAATGTAAAACATACCTTTAAATATTTTGTTACCATATGAGAAACCAATTGTAACCCGCACCCTTCAGCCGCAGGAAATCCCTTTGTCACCGAAATAGCCACAGCATCAGGTTTGCTTTGTTATTGTGTAATATCTGTTTTATTTTTCCTTAATTTTTTTATGGAACTCCTCATCGCTTATATTAAGGACTCTTTTTATTAGATTGTTAGCCGTATTTACAATAACTCTTTTTGGATGCTTCGAGAAAAAATTGATTATCCGTCCAGACGCCGTTGGACTTTGGAACCAATCTATTTTTAACTGCTTATTGTCCCGTAGAATATTTGATACAAAAAGGACCTCGAGCTTGAAGATTTATTTGTTATTTATATTAATAAAAAAGTCGAAAAACCACTTCATATATTTATATAAAAGTAATTTATAAGTATTGTATGTCTATGTCAAGTATATAAAAAAAAAATTACTAATTCCCAGAACCAATTACACAAATACTCATTTTATCCATATTTTTAAATACAAACTTATTATGAATTTTACAAAATTTCAAAACACATGGTTGGTTAAACTGCCACTCTCATTTTTATTCCAAAACTTTTTCTATATTTACTTTCTGGGAATTATTTCAATTATTTAAGCGGTTTAAGACTTTTTCTGGTGATTTATTTTAATTCTAGATTTTAAGTCAAATGTTTTAAAAAGAATTTAAACTTTTCAATTAACTTTAAACTTTTGTTTTATATGAGCCATAGCGAATGCGCCTTGATATGAGTTTAATTTATAGATTTTTACTTTTTAATGACGGCGTGTTAATAAAACATTATATACAATTATATTACTTATTTATATTTACGTCTTAAATGTACATGAATATGTAAAATTTGCATAAAAATTCAACGTTGGTGGTGACTTTAATGCAAAACACCCTTGGTGGGGATCGCGTCTGGTAAACCCAAATTGCAAAAATAATTATTCAATATTATCAACAGGTAGTCCTACCCATTGGCCAAGTGAAAATACTAAAATACCAGATCTTCTGGATGTTTTTGTTTATAAAGGAATACCCCGGTCTTTCCTAGGCATACAAGAGAGTGCCGACTTAAGCTCTGACCACACCCCTGTTATCTTAACACTAAGTACAGTTCTTCAAACTGTGGCGAAAAAATTTGAAGTTGTTATACCTAGAAAAAATATGGAACAATTTGGTTTCTGGATAGAACAAAATTTCAATTTGAATATACCAATTAGTGCTGGGATACTATCGATATGTATCGATAGTTCAGAATTTACTTCCATAGTATCGATATTACTGTCGACTGAATGTTTCTACTTGAGTAGGAAAACTTTAATTATGCTAACTGTTAGTTAGGTCTTATGTAAGGTCAATAAAATCTTGTTATAGACATTTTTGTTGATGCAATACATTAGAATCGAAAAGTTGATTTTTATTTTTGGTAAGTTTAGGCCTTTTGCGTTTTAGGTAACGATATGTAGCACGTAGGGTCAAATAAAATACATAAAGGTTTATTTGAAAACAGGGTTTAAAAAACTGCGGTCCAACCCCAAAACTTTAGAACAAAAAACGAAAATTTGTATACAAGTTTTGCCTTTTTGAGTTGGTTTGACAGTGACAAATGAAGAAGTGGAAGAAATTGCAGTTTTTCAACTTTGACTGCAGTTTTTATACCCTCCACCACAATTAGTTGTGAAGAGGGTATACTAAGTTTGTCATTCCGTGTGAAACTTTTTTATTATTCATCTCAGACCCCATAAACTATATATATTCTGGCTGCTTGAGTAATTCTAAGTCGATTTAGCCATGTCCGTCTGTCTGTCCGTCTGTTGAAAACACGCTCACTTTCGAAAAACTCAAAAGAAATAAACAAACTAGGTGTCAAATTGCTTGTAGTTATCCTAAGCAGTTTGGGATTGAATTTCAGCAAAATCGGTTCAGTAGGACCAGAGCTATGAATCAAAATGTGGAACCACCACCTTCAAAAACTTGATAATTTTGTTACAAAAACTAACATAAATGATGCAAAAATGCACGGAATGACATAAGATTTTGCACAAGTCCGTTTTATTCGACTAGAAATGACACTGTAAAATTTCGCGAAGGTCGGTCCATAATTTACCCTAAGCCCCATATACACACTACTCCCGGAAAACAGTTTAGTACGCCTAAAACCGTAAAAAATAATGCAATCATAACAAATTTTGGCTCGTCACAATTTTTTAGGACTATAAATGATACTGTGAAATTTCGTGAAGATCGGTACATAATTTACCCTAGGCCCCATATATGCCCTACTCCCGGAAAACAGTTTAGTCTCCTAAAACCATAATTAATAACAAATCGTCACAGTTTAAGATAATAATAATAAAAAGACATCATACAGATATTACTCCTTAAACATTCGAACTGTCGGTGGAGAGTATCAAAGATTCGGCACAGCCGAATATAGCACTCTAACTTGTTTAAACGCTGTTTGAAAAGAAAACCAAAAAAATAACATTTATAATAACATTTAATTACTAGCATATACCCGCTACTTCGTTAGCGTCTCCTTCGTGTACATATTTTTATGCCAAAGTTTATTTTTCTATTTTTAAGGTTTTTAGCCCGATACTTTAGTAGAACCAAAAAGCTAAAAAAAATATCAAATTTCCCGTATTTCCTTTTTTGGGTACTATATTTCTCCCCCATTAAAGTATCAAAAATTTCAGTATTGTAGTGGCTGCCCATACTTTAGTACAATACGTCAATGAATAAAGGAAAATGTCTTGTAAAAAAGTACCAAAAATAGTTACGATTTTCATCCCTTAAATGTTCGAATTTCGAAGAAGTACCAAATTCGTATACGTATTTTTTTGATAAGTTTCGAATGTGGTATTAACTTTGTTTCTATGTTTATTGGTTCAAAAGATAGATGGAGTGGCAAAAAAGTACTAAAATTCAGATTTTACCCGTTTACTCCCTAATAGCGCCGAATTTTAATAAAGTACCAGACACCTGTCCGCTTATTTTTCTTTAGATCAACGATAAGTATTACATTTATTTTGCATCTCTTTTAGTTTTGGAGACATAAGATTACTGAATTTTCCCGTTGTTACCTTTTTTTACCCCCTAAACATTTGAATTTCGAAAAATCCCGTCTTAGTAGATCGATTTGGGGAGTAACCAATCGCTAGTCCAAATTTCAAGTTTCTAGGGTCAGCGGTTTGGGCTGGGCGATGATGAATGTGTCAGTCACTCACGCAACTCTTTTATACATATAGATTAACTAATTAATAGTTTGCAAATTTTTTTTATTTGATAAACTAAAGGGTGTTTTTTAGGGTGTCACAACTTTGAGTTGGCATCACTGCTTTATTTGAGCATCAATTTAACAGCTGATAGTTGCGTTTTGTTGAGTTTGCTTTGAAATTTATTTATGAATCGGCTTACACCAGAGCAACGCGTGCAAATCGTTGAAATTTTTAATTAAAATAATTCGGCGAATGGCTGAAGAACAAATTGATATTGAATTTGATTGAATGGGTACGTAAATAAGCAGAATTTTCGCATTTGGAGTAAGGAGAATCCTTAAGCTTTTGTCGAAACCCCATTACATTCAAAGCAAATTATTATTTGGTGCGCTTTATGAGCTGGCGGAGTCATTGGGCCATATGTCTTCAAAAACGTTGATGGTCAGAATGCGAAGAGTTTTTGATAATTGGTGTTCCAGATTACGCCTTCTACACGATAGCCGTGGCCGCCACATGGCAGAAATCATATTTAAACATTAATTTCATAAAAGTTTCTTTGCAATAGAGCCCGCTTCATGGATATTAAAAATTTATTTCCCTGTTTTTTTATGATTTCAACTTGTGTCACTCTATACAAACATGAAAATTTTCGCAATTAATAATGACAACCGTGTGTTATCTATATGACAATGAAGTGTTATCAGTTGGACAACAGTGGTATTTTTAACATCTTTGGTTTAATTTGACAAAGTTTTGCTAATAATTTGACAACAGATGTTGTCGAAACACTGTCGGCACTTCGTTGTCAAGAAGTAAAGTCTGTAGTATATGCTCTATACTCGAGTTAACCTATAGTCAAGCCGAGTAAATAGTCAAGTCTCACATCTTTTAAAGAGGATGTTTAACACACTATTTTCTACCGGGTGCATTATGTAAATTTAAGAAAGTTCAAAAGTCTCCACTGTTTTCACTTGTTCAAAGTCAAGTAATAGATATAACCAGCAAATGAAAATCAGCATAATTTATAACATTGAGTCTTATGAGATGTAAAGTTTGTTTGAATTAAAAAAAAAAATATATTTTTCTTCTGCTTGTAAACAAGCATCTGTTCATTTATTATTATCTTCCGTTTATCTTCAAATATTTTTCCATCTACGAGTTTGCTTTTCATTTGGTTCAGTTTAGTTTTGACATGTGTTAAAAAAAATTGTTTACGTTAACACGTCTTAACGCTTTAAAATTCATGGTAAGTTCATTGCTTCTTCTTTTCAGATACAAAAAAGAAAAAACAAAAATCAAATTATATAAAAAACCAAATTTTGTTTCGTTTCGTTTCAGAAAGTTTTTCTACCATTTCTGGCTGTAGGTATTTACGTTTATACCTTTTGTTTATCACATTTTGTTGAAATGCGTGTTTTTTTGTTGTTGTTGTTGTGCAATTGTGTTACTTATTCTTATTTATTTAAATTCTGTGCAAATTAGGATGTGCCAAGCAAAAGCATCTATTTTATTAAGATGTTTAAGGCAATTACCTTAAAATAACTCAGCCGTTGTACAGGCATCATGTTTTGATGGTTTACCCTTGAACATGTCATTCACAGACATAAAACATATTTTTTTAAAGATGTCTACATTTTTTTGTGTAAAATCTTTTGAATCTTGCTTAAACTTTATTTTAGAGTGCTGGTAATCCTGACTATACAATTTTAAACGATTTTCAAAAATTAATTAAATTTGTTACTTAAAAAAAGTAAAGTATTATTATTAAGAAAATGTTTTCATTAATAACCTAGAAAAAATAATGAAGGTACTTACATGGTAATGCTTAGAGTAATGTGCCTATTCAAAAGGGTGCTTGTTTGCCGCTAGAACTTATTAAGCCGCTTTAGCTATTAGTAAGTATTTCCTCATTATTCAATCTTATATGGGAAATTTTAACTTAATCAAAATATTTTCCAAATTAAGTTTGAAAAACAAAACTTCAGACATAAATATACAAAAACTTTTTCTTCACAATTAATAACCCAGTGGGAAAACTCAGAAGACCTTTTTACTTCAGGCCTTATTAAAGGCCTGCTTAAATTTTTTTTTTTATTCAATTCCCATTCTAATCTTCTTAACTGCTAAAGAATGCCTCATAGAAGGCCGCGGCTCTATCGTATTAAGATAAGATAACTACACAATCCACACAGGGTTGTCATATTGATTTCGCCAAAGCCTTTATATTCAAAAGTTTAGTAATAAATGTCGCAAGATGGACTCTTAGATTTGGATAAATATGACTATCACAGCGATTTAGGACCTGAAGTTTATCGAAAAAAGTTTTTCAAACTACAACCTAGCCTGGTGGTAAAAATGTTTCCAATATTGCAACATAAAATTAATTTTCTTTGTGTCTGGAAACCTTCAAATGCTTTAGTTTGAAAAATATTTAACGCCCTTAACAGTTGTAAAACTGAATTGCGAAAGGGACAGTTGCAGGCATTTTGTTTACTAAATATGGTATAAGGAGTAGTTTTTAAGACCATGAAACTTTTTTTTTTTTTTTTTTTTAATTAAATTCATTTATTAAATTACTTAAATCTTTACAATTTAGAGCTTCAGCGCCTTTAAGGCGTTGTTGAAACAGGTTGGCAGATACAATCTTTTTATAAATAAAGTTATTATATTTACATTATAAAAATAAAAAAAAAAGTAAAAAATAAATTATTATAATAATGAATAAAAAATAATTAGTACTTCAAAAAATAAAGAAGGGACAAATGAATAAAATTAATTCAGTTAAATTGAATTCTTAAATTCTTAAATTGAATTTTTTTTTTTTTTTTAACAAACACTTTATACTAATAGTTCTTTAATTTGATTCAGTAAATATATCTTTAAATTTGTCTTAAACGTTGAAACTCTTGTTAGATTTTTTAAATAAATAGGCAAATTATTGTATTCATGACTACCAATATATTCTATTCGCTGCTTGGTTGTTTCAAGTCGACACCTGGATACTGCTAGATTATTATTATTTCTTGTGTTAATTGTGTGTTGGTTCCTTGAAAGGAAAATGGTGTGATGCCCTAAATTTTGTATGCATTTGAAAACGTACGTTAACAGCCTCATCTTGTATACCACGAATTGGTAAAATAGTTTTGTATATTTCTTTATAGACTAATACTGTTGGATATGTTCTAGGAAGGTTAGCTACAACTCTTAACGCTTTGTTCTGTATACGTTGCAATGATTTTAATTCAATACTGTTTTTATATGCATATAAGATAGCCAAGTAATTGAAATGGCTCTGGATTAGTGAATTGTAAATCAATAGTTTTGCATTTTTATTAAATTTGTTTTTAAATTTTTATAAGAAGCCAATTGCTTGAGCAGCCTTCGATTTTATACTCTGAATATGTTGGCTTCACACAAGATTGTTCTGCAAGTGTATGCCGAAATACTTTATTGAATTACTTTCAAAAATGTCGTTTCCATCAATAAAAATACTTAAATTGCAATTGCGTTCACAATATGGCTTAAATCTTAGAACACGGGTTTTACTTGCATTTAAAAATAATTTATTAATCCTCACAAATTCAGATACCAACGCTACATCTCGTTCCACATACGCTTTTGCAACTGTTTCATGTTTATATGGATATAATAGACAAATGTCATCTGCATATACAAAAAGCTTACCAAAAAGTTCCAAATTCTTAATGTCATTTATGTATATGGAAAATAACAACGGCCCCAAAACACTCCCCTGTGGTACTCCATATTCAACATTACGAACAGCACTCTTATACGTGTTAATTTGAACAAACTGCTTCCTACTCGTTAGGTAACTTTTTAGTAGTAAAAGTTCCTTTCCACAAATACCATAATATCTCAATTTCCTGCACAATACTTCGTGATCTATGAGATCAAATGCTTTTGTCAAATCAAAAAATACACCAACAACACCACAATAGCCTTTATGCAATCCTTTACAGATAAAATTTATTACATTCACTACTGCCTCCTCTGTACCACATCCCTTTCTAAATCCATACTGAAAATCATTTAGTAAATGATTCATACATTGATATCTGATCATACAAAAATCTCTCAAACACATTGTCAATCACTGATAATACAGAAATCGGTCTATACATTTCTAGTGTTGTAGAATTAATTTTCTTTGAAATCGGCACCACTTTGTGAATCTTTAAAATTTCTGGGTAAACAGTAGTATTTATCATATTATTGATGATAATTACTAAATATGGTTTAAAATCTTCCTTATTATCCAATAGCAAAAATGGTAATATATTGTCATGACCAGTACTTTTGCCTGGTTTAAAATTACTTATGATATGATAAATATCATCGTACGTTGCATGTTGAAAATAGCACCTATCATTATGTTGTATAAGTGTTCTTAATGAATTACAAGAGTCTTGTGGGAATTGTTCAATTTGATCTTATATCCCGTATTGACTGCAGAAATTAATCATCTAATACCTCACAGAATCACTTTCGATTGGTTCACCATTGGTGTCCGTTAAAGTAATAGTTTTTAAACAGTTTCTTCCCAAAGTTTCATTTAAAAATCTCCAACATTTTTTTGGATCCTGTTGTATTTGACTTATTTTGTCTATATAGTAATTGTTCAACGATTCTTTGGTAGCTTTTTTAATTATTTTGCTAATTCTTGTTAATCTTTCTTTTAAACCGGGATTTTCACGATTTTTCCTTCGCTGCCTTAATAGAGTTGTCTTGTATGCTATTAATTTACAAAGATTTTCAGTAATCCATGGAGTCATTTCTCTTCTTAATATTTTTTTATTTTTCCTTTTAGTTGTTGAGTTTTCCAAAGCATCATTCACACATGATATCAAACTTGTTACGTCAGTAGAAGGATCCCCAGTCTGGCATATTGCAGGCAATGATATACTTATTAATTCTTTAAAGTGTTTATAATCACGACAAACTATATTATTTTCAGTAAAATCTCTATTTTGCGTTTCAATACTTATTCTACAAACAATAATGTTATGATCAGTTATATCACATTCAATTGATTCCACATTTAAACGATCTTGAACATTACTGTAAATATGGTCAATGGAGGTCAGGGCTGCCAGGTACTTTTTTTCGTCCTCCCCAAATTTAATAAAAAATTTCCCCAAAAATCCCCTGATAAAAGTAAAAATCCCCAAAAAAAAACCCCTTTTCAAAATACGCATTTTTTAACGGTAAACTTGAATATTTATTTGAGTTTTGTTTGTACTATGTTTTACAAGAGATCATTTAAGAATATATATATATATATATATATGTATTAAAAGTCAATAACTTCAAAAACTTCTGAATCTCCATCTTGAGGCTCAGAACAGTTTTTACTATACATGTTTTTTGTATTAAACTTCGCTAGCATATCTTTGGTAGGTTGAAATTCCTTGCAGCAGATTTGGTTGATACTAAGATAAACTTGTATTCTCAATAATGCCTCCAAAAGCATATATTGCATACTATTACGTAGTTTTGTTTTTGTAAAATTCATGACTGAAAATACACGCTCCACACACGCATTGCTTGTTGGTATCGAAATCATATTAAGTACAGCCTGTGCCAATTCTTTGTAGTGTCTTGTGCCAGCTGCATCTTGAAAGTTATAAACTTTTGGCCAAAATTCCAATAAATTAAGTGGAACATCATTTTCAAAATAATCATTCCAGTTTGTAAAAGGGAGTTTATTCCATTGAGCCTCATAAACATCTAAGGAAATAGTTGCGTCCATGAACCCAAGCAAAGTTTCTTTGACTGTATTAAATTTTGGCTGTGTTATTGTATTACAATACATTTCTGAATACTGAAGTACTTATATTGTTTAAAAACGTAAAGATTTTCGGGTAAACGATTTACCATTTCAGACAAAAGTTTTTTTAAATACTGCAAACAATTGTTTTTTAGTACTACTATTTCTTCATTTTCTAAGCAAGATTCTAAGAAGATAGTAGTTCACTTCCAAACTCTATCCCGTAATCTACGTCATTTAAGGAAAGAAACGAACCTTGGTCCTCCAATATATCTAATATATTGTACAAATTGTTCAAACCTTTTATTTGATTAACTACCGAAGGTTTAAATATTTTGGAACATAATACTAAAATAGTCATGTTCATTTTGTCATACAAACTTCCAGCATCAACAGTGTCGCACTGAAAGTCTAGATTTAATCGATTTATATCGTTAATAATTGGATTAATAAAAATAAGAAACAATCTGTTGCTATCGTCTTTCATTTCAATATAAATCATCTTTGCGGTGTGATCGTTTTCGGCTGTTGCAATTAATGAAAAATAATATTTTAGTTCAATCCACTGTTGCAGAACTCTTTTCACTGCTGCGCCATATGCTAACCAACGTGTATTGGAAATTTGTATTAATTTTTTATATTTGATGCTATCGAACCCAGTATTTATTAATTCGAAAGCTCTTTTATATTTTAAACTGCGCAATGGACTATTGCAAAAATAAAAGTAAAGTTCCTTAACAATGAATTCAGCTCTATTAGGAATATCTTTTGATGCATGTGAGCAACACAGGTGCAGTGAATGACAGGTGCATTTTATTAAAATAAGTCCGGGATTTTCCTTTTTCAAAAGTGTGTATAACGAGTGATTCCTTCCGCATAAATTATTGGCTCCATCTGTACCGATAGATAACATATTACGTATTTTTATACCAATTTTGTTAAGGTATTCCTTTAAAGAATTAAAAAGATTTAGGGCCGTGGCTTCTTCCACAACAAATAATCCCAAAAAATCGATAATAATTTTTTGTTTATTAGAGCTGTAATACCGAACACATAAGCACATCCATTTAATACGGGAAATATCTGTCGACTCATCCACAATAAGAGAAAATTTCGAGTCGCCAATATCTTGAACAAGTGCATTGAGTATGGACGGGCCAAGTACATGTTTTATAATTGAAGTACATTTTGTACGATGTAGCTTTATATTTTCAAACATGTTTGAGTTTGTGGATATATTTTTTAAAAGATCAGCAAGATGATCCACAGAAGCAATAGAAGTATGCTTTGCTATAAACACAGACATTTTAATGTCCAATAGTTTTTGATCATTTGAAATAGCGATAATACCTGCAATGTAGGTAAAATATATACATACATATGTTTCCATATACATATTTGTATTTCCTCAAGTAAAATTAAAAAATACCTACCAAAATCGGATAGAGAGGAGTTTCTTATATGCGCTACGGACATGTTTTTTATATGACGAATAGTGTCATTGTGTCGTTTCAAATCTTTTTTATTTGATGCTAATGCCACTTTACACATGGAACACCAGGAGGTGTTTGCTGAAGTCGTTGGCAACTTGAATGGAGCATCTTCAATTGGTTTAAGCCAGCCTTTAAATTAATAAGTTTAATAAATTATGTATATATTGGCATATTTATGTACATACATACATATGTATATGTATGTACAAATTTCTGTATTTTTACCTTTAGCCCAACTTTCCTTTTCCCATTCTTTGTTATAACGTCGGTGATTACAAATTTTTTCTTTTTGCAAAGCCATTTTCATTTACATTAAAATAAACTGTTTTTTCAAAATTTCACACAGAGGGTGAGTGTGAAACGGTAGCAAAGTTCTATGGTGAAATGAAATTTGTTTGTGGTAGAAAATTTTCATATATGTGCTGTGTGAAATTGTAATATTTTTGACAACGTAAAATTTTGACATAAAGAAAAAAACAATTACTAGTAGTTTTGTGAAAATAAATAAATTAATCAAGTTTTTACCAATAACCATTTCAATTCTGTTGGAAATGAGATCGTCCCAACTATTTGATGAATTCGTTGTGATATATTAAAAATTTTTACAAAAAGTGTGGGCAAAAAAGCTTATACATATGTAAATACTTGCATGTTGTATAATTCTTTTTCATTTTTTTGCCGCTGGTCCTGCTTCCGTATTATTTTTTATTTTGTTTAAATAAATTTGATGAAAAAAAATAATTTTGTGGTTGTCAAAAATTTCTACACTAATGTCAAAATTTATACTAGCCCCCAGGGCTAGTGAAATTTTATTCACCTCAATAGTGTCAAAGTTTTACTTCCATGAGTACTTTGCTACCGTTTCACACACACCCAGATTAAGTTTTGTTCTTTATTTTAAATCAATCACAGAAAAATGATGACATTAGTAAAAATTCATGGCGCCCACAGACGAGGCAACATTTGGCAAAACATGGCCATGTTACACTAAATTTTGCTACGTGTGTGGTAATGTTTATGATTGAAGTTTCTCAAATATCATATTCAAATATGAATTGATATCTAATGCAATTGGCTTTTAAACTCATATTATTATATTTCCCCAAAAAATCCCCATCTTTTTTTTGAATATCCCCAATGCTAACCCCAAACCCCAATTCATTTTTTTTGTCCCTTTTAACAACAAGAAAACCCCAAATTTGGGGTCAGAACCCCAATACTGGCAGCCCTAATGGAGGTACCACTAACTGAGCGCGTCAACATTGTGTGGCAATTTTTCAGGTTGTAGTTATTAAAGCCCTTATGACACTACATTTTTTATTCATTAATTGATATAGAATTGATAGAAAGAAACAGTTAATGTTAGAAAGAGCAAACTATAAAAAAATGTAAACAAAGTTCTTTAGTTTTTTTTTCTCTTGTTTTGATTTTGTTTCAGGAATGGCGCACAGTGGTATTTTTTTTTGGCAAAAAGTCTATTTTTTTACAGTTATTTTTTGGAAATCTAATGATGCAATTCTGTAAAGAACTGTTTCATTAGTAGAAAACCATGATTTGTTTTCGAAAAAAATAAAATTTTGTATAAAAAAGAGTGTGTTAAAGTTATCTAAATATTATGCAACGAAAACTGATGAAAATTTTACTACATTTCAGTTGTTTATACAATAAATATGGTTCAACTACCAATAGTTTTAGAGCATTTGTATTAAAATATAGTATTTTAAATTTAATAGGAAAGAAAAAATATTTAAATTATATATATAGTTTAAGAGATCTGAGCAAATCAAAATGACTCCAAAAAATTTAGCATTTGCAGTTTTCATTAGAAAAAAAATAAGTTAGCTCGGTCTACCTCCGTGTTGGTAATACTACTAAATGAAAGTTTGGAATGTTTTCTTTCATTTTATGTAAAAAAATTCTGCGACTTTTTGCGATCGCTGAACAAACTTATAAATTTTGTGATAAAACTCACGTATTTTTTGTGAATATTTACAATAAACTGCAATGCATATTTACAATAAAAGGTTTTGTATACTTTTAGGCTTTTACTTTTTAATAACTGATTGACAGCAATATCGAAAAAGTGCATAATAAAAAAAGAAAAACAAAACCATATGATTATTTGAAATAATAATATTTGCCAAAAAAAGTTTAAGAAAATTATTAAACGTAACTAATATTTAAAATGGGTTCATTTTGTGTTTCATATAGTGAATTGTGCAAGGAACTTATAAATTGCAATAATAATCTGGATTTATTAACTGATTTCATAAAAACAAAAAACATGGTGCTTACTATTAAAGAAATTCAAATTGTGAAAAAATCAGTTCAAAAGCGATTTCTTAGTCACTTTTTTAAACGTTGGGCCGAATCTCACAGAAACAAATCATATTTCTTTAAGAAAAATTACACTTGGCTAAAAAGTACGTTTCAAAACAAAATAATTAATGTGTACTTTGAATATAATTGAAAATTTTTAGATATACTATTTGAAATATCGCTTGCTGATGAGCAACCTAGTTGTTCAACAAAAATGGGAAGGCCAGCTCAGGAATTCGGCGATTGCGCTGATCGTAGTAAATGTGTAGAGTGGGTGGGTAGAGGGCGTGGCCAATTTCGATGAAACTTTATATTTTTCTTAATTGAGCTAAATAAAGGCTCAGAGCAAAATTTCAAAAACTTTGGGCCAAAAAAAATTTTGGGTTCTATGGGCGGTGGGTGGAGGGCGTAGCCAATTTTGATGAAACTTTATATTTTTCTTAATTGAGCTAAATAAAGGCTCAGAGCAAAATTTCAAAAACTTTGGGCCCAAAAAAAATTTTGGGTTCTATGGGCGGTGGGTGGAGGGCGTGGACAATTTCGATGAAACTTTATATTTTTCTTAATTGAGCTAACCAAAGGCTCAGAGCAAAATTTTAACATTCTACGAGCACTCCTTATATTTTTTGCCAAGCATTGTATGGACAAATCCCTCTGTGTGGCGTTGAGAATTTTTAAAATTGTACCAACAACCTTTAAAAATTGTACTTTTTTACCCTAATTGTACTAAAAGATTTTTTTAGTTGAAATTAATTTTATTTATGTTCATAAAAAACACCACAAAAAGGTATCATTATTCTTAGTTTAAAAAGTATCAACGAAAAAGTACAATTGAAACAACTTAGCCATCCCTGTTTTGTTTATTTGTTGAAATGCTGCCAACTTTTTGTTTATGAGAAACCTAAAAACAAAAAGCGGTAAATCGCTGAATTTGCCCATAAACCGCTGATTCAGCAACACTTTTAATATTTCAAGCTTGAAATGTCAATTTTAAGTTTAACAACTTTACATTTTTTTTGACATAACTTCATTTTTTATCGATAACTTTAGTACAATTTTTGTCAGTTTGCCATTAATCTTAATACAGCTTAACTCTTTACACTTGGTAAATTTTTGTATTACATTATGTTTGTGCTGTTCACCAAAACTTGAACAATGCATTAAAAATGTAGTGTCATAAGGGCTTAAGCAGATTTATTAGTTCTCCCGACAAGTTTTGATTTAGTATATCAATATTTGAATCACCAGCAATTATACAAGGGTACCGACCACAAGAATCAAGCAACTTTTCCAACAATAACAAAAACCTTTCCCTTTTACACTTCTGTGATCTATAAAATGATATAAATTTTATAGGCTTTCCATTTACCTTTACTTTATTTATTGTTACTATAATTGAATCAAAGAAATTCGTACTCTCACATATATCTACGGTATGCTGCAGACTTTCTTTCTGGTCTGCAACAATGTATACTTTTGTAACCAGCAATATTGTAAAGTTGCACTAAATCTTTACTAAACCAAGTTTCTTAAATAGCAATAATATTGGGTAGCCTTGGTAGTTGTGTAATTAGCGACTTAAATTTATTGGATTTATCGATTGACGAAATAAATACTTCTGACGTTTAGTGAAAAAATGTTCAAGGACATCATATTTATGTTCTTAATATACTTTTTATAAGAATTAAGATTTGAGAAATATTGATTGTTTATAAAGTTCATTAAAATATTTAATAATAGGAAAATATATACATGCATAACAAACCAAAAAATAAAAAATAATTTAAATCATATACTGAGTTATGAAGATAAATAAACATCATCATCTGCACCATTATTCTCATAGGCACCAGCTGTTCCATGTTGGGATCTTCGACCTCGATTTTTATTTGTTGTTGCTTCTAGCAAAAACATATCAACTTCTTCCTCATTTGCAATAAATTTAGGTTTGGAAAGCTCACTCCTTTTTAAAAACACTTTTCCTCTAATTGCATAGACTGCACGATAACCAACTGTTTTTAAAACTCTAGCATGGTTAAGTAAATTCATTGTTTCTTTGCTTAAGTAGTCATTTACATACACATTTTTAAAAGACTCGTTCTGCTTTAAGATTGGTGTCATTTTAACTTTATAGATTTTTTTGAGTTAAATTTTACAACCACCGTTTGGCTTTTAGTTTTACTGTCTTCATTTTTACGTCTATTTCGAATAACATAGGCATCATCAATACTTTCTGATTGCAGTTCTATACCAGCATCACTAGTTACTTTCAAAATTGCATCGGCTGCTGTTGATCCTGAAGGCACCTCCACACCAATTACCAAACAATCATGTTTAACTCTCTCATCATTTAAAAATTTTATTGTGTTCTTTAAAGATTTCACATCATTCTTTAATTGTTTATTTTCTTTTTGCATCATTTCTATTTTCTTTTTGTTATCAGCAACACCTTTTCAAATGTCATCATATTGTTTTGACATGAATGTTATTGCTTCATGCATGGCAGTCAGCTGATCCAACTTTTTAAGTTCCACTTTGATTTGATTTAACTCAGCTTTAATTGTACCACTATTGTTATCACAGAGATGGCATATGTATTCTTCTTTTTCATTCTTTACAAGATATTCGTATTTTGCTTTATCGAGTGTTGTACAAAGTACATGGTAAACTTTCGAGCACTTATCGCACTCAATAAATTCTTCTTCATCTTCTTTTACTATTTGCACTGACCACAAAATGTTTGATTATTTTTAAAGCTTCGACGTCCTTTATTTATTTTATTTCACAATACGAAACTTCTTTATATCTTTCCCAACTTAAATCTTTATTTTTTCTTTATTGTTTAAATTTTTTTACTAGTTAAATGTATTAAATTATTTTTTTTCTTTAAGGAACTCTCAAATTTTGTACTTTACAGTTAGGGTTGCCAACAAAGAAAATTTTTTCAATAATTTTGTTATTGTTAGTTATATTATTGTTAAATAATTAAAATTTTCTTACGATGCTAACCGATGGTTAGCGAAATATCGACAAAATAAATAATTTAAAATTTTTTTTAAAAAAAGACCTAGAGCTTAAATAAAATTAATCAATTATTATAGCAAAAACATAATTTTTATCAAATAATAAAATAATCCGAAATTAAAGAAAAATTTCGTTTACAATACAAAAGATGTTTTGTCAAAAGGCCACAGAATTTATAACTTGTAATTTGAAATCGTAAACAAAAATGTTTTTTTTTAATGAAAATTCGTATAATTAACAGCATTTTTTCCAACTTTTTAAGTTTGACTTAAGATGTTTTGTCAAAAGGCCACAGAATTTACTAATTGTTATAACGCGTCAAGAAGTTGGTATTGCAATCTATTTCGAAGGCGTGTTATAACCCTCGGTCCAACTAACTTTTGAATAAAAAAAAAATTTTTTTATTAAATGTTATAATATACACATTTACGGTCTAATACATAAAAATTTCTTGTTTCATCTTTAATGCTTACAATAGTTATCAAACACTTTTTTTTTATAAACCATTAATAAAAAGTCAGATTTATAAACGCTTAATAGGAGTGGATTAACAATAGAGTTTTTTTTCCCGGACCTTTTCAATTCCCGGGAAAGCGGGACATTTTTTTAAATTTCCCGGGATCCCGCTCCATAAAAATAATACAAAGTAAATTTTGTTATTAATTAATGAAAAAAACTTTTATAAAAAAACGTAAGGGAACTTGTTTACAAAGAAAGTAAAAGAAATGGTTCAATACTAAAAAATTAAGTGAAGATTGAAATAGGAACTTGAATTATTATCACCTCACGCCTTTATTCCCTATTATTCTGCTTTTATTCAGTATTACAGTAGTTTTGACTTAACTGCCTTTTATTTACGTGCACTTTTGACTTAACTGCACAAAATTGATAATTTTTGGCATTATTCTTCATAATCCCATACAAATTCCTTTTTTAAGTGCACTTTCGTTACCTGCACATTTAAGATAAGTTCCCAAAATTTTTGGCATTTTAAAATTATTTTCATACAAAAAATTCAAGTTAGCTGCACTTTGACTTAACTGTCCAAAATACATATTTTCTGTAATTATTCCTCAAAATCATTGTTTACGTGCATTTTATATACCTGCACAAATTTTTATATTTTTGGACAGCTTTAAAATATTTTCATATAAAACATCAAAGTTAGCTGCACACATGAACAAATATGGTGGCCACTTTTTCACATAAATATTCAATTTTAGCTGTTTATAAAAACAAAAATCACAAACAAGTCAAGTTGACATCATTATAATTCATTTATTTTGTTTGCATGTACCTACATTAATGCATATGGGTTGTGGTTACAGCAACTTTACCACGATTATATGAAAGGAATAGCAAATCTTAGGTCTGGAAAAAAAGAATAAAGTAGTTGTAGTTGTATTTGTATTTGAAGCTGACGAATGCTCTGTAGCGCAACAAAGTTCAAAATTTCGAATTTTGCGCTTCAACGGCAACGACTACCACAACTACGTATTCTGTTGACACTACTTTAAAACTTCCGTTTTTAACTTATGACAGCTTGCAGCGCTATTCTTAACGTTGTACTACACCGACTTTTCTGTTCCACACTTTATTGTTACCATTTTGGCTATCAAGTTCATTATAAAAATGTATAAAAAATGACTACAGGTTGTTTGGACGTCATTGTTATTATCAATTTATTAATAAAAACTTTGTTAATCCTCTTTCAAACACTTTACTTTAGCTGCACTTTTATGCAGGTAACCACAATTGCGTACCTGCAAATAATGGCAGCTAAATACATTTAAGATAGCTGCATTTTTGATTTACCTGCACAAAAAATCGTGCAAAGGAGATTGTGCAGCTAAGTCAAAATTACTGTATTATGTTCTGGATACAAGATAAAAAGATAACATAGCAATTTAATTCATAAAACAATAATAAGAACAAAATAAAATTTAAAGTACTCAAGATATGGGATCAAAAAGTTAATTAGTAAAATAGATAAAATATTTTAAAGAAATATATAACATTTTTTAACGGCTTAGGAAATAACTTTCTGACACACTCAAAGCGCTTAGTAAGTCGTCAAAAAGCATATTCCTGATTTTATTTACTAATTATCATGTTTCCGAAAAATTTCGTTAATTTTTTACCGAGGTTGGACAAATAGTTAAAAGTGCACCGTTGTAGCATGCTTCGGATTCACAATCAGAAGCAATTTTTTCTTTTTTATAAACAACGTCTATATCAGTCAAATGTATGTCAAGGTTTATGCAAAACTCGAACGTTTAAGGGGTGAAAATCGTATTTATTTTTTGTCCTTTTTTACAAAACATTTGATCCATTCAATGACATATTCGTACTAAGTTATAGGCCCCACTACAATACTGCAATTTTTGATACTTTAATGGGTGGAAAAAATAGTACCATAATTGGATATACGGGAAATTGAATATCTTTCTTCAGCTTTTTGGTTCTACAACTGGTTTTTTTTTTTAACTATCGTTAATATTGGATCTTTAAACATAAAATTCAACATGCAATGTCGTAAGTGGATACGAAACTATGAGGGATTTTTTTGGTACTTTTTTGTTTTTTAACTGGTACTTTTTGAATTTCTGTAAGTATTGGACCTAGAAACATAAAATTCAAAATGCAAAAAGATAACACGGGAAATTAACTTTCTATCATTTCCTTTTGTGTTTTACGAATGCTACTTTTTGAATTTTCTATAATATTAAACTCGGAAACACAAAATGTTAGGTGAATATCAACGTATGAGATGAAAATGTTGGAACTTTTTTGTTAAAAGCTAGGAACATAAACTTTGGCATATAAAAATGTTCATGAAACAAAAGGCCCGATTACAAAGCAGCGAGTTAAATGCTAGAATTTAAGCAAGTTAAAACCTATAAAAATAAACTTTGGCATACAGATATGCTAGTGTTAAAATAGAAGCTTAATATTTTAACCATATGAGTGCCCCGGTAGGCTAGCTGGTAGTGAGCTAGTCTATCAGCGCCGGGGTCGCGGGTTCGATTCCCGCCAGAGACTCTGGTTTCCTTCCTGCAGACAAGCGCTGAGCTTCGCGGGGTTAAGATAGTGAATAAAAAAAGTTAAAGCATTAATCAAAAATATAATCAGTTTTAATTAAAAATTTAATCAAGACAACTAAACGTTTAATCAAGTGAATTAAACGTTTAATTAATACTATTATCACAAATTTTTTAATTGAAATCAATTTTTATACTTTTCTGTGTACTTGTGCCATATATTCTCTTTAAAAGAAATAAATGGTTGTGTCAATTATAAAATGACTAAGAGCAATATAAAGTACTCATTTAATCATAATAAAGTCACGCTAACAATTATATGGTTGCAGTTATTATGAAATTTATGAAAATATTTATAAAATGCATTGCAAGTTACCAAATGCGTTTTTAATCAGGAGATATTTTTCATATATCATTATGAATTGAAATTGTTTTCAAAGTATTGCTGAAAAAAACATAAAATAATCCGCCGCATGTGCACCCGTCGTTGTCTCATTCACAGAATACCACAGAACTGTAAGACGTAGTTTGTACGCGGCAAGGGTTGCCAAGTATTAAAGTCCCTAACGAATTTTTTTATAAGAAATGTATAAGAGCTGGCGACGCCGTAGTTAAGCAACAACTATCTTAATTATGCCAGCTTGAAATTATAAGTTAAAAGGAATGCAGTTTGCGTAACTTTATTGGTGCCACACGCGCAGAAGATTTCGACTTTGTTTTAAGGATGGCGTAATCTCTAATTCTATTATTCACAGTTGTGCTATGAATTGGCTGCAATAAAGAAATCAATTGAATATAACTGTTATAATTTACTACATATATAATTGCTGTTGACCTAAGAGGGACCAAGCCCCCAAAAAAATGTTTTTCCGAAATAGGGCCCTTTTCGAAAATCAATTTACCACGAAAAAATTTCGCACGGATGTTGGTATATCTTGATTAAATATTGAAATATAGCGTATATTAACGACTAAGGAACTTTGTATCTTTTGTAATTTAGGTCTTCAAATTTCACGTTTAATTTTAAAAGCATTCTATCATTTCGTATTGTAAGTTTTTTTATAAAAACATTGATTTGATTATAATATTGGCTTAAATTAATTAAGCTGAAATAAATCGTATATTAAAAATTCTTTTTCTTATATAAACCCATGTAAACTGAAATGTTTGTAACCTAATTTTCAGAGTTTAATCATAAATCTCTGTCAAGTATATTTTAATTAATTTTATCTCTTTAAAATAAAATTAAGCTCATAAGCCTTTTACTACTAATCACTTAAATTTCCAAAATTTATACAAATTTAAAACAAAAAAAATTTTTTTTGGATTTTCATGGGTGCTCAAGCATAATTAAAGGGATTTTATGGTTAAGTATTTTTAAGATTTTTTTCAGATTTTTCGGAAGATGTCTTGAGGTTGCTCAAGTCCAATTTTTGCCAAAAATCGGAACTGCTGGCTTTTTTTATGTTTTCTTCATAACTTTGTCACAAACCACGATTTTCTTCACTTTTAAGGAAATAATTTAAAAAAAATTACGAAAAATTTTAATGTAAGGTGCATAAATGAGCAAAACTTATAGTCTTTGTACAACAAAATAAAGCTTGGACCTTTTTCTTATAAAATATTTCCTGAACCCTGCACGGTTACTCTTCGTCGAATCGACGAAGCTCATTTACATTTTATTATATAATTTTTGTATATGTTTTTAAATTACGCTCTTTTTTTCAACAACGTTAGCTGATGCCGTAAGCTTGTTATGAGTGGACGTACGCTGGATCCTCATTTTTTTAAAGAGTAACCTTAGTGTAAGGTTTTGTGTCTATTTTTTGGAAATTTTAAATATTCCTTTGTCATAAAGATCAAAAACCGACGACAGTATCTAAAAAAACCTTCATTAATCTCTCGTGGCTCCCTATTTAAGAGGCAGATTCGAGACACCTCCCTTGCAGGCCTTAATTAAGTAAAAAATTCAAAATAAAATACCTAATCGAAAAGAATCAGACGAAAATGTTGTCAAAGGACCAAAAGAGCGTAGAATTGGTCATCTCTGTCCCTATAGCAAACTCAGAATGACGAGAAGTACATGTAATATATGCCAGAAAAGCATCTGTTGTGAACATAAAATTGAACTTTGTGTCTCATGCGTAAAATATGGCTAATAACAAAATATTTTTTTCTTTTGCATAATTTGACTGATTAATTTTAAAGGCTGAAAAAGAAAATAGTAATTTATTTTTTACCTATTAGTTTTTGCTGTTTTAAAAAGTTAATTACTTTGAAAAACCAAAAAAGGAGTTCAAATTCGTATCGAATTTTAAAGAGAAAAATAACTTTTATTTTTTATATATTATTTTTTTAATAAAACAGATTTTTGTTTATTTTTTACTTTAAAAATCGTTCCGATAGAATTTATTTTTTAAAAAGTTCTTCGATTCGACAAAGAGTAACCTTAATGTACTAAATTGAAGAGTAACCTTGTAGGGTTAAAAGTGAAGAAAAATTTTTTGGGACACACTAGTGTACGGCCTTAAATATATACTGTATCGGAAAAAATAATAGGGACACATAACATTGTTAATAGTTTCTTAAATTTTAATTTGCGGGTCTGTTCTGAAAATCACGTGATATCAAATCACGTGCTTTAAAAATCACAAGTGTGCTTTTGTGCTATTCTGAAAGTCATACCGTATTTGTAGTTCTCGGTGTGCTTTCGGCAATAAAAAATAACACCGAAACACACAAAAACAGAACAACAAAATATCATACGTGCGATATTTAAAGCCACATGTGATTTGGGTCTAAGTTATTTTCAGAACAGGCCTGTTAGTTTTTCCAGCTGTATTCGAAAAATTTATGTAATTAAAAAATATGTCTGGAAAAATTAAAAGGGAGATATAAGTTTTGTTACTTTTTTCTATCAAATCCAAATATTCATTGAATTCACCGGATTTGCACAGGTATACGAGGAAATTAAGTTCCAAGCTTCTTGAAGTTTTTTCTACATTATATGGTAATTTGTCGATTAGAACGTCCTACTTTTATTATTTTTTTTTTTTGTTAATTTCCCAGAGGCGTACTTTGAAAGAATTTTACATTAGGCTTTAAAATTTCAACGCAAAATTGTATACAGCATGTTATGTGAAAAAAAGATATCGTCCCTATTATTTTTTCCGACGCTGTACATGTATATTAATGAATAAGTCTGTGTGTGAGAGATATAGATTTTCTCTGAAGATTTCTATCAATTATTTATACAACATCTGTGACATTCAATACAAAACATATAAATTTGTATATTAAAATATACAAAAGTGCAAGTGTGTTCGTTGTTGTATCTTTAATATACTCTCGTACAAATACTTTAATATCCAAGAACTGACACATATTGTATTTCATGTTGGTGCACATGTCGTTTTATTCACTAAATTTAATATTTAGATGATACATAAAGAAAAAAATATAATTTTTAGTCAAATCTATACAAATTTTCTTCAATTCAAAAAACCTTATGCAAATTAACTAACTTGTTGACAGAGGTTTATTTAAATAATTTTTTAGTTTATTTGAGAAAGCTTTAGAAACTTATCTGTATCGCTAAATAAAGATGAATAACAAATATTTATTAATAAGTTTAAAGAGCTATAAAGAAATTTTCTACATTTGTTTTAAGTCAGTGTTCGGAAATAAATATTATATACTGTTCTTTAGTGTTCCGTACGGCAGAAATATGGAAAATACAAACGCTAATAGTGTTTGTGCAAAATACTGTACAAATCCAACTTACATAAAGATGAGAATATTTCGTTGCGTTCGATTTTTCGTAAAAACACGCAAACTTCGTTGTGTTCGGTTCAGCACATAAATGTTCTTTCGTTTTAGTTGTGCTCAGCGCCCTACTGCTAAAATTTTCTGTTTGCTCATTTCTTCATCAATGTAAACAAATAAACTAAATAACATTTAAATTTAATGTATGTCTACAGAATCACTGCAAATGTTCTGTTTTTTGACGGAAACCGGAACACTACATAATGTTTGTCACTTTCGTAAAAAAAAGTTATGAACGGTATTAAGAGTTGTGTACTAATAAACAAACACCAAAAAATGGATATGGTTTCTATTTGTGAGTACCGTACTATAATCATATTTGGCTTATTTTCGAACCCTTTTTTAGCTTTTTAATTAACTTAACAAAAATTTTCTTAATTTGAAAGCTAATGATGAAACCATTTTAAACTAACGATGTTTTTATTAAAAATTTCTAAAAAAAAGTAAAATAAATTTAATGTTAAACTAAAGAAGTTTTGTAAAATGTTGAAATAGAAACTTTTACAAATACAACTAAATTTAAAGTTTTCTTGTTACTAAAATTTCGTTAAATAAACACCCCTGTAACTAATATTTTATCAAATTGAAATATATTCGTCAATAGAACAAACATACTAAAAAATTCTCGTAATGTTTTTTTTTTTAATTAAATCATTAATCAAAAATAAAATTTTGTAGTTATAATTCAAAATTTATTCAAGTGAATTAAAATTTTTTTTATAACAACAACATGACTGCAAATAATATTGTTAATATCAAACCATATTTAATTGATACTATTAATTTGTTTACTAGTGCAAATTTAATAAATTTTTAACTTATATCTAGAGTTTTATTTCCCGGACTTTTATTGATTCCCGGGAAGTCGGGGGAATCCCGGGATCCCGCTCCATATAAATAATACAAAGTAAATTTTGTTATTAATTAATGAAAAAACTTTTATAAAAAAACGTAAGGGAACTTGTTTACAAAGAAAGTAAAAGAAATGGTTCAATACTAAAAAATTAAGTGAAGATTGAAATGGCAACTTGAATTATTATCACCTCACGCCTTTATTCCCTATTATTATGTTTTTATTCAGTATTATTATGCTCTAGATACAAGATAAAAAGATAACATAAACATAACAATTTAATTCATAAAACAATAATAAAAACAAAATAAAAATTAAAGTACTCAAGATATGAGATCAAAAAGTTAATTAATAAAATAGATAAAATATTTTAAAGAAATATATAACATTTTTTAACGGCTTAGGAAATAACTTTCTGACACACTCAAAGCGCTTAGTAAGTCGTCAAAAAGTATATTCCTGATTTTATTTACTAATTATCATGTTTCCGAAAAATTTCGTTAATTTTTTACCGAGGTTGGACAAATAGTTAAAAGTGCACCGTTGTAGCATGCTTCGGATTCACAATCAGAAGCAATTTTTTCTTTTTTATAAACAACGTCTATATCAGTCAAATGTATGTCAAGGTTTATGCAAAAAAGCATCAACCGGACTGCTTCTTACAAACCTTTTCATTTCAATAGGTCCATTTGTAATCTTTAGGACAATGTGTTTTTCAAGTTGTATGTTGTAGTATCTTACACGAGTTTCCAAAATGTTATTTTATAACACAAATTGAAATTGAAAATTTTGGTTTATCACCTAATAAACATATCGCTCCCTCATTGCATCATAGTCGCGTCTCAAAATTTTAAGTTACTTTAGCAAAGTTTTCCTTCATACCTTTTCGTATTATATCTCCAACTGAACCGAAGTTATAGCAAAATATATCTTTAAATCGGTACATTTTGAAAACTTTAATCGCATTTTGCCAAGATCGTTTGTTTTTGTAGATATGACTATGTTGCAATAAAGGAGCGATATGTTAAGGTATCTCCAATTTTTTAGAATTGTTCATGGACAATTAAACTTTACTGCCTGCATCTTATTTTGAATTAATGTACTTTATTAACTCTTCACTACACTAAATTTATTAATTATCAACTGTTGCACTGCCCATTCTTCTTTTAGAAGATTTATTGCATCAGGAGACATTGATTTAAATACATGTACTAATCGATCTAATCCACAACCCATCCACTGATGCTAATTTTTAGAGAATAGAAAACTAAATTTCAAAGTATAAATAGCTATTTTCTGAAATTATGAGGAACTTTTTATTTCCCGGGAAAACGGGAAAAAATTCCGTCCCGGGAATTCCCGGGAAAACCCCGTACTTATATCACATATTAAAGAAATTTGTTAAAATCCATTTTTATTATTTTCTGTGTACATTTTTAACTAAGCAATTTTAGTTGAATTAAATAAACATTTTGTTGCTGGACTTTTATTCAAATCTACAATTATGTGATGCCATTTCAGCCACTATTTTTTGCTCAGTGTAGACATGTATAAAAGCGTAATTGTGAAGCCACTGTTGCAGTTACTTATCTGAGTTATAGAGTCACATAAGTATGAGCACTTTAATGAATATAATTTAGTTACGTTCTAGACAACATTTTCATTCTAGTTAAAGATGGGTCTATAGAGAATTTATTATCTCAATATCAAAATTGATATTAATGCAACATGTTCGTGTGTGTGTCTCTGGATTGAAAGTTAATAAATAATAACGAATACTAAAAGGAATTTTGTTATTAAGAGTATAAAAAGATTGCTGAAATGAAATGTATATTTGATATTAATGAAAACAAAATGATAAAATAATATTTAGAGATTTTTAGTTGAAATTTAAAGGCTGACTAAGTCTTAATAATGATAACACTAAAGATGAAAGAAGATTTTTCAAACAAACGCACGAAAGGGCTTAGCAAGCAAAAAATCCCCTTTTCCTCAATGCGCATAGGGCCAGCCCAAATTTTAAAAACTATAGCTCTTTTTCTCTAGGGGGATTAAACGAATTGTTTTGCCCTGGTCTGCCCTGTTAAACAAAACAATAACCAAAACATTTTTCTACCGCAAATATAGAGAAATTTCTAATGGCTGGATACCGATTGGACCATAGAAATGTGTGCCCGTAAAAAATGTCTGTGCTTTTCTAATGGAACGCTGACGGGCTTACGCGAACAGGCAACAGTGTTCTTCTAAAGGGGTTGACCGGTCAAGAAAAGGGTTCGTTAAAGGAGATTACACTGTATTTGTTTGTGAGGTTTCTAAAGAATTTGTGGCTCGTGGCACCGTGAGTTGGACTTTATATGGGTGGAGTTGCAAATCCAAATGCAGAATAAGCCGCCCAACTACTGAGAACGCTGTGAAATCGAAAAATTCGGATTATCCGCCACACTTTCACTAACAGAAGCAATATTTTCGGCAGTACGCATACTGCTGTGATATGAGTGGTAGGAGTGAAATCAAATAGCTTTGCGGACCAACAGGCACACCAAGCGTCTGTTCTCCGGGTTAGGAACGGATCAAACAGCTTCTGATTCCTGTAGAACGGCTGTTAATTTCATAGCTAGTCTGACTACAAGGTGTGACTTTTTGTACTTTTAGGTAGCTAAAAGTAAAAAAAAAAATTCTCCAAAATTGTTGATTTTTGATTTGTGATAGACAGGAGTACAGATAATACAAAAATATGCTGATAGAAAGAAGAAGAAAAGTAGTGGAAATTAATATAACGGTAATCAAATATTCAGTTTTTATTTGGTCCTTAAATTTGACCAGGCCTACCTACATAGCTATATGTAGTTTGAGGTTTTAATCCGAATCTGAGGGCCATTAGGCTCGATTGAGTAAACTTGCGAAAAACTGCCGTTTTCCTCGAATTTTAACGGGTTTTCGTGATTTACTTTGAATTTTGTGGGTGTATGAGCCAAACGGACCTCCGATTTGGACTTAGCGTTTCGAAAAGCACTGTTTTATTTTTGTGTGGTTTGTTTGTTTAAATTTACAGGCCACTTTTTTACAATGTATGGGGGTTAGTAATAAAAGTGAGCGGATCGACAATGCCCGTACATTATCCATAGCCAATTATCCAATTTCAAAGTCCATAGCAATAACTCTAAAGCAAATTTAATTGCGTAACAGTTGATCTTTTGTCTAAGCTATTGATACCAATCTTTTACACTTCGTAAATCCCTGGATTCAGGTTAGGTTGAATTGGCAGTCACAATCGAGCTTAGCTCACGTGTGTCCAGTAATTAGCTTAAACGCCTTATATTAACTGGCTGATTCGATAAAGAAGTGGTTCTCCGTCAAATCAGTGTCAGAGAGACTAATATTTTCTCCAAGGGTTTGCTGATCCAACAGTCTGAGTCTTAGGTCCCCGAATGCCGGGCAAAGTTAAAATGTGATTATACAAAGGTCATTGCAGTGAAGGACTAGCCTCTGGGCGTGTTTCCCCATAGTTCAATGGCCAGTTATATCCGAAATTAGGTTCCTGAGGTGAAGCTTAAACAGAATTAACGTCCGCTCAGTCCGAGAATAGAACAGTTTTTTTACATTTTAAGCCATAATGAATCTAGGTGGTGCGATAATGAGTCAGCTATTCAGCTTCCATTTACGCCCTTATATCCAGGGACCCAGTAAATACACGCAAAGAAAAAACATGGTTGTGGTAAACATATTCTAAGAGCAACATATTATGATAAGAATTATGATTGTAGTCACCATATTAAGATTATTATTGAAACATATTATGACTCAATATACTCGTAATATGTCATCATAATATTTTTCCCTTAATCATATTATTATTCAGTTAATCATACTAAGTTAAGAAGTACTCAAATTATTGTCATGTTAATCATAATAAGCTAAGAAATTAATCATATTATTGTCATGTTAATCATAATAAGCTAAGAAGTAATCATATTATCATCATGTTAATCATAATACATTTAGAAGCAATCATATTATGATACAGCACCTTTCATAGCTGTCATAAAAATACAAAATAAATTTAAATATTTTTGAATCGATTTTTTAATTTGTGGCTTTTTACAATTTTTCTTAATGTTAATCAAATAGCGGAGTTCAATATAAGGCTTGCAAAAGAGCAAATGAAAAATCTGTGGTTTTCATGGGCAACCGCGTGTGTCCATTTTTTTGATTTTAAGATGTTGATGCCATATTGCCTAATTTTGAACGCTCTTTATATTTTTTTTTAAAAAGATGGATCAATTCCGTTTTGTAACGTAATGACAAAGTTTAAAATGTGCAATACCTAGCCCATAGTTTGATCTAGAATGGGTTTTCGGCTTTCCTGAACAATTTGTTTTAAGACATACGCGGTTGCCCATGAAAACCACAGAAATATCGTAGCACTTTTATAAAATATAACGAAATCTCTGTGTGTTTTGTTGTTGGATTTTACAAAAAACTATGATATTTTGCATTTGCACTATTACATCACTAATACTTGAATGAACTCCGCTAATATTTTAATTTTTTAATTTCTTTAAACTTATTTTTTTTATGGAATTTTATCTTTTAATTGTTTAACCGCTCACAAATAAAAAAAACGACACAACTTTTACAAATGGCGCTAACATAATATGATTAGAGTAAAAATAGTTTGATTGCATCTTTAACATAATATGATAAATGTATAGAAAGTTATCATGTTATGGCTATTATATATTATGATATGGTTGTGAGAAATTTAATATGTTTAGAAAGTTATCATAATTAAGTTGTTAGAAAAATAATTATTTTTCGGTCAGCAATACTTAAATTCATAATTGCGATAAACATTGATATGTTGTTGATATTAAATAAAAGTAACAATTATTTGTGTACGACAACAATATATTGTTACATTAAACATAGTGTTGTTGCCGTAACCATGCCCAACCATATTTTTTCTCTGCGTGTAATAACCATTGAGTTTTTCGATTTCTCCTCTATACACATCTGGTATTCTTGAACAATGTTCGTAGTGCTAAGCACACTCTCCAGGGATCTAATGGCTGCTTTACTATCGGTTATTATTCGGATATTCCTGCCAGGCATTTCACCATACTGAATATACCTCGCGGCTGTACAAACATCCGCAACGTGTTATTGGCTAAATCAAAAAATATCTTTATAATTTATTCAATTTAACAAAAGTTTTCTTATTAATCTAAGTTCATAATTATGTTTAAGTAAGTGCAAAACTTGACCAATTAACATGGTTGTGAAGAAAATGCACTAATTTTATATACAAAGTTTTCTATGTTTTCCTATAAACTTGTTTTTATATACTTATAGTTATAATCGCAATCGTTATTTTGCCCATGTCTTTGTTGTACTCAACTTTCCCTTTTAATTCACTTGCTATAAGAACATTATCCTGCTCTTCTCCTTAATGTCTCTTTGTCTGTTGGCTACTGTTGGTTGATGTTGTCTGTTCAACATATCCTTCATTTGAAATACGTTTTATTTTCCTGCTTTATTGTACATATTCTTTCAACAGCTTCAAATTAATGGAAAGCAGAGAGAGAAATAAAACAGCAAATATGTAACTTTTTATTTTTTTTACTAAACACAGATTTTTAGTTCTTTGAACAGATTATTCTTGATGCAAGTGGTACTTAATATTTTTTAAAACAGAACATAAGGTCGAAAAAAAACTAACAGAAAAGCTAAAATTTGTCTTTATCACAAATTGAATTTAAAAACTATTAAGGACTAAGAGCAACTGATTTGTGGATAATTTTTCATTCTTGACTGCGCTGGGAATGGAACCCAGGTTTCCACGGACAGGTTGCCCTGACGTTTCGATTGTAACCACACAATCAATCTCTTCATTTTCTATTGGGAAAGCAACTACATAATTAAATCTGGCTCGAAGGACTATATACAAATACACATTTTTATATATAAAAACTATTATTTTCCGCACAGAAAAATATATTTCGAAAACATGAGTTAGTTTCTATCAGGGATGAAAAAGTCAGTACAATTGTAATTTTTTCAGTACTATTAGCATTGCAAAAGTACTGAAGTACTTCAATGACATGTTTAGTACAAGTTTAAAATTTTCTTAATTCTTTCAGTCGATACTCAACGAATCAAAATAATTCTTTCCGTTTTGTGAAAAGCAAAATAAATGCTTTACAACACTGGAAAAATAATTTCGATCGACTAAAGAATGATTCCTAGAATTTGCCTCCCGTTTTAATTAAAAATTTAATCAAGTGAATTTATTGAACGTTTAAACGTTTAGAAAATGTTAATAATTTTAACAAGTAAGAGTGCTATTTTCGGCTGTGCCCAATCTTTGATACCCTCCCTCCTCTATAAATTATTAAATTATGTTTTTAAAACAAACATCAGCATTAGAATTGGTAATAAAGTGTTTTCCAGGAGTAGGGTTTAGGTGGGACATATAGTAAAACTATGACGGACCAAATTTTTTTCCGGGAGTTGGATTTATATGGAGATTAGGGTAAATTATGGACTGATCTTCACGAGATCCGACAGCGTGATTTATAGTCCTATTATACTGTGACGTGCCAAATTTTATTATGATTGCATTATTTAGTACGGTCTTAAGCGTACTAAGTGTTTTCTGGGAGTATGCTTTATATGGGGCCTATGGTAAATTATGGACCGACCTTCACCAAAATTAACAGTATGATTTCGAGTCATATAAAAAAAATTTGTGAAAATCTTATATCATTCCGTACATTATTTTTTAATTTTTTGTAACAAAATTATCAATATTTTAAGGTGGTGATTCCACATTTTGATTCATAACTCTGATCCTGCTGAACCGATTTTGCTGTTTGTTCTTTTCTGTTTAGTTTTTCGAAAGTGAGCGTGGTTTCTACTGACGCACAGTGGTCTCAATGACAAATTTAGAGCGAAAATACTCATAACTCTTTTTTATAAGTACATATAAGGATAAAAACTTGTAATAATAAATGACTGGGTTTGGCACGATCTTACGGCAAAAATTGATGGATTCGATTACGTTGGTGCGGCGCTTTCCATATAAAATAACTGACATAAAACCTACAAAATCATTTCATAATACAAGGGAACAAGGGTTTTATCGACTAAGAACTGAATGTTGTTTTTAAGGTAATTAGGGACCCTGAATCCAAATCTGTGCCTAGTTTTTCTATCAGCTCGTTTTTTTCGCGATATACCGTTATGGCCGAAACTAAAGCACTTTCGCTAAATATATTGGAAAAACATGAAAATGAGTCACCATATTCAGTTCAAAACTCGTTAGCAATATTACCTTGCTTTAATTGGTTTTGAATTTGACCAGTAGTTTCAGAGATATCGTTGAAGTTAAAAAAAAAAAAAATAAAAATTTAAGAATAAAGTTTATGTTTTTTAAAAATTTATAAAAAATAAAAATTCAGCGTCCCAAATAACCTTAAAAACAACATTCAATTCTTTATCAACACAAGAAAAGTTCAATTTCGTGTATTCACTGATACTACTTTATGTGGATTTGTGTTTTTTGTATAGTTAAAAAGCTTAAAACGTTTTAAATATTCTAAATACGATTTGGAAGGTCGTCCGGGTCTTGATGGTCCTTCCTCCGAGTCTTCTTCCAAAAAACTTGACGAGGCTTTACTGGGAAAGAGAAAAGATGCATTTAACCAATTTAACCAATATTTAAAGATTGAGTCGAAAACATTCTTTGCTCTGTGTGCATGGCTCCACTTCTTCAATAGTTTGCTAAGAATATATTGAGCTGTTTGCTTTACTTCATGTTTATGGTCATCATCTTCATCATTTTCTTTACCTTTTTTCATGAAAATGTAATGTATCGCAGCGTTATTTTTTTTCTTCTGGTCTTCTTCAGGTACCAAACTCTGAACAAATCCCTTTTAGTGATAGACATTGCAACCTAAAGATACAATAGAAAGTGTTTAGGCAAAAATAGGCAGCTAATTTCTTAAACATTTAACAATGCACATGTTAGAGATGATAAAAACACAAAAATAACAGCGACAGCTGGTGAAGCTCACATTTAAAACTCTATCACAATTTACAATAAATATTTAGTTCCACACTGATAGAAAAACCGCCATAACGGTGATGTATTTTGACATCAATACTACGACAATTGTCTTCGTTTTTGACCCAATGACACTTTTCATTATTGTGATGTCAGCCTTAACATCACTTAACCAAATTGTCATCAGGGTCAAAAACTTTTATTATGTCATCAATGGAATGACACATTTGCATCACAGAAATGACGAATTGGAGTCAGTTTCATAAAAAATATCATCAGTGCGAAAACTCAGTAGCATCAAAGAAAGGACTTATTGTGCTCAATTTAATGACAAACTGTCATCAATGTAATGATATATTGGCATTAAAGAAATGACTAATTGGCATCAATTTTATAAGAAAAAGCCAAAATTCAATGACATACTAATATCAGGGGAATGATTAATTGGAATCTATTTCTTGACAACATGTCATCAATGCAATGACAAAAACCATACGTATAATAACAAAATGTCATCAATGCAATAACCAATATTGATAACTTAATCACATGTTGTCATCAATATGAAAAAGTTTTTTATTAATTTGATGACAAAATGTTATTTAATAAGTAAAAACCTGTCATTAATACTATTAAAAAATTAAAACAATATTATATATACATTTTATTTAAAAAGATTTTTTATTTACAAAAGAAAGATATAAAAAACACTAAAAATAATTTTTAAAGTTAGTAAAGTTAAATTAAAATCAATGAGTTTTCATAAACTGTATTACAATACTTATAATTGTCCAAAGTCTTAAGGAAATGATAGCTCTTTAAATGTTTAAAATAATACCCGTGGTTTATAAAATACTTTTCACAAATAAAACAAATAAAACAAACATTTCACACTACCGCACCGCACTACTCAATGAGTTTTAAATATAAACTGATCTAGAACAAACAAACACATTTCTTTATGTTTATTTGACTCTAAACTCTCTTCGCTCTCATTTATTTTGATGCTCACGCAGCATATGATGTCAAGTGTCATTAATAAGCAGACGTAAACAAGTATTTATCGTCATCAATATGATGACATTTATTCATCACTTTTTTTTGTAACTGTGTTGATGACAAACGTACATCAATGTTAACAAGATTATTTGTTGTGTATGCTTTATTGACAAATTAACCTTTCCCCCTTTCTTTTTGATGCTGATGTCAAATATAATGATTACATGTCATCAATATGAGTGTCATATGTTGTATAAATTGCTTCTTGCTTTGACAACGTATGTACATCAATGTGATGTATCTTATACAAGTTTAAAAAATGCGTCTAAAAACAAAAAATAATGGATAAAACATTAAAAATTTTATTAAAACGCAGTTTACAAACATTTTAACATTATTAAGTTTTTATCTTTATGCAAACTTTACCTGTTAATAATGCACAAAGAGTGGCATCGAATTAATGACACTGTAGTCATAACATGGATAACGCGTAAAATATGACAAAATAATATGATAACGTACGCCATTAGATTGATGTCACTTTTTGCATAATTGATGCCATTCGTCACAACATTGATGTCACAATTCTGATGGTAGGGCATCATCAATATGAAGATGCATTTTTCTATCAGTGCACAATTAATGAATACATTTTAATTTACATACATATGTTTCTTAACGGAATGCTAAATCAGCGGAGCTTTTTAAATTTTATAAATTTATAGCTCTTTTATATAAATAAAACCAACAAATATTACAGAAAACATTTTCACTTTATTTTATTAGCTCTCGAAACCACATACAATTATTAACTAATCTGTTATTAAAAATTAAACTTAGCAATTACTGATGTTTAAATCAATGCAGCAGTGATAATATTGCAACTATCAAAAAAAAAATATACACCGTTGTGGAAGGTGGGGTCTTGTCATTAATAAAGCAACTAAGTTTTTTACTCTGACACCATTCGAAAAACCGAGTTTTTTCGCTCTGTCATTGGGACCACTGTGTGACGTACAGACAGACGAACATGGCTAAATCGACTTAGAATTACTCAAGGAGCCAGAATATGCATACTTTACGGGGTCTGAGATGAATAATAAAAAAGTTTCACACGAAATAACAAACGTATTTACTTAACGATTTTTCTAATGTGTTACAAAACGAATGACAAGATTAGTGTAATCCATCATGGCTTATGATTGAAATGTTAAGTAGACGCTTTATAACAACGACCAACAAACAAACTTTAGTACATACTAATATTAATTTAAGTAATTAAAACTTATTTCTCTAGTGGTTTGAAGACCTAACACTTTTAAGCATTTTTAAAGCCTTTTATTATTATTCATATTCTTAAATTCACATATAGTAAATACATTTACAAGATATACTTAATTCAAAATATATTAAAAAAACCAGAATAATTGAAAAACTTACCCACATCCACATCGTTATCTTATGAACCTTAATAAAAGAAAAGTAAAAAAAAAGATATCTAAGTGCAAAACCATAAAAATTCCCCTATGCAATTCTTTTAAATAATTCTTTCTTACTAAACAAATATATCCATAAATGACGATATTTTTGTCAAAACTTAATTTGGGGTACTTTTTTTTTGTTTTTTTAGTGAAATGAAAGTGTTTTATGTGGCACTTAAGAGTTTTTAAAAAGGATACTTTCATCATACACAGCAAGTATACTTTTGTATGTGTGCGCATGTACGTATGTGTTAAAAGAGTATTTTAACCCTTACATACATATGCAAACACACACACACAGAGTAACGTTATTCTAGGATCTTAAATTAAAAATTGCAAAGCTGACATACCAACATAACAGAAGAAGAAGGATAAAAACGTTTTAAATTAGTAAAATAAAATGTTTTACGAGTGTGAAAGTATTAAAGTATTTGTGTGTGCATTAGGGGTATAACTACCCTGCAGGAAATGTCACTAGTGAATCTGTACTGATTCACTATTGACACAGTCACCAGTACTAGTGACTTATTATACCCCAGACAATGTTATTTACTATAGACATTTAACATGTGCGTGTCATTGGAAATCTACTACTGACGTTGGTACTACTGACTAGGTACTGACTAGGTAGTTCCTTTGGGAACATATGTAGACATTGGAACCAGAGAATCACTAGTACATTTTAGTACATGTAGTCTACACTTTTGGTACGAATACAATTTTTTTTTATTATTTCTTTAACTTTTATAGGAATTGTACTTCTCAATTGTTATTGATAAAATTGTTTTCGTATTAAAGCCAAATAGTGGCAAATGTAGTGTAGTGTAGACACTTCGTTGACAATGTCACCAAAATAGTCGACAAAACTGGTGACTTGGAGACACTTGCACCCAGGTTTCCTTCAGGGTAATTTTTTGGCATAGAACCATGGAGTCAACCATGTCCTAGTTAGAAATCATTTATAGTGTTTTTGACTTAAACTTTATTCCATTTTACGAGTCTACAAAAACAAGTATCTTAAAGTCTTGGAACACGAAAATTACCTAAACATATTGTTGCATGTTAGTTATTTTAAGTTTTATAGTGTAAACAAAATTGTTACAATGACTGAAACACATCCGAATTGTTTTAATGTCCTTGTCCTTTTGTTTTGAAAATCCTTAACAGTGTTTTAATTTTATGCATTAACGCGTTAAAGTGAGATTGACAACATGCAGATGAGCAGTTTTTTGAAAAAATTGTCAGTAACAAAATATTGTTTGTGTTTATTATTTTTTACATTTGAGATAATTCGTACTAACAAGGGGACAGAGACTTTAAGAAACAAGTTTTATTAGAGAAATGTTGATTAAAATTTCAATTAGTTTATATTAGATTACAGGGTGGCGCAGAATAAGCTATATTGTTTATAATATTCCATTTTATGCGATTTTTTATTACTTTTTAAATACAGTTTATTATTGGGGAATTTTTTTCTACTAGCTTTGAAAAACTCACCTTTAAAATGCCTATTGGGCGCAGAGAGTAAATTTTATTAAGATAAATACGTAAGTTTGTATTTCTCTTTTTTAAAAAATATACAAACGAAAATTTTCAATTTTGATCATACATGTTATTATTATTATTTATTTATTAGTAGTATTTTTAATACTTTTACATAACACTACAAATTACATCAATAAACTCATATTAAATATTTCTTATAAAAGTAACAATTTTCTTTCTACACAGAAAAAAATAAAAATTGATTTCAATTAAAAAATTTGTGATATTAATTAAAAAATTAATTAAATTTGCACCAGTAAACAAATTAATAGTAGCAATTAAACCGGTTAATAGAATTAATTAAACGTTTAATTCACTTGATTAAACGTTTCATTCACTTGATTAAAATTTTAATTAAAACTGATTATATTTTTGATTAATGCTTTAATTGGTGAAAAATGTGGGAGAATTTTTTCTGTGTATATACATTTGGATTGGTTTAATTTTTTATATTATTTGGCATCATATTGTAAAGATTTAATCCTTTGTAGAACAGTGATCTTTGCATTGTGTTGTTCCCTGGTCGTTGTAGTCTAAAATCGGCAGCGTTTCTTAAGTGTATGGTTGAACATCCCCAACGTATCTGAGTTGTTCTACTAAATAATCAGGTGCCTCTCCCATTTTCATTTTTTGAATAAAATTTATTGTATTCAGTTCTAACCTATGTTGTATATTAAGCCATTTAAGTGTATCCAACATAAATCTTACTGAGGTAAATCTATTGCATTTGAGTATTGTGCGCATGGCTTTGTTCTGTAGTTTTTGCATTCTTGATATTTGCTGTTCTGTAGATCCAAATTCAAAATGTGGTTTAATCGTAGTATTGTAAATGTTTATTGCAGTTATAATTGATATTTTGTTTTTAATACGTTTAAAAAACCCGATTTTTTTACCAATTTGTTTACATATATATTTATTTATTTATTTTATTATATTCATGGTAATACAAATAGCCAATTGGCCAATAAAATATATTACAAGTAATTTCATAACTATGAGGTAAGAAATAATTCAATATACATATAAAATAAGTACAACTATGAGATTCCATTATCTAAAATAAACATATACCAACATCATGACAACCCAACCGACTCACATACATTATAGGGAGTAAATTTAAGCAGGATAAAACAAGAGAAGTGAAAAAAACCCAAAAATTTATCACTGATTACAAAATTGAGCTATGTGAATTAGGAAACACACAGAGGTTACGCTTAAAGACTGCAAAAGACATGGCGAAAGAACGTAGATTTCTAGGCAAAATATTCCATAACCGTGCTGCACGTACGAAAAAAGATTGTTCATAAACCATGTTATAAATACGTGGTAAAACGATTTGAGGATTTCTAACAGAACTGTTAAAAGATATCATTCGCACAACACTCGGAGGACTTTGAGTCTTTATAATATTAAAAAGATAAATTAATAACCGAAACTTTTAATAGTCCTCAAAAAAAAGATTCAGAAAACTTTTTACGTAACCAGACACATGCGCCCTTAGCCTAAGTTTATAAACAAATCTAACAATACGGTGGACAATATGCTTTATTTTCCTACCGTTGCTTAAGTTACAACCTGTGTAAACTTCAAAACAATAATTCACTTGAGACATAAGCAATGCATGTGCAATTGACTTTCTAACACTCAAAGGTAGAAACAGATTTAGATGATATAATCTCCGCAAAGTGCAACAAACTCTAGAGCAAATATTATCGATATGAGGCCCAAAGGCTAATTTATCATCCAAAATTACTCCAAGACACCTTAGTTGGTTTACAAATTCAATCACCGACCCACGTAATTCTATGTTCAAATCAATTGTGTATGACCTATTTGACTTAAAAAATTAAAGCTTTAGTTTAGTTTATGTTCTTTTAATTTTAAGTTCTTGTCTATTAGAAAACCCAGATATTTTATACTATTAACTTTTTCTATTATAATCTATTATAATAATCATTATATCGTTAATTTTAAATATTATATTAGTGTTCATATTTATTTCCATTATTTTAGTTTTGTTTTCATTTAACTTTAATTTATTTCATTTAACCATTTATTAATGTTATTCATATCATTTGACATATAAGCGTGACATATCTCCTCCGTTGCCGCTTCAGTAAAAATCAGTGTATCGTCTGCGTATAATACAATTTCACATTTGTCTAAAACTTTTTCCATGTCATTTAAATATATAATAAATAGAAGCGCTCCTAGAATTGAGCCTTGTGGTACTCCAAAATCGTTTACCGTAGTATTCGACAGTGTGCCATTCACTTTTGTAAATTGCCTGCGATTAGTTAAATATGACTCAAACCATTTCAATTCCGTATCTTGAATTCCATATTTGTAAAGTTTTCCTAATAAAATATCTCTTTTAACCGTTTCAAATGCTCGTTTAAAATCTAGAAAAATCGACATTGTTTTGTTATTTTTCTCCATGAATTTCCACCTATTTATAACATAGTTGACTGCTGTCTCACACGAATACTTTTTTCTAAAGCCCGACTGATATTTTGAAAGTTGCTTGTGTTGTTCAATGTAGCTTTCTAGTTGATTTTTAACAGTCATTTCAAGGATTTTTTCAAACGTTTTTAGCATGTTTATTGGACGGTATTCTTCACATTTGACTGTGTTTTTAACTTTTCCAATAGCTGCAATCATAGATTTTTTCCAACTATTTGGGAAATAATGCCTGTTGTGTTCCAGTTATCCAAAATCATATTGATAGTTACTCTATTGTAGTCAGGTTTTTTCTTAATATTCTTATATATAATTTTAAGTTCTTGAACAGATATTGCACGAAATTTCAGTTTGAAATTTATCACAGATATTTTGTTTTCATATTGCACATAATCGATGGAGTTTCTAATTTCCTTAATACTATTGACAAAATAATTATAAAAATCTTCGGCTATTTGAAAGTTGTCCTTATATGGGTAATTCCAAAGTGTTGAACGTGACAGTCGTACGCATCAAAAATGCAACAACATTTTAAACAACAAATATTTTTACGTTCTTTTAACCCTTAAATTATAGCACTAAGAAAGCACTATTATCTATGCTAAAGTTTATGGGGGGCGCGATTCTAGGTCAAAGATAATGGCAAAAGAAGTAGCGGTTCGAACGTGAAAAAAATAGAAGTAGTTTTTGTGGCCATGTATAAAAAGTTGTAGTTCAGGGAAACCTGTCACAATTTTTTAGTCAAACTACTTTCAGAATTTTACATAGCAATGTAACACTAAAATGTCTTTGGTTTGGTTCCAAAATCGTCTGTACTATTTTTTGTTTAAGCTAAAATCTGGTTCGATACGTGACAGTTCGAACGTGAAATTTTTTCCACAATAATTTAACTGAATAATGATTAATACAAAATAAAAATTTACCGTTAATTCGAATAACATATTTCTCTTCGAACTCTTCCTTAGATTACAGACCATGTAAGAAATTTTTTTTGGAATAATTTTCATTAAATATCACCTCTTTTAAGGAAGATAATATTAAAGAAAATATACAATAAAACATACTCACAAATAAGAAAGTACGTTTGCACAACTTTGCAGTCTGATTGTTCATCTAAGTGAACAAATTTATGGGTAAATTTATAAAATTAGTAAAATCTAAATATTTCTTCATAACAATTTCGTAAAATAATCAGATTTTAATAACTTTTAAATTTTCGGTCACGGTGGACCATTTGGCGGAAATGCCCATATTCTATTTGTGGAAATATCACAGTTTTGATCACACTTCTGGGGTTTCTTAATACTAGTTCTTTTATTTTCCACCACATTTCTTTTGGGTCTTGCGCATTATTTATTTGATCATTTATATATTTATTTTTCGCAATATCGATTTTAACTTTGTATGCATTTCTAATTATTTTGTAAGTGTTCCACGCTTCGCCTGTGTTTTCGGCAATTGCGGTTTGGTATTTAAAGATCTTTTCCCTTTTTAACATTTTGAGATCATTATTAAACCATTTATTTTTTCTATTCTCATTTATTTTTGTTTTAACACTGAATGTTTGTATAGTATTTTCAAAAACATTATCAACATTGTAAACATTATCGTTTAAGTCGTTTTGTTCATCATATTATAAAATTGCACTTATTTCATTACAAAATCTAGTTTTATTATAAATATTTAAAAATATTTATTTCTTTAAAAGCTTTTTTTCCTCTATATTTTCGCACTCTATAAAAATGTCTTTAGATTCATGATCAGCTATTTTGTTATTTATATTATTTTCTGATGTTATTGATTCATTATTTGTTATTATATAGTCTATTAAAGTTTTTGATCTTTGTGTTATTCTAGTATATTCGTTCATTACATGTTTAAGGGCGTTATCATTGAGTATACTTTCTAATCTAGTTGTATAAAAATCCTGAAATATTAAAGTCTCCAGCTATCAAAATATCACAGTTTGTATCACATATTTCTTCCACAAACTCTTGGAAAGTATCACAGAATTCTGATTTTGAAGCACTTGGTGATCTATATATTATAACTATTATAATGGATATTGTTTTATATTTTGCCATATACGCGCTAATCCAGTATTGTGAGTCTTTTTTATTGTCTTTAACTTTTTTGGCATACCAATGGGTTTTAAAATAGATTATAACTCCGCCAGTTCTTGACGAATTTGACAATGTGCTATAATGGTCGTATTGTTTTATTTGAATTTCTCTTTCATCTATTTCTATAGTTTGATGTGTTTCAGATAGTATTATGAACTCAGGTTTTTCAGTTTCTGCTATTGTTTCTAGTTGGTTAAAGTTGTTAATTAAGCCTTGACTATTCACTATTATTATTATTTTTTTTTTTTTGAAAGAAAAAAAGGAAAATAGTAATTATAGATATTAAATTTTAATTACGGTGCACAGACGAACAAATTATCAAAAAACTACGACAGTATCAACCTGAAAAAATTAAAAAAAAAAAAACAGCCACCAACGTCAGAGTAAAAATTATTGAATTAGCTGGCCGCCCCAGCTGCGCTCGGTAGATGGATGGAGCCGTTTTCTGATTTTAGGTAAATCGAAAAAAGTAGGCGTAAAAGTGAGATTTTCTTTTCGTAAAAATCTAAGTTGGACCATGGCGATCATTAGAAAGAAAAAATCGTCCAAATCGGTCCAGCCGTTTTCAAGTTATGCGCTTAAATAGAAAAAGTGGGCGTAAAAGTAGGCGTGGTAAATTTTTCGTTCGATGAGAACTTAAAATGGATTAATACGAACATTTGAAAGAAAAATTAGTCAAATCGATGGAGCCGTTTTCTGATTTTAGGTAAATCAAAAAAAGTGGGCGTAAAAATAGGCGGAGCATAATTTTCTTTCCGCACAAACCTAAGTTGGCCCAAATCGGTCAAGCCGTTGTTGCAGCCATAGTGACCAGTGAGGTTTCCGACTAGCACGGCAGACACTATCTCAGCAGGTCCCACCCTGCTCACTGGGTATACTGCACACAAAAACAAATTGAGTAAGTACCTATTAATCACGTTAACTACTTAACAAACATACACTACAAATGACAACCAAAAGTAATTCTTTTTCTTTCTTCTATTTAGGGAAGCCGTTGTTACGTCTCCCAAATTGCCCACCCTGCCATGTCACAAAAAAATCCACAAACCTGTTGCTTGTGACCCAATTTACCACAGGACTTTCACTCACTTACATTACCTTCATGCCGCTTTCAAATTTACAGACCAAACATCATTATCTTGATGGAATCATAACATACAATATTCATACATGTTTTATTAAAAATAAACAATCTTTTTCTTTCTCTACACTCCTCACAATCTTTCGAAATAATATTATATTAAAATTAATAATCGAGATTACTTGAGGAACTGTGAAACGTATCAGACGTGAAAAATAATTTAAAATTATTTAATTTTCTTTTTCTGTCAAAGAAAAAAAAAAAGAAAATAAAATATATATAAAAAAATTTAATTTAAAATTTTTTCGCAAAACAAACTTTTGTTTAAACGTTTGTTGTGTTTATTAATTGAGCAATTTCCATGGATAGAGATCCATTACTTTCCCAGTCTGGAGGAAGGCCTCCTAACAATTCCCAAAAATTGTCGAAAAATACTAACGGCGAAGCATCAGCAATTCTCAAGGACGCAAAGAATACATTACCATCTGGCTCTCAATCAAGAGGACAAGTTTTAAATAAATCAAAAGGAGCTGTTAAAAATACAGATGTTGTTAAAAATTCCCAACTTGGAAAACAATTTTTCGATGCTGTATTTGCAAACCAGTCAACAACAATGCAATTGAATGATGATTTTCAAAATCCCTTGGAATCTAGCAACAGCAGTGTTACAGATTTAGAGAACACATAATTCAAAACGTGCAATTGGAAGAAGAATCCTACATGGATCAAGAAAGATCCTCTATATCCTCAATGGAAGATGAATTTGAGACGGTCAAAAATAAAAAAACGAAAATTTCAAGGTGGCGTAAAAATCGATTTAACAAAATGTAATTTTAAAAATAAGGTGACTGATGGCACTAATCGTACACACAGGTACTCACTCTTAGGAGATTGGAATGTAGAGGCCGAAAGGCCAATTAATACAAATTTAGAGAGTAATAAATCTAGGAATAATAATGATTCTCAAACACATGTTAACAATAAGATTTCATATTGCCCCCCTATATTTCTGGAGAATGTGAATGTTAAATCTCTTATTGACCAATTAAACACTAGGAATGTTGAATTTAAAGTCAAGAATCATTCTAAATACAAAAGTAAATTATATTTTAAAGATTCATCTGCACATACGGAAATGATGCAGTTAATAAAAGAAAGGGAAATTCCTTCATACACATATACTCCTAAAGAATATAAACGTCAGAGCGTAGTTTGTAGAGGCCTATTTTATAAATCGGATATTAACGATATTAAGTCGGAAATTGATAGAATTATTCCGGTTACGATTGATTCTGTTTCAAAATTTTCAACTGAATACTCTGGAAAGAACGATACCGACACAGGTTTGTTCTTGGTGGTCCTTAAACCCAATCATAAAGTAAATGAGTTGCTCGGCTTGAAGTACATTCTGAATCAGGTGGTTTCATGGGAAATACCTAAAGCTAGTACAAAAATACCCCAATGTTGGAGGTGCCAACGTTGGGGACATTACTCAAAAAATTGTAGTCGACCGTATTCTTGTGTAAAATGCCGCGAAAAGCACGACCCAGGTGAATGTACTTTTACTCCTGAAAGTAATGTAGCACCTTTTTGTGTAAACTGTAACGAAAATGGCCATACGTCAAATTACAGGGGCTGCCCCGCTTACAAGAAATATGTTTCATTTAAAAAGAAGTCATATCAGGAGGCAAAAAATAGTAAAATGTCCGCTGCTGACAATGTTGCCAGAGCAATAATTACGTCTAATTCCGTTTTAACGGACAGACCATTTGCGAATTTGTTGAATGAGGTTCCAACAAAAAGCAAACAGGAAAAACCTGTACTAATTCAGGAATTTATTAAGCTGGCGAAAGTGTTATGTGCTCCAGAGCCTCTAACTTTAGAGGAGAAAGTTAATAATTTTATGCAAAATTATAAGGTAATGTCAAGAGATCAGGCTAGGAAGGAGTGCTTGAGTTTAATTAAAGATAATCACAATGTATATGGCCCGTAATTCTCTAAATTTAGTTACATTTAATGTTGGATCTCTTATTCATATAGGAAGGAAAATTGAGCTAAACAGGCTACTGAATCAATTTAATATTGAAATTGCTTTTTTGCAAGAAATGCATTTGACGGCGGACACAAATGTTTATTTAGATAATTATATTGTTTTAAGGGACGATAGTTCATTAGGTGTTGGTATAGCTTTAAAAAATTCGATATCTTTTGCAAGGATCAGTATTCCTAATCTTCGGTTTTTAAATTTGTTTGTTGAAGTCAACGTATCCATAAATGGTGGTATAAGGAAAATTCTCTGTGGTTCTCTTTATTTTCAATGCAATTGTAATCGTCAAACTATTTATAGAGGTCTTTCTTCAATTTTAAATTTTTCAAACACTTATGATGGTTTCATATTAGGTGGTGATTTTAACGCAAAGCACATTTCCTGGGGTGATGCCAACAATAATTTCAACGGTGAAGTGCTATTGACTTGGCTTCAAGAAGAATCCATTTCGGTTACGAGAATTTGTGATTCATACCCCACCTACCCTGGTGGATCCTCTCATTTAGACCACTTCATAGTAAGCACAAACATTATTGATAGTTTCCACCAAAATTGTAAAACATCTACACTTCCAACTTTTTCGGATCATATACCTTTGGGACTTCAGATTTACCTTTCAGATTTGAACTTTATTTTTGAAACTCCAAATCGGTTTGTGTCATTTAAGGAAACAAACTGGGATGCATTTAGAATAGATATTAGTACCAGCCTCTTGAATCACTTTCCCCCCAACAATAGAAATTTGACTAACAATGAAATAGATTACTTTATAGAAGAATTTAATACATCTGTTAGTTTTATAACGGATATTCATTCTAGAAAAATTGAAAACAAAAACCGAAAATATATTATTTCGGAAAAGGTAAAAAAGTTCCTAAGGATTAAGTATAACTGGCAAAGGGACCTTAAGAGGATATTTTTAAGAACATTTAATAGGAGGCACCCTGAATATTTGCTTATTTCGAAACAAATAGATTTACTGAAAATTATAATAAGGGAACAGATCGAAAAAGAACAGGCCAACCTTTTTAATGAAAGATTAAGGGAAATAAGGCCTTGGCCCACGGGCTTATAAACAAATTTTTAAAATGATAGGAAATAAAAATCGTTCTTACATTAAGGATGTTTCAGTCGATGGTATCAAAATTACTCAGATTGACCAAAAATTGGATGCTTTAAAGGAACATTTTACATCGGTTTATGAGGGTTCTCCTCCAAATAGAAATATTTCAGAAATAACTGAAGCAATTACGGAAACTCTTTCTCAAGTTTCTAATTGTATAACATTCAATGATGACATAACATCATCATTAGTAAATAAATTAGTAAATAAGAAATCGTGTGGTTTGGATGGTATGTCAAATTATTTAATTAGAAAATTTCCAGTTAAGGCTTTTGAGTATCTCACAATATTGTTAAATAATTGTTTAAATAATTGCTATTTTCCTCGTGTGTGGAAAATTGCAAAGATCGTTCCTATTCCAAAAGAGAAGGGTAATAGCGATGTTAACAGCTTGAGACCAATTTCGTTGCTTTCTGATCTAGGGAAGTTATTTGAGAGAATAATCCGAGGGAAAATGGATATATCTTTAAACGAAGCGTACATTCCTCAGAGTCAATTCGGTTTTAAGAGGGGAAATTCCACTATTCATGCTCTTTTAAAATTCCACTCTGAAGTTGTACAGAATTTAAGAAAGGGTCAATGCACTGTCGCAGTTTCTCTTGACATCGAGAAAGCTTTTGATAAGGCCTACCACGATGGAATATTATTCAAAATGATAGGGAAAGGGTTTGAATCATATATTATAAAACTTTTTCAAAGTTTTTTCGAGGACAGGAGATTTTGTGTTCAGATTGATAGTGTGTTATCATCTCAGGGTAGTGTTTCTTGTGGCGTTCCGCAGGGATCTGTATTGGCGCCTCATTTATATAATATTTTTATACATGATTTTCCCCATGAATATAATGATTCCAAAGGAATACTTTATGCCGACGATTCGCTGCTATATGCTCATGATGAGTCACCTCAAATTGCGCTCCAACGTGTTTCATCGCACCTAAAATATGTTGATAAATTTTATTCTCATTGGGGAATAAAAATTAATGCCTCGAAAAGCAATGCAATATGTTTAAGAAATGCTTCCGGCAAATGTAAATATACTGTTGTTCCAGAGAGCAAGAATTTGAAATTAGTATTAAATGGTTCTGAAATCACATTTAAGGATAACATCAAATATCTTGGAGTTAACTTTAACAAACTATTAAAGTTTAATAAACATGTGATTATAATTTGGAGAAGGCTAATCGTGTTAAAGGTGCCTTTTCAAAACTATTTAATACTAAATCCTTGCAAATTAATACTAAATTACTGTTATATAAAGTGAGTATAAGACCAATTCTTTTTTATGCGTTTCCAGTATGGTTCAGCATTTTAAAAACGTTAATGAATAAGACGGACATTTTTGAACGGCATATTGTACGAAAGTGCACAGAGAAGAATTTTAAGACGTGTAATAAAAGGTTTTCAAATAAATTTATATATGACGAGGCCAAAATATGTCCGCTTTCTTTCTATGCTCTTGAGTTGACGAAAAGCTTTGTTGACAGACTGTCTTGTTTTGACGGCAATATAATGCAAGATATTCTGTCAAACGAGCAAAGATTAAGTTGGTCAAACACTAACTACCTTTCCACGGTTGGAATTTTACATGAGACACTGAGTAATTTTCCTGGTGTAAACTTCTACTCACATACTACTCCCGGAATACATAGGGGGTAAAAATTATTATTTTAAATTAATTTTCTTTTTTGTTTTTCATTTTATTATTATTTTTTTTTTTCTAAATAGTTTTAAGATTTAGCTTTTAAGTTTTTTTAGTATTAAGTTTATTAATGTAGATACAACTCTACTAGTATTGCTAAATGTCGGGAGCAAGCATTGTTTCATTCAACAATAATAATTAATTTTATATATATTAAGTTTTCTTGAATTTTGATAAGCTAGTCGCATAACCAAATAAATGCTCATGAAATTAAAATAATACGCTATAGTTTAAAGTTTTTCTTATAATTTTTAATGTTCCTAAATCTTGTAATATGAAAAAAAAGAAGTCTCAATAAAGTAAACTAACTAACTAACTAAAATTAATAATTTGACATAAACAAAAAAAAATTTTATATATGTAACAAAACTAAATAACAAAATCAAATTAAAATTTCCGTACAGCAAAAGATTTTTTTTCTCTTTAAACACAATGCAAAAAAAAAACACACAATTATTCCTTTTTAGCACAAACCAACTATAGTTATAAACTTTCTTTCAAAAAAACCGTTTCAGTTAACACTATAATAACCTAACCTGAAGGAGCTCCCTAAGGCTATTATTTTGTCCCCAGTTGTCTAATGGGACTAACAAAACGAAATATACTTGATCTGACTGGCTCTAGAAATAATTTTCTTCCCACTTCCGTTGTGTTTGGATTAAAGTATCCGCACAAAAATTCCATCAATATTAAATTCTCTACAATTGTCTTAATTTAATTGCCCTTTCGATATAACATGACATCAATTCATATTACGAAATACCAAAACATATAGATTTCATTTACGTTTAAAAAAAAGTTGTATCTGCTCTAAAAACAGGAGACTTCCAAATTACACCTGATCTGCACTTAAACGAAATTACCCACAATGCTGGTGATTGCCCACAAAATGGCAACACTGGAATAGGGCCATTTTATTGATGATCTAAATGTAAATGCCAACAAGCGAGCTCTCGAGCTAGAAAGAACAATTTTACAAGTTTCCAGAAAAAACTCAAATACATTGGAAACGCTATTCCAGTTCAAATAGAGAACATTAAATAAAATACAGAACTATTTTAGTTTTTTTACTTAAAAATAGTTCACCCGGAACAAATATTTAAGGTATAGTACTTAGCTGTATAATACGGAACGGACGATCAGATACGTCACAGCCGAATACACCACTCTTACTGGTTTTTTTTTTTCTTAATTTAAAATTTTAATTAAAATTACTAATAAAATACACAAAATAATTTTGATGTTTAAGAATTTAGATAATAAATTTTTATTTTTCATACAAATTAATAAATTTAGTTACATTTTATATTTTTTATTGCGTGGCATATTAAAATAAAAATAATTGTGGTTTTTATTTTAACACTTAGTATTTGCGCACTAATAAACTCTAACTATCTGGTTAACCTTTGGGGATACTCTTATACTTGTCTCCAGGTTGGCACAAACTTATAACAAAGACAAGCCAAACAATATTGAAAATTTTCATTCTGTTTTTGTGTTTTGGATTATTTTCCAGTCAGTAGCAAAATGTTACTTGATGAACTAATAATTTTTTTCCATTGAGTTTAATATTTATACAAGAATTCCGCTTCTAGATTTTAGTACTGAACAGAAACTCGTGTTAAATTCAATAAAATATTTGTTTTAGAATTTGATGAATTAAACGCTAAACGCGTGTGAATTAAACAAATATTTAGTTCTTTGCACAAGTGTTTTTAATTTAAATCTTAAAAAGACGTCAATCAAATACGCACACGCAAAATATTATGTATTAAATTCAAACGAAAATTCATTTTGAACAACCGAAAATTATTTAAAAAACGGATTTTTAACATTTTATTTAAAACAAATGAATTTTACATTAACTTTTAAATGTTGATTTATTAACCTGCTTATTCCGTAAAATTTAACAGTTTTTTCTTTTTTTTAAACGACCAAAAATCAAACTACATAACAATATAAACAAATATTTTTTAAGTTATCTTAAACTGACGAATTTTACCTACCACTTTTAAGCCCACTTTTTTCGATTTACCTAAAATCAGAAAACGGCTCCATCGTTTTGACTAATTTTTTTTTCAAATGTTCGTGTTAAATCATTTGAAGTTTTCAATTTATTTGACCGATTTAGACGATTTTTTCTTTAAAATGTTCGCCATGGTCCACTTAGGTTTTTAAGGAAAGAAAATATTTCCCCGCCCACTTTTTTCGATTTACTTAAATCAGAAAACGGCTCCATCGATCATTAGTAATCAGCTACCGAGCGAAGCCGGGACGGCCAGCTAGTTTGAAATAAAATTTACACACAAGAGAAAAAAGTTTTTATAATATTTTGGTTATATGTAAATTAGAAAATATTTACATAAAATGCATTTCGCATATAGCCAATCGTCTTAAATTTCGCCAAAATAATCGCCATATCGCCAAACGTCGACAAAAGGATTAAGAAATCGCCACATTTGACAGTCCTTCCAATAACAGCTAAAGAGCGGAAAACTATTATCCATTTTTGTTATTTATAACTGGCATATTAAAAAATATTCAATTTATTTTTTTTATATATTCCTCTAACTCCCACTGGAGCATAGGGCGCCAAAAAATAAAAGAATTAAATTTCTTGTTTTGCTTTCTTGATTTATAATTATTGTTTTACTATAAAGTGCAAATAACATTTGTGTTACAATGATTTTAATGATTTTCTCAATTAATAAAAACATTTTAAATTTGTCAAATAGAATCTGGGAATTTATTTCTCATGGTGAGTTACATTTATTATATAAATTTTTCATATTATTCGAATGTGTATTCTATGTCAAATACATTCCTCAAAAGCTTTTATACTTTAATAGTCTCATTCCTTCATTATTTCACAGGAATATTTTCTATGCACTATCAGAATTTTTGTTTGTATATTTCTGTTACGAAGCTTACCTTAGCTATCCTTTGGTTAGCAATGAAGTAAATTGTAAAGAAAATTTATACAACTATTAGATACCAGCAGAATGTAATGCATTTTCTGGCCCGCTACGGCCTTCGTCAGCATTCTTTGTATCTTATAACTGGATAGTGCCTATTGTAAATTTTATGTATTTAACTTAATTATTTTATCAAATAGAATCTGGGAATTTATTTCTCATGGTGAGTTACATTTATTATATAAATTTTTCATATTATTCGAATGTGTATTCTATGTCAAATACATTCCTCAAAAGCTTTTATACTTTAATAGTCTCATTCCTTCATTATTTCACAGGAATATTTTCTATGCACTATCAGAATTTTTGTTTGTATATTTCTGTTACGAAGCTTACCTTAGCTATCCTTTGGTTAGCAATGAAGTAAATTGTAAAGAAAATTTATACAACTATTAGATACCAGCAGAATGTAATGCATTTTCTGGCCCGCTACGGCCTTCGTCAGCATTCTTTGTATCTTATAACTGGATAGTGCCTATTGTAAATTTTATGTATTTAACTTAATTATTTTATCAAATAGAATCTGGGAATTTATTTCTCATGGTGAGTTACATTTATTATATAAATTTTTCATATTATTCGAATGTGTATTCTATGTCAAATACATTCCTCAAAAGCTTTTATACTTTAATAGTCTCATTCCTTCATTATTTCACAGGAATATTTTCTATGCACTATCAGAATTTTTGTTTGTATATTTCTGTTACGAAGCTTACCTTAGCTATCCTTTGGTTAGCAATGAAGTAAATTGTAAAGAAAATTTATACAACTATTAGATACCAGCAGAATGTAATGCATTTTCTCGCCCGCTACGGCCTTCGTCAGCATTCTTTGTATCTTATAACTGGATAGTGCCTATTGTAAATTTTATGTATTTAACTTAATTATTTTATCAAATAGAATCTGGGAATTTATTTCTCATGGTGAGTTACATTTATTATATAAATTTTTCATATTATTCGAATGTGTATTCTATGTCAAATACATTCCTCAAAAGCTTTTATACTTTAATAGTCTCATTCCTTCATTATTTCACAGGAATATTTTTTATGCACTATCAAAATTTTTGTTTGTATATTCCTGTGAAATAATGAAGGAATGAGACTATTAAAGTATAAAAGCTTTTGAGGAATGTATTTGACATAGAATACACATTCGAATAATATGAAAAATTTACATTTTAAATTTGGTTATATTTTTTACATTTGGTAACTTTTTCAAAAATTTTGATTGTAAAAATTGTATTCGTTGTGGCAGCACTGTTCATTTGGCTACAAAATCATTTTTGCAGACCTCTAGTACCCATTTAATATTTCATATTTAAGTACTGGACAAAAAGCTGTTAGAATAAAGAAATTCACACTTCACACAATAGTTTTAGGACAACCAAAACAATTTCGCAACACAATGGGTGAAGAAGAAGCCAATATTTTAAATGAAAATGAGCTTTATAATTTATTAATGACGATTGACGAGGATAATTATGAATACGTAAAGCCGTTTATAGAAGGTAATCAACTTTATTTCCTATGTTTAAATATAAAGATTTTTCTCAAGGACACATTTTAAAACTATGGAATGAGTATTTAAGTAAACACCAGTCCTAAAATGTTGCATAATGTACATATGTAATTTTTTTGTGTAAAAAATGTGCATACATATCAAAACACTTATATACATCTAATTTTTATTTACAGAACAAAATATAACATTAGGGCAATTTAAATGTTATGATCGATACTATTTAGAAAAATTATTTGAAATTGGAAGTTTTAATAACATACGAGAGCTTGGAAGAGAAATTCAATTTATTGAAAAGTTTAATATATGGAAAGTATCAAACGCAGATATACCAACTAACGTAAACGAAGAATTAAGAGATAAACAGTGTTATTTGAATTACGTGAGTTAACAATATATTATTAAATATAAATATACCTGTATGAAGTACTAACGTTGTGTTATTTGTTTTTAAATAATTTAAATCACATATTTAAAAATAATCACACGTATTACGAATTAAAATCATTTTATGAAAAACATGGCCATTTGGGCAACACAGAGCAAAATAAGTTAACAAGGGTTATAATTGAATTTTATGTTCCTAAAAAAATACGCTTAGAATCTGCAAATCTTCAAAATCTACCAATTATTTCCAAACGAAGGTGAGGAAGTCTATTTTGAAAAACATAAGCACCAAAGGGCAAAAGGAAAACTATCGGGTGATTTTTAAGCTATTATCTTTTTGGCAACACTGGTTTAAACAGCTGACGCACGTTTCGTGTTTTGTTTCACTGTCAAACATCGTCAGTTTGGTCTATAATTTAACCATGAATCGTCTTACAAACGCACAACGCTTAAAAATTATTGAATTTTATTATCAAAATGCGATCCACTTTTTTATCGAAAAATTGTGTTCAGCGACGAAGCTCATTTTTGGCTCAATGGGTACCTTAATAAGCTGAATTGTCGATTTTGGAGTGAAGATCAGCCAGAAGCATTGCAAGAGCTACCAATGCATGCAAAAAAAGTCACAGTTTGATGCGGTTTATGGGCTGGTGGCATCATTGGACCGCACTTCTTCAAAGATGATGCGAATCGTAACGTAACTGTGAATGGTGAGCGCTACCGTGAGATGATATCCAACTTTTTTTTGCCCAAAATGCAAGAGCTTGACATGTGGTTTCAACAAGACGGTGCCACATGCCACACAGCACGCTTAACAATGGACTTAATGAGAGGAGAGTTCGGTGAACATTTTATTTCACTTTCGGGACCGGTCAATTGGCCGCCTAGATCGTGCGATTTAACGCCTTTAAGCTATTTTTTGTGCGGCTATGTTAAAGCTCATGTCTATACACACATGCCCGCTTCAATTGACGCATTGGAAGACAACATTGAAGCATTTATTCATGAGATACCGGCCGAAATGTTGGAAAGAGTATGCCAAAATGGGACTAAGCGGATGGACCATTTGAGGCGCCGTCACGGTCAACATTTGCATGAAATAATCTTCGAACATTAAATTATATGGACCGTACTATCGATTCAAATAAAGATTTCATGCATTTTTCTGAATTTTATGTGTTTTTTTTAACTTTCCTATAGCTCTTAAAAAATCACCCATTATTTCATAGGTATCAAAATGCTATGAAAGCTAATTTAAAGCCTATAAGCAAATCTCCGAAATATATGGAAAAAATATCTATTTTCATGGCAACGGTAAAAAATTCTCGTATAGTTACATATGACATTTAAATACAATTTTTGATTATAACTTACAATTTTCTCTAGAACAAGATGCATCAACAATTAAAACTTATCTGAACTACAACTTTCAGGATAAAGGCCAAACATGCCAACGATGGAAGCAATGTGTTGAATACCGGTTAAGTGAACTTCTTAATTGTAAAGATACTAACATTAAAAGTATTATTGATAGCTGGCCTTCATACAAACAGTTCTTTGGACCTGAACTGTTAAAATTAATTTATTAACATCTCTGAGGATAAGTCACACATTATTTTTATTGTAGATTTCGATAGGTTTTGCAGCAATATTCCCTGATAAATCAAACAACTTTTTAATAAATTGGAGTAAACTTAATGACATATTACCAGTTTGTATAAACTTAAACTTATGGCGATTTCATTTCTGAGAAAAATGTTGCATTAATGTTACATGTTCTACATTTTGTGTTCGTTTGTACAAAAAATACAACTGTGGGAAAAATGTTCAAGTTTTTTTGTGAAAATGTTGATGAAAAACATGCAAAACATGTTACATGTTTTACCCTTACTTTTACTTAAGGGTTCATACTGCCCTGTTTTACAACTTTGGTACTTACTACTTTGTTTGTACAACCAATATTTTATTTTGTTTGTCATAATATTTTAAAAGTTTTGTCAAAAGAATTCTACATCTAAATATTCTTTGACGGCATACTCCATTTTGAATTAAATCGTTTTTTTATTTTGGTGGAAAATTCTATGTATTTATTATCGTTTTAAATTTGTTCAAGCAATAAGTGATGTCAATGTCTGTTTCCAAACCGTAAAGTAAGTGTGCAGCAAATAGTCGAATAGTTTTAAAAATCGCTAATGAACTACATTAATAATAAAAGTGTAATAGTTGTAAATAAAGGCAGCTAATTCTGTTCGATTGAAGTTGTACAACATGCAACACTTCGAGTGATTATAGGTAACATGAAAAAGTGTTACATGCATATACTGTAGCATTTTTTTCTCAGAATAGAAATCGCCATTAAAAGACATTAGACTCAAATCTTTGTGGTGCGACGCAAAAGAAAGATGGGATCATTTGGATCAAAGTAATGATGTACATACATATAAATATTTTATGCGCAATTAAAATTTTTCTTTTTTAGACTCAAAAGATGCTGTATTGATATATTTTATACATGGAGTTTTGAAGCCTGATGGACACAATAAAGAAAAATATCGTCCAACTATAGCAGACTCCCAAACGAGTACAATTAAGATAATAGAAGAGGACATTGAAATAGATTTATATAGTTGACAACCACCATTCCTCCTTATTAAGAAGAATTTATTTTAAATTAATTCAGTATATGTTATAACTTTTTGTTCAAAAAGTGTTGTTTCAAATTGACTTAAAAGATGATGTTGTTGGTAGTAACCTAAAAGTTATATCTAATTTTTTTAATGCCCATAACAATTGTTAACTTTCTTGATCTTAAGTTTACTTTTTATTGTAATAAGTATGTACATGTATACACACACATCTTATTAAAAATTTCGCATTTACGATTATAATTTGAAATGTTATTTTAATGTTTAGTTTTAAATATTTTGCTGCATTTAATGAATTGTAAAAGCTAATGAAAATTAATCAATTGGTCAAATAAAATAAAAATAGAAGAAATGAAAATATTGTTAATCTTATATTATGGAAATTAAATTTATTATAGGAAAAATAAACGATAAATCAGTAGTTTCTACTGTTTTGAAAAGTAATATTTGTGCGTTTGAAAAAATATAAAAGTCCGTTGTTATTATCGAAATTTTAGGTAGTTTTTTGTAGTTAAAACAACTGAAAGTGCATTTGCTTTTAACGAATTTGTAGGTAAAATTCGTCAGTTTAAAATAACTTAAAAAACATTTGTTTATATTGTTATGTAGTTTGATTTTTGGTCGTTTAAAAAAAAGAAAAAACTGTTAAATTTTACGGAATAAGCTGGTTAATAAATCAACATTTAAAAATTAATGTAAAATTCATTTGTTTTAAATAAAATGTTAAAGATCCGTTTTTTAAATAATTTTCGGTTGTTCAAAATGAATTTTCGTTTGAATTATGTATTAATAATATTTTGCGTGTTCGTATTTGATTGACGTCTTTTTAAGATTTAAATAAAAAACACTTGTGCAAAGAACTAAATATTTGTTTAATTCACACGCGTTTAGCGTTTAATTCATCAAATTCTAAAACAAATATTTTATTGAATTTAACACGAGTTGCTGTTCAGTACTAAAATCTTGAAGCGGAATTTTTGTATAAATATTAAACTCAATGGAAAAAAATTATTAGTTCATCAAGTAACATTTTGCTACTGGCTGGAAAATACTCCAAAACACAAAAACAGAATGAAAATTTTTAATTACTAATAAAATACACAAAATAATTTTGATGTTTAAGAAATTAGATAAAAAAATTTTTATTTTTCATACAAATTTATAAATTTAGTTACATTTTATATTTTTTATTGCGTGGCATATTAAAATAAAAATAATTGTGGTTTTTATTTGAACACTTAGTATTTGCGCACTAATAAACTCAAACTATCCGGTTAACCCCTGGGGATACTCTTATACTTGTCTCCAGGTTGGCACAAACTTATAACAAAGACAAGCCAAACAATATTTTTGTGTTTTGGATTATTTTCCAGTCAGTAGCAAAATGTTACTTGATGAACTAATAATTTTTTTCCATTGAATAAAATAAAATATTTGTTTTAGAATGTTTTTTAAGTTATTTTAAACTGACGAATTTTACCTACAAATTCGTTAAAAGCAAATTCATTTTCAGTTGTTTTAACTACAAAAAACTACCTAAAATTTCGATAATAACAACGGACTTTTATATTTTTTCAAACGCACAAATATTACTTTTCAAAACAGTAGAAACTACTGATTTATCGTTTATTTTTCCTATAATAAATTTAATTTCCATAATATAAGATTAACAATATTTTCATTTCTTCTATTTTTATTTTATTTGACCAATAGATTAATTTTCATTAGCTTTTACAATTCATTAAATGCAGCAAAATATTTAAAACTAAACATTAAAATAACATTTCAAATTATAATCGTAAATGCGAAATTTTTAATAAGATGTGTGTGTATACATGTACATACTTATTACAATAAAAAGTAAACTTAAGATCAAGAAAGTTAACAATTGTTATGGGCATTAAAAAAATTAGATATAACTTTTAGGTTACTACCAACAACATCATCTTTTAAGTCAATTTGAAACAACACTTTTTGAACAAAAAGTTATAACATATACTGAATTAATTTAAAATAAATTCTTCTTAATAAGGAGGAATGGTGGTTGTCAACTATATAAATCTATTTCAATGTCCTCTTCTATTATCTTAATTGTACTCGTTTGGGAGTCTGCTATAGTTGGACGATATTTTTCTTCATTGTGTCTATCAGGCTTCAAAACTCCATGTATAATATATATCAATACAGCATCTTTTGAGTCTAAAAAAGAAAAATTTTAATTGCGCATAAAATATTTATATGTATGTACATCATCACTTTGATCCAAATGATCCCATCTTTCTTTTGCGTCGCTCCACAAAGATTTGAGTCTAATGTCTTTTAATGGCGATTTCTATTCTGAGAAAAAAATGCTACAGTATATGCATGTAACACTTTTTCATGTTACCTATAATCACTCGAAGTGTTGCATGTTGTACAACTTCAATCGAACAGAATTAGCTGCCTTTATTTACAACTATTACACTTTTATTATTAATGTAGTTCATTAGCGATTTTTAAAACTATTCGACTATTTGCTGCACACTTACTTTACGGTTTGGAAACAGACATTGACATCACTTATTGCTTGAACAAATTTAAAACGATAATAAGTACATAGAATTTTCCACCAAAATAAAAAAACGATTTAATTCAAAATGGAGTATGCCGTCAAAGAATATTTAGATGTAGAATTCTTTTGACAAAACTTTTAAAATATTATGACAAACAAAATAAAATATTGGTTGTACAAACAAAGTAGTAAGTACCAAAGTTGTAAAACAGGGCAGTATGAACCCTTAAGTAAAAGTAAGGGTAAAACATGTAACATGTTTTGCATGTTTTTCATCAACATTTTCACAAAAGAACTTGAACATTTTTCCCACAGTTGTATTTTTTGTACAAACGAACACAAAATGTAGAACATGTAACATTAATGCAACATTTTTCTCAGAAATGAAATCGCCATAAGTTTAAGTTTATATAAACTGGTAATATGTCATTAAGTTTACTCCAATTTATTTAAAAGTTGTTTGATTTATCAGGGAATATTGCTGCAAAACCTATCGAAATCTACAATAAAAATAATGTGTGATTATCCTCAAAGATGTTAATAAATTAATCTTAACAGTTCAGGTCCAAAGAACTGTTTGTATGCAGGCCAGCTATCAATAATACTTTTAATGTTAGTATCTTTACAATTAAGAAGTTCACTTAACCGGTATTCAACACATTGCTTCCATCGTTGGCATGTTTGGCCTTTATCCTGAAAGTTGTAGTTCAGATCAGTTTTAATTGTTGATGCATCTTGTTCTAGAGAAATTTGTAAGTTATAATCAAAGATTTTATTTAAATGTCATATGTAACTATACGAGAATTTTTAACCGTTGCCATGAAAACAGATATTTTTTTCCATATATTTCGGAGATTTGCTTATAGGCTTTAAATTAGCTTTCATAGCATTTTGATACTTATGAAATAATGGGTGATTTGTTAAGAGCTATAGGAAAGTTAAAAAAAAACACATAAAATTCAGAAAAATGCATGAAATCTTTATTTGAATCGATAGTACGGTCCATATAATTTAATGTTCGAAGATTATTTCATGCAAATGTTGACCGTGACTGCGCCTCCATCCGCTTAGTCCAATTTTGCCATACTCTTTCCAACATTTCGGCCGGTATCTCATGAATAAATGCTTCAATGTTGTCTTCCAATGCGTCAATTGAAGCGGGCATGTGTGTATAGACATGAGCTTTAACATAGCTCCACAAAAAATAGTCTAAAGGCACGATTTAGGCGCCCAATTGACCGGTCCCGAACGTGAAATAAAATGTTCACCGCACTCTCCTCTCATTAAGTCCATTGTTAAGCGTGCTGTGTGGCATGTGGCACCGTCTTGTTGAAACCACATGTCATGCAAGTCAAGCTCTTGCATTTTGGGCAAAAAAAAGTTGGATATCATCTTACGGTAGCGCTCACCATTCACAGTTACGTTACGATTCGCATCATCTTTGAAGAAGTACGGTCCAATGATGCCACCAGCCCATAAACTGCACCAAACTGTGACTTTTTTTGGATGCATTGGTAGCTATTGCAATGCTTCTGGCTGATCTTCACTCCAAAATCGACAATTCTGCTTATTAAGGTACCCATTGAGCCAAAAATGAGCTTCTTCGCTGAACACAATTTTTCGATAAAAAAATAAAATTTAATAATTTGCAAGCGTTGTTCGTTTGTAAGACGATTCATGGTTAAATTATAGACCAAACTGAAGATGTTTGACAGTGAAACAAAACACGAAACGTGCGTCAGCTCTTTTAACCAGTGTTGCCAAAAAGATAATAGCTAAAAAATCACCCGATAGTTTTCCTTTTGCCCTTTGGTGCTTATGTTTTTCAAAATAGACTTCCTCACCTTCGTTTGGAAATAATTGGTAGATTTTGAAGATTTGCAGATTCTAAGCGTATTTTTTTAGGAACATAAAATTCAATTATAACCCTTGTTAACTTATTTTGCTCTGTGTTGCCCAAATGGCCATGTTTTTCATAAAATGATTTTAATTCGTAATACGTGTGATTATTTTTAAATATGTGATTTAAATTATTTAAAAACAAATAACACAACGTTAGTACTTCATACAGGTATATTTATATTTAATAATATATTGTTAACTCACGTAATTCAAATAACACTGTTTATCTCTTAATTCTTCGTTTACGTTAGTTGGTATATCTGCGTTTGATACTTTCCATATATTAAACTTTTCAATAAATTGAATTTCTCTTCCAAGCTCTCGTATGTTATTAAAACTTCCAATTTCAAATAATTTTTCTAAATAGTATCGATCATAACATTTAAATTGCCCTAATGTTATATTTTGTTCTGTAAATAAAAATTAGATGTATATAAGTGTTTTGATATGTATGCACATTTTTTACACAAAAAAATTACATATGTACATTATGCAACATTTTAGGACTGGTGTTTACTTAAATACTCATTCCATAGTTTTAAAATGTGTCCTTGAGAAAAATCTTTATATTTAAACATAGGAAATAAAGTTGATTACCTTCTAAAGGCGCCTTTACGTATTCATAATTATCCTCGTCAGTCGTCATTAATAAATTATAAAGCTCATTTTCATTTAAAATATTGGCTTCTTCTTCACCCATTGTGTTGCGAAATTGTTTTGTTTGTTCTAAAACTATTGTGTGAAGGGGGAATTTCTTTATTCTAACAGCTTTTTGTCCAGTACTTAAATATAAAATATTAAATGGGTACTAGAGGTCTGCAAAAATGATTTTGTAGCCAAATGAACAGTGCTGCCACAACGAATACAATTTTTACAATCAAAATTTTTGAAAAAGTTACCAAATGTAAAAAATATAACCAAATTTAAAATGTTTTTTATTAATTGAGAAAATCATTAAAATCATTGTAACACAAATGTTATTTGCACTTTATAGTAAAACAATTATTATAAATCAAGAAAGCAAAACAAGAAATTTAATTCTTTTATTTTTTGGCGCCCTATGCTCCAGTGGGAGTTAGAGGAATATATAAAAAAAATAAATTGAATATTTTTTAATATGCCAGTTATAAATAACAAAAATGGATAATAGTTTTCCGCTCTTTAGCTGTTATTGGAAGGACTGTCAAATGTGGCGATTTCTTAATCCTTTTGTCGACCTTTGGCGGTATGGCGATTATTTTGGCGAAATTTAAGACGATTGGCTATATGCGAAATGCATTTTATGTAAATATTTTCTAATTTACATATAACCAAAATATTATAAAAACTTTTTTCTCTTGTGTGTAAATTTTATTTCAAACTAGCTGGCCGTCCCGGCTTCGCTCGGTAGCTGATTACTAATGATCGATGGAGCCGTTTTCTGATTTTAAGTAAATCGAAAAAAGTGGGCGGGGAAATATTTTCTTTCCTTAAAAACCTAAGTGGACCATGGCGAACATTTTAAAGAAAAAATCGTCTAAATCGGTCAAATAAATTGAAAAAGTGGGCGTAAAAGTAGGCGTGGTAAATTTCTCTTTCGATGAAAACTTAAAATGGATTAACACGAAAATTTGAAAAAAAAATTAGTCAAATCGATGGAGCCATTTTTAAAGAAAAAATCGTCCAAATCGGTCAGGCCGTTCTCAAGTTATGCGATTGGCAACAGACAACATTTCATTTTTATTATATAGATTTATAATTCTTGTTATAAATAAATGTTTCAAAATTGTTCTAATATATCAAATATTTTGTGAATCATTGTAAAATATTACTGCCTTTCTCCATTCAATGGAGAAAAAGTATATGACTGACAGTCAAAAGTTTTTTTTTTACCAAATAATTATCTTAAAAAACATTAAATAAATATACATACCGACAAGTTATAAACAGTAAAGTTTCAAATTTCTTTAAACTTACAGCCATTTTTTAAAGAAAATTCCATACATTTTAAAATTATATTGATAAATCAATGTAATTTTAAAAAATCTTTAAAATTCCCACGTGTATTTTCAAATATGTATATAAATATACTTCTGGAAATAACCTAAATTCAGAACCTTAAACTTATTTTCACGTTTTTAAAACACTAAAACGACTTTTATGTAATTTTTCAGTAATTTTCTGAAATCGATTCCGGACGATTTTATGCACTTCCTACTTTAAGTACCACTTATCTTTACTTCTCTTAAAATCAAGAAAAACTAAGCTTATTTAAAAAAAATAATTGAAAATCTCCATTGATTTAAACTTCATTTGTTTACGATTTCAGAACATGCCGTTTTTAATATAAAAATCACAAATGGCAATATTTTCTTAGCAAAAATCTTAAAAAAATTATTTAGTTGTTGTTTTGAAAGAGATTATAAAAAACTTTCGTTCATTGGTAACAAATAATGAAAAAATCGTAGTAGGTACACTGTACAAATTATTCGAGCTCGTAAATAATTGTACCAAGAAACACATATTCGTACGTATTATTATTTTACTTGAGGGTTACACGATCAATTTTGCCTATCAAGTTTTAATACTCTCACACTTTTCTACCAATCAGTGTTGCCACCTTATGTGTAATTACACATACCATGTGTAATTTTTTTTCATGTGTAGCCCATGTGTAATTCATGTGTAATTTAAAATTTTAACTTGTAGCACTGATTTTTGTTATTATTTTGCCACAAGATGTAAAAAGGCTTAATATTCTTGGCAAAACTTAAACATTTAATTAAAAGAATGTAAGCTTTAAGAGAGCTGAACTAAAAATGGTTGGATCATTAACTACTAACCATTTGGCATTAAGATAGCTTTTGTCACAATTTATTTATTGAAAAAGAAATGTTTGAGCTTCTCAAAAGCACAATTATAGAAAAAGGGATTCCTTTTCAAAATCTAGTTGAATTTGTACCAGATACACCTAATGTTATGTTTGGACAGTATAATTCAGATGTTAAGTTGTTAAAAGACGAAAAGCCAGATATTGCTTTAAAATGCTCGTGCCACCTAATGTATTTGGTAGCGTCGAAGGCCTGTCTGAACCTTTCAACATATTTTGAAAATTTTCTTCGTAATAATAGATCTTGTTTTATTAGAAATAATGCTCGTCAGACTTAAGGAGTTTCTTTAAAAGTTGAAGCTTTTAATATCTGCAAAAATCAAAAAAAAAAAATTATCCCAATGTAAATGTGATGGAGTTTACTTTGTTTATTTTTTAGTCATACATTTTTATAAAAAATTGTATGAATTTTTTGTTTCGAGCCGTTAATTTGAACTAGTTAATTAAAAAAAAAAACGCAATCGTTATTTTTTTAACTAAATAAAAAGTTTATACATATTAAGGGTATTCACGTCACAAGTTGCACCCTTTATTTACGCACAACTAATTGTCTGTGTGGTTGTTGTTATATTTGTGCACTTTTGCTTTTTCGCAAGGGTGCAACTTGTGACGTGAATACCCCCATTATGAAATTAAAAATAAAACTCGTGAGTTTGCAAATAAAAGATAGTGTGTGAAATTTGTATTTTCATGTGTAATTTTAGCATGATCCATGTGTAATTTACCATTTCGTTGGTGGTAACACTGCTACCAATACACTCATACTTTTAAAAATTGAAACGAACTTGCCTTTAAAATTCAATTTGCTTCAATTTACGTTCAAGAAAACAGCTGATTTCAAGGTTAGTTAGCAAATTTTTCGTTTGCCTTTATAAATTGTTTTCTTGATGACATCTTGAATGTAAGTTGCTTAAAAATTGAATGCAGCCTACGTCACAACTTTCAATTTTTGTTAATTTTGACAAATAGTATATGTAAAAGACTATCAAGAAAATCTTGATCGTGTGGCTGCAATGTTAGGAAAAAGTAACCAAAATTAAAAAAATATTCACATCTCCACATTGAAAAAAAATATAACCAATTTTGGTTAGAAATAACCAAAAACGGCAGCTCTGCTCGGGATCCCAATTTGAACGAAAAGCGTTCCCGTACTTTACATTTTTGTAAATGAGGGCGGGTTTGAGCGAATAAAATTCTTCTTCTTCTTGCACGAAACAGCCCAGACTTTTTCTTCGTGCAATTGTGTAAATTGTCAAGCAGTTGTAAAACATAAACAAAACAAAAAAATAAGCAAAAATAAAAAGTTCATGATCCAAATTCTGAAAAAGTGTTGTGGAATAAAATAATGTACTTAAATAGATAGTTTTGTACTGAAATATTTGGGATACAACATGTGAGTTATTGTGAAAGTGTTTGTTTTGTTTTATTTTTGTTAAAAGTGCTTTAAATTGTATTTTTTCTGTTCCCTTACTTTTGTGTAATTTTGTCTCTTTATGAGAGAAATTTATGCTTGCTCTCATTGAGCCAATTTAGACTAGACTAATTTTTAGTCGGATTAACTTTTGTTCTTTCCAAACTACACTGGATTAATTATTCTGGCATAAAATTGTATACGTACATGAAACAAAGAAAACAAGATAGCGCATTGCGCAGGTCCGTTATCTTTTTACTCTCATTTTGACGTCATTATAGTAAAGAGATTTAAATGTAAACAAACATTCAGCATACTACCAACACATGTTTGTGTGATCATGTTTGTGCTCATTTACTACTATGACGTACATGTATACGTACACGCAGCTTTGTATGTGTTAGTATTTTTTTGTTTATTTGACGTTTGGTGTTCGTTTTTTAATTTATTAATTTTAAAGTTTGTTGGAGTGACCAACCCAGTGTTGCCAGTGAAATTTCGAGAAAGATACATTTTAGTTTCCAAAAAGATACACTTTTTCCCAAAAAGATACGTTTTGAAAAAAATTTGAAAATCCATTTTTAACGTTTAATATTTATTAACATAACATTTTTATTGCATATTTAAATGAATATTGTATATAAAATGATTTCGTGTGAATTCATTCGTATATTTATTAAAGTCATAAATGTTAGGTACATATGTAATTTTTAAAAATACAGTAAGCAAACTTTAAAATTAATTATATGTAATTATCTTTGAATGTTATCAAAACAAATTCATTTTTGTAAAAATAAATATACGAAAAAATACTAAGGCGATTATATCAACGTTCATATAAATTTCCTGCAAATAAAAAAGATGTTCATATTTCCTCAGAACAACTTTGCACTAGTAGTATACATCGATTTAGGTCTGTTGCAACCCCTTAATGTTTTCTTTCACCATTATTAAAGCTGCTATCAAGGCGAATTCACTAGAAGGTGGGGTCAAGTCAACATATGGATTTTTTTTCGGTGGTCGACTTGTCAATGTGTGTATGCAAACTAATTGTTTATGTAAACTAGTTTTACTAGCAATATTTTTGATAATCCGACCACAGAAGCAGTGTTGTTGTAGAGTTGACCTCACCTTTTAGTCAATGCGCCTTGTATTAGTATTGAGTCGGTTACGATGACCAGTCTTAATAAGTTTTAGTTGGCTAAAAATTTTCGAATGTTTTGTTTCTGTACATTTTGCGTACAGATTCAAAAGATACGAAAAATGTCAGGATTATACATGATACCTGAAGTAGTCAAAAGATACGAAAAATGTATCTTTCGTATCCTAACGGCAACACTGGACCAACCACCCTCTGTTTTTATATTCATGTTTACACGACGGCGAACAACTTGCGATTAAAATCGCTCTGCAAAAAAGAAAACACTGAACCTGTTTTTTCATAAGTGTGGATTAAAAATTATGCCAACCAAAAACGACTCTCTTCACCTCTTTCGCCTACAAACTGTCGTTTTCTGCCAGAACAATTAGTCTAGTCTAAATTGGCTCATTTGCACGAACTTTACCCAAAAAGTAAAGAAACAGAGCTAATATCAACTCAGAAATTAATAAAACTGGGATGTTAAAAATTTATTGCGGTAAACTTATTCCGCAGTAATGAATAATTGCAATTTGCATATCGATCGATATTGATTTCCGTCGAACTTTCCTTTCCATGCGGAATCAATAATACCACCCATTAAGTTTACATCAATAGAAAAGATAAAAGTTATTAAAATGAGTTTATAACAGAGCTAGTAAAACAAATATTAAGGTAATACGATTTTGAACAAACAGTTGTTTTATTCAAAATAGTTTGCCTAGAATCAATATTTTTAAGTAGAATTTATTTGCACGGCAATTCGTTTTTGTAAAATCATTGTACACAAAATTTTGACATCCAACAATTATAAAGCTAAAAAAATGGATCAGCAGGGCTTTTAAGATCACCTGTAATGAATTCGCTATGGTTATTCGTAAATATTTGAATAAGCGTTGCCACAGATAGAAAAGATGAAAATTAAATTGAAAATTAGTAGCCAAATAATTTGCTTAGATGTGAAGTGACGTATTCTCGCCAAACGTGGCGATTTCTAAACCTTTTTGCCGATGAAATTTTGTGTTTAGCGACAAAGCGTTTTTTTTTTTTGGCGATATTTAAAAACGTTAGTGGCGATTTCTTAAACGAATTTTAGCTTTTTTTCTTATTTATATGAAACATTTTATGAGTACGGGTAAAGTTTTTTTTTTAATATAAATACACACAGTATGCAACATATCGAGTTAATATCATTTTCTCACAACCATCGTATCCTCGCCGAAAAACTAGTCAGTTTATAATTTGTTTTGGAAAATAAATTCATAACACTGAATCATTTTCGATTTTATAAGAAATTGAATTTTAAAATAATAATCTATACTGGGTAGTATGCAAAAATAGTTATATTAGTGCCGAAAGTGAATCACTCTTTAAAATAAATTTCCATTCACACGGAATTACAAACTAAGTATATCCTCATTCAGTGGTAGAGGGTATAAAAAAATATTCACTTAAAATTGTTGAAAGCCCTGGTTTTATACAGAATCGATAACGAATCTGGATGAGAAGTTCATTTTTATAAATTATTCATGTAATGCATTTTTTAGAAAACTGTGTTGACTTGAAGTTGGGAGTTTTCTGAGAAGTCTATAAATATCCAATTTGAATACCAATTTTATGACATTTATCTGTTCCTTAATTTGTTGTTAAACTTTTCATAATGCTTCGATAAAAATCTTATAAGAAATTTGACAGTATTTCGACTTATTTTCACATGGAAAATCACGCTTACATGTCGCACTTGTTCAACAATAGTGTATAAACTCGAAATTTTTATTTTTTCACTTCTTGGAAAAAATCGACACGAAATGTAGTACAGAGTGGCCCAAAATTAACGAAGGGGCTTGAATTGCTTATAACTTTTATATTATAATTTATTTTTTCTTTTCTTTTCAGTATTTTGTAAAGAAGACTTGGGGAATTTAAAATGGAGCAGTAATCAATTGAACAACGTGCCCAAATTGTTGAGCTTTATTTTTCAAATCAACGATCCATTGTTTACACGCTGAGTATATCGTCGTTATTTTAATGTGCGGGTTGGACCCTCAGAGTCAACAATAACTCGTCTGGTTGCAAATAGGGTTATTTGAAAGGAAAAGTCTACATTAATGAGCCTAGAACCATCCAGCCATTAAAAAAGCAATATACGCGACGAAACAAACAACATAACACCTGAAGTTTTGCGAAAGGTTATGGAAAATGTGTTGGAAAGAGCACGAATTTGCGAAGCAGAAAATGGCCACCACTTGCGAGATATTATTTTTCATAACTAAACTAAAAATATTCACCATTTATATACCGTATTAAAAAAAAAAAAATTTAATAATTATTTCTTAACTAAAAAGTTATAACGAATTCAAACCCCTTCGTTAATTTTGGGCCACCCTGTATTTATATCTAACCGCCGTAAAAATATTATGCTATTTTGTATAATTTTTGGTAATGAAAAGGTTGGTTTCAAAATTCTTCTTTTTATGCTTTTAATACTAAATTAAAAATTGTTTTGCTTCTACTGAAAATTTTTAAATTTGAGTAAATACAGTATTGTTAAACAAGTGCAATATATAAACTGAATTTCTTTTCAATCAAATTCTTCTTCGTTTTTGACCCCATGACACTTTTCATCATTGTGGTGTCAACCTTAACATTACTTGGCCATAGTGTCATCAGGGTCAAAATGAAATTATGCCATCAATGGGATGACACATCGGCATCACAGAAATGACGAACATGTCCTAAGTGCAAAGACGCAGTAACATCGGAGAAAGGACACATTAGCATTAATTTAATGACAGTTTGTCATTAAGTCAAAGTGAGAGAATATTATCATTAACTTACTCGTTGCATATGTTTGTTTCACGTTTGTTGAATTTATACCTTTGTTTACAGCAGAACTCTCAATAATAAGACACCAGCACCATGCCTCATATGGTTTTCGTAATCATTCTACTTTAAAATTTTCATGTATTTAACTAAATAATTAAAAAAATAGAATAAAGGAATTTTTACTTCCTATAGAACATTGTAATCATGAAAATAATGTTAATAATATACAAAATGTGGCATCGAATTGATGTCACAATAGTCATAAAATAGATGACACGTAAAAAATGACAAAATTGTATGAATACGTTGTTCATTGGACTGATGTTACTTTTTGCATCATTGATTCCATTTTTAGTAACATTGATGTCACAATTCTGATGTTAGGGCATCATCAATATGAAGATACATTTTTCTATCAGTGTATAATTGTTGGATGTCAAAATTTGTTTACTACTTTTACTTTCAGCAGGCATGAAAAAAATTTTAACATAAAATAAATATGTTAAAAAGAAGAGCAAAACAATTTTAATAGAAAGTAAAAAAAAAACTTTAACATAATTCTGCACACAGTTCCAGAGCTTTTTGGGCAAATACATAGTCGTTTTCAAGGTATATTTACACAAGGTAAACTCGTTGGCCCATATGTTTGTCAGCTGTTTACCCCTAGTTGGAACCCAAACGTCAAATTCCGTGTATATGAGCCAAAATATGTATATGTGTGCGTTTAATTGTTTTTGTTTTATATGAAGACAATTTTGACAATTCGGTTCTTTTTATAGAGCAGCATGTCTACACTCCCAAATAAGTCTACCTTGTGTAAATATACCTTGGTCGTTTTGTTACCCAAATCAAGTTCTTAGTGGTAAAGGATCTAAAAGCTTTTACCAGTATTTCGGCCTTCTTTAAGGGATTACGAGCTATTAAAGCTGCCAACTCCCAAACCTTATGCTCGCAGCCATGTTTAACACACTGATGGCCCATACGAGTTGTAGCTTTCTTAAGTAAACGTTCTGGGGATTGAATTTTAGCATCCGGTTTACCCTCGACTTTGGCTTTAATGGTAATGCATAACACTTCTAAATCCAAATAGCGGGTTTTCAATTAAGATAAATGGTTAAAGGCATTCATGGCATCTTCAAAATGTAAAGTTTTCCCAATTTTTCCAGTAATTGTTATTGCATTTCAATGACTCTGCTAAAACTTTATGGGCACTTTGCTTATCGTCCTTTATATTGAGGACCTTGGCTAAGTTATTCCAAGACTCAAATCTTTGCTGCAAACATTTTCACAGAATTTTGCGCAGTTGTACTTGTTGCAGTACCGAGATTAACTGTATTTATACCATTTTTATGTAAGTTATTCGCATGTATTTTAAATTTCTCTAATTTATTTATATTATTATGTTTATCTTTTCAACCGTCAGAGACTAAATTTTTAATACACACCTAAAGTTTGGAGTTTAAGGAAAACCAAAGTTTTTCCGAAAATTTGTAGCACGCAGGTTTATTTCTTTTCATTGATAATACAAAACTAAAAAAAAACAAGTAAGAGTGCTATATTCGGCTGTGCCGAATCTTATATACCCTTCACCATTGTGCGAGCAGAATACAGCGCAACTAAATAATTTTTACATATACATACATTTTTTCAATACTTAAAACTTTATTATAAATGAAATTTAAAAAGCGAAAACTGGTAAATATTTTTTTAAAATCGTTTTTAGAACATAAAAATATTAAAAAAAAAAAATTTTTTTTTTTTAAAAACCAAGATTCGAACCAGGGAACTCACAGTTTCTAACTTAACACACCCCCTAAACAACTGAACCATGAAGGAACGCTGTTTAAATATCATTTACTGTTTACAACTTAACACAGTTTTTTGTTTGTTTTCTTTTTGTAAAGGCACTGTTGTCATACCGTAGATTTATCTCTTTTGGCGAGTTTTTAAGTAGCAAAAAAAAAAAACACAAAAATTCCTAGTTTCTATTTGTTAAAATTATTTCGTTAAATAGATGAAATAATAAAGAAGGGCGATAACGAAAATCATATTGGGCATTATGCTATTATATGTAAGCAAATCCGAAGGTGGGCGGGGAGGGAAGAAGATACGACAACCGGATTTGAACTTCACCTTTCATAAGGACCCAGAATATATATACTTTATAGGGTATAGGACCTTCGGTGAAGGGTTTAAAAAACAAACTTAAAAAGAGTAATTTTTGGGATTTCAGTATTTTGGTCATAACTCTACTATTTCTTAACCGAATTGACAGATTTTTATACCGACGTGTTAAAAAAGAAATTTTCCAGTTATTTTGGTTATAAAACTTGGACTCGGGAAGATCTATGCTTCCCGAAAATGGGTATTTTTCAAAAAAAAAAAATTTATATTTTGGTCATAACTTTTTCGTATCTGAACTGATTTTCCCAAGTTTTTCAAAGAATATTTTCTATTAAAAATTTCCGATCTTTTGATATATAAGGCGTAACTATAGGTTATATTACAGTCAAAAAATTCAGGTTTTTATACAATTTTTGATATTTTTTGTTTGGGAGGTACCACGCCCACTTCTCCAATCCCGCCCACATTTTGTGAAATCGTATGTATTTATAACCTAAATGTTTGAACCTAATTTGAAAACTTTGGCTCTTGCCGTTCTCCAGATATACAGAAAAAAGTAATAAAAATACAACAACCACAAGGGATTTTTTTGGAAAAAATTTGAGGCAGTCGTGGTTTTTTGGTCATATCTCAACCATTTGTGGACCGATCTGGCTGAATTTCAATAGCAAACAATTCCGGACCATATGTGACATAAATGTATAATAACCTGGCCCCCATAATATATGGGGTCTTCGGAAAATCCATTTCAACGGACAGACGGACATCGTTAAATCAACTTTGCTCCTCATAAGGACCCAGAATATATATACTTTATAGGGTCTAACATCAATATTAAAGAAATTACAAGCGGAATGACAAACTTATATATACCCTATTCACCACCTGTGGTGAAGGGTATCAAAATATTGACTTAATTGTAATTGTAAAAAAAACCAAAAATGTATAGAAAACAGAACCAAATTCTTGTTGTGTTTGTTTTGCATGGAAAATATTACTTGTCGTCGTCGAGTGTCTCTTTGAAATCATTTGCCATTAGCACATTAGTTTGCTGTTTGTGTGGCTGCTAGCATTTTAAGCCCCGCTAGCTGGTAGTGAGCTAGTCTATCAGTGCCGGAGTCGCGGGCTCGATTCCCGCCAGAGACTCTGGCCTCCCGCAGACAAGCGTAGCGCTTCGCGGAATTAGCTAAAGACACGAATCGGTTAATACAGTTTTCAATGTTATTTTCTTACTTTTTCAAACAATACTTTAATTAACGAAATTGTTTTGTTTGTACAACCACTTTTGGCTACTGATAAAAAAATTTAAGATTTCAATAGCAGTGGCAAAAGCAAAAATCATCTAGTTGATGGGTGCTTTTAAACAATGCCAGATAGTTTAATTTTGACCTGAAAGGGCCAAAATAGATTTCTACAGGGGCATAAAACGTTCAAAAGTGCCAAAAATGGCCCAATTCATGCCACGTTTTGCATCACTGATTGCCACTCTCTTACAATGACACTAAACAAAAAACAAGTAAATCCAAGGATTGCAAGGTGGGCTTCGGAATTTGAAAATTATAATTATTCCATTAACATCGTAAAGGGATATCGATATATCGATGGGTCATGTAGATGCACTAAGGAGATGTGTTTATGGAAGTGTTTTGAATGCTTTTGACAAATGCAAAGTAATTACTGCTTTGGATTGCAATGAACTTGACACTAGAATTCAATTAACTCAGCAATGAGCGAGTAGCATTAAAAAATTGACAACAGAATTACAAACTTAGGAAGTTAGTGGATATGAGCTTGTGGATGGTCTGTTGTTTCGTAAAGATCATATGGGAAAGATGATGTTATAAGTACCCACGGAAATGAGAAAATTGGACATTTAGGTACGGAGAAAACCAATGACCAGGTTCGATTTAATTATTGGTTTCCAAATATGAGAGCTAAAATAGATTCGTATATAAAAAATTGTATAAAATGTATAGTATTTTCATCACGAGCTCGTTTTTATGAACAAAATTTGTATAGTATTCCGAAGAAGCCTATTGCTTTTAATACAATTCATATTGATCATTTTGGTCCACTTCCATCATTAAAATCTAAACGTTAGCATATACATGTTATTATAGATGCTTTTACAAAATATGTTCGATTATATCCTGTATATTCAACAAGTACTTAGGAAGTTTGTTGTGGCTTAGAAAAGTACTTGAGCTACTATAGTAGAGCAAAACGGTTAATATCGGATATGAACTTCCTAGGAATGATTCTTAACACCGTTTAGGTAGCTTTATAGGAAAAAAGGTAAAAAAATCGAAAATTTTCGGACAATTTTTCACTTTTGCGGATACCTAAACGGTGCTAAGAATCATTCCTAGGAAGTTCATATGTTCTAAAAAGTTGTTAACTGAGATCTTAGGTACATTTTAGTAGTGGATCGTTTCCTTGAATTTTTAACGGTTTGCAGACTATCGACCTGAACAGGGGGAAAAAAGGTAAAAAATCGAATTTTTTGAAGTTTTTTGCGATTTTGATCTTGAAGATGAAGTTTTTTTGATTTTATATGTTAAAAATTTTTGTTCTTTATGGCGAGCTACATCTTTGTCTCAGAGGGTAAATCAAAACTCCGAACGGTTTGCAAGATATGAGCCTGAGAAAATTATCACTTTTTTGCAAAAATTACACCGAGGCCCCAAATCTTTGGGGGCCCATAAAAAAAGTGCATGACCTTGGGCAAAACTGGGAGCCACGGGTCTTTTTATTGTCTTTAATCACGTAGAGTTGTCCGTATATGGTTATTTTTTTTCGTGTTGCACTGTGTTATCAATGAATATTTTTATTCCCAGTCTACACACAAAAAAAAAGACTGTAGTGCCAAAAGAAATTGATTTTGATTCAAATAGAATTTACATTCGGATTGTGCCCAACAAGATTTTGCATTTGTAGCAACAAGTCTGTTTCTTTTGTCCCAAAGTGTAAATTCATTGTTCAAATACAATTTTTTTTACGACAACAGTAATATTATTTGATTTAAAAAATAAATATTTTATGGCAACAAAAATTGTTATTTTCTGCAAATGCAAATCATTTACGTCAACAGCAATTTTCAATGTGCTTTTATTTCAGAGGAAAACCTTTAACGACAAAAGATATTTCATTTGCAACAAATAATTTTGCTGTTGAAAAACTTCAAATACTTTCATGTTGTTGCGGTAAAAAAAATTTTGTTGGAAATTTTCTTGCGACAAAAGGTTTTCATTTACGACAACAAGTTTTTGTTTACCCCAACAGCATAATCGTCAAATGCTCAAATTATTTGGCATCACAATATTTTTTTTTTTGTGTGTATATCAAATTAAAACTCCCATACCTGGTTTTATTTCATGGTATCAAATAATGTGAACGAAAACTTTTATAAAAGAAGAAGACAACAAAAATCGTATTTTTTTAAACGATAAGCCATACGATAGAGCTTGAAAATTGAATTCTCGTGCCACAATTGAACTCTTCCGAGACGAATTGACTGATTTTTATATGAAATTTTGTATACGTGAATTTGTTAGGTTTGATACTAGGTCGTAAAGTATATTTAATACCGCAAGAGGGCAGAAGGGGTAAAAGCTCCCCCTCCCTATATCTTTGTAACTAATCAACCGATTTTCTTGAAGTTTGACAGGCAAATAGTGTTGCAACTGGAAGGAACTTTAGCCTAAATTTGAATTAGTAAGGGTATGAAATAGGGCAGGAAGTGTTAAAACTCCTTCTGCATATATCCTTTTAGCCAATCAACCGATTTTCTTAAAGTTTGGCTTGCAGTCACTGTTACATCGGAAAGGAACTTAAAGATATAAAGTTTTTGGAAATTCCAACATTTAGGGTGTAAAACAGGGCAAAACGGGTAAAAGCTTCCCTAACCATGTCTTCTTAATAATATATCCGATGAAAGTTTTAAGTCTTGAAGTAACAAAAGGCTCTAAATTTTAACTTTTAGGACGTCAAATTAAAAGGTAAAAGCACCCCCTCCTTTACCTTCTTAATTAGTTAACCGACTCTCTTGAAAATTGTATGTATTTTTCGTAGTTATTTTCATATCGCATCAAAAAATAGCAGTAACCATACATTTTCCAAATTCTATCATCAATCTCTCATATTTCGACATTTTTGTAGGAACAATATCCAGCAAAAATTTCAAACAGAACGAAACGGTTTTACCGATTTTAATGAAATTTTTAATGAATATATGGTAAGTACGGGAATACGTCGTGAATTATATTTTATACCGCGGATGTCCCTACCTTTAGCAAAAACTTTTTTTATCATGTTTTTATTAAGCATTAAAAAAATACACCAATTATTTGATATCGGCGTTGCAAAAGTTGAATATTTTCTGATTTAAGCAGATAAGACGAAAATCATGCGGGCCTGGCTGAAAGAGCCATTTTGGCAGCAAAAAATGTGTAGGTACGTCAACAATTTTAGCTTTAAGATGAACTAGTCATTGTATCATACAAATTCATCGATACAGTTTGTGATACCAAAGTAGCTTTAAATTACCCAAAAGAGTTTTTGAGTTAACTGAATTTTCCAGGCATGTTGCCACACCTTCTACGACTGAAAGTCGCATCTCCGGTTATTCTACATAGGAATTTGAAACCGCCGCGACTGTGCAATAATGGTATGCGATTGGTCATTTAAAAATTTATTGAAAATGTTAACAGGATGTATTGTTGTTGTTGTGGTATTGCATTTGTTTCGGCTTGAGGTCATTTATTATAAATTAAAAAACAAAAAAAAAAAAAACAAAAATATTCAAAATTAAAATAGTTTTTTAATTTATAATAAATGACCTCAAGCCGAAACAAATACAATACCACAACGTTTATTGAAAATATTATCGAAGCCACAATTTTTTATGGTTTATCTTATGGTCCAATTAGAAGGTCTGCTTGAAACGCCTGCTGATTTTATGCAGAGCAATTGTTGTTGCATTTCCACCATTTTTTACACAAACAATTGCTTTTGTTCTTGACATCTTTAACGTTTTTTACACAAACAAAATGCGTGTTGTTTTTTCTATTGTTGGATTGTTGTAGTTGCGCGCAGACCAACTAATAAAAATAATGCCAATAATTCTCACAGACGCACAGTGCGAAATTCAGGAAGTTTAGCGGAACTTTATTAAATTTTTGAAATACATAAAATGCATAAGATTATTCATTATTTCGGTTGCTTAATATCCCACCTCAAAAACCTCATACTCAGCTTGGGGATTTACCCTGCGAAACAACTGCAAAATACACCTGAAAGTTACATTTCTTATTCAATTATACTTTTTGCATACAAAAAGATTTTCGATTTGTTTCAGTTAATAGAGTGGTACATACAAACGGCAGTGCAGTAGGCCATGATTTTTACATAATTTATTTATGAGAAAATTGTCAATTATTGGCATTTAAATAATTACAAAATCGTTTCGTACTCGTGTGTGATTTGTTCGTGAAAAAAGTGATTTTTAAGAAGTAAGTAAATTTAATTTTTTAACTTCGTTGGAGACTTTAAAAGGTGATACCACAAAATACCATCTTAAATCGCACAACATTTTATAGGTATGTTTTTCCTCTATTGGGAACACAAAATATCTTCTGCGATATCTTGCGATCTTCTTTTAAATTAAACTTTTTCCAGAATGACCTTGCAAATTTCATATAACTGTATTTTCTAAAAGTGGAAGGAAGAACCGACATCGGACGCCATCATTGGTTTTGTTTTGAAACAAATAGGCTTACCAGTGCTAACATCTGACGCTCTTTGCAGTTTAAAGGCAACTGTTCGTGCGCTAGTTGTAAAATACAAAGAAGGTGGAGGGAATCCAGTCGAAATTTAGCATCATTTCTAAATAAAAGTGCAAGCTGGCTTAAAAATAATGTAAAAATTTTCAACTGCTGTAAGGGATGCATTGCCTTGTGGATCGAGGACCAATGCAGGCAGACCTAAAAAAGAATTTAAGGATTGTCATCCTAAAGTGCAATACAGAAAAGTGCATCATCTTTTGCAGTCCGCTAGTCAAGACGAGTTAACCAAAGGAACAGAAAATAAAAAAAGTTGCAGAGATGAAAAAAAACATTCAAAAAAAATTTAAAGAGGAGCTTGCTTCGCTTGCTAATAGATATGCCAAAACAGCAGACCGGAAACACAAACGATGGTAATACCTCAAGGAAATTCTTTAGAAATGCCGAAAAGTCAGCCGAAATAACTGGCGTTAATTTAGATTTGATCAGTCGTTTTCATGTGCTGTTGGAGTGCCTAAATTGTGGTCTTAAAATTGATTCAGAAAAGTTCGGCGAATATACAAGAGAATCTTTGGAGTTGTATTTGAAAGAATATTTCTGGTACTCAATGCTTGTTAGTGTGCATAAATTCCTTTGTCATGGAAAGGATATTATAGCCTCTTGCATTCTTCCGATTAGACAATTTTCTGAAGAAGCTCAGGGGGCAAGAAACAAAGACTGCAGAAAATATCACGAACTTTTTACTAGGAAAACACCCTGAATTGACACAAATACGGATTTATTTAATCGACTGCTTATTTCATCGGATTCGTACATCGCTAGTCTTCGTAAAGCACCTAAAACCAAGCGTAGTGAAGTTACACCAGAAGTTTTAGAGTTGTTAGAAACATTTTCAGACCCATGCAATGATTACAAGTATTCAGACGATTGCAATAAGACTAGTTCTAAAAAGATGTTTTTTTAATTGTTCTATAATTTAAAACGTAAATAAACTCAAAGACTTAAAAAAAACACATTAATTTTTATTAAAAATTTAAAAAAATCACAAATAGAACTGGTTTAAATAATTAAGTTCCACTAAACTCAAGAAATTTCGCACTGTGAGACGTGCCAATTGAATTAAAACGCGTTGGATTTTTTCTTTGATTGACATTTGCAATGATAGTCTGTCTGTAAGTCAAACGACGGCTGTTCCCGCGTGGGCAAACCATCGAACTTTTTTGTGTTTGCTAAAGACGGACTAACAAAAAAATATCGTACACTCAATTGCTTTTCGAATTTACCTAAATTTCCTATCTTAGAATAAAAAATATATATTGCTTTTTTTATGTTGTAATGTCTGTTCCCAGTAAAAAATGTGCTCCAAAAGGAGCAGGTTTTATATATAAATTCATACCTCAAATCGCTTCAAACATGCTGATGGGATGCCTGATTTTGTATGGGGTGTTCCCGGTTTGGAGGACTATTTTCTGCTGACAATAAGCGCTTCTTTTAACATGCAAACAAAGCACTCCTGAAGTGCTTTTTAAGGGCTAACTAAATTAACATATTCATTAATGTTTTGCTTTCACTTGTTTAAATGCCTTTTTACAATCATTTTCGTAAACCATAATATATTTGTATTTTGTTTGCTTTAACCCTTAATTGCCCCAGGACGCCGATTTTGATAAAAAAAATATACGATGCGTAAAATGGTAAAAAATCAACTGCGTACCAATTGTGTCGAATTTTTTTTTTTTAAGTTATTTAGAAAATAGTGGTTGTATCTTAGAAGATACCCTGGGCACTTCCCCGTTAGTACTTCTCATCGAAAGTACTAATACAAAGCATACATATATAGAAAACATAAACTAGAATTTTTCAAATATTTTTATTTAATTTCAATTAAAACAAGTAAGAAGGTATAGTCGGTCAAGCCAGACCATACAGTATTCAAAAACACATCATGCTTATGTGTCCATATAGAAATATGGATTTATCTTTGTTTATAAACTTCATTAAAATCGGCTTGAAAGTTTGTGAGAGGCAAAAAGTACACTCTACTTCCCCTTGTGGTTCTATTTTTGAAAAACTGCAAAGCTTATGAGTCCATATAAAATGGATTTATCTATGTTTATAAATTTCATTAAAATCGGATTGATAATTTCTGAGAGCCAGAAATATTGCTCCTATCTTTCCTCGTGGTCCTACGTTGTCCCATTATCAATTAGCTTGGTCGTTGTGTCAATAAAAACCTATGTCCCAAATTTTATCAAATAATCTCCAAAATTGCGACCTGTACTTTGCGCGTAAGATTACATGGACAGCCAGCCAGCCAGCCTGCCTGTCAGCCAGCCGGACGGACATCGTTAGTTCGACTCAGAAAGTGATTCTGAGTGATTCGATCGGTAAACCTTAAGGTGGGTCTTGGACGAATATTTTAGCACAAATGCATAATACCCACTATTTTGATGTGGGTATTATCATACAAGCACATAAAATTGTTAAAAACAAATAAAAAAGAATAATAAAAAATCAATTGCAATGCATTGTGTTGGTATAAGTAAAATAGGTTATGAGGAGGAGGAAAGGCGGAGTAGTGTTTGTGGACGTTAAAATAAAATTGTTTAAAATTTTTGACTGGAAAGACTCCTGCCGGGAGTTTGTTCCACATACGGCTAGTCCGACCGAAGAAAGAATATTCTGTGTAATGCGTTGTGCGTTACACAGGACAGTCAAAAACGAACGGAAGTGATCTGCACCCAATCCAGGATCTTCAAGATAGACCTTGAAGCAATTGTATTCCAGTTTTGGTCGGCTAAATATTAATAGTGAGGAGATCAGACGAGGTGAAGTAATTCTTGCACCGTTTCAGGAAACCAAGACATTTCTTCAATTATAAAAAAGCATTTTAGCAGTATTTTAGATTTTTTTTAAAAGAACTCAAATGCTATTATTTAGAATTAATATTAAGACCCCGTTTTCAATTAAAATTAAAAAATGTTTTAAACCAAAATGTTCTAGTGCATAAATAAGCAACAATAGTCCATGTGAATTCCTTTGTACCCAAAAAAAAAAAAAAAAAAACAATTTTGGATTATCGAAAGTTTTTAACATTCATTAATTTTATAATTAAAAAAAAAATTAGAACCTTTGCCACCATTAATAAGGGTTTAACCTTTAACAATTGTTACTTTCAACTAACAAATAAGCTCACTACACACAGAAAACTAATTGGTTGGGAAACGGTTGCAGTAATAAAATATTGATTAAGTAGCATAATTTATTATTGCAACTATTAAAAATGTATAGTTCTAACTAATTTTTAATTCTTTTGATTATTAAAACGATGTTCCAATTAAAATATGATTCCTTCAATTCTTTTATTAGTTGTGATAACTAATTTAATTTAGTTCTAAAAATTAGTACAAATGGTTAGAATCACAACCGAATTTAATACAGGGCAATACTGAATATTGGTCATTGCAATCAATAATTTGCTTTCGTCAATAAATTTTGTAATATAAATGTTAATTTATTTATTGCAGCTAATTATTGATTGTTGGAATAGTTTCAATTCGAGTACAACCAATGAAAATATAATTATTCGGAATTCACAACTAAAAAATAGTTAAAAGCCCCAACTGCTTACTAAATTTTCTGTCAAGACATTTGATAGATTAAAATATTTTTTAATTTTATATTTTAAAATTATCTTTGCGGTAAAAAATGGAAAATGTGCAAAAACATAATAAATGGGGGTAAGTAATTCACGTATTGTTATAGGTATGAACATATATGTATACACAGAGAAAACAGATTCGTGATCACAACCGAATTTGTCGCCAATCGAATTTCGTCGGTTGTATGTACTATCACATAATTCGGTTACAATTACTGAAAGTTTCGTTGCTTAGCATAATATTTTTGATAGCAACATTTGAATTTTAGTACACAATCAGTTATAACAACATATATTGTTAGTTGTTAGTATGGTTTTTAGAAAACAAAAATATGCTTATAACCGAATTAATGACAGATGCAACTGAATTAACACATAATTGGTGTTCATAATAAAAGATTGGATTGACCTAATCAATATATTTTTATCAGTATATTTATTAAGGTTCTTTATGTATCGTTTATACATTCGCCCTTATCGTGATTGGGGAATTTTAATCACGCCTGCGATTGTTTGGTAATTTATTAAAGAGAACGTGAACTTACTTCCTTAATTACCTAAATTACTATTACCAAACAATCGAAGGCGCATTTTAAACTCGCCAACCACGATAAATGTGATTATTTAATGTTAAAAAACACATACATACATACTTTACCCGACCAACACAGACAATGTTGAGAACATCGTGGGCCTACTCCCTTAAACGGAAAGAAGTGTTACGCGCCTAATAGAGTTCCAATTAGACCAAGCGGGCAGTGTTGAGAACTGAGAAAGCAGTGGGCTAAATTTATATGTGGCGAACATGACGAACATGACAGCGCCAAACGAAGCAGGAAGCAATAAGTGACCTATCCTCGCCCAAATTCCTAGTGACCCCGGAGCTCAATATAGTGGTAAAATCACCGGTAGAGGAGGAGAGTACTAAGAAGACTCACCCCTCGATAGCATCTACAGCCACTGAGTCCAAAATGAATTTGATAGAAAAGCTCAGAAGGTGGAATATAGGCTTTAGCGGGACTTGTAATTCAATGGAGTCCATATAGCGTGCTGAAGAGTTAGCCCACATGTCCGGTGTTGATCGGACCAAATTGTTTTTAAATATAAAATTAAAACTTATTTTATTAAATGTTCTTCTGTCGCACAAAATTGTTTTTTACTTTTGACAGAAAATTCAGTAATTGTATTTTCAGTTGTTGTACACGAATTAAAACCATACTCACAATCAATAATTAGCTGCAATAAATGAATTAACATTTATATTACAAAATTGATTGACGAAATCAAATTATTAATTGCAACGATCAATATTCAGTATTGCCCTGTATTAAATTCGGTTGTGATTCTAACCATTTGTACTAATTTTTAGAACTAAATTAAATTAGTTATCATAACTAATAAAAGAATTGAAGGAATCATATTTCAGTTAGAACAACGTTTTAATAATCAAGAGAATTAAAAATCAGTTAGAACTATACATTTTTAATAGTTGCAATAATAAATTATGCTACTTAATCAATTTTTTATTACTGCAACCGTTTCCCAACCAATTAGTTTTCTGTGTGTACGTACATATGTATGTATTTATGTTTTATTTTTTTTATACCCTGCAAATTATATTGGACTAGTTCATCCATTTTGATCCAGGGCTGGTTCAATGTAGTGCAAATATGGACCATGTCATTTTCAAAAAGATTTTGCAGTGAAACGACATGTCTTCGTTTTTTAACGACATGTTTTCGTTTTGAAACGATTTGTAAGTTAATCATCTGGAGTATACCATGGAGTAGTTTTAAGACTTCTTCTTTGAAATGCAAGCTGGGTTATATGGTCCTGCCCTAGGACATCGTACTGTTAAATAAGCCATTTTTTCCATTCATTGGGGTTACCTTTGGACAAGTCCTTGCCCCTTATGGGCTACATTTGACCAGTTAAAAAAAAATGTATTGATAACGACAATCAAATCTCTTGTTATGAACACCAATTATGTGTTAATTCAGTTGCAGCTATCATATATTCGGGTATAAGCACAATTTTGTTTCTAATAATCATACTAACAACTAACAATATCTGTTGTTATAACTGATAGTGTACTAAAAATCAAATGTTGCTATCAAAAATATTGTGCTAAGCAACGAAATTTTCAGTAATTGGAACCAAATTGTGTGATAGTACATGCAACCGACGAAATTCGATTGGCGCCAAATTCGGTTGTGATCACGAATCTGTTTTCTCTGTGTAAAAATATTTATTTAGTTTACATTTTGTTTTTAAGTTTAAGGGACAACACGAACAAGTCTGCTCGCATTAACAAATTTTACACCAAACTTTTTTTTTTAACAGCAAATATATTTGCTTTAACACCCACATGCGGGACTAACATTTTATCCTTTTACGCCATGTAACGTTGTTAAATAAGTTTTTTAGCTCGCAGGACTCTAAAGTGTTAAATTCGTTTGCCAAATAAAACAAATAGATATTTATAACACAAGTTGCATGAACCCTTTTTATTGTTTGAAAAAGATTTTTAGTAGCAAAAAAAAATTGAACATCATTAAAATTCGTCTGTTTAAGTAAAATGTTAATATAAATAATAAAAAGAAAGTAATAATGCAAACAAAAACTACATCAAACAAAGAAAACATTACCATACGTTTTTTTTAGTCTAGCATTTAAAACTCTAAAGAAACAAATTTAACCCTTTCGCTATTTTGTTGCCATATGGCAACATCAAGTTTTTTGACCTGTAGCTTTATTATGTTATAGACCAAAAACACATTGGATTATGCATATAAGCCTAAAACTATGCTTTTTAATAACGAATAAGAATTTAACAAATTTTTCAAATAAGCTTGTTGCCATATGGCAACAAAACATTTTTGTGTATATACAATTTACCAAAAAAAAACGTTACTTTATTTTGTGTGCGGTTTCATTTATATTTTATTTGCCAACAAGACAAGATGTATAAAAGATAGTGATATCGAAAAAATCTTGATAAATTTTGAAGACTCAGATTTATCAGATATAGAAGAATTAGAGAAAACAAATGTTTTAAAAGATTTAATAGAAACTTTTGATCAGAATTATTCTTTTATAAGGCAAGAAATATTACAAGCATGGTGGAATAAGCAGGTGGCATCGTTACGGCGACAAATACAACATTACAACCAAAATGGAAATTACATCACCGTTTACGTCAAAAAATACATTTAAGAAAAATCACAGCGTGCCACTGAACGTGATGAAATAAATAAATTTTTAGCCAATTTTTATTTAATTATGATCAATATCTTATTTATTTTAATTTAAAATTATCAAAAACTTTAATAAAATACAATAATCACAGCACAAAACGTGGACTTTTTGTAAACATAAACAAAACTTTGACATAAACAATAGACAAACAATGCAAGAGCAAAAAATCGTCATCTGGCGTAGTGCTGCCACCTGTTTATTTCACCATGATTACAAGGGGAGAACAACGAAGTTACAGTTAGAAATAATGAAATCGAAGAAATACCTGTTGAAAATCCAAAATCTAAATATGTTACTAAAAAATTAAATGACTTCCGATGGAGAAAATGTCCCTGGACCACACCCAAAGCGCCATTTAGCTGTGAGCACTCTACCCATCGCGAAAAAGTTCCTGTGAAATATTTTTTGGAATATTACACAGAAGAATTGAATTTATTGACCAAGTTGTTCAAGCGACAAACCAATCAGCTATGATGAAAACTGGAACGTCAATCAATCTTACACGGGAAGAGTTTTTAAAATTTCTTGCTTTAGAGATAATGACTGGATCAATTGGATATCCTCGATTAGAAATGTATTGGAAGAAACCCACAAATATTCCAAGTTTTTCCAAAAGTATAGCAAGAAGTCGATTTCATTCTATTCGTAACAGTTTAAAACTAACACTTAGTGAAGTAGCAGATGATAAACTTTATAAAGTCCGACCTTTAATAAATATGTTTCTAAACAAGTCTTATACTCTTTCAAAAGAAGGAAATCTTTGCATCGATGAAATGATGATTCCTTTCAAAGGAAGAACAGCGCTTAGACAATATATGCCTAAAAAGCCCATTAAGTGGGGCATTAAAGTTTTCTGTTTATGTAGTTCAAACGGCATTTTGCACGACATTGAGATTTACCAGGGAAAAAACACAATTATAAGTGGTCCGCAATTGGGATTTTGCTCCGATATCGTAATCCATTTAGCAAAAACAGCTCCTGAAAATAAAAACTTCAAATTGTTTTTCGACAACTATTTCTCAACTCTTAATTTAATTCTTTTACTTAGTGAAAAGGGAATATGGTCTACCGGAACCATAAGAGCCAATAGAATAAATAAGTTGCCACTGAAGTCTGAAAAAGAGCTAAAAAAAGAAGGAAAAGGCAGTTATGATTTCCGTGTAGATAAAGAAAATCAGCTATATGTTATCAGATGGTTAGACGGAGGCATAGTTCAAGTCGTGTCTTCTATATATGGTGATGAACCATTAAATACCGTGAAAATATTTTGCGCTGAAAAAAAAGAACAAATTGCAATACCTCAACCAAATATAATTTCAGCGTATAACAAAAGTATGGGCGGAGTTGATAAGTTAGATTTTTTACTTTCGTTATATAGAATTTCTATAAGATCCCGAAAATGGACCCTCAAATTATTTGACCATTTTATTGACTTAGCAATATGTAACTTCTGGCTAGAATATCGAAAAGACTACGAAGTAAACAATGGAAAAACAAAAGATTACATGGATCTCTTACGTTTTCGAAATGATATTGCGGAGGGACTTTTGGAACTATCAAATGTAAATGTTTGCTCCCGCAAAAGAGGAAGACTTAAAACGTCTACAGGTGTAGGTGACTTAGACAGCCCATCGACGTCAAAAAAGACATATGAAACAGCACCATCAACTTCTGTCCGATATGATGGAAAACAACATTGGCCAGAATATAAAGAAAATAAAAGCAGATGCAAGCAAAAAGGCTGCCATGGATATTCCAGATATAAATGTTCAAAATGCAATGTGCATTTGTGTATACCAAACAAGGACCGAAATTGTTTTCCAGAATACCACAATTTTATCAAATAATATAATTTTATAAAGTTTTGTAATTACTTTTGAATGAATTCTACTATTTTTAAAGTTTTGTATTGATTTTTGAAAAAAATATTGATTGACTTTCAAAAATATTTATTAGTTTTTCTCAAAATGTATTAACAAAGTGACCTCAGTACTACAACAATGAAACAATAGAAAAAACAACAGGCATTTTGTTGCTAGAATTGAGACGTCCAATGTCAAAATGCCTTATTAAAAAAAGTAAATAAACAAATAAAAAAAAATGACGACAAACGTCACACACGAAGAAAATCACTGCAAACAGCTGTGCTTGTGAGGTCACTTTATTAGTACATTCTGGTTTTTCTTTTTCTGTTATGAAAAAAAAAAATTTTAAGTTATTTTTTTTAAAGTTTATTTGAAAAGTATGACTAAAATGCCAAAAAAAATGTTTAAACTATTAAAAAAAAATTTTTAAAACAACATAAAAAAAAAATTTTTAACACATTAAAAAAAATTGTTGCCATATGGCAACAGTCTGAAAATCCAAATTTCTGAATTTTTTAAATTTTTTTTTTTTTATTTTGGTCTTATTGATTAAAACCATGGTGAAATAATACAGGTGGCAGCACTAAGGCAACAAATACAACATTACAACAAAAATTAAAAATAAGTCTTCGTTTACGTCAAAAATTATTTAAGCTAAAATCAAATTTTGCGATAAAATAAATAAATATTTTGCCAATTTTTATTTCAATATGGTTACTATCTTATTTAATTTTCATTCAAATAATCAAAAGCTTTAATGCAATACAATAATCATAGCACAAAACGTGGACTTTTTGTAAACATAAACAAAACTTTGACATAAGACTAGACAAACAACACTAGAGCAAAAAATCGTCATCTGGCGTAGTCATGCCACCTGTTTATTTCACCATGATTAAAACTATTAAATATTTGTAAAAATTGTATTTTTAAAATTCTTAAATAAAAAGATGTAGCGCAAGGGTTAACATTTCATATTGATAATACTTAAAAGGTATATTTTATGTTTAAATATTTGCCATGCTACCATATTATTCGATTACAATGTATGACAGACTTTCGTCAATATACAAATAACTTTGTCTCTTTTTATAAAAAGTATTATTAGAACTTAGTAATACATTTAATTTTTTTTATTTTCAAGTTTTATGTTAACAGAACAAAGTTTAATATACATTTCTTAACTGAAATTATTTTTTTTTTGCTTAAACTTTATTAAGTAAACGTTAACGGTGCGGATCCGCTTTCATTATCAAGCTTATGTTTAAATATGTACTCAGTAAAAATTTCGCCCAAAAACATTGTATTTAGTCATCAGAAAAAGCAAAAATGACTCTATTATTAAAAGGATAACTAGTTACCAGAGCGCTTATTAGAAGAAGAAAAATACTTACCAAGAAGACAAATAAATATGGATGTAAAAGAAAAAAAAATAATAATAATAAAAAACAAAAATCCATTTTCATTAAAATATAAAGTGCTATTTCTTCGACATCAATTTCGTAAATCTTTGCGTTATAAGTGATTATTTTTTTTCACTATGTCATTTACATACATAATGTAGCGCAAATAGTAACGAGGAAATTTCCTAAATAATGAGTGAAAGAAACTATACATTTTTGAAAAAGTAAACGAAGTTTTCACTGGGTATGCTGTAATGAAAACTTAATTTATCCGAAGCGGAGAATTGTACAGTTAGTACGGATTTCCTTTTATCAAGTTCAGAATGCTTGATTCAAGTACGGATTATCGAAGTGCCCCATACCTTAAATAATCCAAACACCGGTTATATATGCTCCCGACGATCCTATAAGGAGCATAGGGCCCCCAAAACACCGGTTGACTTAAGTAAAAGTGAGAAAACATTAATCTCAAGCGCTGCTTGATTCAAAAATTGCTATGTTAATTTTAATTCCAAAATCGGACTTAAAATAAACCAACCTAAACACTTATCCCAGAGAACAAGAGAGAAAGAGAATATTATTATTTACTAACCCATTTTTACACATACATATTAGTGGTTGCCCAAAATGATCTATGCAAATATGAAGAAAACATACCTATAAGTATAAATGTGTTCAATGTACATTGAACACATGTTAAAAAATGAATTTTATATATTATTTTTGTATATTGCTTGAAATTTAATTAATGAAATGTAATGAAATTTTCTATTTTTTTTATATATTACTTGTATTTATTTAGGTATTTAACGTTGAATTCTTTTATAAAGCCTTTGAATTTCTTGACTAACATTAGTATTATTGAATTTTGAAATTTGAATTATAAAATTTATTACCGTGGTGAATTCAGTGCCTAATTGAAGTTAATTGTCGTCAACGTTAAATTACGTTCAGTGTACAATTTAGTACACGTCAAAAGTAAACGAAAGAAGAAAAACTTATCCAACCTTCGGTGTGGATTAAAGGCCGAAGTTGTATAAGTTTAAAACATAGCTTTACTTTTTACTTCATTTTTAACACTTCAATTGGGCAGACGAACCTCTTTACTAACGACACTTAAATTAAACTCTCAGGCTAAGCGAATACCTAATAATAAATTTAACTTGGATTACAAAAAGAAAAACCCCAACATCTTCTCATTTAAGTGGAGAATCACCAGCAGCCATAGGTAAGATCACACAGCTTAAATCCCCTACACAAAGAAGAGAAACTAATCCCTTGTTTTCTTTCTTCTTTTTCAACCCCAATAATTATAATTTCTCTGACGAGCAATTATAATTATCATTGGCAAAGAATTCTCGCTTTCTGTCTCCCAAGGAAAAGAGAATCTTTGGCCACATTATAATAATTTAGGCCAGCCAGAAGTCTAATTTATTCAAAATGAATTGTCATGTTTCGAGCATTTGTATTTTTTCCATCTTAGTGTATCGATTTAGCGAGAGACCCACCTCCGGTCCATATGTTATCTTCAACTCAACTCCATAAATGTTAAATTTAATTTTGCCTGTTCAATAAAATAGAAAAAAACCTGAAAGTACCAGCACTCTGAACTCTGCATGTTGAATTCTATCCCAGCGGGAAAATGAGGAATTGATTACACAAATAATTGAAAAAATAATGTATTATTTATGAAAGAATAATAATGCATTCATTGGAATCGAGAAGGCAATTTTATCAGACAAAATAATTATAAATTGATAACCACGTATATTCCCACATTTGCAGAACATGGAATGAATTGTTTCCGTTCGTGAGTATTATTCGGGTTTTTCTATTACATATTTTCTTAATAAAAATTCGTTATTTTTTGATGTTTTTATGTCGTCTACTAATTTTTATTATCAAGGATGAATTATTTAATTCATTCGTAGGATACATTAAAATAATTTACTACAATCCTAGGACATGATCTGTGTTAGGAATAATGAATTCTGGAATCAAATATTACTCAAGATATGTATTACTTTCTCGATTCCTGTTGATTACCTTTTCCCGCTGGGATGTTTCTGCACGCAAAGAAAAAACATGTTTAAATATGGTCACCTCACACAAATTTATTTTTAAAGAAAATTTTAAACATGTTATGTTAAATATAACCATATTATTGTCACCTGCAACCATATTATGATTGAATTAGTCCTCCATCAAGAGACCACAACCATATTATGGTTGCACGTTTTAATTCCGCTAAGCCACCGGTAAAAGTGCTCAGTTAGAATAGGACTGAGAAGATCTTTGGTTGTTATAAAAATATTCTGATATTTATTTCCAAATCTTACAACTATTTATACTAAATTACATTATCTGAAATTCTTAATTCAACTTGATTTTGATTGGCCAGTGTTTAACCCAATTTTTATTCAAATCTTTTTTTTATGTTTACTTAAAATATTACTCAACGTACTATTTCAAGTGCATTGTCTTTTTTCTAAATGCTTGCATTTGTGTTTTAAAATATTATCCCAAATGCAATGCATTTAGTTAATTTGCTTGCATTGACATATTTTCAAGTGTTTTCAAGTGCAATGCCTTTTGCTTACACTCATAAACGTTGTTTTATGTGTGGTCTTACAAAAGTGTGCCAAGAAGTGTTAAATTGCAAGAATTAAATAAAATAAACAATTTTGTGTAGTTGTTGTTGGGTATTATTTTTAGGTAGTTGTGATTCGTTTTGACAAACACACTACACCCGCCAATACATGAAGGAGACTGGTTGAATCTGAGGGACTAGCAGTACGGCGCACTATACTTTGCTGCAGAACAAAATTGTGAAAAAATAGAAGGAGTTGACGCAGACTAATAATATTTTGCATGCAGGTATACATGGACGCCTTACGAAATAAGGCCTTTAAGGCTTTATTTCACTTCCAATTGAGAAATAAGGCCTTTATTGCGAAAAGGGCTTTATTGCACTTTGAAAGTGACATAAGGCCTTTATTGAAATTTAGCCAATGGTGCAATAAAGTCTTTATTTTATTTTTTTTATGCACTACGTAGGAAAAAGCCACCTAAATCTTCACTTAATAGAGTTTTTCTGCGTGGAGGCCTGCGGCCGATCTTAGGGGTTTTCTCCTCCATAGGACGCGGCAGGTGGCTTCGCTGAATACAGTTTTCCTGCGCGCGTCTCATTATCTTCCGTAGTGAAATTTTTTTATAATTGTTCAATAAAACATAAGAAGAATAAGAAATTTTATTGCTTCGTTTAAAAAGAGATTTAAGTGAAATAAGACCTTTACGGCTTTATTTCACTTTCAAAGTGCAAAAAAACCTTTTTGGAAATAAAGGCCTTATTGCACTTTCCATTGAGAAATAAAGCCTTAAAGGCCTTATTTCGTAAGGCGTTATTGCACCACACCGTATACATGATAAAAATAAACAAAATTTCAAGTTTTGAAAAAATTCCGTAGAAGGATTCATGTACCTCCCATATATCTTTCTTTTTTAAATTTAATTCGGCGACACTTTTTATGTTGAATTGTGGCAAATTATCAAATCTATCTAAATATAATGTTAAAATTGAGTACTTAATTTTTTTATAAATTCTAGCAAGGATTTTTCAACGATACAAACAATTTAAATATTTTATAATTAAAATATTTCATACAAAAATATAAAAAACAAGTACAATTTGGTGTTCCGGAAAAAGCACAAAAAATTAAACTTAAACTCAAAATGTTGTAAATTTTTTTCTATACATCAAAAGTAAGGGAACAGAGCATATTTTCTTTAAAAAAACGGTGCATTCAGTTTTTTTAAAATTTAAAGTAAATATTGGCGATTTTCATATTTTTTGCAAAAACAACTTGCATTTTTTACGGCTATATAATAATGTCTAATAACGGTTGAGATTTTCTTGATGTTAATTTCTTTAGAAAGTTAATAAAAAGAAAATAGGATAATTTTATCGTTCAGAAATATATATATAGTTTCAATCAAAAGTACTAAATTATAAAAAATAATAATTGCGTTTTGGGCCTCTAAGAAAGATCATATATCTCTAAGTTAGAACTAAAATGTGGTTAGTTTCTCTTTTGATTCTTAATGGCGGACACTTGGTATATTAAACGGCAGAGAAAATTGAAAAAAGTATTCACTCAGTTTTTTTTTATATGTCCATCAAAAATTGTTTTTACTTTTTTTTTTTAGTTACGGCAACACTTTTTTAAGATTCATCCAGAGCATTACTAAAGGGTCCGCCAAATAACTTTTTTTTTTTTGAAAATGCTATGAAAAAAATACTGAATATTTTCTCAAATTTCTTTTTTTATTTGAAAGTACAATCCTTCCGGTTAATAATGGAAAATAATTTCATTCAAATGGCTGCCTCGGCTGGCCATGCAGTGGCCTACACGATCGGTCCAATTTTTAAGCACGAATATTCTCCTTTAAAGCGTTAATTGTCACTGGCTTGTCGGCGTAACACTTATCTTTGACGGCACCCCATAAATAATAGTCCAACGGTGTCAAATCGCAGCTCCGAGGTGGCCAAACGACATCAGCTCTGCGGCTGATAATGCGATCTTCAAAAACAGGGCGCAAAACATCGAGTGTAGCTTCGGCTGTGTAGAACGTAGCGCCATCCTGTTGAAACCAAATGTTGCCAATATTCTCCTCTTCAATTTTTGTGAACAAAAATTTGTTCAACATGGCGCGATAACGATCGCCATTGACTGTAACGGCCACTCCTTGCTCATTTTCGAAGAAAAATGGCCCAATTATGCCTCTGGACCAAAATCCGCACCAAACAGTGACTCGTTTTGGGTGCATCGGCTTTTCAATGTATGCGTGCCGGTTGTCTGTGCCCCAAATGCGACAATTTTGCTTGTTTACATACCCGCCAAGATCAAAATGAGCTTCATCTGAAAAAATGTTTTTTTTTTTGGCAAAATCGGCATCTTCTGTAAATCGATCGCAGGCCCACTTAGCGAAGCGAAAACGCATTGGATGGTCAGTTGGCTTCAACTCCTAAACCAATTGGACTTTGTATGGCGTCATACCAAGTTCTTTATGCAAAATTCGTCTCAATGATGTCTCCGAAATGTTCAATTGTTGAGAACGACGGTGAATTGATGTTGATGGCGCTTCACGCACACTTTCTGCCACAGCAGCAATATTCTCGGGTGTACGCACTGTTTTTGGCTTTTCACGCTTTGCTTTATCGATGAGGATGCCAGTTTCTTTCACTTTTTTCACAAGATAACGAATATACAGAGCTGACGGTGCTTCTCTTATTCCAAAATCCGTAAGCAATTTTCGCACACATTCTGCAACATTACCATGATTTTCAAAGTAATGTCGCAATATTTCCCAGCCTTGTTCAAGCGTATACACAACCATATTCGTTCAGCGGAAGGATACAACTAATTATCTATCAAATCAGACATGAGCTAAGTGTTACCATTCATGAAATAAGCACTAGTTGAAAAAAAAAACGTTAGATGGCGGACCCGTTACTACATATTTTAAATAAAGTGTGGGCTCATATCAAAAAAGAATGTCTTTTTTTACCAAATACTAACTTAGAAATTGTGGTACTTCTTTAAAATAAATTTTTAATAATTTTTTTCCTAGTACATGAATTAAGTTTAATTTTTCTTGTAAAATTTTTTTTGAAAGTTAGGATTAGCCGCGGCGAAATGCATTTAACATAAAAAAAAACGTTCTTCCTGCATGTAATTTATTTAGATACGAATACAGCACAATAATTTTTTTAAACGTTGGAACAACATTCTTTCACCTTATTTTTGTATATGGAACAAAGTACTGTGCGGCGCACAGTGGGAAATTTTACGAGAAGGCGGTCAAAATTCCATAACTTTTGACTGGATCGGTATTTTTTTATGCGATTTTTTTTGCTCGATAGGTGCGATGTTAGGCTTTAATTTGCGCTATAAAACGTAAAATTCGACTGATAGGAGCAAAAGTTATGGGGAGTTCAAAATGCATTTTCATTTTTTTGTTGAGTTTCGGTGTAAAAGTTGAATATTTCAAATATGATTTTTTTATAATTTATCATTATTTCTCTTGTATTTTACAACTGATACTTATTTTTTATTGCCGAACTTAGATCCGGTCAGAAAATGCCAATATTTGGCCCCTGTAAATTTTCTAGTCCCAATATTCACAGGGGCCAAAGTTTGGCTTTTTTGGGACGAGACGAGTTGTTATAAGGATAAAACTGAAAAGGAATATTTTGAAAAATGCCCAAATAGCATTCTTGGCTATCGATAACATTTTAGGTAATTCAACTTTTATTTTCGGTTTGAGATGTATGTGTATTTTATTGTTATACATTAATACAAATATATACTTAAATCAAAAACAAATTATAATCTATAAACACTTTTAAATGAAACAATATTAGTAAAAATTTCTTCTAAATAGCTTTGGGTTTCATTTTCGAGAAGTTGTTTAGCTTCTTCCTCTAATTCAATTGAGGTTGATTTCCATTTTTGTCGAATACTGGACATATATGGATCTGATGTGCACAACAAAATAGTAATAAGATCTTCATTAGTACAACATCTGGACATTTTTCTTGTGTTATGCTCGCGGAAGAATCTGTAGTCTTTGTTCCTTTTTTCTTGCGCTTCTTCAGATAGATCTCCAATTGGTAGCATATTGTGTTGAACTATTTGTTCCCCATGGTATAAAATTTTATGAACTGTGGTTGGCATATGTCTCCAAGAGTATTTTTTGTTATAAAGAATTGCTGTTTCATTTGCATACTGGCCAAATTTTTTTGCATTTATCTTTCTGCTACATGATATAACTTGTAAAATGATCTGGAATCGTCTTATTAATTCAAAATGTACTCCTGTGCTAGATGCTGCAGTTTCTGGATCGGAAAAGAATCTCCTTGCAGTGTTTCCATCATTTGAATTTCCTTCTCCTTGTTTTGGCTGATCAATTATAAGGCCTAGGTGAAGGCATTTTTCTTGAATTTGTTTTTTTGTTTGCTTCCTTTTTCCACATGTTCTTTGTTTTTTCTCAAATGCTTCTTCTGGAGTAAATTTCATTTCTTCAGTTGGTGTAGGCATACTTTTTAAGATCCTCTTTGTGCGTTTAGGGCTCGCTTCCACTATTTTTTTCAATTATTGCAATTTTTGTTTTCTTATTTTGCGTTGGTTGAATTTGATGCAGAAATGAATCCTTTATCATAATTTTCACGTAAAATATAACTGCGTGCTAGTTTTTTTACCATTTACCTGCTCTTCCATTTTTTTAAATTAAGTTGCAATTTTCAGGTAATTAAACTATGTAGTTTATGTTGCGGCTATTTACTAATGTTTAACCTTTTAACTTACTCAGAAATCTAGCGTGTTAGTCTATTTATGTCGCCTATTCGTTTTGCAGCATCCGTTCTCCCACAATAAGTTCATAACAATGGTAATACCTTTACCTTCTCCAAATTAATTGATAACCTGACGTGCTAGATAATTTATGTGGCCTGAACTGCTTTATTTGTCGAAAATTCTTTAAGATTCACCTTCTTTAATTTTAGTAATGTTTCCTTGCAGGACTTATTTTTTGAACCGAATATCTTACCTTGGGTCACAGAAATTGCTGTAGTTCGCAAGGCCGTATCCAGATGTGTGTACAATGGGGTATGGAAATGTAGGTTAGATTCTGGACTACAAGAGAGTATAGATTTTTTTTTGACGCATTTTGACGCTCAGGACTTATGCTCTATAAAGTAGGAAATTTCCGGGAAATTTTGACATTAAAAAAAAAAAAAAATTAAATAGTTCTAGAGGTCGCAGAGTTTAATGCTTTAAACCACGTATAGCTAATAAAATAAACTAATACACAAAACTTATTCTGTCAAAAAATCTTAAAAAACAAAAAAGTTATGAGCATTTCAACTTCAAAAATTGATTCAGAAATTCAAAACTATAACCAAATATTGAGAAAGTCCATTTCGGACCACCCTGTTCTCAATGAAATAGTTGAAATAGGGTTGAAATTTTTTGGCTCCCGAGGTTCACTAGTATTTACTTTCACATGAATAAAAAAATTTTAAAATCGGAGAGCAAAAAAAAAATAATTTTGGCCGCCTTCTCAAAATATGAACCAGTGTGCGGCGTAGATAGCGTGAAATTAAGGCATTGGCATTGGACAAACTAAATTTTAACTTGTTTGTACGGAAATATAATAATATTAAATTGTAGAACAAGCTGATATTTTTTTTAAATTTAAAAAAATTGTAAACTATTCTTTTTTTAAAATAACGTAATAAACTAAATTGAAAAATTAACAAGACAAATCAAGACTTTATAATTTAAAATAAAAGATTCACTTTTTTGATAAAAGTTCGAAAATTGTGTTGCCTTAAAATATCGCTTAGTGGAATATATTAAATTTTGTTTGTTTTAAAATGCCTATCACCTTTTTAACCAGGTTAAACAAAACTCACATCAATTTTAATTTGTCTTTTTTTGTTTCAACCGAGTGTAAATATTTACACTAAAATTATCTTAAAAATAAATGTATAAAACTTGAAAATATAAATTGCGTCTTAGTTGTTACTTATCGCAGGATCTTTTTTGATTTTTTTTTTGGTACAAAATAAAAACTTAGAGGGAGTTTACACGATGTCTTTTCAGACATGTCTAACAAACACGTCTGTTTTGTTTGTAGGCGATCAGGGTAGAGAAGAAAGTGGGGTTGCCAAACAGACACGAAATGAGCTCTCATGTTTGTTTATATGAATTTTCATGTCTTCAATTTGTATGTATATGTAAATTAGACTATTAGATATGAAAACAGACATGTTTGGAAAGACATCGTGAAAAGACAAAAGGTTTTTGGTAGCATGTTCAAAAGAGAATGTCAAAAACAGACATGTCTGGAAAGACACCGTGTAAATGTCCCCTTACAAAACCTGTTTATGATGTCAGTAAAATTTCTTGAGTATTAGAATAATATTTATTTACAATATTTTTTTTTGTTTTATTTGAATTTATACTTATGACATGCTTATTTATTTTGTCTTTATGATTGCTTACCTACTCCAATTACACAAACATGCTTTCAAATATAAATATAGGATCTATAGAAATATTAAGGTGGAAAAGAAACTCAAAAAGTTTATATATATATATATTTTTTTTTAGATAAATTGAAGCTTAAGTACAGATACACGAGTTTTCGTAATTGATTAATTTAATGTCAAGAAAAAACAAGTAAGAAAGTATAGTCGGTCTAGCCCGACCATATGATACCCAGCACCACAGTACTTAAAAACACATCATGCTTATGTGTCCATATAAATATGGATTTCTCTATGTTTAAAAACTTCATTAAAATCGGTTTGAAAGTTTGTGAGAGGCAGAAATTGCCCCCTACATCCCCTTGTGGTCCTATTTTTGAAAAACTGTATAGCTTATGTGTCCATATAGATATGGATCTATCTATGTTTTAAATTTCATTAAAATCAGTTTGAGAGGCAAAAATTGCCCCTTTCTCCCCTTGTGGTCCTATATTTTTTAAAACTGTATAGCTTATGTGTCCATATAGATATGGATCTATCTATGTTTTAAATTTCATTAAAATCGGTTTGATAGTTTCTGAGAGAAGGAAATTTCCCCCTATCTTCCCTCGTGGTCCTACGATTTTCAATAGGCTTGGTCCTTGTGCCAATAAGAACCTATGACCAAAATTTTATCAAGTTATCTCCAAAGTTGCGACCTGTACCTTGCGCACAAGGTTACATGGACAGCCAGTCAGCCAGCCTGCCAGCCAACCGGACGGACATCGTTAGTTCGACTCAGAAAGTGATTCTGAGTAGATCGGTATACTTTAAGGTGGGTCTAGGACCACTATTTTAAGGCGTTACACACATCAGCACAAATGCACAATACCCTCTCCACTATGGTGGTGTGGGTATATTTCATTTGTCATGTTATCGATATTGGCCCATAACTATAGTCATAAACAAAGCATACTTTAAGAGTTCGAAAGTAAACTTCTGGTTCGGTCCGTAGATTTCAATTTAAAGAACCTTCTTGAAAAATACCTAGAGAAAAAATAGAAAAAAGTAATTTATAAATATTAGAGCGATTAAAAAAAGTGATTTTGTTACCCCTCTGAAAATTAGGTTTGATATGTTTTATGATGATTCCTAAAATATTTTGGTTCTAGCGTTGACCATCCGGGAGTTGGACCATTTTTAAAAAAGGTCTTTTTTCAGTTTTTCGAATTTTGTACATTTATTTTAAAACAGATTCAATTTGAAAAGCAGAACATTATTTCCACATACGTAGAATTTGTATGAAAACTCGAAACAAAAATATGTATTTAGTTAAATATCTCAATTAGTAGGTCGCAAGGGACCAAGTTTTATATACCATTGGATGCTTCTTCAAAAACTCTTTTCGATGATACCAAATTTTATTTGTGTCGTCTTAGAGCAAAGTACAAAAAAATTCGAAAAACAGAAAAAATAACTTTTATAGAAATGGTCCAGCTCACGGATGGTCAACGCTAGAACCAAAATATTTTGGGAATCATCATAAAACATATTAAGCTTTATTTTCAGAGGGGTAACAAAAACACTTTTTTCAGCTCCATACAAGTTGAGTCGGTCTAATTAATGTTATTAAACCATTAAATTATATTGTTTTTCAAAAAACACTTAAAGACAACTAAACTCTTATAACGATTTTGTTATTTAATTTGCCACCAAACGCGATTTAAAAAAGTCGCTCTTATTCGCGCTTATGCTTGTTTGTCTCTATGTAAATTTCTAAGCGTACAAGTATTATTTAATTAAGAGGAAATAATTTGTTTCTCATTTAGTACCCTTCAGAATAAAAAGCATTAAGTTGAATCTTAAAAGAAAATAAACAATGAAGAAAGCATGGTCGGCTAGTAAGATACCCTATATCGTTTGGTAGTAGTATAAATAGAATGATTTGCAAGAGGATCCCTTGCTTGGGATTTAGATAATTTTTTTTAATGAGAGTATTTTGTAATCTAATTTAAGCGATAATAAAAATTTAAGCGCAATGAATTATGGCTCTATCACGAAAAAATGCTGTCAGGTTTAAGATAATGTGTGTCGAATTTAATTTTGACATCATTTTAAAGAGTTTTTTTTTTGTGACAAAGTGAATTTTGAAATAAACGCTTGTATTATTGTCGCTTAAGCTTAGGTGAAGTTACGGACTGGTTTTATCTATTTTTGATAGCAAGTGCCGTTAAGTTGTCTAATTAATAAGCCAATTGGATGGATATAAAAATATATGTTTTTCTATTCTATTTCAATTCTCTACCTTAAAAAAGCAGCCGATATTGTATTTGTAGCCCATTGCTTTTACGCATGGAAAATATACAAAATTTTTTAATTTGTAGAAAATTTTATGTGCTTTAAGGCGCCGACGTTTGTATATGTCTACTGTAAAAATTAGTCCAGTTTCTTTTCGTTTCTCCCCGAAAAAAAATAACAAAAAAAACATTAAATTGTTTTTTACTACTTTTTTAATTTTTATGTTGCTTTGTTTTTACGAGTATGACGAAGCAGAATATTTGTTGCTTAAATATCATAGTTTGTGTGCTGTTCATCACGAATATAGGCATTACATTAAAGGACTCATCAACCACAAAACTTTATACATATTTAATATATTAAGAAACAAACAATCAAATTAAATACATTTATTAAAAAAAGTCGCATATACACACAAATTTATTTCAATGTAAAAAAATGGTTCCGAAAATAGTTTTACGTTTTATAAACAAAAATATGTTTAATTTTATTTAATTTTAATTTTAATGTTTAATTTTAAAAGTTTTCGCAAATAAATCTCATAAATTATTAATTTATGCAAGCGTTAGCGTGTTTTTTTAGGTTAAACAGGAAAATAAAAAAACTTTTTATAACCTCAAAACACTTAGTTCAAATTATCCGAGGGCGGGTCAATAAGTACGCGACTTTGTAAATGGAATATAGATTTTTGATAAGAAAAAAAATTTTTTTTTAACGTAGTCTCTTTTTAAACCAATACACCTAGTCCAACGTTTAGTCAATTATTTTATACCTTTCAAAAAATAGGATTCACCAGATCATCAAAAAAGGTAATTAATTGTGAGATGATATTTTCTTTAGAGTCAAATCCCTTTCCGCCAAGCCATTTCTACAGGTTTAGAAACAAGAAATAGGCTAAATCCGGTGTGAAGGGCGGACGAAGGAGTATTTAAGCTCACAGTTCAACAAAAGGAAATTTTCATTTATGAAATATTTTACATTTAGGTCTACTTATTAAATGGTAATTTAATTTGAGGACTTTCATAACAAAACGATTTATCTTGAAAAAATATATTCAGATAAAATTATTTTTTCAAGATATATATATTTAATTAAGTCTAAGATAAGCATACATATATATTTTTTAAATTGTCTAGAAAACAGGGAAAAAATTTCCGAAATTTCGCGGGAAAAATATTTTTGATAATCCCGAAAAATTTTAGACAGGAATTTTTGCCGAAAACTATTAACCAACAGAGGCCAGTTTAAAAGTGTAAAAAGTTTTTTTTTCGACCAAAGAAAATTATACACGCATCTAACCGCAATTTAAGAAACCGAACTTCATTTTCATTTCTCAAAAGAGGATCTAGTTTTCGTCATCATTTGAAACAATTTAAGAATTCATGGCAAGTTATCATTAATATTGTACTTTTCTTGATACATTTGAGACCTTCTTGGTGCCGTGGTACTACCGCGAAGTATTTTCTACAATTTATATTTTCAAATTCGTCTCGATAAAACCCCATTTAAAAAAGAAAGCAAACAAAAGTTTGCGCTTAATTAAAGAATTTTAAAGGAACAGAAGTAGACTTTAATTAAAAAACACTTCATTAGTATCACTGTGCATGTTGAAAAAACCGACAAGCGGTGCACCTGGCGTTTTGAACCTTATTATGGTACGCTGAATTGAGTGGTGCTAACCGTTTTTTTAGGTTAGCTCTTGTTTATTTCAAAAATGGGGGAGGATGCCCAACAAATTTTTACGTAACTCAAAATAGTTCTTACCCCGACTCCAACTGCAAACATTTTTCAATCCGACTCAACTCTAAATCCGACATTGATGTTAAATGTATATGAGACTTGTCCTTATTTGACTATAAACACTTTTATTAATGCAGTACCTTTTAAATGATTCAATATAGCTAGAAAATTATTCTGTTTTAATTTCAAATCGACATTTCAAATATTGCATCGAAAATTTCGAAGAGTTTTTATTTTCAAAATATTTGAAATTTTTTTTTAAATTTTTTTACCGAAACATTTTGGAGTCAAAGTCGCGAGTTTTTGTGGGTACTTCGACTCCGACCACGGTACAAAAGCCTCAACTGTGACTCTTCAACTCCGACTCCACAGCCCTGGCTGCAGTCAGGTTTGTTGTATTTACTAAAATTTTATGACTGTCATGAAAATTTCGTGTTAATTTTCATATTAAAATATTGTTTGACAATACAACTTTATTACACTGTACAATAATCATTACTAGGCCAAACAAAAAAGACAATTTTTCATTGTTTCATTGTTTTTGATGTGTTGTTAACTTTCCCAGCAAAAACTTGGTAATGACTTGCCATTACTGAACAACTTACTTTTCAATGACTACTTCATACCATCTGCATTACATAGAAGTAGTTTAGTAATGGCTGACATATAATCTGATACTTAAGTACTTGTGTATGAGTTGATTAGCGCTCTTAATTGAGTAAAAAACATAGTTTTTTTGCCAGAGACAGAAAAAAAAAAATAAAAAATAAAATAAGTAAAATAAAATAAGAAAAAATAGAAAAAAAAAATCAAATAAGAAAAAATAGAAAAAAAATAATTAGAAAAAATAATAAAAAAAAAATTTTTTTATACTTTATTGAAAGTATTCATCCAATGAATAACACTACATGTTAGTTGTAATTTTGGTGACATCGGAGTAATAAGTTATTTAAGTCCCTATTTGCAAGCGAATGTGGTAATGACTTATTTAACTCCCTATTTGTAAGCGAGGGTGGTAAATACAATACTTGCCTCCAATGACATCACCGTGTTAAAATAATGAGTTAAAATGGCAATGTATAAGTAGTGTAGAGTCGTTATATTAGCTTTTTAACTCATTACTTTGCAATGTAAGTTTTTGCTGGGTTATTTATAAATACTAAAAAAATAAACCATTTTTGTGCTGTACAACTTTGGTAAAAAAATCGGTCAACGTTTTGGTAATATTTTGTATTTCAATTCCTCAGTTACATAGTCACTTCATACACACAGAAAACAAATTGGTTGGGAAACGGTTGCAGTAATAAAATATTGATCAAGTAACATGATTTATTTTTGCAACTATTAAAAATGTATGGTTCTAACTGATTTTTAATTCTCTTGATTATTAAAACGATGTTCCAACTGAAATATGATTCTTTCAATTCTTTTATTAGTTATGATAACTTATTTAATTTAGTTCTAAAAATTAGTACAAATGGTTAGAATCACAACCGAATTTAATATAGGGCAATACTGAATATTAATCATTGCAATCAATAATTTGCTTTCGTCAATAAATTTTGTAATATAAATGTTTATTCATTTATTGCAGCTAATTATTGATTGTTGGAATAGTTTCAATTCGAGTACAACAAATGAAATTATAACAAGTAAGAGAGTATAGTCGGTCAAGCCCGACCATATGATACCCAGCACCACAGTACTTAAAAACACATCATGCTTATGTGTCCATATAAATATGGATTTCTCTATGTTTAAAAACTTCATTAAAATCGGTATGAAAGTTTGTGAGAGGCAGAAATTGCCCCCTTCATCCCCTTGTGGTCCTATTTTTGAAAAACTGTATAGCTTATGTGTCCATATAGATATGGATCTACCTATGTTTTAAATTTCATTAAAATCAGTTTGAGAGGCAAAAATTGCCCCTTTCTCCCCTTGTGGTCCTATATTTTTAAAACTGTATAGCTTATGTGTCCATATAGATATGGATTAGAGTTTTTTTTTCCCCGGACTTTTTCGATTCCCGGGAAAGCGGGAAATTTTTTTAACTTTCCCGGGATCACGCTCCACATAAATAATACAAAGTAAATTTTGTTATTAATTAATGAAAAAACTTTTATAAAAAAACGTAAGGGAACTTGTTTCCAAAGAAAGTAAAAGAAATGGTTCAATACTAAAAAATTAAGTGAAGATTGAAATAGAAACTTGAATTATTATTAACTCACGCCTTTATTCCCTATTATTATGCTTTTATTCAGTATTATTATGCTCTAGAGACAAGATAAAAAGATAACATAAACATAACAATTTAATTCATAAAACAATAATAAAAAGAAAATAAAAATAAAAGTACTCAAGATATGAGATCAAAAAGTTAATTAATAAAATAGATAAAATATTTTAAAGAAATATATCACATTTTTTAACGGCTAAGGAAATAACTTTCTGACACGTATATTCCTGATTTTATTTACTAATTATCATGTTTCCAAAAAATTTCGTTCATTTTTTACCGAGGTTGGACAAATAGTTAAAAGTACACCGTTGTAGCATGCTTCGGATTCACAATCAGAAGCAATTTTTTCTTTTTTATTAACAACGTCTATATCAGTCAAATGTATGTCAAGGTTTATGCAAAACTCGAACGTTTAATGGATGAAAATCGTAACTATTTTTTTGTCCCTTTTTACAAAACATTTGGTCCATTCAATGACATATTCGTACTAAGTTTTAGGCCCTACTACAATACTGCAATTTTTGATACTTAAATGGGTGGAAAAAATAGTACCAAAATTGGATATACGGGAAATTTAATATCTTTCTTCAGCTTTTTGGTTCTACAACTGGTGTTTTTTTAACTATCGTTAATATTGGATCTTTAAACATAAAATTCAACATGCAATGTCCTAAGTGGATACGAAACTATGAGGGATCTTTTTGGTACTTTTTTCTTTTTTTACTGGTACTTTTTGAATATCTGTAAGTAACTTATAGTCTTTGTACACCAAAATAAAGCTTGGACATTTTTCTTATAAAATATTTCCTGAACCCTGCACGGTTACTCTTCGTCGAATAGACGAAGCTCATTTACATTTTATCATATAATTTTTTTATATGTTTTCAAATTACGCTCTTTTTTTCAACAACGTTAGCTGATGCCGTAAGCTTGTTATGAGTGGACGTACGCTGGATCCTCATTTTTTTAAAGAGTAACCTTAGTGTAAGGTTTTGCGTCTATTTTTTTGAAATTTTAAATATTCCTTTGTCATAAAGATCGAAAACCCAAAACCCGAAGACAGTATCTGAAAAACCTTCATTTATCTCTCGTGGCTCCCTATTTAAGAGGCAGATTCGAGACACCTCCCTTGCAGGCCTTAATTAAGTAAAAAATTCAAAATAAAATACCTAATCGAAAAGAATCCGACGAAAATGTTCAAATTCGTATCGAATTTTAAAGAGAAAAAGAACTTTTATTTTTTATATATTATTTTTTGTTTATTTTTTTTAATAAAACAGATTTTTGTTTATTTTTTACTTTAAAAATCGTTCCGATAGAATTTATTTTTTAAAAAGTTCTTCGATTCGACAAAGAGTAACCTTAATTTACAAAATTGAAGAGTAACCTTGTAGGGTTAAAAGTGAAGAATATTGTGATTTTTGACAAACTTATGAAGAAAACTTAAAAAAGTACCGACAGATCCGATTTTTGGCAAAAATTCTTCCGAAAAATCTGAAAAAAAAATCTCAAAAAAAACTTTATCCTATAAGCTTTTAAATTATGCTTGAGTACCAAAAAAAAATGCTTACACATATTACATTTTTCGTTTTGTGCTGAATAATTTAAAAAAAAAATTAAACAAAAGATGGATGTTAAAGAAAATATTGCCCTGAAACTAATTGAAGAAATCCGACGAAAATGTTGTCGAAGGACCAAAAGACCGTAGAATTGGTCATCTCTGTCCCTATAGCAAACTCAGAATGACGAGAAGTACATGTAATATATGCCAGAAAAGCATCTGTTGTGAACATAAAATTGAACTTTGTGTCTCATGCGTAAAATATGGCTAATAACTAAATATTTTTTTCTTTTGCATAATTTGATTGATTAATTTTAAAGGCTGAAAAAGAAAATAGTAATTTATTTTTTACCTTTTAGTTTTTGCTGTTTTAAAAAGTTAATTACTTTGAAAAACCAAAAAAGGAGTTCAAATTCGTATCGAATTTTAAAGAGAAAAATAACTTTTATTTTTTATATATTATTTTTTTAATAAAACAGATTTTTGTTTATTTTTTACTTTAAAAATCGTTCCGATAGAATTTATTTTTTAAAAAGTTCTTCGATTCGACAAAGAGTAACCTTAATGTACTAAATTAAAGAGTAACCTTGTAGGGTTAAAAGTGAAGAAAACTGTGTTTTTGACAAACTTATGAAGAAAACTTAAAAAAAGACCGGCAGATCCGATTTTTGGCAAAAATTCAAAAACTCTTCCGAAAAATCTGAAAAAAAATCTCAAAAAAACTTTACCCTATAAGCTTTTAAATTATGCTTGAGTACCAAAAACAAATTTTTGGGACACACTAGTGTACAGCCTTAAATATATACTGTATCGAAAAAAATAATAGGGACATATAACGTTGTTAATAGTTTCTTAAATTTTAATTTGCGGGTCTGTTCTGAAAATCACGTGATATCAAATTACGTGCTTTAAAAATCACACGTGTGCTTTTGTGCTATTCTGAAAGTCATACCGTATTTGTAGTTCTCGGTGTGCTTTCGGCAATAAAAAATAACACCGAAACACACAAAAACAGAACAACAAAATATCATACGTGCGATATTTAAAGCCACATGTGATTTGGGTCTAAGTTATTTTCAGAACAGGCCTGTTAGTTTTTCCAGCTGTATTCGAAAAATGTATGTAATTAAAAAATATGTCTGGAAAAATTAAAAGGGAGATTTAAGTTTTGTTACTTTTTTCTATCAAATCCAAATATTCAATGAATTCACCGGATTTGCACAGGTATACGAGGAAATTAAGTTCCAAGCTTCTTGAAGTTTTTTCTACATTACATGGTAATTTGTCGATTAGAACGTCCTACTTTTATTATTTTTTTTTGTTAATTTCCCAGAAGCTTACTTTGAAAGAATTTTACATTAGGCTTTAAAATTTTAACGCAAAATTGTATACAGCATGTAATGTGAAAAAAAGATATCGTCCCTATTATTTTTTCCGACGCTGTACATGTATATTAATGAATAAGTCTGTGTGTGAGAGATATAGATTTTCTCTGAAGATTTCTATCAATTATTTATACAACATCTGTGACATTCAATACAAAACATATAAATTTGTATATTAGAATATACAAAAGTGCAAGTGTGTTCGTTGTTGTATCTTTAATATACTCTCGTACAAATACTTTAATATCCAAGAACTGACACATATTGTATTTCATGTTGGTGCACATGTCGTTTTATTCACTAAATTTAATATTTAGATGATACATAAAGAAAAAAATATAATTTTAGTCAAATCTATACAAATTTTCTTCAATTCAAAAAACCTTATGCAAATTAACTAACTTGTTGACAGAGGTTTATTTAAATAATTTTTTAGTTTATTTGAGAAAGCTTTAGAAACTTATCTGTATCGCTAAATAAAGATGAATAACAAATATTTATTAATAAGTTTAAAGAGCTATAAAGAAATTTTCTACATTTGTTTTAAGTCAGTGTTCGGAAATAAACATTATATACTGTTCTTTAGTGTTCGGTACGGCAGAAATATGGAAAATACAAACGCTAATAGTGTTTGTGCAAAATACTGTACAAATCCAACTTACATAAAGATGAGAATATTTCGTTGCGTTCGATTTTTCGTAAAAACACGCAAACTTCGTTGTGTTCGGTTCAGCACATAAATGTTCTTTCGTTTTAGTTGTGCTCAGCGCCCTACTGCTAAAATTTTCTGTTTGCTCATTTCTTCATCAATGTAAACAAATAAACTAAATAACATTTAAATTTAATGTATGTCTACAGAATCATTGCAAATGTTCTGTTTTTTGACGGAAACCGAAACACTACATAATGTTTGTCACTTTCGTAAAAAAAAGTTATGAACGGTATTAAGAGTTGTGTTCTAATAAACGAACAGCAAAAAATGGATATGGTTTCTATGTGTGAGTACCGAACTCTAAATCATATTTTCGAACACTGTTTTAGCTTTTTAATTAATTTAACAAAAATTTTCTTAATTTGAAAGCTAATGATGAAACCATTTTAAGCTAACGATGTTTTTATTAAAAATTTCTAAAAAAAAGTAAAATAAATTTAATGTTAAACTAAAGAAGTTTTGTAAAATGTTGAAATAGAAACTTTTACAAATACAACTAAATTTAAAGTTTTCTTGTTACTAAAATTTCGTTAAATAAACACCCCTGTGACCAACATTTTATCAAATTGAAATATATTCGTCAATAGAACAAACATACTAAAAAATTCTCGTTATGTTTTTTTTTTTAATTAAATCATTAATCAAAAATAAAATTTTGTAGTTATAATTCAAAATTTATTCAAGTGAATTAAACATTTACTTATATCAACAACATGACTGCAAAAAATATTGTTAATATCAAACCATATTTAATTGATACTATTAATTTGTTTACTAGTGCAAATTTAATAAACTTTTTAACTTATATCTAGAGTTTTATTTCCCGGACTTTTCCGATTCCCGGGAAAGCGGGAATATTTTTTAAATTTCCCGGGATCCCGCTCCATATAAATAATACAAAGTAAATTTTGTTATTAATTAATGAAAAAACTTTTATAAAAAAACGTAAGGGAACTTGTTTCCAAAGAAAGTAAAAGAAATGGTTCAATACTAAAAAATTAAGTGAAGATTGAAATAGAAACTTGAATTATTATTAACTCACGCCTTTATTCCCTATTATTATGCTTTTATTCAGTATTATTATGTTCTGGATACAAGATAAAAAGATAACATAGCAATTTAATTCATAAAACAATAATAAGAAAAAATAAAAATAAATGTACTCAAGATATGAGATCAAAAAGTTAATTAATAAAATAGATAAAATATTTTAAAGAAATATATAAAATTTTTTAAAGGCTTAGGAAATAACTTTCTGACACACTCAAAGCGCTTAGTAAGTCGTCAAAAATATATTCCTGATTTTATTTACTAAGTATCATGTTTCCGAAATATTTCATTCATTTTTTACCGAGTTTGGACAAATAGTTGAAAGTGCACCGTTGTAGCTTCGGATTCACAATCAGAAGCAATTTTTTCTTTTTTATAAACAACGCCTATATCAGTCAAATGTATGTCAAGGTTGATGCAAAAATAGCATCAACCGGACTGCTTCTTACAAACCTTGTCATTTCAATAGGTCCATTTGTAATCTTTAGGACAATGTGGTTTTCAAGTTGTATGTTGTAGTATCTTACACGAGTTTCCAAAATGTTATTTTATTTCGGTTTCCCCGCATTTCACGGGTATAGAAACCAACACAAATTGAAATTGAAATTGGGAATTTGTGTTTATCACCTAATAACCACATCGCTCCTTCATTGCATCATGATCATATCTCAAAATTTGAAGTAACTTTAGCAAAGTTTTCCTTCATACCTTCTCGTATTATATCTCAAACTCAACCGAAGTTATAACAAAATATATCTTTAAATCGGTACACTTTGAAAACTTTAATCGCATTTTGGCAAGATCGTTTGTTTTTGTAAATATGACTTTGTTGCAATAAAGGAGCGATATGTTAAGGTATCTCCTATTTTTAAGACTTGTTCAGGGACAATGAAACTTTACTGCCTGCATCTTATTTTGAATTAATGTACTTTATTAACTCTTCACTTCACTAAATGTAAAAATTATCAACTGTTGCACTGCCCATTCTGCTTTTAGAAGATTTATTGCATCAGGAGATATTGATATCAATACATGTACTCACTTCTTGTAATTGATATAATTCACAACCCATCCACAGAAGCTAATTTTTAGAGAATATAAAACTTAATTTCAAAGTATAAATAGCAATTTGCTGAAATTATGAGGAACTTTTTATTTCCCGGGATCCCGCAAGAAAAATCCCGGGAAAACGGGAAATAAAATAAAATGACAGTTATAGGCATGCGTTGTTATTACGTTAACCGTTTTAATGTTTAAGCGTATGATGTAGATTCATTGTCATATAAAAACGCATAATATTGTATACGAAGGCAAACAGTACATGTCGCAAAACGTCGACTTAGACCATATTTAGTTGCATACCTCAGCTGCCGTCGAATTGTCATAGAAAAAGAAAAGTTTAAATAATAAACTGAAAACATTTTTCCGTTTGCGAAATAAACAACAATTTGAATAAATTTAGAATGTTCTAATCTTACACTGTAGGATAAATTTCAATTTTGGCCTCACCCATAACCAAGCTGACCAGATTCTGAAAATATAGTTTAAATAAAATATACGTATCTCTCCGTTTTTCAAGATCAATTCATTTCGCGTTTTTACGCGCAATTAAATTTTTTATGTGAATCCACCTGTCTATCGCTTGGGGAAGGGTCGAATTATTTTTTAAGTATTGTAAAACTCAAACTAATGCTTTACAAAACTAAAAAAATAATTCCAATTCGTTCAGTATTGACTGAAATAATTAGATATGAAATTGCTTTCGAATCGAGAAAGTACTCGATCACGACTACCAGAATCAGGCCCCAGATTTTTTGCTTGAATACTTCGTACTGTTTTTAGATGTAATGTTTAAAAAATGAAGAAAATCGGTCTGTGGGTTCAAAGATTTTGATCACATTTTGAATACAATATTACTTATTATTATTTTTATAGAGCAACAATATATGTAATTGTATTAAAATTTAAGACAAGTGATTTTTTTACACTTTACATCTGCGAACAGTAAGAAGTACTTAAGCAAAAAACCTGGTATATTGAGTAACTGGTGAAAGTGTAATCGGAACTTTCTCGAGTGATAGACAGGTGGATTCACATTAAAATTTGAATTACGCGTAAAAACGCGAAATGAATTGATCTAGAAAAACTGAGAGATACGTTTATTTTATTTTAAGCTATATTTTCATAATCTGGTCAGTTTGATCATTGGTGAAAAATCGAGTTGTACAGTTTATTTTTTAAAAGAAAACAAAGTACGTTTACGACGGAATCTAATTTAAATGGCGGCCCTACTGAAATCTCTGTAGGATCCAAATCCAAAATTTAGACTCGAATACAAGTCCTTAAATGCAACCTGGTATTTTATTCTAATCGAACTACTTTTTATATTTTTACATAATATTTGTTTGTCATTTAACGTTTACAAATATTTATTATCTTATAATAAAACAGTCTGTTCAACAAAAAAAGTTTATTTAAGGAATCTGTTGTTTTTTTTTGGATATAATTAACTTTCAAGCATTAGTATTTAATATAAAATTCTTATTAATGATGTTTGAAGTTATAGAAGGGTTACGTCTTTGAGATGAAAAAATGTTAGTTTTAATAGTAACAAATATTTTAAAGATGGAAGCAAAGATTTACCGTTAACATGCATTTATAAAACCATACTACATACTGTGCATGGGAATAGCTTATCCCATCAACAATAAATTTCAGTTTGTCAATGGTATGAAATGAGAATTTAGCACATTTAAACGAAACCTTGTTAATACTACATAATGTTTTTCTCTACAAGCCCGACTATCTTGTTCCTATTTGGGATCAACCAAATCTTATTATTTTGGCGATTCGTTTTACACTTGCGCCGCCTTTTGTGTTAAATATCAAAATCAATATGAGATGTACTCCTTTTAAAATGTTTAATCTGCGCCAACAATTAATAACAACTCAACTCATAAACAATTTTTCCTTGATAAAGTAGTAATTATAAATGGTGGTCCAAACATAATGGACGATGCTAATTGTGAGTCACAACTTAACGTCAAGTTTTTTTGCCCAGCTTAATTTGTCGTTTCTTTGTTTCATTGTTTGACCAATTCAAACATGAAGAAGTACACAATTGAGCAGCGCGTTAATGGTTAGTTGAACAGACAGAAGTGAATCGTGACTTTATTCAGCGCCGAGGCACACTTTCACCTCAGTGGATCCGTTAACAAGCAAAATTACCGTATTTGTGCAAATAAGAGTCCACTTATGGTTGTTAAAAAGCCGATGCATCCACAAAGAGTCAATGTTTGGTGCCGAATCCGTGACGAGAATTTGGCCGATATTTTGCTTCACACATAGTTCTCATAGACTTTTTTAATTTATTTACAATTAACATCGTACGTTTTGGTTGTACCACCTTTATAAGCATCGTTGGCAAAAAATGCTAATTTAAGCATCACTTGAAACTAGAGTCAGTTGGTAAATAAAAATTACAAATTCATTTAATCACAATAAATTTGCTAAATTTGAATTTAACATTAACTCCGTTATTCATATAATATATTTAAGGTATTTAAATAATAAATTATAATCCTTTTTCTTCGACCTTTTTATTAAATTTTATACTTTATTAAATTATTAAAGCTTAAGGTCACTTTTTTAAAAAATTAATTAAAATGTTTTTATTCGATATTTCGATTTCCGTTGGAAATCTTCTTCAGGAAATTTTTTAAAATAAAATAAAATTTGACAATAAATGGAAAAATAAAATATGGAAAAATAATATATATCGAAGATATTTTAAACGTTCATTTTCATAGAAAAATCGTTTTATAAAACTTTTGCAAACCTAAAACATTGTTTATGAACAGGACAATGTTACCAACAACAAAAAAAGCTAAATTTCCCCATTTAAATGAAATTATACCTGAATATTAAAAAAAAAAATTTATATAATATGTATTTTGTTCGACCTTTAATATTTCTAATATTTCTAAATTTTCGAGCTTTAGGTCTTTTTGTTTTAAAAAAAACTTTTAACGTTTTATTTTAAAACCAATATTTCGGCACTTCCTTGAGTGCCTTCTTCAGGGTTTTTTCTTAATTTATAAAATTTTTAACAAATTATGAAAAATTTAACAATAACTGACAAATTAAAAAATTTTAATTCAAAAAGAAAAAACTATTTTTCAAATCAAACTTGATCTATTACAATATAAATAAATTTTTTAACTTCCGTTTCTATTTTTATAAATTAAGTGTCTATAATTTTGTGCTACATTTTCAGTGTCTGACTTAAAATTAATTCTTGAAATTGTAGGAACCTTTATAATTTGTAACATTTCTAACATAAATCTACGTTTATAATTATTTTCTGTGTTTAAAACAGTTGTATTTTCAAAATCTGGATAATGATTTAGATTAGCACAATGAGTTGATAAAGCTGTTTTTTGTGATATATTTCTATATTTTTGATCTGATTTATGTCCTGCTATCCTAGTTTTCAGTTTATTTTTTGTTGTACCTATATATACCTTATTACACTGTCCACTAACATTACCCTTACATGGTATTTTATAAACAATATTTGACATATCCATCTTCTTTATTTTGTCTTTCATTTTAGTAAATAGTTTACCTACTGTGTTAAAAGATTTATGAGCTATTTTGTATATTTTGCTATCATATATATTTGATTTTTCTAATCTTTCTGAAAATTTAGGTATATATGTTACCGACTTATAAATCTTTTGTTCTGTAATACTATTTTGGTTATTTATTCTACAATTATTATGTTGTATTAATAAATCTGTTATTAATTGTTTTGGAAAACTGTTATCAGTTAAAATACCTGAAATCTTCCTTTTATTATCTCTATGAAATTCTGAATCACTTATTTTTAGAACTCTTTCTATAAAATTTTTAGCTGTATTAATAATTATTCTCTTTGGATGTTTCGAGAAATAATTAATAATTCTACCAGAAGATGTTGGTTTTTGATACCAATCTATTAATACCCTATTTCCTCTTCTAATTATCAAAGTGTCCAAATATGATATTCTTGAATTAGATTCCCTTTCAATTGTAAATTTAATATCTGAATGAAAAGAATTAAAAATATCTAACATTTGCTCTATTCCTGATTCAGAAATTATACAAAATAAATCGTCAACATATTTTGTCAAGATCTTTGGTTTTACAATTAATTTTCCAACACATATATCTAATAACCTTTCCATAACTATATCTGCTACAATCGGAGAAGCTGGCGAACCCATTGGAAGTCCTTTCATTTGGTTATATATATGATTATTTATTTGAAAATATCTACTATCTATTATACAAAATTTAAGAATACGTAAGAATAAGTCCTTCTCCATATTCGTATGTTCCCTTATTATATTCCATTTTTCATCTACTATATTTATAGCTAAGTCTATTGGAATGCTAGGAAACAAGGAAACTACATCAAGAGAAATTAACCTCTCATTATTATCTAATGTAATATTCCTAATTCTGTCTTTGAATTGAAGAGAATCCTTAACATTATATTTTGAATTTTCAGTAATTTTATTAAGAATTCTTGTTATATATTTACATAGTTCATATGATGGAGAATTTATCATTGAACATATTGGCCTCAATGGAAAATCCATTTTATGAATTTTTGGAAGACCATATAGCCTAGGTGCCATTGCCGTATTAGTTTTAAGTTTATTCCTTTCCGTTATTGTAATTATTTCATTGTTAAAAAGTTCCTGAACTAAATTATTATTTATCTTTTCAAGTTTATTGGTAGGGTCCTTATCCAATCTCCTATAATTTGAATCATCCCTTATAATATCATTAATTCTTAACTCATAATCAATCCTATTCATTGCCACCGTTGTATTCCCTTTGTCTGCATTCAAGATAATAATGTCCCTATTAGATCTCAAAAATCTATATGTTTCCTTTACTTTGTCCAATATAAACTTATCCCTATTTGTTAATCTCATTTTATTAATATGGTTATCTATATTTGTAGTCAGTTTTGTTCTTGCTATTTCCTGTTCCTCTTTTTCCCTAAGTGTCTGTACTAAATCCTCTCCTTCAGTTATAATTTTCAAAACTGGAAAATGTTTCCTTTCCGTCGGTAGCATGTGTTTATGACCTAATGAGAGAACCCATTGTGCTTCAAATGGTATATTTATGTTAGATTTGTTAACAAACCATTTATTATTAAATTTTATACCTAGTTCCCTTCTTTGTAAATTAACAAGGTCTTGAAATTTCCGTCTATGTCTGCATTTGATCTTCTCATTAAAATTACTCGCTAATTTATCTTCATATTCTAAGAAACTTGCATATTCCACCTCACCAAAATAATTCTGTAGCTGGTCTTCTATAATCCTACATTCCTTCTTTACTTCCTTTAGTTGCTCATGCTTGTACCTTATTCTTATACTTAGAATCTTGTTTTGAAGTTCTTGAACATAGTTAGATGTTTTTTGTCGGTATGACGGTAAATGATCATTATCATGAAAAAGATTAGAAACGTTTTTAGTAGCATTTTTAATAAATTTTGGAATAATACCTGCATTGCGACACCGAATCAAAAAAGTTATAGTTGCTTTTATTTTTATTAATTTATCCCTTATCGTCTTATACCTATTCATGCATCTTCTGATTCCTTGGTTGTTCTTAAATGTATGGAAATTGATTGTAGACGTGCTCATCATTATATGTATATAATATGTATTTTGTTCGACCTTTAATATTTCTAATATTTCTAAATTTTCGAGCTTTAGGTCTTTTTGTTTTAAAAAACTTTTAACGTTTTATTTTAAAACCAATATTTCGGCACTTCCTTGAGTGCCTTCTTCAGGGTTTTTTCTTAATTTATAAAATTTTTAACAAATTATGAAAAATTTAACAATAACTGACAAATTAAAAAATTTTAATTCAAAAAGAAAAAAATATTTTTCAAATCAAACTTGATCTATTACAATATAAATAAATTTTTTAACTTCCGTTTCTATTTTTATAAATTAAGTGTCTATAATTTTGTGCTACATTTTCAGTGTCTGACTTAAAATTAATTCTTGAAATTGTAGGAACCTTTATAATTTGTAACATTTCTAACATAAATCTACGTTTATAATTATTTTCTGTGTTTAAAACAGTTGTATTTTCAAAATCTGGATAATGATTTAGATTAGCACAATGAGTTGATAAAGCTGTTTTTTGTGATATATTTCTATATTTTTGATCTGATTTATGTCCTGCTATCCTAGTTTTCAGTTTATTTTTTGTTGTACCTATATATACCTTATTACACTGTCCACTAACATTACCCTTACATGGTATTTTATAAACAAAATTTATTTTAACAAATTATAAAAACAAAAAATTAATATAAAGGAGATCAAAATTATAGTCATACTATTTAGATTTAAAATAAATTAACAAAACATTAAAAACTAAAACAATTAAGTTGGGCTGAACATGCTGTTACAGGTACTAACCAAATTTATTACTTTTTTACACGAAGCGATTTTCAGAATTCTTCCATATCACAAAAAAAAGCAATGTCAGAGTAATGGTTTTTAAAAAAAACTTCAATGATATCTCTAAAACTACTGGGCAAATTTAAAAACAATGTAAGCACGGCTTAAAGATAATATTGCAAGCGAATTTTGTTTTTTTTAGTGAATATGGTGCACCGTTTTCAAGTTATTGCGATATTTGTAGTGGAAGTGTCTTAATTTTGACATAACGGTATATCTCGAACTGATAGAAAAAAACTAAGTGCAGATTTAATTTCAGCGTCCCAAATAACCTTAAAAACAACATTCAGTTCTTGATCAATAAAAACCTGGTTCCCTTGTGTAATATTTCATTATTGACTGACCTGGGAATCAAACCCAGGTTGCCCTGACATGTTGCGATAGTAACCACACTATCTCGTCGGAGAAGTTTGCCGTTTAACACTCCCCGTAGCCAAATATGTAATTTTTAAAAAATTTTTATTTAATTAATTTTAATACCATCCACCGCAATAAGTTGTGAAGAGGGTATACTAAGTTTGTCATTCCGTGTGAAATTTTTTTATTATTCATCTCAGACCCCATAAAGTACATATATTCTGGCTCGGTTCAGTAGGATCAGAGCTCTGAATCAAAATAAGGAGCCACCACTTTAAAAAAATTGATAATTTTGTTACAAAAACTAACATAAATGGTGGAACAATGCACGGAATGATATAAGATTTTGCAAATATTCGTTTTATTAGTCTGGAAATCGCACAGTTTAGTACGCCTAAAACCGTAATTATTAAAAAATTTGGTACGTCACAGTTTTTAGGACTATAAATAAAGCGTTTTTTTTTTGGAGTGTTACAACTTTGAGTTGGCATCACTGCTTTATTTGACCACGTATTTAACAGCTGATAGTTGCTTTTTGTTTAGTTACCAGAGCAACGCGTTCAAATTGTGGACTTATCGTGCACTTTGTCCATTTTATGGCGTACATAATCGGCCTTCAGAGCTGCTAATTCGAAGAACAAAAGATCGTTCTCGGACCACATTTACTGTTATTGATAATGTGCATCCCGTGAGACGCCGAACAGTGCGCACTAAAGAATCTAAAGCCGCTGCACAGGAAAGCATTGAAGATGATCCTAATGAATCAATTCGTCGCCGTTCTCAACTCCTTCCACTTTATGGAATATTTTACTGGAATTAAAGCCAAACGACCATAGTATGAGCCGCCAATTCGGCGAATGGGCTGAAGCACAAATTGATTCTGAATTTCTATTCAAAATTAAGTTTTCCTATGAAGCCCATTGTTGATTGAATGGGTACGTAAATAAACAGAATTGTCGCATTTGGAGTGAGGAAAATCCGCAAGCTTTTGTCGAAACATGGGCTGGCGGAGTCATTGGCTCACATGTATTCAAAAACGATGATGGTCAGAATGTTTCTGTCAATGGTGAACGGTATAGGAACATGATTCGAAGTTTTTTCGTACATCAATTAGCTGGCATAAATCTTGCTGATATGTGGTTCCAACAAGACGGAGCCACATGCCACACAGCGGGCGCTACAATTGATTTACTCAAGGGATTTCACGAAATGGCCCAATTAATTGGCCCCCAAGATCGTGTGATTTAACCCCATTGGATTATTTTCTTTAGGGTTATGTAAAGTCACTTGTGTACGTCGATAAACCACAAACAATTGAACATCTGGAAATCAGCATTCGAAGAGTTATTGGCCAGATACGGCCGCAAATGCTGCGAAAAGTTTGTGAAAACTGGTGTTCCAGATTGCGCTTTTTACGCGCCATCCGCGGCGGCCACATGGCCGAAATCATATTTAAACATTAATGTCATAAAATTTTCTATCCAATAAACCCCGTTTCATTGATATCAAAAATATATTACTATATTTTATTATGATTTAAACTTGTATCACTCTATAAAAAACACCCTTTAGCACTAAAAAATTTCGTAATGATCGGTCCATAATTTACTCTAGGCCCCATATAAACCCTACTCCCGAAAATTTGGGACGTTATAGTTTTTTAGGACTAGAACTAACACTGTGTAATTTCATGAAGATCGGTCCACAACTTACCCAAGGTCCTATATAAACCCTACTCCCGGAAAAGAGTTTAGTACGCCTAAAATCGTAATTATTATTGCTATTTTAACAAAATTTGGCACGTCACAGTTTTTTAGGACTACAAATAGCACGCTGCAAAATATGACCCCAGGAAATATGGCCCCAAAAACTAAATGAAAATTGACCCCAAATTTGGGGCTATTTTTCATAATGAAATATGACCCCATTTTTAATGAAAATTACCCCAAAAAAATTAAAAATAACCCTAAAAATAAAATTAAATATGACCCTTAATTTGGGGTAATTCTTCATTATGAAAAATCACCCCAAAATTTATAATGAATTTTAGCCCAAAAAGAGAACACAAAGAAAGTTATATTAAAAATTTTGGGTGGAGTTCATATGCCCGAAACTAAAAATGCCAAATTTAGAATCCCGATTTCAAAATCCGAATAATTATACAGTTTCGGGCTTAAAAATCGTACGATTGATAGCATTATTGGGTTTTCGGCCATGCGCAAGGTTTTGTTCTTCTATGGTATAACGAACACTGGCTTTGCTTACTAAAGCTTCTCTTTACAGCCGGCCTTCGGCCGGGCGCAATGATTTTTTCCTCTATGGTTTAACGAACACCGACTTCGTTAACTAAAACATCTCTGCATAACCGGCAAGGATTTTCTCCACTTTGGTATAAGAATTCGGGTTTTTTATACTATCCCTAGGAACTTTTATAAAATTTGTGTAAAAATGTTTGGGGTGATTTTTCGTTTCTTCAAATTTGCATTTTTTTTATTAGTAAACAAAAAATAGACCCAAAGTAAAAATTGTGATTTTATTAAGGGCCATTTATCATTCCTTGATATTGGGGTCATTTTTCATTCCACTTAAAATGCAAGAACACCCTAACGAAAAAATGAAAAATAACCCCAAAAAAACAAAAAAATTGCCCCAAAATTGAGTGTTGTTGTGTCTCGTGTAAAATTTTGGGGCCGTTCTTCACTTTTCTTTTGGGGCCATATTTCCTGGGGTCATTTTGCGCACCGCCCTTTAAATAATTATACAGTTTTGGTTTTAAAAATCGTACGATTAATAGCATGGTTGGTTTTCGGCAATGCGCGAGGATTTTTTCCTCTATGGTATAACGAACACCGGCTTCGCTAACTTAAGCATCTCTGCATAACCGGCAAAGATTTTCTCCACCTTGGTATAAGAATTTGAGTTTTTTATACTATCCCTAGAAGCTTTTACATACAATTTTATGAAATGTGTGTAAAAATAAAATATAATTAATCCAAAAAAAAAAAAAAAAATTAATAAATAAATTGTAAATTGCCCCAATTGCGTGTTGTTGTTGTGTCTCATATAAAATTTTGGGGCCGTTCTTCACTTTTTTTTGGGGCCATATTTCCTGGGATCATTTTGCGCATCGCCTATAAATTGCACTACAAAATTTCGTGATGATCGGTCCATAATTTACCCTAGGCCCCATATTAAACCTACTCTGGTAAATTAATTAAAAACGCCTAAAATCGTACCAGATATATTTACTGTAGTAAAATTTCTTCCAACTTAGTTTCATATGGCCAGAAAAAATGTCATGCAATTTTGAAAAAATACGGTCCATAATTTACCTTAGATCTCATAATTTGCAGCCTTCTGAAATTCACTGTAAACGCTTAAACAAATTTTACCACTGTATTGAAATTTATGTTTTTTAATACCAGGAATAGCTCTGCGGAACTTTGGGATGACTGGTTCATAACTTACCATTACTCCAATATAAATCTCCACCTGAAAATCGTTTAAGTTCGGCTTAAACTGTTACGAATCAAGATATTTTACTCAAGATTGTCGGTCAATAATTTCATAAAGGTCTAAGCCGCAACCAATTTTAATGCTGATGTGTGTTTTTATAAAGATAAATTAATAATAAATAGACATCATATATATATCACTCCTAAAATATTCAAACTGTCGGTGGAGGGTATCAAAGATTCGGCATTGCCGAATATAACACTCTAATTTGTTTTTTTTTCTTAATTTATTTATTTTAATAATGAGTAAAATTACTAATCAAATATACGAAATAATTTTGATGTTTAAAATAAGTAGAAATTTTTTATTTATATTTAAAACAAATTTATACATTTTATCAAAGTTTTTTTTTTTTTTCTTGGGATTTAAAAAATTAATTAAAAAGGTTCCGTTTAAATGTGCTAAATTCCCATTTCATCCTATTGATAAACTGAAATTTATTGATGATGGGATAAGCTATTCCTCTGAGCATTTCACAAATAAAACTGTTAAGCGAATAAGAATTATAAGCCCCAGTTTCACTTGTAACAATATCAAAGCTTAAACAAAAACAACAACAATAAACAGTGAGTTTAGCTTTTCTTTTTAATTTTTATTTATTTTCATAACAGTATTTTTTTTTTTTGCATAGGATATTTAAAACAAAAATATAATCGTGGTTTTTATTTATACGCTTAGTATTTGCGCGCTAATAAACTCAAATTAACGGCCTGGCCTCGGAGGGATACCATTATACCTTGTTTCAGTTTGGCACAAATATATAACAAAGACAAGCCAAACAATTTTCAAAATGTTCATTCTGTTTTTGTGTTTTTTGATTATTTTCCAGTCAGTAGCAAAATGTTCCTTGTTAAACTCTTAAATTGAACTATAAATCTTCGCCATTGAGTTTAATATTTATAAAAAAATTCCGCTTTTAGATTTTAAAACTGAACAAAAACATGTATAGAGTTGAATTCAATAAAATATTTGTTTTGGAATTTGATGAACTAAATGCAAAATGCTTATGAGTTAAACAAATATTTAGTGGTTTTTATTAAAATTTTAATAAGAAGTCAAGCAAGTGTTTTATTTAAATAGGTTACCAAGTATCAAAAATTAAAAGTTTTTTCATCGATCCAAATTTTTATATTTTTAATCAGGCTAAAGTGCATTAAATTTAATTTTTATTAAATGATTTTTATGAAGAAAGGAATTTTACAACATGAAATTAATTAAAATTTATTGATAACACAGCGGAACAAAATGGAACTTTTTGTGTGTTGATTGGAAGTTCGCTGCAATTTTTTACTTATGTGAAGTCGCTGATTTCAAATTTAATCTCCGTTTTTCTCTATCAGCTCGCATTTTTAAGTTACAGGTACTAACCAAATTTTTTACTTTTTTACACGAAGCGATTTTCAGAATTTTTCCATATCACAAAAAAAAGCAATGGCTGAGTAATGGTTTTTAAAAAAACTTCAATGATATCTCTAAAACTACTGGGCAAATTTAAAAACAATGTAAGCACGGCTTAAAGATAATATTGCAAGCGAATTTTGTTTTTTTTTAGTGAATATGGTGCACCGTTTTCAAGTTATTGCGATATATGTAGTGGAAGTGTCTTAATATTGGACATAACGGTATATCTCGAACTGATAGAAAAAAACTAAGTGCAGATTTAATTTCAGCGTCCCAAATAACCTTAAAAACAACATTCAGTTCTTGATCAATAAAAACCTGGTTCCCTTGTGTAATATTTCATTATTGACTGACCTGGGAATCAAACCCAGGTTGCCCTGACATGTTGCGATAGTAACCACACTATCTCTCCAGAGGGGTTTGCCGTTTAATACTCACCGCCATTGACGACGGAAAAGATGAAAAGTATTTGGACAAATTAGTAGCGAAATATGTAATTGTTAACGAATGATTTTTATTTAATTAAATTTTATTTTTTATATTGTTACGTTACTGCCTCTCAATAACTTTTTGGTTTATTTCCTTTATAATAAACCGTTCCGAGTTCGTTGATTACAATTCAAATAAAATAAACACAACACTTTAATTTATAACACTTATATATTAAGAACTTAGTCACTTTCACAATCATAATTTAACGCTTTTATTAACAACTCACTGTTGTGATCAACATATTTCAATGTTTATAATTTCCTCCGCGTGATGCGTTTCAACTTGACAAAGGCTGAACTTAGAATCATCTTATGGCATCTCTTGCGATTCTATTTATAATCTAGCCCAGACGGGCAAGTGACCATTGATCTACATATTTTGTTAATTAAATTTATGCATAATCTATTGTCCATAATCTATATGACTGAATTAATTGAGTTTTTATGCATCATAAACTAAGGCATACTTTAAGGTGTTACAATAAATTAAGTTATCTTATTACGAACATTCCAGTTTTTACAGTGGGGTTGAAGCACAATTATGCACAACAATTTTAAAATTACATCTGTACGTTGATTTTAACACTGAAAGTGTGCATAACTAATACAATAAAAATTTAAACTAATAAAATAACTAACTAATACTAAATAACTAATTTATACAAGATAACTAATAATTTAATCTAACTCTTAACTAAAGTTACCTTCGTAACAATATGTTAGTTACATTGGCTTGTATTTTAAATTTCTTTTATTTATTTATATTGTTATTATCATCTATATACAGTCAAAGACTAAATTTTTAATGCACACAAAATGTTTGGAGTTTAAGGAAAACCAAAGCTTTTCCGAAAAAAAAACAAGTAAGAGTGCTTTATTCGACTGGGCCGAATTTTCATACCCTCCACCGACAGTTAGAATATTTAGGCGTGGGCACCATATAGGTCTATACATTATTTATTAATCAAATAGAATGCGAGAATTACTTATATCTTTTTCATAAACTATTTTTAATTATATTAACCATTTATAAAGGATCACTCACTATCCAGTGTGACACAATGAATGCTGATGAAGGCCGTAGCGGGCTAGAAATTGCGTTTTACATTCTGCTAGTGTCTGATAATTGTTAAATTTTGTGTAGATACTTAAATTCCGCCATTGCTAACCAAAGTATAGCTAAAGTAAAAAACATGTAATATAAAGATACTAGATATTCTTTCAGTGACTAGAGTCATTCCTAAGTATAAGTACGTATCTATAGCTTCAATGTTAACCAAAGGTTGGCTAAAGCTTAAAGTATGTGAAATATTGTGGGAACAAGACTTTTGTTAAAAGCTTTATAAATTGAATAGAACATAGAACAGCTTTATGAAAGAACCTAAATTTCAAAAAAAATATACTGCGTATTTGATTAACATCTTAACTTTTAAGAAAAACACTTGTATAAAAAACGAAATATTTGTTTAACTCATTCGCATTTAGCATTTAATTCATCAATATATTTGTTAATTTAGCTCTACACGTGTGTTTGTTCAGTTCTAAAACAATGGAAACGATTTAAAGTTTACTTTAACCCAATTAAGTAAACTAAACAAAATTTCGTAATTATTTTGTATTAATTTAAAATAAATCAGTCTTTTTTAATATAATTGTAAAATATTTTAATTATTTTGCTTAACAATCACTGCAAATATACGTTTTTGTCTTTCTACCATGTTGAAGGCATATACATTTGTATGTACCTTTGTTGCAGTTACCGCAGCAAAAATGATTTTTTCTCTGAGCTTTGATTGTGGTTTTACAAATAACGCACAACGGACGGTAATAAGTTGAACTTGATGGGTACGGTACCGCTTGCAGTGAGTATTTTGGTCCTGTAATGTATTTTAAAGGTACCTGTGGTCCAGCCAGGCCATGAGGTGCACTTAGCGAGCTTTTTCTTGTGGGAGGGTTTTAGTGCCCTGAATGTGATCTAAATGATTACAAATTTGTTTTATTCGATTCAGGACAACTTACTTGTATAATTCATAGCCTTCGATTCCTAAAACTATTGCTACATAAAAATATATTGCATATGAAAGTCAAATAGGATCTGTCTAGACCATGTAGGACAACTAAGGGTAAAGAGTTCATCAAGTAACATTTTGCAACTGATTGGACTAGATCGAAAACAGACAAAAATAAAATGAAAATGATAAAAATTGTTTGGCTTATCTTTCTTATTTATTTGAGCAAACCTAGTTAAAGCCCTCGGCGGATGAAAATGAGAATAATTTGTATATATTACTTTAAAATTATGAAATTAAGAAAAAAATCTTATATAATTATTAAGGGATATGACTATAAATTTAAAGATTTATATAATGTGTTAATGATTTATATAATGTGTTTAAGGCAGTTACCCGAATTGGGTAACTAAGCGTAGGCAGTTAAACGTGGGGGTTTGTTTGAAAAAAATAGAAGAAATAAAACGGGGATTTCAAACTCAAGGTAAAAAAAACGTGAAAGGCATTACTTGCTGGGGTAATCAGCCGGGTTATACTGCAGTTTAAATCTATTCATCCTGAATGTATACACAGAAAACAAATTGGTTGGGAAACGGTTGCAGTAATAAAATATTGATCAAGTAACGTGATTTATTATTGCAACTATTAAAAATGTATAGTTCTAACTGATTTTTAATTCTTTTGATTATTAAGACGTTGTTCTAACTGAAATATGATTCCTTCAATTCTTTTATTAGTTGTGATAACTAATTTAATTTAGTTCTAAAAATTAGTACAAATGGTTAGAATCACAACCGAATTTAATACAGAGCATAACTGAATATTTGTCATTGCAATCAATAATTTGCTTTCGTCAATACATTTTGTAATATAAATGTTTATTCATTTATTGCAGCTAATTATTGATTGTTGGAATATTTTCAATTCGAGTACAACAAATGAAAATATAATTATTCGGAATTCACAACCAAAAAATAGTTCAAAGCCCCAATTGCATACTAAATTTTCTGTCAAAACATTTGATAGATTAAAATAATTTTTAATTTTATATTTAAAAAATATCTTTGCGGTCAAAAATGGAAAATGTGCAAAAACTTTATAAATAGGGGTAAGTAAGTTACGTATTCTTATAGGTATGAACATATATACGTACACAGAGAAAACAGATTCGTGATCACAAACGAATTTGGCGCCAATCGAATTTCGTCGGTTGCATGTACTATCACACAATTCGGTTCCAATTACTGAAAATTTCGTTGCTTAGTACAATATTGTTGATAGCAACATTTGAATTTTAGTACACTATCAGTCATAACAACAGATATTGTTAGTTGTTAGTATGATTATTAGAAACAAAATTGTGCTTATACCCGAATATATGATAGCTGCAACTGATTTAACACATAACTGGTGTTCATAACAAGAGATTTGATTGTCGTTATCAATATTTTTTTTTTAACCGGTCAAATGTAGCCCATAAGTGGCAAGGACTTGTGCAAAGGTAACCCCAATGAATGGAAAAAATGGCTTATTTTACAGTACGATGTCCTAGGACCCATCCAGCTTGCATTACAAAAGAAAAGTCTTAAAACTACTGCATGGTATACTCCAGAAGATAAGCTTTGAAATCGTTTCAAAACGAAAACATGTCATTACAAAACGAAGACATGTCGTTTCACTGCAAACTCTTCTTAATAATACCATGGTCCATACTTGCATTACATTGGACCAGTCCAGGATCAAAATGGATCAAGTAGTCCAACATAATTTGCAGGGTATAAAAAAATAATACATACACACAGAAAACAAATTGGTTGGGAAACGGTTGCAGTAATAAAATATTAATCAAGTAACATGATTTATTATTGCAACTATTAAAAATGTTTGGTTCTAACTGATTTTTAATTCTCTTGATTATTAAAACGATGTTCCAACTGAAATATGATTCCTTCAATTCTTTTATTAGTTATGATAACTAATTTAATTTAGTTCTAAAAATTAGTACTAATGGTTAGAATCACAACCGAATTTAATATAGGGCAATACTGAATATTGGTCATTGCAATCAATAATTTGCTTCCGTCAATAAATTTTGAAATATAAATGTTTATTCATTTATTGCAGCTAATTATTGATTGTTGGAATAGCTTCAATTCGAGTACAACAAATGAAAATATAATTATTCGGAGTTCACAACCAAAAAATAGTTAAAAGCCCCAATTGCTTACTAAATTTTCTGTCAAAAAATTTGATAGAATAAAATAATTTTTAATTTTATATTTAAAAAATATATTTGCAGTTAAAAATGGAATATGTGCAACAACTAAATTAATATCGGTAAGTAATTTACGTACATATGTATGTGTGTATTAGTTTTTTTATATCTTGCAAATTATATTGGACTTCTTGATCCATTTTGATCCTGGGCTGGTCCAATGTAGTGCAAGTATGGACCAAGAGTTTGCAGTGAAACGACATGTCTTCGTTTTTTAACGACATGTCTTCGTTTTTTAACGACATGTTTTCGTTTTGGCACGATTTCAAAGCTAATCCTCTGGAGTATACCATGGAGTAGTGTTTAGACTACTCCTTTGAAATGCAAGCTGGGTTATATGGTCCTGCCCTAGGACATCGTACTGTAAAATAAGCCATTTTTTCCATTCATTGGGATTACATTTGGACATGTCCTTGCCCCTTATGGGCTACATTTGACCGGTTAAAAAAATATATTGATAACGACAATCAAATCTCTTGTCATGAACACCAATTATGTGTTAATTCAGTTGCAACTATCATATATTCGGGTATAAGCACAATTTTGTTTCTAATAATCATACTTACAACTAACAATATCTGTTGTTATGACTGATAGTGTACTAAAATTCAAATATTGCTATCAAAACTATTATGCTAAGCACCGAAATGTTCAATAATTGTAACCGAATTGTGTGATAGTACATGCAACCGAAGAAATTCGATTGGCGCCAAATTCGGTTGTGATCACGAATCTGTTTTCTCTGTGTACATACATAGATATGTACGTGCATATGTTCATACCTATAAGATTATGTAAATTACTTACCCCTATTTATTAAGTTTTTGCAAATTTTCCATTTTTGACCGCAAAGATATTCATCCCAATTATGAATAAAAATTCCCCGGGAGCTTTCTCCCTTCTCTCAATTTTTCCTATGTTAATTCAATTGTAAAAGTAGGAAAAGGGAAAAACTCCCGGGGAATTTTTATTCATAATTGGGCTGATTTTTTAAATATAAAATTAAGAATTATTTTATTCTATCAAATTTTTTGACAGAAAATTTAGTAAGCAATTGGGGCTTTGAACTATTTTTTGGTTGTGAATTCCGAATAATTATATTTTCATTTGTTGTACTCGAATTGAAACTATTCCAACAATCAATAATTAGCTGCAATAAATGAATAAACATTTATATTACAAAATTTATTGACGAAAGCAAATTATTGATTGCAATGACCAATATTCAGTATTGCCCTCTATTAAATTTGGTTGTGATTCTAACCATTTGTACTAATTTTTAGAACTAAATTAAATTAGTTATCATAACTAATAAAAGAATTGAAGGAATCATATTTCAGTTAGAACAACGTTTTAATAATCAAGAGAATTAAAAATCAGTAAGAACTATACATTTTTAATAGTTGCAATAATAAATCATGTTACTTGATCAATATTTTATTACCACAACCGTTTCCCAACCAATTTGTTTTCTGTGTGTACATATGTATGTATGTATTATTTTTTTTTATACCCTGCAAATTATATTGGACTACTTGATCCATTTTGATCCTGAGCTGTTCCAATGTAGTGCAAGTATGGACCATGTCATTATTAAAAAAAGTTTGCAGTGAATCGACATGTCTTCGTTTTTTAACGATATGTTTTCGTTTTGAAACGACTTCAAAGCTAATCCTCTGGAGTATACCATGGAGTAGTGTTTAGACTACTCCTTTGAAATGCAAGCTGGGTTATATGGTCCTGCCCTAGGACATCGTACTGTAAAATAAGCCATTTTTTCCATTCATTGGGGTTACCTTTGCACAAGTCCTTGCCACTTATGGGCTACATTTGACCGGTTAAAAAAAAAATATTGATAACGACAATCAAATCTCTTGTTATGAACACCAGTTATGTGTTAAATCAGTTGCAGCTATCATATATTCGGGTATAAGCACAATTTTGTTTCTAATAATCATACTAACAACTAACAATATCTGTTGTTATGACTGATAGTGTACCAAAATTCAAATACAATCAAAGCTATTATGCTAAGCAAATTTCAGTAATTGGATCCGAATTGTGTGATGGTACATGCAACCGACGAAATTCGATTGGCGCCAAATTCGGTTGTGATCACGAATCTTTTTTCTCTGTGTTCAATAATACTCTTTCTGTAACGTCTTTTTACCATCATAGTTTGTAACATCCTTTTTCTTTTTTAATATAGTTTTTGTATAAAGTAACGTCTGTTAGTTCCCCTTCTGCAAATTTTGGGTTTCTACTCGAAGTTGTAACAAAATTGGAAACAAAAAATTTTTCATTGGTTTTCCAAGTGAATATAGTTATGGACACCGTAAGAATAATGTCCGGTGTTCCAGGGGATATTGCAGACAAAGTTAATAAAAAATTAAAATCAGAGCCCATGTTCTGTAACTCTCGCATCGAGAAACTTTTCGATTGAAATGTTTGAAATGAAACAAGAATGCCATATATTGAAAAAAGCAGCTGTTTTTCTCCCTAAACTGTGTCTGTAACTTTTTTGGCGAGTATTAGCTGGTTACAAGATATTGGCCGATATTTTGCAATTATTAATGATTTGGAGGAAAACTTTAATGGAAAGAAACACAAAATACAAATGTATAGGCCCCTACTGTATAAAATGCAACGCCAAAAATTACACCGAAAGCAAAAACGAAGCCAAAATATTTTGTAATTTTGTTGTTGCTTTTTACATAAATTCATATTGCGTGTTTTCAACTCCGCAAGATATGTAGTGTTTTTTTTATATATTAATTTTCAATGTCAGCTGCTTAGAGTTGCCCCTTGCTTATATTTTGTTGTAAGTTGTATGAAACAATTTTCTACATTTGAGGTGGCACCCAGTTAAAGTCGGTTAAATATAAAACCTACTTTAATTTCGACTATAGTAGCAAAATAATTAAAAGAATGTTTTTATTTTAAACTTGTTTTTAAAAAGAACCGACTTTAGCGTTTGACTATGAGTATGGGACGTAATCCCTTTTGATAGTTTTCGACATGAGTTACAGACGCACTTTTTTCTCACTTTTTGAGAAACGATGGAATATTTTGTATCACATCTTTTCGACGCGAGAAGTTCTCACTATAGTTACAGAACATGTGTACAGTTTTTTTAAAAAATGAAGTATTTTTGGGACTAAAAGATATTGGGGATATTTTGGGCGACAAGCGGAATTGCGAGTTCTTATTAAATATACTTCAGAGCAAAAACTCAATTTTGAATATGCTCCCTTAACATCTGCAGACGTAAAAAGAACTTTTTCTATGTACACGAACGTGCTGACTCCAAATAGACTGAGTTTTCTCTTCGAAAATGTATCTCATACATTTTTTAATTTATTCTAACAACGAATTTAACAAATAAAGTGGACAACCAATAAATTTAAATGCATTTTTTTAATTTTAACAGCTTATTTTCATGTTTTTAAACGGTTTTTTTTTAAGAGCTTAAAGGTATTTTTTAGTGCTTTCTTTTTAGTTGCCCTAATCATCACTATAGCTGTCAAAAAACATATTTTTAACTGACAGTTATAGGCATGCGTTGTTATAACTTGACTTGGTGAAATTGGCCGTAAGTAAATTTTTTTCTTTAACCGTTTTAATGTTTAAGCGTATGATGTGGATTCATTGTCATATAAAAACGCATAATATTGTATACGAAGGCAAACAGTACATGGCGCAAAACGTCGTACGTCGACTTAGACCATATTTAGTTGCATACCTCAGCTGCCGTCGAATTTTCATAGAAAAAGAAAAGTTTAAATAATAAACTGAAAACATTTTTCCGTTTGCAAAATAAACAACAATTTGAATAAATTTAGAATGTTCTAATCTTACACTGTAGGACAAATTTCAATTTTGGCCTCACCCATAACCAAGCTGGCCAGATTCTGAAAATATAGCTTAAAATAAAACATACGTATCTCTCCGCTTTTCAAGATCAATTCATTTCGCGTTTTTACGCGAAATTAAATTTTTTATGTGAATCCACCTGTCTATCGCTTGGGGAAGTGTCGATTACACCCAAACCCGTTGATCGAGATTCCAGGGGCCTAATTCTGGCAGTCGTGATCGAGTACTTTCTCGATTCGAAAGCAATTTTATTTCTAGTTCTTTCAGTCGTTACTGAACGAATCGAAATTATTTTTAAAACCTTTTCTTTAGCTTCACTTCGGAAAATCAAATCTTGTAACGTAAATTTAACCGCCTTATACTCAATGTAAATGGATGAAACTTTGCAGGCATACATATTCCCGGTGACAATACACGAATACATGGGCGTAGCCAGGATAAAATCTATGGGGGGTGGGGGTGCAAAAATTTTTTTGTTTTTAGTAAAATGTTTTTTGACCGTCTTTTACTCAATGCAAATGGATGAAACTTTGCAGGCATACATATTTCCGATGACAGTTCACGAATACATGGGTGTAGCCAGGATAAAATCTAGGGGGAGGGGCGGGTAAGATTTGTTTAAACTTTTTCCTTAGCTTCACTTCGGAAAATCAAATCTTGTAACGTTAATTTAACCGCCTTATACTCAATGCAGATGGATGAAACTTTGCAGGCATACATATTTCCGATGACAATACACGAATACATGGGCGTAGCTAGGATAAAATCTAGGGGGGGCAAATTTTTTTTTTTGTAAAATTCTTTTTTGACTGCCTTCTACTCAATGCAAATGGATAAAACTTTCCAGGCATTCACCAGGATAAAATCTAAGGGGAGGGGGGGGGGTTGAACAAATTTTTTTTTTGATAAAATGATTTTTTGAATGCCTTATACTCAATGTAAATGAATGAAACTTTGCAGGCATACCTATTCCCGATGACAATACACGAATACATGGGCGTAGCCAGGATAAAATCTATGGGGGGGTGGGGGTGCAAACATTTTTTTGTTTTTAGTAAAATGCTTTTTTGACCGTCTTTTACTCAATGCAAATGGATGAAACTTTGCAGGCATACATATTTCCGATGACAGTTCACGAATACATGGGTGTAGCCAGGATAAAATCTAGGGGGGGGGCGGGTAAAATTTGTTATAACTTTTTCCTTAGCTTCACTTCGGAAAATCAAATCTTGTAACGTTAATTTAACCGCCTTATACTCAATGCAAATGGATGAAACTTTGCAGGCATACATATTCCCGATGACAATACATGAATCCATGGGCGTAGCCAGGATAAAATCTAGGGGAGGGGGGTTAAAACCTTTTCTTTAGCTTCACTTCGGAAAATCAAATCTTGTAACGTTAATTTAACCGCCTTTTACTCAATACAGATGGATGAAACTTTGCAGGCATACATATTTCCGATGACAATACACGAATACATGGGCGTAGCTAGGATAAAATCTAGGGGAGGAGGGTTAAAACCTTTTCTTTAGCTTCATTTCGGAAAATCAAATCTTGTAACGTTAATTTAACCGCCTTTTACTCAATGCAGATGGATGAAACTTTCCAGGCATACATATTTCCGATGATAACACACGAACACATGGGCGTAGCTAGGATTGAATCTAGGGGGGGGGGGGCAGATACTAATCCACGTGTGTAAAGTTTTATTATATGAATATAAATTTTTTGTTTTATTATATGAATATAAAATACAAAACAAGTTAAAAAATTTTTTTATTTACCATGGAAATTGTAATGTATTAATTAAAGCTATTCGTTACTAAAAAGTAAAAAATAAATAAAAAAAAAAAATTTTAAGAAACGCTTTTCTTTACCTTAATATATTGATCAGTTGTGAACACAGAATAAATATGAATACTAAAATAATCGACTAAAAGTCAAAAAATAACAACATTTCAAACAACATAAACTTTTAAATCAAAATGGAAAAAAACTCACACATCCCTTAAAGAAAAGCGTTGGGCGCGTTGTTATGAAACAAAATGCTCAATTATTGAAAATTGGTAGCTTTAAACATGATTGGTTGTATTTTTTCGGTCTGAAATATTAAAATGTACTCACGGCAGTCATGTTTTTTTTTAAGTTCAGGTTGGTATGGGCGCCCCACGCTTTTCTTTAAGGGATGTGTGAGTTTTTTTCAATTTTGATTTAAAAGTTTATGTTGTTTGAAATGTTGTTATTGAAAAGTTTCCAGAATTAATATTTTTAAAATAAAGAAAACCTTTTTAAATATTTTTATAACAACGTTACAATATTTATTTTTTAGTTGTACCGTACAAGGCAAGTGCAACAATTGAACTAACTATTGAAACATAAAATTCATGGTCAGTTAATCAAATGTACATAAGGAAACAAAGAAATAAAAAACAAAAGAAGTAGGTAAAGATTAATAACTATGTACAACGAAAGTATGTATGTAAATGATTAAATATATGTATGTGAATATGTAAAATGAATTTAAAGAATATGAGCAGAGAAATTATAACGATGTGACATCTTAACATGCCGGCCTCCTTAATATACGATAATGTATATTCAATCGTCAATGGGTAGTGGGTACAGCTTAGTAATGGCACGTTTATAGATTCCATTCTGAGTTTTTATCTCGGCTATGCGATGCACCCCATCGTGACCAGGTATAGTTGAAATTATTCTGGCTAAAACCCATTTGTATGGTGGTAAATTGTCGTCTTGTACGATGACGAGGGTATTCGGCTTTAATGGGGTGTTGTTTGTGGTCCACTTATGTCGCTGCTGGAGCAAGTGTAGGTATTCTCTTGACCATCTGTTCCAAAATATTTGTTGTAGCTGTTGTAATCTTCGAAAGTGCTCTAAACGATTGTATTTAACATTGGTAATATCAGGTTCAGCGAAAGACGTTAAAGGCTGACCAATCAAAAAGTGCCCTGGTGTGAGCGTTTCGAAATCATTTGGATCAGATGAAAGCGGTGTAAGAGGCCTGGAATTGAGTATTGCCTCAATTTGTGCAGTAACTGTAGTCATCTCTTCAAATGTTAAAGTTGCATTGGCCACTACTCGTATTAAATGATGTTTGGTCTGTTTTACGGCGGCTTCCCACAATCCGCCAAAATGTGGAGATCTTGGTGGGATTGTATGCCACTCTATACGGTCTTCTTGACAAAGTTTAAGTATCTCAGCTTTGTGATTTTTGCTTTCAAATAATTTTTGGAGGTCAGCTAGTTCGTTTTTTGCACCCAGAAAATTAGTGGCATTGTCAGACCAAATTGTTTTACACAATCCCCGACGCGCTAAGAACCGACGTAGGGCAGCAATGAAAGCAGCTGTAGATAAATCGCTTACTGTTTCGATGTGTACGGCCTTTGTAGTAAAGCACACAAAAATACATATGTATGCTTTGATTGGTGCACGGCCACGAATTCTGGAATGTATATACACTGGGCCACAGAAGTCAACTCCAGTGGTTAGAAACGCACGACCTGGAGTTACTCTATCCTTAGGAAGACTACCCATCATAGGATCATTCTTGGTTGGTTTCGTACGAAAGCATCTAATACATTGATGCACCGCATTTCGACAGATATGTAAACCATCAAGGGGCCAATAGTTTTGTCTAATGATTGCCAAAAGTGTACGTGCGCCAGCGTGCATGTGCTTAAAATTATAAAAAGAGACTAAATATTTTGTTACTTCACATTTTTTTGGTAAAATAATAGGATGTTTTGATTCATAAGCTATGTTACTATGGTGTAAACGGCCTCCAACGCGGATAACACCATCATCATCCAGGAAAGGAGATAAGTTTTTAATTGAACTGGACTTTTCAACATGGCCATTTTCCGAAAGGGATTTGTAATCTGCAAGGAGATGAGAGCGCTGACTGTTTATTATTAATTTGGTTCGTGCTGCATCTAGCTCGGAGACTTGGAGAGGTCCTAAATTCCGTTTTTCTACCTGGGATCTAATGTTGTTGTAAAACCGAATACAATACGCAAAAACGCGTTCGAGCTTCAGCAAGGATCCCCGATGTAGGACAGTTGTTGACAAATCAGTATAAATGGGTTTTGATGCCAAAAACACTAGTCTATTTGGTCTTCTTTCAGGTATCTCACCATCTTTAATTTGTGGATTTTCTAATGAAAAAGGATTATGCAATGAATTTTGTAAAAATTCTGGGCCCTTTATCCACAACGCTGACGCCAAGAATTCGTTGGGCATTAGTCCCCGGGAAATTAGATCTGCGGGATTTTCTTTAGTGTTAACATAACTCCATTCATCAATACGAGTAAGCTCTTGTATTTTGGCTATTCTGTTGGCCACGAATGTGGTCCACGTATAAGATGGTTTTGAAATCCAAGCTAAAACTATCTTCGAATCAGTGTAGAAATATCTGCCCGTTACGGTAATCGGTAATATGTTAAGTAGCCTTTCTACAAGTTCCACCATAAGTACAGCTGCTAAAAGCTCAAGTTTTGGAATTGACAGTGAACTGGTTGGGGCAACGCGGGATTTTGCACATATCAGGCTAGTTGTTACAATGTTGTCTTCATCTACACATTTCAGATAGCAACAAGCCCCATATGCATCTTCGCTGCTGTCTGAAAAAGAATGTATTTGTATAGATTTCATTACCTTTTTCGTCATCAAGTGTCGGGGAGCCCGATAGTCGTTTAGTGTTTGCAGTTGCAAAATGTAATTTTTCCAGTGCTTCTCATAGCCACCTTCTAGGGGTTGATCCCAAGAAATTTTTAGTTTCCATAGTTGTTGCAGAAATATTTTGCCAAGAACCACCACTGGGCCGATTAGTCCAAGAGGATCAAATATTCTGCCAAGATTTGACAGAACGGTGCGTTTTGTAATTATGTGAGAGGATTCAAAGGCAAAATGATACACAAAGGTGTCGTCATTGGGTTGCCAAATAAGGCCTAGTGTTTTAACAACTTCGTTTTTTCCAATCTGAAGATATGGCTCTTTATTTTCGCTAGGAATTTGGTCCAGTAGTATTGACTGGTTTGAACAATATTTTCTTAAGTTGAAGTTTGCTGCACTGAGCATTTTTTGAATATCATTTAAAAGGCTTGATGTTTCTTCTAACGAATTTGAACCAGTCATGATATCGTCTACATAAGTTTCTTTTAAAATAGCTGCTGAAGCTTGAGGATATGTAGAGGCAGAATCTTCGGCAAGTTTTTTAAGGCAGCGAGTAGCTAAGTATGGTGCAGCTGAAGTGCCATAGGTTACCGTATTCAATTGATAAACTCCGATTGGTTCCGAAGGACTTACCCTCCACAAAATCATTTGGTATTTTCTTTCCTGAGGATCGATTTCAATTTGCCTATACATTTTGCTGATGTCTGTCGTAAATACGTAGCTGTATGAGCGAAAACGAGTGATGACAGTAAATAAGTCGGATTGAACTGTAGGCCCTACCATTAGTGTTTCATTAAGTGACAAATTTGTTGAGGTCTTTGCAGACCCGTCAAAAACTACACGAAGCTTGGTGGTTGAACTGTCGGCCTTAAGAACACAATGATGCGGCAAAAAATAACAGTTTTCTGGAATACCATCACCAAAATCTCCAATTCGAGTCATATGATGCAGGCTTTCATATTCGCGCATAAATTCGCAGTATTGCCGTTTGAGCTCTTCATTTTTTAAAAGCCTTTTTTCTAAAGCTTGAAATCGACGTCTTGCTGTCTTCAAAGAGTAGGCTTGCCAGATATGAAATCCATAAAAACAGTACATCGGGAAAAAAACGGCAGTACATTAATGTAAAAAGAAGTACAATTTTTTTTTATTTTATTAACTTAAAATTCAGTACATCAAAAACAATTTTGAGTTCTTTTATTCCTGTTTCAATATAAATTCCCAAGCGAAAATTTTAAATTTATTTTGAAAAACAGGCAGTTAATATAACTATAAACAAAAAATATAAAATTCAATGCATAGCAAAGAGCACAAAATAAGAAATCTTTTTTTTTAATATAAGACCCCTTATTCATAAAAAATAAAACAGGTTTATAAGAGGTTTATGAAACGAATTTACTATGAAAATTTGTTAAATAAACCTTTTAAAAACCTGTTTTATTTTTAACGAATAAGGCCATAAGTATTTAATATACTTATGCAGTGACATCTTTAAATTTGTCAGATGTTTCAAATTAAATGTTTAAAACAAAAACGATTTGTTTATTTTTATAAAAATATTAATATTAATTTTCAATTTAATGTTACGTGTTTGTTATACAATTTAATTATTCTAATTTTACAATTTAATTATTCTAATAATAAGAATTAAATTAATGTAAATTTAAAAAATTACAAATATTTATACCTTTTTTTGTTCTTCGTTAACAATGCCATTTTTTATTTATTTAAAATAAGTTTTAATTATTAATTCACTTCGCTCTTTTCTCCAAAAAGAAAATTTTTTTCAGTTGTTTGAATGAGGAAGTGAAAATACAAATAAAAAATACGAAACAGTTTTGGGACAACAAGTAAGCTTTTACGGCTCGATGGTTTTTTTAAATCTTTTAACTGCAGGCGACATTGAGTTGGTACATGACGCAGCATTTCAAACCATTTCAAATCGCAAAACTTAAACATTTCTTTCAGGTTTGCAGTGTTTTTAGTTCGAAAATTTGTCGAAATTTGGTTTTTTGCACTTTTAATACAATATGCACAAAACATGTTTTATTTTGTGCAAAAAAAGTACAAAATGAAGTACAAAAGCTAAAAAAAAAGTACAATTGCGTACTTCTTTAATGGTTATGCAGTTAGCAGTACAAATGGTAAAAAAAAGTACGCGTACTTCTGAAAACAGTACGTCTGGCAAGCCTATCAAAGAGTCACCTAGTAAAGAAGGGGGACTTCTAAATGGAAGACGTACAATAAATTTCCCATCTTCAGATCTCTTTACTGTTGAATCAAAATGAAGTTCACATAGTTTTTCTTCAGTGGTAAACGTTTTAGAGCAACTAGTGTGTGATTCAACTTCCCAGAACTGACGAATTATTGTTTCTAAAGCAGATGTGGGAGAAATATTAGATTTTAAGCAATGGAGACTTACTTGCCTTGGGCATATAATTCTGCCGGCGACTATCCAGCCAAGTTCAGTATTTTGAAGTACTGGAAATCCATTTCCAAGTCGAATTGATTGATCAATAAAAAGATCTAATAATATTTCAGCTCCTATTAGCATGTCAATTCTCTGTGATTTATAAAATACGGGATCTGCAAGTGTGAGATTCGGTGGCAAGTTCCAATCAGAGATATCGAAATCTAATTCAGGCTGGCGATCGCTAATACGTGGAAGTATATAAAATTGTAATTCAGTTGAAAAATCAGAACAATTGGATTTAATAATTGTTGATATGGAATGCCGAACTTCAGTATTTATGTCACCAATTCCAGCAATTTGCGTTTGATTAAATCGACGCTTGATTCCCAATTGAACTGCTAAGCGCTCGGTGATAAAGTTGATCTGCGATCCCGAATCAAGCAAAGCTCTACAAAGAGAAGTAAAATTCCATTTATTTGTTACCTGTATTAGCGAAGTGGCCAAAAGAATTGTGGAGGACAAATTTGTAGAGTTTGTTGCTTTAAAAGCAGTTAGTTCTGAGGACGTATAAAAGATGTCACTAATGGTATTTTGGGCAACTGCTGGCGCAATATTAGTAAGGTTGTCTTGCTCGTTAGAAGATAGTCAGGCCGATTGATTATTACTAGATGTTGAGGGCCGAGAAGCTGAAGGCTGAGAAACTGAATGCTGAGTTGTTGAGGGCTGAGATGTCGAGGGCTGAGATTTGTTAACATAAAAGGTGTTATAATGCAATAACGTATGATGAAGACCTTTACATTCTTTGCATTTTTCTGCCTCACATGATTGATGCGTATGCCCTGATTTGAGGCAATTATTGCATAAGTTTCTCTCATGAATTGCATCAAAACGTTGCTTTGGTGCTAGTGTAAGAAATTTACGGCATCTATAGATGAGATGATTTAATCCTTTGCAATAACTACACTTCTTTTGATAAATTGTGTTTTCTGATACGGCTAGCGATGTTCGCACTTGTTTATGAGGAACCTGTTTGACAGCATTCGATGATATATTCGACTGTTGACGATTTGACAATCTTTCTTCTAAATGATTGCACCTTTTCTCTAAAAATGTTGTTAATTCATCTAAAGTAGGAAGTCGATCTGTAGTTGCTTCGTCATTCCATTTGTCCAGAGTGCTGTTATCAAGCTTGGACAGAATGATTTCCACAAGAATATCATCCCACTGCGCAACTGGCCTGCCAAGAGATTTTAAAGCTCGTAAGTGGACACTGACAGTATCAATCAAGTCTCTTAATGTTGAAGCCGAAACCTTTGTAATAGTTCCCAAATTGAGCAAATGTCGAACATGTTCACGAATGATGAGTGGTTTCTTTTGGTATCGATCAGTTAAAAGTTTCAAGGCTACCTCATAGTTTTCTGCAGTTACATCTACGGACTCGATTCTGCGCAAAGCGCCATCCTTAAGTGATGATCTGAGGTAGTGAAAACGTGTGATGTCATCAAGAGCAGAATTCTTGTGTACTAATGCTGTAAATGTATCGTAATACGTAATCCACTGAGTGTAGTCACCTGAAAAGAAAGGCAATGATATCTTTGGAAGCTTAAGGGAGGAACTTCCTGTTGATAGGTTGTTGCTCTCATTGACCCTTTCGTGTTTTAGCTGATCAATTGATGCTGATAAAGCGGGATGAAGTGTAAAATATAACTCTTCAAAGGTGCCACGTATAGTGTCTGCTTCTTCTCCAGTCTCATATTCCTCGATTACGGATTGAACATTTTCAAAGTCATGGAAATATTTTTCAAGGGCCTGTACTCTTAATTCCACTTCGTGAATGGAGGCAGTGCTCAACTTATTGTTAACAAAATCTTGGATTCGTTGCTGCTGGGAAATTAGAGTTGCACGTTTAATTTTATGTTTAGCTATTTTAGCTTCAGCCATTATTGTTGAAACTTTATTAAAATTTTATTAATATTATTCGGAATTAACTCGGTTAATTTGTATGTACAGTTTGATGCAGATGTGTTATTTTATTTTATGTAATGACAAAAATTGAATGCTTTTTACGAAGAAAATATTTTAATTTTTGCCAAAAATTTCAAAAAAGCGACAAAAAATTTACCGCTATGGGTTCAATTGAATTGTTTTTGTTTATTGTTGTTACGTTTAACAAATAGACTCAAAACCAGTTCTTTCGTTAAATTGTCTTGGGTAATGTAATTTGTTGTTTTATTTTTAAATATTCTTTTCCTATTTCTTGACTGCATTGCAATGCATTGATTCTCTGCCGACGTTCTGGATTCTCTGCTGGCGTTATGGTTGCAGAGAAATAGGGAAGTAACAAATAGGAATATTCACATCAAACAGATGTATTTAAAATTTTTTATTAATTTACTTATATGAAAACAATTTTATTACTTTTATCAAATCACTACCGCTTAAACAATGAAATAAAAAACTGGAACTACGAGTCCTGTCTCGGTCGCCATGAAAAGTTTCCAGAATTAATATTTTTAAAATAAAGAAAACCTTTTTAAATATTTTTATAACAACGTTACAATATTTATTTTTTAGTTGTACCGTACAAGGCAAGTGCAACAATTGAACTAACTATTGAAACATAAAATTCATGGTCAGTTAATCAAATGTACATAAGGAAACAAAGAAATAAAAAACAAAAGAAGTAGGTAAAGATTAATAACTATGTACAACGAAAGTATGTATGTAAATGATTAAATATATGTATGTGAATATGTAAAATGAATTTAAAGAATATGAGCAGAGAAATTATAACGATGTGACATCTTAACAGTTATTTTTTGACTTTTAGTCGATTTTTTTAGTATTCATATTTATTCTGTGTTCACAACTGATCAATATATTAAGGTAAAGAAAAGCGTTTCTTAAAATTTTTTTTTTTATTTATTTAAGTATTGTGAAACTCAAACTAATGCTTTACAAAACTAAAAAAATAATTCCAATTCGTTCAGTATTGACTGAAATAATTAGATATGAAATTGCTTTCGAATCGAGAAAGTTCTCGATCACGACTACCAGAATCAGGCCCCAGATTTTTTGAGGAAAATCGGTCTGTGGGTTCAAAGATTTTGATCACATTTTGAATACAATATTACTTATTATTATTTTTATAGAGCCACAATATATGAAATTGTATTAAAATTTAAGACATGTGATTTTTTTACACTTTATTCGCAGATGTAAAGTGTAAGTAAGAAGTTCTAAAGCAAAAAACCTGGCATATCGAGTAACTGGTGCGAGTGTAATCGGAACTTTCTCGAGTGATAGACAGGTGGATTCACATTAAAATTTAAATTACGCGTAAAAACGCGAAATGAATTGATCTAGAAAAACTGAGAGATACGTTTATTTTATTTTAAGCTATATTTTCATAATCTGTAGCTCGTTTCTGTATTTCTCGCATCGTAAAATTTCTTGCATGAAGTGTGAAACAAAAAATTCCATCGTTTCTCGATTTATGAGATAAAAGTGTTTCTGTATTTGAATGCGAAAACAGACACAACAAATTCTGTTTATACTGGAATATTTCCAGTAATTAAGTGTCAAATAAAAGCGAAACGTCAACAAAAGAAATAAATATAATAAAAACAGGGCTGCCAGATTTGACGAGTTATCGTCATCTTGACGATTTCTTGTTCCGATATTAACAAAGTGACGTTTTGATGATTTTTTCTAAAAAAGTGACGAAAGCAAAAACAAAATCAAAAATATTTTATAATGTTGTTGTTACTTTCTATAGAAATTCATCTTGAATTTTTAAATTTCAAACACTTCTATTTTGTGGCGTTGAAAATTGAAAAAAAAAATAATATGAATGTCTGTAGAAAGCAACAACAAATTTATAAAATATTTTTGATTTTATTTTTGCTTTTAATGAAATTGTTGGCGTTGCGTTTTACACTATAAGCCCCTTAGTCTTCGAAAAAAGATAATTGTAAATATTTGTATATGTTTGTTTATTAGAAAAAAAGATATCTTTAGAAACAAGGCTGCTTAAATTTTTATATTTATCCCTATTGTGAAAATTGTCCTCGAAATTGTTTGTTTTTTCCCTAAAAAATGTTTCGGCAAAAGCAAAATTTCGAGGGAAAGTAATGGACCGACTTGGCTTATTTTGAACATTTAATACTTCTTATATACATATACAAAATATGATTGATATTTGATATTCTTATCTTATATGTACACTTTTGTGCCGAAACCATTATTCCGGCAAGAAAGAAATTTGTTTGTCTCCCAGTAAAAACTTTTTCAAAATGGATAGCTTCTTTCACTCGTTATTAAGTAGCTTTCTTCCATAAGAACTTCGATAACTACTTTTTTCTGGATGTATTAAGATAAAAAAAATGACTTACTTTTGAATTTGTTCTTTTTGGCACAACCCTTGTAAAATTCATTAGTTTTTCAGTAGAATTGTATGTTGTGCTTTTATGTGTTTCTGATTACTTAACATATTATTTTGTAGGCGAAGATTTTACTGGGTCTTTAACCCGTTTATTTATGAACCGATTTTTTTAATTTTAACTACAAGGTATTCTACTAAGTCTATTTCAGGTAAAAAAGAAAAAGATTATAGGAATAGGTAAATTAAAGATTTATATCTCAATTATTTAATAATAATTATTAAATACCCATGAACTTTAACTATGTTTTTGTTTGATTATTTTTTAATAAAAGTCGAAACAAATTTGTTTAAAATTGATTTTAAATTGCACGATTTTTAAAACAAAAAAGACGATTTTTTTTATTTTTTCTCAGGAAATTGACGATTTTGACACAAATTTATCTGGCAGCACTGATTAAAACCAAAACAAGAAAAGGCTAACAAAAATTTAAACTAACAAAATATAACAATTGTTTTTTGTTTATTTTCATCATATAAATTATGCATATATCATTTATATTCCTTCTATTTTTTTATTTATTTAAAAAAAATAGTATATAAACATATTTTTAATTCAAAATATCTACATTTTGTTTTTCTCGCCACCAATTTCAAATGTGACTTATTTTGACAGTTCTTGAAAAAAACTTTTCGCAAAATATTGTTATAGAAACACTTTTTCTCGCATCCTTCCAATAATTGCTGGAAAATTATTTAAATGACAGATAATTCTCGCAAAAAAAAGATACAGAAACACTTGTGTGAGAAAAACCATTTTTTGTTTCATTTTTCACTGTTTCTGTCCCGATTCACTGGTTTCAGTCGGAAAATTTTACGATGCGAGAAATACAGAAACGGGCTACTGGTCAGTTTGATCATTGGTGAAAAATCGAGTTGTACAGTTTAATTTTTAAAAGAAAACAAAGTACGTTTACGACGGAATCTAATTTAAATGGCGGCCCTACTGAAATCTCTGTAGGATCCAAATCCAAAATTTAGACTCGAATACAAGTCCTTAAATGCTACCTGAAATTTTATTCTAATCGGACTACTTTTATATATTTTTACATAATATTTGCTTGTGATATAACGTTTACGAATATTTATTAACCCTTCGTTGCATGATTTTATTTCCTTCAAAATAAAAATTTTTTTTTATTTTTTATATGTACAATTTTAATGACAAATATTTAAATTGGTTTGTTTTCGATGTTTCTAGAAGAAGTTAAGAAACATTGCATATATGAATGCTTATGCAGGTAATCGAAAAAAAGCTTGTTTATTATACACATATATACATATATATTTTTATAAAAATTTTAAGTTTTTAATTTTAAAAAAATATTTAAATTACATTTGTACTTATTGTTTCCAGAATACTATAAAGTCTATTCAGAGTGAAACTTTTTAAAACAATTTCTTGATTTGTTGAAGCATAACCTTGTATCACATTTCTCACATTTGACGAATGTATATCCAGTACATCCTGACAACTTGCACGTAAGCCGATTTTCTAACCACTTCGGCCAGTGATCAAGTCGAACCTCATTTTGTGAAATTGGCAAGCTTCTCTGATGTTTTCTCTAAAATATGTATATTATTTGTGCATATACATATAAGTAAATTTATATTTTTGCTATAGCTTCAGAGTAAGATTTTTTGTTACGTCCGAAGGCCTGCCCCGTGGTGTTGATATTTTTCCCATTTTGCGAAGCGATTCTCCCACTTTTAAACGAAAGTCCGCCAAACTTTCCTTGACGACATTGCCTTTTTGCGCTTCGGCACGTTTATATAAAAGCCAAGCATTGACCAAGGATGTGTCTATCAAGTGGTAGAAAAGGCGCAAGTACCATTTTTTTAGAGCGGATTTTGATTTTGTAACGTCCGATAAATGAGTCCAGTAAGTCAACCCCACCCATAATTTTATTATATTCTGAAACAATGCTGGGGCAGGTAATATTTACTTTTCTTCCTAATTTTTTGTCAAATCTTTCAACTGTTTGTTCAGGGTTCTTGCCACAGTAGTTTGACATTAAGTCATATAATAAACAGTCTGTTCACAACAGTTCTAATTACTTTAGTACTGATAAATTTATTTATTACATTTTGATAAACACATTTTTGAAAGTGTTTTATTTGATATGGACTCCATAAAATCCTTTTTTTTAGTTTTAGTTAAATGCCTTAAGTTATGGAACTCCTTATTTAGTCTTAATTTTATACATTAAACAACGGACAACACATTAAATAATAAAACGAATAACTTTTCTGTCTCAACCAGCGTTTAGGTTTTTGTTTTGCTGTCATGAGAAAGATTAACAATGTTCACTTGACTTGTCAAAGCGGCCGGGATGTCAAAGTGACAAATTTAAATTTATGATTGACAAAAAAAGTTTATTTAAGGAATCTGTTGTTTTTTTTTTGGATATAATTAACTTTCAAGCATTAGTATTTAATTTTGATGTTTGATGTTTGAAGTTATAGAAGGGTTACGTCTTTGAGATGAAAAAATGTTAGTTTTAATAGTAACAAATATTTTAAAGATGGAAGCAAAGATTTACCGTTAACATGCATTTATAAAACCATACTACATACTGTGCATGGGAATAGCTTATCCCATCAACAATAAATTTCAGTTTGTCAATGGTATGAAATGAGAATTTAGCACATTTAAACGAAACCTTGTTAATACTACAAAATCTTATTATTTTGGCGATTCGTTTTACACTTGCGCCGCGTTTTGTGTTAATTATCAAAATCAATATGAGATGTACTCCTTTTAAAATGTTTAATCTGCGCCAACAATTAATAACAACTCAACTCATAAACAATTTTTCCTTGATAAAGTAGTAATTATAAATGGTGGTCCAAACATAATGGACGATGCTAATAGTGAGTCACAACTTAACGTCAAGTTTTTTTGCCCAGCTTAATTTGTCGTTTCTTTGTTTCAGTGTTTGACCAATTCAAACATGAAGAAGTACACAATTGAGCAGCGCGTTAATGGTTAGTTGAACAGACAGAAGTGAATTCAAATTACACCTGAACTCCACTTAAACGAAATTACCCACGGTAGTAAAATTTACACCCAATTCAGGTAATTGCCCACTAAGTGGCGGCACTGAAATAGGGCCGCGAATGTATAAGTGCATATCCCAAAAAAATCACATAGTTTTTATTGATGATCTAAATGCTTATGCAAATAAGCGAGCTTTCGTGCTAGAAAAAACAATTTTACAAGTTTCCAGTAATGAAAAAACTCAAATACATTGGAAATGCTATTCCAGTTCAAAAAGAGAACATTAAATTAAATACAGAACGATTTTAGTTTTTTTACTTAAAAATAATCACCCCGAAACAAATATCTAAGGCAGAGAACTGATCTGTATAATGCGGAACGTACCGTCAGCTTATATATGTTGATATCAAACCATTGTGTAGGGTATATAAGATTCGACATAACCGAATATAGCACTCTTACTTTTTTTTCCTTAATTTTTTTAATTTTAATAAGTAAAATTACTAATTAAATATACAAAATAATTTTGAAGTTTAAAAAAAGAAGAAATTCTTTATTTATCTTTAAAACAAATTTATTAATTTTAATTTATTTTCATAACAGTATTTTTTTTATTGCATAGGAAATTGAAAACAAAAATATTTATTATGTATTTATTTATAGTTAATCTGGGTAACAAGACACAAGTCTTACAATAACACAGAGTTACATATTGTATATTATTAAATTTGTAAATTATTTTGACAATAAAAATTTATAATCGCGGTTTTTATTTTTTCGGTTAGTATCTGCTTACTAATAAACTCGAATTAACGGCCTGGCCACGTAAGATATCTAGGTTGCGCTGGTAGACACAGGCACAAAGTTATAAAAAACACAAGCCAAACAATTTTGAAAATTTTCATTTTTTTTTGTTTTTTGATTATTTTCCAGTCAGTTGCAAAATGTTCCTTGTTAAACTCTTAAGTTGAACTATAAATCTTTGCCATTGAGTTTAATATTTATAGAAAAATTCTGCTTTCAGACTTTAGAACTGAACAATAAAATATTTGTTTTGGAATTTGATGAACTAAATACAAAATGCGTAAGAGCTAAACAAATATTAAGTGTTTTTTATTAAAATCTTAATAAGATGTCAAGCAAGTGTTTTATTTTAAATAGGTTGCCAAGTAGCAATAATTAGAAGTTTTTTCATAAATCCAAATTTTATATTTTTAATCAGGCTAAATTTCATTAAATTTAACTTTTATTAAATGATTTTTATGAAGAAAGTAATTTTACAACATGAAATTAATTAAAATTTATTGATAACACAGCGGAACAAAATGGAACTTTTTGTGTGTTGATTGGAAGTTCGCTGCAATGTTTTACTTATGTGAAGTCGCTGATTTCAAATGTAATCTCCGTTTTTCTCTATCAGCTCGCATTTTTAAGTTACAGGTACTAACCAAATTTTTTACTTTTTTACACGAAGCGATTTTCAGAATTCTTCCATATCACAAAAAAAAGCAATGGCTGAGTAATGGTTTTAAAAAAAACTTCAATGATATCTCTGAAACTACTGGGCAAATTTAAAAGCAATGTAAGCACGGCTTAAAGATAATATTGCAAGCGAATTTTGTTTTTTTTAGTGAATATGGTTCACCGTTTTCAAGTTATTGCGATATATGTAGTGGAAGGGTCTTAATTTTGGACATAACGGTATATCTCGAACTAATAGAAAAAAACTAAGAGCAGATTTGAATTCAGCGTCCCAAATAACCTGAAAAACAACATTCAGTTCTTAATCAACAAAAACCTGGTTTCCTTGTGTAATATTTCATTATTGACTGACCTGGGAATCAAACCCAGGTTGCCCTGACATGTTGCGATAGTAACCACACTATCTCTTCGGAGAAGTTTGCCGTTTAACACTCCCCGTAGCCAAATATGTAATTGTTAAAAAATGATTTTTATTTAAATTATTTTAATACCCTCCACCGCAATAAGTTGTGATGAGGGTATACTAAGTTTGTCATTCCGTGTGAAACTTTTTTATTATTCATCTCAGACCCCATAAAGTATATATATTCTGGCTCCTTGAGTAATTCTAAGTCGATTAAGCCAAATCAAAATGTGGAACCAGCACTTTAAAAAATTGATAATTTTGTTACAAAAACTAACATAAATGATATGAAATTTTGCAAATGTTCGTTATTCGACTGGAAATCACATTGTGAAATTTCATGAAGATCGGTCCATAATTTACCCAAGGCCCCATATAAACCCTACTCCCGGAAAACAGCCAATTTTAATGCTGATGTCTGTTTTTATAAAGATAAATTAATAATAAATAGACATCATATATATATCACTCCTAAAATATTCAAACTGTCGGTGGAGGGTATCAAAGATTCGGCATTGCCGAATATTACACTCTAACTTGTTTTTTTTTCTTAATTTATTTATTTTAATAATGAGTAAAATACTAATCAAATATACAAAATAATTTTGATGTTTAAAAAAAGTAGAAATTTTTATATATATTTAAAACAAATTTATACATTTTATCAAATTTTTTTTTTCTTGGGATTTAAAAAATTAATTAAAAAGGTTCCGTTTAAATGTGCTAAATTCCCATTTCATCCTATTGATAAACTGAAATTTGTTGATGATGGGATAAGCTATTCCTCTGAGCATTTCACTAATTGCTTAGGCCAGATCGTCAGGAAACTTCATCCAAACATTTTAGAAAAACTAAAGATATTTAACCAAATAAAACTGTTAAGCGAATAAGAATTATAAGCCCCAGTTTCACTTGTAACAATATCAAAGCTTAAACAAAAACAACAACAATAAACAGTGAGTTAAGCTTTTCTTTTTAATTTTTATTTATTTTCATAACATTTTTTTTTTTTTGAATGCATAGGATATTTAAAACAAAAATATAAACGTGGTTTTTATTTATACGCTTAGTATTTGCGCACTAATAAACTCAAATTAACGGCCTGGCCTCGGAGGGATACCATTAGTCCTTGTTTCAGTTCGGCACAAATATATAACAAAGACAAGCCAAACTATTTTCAAAATGTTCACTCTGGTTTTGTGTTTTTTGATTATTTTCCAGTCAGTAGCAAAATGTTCTTAATTTTAACTATAAAAAAATTCAGCTTTTAGATTTTAGAACTGAACAAAAACACGTGTAGAGTTAAATTCAATAAAATATTTGTTTTGGAATTTGATGATCTAAATACTAATTGCGTATGAGCTAAACAAATATTTAGTGTTTTTTATTAAAATCTTAATAAGAAGTCAAACAAGTGTTTTATTTTAAATAGGTTGCCAAGTAGCAATAATTAGAAGTTTTTTCATAAATCCAAATTTTTATATTTTTAATCAGGCTAAAGTTCATTAAATTTCATTTTTATTAAATGATTTTTATGAAGAAAGGAATTTTACAACATGAAATTAATTAAAATTTTTTGATAACACAGCGGAACAAAATGGAACTTTTTGTGTGTTGATTGGAAGTTCGCTGCAATGTTTTACTTATGTGAAGTCGCTGATTTCAAATTTAATCTCCGTTTTTCTCTATCAGCTCGCATTTTTAAGTTACAGGTACTAACCAAATTTATTAATTTTTTACACGAAGCAATTTTCAGAATTCTTCCATATCACAAAAAAAGCAATGACTGAGTAATGGTTTAAAAAAAAAACTTCAATGATATCTCTGAAACTACTGCACAAATTTAAAAACAATGTAAGCACGGCTTAAAGATAATATTGCAAGTGAATTTTGTTTTTTTTTGGTCCACCGTTTTCAAGTTATTGTAATATATGTTGGAAGTGTCTTAATTTTCGACATAACGGTGTATCTCGAACTGATAGAAAAAAACTAAGTGCAGATAACCTTAAAAACAACATTCAGTTCTTAATTAACAAAAACCTGGTTTCCTTGTGTAATATTTCATTTTTGACTGACCTGGGAATCAAACCCAGGTTGCCCTGACATGTTGCGATAGTAACCACACTATCTCTTCGGAGAAGTTTGCCGTTTAACACTCCCCGTAGCCAAATATGTAATTGTTAAAAAATGATTTTTATTTAAATTATTTTAATACCCTCCACCGCAATAAGTTGTGATGAGTGTATACTAAAGCTACGGTCACACTTATCAAATATTTGATCAAATAAGCGTAACCCCTACTTTTGTTAATAGTTAGTGAGATTTAAAATGGTCTTAATATTACAAAATAAACTAATTATACTACTAGACATAGCAAAAAACTGTTTTTTGTAAGATGTGGTATTTTAATCAAAATAAATATTGATATTAAGCGAAATGATTTTTTAGTTTGGTTGTTGGTCCCGTTTTTTTCGTCAAATATTTGATAAGTCTGACCGTAGCTTAAGTTTGTCATTCCGTGTGAAACTTTTTTATTATTCATCTCAGACCCCATAAAGTATATATATTCTGGCTCCTTGAGTAATTCTAAGTCGATTAAGCCAAATCAAAATGTGGAACCAGCACTTTAAAAAATTGATAATTTTGCTACAAAAACTAACATAAATGATATGAAATTTTGCAAATGTTCGTTATTCGACTGGAAATCACATTGTGAAATTTCATGAAGATCGGTCCATAATTTACCCAAGGCCCCATATAAACCCTACTCCCGGAAAACAGCCAATTTTAATGCTGATGTCTGTTTTTATAAAGATAAATTAATAATAAATAGACATCATATATATATCACTCCTAAAATATTCAAACTGTCGGTGAAGGGTATCAAAAATTCGGCATTGCCGAATATAACACTCTTACTCGTTTTTTTTTCTTAATTTATTTATTTTAATGAGTAAAATACTAATCAAATATACAAAATAATTTTGATGTTTAAAAAAAGTAGAAATTCTTTATTTATATTTAAAACAAATTTATACATTTTATCAAAGTTTTTTTTTTTTTTTTTTCTTGGGATTTAAAAAATTATTTAAAAAGGTTCCGTTTAAATGTGCTAAATTCCCATTTCATCCTATTGATAAACTGAAATTTATTGATGATTGGATAAGCTATTCCTCTGAGCATTTTACTGGTTGCTTAGGCCAGATCGTCAGGAAACTTCATCCAAACATTTTGGTAAAACTAAAGATATTTAACCAAATAAAACTGTTAAGCGAATAAGAATTATAAGCCCCAGTTTCACTTGTAACAATATCAAAGCTTAAACAAAAACAACAACAATAAACAGGGAGTTTATCTTTTCTTACAGTCCCCACTGCAATTGATTGGAATTCTTCCAACATTAATTGTAGTTGTAAGCAGGTTAAGAAAAAAAGATAATGAAAATAAAAACAACTTGCAAAAGCATGTTGCCAGTTAAGTTTTTTTAGGACGTGCACTTGCCATTTTATTTTCAAAATAATTTCTGGGAATAATTTTTATTCTTGATAAAAGCACTGAAATTTATTGTTGATGGGATAAGCTGTTGCTATGCGCTTTTCACTGGTTGCTCAGGCCAGCTCGTCAGGAAATTTCATCCAAAAACATTTTAGAAAAACTAAAGATATTATACAAATAAAACTGTTAAGCGAATAAGAATTATAAGCCCCAGTTTCACTTGTAACAATATCAAAGCTTAAACAAAAACAACAACAATAAACAGTGAGTTTAGCTTTTCTTTTTAATTTTTATTTATTTTCATAACATTTTTTTTTTTTTTTGAATGCATAGGATATTTAAAACAAAAATATAAACGTGGTTTTTATTTATACGCTTAGTATTTGCGCACTAATAAACTCAAATTAACGGCCTGGCCTCGGAGGGATACCATTAGTCCTTGTTTCAGTTCGGCACAAATATATAACAAAGACAAGCCAAACTATTTTCAAAATGTTCACTCTGGTTTTGTGTTTTTTGATTATTTTCCAGTCAGTAGCAAAATGTTCTTAATTTGAACTATAAAAAAATTCAGCTTTTAGATTTTAGAACTGAACAAAAACACGTGTAGAGTTAAATTCAATCAAATATTTGTTTTGGAATTTGATGATCTAAATACTAAATGCGTATGAGCTAAACAAATATTTAGTGTTTTTTATTAAAATCTTAATAAGAAGTCGAACAAGTGTTTTATTTTAAATAGGTTGCCAAGTAGCAATAATTAAAAGTTTTTTCATCGATCCAAATTTTTATATTTTTAATCAGGCTAAAGTGCATTAAATTTAATTTTTATTAAATGATTTTTATGAAGAAAGGAATTTTACAACATGAAATTAATTAAAATTTATTGATAACACAGCGGAACAAAATGGAACTTTTTTGTGTTGATTGGAAGTTCGCTGCAATGTTTTACTTATGTGAAGTCGCTGATCTCAAATTTAATCTCCGTTTTTCTCTATCAGCTCGCATTTTTAAGTTACAGGTACTAACCAAATTTATTACTTTTTTACACGAAGCGATTTTCAGAATTCTTCCATATCACAAAAAAAGCAATGGCTGAGTAATGGTTTTTTAAAAAAACTTCAATGATATCCCTGAAACTACTGCACAAATTTAAAAACAATGTAAGCACGGCTTAAAGATAATATTGCAAGCGAATTTTGTTTTTTTTATAATTGAATATGGTGCACCGTTTTCAAGTTATTGCAATATATGTAGTGGAAGTGTCTTAATTTTCGACATAACGGTGTATCTCGAGCTGATAGAAAAAAACTTAGTGCAGATTTGAATTCAGCGTCCCAAATAACCTGAAAAACAACATTCAGTTCTTAATCAATGAAAACCTGGTTTCCTTGTGTAATATTTCATTCTTGACTGACCTGGGAATCAAACCCAGGGGCCAGATTCTGGCATTCGTGATCGAGTACTTTCTCGATTCGAAAGCAATTTAATATCTAATTATTTCAGTCAATACTGAACGAATTGGAAATATTTTTTCGTTATTGTAAAGCATTCATTTGAGTTTCACAATACTGAAAAAATAATTTTGATTCGTTCAGTATTGACTGAAATAAAATTGCTTTCGAATCGAGAAAGTACTCGATCACGAATGCGAGAATTAGGCCCGAGGTGTCCCTGACATGTTAAGATAGTAACCACACTATCTCTCCAGAGGGGTTTGCCGTTTAATACTCACCGCCATTGACGACGGAAAAGATGAAAAGTATTTGGACAAATTAGTAGCGAAATATGTAATTGTTAACGAATGATTTTTATTTAATTAAATTTTATTTTTTATATTGTTACGTTACTGCCTTTCAATAACTTTTTGGTATATTTCCTTTATAATAAACCGTTCCGAGTTCGTTGATTACAATTCAAATAAAATAAACACAACACTTTAATTTATAACACTTATATATTAAGAACTTAGTCACTTTCACAATCATAATTTACAGCTTTTATTAACAACTCACTGTTGTGATCAACATATTTCAATGTTTATAATTTTCTCCGCGTGATGCGTTTCAACTTGACACAGGCTGAACTTAGAATCATCTTATGCCATCTCTTGCGATTCTATTTATAATCTAGCCCAGACGGGCAAGTGACCATTGATCTACATATTTTGTTAATTAAATTTATGCATAATCTATTGTCCATAATCTATATGACTGAATTAATTGAGTTTTTATGCATCATAAACTAAGGCATACTTTAAGGTGTTGCAATAAATTAAGTTATCTTATTACGAAAATTCCAGTTTTTACAGTTAGTCTAAATTTACACGTTTCATCTTTTGATGCTCAACTTTTTTTCAATTCCCTTTTAAAGATGCCAATATAATCACACGCAGCAATCGGTTTCAACTTTTTTCGGTTCAAAACAACAACAATTTTATTTAGAGCGAATCAAAGAGAGAAAAAAAAGAAAAAAATTACATGCAGCCATTGTTGTGCATATATCAACGAATAAAAACACAAAGCGTACTGACCGAGTACAGACATCTCCGTACTAACCCCCTTTCTTCTTTCTTCTCTCACCAAAAGCATAAGAGTTGAGCATCAAAAGATGAAACGTGTGAAAGCAGACTTATGCACAACAATTTTAAAATTACATCTGTACATTGATTTTTATACTGAAAGTGTGCATAACTAATACAATAAAAATTTAAACTAATAAAATAACTAACTAATACTAAATAACTTATTAATACAAGATAACTACATAATAATTTAATCTAACTCTTAACTAAAGTTACCTTCGTAGCAATATGTTAGTTACATTGGCTTGTATTTTAAATTTCTTTTATTTATTTATATTGTTATTATCATCTATATACAGTCAAAGACTAAATTTTTAATGCACACAAAATGTTTGGAGTTTAAGGAAAACCAAAGCTTTTCCGAAAAAAAAACAAGTAAGAGTGCTTTATTCGACTGGGCCGAATTTTCATACCCTCCACCGACAGTTAGAATATTTAGGCGTGGGCACCATATAGGTCTATACATTATTTATTAATCAAATAGAATGCGAGAATTACTTATTTCTTTTTCATAAACTATTTTTAATTATATTAACCATTTATAAAGAATCACTATCCAGTGTGACACAATGAATGCTGATGAAGGCCGTAGCGGGCTAGAAAATGCGTTTTACATTCTGCTAGTGTCTGATAATTGTTAAATTTTGTGTAGATACTTAAATTCCGCCATTGCTAACCAAAGTACAGCTAAAGTAAAAAACATGTAATATAAAGACACTAGATATTCTTTCAGTGACTAGAGTCATTCCTAAGTATAAGTACGTATCTATAGCTTCAATGTTAACCAAAGGTTGGCTAAAGCTTAAAGTATGTGAAATATTGTGGGAACAAGACTATTGTTAAAAGCTTTATAAACTGAAATTTTACTCATAGAACAGCTTTATGAAAGAACCTAAATTTCCAAAAAAATATACTGCGTATTTGATTAACTCCTTAACTTTTAAGAAAAACACTTGTACAAAAAACGAAATATTTGTTTAACTCATTCGCGTTTAGCATTTAATTCATCAATATATTTGTTAATTTAGCTCTACACGTGTTTTTGTTCAGTTCTAAAACAATGGAAACGATTTAAAGTTTACTTTAACCCTTCGATGTTCACAACCTTAGTTCCACTAAGTGCACCACATGGTCTGGCCAGACCACGATTGAAAACCCCAGCCAATCAAGTAAACTAAACAAAATTTCGTACTTATTTTGTATTAATTTAAAATAAATCAGTCAGTTTTAATAAAATTTAAAAAATATTTTAATTATTTTGCTTAACAATCATTGCAAATATACGTTTTTGTCTTTCTACCATGTTGAAGGCATATACATATGTACCTTTGTTGCAGTTACCGCAGCAAAAATGATTTTTTCTCTGAGCTTTGATTGTGGTTTTACAAATAACGCACAACGGACGGTCATAAGTTGAACTTGACGGGTACGGTACCGCTTGCAGTGAGTATTTTCGTCCTGTAATGTATTTTAAAGGTACCTGTGGTCCAGCCAGGCCATGAGGTGCACTTAGCGAGCTTTTTCTTGTGGGATGGTTTTTGTGCCCTGAATGTGATCTAAATGATTACAAATTTGTTTTATTCGATTCAGGACAACTTACTTGCAGAATTCATAGCCTTCGATTCCTAAAACTATTGCTACATAAAAATATATTGCATATGAAAGTCAAATATGATCTGGCTAGTACATGGACAACTAAGGGTAAAGAGTTCATCAAGTAACATTTTGAACTGATTGGACTAGATCGAAAACAGACAAAAATAAAATGAAAATGATAAAAATTGTTTGGCTTATCTTTCTTATTTATTTGAGCAAACCTAGTTAAAGCCATCGGCGGATGAAAATGAGAATAATTTGTACATTTTCTTAGTTATATTACTTTAAAATTATGAAATTAAGAAAAAAGACAACTAGGGAAATTTTTATATAATTATTAAGGGATATGACTATAAATTTAAAGATTTATATAACGTGTTTATGATTTATATAATGTGTTTAAGGCAATTACCCGAATTGGGTAACTAAGCGTATGGCAGTTCAACGTGGATTTTTGTTTGAAAAAAAAAATAGAAGAAATAAAACGGGGATTTCAAAGTCAAGGTAAAAAACAGTGAAAGGCATTACTTGCTGGGGTAATCAGCCGGGTTATACTGTAGTTTAAATCTATTCGTCCTTAATGTATTTATTAAATTAATTTGAATTATTTAAGATTACAAAAAAGTAACTTGCAGCAGTTTTGACTTGATATAAAAGTTTGAGCGATTTTTATGACTTTCCTAAAATATTTTAGGTACTGGGTACGAAAGCTGTGAATATACTCTAACAAAATCTGCTAAAGGTTTTTAGGTTTACATTGAAATCTCACATGTCTAATACTGATAATTTAAGTAGTTGGAAGAGAGCTACAAAATATTTAATTAGTATTTTATATGCTGATGCTACAAATCTTAAAAGTGGCGTTCAAAACATTTACCACTATTTAGTAACTTTTTTTAAGAAGTTCTGTAAACAGATTAAAACTCTATTTCAATAAATCAAAACCTACACTCACAATATTATTACATTAACGGACTGTAGTTTATTTAAGAAATATTCCGTTCAGTCATTTTTAAATAAATAAACATTTAAAATTTCAAGCAAATTTATTTTTAACTGATTCTAACAGTTATTCAAAAAACTAAGTGCATATTAATACGGATTTTCAGTTGCAGTTAATATTGTCCGTTGATTGAGTTAAATTCTTCTTTATGTTAAAGTAAATAAAAATGTAATTTAAAGCAACGAAAAGTTCCTTTAATTTTTACTGTCAAAAATTCAACCGCGAATTCCGTAAAAACAAATCAATAATCAGTTATCTTATATAAATTAATTGTCAAAAAATTAACTACATATTCCGTAAAAACAAATAAATATGCAGTTATTTTATAAAATTTTACTGTCAAAAATTCAACACCATATTCAGTAAAAACAATTAAATATTCAGTTATTTTATATAATTTTACTACCAAAAATTAATTTTTAGTTATCTATAAAAAATGAATTGCTTTTTTTGTGTAAGCAATTCCCATTTTCTATTTGTTAAAATTATTTAGTTAAATACATCAAATTTTAAAAGTAAAATAATTGCGAAGCCATATCGGTCTTGCTGCTGGTGTCTTATAATTGAGAGTTCTTCTGTAAACAACGTGGTCAGTACAACAAAAGTAAAACAAACGTGTGTAACTGGGTAAGTAAATAAAAATATTCTCCCTCTCTCGCTTATAAGAAAAACAAGCGGGCAGGTGTCTGTCAGGTATTTTTTAGAAATTCGGCTCTTTTGTGGAGTAAACGAAAATTTAATAAAATAACTGAATATTTAATTGTTTTTACTGAATATGGGGTCAATTTTTTGACAGTAAAATTTTAATAAATAACTGAATATTTAATCGTTTTTACTGAATATGGTGTTGAATTTTTGACAGTAAAATTTTACAAAATAACTGAATATTTATTTGATTTTACGGAATATGCTGTTGAATTTTTGACAGTAAAAATTAAATGAGCTTTTTGTTAAAAATAAATGAAAAATAGGTAGACCGGTTTTTAATTAAACTTTCATTTATTTTATATTACAATTTCAGTTAATTTTACGTACAGAATATTGTGAGTGTATGAAACAATGACTTTTAACATACATACATATATTAATACTTATGCAATAAATTTTAATTTATGTTTTTGCTTTTACAAAAGTTTGCGTGACTTTCAACATATTTTTGCACGTTCTTAGCATAATGTACAAAAACAGGAGTAAAAAACACTTTTTAAGTTCTAATTTTTGTTTTCTAAGTTCATAAAATTTCGTATTTTTTAAAGCAAGCCCTTTCTAACCCTTGAGTTTAATACAATTTTAAGAACATTAAAACAGGGTGGCATTAACTGCGCGGAAACAAAATTCTTTAATAATGTTTTGGTTATAACATAAGTAGTTAATTTAAAAAAAAAACGTTGAAAAAAATCAATTTTTTTAAATCAAGAGGCGTGTAACTTAATTCATTTGTATCTGATAAACACAGTATAAATATGGGGTGAAAGTGAAAAAACAAATCCCTGCAACAGCTTAATTCAAAAAATTTGTTCTCAAGATTGTTTGAGCTAGCTTTATAAACTGCAACTAACAACACACAGAAACAAATTGGTTGGGAAACGGTTGCAGTAATAAAATATTGATCAAGTAACGTGATTTATTATTGCAACTATTAAAAATGTATAGTTCTAACTGATTTTTAATTCTTTTGATTATTAAAACGTTGTTCCAACTGAAATATGATTCCTTCAATTCTTTTAATAGTTGTGATAACAAATTTAATTTAGTTCTAAAAATTAGTACAAATGGTTAGAATCACAACCGAATTTAATACAGGGCAATACTGAATATTTGTCATTGCAATCAATAATTTGCTTTCGTCAATAAATTTTGTAATATAAATGTTTATTCATTTATTGCAGCTTATTATTGATTGTTGGAATAGTTTCAATTCGAGTACAACAAATGAAAATATAATTATTCGGAATTCACAACCAAAAAAAAGTTAAAAGCCCCAATTGCTTACTAAATTTTCTGTCAAAACATTTGATAGATTAAAATAATTTTTAATTTTATATTTTAAAATTATCTTTGCGGTAAAAAATGGAAAATGTGCAAAAACTTAATAAATAGGGGTAAGTAATTTACGTATTCTTATATGTATGTATTTATGTATTATTTTTTTTATACCCTGCAAATTATATTGGACTACTTGATCCATTTTGGCGGCATGAAATAACTCCCCATGAAATAACTCCCCAAAAAAAAATGAAATTACTCCCCAAAAAAATATACAGGAAACAACAACAACGTTTTTTGGGGACTTATTTCATTTTTTTAGGGACTTATTTCATTATTTATTTTAGGGAGTTATTTCATATGAAATAACTCCCAAAATTTTTGTGGACTTATTTCATTTTCAAAATTAGTTAAAACTTGTAAAAAATTAAAATATGTCCTGAAATGAAATAAATCCCCAAAAAGTATTCAAAACATCCAATCAATTCAAAATAGGGGGGGGTACTTTTTTACCATGGGAGATAAGGCCATGATGGCTTTATTGCTATAATGTCATATTTAAAATTTTGCGAAATGAGAGATATAGCCATATTTTTTTTCGCAAATGAGAGATAAAGCCATATTTTTTCAGAATATTGTTATGCATGGTGTAAACATTCTGTAAAAGGGAAAATCCTTAGTTATCATTGAAAAACATTTTTTATTCTTGTGACGCACGCAGAAAAACTTTATTCAGCGAAGCCACCTGCCGTGTCCTACTGGAGGAAAAAACCCCTAAGCGCGGCCGCAGGCCGCCACGCAGAAAAACTTTAGTATGCGAAGCCAGATTTCAATACTTGACTTTAGTGTTTCCGGAAGTGAAAACTATTAATCAATGTAAAATGCAAAAGTTCTTCAAAACTGAAATGAGAGATAAAGCCATTTTCTAATATCGCTAATGCTAGCTTAGGCCATGATGGCTTTATCTCCCATTCAAATGAACAAAAAAAATAAGACTTTATCTCCCTTTTGAATGAGAGATAAAGCCATCATGGCCTTATCTCCCATGGTTTTAAAGCACCCCACCCATGCGTAACCATATTCTGGAAAATTATGGCTTTGCCTCTCATTTGGGGAAAAAAATATGGCTCTCACTTCGCAAAATTGAGCAATAAAACCATCATGGCCTTACCTCCCATGGTAAAAAAGCACCCCCCCCTATTTTGAATTGATTGGATGTTTTGAATACTTTTTGGGGATTTATTTCATTTCAGGAAATGGGGACTTATTTCCAATGAAATAACTCCCCAATTTTTGGGAATTTATTTCATTTTGATTTGGGGAGTTACTTCATTCCTTTGGGGACTTATTTCATTTCTGAATTGGGGACTTATTTCATTTTATTTTTGGGGAGTTATTTCGTGGGGAGTTATTTCATGCCGCCATCCATTTTGATCCTGGGCTGAACCAATGTAGTGCAAGTATGGACCATGTCATTATTAAAAAGAGTTTGCAGTGAAACGACATGTCTTCGTTTTTTAACGACATGTTTTCGGTTTGAAACGACTTCAAAGCTAATCCTCTGGAGTATACCATGGAGTAGTGTTTAGACTACTCCTTTGAAATGCAAGCTGGGTTATATGGTCCTGCCCTAGGACATCGTACTGTAAAATAAGCCATTTTTTCCATTCATTGGGGTTACCTTTAGACAAGTCCTTGCCCCTTATGGGCTACATTTCACCAGTTAAAAAAAATATATTGATAACGACAATCAAATCTCTTGTTATGAACACCAATTATGTGTTAATTCAGTTGCAGCTATCATATATTCGGGTATAAGCACAATTTTGTTTCTAATAATCATACTTACAACTAACAATATCTGTGACTGATAGTGTACTAAAATTCAAATGTTGCTATCAAAACTATTATGCTAAGCAACGAAATTTTCAGTAATTGGAACCGAATTGTGTGATAGTACATGCAACCGACGAAATTCGATTGGCGACAAATTCGGTTGTGATCACGAAGCTGTTTTCTCTGTGAAGGCGGTGGCAATGCTATAAAATTCCAGAAACAACAGAGATTTTTTCATCGCATTAGTGTTTACGATTGAAACTTTATCCACCATATCTAACAAAACTTTGTAAAACCAAAACCAATTGTTGCAAAAGGTCAAACTCTGCCTCTACTTTGTAGTAAATTCGCCATGGGTTAACTTATTTATTAAAACGGTTTCATAACTCGAAATATATGTCTAATATTTCTTTATAATTAGGACAGTGTTAATTTTATATTGAAACAAGTAAGATGCTATATTCCTATACCCTTCACCACGGTGCAATAAGAGCTGAAATGTATATAAATACCGTTATTTATATATAAATAAATTTATTTTGTACCACGCCCACTTGTCCAATCCCGCTCACATTTTGTCGGATGTTGTGTATTGATAACCCAGCTATGTTTACCAAATTTGGATAGTCTTGCTTTTACCGTACTTAGATATAAGTCAATTTTTTTTTGTGCCACGCCCACTTATCCCTCTCCGACTTCTGCTCATATTTTGGCGGATGTTGTCTATTAATAACCAAGATGCTTCTACCTTATTTGGAAACTTTAGCTCTTTCCGTTCTCCAGATGTACAGAAACCGATGTCTTAGTATGTAAAGTGTCACGCCCATTTTACCAATCCTGCCCACATTGTATCGAATGTTGTGTATTGATAACTAAGATATTAGCACCTTATTTGGCTATTTTTGCTCAGTGGTTGTCGTTGTTATGTGCTCATATCGCAGCAATTTGATATACTACTTATTATAAAGGGTGGTCCAACCATAAAGCACGATGGTAATTGTAAGTCACACCTTAACGTAAATATTTTTGCCCAACTTAATTTGTCGTTTCTTTGTTGCAGTGTTTGACAAATTCAAACATGGCGAGGTACACAATTGAGCAGTGCGTTAATGATTGGTTGAACAGACAGAAATTAATGGTGACTTAACAAACCAATGGCTCTTTTGCGTGATAAATTCAATGCCCGCGTTATCTCACTTCATGGAGATGTTAATTGGCCGCCACGACAATGTCATTTGACACCGTTGGACTTCTTTCTTTGGGGATATTAAAAAAGCCAAGAACAATTCAAGAGCTAAGGGATGAAAGAATTTAGCACAGGAACGACACTGAACCTCAATATTGTCTCAGAGTTATTGAAAGAATAGACCATCGGATAGAGGTATGCCACCGAAGCCGTGGCAAGCATTTGGCCGATATTTTGGTTTATTCATACATCCTTCTATCATAGTAAAAAATATTAAGATAATTCTCGGAAAACTTTTTGTTTTATTAACAATTAAAATCGTGCGTCTTGGCGCATCCACGTGTTTTGGGTCTTCCACGTACTCTGGTGCCTTGCAGGTTCCACTGAAGAGTTTTTCTACAGATTTCGCTTAAATGTTTCCGTAGCGTGTACCTAATTCATTTTCCCCTCCTTCTTTTAATTGCTAGATGTATCGGTGTTTGCTTACATTTATTCCATGTTCGTTCTGCCACCAGATCTTTCTTTCTAAGATAGTAGTTGACAAACTTTTGAAGCCACACACGCAGAGAAAAAATATGGTTGGGCATGGTTACGGCAACAACACTATGTTTAATGTAACAATATATTGTTGTCGTACACAAATAATTGTTATTTTTATTTAATATCAACAATATTATAGTAAATGTAAACATATCAATGTTTATCGCAATTATGAATTTGAGTATTGTTGACCGAAAAATAATTATTTTTCTAACAACTTAATTATGATAACTTTCTAAACATATTATATTTTTCACAACCATATCATGATATTTAAGAGCCATAACATGATAACTTTCTATACATTTATCATATTATGTTAAAGATGCAATCAAACTATTTTTACTCTAATCATATTATGTTAGCGCCATTTGTAAAATAATTTTGAAGAAGTTGTGTCGTTTTTTTTATTTGTGAGCGGTTAAAAAATTAAAAGATAAAATTCCATAAAAAAAATAAGTTTAAAGAAATTAAAAAATTAAAATATTAGCGGAGTTCATTCAAGTATTAGTGATGTAATAGTGCAAATGCAAAATATCATAGTTTTTTGTAAAATCCAACAACAACACACACAGAGATTTCGTTATATTTTATAAAAGTGCTACGATATTTCTGTGGTTTTCATGGGCAACCGCGTATGTCTTAAAACAAATTGTTCAGGAAAGCCGAAAACCCATTCTAGATACTAGAAACTAGAAACTATGGGCTAGGTATTGCACATTTTAAACTTTGTCATTACGTTACAAAACGGAATTGATCCATCTTTTTTCAAAAAATATAAAGAGCGTTCAAAATTAGGCAATATGGCATCAACATCTTAAAATCAAAAAAATAGACACACGCGGTTGCCCATGAAAACCACAGATTTTTCATTTGCTCTTTTGCAAGCCTTATATTGAACTCCGCTATTTCATTAACATTAAGAAAAATTGTAAAAAGCCACAAAATAAAAAACCGATTCAAAAATATTTAAATTTATTTTGAATTTTTATGACAGCTATGAAAGGTGCTGTATCTAGGCTTGCCATTTCTATTTTGAGAAAAAGAGGACGCCAGCATAAAAAATGTAGGACATTTGTTCGAAAAAAGAGGACACTTTTAAACAACCTAATATTAATAAAATTAACGACGGCATAAAAATTAACAACCAAAATTTGTTTGTACACAAAAACTTAATTTGGGTAATTCCATCTCAAGTCGACCAAGAGTGGGACTCGACCCCTTTCCATTTGAATGTAATTTAGCGAGAGGGTTTATTTGATCCCATAAAGAACATATATCAACGAAAAACAATTTTTTAATTTTTTTTTTAAAGTTATGTCATATTCAAATTGTCATAACTTCGACGAATAAGCCGAATGTGTTGAGTTTATTCTTTTAATATCTCGAAAACTACTTTACATACGAAGATGATTTTTGTCAGTTTAAAGAGAATACTAGAGGCTAGAATAAATATATTGAAAAAAATGTCTATGCAAAATATTACATTTTAAAAATGGACTAATTCAAAACCCTATTTTTTTGCTGAATTTTTTTTATATAATACTTCAAACTGTTTTTTAAAAATCCTAAAACTTTGAAGGATGTGCTTTTTTTAAGATATGATTTTCTTTTTTTTCCAAAAGTAATCTTAAAATAAAATTTTAATATAATCATTTGAGCAAAAGTAACGACATTGATAAGGTTGCTTTTGCTTATTTGTTGCATTTTTTAGGGAGCTCCATTTTGGGCACATTCAAAGAAAATTACTCTTTTTGTCACGTTACGTACCCAAAAATTAAATCATACCTATCTTAAAAAAAAACCGTGCATCTAAATCTTTTTTTTTAATGAATTTTGTGAACTGTGATTTAAAGTTTAAATGCAGGAACAAATTTTCAATAAAGGTGTAAAAAGCCGGACAACCCCGGACACTTGATGAAAAAGAAGTAGGACTGCCCCGGATACCCAAAAAAAGAGGACGGTGTCCGGGGAAAAGAGGACGGATGGCAACCCTAGCTGTATCATAATATGATTGCTTCTAAATTTATTATGATTAACATGACGATAATATGATTACTTCTTAGCTTATTATGATTAACATGACAATAATATGATTAATTTCTTAGCTTATTATGATTAACATGACAATAATTTGATTACTTCTTAACTTAGTATGATTAACAGAATTATAATATGATTAAGGGAAAAATATTATGATGACATATTACGAGTATATTGAGTCATAATATGTTTCAATAATAATCTTAATATGGTGACTACAATCATAATTCTTATCATAATATGTTGCTCTTAGAATATGTTTACCACAACCATGTTTTTTCTTTGCGTGCAGTTAAAGGTTAAAAACATATTATTGCTTGCTTTCTTTATTCATTTTATAACTTTATAATTTAACCAACTTTTATCACGAATTAACTTTATTTCTCCCTAAATATTGAATGGCTTAATGAGTTTATTAGTCATAAGTTTTTGGAAATTTTTATTATTTGTTGTTTATCATATTGTATTTCAAAACTAAAAACACTTATTGAGTGTAAGTCTCCATTAAAGTCAGAAAATAAAGAAAACTTTTGTCAAACATGTTCATTTAAATGGGAGAAGAAGGCCAACAAGTTTTTGATTTTTTTACTTTATATTTCAAACAATGGCAGTATATAAAGAAAGGTGCTAACAGTAAGACCAAGGGCCATATTTTTTACATTCACTTAACTGAAATAGACAAAAACAAAAAAATATGTAGTACTTTTTCTATTTGAGACTAATAAACTGAAAAGTTTTATTTTTTTTTTCTAGAAAAGTTATAAAAAAATTTAAAATCAATAAAATTAAAAACAAAATGACATTAAGGTAATAAAGGTGAAAAGACTATCAACTATATCGTCTATATGGCTTTTAGTTTTAATTGGCGGGCTTATTTATATTTTTAGAAGTACCCACTTCTAATTTTCCAAGTAAATTGGTTTCAATCAAGGTATATTTACACAAGGTAAACTCGTTGGCCCATATGTTTGTCAGCTGTTTAAATTGTTGGAACCCCAACGTCAAATTGCGTGTATATGAGCCAAAATTTGTACATGTGTGCGTTAAATTGTTTTTGTTTTATATGAAGACAATTTTGACAACATGGTTCTTTTTATAGAGCAGCATGTCTACACTCCCAAATGAGTCTACCTTGGGTTTCAATTTATATTATTTTTTCTTAAATTTTTCTCCGTATTCATAAACTATTATTAAAGTTTACAAACGCTTATTAAGTTAAATTTTCAGAGGAAATTTGTTTTGGAAACCTGCATTAAATTAAAAATATTTTTATGAATGCGACAGTCAACTTCATAAAATTAAGGTTTTTTTTACACTTTTTCTTACTTCCTTTAAGTGTTTGTCCGTGTTGTCCGGACAAAAGCATTTTTTAAAGTGTTTTCGGTAGTACTATTCTCTTATTTCGTAAATCAACGTGTGTAATTAGTTTTAAAAGGTGATTGTCCTTTAGTCTAGGTTTACACCATGTAAGTTTTCTTTCAGAAAGTCTGAGTTTGTTGGATATGGGGGGGGGAGTAAAGTGGCATACTCTCTTCCCCTGTCACCAATTAACTCAGACTTTCGGAAAGAAAACTTTCATAGTGTGAGCCTAGACTTAGTGACGTATTTTATTTTTCAAGATTTTATGTTAATAATTGAAGCACAGCCGCTAATAACGTTTTAAGTTACAAAATAATTATTTTTCAGGAGAGCAAAATAACGTTTTTAACATGCAAGGTGCTGATTTTGGGTGATTTAAGGTTTAAACAGTGTAAGAGAGTAATGTTCAGGGTTATCAGCAAAAAAACAAATTTTGCAAAAAGTGGCTTTTACAACGTTATTCGCGGCTTTGATTCAATTGATAAAAAAAAGATAATCACTTAAGCCTATAGTACACGGAATGTAAAAAGTCACATGCGCATGTGGTTCTGACGTAATTTTGTCGTCATCACACAACACGAACTTGCTATTGTGGCCTTGTAGTGGCGTCAAAATTACGTCAGAACCACATGCACATGTGGCTTTTTACATTCCGTGTACTATAGGCTTAACAATTTAATTTCAGAAACAATAATTTTGTATGAAAAAATACCCCTTTAAATTATCCTGCAGGAGCGATAAGAAACCTAATAAAAAGACAAATTTTGAGATTCAAGTCCCTCTTTTACAGTTAATATCAATAATTCATACTTTATTAATGACACCATCAGAAATTTCTTTTGTTTTTATCACAATATTTCGCTTTTTATTAAGTTTCTTATCACTTCTGAAAATTTGTTAAAATCACGATAGGCCCTTTAATATTTTATATGACAATATGAAATTTCCCACAATCCAAGGTAAATTCATAACGGCTAGACTCGGCCAAATTCGCTCTGAAAACATCTACTTTATTTATCAAAATCAGTTGTTTCATCAAACGCCAAGCCCATGGCAAATTGGAAAAATGACCAACTAACAAGACAAATAGATCAAAATACACAGAGCAAAAAAATTGTCAATTAATTGCTCAAGTTCACATGTAATGAATTCGCCTCAACACAATCATGACGCCAACGAAATTCGTCAAACGCGGCTGACTCTGCATTGAATTAATTTATATTTCTTAAGCCGATAAATGATAAACAAATCAGTAAGAGGTACATAAATTAAATATCAATTGGCTTAAGTTTTCACGTGATTTAGTAAATAGGGTCACTATTTTCTTAATGTGATTCTTTTTTTATTTAAAATAATTTTTCATAAACATAGAAAATGTTTTCAGTTATGTTTTTGTTAATATTTAATTTTTAAGTTTTTTTGTTAGGTAGAAGGGCACAACTACTCTTTCTCACTTTGCACAAACAGTAAACATGTTTCTAAATTATAACAGCTGTTATTTTTTCGTAATTTTTCTGCATCATACGACGAATCCACACAGCAAATTTCTTATGATTAATTCATCGTATTTGGCAAAACTCGTTTTTCGTTCAAGCTATGCTCCCATCATCAAGCTGTGTGTTTATCGTAAAAGTATGTTCTATATATCAAAAAGTGAGACGTCCATATTAGTCTTGGGCTTAATCGTTCATTAAGGTGACCGGTCATTATCGTTCAGTTAAAAAAAATGAACTAGTTCGTTCTTTTCGTTCACCCGGTCTTTTGTGTCAGTCGGTCTTTTGTGTCAGTTGGCATTTTGTGTCACTTGGTCTTTTGTGTCTTTCGTTCAGTCATTCACAATTGATTGAATACGGCAATGTGTTAAAAGAAACAAGTATAGCATACTTGTATGATGTACACTCAAAATATTATGTAGGTAAATTCAAAAGAATATTAAGTTTGAATAACTGAAAATTTAATAAGAAAATAAAGGAATTTTAGGGCTATTTTTAATGTTTATTTTAAAACGGAGAAATTCTTTAAAAATTAATTAATTTTTCTGTTATTTTATATTTAAAATATACAAACTACAAAAAATACATTCAAAGTTTTTTTCAGTTAATTTAAATTACATACTAAGAAAGCTAAAACAGTATTTTTATCTGTCATTATTACCTACCAAATCAGCGAAACATTTTTGTTTTTTATTTATGTGCACATGTATGTGCGTATGTAATACTGGGTACACACAATGCAATGCATTTACGCAATCTAGCAAATTAAATTCATTTTCATTCATTTTTCATTCATTCCAGATTGCATCAACATCAAAACGTATTGATATTTTGAGATTGCATTGATGTAGATTGCATGTAGATTGCAAACCAGATTGTGTACCCAGCATAAATAATAAAATAATTTAAAATAACTTTGCAGTTAAGCATTTCAGTTTTATTTTATGCATAAAAAATAACTGAACATATTTGTTTTTGGAACAACATGTAGAAACAGTTAAAGAATTAGTTTAATTATAAAATAACAAAATTTTCATTAATTTTAAACTTTACGGAAAATGATTTTAGTAAATTACACTCAGTTACTGTACAAATTTTTGAGTGTACCCAAGAATAGAAAACAATAAACGCAAATCAAATTCGCAGTTGTTTTTCGTTTACTAAACAACTGATTAAAAAGAAACAATACTTTTATAGTGTTTATGTTATACCAATATACTATACTTGTTTCTTTTAACACATTGCCAGTGGCAATCTGCCACATTGTTTTAAAAATTTCATAGTACAATCTAGGCTGCCATATGTAGTGATTTCTCGCTAAACGTGGCGATTTCAATACTTTTTTGGTGTTCTTAATTTCTATTTGCTTAGGTAACTTTATTTACCTGGGGTTTACACGTGAAAGTACTTTCGTGCAAGTAGACTATAGGTATTATCAACGAAAAATTTAAAAAACAGCCGATTGGCTGAAAGTACAAAAATTATGTGTGTGTGTTAGTAAAAAAGTGTGAGTGTATTGCAACTTTTAAGAAATTTACTTTCATGTGTAAATGCTAGGTTAAAGAGAAAAAACAACATTTTTTGTGAGGGCTTATTCAAAGTAAGACGTTGTAATAAGTCCGAAGTTTTTTCATATATGTCGTTACCTAACTACAGCAAATGTTGAGCGCAAGTTTTCAAAAATTTAAACAAAAATAATGTAAGAAAATAATTAAAAATTTAAAATTTATGTGGTATTTTAAGTACAGAAGACTTTTAAAAATAAACAAAAAATAACAGCGATTGCACAAACTTTTAGCTATCAGAAGAATATAAAAAAAAAATGAACAAATAGCAGATGTGATTATTAATATTCATATGAGTTATTTTTTCAAAAGATATGATAATATGAATTTAAATTTTTGTTTTTATTTTATAAAAATTAGAAGTAAAAAACCTTTAAAAAAAATTACTTAAAAACTTTTACTGCCTGTTTTTAGAACTTATACAGGTCTGTCACAGAAATCAATTCCGATCGAAAGTGATTTCGTTTTATATGAAGCAAAATCCGAAATCACTTCGACTTTCGATCAGAATTGATTTCTGTGACAGGCCTGATAATGTCATTAATCAATTTATATGATATAAAAGCATGTTGCTTGTCAATACATTTTAAATATGAAAGCTTGTCGCGAGATTTAAGTACTCGTATTTACTTCGTTTGAGAATTTTAATAGTTAAAATCAATCACATCAACTGTCAATTCCACCAAGTTCAGTTATAATTAACTATCAGCTATAACTGTCAAAAACATATTGTTAACTGGTAGTTAAAGTAAAAGTTAGTTGTAACTGAACTTGGTGAAATTGGGCGCAAGTTATTTAATTTACTTGTTTTTCTACACAAGTAAATCTCGCGACAAGCTTTAAATCATATAAATTGCGTAACGACGTTATAAGATGATAGTAAAAGTTTTCAAGTAAAATTATATTTTTTTCTTTTTAGAGCATTTAAATAAAAGATTGTTTTTTAAATATTTTTTACTTTTAATTTATTCCAAAACTCGCATTCCTATTCTCAGTAAGTCCTTTCAGTTAATACCCATATTGAAGGCAAGCATTAAAAACTTATTCCGTCATATTGGATTTAGAGGTTTAGAGTCACTTAATTTTTAGACTTATTCTCAGCAAGCCCTCCTATATAAGTCCACCATCTTGGGTGTTTTACCATGTTGGATTTAAAATAACTTTACACAGTTAACCATGCATTGTCATCCAAACTGAACGTGTTTACAAAAGTCATCTTAATCGATTCGAGGTATCTGCTTTAAAATTGAGTTGCAACATTTCACCCACAATTATATGTACATTGCAAGTTAAATAAAAGCTTTTAAAATTCATAAGTTATTTCTTATAAACTATTTTTTTATATATTAACAGTCTTATTCATAAACGAATGCTTAAGTAATATATACATTAAAAATAGGTTTTCCATTCTAATTTCGTGCTCTAAAACTTGACTAAGCCTTAATAAATAGAGCTATCGAATATCGAATTTGGTTATTTATTTAAAGGTCTTATTTGAAAAATAAATGAAATGTATAAAATTTTCTGCGCAAATGAAAAAATTAGCATTTGGCGGGTTTTATATTAAGAACAACTGGCAACGCTCATGTAAATTGTAGAAAAATTGTGAACAGCAGCCAGGAATGTCGGATTTATTTTGATCTTTTTTTGCCAAATTGATTGTCCAAAATCGCCAAAGCCTTTTTTGCGTTTTTGACAATATAAAATATATTTAAAAAATTTTTAAAAATACTTTCTATTAATTCTAAAAACTAAATGTCTTCATGATTGCTAAAATATGTCAAACATGGGAAAAAGTCGCCATGATATATATTCTGTTTAATTAAAGTAAAATGATTGGTGAAAACAAAAAAGGTACAATAGTTTACAATAGTCTAATTACAGCAGCAAAACGTTTTTTTTGTGGTTAGTATTAAAGAAATATTGGATATATATTTTAAACGCTATACACTTCACCGGAAAGGCAATTCTAACTGTTTTTTTTTTTAACAATGTATATGATTCAGTTTATTTAACATATCGTGTGAAGGTACAAAAGTAATATTTACATATATATTATTTATAACTCGTAATAACGTGTCAAGAAGTTTGTATTGCACTCTATTTTGAAGCCAAATTTTAGTGGAGTTAAGTTTTAAAAAGAACTCTTTCAACACAGACATTAGCAGTTGGAATTATGTGCACATAAAGACAGTAAAAGCAAGTTCTTTAAAATGGTACGTACCGGACGTGTCCTTATAGCTATTAACTTTTTTCAAAAACTGATTTTAATTAGATGGAATACCATCATTGAAATAGTCTTTAAAAATAACGAACGTTAAAGCAACTCGAACGTGATAAAGCTCTAATCACATTAAAATCGAGATAATTAACCATACATTGAAGTGATTTGTTAATCACTTCAGATTGAAATGATTACAACTAAATCACTTCATTAATCACATAGAATTCTCTGAACATACCTCAAACTAAGTATAACGTAGAATCGGCCAACATGAACGTGTACCACTGGCCACGATTTCTGCTTAATGTTTTATTTTTTTTCCTTAAATATTTTATAAATTTTCACAATTTCATCATTAATATGTTTAAAATAATCTTTTGATAACTTTATTAAAGTACTTTTATCCATTTTTAATACTTTAAAGAAATATAAATTTGATTGTTGGGGTTTTTTCTTAATCATCAGTCATCTTAATCATCTCAAATGTAATAACATTTTGCCTTATCGCCATATATTTTAAAAGCCGCCAAAAAAATCGCCATATCGCCCAATTGAAATTTAGCTCGCCAAGAAACTTGACAACCCTAATCGCATTATGAAAATGTGTAAAGCAAAGTGGCAATGAGTAAATGAAATAAGTATATTTTTCTAGCATCACATATACACCACAATAGTATTGTTGTTTCTTTTCAACCAGTTGTTCGGTAAGCAAGTGACCGACTGACAAAAAAGACCCAAGTGAGCGATTGAACGGAATTGAACGATGAAACTGAACGGCCGTTCATCGTTCATCTGACTGATCCGTTCAATTGAACTAGTTCGTTCATGACCGACACAACTCTAGTCCATATCACAGAGAACATAAAGGCGTCACAAGACAGAAAATATTGCGTTTTCACTGTCTTTTTCTTTAAAAGTTGGCTTTTTTGTTTTTACACATTTCCACTTTACTACAAAAAAAGCGCTTTCTTTCTCTTTATTCGAAAGCTGCCCTCGCAAATGATTTTGGCATTTTTCTAATGTCACTTTTTTCATCTCTATATGGTCTGTGGTCTTCATACATATAAAAATGTTGTCCGGAGTGAATCGACCTTTAAGTTGTAATGGGTGATTTTTTAAGAGCTATAGGAAAGTTAAAACAAAAACACATAAAATTCAGAAAAATTCATGAAATCTTTATTTGAATCGATAGTACGGTCCATATAATTTAATGTTTGAAGATTATTTCATGCAAATGTTGACCGTGACTGCGCCTCGAATGGTCCATCCGCTTAGTCCGATTTTGGCATACTCTTTCCAACATTTCGGCCGGTATCTCATGAATAAATGCTACAATGTTGTCTTCCAAAGCGGGCATATGTGTATAGACATGCGCTTTAACATAGCCCAACAAAAAATAGTCTAAAGGCGTTAAATCGCACGATCTAGGCGGCCAATTGACCGGTCCCGAAAGTGAAATAAAATGCTCACCGAACTCGCCTCCCAATAAGTCCATTGTTAAGCGTGCTGTATGGCATATGGCACCGTCTTGTTGAAACCACATGTCATGCAAGTCAAGCTCTTGCATTTTGGGCAAAAAAAAAAGTTGGATATCATCTCACGGTAGCGCTCACCATTCACAGTTACGTTACGATTCGCATCATCTTTGAAGAAGTACGGTCCAATGATGCCACCAGCCCATAAGCCGCACCAAACTGTGACTTTTTCTGGATGCATTGGTAGCTCTTGCAATGCTTCTGGCTGATCTTCACTCCAAAATCGACAATTCTGCTTATTAAGGTTGAGCCAAAAATGAGCTTCGTCGCAGAACACAATTTTTCGATAAAAAAGTGGATCGCATTTTGATAATAAAATTCAATAATTTGCAAGCGTTGTTCGTTTGTAAGACGATTCATGGTTAAATTATAGACCAAACTGAAGATGTTTGACAGTGAAACAAAACACGAGACGTGCGTCAGCTGTTTAAACCAGTGTTGCCAAAAAGATAATAGCTAAAAAATCACCCGATAAATATACCCATACCACAATGGCGTAGAGGGTCACAGCGGGAAAACTCAGAAGACCTTCTTGCTTCAGGCCTTTTTAAATGCCTGCTTAAAAGATTTTTTGATTCAATTACTATTCTTAGCTAACTGCTAAAGAAGGCCTCATAGAAGGCCTCGGCTCTTTCGTATAAAATATAAGATACACCTTCCACACTTGCTTCTATGAGAAGGGAGTAGAAAAGGAGTAACATTTTTTGTATTGTTTTTTTGCACAAGCAAAAGCAAAATCAATTTTTTTTTGGTCCCGTTACCCTTCTTATGTACCTGCTGAAGAAGCGAGAGCGGAAGGCCTTCTCCGCAATGACAACGTGTGTAAAAAAGATATGAGTATGGAATGGAGCAAGAAGGCCTTGTACATCCAAAAGAAGGGGTACAGAGGCCTTCTAGAAGGCGTTCCTACTCCTTCTTTTTCCCGCTGGGGTATTATGAGATTATACTGATGATTGTAACACATTAAAATATTGGTCCTAGACACACGCAAAGAAAAAACATAGTTGTGGTAAACATATTCTAAGAGCAACATATTATGAAGAGATTTATTATTGTAACCACCGATTACACTGTGCTCAAAATAGACACTTTTTTTAGACGTTTTAGCATAATCCGGGTAGGTACGCTGAATCCAGTGGTGCCCTCCCTTTTTAAGGTTAGCTCTTGTTTTTGAGATATACCGTTATTTCGAAAATGGAGGAGGTTGCACAACATATATTCGGGTAACTCAAAAACGGTTTAGTTTATTCAGCGTACCCGAATTATGCTAAAACGCCATGTGCCCGGCTTGTCTAATTTTGCAACTAGCACAGTGTTATTATTGCATCATATTATGACCAAATATGTTCGTAATATTATATCATAATATTTTTCCCTTAATCATATTATTATCCTGTTAATTATAATAAGTAAAGAAGCAATCATATTGTTGTCATGTTAATCATAATCAGTTTATAAGTAATCATAATATGATACACAGCACCACTTTCACAACAATAAACAAAATTAAAATTTTTTTGCATCGATTTTTTATTTTTTGACACTTAACAATTTTTTTAATGTAAATTCAATTTCTTTATTTTTTTAATTTTTTAAAACTTGTTTTTTTAATAGATATTTTTTTTTTATTTGTTGAACCACTCACTTACAATTAATTCGATAGGCATATTTAAAACAAACGACACAGCGAATTGAAACGTATTGTGACGACCAAAAGTCTGTAAGCCATCGTTTTTGGCCCACATGAAATACTTGTTATATTATTTGAAGTGTACTTATTATTTTCTTATTATTATTATTATTAGTATAATTATTACTCATCTTTCCCGCATAAATGAAGTTATTATATATAGTTATTATAACTGTATGAAATGTGATTACTAGGTATTTTATTGCTATTTTCATTACCAGTATTATTGTGTTCATATACAATTGTGTTTCATTATTAAACTTTAAATGTTATTATTATTATTTAAATATGAAACCTTTATTTTTTTTTAATTGTATTTTTATACATATGTAGTCCCATCTTGTTAACGTTATTAATTCAAATTTAGAAAAAAGGTAACGCCATCTTTGGCCGAGTAGGAAACTACGGCGAAATGTATATGTAGGCTAGGAAATATGAAACAATTGAAACAGCTGTGATCAAGCCACTGATATACGTACGCATGTGTGTGTATGAGTTGCGTATACGAAAACTGCTATAAAAGCAGAGTGGTTGATTACTCCTCCAGTTAACCCTTCTGCATCCCTTGGATATGTTCCCTTCCTATGATCCTTTGGGTCAATATGACCCAACAATAAAATGTAAACAACATTTCATATTTAAGTATTATTAAAAATAAAAGCGATTCTATTGACTTTTTGACTGAAAAAATTATTGATCGATGATTCTGAATGAAGATGAACTCAATTCAATTATATTCAATAGGAAAAAAATTTTAAGTTGGAATTAAACTTGCAATATCGCTTGTTGGGTCATATTGACCCAAAGGATATTAAATGTGTATAAATCGTGTTTTTAAATTTGGAGGGGGGAGGAAAAATTTAATGTTTATTATTCTCATTTTCATTTAAATTTATAATTTTCTTCCCTATAATGGATAAATTAAAGTTTCACGTCCATATCTTATATTTAAAGAGACAAATTTTGCGTTTGAAAACCAAAATTGGGTCAAATTGACCCAAGGAGTGCAGAAGGGTTAAGTAAAGCAAGGCCCAAGGTATATTTATAGCAGGTAGTCTCGGAAAGCCAGCTGTTTATTTTTTATTTGCTTGTTTTGTGGTACGAACTGTCAAATGTTGTATAGAAAACAAGTTTTTTGTCTTTATCTTTTGTCTTTTTTGTCTCTTATCAACCCCTTTGCTGTTTGACAGTTCGTACCACATAACAACAATAAAAAGCCCTGTTGTTTGTTTTATTGTACAATTGTTGTAATCTCGCGGCTACCTGTTATAAATATATGTACCTTGGCAAGGCCCATCTATCAGGTCTGCTTACTTGTACAAAAACAAAAACGGCATGTATTTTGTTTGTGTAAAATTTCTTTTTAGCTGTCAAAAACTTACTACCACATATATAAAGCAAAAGGAAAAAACGTGTACGTGTGGCATACCATACACATAAAACCAATTTGTTTGGGAAAAAACAATAAACGTAAACAAACATATACATGTTCATGTAACCAAAATGTTGACAACTTTTGACAGCTAAAAAGAAACAATACAATGATCATCAGGCTTCTTGCGCAGACCTATTCAATGGGCCTTGAAGTAAAGTTAGCAAAGAGACTCATGCTCTAAACACATTCGAGACAGCAAGCTACCGACTTCATGTATGTCAAAACTAAAATTCATGTGTGCATATGGAAATGATTATTTTCACGACGACACGGATCCATAGCTGCAGGTTGTTGTGCTTATTTTGTCGTTGTAGTCAAATTAAACTAATTTCTATTTTTGTCCACTACAAAACAGAAAAAGTGCTGCTAATATAAAAAAATATTTAAAAAATAAGTGCTTAAATTTTTATTTTTGTTTAACAGAAAAGAATCGGCATGAAACAAGAATATTAACTCGGCTCAACACCAAATTGTTATTTATATAATTTATTTTATATCCTTGAAAGAAGTTCTATAGGAAGATGTTTTTCGCGCCAACGCTTCTAGTTCAGGAGTTATAGGTAGTAAAAGTTTCAAAATATTTTATCCATATCTCTTTAGGTATAAAATGAATCTATAAAATATGGGAATCATTGGAAAATTCTTTTAATTGTGTTCCACATGGCGTTTATGGCATACCGATTAACCAATTAAGAGCCAATTATACTCCGTGGCTGACTTTTTTTTTACAAAATTGGCTTTATTTTTAAATCATGTCGATATAACAATAATTATTAAACCCTCAGATATTTTCTTAATAAAGTTTTTCTGAATTGCGGTTTTTCGGCGTTGCAGAACACTTATTATTTATGTACATATTACAATAATTCAATCAGCCCAATCATTAATAAAAATTCCCCGGGAGTTTTTCCCTTTTCCTATTTTTACAATTGAATTAACATAGGAAAAATGAGAGAAGGGAGAAAACTCCCAGGGAATTTTTATTCATAATTGGGATGAATATGTAAGAAGTACATAAATTATTACCAGATATATATTTTTAATCACACTTTAAAATAAATTGACTAATTTTCCAAAATAAAATTTTTTAAAGCTTAATAAATTTAAAATTTTATATGATGAAGTTACTAATAATATGGTATATAAAAGATTCAAGTGTTCTTCCCTAAAGATATTATGTTTTAATAAATATGTATATTGACAAAATTTTAAGTTTTGTAGAAAAATCTTTCAAGAAATATTTATTTTTAAAATTGACCCTTAACGGGCTAATAAATCGGAATTTTTTAAAGATCAAGTGAAAGCCATTTCGAAGTAGTTTCTAATAATACCACAAATTCTTAGATCCAGTTTTCACCTAAGAAGTTATTGATAAAGGGTACGTTCGTAAATGCAGTTGTTGGGTATCACTTGCGCAGAAGTAAAGTTTAATGTTCGTAAAAGCATCACTTGTAAGAAACTTGGCATCACTCTCATATGTCAAAAGTTTTTATGCAGTAATGCCGCAGCTCTGCAGCAAACTTTGGCAATTATTGCTTCAGTTAATTTTCTGAAGCAATAACTTTTTACAAAAAAGAAATCGTGTAATCGTCATTTATAAGAAAACTGTTGCTTTTTGGTTCAATATTTTCAATTAAATTTGTCATCTTTATTGTAAAAACCATTTTTATTATTATTTAATGTTTTCTTATTAAACTTTTGAAATTTCAAATATTCAAACTTTGCACAGCTGTTGTGCAAAGTATCAGCAACACAACTGCAACTGGTAATCACGCATCAGCAACAGCATTTTGCATCACTGCAGCAGTGATACATAGTTTTTATGCATTTACGTACGCACCCAAAGTGCTCTGAAACTTTTACGAACTATACCACGTGTGTTGACGGAAAATTTTTTTAATTTTAAAAGCATTTTAAAGGGTGTTTTTTTAAGCCCGATAGAACTTGAAATTGTAAAAAATAACACAAAAAATTAAATTGTAATCAAAATTTTTTTTTATTCGTAAGATCAATACGTGACATTAACATTTGAAAATGATTTCGGGCATATGGGCACCGCGGCTGTTCTTGACGAAGCGCATTCTGGACTTCCAATTTTGGGCCACCATTTTGGGCGTCAATTGTTGCTGGTTTATCAGCATAAACCAGTGACTTCACGTAGCCCTACAGGAAATAATCGAGAGGTGTCAAATCGCACGACCTTGGAGGCCAATTGACAGGTCCATTTCTCGAAATCAACTTATCGCCAAATTTTGATTTCAATAAGTCGATGGTTGCGTTCGCCGTATGGCACGTAGCGCCATCCTGTTGAAACCACATCTCCTCCGGATCAATGTCATCCATATTTTCAAACAAAAAATCATTGATCATGGTGCGGTAACGATCTCCATTGACCGTAACGCGAGTTCCGGCCTCATTTTTGAAGAAATAAGGTCCGATGATGCCACCAGCGTGAAAACCGCACCAAACGGTGCATTTTTCTGGATGTAATGGAGTCTGTAGGGTCTCTTGTGGATTGGTCTCGCTCCATATGCGGCAATTTTACTTATTAACAAACCCGTTAAGCCAAAAATGCGCTTAATCGCTGAACACAATTTTGCGACAAAACAACGGGTCAGTTGCCAACTGCTCTAGAGCCCAATCGGCGAAAGAACGACGCATATAATGGTCTCGTGGCTTCAATTCCTGCACCAGCTGGATCTTATACGGGTGTAGGCCGAGATCTTTGCGCAAAATTTTCCACGTAGTGGACGGACAGAGCCCCAAATCCTGCGACCGACGACGAATCGATAAATTTGGATCTTCTTCCACACTTTCGTTTACAGCGGCGATATTCTCTTCAGTACGCACATTCCTTCGACGTGTTGGTGTTATTGCATCCTCTAGAGAGTATGTGGTATGAAATCTATCCACAGTTCGACGAATGGCTTGTTCAGATGGACGATTATGTACGCCATAAAAATGACGAAGTCGTCTATAAGTTGCGCGAATCAACGACTGATTTTCAAAGTAAATTTGGATAATTTCGTAGCGTTGTTCAAGCGTGAGTCTATTCATGATGATTTGTCAGAGTATACTGAAACGATAAAAAAAAATATTTCATCCAAATTTAATTTTTTGTGTTACTTTTTACAATTTAAAGTTCTATCTAGCTTAAAAAAACACCTTTTATATGTATTTTTTTTGTTTAATCTGCCGTTAAAATTATATTGTTTATTAGTTACAAAAACAACAAAATTAATATATTTTAATTTTTTTTTAAATAAATTCATTTGTTGATAATCTTAAATTAAGTTTGAATAAGAGTCTGCAATTATACATGTTTTTCCATTTTTTTAAAAGAAAAAAAATGATAAGAGCACCACTGAAATATAAAGACATAGTAAACAAAAACAGCTGTTTGTATTTTTTCAATTGTAGCTGCCGTCTTCAACATAATTCAGTAGCTAACTACACGACTAAAGTTTCAGCCAGCAGAATTTGTAGTACTGTGTTCGTGTAGCCTGCTGTGGTGAATGTGTTTAATTCATCAGGGTTATACTCGTTCTCCTAGCCTAGCCTTGCCTACATGTGGTTTAAGAGCCCTCCGCATCTGATTGTCCGGGTAATACTCCGTCAGAGCGTTGGTCACTGGGAACGTGGGAGATTCAAGGGTTATACTCGGTCTCCCAACGCCACTCAGTTCTCTTACCCGCTTCGGTCACACTGCTGATAAGTGTCGTATTCGTAATTTTTGTAAAAAGAATAGTGTTAATAAAGTACGGTTTATAACGTTTGCATGAAAACTTGTGATTTATTGTTGGAAAAGTGAACCCTGGGGCCGGCAGCATACCCCAGCATCTAGTGAAAAAAACACGTCGTTACATATTTTGAGTACACGTATAGAAAGTTATCATGTTATGGCTATTAAATATCATGAAACGGTTGTAAGTTATTTAAAATGTTTTTAAAGTTATCATTATTTAGCTGTTAGAAAAAATTTTTTTTTTATCAACAATACTCAAACTTATAATTGCGATAAACATTTAAATGCTTACTGAAACTATAATATTGCTGATATTAAATAAAAATAACATTCAGGTAGGATGGACCTTCCTTCAAATTATCGATCACTTTAGGCTAAAGTAAAGTTGTAATAGCTATCGGTAAGCAGTGAAACGGGCTTAGTGAGAGTTTATTTTTGAAATTAAAATTATTTTTCTGAATGTAAAAAATAACGATTTTTTAAATTTATGAATTTGTTCATAACAAATTTCGATTTTTACCATTTTAAATAAGTGAAGAGAGCGTGCACAACGTTTATTGATATTGTTTAAGGTTGTTTAGGCACGGAAACCCTACATATTTTGCAACGTTTTGCAAGGTATGAAAACCCTACATATTTTGCAGCAACGAGTACGTTGACTCGTTGTGTTTTCCTTTTATTGAACTTCAACAGGGAGTTGAATGCTCTCTTTGCTTTTTTTAAACAATCATTCAAGTAATGAATTCTGATCAGTGAAGTTCTTATCCTGCAGTGTCTTTCTTTAAATAACCCTGCGGCCACACGATCAAGTTGTTCTTGATAGTCTTTTACATATACTGCTTGTCAAAATTTACAAAAATTGAGAGCTGTGACGTAGGTGGCACTCAATTTACTTTCAAGATGCCATAAAAAAAACAATTTATAAAGACAAACATGTAATCAGCTGTTAAATTGAAAGTAAATTGCCAAACAAATGGAAAGGTGAAATTGAAAGCCATCTCGTGGTCAATTTAAAAAGTATGAGTGTGTTAGTAAAATAATGAGAGAGTTGAGTAAATTGAATGGAATTGAAAGGCAAAACTTGATCGTGTGGCCACCAAGTAAATAATTATAATTATAACAGCATAAAATTAGATTGTGTTTTTTTGTTTTTACGGAATATTTTGTGTAATTTTTAAGAACACAAAGGGAATAGAAGAACCAAAGAGTTCCTCATATTCTAATCGTGAGAAAGTGCGTGATTACGTGTGTGTTACAGGCTTTTCGTCCTAGTGTTTTCTTGGACCACGGAAATTGGGAAGACGCTGGGTATCGGCCACGCCACCCGTTGCCGCATCAACAACAACTCCAAAGGCTGGAACAGCCCCAACAGAAACGTGTCGTCCCACTACTTCGCTTCAGCCACCCAAACCATCAACTCGACGTCCTTTAACAGGGCAGTGGAATACCGACAACTTATACCTACCAGCACTTGTAAGTACCCTCACTTAAAATCTTTTATAACCCTATAATCAACCCCCGTGTACTCATACATTTTGGTCCTTCGAGCCGGATACGGGTCATCCATAACCCGGAAAACCCCTATAATAAATAGTACAACCCTCGCAATACCCGGTCCAAATCAATACGTGGATACTTACCTCCATAAGTATACGTATAATACACATTACGCCCCTCGTGGCATAACGTGCTAAATTTAATTTATACATACTTACATATGTATGTGCATATGTACCTATCGTGTTCTCGCGGTTTCCACAAAATAATATAAAACCCGAATTATTTGTTCCCCCCTCGTGACTACCTAAATATCATGTGTCCACTTTTTCCAAATCATCATTTCCCCCCTCGTGACTACCTATCATGTGTCAGGTTGTTTCCCAAAATCATACGATAAACCTAACGGTCACACAAAAATACAAAAAAAATCGTATGAAGTAATCTTGCATTTACTTGCATACGCCAAAAATAATATGAAAATAACTACATACGTACTCATACATACATCAAAGTACAAACAAACATACCTACTCATAAGAGGTAGCAACAGTCGGTCTAATTGCAAAATATTAAAACAAGTTTGTACCGTACAAAAATAACAACAAAATCTACGGGCAATTGCATCATACGTTTCCCCCGCAGTTTTTGAACATTGACAACTTCATAAGCATCAACACCTCAAGTTGATGAACAAAAAAACACACAAAAGAAAAGACCGAAAAATAAGTAAAAAAAGTGAGTTGCACTTGCTATTTAACATTCAAGGTTAATCAGTACGCATCTCTTTTGTTGTTGTTAATCGTCAACTGCATTACATCTCCCTTTGCAGTTCGTTTATTTTTTATATCATATCCAGCGTTGCCGTTTTGGTTACTTTTAACCAAAATTGGTTACTTTTTTTTCCAATGTGTACTTGTGTACTTTTTTTTCATTTTGGTTACTTTTTTTCAAGACAAAAATAACCAATTTTTGGTTTTGGGACAAGCTTACCCGCTCCGCTTTTTTAACTATAGAAATGTTTATGGTATTGGTGCTTCCAATACTGCTTCTATCTACTTTAAAATGATTTTTCTAGCATATTATTCTGTAACAAACTATCAGCTTAAGAATGTAAAGTGCCTATTAGACGCCCATACTTGGTATGCGAGAATGGTATCCATCATACCATCAAGCTCGTGTAATAGCGAAAGTACACGAATTTTTCGCTATTACACGAGTTTGATGGTATGATGGATACCATTCTCCCATATCAGTTTGATATGTTAAAATTAAAAATTTTTGACTTTTATGTATGCCATCATACAATCGTACTCGTGCAATAGCAATTCTGTCATACTCAGTAAAAACATAATTAGAACTTTGCAAGCAAAGGGTAACGACTTGGTTAGAGCTCGCATTTTTAAACGGTTTTATTTAGAAATATGATCTATATTTTCAAACTTAAATAAAACACGTAATAATTGACACAAAGTTTTATTTAGAGCATTGAACGATAGAATGCAAATGCGGATCTTATTTTATAAAGAGTATGTCATCCAGATGTCTTCCGTCGAGTTGAACACACTATTCGAAGAGGAGCCTTGTATTTCGAAAATTTTCAAAAAAAAAAAATGGTACAGTTATCTCATGCGTGGATAAGGCACACCCTGCGGCAATGCAATGGTTTTTGATGTTTCAATCGAGGGTTGCAAGTTCTTGGAGACCAGTAACGGCAGTTTTGCTTGTTGACGTGGCCGTTAAAGTGAAAATGATCCTCGCCGCTCCAAGAAAGGGATTTACAGTACGAAAACGCTCCAACATCGTTTCACAAAAATTATTGCGTAAATCAAAGTCACTTTCTTCCAGTTCTTGAACGATTTAAATTTTAAAAGGATGGAACTTCAGATCCTTTTTAAAAATTTCATGAATAATCGCTCTTGGAAGTCCCAGTGAGGCTGCACTTTTCCGTATTAAAAGTCACGGATTTTTACGTAAAGATCGACTGAGCCCTGTCCGAGGGAAATTCATAGTCGCAGTAGTTGGGCGGAATCTCTGCGCCCACGAACGAATTAAATTAACACTCGGCTTATCACGTATTTGCCGAATACCGTACTTTGAACAAAATTGTCGACGAGCAATTACTCTTAAAAATGTGTGCACAGCGAAAGCGATGCTCACTCAACCACAATCGGTAATTCCAACGGCGCCACCCTCCCTCCGCACCGTTTATTTCTTTTTGAAACTTAAATAATTTTCTAGGAAAAACGATTAGGTGAAATATCTTTCCAAATCCAGCTGATTAATATGATTCTTACTATTTTCACTTGGCTGAAAGCATCTATATATCTGTGCTCACAAGCAATAACAGTTGAAGTCGAGTTAGGAAAAATTTGACTTATGAAATGCTATAAAATTGCTTACAAAGAGCTTGCAACTATAAGCTTAATAAAAATTCACTGATTTTTGCCAACGGGTTTTCAATTAAAAATGCTCTGCTGAGCAATTGCCGAAATCGAGTTAAGATAATTTAGCTCAATTATGCGCTTTGATACAGGAAGGCTTAAGAAGTTCTACTTGTAATAGCTGCTTATAAAAAAGGTTGAAAGCTCTAGCTCAAACAGTTTTTCAAATAGACGAAAATAAGTGTTAACTTGGTATATGCGATGCCACGCCCACGAAAAATTATATAGCCTATTGTTTTTTCCCGACCATCGGTAACATAGTGTCAAAATTTTATGAAAATCGGCACAGCGGCTTAGGCGCATTTAATACAAAATAATTTAGGTTACTTTTTTTCGCTTTTGGTTACTTTTTGATTTGATTTTGGTTACAAATTTTTTTTGGTCGTGGCAACGCTGATCATATCATTTCATAATTTACGCAGTCGATCAACTCGTTGGTTTTTGATATTTGATGAGAGAACAAAATAAATCAAAGAACCAGAAGAGTAAATGTATGTATGTATGTTCGTGGTATTAAATAAGTACATGAAAAAATAACTAGGTCACTGGGACAAATTTAATTGTACATAGGAGCTTATATTAACAGCTGGACACGAGGGCAGCTCGAAAAATCATTGGAGATTTAATGCGATTACTATTATATTATATATTAATATTTATTATTGAAATAAATACCTACATTATAAAATCAAGTGAATATATAAACATAAATAAATTAACCATAAATCCCATGACACATGATAACCCATTTGTAGCGAATTATTATAGCCCGTATATACACATGTTATAAATTAACCATTTAAAATTCTAAATTTTAAGCAACTCTTTTCATCGGTCGCTTTTTCGAAGCACCTTTGAAAATTTCATTTAAATTTTTGCAAACAATTTTCTTTGGTCGCTTTTACGAAGCACCTCTGAAAATTTCTTTAAACTTTTTTAATAATAAATTAATTCAAAATTAATCATTAAATTTCTTTAAATTTGATCAATTATTTTCATCGGTCGCTTGTACGAAGCGCCTTTGAAAATTTAATTTTTTTAAATTTTCTAAATTTTTTATGCAAACAATTTTCATTGGTCGCTCTAACGAAGCACCTCTGAAAATTTCTCTAAATATTTTTTTCCCCCGATAATAAATTACATAGAAATTAATTATCAAAATTTAAATTTTTGCAAACAATTTTCTTTGGTCGCTTTTACGAAGCACCTCTGAAAACTTCTTCAATAATAAATTAATTAAAGATTAATCATTAAAGTTTCTTTAAATTTTTGTCAATAATTTTCATCGGTCGCTTTTACGAAGCACCTTTGAAAATTTCGTTTAACTTTTCAACGATAAATTAAACATTTAAAATTTCTTAAATTTTTTGCCCATAATTTTCATTGGTCGCTTTTACGAAGCACCTTTGAAAATTTCGTTAAATTTTTCTCCATAATTTTCTTCGGTCGCTTTTACGAAGCACCTTTGAAAATTTCTCTAAATATTTTTTTTCCATAATTTTCTTCGGTCGCTTTTACGAAGCACCTTTGAAAATTTCTTTAAATTTTTTTCCGATAATTTTATTAGGTCGCTTTTACAAAGCACCTTTGAAAATTTCTTTAAATTTTCTCCAATAATCTTATTAGGTCGCTTTTACAAAGCACCTCTGAAAATTTCTTTAAATTTTCTCCAATAATTTTCTTCGGTCGCTTTTACGAAGTACCTTTGAAAATTTCTTTAAATATTTTTTTTTTCCAATAATTCTTATTGGTTGCTTTTACGAAGCACCATTAGAAATTACCTCAAGTACGAATATTAGATTATTACACACGGGTCGCTTTCACGAAGCACCGCTATTAATTCCGCTTGAACTTTTTCAATACTTTACTGGTCGCTTCTACGAGGCACCATCGAAAACTTCTCTAAATTTTCTCAAATAAAATTTCTGAAATTTTTCAAAATCGTATAAACCCAATCACCTGAAAAAATGGCATTGGTAAAAAATGTCATTCGTTATTCTGACCGTGTGATCGAATTCAAAACCTATTTTGACGGTCTAAAGGTAGAATCGCACACGCGATATACCCTCGAGGTTGACGAAAAGCACATCGATCGTCTTTGGTCAAATTTCAAGTCCTGCTATGAAGCTGCGATGGATAGTTATGAAACTATGGAAGAGGAGATCGATGTAAAGGTCTTAAAAGGACGTTTTCACTCCACTCTTGGCAGTCACACAGCCGTGATTGCAAAGATTCACGAACTCATTAGGGCTCTGCAAGCCAATGCCAGAACTGCATCCCCCAACGTTGAAAGCTACCAGACGAATATATCCCCAAATAATAAGGGTAAGTGCCCGCTGTGTCCTGAATTTCACCCGCTCAGATGTTGCGCCGTATTTATGGCCATGTCTGTTGAAGACAGATTCGCCACGGTGAAAAAACAAACTAAATGCACTAACTGCCTGGGAACATCTCACGGAGCTAAGACCTGCCGAAGCAGATACACCTGCAAGGTGTGTAGGGGAAAACATCATTCGCTGCTTCATCGCGTAGACGGGAAGAAAACCCCAGTTAATAACAATACCGTAAAAAATACCCAAGTTCATCAAAATAATAGCCCCCTTCCCGTTTTAGATGTGACCACTTCTACTTCGTCACAAGCAGTAAATAGAACGCTGCAATCTTTTTCTACTCACCTTGAACCCACCACACAGTCTGTCATAACCGGTACAGCGTTAGTCGACGTCTACAATAACGACCTCAAGTGTACTGTTCGCGCGCTAATAGACTACGCCTCGGAGGCGACTTTCACTTCAAGGAAATTGCAAGGGAATCTTAGTCTTTATATTTGGCCATCAGCAGCCCAAGTCCACGGGTTAAGTGACTCCGTCACTTCAACTTCAACCCAAAGCTGTCACGTCAAAATTAGATCCCCGGTTGACAAATCGTTTGAAGTCTCTTCGGATGCCTTAATCATAAACAGACTTACCGGCCACCTTTCCTATTACCCCTCGTCGGCACTAAAAGATAGCGATTTCTCCAATTTGCGATTGACTGATACTTATCGCCACAGTTGTCGTGAGATAGACCTACTTCTTGGTGCAGATGTTCACCCAGACACTATATTGGACGGTCTACAACGAGACACACAACAATCTTTGCTAGCCCAAAACACAGCTTTCGGGTGGATTATTACGGGGAAGGTACCAGCACACCCGTGCAGAAAGGCGGTACTTTCATTTTTTAGCGCCATAGAGTTGAACAATCAAGTTCAGCGGTTTTGGGAGATCGAGGACATCCCGAGGAGGAAAACGTCTTCCCCGGAGGACACATACTGCGAAAATTTGTACACATCCACTACGTTCCGAAATAAAGAAGGTCGATACGTCGTGTCATACCCCTTTAAGAAAGATTACCCCGAAAAATTAAATATTGGCCCCTCTCCAAAAATTCCTTTCTCCCAGTTTCTACGAAACGAGGCGAGATTAATCAAAAAACCCCAACTTAAAACTAAATACGATGAGGTTATCACAGAGTACTCTACTCTGGGTCAAGTGACCAAAGTAACCCCCATAAATGGTGACAGCGGCACTTACTATCTGCCCCACCATGCTGTGTTAAAACCCGACAGCGCCACAACAAAATTGCGCGTGGTATTCAATGCATCTAGCCTTTTATCCAATGGCGTAAACCTTAATGATCTGCTTCATCCTGGCCCAGTTCTGCAGTCAAATTTACCCCCTTCAGACTGGCCATCACGAGTAAAGGATTTTGACCCGGAAGAAGTCATTAGAATAATCCGTGCACATACAACTGTAATAAAGCAGGACGATATTCTTGAAAACTTTTCAGACCTCCCTCGAGCGTTTAGAGGTATAGGTTATATTTTCCGTTTTTACCACCGCACGAGAGCTAAGTTGACAGCAGAAGAGATCAGTCGAGAAGAGCTGCCGGCCAAGGAAATAGCTTTTGTCAAAAATCATCTAATAGTCGCCTGCCAAAAATCGCACTCTAGCAGAGAATACTCACAGTCATCTGAAAGAAAACAACTGTCCCGAAAAAGCTCGTTTCTAACTTTTAATCCCATTCTCGATTCTAACGGAATGATGAGCATGAATGGTCGGTTGGCAGACTCCCCTACCTTGCGCTATGAAGAACGTTACCCCATTTTACTACCTTACCATGCGCGCTTCACCAGACTGTTTCTCATGTATCTACACAAACACACCCTGCACTGTCAAAATGCGCTTTTGCATCGCCGGACGAGACTACGTTACTACGTCCCTAAGCTCAAAATGTTGATACAAACAATTTTATCTCAATGCGTAACACGCGTGGGACATAAATGCCAACTTGGTCAACAGTTCATGGCTCTTTTACCCGCCGAACGTGCAAGTTTATCATCAATCATCAACTTTATCCTGGGAGCAGACAGCAGACATCTACCCGCGAATTATACGAAGCGGAAAACAACTGGCGTCAATTGGCAGATATTTTTCATCAAGCAACATTTCTACATTTTTACTTATACTAAATAATGAAATTATATCTGAATTTATTTTCTTTAATTGTATGCTAATTTTTATATTTTTACATCACTAACCTTACTATTGAATTGTATTTTACATGAATTTTTGCATCCTTATTGGAACTCAACTGCTGGTCCGGGGTTAGGATTTCTAGGCCTGTACAACCTACCCTCGTTGTTATCTTGGTTATACCAAGGGGGGCGGGATGTTTAGGCACGGAAACCCTACATATTTTGCAACGTTTTGCAAGGTATGAAAACCCTACATATTTTGCAGCAACGAGTACGTTGACTCGTTGTGTTTTCCTTTTATTGAACTTCAACAGGGAGTTGAATGCTCTCTTTGCTTTTTTTAAACAATCATTCAAGTAATGAATTCTGATCAGTGAAGTTCTTATCCTGCAGTGTCTTTCTTTAAATAAATAATTATAATTATAACAGCATAAAATTAGATTGTGTTTTTTTGTTTTTACGGAATATTTTGTGTAATTTTTAAGAACACAAAGGGAATAGAAGAACCAAAGAGTTCCTCATATTCTAATCGTGAGAAAGTGCGTGATTACGTGTGTGTTACAGGCTTTTCGTCCTAGTGTTTTCTTGGACCACGGAAATTGGGAAGACGCTGGGTATCGGCCACGCCACCCGTTGCCGCATCAACAACAACTCCAAAGGCTGGAACAGCCCCAACAGAAACGTGTCGTCCCACTACTTCGCTTCAGCCACCCAAACCATCAACTCGACGTCCTTTAACAGGGCAGTGGAATACCGACAACTTATACCTACCAGCACTTGTAAGTACCCTCACTTAAAATCTTTTATAACCCTATAATCAACCCCCGTGTACTCATACAAAGGTTTTTGACAATTCACTTCACTAAAGCAAAAACAGATTGTGGGTTGTGTACATATTTTGTTATTTTAAAATTTCTTTGTTGTCTTTAATAGCCATCGTGTGTGTTTGTGTTTTTTTGTTGAAATCGGGTATTCTTCAACAGACTTATGTTTTTAACAATCAAGTTTCGTAAATTGTTGTCAGTCTATGTTTGTGTCTATAACATTTTTGATTGTAAAGTTGAATAAACAAAACTGCAGGCATAAAATAGAAAGTTCATTAGACATTTTTCACTTATAAAATTTAAAAGAAAGTGAAAAGTAAATTTCAAACTTTATGCCAAGTACTGAAATTATTTTAAAAAGATCTGTAAAGTTATTGTCTCTTAACTTTTTTTTTTTAGTATGAACAGTTTTGTTTTCTATTAAAATTTTAATATTTTTTAAAGCCATCCTAATGTTTACATGGTACATCTCATAACCAAGTATTTTAAATTCATAAAGACAACAACAATTTCATCGTTATTTGCGTCTATTTGTCATCCTTTAGCATGAAATATTATCATGTCTGAGAAAACATCTTTTTTTTAATGTTTTTGCTTGTCTTTATAAATTGGCTCAAACATATTTTTTTTGGGCAGATGCAAATTTGGGTTAAACAACCGAGTTTCTATTTCATTTAAAAACTTTCAATTCAAGGCTAAAATTCAAGGCTAAAAATTGAGTTAAAATATGTCTGCGTTGCAAAGTTACCTTTTGGGCTTTAATAAAATTTTATCAATTACTAAATATTTTAAAACAAAATTTGAATACACCTCCCAGCAAAATGTGTTGAATTTGCATGGAATGTAAATCTCATTTAAGTAAAGTTCAATTTCCATCTTAGGGTGTGAAATGGCTCGAAATTTATCGTAAAATTTCATAGATATCTAGGTGTTTGTAAATAACATTGGTATCAAACAAGTATAATGGGCCATCGATTGGCTATTAATAACACTTTAGTTTAGCGTAGGATCTGGGTTGTTAGGCGTTTTTCTTAAAAAATCGTCAAAATTTCTAACAAAATTCGTCAAAATCGTCACGAACATTTAACAATATCGTCAACAAATCGTCAAATATTTAAATTTTACAAATCAGAGACAATTTATTGCACTGATTGGTTGAAAAATATAAATTTTTAACAAGAAATTCTATTTATGATAAAAAAAGTGATATGGTTAAGTTTTATTCTATTTATTTCAGCAAGTGGGCTGAAATACATTTATCATTTGAATATAAATACATAAGAAAAAATATGTTTTCATAAAAGCATAACATAAATTTATTTATTTCATTTATCCATATTCACAAAAATATTAAATAAAAAATAAAATCTCATTTGCTATTAACTCGAGCTATCTTTAAATGATTAATTTTTAGCGCTATTGAAGGTGCGAAACCAAGGGTTCTGTCCATACCAACAGCACTCATACACAACTTCAGTGAAAAAATCCAATCGTATGTAGCGACGCAAATCGAAATCATAAAAACGCAAAGCGGATTTAACTAATTTTTAAAAAGCGACGCAAATCAGGGCTCTGGTGTATATTTTTACGAATTACTAATGCTTCTAATAAAAGCCACGTTTTTTGTGATTTGGGAAAAATTTTTTGTTTGTTTTGTTTAATTTCCAATAATTTTTGTATTTCGAAAAATTGAGTTTTACATACATACATAATTGTAAATATTTCTTGTAAATGTTTTATTGATGCAAGAAAATCGTAATAATACTTTTACTTTTAGTTAAAAAATCGTCAATCGTCATTTTACTGTTTTTTCTCAAAAAAATCGTCAAAATGACGAAAAATCGTCACATCTAACAACCCTGCGTATGATGTTAATTTTATTGAACCGCCTTAAAGTATGTGAAGTTTTTGTTTAAACAAAGTTGACTTGGAGTCAAATTACAGCTATTGATATTGATTTTGATTGTATTCGCCCCTTTTTTATTGACCTAGTACCAATGACTCAGCTTAAAATTATATCATATTAATGTAGTTAATACTTAAGTTGCGCTGCACTCGATCCATTTTCGTGATAACATGGCTTTGGCGCAGCTCAAACCCTAAGAAAAGTATATTTGGGTTAACTCTGGGTTAAAAATAAATTGGCCTCTGTATTTTCTTATTACACTGTGTCACAAATTTTCAACAAAGTCGTGACCAAACGAATCTGACACCTAATCTTTATGTAAAATTTTTTTATAAAAAAAAGAAGAACTGTTTTAGAAAAATTGCAAAATTGCCATTATTTGCGTTTTGAAACAGATAATGTCGCGTTAATAAAAGTATTTCCCAAAATATTCAAAGGATTTTTTTATTGAAAGATAATAGAATAACTAAAACAACCACGAGTCGTTTGTCAAAATTGGTCAAGAAATGATTGAGTTACAGTGGATCAAAATTAAAATTTTATAAAAAGCTTTCAACACATCATAAACAAAACGACTAATTAGTACAATAAAGATCGGATTAGCGGGCACTCGTTTAATGAACGTCTATTTTTACTCGTTTTAATAAACAAATTTCTATATTTTTGTGAGTTTATGTTGTTGCTATACTCTCTTTATGTTTGCATTTTTGTTTGTTATACATAGTCTTTTATGTAGTGAAAATTTTGTGTTAATTTTTTGTATTTTCTTTATATTTATTTAAGATCCTGAAGATGTTTCCCGTAGGGTTACGAAATATTCACAACTAAAATAAATAAATAAAATTTATTAAAAAAAAAAAAAAAAAAAAAAATTAATTATTCGTTTACTTAAGTTAAAACATAATAATTTTATAATAATTGTGAAGATTTTTTGCAACATTTTGGGCCCAATAGGATCTTGATCGGTGCAAAAATGACAAAGAAACAGAAGATTAATTCAATTACCCCACTTTTCGATTTTTATCAAGAAAAAAAAAACAACTAGTCAATCTACAAAGTTAAATGTTAGTAACAATAGGTCTGTCTGCGTACTTTTCCAGTAGCAAATACTCAGTAAATTTTTTTGGGAGAGTAAGACCAATTTTACTCTGTCGGCTGAAAATATCTCAAAAAGTACGCAGACAGAATCCAGTGAAATCTTGCAAGAAAACAGCTGATCGGTGTGTAGGCAATTGAAATGACAAAGCAAAATTTAGCAAAATATCGACTTTTGGGAATTTAAAAACCGGGAAACAAAAATACCCAAATAATGGGATTTACCGAATGAAATCAAAAAGTTAGCGTCGAATTTAGGAATTTAAAAGGGGAAGTATAAATATTTAATATTTTTAACAAAAATACAAAAAATAGTTAAAAAAAAAATTAACTTTTTGGAACAAAATGAGCGATGCGTGCAAAAAATCGTTCGTTCCGTTCCCGAGATTTCTGGGTTCGATTTTTTGCAGAATATATACAGTTTGGCTGAGTTCCAAAACATCAATATACTTTGCAGCACAAGTCAAAAATATATATTCAAGTTTAATAATGCACAGCTTTTGTATTATGTTCTCATTAAATACTTTTTTGGTGCACATTGGGACAAATAGAATTGTAATAACCTACACGGTTGCATTGTAGCATGCATTTAAAAAAGATAGTTGCTTTGCAACCGACGTTTTGGAACTCAGCCTTTATACCGTGCAAAAGCTTGTGTTCCAAGGGATAAATCAGTAAAGCTTTGTACTGACCATTTTGGATGCACCCAAATATCTCGGGAACTAACCGAACGATTTTTTGCACGCATTACTTATTTTGTTCCTAAATGTGTATTTTTTTATTTGTGCTAACTATTTTTTGTATTTTTATTAAAAATATTAGTTATTTTTACTTCCCCATTTTAAATTCCCAAATTCGACGCTAACTTTTTTTACTTTTGGAAATCCCCCTAAATTCCTAAATTCGACGCTTACTTTTTGTTGTTATTCTTCAAAAGACCATAATTGTCAAAAAATTCTCTTTTTGGCTCTCTCGCTGCAAGAGATTTGGAGTACACAGACAACATTTTGTAATATTTTGCAACATTTTTCACAAAATGATGCAAAATATGTGTATGCAGACAGACCTAATAAATATTCAATTTGGCTTTAAACTGTGGAATTGCTTTGCCTATTGTGATTATTTTCTGCATCTCATACAAGGAACCAATTGTAGTCGCCCAACATTGCCTCATCATACGCCCCTTGGCACCGACGTTCCATTTTTTGTATTTGTTGGTGAAAACGCTGACGCTCGTCACTTTCATCGCCCAGGTTATTTGGAAAAAAATTCAAGTGCGAATGCAGAAGGTGTACTTTTAAAGATATACAGCCATGTCACAGAGTGCGATTCCGTTCGGAAACGGAACTCATTCCTCATGACGAAAACATTTTTCGAAATTGAACCATTTTTGTTTTCATGAACGGAATGGGAGTTGTCTGTATCTGAAAGGCCAAAAAACTATCAATATACACTTTCTATCAATAAACAAATATTTTTTAGATTCCGAACGGAATTGTAATCTGTGACTCATTTTTTAATATTTTAATATTTATAAATGAATGTTCATTAAAAAAAAAAAAAAAAAAAATAAAATCGTGTTAAAAACTGTACCAGTTTTCTCATAGTTTTTTCACATATCTTGAATGATGTCTTCATAATTTAGGCTCCTGAAAATTTCCAGAAAGCTTCATTAAATTTCAGTAGCTTTGTAATTTGTGTGCATCATACATGTTAAGTAATGATTAGCTAATGCTAATGATTGCTAATTAACATTCTTTTGTGAAATTCTCTAATTGATCAAACAATTAGAATTAGTTCAACTAATTCCCATTAGCTAATTAAAATTTTTATTCTAATGGAAAACTAATTGCAATTAGTTGCCATTAGCAAAAAAAATTGGTTAACCTTTACAATTAGAAATCTAATTGACTTCTGATAATGCAATTAGATATTCAATTATTAAATTCAATTGATTCTAATTCGAGCTAATTGAATATCTAATTGCATTATCAGAAGTCAATTAGATTTCTAATTGTAAAGGTTAACCAATTTTTTTTGCTAATGGCAACTAATTGCAATTAGTTTTCCATTAGAATAAAAATTTTAATTAGCTAATGGGAATTAGTTGAACTTATTCTAATTGTTTAATCAATTAGAAAATATAAACTAATTGCATCAATTGCTAATTCTAATTGGAATTTAACATGTATGGTGTGCATCTGATACGTTGGGATAAACGGTTTTCAGGGTTTCAAATGCGACACGGTTTCCTCTTTTAGCAAAATAATGTTTTTTTTTTAACCCTTCTGCACTCCTTGGGTCAATTTGACCCAATTTTGGTTTTCAAACGCAAAATTTGTCTCTTTAAATATAAGATATGGACGTGAAACTTTAATTTATCCATTACAGGGACGAAAATTATAAATTTAAATGAAAATGAGAATAATAAAATTTAAATTTTTCCTCCCCCTCCACATTTAAAAACACAATTTACACACATTTAATATCCTTTGGGCCAATATGACCCAACAAGCCATATTGCAAGTTTAATTTCACCTTAAAATTTTTTTCCTATTGAATATAATTGAATTGAGTTCATCTTCATTCAGAATCATCGATCAATAATTTTTTCAGTCAAATAGTCAATAGAATCGCTTTTATTTTTTATTATACTTAAATATGAAATGTTGTTTACATTTTATTGTTGGGTCATATTGACCCAAAGGATCATAGGAAGGGCACATATCCAAGAGATACAGAAGGGTTAATAGAGCTTTGTTTATGACAAAAAAATAAAAATTTACTCTATCCTGCCAATCTTTTCGGACATAGTGTTCATGTTTCACTCGTCCCCAGTCACCTTGACAACAACTTTTAGATCGGCACAGATTTTCCAGTTATGCTTTTCGTACTCTATCAGACTCAGTAATTTAGACATGGACCCATACAATTCTTTAACCTTAACTGCGTGCGTCACTGGAATTAAGCTTCCTCAGTGACTTTTTTTTTACAAATTTCAATGTTTCTAATATTTACAGCGCTCGTTTTTTTTAAATTCTGCGTATTCACTTCCTTTGGATTTTTGATTTGATAAAAGTTTAAAAAGTGGTTTCATTTAGTAAATTTTCTGTGGTTTTGTCATTTTTGAGTTAATCGAATGCCCAATTTTCAGGAAATCTAAATTAAGTTAATTTTCATAAAAACTTAAATCGTATTTAAATACAAATTGATTTTTTGAGTTTTATTCTAGAAGTCTTATTTAAATAAGATAAAAGTATGGTAGCACTACTAAATTCAAAAAAATATCATAAAAAGGTATAATTATTTACAAGGTGGTCTCAAAAAATAGCTGATTGTTGTTGCTTTGCCTCTTGTTGTTGTATTGTCGTGATATTGAGACCACCTTGTTAAAATATTACAATAGAAACTTAAGTTGAAATTAAGTGTACCACATCGGTGAATTAAGTTTGATTTAAGTATTAAGTGAAGAAGAGAAATTTGTATTTAAAACGATTTTAAACATAAATTTGTGTTAATATCAATCCTAAAAATTGGCAATAAGTCTTTTTGTTCGCAATGAAATAAGCTAGTGTCCTAGGTAATATAACATAAAATTTTTTAATTGTTAAGAAAAATAAGCTGAAAAGTGCTAAATTTTATTCAGTGTAACTCTGTCATTTCTTGACCAATTTTACAAGCCACTCATGGTTATTTAAGTAATTTTATTATCTTTCTTTGAATAAAAGATTTAAGATTATTTTTTAAAGGTTGCGAAAGAAAAAAATCACATCTTAAAAAAGAAGGAAAAAAACACCTCCTTGAAAGTTTCAGAATTTTTAAAAAACGGTTTGAGGTACTATATGAAAAAAAAAGACAGCCAAATAAAAAAATTGGATTTTGACTTAGTCCATTTTTAAAATATAATATTTTGCAGAAAATACATTTTTCAAAAAAAAAATAAATAAATAAATTCAATATATTGTTCTTTTTAAAATGACATAAAAATCATCTTCGTATGTAAAGTAAATTTCTTGATCAAGGCGAATTTACTTCAGGTGGTGGCGAAAAGACAGCCGGTTATTTTTTTTATTTGTCAAAAGTTTTGTTTACATGTGCTTTTTAAAATTGTGTTTTTAAATAAACATTTTGTTTAACAACTTATTAATGAAAAAATAAAACAATAAAGAGATGATTAAAGAAACTATATATAAAAATTAAATACAAATCGTTTTTACATCACAAAAAATAATTTTTACCGTCATCACTATATCTTAATGGTATTTTTATGTTTATGTTCAGTTTTAATATTAAAATGCATAAACTGGACGCAGAAAAAAACGGTTTAGATTATTTTTAATATAAGATCCAATTCAACCGAATTTGCAATTTAATGCTCACAAAATTCTCACAAGTTTATGTTATAAAAACTGTGTTTTTCTTAATTAAAAAAAAATTTAATTTTTTTTATATTTTTACTCAAATATTTTTATTAATTTTTAGTCTAGTGATGCCACATAAATTTTTTCTTCAATCCCAAATTTAAAATAAAAATTTCTTTTAATATCCCCTTCAAAAATAAAAAGCCCACAAATACATTATTTTTAAGAAACTATTTAGTTTTAAAGTAACATATAAGTTGGGGATTAATAATTATCTTATAAATTTGTCATTTAAATTTATATAAGTAGGTATAGCTAAGTAAACTAAAACAATAATGTCATTTTACCAATTTTACAATTTGGTAATTATCTTTCAAATTTTGACCAAAAATGTACGTTTTTAAGGGAGAGGGAAAGTTGATTATTCAGTTAATCTTAAATATTATTAATACATTTTTAGTTTCTTGTATGACTACTGGTTAATATTTAAAACTAAAAGCATCATGTACATATAAGCAAACATTCTTCTAGCATTAATGGAGTACCAGCCTGAAAATTCCCGTTTAACCATTCAATATCGTTTACGAACATTTTAAGTTTTGACATTTCAAATACGGAGAATTAGGGTTATAATAACGACCCCACAAATACATCCATTGAATGCGTTAAATATCCATTGGCTAAGCCATTATATTGGTGGACATACGTTTGAAAGTATTTTTACTTATTAGAGTATTAACAGGTCAACCTAAACAAAAGGAGAAAATGTTTTTTATATAAGAAAAATTCTGCTGCTGACACATTTTAAATAAAAAACTATATTGCCTTCAGTAAATCCGATTTTACAGCCGTCCGAAATTGAATTTGCTCTATAATTTGTTTATCATTTATACATAAATTGTATTAAGTTTTGTACATGAAAACTCTTACAGAAATTATATATGTTGGACTGTAAAAGAAACAAAACGATCAATAATTTTCCCAAATAGAAAAATATGTAGTTTGTTTTTACATTCTCAATTAAAATCCGAAATTAATTTTTGTTATCTAATTTGATATTAGAACCCCAAATCTGGTAGCCCTGCTTTAGTCAACTGTTTTATACAAGGCGAATTCATATATATATTAATTCGCCTTGTTTTTGACATTACACGACCGAAAAATAAAAACAAAATATGTACATGTTGTTTTTTGTGTTGTTGACTTGTTGTAGTCTCGCCACCACCTGAAGTAAATTCGCCTTGTTCTTGATATTAAAAAAATTTTTGAATTTGACATAACTTTTGAAAAAAAAAATTTTTTTGAATTTTTTCGTTCACATACAGAAATTCCTTATAGGATAAAAGGAACATTCTCACCAAATTTCATTAAATTAAAAGGGGTCGGGTTCCACTCTTGGTCGATTTGACACGAAATTACCCAGGTGACAGATACATTTGGAAAAAAAAAACTGTCACGTAGTGTTATTAGTGGGCCAACCAAAAAAAAGCAAATGCTTAGTTTTTGGTTTAGAAGACAGAATGATTTTGATTGAACACAAATTCCGATCATAAAGAAACAAAGAAAGTGAGCTATATTTGTTAGGGCTTTTTTTTTGCTGATTATGGCCATATTTGCTTATTTTGCCATTTTAAGATAATTTTTCATTTTTTCATACGAAACAAACTTATTTAATAAATGTGGAGTGGGTATTATGCATTTGTGCTGATGTGTGTCCCACCTTTAAATATTGGTCCTAAAGTATACCGATCGACTCAGAATTACTTTCTGAGTCGATCTAACGATGTCCGTCCGGCTGGTTGGCTGGTTGCCCATGTAACCTTGTGCGAAAAGTACAGATCGCAATTTTAAAGGTTATTTAATGAAATTTGGTACATAGGTTCTAATTGGCACAAGGATGGATCGCTCCATAATTTCATATAGTCGCCATACAAGCTGCTTTCCGACAGAGGTTCTTTTTGCCCACTATCAAACCAATTTTTATGAAATTTAAAACATATGTAGATAGATCATACTTATATGGACACATAAGGTATGCATTTTTTAAAAAAAATAGGACCACGAGGGGAAATAGGGGGCAATTTCTGCCAATCAGAAACTATTAAACCGATTTTTAATGAAATTTAACATATATATATAGATCCCTAATCATATAGCCATACCCTCTCGCAAATTTGTCCTTAAATACTGTGGTGTGGGGTATCAGATGGTCGGGCTTGACCGACTATACTTTCTTACTTGATTTGTATGTAACTTTGTCTAGGCGGTACTGTAACGTACTTTCTATAGTGTTGTATATAATTTTTATGTGTTTAAGTTTTTAATTATAAGTGTTGATCGGCCTTTTTTGATTACTCTAAATAGTTTATATAGTTTCCTATATGCAGGCTTTCAAGGTCATTAATTTAATGTAAATAAAGGATTATTTATTTCATTCTCAATAAAATCCGACGTTTCGTTGGTATTCTTTCAAACTTCTTCAGGGATTGAGTTTTTATTAAAATCTGACAACATTGTAAAAACACAAATTAAACGAATAAAGTGAAAATAAAAAATAAATTTATATTGCTTTTTTTTAATTTTAACAGCTTATTTTCATGTTCTAAACGCTTTTTTAAGAGCTTAAAACTGTTTTGTTAGTGCTTTTTTTTTGGTTGCCCTAGTTATTAGCAACTATACAAATATTAAAAGTCTAGCTTTTGATTGAATATGTTGGATCTCTTTATTAAACTTTATGTTCACACAAATTTTAATAGTTTTGCAATCAAAAATGTCCACTTTATTCAAGAGATTACGTAGGTTTGCATTTACATTTAGGCTTACTACCAAGGTATATTTACACAAGGTAGACTCATTTGGGAGTGTAGACATGCTGCTCTATAAAAGGTACCGAGTTGTCAAAATTGTCTTCATATAAAACAAAAACAATTTAACGTACACATGTACAAATGTTGGCTCATATACACGCAATTTATCGTTGGGGTTCTAACTAGGGGTAAACAGCTGACAAACATATGGGCCAACGAGCTTACCTTGTGTAAATATACCTTCCTTACTACAATTAGTCGTTTTTAAATAGTTAAACATCACTTAAACGAAGCGTATTTCAAAATTTGTATGTTGAATTCAAACATGAGTACGTATGAGCAATTTTTAATTATATTTTACTCACGCGTTAAAAATGCAAAATTAAGATTTAAAATTAAAATTAAAAAAAAAAATTTAAACACAACTGAAAGTATTCAATGAACTTGATTTTTCATTGAAAGTATCAACTATAACTAAAAAATAAAAATATTGAAAATTCTTAGCTGGACTTTTCAGCCATTTGCAAATATTTAAACTTAAAGAGCAAGCAAGCAGCTACTTAAGAGAAAATTCACAAGCATTTTAGCGGAAATAAAGATAAAAGGGATAAGAAAAGTATTCTTTGCTGATCTACTTCAAAACGACTGCATTAAAAAATTTCAATATAATATCACAAATTTATTTTAGAAAGATGTAGGAGAGAAAGAACATAAATATTAAAAAAATGTATCATAAATCTCTTTTACAAACTAATTTTTTATATGTCTAACACAATTTATGTTTTTAGACCTACTGAATCTATGAACACATTTATATGTAAAAATATTATCAAAAAAATGTATGTATGTATAAAAAGTATGAAATGAAATATATGTGAGTATTTGTTTCTATTCAAGTCAAATTAGGTTTTAACGCGTACAGGTGTCAATGTGAAACAGAAGTTTGCTAGAGTATTTATGTCAAATTATAAATTTAAGAAAATATACTTTTTTGAGAGGTTCATATTAAATTAATTGAATAGTTTGTCTGGGTTCACACTATGAAAGTTGTCTTTTAGAAAGTCTGAGTTATACGTTAGAGGAGAGAGAAGAATAGCCTGTTCTCTTCCCCTCTCACCTACAAAGTCAGACTTTCCAAAAGAAAACTTTCGTAGTGTAAGCCCAGACTTTGCAAGCCATGCAATTATTTTTGAAATAAAAATATACATATAAAAAAATATCTAAAAAGATTTACAGTTCTTATTATTTAACTTACCAAAAAGAAATTTCCTTAGCAATTAGATAAGAGTAGGAGCAACTTAACAACTCTTCAGTGCCAAATAAAAATTATCTTTTTCTTGTGTCAGGTACTTATGCGGGTATTCTGCTTGATTTATATGTATCTTGTTTTCGGTGTCACGACAAGACATTTTTCTTTTGGAGGAAAAAGTTTTGATAAATAACTTCTACTTTGTTGAGGGGGGGATACATAACTTTTAAAAGAAATTTATAGTCAATTGTCTGTCGTCTCCATTTTGTTTTATTTGTTCTTGGCAGAGCAAGTTTTTAACGCTTTTGGATGAAAAATATGCATTTGAATATTTTTCAAGTTTTTCTTAATATTATATATGCTTTGCATAACTTTGCATATTTAGCAGGTTGGCAGCCGTTTTAAACAAAAAATTGCTTATGAGTCAATCTTTTGGAATAACAAAATAAAAGTCCTTATCTTTCATATGCAGTTCCTTATATAGTTTTTCTAAAATAACCGGTTACGAAACAATTTTGGATATTTTGTGTTTGATAGAGATTTAAAATGCAAAAAAGAAACTAAAAAAAGACTTTAGTGCTCGTATGCTGACAGATAACTCAGAAGTTTTAAGAGTGGATTGTTTCTTACTAATTTGTGTGCTTTATCCGTCATAAAGATGTTAGAAAAAAAATTCAAAGTATTAAGAATAAAATTTTAATTGAAAAACTTAAAAAAGTTTTTAATCAAAATATTGGTTTTCAATCGTTAAGTTAAAACAAAAAATTAGCTTATGTCAAATATTGAAGTTTCAAAATACCCTTACTTGTGTTAAAGTTTTATTCCAAGAGTTTTTTTTTTATATTATTGTATTTATTATACTCAAATTCACTTTTGATATGTTTGCGGCGGATTTCACATGGGCGATTTTCGTTTTTTCCATAGGAAAGCTCCCGATTAAAGAAATTTGGTTTGCTCAATGTCTTATTTGCTTCTATTCATTCGCAAAGCTAACCCGCCCTCATCAGCCAATTATTTGCAGTACAGATGAATTCAATCAGCTGATGTCCAACTTTTGCATGTGTCTTGTGAGGGGTTGCCAACTGAAAATAATGTCTTCGTCGGAATATCGAGGCAATCAAAATTGTAAGCGGATAGCATTAGTCTAATAAATTTATGTCAAGATTTAGTTGATACATTGAGAAAAAAGCCATTAGGCTGTCAAACAAATAATTTATTTAAAGAATTAGTGGTGTTTTATTGAATTCTTTATAGTTTCATAGAAATTATTTTTAAGTCAGTTTTAGGTTCATCAAATTTAATTTTTATAAATTTATATTAATTAAGGAATGAATTTTACAACAGAAAATGAATTAGAAATTGATTGATAATTGACTGAACACGCGCTCGAACTCAGGTCGAATTTACATGTTTCGAGAACAACCACATTCTCATCTTTCGTTAAAAAATTATATTTATAATCTTAAAATAAAAAGTCTAAGAATTCATATTAAATTTCTAATGTTGACTTCCATAATTCTCCTCTTTATTTACTAAACTCTTAAATTTAAAAACTATCCACTTTTATCTGGTTTTCTTTTAAAGGCTTAAAAAACAGAATTATAAAATTTATATTTTATGTTTGAATTGTATCAAGTCAGCTAATTAGGCCTTTATTATTTAATGTAAATAAAAAACTTTTCTTTACATGTTTTCCAATGTTTCGTCAATTATTTGTTGACTTCATCAGGATAACGTCTATTTAATTAAAAAATTTTTTATAATACGTTAATAAAACATAAAAACACCAAATATTTTTTGTTTAAACTTACAAATTTAACAGTCATTTTCACATTAAATTAAATATAAATAAATTTTACAAAAAACAAAGAACTTTTAGCACAAAAAGTAAAATAAAACCACAGATTAAAAATTAATGTCACAGTTTGAAGTTATATTGCAACTCTATAGCTTGTATTTATATTGTCAGTATCCTCCTTTTTGTTCATTGTTCTCTCTATTTTTTGTTGTATACGTAAGCTTTCTATTGTGTACCTATTTCTTTCCCCACCCTCTATGTTTAAAATTTTAACGTCATCAAAGTTGATTTTATGTCCAGATGACAGAATATGTGTTGCCAACCCGGTTGATTCTCTAAGTTTTGTTATGTCGTTTTTATGTTCAATCATTCTTGTTTGCAATGCTCGTTTTGTCGTACCTATATATATTTGATTGAATTTCTGTTCGTCATTTCCCATACATTTAAGTTCGTACACAACATTGCATTGTTGTTGTTTTCCTATCGGTGCCTTTACATTTGAAAAAATTGTACTGAGTGTGGAGTTAGGAGTATAAGCAAAACATATGTTTTGTGATTCTATTGTTGTTTTTATATTATTGTTGTCCGTTAGACCAGGAATAAATCGTACACTGAAAAAAATATTTTCCTTTTTATCAGTATCTTGTGTAGTGATATTATTTTTTAATTTTAGCTGTGTTTGTTCAATTAATGAATAAATGAGTTTAATTGGAAAACTATTGTTAATTAATAGAAGTTTTATATTTTTAATATTTTTGGCATGAAATTGTTGGTCACTAATATTTAAAACTCTGAAAATAAAATGTTTTGCCGTATTAATAATTTGGTGTACAGGCTGTGTAGCATTGAAGTTCATTAGACTTCCTGATGATGATTCCTTAGCATACCAATCAAATGCGATCCTGTTATTGTTTATTTATTATTTGCTTCGTTTTTGATTAATGCTTTTAAATTAAGAGCATTTAATTTGTAACATATATAGTCGAAAAAACAGCAAAAAAATATCAAATTTTTTTATTTGTTTTTCCGGGGATTTTCGCAATTAAATGCCAAGTTGAGCCAGTAAAGAGGACGGTCATTAAGTGCCACACGTTAAAACATCGATACACAACGGCATTGTCAACTATAGCATGTAACAAAATCCTGACAAAATATTTTACAACTTAACGGAATAAATAAAAATTACGGCTTTATATTTGTACTTGCTGTAACTTGTTAACAAGAAATTCGAGAAATAAACAAACACAAAACAAATTTAAATGAAAAAGTATCGAACAGTAAAAATTTCTGTAATTATTTGTGATGTATTTGTTACCAGAGATATTAAAGTTCAAAAAGTGTCATATAAAAAGCTCAAGTGCATGCAGAAAATATACTTTTTTATTCTTATGAAGGGTGTCCAAAATTGAGGTATCATATTACTTTATTTTTTTTTTTATTTATTTATTTAATTTCAGTAACCTTGCCCTTTGGCCATAATCGGCTTACAAATTTCTCCTTAATTTAATTACTTTTTATAAAAAGTTTTTTGTTTGTTTTTTGAGATAATTGGGGGATTCACAAGGTGTCATAAAATCATATGTCTTAAAATAATAACATGAAAAAATACGACTGTTGTGAACAACCCCTCATAATTTAGTGTGCTATTTTGAATTTAAGTCAGCTGATTTAAAACAAATATAAAAAAAATAATTATTTACCTAAAATCAAAATGTTTTTTAATTCTTATCCATGAACTAATAAATTAATTTAGATATTTCCTGACTATTTTCCATTTTTCAGACCCAAACTACAAATATTTTATTTTGGTTACCAAACATCAGAGTCCTAGACCGATCCAATTCGACGCCGCAAGTGTTTTGTTGCAAAAAATGCTAGCCGCAGGTTAAATTCGGATGTTAGTCGGATAAAACTATACCATCAACGGCGACGGCTACAAAATCATTGCCGCTCGGCTCAGTTGCTCGGCGCAGGTCTCTTCTGATTAATTACGACAGCACAATAAACATAGCAAGCAAAGTTTTATTAATTTAAGACACTTTTTGTTTACAAAGCAACAACAATATTTTTAAACCATTGTAAAATGTTAGAACATTATGACAATACAACATGATAGCACACCTTGTGAATACCCCAAATGTAAAATTCCTTCCTAAAATATTAAAAATTTGGATTAAAAACCATAAATAGTTCAACAAAATAACCACAATACTAATTATTGTTAAAGCTCTATGAGCTCTATGTGTACATTTGCCCTTCAAGTTGTGCTGAAAAAGGTCAACAAGAAAAAGAAAGACAAAAATGAAAAAAAACAGAAAATGTACTCTGGACTTCAAGAAGAATTCTGACAAAAGTACGAAAGAACAGAAGTAAGGAAAAACATGTAAAATCAATTAAAATAGATAATCATTCAAAAAAGCAAATTTCGATCAACCAAAGGTTAAAATACAATTTGGTTTAAGGATTGATGTTTGACTATTGACGTCAGCAGTCGTCGATGGCTGTGAGTGTAAGACGGCAAATCCATCTGAGCAGATCGAGTGGTTGCGATCGAAACATGTCGTGGTAACCTGCCGGCCCGGGTTCGAGCCCTGGCCACGGTCAAGAATGAAAGTTCATCAAAAACTATTTTAATTAATTTTCATGTTGTAAAATTCCTTTCTTCCTAAATATAATTTAATGAAAATTAAATTTGATGAACTTAAGCCTAAATAAAATATTAAAAATTGGGATTTAAAACCATAAATAGTTCAACAAAATAACCACAATACTTATTATTGATAATAATAATATTTTTATTTCAGTTAATTAGAAATAGGTTCCGGTTAAAAATTAAGAATTATGTCGGTCAAGTGACCCCCTGACTCGGCAGGCTCCCAATTTTTTTTACCAAAATTCTCAATCACGTTTTCCAATTAACTGTCAATGGTTGATATCTGCTCGATGATGTTATTTTTTAAGCTCTTGGTTATTCTGGGATTATTGCTGTACACTTTCGATTTCTAAAAACCCCACAAAAAATAGTTTAGCCGTGTCAAATCGCCCGATCTTGATGGCTAATTCACTCCTTCCCTACGATAAATAATGCGATGCAACTTCTACTATGTCACAATTACTGAAAAAAACGTCTTTTTTTAAAACTTTTTTCTACAAAAGTGGCAAAATTTTAAAAGAAAACACCAAAATGAATTTAGAAATTATATAAAAAAAATTTAAACAGAAAAGAACTGCAAAAAAAGAAAAAATTAACATATGGCAACGCTGCGTTGAAAATGCACTTTTTCCATACAAAGTTCGGTGCATGCACCCTACGCCGGCATTTAAGTTCATCGACTGATACTCTACACTGAACCGTCATTAAAATTTTTGTATTTTCACCCTACAGTCGGTTGGTTTACTTAATATAATATTCGTAAGGTTCGCTTTATGAATTTTATAGAAATGGTTAAAACAGAATGTATATTTAAGGATGGATTGATGGGGTTATATAAATATTAAGTATAGAAGGGAAATAATAGAAAACAAATCATAAGAATTAGAAAAGATATTCAAAAACATTAAACAAACCATATAAGATGGTTATTAAACTAGACATTTCATGATATTAGTATGTATAAAGTATAAAGATATGGTCAATGGAGTAGGGTTTTATATACCTAAATATAGTTTGTGATTTTCATTTTTTGTGGTTTTAGCTATTTAAATTATATGATATTCTATGGATTGTAATAATATGGTATGATAATGTATGGCTATTTAACTGGGAAAAAAATGTAAAGTGATAATAAAGATAATAATTAAATTATATCTTTACAGTTATGGTAGTTGCCAAAAAAAACATTTTTTCCGTAAAAAAATTTTTTGTGTAATTGCTAGCTGATTAACGGGAATTTTATATGTACAATATTATTGAGAACGTTATTTTTTCTTGTTGCACTCCAATTGAATATCGGAAAAAAAATATTTGAATTAAAAGAATTTTGGGTAAAAAATTTTGTTACGGAAAAAATGTTTTTTTTTGGCAACTACCATAACTGTAAATAAGAAATTTTGATGAAAAAATTGTTTGAAAAAACTAACAGACGGTCATAAATGGAGGTCATAAGTGGAGGGTATAAAAAAGCTATATCATGAAAACTAGAGCTGATAGAGACAAACTGATTACAGATTTGAATTCAGCGCACCAAAATTAACTTGAATCAGTTGATAAATTTAAAGAAGCAAATTGAGTGTTGGCCTGTGTTATTATTGATTTTGTAATATGTATGATTTAATTTTTTAATATCATTTAATATATTATTGGTATAGTCGACTTCAAGTTTATACTATATATTAATTTTTACATAGTGTAATCAAAACAATAAATAAACCACTATGATTATTAAAATATAAATTTTATTGTACTAGCATGTATAAGGTATAAATATATACTGTATGAATTGTATCATAAGCTGTGCGGCCACAACCAATACAATTTTTACAACCAACATTTTTGAAAAAGTTACCAAATGTGAAAAAATATAACCAAATTTAAAATGCCTTTTATTAATTGAGAAAATCATTAAAATTTATTTCAAGTTGCATTGTAATACAAAGGTAAGATATTTGCACTTTATAGTAAAACAATAATTATCAGCCTGTTCAACGATTTCGAACGTTAACGTTCGCATAGAGAATTATATTTAAGCCACAAACCAATTTTAGAATTTTGTATAAGTCAAGAAAACAAAGCAAGAAACAAAATTCTTTTTCATATTAAAAAAATAACGAGAAACTTAATTAACCCCCAATTTCACCAAGATTAATTAAAATTAACTATAACTTTAACTTCCAGTTAACAATGTGTTTTGGTAGCTATAACTGATAGTTAATTATAACTGAACTTGGTGAAATTGGGGGTAAAATAAACTGAAATAAATTTCAGTGGATTTATCAAATATGAAAAATTGGAAATTTAGCACGTCATACAGAAATCTTATTAATGATAAATTTTGTATTCCCGTATATAACTTTGATAAAAAGTTTTATTTATTTGAGACTTTTTATTTTTATTTTATAAGAGTTAAATCCGTCAAATTTCCATACAAAATTCAGTATGTATATTAAAAGTTAATAAATTGAATATTTTTTAATATGTCGTTTTAAATAAACGAAAATTGTACTTCACAGCTCAAAATAACAAAGGAAAATTGTTTTCCTCTTTTTAGCTGTCATTGACAGGACTGTCAAATGTGACGATTTTTGATTCCTTTTGTCGATGGAAATTTACGTTTGGCGATTGTTTTTGCGAAATTGAAAACGATTATCGATATGCGAAATGTATGGGTGCGTTTGTAAATGCATCTCTGCGCTGCATCAGTGATTTCAAATGGTTATATATTTATCAGTGAAGTCAATGTGGGCCAAAAAATTGTGAAATACTCCACAAAAATAATAGTCACACAATAAAAACAATTATAATTATTCTTTTAACGCCATTAAAAAAAGTTTGCTTTTCTGATGCAGCGCAGTGATGCATTTGCGAACGTACCCTATTTTATGGAAATATTTTCTAATTTACATCCATATACATATGTATCTAAAATATTATAAAAACTTTTTTCTTGTGTTTGTAAAATTTATTTCAAATTTATAATTCTTATTGTTAATAACTGTTTTAAAATTGTTCTTTTTGATACATTTTGTGAATCATTGTAAAATATTATGGCGAATATAAACAAATTCGCCTTTTGGAGCGTACATCAAATGGGGAAAAAGGCAGTCAAAGGTTTTTTTATAAATTAAAAATATTGCCAAATAATTAATAATCTAAAAACTTTAAATAAATATACATACCGACAAGTTATGAATTATATATTTTAAAGCAATGTATTTTTGAAAATCTTTAAAATTTCTATGTGTATTTTCAAATATGTATTTAAATATATCTACTTCTGGAAATAACTTAAATATAGAACATTTAACTTATATTCATGTTTTTAGAAACACTTTTGTGTAATTTTTCAGTAATTTTCTGAAATCTATTCCACATGTTTTTAAGCACTTTCTACTTTAAGTTCTACTTATCTTAAGTACTCTTAAAATCAAGAAAAGCTACGCTCATTTAAAAAAAAAACTTTAAATCTCCATCGATTAAAACTTCATGTTTTCGAACATGGCCGTTTTTAATATAATATCACAAATGGCAATATTTTTCTTAACAAAAATCTTAAAAATATTATTTGTTGGCAGTTTTAAAAGGATTTTTTGTTTTGGATCAACTATAAAAAAATTTCGCTCATTGGTAACAAATAATGAAAAAATCATAGTACAGTACAAATTATTCGAGTTCGTGTATCAAGAAAACATATTCGTACGTATTATTATTTTAGAAAAAAGTAACCTAAATGAAAAAAATATTCACATCTCCACATTGAAAAAAAAAATATAACCAATTTTGGTTAGAAATAACCAAAAACGGCAGCTCTGATCATAAGCATAAATTGAACTAAATTCTTCATTAAACTGACAATGTAGAGTACCTAACTAGAAAAAAATATGTAAAGGTGATAAATATTGAGCAACAGTTAAACTATCTGTAAATGTTTTAAGGAAATGTTTATTAAGTGTTATCAATAAAATTATAGGCTAACTTAATTAACCGATCAATAGTTACTTAAACCTTTAGTCCGTTGTAGTGAAACATACCAGAGTCTCTGGTGATAATCAAATCTACAACCCTTGTTCTGATAGACTAGCTCACTACCCACAAGCCTACTACCAAGGCATGTATATAAAAAGTCACTACAAAACCGATGCAGCAAAGTCATAATAGATACGGCTCCTATCCCAAACACATAAAAAAAACTAAAAAATAATTATTCCACGATCAGTTCTATATTCAACCATTTGTCAAGAGTCAAAATCCTAAGTAAATCGTCAATATGATACACACAAGTAAAATAATCACCCCTCACAAAACTTTTAAAATCCTAAGTAAATCGTCAATACGAATACTCACAAGAAAAAAAAAATATCATCCCTCATAAAGTTTTTAGAGTCCTAACTAAATATTCGAGTCGGACATGTACATGAAGAAATGTCACACCTAAAAAAAAAATTTCACACCTTTCCTAAATAAACAACTTTCTTTACACGTCATTTCCCTTTTACCCTATTCGTATTTCTCAGGAGTGAATGCATGACATTAGGGTGTTCACAGTCTATGAATAACCCTTATGATATGCAACCCAACTTTGTGTTGAGGTTAACAGATCGTGAACTTTCCTACTGGCATGCTCCCAAATTTGTATGGAAAAGTTGCATTAGAACCGGTAGAAACATACTACTTACTCTTAATAGAGAAATAACTTAATATAGTTTGGAATACGCGAATAATAAAAATGAAAATGAAATTTCTATATAATTTTAATGGCATTTGTACGTTAATAAAAACTAGTGCCAGACAGTGTTTTTTTTCTCATTCTATCATTTTGAATTTAATTATATCATTATCTTTAGCACATCAAGGTCATCTTTGTATTTTGTCTTTGAAAGACCAGAAACATTAATAACATTTATTGAAAGAAATGTCTGTAAACAAGTACGAATGAGTATTGTGCATGTCGCTGTGAATGTGTCAGTGTCGGGGAGTGTGTATCTGTTTGTTTAACCCAAATCAATGAATATAAAATTGAACAAAAGACAAAATGAACTGAAAGCACAAATTAAAAGGTTTACTCGATTAATAAATTTATTTGTATTTTCTGTTCTCTTAAATAAACTGGCCAAAATTCTTGAAATTATTATGAAGGACATTATATTGAAATTAAGTTGTTAAAATTGAAATTAATAGAGATACAACTTTAGAGGTTTTAGTGTGTAGTTAGTTAAATAAAGACATTCATTGTTTTAAGGAGATCATTTAATTTACTCAAACTTAAAATTGCTTGAGTTTTTTTTTACAATTTTTGATAGTTTATTGTGAAACACGGAAACACAAAAACTTGTTTAAAGTTTTCGTTATCGTTAATCGCGCCATTTCCTTAGCCAGGGCTATTTAACCTCTGCTGCATTAGGAATAGCCAGCAGCGTCTGTTAAATAGCAGCAGATATGATCCGTCCTCGCAATTCAAATATTCTTAAGTGAAAGCTCTCGTATGAATAAGGAACTCCCTTCGCGTGATTTTTAGTTTGAACCGCAGCTCCCACGTAATGCCCAAAAATATCCTCTCGTGAGAAAATAACTAAAGAGCATCGTTCTGTGAAAAACACATTTCATGAGACAGTCAACTTCTTGTACATCATCAGCTCTCGACTCTTCATCCGCCTAAATCCAAGTCTCGCCACTTCCACCAATGCACTCCACTCTACTTCAACACCGTTAGCTAAACTTTTCGCTCTCAGCAATTACTAAGTCTTCACCACCGGTAACACAACTTTTCGCCACTTCATTGATCACATGCAAAAAGGTCCGTCATCACTTGATTCGCTCACAACTACAACATTGTTATCCCACAACTACCGCTCCCCATACATGAGCCTTACAACTTTAGCTCTCCCTCGAAGCGAAAGCATCACTCTTAAGTTGTCCCAAATGTTCAACTTTCATCAGCGCTCATTTTGACTGTCACATATCTTTTCCTCACAGAATTTGTCTTAAGAACAAAGACACCTCTTCTCAAGGCTCTTGGCGGCCTCAACTGACTCTCTAGGTGCTGATAGGTTATTCACTTAAGAAACCTCCTGAATTCTATGGTATTGGCTGCACCTTCTCATGCTTCGGAGGATGCAACATCAAAAGGTAAAATATCCTTAAGATGACCCCTACAACCTCGGGGGAAAATAAAAATCTTCTGGTCCCACCAAATAAAAAGCATTACCTTGGCCCCATGAATGTTTGTCTTTGTCATTTATTTTTGTGCTTCGAGTCTTATGAATAGATCTAGATGCAGTAGTGATTTGAAGCAAAAATGATCTCATTTGCTGGCCTGTGTGGAAGACAATTTCCTTCTACAGCTTGCAAACATTTTAGATTACTGCCTTAGTGGCTACCAATGATTTTGCAAGTTCTTCTTACGTTGGACAACAATCACAATTGACTAAAGTTATGGCCACACTTAACAAATATTTGACGCCCCACAGGTAACCACTATTTTTATTAAACAATTGTTTGATTTTGTAAAAGGTTTGCTTAATCAAACAACATCTAACCATTTATTAGTTACATCATACGATGATTTTTTTTCGCAAATAAAGTTTAGTGAATCGACAAAAATGTTCTAAAAGAATGTGAAAAGTTGATCAATTTAGTCGTGACCATTTTTTACCCTCCACCACAATTAGTTGTGAAGAGGGTATACTAAGTTTGTCATTCCGTGTGAAACTTTTTTATTATTCATATCAGACCCCATAAAGTATATATATTCTGGCTCCTTGAGTAATTCTAAGTCGATTTATCTATGTCCATCTGTCTATCCGTCTGTTCGTCTGTTGAAAACACGCTCACTTTCGAAAAACACAAAACAAATAAACAAACTGGGTGTCAAATGGCTTGTGGTTATCCTCAACAGTTTTTGATTGAAATCCAGCAAAATCGGTTCAGTAGGATCAGAGCTATGATTCTAAATGTGGAACCACCACTTTGAAAAATTTTTAATTTTGTCACAAAAATGAACATAAACGGTGGAACGATTCACGGAATGATATGAGATTTTGCAAAAATGTTCGTTTTATTCGACTGAAAATCACACTGTGAAATTTTATGAAGATCGGTACATAATTTACCCTAGGCCCCACATAAACCTTTCTCCCGGAAAATAGTTCAGTACGCCTAAAACCGTAAATATTAATGCTATCATGACGAAATTTCTGTGGTTTTCACGAATAATCGCTTAAGTTATAAAACCAAACTTTTCAGGAGAGCAAAAACAATTATTTTTTTCAATTGCGGCTTCTGTAGATGCTTTTTTAAACTTTTTTCTTTACTATCCTCTTAACAGTGACTTTCTACGTATTATACATAGTTTTCATGAAAAAATCCTCACAGGATCCCAATCTGTAAAAGGATTAAAAATGCATATGTTTGATTGACTCATTAAGTGTGTGCAATATAACATCATATCTCCACATAAGTTCTTTTTTGTGAAAATAAATGTTATCATTTTAATCACACATGACGACTTACGTTGTTATTTTTAGCACACAAGTTGGCGACATATTCAGAGTTTTTGATACTTATAGCACAACGTATGCAGTAAAACAAAATCGATTTATTTATATATTTTTATTTAAATTTATTTTTGATGTTTTATAAAGCAAATTTATGAAACTTAAGATAATTAATTCAATAAAATACACCTGTTTTGTATTGCGAACATGAAGAAACAAAATTAAACAAAAACAATTATTCAGACAATAATATTATAAAGCATAAAATAATTCATTTAAAAAAGTATATTTATTTCTTTAACATACATAAAAAAGGAACTGAAACAAATTCTGTAGTACAATATTTATTTATTAGTTTTCTACATCTTCCTCATCTATGTATAATGTATTTTGAGATGTTTCGGAAACTTTGATATTTTTATAAAAATCGTGGAATAAATCCGGAATTAATGGCAACAAATGTATTAAGTCTTTTTTTTTCTCGGAAGAAATAGGAAGTTTTTCAACATTCTTAGGCTGAAGTCTATTGAAACGCAATTGAAACGCAATTTTCCTTATTATCTTTATAAAGCTCATACATTTTAAATAGGTTTAAATTTTCCGCTAAATACTTCTGAATTGTATGAGCTCGGGAATAATGAGACTCATAGGCCGGAAACAATCTTATGCGGGCTATTATTTCGTCTTTTTTTGACTGAGGTAAACTATTTTTAGAAGTTGTGGATTTTACGCGGTGGTCTTCTAAATTATTTTTACCAACAATTTTTTGTTGGACGCTGCGCAGAAATCCTGCTGTTTCTCCGTATATGTTAAGAAAACATTTTTTACATACATTTTCAGCTGTATCTCCAACAAATATCCGATATTTATAAGTGTAATTTCGTTCTTTTTTATTCTCATAAAGATTTTTTGATGACCGTTTTAAAGAGTCCTGAATTCGTATAAACATATACGTTACGCGGCTAGTGTATTTACCTAACTTCCAATATTCGTTAAACAGTATTAAACGATATTCATCCGAAATTTTCTCTTTGCATCGTAGTCGGCAAACACCCAATTCTTTGCTGCATCTCTCAGATATAATATTTCCACTTCTTATTGAAGTATATTTTTAGCCAGATTTCCTTTTTACTTTAATGTCTGCAATTTGTTTTGAGAGCGATCCATTTGCTTTCCATCATTATTAATTGGCATTTGCCGCTCTTAAAAAAACATATCAGCACTCTTAAATGTTAAAACAGTATTTGTGTAACTACTTACCATTATCAATTAAAATTTCAGTTACGCTTTCCATATCACTATTTGTTAAAACAATCCTTTTTTTAATGGAATATCGTAAATATAGATTTTTTTGGCATAACAAAATTTTTATGTTTACTGTTGTTATTTTTTAAATCAGCATAAAATGATTTATCATTGAACACTTCTTCAATAGTATTAATCGTTAATTTATTAAAAAATATTTCACTTCTCTAAGAACGAATGTTGTGTGCATTCACATCAAAATCTAATACTAAAATGATAGACAAAAGCATTGACATCTCGCCCAATATAACAAATATTTTTCTCAAAAAACAACATAATGGGACTTAAAATTACAAACAACCGCTCACCTGCTGTTGTTGCAACTAAAGAAGTCAACAATAAACGCACATGTACATATAAGTTGTTATTAATAGAAAAATTTTCAAAAAATACTTTCATATTTTTTACACGAATAACAACATAACATCACATATGCCTTTTATTTGAAAACATATTCAGCAATTTTACAATTTTTGGCGATGTATGTCGACATAAATCGTTATAATAGCAAAATATTTTATTAAACAGTTTACTTAAGTTGTTTTTAGCAGAAAAAAATTAATAATACTACATTATATTCTCAAAAGCTTAATACTTATAAAAACCTAATGCAAAATGTAGCACTTTGACATCATTATCTCAATTTCTGTAAAAACCGACTTACGCGATTATTCGTGAAAACCACAGATTTGGCACAGTTGTTTAGGACTATAAATAGCACTAAGCAATTTCGTGATGATCGGTCCATAATTTACAATGGGCCCCATTTAAAGCTCCCTCTGGTAGCGAGCTAGTCTATCAGCGCCGAGGTTGCGGGTTCGATTCCCGCCAGAGACTTTGGTTTCTTTCCTGCAGACAAGCATAGAGCTTCGCGGGATTAGCTTAGGAAATAATAAAAAAAAAAGATATATTTATTGCGGTAAAATTTTTCCAACTTAGTTTCATATGGCCAGAAAAAATGTCATGCAATTTTGAAAAATACGGTCCATAATTTACCTTAGATGCCATATTTTGCAGCCTTCTGAAATTCACTGTAAACGCTAAAACTATTTTCACCACTGTATTGGAATTTATGTTTTTTAATACCAGGAATACCTCTGCGGAATTTTGGGATGATTGGTTCATAACTTATCACGGGTCCAACATAAATCCCCCTCCTGAAAATCATTTAAGTTCGGCTTAAACTGTTACGAAAAAAAAATTATTTAATATAGGTCTAAGCCGCAACCAATTTTAATGCTGATGTCTATTTTTATAAAGATAAATTAATAATAAATAGACATCAAATATTCAAATTGTCGGTGGAGGGTATCAAAGATTCGGCACTGCCGAATATAACACTCTAATTTGTTTTCGATTTTTTCCTCAAATATTTGCGAAGTTTGCTTTAAGCCTTCTAACCCATCATTTTCAAACTTCTTCGATTGACCTGGCAGTGTTGTCTTACGCGTCAAAGACACAACGTTGAAGTTAAAAACTAACTTATAAACTTACACTCTCTCAGTCGGTGACTAAGTCAGACTGACTAAACTTGATATCCTTCACGAGTTGTCAAAGTTTTTCCTTTTGTTAATTGAGAATACTTGAAACATTTTCTAAAAACTTTTTGAAACATTTGGGATTTTTCTATTTTATTTTTTTTAAGTGTACATTTTGTTCCACTTGTTAATAAAAGCTTGTCGTTAAAAATCGCATTTTTAATTTTAGAATAAGAAGGCCAAAAATTACTTTAATAACTATAATTTTCTCTTCTAGAATTTTTAGCTTTTTACATAATTACCTGTTTTTTTACTTTAAGGCTAAAAGTTTTTTTTAGAGTTCATTTGATTTTAAGTAATTACAAAAGAAAAAATTATTTATAAAATTTTTATCGGCTTTTTTTTGGTAAAATTAAATTTGTTTAATTTTTAACTTTTATAGTGGAAAAAATAGCAAAAATATGTAATTTTTTCAATGTTTTTCAGTGGATATTTGCAATTAAATCGCATAATTGTGCAGCCAGGCAGAATATCAAGTAAAACCAGCAGAGAGAACGGTCATTAAGTGCCACACAGCAAAATATCGCTACACAGTGGCATGGTCAACTATAACATCACAGTGCAGCACGAAAAAGTAAACCCATGTACGGAAACCACTACGTGATAAAATACCAAAAAAAGAACACGTGTCTCCCAGTTTGGCCGTTGTAGATTGTCCAAACGCATTCGACTATTTGAAAAGCGTATTCCTAAAGCGTAGCGATGACAAAACTAAAAAAGGTATGTACTATTTGCACTATGTTAATGTTTTCTTTTCTGTCTTCATTTAACAGGCGTACTTAATGGCCCTGACATTAGAAAACTATTCAAGAGCAACTTTGATTCATCGCTTGATGAAAATCTACCTTCAGCGTGTATGAACCAGAGTCTTGAGAGAATGGGTCAAAGAAATGCTGTATTATTTTGAGAAAATCGGCACATCGATGACATTAAAGCTGAAATTTCTTCATTTTCATTTTTACGATTTTATCAAGCAACTCACTACTGAATTCGATGAGCAAGGAGAACGGTTTCATGCATTGCTTGCAGAGGTAATATAAATTTTGTTAATGCATTGTTTTGCATTCCTTTTTTGATTTATTTTCTAATTTATTTCGGGTATGTTGGTGGACTCCTAAGATCACCCTGTATGATGATAATGGAGTATTTGGAGAAGAAAAAGCTAATGATGGAGTGCAGTCTGGAAGCAACGTGCCTGTGGACACCATAAGTTCTGAATCAGAGTCAGATAAGGACGATTCGGACGACGTTTTCAATCCACAATTTAAAGGAGTGCGATTTGCAAGTCCAGGGCCATTAACATTATAAACATTATACGAATATTTTTTTTATTATTTTTTTAATAGAAAGCATAGTATCTCAATGTTGAAGTAAAGTACCTAAGCGCTACCTAAACGGCATTAAATATCAATCCTAGGAACTTCATATGTTCTAAAAAGTTGTTTATTGACATCTAAGGTACATTTTTGTAGTTGATTGTTTCCCTGAATGTTGAACGGTTTGCTACCTATGGACTTAAACAGGGGAAAAAGGTAAAAAATATTTTTAAGTTTTTTGCGGTTTTGATCTTGAAGATTAAGATTTTATATGTTCACAATTTGTGTTCTTTATGACAGGAGCTTCATTTTTGCCTCAAAGAGTAAATCAAAATTCCGAACTGTTTGCAAAATATGAACCTGAGAAAATTATCACTTTTTTGCAAAAATGACATGGTTCTTTTTTTATGGTCTTTTGTGTCCGTATCAGAGAACTGCAAAATCACTATTTTTCTTGATTTATTCATACGCTATTATTTACATTAACTCTATGCCTGCAAAACAAAGTACAACTTTGGTAATTTTGACATCGTTTTGTACACATTTGATTTGTGCACGCAGTAACACAATTGCACAAAGTCAAATTACAGACATTTTTATGCTTTTGCATTCAAGTAGTCATTGCCTACTCGATGAGACAAGGTTAGGTTTGAGTGGCCGGTCACAAAGACCCCGCATAGACCAAATAGGTCCCTAGCGTTACCACATTGTACGATAACCCGTAGAAGAAAGTCAGTAAAAAGGTCATTCAGATGTGATGGTACCCAGAGTACCACACACTCTCTTGACGAATGCCAGGAGTCTCATTTACCCAATCCCAGAGACTTCCCCGAGATCTTGAAGGTAATGATCTCCCAGACAGTTCGCCCTGGAGCGCACGAGTGCCAGGCAGTAGCATAGCAAGTGCTCTACCGTCTCCTTTTCCCCTGGTACCCCACAGAATCTAGAATTGTCACTATTCAACCGCCCCGCCCTATGGGCGTATACCGCAGACCAACAATGACCCGTCATAAAACCTATCAGAAGTCAACAGTCCCTTCTCGATAGCGATAAAAGAGTCCTAGTTGACTCTGGATCATAGGATCCCCACATTACCTTGGAAACCCGATGAGACAAAGACGAATGTAAATTGGTATGAGTACGAGTCGCTTTGTTGGTATGATTGTTGTAGGCATAAGTTCAAATAAACTCGTTATTGTGTCCAATTTGTTTTTGTGTTTACCCAGCAAATAATATTGGACCTTCGGATTTTGATCAAATTGACTACTTATTGGACTAGTCCGATGTAATGCAAGCATGGACCATGTCATTGTTAAAAAGTGTTTGTAGTGAGACGACATGTCTTCCTTTTTTAACAACCTGTGTTCATTTGTAAGCGACTTCAAAACAAATCCTCTTGAGTATGTCATGAAGTAGTTTTAATACTACTCCTTTGTAATCCAAAGCTGGGTTATAGGGTCCTGCCCTAGGACATCGTAATGTTATGTGGGTTACTTTTGGACAAATCCTAGTCCCTTGTGGGCTAAATTTTACATGCGTGTTTGGACTAGCCTTTTTATATGCAGGGTAGTTTTTAAAATCGAAACAAGCAACAATACTTTTTAAGAAATGATAAAAAATAAAAACAGTCTTCTTGTTTCTATGGAAATTGTTTGTTCCTATGTGCGTTTAGTTTCATTTAATTTTTTTTTCTTTCGAATCCAGCATATGAAAAACTTTAATACGTACTACATACAGAGCAACTGCTAAATAGGCATCAGAGCAATGATTTTTGTGTATTTTTCTTTGTATGTGTTTTTTACCAAAGCAATAATTGACGAACGAAGCTAAACATGGTATGAATGGCAAAGCCAACACGCTGTGCATGACTTGAATGAATTTTAAAACAACACTACTGTGTGTGCCTGAGAAAGTTTGATTGCATGAACACAAATGAGTGTATTTGATGTTGTTCATTGAATGCGAAGTTTTTACAACCGCACAAAGCCGTTCTCTGGTCCGTATATGGTTATATTTCCATGACTTAAAAAATTACACACAGTGTATGTAACAAAATCCTGACAAAATATATTACAACTTAAGAAAATAATATAAAAACAATTAAGAGTGCTATATTCGGCTATGCCGAATCAATCTATAGCAACCTAGTTCCAGACAGACGGACACGTTAAATCAATTTCGCTACGTAAAGGGACCAGAATATACTTACGAGGGTAAATATTTTAGAAATTACAAACATAATGACAAACTTATATATACCCCTTCCACCTGTAGTCAAGGGTATAACAACGGTTTTGTATTCATTCTTGCTTTAACTTGTTAACGAGAAATTCGAGAAACAGCTAAAAACAAAAAGAATATAAATGAAAAATGTATCAAACAATAAACTGGCAATATTTTTGTTATTATATCTGACGTATTTTTTACTTAATTAAGGAAAAATCAAAGTTCAAAAAGTGTCATATAAAAAGGTCAAATGCAGATTGAAAATTTACTTTTTATTTTAATAGTTGAAACGAATATTTAAATAAATGTGATAATTTGCAAAATATTTTCTTTTTTAAAAGACGTTTATAAAAAAAAAAAATTTTTAAGAACAATTGTGATTTTTAGTTGAACTGTTAATTTTTAATTTTTTGATAGTTTTTTTTTTTAGTTGGGCTCGAGCTCATTTAATTTAATTATACCCACACCACAATAGTGGAGAGGGTATTATGCATTTGTGCTGATGTGTGTAACGCCTTAAAATATTGGTCCTAGACCAGTGATGTCAATTGTGGTTGTATTGCTTTACATTAGTATTAGTGAATAAAGAGACAAGTATTCTTAATAAAGATTAAAAAATACGTAAGCATCCGCCGCATGTGCACCCGTCGCTTGATAATCGACGACTAATTGTGTACAATTGTGTACTCTCGTAGACTAAATGAAAGAGCGTAAGAATGCGTTGAAAGAGCGTAAGAATGCGTGTGAAGAATGTGTGTGAATTAATTTGCACAATTGTGCAAGGCGCTGACATCCCTGTCCTAGACCCACCTTAAAGTATACCGATCGACTCAGAATCACTTTCTGAGTCGAACTAACGATATTCGTCCGGCTGGCTAGCTGGCTGTCCATGTAACCTTGTGCGCAAAGTACAGGTCGCATTCTTGGAGATAATTTGATAAAATTTGGGACATAGGTTCTTATTGGTACAAGGACCAAGCCTATTGAAAATGGGCCTAATCGTAGGACAAGGATAGAAGAAAGAGGGAAATTTCTTCCTCTCAGAAACTATCAAACCGATTTTAATGAAATTTAAAACTTAGATAGAACCATATCCATATGGACACACAAGGTATGCATCTTTTAAAAAATAGGACCACAAGGGGAGATAGGGGCAATTTATGCCTCTCAAACCGATTTTAATGAAATTTAAAACATAGATAGATCCATATTCATATGGACACATAAGCATGATGTGTTCTTAAATACTGTGGTGTAGGGTATCATATGGTCGGCCTTGACCTACTATACTTTCTTACTTGTTTTCATTAAATTATTTTTACTGAAGGAAGGAATTTTACAACATGAAATTTTTTATTCAAATTTATTGATAATTTTTTTGGCTGAGCTGGGATTCGAACCTGGGTTGAATTTACATGTTTCAAGAATCACCACATTCTCTCATCAGAATTCTTTGAGTTCTAACATCTTTAATAACTTTAAATATTTATTTTTTTTTTTAATTTTATGTATATTTACAAAAGTTTACATACGATATATTTTTTGTTTTATGCTTAAAAATTTAATTTTATATTTTTTATGTCTTTTCTCACATCAGATAACGAAACGCATAGATAATGAAATTTTTTTTGGAAATTTCATTGAGAAATATTATGCCATTTCTCATTTAAAGATTCCATTAAAGCTGAAATTGATGTAACATGGCATTTGTTCCGATTCCTTTTTAAAATATCCCATAAATGTTCAATAACATTTAGATTGGGGGATTAAGTTGGATGTTCAAGGTTGTGTTTCACATTATATAGCAGTCATTCGTTCACTACTTTCGGCGAGTGCTAACGATCGTTACCCTGAAAAAATATATTATATTCCCCCGGACCCAAAATATTAACAGTAGCGAGATAGTTGTTCTTTAAAATGTCTAGGTACATGGCCTTATTTATAGTACCTCAGTTTAGCAGCATCATTTGCCGCCATGCATCGCTATACCATAACAGACCCAGGCATATGAACGGATTCTTGTGAATAAAGATTATCAGAAATACCTTAAGTCCTTGCACAAAAAGTATTGCTAGTTGGCATGACAAACAAACGAGATCAGTATAAAAAAGTTTTGTATGTTATTTTTTATCGCATTTTTGAAAAACTGGACCTCTCTCTCTCTCATTAATTAGAATGTCTGTCGGCAAATTAGAAATTTTTTCCTTACAATTTTTTCTTAGTATATGGTTTTGTTCTAAACAATAATAAATATAATTAATAAAAATGAGTAATTTTTCAAAATTAAATAAAGGTTTTTAACTGGACAAATCGAATTTCAGCTGGAACCTGGACAACACCCAAAAAAACTAAACCATCCAGGCCGTTCCATCCCGTCTGCCAAACCTAGTCGTGGTGCTTATAGACTTCTACTTAGTACAGACATACACACTCGTTATAAAATTGTGCTATCTGTTTGATCTTCAAAAATTTGAGGACGACCAGAACGTGGCTGTCGTCCATAGTTTCCAATATAGTTGAACTTGTAAAATGTTTGGTTTTTATTTCAAATCAGAAAATCCAGTAAAATGTAAGGAAAATCTTTACATATTTTAGAGAAATCTGAAATTTGTTTATCATATGTTAGCTTTTGTAGGACTGTGTACATAGATGTCTGGTATTGGTACCGAAGCTACTTGTACTTAATACTGTTACTGATCTATTTTGAATTTGTATGGGATGTGTCATGCCCACTTATCCAAAAACACACCCACTTTTTGACGGATTTTGTGTATTGACAACCCGGCTTTGTGAACCAAATTTGGACAATTGTTCTCCTTCTGTCCTTCAGGTATAAAGGAATGTAGTTTGTGACACGCCCTATTCTACAACCGCGCCCACTTTTTGCCAGATGTCATGCATTAGCATTTTTACCAAATTTGGAAACTTTTACTGGTATGATTTTCCAGATATACAGAAACCTATTATATTTTATTTGTGTGGGAGGTGCCACTCTACTCTTTCTTTTCCAATACCGCCCATTTTCAGACAGGTTATGAATTGATAACCAAATTTGAAACTTGTCGTTCCTACCGTTCTTAAAATATAGTAAGTAAGCCATGCCCACCAATCCTACCCACATTTTGTCGGAGGTTATGTATTAATAACCAAAATGCTTGTACCTAATTTGAAAACATATATAACCATATAAAGGGTGTTTTTTTAAGCCCGATAGAACTTGAAATTGTAAAAAATAACACAAAAAATTAAATTGTAATCAAAATTTTTATTCGAAACATAAATACGTGACATTAACATTTGAAAATGATTTCGGGCATATGGGCACCGCGGCTGTTCTTGACGAAGCGCATTGTGGACGTCCAATTTTGGGCCACTTTTTCGAGCACTGCTGGCCGTATGTCACGAATAACACGAACAATGCTGGCCTCCAAGGCGTCAATTGTTGCTGGTTTATCAGCATAAACCAGTGACTTCACGTAGCCCCACAGGAAATAATCGAGAGGTGTCAAATCGCACGACCTTGGAGGCCAATTGACAGGTCCATTTCTCGAAATCAACTTATCGCCAAATTTTGATTTCAATAAGTCGATGGTTGCGTTCGCCGTATGGCACGTAGCGCCATCCTGTTGAAACCACATCTCCTCCGGATCAATGTCATCCATATTTTCAAACAAAAAATCATTGATCATGGTGCGGTAACGATCTCCATTGACCGTAACGCGAGCTCCGGCCTCATTTTTAAAGAAATAAGGTCCGATGATGCCACTAGCGTGAAAACCGCACCAAACGGTGCATTTTTCTGGATGTAATGGAGTCTGTAGGGTCTCTTGTGGATTGGTCTCGCTCCATATGCGGCAATTTTGCTTATTAACAAACCCGTTAAGCCAAAAATGCGCCTCATCGCTGAACACAATTTTGCGTCTATAAGTTGCGCGAATCGACGACTGATTTTCAAAGTAAATTTGGATAATTTCGTAGCTTTGTTCAAGCGTGAGTCTATTCATGATGATTTGTCAGAGTATACTGAAACGATAAAAAAAAATATTTCATCAAAATTTAATTTTTTGTGTTACTTTTTACAATTTAAAGTTCTATCTAGCTTAAAAAAACACCCTTTATAACCCATTTATTCAACAGTATCATTATGACTAGCACCTATCCGTTGAAATGGAAATATGCAAAAATAGTGCCAATACCAAAAACTGATTCTGAATTTAGGCCAATAGCTATTCTGTGCTACTTGTCTAAAGTACTGGAGAAAATTCTTCATCTTCAAATGATATCATATATCAGTGCCAACAATTTGTTGTCTGATAAACAGTCAGGGTTTCGTATTAATCATAGTTGTAATTCTGCACTACTGGATGTGTCTGAAAATATACGGCGTGAACTAGATGATGGCAAGCTAAATTTCCTAGTTCTTCTTGATCATTCAAAAGCCTTTGACACGGTTGACCATAGTATGCTTTCCATGAAACTTTTGCATTTTTTTAATTTTTCGGAAACATCAACACGACTCAAATCGTTCGCAATTTGTCCAATCAAACAATGTGCAATCTTCTTCATTACGTTTATCTAGAGGTGTACCTCAAGGGTCAATTCTTGGACCATTGCTTTTTACGCTCCATATAAACGACTTGCCAAAACATCTCGTTCACTGCAATATACATATGTACGCAGATGATGTGCAGTTGTACTTAAGTAGCCCAGTACAATCTGTTTCTCAAAACATCATGAGACTCAATGATGATCTGGATAAAATTTATCGTTGGGCAACGTCTAACGGACTTTGTTTAAACCCTAATAAGTCGAAGTGCATAATAATACGTAAGAGATCACTTGCTTCTAATATCGGTCTTGATATTTTAATTAATGGGGAAAAAATCAATATTGTGAATGCGGCCAAAAACCTTGGGCTAATTTTCAATGACAGTCTTACTTAGACAAATCATGTCAACACACTTGCTGGTCAAACTTATATAAAGTTAAGGTGCCTTTGGTCGACACAATACTATACTTCTTTTAATATTAGATTAATGATTGCAAAATCTTATCTTCTTCCGGGTTTAATGTATGGTTGTGAACTTTTTGCCAATTGTGATTCCATTAGTAGAAGGAAGCTAAATGTCTTATATAATCACATTGTAAGATATGTGTTTGGCCTTGGAAGATGGCGGCATGAAATAGCCCCCCACGAAATAAGTCCCCAAAACGAAAATGAAATAACTCCCCAAAAAAGTATATGGGAGGCAACAACAACGTTTTTTGGGGATTTATTTCATTTTTTTGTGGACTTATTTCATTTTTATATTGGGGAGTTATTTCATATGAAATAAGTCCCTAAAAATATTTTGGGGACTTATTTCATTTTATAATTTATTCCAAAGTCGTCAAAATGCAAATAATGTCCCGTTATAATATATAAACAAAACTTGTTTTAATGAATGGTCATTAAAAATAATTGTTACTAGGCAGTTAGTTTTAGAAATAATTTTGCTGTGTAAGGTGCATTAATAAGAAAAAAAATATTAAAAATGAATTTTGAAAACTGCAAATTATGTCCCGTTGTAAAATGTAAATACAACTTGTTTTGATGAATGGTCAAGACCATTCATTAAAAATAATAGTTACTAGGCATTAAGTTTTGAAATAATTTCGCGGTGTAAGGTGCATTAATAAGAAAAAAGAAAAATATTAAAAATACATTTTGAAATAATAAGTGGTTACAGAAAACATAGCAAATTGTTACACGTTGTAGATCAAAAAATTATCTATATAAAAAAATCAGTTTTTGGGGATTTATTTCATTTCAAGAATTGGGGACTTATTACAAATGAAATAACTCCCCGATTTTTGGGGATTTCTTTCATTTTGATTTAGGGAGTTACTTCATTTTGTTGGGGTTTTATTTCATTTTAAAATTGGGGGTTTATTTCATATGAAATAAGACCCCAAAAATTGGGGAGTTATTTCATTTTCGTTTTGGGGACTTATTTCGTGGGGGGCTATTTCATGCCGCCTTGGTAGATATGATCATGTGTCACATGCCTCTTTAAAACTATACGGCGTTTCATTTAACAATCTTTTAAACATTCGTGTACTCTTACTATTACATAAACTTATCTATTTGGAGACTCCACGATATCTTGGCGATAAAATTAGGTTTGCCAGATCACTCAGAGGTAAAAGAATTATAATTCCCTTGCATAGCCTTCTTGTATCTGAACAGAATTTTTTTATACATGCGTCACGTCTATGGAATTGTCTTCCTCAAGTTCAGCAACTTAATAGCAACGCAAGTAGCTTTAACAACTTCTTATTTAAATACTTTGCACCGCAGTAGATAACTGTTATCATATTATATAAATAACTTATAGTTTAATTTAATTTCATTTAATTCAATTGTATGTGATGATCTCTTAATGTAATTTATGAAACTGCTTTCCTGTACTTTAAATATAAGATTTAATCTTGTTGTACAGGAATTGAATATATAATAAATAAATAAATAAATAAATAAAAAAAATAATAAAACACCACCTAAAAAAACCACAAGAGATTTATTGGTAAAATTAGAGGCAGTAGTTTTTGTTTTGGTCATATCTCTTCTATTTGTGGACCGATCTTGCTGAATTGCAACGGCAAATATACCCGAGTATATGCGACATAAATATGTAATAACTCAGTTCCCATCGTACCCGGGGTCTTCGAAAACCTTTTCCAACATACACACAGACGGACATCGTAAAATCAACTGCGCTAATCCTAAGGACCCAGAATATTTATACTTTAAAAGATCCAACATCAAAATTGTAGAAATTACAAGCAGAGTGAGAAACTTATACATACCCTTTTCCAACTGTCGTAAGGGGTGTACGTGTATCCTGTTCATGTATTTAGTCGTTTAACCGATTAATTACTACCCGATTAACTGATCGGCTAATTTAAAATTGCTTTTTTTCGAATAACGATGAAACTGGTTAATTTCAGTCGATTATCCGATTAACCGATGTAACAAAATTTTTAATATTTTATAGTATTAAACCATATTTTTTTATGAAGTTAATTATAAGTGAGTTTCGAAACTTCAATTGCAAAGCAACTCGCTTTTTTAAATGCATTCTAAGTAAGTTTGTAGAATTTTACAATGTTATCTGTATTAAAGTTCACCAAAAAGTTACCAAAGTGCAACAAAAAAGTTGTGTTTAGAAATATTTTTTTCATAAAATATATTTCCTTCTAGAAATACATTTTTAAAATACAGTACAAAAACAGAAATTAAGGAATTCGGAAATTAAATTTTTTTTGCAAAATGTTCGGTGCTGATCTTTGTCAGGATGAGTTAGATGATGACCCGACAACAGAAGAAACTCTTGATAGTAACACAACAACATAAATACCCGAAACAATTAGAAGTGTTAAAAATTAAAAAAATTAAAACAGGACTGTATTGGCAAAATTTAAGGTCTTATATATTTGGAGAAATCCAGAAAAAGGAATGAAAAAATACAGAACGCCTAATAGGTTGCTTTGTATTTTCTCTATCTTACACAATTAATTTTTCTGAATGCAAAAGCCTCTATCTTTTCTAATAATTAGTTTTCAAATATTTTTTGAATAACTTCCCAGCAAAAACTTTACTTACCAAGTAAGTTAGCAAATAATGTTGGAGAAAATAAACACTTCTTATTTTTCGGCTGAATAACTACTTATTTTTGTTAGAGGTGTCCACAGAATTTAGTACTTACAATACACTTACTAGAAGTCAAAAAATATCTAGTTATTATTTAACTACTAGTAAGTTGAATTGTAAGTACTTACAATATACCCACCAGAAGCCAAAAAATCACTAGTTAATAGACCTAATAAGTAATTATTGAGTTCGTTACCAGTAAGTAAATATTCAGTACTGAAAACAACACAACTAATAAGTAGTTATTGAGCTGATTATTAGTAAGCAAATATTCAGTAGTGAAAATACTAGAAGTAATAAGTAGTTGTTATGGTCATTACTAGTAAGTACTTATTAAAGTCTTCAAAATAATGACAATTGTAATGACAACTACTTACCAGGTAACCTATGAAATAACTACCACCTATTACTAAAAATCAAAAAGTTTTTCCTGGGTTGTTCTTGCAATATATATTTTTTACTATTTTTTGCTAGCTGAACATGAATTTGAAATCAATGCTGATTTGTCCGCGTCGGTTTCCTGTATTATTCATCATTTAAAACCGTATTTCTTATCAGATTCATTTCCAGTTACAATTTTCTCGGATGGTTGGGGCTACCAAAACCGTAACCATTATTTATCTAATGCTCTATCCATTTTTGCTGCTGAAAATAATAAAGTTATTAAACAGAAGTTCTTAGAGAAAGCCTATACGCAAATGGAGTGCGATAGTGCCCATGCTAAGATTAAATTCATCTATACACTTGCCAATCGATTACGTTAGAATTACTATAAAAGCCAGAAAGACCGTTAAAATTCACAATGAGATCGTGAAAAAGCCGTTTGCTTAAATTATGATTTCTTTAATAATTACAGTGATGACAAACTTTTGCGTTTTTTTTTTTCAATTAGACTAGGACGCGTAAGGAACGATCCTACAGTGTCTAATTTAAGATCTCTTTTTACATTTTCCAGATGGTAGCGTAAAATATAAATTAAATTTTGATACAGATCACATAATGAACCAAATAAGTGGAAGAATTTGCAAGATTTTAAGACCGTTATACCACTGGAGTAAAATTATTTTTACGATCATTTACACCAATCAAACTCCAAACAATCTTAAAAAAAAAAATTGTTGCTATAATTTTTTGTTAATTGTTAATTTTTTTATCTTATGTTGTATTACTAGCCTTTATCTTGAATAAACCAAGTTAAACACTTACTGATGGCATGAATAAAATCAAAATAATTTATTTTTATTAAAATGCAATATCCTCTATTTTTTCATTTTCATAGCAGAATATTGAATATTTTTGAGAAGCAAAACCCTCCATCTCGCATAAAGTACCAAATAATGCAAAATTTTATGAACCAATTATCTGTGAGATTCAGTAGTTGATTTAAAAAATATTGTAGAATACCGAATTTTAATAACTCAAGTACTACGCGAAAAAAAACTGTTTTTTGGCTCTCCTGAAAAGTTGTGTTTTTTAAGATGGAGGATTTTGAATATAGGCCCTCGATATACCGTATGTTGCCAACTGAATATATCAACCTAATTTGTGATTGAATTGCACGATAACGTAACGATTAAGAATTATTGTGAATTATAACATTATTTTTCCAATATTCGCTTTTATTGTTAAATATGAAATACCTAATTTTTGTAAAAAAGAGAAATGGTCGCTTGTCGGACAACCAGCCAACGGTGAGCATCTTGAATAAAGTTATTCACTTGTACTCAATCTAATTAAAATTTTTATATTTTTTAACCCTAACATATTCTAAACTCTTATGACTTTATAATTTCTCCTTGCGGCGAGAAGTTATAAAGCCACGTAAAGCAGATTAGAATCCAACAGCAAACTAACTAACGTACATCCTGTGTATGCAAACTTAGCCAACTAATCTGCCCATCTAAGCCATAGCATTTATTCTAATATTTTTCACTAATAAAATGATCAGTTTATTTTTTAATAAAACATAAAGGGTCCGCCAAATAACTTTTTTTTTTTTTTGAAAATTCTATAAAAAAAAACTACTGAATATTTTCTCAAATTTCTCTTTTTATTTGAAAGTAGAATCCTTCCGGCTAATAATGGAAAATAATTTCATTCAAATGGCTGCCTCGGCTGGCCATGCAGTAGTCTTCACGATCGGTCGAATTTTTAAGCACATTATCGATTGTGTGCAGCTGTATGTCACCAATGGCTTCACGAATATTGTCCTTTAAAGCGTCAATTGTCTCTGGCTTGTCGGCGTAGCACTTATCTTTGACGGCACCCCACAAATAATAGTCCAACGGTGTCAAATCGCAGCTCCGAGGTGGCCAAACGACATCAGCTCTGCGGCTGATAATGCGATCTTCAAAATCAGGGCGCAAGACATCGAGTGCAGCTTCGGCTGTGTAGCACATAGCGCTGTACTGTTGAAACCAAATTTTGCCAATATCATCCTCTTCAATTTTTGTGAACAAAAATTCGTTCAACATGGCCCGATAACGATCGCCATTGACTATAACGGCCACTCCTTGCTCATTTTCGAAGAAAAATGTCCCGATTATGCCTCTGGACCAAAATCCGCACCAAACAGTTACTCGTTTTGGGTGCATCGGCTTTTCAATGTATGCGTGCGGGTTGTCTGTGCCCCAAATGCGACAATTTTGCTTGTTTATATACCCGCCAAGATCAGAATGAGCTTCATCTGAAAAGATGATTTTTTTGGCAAAATCGCCATCTTCTGTAAGTCGATCGCAGACCCACTTAGCGAAGCGAAAACGTATTGGATGGTCAGTTGGCTTCAACTCCTGAACCAATTGGACTTTGTATGGAGTCATAACAATTTTCGCACACATTCTGCAACATTACCATGATTTTCAAAGTAATGTCGCAATATTTCCCAGCGTTGTTCAAGCGTATACACAACCATATTCGTTCAGCGTAAGGATAAAACTAATTATTTGTTAAATCAGACATGAGCTAAGTGCTACCATTCACGAAATAAGCACTAGTTGAAAAAAAAACGTTAGATGGCGGACCCGTTAGTATGTAATAATTAAAAAATATGTGTTACATAGTTTTGAATTATTTTTTGGTTTGCTAGTTTTAGCTCAAGAATTGTTATGTTATTGTTTTTTTTTCACTAATTAACTCCAAATAATAAATAAGTTTTCATTTTTATTTATTCAAACTAGTATGGGCAATCTAGAAATACAGACTTTGTTTAGTGCATACCAGCTAGCCAAACGGTCTTAATCGATTGGTACACTGAAGGGCGGTCCAGAACCAATATTTTTATCTGTTACATAATTCAGTACAATCGGATATTATCCTCCTATCTAAAACCATGTTCGCACGACAGCTTTTTTTCGTAATTCACTCTCTCATTCGTAATCCACAGCCTTATTATTATCCAAATTACATAATTCGTCATACAAAATTTTGAGAGCGGATTGTCTCATTTGTACGTAATTCAATTTTTATTACCCTGTGGATTACTTTAAAATCAATGTGATCTCTAATTTTTATCGGTTTTTTATATCACCAGCTGTAAAAGCACAAAAAAAAAAAAAAAAATATAACATAAACAAAGAAAAGCAGGGCTGCCAATTTGACGATTTATCGTCATTTTGACGATTTTTTGTTCCGAAATTAGCAAAGTGCCGATTTGCTGATTTTTTAAAAAAAAGTGACGATTTTTTCCGTCTCCAAAGTCGGAAGAAATATTACATTTTCTGACAATTTCGTTTTAGAGATAAAAACGCAAGACTGACCAAAAAATAGCTAAATTGCCATTATTAATTAACAATAGTGGCAAAATTCACTTTTAAACGTGCTGTCAAAATCGGGTTTTCCAATTTCAAAGCGATCAGGCCACTCTATTAAAAAACTAGGAAACACGTGCCGCTTTTTTTAGGTACGGCTGTAATATGCAATTCTTAAGAAAATCTTGGATTGTTTTCAGAGTATATTTCACGAAATGTAAGAGAATATTTACATAAGTCTCATACGGTTCTTGACATGAAAGTCTTGTTAGATTATCTTTACCCACGTCTTAAACGATTCCCACAAAGATTGAAGAAGCGTCTTTCGCTGTGCTATGGCAGAATCTCACTCGTGTTAAAGTTTTTCCCGTGTGAGGAATCTTCTACGATTCTAGGAAACTGACGATTTCCTTACAAATTTATCTGGTAGCCCTGAAGAAAAGTAAACAAAAGTAAAGGAAGTAATTTTATGTTATAAAAATACATTGAATCCATTTAAAAAAAGAAAAACAAAATTCTAAAATGTCCGATTTTTTTGAGGGGTTTTCGAAACGATAATTGCGATTTTTTTATTTTTTCTCAGGAAACTGACGATTTCTTTACAAATTTATCTGGTAGCCCTGAAGAAAAGTAAACAAAAGTAAAGGAAGTAATTTTATGTTATAAAAATACATTGAATCCATTAAAAAAAAAAAAAACAAAATTCTAAATTGTCCGATTTTTTTGACGGTTTTTCGAAACAATAAAGGCGATTTTTTTATTTTTTCTCAGGAAACTGACGATTTCCTTACAAATTTATCTGGTAGCTCTGAAGAAAAGTAAACAAAAGTAAAGGAAGTAATTTTATGTTATAAAAATACATTAAATCTATTTGCCAACAGCTTTTCTATTTACTGGGAAAATAAATATTTATTTGTATTTCTTTGAAATAATATTTTTTACTTACTTTTTCTTTTCATTATAAATACAAGTAACCGCAAGCAAACAATTAAATTTAGCAATAAACAAAATTAATAAAAAGAAGAAGAACTGTCAAAACCGATTAGAAAAATGGTAACATGGTTATTCAAATAAGTAATAAAAACAGAGAGCGAAGTAATCCAAAGCACCGTGCGAACATGGCATAAGGTAGTGTGGGTATTAAAATAGAATGATAGCAATAATATTTAATTTTCTTTTTGAAAAATTTGTTTTTCTACCCACACCACCAAACGCAGAGTGTATGCGTTTATGCTGAACAACAGTGGTGCTTATTATAAATTGTATGAATTGGTCCAAAGTTAAACATAAACCTCAGAAATAATCTAAACGGAATATACATAAGTTTGTGACCAATTAAAATCATATCATATTGGTATTTACATTAAATTGAACCCAAAATTATTTTATTGCAACCTTAATTATTTTAGCAAATTTTATTGGAATCGATCCATATTTGACCACAGCTCCCGTACAAATACCACAAATGCTACAACTTTTGGTTCAATATAAAATTTGGCAACGATAACTTTTTTAACAGCTTCTATGTGAACTGCCTATTAGTACGTCCATTTTAACCATGGGTACCATATAAGCCTTCTCCCTTAAACCACTTTAAGACGAAAAAATCTCATATATATGCAGAAACCTGGATGATATTGGGCACAGACCTCTTACATGAATCGTAAGCTCATTACAGAAATTCGTGATTGCCCACGATCAATAATTTCATTTATTACATACATCAGTACAATCGAATAATAGAAAACATGTAAGTATTTCAATAGTTTCTTTTTGGCAGAGTTGTTGTTTTAGTACCCACGCTACCACTGTTGGACAGGGTGTTATGCGTTCGTGCTGAATTAAAAATTGTGCCTATTGCAAATAGTGAGAATCGGATCATAATTTCACATAGCCCTCATACAAAATTCTCTCCGGAATAAAGTTTTGTACCGTCTAATTACGTTGTTATTTAAATTGAATTTGACCCACATTTATTGTATTGCAACTCAACTTTTCTTACCAGATTTTCTTGAAATCGGTCCATATTTAACCATAGCTCCCATATAAAAACCACTCCCGAAAATAGCTTTAAATGCATTAAAAAAATCAAAAATTACACAAAATCAGTAATAATCTTTAGATATTCGTATACAGCAATTGCATCATGATTATTGACCATTATTATTCCAATGAAAATCGGGTGCTGCGTTCTGTATAACAAATGCGAAATTTTCAGCAAATTCAAAAATCACTGCAACTTCATCTTCTTTTAAGGATTCTTTTATTTGTTTCAAAAAAGCAGATTGTTTTTTTTTGCTATAAAATCGTGTGTTAAAAGACAGGCAAGATGATTACAAAATATATCAACGAATTCCGAAGAGCTTTTCACAAGTGTCTCAAGGCTGCAACGAGGGTTAGATATCCAATACTTATACGTAATATTTTCAATAGCATTGTTGTCAAATACGTCGTCTTAAAGCTATATTTTTAAGGACATCGATTCCTGGACAATCTAAACATTTCCCAAAATAACACTCTGATGATGGAAAAGGACACAAAATCCGTTTGAAGCAGCACAATATTGCACTAGAAAAACGGTTTCGTTATTAGTTAATGCTGCTAAGTAAGCACCTATCATGAAATAAAATTATGTGCGCACGAAAAGGGTGAAGGTTGCTATCATCAGTAATATATTTTGCTTATAAAGGGTGTTTTTTTAAGCTAGATAGAACTTTAAATTGTTAAAAGTAACACAAAAAATTAAATTTTGATGAAATATTTTTTTTTATCGTTTCAGTATACTCTGACAAATCATCATGAATAGACTCACGCTTGAACAAAGCTACGAAATTATCCAAATTTACTTTGAAAATCAGTCGTCGATTCGCGCAACTTATAGACGCAAAATTGTGTTCAGCGATGAGGCGCATTTTTGGCTTAACGGGTTTGTTAATAAGCAAAATTGCCGCATATGGAGCGAGACCAATCCACAAGAGACCCTACAGACTCCATTACATCCAGAAAAATGCACCGTTTGGTGCGGTTTTCACGCTGGTGGCATCATCGGACCTTATTTCTTTAAAAATGAGGCCGGAGCTCGCGTTACGGTCAATGGAGATCGTTACCGCACCATGATCAACGATTTTTTGTTTGAAAATATGGATGACATTGATCCGGAGGAGATGTGGTTTCAACAGGATGGCGCTACGTGCCATACGGCGAACGCAACCATCGACTTATTGAAATCAAAATTTGGCGATAAGTTGATTTCGAGAAATGGACCTGTCAATTGGCCTCCAAGGTCGTGCGATTTGACACCTCTCGATTATTTCCTGTGGGGCTACGTGAAGTCACTGGTTTATGCTGATAAACCAGCCATAATTGACGCCTTGGAGGCCAGCATTGTTCGTGTTATTCGTGACATACGGCCAGCAGTGCTCGAAAAAGTGGCCCAAAATTGGACGTCCAGAATGCGCTTCGTCAAGAACAGCCGCGGTGTCAATATAACCGAAATCATTTTCAAATGTTAATGTCACGTATTGATCTTTCGAATAATTTTTGATTACAATTTAATTTTTTGTGTTATTTTTTACAATTTCAAGTTCTATCGGGCTTAAAAAAACACCCTTTACTACATTTACACCTACGCAAAATCTAATACTTACGAGATTTCGAGCTAAATCAAGTTGGTTTTGACTAGATTTCCCATACAAAACAAAATCTACTTCGTGACTAGATTTCGACGAAATCTACTCAAAATCTAGTAGTACTTCATGATGCAGCTATGGTTTTTTCAATATAGCACTTAAAAATACAAGAAGAAATGACATTTAAAAAAAAAAAACACAACAAAAATTGTTTAAAAAAAATTAAAAAGGTTTATAAAAATTGTAAAATAATAAAAAAAAAGAATAATATTGATAAAATAAATATGTATCGTTGATTATTACTAAAAGCTAATGCAAATTGTTTAATGTATATTTCGTTTTGTGTTTGTATGTGTAACGAAAAAACTTTTAGTCAGTGGTTTTGTTATAAAAACAAAATCTCGCTAATGTCAAAAAAGTATAATGTAAACGCACAAGATTTCGAAGAAGATTTTAAATCAAATCTACAAGATTTCGGCCTAATGTAAATGTAGTATTAGACAAAAGTAAAAAACCGTATTGCAAAAATTCTTAGTTATTTTATGACTATTTGGACGTTGCCAATGCAAATAACAATATTAATGAATTAGTATTGAAAATATATCTTGCGAAATCCTAGAAAATTTTTGCACAGTAGCTTATATCAAAAAATATTTTTTTAACAAATCTCAAAAAATCAGAAGAAATAGTAGTTATTTGAATTTCAAAACCAAAATATTAAATCCCGAAAATCGCATCCAAGCCCACTGTGCAGAATTTGTTTTTACTTTTAATTGGATAGTAGAAAAAAAAAATTATTCTATTTGGACTTATATTGAAAAAGTTATGCGTGTTTATTTGAACATAGTCTTCTTGTAACGCGATTTTTTAATATTCGAAATCTCTGTAACCATTAGCCAAAAAAAAAAAAAAAAAAAAAAATCAGAAAATTTTCTTAAATTTTTTATTCAAACTGTCCGTTTTGACGTGGATTGCCTAGTATATACTTACTGCAACATAAATATATTCTAATAATGATAAAAAAGGTTTAATGACTGAGAAAAAAAGAAAACAAAAAAACTTTTTAAAGGTATTAATCAAGCAAAAAACTTTATTAACAAAAACATTTTTCTTTTTTTATTTAAACTTAAAACAGATTTGTTATTAGTTTATCTTTGCATAAATTTTTCTTGATTTAAACCACATTTTTGATTACACAGGGCAACAAATTGTTCTACTTTGTCAGGAGACTCTGTAAGTGATGATTAAAACAGGGTGGCGCAGTATAAGCTATATGGTTTGAATTCTCTATAACTTTTTTAATTATTATCTTTTCTTTGCTTTTTTCCAGCATTTTGTGAAGAAAACTAAGAGACTTACTTATAAATAACTGAAAACTCGAACAAAAATAATTACACACGAAATTGTTGCGAAAATGAATGGTACATATTTTAAAAAGAGTACGTATGTGTGTATGCGTATGTGCGAAGCAGAAAATGGACATCACTTACAGGATATCATTTTTCAAAGATAATTGCAAAAAATTCCCTAATAATAGTATATTTCATATATGTATATTAAAAAAAAAAATAAATAAAATAATCGTATAAATAAAAAAGTTAAAAACCATTTAAACCATATAGCTCGTTCTGCGCCACCCTGTAGAAAGAAAACAATATTTTTTTAGAAGTAAAAAATTCAAAATAATTTTAATAATAGAAACAAAATATGCAGGTGGCGCACAAGTACGAGGGTGGGTAAAGAAGTCCATGACTTTGTATAGAGAACACAGGTTTTTGAATAACAATTCGTATTATTTTTCAACAGTGTTGCCAATTTAGCCATTTAGTGGCTAGATTTAGCCATTTTTCACCCTGTTTAGCCATTAAAAAATTAGTTTAGCCATTAGCCATTTTTTTAAGCCATTTTTCAACTTGTTTTTTTTTTTGTCAATTTTCTTTTAAAAAAATAATTTTCATTTTATTTTAAAAATTTAAAAAGTAAAATAAACATTTTTAACAATTTAAATTTTATTTATTTAAATCACAACTTTTACAAATGTTGCAAACCGCTATAAACTATTATGATGAAACATCTTTCAAAATAAGGGAACAGTATTCCAATATTAAATTTATAAAAGGATCAACACAAACATCGGTGTTTCTTTCTGGTTGCAAGTATTTCAATAAAGAAATGCAGGCGGCAAAAAACATTTTTTTTAAAAATTTCAGAATTGGCTATAAAGTTGCTCTCACTTCCATGGACGAATGCTGAAGTAGAGAGGGTATTTAGCCAAGTAAACATCGTTTAAAGTAATTTGAGAAATAGGTAATTCGATTTAATCAGTTAGGTAAATATTTTTAACATAACAATAAAATATAAACTATGCGTTTGTGCTGATGTTTGTAACACCTTAAAATATTGGTCCTAAGCCCACCTTTAAGTATACCGATTGACTCAGAATCACTTTCTGTGCTGAATAAATGTTTTTCCGGCTGGATGGCTGTCCATGTAAACCTTGTGCGTAAAGTTAAGGTCGCCATTTTGGAGATTATTTAATAAAATTTGGTACAGAGGTTATAATGTGGTGTAGGGTATCATATAGTCGGGGTACTTTCTTACGTGTTTTTTATTGTGGATCTGGACTCAAAAGGTTGGGTGAATGTTGTCGTGATTATACCTTCAAATTATTTAAAACGAGTGATGAACAATACCGACATCGAATTTATCAATGATTTACTAGCTATTTCACGATGTCACTCGAACGTTTACGTTCGCACAAATAACATATAAAACAAAAACAAATTTTTTAATTTTGTTTTTGTTTTATATGTTATTTGTGCGAACGTTAACGTTCGAGTGACATCGTGAAATAGGCAGTTAGTTTTTTAAAAAACTATCAAAATATTAATTTACTTTTACTCTTATTCAACAAAGTGATCTTAACCTCCAATTTCATCGTCAACAACTTTAAATGAATTATTTCTGTTTTGTTATTGAATTTTAATGTGTTTTTATTTAAAAAAGCTTTTAGCAATTTTTTTAGCCCATTTTAAGACATTTTTTAGCCATTTTTTTCCGTAATTTAGCCATTTTTGGTCACCAAGTTTTGGCAACACTGTTTTTCAACATTGTCTCTTTTTAGCTCTCTACTCTTCGTTCATCGTCAAATGATTTTAACATTGTTGTCAACAAATCTCTTTTCGCCGAGTCATTTTTTCAGGTCTGGACACAAGAAATAATCACTCGGTTCACATAAGTTGGCACGAGTTTGAAGATTGGTCAGAATTCGGTGAAAGATCACTAGATTATGTATAAATTTCATATAAAACTATTGTCAGTTTATCTGTATCTGTTTTTCCAATTTTTTGTTTTACGATAACAGACACTCAAAGCAAAATATTGAATGTTTCGCCACAATATCAACAAAGAATTGATTATATGTTGCAAGCGCTTGTTGCAAAACGCTTCCTTACTTCTTAATATTTTGGCCTACACAGGGTTTAATTTAAACATGATTTAAGTTTACGGTTGAAATTTATCAATATTAAATTCGCTTATAAAGACAAAAATCCTTCACAATTTTATTCCATATACGTATTCCGGTTTAAGGTAATTTAAGTCCAATTTAACAAGCTTTTTTATATTAAACAGAGCACGATATCTTCCCAGTAAAAACTTCGCCTACAAAATACTGTGTTGAGTAATCAGAATTTAGCATAAGGACCACTTACAATTCTACTGAAAGAACTAATGAATTTTACTAGGGACGCTTAACTAAATGGTCCTGGAAAAATATGGCATTATTTTAATACCTACATGCAAGTAAGTGCGAAAAGTATTTAGTTACAAATTCCAAAAAATAAAAAAGTTTTTCTAACTTGTCAAAAATCCATTTTTATTAAAAAATGTCTTTTTCTTTTTTTTTTGGTGATTTTTTCATTCATTATATTATTATCAGCCTGTTTTTAGAAAGTGAAAATATTTGTTCGTTCGTAAAAAAAACGAACCAAATCAGATTTAGGTTTTTATAAAATTAAAAAACATTTCATGTGAGTGACAAAAAAAAGCTTTAATTTTTTCTACATATTTTTGGTTCTTATAAAATGAACATCTTGGTAATAAATGAAAACAAAAGTGAAAAGTAGACGATAAGTAAAAGGCATTCGTTTAAAAAACATATCACCACAAAATGGAAAATAACTGCGATATTTTAAAATAGGAAACCTAAAAAGCCAGCACTATTGTAAAATATTCTATAAAGGTTCACTTATAATTGCATAAATATGTATTAACTGGTTCAAAAAATTCTAGAAACAATGGAACTACATACGCTCAAAAACTTGAACATATGTAATGTACATAGCGGGTCGACCTCCTTACAAAAAAAAGTTTGTGCCAGTCACCCCCTAGAATGAAAGGTATGTCAGTGATGTTTCTAAAACGGTAAAATTTTTATAGCCACGCCTCCATATGCAGCCCATTTAGTTTTTAAAATATAGCGCTGCCATTTAAAGTCCGATCACATCATGTCGCGTACCGTTGTTCATGGCATAGTACGGACTCCCTCTAAAATTGGAGCTTAAAAATAACTCTGGATTTCTGATCGATGTTTTTGCTTGCGTTCGCAAGGCAGCGGCACACTGTCAAACTCAATCTACAATAAGTTTGGATCAATTTCCGCTAATTATACTTTTACACTTATCTGACAGCACAGTCGTCGATGGCTGCGAGTGTAAAACGGCAAATCCATCTGAGGAAATCGAGTGGTTGCGATCGAAACATGTCATGGTAACCTGCCGGCCCGGGTTCGAGCACCGGCCACGGTCAAAAATGAAAGATTATCAATAACAATTTTAATTAATTTTCATGTTGTAAAATTCCTTTCTTCATAAAAATAATTTAATGAAAATTAAATTTAATGAACTTAAGCCTAATTAAAATTATTAAAAATTTGGATTAAAAACTATAAAATAGTTCAACAAAATAACCACAATACTAATTATTGTTAAAGCTAAGGCACGAGCTTTGTCCTTCAAGTTGTGCTGAAAAAGGTCAACAAGAAAAAGAAGGACAAAAAAAAATGAAAAAACAAAAAATGTACTTTGGACTTCAAGAAAAATTCTTGACAAAAGTACGAAAAAACAGAAGTAAGGAAGAACATGTAAAATCAATTAAAATGGATAATCATTCAAAAAAGCAAACTTCGATCTACCAAAGGTTAAAATACAATTTGGTTTAAGGATTGATGTTTGACTATTGACGTCAGCAGTCGTCGATGGCTGCGAGTGTAAAACGGCAAATCCATCTAAGGAGATCGAGTGGTTGCGATCGAAACATGTCATGGTAACCTGCCGGCCCGGGTTCGAGCCCCGGCCAAGGTCAAAAATGAAATTATCAATAACAATTTTAATTAATTTTCATGTTGTAAAATTTCTTTCTTCATAAAAATAATTTAATGAAAATAAAATTTAATGAACTTAAGCCTAATTAAAATTATTAAAAATTTGGATTAAAAAAAAAAAAAAAATTTTTGATTTATTTATTTTTTTAAATACAAATCTCTAATTTTTGGAAAGTTAAAGAATTGTTAAAGCGTACGTACTATTATCTGTGACTGTAAACACAGTGTAGTGTAAAATACCACCGTTCTTCCGAATGTTCCAAAAAATAATATCTTTGCAAATATCTTCTACATATAACAGTATAGCAATATCCGCCTTAAAATGGAACCCTCAAGGTAGCCGACAAGCGGGATGTCCAATAAATACGTGTCGCAAAACAGTCTAAGCAAAATTAACGCAGTTTAAAAAGTCTTTTGATAAAATAAGGATGTAGCGATAGATTAAGGCTGGGTTTTTAAGATAGGTTTCGCCGCATTACCGAGTTTGTATACAAAATTTTGACGGAATAGCTTATGGCGTTTTCTTTTCTAAGAAAAAGTGTTGCATAAGTGTTACATGTGACTTGGCAACATTTTTAAATGCACCCCTAATTTTTATGAAGTGTTTCATATTTTACATTTACAAAAGAACACAAATTTCGGCATTAAACAATAAAGTACAATTAGGGCAAGGTAAATTCAATTACAGGTGGAGCGAGGCTAAAACAATCCAAAGCCAACAGAAACAACAGATGTTTTTTGTATTGCATTATTAGTGTTTACGGCTCGAAACTTGCCACTACCTTGTACTGAATTCGCCTTGATCTAGTGCTGCACTCATGCCCCTTTAATTAAAATGAGTTTTGAACATGTAGCATTTTTTTTAATTTTAAAGGGAACATCATCAGAAAAGAACGCATGTTTTTCAGAAAAGAACATAAAAAAATTTAAAAGGAATTTTACTCAGAAAAGAAAACGCCATTCGTTTTGCTCAAAATATTGGTCTTTAATGAAATAATAAAAAAATCACATTTTGACGAAATTATCTGAGTTTAAGACTACGTGAAACTAAGTTTCACTTAATCCCTTTCTCAAAAACCCGGCCTTAGTTGAATTTTTTGGCCCGATTGTGGCTCCCCTGATATTACCTGTTTTTGTTTCTATTTTTTTTCCTTAAAGATAAATGTTTATAAAGAAACAAAGTTCTTTTAGTTTATTAATTAACATTAACTCAATAAATATGTTCATCAAAAAGTACAACTCAAAAACATACATAAATTTGTTAAGTTTTAATCCCAGAAATGTTTCAATGATTTTATTTGTACTCTAAACAATTTTGTTTGTGTGAGAGCTTGTACAGGTGCATATACCCAGTAAACAATTTTTGCTGAAAATTTTTTTTTATCAATTATCTTAGATTTCTGTTGATTTATGATTTAAAAGTACGGGTTTGGAGGTTAATTAATTAATTAATTCTAACTTAGTCATTGGACGAAATAATAGAAATAGCGAGAGATGGCGTGCGCGGCTCAGATGTAGTGATTTTGACACACATTTTCGAAGAGTGACCAGGTCATTTCTAAATGTTTAAGGATCATGAACAAGGCATTTCTTCATGAGACGATTATTGTCAACCTCAAGAAGAATTTTTAAAATAATTAGGAGCCCATAAACCAGTAATTTAAAATAGTTTACAAGTAGCAGGATTCATTCGAAAGTAAGAAAATTGGGTACCACACATGAACAGAGGGGTGAACAGTACCAAAAACGAGGATTAGTTCAAAAATAAAGTTAGTTTTTCGTATAAGTATTTGGTACCATAAAGAAGTAGATAAAATTCAACACGAAAAACTGTAAAAATTTGGAAATATTTGTTAAAAAGTGAAAATCAAGATATATATAATATGTATTTTGTTCGACCTTTAATATTTCTAATATTTCTAAATTTTCGAGCTTAGGTCTTTTTGTTTTAAACAACTTTTAACGTTTTATTTTAAAACCAATATTTCGGCACTTCCTTGAGTGCCTTCTTCAGGGTTTTTTTGAATTTATAAAATTTTTAACAAATTATGAAAAATTTAACAATAACTGACAAATTAAAAAATTTTAATTCAAAAACAAAAAAAATATTTTTCAAATCAAACTTGATCTATTACAATATAAATAAATTTTTTAACTTCCGTTTCTATTTTTATAAATTAAGTGTCTATAACTTTGTGCTACATTTTCAGTGTCTGACTTAAAATTAATTCTTGAAATTGTAGGAACTTTTATAATTTGTAACATTTCTAACATAAATCTACGTTTATAATTATTTTCTGTGTTTAAAACAGTTGTATTTTCAAAATCTGGATAATGATTTAGATTAGCACAATGAGTTGATAAAGCTGTTTTTTGTGATATATTTCTATATTTTTGATCTGATTTATGTCCTGCTATCCTAGTTTTCAGTTTATTTTTTGTTGTACCTATATATACCTTATTACACTGTCCACTAACATTACCCTTACATGGTATTTTATAAACAATATTTGACATATCCATCTTCTTTATTTTGTCTTTCATTTTAGTAAATAGTTTACCTACTGTGTTAAAAGATTTATGAGCTATTTTGTATATTTTGCTATCATATATATTTGATTTTTCTAATCTTTCTGAAAATTTAGGTATGTATGTTACCGACTTATAAATCTTTTGTTCTGTAATACTTGCATAATCAAAAAAAAAAATCTTGCCCGTTTTTGCCCCATTTGAAAATATTTGAGATTTTGTGAAACACATTAACTTGTTTTTTCTGCTTTGTTTCGTTTAAATGATTACACTACGCCACAAAATTTCAACAAAGTCGTGACAAAATAAATCTGACAGCTAATCTTTATGTAAAATTTTCCCCTGAATCCGAATATGAAGTCAGCATTGTTAAATAACCGTTATTTGTGTTTTTAAAATATCTTCAAAAATTTTAAACGGATTATGTATTTCTTTCTTTTTTGTGAAAGGTTTAAAAAATTCTAAAATAACACTGGATTGCTAGTGAATATTGGTCAAGAAATGACAAAAGTTCAAGCTTCATTGAAAATTTTATGATTTTGTTCAATTTTGCTCTTTTCAAGTTGTTTTTTTTTACACCAATGATTTAAAAATGTTAATGTTTTATTGCATGCGACAAAAAATTTTTTAATATGAACATTTTGCGCCAAACAATACATAGATTGATACAAAAATAAAAAAGCTACAAAAGATTTAGTAAATTATGATAAAAAACTACAATTAAAATTTACCACAAACAGCACTTGATTTGCTTATTCTGCTAAATATTTCCGATGTTGATGATGATAACATGAAGATTGTGATTTTGAAGAAGGTGAAGATAATTATGAAGATGATTTTTAATTCCATATTTTAGCCATGATTGTGCCTTGTTTCAAAAAAAAAAATATATTGTTCGAAAAATTACATTGATTTTTTTTTTAAGTTTATTTAATAAAACAAAATTAAAATTCCACTAAAATTTTACAACAAAAGTTTTTTTTTATTAATCGATATACACAGAATCCAAAAAAAATTGTTGTCATAAATTACAGGCTTCCCTGAATCAATCCTCGTTTTGCATATGTTTCACCCCACTGTGACATGTTGAAAAAATTTATGTTTTGCTTCGAATTATTACTGGCGATTAAAAATTTATCCAGTTCGAATACATAAAGCACAAGCAGTGCTGTATGAACGCGTGTAACCCAACCGAACCAACGCCAAAGCAAAGTCTTCATGACGCCAAGGTGATGTATTTGTATTTGGCGGGACTGGAAGATTTCTGTTACCTGTGTTTTGTCACTCCCGCAGCGAGAGTTACCTTGAGATTGCAATGTGAGAAATAAAACAAAAATACTATAAATTAAAACAAAACTGTTTTTCTCACTAATCTGTGTCTTTAACATTTTTGGGCAGTATAAGCTGTCACTAAGGGAAATTATTCGCCAATTTATAGAAAATTTGTCTCTGTAACATATGTGTGAGAAAATTCCGAGAAATGATGGAATATTTTGTTTCAAATTTGTTCGATGTGAGAAGTTCTCACCAAAGTTCCTGAACATGGGAACTTTTTCGAATACAACTGGTTTGTTTAAAGTGCGCATAAGCCGAAACAGCCCTAAAAATTTAACCAAACATGAGGCCGTAATATTTCATTATTTCAACGTTAGGTTTCGTGCTTCAAAACTGACTACTATATGATTCGACTGATAAAGAACGCTCTTATTAAAGTACAATTCATTCTTGACTTTAAAACTAATATTTCCACATAGCGCGAAATAAATCCATATATTTTTTCTAGCAAACGGTGGCCAATACTTTAAGCAAATTAATATTGGACTAATGTTTCACAATAGGCGTTTGAATTGGCAATAAAATCGGCAATTTGTCCATATGATCGATGCGAATATTAACAATTGTAAGCATGAACTGTTTACTGGGATATTTGCTAATGTATCTTTGTTTTATTTGCAAATGAGTTAAGCTACGGTCAGACTTATCAAATATTTGACGAAAAAAACGGGACCAACAACCAAACTAAAAAATCATTTCGCTTAATATCAATATTTTTTTGATTAAAATACCACATCTTACAAAAAACTGTTTTTTGCTATGTCTAGTAGTATAATTAGTTTCTTTTGTAATATTAAGACCATTTTAAATCTCACTAACTATTTACAAAAGTAGGGGTTACGCTTATTTGATCAAATATTTAATAAGTGTGACCGTAGCTTTAGAACTCGTTTTTGTGTATTAATTCACTTTATAACTGTTAATGGCAAATTACCCACAACAAAGATTTTTTTTTCTGTAATCAGTTCATTGATTTGATGTCGATAATTGCTTTTGCTTGTAGGTCTGTTAATGTATCTGTGCGTGTATATAGTTAATTTAAATCCTAAAGATGTTAGTTCCTTAATGTGGTAATTTTTATAATGAAAAGTTTCTTATCTGCGCAACAAACGAGGGGCGATGTAAAAGTAATAAATAAAAACAAAATTTAAGATAAATAATACTTAAGCTGTAATACTATATTTTCACTACAGAATAAAAACTAATGCTTAATTATTTTCACACAAAAGTTTGGTTGAAAATGAATTAAATTTTTACTGTTTCAATTAATATTTTTGTTCGATTTTTACTTTAGCAACAAAAATGTTGACAACTATGCAAAAAATATGATAAACGCGTTATTGGTTTCAAATTTTAATGACTTTTGCATGAGATATTTAACGCACTTTAAAGTGGTCGTTGTTTGCAATTTTTTTTTTTTTAGCGTATGCAACACTTCTTTTTGTGAAAAATATAAACAACAACACAAATACATATACATACAGATAAAATGGCGTGACGAAGTTTGTTGTAGAAACAACCATGGTGGAATAAGCAGGTGGCATCGTTACGGCAACAAATACAACATTACAACAAAAATGGAAATTACATCACAGTTTACGTCAAAAAAAAAAATACTTTCAACAAAAATCAAAGCTTGCCGCTGAACGTGATGAAATAAATAAATGTTTAGCCAATTTTTATTTAATTATGGTCAATATCTTATTTATTTTAATTTAATATTTTCAAAAACTTTAATAAAATACAATAATCACAGCACAAAACGTGGACTTTTTGTAAACATAAACAAAACTTTGACATAAACCTAGACAAACAATGCAAGAGCAAAAAATCGTCATCTGACGTAGTGCTGCCACCTGTTTATTTCACCATGGAAACAACTACTTTTGAAAGTAGTATAATGACAAAAACCTTGTCGGGTCATTCTGCTGCTGTCTGATTATTGGGAAAGGAATAGAGCAGCAACAGTGAGTGAGACGAGATAATAAGAGAGAGAGGATAGTTAAAAAAAATTATTCCAAAATAAAAATTTGTCAATGCCACGCCTCCTGATTTGATTGCATTGGAAAAATAATTTTTTCTTGTTTGCGCAAAACTTGTAAAAGCGTTTCCATCATGTTGTTGAGGTTTTTGCATTCGATTTTTCGAAATCAATTTGATATTTACATATATTTTAAACAAACAAAATTTTGGTTAAAAAAATAAATTTTTTTTAACATGGGATTTGCTTTTTTTAATAAACCGACTTATAATTCAAATTCAATCCATACACATCGTTGGTCTCACGTAGAATGGCGCTTACTAATACAATTCCAACTTAAAAGAAGAAGGTAACAACCTAATAGAAACAAGTAGACAAATATTTGTTTTGCCGCAAAACTAGTGGAAACGTACTTGAATACTAGTGGCACAACAAGAGTAAATTAAAAAAAAACACAGTCCATTGTATTTTTTTTTGTATGTAAATAAAAACGTGTATACCATCAATCGTTTTATAAATTAAATTGGAATTGGTTAAAAACGTTCAAATATTTTGATTATTGAAGGAAAATATTTCTTAATACCTTTTTTGCTGCAGCAGAATTCTATAGCAATTCTTACCAAATTTATAAAAATCACCTCGTATCTCATCTTCACATACAGAATACATGTAAACTAGAAAATAGCATACGCATTTTGAGAAATACAAAGAGTGTGTTCACATAATTAGCAAGTCAGTCAGTTAAGAAAATATTGAATAAATTAAATATCATTTGCAGAAACAAAAGGATGTTCTGTTATCGTTTTTCGAAACATTTTTCAAAGTTTCATAGGAAAACTGTAGATTTGTTATTTTCATTATTTAAGTGATTTTCAAATTGTAGAGAACGTATTAATAATTCATCTTCCAAGCAAATTATACTCATTTTTCATAAATTATTATTTACCTATGGGATTTAAATCGAAATTTCATTAAGAATAAATTGGAAAAGTTCCATTAGTACAATGAAGTCAATACTTTATGAAAAGATAAAAGTCAAACAACATTATTGCACATTAAAAATATACAGATATCGTCTTTGAGGCATAAAAGGGTCTCTCAGACGCTTTTTATGGCGATTTATTTAAATCTCTTTCTAATTATACCCTCCATCACTAGTAGTGAATGAGGGCATTCATTCCGTGTGAAACTTTTTCAATATTGATTTAAGACCCTGTTTAGTATACATATTCTGGGTTTTTGAATAGTACTAAGCCGATTTAGACATGCCCGTCTGTCTATCCATCTGTCTGTCCTTCTGTTGAAATCACTCTCACTTTCGAACGACTCAAAGGAAGACAAATAGTTTCTAGTTCTCCAAAGCAGTTTGTTATTAAAATCCAGCAATATCGGTTCACTTGGATAAGAGTTATGAACCCTAATGTGGAACCATTACTCTTAAAAAGTTATAATTTTGTTACAAAAAGTATCATAGAAATTCTGTAGAAATTTTTTTTTTTCACAACTAGAAATCATGCAAATAAATTTGGTGAACATCGGCCCATTATTTTCCATACGCTCCATAAAAGGCCAACACTCGGAAAACACTTAAGTATGCCTTAAACCGTAAGAAACATTGCTACTGCAATAAAATTTGGTCTGGCACAGTTTTAAAAGACTATAAATCATGATTGTTCAGCCTCTTCCTTTACATTCACGCATACCGCGCAGTATTTAAAAATTCTAATTTCCGGTTTTTTTTTTATTTTACTCTTCACCACAGGAGTAGTGATGTTAGTTAAACGATGTCCATCTTTGCGTCTGCCCATGCGTAGTTGAAATGGGTTTTCCGAAGAACCCAGATGGCCACAATACTCTGTTAAAGTTTTCTATTGAAATTCAGCCAGATCGGTGCATAAATGACAGATATGAGCAAAATTCCATGACTGCCTTTTACTTTTAACCATAAATCTCAAGATCTTACCCATAAACCTTAAGTTTTCAAAGTCCTCTTGTAATATTTATATGAACTTAATTTTTTTTTCAGTTTCAACTTTAAAAATCTAATTTGAATACTGGCAGTAAATTCGGTCAAAAAAACACCTGGTTATATACAAATAACTACCTTTTTATCCCGAAGTAATAGATTAAGCACAGTAGCGCTAACAAATAATCTACCGAGTTAAGAGTTTTAGTGAGGTAGAGTCCATGCAAAACAAGCTAGCTGGATAAAATAAGCTCGAAAATTCTCAGTCGATGAGATTTTTTGGTTTTAAAAATTAGCGAAATTTAGCTATTATTTGACCTAACGCCTTAACAAATATGCTCCCTAATAAAGGATTTTGCCCCAATTAAGCTTCGGTCACAATCAAAAAAACATTTTCACTTGGTGTGCATAATAGAGCAATAATTTCTTTTGCAACCACACACATTTTGCATTAAGAAGCAGATTTCAAATTTTAGCCACAACAATATTATGCATTTATTATTATTTTTTTTTTCATTTAAAACTAAATAAAATTATTTTGAACGTCAGAAAAAATTTCATACAAATTGCTGCTAAAGTTCTAGTTGACTCAACTTTAGTTAAATTTTTAAAAAAATTTTAGTTACATTTTTGTTATAAAAATGAAAGGAAAATATATGAAATACCTTGGGAAGAAAAAAGATAGAAGAAAAAACGAATTTGTTTCTCTGATTGTGAACGAAGCTTAATACTTACACCGTATAGGATAAAAAAAACCAAATTCGGCTCATATATTTGTTTAATATAGGAAACATTTAATTTTAAAAATGATCCAAATCGGTTTATTATTTCACCTCACCCCTATTCAAGTGCTCTCACGGTACAATATAACTTTGTATTCTTTTCCAACCATGGTGTAGGGTATATTAGATTCGGCAAAGTCGAATATAACACTTTAACTTATTTTTAGTTTAGTATCTGTTACATTCTAGTAAAGTTAAAAATGATGGCAGATGCGCAGAAAAAAAATAAAAATTTATTTTAATTAAAACATTTGTGATATTAATTAAAAAATTAGGTGGGGTGCAATAACGCCTTACGAAATAAGGCCTTTAAGGATTTATTTCTCAATGGAAAGTGAAATAAGGCCTTTATTTCCAAAAAGGTTTTATTGCACTTTGAAGGTGAAATAAAGCCGTAAAGGTCTTATTTCACTTAAATTTCTTTTTAAATGAATCAATAAAATTTCTTATTCTTCTTATATTTTATTGAACAATTATAAAAAAATTTCACTACGGAAGATAATGAGACGCGCGCAGGAAAACTGTATTCAGCGAAGCCACCTGCGGCGGAGAAAAACCTTAAGATCGGCCGCAGGCCGCCACGCAGAAAAACTGTATTAAGTGAAGATTTAGATGAGGTGCAATAACGCCTTACGAAATAAGGCCTTTAAGGCTCTATTTCACTTCCAATTGAGAAATAAGGCCTTTATTGCGAAAAGGGTTTTTCTGCACTTTGAAAGTGACATAAGGCCTTTATTGAAATTTAGCCAATGGTGCAATAAAGCCTTTATTTTATATTTTTTGATTCTTTTGTTACACTGTTCAATTTATTGTTTTTTGTTGTTGTTGATTATGTCCAGTGTGTAGAGCCATTGTTCAAGAAGTCAAACAAATTTTTGTTTAATTTTCTTCCGTTTATTTTTCGTTTTTTTTTTTGAATTATTAATGTTCTATTAATTTTTGTTAATATGAAAATTTTTTGTTGAATTAATAATGTTCTATTAATTTTTGCTTATCATCATATTTGCAAAAATGTGTAATGATTAAAGTGATTTTTTCATGTTTCATTTCATTAATTATTAATGTTCTATTAATTTTTGTTAATATGAATTTTTTTTATAATTGTTCAATAAAATATAAGAAGAATAAGAAATTTTATTGCTTCATTTAAAAAGAAATTTAAGTGAAATAAGACCTTTACGGCTTTATTTCACTTTCAAAGTGCAATAAAACATTTTTGGAATTAAAGGCCTTATTTCACTTTCCATTGAGAAATAAAGCCTTAAAGGCCTTATTTCGTAAGGCGTTATTGCACCCCACCGAAGATTTAGGTGGCTTTTTCCTACGTAGTGCATAAAAAAAATAAAATAAAATAAAATAAAGGCTTTATTGCACCATTGGCTAAATTTCAATAAAGGCCTTATGCCACTTTCAAAGTGCAATAAAGCCCTTTTCGCAATAAAGGCCTTATTTCTCAATTGGAAGTGAAATAAAGCCTTAAAGGCCTTATTTCGTAAGGCGTTATTGCACCCCATCAAAAAATTAATTAAATTTGCACCAGTAAACAAATTTATAGTATCAATTAAACGTTTATTTCACTTTATTAAACGTTTAATTCGCTTGATTAAACGTTTAATTCACTTGATTAAATTTTCAAATAAAATTGATTTTATTTTTGATTAATGCTTTAATTGGTGAACAATTTTGGAAAATTTTTTCTGTGTAATTTACTTTTTCCTCTTATGTCAATTTTACACCGAACTGATGAAAATCGTTACAATGTGGGATTTTTTCTGTGTACTATAAGCCATTAATTATTGTTTTTGTGTTAACTTAATAAGGGTTAAAACAAACTTTAAAAGTAAAAAATGCAAAAATGAGTGAATCCGAAGAAAAACATTTTGAAAACTGTTCCTCCGTCCGGCTGGCTGGTTATCTATCCATGTAACCTTGTATGCAAAGTACCGGTCGCAATTTTAAAGTTAATTTGATGAAAGTTTGTATTTAGCTTTTAATTCATGTGGACGAAGCCCACTGAAAATGGGGAGAATCGGTGAATAATTTTACATGGCCACCATACAAACTTCTTTCCCAAATAAACCATCTTATAATGCTGGTATTTACATGAAATTTGAACCCGACTTATTTTATTGCAATCTCAATCATCTTCCCAAATTTAATTGGAATGACTCCATACTTAAGCTTCCATACAAGTACTCTTTTCGAAAATAGCTTTTAACCCATTTTGTACCAAGCTACATAAATGGTTGAATATTCTAATGAAATGTTCATGGCTAGTTAGAAATCGGCTAAAAATAACTTTTTTTTTTTTGCTGGCGACTCCCTGTGAAAACTGCTGGTCGACATCTCGACCACTGGGATAATTAGAGCAACAAATTTTCTGTGTGACATCATATATTGTGATACGAAATAAAATGAAATTATCTCGTAATGAAAGGGGATTACCTAAAATAAGCAAATATAAAAGCTACACTGATAGATAGTCAAAATCGAACTTCAAAATTTAAGTACGAATGGGTCAGTTTTTTTACGAGTGTAAAGGCCCAGTTAGCCGAACGTTGCTGTACCCGTAATGTACCGCACCGTACTGTAAGCACGTTGGTGCACTTATAGAGCATTTAAAAACGTGTCATATGTTTCTCCAATAAATTAAAAAAAGCAATAGTATACATAAAACAATACACACCGTGATGGGACTCAAAAATATTTAAATGGTGACCGCTGTACAGAAAAAGTACCAAGTGATATAAATGGTATTAAAACAGTATTTTGTGTATGTAAAAAATGTTAATACCCAGTAAAAACTTCGCTTACTTTTTCAAAATGAATAGCTTCTCTCACTCATTATTTAGTAGCTTTCTTCTATAACTGCTTCTATAACAACTTCTAAAACTACTTATTTCTGGATGTACGTAGGTAAAAAAATAATGACTTGCTTTTTAATGCGTTCATTTTGGGACATCCCTTGTAAAATTCATTGGTTCTTTCAGTAGAACTGTAAGTAGTGCTTTTAAGTTTTTCTGATTACTTAACACATTATTTTGTAGGCGAAGTTTTTACTGGGTAATTTAACATTTATATTATAGATTTACCATAAAAAAATTTGTATTTTAGCATATATATGTTTAGCATACATATATTGTTAATGTGCATACACCAAACAAGGTTTTGATACCATTTAAAGTCTTTTATATGTTTCACATTTCCATTGTGTGTGTATATTCATTTGTTTATTTTATACATCTAAACATATGTATATTTGTATATATGAAAATATGTTGTATTGTAATTTGTTTTGTCACAATTCCATAGCTATACTGAAAAAAGTACCAAAAGAAAAGAGCAAAAATACCCGCATTCCATGTAACATACAAGCCGCCCATCACTGTTTTACAAATGTCACGTAACAACGGTATGATATTCTATTTTATACAGAATGGTACGTTGCAACTACGGTACATTGCATTTCGATAAGCTTTTGCTTTGGTTTTCATATAACAAAAAGCGAACAGCTGATTGATACAGTACAGATATGGTACAGCAACGTTCGCCTAACTGAGCCTTAAGCCTAAAGATAAGTCAACGCCTCCCATATACTTATTATAGTTGGCAATAAGGTTGACTTGGCACAGGGACCCGTTTTTTTAGTTTTCTGTCGTATCGCATTAAATTTTTTATCGGATCCATATGATCATAATTTTTAGCCACAGTGAGCTCTACATTATCTCTCCATCGAACCAATGCACATTTTCAGGCTTGCGCCTACCAATCTGTTTACGCGGAATGTGCCCTTCTTATAGAAGGTAGAGCAAATGGTATCCGGTAAAAAAAATTGTCGAAATGAACGAAATGAACCTTTTAATGTGAACAGTGTTGATGTTTAATATTCGCATAAAAAAAAGTACTACAGTTGATATAAGCAAATTTTTTTAGACAAGTAATCAAAAAAATAATAGATAAGAATAAAAAAATTGTGTGCACTAATTATCACAGTGGTTGGTCGACATCTCGACCAGCTATGTTCAAGGCTGTCTGGCGGCCAGCAGGAGTAGTAAGTCAATTTGAATTTGTTCATTAAAATTCATTTAAATTGTTGGCTATTTAAAGCAATAATTTTCTTTTTTATATTTCTATTTTATATAAGTCCTTATAATTGGTTTAACAATGGCCTATTTTTAGTCTATTTTTATGCTCCCCAGAGGGGTTCTTAAAAGGAGGAGGGGTTTGGTAAAAAAAAGTGCTGATCAGAAAGCCAACAAGCCAAGCTTATTTATAAATAGGAAAAATTAATTAAATTCCACTACCTTTTATTTTAAATTATTTAATGAAAAATGGCAAAAGTTTGTGGTCGACATCTCGACCGCTGGTACAAAATGGGTTAATGCCATAATTTTCTTAAAAATGTTGGTATTGACATAAAAATTGGCCACAATGGCGATACTATGTCAAGTCAAATAATTGTGCTAGAAGGTTCAAAGTTAACTGCAGGTCCCATATAAGTCCCCTTCTTTTTCATCTTATAGCGAAATTTTGGTACAATTTATGTAAATTTGGTACAATTTTGCCATTGGTACGGTACAATTTAAAAATCGTCAGATCCCAACAGTGTTGCAAGCTACTGAGAAAATTGGTTAAGCAGCTCGTGTAGTAATAAAATTGCAAGCATAACAAAATAAGCTGGGTCTTATAGACCCAACCCATAGAACGGCGGGTTAAAGCATTTTAACTTAAAATACTTAAAAGTAGAATTATTTTATTTTGTCTTATTTGTCGCGCGAAACTTATCAAAATCCTGTTTTTTGAATACTAACGGTCCTTAAATTGTTATATACTTAGTCCTTCCTTACATTATTTTTCTTGCACTAAACCTTTAGCTTGTTAAATCATGTTATAAATCATTAACACTCACTCTGGTTTCAACCGTAGTATATTAACGATTACTGTTTATTGTTAACTGTTACGTGTTACTATTTTTACCCCCGTGTTCATAAAAAAATTAAAATGGATTTGAAATGCATTTTAAGAAAAATTTGTATACAAATTTTAGCTTGAAACACATTTTAAACTTCTTTTGTTTTTTATGAATACGGCAGTTACTGTTTATTCACTGTTTATTCAATAAATAGTAGAAACAGTAACACGTAAACAAAGTAAAAAATAACAATACTTGAACATTGTAAATTTTACAACATAAATTGTGACCCAACTTAAACATTAAATTTATAGAAGAAACCTTTAAACAAACATAACTACAAATTGCATTAACGAAAAAAGTATATCTCAACCCTCGAAACCAAGTGCAAAACAATTGGTATTCAAGTTCGAATTTCAAGTGTCAAGGGTTGAGATATACTTTTGTTACACTTTATTTCAATAGCATTCGCCAGTAAATGGGAATGTGAAATCAAGTGAATATTAGTTAAATATTTTGCAACTTGAATAGCATTCAAAAATTCGTTTGAACTCAAGTTTATTTCCAGCTTAATTTCAAGCACTTGTCATTTTATTTTTGAGTGCTTATTGGGCGTATAAAGAATAAAAAAAACCAGCAAACTCAGCCACAAAACAATATACAAAATTCTTCTGCCACCTATTATTAACGTTTACCTGGTTATAAATAATTTCATTATTATGACTTAATTGTTTGGGATAACAGGCACGACCTTCAAGAAAGGAATGCGGTCCTCTTTATATCCTTTGCTAAAAACTTCAAGGTTAAAAAAGTCATAATGAAACTGAAGTTTAAAAATGTTATCTACCTTCATATCGTTACCTAAAACGCCAAAGGCGCTAAAAAACCAGAAACTAAAAACCAAATTTTTCATTGATTCTGATGTATTGTATTAATGCAAATATAAAAAAAAATTGGGAATATATTGACAAAATTTTGCGATTTTATTAACAAAAAACAAACAGCCCTATCTCCTTTTACTAACAGTTTGTTTAATATGCAACATTGTCAGTTATCAAAAGAACTGGTAGCTTTTACTAGAAAAATAAATTATAAGTCATAAGCAATTCTTGAGTTTATTGGTGAGAGGGGTAAGAATATTTGGGAGGGGTACTCAGTTTCATTTACTCTAAAATTCTGTTTTGTTTTGTAAGTCTCACACGTTTTTACTTGAAGTTGGCTGTAGGTGTATTTGTATTTATACATAAAATATAAAAAGGAGAAGAGGAAAGACAAGATAAAAATACACAAACTGCACTAGAATTACATAATCAGGACACAAATGCAATTTTAAAGGAGAAGTTTTAAAAATTGCAGCAACAAAAATTGCAATTCTAGGCGAAGACTAAGCAGTTTAACCCTAACCGTACTGACAACATTTTTATACGTAGACTCCTGAAGAGGGTACCTGGGTACCCGTATATAAGTGAAAGCCTTCTGTATAAAAAAGTAATGATAACAGTGGTTTTGGTTTCTTATGTTTTTCAGAATTAATACATTTTTATATCTAACTTTGTACTGATATCATTGCATAAAATAAACCTTATAAATTAAACATTTTCTACAAGGTGGACCAATTATTTTGCTGTGCGTGCTGCAGATTAGCTGTTTACAGCCATCACATATTTTGCGTGTTTTGCGATCCGATTTTGAACTGATAATCTTTTTAACAAAGCGTATATTCGGAAAGAGCAACACATAATGTAGGAACGCCACCATAAGGTTTCAGTAAGAGCGGGACTCTTCTGTCTGCTGCAACGAAGAAGAAGAGAGGAGCTAGCTTTTAACGAAAAGGAAGTAATTAATGCTTATTACAACAAAATAAAAGCCAGGTAGACAGTATTGACCAAATAGTTTCGAAATATAGTTTTAAACGTAAAACAAATAGCTGGCCTTTGGATTTTTTTTAACATGGTATATTCTCTAGCCATTGAGTGCTAAAGTGAAAACATGAAAAAAGAGCCAATGAAAATAGCATAATACGATACGCTAACGTCCGAACACCTCTCTAACTAATGATAAAAAAAAACCTCTAGGGAAGTTTCTCAGGCCAATTAAAAACATCAAAACGGTATAAAACTGATCGCTTGCTACTTTTGTGTGGCTATTGATTCGAAATTCGATCAAAATATGTGGTGGCTGTAAACGGCCAATGTCCACGCTGCACAAAATGCTAATTTCATAAGGTTTATTTTATGCAATGATATTAATACAAAGTTAATTATAATAAATTATTTATTCACAGAAAAAAAATTGATTTCAATTAAAAAGTTTGTAATATTAATTAAAAATTAATTAAATTTGCACTAGTTAACAAATTGATAGTATCAATTTAACATTTAATTCACTTGCTTAAACATATAATTCATTTGATTAAACGTTTAATTCACCTGATTTTTGATTAATGCTTTAATTGGTGAAAAATGTTAGAGAACTTTTTCTGTGTTCTAAATAAAATAAAATACAAAAACTACTCCTATCTCAATTTTTTTCTATACAGAATGCTTTAAATTATAAACGGGTACCCAGGTACCCCTATCAGGAGAGTAAGGACTATTTGACTTTCGGTAGCTCCACAGCCAACCCAAACATATCAGGAGAGCTTAAAATTATAAAAGCCTTTAGAAAATGATTAGCTGGAAGAACTTGGTGAACCTCAACTTTGTATCTTTTATTGTTTAAGAGACATTTGACTTTAAAGTTCGTTCGGGTACCGGGGTACCCGTCTCAGGAGGGTTAGGGTTAAGGCCATTTATCAATTTATGATTTTAAATAGTTTTTTGCTTCTTCTGTTAAATTTTTAAAATGTTAGATAGGGCCTTTTGCGTTATAGGCAGGTGTATGTATGTAAAAATTTGCTCAATTATTTTGATAAAAATCAAATAAATTAAATATATTGAATGTAACCACGAAACGAATATTAACTGCCTGTTTCTTAGAGAAAAATTATATTGAGAAATTATATTAAAAACCAAAACAAATTTTCGTATTTTATTGTTGTTTTCAACATAATTTTAGACACGAAAATTTGTTTTTATTTTCTAAAAACAAGCAATTAATTACTTAATATAACTCTTTAGTACTGCAAAAAATACAAGCAATTCCTTTATTTATTATTATTACCAATATTATATTGTGTTTGATTCGACCTTTAAAATGAATAAATAAAAGAACTTTTTTTCCTTTTGAGCTCGAGGTCCTGGTTTTATTGTTAATTATTCTAATTTTACAATTTTTAATTTGCCAATATTTCGTTTTTCATTGAAAAACATCTTCTGGGCTTTAATATAGAAAAAAATTGTTGTTGTACAAAAATCAGAAAATTAATTCTTCTTATGTTGTGTCAACATCGTCTAATTATGAACTCCTTTTTTTTTTTTTTTTTTTTTTTTTTTTTTTCCTTTTGAGCTCGAGGTCCTGGTTTTATTGTTAATTATTCTAATTTTACAATTTTTAATTTGCCAATATTTCGTTTTTCATTGAAAAACATCTTCTGGGCTTTAATCTAGAAATTACAAGTAACCAAAAAGGAACAAATAAATGTATAAATACAAAATATTTTTAAACACTATGTATCAAAAAACAGCAAAAAACTCTTACATAGAAAAAAATTGTTGTTGTACAAAAATCAGAAAATTAATTCTTCTTATGTTGTGTCAACATCGTCTAATTATGAACTGAGCTTAAAATAAATAAATATTGCACTATGTTATGTTCGTTTGTTAACTAGATGTCTGTATACTCTCGCAGAATTCTCATCAACATCGGCTTTAAAATTCATCCTTGTTGTTGTTTTAATTATATGTAACATTTCCAGTGTGAAACGTCTTTTATAGTTATTTTCACTCTGTAATACTTGTACATTGTCAAAATCAGGAGAGTGCTTTGTTTGTGCACAGTGGGTTAACAGTGCGGTTTTTTGTGTTGAAATTTTATTTCGTAGTTTTAAATCTGATTTGTGTGCTGAAATTCTAGTTTTAAGTTTGTTTTTAGTGGTACCTATATAAACCTTGTCACATATTCCAAATTCGTTGCCATTGCATGGTATTTTATAAATTACGTTTGACTTATCTAATTTATCTATTTTATCTTTGGTTTTACTGAACAATTTTGCCAATGTGTTACTAGATTTATGGGCCATTGCGTACGTTTCATTATTAAATAATTTAGATTTTTCAAATCTCTCAGATAATACTGGAACAAATATAAGGGATTTATATATTTTTGGTTGTTGTTCATCATACAGATTCTTTGTTTTGTATTTGTCATAATCAAAAAGTAATTTATTAATTAGATTTGCCGGAAAGTTGTTGTCGCTAAGTATTTTTCTGATCTTATTACAGTTGTTTTTGTGGAACTCTGTGTCACTTATGGTTAACACCCTTCTTATTAAATTGTTTGCCGTGTTGATGATTATTCTTTTAGGGTGTTTGGAGTAGAAATTAATAATTCGGCTTGAGGCAGTTGGTTTTTGATACCAGTCAATTTTGAGTATACCATTTCTCCTTGTCACAATAGTGTCCAGATATGGTAACTTTTTATTGTTCTCCTCCTCCATAGTAAACTTAATACTAGGGTGAAAATCGTTCAAACTCGTCATTATTTCTTCTATTGCACTCTCCCTCACTATTCCGAAAAGATCATCTACATATTTCGACAGAAACTTAGGTTTAAATTTTAATTTTCCAATAGAGGTGTCAAGTAGTTTCTCCATAACAATATCCGCTACAATTGGGGATGCGGGTGAACCCATGGGAAGTCCTCTTTTCTGTGTATATATTTTGTCCCTGAATTTAAAAAAGCGGTTGTCCTTAATGCAGAATCTTAATATTCTCAAAAATAAGTCCTTTGTCATGTTGGTGTGTATTGTAATGTCTTCCCATCTATCCTCTATAATTCCTAATGCTAAATCAACAGGTACGCTCGGAAACAAAGACACAACATCAAACGAGATTAATCTTTCATCGTCACTTATAGTCAAGTCTTTTATCCTATTTCTAAATTGCACTGAGTCCTTAACATTGTATACTGAGTTCTCCGTAATATTCTTCAAAATTGCCGTAATATATTTGCAAAGTTCGCTCGATGGGGCATTAACATTGGAGCATATCGGTCTTAATGGATTGCCTTCTTTATGGATTTTAGGAAGTCCATATATTCTCGGAGTTCATAATTAGACGATGTTGACACAACATAAGAAGAATTAATTTTCTGATTTTTGTACAACAACAATTTTTTTCTATATTAAAGCCCAGAAGATGTTTTTCAATGAAAAACGAAATATTGGCAAATTAAAAATTGTAAAATTAGAATAATTAACAATAAAACCAGGACCTCGAGCTCAAAAGGAAAAAAAAAAAGTTCTTTTATTTATTATTATTACCTTCAGAAATAGTTGCGAAGAGGGTATACTAAGTTTGTCATTCCGTGTGAAACTTTTTTATTATTTATCTAAGACGCTCACTTTCGAAAAACTCAAAAGAAGAGAACAGTGTTGGTGTCAAATTGCTTCTAGTTATCCTAATCCAAATGTGGAACCACCACCCTAAAAAATGGTAATATTTTCTCAGCGTTTAAATTTTGGAATACGTAAGACTTGTGAGATAGTGAAAACTAGCCTTTAAAGGGGGATTCCATTGCAAAAGAGTGTTTTGAGGGCAGTAGTTCATTAAAATGCTACAAAAGCATGCACAAAGAAAAGCTTTACTGAACAGTTTTTAAATATAATAAACTTATTAAAATTGTAGGTATAACGTAAAATTGTTATAATTACATCTTTAAAACAGGGAAAAGCAAAAGCTGTGAGTGTAAACAAGAATATTGCTTGAATTTTCAAGCGTTTTTTTCTGTTCAAAAGCCGACAGTACGAATGTTCACATTTTTATTTTTCTTTTATAATTTTAAAGGAAAGTTAAATTTGAACGTTCCTACTTTTTACTTCCCACAAAAATGATTTGCAAATAAATAAAAAAAAAAACAAATTACTTACCCATCATTCTGTCCTTTCATGTTAAGTTTTTTTTAAGTCTGTAAAACAATTTGAAAAATTTGACAAATGAAATCTCATTATTTTCTTTTTTTTTAGCAATAAGTTTTAAGCTTTATATTTTCAAAATTATAATAAACAAAAAAAAATCTTTCAGTTTTGCAACAGCATTAAAGAGGACACTAATACGAGGGAACTCCAAGCAAAAGGTTTCATGAAAAAGCTTATTCGAGCTGAAAACAATATTCAATATTAATAAAGACCCACAAAAAAAAAAAAAAAAAAAACAAAAGCACGCATTCAATTGTTAATTGCAAATTTATGTAAATAAGGTTAAAAAAATGTTAAGTATTTCCCTTTTATTATTTTTTATTTTAAGGATTGCGGATTTTAGCTGGATTTAATGCTTTACAAAGCAATTTGTAGTACCATGCTAAATCTGAACTGAAAATTGCCCATTTAAGTGCCATATTTATATTTCTTTTGTTTTAACTTTTATTTTTCAAATTAATTGCTCAAATTATGTAAGAAAAACTGCCTTTTGTTTTCCCATATTATTAAATTTACAAGTGTTTTATTGTATAAATTTTGCTGTTTCTAGACAGATTTCATCTGCAAATTAAAATCCAAAAAAAAAAACAAAATTTTTTTTGTATAACTCCCAGCAATTGCTTTCGTTGTTAATCTTTAACGTTTTTCTTAAGTTCTTTCATTTAGTTTTGCCATTTAAAAGGGTTGTTTCCATTAAATTAATGAATGTTAGCATACCTTCATAATTATTAAAAGTTTGATTTTCTTTAAGGTTTTTAACCCCCTCCACCACCACGGGTAGTGAACGAGGATATAATAAGTTTGTCATTTCATTTGGGTCCTCCTCGAGTAATTCTAAGTTGTTCTGGTCATGTTCGTCTCTAAAGCTACGGTCAGACTTATCAAATATTTGACGAAAAAAACGGGACCAACAACCAAACTAAAAAATCATTTCGCTTAATATCAATATTTATTTTGATTAAAATACCACATCTTACAAAAAACTGTTTTTTGCTATGTCTAGTAGTATAATTAGTTTATTTTGTAATATTAAGACCATTTTAAATCTCACTAACTATTAAAAAAAGTAGGGGTTACGCTTATTAGCTTAAGAAATACAACCACTTTAGAGTTTTTGAGGCAAATTTAGATCAATGTTTTTAAAAAAAAAATTTTATTTTGTTTACACGTTCTAATTACACTGGACAACAATTTCCAAATTTTTCCAAAATAACGAGATTCTAACATTGATTTGTGCTAGAGGAGTCCAAAAGTAAAATATACGCATATCGGTGTTTTAAAAGATCACATCAGAATTTATTTTAAGGGGGAGAGTTTTCGAGGCAAATTTAGATTAATGTTTAAAAAAAAAATTGGTTTATTTTGTTTACACGTTCTAATTACACTGGACAACAATTTCCAAATTTTTCCAAAATAACGAGATTCTAACATTGATTTGTGCTAGAGGAGTCCAAAAGTAAAATATACGCATATCGGTGTTTTAAAAGATCACATCAGAATTTATTTTAAGGGGGAGAGTTTTCGAGGCAAATTTAGATTAATGTTTAAAAAAAAAATTGGTTTATTTTGTTTACACGTTCTAATTACACTGGACAACAATTTCCAAATTTTTCCAAAATAACGAGATTCTAACATTGATTTGTGCTAGAGGAGTCTAAAAGTAAAATATACGCATATCGGTGTTTTAAAAGATCACATCAGAATTTATTTTAAGGGGGAGGGGCTAAAGTTTCACCTTTTTGGCCTGTTAGTGTGCAGCATGTCGGTATATGAAACTATGTGGTCTTTACATTTAAGGTAAATGATATGTTGAGCAACTTTGTAGACAATTTTACGGCAATATTTTTTTGTGCAACAGGCCAAAAAAGGGGAAAATTCAACTCCCTTTAAAATAAAATTCCAACGTGAAATTTCAAAATGCCGACACACGTATATTTTTTTGGTCTGCTTTATTTCTTTATTTCTTCCGATCTAAAGTTCGGGTGAAGTGGAGAAGTTCGGCACGAAGCTATATTCGGTTGATGTTCGGCATTCGGTAAAATGTTCGGCGAACACTAAACTTTGTAAAAAAGATGTTTGAACAGGTAGGTGGCTTGTGGTTTGCCGCGCGGAAATTTTTTTCTAAATTAGCAATAAAAGAATGATAATTTCAGTGTTTTGAAAACGCGCAGAGGTAGAAAATCATTCAAATAAATCAATGAGAATGTACATAATGCCGGAATTAACATGGCTCAGCACTATTGTTGATAAAGAAACTTAAATTAAGTTGACTAAGCCTTTAAGTCCGAGAAACTCAATTTTACATGAAAACTAGAACTCTAATCCATTTGTGAAGGCCCAGCAAAAGGTACAACCAAAAATCATTTTAAGTGCTGGTTAACAATTTTACGACCGATGAACCAATTTGCGAGACAAATCACAAAGAAGTATATTTTAAGTTATATCACATTGCCATGGCATACTTGCTGTTATAAAGGTTATCGTCACCTGTCTTATATCAATATCATCATTTATATGGGAGTTTTCGGGAGAAATATTTGTATGGGAGCTATGAACCGATTGCAATAAAATTTGGTAAGATGGTTAAGATTGCAATCAAACATAATAAAATGCTTCATGGGCTCAAAGACTCTATTGCGGAAAGAAACTTGTATGGGGGCTATGTGAAATAATGAACCGCTGCTCCGTTTAGTTTAAATGTAGTTATTTAAGTACGAAAATTGTTTTTTTATCTTTTTAGGTACATACGTTGTTAAAAAAACAAATGCATGAATTTTCGTTCATTTAAAATATTAACGGCCTATTTCCGATGTGCGAATGAATTCTTTCTTTCGAACAATTACATTTAAAACAAAAACAAATTCTAAAAAATAGTAAGTTATTTTTTTTTGTTTTTTAAAAAAACTTAGTACGTCTGAATTTTTTTTTTCGAAACCAAAGTTAAAATCAGTAATTTGTATTGTAATTAGTAAATTATTTTTAACATTTAAAAATAAACTGATTTATGGTCGGATTTAAATGAAAAATGCGTTGATCGGCTTTTAAAAGAATTCTCATTTGTTTTATATTTAATTTAACGTTGATTTTACCTACATTAAAGGTATTCACGTCAAAAATTGCAACTCTTGCAAAAAAGCAAAAGTGCAAAGACAGAACAACAACCATATAGACAATTATTACGCACAAACGATGCAAAATTGTCAGAGTCTAAGTAAGGGCAAAACAATCAGAGTAAAGGCATACAAATTTTCCAACTTTTTATGGCATTGCCATATTAAAAAAAATATGCTTAAGAAGTATTCATAAAATCAACTCTACGCTAAACAACAATGCAGGAATACCTTTTTAACGTAAATTTTTTTATTAAATTTAAAAATATTGTAAATTGAAATGTTTAAAGATTAACAGCCATATTCATAAAAAGTTCTTATTTTAAGCTTATAGTATGTAATAACTATTAAACGCTTTTTGTCGTATAAACCTCTTATAAAAATTTGTATTCATAAACGTATATTAACAGCTTTTATACTATTAACTGTTTGTAGCGATTTTGTGTTTAAGTATGGCAACTTTCTTTATATTTTGCTGCCATTTTATTGTTAGTGATGCATGAAACTTCTATTCGGTTCACATGATATTCTATATTTGAATTATTTTTATAATTTTTTTTTTAATTGTAGACCTGCAAAATTATTCTTATCAAATAAAACTACATATTATTTTAGTTTTATTTTTTTTTTCAAAGAAATCGCAGCAAGAACATGCAAATTGTCATAGAAGATGCGTTGTTTATTTAATTGCTTCGGAAAAGCAGAAAATTTAAGGTGCAAACAAAATGGGTTGCTCATGTCAAATGCGACTATGCTATTTTACACAGTTGCAAGGGCAAAAAAAAAAAATTTACGTGAATACCTTTATTATATTATATTATTATATCTTCACTGTGGGGTATTCTACCACTTAAACTTCATTGAGCCACAAATTATTTGCAATTATAAACTCTGTTTGAATATATATACTTACATATATACAAATTTCGTAAAATGATCTCAAATCTGTAAACTGTACTTTGCGCACACAGTTAACATTCACAGCCAGCCGGATGGATGGACATTGTAAGATCGACTCAGAAAGTGATTCTGAGTCGATTTTAACACTTTAATGTGGCTCTAGGACTAATATTTTAAGGTGCTACAAGCATCTGCACAAACACATAATACCACCTCCATTATTGTGGTGTGGGTATAAAAAGATCGGTTTCGACTTAAGTTCAGATTCGCTCTTTAAAATCCACCCGTGCTTATGTTCGGCTTCAGTCTGAGAAAGAATGTTCGTATTTGGGTTTATAAGAAATAAACATATTAATTTTGCGAGGCATCAAAAGAACATTCTATTGAAAAAATTGGCAAACTCTAGTTTGATTTACTTAAGTATTACATGGATAGAAATCTAACTGACAGTGGCCTCATTTCTGCCTTTTGTGACTTTTTAATCCGACCTTAAATTGTGCCATCTGGGATATTTCCCCCAAATCAATTTAAAGCCGTCTAGAACAATGTTTTTCAAACGTTCGAGGCTTTTCTATTCACCACTCTTAGGGCCATTATTACAACCTAATGATAAAGTTGCTGATAGTTAACGTGAACAATAGCTATCTTGAACGATAAAGTGACCAATAAGTTTTTTCCATTATTACAACTGTCCGATAAAATAAAAAATGTAATTTATATACTGTGGCAACATTGCAGTATATACCGACTACTTTTGGTTGTTTAAAATACGTAGTGGCAACGACTACGACTACATAAAACTTTCATTGAAGTTACCATATCTTCAGCAGGTTCACTTGTAAAGTTACCATGAGGACAAACCTGACGTTAGCTTATCAGTCACTTTTTAGGTTAATGTTAACTTGTAATAACCAAAAACTATTTATCTGTCAGATAGCATCCTAAAAATAACTATTTGTAAGTTGTAATAATGGCCCTTAACGTCTATTTGATTTATGGCGGCACTTATGTTTACATAATTTTACCACGTATACTGAAGATTTTTTTAACGGCCATTTCGAGGGCTTTCTGCACATTGGGATTAAAGTGTACTAAATTATAACAATTTTTAATAACAATGTAAACTAATAAAATTACTTATGAATACAAGATAACTAATAATTATAACAAATTCTTAACCAATAATTACAACTCATTCTTAACTTAAGTTACTTTCGTAACAATATATATTTATTAGGTTTGAAGAACTTTAAGAAAATTTGTTTTGCTACGCCCTAAATTATAGCGCTTTTTGTTTTATATATATAGCATCGCCATTTAAGGTCCAATTTTATCGTATCGTATATCATTGTTGATGGTTAGAAGTTGGTTGTCAAGCCATGAACAACGATATGCGATATGAGGAAATTGGACCTTAAATGGTAGGGCTACATATAAAAAACCAAAATGGCTGTTTTAGAAACTTCATTGACAAATCTTTCATTCTAGGGGCTGCCTGGCTCTACTTTTTTTTGTATGGAGGTCGAACCGGTCTACAGTTCATATGTACTACAGGCTCCATATGAAGGATACAATCAAAAAATGCTTTCACGAAGAAACAAGCTACAAGCCATTGGAAATAATGATATTCTTGTCAAATTTGATACAATTAAGTTTTATATGACAAAGAAAAGACAAACCATAATATTTCGTAAAGATTGGTCCCATAAAAGCCTTAATACAAATATGTACAAACAATAATAATTTCGCTATTAAATTTAGCACACATAAAAAATAAACTCCCAAAAATTTAACATTCTTGATAGAGGGTATCACAAATTCGCCACAACCGAAAAAAAATTCTTGTTGTTTTCTTTTTTTTTTTAGAAATAAAAAATTTTCCTTCATTTTTTTTTAACTGTATTAAAATAAAAATTTTTAACCTCATAATTACGTTAAAAACTTAATTTAATAAATGAAGAGCGTGTTAAGATTTAATGCTCAGTTTTTCCTAAAAAAAAACACTTAACTCAAATGCTGATGTCTGTTCTACAAAAAGCGGTAAAAAGTATTAAGAAGTATTTTTTCATATTTTTTTAATACCTTAAAAACACAAGTACGCGTGAAGAAAGATTTTACTTAACCAAAATCATTGTAAACTTTTTAAAAAAGGTCAATCTTTGTTTGTCGTTTGCTTGTTTTCATTAAAATTTATATTTTCTGTAGCTTAAAAAGATTAACAAACTGTTCAAGGTTAACCAGTTTGTATAAACATTTATATTGTCTAGAATATGAAATATGAATGAAATATAATATGCCAAAATTCTTTTATAATTTTGCCTTTAGTAGAAATGAATGTGTGTGCCAAATATGATTTTGTATGATAAATTATTTGTCGAATAATGAGGGGCTTAAGTATTGGCGTTTTTGAAAATTTGCGAACTAGAAACAAGTAAAAACAAAAAATCCGGATAAGTGATTTATATATCGATGGCATTTATCCAAAATGGTTTATCTGCAAAACCCTGATTGTTCAGGAGAAGCAAAAAACTGTTTGATTCCCTAACTAGTAAGTATTAAACAAATCGATCTTCTACAATATGATTGATAGGCTGTTACTAATAAATTATAAAAAAAACCCGTTATTCGCATTTTTACAATAGATAAACCATTTTGTCTTAGAAAATTTTCAATGTAAATATTAAAATGAGTAGATAAAACATTTTGTTTGAAAAAAAATTTTAGTATGAAGTAAAATTTTAGATATGAAAAAAGTTTTAAATAGTATACAGAAAAAAATTACGACAAACCAATTGTCATATTGAATACCATATTCGTCAATACAATTAACTTTTTAATTGAAAAGTCACCAACAACCAAATGTAAATATAAATAATAATTTTGTTAATTAAAATTGTTAAAATTCAACATATATTTTTAACAATGAGTTTGTTTTATTGAATAAAATATTTGTTAATAATTAAACATCATATTAACAAAATACTTTATTGCTAATTAATATGAATAAGAAGTTTAATTTTAAGGGTTGTTTTTATTAATTTTTTAGGAAAATATATTTAAAGTTAAAAAATAACTTTATCACCTATTTCAGCAACCTGTAGCCCGTTTCTGTATTTCTCGCATCGTAAAATTTTCCGACTGAAACCAGTGAATCGGGACAGAAACAGTGAAAAATGAAACAAAAAATGGTTTTTCTCACACAAGTGTTTCTGTATCTTTTTTTTGCGAGAATTATCTGTCATTTAAATAATTTTCCAGCAATTATTGGAAGGATACGAGAAAAAGTGTTTCTATAACAATATTTTGCGAAAAGTTTCTTTCAAGAACTGTCAAAATAAGTCACATTTGAAATTGGTGGCGAGAAAAACAAAATATAGATATTTTGAATTTAAAATATGTTTATATACTATTTTTTTTAAATAAATAAAAAAATAGAAGGAATATAAATGATAAATACATAATTTATATGATGAAAATAAACAAAAAACAATTGTTATATTTTGTTAGTTTAAATTTTTGTTAGCCTTTTCTTGTTTTGGTTTTAAGCAGTGCTGCCAGATAAATTTGTGTCAAAATCGTCAATTTCCTGAGAAAAAAATAAAAAAGATCGTCTTTTTTGTTTTAAAAATCGTGAAATTTAAAATCAATTTTAAACAAATTTGTTTCGACTTTTATTAAAAAATAATCAAACAAAAACATAGTTAAAGTTCATGGGTATTAAATAATTATTATTAAATAATTGAGATATAAATCTTTAATTTACCTATTCCTATTTTACAAGGGTTGTGCCAAAAAGAACAAATTCAAAAGTAAGTCATTTTTTTATCGTAATACATCCAGAAAAAAGTAGTTATCGAAGTTCTTATGGAAGAAAGCTACTTAATAACGAGTGAAAGAAGCTATCCATTTTGAAAAAGCTTTTACTGGGAGACAAACAAATTTCTTTCTTGCCGGAATAATGGTTTTGGCACAAAAGTGTACATATAAGATAAGAATATCAAATATCAATCATATTTTGTATATGTATATAGGAAGTGTTATATGTTCAAAATAAGCCAAGTCGGTCCATTACTTTCCCTCGAAATTTTGCTTTTGCCGATACATTTTTTAGGGAAGAAACAAACAATTTCGAGGACAATTTTCACAATAGGGATAAATATAAAAATTTAAGCAGCCTTGTTTCTACAGATATCATTTTTTCTAATAAACAAACATATAAAAATATTTACAATTATCTTATTTCGAAGACTAAGGGGCTTATAGTGTAAAACGCAACGCCAACAATTTCATTAAAAGCAAAAATAATATCAAAAATATTTTATAAATTTGTTGTTGCTTTCTACAGACATTCATATTATTTTTTTTTTTTTCAATTTTCAACGCCACAAAATAGAAGTGTTTGAAATTTAAAAGTTTAAGATAAATTTCTATAGAAAGTAACAACAAAATTACAAAACGTCACTTTGTTAATATCGAAACACAAAATCGTCAAGATGACGATAACTCGTCAAATCTGGCAGCCCTGTTTTTATTATATTTATTTCTTTTGTTGACGTTTCGCTTTTATTTGACACTTAAGTACTGGAAATATTCCAGTATAAACAGAATTTGTTGTGTCTGTTTTCGCATTCAAATACAGAAACACTTTTATCTCATAAATCGAGAAACGATGGAATTTTTTGTTTCACACTTCATGTAAGAAATTTTACGATGCGAGAAATACAGAAACGAGCTACTGGATGCACTAGAAAGTTCCGATATCACCACAAAACAAATTTTTGACTCCATTGTTGCTAGTTTTTGAAAGACTAGAATACATATATAAAATATATAAAAGATCCGTAAAAATGTCTTTATAATTCATTAAATAATAACTTTACTTACTCTATAGATTGATTCAGCTCCTCAGCTCCACAGTTATCCTTTATTCCTTTTTAGATTTTGAACGAAAGATATTTTTTTATTTTGAATTTTAAACTTTTTGACACAAAATAATTTTTTACTATGATAAACAAATTAATTTTCTACAAAAAAAAAAAAAAAAAAAAAAAAAAAAAAAAAAAATTGTTAATTGTGTTAAAAATATTAGAAAAGTTTTAAAAAATTTTCTTCAATTACTTAAAAAGTTTTGTTATTTTTCTGTGTATGAAGTAAAATTTTAGGTATTAGGTATCACAGATTTCCATTCCTGTAGAGATTTCCATTTACTGGTGGATATTAGAAGATATTCTTGATGAAGTGATTGTGGTTCTATATATCCTGAGTATTTTTTCGTTGGAATTGGAAGATCTTTGTACTCATCATTAAAACTGACTTTGTATTTTACATTACCATTCGGTACATAATAGGGTATTCATTTAATCGGGCTTTTGTTTTAATCGGTTAATCGCTCGATTAATTAACCGAAGTTTTGGTTTAATCGGTTAATAATCGGTTAATTTTGTTATTGATCGGTTAACCGATTAATAAAGTTTTGTTATAAATTAAGTAATTTCAATAAATAAAAATGCAAAAATTATTTATTATTGGAGTCTTTTAGTAAAAAAAAACAATAACATAACGAACAAAACAATTCTTGAACTAAAACGAGCAAACAAAAAAGTAATTCATAAATATGAAAAACACATTTTATAATTTATACATGATATTTGTACGTATTTATTAAAAAAAAAACTGTGAGATTTTTGTATTAATTATTTCAATAGTTTAAGATTCTTTTCTTTAATTTTTATAAAACTTGATTTGGAAACAATTCTTTCACTTATCGAAGATGTTTGAGAAATCGGAAGCAACCAATAATACAGATTCAAGAATGATAAAAACAAGATTACGCATTGCACATGTTTACAAAATTCAACTGTTTAATATGACGTCACTTAAGCATTTAATACACATGTTTGTTTGCTTGTATTTCTATATTTTAGCTGTACTTATACGCTGATGTGACGTAGATGCGCAGAAACATTTCATTTTTAAAAGTTGAATGCGATATCTTGGTTTCTTTGTCCTTTTCCAGGATTTCTCACAACATATAAAATCTTCCATTATGCCATTATTTCGGCTAATTTTGTTAAAAATTGTTTGTATTACAATCGAGAGCTTCTTCTATTGTCAGGTCATCATCTGACTCATCCTGGCAAAGCTCAGCACCGAAAAAAAAATGAAATACGAACCCCTAGTTTCTGTTTTTGTACTGTATTTTAAGAATGTATTTCTCGAAGGAAATATATTGTAGGAACAAATATTTTCCAAACATATACCTTTTTTATATGAGACGAAACAAATAATTAAAAACGGAAAAAAATATGTTATAATACTACAAAAAACTAAAATTATTTGTTACATCGGTTAATCGGTTAATCGACTGAAATTAACCGGTTTAATCGTGAATCGAAAATTGCCAATTTTTAATTAACCGATCAGTTAATCGGGTAGTAATTAATCGGTTAACCGATTAACGGTTAACCGAATGAATACCCTAGTACATATAAAAGTGATTTCAGGTTTGCAACAGTTCATCCAGGACGAATACTGGAAAAACGTATAATCAGCCATGTCACAGAGTACAATTCCGTTCGAAATCGAAGAAAACATATTTGTATATATTGATAGTTTTTTGGCCTTTCAGATACAGAAAACTCCCATTCCGTTCATGAAAACAAAAATGGTTTCATTTCGAAAAATGTTTTCGTCATTTTCTTTTTAGCTTAAATAAAATACCACAAACAGAAGCTATATTTGCTTTTAAGTAGTTAATATGATCATCCCATGACAGCTTGCTTTTCAACATTACTCCCAAATATTTAGTTTTTAGTTTTTGATTTATATATAGGGAATAAGGTTGAAAACATAATAACTTGGTTTTGTTTGAATTTAAAATCAATCTGTTTAATCTCGCAAACTCAAATAAGTCCTGCCTAAATGAATACAAGAGGGGTGTGTCATCAGCAAACATTACAATTTTTTCATTTACAGCCTGTTTAACGATATCGAACGTCATCGTTCGCATAGAAAATTACATATAAAACAAAAACAAAATTCGAACATTGTACGAACTTTGTTTTTGTTTTAAATGTAATTTTCTATGCGAACGATGACGTTCGATATCGTTAAACAGGCAGTTAGTCCTATATTAATAATATCATTAAGGTAGATCATAAACTGCAAGGGTCCCAAAAAAACTTCCCTGTGGTACTCCACAATTTACAGGAACTATATTACTTTTTTCTCCATACTGTGATCTTTCTATTAAGAAACTTTCAATTAGTTTAAGTTCAGAACCAATAATACCAATAACACGATAACTTTTCCAACAAGATTTTGTGATCAACCGGATCAAAAGCTTAACTTAAATCATAGAATACTCCTGCCAATCCATTATCCAGCCCTGTACATATTGTATTTACCACATCAACAGGAGCTTCATCTGTTCCGCTTCCTTTTACAAACCCATACTGATTTTTGTGTAACAAAAATTCACGTTTTAAATACACTGAACTGCGAATGAATTATTTTTTCAAATATATTATCAATTGTTGAATGAAGCGCTATTGGCCTATACTTTTCAAACGTGTTTGCATGTTCCTCCTTCGGGATAGGCACAACTTTGTGTACCTTTAAAACATCCGGATATATAGATGTACTTATTATATATTAAAGATATAGGTTATAAAAGGGGAAACTGCTGGTGAAAATAAAAAAATTTATCAAAGTTTTTGTCGGGAATACAAAATTTATTATTAATAAGATTTCTCTATGACGTGCTAAATTCCCAATTTTTATTTTTGATAAATACACTAAAATTTATTGTTGAGGGAAAGTTAGTTTCTTCTATGCGCATTTCACTGGTTGCTTAGGTCAGATTAATAGAAAACCTTTTCCCAAAGATCTTAGAAAAGCTTAAAAATATTATCCAGAAAAAATGTAAAGCGAATAAGAATTATAAACACTCAAAGTTTTACTTGTAACAATATCAAAGCTTCAATAAAACACCAACTATAAACAGTGAGTTTATCTGTTCTTACATTCCTTTACAATTTTAATTTCAATAAATTTTCCATATTATTCAATAAAACGACAAATTAATAGTCCGGTCAAAATAGACACAAAAAAAGCTAACCTTGCATTAACTCGCATAAAGCTGAAAATTGGCATAGACCTTCAGTTCACGAATACAAATAATATGTGAAAAGTCCCCATTGATCCGATGCTTGCTAAAAAAGATATTCGAGGTCAAAGGTCAAAAATATACGTTTTTTGCATTTTTTTCGTAAACGGTAAATATATCGCGAAAATGGTTAAAGTAAAAGTTGTAGATTATTAAATTTCCTACAAAAAACGTTCTTATACTTTTTTGCTACGACCCACCATTCCAGAGATATTCCCGTTTGAAATACTGGATTGGATGCCTACGCCGCCTGCATACAGAATTATACGTTAAAAAAATAATTTTTTTTGTTTGTTTCTGTTATACATTCAAAATTTAATCTATATGTACAGTCTACAGCTGGTATAACCTTGAGCGGCAGCTGGTTTCTACTCTATTGTTCGGACGGTGGTGGTTGAAAACCAGTTTTAATATATATATAAAGAATGGAATGGAATGGAATGGATATATTGAACGTTTAACAAGTACTATTAAGAATTTTTCTACATCACAAATTTCATTCTTACCATTTATTCATCAACCAGCCAGTAACTACAATACAATATACACAACTTTACTCTGTACTTTGGAAAATGCAAAACATTATGGTCACGATGTATGCATTATTACTTTTGATCAACCTCTGTATGCGAAAGCTCGACAAATCGTCTCTACAGCACCTGAAGGATCTGAATTATCAAAAATCATAGTAAGACTTGGAGGGTTTCATTTACTCATGTCATTTTTTGGAGCAATTGGTTTCATCATGCAAGGAAGTGGCCTAAAAGAGGTGCTGTCTCTAATTTATGCACCCAATTCACTAGACAAAATGCTCAATGGCCATGCTTACGCGAGAGCTGTTAGAGCTCATACATTGCTTCATCTGGCTTTAGCAACAATAATATTACAAGAAATTGTAATTGATGATGAGATAACTGAAAATCTCAAGACAACAATTGAAAATTTTTTAAATAACACCACTACTTATTATGATATAGAAAATGACGATGAAATAAGCGGAGTATTACTCAAACAGTTCGACCACAAGCTCAAAGAATATGAACAACGAGGACCTACAGCAAAATTGTGGATACAATATTTTCGCATGGTATCACTTGCTAAAGAGTTCATAAGAGCTGAGCGTATGGGAGATTGGCAAGCTCACATAAACAGCGTCAAAGAAATGCTCCCTTATTTTCACGCATCAGGACACTTTCCTTATGCCAAGTCGGCGCATCTATATTTGCAAGACATGCTGCAGTTGGAGAAGTTAATGGATATCAGTGTTTACCGGAGATTTACAGAGGGATTTTTTACTGTAAGACGTTCCGACAAATTAACTTGTGGAACTTCCACGGATATGGTTATTGAGCAATCACTGATGAAATCAATGAAGACAAGTGGAGGGATTTCTCGAGGAAGAAGCACGAAAGAGAGTGCTATAAGTAAATGGGTGAATGGCATGCATGCGATGAATGCTGTGTGTGAAGGAGTGGAAGATCTTGCTAATGTTAGAATGGACGTAACAGATCAACATGTAGATGCAAGTGACTCAAGAGTTAAAAAAGATGTTAGTGACGTGAAAAAACTTTTGGAATGGTTTTTATTCCACAATCCTTTTCCTCATATTAACAAAATCTTATCAATTGCTAGTGGAGTAGTCGGTGATAATAAAATTAATTGTCATCAAGCTCGAGAAGTTGGAATTGCTGCTATGTCTAAAATAACAGGACAAACATTCAACAACATAAAATTAAAAAGGGCTAATAGAGTACTCCCTATTTTAAGCATGAGTAGCTCTACAAAAGTTCATGACGAGAAAGAACCTGTAGACCCTGTATTGCTATTTCAACGTATGAGTATCACTAAGGCATTTGATGATGAAATCGAAAAATTCTTCGAATATGAATTAGCTCCTTACCCATTATCACTCTTCGATGCAATTGGAATGCGTAAAACACAAAAGTCAGCTATATATGATTGCTTTCAACCCGTGATCATTGAAATTGACAGCACCAATACAAATTACATCATTGATGGTGCATATCTTTTACACCGCGTTGTGTGGGATCAAGGAGAATTATTTAGCTCTATTTTTGATAAATACGTTCAGTATATACATAGACATTTTGGTCAAAAAGTGACAATTGTATTTGATGGTTATTCTGATAATAAAAAAAATATTAAAGCTGCAGAACAACACCGTCGATCTACAAAAACATCTTCATCTGCGGATTTTGTTTTTGATGAATATATGGCTGTTCCAACCAATCAACAAAAATTCCTGGCTAATACTCACAACAAGTCGCGCTTTATTTCAATTTTATGTGATAAATTTAAAGCTGCAAACATTTCAGTGAAACAAGCTGATAACGACGCTGATGTTCTAATCATTGAAACAGCAATAGAACAATTTAATTTATTAATACTACTCACTGCGCGCGTTCCAGTTGATAAGATTATATATTTTTTAAAACCTGGAAAGGCCGGACAACAAACAAATATTTATTCATCTAAAAGTTTATCTGCCTATCCCAAATGTGAAAAAATATCTCGCGTAAGCATGGCCATTGAGCATTTTGTCTAGTGAATTGGGTGCATAAATTAGAGACAGCACCTCTTTTAGGCCACTTCCTTGCATGATGAAACCAATTGCTCCAAAAAATGACATGAGTAAATGAAACCCTCCAAGTCTTACTATGATTTTTGATAATTCAGATCCTTCAGGTGCTGTAGAGACGATTTGTCGAGCTTTCGCATACAGAGGTTGATCAAAAGTAATAATGCATACATCGTGACCATAATGTTTTGCATTTTCCAAAGTACAGAGTAAAGTTGTGTATATTGTATTGTAGTTACTGGCTGGTTGATGAATAAATGGTAAGAATGAAATTTGTGATGTAGAAAAATTCTTAATAGTACTTGTTAAACGTTCAATATATCCATTCCATTCCATTCCATTCTTTATATATATATTAAAACTGGTTTTCAACCACCACCGTCCGAACAATAGAGTAGAAACCAGCTGCCGCTCAAGGTTATACCAGCTGTAGACTGTACATATAGATCAAATTTTGAATGTATAACAGAAACAAACAAAAAAAATTATTTTTTTAACGTATAATTCTGTATGCAGGCGGCGTAGGCATCCAATCCAGTATTTCAAACGGGAATATCTCTGGAATGGTGAGTCGTAGCAAAAAAGTATAAGAACGTTTTTTGTAGGAAATTTAATAATCTACAACTCTTACTTTAACCATTTTCGCGATATATTTGCCGTTTACGAAAAAAATGCAAAAAACGTATATTTTTGACCTTTGACCTCGAATATCTTTTTTAGCAAGCATCGGATCAACGGGGACTTTTCACATATTATTTGTATTCGTGAACTGAAGGTCTATGCCAATTTTCAGCTTTATGCGAGTTAATGCAATTTGAAATGTTTATTTTGACCGGACTATAAAACAAAAAATTTTGCTGAAGATGATTCAAATTTTTATTGTATAACGAAGAGAAAAGTTCGGCAATTATGAATGAAAAATTATATCTGGCAAATGTTTACCAAAGTTTTAAATCACTTTTTGGCAACATTGCGGGTCTTTTAATCACATCACGGATTTTGAGTTTTAAGGCTGCAATCGATTCGATTGGCTCCGTATAGACACTGTCCTGAACATAGCCTCACCAAAAAAGTCCAGTGTTGTTAAGTCACACGATCTGGCTGGCCACTGTGTGAATGTTAGTTTAACAGAACCACCATTTTCCATTTTTCCGTTTTTCACCATATCAAAAAAAAAAATATTTCAAAACTATCATGTTGTTGGTGTTGTCAAAATTAAAAAACAAAGTTCTTGTTGAAAAACCTTTTAAAAGAATTAGACTTTAATTCAATGACGAAAAATAGTATTACTTTATTGTTTTCATATTGAAAATACCAGAAAAGAGTTTTATATTTGGGCAATCCACCAGGTAGTCATAAAGTTGTAAAGTCATATGTCTTAAAATAATTACAAGAACTATATATGACTGCTGTGGCCAAGACCTTATAATTTAGATTTCTAATGTACAGTTACGACGAAATAATGAACATAGCATTAACATTTTTATTTTGTTTCAATATTTTTTTTAAACAATTGTAAAATTTTATTTAGGACATTATGACGATATGACTTGATAGCTCACCTTGTGAATAGCCCAATTGTTTCATAAGTTAGCCCAGTATAACAGTTCGTTTGACATAAGGTTATTTGATAAAAGAGTGATTAAAATGAACAACTATTTTTTATTTAATTGAAACCAATTACAGTAAATAATTAAATGAAAATTAGGTTACAAACAGCTTCATTTTAAAAACTGTATTGTAATCAACATATTTTTGAAAATAATTTTGAAAAACAGATTTTATTTATTTTCGAATTAAATTAGTTGAAAATGATACCTTTTGAAAAATAAACTGTCAATTATCTTAATAAATATTTCAACAAAATACGCAATATTGTGTGTATTGGAATATAAATAAAATAGTTTCCAATGACATATTCATTTGTTTTTTTCCTAAAACTTAATCCGCCTCACACATCTCTTATTTAAATACACAATCATTTAGAAAATACAATTTTAACTGAGGAGGTCCATAACAAAACGCAATAATTACAAGATAACATTTTTTTTTTGGATAAACGACAAAGTTTAATTTAAGTAAGTAGCACATAATTTTTTTAAAAAACAATTGTTGAGGTATTATTGTCTACAAAAAATAATATTAATCCCAAGGTATATTTACACAAGGTAGACTCATTTGGGAGTGTAGACATGCTGCTTTATAAAAAGAACCGAGTTGTCAAAATTGTCTTCATATAAAACAAAAACAATTTAACGCACACATGTACAAATTTTGGTTCATATACACGAAATTTGACGTTTGGGTTCCAACTAGAGGTAAACAGCTGACAAACATATGGGCCAACGAGTTTACCTTGTGTAAATATACCTTGATTAATCCCAAATTTATTATTTTATGTGACAGTTTGTTTTAAAGTTATTTAAATAGCAAATTTGGAATTTATTCATGTAGTTATTGCGTTTTGTTATGGACCTCCTTAATTAACTTAACAAAAGCGAAAGGTATTAACTTAACAAAAATTCCTTACGTTTAACAGTTATCTAAGAGTTACCACCAGGGCATAATTTATTTATAATGTTGACTTTTTTAAAATTTCTTGTAGCGATTTATTGCAAAGATGTGTAATTATTGCAATTTGCTCTGAACCATTATATTTGATATTGCTGTTGAGGTTTGGAATACTTTATAATAAAGTTAATATATTTCAATGTGTAGAATAGAATTCAATCAAAAAATCAAAAAACTTTTAAAATGTAATTATTGGGTTTTGTTATGGACCTCCTCAACTGAAGTTCCAACGGAAGTAGATTTCCGAGAAAAAAAAATAATCACAATAAAATAATTTCAAAATAAGTTAGTCAGAATTCATTGAAACCACTGTGCAGCGGGATTTAGATATATTCATATGGCTTATTTTATGTTTTGTTTAAATTTCGGTATTTTATTTATATCAATTTGACAAAATGTTTATGGACACTGTGACACTTTTGTAAATGTCATAATGTCCGTGGGCTATTTGCCCTAAATAGGGTACACTCACGAAAATGCAAATGTTAATTACGTGGAGTAGCATATCATATATTCGGGCTTTACCGCCTTTACTTCCTTACTTGTTTCAAGCTTAATTGATTCATAAATTTTAAAAATATTTAATACACAAATTGCTTATGTACACGCAAAGAAAAAACATGGTTGATACAATCACAAACGCAAACTATCATTAATGTTTGTGGTTATGATTGTGTCAAACACATCTTAAGTAACAACATATGTTCAAAAATAATGTTTATAGCTAATAATTGTCTCAAACATATTATTATGTTCAGAAGAAAAACGCAAGCGATTATTCAAACCATGTTTTTATACATATTTCCCAATACCATGTTATATGGTTCTCAGAATAAAACCTAAAACAAATTTAATTCCAAAAATTAATTTTTTATTAAAAATACAGTGTAGTATACATATATTTATAAATAAAGTATAGCATATGAATATTTAAAATTAAAATTAAATACATACATTTTAGAGACATATATAAAAAGTAAAAATATTGTCCAATGCAAAAATATACCTTTTATTTATGTTCTGAAATCTACTGTATCAATTTAGTGTTGAGCAGAAATAAAAAACAATTCGGGTTCAATGTTGTTGGTTTTTTGGCTGCAAGCAAGACAATTAAATTACGTATTTATACATTTTTATAATTGTGTATATTAAAATAACTTACCTGTTTCGATAAACGTATAATAACTAATTTATTTCCCTAGTTTTACAAGGCAACGTTTTAATTATTTTGTAATTGATGTTTCTCTATTAAATTACGCTTGCGGCCGAAAATGACGTGGGAGAAAATTTTTTTTTAAATACACACAGTTTGCTTTGACAATAAATGTTTGCTCATTTAGAGGATGTGTTTTTAAGCAAACCAAAATTTTGGTATTAAACATACCTATTGCGGGCAACTAATATTATTATTTGAATTGCATAGTTAAAATTATAGCAGCAAACATTTCACACAATTTAATATGTTTAGCTAGATCGGAGTAACTTTTTAGGTGTAAAACACCATATAATATTATTATAGGAAATTAAAATATGTTAAGGACAAAAATTAGTTTTTCTAGTTAAATTAGGACTGTAAATTATGGTAAACATATTAGGCAAATGTGAATAAAAATGGTCGTTGTGACCATTCATTTATCATGTTTTTTTTCTGCGTGTAGATTGAAAATTTTTATTGAAATTTATTCTATATTCATTCAAAAATTCTTAATTGTGTTAAAGTAATATGTCATTAATAAATAATTAGTTAATTATGTATAAATCAAATATCATAAACAATAAAATAATATAAATAAATTCTAAGGAATTCAATTAACTCAATTTTAAAATATGTATTTTCCATTAACCTGTCTAAATAAAGTTTGTTATATCAGTTTTGTTTGTTTAACTGAATACTATGAATAATACATATCAAAAGCAGAGCTGCTTAACTATGAGAAGTTTTATTATTAAAGCGAATAAAACAATAGGGTTTCTTTAAAATAAAAATGCTCAAAATAAGTTTTCAGTCTAAATATTAATGATGTTATAAGTTCGAGCTAAGCGAGAAAAAGCAAACAGGTTCTTAGTAAAATCAGAAGCCGATTTGAAAATGAAATGCACTCTTTATGACTTTGAAAATTTTGCACTGTGTTAATTAATCAAATAGAAATTGGATATACAATTAATTTTTAAACAAAATTCATATCAAAATCAAAAATTATATGCGAGTGGAACTAAAATCAAACACAAATTCTTTCGTTATGCTATTAGGTGTACTAAAGTATATTTCGTGTGTGGGCTTTACGTAGAACTTTTACAATGTTGCCATTTTAGCCAATTAATACATACATATATTTAGCCATTTTAGTTATCAAATTTTTATTTTTAAAGTTGTTGGTTTTTAATTCAAAACTAAGCCATTTTTGGCCGTAAGCAAAAATGATTGTATTTTATTTCCAATTTCATATATCAAATTTCAACCAAATTATATGACACAAATTTTGCAGCGTGATCCGAATGTCATTTTTATACCCTCCACCACAATTAGTTTACAGAAAAAAATAAAAATTGATTTCAATTAAAAAATTTGTGATATTAATTAAAAAATTTATTAAATTTGCACCAGTAAACAAATTAATAGTATCAATTAAACTATTTAATAGTATTAATTAAACGTTTAATTCACTTGATTAAACGTTTAATTCACTTGATTAAATATTTTATTAAAACTGATTATATTTTTGATTAATTCTTTAATTGGTGAAAAATTTTGGAGACATTTTTCTGTCTTGTGAAGAGGGTATACTAAGTTTGTCATTCAGTGAGAAATTCTTTTAGTATTCATCTCAGACCCCATAAAGGATATATATTCTGGCTACTTGAGTTATACAAAAGTCGATCTGTCTGTCTGTCCGTCTGTTGAAAATACGCTCACTTTTGAAAAACTCAAAAGAAATGAACAAACTTGGTGTCGAATTGCTTGTAGTTATCCCAAGCACGGAATGATATAAGATTTTGCAAAAGTTAGTTTTATTCGACCGGCAATCACACTGTTAAATTTCGTGATGATCGGTCCATAATTTACCCTAGGCCCCATATAAACCCTACTCTCGGAAAACAGTTTAGTACGCCTAAAACCAATATTAATAATGCTATCATAACAAAATTGGCACGTCACAGTTTTATAGGTTTAGAAATGACACTGTAAAATTTCTTGAAGATCGGTCCATAATTTACCCTAGGCCTGATATAAACCCTACTCCAAGAAAACAGTTTAGTATGCCAAAAACCGTAATAAATAATGCTATCAGAATAAAATTGAATACTTCACAGTTTAATAGGACTAGAAATAACACTAATAAATTTCGTAATGATCGATCCATAATTTACTATATGCCGCATATAAAGCCCACTCTGGTAAATTAATTAGTACGTTTAAACCGTAGCAGATAAAGACATTGCGGTTTAATTTGTTCCAACTTAACTTCATATGAAAAAAAAAAAAAAAAAAAAAAAAATTTATGTAGTTTTGTGATATACGGTCTATAATTTACCTAAGATCCCATATTTACCAGACTTCTGAAATTCACTGTAAACGCTAAAACTTATTTCACCGCTGTTTATTTATTAAATTTAAATTTATTTAAATTTATGTTTTTAATACCAGAAATCCGTTTGAAGAATTTTGGGATAATTGGTTAATAGGTTAAGAAAAACAAAATAAAAAACAAACAACAACTTACAAAAGATGTTGTCAATTAAGTATTTTTTTTTTAGGCGGTGCACTTGCCTGTTTAACCTACTTACAACTACAGTTAATGTTGAGAGAATTTCAACTAATTGTAGTGGGGAATGTAAGATGAGATAAACCCACTGTTTATTGTTGATGTGTTTTGTTTAAACTTTGATATTGTTACAAGTAGAACTGTTGCTATAAGTCTTATACGCTTAACAGTTTTATTTGGTTTAATATCTTTAGTTTTTCCAAAATCTTTATGGATGAAGTTTCCTGATGATCTGGCCTAAGCAACCAGTGAAATGCGCATAGGAATAGCTTATCCCATCAACAATAAATTTCAAGTGTTTTTATCAATAATAAAAACTGGGAATTAAGCACGAATAACAAAATCTTTTGAAATTTAAATCTTGTATTCCCAAAACTGAAATTACTTTTTGATATTATTAATATTATTTATACTAGAGAGTTCTTGTATGGGACATTGTATAATTTGAATTTATATTGATAACTATTGTGTATGTAGTTTAATTTTTTATCAAAAATGTAAATAAATAAACGCTGTAAAAAAAATCGATTGTTTTGCATTCGATACAGATTCCTATTGAAGCCGTTCATAATATATGGGATCCTTTGCGTAACACAAAATGCAGAGCATGAGCTGGATAAAAAAAAATATTCGGTTTTACCGTTAAGTCGACCTTCTTTTTATGATGCCAAAATAGCATTTCGGACATTCATCTTCAAAAAAACTAAACAAGCGTTTATTTTACCAATACAGACCATGTCAATTTGGCAAGATTTATCGTAGTGCTGCCACATGTTATTTTTTTATTACATATAATAAATGGTACACTGATTTAGAGTTGTTGATAAACTACATATAAATTTAAGTTTAATTTTTAAGCCATATTTCTTTTACCTTTAATTGTTTAGGTTTAATTAGCAACATGCAAAAATCGACGAAAAATAACTTTTTATTGCTGAAAATGGTTCTTTAGGACTTCAGCAGCAACTTCTGTTCTGGACTTTTTCATAATTTTAATTTTAGGACAAGTGAGGGACACTTTAATTAGTCATTAATTAATAGCTGACTTTACACGCTAAGCATTAAAAATCATTCAGCATTTATAGCTTTAAAGTTAAAAAGTAATTTTTTTTTTGGTATATTGCAAGTTATAATTTATATTCTTGAATTAAAAACTTTTTGTTTTAAGCATTTATTGCTTTAATAAAAAAAACAAAAAAAAAAAAAAAAAAATAATAAATATAAATATGGTATGATATGATCAAAAAATAATTATTTTTAAACCCCTAAGTTCCTCTTGCTTGCTGGTTGCTTAGGCCAGATCGCCAGGAAACTTCATCCAAAGATTTTAGAAATACTAAAGATATTACACAAATAAAACTGTTAAGCGAATAAGAATTATAAGCCACATGGGAATGTAGCACATTAAAACGAAACATTGTTAATAAAATTTTTGAATCCCAAGAAAAACTTTGATAACTAATATGCATGTGGCAGTGAAAAGAAACTGAACTGGAGAATAAAATAAAGTAATTTGTTTTTATTTTTTGTTAGCAGAGAAATAAAATAAAAGTTTCGTGTTGTTCGTTTAAAAAATTGTGATAAAGTGACAAGTAATTTATATTCCTTTTAATATAAAATAAAAATACATTTAACAACATTTTCAAAACTAAAATGTTTTCAATAACAAATTATAACAAGTATTCAAATAACAAGTAAATATATGCATGAATAATTATGAAACAAACTCTTATATTCTCAAAATTTTTGTTTTTTCTTTTCCCACTTACAACTACATTTAGAGTTGACAAAAAATCAACCAATTTTAAAACCCCTAAGTTCCTCTTGCTTTATTAATTAATATGTTATTTCTAATGTTAATAAACATTTTTATTATTATATTTATTTAAAAAAAATTTATATTGTTTTAGAAAACTTATTTATACTCGCATGTAAAACAAATATTAATATTGGTTGACATAAATAAATACACAGTGGACTTAAATTAAGATCCTTTTAAAATAATATTCAAAATATAAATAAATGAAACAATATTGAAAGCTGCAAATAAATAAACAAAAATGCTCAACAAATTGCCAGAAAACAAATAACTATTGAAATTTGCACAATATAGCAAATACAAAAAAAAAAAAAAAACAATAGTGGTATTCACACCGGGCTTGTTAGTTTGTTAGTCGTTAATCGTTACTTTTTTACAAGCATTTTGTTTTTGTATATTTAACGCGCTACCGGATTAACATTTAACAAATTAACGACACGGCACGCCTGATAAAATAGTTGTTAGTTGGTAACTCACAATCAGCTGTTGTAGTTTTAAATATATATAATAAAAAAGTCATTTGTGATACTTTTCTAAAAAAATATTTGTGTTTTGGCAATTTTCGTGTATATTGAGAGTAAGTATGTTAATTAAATGCTGTTTTACTACGAAAGTTTCCAGACTAACAAAGTTTTAAAAAGGGGGTCGTTCACAGTTGGTAACTTTTTCAAATTAACAAACTACCGAGTAACAAATTAACAAGTTCGGTGTGAATACCACTAATATTTAAGTTAAAATTTAACAACAAATGTGTGTTCTTCTTAATAAATTTTCATATTAAATAATGTGTGTTAATATTTCATACATTTATATGAAAAACAAAAAAGAAAACGAAATATACAGGCATGTCACAAATTCCGATCGGAATGGTTTTAATTCCGTATGTTCAATTCCGATCGATTTAGTTTTAGCTTCTTCAGATTCCGATCGATTTTGCTAAATGTGTTTTTTTATAACAACTCTGGTTTTACAATTGGATATGGCAACTTTACATAAAAACCATATGATTTTTGTGTTAAGTATGGCAATGTTCAGAAAAAAGTGGTTTGTGAGGAAAAAAAGGTGGCAACGCAACGGTAAAGAATTTATTATGTTTTTAATAAAATCAATATAAAGTAAAATAAATAAATCAAAAGTGTGTTATTTCTTCAATCTATATCATAAAAAACCTTTATTTATCCATAAAAAAACGTTTTAAGTAGTTTTTTCGGTTAAAAAATACTGAAACCATCAATTCCACTTAGAAAACCAAAAGTGGTTTCATTACGAAAAAATTTTTCGTTTTTCGTTTTCTGAAGAAGCAAACTACGGAATTAAAACCACTTCCGATCGGAATGGAATTCTATGGCAGGCCTGATATAAATAAAATGCGTATGATTTATATAAATTGTAATGGGCGAAATAATATAAATCATACGCATATAAATGAATGAAAAATTTCTAGTGTCCGATGGAAATTGGTTTTTTTCCCCAGACGTTTTCATTTCTAGGGAAAACGAAATATATTTTTAAATTATCAAACGCTGGAAAATTTAATATTAGAGCTTGTGCCATAGCTATTTTAAGAACAATTGTGATTTAGTTGAACTGTTAATTTTCAATTTCAATATTTTTAGTTAGGCTTGAGTTCATCAAATTTAATAATAATTAAATTATTTTTACCGAAGGAAGGAATTTTACAACTTGAAATATTTATTAAAATTTATTGATAATTTTCCTGGCTGAGCTGGGGCTCGAACCTCGGTTGAATTTACATGTTTCAAGAATCACCCCATTCTTTCATCAGAATTCTTTGAGTTCTAACCTCTGCACCACTGCGGTGCCTGCCAGCCCACAGTCAAACATCAATCTTTAACCAGAGGTACTGGTGGCTCGAAATTTGCTGCAATTATCATTTTCAATTTTATATTACATGTTGCCTCCTTTTCTCTGTTTTTTCGTATTCTTTCTGTCAAGACTAAAGATTGATGTTTGACTGTTGGCTGGCAGGCACCGCAGTGGTGCAGAGGTTAGAACTCAAAGAATTCTGATGAAAGAATGGGGTGATTCTTGAAACATGTAAATTCAACCGAGGTTCGAGCCCCAGCTCAGCCAAGAAAATTATTAATAAATTTTAACAAAAATCTCATGTTCTAAAAATTCCTTCCTTCAGTAAAAAAATTTAATGAACTCAAGCCCAAAATGTATTAACAACGTGACCTAGACGGCAAATATCAAAATGCATTATTAAAAAAAGTAAATAAACAAAAAAAAAAAAAATGACGACAAACGTCACACACGAAGAAAAGTACTGCAAACAGCTGCGCTTGTTAGGTCAATTTATTAGTACATTCAGCTCAAGCCTGACTAAAAATATTGAAATTGAAAATTAATTGTTCAACTAAATCACAATTGTTCTTATAATATAATTTATTTGAACAAAAATAAACAACATTTCATGAGATCTTAAAATAAATTAATTAATATATTAAACGTTAGTAAAAAAATAACATTTCTGTCAAAATAGGAGTTTAGCATAAAAAAAGCTCTCAGAGAATCGTTTGACAGCCCATTTTTCTTTATATAATCAAGAAGAGTCGTGTCAATGAGAAAAGACGATCCGTTTTTACGTATGTTTACTATTATAGTCGAGAGAACATTATATAATCTCTGGACACTTTCAGTTTTCTCAACACTTCCTTCAAAAGCTTTTAATTTCCTTTGTTAAAAAAAAATATTTTAATTCAATCAGATCTTATGAAATAAGCCCCCAAAAATTAGGGTATAGTTTTATTTCTGTTTGAGGCATTATTTCATTTCGTTGGGGGTTTATTTAATTTTGGAATTGGGGGTTTATTGCATAGGCCCCACACTTAGGGGGTTAACTGAAATATGTTTGATTCATTATAGGCCTAAAGAAATAAGCAGATCTTTTGACAAGAAATCCAGATCCATATGTTGACGGAAATATGGGAAAGTTCATACACTCAACAATAAACGCTACAAATTTGCCAATTTTAAGTTAAACATTCAATTTAAATTTTTTCAACAAACACTAAAAATAATTATTACATTTTTTTTAATATTATCTTAATTAATATTATAACCAAAAAAAAACTGTGTTCCAAATTTCAACAGGATATAAGCAAAATTTGGCAAAAAAAATACTAATATACTAAACTGAAATGAGTGAAAAAACAAGTAAGAGTGCTATATTCGGCTATGCCGAATCTTATATACCCTTCACCATGATGAGATAAGAACAAAAAGTTATATACATAAATAACGTTTTTTAGATAGGTATAAATAAATATTAATTGAGCCACGCCATGCCGAAGAATATAAAAAAAACAAAAAATTTATATATGTACCTAAGCCCGTTTCCTCTTTTGCCAAAGTTGATGTTTGAAATTCGTTTTACAATCTTAAAATCGTTTTTTAGAACATAAAAAAATTAAATAAAAAAAAATGAAAAAAATTTCTTTTTGGAATTCGAACTGACAATATCATCAGTCTCAGGAGAGAACTTAAAAACTCGGCTACGAATGCTTTTACTGAAGAAGCGTTAAATTAAAATATATTGAGTCTATGAGTTTGTTTCTTTATTTGAGCGGCATCTCATATACATGCATTAATGTGTATGTCGATGCGTAAAATTAAACACATTACAAATAAAATCCACCACTTGTAGTGAAAGGTATAAAAAAAACAACAAAAGAAGCAACATTACCAACACTGTATTACCATAGCCACTGTATGACCGTAGAAACCAAAATTAAATTGGTTTGTATGGTATGTTTATGTCGTTTTGGTAATACAGTGTTGGAATGGTAATGTCACGTCTAATTGGACCTTTAAAGGAAACAAATTGAGGCAGTCGTGGTTTTTTACTCATATCTGAGCTATTTGTGGACCGATCTTGCTGAATTTCAATAGCAAACAATTCCGGACCATATGTGACATAAATTTATAATAATCTGGACCCAATCATATATGGGGTCTTCGGAAAATCTATTTCAACGGACAGAGGGACATCGTTAAATCAACTTCGCTCCTCATAAGGACCCAGAATATATATACTTTATGGGGTCTAACATCAATATTATAGAAATTACAAACGGATTGACAAACTTATATATCGTTACTTTAATATAGAAAAGCCCTAACTAACATGTTCCTTACTTTACAGGAGAAGGAAAAAACCTAATAAAAATTATAGTCTTGTAGTCGCGATTTTTTTTTAAACGCAGTTTTTTATTAAACTCTCTAAACAATTTAATAAAAAACTGCGTTTAAAAAAAATCGCAACTACGATACTACAATTTTTATTAAGTCTTTTCCTTCTCCTGTAAAGTAAGGAAAATGTTAGTTAGGGCTTTTCTATATTAAAGTAACGATATACTCTATTCACCACCTGTGGTGAAGGGTATAACAAGTAGTAGTGCTATATTCGGCTGTACCGAATCTTTAATACCGTTCACCTAATGTAATGCACTAACACACATTATCAAACTTAATTATAAAGAAGTAGAAAAATATGCAGAGTATATTTTTTCGCTTAAAACACATTTCTCTACACAATAATGATTTGTTCACATGGACAGAAATATTTGTATTTCGCTCTCCTCTTCATTGCTCGCGCGACCCAAGTATAATTGAAGCAACATGTTTCGCGATACAAAATTTTGAGAGCAAATCATCTTGTTTAATTAGAATCATGCTGCGAACCACGAAAAAACTGCTAACACCTCTAATATTGATAACAAATTATCGCAAGTTTATCTGAACTAGCTCTCAAAAAAAAAAAAAAAAAAAAAAAACAACTAAAAATGAATTATAAATAAAATGAAAGTAATAATCGTTAAATGTTATTAGCAAGTCCCAACGTCAATGCGCGATAATCGAAGAATAGTGGAGATAGTGGAATGCCTTCACGATAGCTTAAGGAGGGTATTATTGTTAATCTTTAAGTCACCCTTGTATGAAAAACCACACAAAAGGAATCATTTTTACACGATTAACAAAAAAATTGTTGATGTAAAGTGAGTGCTTTATAAAATACACAAAGATCTGTACGGTTTGTTGTAAATTACCAACGGAATAAATACATCATTAATGTTACGTAAATCATGACTTTGATAACAAACGTACGATGGAGCCACAGTAAAGTAGACAGACATTGCATTTGTGTGAAAAATTACACACGAGGGTAACTAACGTAAGTTTTTTTGAGGGTGGTTTGAGTGTTAAAGTACCAAAAAAAAAAAATTTTGTCGGAGTGCAACAACTGGAGTGGAATTACACTTCTTAATATGGTTAATGAGGTAATAGAGCATATTATCACAGGCGTACTTGGCCTTGGAGAACTTCTCCCGGAACAAGCTGGTTTTCGAACACAAAAATTCAGTGTAGACCAATAAACACACTAAGACTTTTCGTTGAACAGTCTGCGGAGTGGAGATCCCCCTTATGTCTAGTTGTTTTAGACTTCGAAAAAGCATTTACTAAGCTCGCCTATGACACCATATAGAAGGTTCTAGATTGCAAAGGGACCCCACCGAAACTTGTCTCGCTTATTAGACGTCTATACAATGAGTCTACATATAGAGTTATCCAAGAAAACATCCTTGGTATAGTACCGGGGTACAGCAGGATTGCGGGTTCTCACCTCCACTTTTTAACATTGTTCTTGATGAAGTGATGAAGATTGCAACGGAAAATTACACTGGAATTCAATGGGTCCTACACAAGCGGTTATGTAGCTTATATTACGCCGATAACATTTGTCTCGTGCCACACACCTTCAGAGGCATCTCGCGAAAGCTAAGGCTCCAGGTAGCGGCGGCAGCGAAAGTAGGACTGACAATAAACAAAGACAATACTAAATCCATGCGTGTGAACACAGACAATTAGAGACAACAGATATTTACAAATTCTGCTATCTCGGCAGCATTATCAGCAATAATGAAGGATCTTGTACAGATTTAGTAAGCCGAGTCAACTGCGCCCGGCGTGGTGGTCCTTTCGCCTTCTGCTTCCTATATGTATGACTTCCCATATTTCAAGAAAAACGAAAATAGTGTGATTTTAAACAAAATCACACTAAAAACAAAAAGAAACCAAAAGCATGAAAGTAAGAAAGCAAAAGTAAGCTCAAGAGAAAGGAAATGTCAAAACGAAGCAAGAATATTTATAATTTTCGGCTTATATCTCAGCAAACTTTAACGGCGAATATGTGATAGAATAATGTAACAACCAAGTCCCCATCATTTCTGAGGGCTACGGAAACCCCAATTTTAACATACACATGGACAGATGGTCAGACGGACAGACGAACATCATTTAATCCACTTTGCTATTCATAAGGACTTATAGGAATATACTTATCCTTTACAGAGTATAAAATCAATACACGCAGAAAAATAGAATAATAGATTTCACTTGAAAATTTTGTGATATTAATTCAAAAATTAATTAAATTTGTACTAGTAACAAATTATGTAATAGAATCAATTAAATATTTTTTCGCTGTTAACAACATTTTCTGCAGTAATGTTGTGGACTTAATTTAACGTTTAATTAATTCACATTTTTAATTAAAGATTAATTTAGATTAATGCTTTAAATGAAAAAAAATTTTCGAGAATTTTTTTTTGTGTAGCAGAAATTACAAACGGAATGTCAAACTTATATAAACCCATTTCTAACTGTGATGAAGGGTGTATTAAATGAAATGATTTTAGACAAACTTTGTACAAGCTCTGCCAATTTTGTAGATTATTGTTTGCAATGATTTAAGAGCACTGTCCGTCCATTCGTCCGTCCGTCCCTGTATTCATCTATTCATTTAGAAATGTGCATTGTCCTCGAGTGTACAAAGAAAGTACGACAACAACAATAGAAAAGGAAAAATGCATTTCCTTTTATACAAAAAGTTTTCCTTTTTAGTTGTACCAACAAACAGAAAATGATATTTTACGCATGAATAAAATTTTCGGCTTATGAATATTTATTCGTATAATTAATAATAAGTATAACGCAGGGGCTGTTAAATAAAATTTAATCGTTTGACGATTTTGCTTTATTTCAAATAAAAGTTATTGGTCTAAATATTTTCTAACTTTAACTTATCTTATTTTTCCCTCCAATAAAACTTGAATTTATTTTCTTGAAATTTTACTTTAAGACAATTTAATTTTATAAGTTTCTGCTAACAAAAGAACAAATTTGTTTTGAGGGTTGTTTCTTTTTGGTGTGGATAATTTACTGGTTAACCTTGACCACACAAATTCAATTCTCTTAAGGCTTGAACAAAAAATTTTCATTTATTTAAGGTTTTTCAGGTTTATGGTTTTTTAGATTTAATTTATTCTGCACCACCCACATTTGTTTTTTTTGTTTTTTTTTAATTAAAAAAACACACACTATGAATAAAAGAATTTTATAAGTCATTTATTATCATTATGATGATAAAACAAAATTGAAAAGAATTGTTGAAAGAAAACTTAAACGCAATAAACCTTAAATAGAAGGTAGCCAGTGCAAAATTAGGGTAATGTTGCTTATGAATCAAGTAACGAAAAGTTTATTCGTTTTAATTAAATTATTTTTATTTTCTTAGCGATTTGTTTTTTATTAGAATTTTTATTTAAGAGAAAATTCCTTTATTTAAATCATGTTTATTGAATCAAGTTGGCACCTTTTTAATTACTTTAACTAGGAATTTACTTTTTAAAAAAATTTTTCAAAATTCCTAAACAAAAGTTTGCTTTAAGTCTTGAGTGTAAACATCAGTGCTCGAAAATAAACAGAACATTATTTAGTGTACGGCTCACATACTCATAAGCGATATCTAGTGTAACTGTTACCAAGAAATTATTGAACATTATTTAGTGTTCTGTTCTTTTACATTTATTCCGGAATTGTTTGCTTTTGAAATTCAGCCAAATCGGTCCATAAATGACTGAGATATGAGCAATAAACCATGCCTGCCTCTAATTTTAACCAAACATTCCTTGTTGTTGGTGCTTTTTCTGTATATCAGGGGATCATCTTTTCAATAAGGTACAAGCAACTTGGTTATCAATACACAACATGCAACAAAGTAAGGGCGGGATTGGAGAAAAATAGATTTATTTATATCTTAAGACCGGTATTTATAAATCTTTCTGTTATTATTCCGCCATGGTAAACGGTATACAAGATTCGGCATAGCCAAATACATATGGTTTTCACGAATAATCGCGTAAGTCGGTTTCTACCGAAATTGAGATAATGATGTCAAAGTGCTACATTTTGCATTAGGTTTTTATAAGTATTAAGCTTTTTAGAATATAATGTAGTATTATTAATTTTTTTTCTGCTAAAAACAACTTAAGTTAACTGTTTAATAAAATATTTTGCTATTATAACGATTTATGTCGACATACATCGCCAAAAATTGTAAAATTGCTGAATATGTTTCCAAATAAAAAGCATATGTGATGTTATGTTGTTATTCGTGCAAAAAATATGAAGGTATTTTTTGAAAATTTTTCTATTAATAACAACTTATATGTACATGTGCGTTTATTGTTGACTTCTTTAGTTGCAACAACAGCAGATGAGCGGTTGTTTATAATTTTAAGTCCATACGTTGTGCTATAAGTATCAAAAACTCTGAATATGTCGCCAACTTGTGTGCTAAAAATAACAACGTAAGTCGTCATGTGTGATTAAAATGATAACATTTATTTTCACAAAAAAGAGCTTATGTGGAGATATGATGTTATATTGCACACACTTAATGAGTCAATCAAACATATGCATTTTTAATCCTTTTACAGATTGTGATCCTGTGAGGATTTTTTCATGAAAACTATGTATAATACGTAGAAAGTCACTGTTAAGAGGATAGTAAAGAAAAAAGTTTAAAAAAGCATCTGCAGAAGCCGCAATTGAAAAAATAATTGTTTTTGCTCTCCTGAAAAGTTTGGTTTTGGTGGAAATAGAAAAGAATAACGAACTACCTTATTTGGACGCAGTAAAAAGACGTAAGGGAGATTCACTTAGACTAGATTGGTATCAGACCCCTACTTCGTCTAATAGATTGATCAATTTTTATTCGAAACACCCCAGAAGAGTTATAATTAATACAGCGACGAACTTCATTTAAAGAGTATTAGATATTAGCGACGAAATATTTCACAGGGACAATATAAGGAAATGGTATTTTTCCTTATATTGTCCCTGTGAAATATTTCGTCGCTAATATCTAATATTCTGGAGAAAAATGAATATCCGAAGAACACCATTAAGGATCTAATAAGACATGTCAAATCAACAAGGAAAATATTGACAAACAATGAAAAGCGCTAGAAAATTTACAAATCTATGACATATATTGCAGGATTATCCGAGAGAATTAAGAAGACAAATATTTATGACAATGATAAGTATGAGCTTGCTATGAAGACCAGGAACTCAGTTGGAAAGTTGTTTAGTAAAACTAAAGACGAAATGAAGAAGGATGACAGATAAAATTTAATATATAGGATAAACTGCAATGGTGATGGTTTACATCTGTGCAATAAGACATATGTGAGTACAACAAAAACCAAATTAAAGACTAGAATCTCTTCTCACAAATCTGATTTGAAAAATACGGAAAAACCATTGGAGCAAAAAACTGCACTTGCGGCCCACTGTGCAAAAAGTGGTCACAAGCCAGACTTCGAGAAGGTTAGAGTACTACAGGAAGAGAGTAATTATACAAGGAGATTTACATTTAATATAATAAATATTAAAACAAACACACGACTTAATTATAAGATAGATACAGACAATTGCGCTCAATTATATCGACACATAATTAATAAACATAATAAAAAAATGACAACTAGTTGATTAAGTTTGTTTCATGTTATAGGTTTGTGGAAAAAGACTCGGTAATAAAGATTAACGAATTATGTACGTAGTATGCAAATTATAAGTCTTAATTTTTGTAATAATAAAGAAAATCACTTGTTGTGTTTTAGATTCCTTGAAAATGGTTGACGAAGTTAACCGAAATATCGGAGAAAATAAATTGTTAAAATAAAATAAAAAGTTGTTTTTATTTTATGATCCAAGACCTTTAGCCGAAGCAAATAAATAATCTCATATTATTATTATTATTATTATTATTATTATTTTTTTTTTTTGTGTACATTTTTCAGATATTGTAAAATATTTTTGCCACTGGCTTTATTTTAAAATCTCTTGTGTACCATTAATGCTCTTGATTAACAATTTTTAAAGATTTTATTTTCATCTCTATTGAACTCGTTAATATTTGCAATTATATAAAAGAAATATATGAAATTTATAAGAAATATGACTATTCTGTAATTTAATACTTATTTTATACCTTGATGAATTTGACTATAAACAAGTTAGAGTGCTATATTCGGCTGTGCCGAATCTTTGATACCCTCCACCGACAGTTCGAATGTTTAAGGAGTAATATCTGTATGATGTCTTTTTATTATTATTATTTTAAACTGTGACGATTTGTTATTAATTATGGTTTTAGGAGACTAAACTGTTTTCCGGGAGTAGGGCATATATGGGGCCTAGGGTAAATTATGTACCGATCTTCACGAAATTTCACAGTATCATTTATAGTCCTATAAAATTGTGGCGAGCCAAAATTTGTTATGATTGCATTATTTTTTACGGTCTTAGGCGTACTAAACTGTTTTCCGGGAGTAGTGTTTATATGGGGCTTAGGGTAAATTATGGACCGACCCTCGCGAAATTTTACAGTGTCATCTAGTCAAATAAAACGGACTTGTGCAAAATCTTATGTCATTCCGTGCATTTTTGCATCATTTATGTTAGTTTTTGTAACAAAATTATCAAGTTTTTGAAGGTGGTGGTTCTACATTTTGATTCATAGCTCTGGTCCTACTGAACCGATTTTGCTGAAATTCAATCCCAAACTGCTTAGGATAACTGCAAGCAATTTGACAACTAGTTTGTTTATTTCTTTTGAGTTTTTCGAAAGTGAGCGTGTTTTCAACAGACGGACAGACGGACAGACAGACGGACATGGCTAAATCGACTTAGAATTACTCAAGCAGCCAGAATATATATACTTTATGGGGTCTGAGATGAATAATAAAAAAGTTTCACACGGAATGACAAACTTAGTATACCCTCTTCACAGCTAATTGTGGTGGAGGGTATAAAAAAGATATTAAAAGCCACCAACTACATAATTAAATCTTAAGCAATTTTAATTGAGATTATTTGAACATTTAAAGAAAAACGAACTAGGAAACCCCAAGAAAAGCACATAAAAAAATGTTGAAGATAATTAACAAAAATAGCATATCTAATAAAATTTAATAACTCTGCAGGAAATTGCCCAAAGATTCGATCTTTAGTTTTGGAACACCAAAATAGCTCAATGCATAAAAACCAATTTACTTATAGTAATGTAGTCAAATTTTATTCATGGAAAGATTTTAATACCAAAAACATGCGTTGCAACTAGCCAGAAATCATAATTTTTTTTATAAACAGAACACACTGATTTATTGCACCAGAAAGGCAAATATTAAACAAAATATCAATGCAATGATGAACTACAGAGAACAAAAAAAAAAAAAAATAAACAATCCGCCGAATCTTTAATACCCTTCACCATCCCATTTACCCGCTTAGGCACATTATCAAACAGAATTAAAAACTAGTAAGAGTGCTATATGCCGAATTTTTTATCGAAAAATAATAATCAATTTCGCTCACCATAAGGACCCAGAATATAACAATAATAATTTGTAGGGTCTAAGATCTATATTGTAGAAACTACAAACTTATATATACCCTTTTACCTTCGGTGAAGGGTATAAAAAAAATAAAACAAAAGGAACAAGCGATTTTATGACAAAAACAAGAAGCAATCGCGGTTTTCTGCTTACAGCCCAGTCATTTGCGGACAGATCTGGCTGAATTGTAATAGCAAACTTTTACGAAGTATATGTGACATAAATACATAGCAACCTAGTCCCTGATTTCTAGGATCTTTCGAAATCCTATTTCAACATACACACGGATAGACGGACAAGGTTTAAGCTCAATATTGTAGATATTACAAACGGATTGACAAGCTTAAATATACCCTTTCCACCTGTGGTTAAGGGTAAAAATATTGCGAAAAAATACAAGCAAATTGCATGGTTAAATGATAACAGTTTGACAGATATGGCAAGGGAATTACTCATGCACAAATATATTTTTAAATTGGCAATCTCTGTGTATGTCTGGTGTTTTATATTTTTTTTTTATTGCTTTCTGTAGTTTTATTATTTAAACGGTTGCTCAAATTCAAATATTTTGCAGGGTTATAAAAATAATAGAATATATTCGCTTTAGCAAAAAGTTAATGATAATGGTTTTTGACATGCAAATAAAATTGTGTTGGAATGAAATAAGCTGACACTTAATGTTGATAAATGCCCAGAAAGCATTCATAGTCTTTTAAAAAATAATGTTCGATTCCATATTTTGTTTTGGTTAAAACAAAACTGACCGATGTCTGTTTAGTACACTAGTAGTATACTCTGTTAAGTGTAGGTACTATCAAAATCTTTCTAGTTTACTAGTATAATCAGTATAGTAAAACCAACTATTCGGCATAGTACCATGAGGTCAACCATGTCCTATTAACCACGAAAACTATAATCTTTTGTAATGTTTCTCAACAAAGTTCACGCAATAATTGGTTTTTCTAAAGCAATGCAATATTGAGCATTCATAATTTTTTACGGTGTTTTTTTTTTATTAATTTTTAACTTTTTCCCCTAAAAAAGGTTAAAGATACGTTTTGGTTTGCGGAAAAATCTCTTACCATCTTTAAATATAAATGAAATTTCTTACTTGAGCTATTTTTTGTTTTAAATAAACATATTATTAATTTTTCTTAACCAAAAATTAAATTACAAATTTTCAAAACTTCATCGCGGTTGGTGTGTGAATTTTGTTGACCTTTACGAAAAAAAAAAATATACGTTCCTTTATAGATTTTTATGCTCGGACTGTGCTATGCCAATTTTGATATTTTAAAAAATTCAATTTCAATATTTTTAGTTAGGCTTGAGTTTATCAAATTTAATTTTCATTAAATTATTTTTATCGAAGGAAGGAATTTTACAACATGAAATTTTATTAAAATTTATTGATAATTTTCATTGCTGAGCTGGGGCTCGAACCTGGGATGAACTTACACGTTTCAAGAATCACCACATTTTTTCATCAGAATTCTTTAGGGTTCTAACCTCTGCACCACTGCGGTGCCTGCCAGCCAACAGGTAAAAATAATTTAATGAAAATTAAATTTGATGAACTCAAGGCTAAGTAAAAATATTGAAATTGAAAATTAACAGTTCAACTAAAATAACAATTGTTTATTTTAAAAAATTGTTAAAAAGTTATATCCCTTATAATCAGTTGAGAACTATAAAGCATACTAGTATACCCTATTTAATATACTAACATACTCAATTTACGAAACTAGGATTAGGGCTGCTTCTGTTCTATGTTTAGTAGACTAGAATACTAATTTTATTAGCATACTCTTGTAGTTTACTTAACAGAGTTTACTTACTCTGTTAAGTTAACTAGTAAACTAGTATACACTGTTTAGTATATAAGTGTACTGTTTTTAAAATATAAGTGTACTCCTTTTGGTATACTAGTATTCTTTGTTTATTACACTTTGTTTACTATATTGGTATACTGTGCTTAGTACAGTAGTATCGGTGTTTAATACTAGTATGTTCTCTTTAATACACAAGTTTACAAGCATAATCTATTCAATATACTAACATACTCTTATGAAAGCACATAATGTTCTGTTTAGTATACTTGTATACTAGAATACACTGTTTGGAATACTAGTATACTATAACATACTAATTTGATTTAATTTAATTTCTTAAACCAATATTCTATAGAAAACTTTAGTTTCTTATATCTTTATATTTATCTTTGTTCAGTTCTTTAAACTATTTCACTAATAAATCAAGTGTCTGTGTTTTCCCTACAAAAATTTAATACACCTGCAAAGATGTCAGAATCAAAGAAAAAAAAAATTAAATGAATTGCAGTTATGCAATAATAGTTATTGCTCGTTATTTCGTACATTTTGCGATTTTACGAAAATGAAAAGTGAAATAAATTTATATTTTTCGCTCACATACAAAACAATTTCCATAGTAATTTGTGTTTAATAAAATATGAAATACATGAAATTGAAAAATTTACATTTTAAAATTTCTAAATAAATAGCTGTTACAAAATAATAACAAATAAACAACGTTTAATTTAAAAGGATGTTAATGTCAATATACCTACATATATATTTAAGAATAAAACTAACTATTATTTCCAAAACTTTTCTTCCAAGTCTAACATGTTCTATCAATTATTTTAAATTAATTACGTATTTAAGACGAAATACTTCCCTTAAGCGAATCAAACAGTAAATTAAATTTATGTTTATTCAATAAAACTCACTTATAACACATTTTCTGCCGCATTTGTATGAATTTTATGAATATGCATCTAAAGCAATTTGACTTGATTAGTGTTTACAAAACTGTCATATAATTGTGTGTTATATATATTGTCTGAAATAACATTTATGCAATTACATATTTACTTTTTATGTAACCTTTAAATGTACAAATAAATTCACATTTAAATGCTGCGATACGGTAATAAAACCCATAAATCATTTCTGGGATTACAGAAATAGGAAAATGCTAAATTCTATTGGTGCAATATTAAATGAATTGGAGTTGAAATAAAAATGTTGCAAAACATTAAATATATTGCACACTAACTCATAAACAGCCTCAGCTCAAAAATATCACTTGCGTCACAGTCTTCTTTAACTTTTGTAAAATTCAATTTAATTAAAAACCTTTTTGAATTTTAAGTTGTGCCTGTTTATGATTTAGTGTGTGATATGTATTTATACATTTTTAGCAAAAAATAATTTTATCAAAAACTTTTTAGATATATCCATTTTTGTCTCTTCAAAAATAAAAAAAATTTCAGAACATTTTTTTCGCATACAATAACATAAAACTAAAATTTGTTTTTGTTTTCATTGTAAATATAAGAAAAACATTTTTTTTCGACATTGTGGGCCAGGCAGTTGATACAATCTTGCATGTTTAATTTTATGTTTCTAGTTCCAATACTTATGGAAATTCAAAAAGTACCAGTTAAAGAACCAAAAAGTACCAAAAAACTTCATCACAGGTGTGTATCGACTCCGGACATTGCATGTTGAATTTTATGTTTATAGGTAAAATATTAACTATAATTAAAGAAAGCTAAAGAAAGGAATTTAATTTAACGTTTTCGCCCTTTTTGGTACTTTTTTTTCCCTCAACTAAAGTATCAAGAATTTCAATAATGTAGTGGAAGCCCATGAACTAATATGTATGTATATGTCAATGAATGGAGTAAAATTTTTGGTAAAAAGGTACTAAAAATAGTTAAGACTTTCGCCCATTAAATGTTCGAATTTCAAAATGTACCAAATTGTTATTCGTATTTTTTTTTTTTATAAGATTCGAATGTGGTATAAACTTTATTTCTATGTTTATTTGTTGGAAAGTTAGATGGAGTGACATAAAGTTCCCAAACACAGGTTTCACCCGTTTACTCCCTAAAACGGCCGAATTTAAAAAAGTATTAGACATCTGTACGTTTATTTTTTTTAAAGGACAACGATAAGTATTACATTTTTTTGTATCTCTTTTAGTTCTAAAGGTATAAGGTTTTTACCCCCTTAACATTAAAATTTTCAAAATCCCTTCTTAGTGGATCTATCACCGAAAAAAAATGTTCACTAATTAAAGCATTAATCAAAAATAAAATATGTTTTCATTAAAAATGTAACCAAATGAATCAAGTGAATTCAAGTAAATTTGTGAATTTGTTACTGGTGCAAATTAATAGTATCAATTAAACGTTTTATTACATTGATTAAATTTTTTAACTAAAACTAATTTAATTTTTGATTAATAATTTAATGGGTGAACAATTTTTTTTCTGTGATTTGGGAGAGAGTTAAAATTTCAAGTTCTTAGCTTCAGGCGATTAGGCTGTGCGATGATAAAACAGTGAGTAACGTTACAATTTTATATACATAGATTTTTAATTTAATCTTTGTAAAACCAATAATAAATAATTTGACTATTAAAAAAGTGCTTTTTAGTAATTGTAACTTAAACGTTTTAGAAATTGCTATGAATTGACAAGTTCATTAAAGTTCGCACGCTTTTTATATGCCTTACACAATTCTTGCACTCTTTTTATTAGATTTCATTAATCCGCTATTGTCTTTCCTAAATTGCTTACTTACATAATTGTTATTTTATTTTCTTACCACTCAATTTCTTATCACTGAAATATTTTTACTAACTATGTATTAAGGCAATGATACCAACATTTAACCTAATTCTTCTCTACATTATCACAGTTAAGGAGGGTATTATGTGTGTGTGCTGAAGGTTGTAACGCATAATACTATTAAACTCGACCTACCCTGATCCTTAGTGAATCACTTTTTGAGTCAATCCAAGCGTTCTTAAATTCCAATTTCAAATTTATTACAAAATTAACAATTTTACCAAATTTCATGGGAGTTGTTAAAAAAAATGTTGCTAGCGAGATAAAATTCCTGACAAAATTTTGTGGTGACGAGTCCATAGTTCCGCATTCCATTGCCACTTTAATTCGAGAGAAAAAATACAACTAACAAATGTGTCATAAATAACTTTTTTTTACAATAATTTACTGCAGATTCTAGATTTGAAATCCTTTAAAAAAAACATTTTTTGTATATACATACTACCAATTCTTGTAAGGTATTATATAGTCGTTTCTGTCCCGCCACAATTGTTACATCACCCCGACGTAACGTATTACGTGCAAAATGTTTTTTAATTTCAAAATACGAACAAATTGCAAACGTACATTGAAACTTAAATGACTCAAATCAAATGTAAATTTACGACGACGATGTGTAAATACGACAAAAAAATTTCATCTAAAAACATGTTTAACTTTGCGGGCTTGTACAGAATATAAATCATTTTATTCTTACATGTATCTGTTTTACTTTTAGTCCTATTATCCTTATTTTGCTTATTTTTTAGTAAGTCGGCAATTTGAATTCTATCAATGTCATTACTTCATTCACACGTTTGGGCAAATATTAATGAAGTGATATTTTGATATCTGGTCCAGAATAAATTGTTATTTAAATGGCGTATACTTTTAACTCTAACTTCTACTTAAGTGCTGATGATAACTGTGGAGACTTTAAGATGTAAGTGTTAAAGTGAAAGATTATTTTATATTAATTACGTAAAAGTGGAAATTAGTATAGTCATAACTAAGAAATTAATTAAATCGAGTTGATTTTGACAATTTGTTTGTTAGATTAGACCAGTGAAAGGCATTTTAGCAAATCCTATGTACGCGTGCATAGGGAAAAAATGCTGCTTGTGTGACGTCGACACATGTACACTGTAAATTTCTTCGTGTGGTCTGTGACATTGTATGTTCGGCTGTTGCTTTGTTGTCATTTCTTGTTGATGAGCGTCATTCCCCTGTTGGCCAAACTGCCGTCGACGACATTGTCGTCAACGATTTATGCACGACATGTCCTCTATCACTTAGGATTTCTGCAAGACAATTTTGAGGAAAATGTCGTGGACGACAAAAAACTCGACATTGTCTAGTGCACTGTCTTTTAAAAAAGTTAATAAACGACGACATGACCGACATTGTCTTTCAAGTTGTCTTTTGTCAAAGCTTATCCACGACAACACGACAGACATTTTCTTGTAAGGTATCCTCTATCAACAACTATACACGACATTATGAGCCAGTGTCTTGTAAGCTGTCCTGTTTTAAAGTGTATGCACGACAATATGACCGACAGTGTCTTGTATGGTGTCCTTTATCAACTTCTAAGCACGACAATATGAGCGACATTGTCTTGTAAGCTGTCTTCTAAATAAACAAAAATAATTTGTTCCTAATAAAAAATAAAAATAACTGTAAAAGAGCGATAGTGATAAAAAACAACCAAAGCAAAATGAAGAAAATCAGTCAGTCAAGTCTGAAAACTCAAAGACTATAAGGTATGATCTTAAAAACTTGTATGTGCTATTGTATATTTTTTATTTATTTGTTTAGGTTTATAGGCGACATTTTCGTGTAAGCTGTAACTCCTGTAACTTCATCGACATTGTCTTATACGCAGTCGTTGACGATAAAGTAGAATCTTTTGTCGTCTATATAGTCATTAAAGACAATATTAACGACAATGTCGTGCATGTAATCATCAACGATAGGCTGAGCGACATTGTCTCTCTGTGTGTCGTGTACGATTTACGCGACACTTGCTTGAAAATGTCATCGACCATTTGCATTAGTTGTCCCTTACGTGTCGTGCAGGAATTAACATTGATGATTCGTGCACGACATGGCCAACTGGGTATAGTCTGGCAAATGCCTACACAACCTCCCAGCGTTGCTAAAGGGTGATTTTTTTTAGCCCGATAGAACTTTTGTTTCGCTTTAACTTCATAAAATGCTTTTTGGCTGATTCCCTTTATAATAAACCTTTGAGTTCTTTTTATTGCAATTCGAAATAAAAACACAGACGTATTCAACTTATCAAATTGAACACAAGCATCGTTGGCGCACTGTTGACAACATTAGTGTCGATTTTAGTATTTTTCAAGGTTGGCAACGGATACCGATACCAATACCGTGTAAATTAAATACCGGTATAGTTTAATAAAACTAATTATTTCAATTACTCTCTTCCTCTCTCTGTCTCTCGAAAACTAAAGATTGTAACATTTATTTTTTTTAATAAAGTTAATTATTGTAAGAGATTTCGTGATAATCTTTAGTATTTTGTAATATGTATTTGCGCTACATAATACTTTATAGGCTTAGAAGCCGAATTTTGGTGTGTCATTTTAGGCGGCATGACACAACCCCCAACAAAATAATGAAATAACCCCCCAAAAGTTTGTACAGAGCACAACAACAACGATTTTTGGGGGGTTATTTCTTTTTGTTTGGGGTATTATTTCATTTTCTTAATTGGGGGATTATTACATATGAAATAATTTCCCAAAAAATCATTATGAAATAAAGCCCCAATATATTTTTTTTGGGGATTTCTTAATTTATTACGAAAACGTTTTGTGGTGCAAGGACTTTCTCTTCTATGGCAAACACCGCTTTCGTTCATTAACCCAGTTGGCCGTGTGTTCGAGACAACGTCGACGACGCGTACAAGACCCATAGTAAATCGCTGACGACATGTTGGCGACAGCCAGAGCAAATCGTCGACGACTTTTTCGAACAAAGGGCACCAAAATCGTACAAGACAATTTGAGCGACACTATCATGCACATTGTCGTTAACGACCATATGGGGGACAATGTGGTGAAAGTTGTCATTGGCGACTACATAAACGACTTTTTTCTCATATCGTCGTTGATGTTCTATAAGCGACATAACATTAATAGTGTCGTTTATGACAGTATTGCAGATACTATCCACAATTTAGTCGCCTATAGGTTAATGACAATACGCTTTTTCAGTAGAGTTTTGTATAGAAATAGATAGATATGTATCTGTTGCATTTTGACAAAACATCTTAAGTCAAATTTAAAAAGTTGAAAGAACTGTTTTTTTCATACGAGTTCTCATTCAAAAAACATTTTTGTTAACGTTTTTAAACTTTTGTATTATTAACGAAATTTTTATTTTATTTTGTTATAAAAAAAAAATATTGACAACTAGTCCCATGTTTATGAGACATTTTCATAAATTTGTTTTGAATATCACCTTATTTAGGACAAGATGAGCGACAATTTCATGCATATTGTCACCAATGCGTTTTGAAACACGACATATTGCATGCAATGGTCGCTTACGTTGTCCTCAATAAAGCCTTGTTGAAGACAAATTTAAGAAAATGTCTCATATAAAGTCGTTAATACGATTTATACACGACAAAATACATGTTTTATTACTTTAGTTGTCTTCATCAATTTTATATGGGCGACAAACTTTAGAATGTCCTGAGGACATCGTTGACGACATTTGCATCTATGACCATTTGGCCAACTGGGAAAGCTTCTCTGTATAGACGGCCTTCGGCCGGGCGCTAGAATTTTTACCTCTTTGGTATACCAAAAACCGTCTTGGCTAAGTAAAGCTCCTAAATTTGGGCTTGCGCTAGGCCTAAGGCTGCCTATGCAGAAAACTATAATTAGCGAAGCCTGTATTTGTTATACCATAGAGGAGGAAATCCTTGCGCCCGGCCGAAGGCTAGCTATGCAAAGAAGTTTTAGTAAGCAAAGCCAGTGTTTTTTATACCGTAGAGGAGAAAATCCTTGCGCCCGGCCAAAGGCCGGCTATGCAGAAAAGCTTTAATTATCGAAGCCGATGATTGGCATATCAGAGGAGAAAATCCTTGCGTCCGGCCGAAGTCTCAACCATGCTATCTATCGCATGATTCTTTAAACCAATACTGTACAATTAATTTCTTTATACATATTTATTACTCATTCCAGAAATTGGGGTCTTATTTCAAATAAAATAAGCCCCCAAAAATTAGGGTATTATTTCATTTCAGTTTGGTGTATTATTTCATTTTTAAAATTGAGGGCTTATTGCATATGAAATAAGGCCCCACACTTTGGGGTGTTATTTCATTATTTTTTTGGGGACTTATATTTTGGGGGGTTATTTCATGCCGCCGTCATTTTAATGTTGCCATAAAAAATAAAATAGTACCGTAGGGCAAAGTAATGAGTTGGTAGGGAGTTACAGCCTGTTTTTGTAAAACATAAGTCTTCTCACTTGAAGTTTTCGTATTAATACGGTTATGTTTAAAATTTGGTTTTTACAAAACATTTAAAAGCTTTCGTCTATTCATAGTTGACATAAAAAGAGCTTTTTTCTTTCGTAAATCAACATTATTGCCAATGCATTAATATTCGTACATTTCTATTATTTTTTCATATAAAGGTTTTGTGTTTGTGGATAACCCTGGCTTTTGTTTACAAAAATTAAAATTAAATTTCAAAAACAAAATATTTTATAAAAAGTGTTCTAAATTAGTAACAATAAAAAAGTTGAATGAAAATGTTAACAATAATCGCAATAAATAAAAGAAATACATAAAGCAGATCTTTTGCTGCATATCAACATATAGATATGTAGAAGATTTTTGCGAAAATATAATTTTTTGGAACATTCGGAAGAACGGTGTTATTTTACACTACACTGTATGTACAATCACACAGATAATAGTACGTACGCCTTAACAATTCTTTAACTTTCCAAAAATTAGAGATATTTAAAATAATAAATAAATCAACAATTTTTAAATGAAAGCCAATATTTATTTCATTATTAAATTTAAGACAATTGATTTGTCCGCATACTTAGGTGCGAAGTCGAGCCGCTTTTATCTGTTTATATCCCCAATTAATGTTTGTTTTTTCTTAGTACGCGGCTATGTAATGTAATGTAAAAATTTTAAACTTTGAACTCAAGGAATTCGCAACGTTCCTTTTGTTAAAAATATATGCACGCATTTCATTACAAATGTCCTTTGTTTTCTTACCTATTTTAACAAAACAGTAATATTTTTTCTAAAATTAGTGCAGTCTTTAAGAATTTGCTTGCAAGTTTAGCTTGTGCCACTTTCCGTATATTATTTTTCCTTTAAATCTTCTTATTTTAAAAAGGAGAGTTTTCTATTTGTCATCGTACGTATAATTATCTGTGCTGTCAGATCAACTTATAACTGTAAAAGTATAATTAGCGAAAATTGACCCAAACTATTTGTAGATTGATTTTGACAGTGTGTCGATGCCTTGCAAAATGCCAAAAAATATCGATCAGAAATCCAGAGTTATTCTTAAGCTCCAATTTTGGAGGGAGTACGTACTATGCCATGAACAACGGTACGTGACATGATGTGATCGGGTTTTAAATGGCAGCGCTATATTTAAAAAACTAAATGGGCTGCATATGGAGGTGTGGCTATAAAAATTTAACCGTTTTAGAAACATCATTGACATACCTTTCATTCAAAGCGGTTACTGGCACAAACGTTTTTGTGTAAGGAGGTCGACCCGCTCTTATGTACATAATTATGTTTATATTTTTGAGCGTATGTAGTTCCATTGTTTCTAAAATTTTTTGAACCTGTAAATACATATTTATGTAATTATAAGTGAACCTTTATAGAATATTTTACAATAGCATTAGCTTATTAAGTTTCCTTTTTTAAAATATCGCAGTTATTTTCCATTTTGTGGTGATTTGTTTTTTAAACGAATGCCTATTACTTATCGTCTACTTTTCACTTTTGTTTTCATTTATTACGAAGATGTTCACTTTATAAGAACCAAAAATAAGTAGAAAAAAATTAAAGCTTTTTTTGTCACTCACATGAAATGTTTTTTAATTTTATGAAAACCTAAATCTGATTTCGTTCGTTTTTTTTACGAACGAACAAATATTTTTATTTTCTAAAAACAGGCTGTTAGTCTATCAGTTTGAGAGTTGCGGTTTCGATTTCCGCCAATGAAACTGGTCTGTGGCACAACAGTAGGCTGAAGGTCTTAGTTTCTATCACTCTAAAAATATTTAACAGACAAATTTTAAAAAAATATGTAAAGAACTCACAAGTGATGAAAATTAGAACTTTTGTGAGACTTTCAGAAATTCTTTTAAGCAAAATATATTGAAATAATTACAAAAAAAAAAGCAAAATGGTAATAGCTAAAACATTTTATACTGTAAGACCGAATAGTAAAAAAATTACAAAGCATTCCCTATAGAAATTGAAGCATCAAAAGCTCGGGGCGTTACAACAGTCCAAACTTAAAAACATGCAATTCAAAAAATATAAGTCTCCTTGTAGAACAAACTAATTTAACCTGTTCAGACCATGGGTACACATATGTGTACCTTAACTTATTACAAGTTTTAAAGACTAGCAACATCGTGTGACCAATATAAACAGTTTTATTTTTTGCTTTAAGCTACTGCGTTTCAAAAAATATCAAAAAATGGCAGGGCTTAAAAGTTTTAGCCATTATTTTGACTATTTGGACATTTTTCCTCAATAACTAATCGTTAAGACCTGAAGTACACATATGTGCACCTCTTTTTCTACCGCTTTAAATAAAAAAAATTTAAAAAATAATAAAAACCGAAATTTAAATTACACCTCATAAGATAAAAAAAAAAATAATTAATAAACCCTTTACTCAATCGGTTCAGTTCAGATCTTCAAATTAAGAATTTACGTTGAAATTATTCATATCTTAAGACCTGAGGTACACATATCGTCGTGCGGGAGTTTATGTGCTCTATCCGCCATTTTACACATTTCGAGTTAATTATGCCACTTTAGGTTTTCGACACGAAATTTTTCAAATATGTAATCCGTTTTCGGCTTTCTCATCTAGTTTCTGAGATAAAATTTATGAGAAAGCCGAAAACGGATTACATATTTGAAAAATTTGGGGTCGAAAACCTAAAGCGGCATAATTAACTCAAAATGTGTAAAATGGCAGATAGAGCACATAAACTCCCGCACGACGATATGTGCACCATTAATTTCTAAAAATTCAAATCAAATTTTTTTTTTAAAAATATACAGTTGTCTTATTTGCTCCCCAAAAGGTATAAAAAATATATAAGAAATGTTAAAATTCAATGGGTTATTGTTCGGGTATTAAGAGGTTAAAAGGTCCTTTTTAATTTATAAATTTCCCAATAGAATTTTTAGTCTCAAATCTGACCATAATATTTTTCAATATTTTTAATATTTAACTTATATAAAAACTACAGATGAATTTTATGTTATGACACGTTTGTATTTCCATTTTAATTGTGGTCAAATTTACTATGACCTTTTAGCACTTGTGCGAAAATCAAATAAAATAAATTGGAAGAAAAGTAAGAAGCAAATTTTACATACATAAATTTAGAAATTTAAATAAAATTCCCACAAATATGTGGCACGCTGCTTCATTATTATATCTACTACAGCTGCTAATGCTGGTCCTTTTGATGACGATGAATTGTCGTTCATATTATGACTCTTCAATGGTCAACCAATATTTTAACACGCAGTTTACAAGAACACACACACACAGATTTATATAAAAAATGCACATGTGCAAGCCCGACAGTTTTTAAGAATTTTTGGCATTGATGACGATGAATTTTCGGAAGAGGTTTTATCGTGAAACCTAAAAAGAAAAAAAATTAATATTGATTTCAATAAAAAAAATTTGTGATATTAACTTTAAAAATTAATTAATGAAATAAAGACGTAGTATAGAACTAGTATGCGGACTCCATGACAGGTACCTAACTCAAATGTCAGTAGTACCTAGTAGATGTTTGTATTCGTGAGTTTTTTTCAAACGTTTTGGTGTTTAAAACTATTTTTACCACTACACATAGTTGCATAAAATCGTATAAAATATGGCAAATATTTTTTTTCTTAAATAGAATTTTCTTAATTCGAAAAAGCTCATTTAATTTTTATTATATGACTTTTTAATGAGTATTCAAATAACGCCTTTTTCGTCAACAACATTAGCTGATGCCGAAAGCTTGTAGTTAGTGGACGAACGCTGGATCCTCATTTTTTTAAGTTAAAATTAGAAAGTGTGTACTCGTCGCAACGACGAAGAGTAACCTTAGTGTAAGTTTTCTATCTATTTTTTTGGAATTTTAAATATTACTTTTGTCAACAGCTATTCATATATACTAACAATTGGGCTATTCACAAGGTGTGCTATCAAGTCATATCGTCATAATGTCCTAAATAATATTTTACAATTGTTTAAAAAAAATTTTGTTGTGTTTGAAACAAAATCAAAATTTTAATGCAGTGTTCATTATTTCGTCGTAACTGTACATTAGAAATCTAAATTATAAGCGCTTGCCCACAGCAGTCATATATATTTATTGTAATTATTTTAAGACATATGACTTTACAACTTTATGACTATCTTGTGAATAGCCCTAATATGTTCCATAATGATCGAAAACCCAAAAAACGACGATAGTATCTGAAAAATCTTCCTTAATCTCTCGTAGCTCCCTTTTTACAAGGCAGATACTAGACACCTCCCTTGCAGACCTTAATTAGGGAAAAAATTCTAAACAAAACACCCAATGGACAAGAATCCGTCAAAATTGTTGTCAAAGGACCAAAAGAGCGTAGAACTTGTCACCTCTGTCCCTATAGCAAACTCAGAATGACGAGAAGTACATGTAATATATGCCAGAAAAGCATCTGTTGTGAACATAAAATTGAACTTTGTGTCTCATGCGTAAAATAAGGCTAAAAATAAATATTTTTTTTCTCCAAAGTTTTAATATTTTTAATTAGGCTTAAGTTCATTAAATTTAATTTTCATTAAATTATTTTTATGAAGAAAGGAATTTTTTTTTCTTTTGTATTATTTGACTGATTATTTTTAAAGGCTGAGAAAGAAAAAAGTAATTTATTTTTCACCTTTTTAGTTTTTGTTGTTTTAAAAAGTTAATTAATTTGAAAAGCAAATAAAGGAGTTCAAATTCGTATCGAATTTTAGAGAAAAAAAGAAATTTTATTAAAGTTTTTCCAAGGATTCAAAAAATTAATTAACAAGGTTTCGTTTAAACGTGCTAAATTCCCATTTCATACTATTGATAAACTGAAATCTTTTGTTGGTGGGATAAGCTGTTCCTATGCGCATTTCACTGGTTGCTTAGGCCAGATCGTCATTTTATTTTTTATTTTTTTTTTTAAAACGCTTAACTAAAACCGATTTTTGTTTATTTTTAACTTTAAAAATCGTTCCCCTAGAATTTATTTTTAAAAAAGTTCATCGAAGAGTAACCTTAATGTGTATTAAAATGAAGAGTAACTTTTCAGGGTTAAAAACAATATATGTTTAATATTAATTCTGCAATTTAGGGAAATATTTACTTAATTTATGATTTCAAAAATGTTTTTCATACCACAAAATGCTACTCGACTAATCGGCTAGTTTTAATAACATTACTAACATAAAAAAGTTATTTAAATTCTGAAAAATAAAAAGATGTTGCAAGTGCAACTCAAGACGAGGGTTTTTAAATTTTTAGCATATGCAGCACTATTTTGAATATTTTCCTAAAAAACCAGAACTACCTTAAAGGAAAAGACTTGAGCTTTCTGTTGAGCAAAAAAAAAAAAAAAAAAAAAAAAAAAAAAAAAAAAAACATTCCGTATATATAAAAATAAAAAGTTTTAAATTAAAAAAAAAATAAATTTAAAAAAAAACAAAAAATAATAATTTCAAAAGATTGATCAAAAAGCTATCGAAGCAACTTGGGACACATTTTTCTACCACCAATAGGTAATAAGTTACATGGCTGAGAAAGAACACTGCATTTGCTAAAAATTGAAAATTATTTTTCTTTATGCATAACCCACTCGTATCCCAAAAAGCGACCAATACTACCTTAAAGGAAAAGACATAAGCTTTCTTTTGAGCAAAAAAAAAAAAAAAAAAAAAATTCCCGCTAAAAAAAATTCCCGCTAAAAAAAAATTCCTTTCTTCATAAAAATAATTTAATGAAAATTAAATTTAATGAACTTAAGCCTTATTAAAAACATTAAAAATTTGGATTGAAAACCATAAACAGTTCAACAAAATGACCACAATACTAATTATTGTTAAAGCTGGGGTACGGGCTCTATGTGTTCATCTGTCCTTCAAGTTGTGCTGAAAAAGGTCAACAAGAAAAAGAAGGACGGAAAAGAAAGAACAAAAAATGTACTTTGGACTTCAAGAAGAATTCTTGACAAAAGTACGAAAAAACGGAAGTAAGGAAAAAACATGTAAAATCAATTAAAATGGATAATCATTCAAAAAAGCAAATTTCGATCTACCAAAGGTTAAAATACAATTTGGTTTAAAGATTGATGGTTTACTATTGACGTCAGCAGTCGTCGATGGATGCGAATGAAAAACGGTAAATCCATCTGAGGAGATCTAGTGGTTGCGATCGAAACATGTCATGGTAACTTGCCGGCCCGTGTTCGAGCCCCGGCCACGGTCAAGAATGAAAGAGCATCAACAATAATTTTAATTAATTTTCATGTTGTAAAATTCCTTTCTTCCTAAATATAATTTAATGAAAATTACATTTGATGAACTTAAGCCTTATTAAAAACATTAAAAATTTGGATTGAAAACCATAAACAGTTCAACAAAATGACCACAATACTAATTATTGTTAAAGCTGGGGTACGGGCTCTATGTGTTCATCTGTCCTTCAAGTTGTGCTGAAAAAGGTCAACAAGAAAAAGAAGGACGGAAAAGAAAGAACAAAAAATGTACTTTGGACTTCAAGAAGAATTCTTGACAAAAGTACGAAAAAACGGAAGTAAGGAAAAAACATGTAAAATCAATTAAAGTGGGTAATCATTCAAAAAAGCAAATTTCGATCTACCAAAGGTTAAAATACAATTTGGTTTAAAAATTGATGGTTGACTATTGACGTCAGCAGTCGTCGATGGATGCGAATGTAAAACGGTAAATCCATCTGAGGAGATCTAGTGGTTGCGATCGAAACATGTCATGGTAACCTGCCGGCCCGTGTTCGAGCCCCGGCCACGGTCAAGAATGAAAGAGCGTCAACAATAATTTTAATTAATTTTCATGTTGTAAAATTCCTTTCTTCCTAAATATAATTTAATGAAAATTACATTTGATGAACTTAAGCCTAATTAAAAACATTAAAAATTTGGATTGAAAACCATAAACAGTTCAACAAAATGACCACAATACTAATTAATAAAAAAAAAATTTTAAATTTAAAAAAAAAATTTTAAAAATTTAAAAAAAAAACAAAAAGTTTTTTTTTTAAAGATTTATCAAATAGCTATCTAAGCTACTTGGGACAAATTTGTCTAACACCAATAGGTAATAAGTTACATGAATGAAAAAGAACACCTGTATGGCCAAAACTTCAAACTTTGACCCCCTCTAACTCAGAAACTTTTTGACCGATCTTGTTGTTGAATTTGTGTCTAAACTACTATTTAATAGGGCTAAGCTTGGTGCTAGTTTCACAAATCGGAAGACATCGATTTAAAAATTGGGTCACTTGACATGAAATCCCCCATATATATAGTTGTATACTATGACCTGCCTGTTTTTGGATAAATATACTGAAACAACAATAAAGAAACTCAAATTTGTTTTTGTTTTCAATACAAATTTCTAAACGAAAATTGTTATTTTAGTTTGAAAAACAGGCAGTGCATTCTCTATAAGGTTTATCTGAAATTATGGTTCGATTTGTACCTCCCTAATAGGCTTCGTCCAATTTGTTTAAGAAAAACACACATCCATATTTAGCAAATTTCATCAAATTACGTCTAAAATAGTGATCTGTAATATGCGCACAAGGTTAACATGGGCAGAAAACCAACCAGGCAGCCGAACGTAAATTGTTATTCTCTTAAAGCCAATATTCTTAAGTGTTATACACATCAGCTTCAAGGCATTGTAATCCTCTTACCTAAAGTGGTATAGGGTATAAATACTTGCAGATGAAGTAAAACGTCAAGCCAGACATTAGCAAAGACTACTTGTTATCGTAAAACGTTACGTATCCTCTATCAGAACTACAAGGTATGTATTTTATGCGACAACATTTCCCAAATAGCATTCAGGGAACAGCGGAAACGGATGTTTTATGTTAAATTGCACACATGTCTACAGAATTTGGGATGAATATAAAATTGAATAAATAGTTGGGAATATATAAACAATAAAAAACTAATAAATAAATGCGAAATCGTAATGAAATTCGTACCAGTTTTTATTAAAATATTTTTATTTATTTCTTTGAGATTTTTATACATATTATTTCCTGCAATTATTGAAATACTTCACATGTTTGTTTGTGGAAGTGTGCAAATATATTAGAAATTGGTTGTGGGAATATGTAGATCCAAGGAATAATAATTTCGTATAAAAATAGAAAATATCTTATAAAAATAAAAAAGTTTTGAAAATTTTCTAAAAAAGAATAGAACATCATTTGGAAATTCTCTATAATAGACAATATATGAAAAATGTTATATAAAAATTTCCTATTTAAATAGAAAGTTAAAAAAAAAAAATTGTGTAAAAACTAAAAAGTTTCACTAAATTTATTAAACAAATATGAAACTATTTATACGAGAATGAAAATTTGTAACGAATTTGTTAGATTAATTTCAAGTAAATTCGATAAATTTCCTCATTTAAATGAAAAAGAACAACAATATTTTCACCTAACACCATCAATAAAATATTTTTATTGCCATCCTTTTAGGTTGAAAAAATTCATTTTATTTTTTAATCAATTTTCCATAAAGTCTGTTGTTAAAATTTAAACCAATAAATTTAAAAGATTTTGTTATTCGTGCTTAATTCCCAGTTTTTATTCTTGATAAAAACACTTGAAATTTATTGTTGATGGGATAAGCTATTCCTATTCCTAAGAATTACAATCAATTGTAGTGGGGAATGTAAGAAGAGATAAACTCACTGTTTATTGTTGATGTTTTTGTTTAAACTTTGATATTGTTACAAGTAGAGCTGTTGCTTATAATTCTTATACGCTTAACAGTTTTATATGGTTTAATATCTTTAGTTTTTCCAAAATGTTTATGGATGAAGTTTCCTGATGATCTGGCCTAAGCAACCAGTGAAATGCGCATAGGAATAGCTTATCCCATCAACAATAAATTTCAAGTGTTTTTATCAAGAATAAAAACTGGGAATTAAGCACGAATAACAAAATCTTTTAAATTAAAATTTTGTATTCCCAAGAAATTACTTTTGATAATAAACCAATAAATGTTTATTTTTTTGACCAGAAAAAAATTAATGTTTTAAAACTCGCGTTTCTGAACAACTTTTGTTCTACGACTTTGTGCATAGGCTTTATTTACCTGAGCTAGGTAAGAAAAACCTGGTTGGTTCTTCGCGAAACCACTAGGCACCCGAAAATCAAAAATTTTAAAGGTGTATATTATAGCACAGAATTTTTTTTTTAACAAAAATTTAACATATTTAATTTAGGTAATGCAAAAAAGGTGATGCATTTCGGATTTTTGCATCGCAGTTTCGCAACAATATCAACTTCGAGATTACTTCGTCGACCTTTCCCCCACTCATTTCAGTACCAGATTTTGTCAAGCAATGCGCAACTCACACACAATTCTGAGTGACGGCGCAGCATTGCCTAGTTGCTTTTGAAGTGCAAGAATTGGCGAATCTTGTCATGATGATTTCGTGTCATGCAGTCCATTATTAGTCACTCCAATATGATCGATCGCTCGCATATTTCAATACCAACATGAAGTCATTGATTCAGATGAATCGTTTGATTTCATCTGGTGTAGTATTCAGTGGTATTTCAACGTTTTGTTGCACTGCGTACAAGCCTTAATCGACTGCTGCATTGTTCTGAACACCTGCAACTTCCATCGCTTCCTTTTCATCATATAAATGGCCTCGTCGTCTTTAAAATTTTCATTTCGGAAAGCAGCATCAAAATCGAAATGTGGGTCATAATCACTGTCGTCAGAAGAAAAATTACCATTATCTTCACTGTCCGACCACGCAACCGAATTGACAAACTCCCAAAGCTCTTCTTCTGTTCTAAAATCACGAATTCTTTGCGACATTTCTAATCAACAAACTGAAAAAAACCTTATAAAAATTGAAAAACTTTAAAAATTCCACTAAAATAAAATAAAAATTATTATTTCAAACACTCACATAAGCTTCAAGGCATTATAACGATGACGGAAATATTTTTTGAAGCTTAAATTTTTTAGTATTTGACACAAAATTATTTTTGGAAAGTTCGCCATTTCGCAAAAGCTGTTTTTTTTCGAGGTTGTGACACCTTACTGAACATACCATGAGTCAAATATAAAGTTGTATTAAAGTGGCGACCGGCGCAAAAGGTTACGCTTTTATCAAGAAATATTTTTAAAGTCGCAGGTGCAAGTTTAAGCAAAAATCGTTAAACAAAGTATTTTTTTTTTTTTTTGGTTGGTTCCAAGCGGAACCAGTAGGCTATTAACGATTAAAGGCGAACAACAATGTGTGAAATCAATGATTGAGTTAAATAAAATGCTTAAAGTTCATAGAGAATGCGTTCAGTCTCAGTCTCACAAAATTTAGATATTTAGTTTTTTGCAGGATCAAATTTATTTTTCTTTAGATTTTTTAGGATTAAGAGTAGTTTACTGATTAAGTAGTCTTTTAATTTTTATTAAATGCTAAATTTAGTGACACTAGTAAATAAAATAAGAAATTTAAATTTTTTATTTATTTGTGTCATTAATTCTGTTTTTATTTGATAACTTGAGATGAAATCATGCCTCAAAGACGCTAAAGTTATTTAAAGAATTAACGTCTATTTTAGAGTTAACGCCTATTTGAAACCAAAAAGGAATGTTTAACTAAATGGTGGCGCAGAATGAGCTATATGGTTTGAATTCTTTATACATTTTTTAATTGTAATTTTTTCTTTGTTTTTTTCAGCATTTTGTGAAGAAGACTTAGAGATTTACTTAAGGTTCGTTCAGACTAATGAAATATTTGACGAAAATATTTGTTCTGGTATTTGCTTCAAACTATGTGAAACAAAAAAATATTTTGTTTAATGTTCAAACTAAGCTCAAATATTTGACAATTTTTGTTTGTTAAACCAGTTGGCAAATAGTGTCAAATAAAATAAATTAATTCATGTTTGCCATGCGTTCAGACTAAAATAAATATTTGCATCAAATAATTATTTAATGAAAGAGTCTAAAAATAAAAATATATTTCCCAAATAGTAAAAATGAGCGCCGAAGCTATTTTATTTGTTTTATTCTGGAGCAGCATCTCTTATAGTGTGAGAACAGGAGAATGTAAAAGGGGGGAAAAAAATGGAAGACAAAGGCTAACGGGAACATGGCTTAAATTTGCGAAAAATTGCAAACTTGGAAACAAAGCCTAAAATATATTTGAAATCGCTAAATCGGTTAAAAAACAAAATGTCGGGAAATAAGAAAAAATTCTTTGCAAAAATAGCGAAAATTCTCGAAAAATTTATTTATTTCAAACAAGCCATAATATTTATTAAAAGCGCCTGAAACTGTAAGGAATGGCAAAAATTGGAAAAAATTGCTAATAGCGGCATGATAGATCCTATTAAATCCTAATAATTATTAAAAATCGTTAAAGCTGTAAATTTTCACAGGGAAAAATCACTTTATCGCGAGCATGGCTAAAATTCGCAAAAAATTGCAAACTTGGAAACAAACCCTAAAATTGATTTTTAATCGTTTAAAAAACAAATTGTCGGAAAATAAAAAAAAAATTTTTAATATTTCAAACAAACTATAAAATTGACTAAAAGTCCCTAAAAGTATAAGGAATGTTAGAAATGTTAGAAGAAGGAAAATTAGCGGAAATTCGCAAAAATTTGCAAATAGCGGCATGATAGCAAAGTTTAATAATTATTAAAAATCGTTAAAGCTGCAAAGAATCACAGAAAGAAATGGCTTCTATCGCGAACATGGTTAAAATTCTCAAAAAATTGCAAACTTGGAAACAAACCCTAAAATTTATTTAAAATCGCTAAATCGATTAAAAAACAAAATGTCGGGTAAAAACAAAAAAAAAATTTGCAAAAAATATCAAAAGTTCACAAACAATTTTAATATTTCAAACAAGCCATGAAATTGATTTAAAGTCCCTAAAACTATAAGGACTGGCATAAATTCGACAAAAATTGCTTAATTAACGGAAATTCGCAAAAAATTTGCTAATAACGGCATGATAGCAAAATCTAATAATTATTAAAAATCATTAAAACTGTATAGAATCCGAAAACTTACAGGAAAAACTGCTTCTATCGGGAAAATTACTAAAATTATTTGTCGTTGTTTGCTCTTACAATTTTTTTTGTCATATCAAATAAATGTTTGCTCAAAAAAAACTAAAATATTTGATATTTTGTGTTCACACTAAGTTCATATTGGAAAAATATTTGTTTGCCGGCAAATACTTTTATTTGCTCAAAATCAGCTTTTGTTTTATTTGACACTCAAAAATATTTTGTGTTCAGACTACGTTAATGACATATTTGATGTTTGCTTTCAAATATTTCATCAGTCTGAACGTACCTTTATAAATAACTGTAAACTCGAACATAAATAATTAAACCTGAAATTTTGCGAAAAGTTATGGAAAATATGCTAAAAATAGCACGTATGTCCGAAGCAGAAAATGGACATAACTTACAGGATATAATTTTTCAAAGCTAATTGCCAAAAATTCCCCAATAATATACTGTATTTAAAAACAAAATATAATAATTGCATAAATAAAAAACTATAAACCATTTAAACCATGTAGCTCATTCTGCGCCACCCTGTATATAGATTCTTACCTTAATCAAAAAATAAGCTAAACATACTTTGCTTAAAACGACAAAGATTTGTATTAAAACCTCTACCTAAGCCCCCTGTAGATTTCACTTGAATACAAAACTTGTGAAATGGAATTCCACTTCTTCCTTTATACGATTTAGTTTAACTTTTATTTCTCATAAAAATTATTATTAAATACATTCTTGTCAGGATTGAAATAATAAAATTAAAAAACAAATAAAAAGAACTTTAAAGTGAAATAACTTGTGCAACTGTAATTTACTTAAACACTTAAACTTAAGCATCTTCCACAATTTCAAACACTTTTTAGCCAGAAAACACTTGTACAAAATGTTTAACATAAAAAAAAAAAAATATAAATAAATTATCTTCAAACTACAAACAAAAACTAGATACATAAAATAAAAAGAAATAAAAGAAAAGAAATAAAAACAATAAAATAACTAAAAACTTTAGCCATGAGAATTATTAAGAATTCATATCCTTTGCATAGTGAGAAAGAACTTCTAAGGAAGTTACATTCAAATGCTTTTTTAAATGTAACTATCAAAAAGCATTAGGAGTGTTACCAAGAGGACGAAGAAAATTTTCTGCTCACAAATTTTAAAATTTATTTAAACACTTGTATTTTTTAAAATCCAATATTATCAACATCAGAAAACGGAAAGGAATTACATTTTTCAGTACTTAAATACTGATAACTAAATATGTAATTTCGTCGATTTGGGCTGTGCTAATTTAAACCACAAAATATACTTATACACTTATGGCTTTGGGATGTTATATTATGTTTTTTTAAATTTAAATGGTAAAAGTTTTTTTTCCAAATTTTTTTAAACGTGTTTGTTGGTAACCCTCAAGGAAAGCGAGCAGACACTAGAGTAGTCCCGTGATAGATTCTTTGGTGATAGAAGCCGGTTCTAGTTATGTTTCTTTATATGAATGGGACCTATCGTTTTTACATGGGGTTGTCACTGGAGGGGGTTAATTGGTACCTTACAGCTACTATTTGACAAAACACACATCTTTCCTCAATAAAAGTGCTTAAATTAAGTTACTGCAATAAAACGCGTTTAAATTAATTCAATATATTTCCTACGTTTTTATTTTTAGTATACCAATTATGTGATAAGTTCTTCTTGCACTGGTTATGAGTTCTTTCTTTTTGTCCAAGTTCTATTTTTACAAATCCCAGGGCAAACAATTAATACAAATTTCCCACAAAGTATAATCTAAGAAAATAAACGATGAATAGGGAAATAGTTTAAAAAGTTTGCACATAAAGCTCTATTTTTTTTTAAGGCTGTAATTAAACATTAATCACATAATTATCACTTAAAGCCTGGTACTCTGTTCAGTATTCTGTTCGATATGTTTTTAAACTTTAGTTATCGAATATTCGACTTGTATAAAAAGCCCGGTTTTGGCATAATTCGAAAAAGCGCAATTTTTAAAAACCTGTTTTCGGTTTTTTATGCCCTCCACCACCGCTAGTGGTGAATGAGGGTATACTAAGTTTGTCATTCCGTGTGAAACTTTTTTATTTTTCATCTCAGACCCCATAAAGTATATATATTATGATCCTTGAGTAATTCTTCGTCGATTTAGCCATGTCCGTCTGTCTGTCTGTCCGTCCGTCTGTTTGTCTGTTTAAAACACGTTCACTTAAGAAAAACTCAAAAGAAGAGAACAATGTTGGTGTCAAATTGCTTCTAGTTATCCTAAGCAGTTTGAGATTGAAATCCAGCAAAATCAATTTACTAGGATAAGAGTTATGAATCCAAATGTGAAACACAAAAACTAGCATAAATGATGGTATAATGCACGGATTAATATAAGATGCACAAATTCGTTCTTTATGACTAAAAATCATACTGTAAAATTTCTTGAATATTGGTTGATAATATACCTCGGAAGTACAAATAAACCGTAACGAATAATGTTTTGTAGCATAATCACAGAAGAAAATGTCGTAAAGGTCGGTCCATAGTTTGCCATATTTCCCATATAAAGGACACTCTGGGAAATTATTTTAACACGCCAAAAACCTAAGCAGATATAATAGATATTGTGGTAAAATTTGGTCCAATTTAGGTTCATATGTCCAAAAATATTACCATGCAATTTAAATAATTTTAGTTCGGCCAAAACTGTTACGAATCATGATATTTTACTCGAATTTAATAAAATTAATTTTTATATGACTAGAAATAAAAGCATAACGCTTTCAGATTGTCGGTAAATAATGTAGCACATATGAGGGTCTAAACCGCAACCAATTTTAATACTAACGTCCGTTTTTATAAAAATTTGTTAATAATTTATAGAACTATAAAGAAAACAGCCGAATTAGCACTTTTACTCGTTATATAAAATTGTCAGCGAGATCCACACTTAAGGTTAAATTTTTAGTTTTTACGCTAGACATTCTAAAATGTAGGAAATATGTTCAAAAAATCTATAACAACTTAAAACAACTAAAGCTTCTTTGATAATGCTTAACCCTTCTGTGTTCCTTGGGTCAATATGGCCCAATTTTATTTTTCAAATCACTTTTTTTTATTTTAATTCCCTAAGCTAATCCCGCGTAGCTCGTCGCTTGTCTGCAAGTAACCAGAGTCTCTGGTGGGAATCGAACCCGCAACCCCGGCGCTGATAGACTAGCTCACTACTAGCTAGCCTACCGGGGGAACTCATTTTCATGTTGATGCTATAGTATCGAGTTAAAATTTTATTAAATTTTAAACAGGAATGGATATACATAAATATTTAGTAGCAAAATAAAGTTTACGATTTTTTTTTTGTTTGTTTTTCGTTCACATAAAAAATAAACTTTGTATTATACCCTTGTAGACTTGTTGGTTCAATGTGACCCATCTGAATTTTTGGCTTTAATCCTTGGCCTCCAATAAAAATCTTTCGTTTATTTCTTATTTTACTGTTATATCGTTACCTTAAATAAGCTGACATTGATGTTGCAATGTCAATTATAACGGTTTATCCATTTTGCGGTTTCAAAAATAAATGAAACAAAACACATATAAAATATTTTTTGATATTTCTTTTTTATTTTTAAGGTTGAACGTTGACATTATGTGTGAAACACCATATCATTAAAATAACACCACGCGAAGTGTTGCAAGCATTGATTCTTTTGAGGTAATTTTGGACCACTTTTTGACACATATTTGGCGGTATCTCAGCCATAACTTGATGAATGTTGGTTCTTGGCTCAAGAGTTAAAGGTTTATCTGCATAAACACGGTCTTTCGCGTAGCCCCACAAAAAAGTCTAATGGTGTCAAATCGCATGATCTTGGTGGCCAGTTGATGTCGCCACGACGAGAAATTACACGACCAGGAAATGTCTCTTGCAATAAAGCCATATTCGCTCGAGTTGTATGGCATGTGACACCGTCTTGTTGAAACCACTTATTCTCCAAGTCGTATTCTTCAATAGCAGGCAAAAAAAAAGTCGGTTATCATAAGACCATACAGACCTAATTCCTGAGAACGACGACACATTCGGGTCTCCGGCAACACTTTCACTTACAGCAGCGATATTTTCAGCGGAACGAGCGAAACGAAGATGCATTGGCCTAACAATATCTGTAACCGCTCCAGTCTCTTCAAATTTCTTCACAATTTTGCCAATCGCTTGCGTAGTTGGACGATTATGTAAACCATAATCTCCTCTTAAAGCACGATATGTGGCTGTGCCAGAATCACCATTTTTGTAGCATGCTTGCAACACTTCGCGTGGTGGTCATTTAAATGATATAGTGTTTCACACATAATGTCAACGTTCAAACTTTATAATAAAAAAGAAATAACATGAAAAAAATTATTTTATATGTGTTTTATTTACGTTTACTTTTGAAACCGCAAAATTAGAAATAAACCCTTTATTAGAAATAATAGTAAAAACTGTGAAACCCCCATTGTAACACAAATTAAATTTGAGCTTCATTGTATTTACTTTCAAAGTATTGTTGTCAGAGTAGTATCTTTGGAAGCGTCTTGATAATTTGTTTGTACACATGTTTTTTTTTAATAGAATAAAGAAGAAAAGTAAATTAAGTGATATAGGATTTTATATAAATCTGCATAATCTGATATTTTAATAGGTCTCAGTGATAGATTCTAAGTAAGAGTTGGGTCAAATAAACCCAAAAAGAGCATAGGTGGGAAAAGAAAGACAGGAATGCAGAAAGGTTAAATGAAAAAAAAAACGTATATCTGTAGTCACTTACATTTTCTCAACTGTGGAGTAAGTTTCTTAAATCATTTTTTTATATCCCTTCTAGGAAAACGAAAAAAATTGTACGGTTAATACCACTGTAGATGGGTTTGATATTTTTAATACTTTGTAATTAACCAAAATTCTTTCGACGATTATGATTTTAAGTAGAATTTGTTAAAATTCATATTTTCAAGCTGCTGATCCGAATTGTAGGTTTAAAAAATTTTGATAATCGATTTTGTAGTAAAGTTGACAGCACTTAAACCGTTGCAAAAAGAAAAATTAAACCCCACATAGACTTCTCAAGAGAGTCGGAACCATCACAAAATTTATCAAGTTAGAATTTTACAGAAACTTAAATAACTCTACATGCCCAGCAGATCGTTTTAAATCTAAAAACTTAAGCTAGATTTACACGATTGAAATTTTCTTCAAAATTGCTCTTCAAAATGCTTCAAACTCGTGTAAACAGCAAAATTTTGAAGAAATTTGCTCTTCAAAATGCTTCAAATTCGTATAAACAGCAAAATTTCTTCAAAATTTGGCTGTTTACACGAGTTTGAAGCATTTTGAAGAGCAATTTTGAAGAAAATTTCAATCGTGTAAATCTAGCTTTAGTTACTTGAAATGTAAAAATTCGAAAAAAAAATTATAGCCAGATCAACTTTTTCAGGTTCATTTAACTTATGTTAAATGTGCCTTAAATATATCTATTAGTCCTCATGAAATTACTGTTATACTTACAAGTAGTCTAAACATCCTTACTTGTTTCATTATTTTATGGATTCTTTTTATTATTTTTATTTCCCAGAGAATACATTTTTATTGCTGTACGCAGGGTTGCTAGGCTTTTTTCTTAAAAAATCGTCAAAAGTTTTAACAAAACTCATCAAAATCGTCACGAACATTTAACAAAATCATCAACAAATCGTCAAATATTTAACTTTTACAAATCAAAGACAGTTTATTTTTGAATATTGATTTTTAACAAGAAATTCTATTTATGATGAAAAAAGTAATATGGTTAAGTTTTATTCTATTGATTTCAGCAAGTGGGCTGATTTGAGTATATTTGAAAAGAAATACATAAGAAAAACAAGTAAGAAAGTATATTTGGCCATATGATACCCTACACCACGGTATTTCAAAACATATTTTTGAAAGTAAATTTCATTAAAATAGGTTTGATAGTTTCTGAGAGGCAGAAATTGCCACAAGGGTTCATCCTTGTGCCAAAAGGAGCCTATGTGCCAAATTTTATTAAATTATCTCCAAAATTGCGACCTGTACTTTGCGCATAAGGTTACATGGACAGTTAGCCAGCCGGACGGACATCGTTAGATCAATTCAGATAGTGATTCTGAGCCGATCGGAATACTTAAAGGTGGGTCTATTTTAAGGTGTTACACACATCAGCACAAATGTATAATACCCTCTCCACTATTGTGGTGTAGGTATAAAAATAAAATCTCGTGTGCTATTAACTCGAGTCATCTTTAAATGATGAATTGTTGCTAAACCAAGGGTTCTGTCTATATCAACCCTGCGGGAAATTTGTGTCAATTGGTCCAATTGACTAGTCCTGGGACTTGTGAAAATAGAACACGTACAAATTGAATGGACTCATGACCAGTGAAAGAAGAAACAATCCCTTAACTGGCTAATGAAGAACAAAAAATTAGAAAAAGTAATGAAATTCAGTACAGTCTCCACCGGTGCTGTGACTCATTTTTTTGGTACTTTTTAAAATTTGGTTCTTGAATTTAATTCAAGGACTTGTTTTATTGAAAAAATACTACATTGTATTGAAATAATACTACATTTTAGTAACTGACACTAAGTATGTTCATTTAGAATAGACCTGTGACTGGTCAAATGGTGTCAATTGATCCCCTCCAATGACAACCCCATGTAAAAGTGATAGGTCTTATTCATAGAAAGTGTTTAAACTAGAACCGGTCTCTACCACCAAAGACCTATCACGGGACTACATCGGTGTCAGATCGATTCCCTCTAGGGAACAGTCTTTTCACCCGACATGAAATGTTATATTAAATCCAATTTTAGTTCCAAACTAATGCATTTTCTTCTCTTTGCACTCATTTTTCTACATAACTTCTTATTAAGAACTAACTTCTTACTTCCTAACACGCAACAACTCTTAGAATAACTTACCTAACAGAATTAAATGGGAATTCGCCTTTTTACACGCAAATAGAAAAATTCTTCACATCTGATTATGACTTCAGTGAAAAAATCCAAACGTATGTAGCTTCGCAAATCGAAATCATAAAAACGCAAAGCGGACTTAACCAATTTTTAAAAAGCGACGCAAATAGGACCGACGAATATCGGGACTCTAGCGTATATTTTTTGCAGTATCGATGGCATTCATATACAAAATTGTAGAATTCGAATTACTAATGCTTCTAATGAAAGCCACCTGGTTTGTGATGGGGGAAGAATTTTTTTTTTTTTTTGTTTAGTTTTCAATAATTTTTGTGTTTCTGTTTAGGCATGAAAACCCTACATGGGTTTTGCGGGATGCTTAGGCATGAAAACCCTACATGGTGTTACTAGCGAGTACGTTGACTCGTCGTTTTCTTCTTAACATCAACTGGCTGTTGAGTGATTTATTTTTTATTTCTTTTGCCATTCTAACTAGTGATTGCGAGCTGAATAGTGTATTTTCTTTTGCTAACCAAACGTGTTTAATTATACTTAAATTTAAAGTGGGTTTTTTTTTATTGTTTAACAATCTTCCCACTGCATAATAAAAAGTGTTTTGTAATTTTCTTTGCATTCCATACATAAAGTGTTTTATTTATTCGTGTTCTAACAGAGGTTTCAGTGTGTGTTTAATTTTGAATAAAAGAAGCAAAAAAAAAGTGAAACGCCAGAAGTTGCCAACGGGAACAGGCCGCAACAAAGATCCTCAAGTGCCGAGGAAATCATCTCGTCGTTTCAATTGACATCAAGTGGCAAAACCGTGGAGGTTTCTTTTGTTACCATTTAGGCCACCAACCATCCTTAACGCTTTGTGCAAAACGAACCAAATTGAGTAGGCCGAACGTGCGGAAAACCTAGTGTCCTTAATCCCAGAGTCAACCCTAGGCATTGGAATATCAACACCATCACACACACATCGGTAAGTCCACCCAATTGTATTTTTACCACCCATCAAATACTTTACCCCCGTGTACCCAAACATTTTGGTCCTTCGAACCGGATCCGGGTCATCCATAACCCGGAAAACCCCCTTTAAATATATTTTTTAACCCCCGCAATCCCGTGTGCAAAGCCATGTGTGTATACTTACCTCCATAAGTATACATACGTACATACCTAATAACCCCCCCCTCGCAATACCCGGTCCAAATCAATGTGTGTATACTTACCTCCATAAGTATACATACGTACATACATAATAACCCCCCTCGCGGCATAACGTGCTAACTTGTATTTTTTGTATTTTAACGGTCCCATTAAAATACAAAAATACAAAATTCGAATATATTTTTTCCCCCCCGCAACATACCTATCATGTGTCATCTCATTTTTTTCCCCAAAATCATACGATAAACCTAACGGTCCCCCGAAAGTAAAAAAAAAAAAAAAAAATCATATGAAAAAACTTGTACTTATTTCATAAGCCAAAATAATATGAAATAATTACATACATCCTTACATACAATTTTACATTTACTCTCATAAAGCAAAAACCACCACCAAAATTACCACATACATACATACATACATACAAATAAAAAAAAAAAACATACCTACTCAAAATTAGCAACAGTCGGGCTAGTTGCAAAAAAAAAAAAAAAAAAAAAAAAAAAAAAATTACAAAACCAGTTTGTACCGTAACGAACAAACTAACAAAATCTGCAATCAATTACCATCCCCCCGCAGCTATTTAACATTGTCAACTTCAAAAGCATCAACACTTCAAGTTGATGAACAGAAAAACCACAAAAAAAAGAAAGAAAAAGAAGACACAAATAAGAGAACAAAAAAAAGTCAAAATTGCATTGCGTTTTGCTGTCTGATATTCAAGGTTAATATCAGTCGGCATCTCTTGTTTTTTTTGATAATCGTCAACTGCACTAATTCCCTCTTTGCTATTACCTTTGTGTGTATGTATGTCATCACATAACTTACGCAGTCGATCAACTCGTTGGTTTATTTGATGAGAGAACAAAAATCAAAGAACCAGACGAGTAAATGTATGTATGTACGGTGTAACATAAGTAAATAAAAATAACTAGGTCACTGAACCAAATTGATTTGTATATAAGACATTATATACTAACAGCTGATTGCGAGGGCAGCGCGAAAAGGCATTGGAAATATAATAGAATTATTATTATATTACCTATTAATATCTACTATTTTGAATAAATAATTATCATTATAAAATCAAGTGAACGTATGAAAATTCACAAATAAATTGCAATAAATCCCATGATACATGACACATGATAGCCCTTTTGCTGCGAATAAATTACATATATACCCATATTATAAATTAATAATTTAAAATTCTTTAAATTTTTTATCAAAGAATTTTTCATCGGTCGCTTTTACGAAGCACCTTTGAAAAGTTCTTTAAATTTTATCCATTATTTTCATCGGTCGCTTTTACGAAGCGCCTTTGAAAATTTAATTTTTAAATTTTCTAAACTTTTTATGCAAACAATTTTCATAGGTCGCTCTAACGAAGCACCTCTGAAAATTTCTCTAAATTTTTTTCTCGATAATAAATTAACTATAAATTAATATCAAAAGTTTTAAATTTTTGCAAACAATTTTCATTGGTCGCTCTAACGAAGCACCTCTGAAAATTTATTTAAATTTTTTAACAATATATTATCCGAAAATTAATCATTAAAGTTTCTTTAAACTTTTTGCCAACAATTTTCATCGGTCGCTTTTACGAAGCACCTTTGAAAATTTCTTTAAATTTTTTTTTGTCTCAAACAATTTCCTTAAATTCGTTTTCAACTTATTTCATCGGTCGCCTTCACGAGGCACCTTTGAAAATTTCTTTAAAGTTTTCCCAATCATTTTCATTGGTCGCTTTTACGAAGCACCTCTGAAAATTTCTTTAAATTTTCTCAACTTATTTTCATCGGTCGCTTTAACGAAGCACCTTTGAAAATTTCTTAAAATTTTACCCAATAATTTTCATTGGTCGCTTTTACGAAGCACCTCTGAAAATTTCTTTAAATTTTCTCAACCTATTTTTTATAGGTCGCTTTTACGAAGCACCTCTAATAATTTATTTGAATTTTTTTCCCAATTATTTTCCTCGGTCGCCTTCACGAGGCACCTTTGAAAATTTCTTAAAATAAATTTACATTTTTTACCATATAATTTTCAGCGATCGCTTTTACGAAGCACCTCTGAAAAGTTCATTCAAATTTTCTGAAATATTTTCATCGGTCGCTTTTACGAGGCACCTTTGATAATTTCTTTCAAACTTCTTCAAATAATATTTACTGGTCGCTTTTACGAAGCACCATTAGAAATTTTGTGTACTTTAATCGAAAATTTTATTGTTGGCTTTTACGAAGCCCCCTTGAAAATTTACTTAAATTTTTTATTAATTGCGTTTTAATTTTCAATAATTTTACGGGTTGCTTCTACGAGGCACCATCGAAAATTTCCCTAAATTTTTTCAAATAAATTTTTAAATTTTTAAAATCGTATAGTCACTTAACAAAAAATGGCATCGGTAAAAAATGTCATACGGTATTCTGATCGTGTGGTCGAATTTAAAACCTACTTTGACGGTTTAAAAGTAGAGTCGCACACGCGACACACCCTCGAGGCCCACGAAAAACAAATCGATCGCCTCTGGTCAAGTTTCGAGTCATCTTACGAAGATGTGATGGACAACTATGAAGTTATTAAAGAAGAGATCGATCTAGAAACCCTAAAGGGACGGTTTTACTCTACATTCGGCAGCCACACAGCTGTGGTTGCAAAGATACACGAACTCCGTGAGGCTCTTCAAGCCAACGCTCAAACCGCCTCCCCCTCGAGTGGTAGCGCACGCGATATGACCCCACATATTTCTTTACCCCCATGTGATACCGAAATCTTTCATGGTGACTATAAATCGTGGCCAACTTTCCGTGATATGTTCACGGCCCTTTATCGCAATAATAAGCGTCTGTCACCAGTAGAAAAAATGTGCCATCTGGTCAAGAAAACTCAGGGTGAAGCGCGAGAGCTTTTGAAAACATGCCCGATGACCAATGATGGCTTTAATATGGCCTGGCAGAATTTAGTTCATCGCTATGAAAATAAGCGAATACTAGTGAACGCCCAACTTAAGTCGCTTTTCAACATAAAGCCCATATCAAAGGAAACTGGTTCCGATCTCAGACGTTTACAACGCACTATTAATGATTGTATTACCAACCTTCGTTTGTTAAATATCGAAGTCGACAATTGGGATGTCATATTTGTATATATTTGCTCAACGTGTCTACCCGAGACCACACTGAGCTTATGGGAACAATCTTTGCCGCGTACCACTGATTTGCCAACGTGGAAAGCCTTAGATGATTTCTTATCATCAAGGTTTCAAACTTTAGAATCGGTCGCGGATATTAGATCCACGTTTTCAAACTCGCATGCCCCAAAACCTTCAAAATCTTCATCCCAAGGGCCCAAAGTGAAAAGCTATCAGACCAACATTGCCCCTGACAACAAGGGTAAATGTGCGCTGTGCTCCGAATTTCACCCGCTTCGATGTTGCGCCGTATTTCTGGCCATGTCTGTTGCAGACAGATACACAACGGTGAAAAAACAAAATAAGTGCACTAACTGCCTGGGAACATCCCACGGGGCTAAGAATTGCCAAAGTAAATACAGCTGCAAGGTATGTAAGGGAAAGCACCATTCGCTGCTTCATCGCGTAGACGGGAAGAAAACCCCGAATAATAACAATAACGTTAAAAGTACCCCCGTTCATCAAAATAACAACCCCCTTCCCGCTTTAGACGTGACCCCTTCTACTTCGTCCCAAGCAGCAAATAGAACGCTGCAATCGTTTTCAACTCAACTTGAACCCACCACACAGTCTGTCATACTCGGTACAGCGTTAGTCGACGTTTATAATAACGACCTCAAGTGTACGGTTCGCGCGCTAATAGACTCCGCCTCGGAGGCGACATTTATTTCGAAAAAATTGCAAAGGCATCTTGGTCTTTATACTCGGGCATCAGCAGCCCAAGTCCACGGGTTAAGTGACTCCGTCACTGCAACTTCCACCCAAAGCTGCCACGTCAAAATCGGATCTCCGGTTGACAAATCGTTTGAAGTTTCTTCGGATGCCTTAATAATAAATAAGCTTACCGGTCACCTTCCCTACTACCCCTCATCGGCATTAAAAGATAGCGATTTCTCCAATTTGCGATTGGCTGACACTTATCGCCACAGTTGTCGCGAAATAGATTTGCTACTTGGGGCAGATGTTTACCCAAAAATTATTCTGGACGGTCTACAAAGAGACACGCAGCAATCCTTGCTTGCCCAAAATACAGTTTTCGGGTGGATTATTACGGGAAAGGTACCCGCACACCCGTGCGGAAAGGCAGTTTTATCATTTTTTAGCTCCATAGAATTGAATAATCAACTTCAGCGGTTTTGGGAGCTAGAGGATATCCCGAGGAGGAAAACGTCCTCCCCGGAGGACACATACTGCGAAAACTTGTACACATCCACTACTTTCCGAAATAAAGAAGGTCGATACGTCGTGTCACTCCCCTTTAGAAAAGATTACCCCGAGAAATTAAATGTTGGCCCCTCTCGAAAAATTGCTTTCTCCCAGTTTCTACGAAACGAGGCGAGATTAGTCAAAAACCCCCAACTGAAAACTGAATATGATCAGGTAATAAAAGAGTATTCTACTCTAGGTCAAATGACCGAAGTAACCCCCATAAATGGTGACTGCGGCACTTATTATTTGCCCCACCATGCTGTCTTAAAACCCGACAGCACCACAACAAAATTGCGCGTGGTATTTAATGCCTCCAGCCCCTCATCCAATGGCACAAGCCTTAATGACCTACTTCATCCTGGCCCAGTTTTGCAGTCAGATTTAATGATTTTGCTTTTAAGATGGAGATTTTTCCGCTACGTGTTTAACGCGGACATTGAGAAAATGTACCGCCAAATCTTGGTGCACCCCAAGCACACCCCCTTTCAAAGAATTTTACATCGTGATACTCCGAATGAGTTAATCCACGACTTTGAGTTGAACACAGTCACCTTCGGTGTAAACTGTGCGCCCTATCTAGCCATAAGAACGTTGCTAGAACTCGCAAAAGAAAGCGAATCCACTTCCCCTCAAGCATGCGAAATCTTGCGAAATCACATGTATGTTGATGATGTCCTTTCGGGTGCCCATACCATATCGTCGGCAATAAAATTTCGCGATGAGCTAATAGCAGTTCTCAACACAGCGGGTTTTACGCTACGAAAATGGACGTCTAATAACGAAATGTTGCTGCAAGGTCTGCCTTCAACACATTTGCTAGGGGAAGAATTCCTTCAACTGTCTGAGTCCAGTATTACGAAAACTTTAGGGCTCAGGTGGAATGCTGGTAACGACCAATTTTATTTCAAACTCAAAGCTAAACCGAATCGTGAGTCAACTACCAAAAGATGTGTGCTTTCTGAAATTGCCAAGTTATTCGACCCAGCTGGATGGCTATCTCCCAAGATTATCGTGGCAAAAATAATTATGCAGCAAATATGGAAAGATGGCACTGATTGGGACGAAGATTTGAACCCCCTTACTATGAACAAATGGCGTGAATTTCTCGATGACTACAGCAAAATTGAAGAAGTCAAAATTCCCCGGTTCATAGATTACGATCCTTCCTACAAAGTCGAGCTGCACGGTTTCTGCGACGCGTCGGAAAAGGCGTACGCAGCCGCAATTTATATTCGCTCTGAAAACGAGGGTTTTGTCACGAGCCACCTTTTGGCAGCAAAATCGAAAGTTGCCCCCGTTAAATTTGTTTCGCTACCACGTAAGGAATTATGTGGAGCAGAATTGCTGGCGAATATGATCGATTCTATTCAAGCGCAGCTCAATTTCAAAGACTATAAACTTTTCTTGTGGACAGATTCCACCATCGTGTTGGCGTGGTTGAGAAAACCGGCTCATAAGTGGAAAACGTTCGTCGAAAATCGAGTTTCGTCTATAATCGAAAAGGTAGGAAAGGATTCGTGGTCTCATGTCGAATCAAAAAGTAACCCCGCTGACTTAGCATCCCGTGGCATTACCGTACGTGACTTATCATCTAGTGAGTTGTGGTGGCGTGGGCCTGCCTGGCTAAGACGCCCCCATTCAGACTGGCCATCTCGCGACAAGGAGTTTGACACGGAAGAGGAAATTAGAACAATTCGTGCACATACAACCTTAATAACGCAAGACGACATTCTTGAGAACTTTTCAGACCTACCTCGAGCGTTAAGAGTAATAGGTTATATTTTTCGATTTTATAAACGCACAAGAGCCAAGTTGACAGCGGGAGAGATGAGTCGCAAAGAGCTGTCGGCCAAGGAAATAATTTCCGTAAAAAACTGTCTAATAGTCGCCTGTCAAAAATCGCACTTTAGCGAAGAATACTCATATTTATCTGACAGAAAACCATTGTCCCGAAAAAGCTCGCTTTTAACCTTTAACCCCTTTCTCGATTCCAACGGAATTATGCGGATAAATGGTCGTTTAGCGGACTCCCCTACCTTGCGCTATGACGAACGTTACCCCATTTTATTGCCTTACCATGCGCGCTTCACCAGATTGTTTCTCACGTATTTACACAAACACACCCTACATGGTCAAAATGCGCTTTTACATCGCTTGACGAGATTACGGTACTACGTCCCTAAACTCAAAATGTTGATAAAAACTATTCTATCCCAATGCGTAATATGCGTGAGACATAAACGCCAAAGTGGTCAACAGATCATGGCTGCTTTACCCCCCGAACGTGCAAGTTTATCACGCCCCTTTTGTCACACCGGCGTCGACTTCGCGGGACACTTTGACATAAAATCTTATGCGGGGCGTGGCTGTAGAGTCACTAAAGGATACGTGCTCGTCTTCGTATGCTTTTCAACAAAAGCGATTCATCTCGAAGCTACCGGCGATATATCCACCCAAGCCTTTCTAGCCGCCTTTGCTCGCTTCTTTTCGCGACGAGGCACCCCCCACGATATGTATTCCGACAATGGCACCGCCTTTGTAGGCGCTGCTAACGTCCTCCATGGCGATCAACAACAATTCTTGTCCAAAATACAAAAAGGTCTTCTCTCTCAGGATGGTTTTACTCCCGTTGACTGGCACTTCATCCCCCCCGGCGCCCCCCATATGGGTGGTCTCTGGGAGGCAGGAGTCAAAAGTTTCAAGGCCCATTTCAAGAAGCTGTGCCATAGTCAGAGTTTTACTTATGAAGAATTCAGCACAATGCTAGCACGAATTGAGGCGTGCTTAAATTCAAGACCTTTAAGCCCCATGAATGAGGACCCCAAGGACTTATGCGCCCTGACACCAGGCCATTTCCTCGTCGGAACCCCACTACTATCTCCCCCCGAACCTGACTTGTCCAGCCATTCCCTCACCTACGTGAATCGTTGGCAAAAGCTAAAAATTCTTCACCATCACTTGGCACGTAGATGGAAAGAAGAATATCTAACCGAACTTCACAAGCGAAATAAATGGAAACACCCTCAGCGAGACTTTGTTATCGGCGATCTTGTAGTTGTCCGGCAAGACAACTTACCCCCGACTCAATGGCGTCTCGGTCGCATTGAAAAAATCTTTACTGGCCCCGATAGTCGAGTTAGAGTTTCTGACATCCGCACTGCTAACGGCATCATAACCCGCCCGATTGTAAAACTTGTGCTACTGCCACTCCCGTCAAAGACATGACAATTAATTTTCCCCCCTTACTTTCTCCTCATTACAGTTATTATGCATCACCGCAGCCGCGAAGTTTCTCCCATCGAAGAGCGGGACAAACGGGTGAAACCACGTTCTAAAAACCCAGACTGCCGTCTATGCCGTAAGAGCCATCCCCTGCGAAAGTGCAGCAAATTTTTGCGAATGACCGTCACTACCAGAAAGGACATCGTTAAGCGTCACCAGTACTGCCGAAACTGCCTCGCCCACTCCCATTGTCTTAAAAACTGTCGCAGCAGTGAACGCTGCCATGACTGCAATGGGCAACACCACACTCTCCTTCATCAGCCTGAAATCACCAGAGCAAACGAGCAATTGAGTCGAGCAGATGACACCACCGTGGTCCCTACAGTAGTACTACAAATTCGGTTAGACAATGAGTGGAGCAAGGTCCGCGGCCTTCTAAATCCGTGCGCAACTACGAGTTCCATCGCACCATTTATTGTTGAGCGGTATCACCTGCCGTTTGAGCGTTTTAATGCGGACAAATGGTGTCAATTGACGTTTCGGACCCGTTTTGAAGAAGAACACGGGACATTTACCGTAAGAGCTAAAGTCTCCAGCGAGTTGCCCCAAAAGCTACCAGCTAAACATCTCGACCGTAGCGTCGCAGACGCTTATCGTAACCTTAGGCTGGCTGATCCAGATTTCTTTGAGAGCAACTCCATAAACTTCGTCCTGGGAGCAGATATCTACCCACGCATCATACGCAGCGGAATACAACTAGCATCAATTGGCTCTCCAATCGCACAAGACACTGTACTAGGCTGGGTCATCATCGGGAAATTTGGAGTTTAAAAAAGCAACATTTTTACATTTTACACATCTACATACTGGCATCTTCATTAATGAAATTATCGTAATTGTACTACTCATGAATTATACTTGCACTTATTTTTTATATTTACCCCATTACTATTTTATTATTGAATTATATTCATATGAATTATTGTATATTTTGATATTAGAACTCAACTGCTTGTCCGGTGTTAAGAATTATACCTAAAAATGAACCCAACCTCATTGTTATCTTAGGATATAACAAGGGGGGCGGGATGTTTAGGCATGAAAACCCTACATGGGTTTTGCGGGATGCTTAGGCATGAAAACCCTACATGGTGTTACTAGCGAGTACGTTGACTCGTCGTTTTCTTCTTAACATCAACTGGCTGTTGAGTGATTTATTTTTTATTTCTTTTGCCATTCTAACTAGTGATTGCGAGCTGAATAGTGTATTTTCTTTTGCTAACCAAACGTGTTTAATTATACTTAAATTTAAAGTGGGTTTTTTTTTATTGTTTAACAATCTTCCCACTGCATAATAAAAAGTGTTTTGTAATTTTCTTTGCATTCCATACATAAAGTGTTTTATTTATTCGTGTTCTAACAGAGGTTTCAGTGTGTGTTTAATTTTGAATAAAAGAAGCAAAAAAAAAGTGAAACGCCAGAAGTTGCCAACGGGAACAGGCCGCAACAAAGATCCTCAAGTGCCGAGGAAATCATCTCGTCGTTTCAATTGACATCAAGTGGCAAAACCGTGGAGGTTTCTTTTGTTACCATTTAGGCCACCAACCATCCTTAACGCTTTGTGCAAAACGAACCAAATTGAGTAGGCCGAACGTGCGGAAAACCTAGTGTCCTTAATCCCAGAGTCAACCCTAGGCATTGGAATATCAACACCATCACACACACATCGGTAAGTCCACCCAATTGTATTTTTACCACCCATCAAATACTTTACCCCCGTGTACCCAAACAGTTTCGAAAAATGTATTTTTACGTTTTCGACTGTTCCCAATATAAATGATGAAACAGAACTGGGGCTGAACGTTGTTTTTCATACAGTTTGACATAAAATTATGCCAGAGAATGCGGTCGAGAAAATAGAATCAATTTTATTTTGAGGACGTTTTTTCTAATGCTCTCACATATAGACACTTATTCTCTTAACAATGCTACCATACTTTCATTCAATTTCATACATTTTGTAAACAAAGAAAAATAAGAACAAAAGAAAAAGAAAGAAATGAGAGAGAATTTGAAGTTACTGCCGACGTTTTAATTATGGGCTTTAGAATTTTTTCTTGAAGTTGAAGACTCAATTCTGTTTCATCATTAATTGTTAATATTTCTTGTAAGTGTTTTATTGTTGCCAGAAAATCGTCGTAACACTATTACTTTTAGTACAAAAATTGTCAATCGTCATTTTACTGTATTTTCTCAAAAAAATCGTCAAAATGACGAAAAATCGTCACATCTAACAACCCTGGCTGTACTTTAAATTTAAAATCTTATTACAATTAAATGAAAATTCCTAATTACCTAGTTATTCTTTGAACTTTTTCTCCACCACTCCCTCTCACCAGTTGACACTTAAAACACTTTAAACAGAATACCAAAGAAGAGATAATCATAACGAGCAGACAATAAAAAGCACGCGACAACTTTAAGTTGCCATCAGTGTTGCCGGAATACAAAGTCAATTTTAGGGCCCAATTTCTCTACTCCGCCCACATTTTTTCAGATGTTGTGTATTGATATACTAGATGCTTGTACCTAATTTGGAAACTTGGCCTGCCGTTCTCCAAATAAACATCGAATAATTAAAAAAACAACAACAAGGAATTTTATCGTGGGTTTTTGCTCATATCTCAGCCAGTTTTGCACCGATCTGTCGTTATTTCAATAGAAAACTTTTACGAAGTATATAAGTATATATGTGATTTAAATGTAAAACAACGTAAGCCCATAGTACACGGAATGTAAAAAGCCGCATTTGTATGTGGTTCTGACGTAATTTTGTCGTCATCACACATCACGAACTTGCTATTGTGGCTTTGTAGTGACGTCAAAATTACGTCAGAACCACATGCGCATGAAGCTTTTTACATTCCGTGTACTGCAGGCTTTAGTCCACCAGGGCAGATGGTCATCGTAAAATTTATAAGATATATATACTTTATAAGGTCTATTATCAATATTGTAGAAATTACAAACGGAATGAAAAATTTATATATACCCTTTTCTCCTGTTGCTTAAGCAAATGGAATTGTCGATAACTTTTTTATTTATGAGATAACTTTTCGCAAAATTTCGTATGTAATGTACAAGATTTTGTTTCGAATATTGGTATTTGGATGGGGGATATTTCTTGGCTTGTTATCATACATTCTTTCCTTCAAATATCCCCAAAGAAAACTTTCAGCAGCTGTTAAAAACGGTAAACTTGGAATCCAGTTGAAAACGATTGTGCCCATAATAATGTGTCTACCGAATATGTCCCTTGACATTGTGGCATCTTTAGTATGTGGTATTAAAACCACAAGGTTGGATGATTTTCCAAAGCTTACCTAAAAAAATTTTCGAACATCATACGATATGCATCACCATCATTAAAAAAAATTGTTTGCAAGAAAAAATTTATTCCTCATGGAAATTTTTGTCAATTTCAATTTACTAAAAATACCTTTCTAAATGAAGAGTTGAAAAATGGCAGAATTCAGGTACGCTGAATCCAATGGTGCTCATCGTTTTTTTAAGATTAGCTCTTGTTTTCGAGATATACCGTTATTTCGAAAATGGAGGAGGTTGCACAACATATATTCGGGTAACTCAAAGACGGTTCAGTTTATTAAAATAACTAAAAAAAACCTAAATTCCGCAATAAAATTTACTTTAAGAAAAGTAAAACTGTTTTTTAATATGACAGTCGTTTTAGAAACATAATTTATTTTTCGGAAAAAAAATAATTTTATTATCAAAATTTCGAAATTTTTGTTTTTTAAAAATTTACAAAAATTGGAAAATGCAGCTAGGCTTCTAATTTTTTGCAGAAATATAAAAACCGAAGCTGCAAACAAAACAAGCCATAAATGATTAACCCTCCGATGAGTGACAGTTCTGAGCTTCACGGCCGTGTGAAAAGGTCCCTACGGACCTTTTTTGTAAATCATGTTTTTTTCATATAAAAAATTTTTTTTTTGATTTTGTTTTTGTTTTTATTGTTTATAACTAAATTCTACATACAAAAATAATTTTTTCAATTTTTTTAGGCACAATATTCTAATTGTTGTAGTAGGGTTGTAATGGCCGAAGTAGCAGTAATTTCAGTTTGAAAAGGCAAAAAGATCCTTTGGGACCTTCTCACTCATCGGAGGGTTCAAATCCGTTTATCTTATTCACAAAAGTTGACAATTTTTAATTAATTTAAGAATTTCATAAAACATAAGAAGTGGAGATAAGGGGAAAGTATGTCTCGAGAAAATGTTAAAGACAAAAAACTAAATGAGGTCGGTCATACATTTCATCCCACTAGGGGCAACTCCTGGACATTTATGGGACTTTTTCTACAATATATCTCTAGACTGCATTGAACATTTTGTATGTTTTAGTAAATTCAATAAACTGAACCGATTTTGAGTTACGCGAATATATGTTGTGCAACCTCCTCCATTTTTGAAAAAACGGTATATCTCGATAACAACAGCTAACCTAAAAAAAAACGGAGGGACACCACTGGATTCAGCGTACCCGAATTCTGCTAAAACGCCATGTGCACAGCTTGTCTAAAAAAATGTGTCGATTTCAAGCACAGTGTTATTAAAGTTTTTTAGTAAGAAAATAGGGGCTCATCAAGACAGTTTTTTTATCTCAAAAACTTTTGACCAAAAGTTTTCAACATCCAAATTGTCAAAACATAAAAAGAATATACAAATGTTTGGTTGTAAATTTTCGGAGTGAAATAATATTCAAATGATTTGAATTTACTTGTTTATGATACAGGGTTGAGGCAAAGTTACACAATAATATCTAGAACCAAAAAAAGTCCAAGAAAAATTTGTTCCCCATTTTTGAACAATAACACAGAAATCGGCAACGTTGGTTGTCTTAAAATATGAAATTTTAATTTGTACATTTTCTTTTTATTGCAAAATGTGCACACAACCTGACACACAACGGTTACAATATACAGTCAAAGGCTAAAGTTTAGAAACATACCTTAAATTTGGAGCATAAGAAAAATAGAAAGTTTTATTTCTCTTCCGTGATAAAAAAAAATTAAAAAATGAAATACTGACTTAATTTAATACATAACGGATATTAAAAAATAAAAACTAAAAAAAAAACAAGAGGACAAATGTTTCAATAAATACTGAATTATTAAAAAAATAATATTTCTTAAATAACAAAATGCAGTACTTTTGTACTTCGTTAAACCTCCATGACTTTCTATGACAGCTTGCAAGCGTCGTGATATTAACAACACCATATTTCTCGTTTCGGAAGTCGTTATTGCTCACCAGACCTTTTGAAAAGCACGTTTTGCGATTCCATGCTAATAATTTCTTTAATTTTCATTGTGTCCCAAAATTGTTCTTTGGGATTAATGTTAGGGGATTTGGAAGGGCTATGGAGCTGCGGTGGAGAGAAATAAAACTGCATACTAACAATTTTAGTTTTCCTTAAACTCCAATTATGGGAGTGTATTTAAACTAAAGTCTCTGACTGTACATACATATATTTTATAAAATAGATTCACTTTTGCATTAAATTTTTATACTATTTTAAGTGTTGCAATATAATCACTTAATTCATTGAGAAAAATAAAAATGCCACCTATAAAAATAATAAGGTCTTGTGGTGTGTTTTGTAATTAAACTGAAAACAACTGAGTAAAAATGAAGAGTCACTGTTATATCTAGACAGTAATTAAAAGCAGGGTTGCCTATGAAAGGTTATTATTTGCTTATGCTAAGGGAAATGATTAGTTCAGAATTTTTTCCGAATTGCAGATAAGGTAAATAGTTTAAATTAAAATATTTCATAAAATCTAGTCTTGAAATGTTTTACAAGACATATACGGGCATTTGTAGGGAAAAGTCCACTTTTTGTAAAGTAACGCCAACAAGCAAATAAGCTTGTAGTTTAAGCCCATGTTGTCAAATGTTTCCCATTTTTGTAACTTAATGTAAATCTAGTTGCGCTTAACACCAAAAAATATAAATTAATACACATAAAACTTTTTGAGAAACAGTTCTAATTGCGTTACACAAAGTATACTTTTCGCTGGAAGTGCCCATATATAGACAATAATTTATTGTAAAAAAGTCTCTTTTGGAATTTCATGCGGACTTCAGACAATCGCCGTTCGAATGATGTTGTCATCATTCGTATGCCCAGTCCAATTCCAATTACGTCCTCGAATTTTTAATTTTTATAGGCAGTTAGAACGTTGTTGCCCAAAATGTTGCGTTTTATATAGTGTTAAGCCAGAATACGTGCAAGATTTATTTATTGATTCAAGCATTGTAACACAAAGCTTTCAAGGCCAAAAATAAAATATACTCAGGTATGTGATAAAATCGATTTTGAAAACAAAACGATTTGAAAACGATAATAAATGCGTTGTCGACCTATACAAAATACTGTGATATAATTTATAAATTATGTAAACTGACGAAAAAGATTATTGTAAGTTAATTGGTCAAAAATTAAGATTATAATTATTGTTATTATTGACTAATTTTTATTTTGTATTTTTAAAATGTTGCCAGATTTTAATAAAAACTCAATCCCTGAAGAAGTTGGAAAGAATACCACAGAAACGTCGGATTTTATTGAGAATGAAATAAATAATCTTTTATTTATATTTAATTAATGGCCTTGAAAGCCTGCATATATGAAACTATATAAGCTATTAAGATAATAAACGATCGTTGCAAACGATCGTTTTTCTTCTCGTACCTGATTACATTGGTTTGACCTACCGACCATTTTTAAAAGTATTGAGTTAGGTAAGCATTAATTTTGCTCCATATCAACTATTTTAAAGTTTATTAAGTATTGCTTTGCTCTACACGCCACTGTTTGGCAATTGCTGCAAATTTCTCATACAAACATGTACAAAATAAATTTCAGTCGTGCTTCGCTTTACTGCCTTACGAAGAAAAAGAGTAAAAGCAAAGTAATATGTCAACAATACACAGTGGAAAGTAAACGTATTCAGCACAAAAATCTACTTATTAGAAATAAATTTAGAAAAGTGGCGTATGCGGCACAAACAATTATTGTCGCTTTCAATAATATACTTTAACTTCTTAGTTCGTTCTTTACCATCCACAAATATTTTAATTTTTCTTTTCAAAAGATTTTGTTATTCGTGCTTAATTCCCAGTTTTTATTATTGATAAAAACACTTGAAATTTATTGTTGATGGGATAAGCTATTCCTATGCGCATTTCACTGGTTGCTTAGGCCAGATCATCAGGAAACTTCATCCATAAAGATTTTGGAAAAACTAAAGATATTAAACCAAATAAAACTGTTAAGCGTATAAGACTTATAGCAACAGTTCTACTTGTAACAATATCAAAGTTTTAACAAAACACATCAACAAGTTAATTTTTCTCCAAAACATATGCCAGAAGCAGTGCTAAAAACTAGTGCTGGGATACTTCCGATATTTTCTACTATCGATATTTATCGATAGCTCAGATTTCACTATCAATACTATCGACTGAATGTTTGTACTTGAGTAGGAAAACTTTAACTAATTTATCATCAGGCTACACTGAAAGAAAAATGCTTCATATATTTAATGAATCGTTTTCATAAAAAAAATTTCACTGGTTAAATGAAAATTTTCATTGTCCAAATGGAATTTCGTAGTTATAATGAAGTATTTTCGTTAAAATCGATTCATTGGATTTCGTAATTACGTTAAAAATTTTCATTGGATAAATTGGGAACATAAAAAACAATATACAAACATAACTATATTCATAAATTAATACAAAATTATAGTTTCCTTAAAAATATGTTTAATTCTTAATTAAAAAATGTAAGATAAAATTATTTCATACATCTATTTCAAATAACTCTATAGTCTCAATAATTAAAAGTACAAAAATATTTCGAAAAAACATGCCTTCATAAATTTAAAATTTCATTATGACAATGAAAAATGTCATTATAGTAATGAAACAAAAACTTTCAATCCATAAATACGTATGTTTTTGTTACTTTTTTGAAAGTATTCTTCCAATGAATAACATTCATAGATCATATGTAAGGTTTCATTAAATACATTTTAATGAAACAGGTTTCATTGATATAACGAAGCGCTGCATAGGTTCCTTTTTAATGCAATTTTTCATGGGATTAATGTCAAAATTCATTGGTATTCTGAAGAAAATTCTTTCAGTGTATAGTTCGTTGTTTTCATCACTTTATTGAAAGTATATAATCTTATATTTTTTAAGTATGTAAGAGTTGTAAGACTTGTATGTATGTACACACTTTATTTTAGATGACAGTTTTTGAAAAATTGTGCTGGTGTCAGTTAAAAACTATTTTTTTCTAGTATTAAATTTTTATAACAATTAAAACCATGATACAAATACAGAAGGTAGTTCCACTCTCTCTTTTTGTCGCCATATTAACGTTCTGACGTTTATTGGAATTATGAAAATGTGAGCTACCACATTTTATTAAATAATCCCATTTTTCTGTCTTTGTTTTGTTTTTTATTTGAAGTTTAAAAAAATTTAATATAAATTAGATAGAATTGAAAACAATTTATATTAAAATGTTTTAAAACTAATTTTGTAAATTTTGAAAGCAAGAAATTAAATAAAATACGTATATTTAAAAGTTAAAAAGAAGAAAATTGTTTTTAAAAATGTTGGGAAGTTTTGGAGGATTTAATACGAAGGAGTTTGTGCTGATGTGTCCAACACATATTGGTTCTAGGCCCAGTTTTAGTATACCGATTAACTTATAATCACTTTCTGAATCAATCTAACGATGTCCGTTCGTCCGACTGGCTGACTGTCAACGCACACTGTGTGCGAAAAGTTGTTACGTACAAAGAACGCAATTTTGAAGATATTTATACATATGAAATTTGTTGTATATGTAAGTTCTTATTGTCACAAGGAAGAACGTTTTTATACCCACGCCACATTTGCGGAAAGGGTATTATGCATTTGTGATAATGTTTGTAACACTTAAAATACTTAAACTTTTAAGTACACCGGCTGACTAGTACAGGTCGCAATATTAGAGATAATTTATAGAAATTTATCACATAGGTTCTAATTTTACATAGCCACCCCACACGCTTCATTCTGGATATGGTCTTTGTGCCCATTAAGCATCTTATTATGTTGGTATTAAGATTAAATTTGGTTTAAACTAATTTTATTGCAATCAAAACTATTTTACCAAATTTTATTGAAATTGGTCAATATTTTACCACAGCTTCCATACAAATTCTACTGCCGAAAAAAGTTTTTAATACCATAACTTCCTTGTTAATGTTAATATTTACATAAAAATTGTGCGGATGGGTCCAAAATTATAGGTCCCATATAAACGCTCTTCTTAAAATTACTTAAAGAAAAAGTCTTATATAGACAAAGATATCTAAATAATATGCGGCACAAAGAACTTTTTTATGAATACTAAGCTCAATTGCATAATTTTTTTCTTGCTAAAATTTGTTCTTATATTCTGGGATGGAGGGTATCATATGGTTGGGCTTGACCGACTTTACTTTCTTGTTTGCTTAAGATTTATTTTTAATTTCTTAATTGCTCGCTGAACAACATGAATTTTAAAATCTTTGGGGAGAAATTAAGTTATTAAATGATATGGAATATGATGGCCTCGAAAATTTTATAAACGTTTTATCTAAAGGCGTGCTTAACAAACCAAGCAACGATTTTTTTGATTAAACTTGAACTACTAAATACAATATTTGCTTAATCAAAAAATTATTATGTAATTCAAATGAAGTGTTAGATAAAAATGTTATGAACACGTTCTTTTTGGGTAGAATCTTTTTTAAGAATACGTTTTTTAAAAACCTAAACCAATCTTAAAATGTTTGTTCAAATAAAAAGATAATAATATTGTAACTTAATTCTTGTTTATAAATTTAAATTTTTTAAATAAAGATTAATAGACCATAAAAATAATGTGTTTTTAATTTTCGCGAAAGCAAATTAAAATGCTTAAATATCACATTTAAGCTGTTAATCCAAATTACACATTTATACTTATAATTTCCAAAGGGAATTTATTGTCTTTTGTATATGTGGCAACGTTTTTTTTAATGTTTTCAAAAAACAAAATTCAAATAATTTCGATAAACTTCAAAAAAATAACTGTGAGAGAGAAGTGGAACTACCTTGTGTATTTGTATCATGATTAAAACTACTTTCAAATACTGAATAAAAACAAAAGACATCAGCTATTTGATAAGAAATAGATTTTTTTATAAAAGACAAGCATGCCCACCTTATTTGGTTTCAGGCAGTTTTTTATGTTATTTAATATTTTATTGGCAGCTGAAAAGCCCTTCCTAAAGGAACCGAAGTAGCAGAGACTATAATATATTTTATTGTAACTTTAGATAATTTTCCAAATTGGTTTTAATTCTCCACCCAAAATCGGTCTACAGGACTTTTTCTCTAATGGTCGTTCATTGTATTGCTTTATAGGCTAAATACACTTCTCAAATGGTTGCCACGCAGGCGAATTCACTCGTGTAAGTGTGCTGGACGTAATGTTCGCCGTCTTATCTAAAGTTCTGGATTTTCCATCCAGCATCGTCGGTGTCACACATACACATAGAACCACATTTTTACTCATACTACCACAATGCTTGATGAGCATTTTGATACGCGTATTTGGGCCTTTATGGTGCTATTGCATTTGCATTTTTGTTTCAGAAACTTTCCACACCAATGTTTACCAAAAATTGTGAAAATTTGCAAATAAATTCATCTTTAAAACTTTTATTTTGAATTTTAAAAATGGCAAAGTTTAAAGTGTAAAAATGAATGAGTTTCTACATTAAGGCGTATTTATACAGGTGGTTTTCTGTGATTATAGCTGATGTTACATCGAGCTCTCTTTGCGATTATATCGTAAGCGACAAAAGCCAAATTTAACAGGAGAGGGTTTTTATTTAGTTTTACTTAAGTAGTGCAGCACTTTATATATGTTTTTAAGAGCATGCTGAGATTCAATTGATCATAGTTACTGTCGTTTACGATAGTTGTAATAGTGTCGCTTACGATATAATCAAAAAAAACGATCGACATGTTTTTATAGCTTTATTTTAATAATACAATCGATATTGATATTTTTGCTATCGATATTTTCGATAGTACTATCGATAGTTTCCCAGCACTGCTAAAAACAGGTGCAATTTTAAAAACGACTCAAAAACATAATAGGGAATACAAACACGATTTCATTAATTTAAAAAAAAGTTTTCACTTTTTTTAGCAAAAAACTGATATTAATTTTTGCTATTTTGTTTTTTTTTTTTATTTTTTTGTAAATTGTAAAAACGTTTAAACTTATTGAACAACATTAAAGCACACAACTTTCAAGAATCACCAAGAATGTATATAAAAAAAACAATTTGTATTTAAAAAAAATTAACGAAAGAAAGAAAATAAAAAAAAAAGAAGAGAAAGTGATAAAATAAATAAATGTCGATTCCCTTTTCTTATTTTTTAATGAACACAATTTTATGTGACATTTTACATGGACACAGACACGAGACATAAATGGAATTAACAGAAAATATCTTTAAGCGGATTTAGTAATTTTTTTTTTTTTAGTTATGTTTTTGAAATCTGTAGCTCGTTTCTGTATTTCTCGCATCGTAAAATTTCTTACATGAAGTGTGAAACAAAAAATTCCATCGTTTCTCGATTTATGAGATAAAAGTGTTTCTGTATTTGAATGCGAAAACAGACACAACAAATTCTGTTTATACTGGAATATTTCCAGTACTTAAGTGTCAAATAAAAGAGAAACGTCAACAAAAGAAATAAATATAATAAAAACAGGGCTGCCAGATTTGACGAGTTATCGTCATCATTTTTTGTTCCGATATTAACAAAGTGACGTTTTGATGATTTTTTCTAAAAAAGTGACGAAAGCAAAAACAAAATCAAAAATATTTTATAATTTTATTGTTACTTTCTATAGAAATTCATCTTGAATTTTTAAATTTCAAACACTTCTATTTTGTGGCGCTGAAAATTGAAAAAAAAAATAATTCATGTCTGTAGAAAGCAACAACAAATTTATAAAATATTTTTGATTTATTTTTGCTTTTAATTAAATTGTTGGCGTTGCGTTTTACACTATAAGCCCTTAGTCTTCGAAATAAGATAATTGTAAATATTTTTATATGTTTGTTTATTAGAAAAAAAGATATCTTTAGAAACAAGGCTGCTTACATTTTTATATTTATCCCTATTGTGAAAATTGTCCTCGAAATTGTTTGTTTCTTCCCTAAAAAATGTATCGGCAAAAGCAAAATTTCGAGGGAAAGTAATGGACCGACTTGGCTTATTTTGAACATTTAATACTTCTTATATACATATACAAAATATGATTGATATTTGATATTCTTATCTTATATGTACACTTTTGTGCCAAAACCATTATTCCGGCAAGAAAGAAATTTGTTTGTCTCCCAGTAAAAACTTTTTCAAAATGGATAGCTTCTTTCACTCGTTATTAAGTAGCTTTCTTCCATAAGAACTTCGATAACTACTTTTTTCTGGATGTATTAAGATAAAAAAATGACTTACTTTTGAATTTGTTCTTTTTGGCACAACCCTTGTAAAATTCATTAGTTTTTCAGTAGAATTGTATGTAGTGCTTTTATGTGTTTTTGATTACTTAACATATTATTTTGTAGGCGAAGATTTTACTGGGTCTTTAACCCGTTTATTTATGAACCGATTTTTTTAATTTTAACTACAAGGTATTCTACTAAGTCTATTACAGGTAAAAAAGAAAAAGATTATAGGAATAGGTAAATTAAAAATTTATATCTCAATTATTAAATAATAATTTTTAAATACCCATGAACTTTAACTATGTTTTTGTTTGATTATTTTTTAATAAAAGTAGAAACAAATTTGTTTAAAATTGATTTTAAATTGCACGATTTTTAAAACAAAAAAGACGATCTTTTAAATTTTTTTCTCAGGAAATTGACGATTTCGACACGAATTTATCTGGCAGCACTGATTAAAACCAAAACAAGAAAAGGCTAACAAAAATTTAAACTAACAAAATATAACAATTGTTTTTTGTTTATTTTCATCATATAAATTATGCATTTATCATTTATATTCCTTCTATTTTTTTATTTATTTAAAAAAAATAGTATATAAACATATTTTAAATTCAAAATATCTACATATTGTTTTTCTCGCCACCAATTTCAAATGTGACTTATTTTGACAGTTCTTGAAAAAAACTTTTCGCAAAATATTGTTATAGAAACACTTTTTCTCGCATCCTTCCAATAATTGCTGGAAAATTATTTAAATGACAGATAATTCTCGCAAAAAAAAAGATACAGAAACACTTGTGCGAGAAAAACCATTTTTTGTTTCATTTCACACTATTTTTGTTGCAATTCACACGTTTCATGCGAAGAGTTTTACGATGTGAGATATACAGAAACGGGCTACTGAAGTGCTTTAAATGAACGGCCTTTTCAACCACTCAGAATATTAAAGTTCGCAGAGCAAATTTCTAGAAAAGCTTTCAGTTTTTAAAAATTTTCAATACAAAATTTGATAACCAAGATTATCAGATATACAAAAATTCATAATGTTTTTTCAAGAGAAGCGCCACGCCCACTTCAGAGTTCCGCCCACATTTTATCGGATGTTGTGTATTGATAACCAAGAACTTTGGTCCTCGCCGTTCTCCAGATATACAGAAATTTATGATGTCTTTGTACGGGAGGTGCCACGCCCACATCTCCTATCTGGCCCATACTTTTAAAGGAATATTACTATCCCAGCTATGTGTACCAAATTTTACCGTTGTTTAGATATAAATAAATCTATTCCCACTTCTCCAATCCCGTCCACATTTTGTCAGATGTTGTCTAATGATAACCAAGATCCTTGTACTTTATTTGGAAATATTGGCTATTGCCGTTCTCTAGATATACAAAAATCTATTGTGTCTTACTGGTGGTGCCCCGCCCACTTCTCTACTCTCGTCCACATTTTTCGAATGTTATGCATTGATAAGGCTCTTGTTGTTCTCCAGATGAACATAAAAAAATTAAAAAAAAAAACAACAACAACAGCAAAGGACTTATTGGTAAAAATAGAAACAGTCGTCTTTTTTACTCACATCTCAGCCATTTGTAGACTTAATTTCAATGGCAAACGATTCCGGACTTTATGTGATATAAATATGGGTCTTACAAGTCACCATAATTTCTGGGGATTTTGGAAACCCCATTTCAACGGACACACGGGCATCGTTAAATCAACTTCGCTCCTCATGAGGACCCAGAATACATGATATATTCTTAATTGGGTCTAAGATTAATATTGTAGAAATTGGAAATGGAATGACAAACTTATATTCACCTCTTTACCTTCGGTGAAGGGTTCAACAACAAGAAGGATTTTTGAGCACAATAAGAGGCAGTCGTGGTGCTTTCTCATATCGCAGCCATTTATTGACCGATGTGACTGAATTTCAATAGAAAAATTTTAATGAGCATAGCTTACATAAATATACAGTATTGTTCGAAACCTAAGCAACTTTTCGTTACATTATAATAAAAGTCTTACATTTAATTTTTAAGTAGATTTAATAAAACTAACACAGTTAATTTTTATTATATTATGCAACTACTATCTAACAGTTACTACAAAAATTTAATTTTATTCCCTTGCAAGAAATAAACAAGTAAAAATTAACTCAACTCTTTGAACAACTGTTCGAAACTAAAGCAACTTTCAGTACTTCGTATAATAGCCTTTCTCTCTTATGACATCCGCACATCGTTTGAGATAGAATCAATAAGATTTGTTGAAATTGTTGATGACATTGATTCCCACACTAGTTTTAAGCAATCCAACAGCTCCTGCTTATTTTTGAGACGAAAAACTTCCGCCGGCGCTTCAGAATGCCGAATATGTTCTCTATGGGATTTTAGTTTGGTGATTGAGCTGGCCAATCCAAGACTTGAATCCTATTACCAGACAATTAATATTTGATTAGTTTCGGCGAGTGTTTTTGGTCATTGTCATATTGAAACACCCATAGTAGAAAGGAAACGGTTCATTTTTGTATGTATTTACACAAAAGTGCTAAGAAAAACGGGTTCACGCATTTACATTTCCACTTCCATGGTTTTTTGTGCCTTAACAATAAGGTGGATGTTACCATTACATGTTTACCGTTCCCTTTGGTTTTTAATTTACAAGTTAAATCTAGTCTTTTCGCTAAATAAAATAGTTTTCCGTTTTACCACAGTCCAATTCGAGTAAACTTTTTTAATATCCAATCTGAAATATCTTCAAAATTTTGAAAATGTTGAATATAATATAAAGTAACCTACGAAAGGAAATAATTCCCAGTTTCTATCTTCAAAATAATTATAATAATAATATAAGGCTTTAATAACTTTATCAAGACAAGTTGCTTAAGTTAACGAACAATACCCATCAGGTCCCACCCCATTTCAACAGACGCACAGACGGTTAACAGAATTAGAGCTTCTCTTCTTATAAGGCTCCAGAATAAATATTCTTTTTAGGGTCTAGGATCAATATTGTGGAAGTTACAAACGGAATGACGAACTTATATTTAACCTTTTACCTTCGGTACGACAACAAACAAAATTTAACTTTTTTTGTTCCAAATATATTTACAAAGAAAAGTACAAAAATTTTAAAAATAAGTGAAAGAGAACGAAAAATAAATCGTTTACAATACTTTGTAGAAATGTTTTCCTATATATTTATCTACGATTATTTTGTTGTTAAATGAATTGTGACAAAAAATTGGATTTGGATTTAAAAACTAAAAAGAAAAGAAAATAAATTATTAGTTGAGAAAACCCAGCAAAAAATTTTTAAGATTTGGAAGCAATAAACACGTATTCTGTATCCCAACCGCTTCCTTTTTTTGCTTCTAAAAATTACTGCCTTACTCTCCTGCTGTAAGATAAGGCAAACAATCCTACACTTCTTAAATGCGGTGCCAAATACTTGAACAGAATTGCTGTTTATTTGTTTTTTAAGATTACATTTTCTTCTGCTTTATTTATTCTCTTAATTAAAAAAAAATTAGCTTAATTTTACAAAACTCTTACATAATAATTATAAAGCTATTATCTTTTTATTCAAAAAAAATATTTTAGATTCATAAAAAAATTTTTGAGCGCTGAAATAACAATTTTGTTAAAGCGTGAAATAAGCGTTCTTCAGATCTTTACAGCAAAGCTTCTCAGCGAGGAATTCCAAACAAAAATCATGCAATATTTCAAGGAAGTGTAAGCGCTTCACTCCGAATCCTCCTTTAAATTACTGCTTCCGAGGAAGCATCAGTTTTTGCTGGGAAGTTAATATGTCAAGTTGTACTCACTATAAATGGCAATTTTATACGAAAATTGATTTCTTTTTTTTTAATTAAAATTGATATATTGATAAAATTTATAGTTTTTCGAAGTAGAATACAATATACATACATCTTTAAATATATTTTGATTTTTGCTCTGCCAGTTTTCAGATGAAAAAAAATTTAAATAAAATTTTTAAAGCACTGCCAAAGATATCGATGTAGAGAACAAAAACACAACAAATTAATATCAAGGAAATATGTAAATTAACCATCCATCTATCAAACAGTCATTAAATCATACAGTCTTTCATCATTTCTCAACTCGTCCTTCCCCTGTTGTATGGACACTTTAGTTTCTATTTTGTCCCTGCCTGCTTTTCAAAAGGAATGCCAAGAAAATAATGTTTACACTCTAATTATCTTCATTTACATTTGGCAACTGAACACCACGAACAAGAACATCGCAAAAGTAACAGATGCTACAATAACAGCAACATTAAAACTCGTGTAACATTTGATTAATTTAGAAAAACGATAATTAAATTAACTAGACAAATAAGAGAAGAAATCGATTTTTGTTTACATATTTTTTTTTTCTTTTTTTGAAAAGTTTGGGAAATGACTTTTTTGAATGCTTTTTGCGTCTTTTAGTTTCCTTGTGTTTTGTAAATTAGTTTAATTTTTAATGTTCGGCGAATTAATTTGTTAAGACAAATCAGGTTGCTTGAAAAGTTAGAAACTATTTTGTGAGATAAATAAAGTTAATGGTCACTGACAGGGTTACCAGATTAAGCGATTCTTTAAAATTTTAAATTAAAATTTTTGCTAGATAGTTAATTAAGAAACATTTAAGACTTGTTGCAATAGGTGTTCAAAATAATATATAACTTTTATTAATTTTTCCGACATTTTCAATATTGAAATGCGAAGTTTTAAATCAATTTTATTTTTGTGACTTTAATAAATGTCACATTAAAATACAATTTAAAATTAAATTGAAATGTTCGTTTTAACCGGCTTTCCATAAAAATTTTTGGTTTAACGAATATTTCAAGTTCACATTAATTTTTTTCCATTATACCATGTTCACACGGACAGCAATATTCGTGTTTCGCTCTCTTATTCCGGTTTCGCACCCCAAAAATGATTGAAACGACTTGTTTCCCCATACAAAATTTTGTGAGCGAAACAGGTCGTTTCATTTTGAAACAGGCTGCGAAACAGGAAAAATGTATGTTAAATTGTATGGAAGATGTGGTGTTGACGTAGTTCTGTTTAGATATGAACAATAACTTTACATTCTTTCACGTTGGAAAACAAATTTATGGAAAATTTATTTACTATCGAATCATATTCTACTTAAATTTCGTACCAAAAACAGTCGAAATTACAAGTTTTGAAGGTAAAATTTAATTTTGAGTCAGTATACATTTTGTAAAATTTTAATTACAGATTTCTGTTTACAGATTTTAAACTTTAAACTACTTCAACCTAAAATTTATTACTTGTTGTTATACACGAGCTGCGAGAAAAAACCACCCGGAATGTGTGACCATTCTTAAAGTCCTAATATTCCGTCAGAGCAACGCTCGTACACACGTTGCCAGTTACAGTGAAAAATTATTTAGAAAATACTCAAACTGAAGGCGAAAGAGAATATGAAAACCCTGGTCATGAAGGTTCTTGTCTTTAGCCATAAAAAAGCCATATTCAAGAAACATTAAAATGAATTCACAATAAACTTTGCCAAACCATTAGGAGATTTTTAATTAGTTAATAATCTACTTTTAGTTCGTATTAAAATCATTAATATTAAGACAAATAACACAATTTGATTCGCTCTTAAACATTAATTTAAATAAGATTTTTTTATAATATATATATGAATAACTGCCATTTAGTATTGTCATTCTTGCTAAAATTGTATTTAATCATAATTAATAATGCAAATGAGTGATAAAATCTCTATATTTTACTTGTTACAAATTGTTAATATCTTATTACTTACTTACTTTATTAAAAGCCTTTATTTATTTGTATATCGAGGGCCAATATGCAAAAATTGTTAATTAAATAAGCTTTACTTTTTAGAAGAGGAGAAAAACTAATTTTTTAAATCTTTTCTGGTACAAGCTGTCTTAAAAGTAATAATAGTAGGAGTACGGTGCACGGTGGTTAAATCCGGCAAAAAATCCAAAACTTCTTAATTTCCTTAAGTAAATAGCTAAAATTTGTTATTCAAATTAGGAATAAGATATTAGATCTCTCGCTACAATTGTTAATGTACCTACATCAGGGGTTGGCCTAGTAAGCAATGACGACCCAAAAGTGTCGAACAAAATTAACAAAAATGGGTATTAAGGGTATAATTATCTATGATCTTTTTTAAAGTTAGTTTGTGAAATATCTATATACGCTACTCTCCCGTCCCCTAATTTTTGACTTCCTATGTAAAGAAATAGATATGATTATAAAAAATCGTAAAAAATCTTTATTTAAAAATTCTTTAAGATTTGAAAAATTATAAAATGTTAAATTTGCGTAAAGTAGTTTTCGTGTACTAAAAACGAAGCTATACCAAATTTTTAAATTTTTTCTGTTATATATTTGGAGAGCAAATATATAGAAATCTATATTCTCTTTTTATTGAATTTGCCATGGCCGATCAAGTCCACTTTAACAAATGTGTTGTATTGATTAACGAACTAATGGTGTTTTCTTTTCTACAAAAAAATGTGACATTTTATTTTAAAAAAATGCAATTTCGTGTCTGTTTATTAAAAATTTTGCTCCCGAAAACGGTGTCTTGTTTTATTCTAAAAAACTCATCCTTTTTGGGAGCAAAAGTTTTAAGAAACAGACACCAAATTGCATTTTTTTAAATAACATGTCACATTTTTTTGTAGAAAAGAAAACACCATAAGTGTATCCAATTGCACGATGCGATTAACTGATGATTCCTCAAATTTGGACGCCCTATTAATAAAAAATCTAAAAAGAACATTCCTTTACAAAACAGAATCCTTTAAAAAATTAATGCACAATTTAAAATGCTTTTAAAATTAGATTTTACGTAAAAACTGACCCGCAAACGTTGTTTTGCCCTACAACGTTTTTCTTTCAGATGTTACAGTGTCTGAATGCCAAATTTTAAGAAAACCGTTTGATTAGTAAAGAATATATAGGGTGGAGGAGCTTTTACCCCTCTTGTCCTATTTCACGCCCTAAATGATACAAACTAGGCTTTAGTTCCTTGATGTTCCACTTTTTGCCTGCCAAATTTCAAGAAAATCGGTTCATTAATTTAGACGATATATGGAGGGAGCTTTTACCATTCATTCCCTATTTCAGGCAATAAGTAATAAAAAATAGAGGCTATTGTTCGCTCCAAGCAGTTTTTGGGGGAAAAAGTTTACAACTTGGGAATAAAATTTATAAAACTACTGGCAACCTTGACAACAGGGCATCTAGGAGGCTGGATCATCGATGATGAAGTTACACCAGTGGTTAATGTTTGTTATTAACCCATTTCGTCCCAGCGATTTTTTTTTCCGAGTAACTTTATAAGACTTGGTGGTTAATAAATAATTTGGGACTAGAAAACACGAATCTGAAGTCCAAATTTTTTTTAAGATTTTTTGTTTTTGAGAAAAATGGTGTTCGAATAATCGAACATTGGCCACTATTAAGCATTTTTGTTTAATTGCTCCTATAGATTCTAAATATAGAAAAACTAAGTTTTTTATAAACCTTTAAATTATATATGATTTTTTACTGTAGTCGTCGATAGTACCAATTAACGTAGAAACACCCATAACTTGTTTTTTTTTTTCATTTGTGGACAAATGCACATAATAGATCTAGAGTAGAGAAGTAACGATACGCTTTTTTGCCGATGCGATACCGATACGCAAAAAGAAATATCGACAATACCCAAACGCATATTATACCCTTTGTACACTTGCATACATTTCGGAGGAACGCATGGAAGATGTTAAAAATGTGAAATACGCTTTCACACTTACAACATCTAACATCTACTATCAATAAAAAATGTCACCATTTCTGAAAAAAAAACTTTTATTTTCTTTAAATACTTTTTTTCTACAAAAGTGCCAACATTTTAAAAGATAACACCAAAAGGTATTTATAATTCATTTTGTTTAATAATTTAAGCAAAATTAAGCAAAATAAGGCTTGCAAAGAAGGAAAAACTTGAGAAATGGTAACGCTGCTTTCAAAGCAACTTTCATTTTGCCAGTGATGCCACAATTATTACAGAATTTATTGCCACTTTTTTAGTGATGACACTAAAAGAATCGTAAAATGTAAAAGGGTACAAAATGAGTTAGTAACATTCTGTAAAGATGTTGAAAAATTTTGATTTTTAGCCCTAAGAATTTCTTATGGGAAAATTCCAACATCTTCGCAAATTGATGTTAAATGTTGACAAGTGTGAAAAGGCTATTACACTTGAATTCAAGTAAAAGTTAATAAAACTCAAGTAGAGTTATTTTTTTAACAGCGTTAGATATTCAGATATGTGATGACGTTTTGAAATCGATAAACGGTATACTTAGAAATTGATTTCTAATATATTGATTTCTAATATAATATGTTAATTGAACTGCATTTTAAACTAAAGATGAGTTAAACAAATGGATTTTAAAATGGCACGTAACGACTGCTAAAATAATCTTTTTCAAATCGATAAATTTTTATCACATACCTGGGGGCAAATTCTGGCATTCGTGATTAAATACTTTTTCGATGCGAAAGCAATTTTGTTTCAGACGAATCGAATTCATTTTTTTAGTGTTGTGAACACTCAAATAAACGCTTTTCAACACTGAAAAAATAATTTCAATTCGTTCAGTTTCGATTAAAAGAATTAGAAAGTTAGAGAGCTCTCGAATCGAAAATGTATTGAATCAGTATTGCCAGAATTAGCACTCTGATTATTAATATTTAAAATTGATAAAAAAAAAAAAAAAAAACAAATTTAACAGCCAGGCCCACGATGTCACACGTTAACGTTCGCATAGAAAATTACATTTAAAACAAAAAAAATTTCTAAAATTTTTTTGTTTTAAATGTAATTTTCTATGCGAACGTTAACGTGTGACATCGTTAATTTCTTTTCAATTCATTTCAATTCAATTTCAATTCATCGTCAACCCAATTTTTGTTTGACCTGCCGACTGCTGACCATTTTAAGAAAAATTGAGTAAGGTAAAGGGTATTTATTGTCGCAAGAATTAAAGAACGCTGTAACTGACAAAAAATCGAAAATACGTTTTTCATTTTTATCAGAAAAAAATGCTGCGTCGATTGGTCCCGGTCCCATATTTGTATGATGGAAAAAATTCACTTACAGCATTGTAAAAGTCTGTGGAAGAAAATCGTTTCCTGTAAGCCGCAGAATCACCGGGAATAATAGACTTGAGAGGAAGTGTTAACAGCCAATATATAAAGCGAGAAAAAATAAAAATATGTTTTTAAAATCATGTTGTCAAGTTGTATAGCTTTTATGATATGAATTTTTTTTTCTACTTTCATACAGGTTTTTTGGCTCCGGTAAACATTTGCTGTTTTGTCAGTTACAGCGTTCTTTAATTCTTGCGACGATTTTTATATTTTAAATTTTGCTTCATATCAGTTATTTCAAAGTTCGTAAAGTATTGCTCTACACGCCACTGTTTGGCGACTGCAGCAAATTCCTCATTCAAAAAATGTAAAAAATTAAATTCACTCTTGCTTTGCTTCAATGCCGTTAGAAAAAAAATAAGTTGTTAAAGCGAGAACAAAATAAAATGACAACAAGAAAATAAATTTAACTCTTGCTACACTTGCTTAGGAAAAAACGTACTTAAAGCAAAAGTAAAATAAAATTACAACAACTCAATACACAGCAATTAATATACGTATGCAGCACAAAAAGCTACTTTTTAAAAATAAATTTAGAAAAGTGGCGTATGCGGCACAAAACCATAATTTTCACTTTCAATAAAATATTGTTGAATTCTAAATTTGTTAGTGAACGTTTACAAAAATTAACATTTTTCTTCAAAACATATGCCGAAAGCAGTGGTGGAAATACAAACAAATTCTATCGGGTATATTTTTAGAAAACTCCATGTAAACGTAATGTCGTATTTCTCCACTACGACTTTTGGGCATATGCTCCAAACCATAATGAGCTGACGTAATAACGAAATATGCTAACTTTTCGGTAGTCCTACAGTCAAAGGAGGTTGTAGATTGTAATCTAAAATTCTAATTACATGTTCTAAAGTTAAAGCTCTAATATTGCATCATTATAAAAATTTCTCATTGCTATGCTGCAATCACTCTTTAATATTTACTCCGCTTTTAGTTGTTATGTTTATAAAAAGAATTGAAAATTAAATTGTTTCTTGAAAAAACTCTAAAAAAAAATTTTAAAAATTATCCTTGTATGGACAGTAAAATATCTTTGATATCAGCAAACCTTAAATATCGTATTTGTAACATCCCTATTTTAGAGAGTTAAAAGTATTTTCATTAATTTTTAAATGTTTAAATTTTAAGCAGTTGGCGTTTTCCAGTTTCAAATTCTTAAATCAATAAGTTATAGCAAATTATATTGAGCTATAAATATTTGCTTTTCGAATATACGAGTATTCAAATAAAACAACAATCATACGCCCAGTTGTTTTATAACATTTTCCATTAATATTCATTATACGCCTACCAATAACAGTTGGCAGCCAAAAAACAAATAAATGTTAAAATCAAAAGGACTTGCAGAATAAAAATCATTAACTTTTGAAAGAACAAACAAAGAAGTAAATAAAAACTTTTTATTTGTGACATTGATACGAATGAAAAGAAAATAAATAGTGCTGCCAACTTTTTTTGAACATTTCTCGCCAAATCGGACTTCAAAACCGCTAGAAGCGGGAATTTTTTTTTTAAATACCGCTAAAACCTAAAAATGTTTAAAAGTTTTATATAAATCTAGATATATGTTGCTTTTTCAAAGGTATACGACTCTCCAATTACGTTACATACTCAGGTTTTTAAGTTCCCTATTTATTTTATTCCCAAAAAAAAATAAAAAAAATTAGAATTATGTATTCAGCTGTGACAAATCTTTGATACCCTCCACGGGGTGGTCTTTATATGGGACATATGGTAAACTATGGACCGATCTTAACGAAATTTGAACAAGTAATTTGTAGTCTTATAAAACTATGACTGATAATAGAACACAGTTTGAGAGTTTTACGGTCTTACGCGTACTAACTTTTTCCGAGAGTAGAATTTATATGAGGCCAATGTGTAAGTTGTAAACTGATAATCACGAAAATTGACAGCGTGATTACTAGTCATATAAAATTGTGGCGGACCAAATTTATTACAATAGCATTATTTGTTACGGTTTTAGGCTTACTAAAGGTTTTTTCGTCAGTGAGCTTTATATGAGCCTACACTCAAAGAAAAATGCTTCATATATTTAATGAATCGTTTTCATACAAAAATTTTAATTAGTTAAATGAAAATTTTCAGTGTCTAAATGGAATTTCATAGTTATAATAAAGTATTTTCGTTAAATTACGTTAAAAATTTTCATTGGATATATGAAAACTTAAGTTTGTCCAAGTTAAACAAAAACTTTTAATTGTGAACAAAAAAAAAAAAACAATATACAAATATAGCTATATTCATAAATGAATACAAAATTAAAGTTTCTTTAAAAAAACGATTAATTGTAAATTCAAAAATGTAAGATTTAATTATTTCATACATCTAATGTAATGGCATTAAATTTTTTTATAGAAGCAACATATTTTAATAATTGAAAAAAAAAATTTATTTTTAACATTCAAATAACTCTATAGTCGCAATAATTAAACGTATAAAAATATTTCGAAACAGCATGCCTTCAAAAATTTAAATGTTCATTATGACAATGAAAAATGTCATTATAGTAATGAAACAAAAACTTTCAATCCATAAATATGTATGTTTTTAGTTTTCTTTAATATGTACATACCTACCTACATGTAGTATGTAATAAGTAATGAACAAACACATTTTCTCCTTTAAAAAAAAACACACCCTTATTTTAAATTGTTGCCAATCAAATGATGTATACGAAAAAGCTTGTTCTCTCTTTATGTGTTTTTTTTTTTATTATGCGTTAGCAAAAAAAAGTCAACTTTGTCATTGTTGTTATCAGGGTTTAAAAAGCTGCAGTCAAAATCAAAAAATTGCTTTTTCTTCCACTTTCTGATTTTTCATTGGACAAAAATAAACCGTTGACTTTACTTCTGATTCATTAAATGAAAACAGTCGCAGTGAAGGCAAAAGCAAAAAACAAAAAGTTGATCGCAACAACGAACATCGGCAGTCGACATGTTCGGAAGTGTTTGGTTTGACCGACTTAAACTTTTAATAAATCCCGAAGTTAACGAAGATGGCATGTTTTGTTTTTGTTTTTTTTTTATTTTTTTTTTTTATTTTGCAGTTCGAAGTGCGTTTTTCTATAATAAATAACAAACATATGTATGAAAACGATAATGTAATTTAAAGTTTTATTTAATTTCAAAAAATCAAAAAGAATGTTAAGCATTAAAATAAATACATTCATACAAATAAAAACATACTTACATATGTATGTATTTATGAACGCATGTGGTAGGTATTTAAAATAAAAAAAAATTTTTTTTTAAAATTAAATCACAATTCTGGACTTTAAAATGATATTATAAGTAAAGACTGTTGTAAAGATTAAAAAATATAATGAAAACATGTTTTGGTAATAAAATAAAAAATACTAATATTGTTCATCTTCTTCTTGGAAAAGTGGCATATTTTCTATAGCAGCATCGAGGTAATTTGGATTCAACTTTACTAGCAATATGTTTACAAGCAAAATAAAAAAAAAAAAAAAAAAAAACAAAAACACAACATCCCATCTTCGTTAACTTCGGGATTTATTAAAAGTTTAAGTCGGTCAAACCAAACACTTCCGAACATGTCGACTGCCGATGTTCGTTGTTGCGAACAACTTTCCGTTTTTTGTTTTTGCCTTCACTGCGACTGTTTTCATTTAATGGATCAGAAGTAAAGTCAACGGTTTATTTTTGTACAATGACAAATGAAGATGTCGAAGTTACAGCACATTCTTATGACTTTTACTATCTCAACTGCAGCTTTTTAAACGCTGGTTGTTATCGACAATTTAACCTCATATTTACGCTCTTAATTGAGTAATAGCAAAAAACATAGTTTTTTATTTAAAAATTACACTGCCCCGGTAGGTAGGAGCTTGCGGGATCGATTCTCGCCAGAGACTTCTGCAGAGGTTTCTGCAGACAAGCGTAAAGCTTCGCGGTATTAGTTATGGGAATTATTAAAAAATAAAAAATAAATAAAAAAATTAAAAAAAAGTAAAATAAAACAAAAAAATTAAATAAAAAAAATTTACTTTTTTGAAAGTATTCATCCAATGAATAAAATTCATTTTAATGAAACAGGTTTCATTAATCCAACGAAGCGTTGCAAAGGCTCCTTTTTAATGCAATTTTTCATGGGATTAATGTCAAAATTCATTGGTATTCTGAAGAAAATTCTTTCAGTGTGTAATAATTAGCTGAGGACTAATTATTATTAATGTTGATGCCAAAGGGCGAGAGGTATCTGAGGGAAGATACGGGTCACTATAATTACTCGGGAAGTAATTATAATGATGGAACGAGAAGAGACAATTTAGGGTATGAGTGGGTCAGTGATTATTACTAGTTGGAATGGGTCATGGGTGATTTGATTTCATATAAGTAGGTAAAGGTATCCTTGTTTTATTGCCTTTTTTGGTTAGAGTTCTGCTTAGTAGGTATTACAGATAATGGTATTTAATTTTAAGTAGTACATGTAATTTTAGGTAGCTTTAGTTTAAGGGACTTATCCACTTTAACACTGGTTAAATAGTTAGCCAATTTTAGATTAGACTTTACTTTAAACAAATTTTAGGCAAATTTACGTTAGGTTTAATTTAGGCATAAATTGATAGGCAAATTTACTTATGATTTAGTATAAACAATTCAATTTAGAGTATACCTAGTTTAGGCACATTTTACAATTCACTTTAGAGTATAGATTAGGCAACTTTTACAAATTCACTTTAATATAGTTTAGGCAAATTGTAATTTTAGTTTTATGATAATTCTAGGCAAATTTACATCAAATTACGTAGTCACTTTAGATTGTAGTTTAGGAAATTGTCTAGGCAATTTTACAATTGGTCTTAGCTTAACCAATCTTTATAGGCAAATTTACATTTAGTTTAGCAAAATTTATATTTAGTTTAGACAAATTTACAATAATTTGGTATAGGCAAATATTATTTCCCCTTTGTTCTAGTCACTTTTAGTTTAACTTTAGCACCTTTTAATTACTTTAATCACTTTTATATTTAATTTACTTCCAACAAACTTTTAGGCAATTTTTTTTTTATTTTTAACTTTAGGACAATGCTTAGGCAATTTTTAAATGTACCTTTTTCTATTTACCGATTTGAAGTTAATACTTTGGTGGTTGTGAAACAAGTGCCAAAAAAAGATCAAAGCAAACGGCAAGAAGCCGCGCGTTGATTAAAATTGTTTCGTTAAGTTACAAAAAATAGAGAACAAAGGCAAATGACATTTGACAAGAGGGCTTACATTAGGGTTTTTTCCCGGGATTTCCCGTCCCATTTCCATTATTTTATTTCCCGTTTTCCCGGGATTTTTCTTGCGGGATCCCGGGAAATAAAAAATTCCTCATAATTTCAGAAAATAGCTATTTATACTTTGAAATTTAGTTTTCTATTTTCTAAAAATTAGCATCTGTGGATGGGTTGTGGATTAGAATGTCTCCTGATGCAATAAATCTACTCAAAGCAGAATGGGCAGAGCAACAGTTAATAATTATTACATTTAGTGAAGTGAAGAGTTAATAAAGTACATTAATTCAAAATAAGATGCAGGCAGAAAAGTTTTATTGTCCATGAACAAGTCTTAAAAACAGGAGATACCTAAACATATCGCTCCTTAATTGCAACATAGTCATATCTACAAAAACAAATGCGATTAAAGTTTTCAAAATGTACCGATTTAAAGATATATTTTGCTATAACTTCGGTTCGGTTTAAGATACATATAATACGAAAAGGTATGAAGGAAAACTTTGCTAAAGTTACTTAAAATTTTGAGATGTGACTATGATGCAATGAGGGAGCGATATGTTTATTAGGTGATAAACCCAAATTTTCAATTTCAATTTCAATTTGTATTGATTTATTTACCCGTGAAGTGCGGGGAAACCGAAATAAAATAACATTTTGGAAACTCGTGTAAGATACTACAACATACAACTTGAAAAACACATTGTCCTAAAGATAACAAATGGACCTATTGAAATGAAAAGGTTTGTAAGAAGCAGACCGGTTGATGCTATTTTTGCATCAACCTTGACATACATTTGACTGATATAGACGTTGTTTATAAAAAAGAAAAAATTGCTTCTGATTCTGAATCCGAAGCATGCTACAACGGTGCACTTTTAACTATTTGTCCAACTACGGTAAAAAATGAACGAAATTTTTCGGAAACATGATAGTTAGTAAATAAAATCAGGAATTTACTTTTTGACGACTTACAAAGCGCTTTGAGTGTATCAGAAAGTTATTTCCTAAGCCATTAAAAAATGTTATATATTTCTTTAAAGTATTTTATCTATTTTATTAATTAACTTTTTGATTTCATATCTTGAGTACCTTAATTTTTAATTTGTTTTTATTATTGTTTTATGAATTATCCAGAGCATAATAATTTATTTTGTTTTTATTATTGTTTTATGAATTATCCAGAGCATAATAATACTGAATAAAAGCATAATAATAGGGAATAAAGGCGTGAGGTAATAATAATTCAAGTTCCTATTTCAATCTTCAATTCATTTTGAACCATTTCTTTTACTTTCTTTGTAAACAAGTTCCCTTACGTTTTTTTATAAAAGTTTTTTTCATTAATTAATAACAAAATTTACTATGTATTATTTATATGGAGCGGGATCCCGGGATCCCGGGAAATTTAAAAATCGAAAAAGTCCGGGAAAAAAAAAACTCTAGTTTACATGCATCTTGGTTTAAAGTTCAGGGTTTGCAATACATACATATGTAAACCGGAACGGATTTAATGTTAATTTTAAATCATTTGGATTAAAATTATTCATAATTTTAAGTACAATATAAATATAAATTCATAAAAATAATTTTAATATAAATGTTGTGTCCATACTACGTTTGGACACAGTGTATTGTTAATTGAGGCCGTCAGTGCACAATTGGTGTAAGCCTCAATTTATTATACCCTGACTTATCTACGCCAAATTGATTAAAACTGCTATAATAAGAAACTAGTTTATCTCTTGTTTTACCAATCACTAACAGAAAGCGTTGCAAAAGCTTGTGCCACACAAATATGAAATAAATGTAATGTGGCCTACACCACTTTTGAGTTGACGGCCTCAATAATGGACCGAACTTCACGAAATTTAACAGTATGATTTTGAGTCATATAGAAATAATTTGTTTAAAATCTTATATCAATATGTGCATTCCGCCACTAGTAATGCTAGTTTTTGTAACAAAATCAGACATTTTTTAAGGTGGTTGTTCAATATTTATCTTTTCTTTTGAGTCGTTTGAAAGTGAGCCTGATTTCTACAGACGGATATACAGAAGGACATGGCTTAATCGACTTAGAATTACTCAAGGACCCAGAGTATATACACTTTACGGGGTCGTTGACAGTTTCACCCGGCATAACAAACTAAGTACTTAAATACGTAAACGATAAAAAGTTTATAACATTTACGCTATTTTTGGTAATTATTTTCCGTTTTAAGCAATTGGATTAAATTAGTTAAATAAAAGTTACCCAATAACAAATTGAGCTTCCAACAAAGCAGGTTTGTAAATAAGAAACATAAAAGTTTCGCTTACGGAAGACATGAATTTTATATGGCGACTTCCCACTTTGAAGCAATTCATTTTTGACACATAAAGCACATTATTCAGCGCATATAAAAATTGTTGAAAGTAACGATCAGCTTTACACACTGAATGTTTTGATACAGTTATTTTTTAGTATTCTCCCTTACAAACCTGCTTCGTAGTAAGGGAATGCCGTAGCACTTGAAATGTTATTTTTTTTAAAAAAGTTGTTAAGAGTTCGTTCACTTACTTTACTGCATCTCTGTATGTCTTATTGCGTAGCGCATGATTGTGCGCTTATTTTTTTAAATGTACCATTAGTGCTTCGCAAAATGATACAATTTTTTATTAGGTAGTTAGTTAAGCTACGGTCAGACTTATCAAATATTTGACGAAAAAAACGGGACCAACAACCAAACTAAAAAATCATTTCGCTTAATATTAATATTTATTATGATTAAAATACCACATCTTACAAAAAACTGTTTTTTGCTATTGGTAGTAGTATAATTAGTTTATTTTGTAATATTAAGACCATTTTAAATCTCACTAACTATTAACTAAAGTAGGGGTTACGCTTATTTGATCAAATATTTAATAAGTGTGACCGTAGCTTTAGTTAAATGAAATTAACCCTATCTTTCCTTTTGTTTCAAAATTTCAAGCAAGCTTAAAGTTGTGAATGGTCACATACAGCCCTAACAAAATACTAACTAAAAATCGAAAAAAACTACAAAAGTAATTAAAACCGTAAACATAAAGAAGTAGATTTAAGCAAGAAAAACAAAAAGAAAAAGTAAAAAATCTGTAAATTTTAAATTTGAGTTAGGTGTTTGTAGCGAAAATGAACCGCTGAGAGTTGTTTGAAAATCACTAGATTTCCCGCGATTGACATCTCAAGAACGCTAGATTTAGCGGGAAAATCGCTAAATTGTCAACAGTGAAAGTAACACTTTGTTACAAATGTTTACTTGAATTGATTATTCCTATTTATGTATTCATTTATTTCATTCTTCTGATTTCTTTTGTGCGTCTGAGTTTTTGTTTCGTTTGTTTTGTTGGAATGGAAAACAGTCTGAAAATTATTCATGTTATTATTCTTAAGCTACGGTCACATTTATTAAATATTTGACCAAATAAGCGTAGCCCCTACTTTTGTTAATAGTTGGTGAGATTTAACATGGTCTTAATATCACAAAATAAACTGATTATACTACTAGACATAGCGAAAAACTGTTTTGTGTAAGATGTGGTATTATAATCAAAATAAATATTGAAATTAAAGGAAATGATTATTAAGTTTGCTTCTTGGTCCCGTTTATTTCGTCAAATATTTGACAAGTGTGACCGTAGCTTTAATTCCCTTTATATGTCTCTACCATAAATTCTGATTTATCTGCATTAATTCAATTGCTGTCGATAATAATAAGCAAAAGTCTTCAATTACTATTGAATACGTTTTAATAACATTCATTTAAATTTTGTTTTGCACATTAACAAAAGATTTTACTTGTTAATTTTTTTCTCATTAACTGAGACTTCAATTTTACATTTTGTTTTGTTTTATGGAAATACCGTACAAATGTTTTATCTTTTCCATGACCTCGTGGTGATGTGGATGATTTTGATAATTGAATATTTTTTAATAAGCATTTCATTTAAAATACAATTATTTAAATAAAAGCCAGTTTCGGGAGTGGCATTTAAATAGAAGCTATGGTCAAATATAGATCCTAATTCCAGGCACGTTTTAGTAAGATGATTTATGTTGCAATCGAATATTTTTAGGCCAATTTTATCTAAATGAGAACAGAGAAAGATGGTTTATGGGCACAAAAACTTTGTATTACGCATTTGCAAAATCGTGAACCGATTTCCACTATTTTGAATAGGCTTCGGCCTTGTGACAAACAATAACCAAATAAAATTAAATTTGCTATAAAAATTTCGACTTTTTCTTAATGCGCAAGGTTTACTTAGAAAGAAAACCCCACAGGAAGACGGCCGGATGGTATACTAAAACGTGGAATAAAGATTTTTATTTGTTACACATATAACGAACATTTCACTTTACCTTTTCCACTATGGTGGTGTGAAACTTTTTTATGAAAATGTTTAACAAAGAAAATAAATTAGTTTTAAGGCTTTCCATTAAAAAAAAAATTAAGAAATTAAATCTATTTTGATACCACTTTAACTAAATATTAAAAAAAAAAGATTTTTAAACAAATATAAGGAAAGTTTTAATCGATTCAAAAGCAAAAGTTTGGCGATGCGAGTATAATAAGAAAAACTTAAAAGAAAACTTTTTTTATCATGACCGTTTTCCTTTTTTTCAGCTTGTTGTTGTCAATGACAACGAAGTTTTAATAAACTCTTCTGAAAAATAAAAAATTCTTAAAACTTTTACTTTTGAATCCCTGAATCTTAGTTGCAAGCATTTTAATTGTTGATATTGTCTCTATAATTTAAATTTTAATTTAGTGTGAAAAGTAAACACTTTTGAAAACATGTTTTACTCCTTTCTAGAAGAAAAGGGTATTAAAAACTTTGCCAAACAATATATTTTGCTATACAATTTACACAAACAATATTTAACTTTAAGTGTTTTATGGAAAACAAACATATTTTGGGGTAAGCAAAAAGAGACCAATTAGTCAGGCCGACAGGAAGACTTAATTACGAACAGTGGTAGTATGAGAGAAGCAGTATAAATGTTCTCAATGAATCTTTACACACGACTACAATAGTGTTGGTACAAAATGGAAACTTGAAGGTAAAAGAGACGAAAAATTGGGGTTCTTGTTGACCTAGAGCCACTTTTTGGGTTCGAGATTAAAGTAAATTTAATTCTATAATTAGCTTATCTGAGAATTTAGTTAATCTAGCATCAATTGAATTTGATATTTTTGGGTTGTGGCTTAAACCATGTAGTGTTGCCATACTGATCACAAATAAATGGCACAATTTTTTTTGCAAATGTTAACTTTTTATCAAAGCAATATGGATGTTTTCAAAGAAGAAGAAGAAAATGTGTGAATTTAATATTGTTTACAAGGTAGACATTTTTTACGTTTAAAGAAAAAATATAGAAAGGAAAAATTATATAAAAGTGCTTGGCAATATCTTATTTTTTGTTTATATTTTTGCAGCAATTGTTTATGTTAAACATGTGAATGTAAACAGTTAAAGTTTAGGTTTAAACCGCCACCATTGGCCGCTTAAACTAGCAAGAAAAAGTTAAAAAAATACAACTCAAAAAGTAAATACGGAGATTAAAGTTAAGTTAATCTTAATCTCTAACCCAAAAAGTGGCTCTTAAAGCTTAAGCCGGCTTCACTTAAGCACCCACCACAAAATCAATTCATGTATATTTCTAAAAAACAAAATAAAACATATAACGCTAATACACGCAAAGCTGTGTGCACAATTTATGTCAGATGAATTTAGTCTCTTTGTTACGATGTTTATAGTATTTTATGGAATTTTGCAAAAGATTTGTATTTCTAATTGTGCTTTGCATTATAGCAGTAACAACCAAGCAAAAAATTTTTAAGATTTCGAACCAATTAAAACGTATATGTACTGCATCCCAATCGCTTCCTTTTTTACTTTTAAAAATTACAGCCACTGCTTTAAGAAAAGGCATGCAATCCTATAATCTTTAAATGCGGTGCTTAATACTAGGATTGAATCGCTGCTAATTCGTTTTTTAAGATTTAATTTTCTACTGCTTTATTGAAACCAGTGTTCGAAAATAAACACTTAATATAGCTCCTTAGTGTTCGGTTCGGTAGATTTGTGGAAAACACAAACGCTCATAGTGTTAGTGTAGTAAATCATTAAAGAAATAGCGTTTCCCCGTTCGTCATTTTTCGAACACAAAAATAACACTGTTCTTATCCAACTCAACAAAAAGATTTTTTTTTTTAAAGCACAAACTTCATTGTGTTCCGTTCAGCTCATTAATGTTCGTTCATTTCTGTTGTGCGTAGCGCCCTTTTGGCTGGTAAAAAAAAACAAACATTATTTACAAAAACAAAATACACATACGTAAAAAACAAAAAGCCAGCAAAATAATTTGCCACAAACAAATCATATACACAATACACACACAAGCTGTTTGTGCTGCGGTCGTTGATTTTTTTGTTTGTTCATTTCCTTATCAATGGAAAAAAAGATACATTAAAGAACATTAAAATATAATGTTTGTCTACAGTATCACTACAATTGTTTTGTTTTTTAACGAAGAACAGAACACCACATTATGTTCGGCTCTGTCTTAAAAATAGTTACGAACGGTATTAAGGGTTGTGTTCGTCTACACAAACACTAAAAAATAGATATCGTACCTGGGTGTTTGAGCCGAACGCTAAATAATGTTCTGTTTATTTCCGAACACTGATTGAAACATTGAAATCATTTATCCTTTTGATAAAAAATATGAAATTTTAACTTAATTTTACAAAATATAATTGCATATAAAACCATCTGCCTTTTTTTCAAAATAAAATAACAATTTTCGCTTGGGAAAATATATTGAAACAACCAAGGCGAATTCAATGTGGTCTACGTAAGCAACAGCTGAAAACTAATCTTGTGTCAAAATGATATGCTGTTACTTTTGTTGACATTTATATTTACATGTTTGTATGTTAGTGCACAGCTAATATGTTTACTGCAGGGTTGTATTATTTTGACACAACATTAAAGTAGTTTACAGTGTTGTATCCGTTTTCAAAATAAGACCACCTTGTATGAATTCGCCTTGGAGACAACAATAAAAAACTGAAGTTTATTTTTGTTTTCAATATAAATTTCTAAACGAAAATTTTTATTTTAGTTATTCCAAGAAAATATTCTAGATTTTTAGAAAGTTCTTCAACCCTGAAATAAGACTTTTTCAGTGCAAAATGTTTTTCAATTACCTTATTCACGTAAATCAGGTCAGTTTTCAAAGCGTTAAATATTCATATTTCATGTACCTAAAGAAAAGCTTCTATGCAAGGAATTCAAAATAAAAATCATGTTGTATTTCATAAAAGTATAAGCGCTTCACTCCGAATTCCCCCTTACATTACTGCTTACGAGGAAGCATCCTCATACGGATACATACCAATTGCAAATTCGAAGAATTCACAAATATCTCTATGGTTATATAACAAATTCAGCTTTTTTTCTTCACTAACCCCTTTGGGATCATATGGCATCCACAAAGAATCTCCATCTTACACGATTTGTTGCAGTTGTGTTTTCCCGTCTTCCCATGTATGATTCCACTGTCCTAGTTTTGAAAGCCATGATGTAAAATTGTTGTCCTCTGTGAGGCATCGAACCTGGGGTGTTTGGTTTTGTAGGCAAGCATTTTAACCCCTTCACTACGCCGCCAAAATTCAGTATCGAGACTCAACTCGGGCATTTGGATTGATTTTGAAATGAACAGCTTTCCCCTGAGTCAACAAGGGGGTTTGCAACGTTTCCTTGTTTTACATGTCTCTGTGAGGACAACCGTGACAAGCAACACCATTGGTTACAACAAGTTTGGCCAGTGAGGGAAGAGTTAAAAAAATGTTCTAAACTTGCCGTCAGCTAGCCAAGACTGCACTTCAGAATAAACTTTACCTAAAGAAAGAGGTGCTTGACAAAGGTATGAAATGTTTAAATATTCTTTTATACAAGTTTACAAGGTTAACTATAGAAAACTTGAGTGCCGATTTTTTTTATGGCCCACAGATAAGCCAACTCGTGAAAGATTCTTGTGTTGTTAAATCAATGGCTAAAGTCCAAACCAAAGCTTGAAAACCATTTGATTGGGTTGTGAGAAATTTTCTAAATAACAAGAAATCTGACAACTATGACGAGCTTGTTAAGTGCATGCCATCGGACTTTTAAAATTTAGGGTGCAACATGAGCATAAAAATCCACTTTCTGCACTCGCATTTAGGCCGTTTTCCACAGAATTTTGCTGATTTTAGAGATAATCACGGTGAAAGATTTCAGGTTGTCCGAATATGATGGCATAATTCTCCTAGTATTTTTTTTTTTTTTTTGTCAAAACTAAGGCCATAGAAATGCCCAATAACTGTTGAAAAATCAAGGAAATCAAAATAGCGTTGACCAGTGCTATTGCTCGGCTTCGGGATGCTTTTGGTAATTTTTTCCTTTAAGGTTGTTTCATAAGAGTTAATAGAATTTATTATGACATTAAATGTTTTTATGAACTTTGTTATAAAATGTGTTCTAAAGTCCTGACACTTAACTTGTAGCTTGAAACTTTTACTGTTAAAAAACGTGTTGTTGTTAAGTTATCCAATATTTGTTTTTGCTTTTAAGTTTATTATAAATTCATAACAATTTGCCAATATTTATTTTAGATAGAAAATACTTTTTGCCATCTGTTTCCCCAAAAAAGAAAACAATAAACAATAAGTAAATGTTTAACATAAAAAAACAATAAAATTTGATGGATATCGGGAAAATTTGTTCATAAAGAAACTTTTTACTTTCTTTTTGTTTATACTCAAATGTTGTCAAATCCACCTGGTTTAAATTAAAAATGCTGTAAAAAAAGTTTGAAGATAAAATTTTAATGGACCTTGTTTCCCATTTGCAAAGAAGATAGAGTTATAATAATTGGTTATTAGGAACAATGATGAATTTTAAATAGATTATTAATAATTTCATGAGAATAAGAATAATCAAAAATTACTCTTGACCACTTATAACTTTCAAAATGATATTAAAGCCGGCGTTACACTACGATCGTCGTACGATTTGTCAAAAAAATCGTGTGTGCTCATAAAGTAGGATAGTGTGGCTTGAAAATGAATTGGGTGACAGATTTTTTTGACAAGTCTGTCCGACTTGCGTTTTCTTGTAAAGTAGCTGAGTCATTTGAGTTGGCTTAATTTTTGTGGGATAGTGTCGCATTGACAGCAGATTTTGAAGATATTTTTATACCCTTCACCGAAGGTAAGAGGGTATGTATAACTTTTTCATTCCGTTTGTATGTTCCAAAATATTGATCCTACACCCTATAAAGAATATAAATTCTGGGTCCTTATGAAAAGCGAAGTTGATTTAACGATGTCCGTCTGTCCGTGTGTATGTTGAAATGGGTTTTCCGAAAACCCCAGAAATGATGTGGACTAGGTTGAGGTATATTTATGTCACATATACTCCGTTTAAGTTTGCTATTGAAATTCAGCCAGATCGGTCCAAAAATGACGGAGATATGAGCAAAAAACCACGACTGCCTCTGAGTTTGCCCAAAAATCCTTTGTTGTTGTTGTATTTTTTTATTTCAGTATATCTTGAGAACGACCAGAGCCAAAGTTTCCAAATTAGGTACACACATTAATGTTATCAATACACAGCATCCCACAAAATATGGGCGGGATTGAACAAGTGGGCGTGGTACCTCCCGTACATAAAATATTAAAAATTGTATAAAAACCTGATTGTTTTGGACTGTCATATGACCTATGGTTACGCCTTATATATCAAAAGATCGGAAATCTTTTGGAAAAAATATTTTCTGAAAATTTCGGAAAAATCGGTTCAGATACGAAAACGTTATGGCCAAAATAAATTTTTTTTTTAAATACGCTTTATCGGGAACCATAGATCATCCCGAGTCCAACTTTTATAGTTCAAATTAATTTAAAATTGTTCTTTAACTTGTCGGTATATAAATCTGTCAAATCGGTTAAAAAAATGGCAAGTTATGAGTAAAATACTCACAAAATGGCCTAAAAAACATCAACATTTTTGTAAAAACCTACATTTTAGGGCTGTCATAAGACCTAAGGATATGAATTATACATTTTTTATACGGATTTTCAGTAGAACATATTTTCTAAAAAACTCGGTAAAATCGGTTCAGATACAAAAAAGTTATGACCAAAATTAAAATTTGTTTTTAAAATACACATTTTCGGAACCCATTGGTCTTTCTGAGTCCAAGTTTCGGTATATAAATCTGTCAAATCGGTTAATAAATGGCTGAGTTATGTCCAAAGTACTGAAATCCAAAAAATTTATTTTTTTTTATACCCTTCGCCGAAGGTAAGAGGGTATATATAACTTTGTCATTCTGTTTGTAAGTTCCACAATATTGATCCTACACCCTATAAAGTATATATATTCTGGGTCCTTATTAAAAGCGAAGTTCAAATCCGGTTGTCCGTCTGTCCGTGTGTATGTTGAAATGGGTTTTCCGAAAACCCCAGAAATGATGTGGACTAGGTTGAGGTATATTTATGTCACATATACTCCGTTTAAGTTTGCTATTGAAATTCAGCCAGATCGGTTCACAAATGACGGAGATATGAGCAAAAAACCACGACTGCCTCTAATTTTTCCAAAAAATCCCTTGTGGTTGTTGTATGTATTTTTATTACTTTTTTCTGTATATCTGGAGAACAGTAAAAGCCAAAGTTTTCAAATTAGGTACAAACATTTAGGTTATAAATACACACCATTCCACAAAATGTGGGCGGGATTGGAGAAGTGGGCGTGGTACCTCCCATACAAAAAATATTAAAAATTTTATAAAAACCGGAATTTTTTGACTGTAATATGACCTATGGTTACGCATTATATATCAAAAGATCGGAAATATTTTCTGAAAAACTCGGGAAAATCGGTTCAGATACGAAAATATTATGACCAAAATATTATTTTTTTTTTGAAAAATACCCATTTTCGGGAACCAAAGATCTTCCCGAGTCCAAGTTTTATAACCAAAATAACTGGCAAATTTCTTCATAACACGTCGGTATATAAATCTGTCAAATCGGTTAAGAAATAGCAGAGTTATGACCAAAATACTGAAATTCCAAAAATTACTCTTTTTATAATTAAGTTTGTTTTTTATACCCTTCACCGAAGGTCCTACACCCTATAAAGTATATATATTCTGGGTCCTTATGAAAAGCGAAGTTCAAATCCGGTTGTCATCTCTTCTTCCCTCCACCACCCCATTTCACATTTGTTTACATATACTAGCGTAATGCCCAATATGATTTTCGTTATCACCCTTCTTTATTATTTCATATATTTAACGAAATAATTTTAACAAATAGAAACTAGGAATTTTTGTGTTTTTTTGCTACAGTGCCTTTACAAAAAGAAAACAAACGAAAAACTGTGTTGAGTTGTAAACAGTATACGGTCCATATTTCATTTTAATGATATTTAAACAGCGTTCCTTCATGGTTCAGTTGTCTAGAGGGTGTGTTAAGTTAGAAACTGTGAGTTCCCTGGTTCGAATCTTGGTTTTTTTAAGAGAAATTTTTTTTTAATATTTTTATGTTCTAAAAACGATTTTAAAAAAATATTTACCAGTTTTCGCTTTTTAAATTTCGTTTATAATGAAGTTTTAAGTATTGTAAATATGTATGTATATGTAAAAATTATTTAGTTGCTCTGTATTCTGCTCGCACAATAGTGAAGGGTATATAAGATTCGGCATAGCCGAATATAGCACTCTTACTTGTTTTATATCGGCTAGAAATCCATCAGATTTTCGTGTGAATGAATCTTACGATTGTGTAGGATAGTGAATCCCGGCCTTAAGCTGTTATTGGTATTTTAAATATTTTTTTTAAAAAGTGTAATTTCTAAAACAAATATTTTACTTTTAAACTTATGGAGTTTTCTTTTCTACAAAAAAAAATACCACATTTTAAAAGGTGCATTTATAAAATGTCTTGCCTTACATGTAATAATGCAATTTTTTATTTGACGAGAACAAAACACAAAATTGGATCGCCCTGTTTTTAACAGCTGACAAAAAGTTTTTTCTTCAATATACAAAAAAATATGTACATAAATCAAAAAGGATGTTCTTCAAAATATAAAAAAAAATACACATAAACCAAAATTGGTTAATATATTAATATTAAATAAATAAATAAATGAACAAAATGAATAACCAAATTCCAATTTCTTTAGTTTGTTTTTCATAAAATATGTAAACAAGAAAATACCTTTGCCAGATTGCGAAATTATTAACACCAAGTTCTTACGATTTCTTGATTTGACGTTTTTTTTTCAAAAACAATTTTTTAACACCGAATCCATTTAAATTTTATGTCACTGACAACCTACCATTAATAAATGTAATGCTTTCTTTTGTTTTTACTATAAAATAATAGACAAAATTACTATTAAGACTTAAAAATTTTACCGTCCTGATTAGAGGCGATTTTTTCCCAACTTCGTCTGGTAACCCTTTATATAAACAGAAGCCATCTTTTTACAGGGCATTATCAACACTCTCGATTGATACGGGGCGTAAAGTGCAATGCCTTATGACATTTAAGGGCGAATTTTTTTAGAATAAAACACGCCGCCCTCTTAGAGAGCAAAGCATTTTTAAGAAACGAACACCAAATTGCATTTTTTTAAATAAAATGTGACATTTTTTGTAGAAAAGAAAACACCATTAATCAATTATCAACAAGGTTTCGTTTTAATGTGCTACATTCCCATTTCATACTATTGATAAACTGAAATTTATTGTTGAAGGGATAAGCTATTCCTATGCGCATTTCACTGGTTGCTTAGGCCAGATCGTCAATTATCTTCATTATCGCTTTATCACCTCAAATTTTAAAATATTCTTCGTTTTTTTTTTCTTTCTCTTTAATTTGCATGACAATTTTTTTATTGATAAAGTTTCTTATTTCGTTTTAATTTCTTGACAAACAAGAAAACATGTGCATTAATATTATTGCTCTTTTTTTTGTGTGTTTTAAAATTTTTTTTATTATGCAATAAATTTGCACAGTCCCTCCTTTTTACGTGTAAAAAATTGACAGCTGTTAACAGCTGTTGACATTTTTTTTTTGCCTAAACAACAACATCTATTAAAGTGATAAAAACAACAATTTGTAATAATTTATAAATTCCTTGAAACAAAAAAAAAAAAAAAAAAAAAAGGAAAAGGTTCCTTGTTATTATACGTTTTCCCCAGACAGTCGTTAACACTATATTTTACACTTTATTGGGTTCAATCATCAAATTACTTCAATGAGATTCAACATACTAAATATGTATTTGAAAACGAAAAAAAAAAAAATATTTGTAAATTTATTTCAGTCAATAAATTTATCAAGATTATGGGAAATGTTTACGGAAATATTTTTAGACATACTTACATAAACTCCCTGCTACATGAATTTTTTCCAAAGGTTATAGCTTCTACAAAAATGCTACGAACTTAATTTTTATTTATATTTAAAGGTAATACAGACGTTCTTGAATACTACAAAAATTGGTTCAATATATATACTGGTTTTGTTTTTATAAAAAATTTAGTAATCGAAGTAAAAAAAAAACTGCCTTCAAAATTTGCGTCACATGAATATGAAGGACCCTTCTGTTATAAAAAATACAGTTTATGTATTGTTTGCAATAAATTTTTTTTTTTTTATTTACATTTGATGAAAATTTTTCCATTTTAGAGCCTTTTCAATAATGCGTAGAGCCTCCATTTCTACAGATTGTTTCGCAAATTCGATTAAGAATAGAATCATACAATGATTTTATGCACTCGAGGGAAATGGTCGACCAAGCCCCACTTTTATGCCTTCAATAAGTATTTTTTTTTTTTTTGAAGTATACGATTTTCCAGAACCATAAAATTCACGAGCTAGCCATTCCCAAACATTTTTGGGTCTGTAAGAAAAGCTAAACTCACTGTTTATTGTTGATGTTTTTTTTTTAAACTTTGATATGGTTACAAGTAGAAATGTTGCTTATAATTCTTATTCGCTTAACAGTTTTATTTGTATAATATCTTTAGTTTTTCTAAAATGTTTTTGGATAAAGTTTCCTGACGAGCTGGCCTAAGCAACCAGTGAAAAGCGCATAGGAACAGCTTATCCCATCAACAATAAATTTCAGAGCTTTTATCAAGAATAAAAATTAGGAATTAAGCACGAATAACAAAATCTTTTAAATTAAAATTTTGTATTCCCAAAAATTACTTTTGATAATAAACTGGCAAGTGCACGGCCTAAAAAAACTACCTGGCAACATGCTTTTGCAAGTTGTTTTTGTTTTCATTATGTTTTTTCTTAACCTGCTTACAACTACAATTAATGTTGGACGAATTCCAATCAATTGTAGTGGGGAATGTAAGAGATAAACTCACTGTTTATTGTTGATGTTTTTGTTTAAACTTTGATATTGTTACAAGTAGAACTGTTGCTTATAATTCTTATACGCTTAACAGATATATTTGGTTTAATATCTTTTATTTTTCTAAAATCTTTATGGATGAAGTTTCCTGACGATCTGGCCTAAGCAACCAGTGAAAAGCGCATAGGAATACCTTATCCAATCAACAATAAATTTCAGTTTGTCAAAAGTATGAAATGGGAATTTAGCACATTTTAACGAAATCTTGTTAATTTTGAATATTGTTAAGGTCCGGCGAATAAGGTGGCCAATCGAGCACATTAACATTTTGATAGTGTAGGCATGACTTAACCAACCAAGGCAGTATGAACTGTTGCATTGACATGCTAGAATGTCCACTGTAAGCTTTCAAAAATGATCTGAAAGTGATGAAAAGCTCAAAAATAGCAATTAGCGCACATGGTGCTGGACAAGAGTTTCAACTCGCGGGTATCATAAATGATATGGCTCCCCACACCGTAACCACTCCCATGCTGCTATGCAAACGATAAAATTGATGCTCCTCTGTTCGGAGATTGTGAAAATAATAATTGAAGCCCTCAGAGTCTTCTAAATTAAATTTTTTTTATCTGAAAACAACGACAAGATGACACTCGTTATTCCACGTCATGTGGGTTCGACAAAAACTCAAGAGCTTTTTTTTCGAGCATCGTTAAGTGGTGGTTTTTTCTTAAGTTTTAATTGCTCTAGATGTTAAGCCTTCGAAATTACACGCTGCACTGTTCTTACGCTTGCCGAAACACCAGTTTAAGCTTTAATTAATGCAGACGAGTCGTGGGAATTTGAAGCTGCTCTAAGAATTGCACGTTTATCAGTTGCCGAAAGTACACTGTTAGTACGGCCTTTCATATTTATTCCGTAGTTCAACTCATAAGATACCACACTTCGGCTTCTTTTGATTGCCTCAGCAATTTTGCGGATCGATTAGTTTGCATTAAAATAAGCTTTTTTCTATTGTGTAAAGTGTATAAAGTGTATAAACAGTATTAAAAGTAAAGTGGGATATAATTTAGAATATCGCCCCGCAATTTGAGAAATTCCGGCTACAAAGAAAAACCACAAATAAATTTTATAGTTTTCGAGAAAATTCAAAGCTTAAGGAATTTATTTTGAGAATCATTTCTGTGGCATTTTAAAAAAAACATCTTAAGTGGAGATAAGATAGCAAAAAAGTTTTTAAAAAAAACTCGGTGAAATAATCATTTTTCACAAATAATAATATAATAAATAAAATGGCTGATGAGCTGGCCAGGGCTGGTTCTAACGCGCGGATGATAGGTCCCGAGCCCTTCTGTGGACTAAGTTGGGCAGGGTTCCAGTCCGTCGTGGAGGACTGGGCTCTGGGCGAACATAAGGGATACTGGGTATCGCTTCCGGGAATGCGTCAGGCAAGGAGATTTATCTCTCCCGGGAATGTAATGAGGACGAATGGTCTCGGCAGACGGGATCTGCGACTGCTGGTGGCCTATTTGACTGGTCACCACACGATCAAATACCACCTTTATCGGATGGACCTGGCTGAGGATCAGGAATGCAGACTATGTCTAGACGGGGACGAGACAACGAAGCATGTACTGTGTGACTGCCCAGCGCTGGCATGGGCCAGGAGGAGGCACTTGGGGCATGGTATAATGTGTGCGTCCCGAATCGGTTATATATCGGCAAAGGCCCTGGTGGGTTCCTATGGGAAGCGGAGGGTCTTTTGGCCAGCTAAGGGGAGTGGGTACAATAGACCTGACCTGGTCGCGGTACCTGTCACTGTGGGGAAACCTCCCCGCTCTATCGTGGAACCATTGGACAAATTTCGTTTTTACTACAAAATTTTAAAAACGTAAGTAAAACCTTTTTTTTTTTAAAGAAAATTCGTATGATTAACAACCTTTTTTGCAACTTTTTAAAATTAACTTGGGATGTTTTGTCAAAATGCCACAGATTTGAACTGTTTCTTTTCATTATTTTATTTAAATAAACATGGGGCGGGTAGACGGTTATATATTTACCGACAGCCAAAGGGCAATTAGGGCAATATTAGTTAATAGGGTTAATCACAGGACCTTATTGGACTGCCTTATTGAAGAGCCATTCTTGAATTTTCCTCGGCCAATGGAATCCGTATCATATGGGTACCGGGTCACTCGGGGATAATCTGAAATTATGGGGCCAATATACTTGCTATCGGGGGAAAAGAACTCAAAGTAGTTAACCTGGCGAATGCGAAGGCGTTTTAGGCAAGGAAAGCGGAATTGAAGACGTGGGCTACACTGAATCAAAAATCCAATGAAAATGTACGTTAAGCAAACGAAATTACGTTTATTAAAATATTTTCGTTGGCTTAACGAATTATTCGTTAATATATAGAAAATATGTAGTACCTAAATTTTTATTATATTAACGAATAATTCGTTGAGCCAACGAAAATATTTAAATAAACGTCATTTCATTTGCTTAACGTACATTTTCATTGGATTTTTGGTTCAGTGTAGAGAAACCCATACGGCCAGTTAAAATAGTGAGACTGTGGGTAGGACCACTAAAATTTTATCGGATAACCCAGACGAGAGGAGAAAAAGAAGCCTCCTTAATGGGAGTAAGTCCGAAGTAACTATGATGGTACGTATCCCAACTGGTCATTAAGGATTACGGACACAACTACATCATATTGGACTATTTTATGAATTATGTTTTTGATCTCATATCTTGAGTACCTCAATTTTTGTTTGTTTTATGAATTAAATTGTACTGCTTATGTTATCTTTTTATCTTGTATCTAGAGCATAATAATAAGGAATTTACATATAAAAGCGTAATATATATATATATATCTATGTTCCTTTAACTCCCATTGGAGCATAGGGCCATAATAATTCAAGTTCCGCTTTCAATCTTCAATTAATTTTTGTAGTATTTAAGCATTTATTTTACTTAGTTTTAAAACGAGTTCCCCTACATTTGTTAATAAAAGTTTTTTTTCAATAATTAACAACAAATTTACTTTGTATTATTTGTATGGAGCGGAATCCTGGGATCCCTTGAAATTTAAAAAAAATTTCACGCTTTCCCGGGAATCAAAACGACTTCGTGAAAAAAACTCTACCCTTAATGTAAACAGGCTCTAGTAGAAGAATTTTATTGAAACAAAATATGCTATATTTTAGTTGTATATGCAGATTTTATGCTGATCGGTGCCTAACGAAGAAAATAGCTTTCATCAAAATTTAGCACACATTTGTTTTGTTGTTTAATTTTATAAAGGTTGGCTTATAACTTATAACATATCCCCTATATATTTCTAATGGAAAGTATAAAGGATTCGGCATAGCCAAAGATATATTACTTACTTGTTTTTTTTTTAATTATCCTAAAAATCTGGTACAAACTTTTTTTTTTGTTAAAAATAAATAGTTAGTTTTTTCGAGCTCGAGGCCAATTATTTGTAAAAAATATACATATTATTTATAAAATTATTTGTTTCAATAATTCGATATCCATCGAATATCATTATCAAGGCTGTAACAATATAAGAAAACAACAATGTCCGAAAAAAAATATGCAAGTAACAAAAAGAAAACAAAACACTTACAATGAGTTACAAGTATATTTGTAAGAGACGTATTACTATCTCCACATTCAATATATTGAACTAAAGGCCCAACCATAATATGCATAGCCTTGCTTAACCTTCTGTAAAATATTAGCAAAAAGTCTCTCAAATGTATTTAAAAAAACAAAAATAAAATCAACAATCATTTGATTCCGTACGGAATGTGCGATCAGTTCTGCACTTTGATTAAGCAAATGACAGTTTCATAAATTTTAACAAATTTTAATTCAATATGGTTTGCCTCACATGATTTACATGTATTCGTACATTTGCTTAAGTCAACTAAAGCACATTATGGTTGGGCCTTAACTTAACTATCTAATTTTCTTTTCTATTATGTGTCTATAGCTGTTGGCGCAGTTTTCCGTGTTTGTTTTATAATTTATTCTCCGCTCCTTTGGTGTATTGATTATATGAAGCATTTACAAAGTATACTGTTTATTATATGTCTCCTCTCTGTAATATCTCCGCATTTTCTAATTTTGGTTTATGTAGTCTCTCTGCACAGTGGGATGCGAGTGCAGTGTTTTGTGCTGATATTTTATTAATGTTTTTAAAATCTGATATATGTTCAGCTATACGCGCTTGGAGCTTATTTTTTTAGCACCGACATAAACTTAATATTATATATAACGTTAGTGTTATCCCATTTTTCAAGCCTACATTTGGTGTTTGAGAAAAGTTGTTGTATTCGTCGATGTGTGAGCAATCAAAAATTTGTCCTTATTATAAATTTCAGCATTCTTTATATATTTTTGATTTATATATTTTCGTATTCTCTTTATGTTCCCAAGGTGGGTTTGTTCCATAGTTTTTTATTTAAAGTTTCTATTATAATTTTTGGGAAAGAGTTTCTTTTAAGAATACTTTTATTTTTTTCTTTATTGTAAAAACAGAAAAAAATACCAATGTAAAATTAACATGGCGAAATGTTGATTAAAAATCTATTTCTGCAAAAGTATGCCCTTTATTTAAATTTATCATTATTTCATATTAATTTAAAATTAAAAATATTAAAATAACCTAAAATCACGTTTATTTAATATTATTCACTGTTAAAAAAAAAAAAAAATATTAAAAAATAAATAAATATGGATTCAATATTGAATCCATAAAAACCTGTTTTATAAAAAAATCAAAAGTTTATCTTGTTAAATTAACATGCATACATACTTAAGTATGTATATTTTTTTATTTTCATGTTTAAAATATGTTATAAAAAGAAGACAATTCCCGTATTCCTTTAATTAAAATTATTCAGTTAAATAGTACATCAAGTTTTCAAGAAAAATGATGACGAAACCCATATCGGGCCAGTGTGCTGATGCTTCTGGTAACAAAGGAGAATACAAAATAAGTGAAACATGTGATACAAGGGTAAGTGCTTTGAATGCATATGTTGTCTCTTACTTACACTCAAACACTCAAACCAATTTGATTCTACATGAAATTTACGTTGCTTCAACTTGAAATAACTTTCATTCAACGTGATTCGGATTGTTATTTTAATATAAATGACATTTTGCTCTAACATTACTGCAATGTTCAGTTAACATGAATTATAATTATTTTAAAAGAAAAAAATGTTGTTCGCAAGTTATTGTAAAATCAGGTTGAATAAACATGAAAAACGTACGAAGCAAAATCACCACCGAAAAATTGTAAATGAACAGTGTTTTCTATGTTTTTAACTTGTTTTTTTTCCGTGTGTAAGAATGGAATGACTCATAGCTAATGGAAAGGACCCTGTTGATCAGATTGTTTTATTTGATTAGCCGTATTCATTATTATCTTTTTTAATCGACAAGAATTGAAATAAATAATTCTCCCTGAAGCCGTAGGTTTTTGGTACCAGCCTATTTTAATTCTGTTGTCGCTTTTTATGACCAGGGTATCCAAGTATGGGAGTTTACTGTTAACCTCCCTCCCCATTGTAAATTTAATGTTTTTGTGAGATGTGTTGTTTTAAGGTCCTTCCTATTGCACTTATCTTTATCATTTCAAAATATCTGTTATCCTAATTCCTTTCCTTTCTTTTTTTAAGAAAACGCCTTATTTTATGCAATTTATTTATTTTTTATAACTAACACAAAGTTATATGAAAACATTTTCTTTATTCTCCTGTGAGTTGAATTCTTTACATATTTAAATCTCCAAACAATGAACAAACTAAGATATATATGGGTAAGGGTTTCGCAATTCTAGGACACTGTAACGTTAAATCAAAGGCAAACTTTCAACTCTAAACTTCAGATGAGATCTGTTAACACTAAGTGCTTGGTATTTTCCTTAAAATAAGTAAGATCTGTGTGACAGTGTAAAGTACTCTTTAACAAGATCAATAATTATTCCCACATTTTTTTAATAACATACGAAATTAATGTCAAAAAGTTTTATTTAAAGAAATTCCCAGGAATTTGAAAATTCTTTTTCCCGCGAAATGCAAGGAGTTTTTCCCCGTATGCAAACCCTAATAAAGTATGTAGGTGGTATTGATTTTGGTTAAAAAAGGATAAAATATAAGCTTCCGTTTTTTAAGCTGCATAAATTAACTTAAAATAAAAAAAAATAAAAAAAAACTCATAAGATTGATTGTCATACAATAAATATAATTTTCAATTGAATACTGCTAAAAAGACAATAACTTTATCGCATTTAAATAGTACACTCATAAAATTATTACAGTTACTGATTGTAGGTTATTAAATTCGTTTTCCGTACTGTCAAAATTGAATAAAAATATAGTTATTTTACGAATAATTTTATTTTCAAAATTTATGTTTGTTATTGAAAAAACAAACTACCAAAATATAATGTTTTTCCGTATTTATTTTGCTATGTTGTTGGATTTTTGTCAGTTAAAATATATTTTTTAAAAGTAAAAACTATTCAATTTTAAGGAAAATGTTGTTTAATAAATAAAAAATTTAAAAATGAATGTAAAAATCATTTGTTTTAAATGTAAATGCATTTTCGTTTGAATTTAACTACATAATATTTTGAGTGTATGTTAAGCTAAACAAAAAAAAAAAAAAAGTTTATATGAAAAATGACAAGCATTATGAAGACACGACTGCAAAAAAAAGGAAAGAAAAATATTTATTTGTATAAAAAAACCAAAATTAAGAAGCCCCTATACATCTTTGAATAATTTGTTTCAAAACAATTGTACTTGTAGTTGTTCTTTTTGTTTTTGTTTTTGTTATAAGAAAATTAAATGAATGACTTGTAAGACATTTGGTCTGTTTGACTACTGGGGCGTATAAGTACCAAATATTCTCTCCCCAAAGCGTATTTAAATAAGTATTAATTATACGCAGAGTGTTATCATCAGAGAAGACAAAAAAAGCAATATTCAATACTTTTACAGCAAAAAGAAATTATAAAAAAAGCAACAAAAAATTGATAAAACAGCAAAAAAAAAAAGCACTAATAAATGTTTTATTCTAATTCTTCCACATCATCAAAATTATTACAATATACTATCATGTGGGCTTTTATGTTTTCAAATTTTAATTTTCTACGTCGATCTGTTAAAAGCGTTTTGTATAAAGAGAAGCTTTTTTCTACATCAACGGAGGTTGACGGTGCATATTTAAATTTGAGAATTTCATTAGAGGACAAACTTTTTACATATTCATCTTTTGGAACAGTACCAGACTCTAAAATATATTTTATTTTCAAAAACTGCTGATATCCGGAATTTATTTTTAATATTTTCTCAAATTTCTTTTTATATTGTGGTCCTCGATCTTGCATAGTCCGTCAAAAACTGCCGATAAAGCATTAGTGCTCTCTGAAATTAATAAGCCCCCAGTTTGCAATTTTTTTATAGCAACCAAAATGTTTGCAAAATTGTATTTTAGAAATGCAAGTTGAGAACTTTGTTCGGAGTTTTCAAATATTTTTTTGGATTGCACAATTGAGTCGGCATCTTGACTGTCAAGTTCTAAAACAACGGCTTTAACTTCTTCAAGATGTTCAGCGTAGTACATTGCCGCTTCTAACCAAGTACCCCAACGAGCTGGGCATGGAGACGGTGGAAGTGCAACATTAGGATTCATTTTATAGAAAGAGTTGTTTTCTTCGCGGTGCCTGTAAAAATTTTGTTTTTGTAACATATATTTTTAACATACATATGTATGTTTATATTAAAAAAACGCAAGAACTGTAAAGTTCTTTTTAATACACTCTTATTCCATTTTATATAGTTTTCTTATAGAATTCTGTTTAATAGAGAAATATTTGTCATAAAATTCTTTTACTACAAAAATCATATTAAAAAAACGACTTTTAAATTCTTGCGTTTTCGATTTCCAGAACACCTCTGATTAATACTTATATTTACCTTTAAGAAAATATTTTTAAATTGGAAATCAATTTATTGACATTTTCAAAGTTTGTTCGAATCAATTCAGCTAATCGATGGATATCATGTGCAAAACATGTTAAATGAAGCATTTTCGGATACATTGCCTTTAGAGAAGATATTCCACTTAGCATATATGCAGCTGCATCCGTTACTACAAGTAACAAGTAACACTTTGTTATATTTTATGCCTAAATACAGAAAATTAATATCAAATCTAAACTCGATTTCTTTTCTACTTTACCATCTGGCCACAATATTTGTAACGAATCATTACAAAATGCTGCAATAGATGCGCCATTTGCCGTTTCAAGTACTTGCATGTTCAATAAATAATATTTATTGTCTTTTAATTCTTCTAAGACCCCAAAAATAAAATTTGCAACATATTTCTGTTCGCTGTCCGTAGTTTCATCTACAGAAATCCATATATATTTGCCTTTGGCTGCTTGACGCATTTTTTCTATAGATTCCCTATACAATTCTGGTATGTATTTCTGGCGGATGCAAGTTTCAGACGGAACCGACATTTGAGAATATTTCTCAATGAAATTTTTGAAACTGGGAGAACTAACTTTTTTTTATTGGTATATTGGATTCTAACAATGCTTTACAAAGATCCTTTTGAAATGTTGTGGCAGTTGGAGTCACTGGATATTCCGTAATTAGTTTCTGTTGATAGTTCTCTTGCTTAGTCTGCTTTCACAGGTTTCATCTTTTGATGCTCAACTCCTATGTTTTTAGGTGAGGGAAGAAAGAAGAAAGGGGGTTAGTACGGAGATGCCTGTACTCGGTCAGTACGCTTTGTGTTTTTATTCGTTGGTATATGCACAACGATGGCTGCGTGTAATTTTTTCTTTTCTTTTTCTCTTTGATTTGCTGTTATTAAAATTATTGTTGTTTTGAAACGTAAAAAGTTGAAACCCGTTGCTGCGTGTGATTATATTGGCATATTTAAAAGGGAATTGAAAAGAAGTTGAGCATCAAAAGATGAAACGTGTAAATTCAGACTTAGAAGACGCCAATTGGTGTTTCCCACATCTTATATGTTGATCCACATTAGACTTTTTCGAACAATTTATTTTGCAGCAGCATACATTGCAAAAGAGCCAATTTTCTTCAATTGTATGATTTTACCATTTTTAATAATAAATTTCTATTACTTTTCTCTTTCGGCATTTTTTAAACTTTTTTATTTATTTCTATTTTTAACAGCCTACTATGATTTAAGTTGATTGTTTTTAAAATGAAAACAGAGTTGCAAAAAGGTAGTAACGAAGGCGAATTCACTTTTATAGAGGAATTCGCCTTGGTAGTAACATACGAAGTTTTTAATACAAAAATGGGAAGTTTAAACAAAAAAATCCAAAAAAAAGCAACACCATTGTAAAAGAAGCAAAAAACAGCAGGTTTTATTAAAAACAGCTAAAAAAAAAGCAAAAAAGCATTTTAGTCTTCTCTGGTTATCATTAATATTTAAAACATTGAAAGAGATTTATATATGTATGTAAAGCAAAACAAAAAAAAAAAAAAATAATATGTAAAAAATTTCCATTCTATTTACAAGCATTAAGAAGACAAGACTGCAAAAAAAAAGGGGAGAGATAAATATAAAAAATACAAAAACATACAAAATTAAGAAGCCCCCAAACATCCTTGAAGAATTTGTTTGAAAATAACAATTATACGTGTAGTTGTTGTTATTAGGAGATTAAATGAATGACTTGTAAGACATTTTGTCTGTTGGTCTACTGGGGCGTATAAGTACCAAATATTATCTCCCCAAAGCGTACTTAAATAAGTATTAATCATGTTATCATTAATATTTGTAAACATTGAAAGAGATTTATCAAGAAAATATGTTGTAAAAGAAAAATGTAATACTTAAATTTTATGACTAATGAATTTAATAAAATTCAACAAGTTTTAGATATAATTTTTCCTTGTTACTTATTTTTTTGTTTTGTTTCGGCAGAAGACGCAAAAAGTTGCTGATTTTATTTGCAACTTTAAAAAAAAACACATACAAATTAAAAAAAAAAAATTATTGATCATCGATTTATTAACCAAAAGGAAAATAAATAATTTGTTTTAAACATAAAAATGTAATTTATCATGAATTTAATGGTAACTTATCAAATTTGTATGTAGAAAGACATTTTGCGACCCTTTCGCTACAGAACTTTTATTTTGGAATTGGAGTTAATCGAATCGTTTATTTCAAAAACCAGTCAAGCGAACAATTTTTGATTTAAAGTAAATCCAAGAAAACTTCCCAGCAACCCTAAATAACTTTTACAAAACTTTTTTTTTTCCTATGAAAGTTATTCATTTCTGTGACTATCTGATAAACATAAAACCTTTTTTTTTAGCTATATTGACACTTACTTTTAAGTAAATATAAAGTTTGCACTTGACTTGTTTTTGAAACAAACAACCATCACTATTGTAAATTTCGTAAGAAATTTTCTAATTTTTTTTTAGAAAAATTAAAAATTAACTTTTGCAAGAGATTAATAATATTGTCATAGATTGTATTTGTTCTGAAATGTCTATTCGTTATCATACTTTCGTTCCATAGTAAACTCTGCTTCCGTTGTTGGCCATTAATAAATAAATATTCTCATAAAACAATAGTATTGTGGTTATTTTGTTGAACTGTTAATGGTTTTTTAATCCAAGTTTTGATATTTTAATTAGGCTAAAGTTCATTAATTTTTTTTTTGTGGAGAAAGAAATTTTACAACATGAAATTAATTGAAATTTATTGATAATTTTTCATTCTTGACTGAAGCTGGGCTCGAACCCAGTCGTTTTTTACGGACAGGTTACCCTAACATGTTTAAATCGCAACCACTCGATCTCTTCAGAGGAATTTGCCGTTTAACACTCACAGCCATCGACGACTGCTGGCATCCAATAGTCAAACATCAATCTTTAAATCAATTAACACATTGTTTGAAACGGCAAAGTTTTTTGATAATTTTTTTAATTATTTATTAAAAAAATACTCACAATTTAAAATTTTTAGTAATCATTTTGGTATTAGGAGCAAAATCAACAAATTGTATGCTTGATTCTATGAATTTGGTATAAATTTAATGATTAGAGACAATTTTTAATTTTTTCTGTGTACATAAAAAAATCGGCGAAGAAAATCTACTTCATTCTAAATATATTTAACGGTGAAGCCAAATCATACACAATTGTGCTGAGAACACTTCACTTACACATAAACAAAACACACAAAAAATATGTATAAAACAAAAAACAAATCATCAAATGATTCGAAAATTTCACAAACTTTCTAAAAAAACAAGACATCTTCTCTATATAATAAAAATAAAATGCTGTCTGTTGCTGATCGCATTACTTGAGAACGGCTTGACCGATTTTGACGATTTGCACGATTTTTTCTTTAAAATTATCGCCATGGTCTAACTTAGGTTTATACGTAAAGAAAATTTTGCCCCGCCCACTTTTTTCGAATAACCTAAAATCGGAAAACGGCTCCATCGATTTGACAAATTTTTCTTTCAAATGGTTGTATTAATCCATTTAAAGTTTTCATCGAAAGAAAAATTTACCACGCCTACTTTTACGCCCACTTTTTTATTAAGCGCATAACTTGAGAACGGCTGGACCGATTTGGACGATTTTTTCTTTCTAATGATCGCCATGGTCCAACTTAGGTTTTTACGAAAATAACATTTTGCCCCGCCTACTTTTACGCCTACTTTTTTTTGATTTACCCAAAAACAGAAAACGGCTCCATCGATCATTAGTAATCAGTAGGGCAACCAAAAATAAGCAATTGCTTTTTTTTTTGTTTACAAGATAGAAAGATTTTGATTGAACAGAAATTCCGATCATAAAAAAACAAAGAAAATGAGCTATATTTGTTAGGGCTTTTTTTTGCTTATTTTGGCAATATCGGCTTTTTTTTAGTTATTTTTGCGATATCGGCTTTTTTTACTTATTTTGTCATTTTAAGATAATTTTTCATTTTTTTCCTACGAAAAAAAAAATTATTTAATAAATATTTGCAAAAATCGTTATGTTTTTTTTTTTTTTTTGATGTGGCAACTTTTTTTATTTGTACTAACAAATTCACCTTTTTGTCAAGGCGAATTCATGAAATCGCCTTACTTTTTGTGCTGCTACAACTCTGGTTGAAAAAAAAAACGTTTAAATCAAAGTAGCCAAGTTTTTACTGTCAACAAATTTACATTTTAAAAATTTCATTGAATTGTTGAAAGCATAACATTTTTAAAACTTTTTAAAGTTGTCTTAGTTTAAAAACAGATAAAATTACCTTCATAGCCTCTGCGTTTTGGATGTAAGTATAAATTTTTTTTAATTTATTAAAACCTTTGTTAAAATTGGTTTATTGTTTTATTATTTAGAAAATGCCTAAAGTCAAGGAAAGCAAATCGGTTTACTTGAGCAAGCTAGTCAAACAGTATCCAGATTTAAAAACTGATGGATCAGCTTTAGTGTGTAACGTGTGCTCAAAACCTTTATCTGTTGTTAAAAATTACAACATAAAACAACACCTGGATTCAAAAAAGCACAAAGATCTAAAAGAAAGAGAATCAAAAAAAAATTTACAACAAACTTTTCTACAAAGTTCTACAAGTTCATCGGCCGCCGATAAATTTTGCATTGATCTCTGTGAAGCCTTTGTATCAGCAGATATACCATTATACAAAATTCGACATTTAAAAGTACAACATTATCTTTAAAACTATACATCATTCCATATTCCATCTGAATCGTCTCTTCGAAACAAATATACAAAAATAGTTTATGAATCTACAGTTAACAAAATAAAGGAAGAAATACAAAAACATTTTATTTGGGTCTCTATAGACGAGACCACCGATGCGTCGAACAGATTTGTGGCAAACGTTGTTGTGGGTATACTGCATGTGGATGAAAATATTTCAGAAAAAAGATTTTTAATAAAAACAGCTGTATTAGAAAAAGTCAATCATTCCACTATTGCACGTTTGTTTGATGATTCAATGAAAGAATTTGACCTAGATAAACAGAAAATTTTTCTTTTTGTAAGTGATGCCGCACCATATATGGTGAAAGCTGCAAAGGCCATTGCTGTATTTTACCCACATATAACTCACGTAACCTGTCTTGCACATGGAGTTCACAGAGTTTGTGAACATATAAGAGAATACTACTCAAATGTAGACAAATTTATTTCAAATGCTAAAAAAACGTTCCTTAAATCTCCTGCAAGGGTTCAAATCTTACGAGAAACAGCACCAGATATACCACTACCTCCACAACCAGTGATAACTCGATGGGGGACGTGGATAATGGCTGTAAATTATTATGCCAAATATTTTGATAATTTCGTAGAAATTTTTTCAAATTTAAACTCTACAGATTCTTCAGCAGTGCGTATATGCCAGGCTTTAATGAATGAAAATAATTTGCGCAACCAAATATTGTTCATTTCTGTAAATTTTGGGTTTTTACACGAAGTAGTAACCAAATTGGAAACAAAAAATCTTTCATTGGTTTCCCAAGTGAATATAGTTATGGACACCGTAAGAAAAATTTCCGGTGTTCCAGGGGATATAGGCGACAAAGTGAATTAAAAAATTTGAATCTGTTTTATTAAAAAATGAAGGATTTTCGTTACTAAAAGATATTGTGGATATACTGGGAGGCAAGCGGCATTGCGAGTTCAATCGTATAAAATATACCTCAGAGCAAATACTCAATTTTAAATATGCTCCCTTAACATCTGTAGACGTAGAAAGAACTTTTTCTATGTACAAAAGCGTGCTGACTTCAAATAGACAGGGGTTTCTTTTCGAAAATTTATCGCATCAATTTATAATTTACTGTAACAACGCATTCAACGAATAAAGTGGAAAATAAACCATAAATTTTAATTGCTTTTTTTTTATTTTAACAGCTTATTTTCATGTTTTTAAACGCTTTTTTTAAGAGCTTAAAACTGTTTTTTTAGTGCTTATTTTTGGTTGCCCTAGTAATCAGCTACCGAGCGAAGCCGGGGCGGCCAGCTAGTATTTTAATAAAAAAAGTATTCTTCTGGTAAGAAATTAGAGTGACAGGTTTTTCTATTCTGTCATTTTTGTTCTAAACATTCATGCTTTCAAGGCAAATACGATTTCTATACCAGATTTTATTTTCAAAATAAAAGTCAAATATGCTCAGTTAAATCTTGCTATTGAAATTCAGTCAGATCGTCCCATAAATGACTGAGATATGTGGAAAAACACTGCCTGCCTCTAATATACATATCGCAATTGATCAACAACAGATTATTAATTGAAAATTTAAATTTTTGCACTTTTTGGTAAAACATCGACGCGTAAGATTCATATCTCACCGTTGTAATGAAACGGTTGGTTTCAGCACACATTTTCTTTATTCTTAAATTTATTATTAAATTAAAAATTGTTTTGCTTCTACTGAATTTTTTTTAAATTTTGAGTAAATGCCCTCTTCATGCCCAAGTGCGATATGTCATAAAATCCCCTGTTGTTTCTTTTTTTTAATGTGTTGATTTTTTTTTTTGACACACAACAAACGGTACATGATTTGTCTCTTAAATAGGGAAATGTGTTTTTTTTTTTAATTCTGTTTGATAATGTGTGTTAGTGGTTGAGTGGTATAAGACGCTGCATTAGGTTACGTGAAGGTTATAAAGCATTTTTGCTTATTTCAAACTTACTTTATACATACATATTTCAAATATGATTCTTATATAATCAAAAGTCTCCAATTTAACACTTTATATATAATTTCATAATTTATTTTAATAATAATTTTTTCACTTATTTATATTAATATATACGAAGAATAAATACAATTAGAATCTTAAAGTCTTAAGTAAATAAACAATAAATAAACAATTTAACTTTTGTTTTTTATTTCTTTAAAATTATTCATTGTTTTTATACATGGGCAAACAGCATTAAAGAAGTAATGCATTTAAAATTTTAAATGTACTGCTTACTAAAAATGTTTCAGTAACGAGTCAAACCTTTCCGTTTACTGAATACATTTTTATTAATCTAATATTTTAAAAGGTTAACGAAATTGATTTTTTTTTTGTTTATAGCGAACCTGCAAATCTTGTTATTTCCTTTTTTCAATTGATGCATAACTTAATGCGGGAACGTAACCGGCATGCAGAATAAAGGTGAATGTTTGCAATAGGAACATTTTATATTTTTAAAATTGTGTTAAAAATTTTTTTCAGTAAGTATAAATTTACTGAATACTGGAATTATTTCAGTAAGCAGTACGGTATTCATTTGGTTAACGGTTAATCGGTTAACCGATTAATTACTACCCGATAAACTGATCGTTAAATTTAAAACTGGCTATTTTCGATTAACGACTAAACCGGTTAATTTCCGTCGATTAACCGATGTAATCTTTAATTTTTTGTAGTATTTTAACAAATTTTTTTTTGCGTTTATAAATATCTCATATAAAAAAGGTATGCGTTTAGAAAATATTTTTACATTCTTAAAATACAGTACAAAAACAGAAACTACGGAATTCGGAAATAAAATTTTTTCTAAATGTTCGGTGCTGAGCTTTGTTAGGGTGAGTCAGATTATGACCTAACAATGGAAGAAACTCTCGATAGTAATGAAAACAATCTTTTAACAGAATTAACAGATACCATTGGAAGTGTTAAAAATGTTAAAATATTAAAACAGGACTCTAATGACATTTTAATCACATTTTTTCCTTAAAAATGTATTTTATAAAATCTTCTTAAACTATTGAAATAATTAAAACAATATATTACATATTCATGAATTATTTGTTTGTTTGCTGGTTTTAGTTCAAGAATTGCTTTGTTTGTTATTTTATTGTTTTTACTAATTAACTCCAAATAATAGCATTTTTTGCATTTTTTATTATTGAAATTGCTTAATTTATAAAAAAAAAAATTATTAATCGGTTAACCGATCAATTACAAAATTAACCGATTATTAACCAATTAAACCAAAACCTCGGTTAATTAATCGAGCGATTAGCCGATTAAAGCAAAAGCCCGATTTAACGAATACCCTAGTAATCAGTAAAATGTTACTGGTTACTGCTTTACATAATGCAGTATAAATATAATGCAGTATGACCATGTATGTTTGTTTTATACCCATTATAACATATTTTTTTTTTTGTAATTAACTAAATTTATTTCAACTATTTCAAGAATTAAAATAAAAAAATAAACTAAAATTATTTAAAAAATTCCTACTATTTATGCTGATCAATTAAATAAACAACTGTTAATAAATATGGCATATACCTAGGCGCTTTTTTATCAAGCAAAAATAAAAATATACATTTTATTAATTTTTTTTTTCATTAAAATTAACAGGTATTTAATTTAAAACAGAATTTTTTATCTATGAAAGTAATTATTATATTATATACAGCTTACAATAACAACAAATTTACATGTTTTAAAGCCTTGCTATAATGTGCATGCGCTAGCTTAAGCTAATGTCAAAATATAACAAAAAGCATCTCAAATTCATATAAAAAAAAAAAAAATTAAAAACATCTGATTTCGTAAGGAAAGTGCTATCAGATTCACACTTTGATTAACCCTTCTGCACTCCTTGGGTCAATTTGACCCAATTTTGGTTTTCAAACGCAAAATTTTTCTCTTTAAATATAAGATATGGACGTGAAACTTTAATTTATCCATTACAGGGACGAAAATTATAAATTTAAATGAAAATGAGAATAATAAAATTTAAATTTTTCCTCCCCCCTCCACATTTAAAAACACGATTTACACACATTTAATATCCTTTGGGTCAATATGACCCAACAAGCGATATTGCAAGTTTAATTCCACCTTAAAATTTTTTTCCTATTGAATATAATTGAATTGAGTTCATCTTCATTCAGAATCATCGATCAATAATTTTTTTCAGTCAAATAGTCAATAGAATCGCTTTTATTTTTTATTATACTTAAATATGAAATGTTGTTTACATATTATTGTTGGGTCATATTGACCCAAAGGATCATAGGAAGGGCACATATCCAAGGGATGCAGAAGGGTTAAGCAAATTACAGTTCCATAAAACTTAACAAACATTTTCTATAAGTTTAATATGATTTGACAGATATGATTAACATGTTTCTTAAGCCAGCTTAAGTCACGGATAATCAAATAAAGTGTTGCCCGTAAGGTTGGTCCAAACTGCTGTTTTGTATGGATATAGTTAAGTCACGTCTAATTGAACCTTTATGCACATTATGGTTGGGCGTTAAGTTACAAATATTTAATTTTACTAACTATTTAATTTAAGTATTTTACAGTTATTATTACTCTAAAGCATAGATTTAGTAGTTGTTCGTTCAATTTACTGTTTTGAAAGATTAATTTAAGTGTGAGAGGGCAATCATATCAACATAAAGTGGCGACAATTGTAAAGGGTGATTTTTTATGAATTAAGTTTTTCGGGCTAGTAGCACTGGTTGGTAATTGTGTCCAAACTACATCTGTGAAGGTGAAAAGTGTTCAGTATACTCTGCCATTTCATCATGGAGAAACTCAGAAACGAGCAACGACTGCAAATCGTCGAAAGTCGTGCTCTGTGAGAAATGTCCATCGTTTGTTACGAACTTTTTATGGTCGTCATAATCGATCTAGTGAATCAACAATTCGTGCTATTATCACCAAATTTCGCACCAAATTTACTTTGGCGGACATTAAACCACTGACTTACGTTCGTGCCGAAGAGAATATTGCAGCCGTACACTGAAAGAATTTTCTTCACAATACCAATGAATTTTGACATTAATCCCATGAAAAATTGCATTAAAAAGGAACCTATGCAGCACTTCGTTGGATCAATGAAACCTGTTTCATTAAAATGTATTTAATGAAACATTGCATTAGATCTATTCATATTATTCATTGGATGACTACTTTCAAAAAAGTAAAATTTTTTTTTTATTTTATTCTATTTTTTTTTTAAATTTTTTTTCTTCTATTTTTTTATTTTATTTTTCTTTTTTTTAATTTTTCTTTTTCTTTTTTTTAATAATTTCCTTAACTAATCCCGCGAAGCTTTACGCTTGTCTCCATGAACCAGAGTTTCTGGCGGGAATCGATCCCGCAACCTCGGTGTTGATATACTAGCTCACTACCAGCTAGCCTACCGGGGCAGTGTAGTTTTTGAATAAAAAAACTATGTTTTTGGTCGCTACTCAATTAAGAGCGTAAATATGAGATTAAATTGCCCATAACAACAATAACATCATGTGATTTGACGCCTCTTGGCTATTTCTTGTGGGGCTATGTGAAGTCGTTGGTCTATGTGGACAAGCCAAACTCGATTGAAGCCTAAGAGTATAACAAAACACGTGTTATTCATGGAATACAGGCCGAAATGCTCAAAAAGGTGGTGCAAAATTGAACCTTACGAATGGACCATTGAAACCGGAGCCGCGGGCAACATTTACATGAAGTTATTTTTAAAAAGTAAATGGCAAAGACCAAATTATCAATTCTAATAAAAATTTTCAATATATGATGAAATATTTAAGTGTTTTATAAAAATTTTTAAAAAACTACGCTTAAAAAATCACCCATTAATAGCCCTATTGAACATTTTTTTCTTTTACATGCGCATTCTTTTTACAGTAAATGTTTTGTTGTGTTGTTATTTTCAATTTAACTTAATAACAAGTTAACAAATCGTCTGCTTAATATGCAAACCTGCTAACTCCCTTTCAGCAAATTTTATATTAGAGACAAAAAACTTTTTAAATTTGCTTGAGAAAAAAACCAAAAATATAGTTGGTTTTAACACTTCAAGACTCAAATTGAAAAAAAATCTACATGCCGGTCGACGAGACGTATCTTTCTCAACCACACGGCATCTAAATATCAATTTACTTAAAAGTGTATTAACCAGGTTTAGCCGACGATATTCTTGTTATTTTTAAAATAATATAGCGGAACAGTGAAAAACAAAACGAAAACAAAAAAAAAAAAAAACAACTTCAGGCAAAAAACCTAAAGCCCATAATTGAAACGTCAAATTGAAAAATATTGTTTTGGTTTTAAATTTAAGTTAAGCGAAGGAAGTCTTGGATTGAAGTCGATGAATACTCTAAAAATGTGTGTACAAGCTTTTGGATGCAACCACAATGAAAAATGCTATTCGTTATTAATCGTCGCACAAAACTGTTATGGGGGTACAAGAATTGAAAGAAATACACTGTAATTTTTCTTATAAATGCTATAAATACAGTAATAAAATTTTGCCTTTACTTCAAGTATTTGAAAATTCCATCGTCGAGAATTTGTGATGTTAATTGTCTGTCGTATATAGCGGATGCATACAAATAATTTGTGACTTTAACGTGTGTGTCGTATGTCGCGTACCTACACATGCTAAGAACTATGGGGTGTTTTTTTCAGTGGTATAGAACTTCGAATTGAAATAAAACACAAGAAAATCGTTTTAATGACCATCAATTTGGCTTTATTGGAAGGATAATTTTATGCCATTAATGTTTAAATATGATTTCAGGCATGTGGCCGCCGCCAATTTTCAACCACTTTTTCGAGCATATGGGGCCGTATGTCGGCAATAACGCCACGAATGTTGGCTTCCAATTCCCCTAACGTTTCTGGTTTGTTGGCGTAGACGACTGACTTCACATATCCCCAAAGAAAATAATCCAATGGTGTCAAATCACACGATCTTGGTGGCCAATTGACAGGTCCATTCCGCGAAATTATGCGCTCATCGAATGTTTCCTTCAATAAATCGATTGTGGCGTGCGCTGTGTGGCATGTAGCGCCGTCTTGTTGGAACCACAACTCTTCCACATTCATGCCATCCAATTCGGGAACAAAATAGTCGGTTATCATGGCTCTATACCGGTCTCCATTAACGGTAACTGCCTCTCCAGCATTATTTCGGAAGAAGTATGGCCCAATGACTCCACCAGCCCATAGAGCACACCAAACAGTCAGTTTTTGTGGATGTAATGGCGTCTCAAGGGTCTCATGTGGATTCTCTTCACTCCAAATGCGGCAATTTTGCTTGTTGACGTAGCCATTCAACCAAAAATGAGCCTCATCACTGAACAAAATTTTGCGATGAAAATCAGCATCGAGATCAATCTCATTTTCGGCTCATACACCAAAATCACGACGCATTGCATGGTCTCGCGGCTTTAATTCTTGCACAAGCTGGATCTTGTAAGGTCGCAAGCCAAGATCATTGCGCAAAATCTTCCATAAAGTTGATGGACAAAGCTCCAATTGCTGTGCACGGTGGCGAATCGATTCATTCGGGTCCTCTTCAACACTTTGCTCTACAGCGGCAATTGTTTCTTCGGTGCGCACTGTTCGACGTCTCTGCGGATGCGTATTATCACATAGAGTAAACGTAGTGCGAAAACGATCCATGGTTAACCGAATTAATTGCTCTGATGGACGATTATGTCGACCATAAAATGGACGAAGCTTGCGGTAAACTTCGCGGACTGAACCGTTATTTTCGAAATAAATTTGCACGATTTGCAAGCGCTGTTCTTTTGTCAACCTGTTCATGATGAAATGGCAAACCAAACTGAACATAAATGACATTAGAGTTGCCAGATTTGACCACAAAATGCCAGTTTTATCTCTATTCGAAAAACAAACCTGTAAAAAAAACACCCGATATATGTGCAAAGAACAGTTGTTGCAATGTTGTCAAAGAAATTAACATACAAAATATTTCGCGCATTTGTAACATTAAAAAAATAAGAATGTATGTATTTTTCGTTCCCACTCTTATTGCTGCGTGTATTTTTCATTTAATTGTTTATTTTACAGAGCATTTTTTATACCCGCACTTTAACTATAGTAAAGCATTTTTTTCTGCTTCTACACTAAAAGAAAAATGCTTCATATATTTAATGAAACGTTTTCTTAGAAAAATTTTCATTGGTTAAATGAAAATGTTCATTGTCTAAATGAAATTTCATAGCTATAATGAAGTATTTTCGGTAAAATCGCTTCATTGGATTTCGTAATTACGTTAAAAATTTTCATTGGATATATGAAAACTTAAGTTTGTCCAAGTTAAACAAAAAATTTTAATTGGGAACATACAAAAACAATAAACAAACATAACTATATTCATAAATTAATACAAAATTATAGTTTCCTTAAAAAATGTTTAATTGTTAATTAAAAAAAAATAAGATTAAATTATTTCATACATCTAATGTAATATGCCATTAAATTTATGAAATCAACAATTTTTTTATAAAAGCAACATATTTCAATAATTGAAAAAAATATTTTTAACGTTCAAATAACTCTATAGTCTCAATAATTAAAAGTATAAAAATATTTCGAAAAAGCATTTCTTCAGAAATTTTAATTTTCATTATGACAATGAAAAATGTCATTATCGTAATGAAACAAAAACTTTCAATCCATAAATATGTATGGTTTTAGTTTTCTTTAATATGTACATACCTAAATACATATAGTTTGTACTAAGTAATGAACAAATAAATGTTCTCCTTTAAAAAAACCACACCCTTATTTTAAACTGTTGTCAACAAAATGATGTATACGAAAAAGCTTTTTCTCTCGTTATGTGTTTTGTTTTATTATGCGTTAGCAAAAAAAAAAAGTCAACTTTGTTATTGTTGTTATCGACGCTCTTAATTCAGTAATAGCAAAAAATATAGTTTTTTATTTAAAAATTACACTGCCCCGGTAGGTAGGAGGTTGCGGGATCGATTCCCGCCAGAGAATTCTGCAGAGGTTTCTGCAGACAAGCGTAAAGCTTCGCGGTATTAGTTATAGAAATTATTAAAAAAAAAAAAAATATATAAAAAAAATGAAATAAAATAAAAAAATGTCTTACTTTTTTGAAATATTCATCCAATGAATGGTATTCATAGATCTAATGTAATGTTTTATAAAATACATTTTAATAAAACAGGTTTCATTGATCTAACGAAGCGCTGCATAGGTTCCTTTTTAATGCAATTTTTCATGAGATTAATGTCAAAATTCAGTGGTATTGTGAAGAAAATTCTTTCAGTGTACACATTCACACACTTAATTGTAATTTGTCGCCTACACTTCAATTCAGTAATATAATATGACTAGAGACCTGCATGAATGAATGAAAGAGCAAAATGTGCATTCATTCTATTATGAATTTGAATGAATGAATGAATTGTGCCTGTTATCTCACATGTGTTTGTTAACCCAAAGGGAAAATGAGGAATTGATTTCATAAATAATTAAAAACAATAAAGTATTATTTTTGAAAGAATAATAATGCTTTCATTGGAATCGAGAAGGGAATTTTATCGGACAAAATAATTATAAATTGATTACCACGCATATTCCCACATTTGCAGAACATGGAATGAATTGTTTTCGTTCGTGAGTATTATTCGTGTTTTTCTATTACATATTTTCTAAATAAAAATCCGTTATTTTTTGCTGTTTTTATCTCGTCTAATAAGTTTTATTATCAAGAATGAATTATTTCAGTCATTCGCAGGATGCATTAAAATAATTTATTACAATCCTAGGACATGGTCTGTGTTAAGAATAATAAATTCTAGAATCAAATATTATACAAGATATGTATTACTTTCTCGATTCCTATTGATTACATTTTCCCGCTGGGAATGTATTGTTTTTGTGTGTATGCTAAAGAGGCAAATACCCAAAACAATTTTTTTTTTTTTGATGTTTTTTGTATTGCTTTGATATGACTGAATTATTCATGCAGGTCTCTAACAGCGACGTAAAGAAATCTAGTTTTTTGTTAAAATTTTTATATTTTCTTAGAAACTATTCTTTGGTTGTGGTTATTTTATAATTGATTTAAATCTGGAAATATTGCTTTTTAAACTATGAGTATGCGTGATTTTACACAAATTAATTTTCATTTATTTTTTTTCTTTACAAACAAAATTATTTATGTTACAAAATTTATTTTTTTTTTTTATTTCAATTTATCTAATGGGTCGATTACAATTAATATACAAACATTAGTTTCCAAGGAACTTTTGTTTCATCAGTTTTTTTGAGTTTTATTATTGTTATTTTCGTTTGGTTCTTTTTTTATTTTTATAAATAACATACTACATAAATTTCTTAGTATTTAAATAACATTTATAACAGTCTCACATTCATACCAACTTTACAAACAAACAAAAAAAAATTAATTTTCATTTGTACTTAAACACCTCAGAGTATGTACAATGGCAAGGTTATTTTTTTTTTGCTAAAAGAAAAACATTAGAAGTTAAGGGGAAACGGGGGGGGGGGGGGGGGAAGGATCTAAGCAACTACCATTCGCTTTAAATACTGCAGATTTCTATTCTTTTTTTTGCATTTTTAGGGAATGCGTGTAAGTTTTGCGTATTGATTTGTGTGAATTGTTTTTGGATCACTGTTGCCAAATTGTTAAACTTTGAATTTTTCAAATTTAACCGCAATACCTGTAGCTGCTATGGTTGTAGGCGTATTTATTTAATTTCCCAGAGTGGGCTTGACATGGGGCCGATCCTCACGAAATCTAACAGTGTGATTTGCAGTCGAATAAACCAAATTTGTGCAAACTCTTATATCATAAAGTTTATTATTCCACCATTTATGTTAGTTTTTTAACAAAATTCTACTTTTTTAGGGTGGTGGTTCCACATTATGATTTATTACTCTGATCCTATTAAACCGATTTTGCTGGAACTCAATCCTAAACTGCTTGGGATAACTACAAGCAATACAACAGACGGACAGACAGACGGACAGACAGACGGACATGGTACAATTAAATCGACTTAGAATTACTCAAGGAGCCAGAATATATATACTTTATGGGGTCTTTGATGTTTAATAAAAAAGTCTCACACGGAATGACAAACTGAGTATACCCTCATTTACCACTTGTGGTGTTGGAGGGTATAAAAATGAGCAAATAAGAGGAACAATTTTTTTTACAAGTAGTTTAAAAAAAAAAATTTCGAAATTTTGATAAAAAATAATTTTTTATCCAAAAAAAAAAAAAAAAAAAAAAAAAAAAAAAAAATATGTTTGTAAAACGATTGCGCATATTAAAAACAATTTTACCTTTCTTAAAGGAAATTTTACTGCGGAATTTCGGTCTTTTTAGTTTTTTTTAAGAAGCCAAAGCGTTTTTGAGTTACGCGAACATATGTTTTGCAACCTCCTCCATTTTCGAAATAACGGTATATCTCGAAAACCAGAGCTAACCTTAAAAAGCGGCTAGCACCATTAGATTCAGTGTACCCGAATTAGGTTAAAACGACAAGTGTCCAGCTAAAAAACCCTTTTAAAAAGAATAAAATTATTTTAAGTTCTCAAAGAAAAAATATTTTTAAAAAGTCAAGAATGAGTATAAGAAAGTGGAGTCACCCTACTTTAACACCACCTAGCCAAATGAGTATGTAGGATATACTGTGAAAGCTTAAGAAAATATACTTTCCTCTGCTATTCTTCTGTTTAACAAAATTAACTATTAATCCAGATTTTTAGAAATAGCCGGCTAGTTTCTAAAAAATTTAATTTTGTCCCACACCCCATTCTGATCTTAAAATATTTCCAGGGAGTTTTCGTTTTCAATATATCGGTGGCAGAAAGGAAAAAGTGCTTAAGTCGACATAAGAAAACTTGAGTTTACGGCAGCTTTGTAATATCCATGTTTAAAAGTTTTATACAATTTTTTAGGAAGTAATAGCAAAATTACTTTTTGCTTGTTTTTTCACAATGCAATAAAATTTAGAAAAAAAGCTTCAGTTTACTTTCGATCTATGACATAAGTATTGTTTTGGTATAAATACCTTGAAAAAATAATACCAAAGAGAAGTCATGATTATATTAGAACAAAAATATATTTTCGAACAAACCCTTTAAGCATCGTTCAGAATGAGAGCAACAATTTCGTTTTTTCTTCTGTCTTATTTCTTTCTAAAGTATTCCATATATTTTTCTTTCATTTTTCGAACAAACAAAAATGTAACTAGAGTTTTTTTTTAAAAAAGTTGAGTCATTTTATGACGTTTATAATAATTTTATTTAATTTTGAATGAAAATTTTAACAAAATGTACCAACAAATAATAATAAATTTCTTTATTTAAAATGTGTGTGGTTGCGGAAAAAATTGTTGCTCTATTATGAACATCGGTGAACGAAGCTTTAAAGCTTAAAATTGCTTTCGTTAAGAACTTTTTCCTTTTCGCCAACGATATTTTAACAACATTTGATATTGTCTGCAGAGTTATCAAGTCTTTTTCTATTGAAAAAAAAAATAATTAATAGATAGATAAAGAAGGGAAAATAAAAACTAAATTATTTACACTAGATTCTTAGAGCCAAGTTTTTTCTTTATTATGGCCTGTTGATGATTTACTGCCCACACTGCCCACACTGCCTTCACCGACAACGCCAAACACACTTCCAACAATTGTGTTGCTGCTATTGTCAATTGAACCAGCATCTTTGCAAGTTGCAGTCACATAATCACTGGAACTCGAAGTATTAAATAAAACAGGTTTCGTGTTTGCATTTAAAATTAAATTTAAATTGTTGTTAATGCTGCTGATACTGCTGTCCTGTGCCCTGTTGCACTGGCTGAAGCAGGTAATGTTCTTACAATTGCAATTTGTCAAAGTTGTATAGAGTAAACTTCCGTTTAAATTTGTACATTGTGGCTGAAAATAAATTAAGGTTTCATTTGATTGGGGTAGTGGTGGTGATGGTGTTGTACAGGAATGTTGTTGCTGCAACGTATTGGGTTTTTTGTCCTGTTGCGGCTATTGTTGTCAAGACATTAATGCTGCACGATTTGTTAAATAATTTTTATCAACATCCCCATAACATGCTGATGAGCTTGTCCCCAGAGATGTTGTTTCAGTTAGTAATGGTGATGATGGTGGTGATGTTGCCATTGCTGCCGGTGTGGTCCACCTCACGCTCGATCGGTTATTTAATTTGATAAGAACATCTTTTGTATTATTGGCCAAAGCATTTCCTCCATGTCCAGTGTCCTCCATGGCGGACAATTCGTGTGTGTTTTTCATGTTGCTGCCAGGTGTATTTAGACTGCAACGTTGGTGATATGATGAGTTCTTATGGGGGTAACTGCTCCCAGCTGATCTCAGATTTGTTATGGGTGCTGAGTGTCGAACACCGTCTCGTGTTGTCATAGTTGAACTACGTAAAATAACTGCAGTTTTTTTTTAAACAGAGAAAAAGAATAAATAAAAATTTCATTAATTAAAAGTCTCTATTGTGTTAATGTAAGTGTGTGTAAATGTAACACACGTTTCTTTAAAAAAAAAATGTGAAAAGTTTGTTTCCTAAAGGAAAATTCTCGGTTTTTTTTTTTGTACAAATTACACAGTGTATAGAATTTCTAGAAATTTAATACAATTTTTAAGTAGGAGCAAAATATAATACACTGCAAAAAGTATAAGGAATTCGAAATTGTAATAGGAAAATTTACTTTAAAATATTTTCCTTTACAAAACATTTTACTTGGAAAAAACTTGGTATTGTAAAACTTCAACCCGAGTTCGAGCCCCAGCTCCTCAGCCAAGAATAAAAATTTTTAATAAATTTTAATAAATTTCATGTTGTAAAATTTCCTCCTTCAATAAAAATAATTTAATAAAAATTTAATTTGATGAACACGAGCTTAAATAAATATTAAAATTTCAGAGTAAAACTTTTATTTACAAAAAAATCTTACGTTTCAATAAGATTTTCTTAACGCAAAAAAAAAATATTTTCCTATATGGGCAAAGATAACTTTCAACTTTATTATTGTTACAACCATATTATTTTAGCCTAAAGTCATATTTTGATTGCCACAACCACTTATGTATACATTTACTACAAATCATTTTTACGTGTACATGATTGTGAGAAATCATAGAATGATTGTCGTAGACATTGTTAGAACTGATTTAATCATAATTCCTAACATCAATAACAAGTGGAATTTCTGTACCCCTGCAATTTTTATTCCCCCGAAAAGAAAAATGCTGCCGTGAATCTCCCGTAAAAAACTCAATATCGATTCGATACTTAGTGAATGTAAAAAAAGAAGCGAGATTAAAAAAAAATCAAAATTAAAGAAATTTTTGTTCAAAAATATACACGTATTTAATATTTTATAGAAGTTCAATAAACAAAGCAAAATATTTCGAATATGAGTGAGAGTTTGATTGCAACGTTAGTTTACGTGAAAAATTCATGAAAAGCGGGAAAATTACAAGGGAAAAAATTAGGAAAATTATTCACGATAGGGCTGATTATTAAAGTGACAAAAATATTTTTGAATTTTTTCCAACCATCCATATTCTTTAATTTTTCTCTGAGTGTATGGCTTATCATTATATACAGGGAGGTGCATTAGTAACGTTATGATTTTATGAACTTTTTTAATGCAGTCTGAAGTTTGATTGCAAATTTTTACTAAATTGTAATCGATGCACAACTTTTGATTTTATTCATTATTTACTGAAAAAACTGAATATCGATTTCCATATTTCTCATTATCGAAGAAGTACGGCCTGATGACGCCGCCAGCCATAAACCTAGGCCTAAGTGTTTTACTATATGCATGCCAATTTTTAACTTTCTAGCCGATCAGTGGGCTTAAAAAAGCTCTGGATAAAAAGAAGAGGAACACACAAATAAAGAAATGTTATATGTTTATCCTAAGGCATACATAAATTATAGAAAATTGAAGACAACGTTAAAAAAGCAGAAGAATCCTTTTGTACCTACGATTTTCTAATAAAAATTAATGAAGTATTTTTCGTAAAAATCCTTTATAGTTCCACCAAGTTAGTTTTGGAAAATACTAGTTAAAAGTTTTTTCTATGGAAAATATTTAGTTCGAAGAGATAGATATTTTTCTTATGTAAATTTTGTTTATCGAAAAGATTTTGTGAATGGAAATGTTTATATGGAAAGTGGTCTTTTTTAAAAGGCTTAGTTTAAGAATTTTTTTTTGAAAAATCTCTATGCCGCCAAAAATGTTAACAGAAAATTATAAGTCAATCTTAGTCAAAACCATTTCTATGAAAACAAATTTAATGCTCGAAGCAAGTTTTTCATAGAAAAAAAAAACTTTAGTTCGAAAAGTTTTTGTTTTTGAAAATCTTTAACTTTCTTTATCAAATCTTTGGTTGGTTTCTTTTAGCAAATCTAAAGTTCGAAAGGAAATTCTATTACAGATCTTAAGTTGGAGTTGTTTGTAATTTAATAGAAAATATAAATTTTTTGGTTCAAAAATATTTTATAGAGCATCGTTTACATTTTAGTTGAAGAAAATGTATTAAGTTTCACCCACGTTTGCTTTTTTTACTTTAGGGAAAATGCCTACATGTAGGTATTTTTGATACTAAAATAGAAGCGAAGGGAAAATCGGACAGATTTTTTATTATCTCCAATATGTAGGGATTTTTCGTCATATTGTATTATTTTTTAAATAAATCCAGAATAAACGTTTTTTAGTGATATTGAAGAAATTTTATTTTCCTTAAAATCGCTTCAAATATATTTCCAGAGTTCTTTAATATGTATGTATATGATTTTTCTAACAGCCGTACCTAAACAAAAGCGGAAAGCGTTTTCTAGCTGTCAAAAATTCTCATGCCCATACAATTTGTATGAGGCATCCCTAAATAGCGAGGCGTCAACGCTTTGCAATTGGAAAATCCGATTTTGACTGCGCCTTTAATAGTGAAGTTGGCCGCTACTGCGATAAATAATGGCAATTTAGCTTGCCATTGAAGGTGAATCTAGCGGTTTTTTTTTCCATTTTTATTTTTATTGTGTGGGTTTTATTAAACAAGAAAGTTAACACTACTGTTCGTGACACAACGTTGACGCTCTTGTTTAGGTATGGCATATCAGCGTAAAAGCTAAAGGAAAGAAAACGTTCCGCATTCGTATCTTGTTTAGGAACGGCTTAAAAAAAAACAAAAAAAAAGATTTTTAATTAATCATGTTGTAAAATATCTTTCTTCATAAAAATAATTTAATGAAAACTAAATTTTATGGACTTTAGCCTAATAAGAGCGGGTTTTTTACTTATGCCTAATAGATCACTGATGGTTTAAGCGCTGGTTTAGTTGAACTAAACTTGAATTTATATGTAGTTTAAACTCAACTACTATAAATCAGTGTCACATGTATTACATGTTGTTAAAAAATTTACATGTGGCAGCACTACGATAAATCTTATCAAATTCATATGGTCTGTATTGGTAGTTTAAACGCCCAATTTTATGCGTTTAAAGATGGTTTATTTGTTTAGTGATTTATAGATTTGTTGGTTTAAACACATTTTAAACCAAAAAGAGAGTTTAACTTGCTCTGATTTTTTAGCCCTAAGAGTTTAAACCAGGATCAATAGTAAGATTTGTTAATTTTATAATAAAATTAATCTAGCCTTAATCCTCATTGGCGTTTTTGAGTGAAAGATTAAAGCTTTTAGCATTGCCATATGAATTTACAATACTTTTATATATAAGTATGGCAGTTTAAAACAAATGCCAAAAATTGTCGTCAAATTACTGTTCTTAACGTGAAAAATAAGAAGAAAAGGCGAGAATTTTGTATTGTGTTATATAATATTATATATTTTTGAATAAATGAAATCGAAAAAGAACCAAGACAATCACGCAATATTTTATATTACGAGGTGGAATATTTAATAAAACTCTAAATAAAAAAAAAATTGTTATTTAATAAATAAAAAAAGATTTGGTCCTATTCTTATTGCCCTTGGTCTACTAATATTTGTGTAGTTTAAATATTCAAATATTTTTAAGTTTTTTTTATTATTTAAAAAGTTTATTTTATTAATTTTATACAAAAGTTTTATTTTCATAAGTAATATTTACTTTTATAAGCTGTTCGTACTTTTAAAAGTTCTGTCGCAAGTTTAAACCGCCAACTTTGGGCGTTTAAACTTGGAAACAAAATGAAATAATCGACTACCCAAAAACGAGTTTCAAAGATTAGTTGTAATTTAATCGCTGATCTTTATGTCAAAAACTGGCTCTAAAACTATCAAAATTTTGGTTAAAAACCATTGACAGTTCAACAAAATAACCACAATACTAATATTATTCAATGTTGAAAGATTTGATGGAATTTAATTAAAAGTACATACACATGTCTAAGCTTTAATAAATATATTCGAACAAAATTTATTTTTTAAAACTTATGTTTTTTCTTCTGATTAAATAACAATAATGCGTAGGGATTTTTGTAGGGGAAATTTTTTCAAGGTGTAGCGAAAAATCGGATTTTTTTTAGCATGTGTAGGTATTTTTTCGAAAAATCCACTGGCAACACTGTTTTTTAATTTACTTACCGCAATGTGAGATACGACGATTTTTTGGCGAACCCGGACATGTATAAAGAAAAGAACGTTGTGTATCTGAAAAAATAAATAAATGATAAGTCTAGAGCTACAACATAAAATTTTTTAGTAAGTCTTAAAATTAATCAATATTACGTAGTGACGAAAATTCAATCCACCTAAAACTTTCGATTTTAGAAAAACTCACCATTTCTTTTTATACGACTATGATCGGGAGAGCCCGAACATGAATAACGTAAAGTCATTTGATCGCGTCGATTTAATCTTTCTGCTTCTATATGGACAAACGGACACCAACGAAAAAACATCTTGAAGCCAAAACGAAATCTGTAACGAAAATTTGTAATCCAAAATATTGAATAAATAATTTAAATCCGGAAAATATAAAGAAAGCGAAGACTTCATAAAAGAAATGAAAAAAAATTTAGTGCAAAAATAAGCAAATGTATGTGTGACGCCGATTAAAGCGTTAAAGTCTTAACTTTTTATAAAAGTTTCGAAAATAATTTCGAAAATCTTTTCGAAGCTAGGAAATATTTTTTAAATTATTTTTTTTTATAGAAAAACTGTTTTAAAAGTTAAAATATTTTCGATGTTCATATTTTCCACAGAAAATCTTTCGAAGTTATTTTTTTCTTTAGAAAAAATTTTGAGGTAAAAATTTTTTATAGAAAATGTTTTAAAAGTTAAAAATTTGTATGGAATATTATTTGGAAAATCTTTTCGAAGTTAGGCAATTCTATCGAAGCATTTTTTTCTATAGAAAATTATTGTTTTCTATAAAGAATTTCTTTGAGGTAAAACTTTTTATAGAAAATGTTTGGAAAGTTAAAGATTTCTAGAAAAACTTTTATGAAGCTTATATTTTCTATAGAAAATCTTTGCGAAGTAAGGAAAATCTTTTAAAGTAATTTTTTTCTATAGAAAATTTCTTTGAGTTCAAACATTTTTATAGAAAATGTTTTGAAAGCTATAATTTTCTACGGGAAATTATTTCGAAAATCTGTTTTAAGTAAGGAAATTGTTTCGAAGATAATTTTTTCTCTAGAAAATTTCTTTGAGATAAAAATTTTTAATAGAAAATGTTTTGACAGCTTAAATTTTTTATGAAAAATTTTTTTTAAGCTAATATTTTCAACAGAAAATTTTTTCGAAGTTAAGAAATTTTTTTAAAGTAATTTTTTTCTATGGAAAAATTTTTTGACGTAAAAATTGTTTATAAAACATGTTTTGAAAGTGTTTGTTTTCTATACAAAATGTATATATTCTCCGGAAATTTATTTCGAAAATCTTTTACAAGTTAGGAAATTGTATCGAAGTTAATTTTTTCAGCTAAAAATTTTCTATTGAAATTTATTTTCTATAGAAAATTATTTCGAAGTTAAAATTTTCTTTAAAATATCCTTTCGAATAAGTTATTTCTTAATAAAAGCTAACAAAGAATATTGTTTTCAAACTGTCTGAATAAAACATCTCTTCTTTCAACTTTTTATTTGGCGACATCTTAACTACAAATGTAACAACGTACAATACAGATATAAATCTTTGTTTACTCTAAACGTATAAATATAATTTGTGTTACTGTGCTATGTTAGATATGCTCCTACAAGGTACGTATCTACGCAGATTTTACTTGCATTCGATTTAAATTAATATCAAAATGTAGTTGTTGCTTCATTACTGTTTCCTTTTTGCAGTTGCTCGTGTCATTAAATGCAAAAGGATAAACTTATGGGAGGATGGCTTTCGTAATGAAAAAAATTTTAAGTTAAAATGTGTACAGGTTTTTTTTTTCTAACTATTAAATTGGAAACACACAATGAAAGAAAAATGCTTCATACATTTAATGAATCGTTTTCATAAAAAAAATTTTACTGGCTAAATGAAAATTTTCATTGTCCAAATGGAATTTCGTAGTTATAAAATTTTCATTGGATATATGAAAACTAAAGTTTGTCCAAGTTAAGCAAAAAATTTTAATTGGGAACATAAAAAACAATATACAAACATAGCTATATTCATAAATTAATACAAAATTATAGTTTCCTTAAAAATATGTTTAATTGTTAATTAAAAAATGTAAGATTAAATTATTTCATACATCTAATGTAATATGCCATTAAATTTATGAAATCAAAAATTTTTTATAAAAGCAACATATTTCAATAATTGAAAAAAATATTTTTAACGTTTAAATAACTCTATAGTCTCAATAATTAAAAGTATAAAAATATTTCGAAAAAGCACGCCTTCATAAATTTAAATTTTCATTATGACAATGAAAAATGTCATTTTAGTAATGAAACAAAAACTTTCAATCCATAAATATGTATGTTTTTAGTTTTCTTTAATATGTACATACCTAAATACATATAGTTTGTACTAAGTAATGAACAAATAAATGTTCTCCTTTAAAAAAAACACACCTTTATTTTAAACTGTTGTCAACCAAATGATGTATACGAAAAAGCTTGTTCTCTCTTTATGTGGTCTTTTTTATTATGCGTTAGCAAAAAATATCAACGTTGTTATTGTTGTTATGTTATGGCAATTTAATCTCATATTTCTGTGGTTTTCATGGGCACGCGGTTGCGATTTTGAGATGTTGATGCCAAATTGCCTAATTTTAAACGCTCTTTACATTTTTCTAAAAATTTTTGAAAAAAGATGGATCAATACCAATTTTTTAACGTAATAATAAAGTTCAAAAAGTGCAATACCTAGCACAAAGTTTGATCTAGAATGTTTTTTCGGCTCTACTGAAAAATTTGATTTAAAGACATACGCGGTTGCCCATGAAAACCACAGATTTATTCTCTTAATTGAGTAATGGCAAAAAACATAGTTTTTTTATTCAAAACCTACACTAACCAGTAGACTAGCTGGTACTGAGCAAGTCTATCAGCGCCGAGTTTTGCGGGATCGATTCCCGCCAGCGACTCTGGTTAAAAAAAAAAGTTGAATAAGAACAACTTTGATTAAAAAAAAAAAAATTAAATAAAAAAAGTCTATCAGCGCCGAGGTTGCGGGGTCGATTTTTCCCAGCGACTCTGGTTAAAAAAAAAGTTTAATAAAAACACCTTTGATTAAAAAAAAAAAAAAAAAATCCAAAAAAATTGAAAAAAAAAATTTTTTTACTTTTTTGAAAGTATTCATCCAATGAAAAACATTCATAGATCTAATGTAGTGTTTCATTAAATACATTTTAATGAAACAGGTTTCATTGATCATGGGATTAATGTCAAAATTCATTGGTATTCTGAAGAAAGTTCTTTCAGTGCATAAAATGTAGGTTTTGGTGAAATTATGTAAGAGAAATATTTATGTCGGAAATATTTTTATTGCTTGAAAATCGGGCATAGGAATGATTTTTTGTAAATGTTAATTTTAAAAATAACTCTATAGAAATTATAAGTTTCGAATGTTTTTTTTTTTCAAAAAAAGTTGAAACTTCGAAAAATGTTCAATATAATATCTCAGTTTAAAAATTATTTTTAATGAAAAACTAATGTTCGATAAAGGGAATATGAATTTTGAAAGGATTTTCTTTAGAAAACCTTAGTTTTGAAATTATTTTCTATAGAAAATGTTTAATTAAACAATTTTAATGGAAAACCAAAAATTGTATAAGAATTTTGATAAAAAAGGGTTTTTTAGCTTATTAAATCTTATTTTAAAAGGGATTTTTAATAGAAAAAATGTTTACTTTAAAATGAATTTCTTTGTTGACTCTAAACTTCGGAAATATTTCATAAAGGGGTTATGAATTTCGAAAATTGTTTTTTAAGAATCTGTTAATTTTGAAAGTATTTTTGGTAGAGATTACAGAAAATTTAATGCAAAAAAGATTTTTAATAAAAATTTTTTTTTAATAATTTCAACTCTAACAAAAGTTTTTTTTTAATATGACCTTTTCTTTGCAAAACTTTAATTTTGGAAGTTTTTTATAGCAAGGTACTTCGAAAAGTGCCCCGGTAGGTTAGCAAGTAGTGAACGAAATAATTTTCTATAAAAAGATTTTAATTGTAAAATATCTGAATATCGAATATCTGAGCTTCGAAAAGATTTATTTTAGAAAATACAATATTTAAAAAGATATTTTGTTAAAGCCAGGGCCCTATTCCACAAACCAACTTATCAACTTTTCAGTTTGCACTTATCAAATTTTTAGTCAATTTGCAAAACTTTATGTTCCACAGAACTATTAAATTAGATAAGTGATAAGTTGAAATTGATAAGTAAAATTTGCACAGTCTTTGCAATGTTTATATTCTCTTTTCAATTTCTATTCCACGTACGTTCTCTTGTGCAAAGTTTATATTGTAAACTGTAATTTGCAAAGACTTTGCAAATAATTATGCTGTTTCGTTCCACAAAAACTGTAAATTCTATTTTTGCAAAGCAAATTTTGATAAGTTTGTCAAAAATTTGCAAGGGAAACGATATCTTTGCAAATTCTTATTGTTATAGCTAGTGAAGCTTTCAAAACGTTAAGGCTCGAGTTTTTGTTTGACAATAGTGGAGACCGAATTCATTTTTCAAGACTACAATATTTTAGTTTTAAAAAGTGCTTTCGTTTAAATTAAACTTAAGTTGATTTTATTTTAAATAACATTAAAGAAGAATTAGAGCACAATACACAGGATTTTTATTCTTTGTCAGCTGAAAAACAACTGCTACTGTGCTGCTTTGGCTCGACAATGGTTGCCAGTACCATATAGGTGCAGCTATGCATGGTGTTGCAAAATCAGCAGTTTACAGAACCAACCAGAGCTGTCGATGCTATAGAAGACGCATATGTCCAAGTTTTTTTGGCAAACGCCAGTTGCAAGGATTGGGCTTTTTTCAAAACTTCCTCCCAGGAAGCCTGTTTTTATAATTTATTATGTTTTATTATTATAATTTGAAATGAAATGTTAACTTAACTATGTTCTAAATATTTACAATAATGAACCATTTTTTTAGAATTTGTTCAATTAATCAATTTAAATTTATAAAGCTTTCTTGCAATAGTCCTATTCCTTTAATATTTCACATACTTTAGCTTAAGCTATCCTTTGGTAAAAATTTAAGCAATAGATATGTACATATTATTAGGAATGATTCTATACTCTACCAGAATATCTAGTTGCTTCATGTTACATATTTTTTAAGCTACCCTTTAGTTAGCAATGAAGTATATTTTGTGTATACATAAAATTTTACAATTATAAATACCAGCAGAATGAAATGTTTAATGTATATTTTTAGCAATTTTTATGTTTCGAATGTGTTCAATGATTTAAATTTATAATTTATAGACATAAGTATGTACATATCTACAGCTTCAATGTTAAGCAAAGGTTTGTTTAACCAAAAAGTATGTGAACAATTAAAGGAATAAGACTATTACAAGGAAGCTTTATAAATTGAAATTTGATTGATTGAACACATTCGAAAATAAAAATGGTTTATATAATAAAAATAACTTTTAAAAAGAAATCTCACATTATATTTACAATAATTTTATAAAAAAAACTTACTAGAAAATAAAATATCTTAATAACACGTAACACTGCAAGTATTTTTGCCATTTTTACTTATAAGCTCATTTTAATAATTTTTATTTAGCAATGTAAAGTGAAAACTGATAAGACAGAAATGCAAAGATGATTAAATCCTTTGTTTTTGCAAAGACAGCAAAGAGATTTGAAAAGAATGTTGTGGAACAAAAACACGTCACTTTGCCAAAAAAAAATGCAATTTGATAAGTGCAAAGTGAAAAGCTGATAAGTTGTTTTGTGTAATAGGGCCCTGATTCCGGGTTAAAAATATTTTCTATAATATATTAAAATTTTGAAAATACATTATTTAAAATCTTTCAGTTTTGAAAAATATTAATGGAACATAATTATGAAAACTTTTATTTATAAATAAAAAGTTTTTTTGTAAAAAATCGAAACTCCAAAAGATTTAAAATAAAAAAAAAATTTTTTGCATTGTAATAAGTTTCTACAGGGTTTAAAAAACTGTAGTCGAAACCAAGAACTGTCGAAAAAAACGAAAATTTGTGAACAACTTTTCGCTTTTTGATTTGGTTTGAGAGCGACTGTTTTCATTTAATGAATCGGAAGTTAAATCAACAGGTTTTTTTTTTGACCAATGATAAATAAAGAAGTGGAAGAAATGATAGTTTTTCTATTTTGACTGTAGTTTTTTATATAAAAAAGTTTTCCTTAGATAATTCCCCTATTGTAAAAAAAATTCCCTCGAAATTTTTGCTAAAAAATTTATAGGGAAATGCTTAATTTCGAGGCAAAAGCAGTTTGCTTTACAAAAATATGTTTTTTAAAAAATCCGAACTTTGAAAAAATTTTTCGTAAATAATGATTTTTATTAAACATTGTCTTAAAACATATTTTTGTTTGGTTTCGAAAAACTTTTCTATTACAAACAAACTTTAACTTTCCTATAGAAAATCTAAGTGCTGGTTCACACTCTTCAAGTTTTAATCGTCAAGTCTTCAGTTTTTAAGAGAGAGGAAAAAATGACATGCTCTTCTCCCTTTATCCCAAAAATATCAAGACTTGACGATTTAAACTTGAAGAGTTTAAACCAGCACTAAGCCTTAAATATACTTCATAGAAAATTTAAATTTCGATATTTTATTAGTGTTATCTATATTCTACAAAAATGAAGGAAGTTTGTTTGTTTGTGACCAGAATACGCCTTAACTACTGAACCGATTTTACAGATACTTTCCCACTAATTTCCTAATTACCTAAGCGCCTAGGCTATATATATAATTTGGAACAAATAGCTTGGTTATTCAAATAAAACTTAGGTCAAAAAGTGTGCTGTATTAGAGAATTAGGAGTGGTACCTTCCATACAAAGACAATATAGACTTCTGTATATCTGGAGAACGTTAACAGTAAATTTATTGAGATATAGTCCGCCTTGCTTCGTTATCAATACAATATATCTGTTTTAAAAAGAAATTTACTTATTTAATTTCAACTTTGGTACCGAAGCCCACCGGGTTAAACTAGTTTTTATTGAAAATTTTAACTTTAGGAAAAATTCTTTACCAGTTTAATAAGGCAAAAATAACATGTATTTTGTTGATAGAAAAACCTAATAGATTGTCAAAAATTATGTGTATATCTGGCAAAAATAAATATTCTTATTTGAAAACAAGCAAATAATAATTAATATTAGGTTCGTAAAACATATTTAGCTGGGCTACTGTGGCAACCTTATTAATAATAACATTTTTCTATACAAAATCTGAAATTCAAAGGTATTTCTCATTTAAAATATGAATTTTGAAAACATACTGAGCTCTTACCGGCAAAAAAGCTTAAGCGACATAATTTTAAATTTTCGTTTTTTTAATAAATGACATTATTGGCAACACTTGCATAATCTCCTAAAATGGCATGGTCACAGAAGGTACCGTTACGATTTTATAGAAAAAAAAAACGATTTTATTTCTAGCGACAACCTTTTATGAAATAAAATAAAAAAAAACCTTCTCCTGTAAAATTTTGTTTTTGTCGCTTATGCTGTTTTTGCGGTTATGGCTCGATATGCTGATAGTTATTTTAAATATTAAAAACTTCTCTATAAGAAAAACTACATAAATATCAAAAATTTTTTTTAACAAAAGAAATGTAAAATGAATTGGACTTGGACTTGCCAATAACAAATATTAAATCTGCGACGCGTAAGATGATATTTTAAAGGAGTTTTTAAAATCAATCATAATACAAAAAGCGCATTTTTTTAAACTTCTAATTGAATCATCTTTAATGGAGAATATTTCTATTTCCTTTTATGTATGTAGTACCCAACTTTCTCACATATACATATGTACATGTTCTATTAACCTTATTTAGGGTTTTCTTGAATTTTACGAGAAATTTAAAACCTAGTGGCAACGGAAATGCAGTTGACACAATGCAAATAGCGACTAAAGAGGCACAGTGAGGACATAAACTGTGACGTTTGAGTTTTTCTTAAGTCAAAAATTTTAAAAGGTTAACGCCGAATTGTATTCCGGTATTTACTCGATAATTTTTATTTTTGTTCCACACTGTATTCTACCTCACTGAATATTTTAATAATATCAAACACACAAAACCACGCATCTTTGACAATCAATCACCCGCAGAATATTAATACCAAGAGCTAGGACAAATTAAACCCACACAAGCGCAAGATATCGAATACAACGAAATCCCCAACTTTAAGTGGCTTATATTGATAAGTAATTTGGTAGAACACGTCATGGCAAGCAGCAGCCACAATCTTAAAAAAGCACACACACTTAAAAATATATCCATCTTAAGCCCATACATCTCTATTAAAATTTTCTACATGTAGCGGAAAAAACCACACAAAATTCATTCCTAAAGGATTCTTAAGCTTTAGCTCTACTGAGCTTCCACTTGTGCGTAATTCTCTAGTAATGTTCCAAGCATTTACATTTCCTGTTAGCAATCAGTTTTCTTTTCATTCCTTCATCCTCAAACACCTGCTTCATCTTTTCTTCGTTTCACTTAATTTTGCAAGATACCGCGATGAGAGTGAAAAAAGAACAAATGAGAGAAAGTAAAAACCTAAAACTTACCGCGAATTCATCCAGCAGTATATAAAGGGATTGTACATAGAATTACTCATCGCCAACCAATATATAAATAAATACACCTCTTGGATAAAGGAAGCTTCCGTTATGGCCGGATAACATGATGTCATTATGAAGTACATGTGGAATGGCAACCAGCATACGGCAAATATTAGAACAACAACCATCATCATTTTTACTACCTGCAAATAAAATTGAACAAAATATTAAAAGTTTGGATTAGTATTCGAAAATAAACAGAACGTTGTTTATTATAGATTTTGTTTTTTTTTAGGCTAATAAGGCCTAAAATTTCTTTGCAATTAAAACAAAATTTTTTAATTACAATTTTCCCAACGTTTCGTCGGTATATGCCGACATATTCAGGGGTACTCTATTTATTAAATACAAACATAAATTAAACAGAAAATATTTTTTTTTTTTTTAAATTTTTTAAAATAAAAATTAAACTTTTTTAAATTTAATTTCACTTATTTCCTAATTTATGGCAACTTTGTAGCTGGCATTAATATTATTGGTGTCTTCCTTTACGTTCATTATTTTCGTAATGTTTTTTTGAATATGCAAGCTTTCTTTTATATATCTTTTTCTTTCTAACTTTTCAAAGTCTAATGGCCAATTTTCGGGATTGATATTTAAACACATTGATGTTTAAAATCGTTTTAAATACAAAATTCTCTTCTTCACTAAAAACTTAAATCAAACTTAATTCACCGAAGTAGTACACTTAATTTCAACTTACGTTTCTATTGTAATATTTTAGCAAGGTGGCCTCAATATCATGACAATACAACAACAAGAGGCAAAGCAATAACAATCAGCTGTTTTTTGAGACCACCTTGTAAATAATTATACTTTTTTATGATATTTTTTTGTATTTTTGTAGTGCTACCATACTTTTATCTTATTTAAATAAAACTTTTCAAATAAAACTCAAAAAAATCAATCTGTATTTAAATACGATTTAAGTTTCTATGAAAATTAACTTAATTAAGATTTAATTACTATCCTGAAAGTTTGGCATAAGATTTTAACATTCTCGAAGTCAGCTGTATGTGTGTTTGTGATTAAATGTTGTGCTTAACCTGTTGCTTCTTCCCCCCGCATAATAATGATTTTATGTTCTCCCATTCTCGTTGATAATGCTCTCTTTGTTGTACCTTTATAATGCCCAATTTTCAGGATAGTTTTTAAATCAAAATTAAGTTAATTTTCATAAAAACTTAAATCGTATATAAATACTAGGGTATTCATTCGGTTAACCGTCAACCGGTTAACCGATTAATTTCTACCCGATTAACTGATCGGTTAATTTCAAATTGGCTTTTTTCGATTAACGATTAAACCGGTTAATTTCAGTCGATTAACCGATTAACCGATGTAATAAGATTTTTAATTTTTTGTAGTATTATAACATATTTTTTTGTATTTTTAATTATTTGTTTTGTCTGATACAAAAGGTATGTGTTTAGAAAATATTTTTTCTTACAAACAAAGATGTTCAGTGATCTTCATTTCAACCCATTCTTCGCCAACCGATTTCAATGTTCAATCAACAGTAATGTGGCGAAAAATGGGTTAAATGTTTGATTGCCAACACCTTTTTCTTGTTTCACGTACTTTTTATTTGTATGTACGTGTTTAGTTATTTCCCTGTTGGCCAAACTGCCGTCGACGACATTGTCGTCAATATGAGAAGAAACAATTGTTTTCATATCAGTCTTTTAACAAAATTAACCGAAACAATTAGAAGTGCTAAACATTTTTAAAAATTAAAACAGGACTCTAAGGGCATAATGGAATATTTTATATGTTTAGAGAAATCCTTAAAAAGGACTGAAAAATTAGATATTCATCTACGATAAGTGAAAGAATTTTTTCTAAGTCAAGCTTTGTCAAAACAAAAGAAAATAATCGCTTAACTCCTAAACATTTACGCCAAATTACTTTTTTTTTGAAAAGATTTTTTTATAAGATCTCCTTTAGATATTGAAATACATAAATAATAAAATTATCTCAGTCTATTTTTTTAATACATATTTGGGGGATTCACAAGGTAGTCATAAGGTAGTAAAGCCTTATGTCTTTAAATAATTCCTAGAAATATATATCGTAGGATTAATATGCAAACTGGCTAAATCCACTTTTTATGTAAATTGAGATTTTGATGCCGTGTGGTAGAGAAAGATACGTCTCGTCGACCAGTATGTAGTTCTTCTTCTATTTAAGTCTTGAAGTGTGTAAAACTTATTGTATTTTTAATTTTCAATCAAGCTTCAAATAGAAAAAATAAAAAGTTGTGTGTCTCTCCTGTAAAATGTGTTTGAAGGAAGTTAGCAGGTTTGCATATTAAGCCGACGATATGACTGTTGTGGGCTACCGCTTATAATTTATATTTCTACTGTGCAGTTATGACGAATCAATGAGCATAGCATTCAAATTTTTATTTTGTTTGAAACACAACAATATTTATTTTAAGCAATTTTAAAATATTATTTAGGACATTATGACGATATGACTTGATAGCACACCTTGTGAATCCCCCAATTATGTATTATTTGAAAAATGCATATTACATATTTATGAATTGTTTTTTTGTTTGCTCGTTTTAGTTCAAGAATTTTAATGTTTGGTATGTTATTCTTTTTTTTACTAATAAACTCCAAATAATAAACAATAAATGCATTTTTATATATTGAAATTACTTAATTTATAAAACAAACTTGATTAATCGGTTAACCGACCAAAAACAAAATTAACCGATTATTGACCGATTAAACCAAAACCTCGGTTAATTAATTGAGCGATTAACCGATTAAAGCAAAAGGTCGATTAAATGAATACCCTAATAAATACAGATTGGTTTTTTGAGTTTTATTTGAAAAGTCTTATTTAAATAAGATTAAAGTACTTAATACAAAAAAATATCATAAAAAAGTGTAATCATTTACAAGGTGGTCTCAAAAAACAGGTGATTGTCATTGCTTTGCCTGTTGTTGTTGTATTGTTGTGATATTGAGGCCACCTTGCTAAAATATTACAATGGAAACTTAAGTTGAAATTAAGTGTACCACATCGGTGAATTAAGTTTCATTTAAGTATTTAGTGAAGAAGAGAATTTTGTATTTAAAACGATTTTAAACATAAAAGTGTTTTAATATCAATCCTGAAAATTGGCCATAAGTCATATCACATTTTTGCTCTATATTTCCTTTGCATTTTACTTCGTATACGATATTATTATGTTGGTCCTTTCTTATTGGTGCTTTTACCTTGGTGAAAAATGTATATAGTGTTTTGTTAGGTTTGTAGGCTTAGTTTACTTTGTTGTTTATTGTTTGTTTTATGGTTCTATTGTCCGTAAGCCCAGGTATGTATTTTACTCTGTAAAATTTCCTTTTTTCCTCTGTGTTTTCAGTGTTGTCACCTCGGTTGTTATTATTCAATAGCCTGTTTGAATTTTGTATTAACATTTTTATTATTTTGTTCGGGAAACTGTTTTCCAATAATATTTTAAATATTTTTCCTATGTTTCAAAATTCTGTTAATAAAGTTTTGGGCGGTGTTTAAAATTTGACTTCTGGGTTGTGTAGAATGAAAGTTCATAATTCTTCCAGAAGCAGTTTCCTTTGTATACCAATCGAAATTAATTTTGTTGGTATTTCTTTTCAATTTTGTGTACAAGTATGCAATCTCACGTTTTTTTTTCCACTTCAATAGTAAATTGTATTTTTTGGTGGTAACTATTTAGCGTTTTTAGGATTTCATCCTGTTCGTCTATATTAATCACAGCTGTCATCAAATGTCATCTACATATTTTGTTATGTACCTTATGTTAATTTTCCTATTTTCTAATTCAGTTAATACGTCGTCTAGTAAGGTATCGAGGACTATATCCGCTATTACCGGTGATAATGGGTTTCCCATTGGCATCCCGAAAATTTGATTATAAACTTTTATGTCATAAATACAATAATTGTTTTTCATAAGGCAGAATTTGAGAATTCCCAGAAATTTTGATTTAGGAATCTAAGTGAATTCTTTGATTTTGCTCCATTTTTCCATTATGTTTTTAATTGCAGTATGTATTGGGATATTAGTGAACAATGAAATCACATCAAATGAAACTAATATTTCATTATTGTCAAATTCAATTTCCCGCATTTGATTTTTTAATTCAGTTGAATTTTTAATATTATATTTTTCGGATATAATGCGTTTTAAAACTTGTCCTATATATTTTGAAAGTTGGTAGCATGGGAATTGCAATGACGAAACGATAGGTCTAAGGGGAACAGGACAAGTTAATCGTATTTTTTGCCAAACATCAGTGTATTCATTTTATAATATAATAAATTTTCCATCTTTTCCTTATATTCCTTTTTGTATAAAGCTACAGTCTTATAGCCCTTGTCTGCCTTATTTAGGAACTATATTTATTATTTTAGTGTTTGTGAAGACGAACACAAACTTTAGTACCGTTCGTAACTATTTTAAAGAAAGAGCCGAACATTATATTGTGTTCGGTTCCGAAGCCAAACATTATATTTTGATGTTCTATAATGCTACTTTTTTACATTGATGAAGAAATGAACAAACAAAAAATTGTAGCAACGACCGCATCACGAACAGCTGTGTGTATTGTGTGTATGTTTTGTTTGTGTCAAATTATAAAATACAAAGCTGATAAACCTATGAGTCAAAAAGAATTTAAAATCTTTGTGACAGAAGCCCTTCTTTTGGCTGAAAGGGAAGAAACTACCGAAGATGATGATGTTGACGATAAGGAAAATCAACCACAAAATCTTCCAAAAATTATGGGAAAACATGTTATAATCAGAAATCCTGAGGGAAAACATCGTCGTTGTCAATTGAAAGGTTGTGAAAAGCCCACAATTTATATGTGCGAGAAATGCCATGTTCATCTGCACACAAAATGTTTCAATCAGAAACATGAGTAAAAGCATTATCAGCATTTATCAACTAATCTTTTGGCTGTACATATATTATTATTTTATAATTTATCTCAAATAATATAAATTGAATAAAAATAATTTTTTATAAAATTTAATCAATTTTGTACCATTCGATTTAAAAATAATATAATCAATTTATAAAAAATAAAATAAATATTAATGTTTAAATTGCATACAAAGCTTATAAGATAAGCGCCAGTGTTCGAAATTTCGAACAGGCTTTTCTGGGAAAACGAAAAATCGGAAAAATGTTTTGCCGAAATTTTTGAATCAGTGGGCGGCCCTTATTACCCTAAAAAAATATTTTTTTCATCAAAGAAAAAAAAAAATTAATTTCGGAACGAAATGGTTGGGACAATACTCCGAAAAATCCGATTGGGACAATATCTCAGAATAATGAAAGGACTTACGGAAAAACTAATAATGCAAAACATAATAATTTTTTAAGCTTTTTCAATATGTGTAAACAGATTTTTCATGTACATTGTTGTTTCTCAAATAAAAAGTCGGACCGAAAGGGTTAAACAGTTAACGACAGATTCAATTAGACAGTCCTAAAGGAAGTTGTAGAAATCTTACGAGCTGGGAGTCTATACTCTGGCAATATTTATTGATATGAAAAAGGGAGCTCTCCACAATGTTTTGATCTCTACTCTTATTGATACCTTACGGCAGTTTGAGATAAAGTAAAACTTAATCGCTTGGACAGCTGGTAAGCAGATGGATAAACTGCGAGACAAATGACATAGAAGTATGATACAGATTATGAAGAGAAACCTTCCAGGTGGGGAATATTACCACTCATACTGTTGGTAACTATCATACAGAGTATATTTAAGATTCTCTCGGAAAAGGATGTGAAACCCGTATAATATACAGCCGATGTAACGATAATGATAAGAGGGAAAGATCCGAACATTTTATGTAGAAGGGTGAAAAAGGTTTCTATTATAATTATAGCTGCAAAATCTTTGGGGGTAAAGAAAGGGGAGACGGATACCCCGCTAAAAAATTGTTATTTTACTTCTATCAGAGAACTACAATAGTGAGGCGCACTAAATTTTGTATGTGTAACTTTTGGCACAAACTGCATGTTCCAACAAGATCTTGGTGGCGTAGGAGAGAAGAGACGGATCTCCCGATATAAAAGAATTTTTATTATTCTTATATCTTCAGAACTACAACAGTAAGTTAGACTTAATTTTATGTTTGTAACTCTCAGAACAAACTAAATGTTCCAACAAAATCTTGGTGGTATAGAAGTGCGGATATGAATACCCCTCCAATCAGCTGTTTGTCGTTGAAAATGCAAGCGATCGGTAGCGATTGACATAGGGTTAATGTATTTGGAAGTTGAGTAAAAACCTTCTTTTAAACAAGTTTTTAAATAGAACTCCTGAAGATGGTCAACCAATGTTGACTAAAGTATTGAGGAAAAAAAATAACATTTTCAAACAAAATTTGTTTATATTTTTATTTAGCAGTTTGTTTAAACTCATCCCCTTACGCTGAACAAAATCAACAGGCAACAGAAAACAATTTGTTTATTTTAAAAGTACGTTTTGAATAGTGATTTTTTAAAGCACTTTTAAAAAGTTTATTTAAAGAACGTTAATATATTTGAATAAGAAAAAATTATCTTAAAAAAAAAACTTTAAAAAATGTATCTTTATAAATGTTTTTTTTTATAAAAGTGCCTCTAAATAAGTCCCTCCTTAAAAAAATCCTTAAGAAAAGTAAATAGAATTAATAAATGTTCCTTTAAAAGTAGCATTCACAAATTATTTAAGAAAGAATCGTTTTAGAAGCAAATTACCTGACAAGGCTTCTTTAAACAATAGAAAAAAATTACCTTTAAAAATGTACCTTAAATAAGTACTTTTTTAAAAATAATTTGTTTATGTAAGTTTGAAAATATTTAAAAAAAAAAAAAGTTAGAGTGTTATATTCGGCTGTGCCGAATCTTTGATATCCTCCACCGACAATTTGAATATTTCAGGAGTGACAGACATCAGCACTAAAATTGGTTGCGGCTTACCATATAATAAATTATTGACCGACAAATGCTATTATGATAGCATTATTATTACGGTCTTAGGCGTACTAAACTGTTTTCCGGGAGTAGGGTTTATATGGGGACTAGGGAAAATTATGAAATTCCATGAAATTTCCAGTCGAATTAAACAAATGTTTGCAAAATTTCATATCATTTTGTGCATTTTTCAATCATTTATGTTAGTTTTTGTAACAAAATTATCAGTTTTTTAAAGTGTTGGTTCCACATTTTGATTCATAGCTCTGATCCTACTGAACCGATTTGGCTGGATTTCAATCACAAGTTGCTTAGGATAACTACAAGCAATTTGACACCCAGTTTTTTATATCTTTTGTTTTTCGGAAGTGAGCGTGTTTTCAACAGACGGACAGACGGACATGGCTAAATCGACTTAGAATAACTCAAGGAGCCAGAATATATATACTTTATGGGGTCTGAGATGAATAATAAAAAAGTTGCACACGGAATGACAAACTTAGTATACCCTCTTTACAACTTATTGTGGTGGAGGGTATAAAAAATTGTATGCATCTCCTAATCAAATGGCCTCAGCAATGGAAAATGTTGCCAGAAAATCGTCAACACGTGTTTTCCTTGTTACTTACCCGTCTCTTGCTCTTGACATTTTCCACTTGACGCTGATTATATTCTCCAATCGCCTTAGAGCCCCACAATTCAAGACCCACACGGGAGTAGGTAACACTCATTGAAATAATTGGTATGAAGTATGTGAGTGCCATAAATAAGATGTTGTAACTGGAAGATAAAATCATAGAAAAGAAAAAGGAAATCATAAATATTATTAAAAAAAAACCATGTTTGTTTTTTCTGTTTTTGCTCAAACTTATAACTATCTAGTACATAAGAACAATTTATATCACTTCCCCGTGTTGAATTCGACAAAGAAAAAAAATATATTAACACAAATAGCACTTGAATTCATTTCGATTTGATTTAATTAAAACGTTCGACTTGTTACCTTTCTAGCAAATTGTTTAGAAATGAAAAACGTGTTTTATTTAATATTCCCAAATCACAGCTGAAGGGCAATAAAAATCTTTTTTATTATCTTCTACTTAACTTTCATTTGTTTAAATTCCCCTTTGCTTGTACTAGAAGTAATTAAATTGTGTTATATAAACTTTTTGTTAAAAAAATAAAATAAAACTGCTCGCTGCTGGAAGTGCTTGCCCTATGAATTTTGAATTTGTTCACACTCTAATACCGTTTTTCGTTTTTAACTTGTAGACTATTCAACCTGGTGTTTACACATGAAAGTACTTTCTTCCAAGTGGAATGAGTATATGTTTTATAAACGAAACATCGAAAAAACAGTCGATTGGCTCAACCCAACAAACAAGGAGGTTTAATTTCAAATTGAAAATGATTTGAAATCAAACGTTTTCTCAAACGACAAACGTTTGACAATGATTTGAAAATCATAGTAATCTCAACAAAAAGGGGAAATTATTTTCAAATTGAAAAATGCCTTTATTTTGAGTGCCTCGGTAGGCTAGCTGGTAGCCAGCTAGTCTATCAGCGCCGAGGTTGCGGGTTCGATTCCCGCCAGAGACTCTGGTTTATTTCCTGCAGACAAGCATAGAGCTTCGCGGGATTAGCTTAGGAAATTAAAAAAAAAAACTTGCTTTCAAACGTAGTTCTCAAACGTTTTTCAAATGCGGATTATAACACAATGTGAACATAAAAAAAAATATTTTATTTTTTTAATTTAAATTCATTATTTATTTAAATAAACTGTGAGATAAACACTCGGCACCACAGCTAAAATATGAAATAATGTTCTTTCCGTCCACTTATTCTTGCAAAGACGAAATAATTGGCACCCTTTTATGTTGAGGATTGTAGCACCACGATCATACAACAAACTTATAATTTCTTCACTTTCCCGTTTTATTTTTTTAATTCGTATTTGTAATCATTGTAATTACTCACAAACATTTTTTATTTTTCACAAGAAATAAATCGTTCACTTGTAAAACATATTAACCACGAAGTAAAAATTTAACTTTAATCGCCATTTTTAATGTAAACATTTGTTTTTCGCTTTAGTATTGCCAAGTTTAGTTTTGATTTGATTTTAACATTTGATCCCAATTTGACATCAAATTGATAAAACATTTGATGTCAAACGTTTATTTTCAAATCATTATAAATTTGAATTTAGTTCAAACATTTGAAAAACGTTTGAGAATTGTGTTTGATGTCAAATTATAAAGTCATTTCATATCAAAGGTTTGACTTCGTGTCAAACCTTTGGTATATAACTAAAACTATAAATTTATCTAAGAATTATTTATAGTTTTAGTTATAAGTTATCTTGTAAATTATAGTTTTATGTCGTATTCATTTAAAACTGTTATTAGCTTAACTGTATGAAACTTTCTAGTTATTGTAAGTGAACACTTTAGATTTAAATGTATAACAGGTATTTAAAAATAATTCAAACAGAAAGTTCTGGAATCGACTAGAATGGTTTTTGAATCTACTAAAACGGCTGTGAACTATAAATACAAGCTAGCTCAAAAATGTTTTTAATTTGATTTGAGACATTAAACGGTTCAGTTCGTAGCTAACAATAGAAGATCAAGTTTGTGAACATTATAATTAATTTTAATAAATTTTATTATGTTGAATAAGTGAGTGTATTTATTTTGATTTGCAATTTAAAGAGCTCAAAGGTTTATTATAAACGGAATAAACCGAATCGCATTTTATAAAGTACAAACGTAACAATATGTTATTGTGACCATGCTATATACATATATAGCGCTCAAATATACATATGGAGGATTCACAAGGTGTTATAAAGTCATATGTCTTAAAATAATAACATGAAAAAATACGACTGTTGTGAACAACCCCTCATAATTCAGTGTGCTATTTGGAATTTAAATCAGCTATTTTAAAACAACTATAAAAAATAAATATTTACCAAAAATAAAAATATTTTTTAATTCTAATCCATGATTAATTAATTAAATTAGATCCTACCTGACTATTTTCCATTTTTCAGACGAAAATCAGAAATAAATTTTATTTTGCTTGCTTACCAAACAGCAGAGTCAGAAGCCGACCTAATTTGACGCCGCGAGTGATTTGTTGCAAAAACGGCTAGCCGCAGGTTAAATTCGGATGTTAACCGGATAACATTTTACCATCAATGGCGATGGCTTACAAAAACTAATGCAGCTCGGCTCAGCCGTTCAGCGCAGGTCTCTTCGGATTAGTTACGACAGCACAATAAAAATAGCAAGCAAAGTTATATTTATATAGTTATAGTTATATTTATTCACAAAGCAACAACAATGTTTTTAAACCATTGTAAAATGTTTGAACATTATGACAGTATAACATGATAGCAAACCTTGTGAATACCCCAATAGATAAATGCTTATTTTTTAAATACTATGTATGTACACAGAAACAATTCTCGCTAATTGTTTTTTTCAATTAAACCGTTGATTAAAAATAAAATCAGTTTAAATTTAAAATTTAATTATGTTAATTAAAGGTTTATTTATATCAACAACATTGCTGTATAAAATGTTGTTAATATCAAAAAATGTTTAATTGACACTATTAATTTGTTAACTGGTGCAAATTTAATTAATTTTTAATTAATATCACAAATATTTAATTGAAATCAATTTTTGTCTGTGTAGCTATTTATTTACTTAAAGAAAAACAAAAATGAAAAGATATTTTTATTGGTAATTTTTTTTAAAAATATTCTGAATGACGCACAAGCAACCAATAAATTATTGCAGGTCTATTAAAAATCCTTGTTAATTTTTGTTGATTTTTTTATTATAGCTTGAAAAAGTGAATCAATTAGTTTTCAATTCCGATGAAAATACTTTGTTTGGACATTGTTTGCTTCCAAATCCGTATTTTAGATACGAATTTGAGAGTTTGATACAGCAAAAGATTCAATTAAAGGCAATATCAGATGAGAAGGAAATAAGTTATATGTGCGCTGGATTTTAAAAAGAGCTTTCCAATCAGTTTAGAAATTGTTTGCAAAAAAATATGAAGATATTAAAAAATATTTCATCATTTTCTGTATAAAAAATCTACCAACAAAAGTCGATAACACATAGTTTAGAGAAGTTTGGTTATTATATATCAAATACATATATTACTCAAAACCAATGGTCGTGTGTTGTGAAACAACATTGGGATTAAAATAAGATACAACGTCGTTCTGGATTGAAGTTTTAAGTTTTTAAATAATCAATCAGCTAAATTAATTTCAAGAAATATCCACCCACATTCGTTATGGCATTGCTAGTTTAACGCTTTTCTAATGACTTCGTTGAGCGTCTTTTAAATGCAACGTCTTTAATAAATAACACAATTCATAATAAAATAACCTGCATTATTTCGTTAATTTTGTTTATTTTTTTAGCACTAAGGGCTTTCACAATGGGTAGTGCAAAGTGTGGAAACGATGCAAATATGTGCAAAAATACACACATTTGCACAACACAACAACAAAATGTATGTATTTGCAATTTGCCTTATTTTACTTCGTTTGCACTAAAAAATGCATATTTGCTCAGTTGCAAACACATTTAGAGCCATGATGTTTGCTAAGGAAACTCATAAATTTAAATTAATTTCGTTGGTTTGTATATAAAATAGAGAATTAAATTTCAATAATTTAAAAAAAAATATTTATTTTAGTTGTGTATAAATGTAAACAAATGCATGTTTTTAACAGTGCTGCCAGAAGTATTGCACTGCAAATTTACAAATTGCAAATTTGCACAATGACCATCGCGATTACCCTTACTATTTTTAAATAAAAATCTTTTGAAAAATACACTTTTTATTTACTTTTATTTTTACTTTTTTGAACTTTTTGCTTAAGAGTAACTACCTCATGGTGCCTGAGAGACTCCAGATATGAAGTTACGTGACTGATTTACGGAATAGGTAACTAAGAGTTAAATTAAGGTGAATTCAGAACAAGTTGATAAAAATAGGACCTCTTGAAAAGTAGTTGACAAATGGCACAAATGGTGTGTATTTTTTTCTGCTCCTTAAACAAATAAACATCATGTGAAACAAAAAAAATGTGCCACATTTTATTAAATTTTGTTGAAATGAAATTAGTCAAAGGTCTTTAATAAGAACTTTAAATATTATTTAGTGCTAAAGGTATGGAGTGGGAATGAAGTGGCATGAGGCATGTGACATGTTACGAGTGTGGAATACACAGAATAATATTATTTAAGGCTTTCAACAGTTCCTTAATACAACTCACAACAGCATGACTTAATTAGAACTCTTGTAGCCTAACAAATAAATCTTTATGTCGTTTGTTTAATTGAGGTTCTTGTTAAACATGTTTTCTGTCTTCATATTTGGAAAACTTTAAAGGTGTGTTTTTTTATAAACATTTTTATAAAGCCTTATTTTTAATACTCTCTTAAATTCCCAATAAAAAAAGGAGCTTCCAACGAAGCAGGTTTGTAAGGGAGAAACATAAAAGTTGCGCTTACGGAAGACATGAATTTTATATTGCGAGTTCCCACTTTGAAGCAATACATTTTTGACACATAAAGCGCATTATTCAGCGCATATAAAAATTGTTCGATGTACCGATCAGCTTTACAAACTGAATTTTTTGATACAGTTATTTTTTAGTATTCTCCCTTACAAACCTGCTTCGTAGTAAGGGAATGCCGCACAGAGGGATTTGTCCATACAATGTTTGGCAAAAAATATAAGGAGTGCTCGTAGATTGTTGAAATTTTGCTCTGAGCCTTTACTTAGCTCAATTAAGAAAAATATAAAGTTTCATCAAAATTGAATACGACCTCCACCCACCGCCCATAGAATCCAAAATTTTTTTTTTGCGCAAAGTTTTTGAAATTTTGCTCTGAGCCTTTGGTTAGCTCAATTAAGAAAAATATAAAGTTTCATCAAAATTGGCCACGCCCTCTACCCACCGCCCATAGAACCCAAAATTAATTTTTGGCCCAAAGTTTTTGAAATTTTGCACAGAGCCTTTGGTTAGCTTAATTAAGAAAAATATACAGTTTCATCAAAATTGGCCACGCCCTCTACCCACCGCCCATAGAACCCAAAATTTTTTTTTGGCCCAAAGTTTTTGAAATTTGGCACAGAGCCTTTTATTACCTCAATTAAGAATAAAATTAAGTTTTATCAAAATTGGCCACGCCCACTACCCACTACCCACCACCCATATAATCCATATTATATTTTTTCCCACAACTTTTTGTTTCATTACCAAAACTAATTATTTTATAAATAAATGTCAATACATGCATTTAAATATAGACTTTTATTCATCATCTATCATTTCTGTAACTATATCATCAAGTTCCATAAACTGTTTACGGGGTTGACATCTAATGATACTTATAAAAGGATCTGACGATACTAGAAGTCGATGAAAAACATCTGTATTTGTTGCAACTCTATCACATTTTCTGGAGAACCTTAATCTATAATTTCTATAATCTTTATTTCTGGCTTCTTCGGCTTCTTCAGAAAGCATGCCAATAGGAAGTATTGCCGCATCCATGATATCCTTTCCGTGTATTAGTATTTTGTGTACTGTTACTGGCATATAATACCAACTATATTTTTCAACAAAAAGTTTTGCTGTATCCTGAGCAAAATTGTTGAACTTCAAGGAATTAACTTTTTTGCCACAAGTTATTATTTGTAGTATAATGTGAAATCGATCAATTAGTTGCTCCTCTACACCAGTCACTTTGGCAACAAGTGCGGGGTTAGAAAAGAAACGCCTGGACGTATTTCCATCGTTAGTAGACCCAGTTCCTTGTTGAACTGCATCCACTCGTATACCCATCTGTTCCTTTAAGGCCTTCTGAATTCGAAGTTTGTTTTCCAGTTTAAGACTTTTGTGTTCGTCCTTGAACGCGGACCATTTTTCAAATGGTTTGTTGTAGGCGATATGAAGTATGCACTCCATAAATTTTATGCGAGCATGTAAGGAGGAAACGCCCATTTTGATTGCTTCACCATCAATAGCTTTGCTTGAAACTAATTTAAGATTATTCATTTCAGTTGGTTTTGCTTTGCAAATGTAACAAACAGCTGCTGAAGATGTACCTGTAACAGTTTGAGCTGTCTTGCCATCTAACATTGTAAACACGAAATTATGCTTGATCGAAAATTGCTTTCCGCATACTACAACTTCGGTATTTTTCAAAACAGCAATTTCTAAATTAATTTTTTCAACAAGGCTTAGCACTTTTTCTTTTGTTTCTTTGGTAAATTCAAAGGAGATAGGACGGCAGAATCTTGTTGATGACGGACTTTTATTTCGCCAACATTCGTCTTGAGAAATTGTCTGTAGACTTAACGGAACCATACATGCCAGTAACAAAGTTTTATCGCTTACATCAGCTGCTAAACTCTGATTATACTCAACATGTCCAGAGGAACCATCGCAACCCCACTTACATGTAAACTCTAATTTATCCGTCATACCATTTAATTCTTCATCCGGAAAAGTTTGAAATAATTGGCTTAGCGTATGATCCATTAAACTTTGCAAGGAAACAGACGCAGCTTTTTCAGATATTTCAATTTCATCTGGATACCAATGCCTTTTTTCTTCTCTTACGTTTGCATATGGTGGCAAAATATCGTATCCTTCATTTTTGAGAAAACTTTTGATGGCTTCATACTGACTCTTTGTAAGCTCTGCATCCATCATCATTGCTAGTACAGCCGGCGAACGAATATAACACCGAGTTGGTATATTTCCACCCATCACTTTACTTGCCATATTAAAATGTTCTTGTGAATATTTTGAAGCTAATTCAGCTGCCTTGAACCTCTTTGTGCGAACTTGACAATCTTCGAAATTGTTTGCTGGCCTTCCTAGTTTAGTTGAACAACTAGGCTCGCTATTAAGTGATACTTCAAATACATCTAAAAACACAATAGGAAAAATCATTTACACATATAAATTTGTATAACTCTTTAAACGTATTTTTTAACCAATCTTCATTTTTTTAAAAAATGGGATTTTAGTTTATACGATTCTTGCCACCGTTTTTTGAAATGACCAAGAAACCTCTTTTGAATTGCTCTTTTCACTATACCGATTTCTTCATCCTGAAGCATTGCATTTTTTGATGTAATGAAATCGGTTATTAATTCCAAACTTGCATTGCAATTAATGAGTTCGTAACTCAGTTCACTATATAACACAGAAAATAAACTCATTTTAATAATATCTTTTCCACTTCGATATTTTCACAAATTGTTTTATTTTTATTGTTGTTAAATCATATGGTTTTGTTTTTAATCTATTCTAAAAAAGTTATTGTTGTAACTTAATGTCATTATAACGCACTAAAATTATGCAATATATTTTCGTAATTTTTTAAAATTAAAAATTTAATGAAATCGGAAACCAATTTTATGATTTTATAAAATATTATTAATTATTTAAATTTTTTTTTTTTTAAATGATAGTATGGAGTCTTACCTTTCATTTTATTATAGCGAGAGCACCGAGCACGACCGAGCAACCTTTTTTTTTTTCCAAGGAAGTTTGTAATCACGGCACATTATAGAACAAATTTTATTCTATCGTATCTTTTAAACCATATGAGCGAATTTTATAATTTTTTTTTTTAAATACGCAGAAAAGGCTATATTTGAAGAAAATCACTATTTAAATCAGAGCAATAAAATTATCTTACGTACAAACACTTTAGAAGTGCGTAAACAGTTTTCAATATTTTGGACCAAAATTTACATGTGACTTTACTTCATTATTTCAAAGACAAATAAACGTTTTTTTGGAATACTGTTTATGGATTCTTTATACTGAATCAATTTTCTACAAAACTGCATCATTACATTTTTAAATTTTATGTGTCGAAAAAATGACTTATTGCACAAAAAATCCCACTGTGTGCCGTAGCACTTGAAATGTTATTTTTTTATAAATGTTGTTGAGAGTTCTTTCACTTACTTTACTGCATTTCTGTATGTCTTATTGCGTAGCGCATAATTGTGCGCTTATTTTTTAAATGTACCTTTAGTGCTTCGCAAAATAATAAAATTTTTTATTGGGTTATCAAGAATTTCAAATGATTAAAGAAAGTTTATCCTAACGTCTGTTCAAACAAATCTTTAAAATTATTTTCGTAATTTAAATGAATAACACGAAATTTTACTCTTGACATGTTTTTGCTAAACAACTCTGCTTGTAAATTTCTCCGGGAATTCTGTCTGAGTTTAATTAGTGCTTTAATATCGTAATTAGATCTCATTACAAACCCCATTTTTAGCTTGCTGTCATCTAAATGTAATAATTGTTTCATTACATTTGGGTTATTTCGCTTTATTACTTAAATGGTACACTCTTCAGTTTTAAAAGGATATCGAGTCATAAATTAAATCGTTTACACAATATACACACCTCAAACTTACATACACAAATGTGCAATTGAAACAAGTTAAAGTTCGTTATTCGGCTATGCCGAATCTATGCCTCACCATTGTGCGATAAGAACAGAAAGTTTTATAAAGACATACCACCCACTTTTTATCGGATGTCTTGTATTAGAGCTATTTGTACTAAATTTTCTAACTTTTAATGTTACTGATCTATTTATGTAATTTATCTTTTATCCAATTACACCCATATGGATTTTGCGGACTGACTACCCAGCTATGTGTACCAAATTTGGATTTTTATAAAGAAATTTATTTTGTACCACGCTCACTTCTCCAATCAGATATACAGAAATCTCAAATGTCTTTGCACTACAGCATACCGATCATCATCTACTTAACTTGAACAACCGATTAACGAAACTGATAGAAGGCAATATAAAAATACTGAAAGGATCGAACCTACAAGAACTATAACCGTGAAATCTCTACGTGAAAACAACTACAAAAAATCGTGTAAGAGGGAGTTGCATTGTGGAAGCCGTATACTCCCAAAGGGGGCAATGGAAAAAAATAATGTCTTTGTATGGGAAGAACCACGTTCACTTCTCCAATCCTGCCCATTTTTTAGAGAGGCTGTGTATTTTGCCCTCTTCGTTCTCCAGAAAAAACAGCAAGGGATTTATGGGTAAAACTAGAAGCAGTCATGGGGTTTTGCTCACATCTGAGTCATTTTTGGACCGATCTTGCTGAATATTTAATCCCAAAATTAAACCTTTTTATATGTGATATAAAAATTTACAACAACCTAGTCTCCTAGTTTATTTGTTAGAAAAATAATTATTTTTCAGTCAACAATACTCAAATTTTTAATTGCGATAAACATAATTATTTTTACAGTTATTATAATATTGCTGATATTAAATTAAAATTACAATTTTTGTGTACGACAACAATATTTTTTCTCTGCATGCAATACCGAGTACATGTGGAGATTTCCATATTTTTTATTGTTATGTCAGCACTACTGTATCATAATATGATTACTTCTAAATTTATTATGATTAACAAGATAATAATATTATTACTTCTTAGCTTTTTATAATTAACTTCTTATCTTATTATGATTATCATGACAATATCATGATTACTTCTTATCTTATTATGATAAACATGATAAGAATTTGATTAAGGGAAAAATATTATGATGTAATATTACGAATATATTAGGTCATTATATGATTCAATAGCAATCGTAAAATGGTGACTACAATCATGAAGCTTATCATATTATGTTGCTCTTAGAATATGTTGACCACAACCATGTTTTTTCTTTGCGTGTAGTACTGACAAATAAATAATAAATAATTTTATATCGAAATAGTTTTCGAAGCCATTTCAGTGTTTTTACCAAGAATAAAAATTGGGAATTAAGCACGACAAACAAAATCTTGTTAATTTTTCAATAACTATAAAAATAGCTTGCGTGACAATACAAACTTAAAAATGGAATATCTCTAGATTTTGAGCTTATCTTTTAAAACAGAGTATACCACTGTATTCTGTGGCCCAAAATTAAATTGGGGTGTCTCGTCGTTTTTCTGTGTCAGTTTGACGTACTTACATTATAATTATTGACTTAAGCTGAGATCACACGATTGGTCAAATGTACAGATTTTTGTAAATTTTTATGTACAGATCGTGTGAATGACAGAAAATATTTGGCAAAAGGCAGATAGGACAATTTTTTTGGCCGATAGACAGATAAAAAACAACTCTGTTGTACCGATCGTGTGAACGCTTCATAGACAGAAAAAATTCTTAAACGTACCGATAATTTGTTCTGCCACTTACTGCCCGATCATAGTGGCCAATCAACCGATATTTAAATAAAATTTATTGGGGTTGTCTAAAATTATGATTTTTAATAATTAGTTAATAATTATACACGTTGCTCTTTTTTGCAAAGTGTATATTGTTATAATTTTGAAATATGGCAGCGCTAATTTCACGGCCTTGCAAAGATTGCGGTGGTGGAAGTCTAAGAGTGTTATTGTCTAAAGAATTCTGGAATGTAGACTTTCCAAAAACTCCACCGTACGAAACCCTTCCATTGCATCCGACGTCAATGTAAAGGAATTTGTACTCCGCGTCAGCAATGGCCATGAGTACTATGCTGTGAGTACCTTTGTAATTATAAGAGGTACTTCCAGAACGCGGTGGAGCCTTCATCACAATATCTTTTCCATCAACTGCACCTATACAATTGGGGAAATTCCATCTATCATTGAATTTTTGGGCAATGTCAATCCACAACTGTTCGTTGTTTTGGGTCTAGCAAATGCATATTGTGATATTAATTTATATACATACATATGTATTTTAAATGTGATTATGTGTACCTTTAAATATCCAGTTTTCAATGCTTTGTAAATTGCATCGCAAACCTCAGGCACAAATATAGATATGATATATGATATACTTTTAAAAGTGTCTCCAGAGGCAAGGAAGCGAAGTGTAACCGCCAAACGTTCATTAGCTGGTATTGCTTTCCGCATGTTGGTGTCACTTTTTCTTATGTTTGGAGAAACTAATTGAAGGAGCTCATTAAAAGTGGCTTCATTCATGCGCAAATAGTTTTTAAACAAACATTTTTGATTGTCCACTTTCCGAAACTCGCACAGAGTTTTTACATACGCGCCGTCCGTACTTCTCTTCTGAAGCCAATCCCGCACCCAAACACTTCGCTTTCTTAACTTTTTTCTAGCTTCAATTTTGTTTTTCTTAATTAAATGTGCACAAATGCATATTATTGCAGCTATTTTCTTTTTTCTTCGTATGGACATCATTTTTTTCCCCCGAAAATTACAAAATGTTTTTAAAATTTATGCACAACTGATCACCTGTTTCTTTGTTGTGTGAAATAAAGGCAAATCGTATGACAGGGTTGTACCGATATCCGTGACTTGCTTGTAGTGGCCATATCAGCGCAGAAAATATTTGGCTAAAATGGTACAATCGTCTGAACACTAAAAAAGTTATCGGTACACACACACAAAAGTGTACAGATAAAATTTGGCTGAGATCTGTACATTTGACCAATCGTGTGATCTCAGCTTTACGATGAGTACAATCAGGGACATAACAGTTATAACCAATATTTGAAAAAATCCTGAAATAATAATTTATCACGAATTTTTAAAACCTGCTCTCTGAATAATTGTTACAAATAACCAATATTTTTTTGGTCTTTGATAACGGTTATAGTTTGTTTTTGTTTTTTTTTTGGGCTTCCATAACCATTACAAAAGATTTTAATTTTTTTTGGTCTTCCGTAACCATTACAAAAGATTTTTATTTTTTTCGGTCTTCCATATCGAATTTCACACTGCCAATGACACTCCTAATAAAATCTATGAAACAAGTTTCGTAACAGTCAATGTTTATGAAAAGCTTCATAGAATTAATGAAACTCTTTACAGAAACAATAAATCGTCAGGTAATGAAGCATTTTATAGAATCTATGAAAAAGTTCCATAAAAGTCATTCCTAAAAAGAGCTTCATTAAATTATCATTTTTATTAACATTTGTATTACTAGCAATATTTGCATTTGTTGCGGTTTTTGTTTAAGATTTCTTCACCCTCACTTTAGAATCGATGAGATTTTCATCAATTTTAAGCGCTTGTTTACACTCATAAAAAAATGTCAGTAGAAATAGCGAAAACCTCTGCAGAAATAACTGATAACAGTACCAGTATTTTCGGCTGTAGAAAAATCAATGAAGGTAAAAATCATTGTCTGCTATATTTAGATGAGCTAAATTTTAGAAACAAATTAGTTAATATTTAAAAATTAATTAAGCTAAGACCGGTCTTTGAATTTAGCTGAAATTTCAATTGAATTAGCTAAATTTGTAGCAAAATTTACAAACAATGTTCAATGATATTAGGAATATTTTCTGCTAAAATTTCGAAAAAAAACTTTGGTTTTTTGAACCCTCCAGATCAGGCCCGAATTTATTTTTTGAAATATAGTTAGTTTAATTAGTCCAATTGAATTAGAACACGTTTTACAGACTTTTATACTATCTTTTTTTTCGAGTATATATAAAACGGTATAGTTTTATGTTTTGCTTTTAATTATGTTCCTTTTTGTTTCTTTATTGTTACTATTCACACTTTTGTTAATATTCATTCGGGTATTGTTTATTACATTGATAACAATTGTTTATCGCTTCCACTCATGCGTAATTTGGTGTGTTGCATATTCTTAGAATACATGACGAGGCCTACAGTTCAATGCTGAATACAAACGGCAAGATTTGAAGTGCTTTACAACAGAAATTACTTTCATTAGTTCGTTCAAGCCAACCGATAGTTGAGGATGTTAAGAAATAATTATTTCTTATTGAAAAATGTTTTTTTTTTTGGTCGCTCGATCCAGGAATCGAAATTTTATAAAAATATCTTAAGATTTTTATAAAATCTGTAGCGTGGTTATAGATGACAGAAAAAAAAATCTTTTATAATGGTTATAGAAGACCAATAAGAATAAAAATCTTTCATATTTTTTCCATAACCTATTGGATATTTAAAAAAATAATAACAGTTATTTCGGGTCCCTGAGTACAATTTGTCAGTTTTTTGCAGAGAAAAGAAAATTTTAATGATTTTGTTTTTTTTTCTGTTAAATTAACTATTAAAATCATCTGTATTTATTTACATTTGCAAAATGATTTTTTTTTAAATTCTTACATTTACAATAGTTCTTTCACCCAATTCTGGACAAAAATCGCTACATGCCATCATTCTGATGGTTTTTTTGCACATTTGAGTCCTAAAATAATTTTATTAAATTTTTGGAGCGAAGACAATTCTCAAGACGTTAGCGAATCACCATTACATCCAATAATATTAAAAGTTTTGGTCCTTCTTTCTTTCGACATAAGCAAGGTGCTGCCGTTACGGTTAAGGCTGGTTCACCCACAAGTTTTTGAAACATTTTTGGTTCGGAGAAATTTATTGTTTACTAAGAGTTTTCTACATCATGGTTCACCCATTTCAGAAACTTGGTTCGTAAAAACAGTGCTGCCATATATAATTGTAAATGACGTAAATACATATGTGCATAAATTTAAGAAAACTAATTATATTTGTGTCAAAATAAAGAAATAAAAAAATTAATATTTATAACAAAAAAAAAAAAAAACAGCATTTGTGGTGAATTATTTGGTAAGAATAAAAACATCTTTTTCTGCGATGGATATATTATTTTGTTTGATATGATTGTTCTTATAAGAGCTGTTGCTCAAATCATACAAACATTCCCTTCCTGGCTTTTTTATTTCATAAATTAAATTTAAGACAACATCTTCTGACAACTCCATCTTAAATTTGTATCTAAAGGACAAAGAAAATTTAGAAATTATAAACTAAATTGCTTTAATATTACAACTTACCTAATATAATATTTTTCAATATTTAATTGTTTTTCCAAGTTTTTTATTTTTGCTGCCAATACCTCTTTTTCTTTATATGTTTATTTCTTTTTTGCTTTTTGTTTACATTTTTTAGTTTAACATACTGAATTTTTAATACAAATTCCAAACAATATGGCATGTCTCTTGCACAAATTTCAGATGGTGTGGCAACCTTTTCTAAAATGGTTCGGACCAAATTTAAAACTAATTTAAATGATGAAACAGAATTGAGTCTTCAACTTCAAGCAAAAATTCTAAAGCCCATAATTAAAACGTCGGCAGTAACTTCAAATTCTCTCTCATTTCTTTCTTTTTCTTTTGTTCTTATTTTTCTGTGTTTACAAAATGTATGAAATTGAATGAAAGTATGGCAGCATTGTTAAGAGAATAAGTGTCTATATGTGAGAGTATTAGAAAAAACGTCCTCAAAATAAAATAGATTTTATTTCTCGACCGCATTCTCTGGCATAATTTTATGTCAAACTGTATGAAAAACATCGTTCAGCCCCAGTTCTGTTTCATCATTTATTCACACTGAGAGTCGTTCGCACAAAATAATTTCTCTCGCTCTCTGAGAGACACGTCAAACTACATATAAAAAAAATTTGGTGCGAACCAAAAATGTTTCAGAAACTTGTGGGTGAACCAGCCTTTAATGGCGAGCCCTATCGAGCCATGCTGACTAAATTTTTGTTTCCAAAAAGACGGCGCAACTTGCCATACAGCGCGCTTACCAATCGATTTATTAAAAAATCAATTTGGTGGCAACATTATTTCCAGAAGTGGTCCTGTTCACTGGCTCCCTTGTTCGTGCAACTAATAGGCCTCTGGATTACTTTTTGTGGGGCCATGTTAAGACATTAGTTTATGACGGCAACTCTTGAAAGCCATACAGCAAGATTTTTTAGAAAAAGTAGCAAAAAAAAATATTTAATTCATATCCACAGCGGAAATATTCCGGAAATCATATTTAAAAGATAAGTTAGAATATTCCAGGCTTTATATCGGACCTATTTTAAATTATGAATAGCGAAGTTTTTTTTTTTTTTATTTGTTTATTTAATCAAAATTTTATGTTATATATAATCAAACTATAAATTATTGTTTATTTGTACATACTTATAAACGTAATAAATAGTACACTGTGCCTTAAAAAGGGCACTCAAGTACAGCCAGTATTAGAGTATAAATATAATTTTTGGTAATATTGATTTTTTAATTAACAATTTTATGTATTAAATAATTTTATATTCAATGCGAGAAAAAAGTTGAAAAAATCTCACTACAATATTTTATAAAATAAAAAATAAGTCCTAGGTTAAAAGCAAAGAAAAAACTTATTTGGTGAGCCACCAATATTTTTTATTATAAAAGTTGGGTTTCAAGTTTTTATCTGCTACATATAAACTAGTATCAAATCTACTGTTCTCCGTTGTTAATTGTTTACTTGTAATTGTTTTTATGTTAGCTCGTCTATAGATGTGAGAAACTATAGGTATGCCTGCTTCGTTTTGAATAAAACCATGTCTATCGAGAAAAATGAATGCTTCTGGTGGGACGAATCCATCCTGAAGGCTTTTTGATATGAAATCGTCGCTAGCATAATAGGGGGCTAAGATTTAATTATTCTCGTTACATTTAGTGCTCTTTCAAATTGGCTTCTAATTAAATGGATAATAACAATGTCAATTCTGCTAGTTTGTGCTTCGTTGTACAATCTTTGGTTTGATATGTACTTTTGTAATTGCTATTTGCAGATCTGTAAAGTGAGGTACAGCTTCTTGGCAACCATACGTAAGTATAGGCCTTATTAGAGACTGATACATAATTGACTTAACCCTTGCATTCAGAAATTTTGAATAAAATAATTTTTTATACATAAAAAAGGTATTTTTAGCCTTCTTCAATTGAAGATTAATATGGTCATTAAAATAAAGGAACTTATCCAGAAGTATACCCAGATATGTTACGACTTGTTTATTTGGAATAATAATATTATTTGTGGACTTCACGTTAAAGGATTTCCAATAACGTCTCATGTTGTTGTTGCATTTTCCCACAGGGGGGCGGAAAAGTATTGTTTCGCATTTCTTCAAGTAAATTTTCATTTGCCAATCTATTGTATATTTTTCAATAATATAAAAAATACTTTTGTAACTGATCATTAATATTTTCAATTTTATTATCAGAGTGATAAATGATGATATCATCAGCGAATAGAGACGGACATGACTTAATTGACTTAGAAACACTCAAGGACCCAGAATATATAAACTTCTTAGATGAACATTAAAACAGTTTCACACGGAATGGCAAACTTAGTATACCCCTTTCACAACTAGTTGTGGTGGAACGTATAATTGATGCCATGAAATTTTCTACTCGATTATAATAAAACAATAAACATGTAAAAACATGAATAAATCAAATCATGAAATCATGAATAAAGAACCCGTTCTAATCCCAGCTCAGCCAAGGAAAAATGATAAATAAATTTTAATAAAAATTCCAAGTTGTAAAATTCCTTCCTCAGTGAAAATAATTTTATGAAAATAAAATTTAATGAACTCAAGCCTAATTCAAGAATATCAAAAAATTAAAACAATAATATTTATGCCCTGTATTTTCATTTTACATTATCATGCAGCTAAAAAAAACACTCCATAGTAGCATCTGCGTGTATCCCTTTCAGACCTAGCTGAATCGATTGTGCGATCTGCCTTTGTTTGCCTCAAATTATATGAAATAATAATTTTTTGTCTATTAACCGGCAAGCAATGATTGTGAGTTCTTGTTTCTGTTTAAAAAAAAAATAAAAAGAAACAACTAACCAGCAGAAATAAAAAACTACAGCTTAAGTTTGGTTGTGTCTTTCCAAAAGTGTAAACATGCGTCCACATGGAAAGTGTTTTTGTAAAGTAATATTGAAATACGTTTTAAGTCTTAGTAGTGGTAACTGTAAAATGAGTTTTTGCAACAATTAGGCTCGTTAGTGTTGATTTTGTGCATAGTAACATAGAGTCAGCGCTCAAGAAAATACAGATAGCACAATTGTGTTGATCAGACACAATATGACATTTTGTTTTATGCTCACGTTTGTGCTATCTAATAATTTTACAGTGAAATTTTTTGATTTGAATCAAAATTATGATATTGAGGCAGTTTTAAACATTATTAACACTTCTGATGCTGACTTCAGTGTTGATGATAATGTTGCTGACGCAACATGGATCCCTTGTAATATAAATACAGATGCTAAAGAAAGTGTTGAAACCTGATGTAATGAAAACAATTTCCCTAACACGAATGACCAAACAAGTACATCAGTTAAATAATCATACTCCTCGGACCACCCAGATACAGCACAACTTCCATCAGTTTTTAGATCCAAAATACCAAACAGGCACGTTATATTGAAAAGTTTATCATTTCCGACCACAGAACTTCTAATACCACGTAGTTGCAAAATGAAACATATGATAAAACTCCATTCAATATTTTAAAAGCTACTTTCCAGAAATACATCGAGGACGTTGTGAAATAAACTAAAATTAATGTAAGTGTTGAGTAAACGTGGTCAGAAAGTGCGTTACGTACCAACAGAAATTAAAAGATTGGACGGGTGCGTGATCATGAGGGAATACCTCAGTTTTGCCCTGCGATAAGAATGTACTTTGCGAGTGGAAGCAAAATTACTTCCGTCCCGCGAAAAGTTTTTTCAGCTACGTCCAAATACACATAAGAAACATAAGTTTTGGAGAGTTCAACAAAAAAACGGTGTTATGAATTGGCAACAGAAATCACGAATTACTCAATTAATGGGCAGATTATACTCTTTACGGGAAGATGTCTTGGACGTGAAGTAATAAGGCCAAACCACAACCCGTTTAGCTGACAAATCTTGTCTGTGATACTTCTAGAGGTGTTGTAGTGAACTTTAAAAATTTTAGATTAAAAATTGTGGTCTTGGTCATGGACCGTTTGTATCCATTAATATATATATGTATATTTCGGACCGTTTTTTTTAATGCCACTGTTAGAAGCATTACACCAGATGGGTTGGTAGAAACAGGTACAAATATGGCAAATAGAGTGTGAAATTTCCTTTGGACAAAGAAATGAAGCGGGCCGATATTTCCCAATGAACCAATATCGAAATTGTAGCTGTTGTGAAATGGAAGGACATATAGGCAGTAATAGCCAGTAGGCTAGCTGGCAGTGAGCTAGACTATCAGTGTGGGGGTTGCGGGTTCGATTGCCGCCAGAGACTCTGGTCTCCTTCAGATAAGCGTAGAGCTTCGCGAGATTAGCATAGGGGGAGAAGGAAATGTGGACAGGATCCTGTAGGAAAAATTATAAGATGGAACAAAACTTGAAACTCCGCTGATTATATTCTTTATTTCTTTTAAGGCAGTGAGGTATCTTTATTTTTTAAGTTTAATAAACGATAGAAAAATTCCAAAATATGTTTTATCAGTTCGAATTTACTTTGCAGATATTGACCTAGACCGCACAATTGTGCGATGTCCTGTTCGCCAAAAAGGACCACGTAGGAATATTTTATGGGTCTATCTAATACAAAATACAAAAATATTTTGTTTGATTTTTATGATTTAGGGTAATTTGAAAGCAATTTAAAGCATGGGTCTGAAAGGGGTATACAAAAATTTTTTTGTTATGCTCCTTTGCCAAATTAAATACTCTTTACACAGTTGGATAATCTAGTTCTTATTATAACTACTTACATATATTCATGATGTGAATAATTTGTTGAACCATCTGGCCACTCCGCGTAGCATACGGTTCGTAGGCCGTCTTTGCTGGGTATAACATCAGTTGTAAAAAACATCAGCATTGGACAGGCTATTACGGCCGATACCAACCAAATGACAGCAGCAATTGCCAAATTGTTACGTTTACTCATGCGTGGTTTCAACGGTTTCATTATGGCCACATATCTGAGAGAAGAAGAAAGTTTAAATATGAATGGAAATGCAAAATTAAAAACAAGTAAGAAAGTATAGTCGGTCAAGCCCGACCATATGATACCCTACGCCACAGTAATAAAAAACACATCATGCTTATGTGTCCATATAAATATGGATTTATCTATGTTTATAAACTTCATTAAAATCGGTTTGAAAGTTTGTGAGAGGCAGAAATTGCCCCCTACATCCCCTTGTGGTCCTATTTTTGAAAAACTGTATAGCTTATGTGTCCCTATAGATATGGATCTATTTATGTTTTAAATTTCATTAAAATCGGTTTGAGAGGCAAAAATTGCCCCTATCTCCCCTTGTAGTCCTATTTTTTAAAAAAATGCATACCTTTTGTGTTATAAAAATGGTTCTATCTATGTTTTAAATTTCATTAAAATCGGTTTGGCAGTTTCTGAGAGGAAGAAATTTCGCCCTACCTCCCCTTGTGGTCCTATTTTTGAAAAACTGTAAAGCTTATGTGTCCCTATAGATATGGATCTATTTATGTTTTAAATTTCATTAAAATCGGTTTGAGAGGCAAAAATTGCCACTATCTCCCGTTGTGGTCCTATTTTTTTAAAAAATGCATACCTTGTGTGGCCATATGGATATGGTTCTATCTAAGTTTTAAATTTCATTAAAATCGGTTTGATAGTTTTTGAGAGGAAGAAATTTCCCCCTATCTTCCCTCGTGGTCTTACGATTCGGCCCATTTTCAAAAGGCTTGGTCCTTGTGCCAATAAGAACCCATGTCCCAAATTTTATCTCCAAAATTGCGACCTGTACTTTGCGCACAAGGTTATATGGACAGCCAGCCAGCCAGCCGGACGGATATCGCTAGTTCGACTCAGAAAGTGATTCTGAGTCGATCGTTATACTTTAAGGTGGGTCTGGGACCAATATTTTAAGGCGTTACACACACACATCAGCACAAATGCATAATACCAGAGTTTCGAATATTCATTCACTATTCACTCATGGTCACGAATAAAAAAATTTATACACTGTTGTGTGCTTTTTATTCGTGTTTAAAAACACAAAAAAACTTTTGCTATATTTATTCTTGTATAAAAGTATTTTCATTGTTTTTTGTTTTTACAAAACACATGAGATTATAAGAGAAATTTTTCTTTTTATAAATTTGTACATGTGAGATTTGTTTTTTTTAAACTTCTTTTGTTCGTCTTGCATTCAGACATACTTCCAAATATTCGCTTGGTATTTACATCATAATCTCTGTTGTGTTTTGCTTTATTCGTGTTTAAAAACTCAAAAAATCTCTTGCTGTATTTGTTCTTGTATTTGTATTGTTTTTTGTTTCTACTAAAAACATGAATTTAACATTGAAAAAGAAAAAAAACAAATTATGTATAAGCAATTTGTGTTTTTATTTCTTTTTTTAGAAAGGAAAATTTAGGAAAATTTGGAGAAAACAATTTTTTTAAGTAAAACTACTGCACGTAAAAGAAACAAAAAAAATGATATGTAATTTATTATACATACCTATGTATATTTTTTTTACTAAAGCTTTAAAAGAACATAACGCAACACTTTTAAAATAAATAATTTTTTAAAAAAAGTTAAAATTAAATACCTATGTATTAAAATTTGTACTTAAATTTAGATAAAAAAAAATCAAAATCAAATTTGCACTGTTGTCATATTTTCAATTGTTTAAAAAAATGTTGCAAGTATTTTTATTTTCTTAACGATAAAAGCAACATGAATAAACATGAATGAAAAAACAATTTTATCATGTACAAAGTAAGGCTACAAATACTATTAAACAAAAACAAAGGATGCAAGAGATTTTTGTGTTTTTAAACACGAATAAAGCAAAACACAACGATTAGCCTATGATTATCCACATACGCGCATATGTACAAACTAGAAAATAAAAAACAATTTTATGCATGTGCTTAAAAATAAAAAAAATTCTTAGCTATTCATTTAACAGTGCGAAAATAAAACAAAAAATTTTGCAAGCAATATTCATGTCAGTTTATCATGTATGTTGGAATTTTAGTATGCATACATGAATATTTTCGAACCCTGCATAATACCCTCTCCGCTATTGTGGTATGGGTATAGTAAAGAACATAACAAAGATGTCATAAACATATAAAATTGAATATTTATTGACCTTTTTTTTTTAATTATATGTTACAGCCTTAAATGCACTCTATAAATTTTATAAATTTTTAAAAAAAATTTTATAATGAAAACTTCAAAGGATATTGAAGAATATATTTTTAAAAAGACATTTTTTTATTTATGTTCAGGGAAACTGCAGCAATTATTTTTATAAAATTCTACAGATCCTTCCCTTTTAATAGGTACTAAGCTGGTGACAAATACTAGATATAAAAAACATGAGCGCTATGTTCGGCTAAGCTGAATCGTAGTTACCCTTTACCATGGAGCAATCAGAACTATTTAATTATATAATTACCGTTATAAGATATAAATAAATCCATTTTATGTCACGACCATTTCTTCAATTCCGCCCACATTTTGTCGAATGTTGTGTATTGATAACTAAGATGCTTGTACTTTATTTGAAACTTTAACACTTGCCGTCCTCCAGATATACAGAAAAAACCTCAAGGGATTTATGGATAAGATAAGAGGAAGTCGTGATTTTTTGCTCACATCTCTGCCACTTGTGGACCGATCAGCAACATTTATCGGAGCATATATGACATCAATCTGTACCAACCTAGTCGTTATGATTTTTGGGATCTTCCCATTTCAACAGACAGACGGACAACTTCACTTCTCACACAGAAAGAAAAACACTCGGGATAAATCAAGTTTTTTATGATTACTTTAAGTACGAGTCGTAATCAAAAATTCAAATACGAATAACAGTAAAACGTACCCAAAACAATCCTAAATGGGATTACCTTCGAACATCCATCCCGGAATTTCTTGAAATAAGTATAAAATTCTTAAATCAAGTAAAAAAAAGATTAAACTTTTCGTTGTGTTGTACTCTTGCTTCTCATTTAGTTTATATTTTTGGTTTAATATGTATGAACATAAGATTTTTAAAGTAAACACCATATTGAGCATTCCGTAAGGTGTAAAACGGGTTAATAAATCAATCATAATACTTTTTTCTTTCTTATTTATTTTTTGGCTTTTTTCAAGGCAGAATTTGGGATAAAAGCAACTTTTTTATACTTGAATCAAGCGCATTTTGAGATTGATTCAATCTTAGTTTTACTTAAGTCAATCTCATTTTCGGATTATTTTAAGTACGAATTCGGATTAAAACAATTTTAAAATTCTTAGTTTTAAAATCAATCTCATTTTCAGATTATTTCAAGTGCGAAATAAGGATTGCATATGGATAATTTAAGTATTTTGCGATTGAAAATCCGTGCTTGAATCAATCTTTCTGTACTTGATTCAAGAAAATCCTTACTCACCGTACTTTTAATACCGGTTCGGATTGATTTGAGTACGGATGGATTGTTTTTTTCTTTTGAGTGCATAAGGACCCGGAATATATATTCTTTATTTACAGTGTAATTCATAAGCGCATCATTGCAGCTTTATTTATAAATGTTTAATAGCCTATTAAAAGTTTAATAAACATTTCATAAATTTGAAATAAAGTGACATTTCAATGTTTGTTAAAATAAAATTGTTATAATTGCACGAAAAATTAAATATTTTTGTCTTCTTATTTATTTTAATAAACAAGTTTAATACGCATACAAATTTTTTTTCTAGAAAATCGATCACTAATTTTTGAATTAATTTAAAATAACGTGGGTCGCGAGATAGGTTTTCTGTTGAAACTTAAAGTCCTTATAACTTTTAGCATAAAATGTAAAAAGCTATGAAGATTAATTTCAAATAATGCAAAACTTTTTTTACAATTCATTGCACTTATATTTTAAAATGTCTTTCAAATAGGTAAAGTATTTGTTAAAGCAAACACAAAGTAGAAACCACATAGTGTATCGTCTGTTAGTTACTGGTTTGCCGCACGAAACAAAAGTGTTTTGTTCTACAATCAAAAGAAAAATCAATCCATCCGTATTCAAATCAATTCGAAGCGGTATTAATAGTACGGTGAGTATGGGTTTTCTTGAATCAAGTACAGAAAGATTGATTCAAGTACGGATTTTCAATCACAAAATACTTAAATTATCCATATTCAATCCCGTTTCGCACTTGAAATAATCCGAAAATGAGATTGAGTTAAGTAAAACTAAGATTAAATCAATCTCAAAATACGCTTGATTAAGAATTATAAAATTGTTTTAATCCGAATTCGTACTTAAAAAAATCCGAAAATTAGATTGATTTATGTAAATCTAATTGAATGAATTGAATCAATCTCAAAATGCGATTGATTCAAGTATTATAAAGTTTATTTTATCAAGAAATTAGAAAGAAAAAGTTATAATGATTTATTTACTTACCCGTATTACACCACACAGAATGATAAAACACCAACATCATGCCCGATATGGATTTTATTTTAGAAATCTTATTTACATATTTAACTAAAAATATAAACTAAATGAGAATCAAGAGTTCAAATTTACTTTTTAACCCTTAGTGGTGCACATGACTCTCGCCAGAACTTTTTTCAATGTGTATAGAAAATTAAAACATGCGTAGGCCGGAGGGTTAAAAACAACAAAAAGTTTAATCTTTTTTTTACTTGATTTAAGAATTTAATACTTGTTTCAAGAAATTCCGGGATCTATTTTCGAAAGTAATCCCATTTAGGATTGTTTTGAGTACGTTTAAGTGTTATTCGTACTTGAATTTTTGAGTACGACTCGTACTTAAAGTAATCATAGAAAACTTTATTTATCCCGAGTGTTTTTCTTTCTGTGTACATACTTTGAATATTTTAACTTTAGCATCGAAAATTTGATTCATAGCACAAAAAGTGACGAATGAGGCAAACCAATGTTTAGAGAACTGTAAAATTAAGGATATCAGGCAATGCTAGAACTCGATATCTCTTAATATATTCGAGATATCAAAAAAGGTATTTAATGTTAAAAAAGAGAGCGCCATTATTATTATATAGAATTGATTTAAAACTAAATTTTTGTAAAAATGTGCCTACCAGAAACCACCCGACGAAATTAAATTTATAATTTTATAAATTTAAAAACTAATTTTAGCAATTACCAAAAAAGCGCTAATAACATATTAAATTGAAGTTAAAAAAACAATTTGTAGATTTAGGATGGTGCGAACGATCTTCTTGGGTTCTCTTAGGCAACAGTGTGTAGAATTTCAGCCAGAGTGGCTCGTGCCTTAGCTTGCTGGTGCAATAGAAAAATTAAAATGCCTTCATCTCTTATAAAGGAAGCAATCCTAATAAGAGAATTTAAGACCTTTAAAAATTTCCCAGACGTTATTGGTACGCATAATTTATCGAAAATTTAGCCCAATATTATAAAAACAGAAGGGGTTACTATACCCTGAATGTTCGGGTAAATTATATTTCCGAAATACATAATTAATAAATCTTCGTTGCTTCGGAGCTTATAGAAGCAACGATTTCGCTGCTTGTAAGATGGGTTGATGGTTTATCTGGCAAAAGGAAAAACATTGATTATCGCCCTAGCAGTACTTCACAGCATTGCTATCGAGGAAAATGATATTGTTCCAGGTAAAAACATTTGAACCTAAAATATTTTGGCAGGTATATGTGGCTAAAAATGTTTTGTTAAAACCTAGGAGGTTTTATTTTCAAAACATCTGCGTAATGTAAAATATAAAGCTGTATAATCTCTTTAGGAACCTTCAGATTTTAAGCAGTAAAAATTTTAAATTGCTAGTAAATGATTTACATATTTCGCTTCTATTTCAATAGTATGTATTTTATTAACAAAAAGAACATAAAATTATTTAAAATATTAAGCGTTAAAAAACAGAAATTCATTTTAAATTGAAAACAAAACAGAAATTCCCTTAAAATTCGTTCGTTGTATGATACTTGAATTTACTCGTATCGTTTTATTCCTAGTTGTATGCATCACTATTACAAAAACTACAATTCAAAATAACATGTTATTGCCAACATAAAAATACAGAAGTAATATAAACGTTAAATTATTAATCCACTCCTATTAAGCGTTTATAAATTAGACTTTTTATTAATGATTTATAAAAAAAAAAATTTTATGAATTAGACCGTTACAGCCATATTCATAAAAAGTTCTTATTTTAAGCTTATAGTATGTAATACCTATTAAACGCTTTTTGTCTTATAAACCTCTTATAAAAATTTGTATTCATAAACGTAATATACAGCCGTGTCACAGATTCCGTTCGGAATGCTGTCAATTCCGTATTTGCCATTCCGTTCGAAATCATTTTGGGTGCTTTGGATTCCAATCGTTTTCATCAATCCGAAAAATTTTGTTTAAGCGATTTTTATGTTACCCATTTGGCAACATCAGTATTTATTACAATTTAATATGGCAACAAACTCACTTAGCAGAACAAAAAACAGCTGTTAACAAAATTTTTGTACAAAAAAATTTACATTTGAGTTTTTATTTATGTGTAAAAAAGTAATCAACATTAAAATTTGTGAAATTTAAAAAGTAAATATGCCGGGCGTATCAATAACAAATGTTTAACAAATGTAATTGTTTCCAATTTTGCTTTGTTCTTTTCAGTTTTGTTTTGTTTTGTGTGTTGCCAGTATGTAAATTTTGGCAAAATATGACAACAAAAGAGATATGGCAATGCTTCATAAATCCATTACGAAAATTTTGTTTTCTTGTTAAAGATTTTAGAAAGAGTTTTAAATATTTGTAAAATAAATTTCTAAAAATTATTTAAAATAAACTTCTTTTGAAAAATAAATAAAGAAAACATATTTGTTTATTGATAGAAAGTATATTTTGATAATTATTTGCCGTTTAAGATACAGAAAACTCCCATTCCGTTCATGAAAATAGAAATGGTTTCATTCCGAAAAATTTTTTCGTAATTAATTTTCTGAAGCACCAAAATACGGAATGACTTCCGTTTCCGAACGGAATTGTGTTCTGTGACATGGCTGATAACAGCTTTTTTACTATTAACTGTTTGCAGCGATTTTCTGCTTAAGTATGGCAACTTTCTTAATATTTGGCTGCCATTTTATTGTTAGTGATGCACGAAACTTCCATTCGGTTTACATGATATTCTTTATTTAAATTTTTTTTATAATTTTTTTTTAATTGTAGACCTTCAAAATTATTCTTATCAAATAAAACTACATATTATTTTAGTTTCTGAACAAAATGTTTCCGAAAGGTATCATAAAAACTTTTGTTTGAACCTTTTTTAAATATACGATAAGAAAGTAATCGAATAAAAAGTTTGTTTACTTTTTATTAACATCACTATTATTATGATTTGTTTATTTTATTTTATTTTTTATATTTTTGATCAATAGTTTGTTGTTTTAAACAAAAAAAAAAAACAACTATTTGCAATAATTTAATAAATAATTAAAGAGAATATCTGCATTTGCCCTTGAACATATTCATTTAAGTCATATAAATTTTTTTAAATAATTATCAATATAACTTTTAATTGGCTGTCTAAAATAAAAAAAAAAAATAAGTAAAATGTATTTAACATATCCGTTGTAATAAATAAAACATTTTTGTCATTATTTTTCAACATATTTCACAAAAATAAAATCATAAAATGCAAACACTTTTTAAAATGTCATTTTATTTTTGGTTTAAAGAAGGGCAAATCCAACAATAAATTTTCTTACTTTATGAATGGTTTATTAAAGGTTCAATAGACTATTTTTCGTTTATGAATACAACCTTAGCAATTTTTGCTTAAAAACGGTCAATAAATCATCAATAAGTTTTTATGAATACGGCTGTTAGTCTATAATTTATACTGTAGGAATTACAAACGGAATGACAAACTTGTGTCTACCCTTTTCACCTGTGGTGAAAGGCTGGTGCTGTCTCTGACAAAAAGAAAAAATATTAATTTTCGCACGTGGCAATGAGTTCGACATTAGCTCTCAATTTTCGGTACAAATTTTTTTCCTAACTAACAAAAAATACTTTAACTCCTAAGAAAAACTTTTAATTTGGTCGGAAGGGAATGTATCCTTTTACTTTATAAAACCTTTTTTTAAATACATTTTATGCTCTAGCACTTAGTTGTGCTTTATTAAATGGTAAAAGTATTTTCGGCAGCTTTATTACAAAAAGAGCACAAATAATTTAAATAAATATCACAGGAACAATCGTGTTTGGATGAATGTAAATATTTTGTATGTAAAATGTTTATGTGCGTCTATAGTTTCACAAATTTTAAATAAATAACAATTTATTTCTTAAGCTCTAGCACTTAAATGTGCTTTTAAAAGCTTTCTTTAATGTTATTTCAACACATAAAAGAATTTTCGGCAACTTTATTTAAAAATCAACCAAAAATGGTTTTAAATACTACGAAAACCAACATGTTTGCTTGCATTGTTGTAAAAGTATTTATGTAAAATGTAGTTCTACAAATTTTTTGAACAAAATTTTTGAATATCCCCTTCTGGCTTCAACACTTGTACGAGTTTATTTGTGTACGTCTATCATTAACTTACTTACCTGTCAATTGATATCGCCATCAGGGTAAATACCGAAGCACTTATACTTAGTGTTGCTATAAATTGTGATATTTTACAATACAGCTCTCCAAAGGGCCAGTCGTTGTCCAGCATGTAAATATAATTGAATGTTACATTAAGGCTGGATACCATGGCATCGGCTATCGACAAATTAACTGGGGAATAAACACAAAATACACAGACATGAGCGATAAAAAAAGTTATTGGAGGAAAAAATTAATTTAATAAGATACAGAGAGGTATTGCATGAATATGTATGTATGTGTACGAGTATTAGTATCATGGTTACTACAATAATTGGTTATCAACAGCAGCATCAACTGCAACAGATTCTTTGTTGGCATAATTTATGAAAACAGCAAAAAAGATGTATTGTGGGGCACAGTGGAACGTTTATTAAAAAAATATTTTAAAATAAGTAAAAGTGCTATATTCTATGTAATACTTTTTTTTTTTTTTTTTTTTTTTTTTAATCACCGTACTATTAATATTTCAGCAGGTTATTGCCTGAAAAACATGCAATTTTCTTTGCTGTTTCTGAAACTGATATACATAGTTTATAAAAGTGGATCATAATATTATGAATAATTTTGAGCAAATTATGATTTATTTTAACCATGTTATAACTACTAATAAACATAAGTATTGTTACAACCCAACCATATTATGCGGCTCCAAAAAGATTGTTACCTTCAACCATATTTTGTTTTTCATTAAGAAAACTTTTTTATTCAATATTTGGTTACCGTTAATAATAATAATAATGGTTCAAGTGCCTAATATATATATGTATATAATAATTTTTTTTTTTTAAATAACACGGTTTCGTTTAAATGTGCTACATTCCCATTTCATACTATTGATAAACTAAAATTTATTGCTGAAGGGATAAGCTATTCCTATGAGCATTCCACTGGTTGCTTAGGCCAGATCGTCAGGAAACTTCATCCAAAGATTTTAGAAAAACTAAAGATATTTAACCAAATAAAACTGTTAAGCGAATAAAAATTATATGCCACAGTTTCACTTGTAACAATATCAAAGATTAAACAAAAACAACAACAATAAACAGTAAGTTTATATTTTCTTACAGTCCCGGCTAAAATTGTTTAAGTTGCCCGAAAGAAAAAAAAAATTAAAATTTTACAAGATATTTGCATTTCAGTCACATCATTATTTTTAAGAACACAATTAACGGTTATTTTGGAATATCTCAAAAACTGTTTTACTTTTGACAATTCTGACTTCATATATTTACATAAAGATTAGCTGTCAGATTTATTTCGTCACGAATTTGATGAAATTTTGTCACGCAAAACGAAACAAAACAGAAAAAACAAGTTAATGTATTTCACAAAATCTCAAATATTTTCCAATGGGCAACAAGATCAGTCAAAAAGTTTCTGAGTTAGAGAGGGTCTAAGTTTGACATTTTGGCCATACATGTGTTCTTTCTCATCCATGTAACTTATTACCTATTGGTCTAAGCAAAATTTGTCCCAAGATCATTTCCTTAAAAAAACTAATTTTTTGACTTATTTAAAAAAAAAATTAAAAATACTTCCTAAATATTTTTTTTTACAAAAATGTAATAATAAATTAGTCAAATACCTGAAGTTGATAGATCCATTTAAAAAAAAATGTGTTTCCAAAGAAACAATTCTCTCAAATCTCAATTAAAATATCTTGATTTTCACTTTTTAACAAATATTTCCAAATTATAAAATATTATTCCACTTTGGCAGCGTATAACAAATAAAGTGAACAACATACACAGAAAAAAATTTTTAGGCCAGTAAAAGAATTAATCAAAAATAAAATCAGTTTTAATTAAATATTTAATAAGGTGAATTAAACTTTTTAATCAAGTGTATAAAATGTTTAATTGACAATATTTCAATTAAAAGTTTAATTCACTTGATTAAAAGTTTAATTCACCTGATTAAATATTTTATAAAAAAGTAATTTCAATTTTTGGGAATACAAAATTTTAATTTCAAAAGATTTTGTTATTCGTGCTTAATTCCCAGTTTTTATTATTAATAAAAACACTTGAAATTTATTGTTGATGGGATAAGCTATTCCTATGCGCATTTCACTGGTTGCTTAGGCCAGATCATCAGGAAACTTCATCCATAAAGATTTTAGAAAAACTAAAGATATTAAACCAAATAAAACTGTTAAGCGTATAAGACTTATAGCAACAGTTCTACTTGTAATAATATCAAAGTTTAAACAAAACACATCAACAATACACAGTGGGTTTATCTCATCTAACATTCCCCACTACAATTAGTTGAAATTCTCTCAACATTAATTGTAGTTGTAAGTAGGTTAAGAAAAACAAAATAAAAACAACAACAACTTTACAAAAGATGTTGTCAATTAAGTGTTTTTTAGGCCGTGCACTTGCCTGTTTATTATCAAAAAGTAATTTCAATTTTTGGGAATACAAAATTTTAATTTCAAAAGATTTTGTTATTCGTGCTTAATTCCCAGTTTTTATTATTATTATTTTTATTGAAATTTATTGTTGATGGGATAAGCTATTCCTATGCGCATTTCACTGGTTGCTTAGGCCAGATCATCAGGAAACTTCATCCATTTTGTAAAGTTGTTGTGGTTTTTATTTTGTTTTTCTTAACCTACTTACAACTACAATTAATGTTGAGAGAATTTCAACTAATTGTAGTGGGGAATGTAAGATGAGATAAACCCACTGTGTATTGTTGATGTGTTTTGTTTAAACTTTGATATTATTACAAGTAGAACTGTTGCTATAAGTCTTATACGCTTAACAGTTTTATTTGGTTTAATATCTTTAGTTTTTCTAAAATCTTTATGGATGAAGTTTCCTGATGATCTGGCCTAAGCAACCAGTGAAATGCGCATAGGAATAGCTTATCCCATCAACAATAAATTTCAAGTGTTTTTATTAATAATAAAAACTGGGAATTAAGCACGAATAACAAAATCTTTTGATATTTTATAAAAACTGATTTTATTTTTGATTAATTCTTTTACTGGCCTAAAAAATTTTTTCTGTGTAGATCCCCAATTTATACAGTTATTCGTGTTGAATTTTATCTAATTTTATATGGTACCAAATACTTATACGAAAAACTGACTTTATTTTTGAATTAATCCTCGTTTTTGGTACTGTTGATAATATAAAATACATAATTTTATGTTAAATGAATTAAAACAAACAGCTGTCGTTAAAAAGATATTAAAAAATCACGCTAACAGTAAAGCAATCGAAAATATATGTATTACGATTGTCAGTTCGTAAAAACTTAGTGAGTCGCACGACAAAGGTTAAACATTTATTTTAAAGGTAATTAGTTCGACTTTCAGACTATATATCAGGGGCCTGATTCTGGCAGTCGTGATCGAGTAATTTCTCGATTCGAAAACAATTTAATATCTAATAATTTCAGTCAATACTCAACGAATCGGAATTATTTTTTCAGGTTGTAAAGCATTAATTTAAGTTTCACAATACTGAAAAAATAATTTCGATTCGTTCATTATCGACTGAAATAAAATTGCTTTCGAATCGAGAAATTACTCGATCACGACTGCCAGAATTAGGCACCAGGTTTTTATAAATGAAAGTGCGTTATAACGCCTCGAATATGTGGAAATAAGAGATCTTTTTTTTAACTTCAAGCTAAGATATCTCGAAAAACTATTGTGATATTCCCAGGGTTTCTACTTTTTCCAAATTTTGCTGGTATGTGTATTTTTTTTTAAGTTCTCCCATTGTTTAGTAAATACAATTTTAGAGAATTTAGTAGTATGAGTATGAGTGACATTAAACGGTATCTAATAGGGATTTAATCTAATGTGTGTGTTTTGGCCTTTGTGTAAGTATTCTTTTGTTAAATGTAATTCACATCCTTGCTAACAAGTTGCAGCTGGTGTTGCTGTTGTTGTCACTTTCTATTATGGCTTAAGTTGTTGTTTTTGTACCGATAAAAGTCTGTTAATGGATTTTGGTTGATACCCTGCGGGAAATTTGTGTCAATTGGTCCAACAGACTAGTCCTGGGACTTGTGAAAATAGAACCAGTACAAAAAGGAAGGACTCATGACCAGTGAAAGAAGAACCAATCCCTTAACTGGTTTATGAAGAACAAAAAGGTAGAAAAAGTAATGAAATTCAGTACAGTCTTCACCAGCGCTGTGACTCATTTTTTGGTACTTTCTAAAATTTGGTTCTTGAATTTAATTCTAGGACTTGTTTTATTGAAATAATACTACATTGTATTGAAATAATACTACATTTTAGTAACTGACACTTAGTATTTTCATGAAGAATAGACCTGTGACTGGTCAAATGGTGTCAATTGACCCCCTCCAATGAAAACCCCATGTAAAAGTTATAGGTCTTTTTCATATAAAGTGTTAGAACTAGAACCGGTCTCTACCACCAAAGACCTATCACGGGACTACTTCGGTGTCAGTTCGCTTCCCTCTAGGGTACTGTTAATATTTTCCTTTTCTTCCCAGTGGGAAAAATAAGGAGTACGGATGCCTTCCAGTAGGCCTCTGTACTTCTTCTTGTGGATACACAAGGCCTGCTCGCTTCATTCCATAATCATATATTTTTTACATGCATTGTCGTTGCAGAGTAGTCCTTCCACTCTCGCTTCTTAACGGTAACGGTAACGGGATCAAAAAAATAATTATTTTGCTTTTATTGGATAAACTACTAATTAATAAATATCCTTTCGGGTTTTTAATAATAACTGCGGATGTGACTTTATTAATAATTGAAATAAATTGTAAAAGTTTATTAACAATAATTAATTAAATAATAAAAATAACTTTTTTCTTTCAAAAACATAATATTCAAATACGAAAAGGAGAAAAGAAGAAAAAAGATTATTGTTTTACAAAGTGTATTTAAACAAGTATATACAAAACAGTTTGTTTAACAGCTTTTGCTTCTCATTGAAGTGAATGTGGAATTTGTATCTTATCTTTTATACGAAAGAGCCGAGGCTTTCTATGAGGCATTCTTTACAAGTAAGATAAGAATAGTAATTGAATCAGAAAACATTTTAAGCAGGCCTTGAAAAAAGCCCTAAACTAAGAAGCTCATCTGACTTTTCCCGCTGGGTCTTTTTAAAATGTTTACATGTGTGTGTCTTAAAATAAGTGGATGTTTTAGTGTGTGTAAATTTGTATAAATATTTGAGTATGTAAATCTGCAGTAGTAGTATGTAACCCTTTAAAACCAAATATCCAGTCTTGATTGAAGTAGTTGATTGAAGTAGTTAAATAGTGAAGTAGGTAATATTAAAAAGATATTTAATTTTTTTTTTTTTTGTAAGACCGAATTTTTATTAAGTTTATTAATTAGTATTTAAAAAATTATAAATTTTTCCTGAACAAAATTTGTATTTTTAAAGAATTCTTTATATTTCAATTAATGTCAAATTCATAAAACTATAGCAAATATAACCAATTTGATGCAACAGAACACTTTGTGATCTGCCTTAACATGTACATATGAATGCGTTGCCGTCATTCCCAACGTGATTTGTCTTTCTGAAGACATTTTATTTTCCACCAGGTTTTATTAATTGTGGCAGCTTCGATATCATTATTATTGGTGATCCAGTTCCAGTTCCATTTCTTAATTTCTGTTGCAACTGGTAGTTGATTGAAATATTAGTATTAGAAATATTTAAATAACTTTAAAAATTTTTATTATTTTATTCTATTTTTTTTAAAGCTGAAACTCTAGAGATCCCAAAAACAAATTTAAATAAAACTATGATGCTATTTTACATACGCGTAAATTAACATTTAAAAAGCAGTTTTGCCAAATACTTGTTTCTTTCCTATTTTAATGTGGTCAAAACTAATAACTGTATTACAGTACTCAAGCCGGTCTTGTGGTCAGGGAAGGGTTAATTTTCCTCTAGTTTTCTAGATTAAAGCCATACAGATTTACCTATTTTAAGTATTTTTTACCCTAACATTTTTTCTGCCATACATATTTTCTCTTGTTTTGCAAAAGTTTTGTTTAAAGTATGAAAATCCATTTTATTAACCCTTTATTAACCGGTTTTATTTTTTATAAATTAGGCCGTTAGTGTTTAATTTAGAACTTGTTTAGATTACAGAGGAATTTTTAATAAAGTAACACACTCCCTTCGTTTTTAAATACAATTTAATTTGCTTCAATGTACAAGTTGAAAATTGTATGTAAATAAAAGGCCTTCTTGTAGTTTCAAATAATTTATTCAAGGTATTTGTACGCATTTTTAAGGTTTTATTTATAAACAAAAATTTGTACTGAATGTTTTCCTTTTTTTCAGTAGTTTTAAGAATCGTTTTACTTTTATACCCTGCACTACAAGTGGTGATGAGGGGTATACTAAGTTTGTCCTTCTGTTTGAAATTTTTTTAATATTTTTTTATTTTAAGTAATTTTGTGCAGATTTAGCCACGGCCGTCTGTCTGTCTATCCGTCTGTTTCAAAACACGCTCATTTTCAAAAGACTTAAAAAAAGAGAAAATTTGGTATGAAATAGTTTCTAGTTATCGAAAGCAGTTTGGGATTTAAATGTACTGTAATCGCTTAAGTAGGAAAAAAAGTTATATTTATGTCCAAATGTAGAACAATCGGCGGCATGAAATAGCCCCCCACGAAATAAGTCCCCAAAACGAAAATGAAATACCTCCCCAAAAAAGTATATGGGAGGCAACAACAACGTTTTTTGGGGATTTATTTCATTTTTTTGTGGACTTATTTCATTTTTATATTGGGGAGTTATTTCATATGAAATAACTCCCCAAAAATCTGAAATGAAATAAGTCCCTAAAAATATTTTGGGGACTTATTTCATTTTATAATTTATTCCAAAGTCGTCAAAAATGCAAATAATGTCCCGTTATAATATATAAACAAAACTTGTTTTAATGAATGGTCATTGAAAATAATTGTTACTAGGCAGTTAGTTTTAGAAATAATTTTGCTGTATAAGGTGCATTAATAAGAAAAAAAAATATTAAAAATGAATTTTGGAAAATGCAAATTATGTCCCGTTGTAAAATGTAAACAAAACTTGTTTTGATGAATGGTCAAGACCATTCATTAAAAATAATAGTTACTAGGCATTACGTTTTGAAATAATTTCGCGGTGTAAGGTGCATTAATAAGAAAAAAAAAAAAATATTAAAAATAAATTTTGAAATAATAAGTGGTTACAGAAAACATAGCAAATTGTTATACGTTGTAGATCAAAAAATGATCTATATTAAAAAATCAGTTTTTGGGGATTTATTTCATTTCAAGAATTGGGGACTTATTTCAAATGAAATAACTCCCCGATTTTTGGGGATTTCTTTCATTTTGATTTAGGGAGTTACTTCATTTCGTTGGGGTTTTATTTCATTTTAAAATTGGGGGTTTATTTCATATGAAATAATACCCCAAAAATTGGGGAGTTATTTCATTTTCGCTTTGGGGACTTATTTCGTGGGGGGCTATTTCATGCCGCCAGAACAATCACTCAAACAATTTTATATTTCTATTAGAAAAACTAGCATTAATTGGGGCGAAATGCAATGATTGTCATTTAATTTTACACTTATTCATTTTATATGACAAGAAATCATACGGCGGTGCGCAAAATGACCCCAGGAAATATGGCCCCAAAAGGAAAGTGAAGAACGGCCTAAAAATTTTACATGAGACACAACAACACGCAATTTTGGGGCAATTTTGTTATTTTTTTAGGGTTATTTTTTCGTAAGGGTGTTTTTGCATTTTAAGTGGAATGAAAAATGGCCCCAAATAAAATTACAATTTTTATTTTGGGTTTTTTTTTCGTTTTCTAATAAAAAATTCAAATTTTAAGAAATGAAATATCACCCCAAACATTTTTACACAAATTATATAAAATTTTATGTAAAAGCTACCAAAGTGGAGTAAATCCTTGCCGGTTATGCAGAGATGCTTTAGTTAGCGAAGCTGGTGTGTGTTATACCATAGAGAAAACAACCCTTACGTCCGGCCGAAGGCCGGCTTTATACAGCAGATTTAGTTAGCGCAGCCAGTGTTCGTTATATCATAAAGAAGAAAATCCTTGCGCCCGGCCGAAGGCCAGCTATAACGAAAAGCTTTAGTAAAGCAAAGCCAGTGTTCGTTTTACCATAGAGCAAAAAACCCTTGCGCATGGCCGAAAGCCCAACCATGCTATCAATCGTACGATTTATAAAACCAAACTGAATAATTATTCGGATTTTGAAATCGGGATTCTAACTTTGGGATTTTTTTTTTCATTATAAACTTTGAGGTGATTTTTCATAATGAAGAATTACCCCAAATTTAGGGTCATATTTAATTTTATTTTTAGGGTTATTTTTCATTTTTTTGGGGTAATTTCATTAAAAAAATGGGGTCATATTGCAATCCTGGCGCATGGCCGAAGGCCGTCTGTGAAGAGAAGCTTTACTTAGCGAGGCCGGTACTTGTTTTACCAAAGAGGAGAAAATCCTGGCGTCCGGCCAAAGGCCGGCTATGTGTTTGGAGCTTGTGAAGATGTTGTGGCGGGTCCGCCGCGGGCGCCGCGATCGCTTGCCGGACGCGCTAATTGAGCAATAACACCATAATGGCTTTATTTCATTCCTTACATGGAAATAAAGCCATATGACCGCATTTCTTAATGTAGTGAGAAATAAGGCCATATGGCTTTATTGTGTTTGGCTTTGTAGCACGGCACCATAGCCCTCATATAAAGCTCGCTCTTGGAAAACACTTTCATAGGCCTAAGACCATAACAAATAATAGTTTTAGCCGCCACTGTTAAAGTACGGAATATGCAGCCCTGAAAAGTAACCGCTGTTAGTTTTTCTATTTACAATATTTTATTGAACATTATTTATGCACTTGTCATTTATATTTGACCATTTGTAAAATTTTATATCCGGTCTTTCTTTTTTTACAAATAATTGCCTTTTGAACCACAAATAGTTGCGCACAATCTGCCTCATATTCTCAAATTGAAGAGTTGGTGGTTTGAAACCAAAAAGTAAGATAAAATAACTTAGTTTAATTTACAATTGTAAGCTTGAATTAAATATTATCTCTTAAATTTAAGGAATTAAAACATAAGGTTGCGTCACAAGTTGACAATAAAGAAATAATGGATTTTCATTAAATTTTACCTGTGTTGTTAATCTCATCAAGCCATCACGAACTACTATTGTGAACAACAGTATTGAGATAAAATTTTGTATGCCATATTTTTATCGATCCCAGATCGGTCACTAATTTACCATAAGCCTGATATAAAGACAATTCTCTTAAACATTGTTTTAAAATCGCAGTTATTTATAAAGCGGCCCATACACTTCCAATAGTCGCACAATGGCTTCATTCGTTCAATAAAAAGGTGAACATAACCTATAGGAATAACATAAACGACATTGTACAATGTTGCCAACACATTTCACTTTCTTTTTGTTGTGCAATAAAAATCAAAAGTCTTTGGATTGTGGCCAATATATTGTGCCACCTTCGAATATCACATACACATTGGCGATATAATTGTACAATACGTAAAATTTAACAATTTTATTGCAAGTGTATGAGCCGCTTAATACCTTGGGTTCATTTTTTTTTTTTCAAAATTGGATTTCATATAAATCCCACTTCTGAAATATTGTTACTTTCGGTGGAAGGTGTCAAAGATTCGGCACAACCACAAATATAAATTTTATTTTTGTAATTTAAATGTGGTAATATGAGTAGGAAGAAAATAAATTTATAAACTTTAAAATACAATTTAAGTTTGCGGAATTTTATAATGTTTTCTTAAAGAATCTCAATGAAATAGTTGAAAATATTTGTATAAAAGGAATTGCGGAATCTTTAACTTTCTTTTCACAAAAGATATAAAGAATATGGCGATATAAATTCTATTATTAGGTGTTTAACTTCAAAATACGGAAATTGGCATAATATAAACTTATTTTTTTCTAATACAAGTGAATACAATAGGGATGGGCAAATTGAAAAAATATGTCGATTTATATCGAATCGATATTTTTTAAGAGTATCGATATTTATTTTTTCAAAAATATCGATTAATCGATATATCGAACGTATTTTGCTGAAACTATTACCAAATTAAAAACTTTAATATACCTTTGTACAAACGTATTACATGTAATGACATTTTTACTTTTTATTGGTTCATTTTATTTCAAAAAATTAATAAGAACAAAAAATTATAACAAAAACCAAAAGGGAAGAATACAAAAAACCATATGAAATCTAAAAAAAGTGAGTTACGAAGTAAACATGGATGTACCAACTTACCTTAAAATTGGAATTACATCCCAAAAGTACCAACTTTAACTAAAAATGTTTTTGATTGTTTTAGTCAAACCACCCAGTGACGAATTTTTCGATAACAGAAGCGATGAAGTGATAGACACGAGTAAGATAGTAATGCACACCATCTCAATTACAACCTAGTACACTTTTTCAAATGCATTGCCGCATTTATCGAGTGAACGCCTACCACTTGCACACAAAGTAAGCGGGATAGTGAAGTGTTCATTCAATAAATATAAACTCAGTACTGCTTCACATACATTGTAAGCAGGCAGTAGACAGTCTATACACAATCTCGCATACTGCGTGGGAAAGTGGAATCGTCTAGCACACTACTTCGCACACATTGTAAGCGGACAGTAGGCAGCCTATAGACATTGTCGCTTACTCCGTAGGCAAGTAGCAGACGTCTTGCACACTACTTCCCACACATTGTAAGCAGGTAGCCTTTTTGTATTTTTGCGTTATTTCAGAATTATTGATTTTGTAACTATTTTCAAGAAAATCAAACCAGACTTACGTTATAAAACTAAAAAATATATATTTAACTAGCGATATATTTTAAGATTGCTCTTTATTACACAACAGGCCGCAAACTTTTAAATCGCAATTACAAAAAAAAAAAAACTATTTTATAAAGTAGCAAATGAAAAATAACGGGACAAAATAAAAACCTGCATATTTAAAAACATACAGAATATCTGTGGTTTTCACGAATAATCGCGTAAGTTATAAAACCAAACTTTTCAGGAGAGCAAAAACAATTATTTTTTTCAATTGCGGCTTCTGTAGATGCTTTTTTAAACTTTTTTCTTTACTTTCCTCTTAATAGTGACTTTCTACGTATTATACATAGTTTCCTCACAGGATCACAATCTGTAAAAGGATTAAAAATGCATATGTTTGATTGACTCATTAAGTGTGTGCAATATAACATCGTATCTCCACATAAGTTCTTTTTTGTGAAAATAAATGTTATCATTTTAGTCACACATGACGACTTACGTTGTTATTTTTAGCACACAAGTTGGCGACATATTCAGACATATTTTTGATACTTATAGCACAACGTATGGACTTAAAATTACAAACAACCGCTCATCTGCTGTTGTTGCAACTAAAGAAGTCAACAATAAACGCACATGTACATATAAGTTGTTATTAATAGAAAAATTTTCAAAAAATACTTTCATATTTTTTGCACGAATAACAACATAACATCACATATGCTTTTTATTTGGAAACATATTCAGCAATTTTACAATTTTTGGCGATGTATGTCGACATAAATCGTTATAATAGCAAAATATTTTATTAAACAGTTAACTTAAGTTGTTTTTAGCAGAAAAAAATTAATAATACTACATTATATTCCAAAAAGCTTAATACTTATAAAAACCTAATGCAAAATGTAGCACTTTGACATCATTATCTCAATTTCGGTAAAAACCGACTTACGCGATTATTCGTGAAAACCACAGATATATCAGCACATTTTAGAAGATGAACGAAATTCATTTTTGTAAATTCCATACACTGCCATCATACACTTTGTAAGCTAGAATTCATTGAACACAAAGAATAACAAACTTCATTGAAGAGATGTGTTGTGGTATGCAAAGTTCGCCGCTGGGCAGTAATCATGAGATATGGACATCAGGAGCACTCTCTGTTTTATGTGCTCTCCTGTCAATCTGCTTCTTGTATCCGGCACTGCTTCTTATAAATGCCAATCATTTAAGATCTTCATATTTGTAAAAAAAAATATGATATGATGCAGTGATGCCAACTCTTAAAAAATATGCTGTTTGAAAAACGACTTAAATTTTGAGTTTTAAGTGAAGACTGACTTTAAAAAATATCGAATTCGATAGTCGTATTTCAATATCGATATATCGATGTATCGGTATTTTAAATATCGGCGATATATATCGATTATGTTTTTTTAAAATATCGATATTTTGATATATCGATATTTTTTGCCCATTCCTAGAATACAAGAGATGTTTATTTTAATGCCAATTTTTTGTAATAATAAAATACATACGTCAAATTTTTTAATATCGAACAATTCAAGTCATCTTAAGAATTAATTTTTTAGCCGCACGGCCCGTTTGCATAAATGAATTTAGAAAAATTATACATTAAATTATAAACATTAGCAACGCTTGTTACATTTTTTGGTGTAGCATTTTAAAAACTTTAAAAACTTTTATGGAAATTTTGCTCAATAAAAATGGCTAAACAAGAAACAATATGGTGAATTTTACAACATTGTTATTGGCCATCGTAAGCTACGACTATTTCCAATCTTTCTGTCAACTTATCAAGCCCTTACTGCAAAAAAAAAAAACTTAAGCGGCAGGAACACAATTTTACAGGAGAACTTTTTTTATTATAGTTCACAAAAATTTTGTATTAATGTTGGCGCTTAAGCTGGTATTGGTTTTGCAACAAAATCGTAACGGTTCCTTATGAGACCATGTCATTTAAGGAGATAATGCAAGTGTCGCCAATAAACTTATTTATTAAAAAAGGCGAAAATTTAAAATGATGTCGTTTAAGCTGTTTTTGCGTTAAGGGCTCGATGTGGGTTTCGCCCCAAAAGAACTAATTTTGTTTAAGACCAAGAACGAATCAAGTCAATTCGTATACCCTGTTCTAAAGTAAAGCACATTCTAGTAAGAGGGTTCTAAGTCAATCGATACAAATGATAGTCAATAGGGGCGAAGTTTGGACTTGAGGTCGGGTGGAGTTAAACTTTAAAACAACTGTAAATAGTTTTGGTCTAACAGCATTTGGCCGAGCGTTTTCATGATAAAATTTTTTGGCTTTATGCATGATCCCTTATTTCGGGATATTTTCGGCCAATGCTCGCTTTAATCGAATCAGTTGTTTTAAGTGAAGGTTCCCTCTGATCGTCCAATCCGACTTCAGCAGCTTATCCATATACATATATCGGATTGCAACGTTTCTAACTGACTGACTCACTGATTCATTATCGCACAGCCTAAACATCTGAAGCTAAAAACTCCAAAACTAAAAGAGATATAAAAAATTTAATACTTCAGAAAAATAAGCGGACAGGTGTCTGGTACTTTTTTTAAATTCGGCACTTTTATGGAGAAATCGGTAAAAACTGTATTTCGGTACTTTTTTGTCACCCCATATATCTTTTAAAAATATAAACATTTACATTTGTAACTCATTTGAAAAAATACAAATACAAATTTGGTACTTTTTCAAAATTCGGTCGTCTAACAGGATGAAAACGTAACTTTTTTGGTACTTTGTTTACAAAACATTTTCTCCTTTCATTGACACATACATACGTATAAAATTATAGCCTCCCGCTACATATTGAAAGTTTTGATGCTTTAATGGGAAGAAAAAAGTCCCAAAAATGGGAAATACTGGAAAATTATTTTTTTCTTGAGCTTTTTGGTTCTACAACTGGTAGTTTTTTTTTAACTATCGTTAATATTTGACCTTGAAACATAAAATTCAACATGCAATGTCCTGAGTGAATAATAATCTATGAGGGAGCTTTTTGGACCTTTTTTGTTCTTTATGTGGTACTTTTTGAATTTCCGTTAGTATTGGACGTAGAAACATAAAATTTAAAATGCAATTTTTTGAGTGAATGAGAATCTGTTAGAATGATCTGTTTCGTACTTTTTCGGTCTTTAACTGGTACTTTTTTCTATATTTTAATTTTCGCAAATGTGGGAATTATGAACATAAAATTAAGCCGGCAAGGTCCTGAGCGAATGAGAATATATACGTAAGAGGGCTTTTTGGTACTTTTTTGTTCTTTAACTAGAACTTTTAGAATTTCGTTAGTATTGGACTGAGAAACATTAATTTCAACATGCAATTTCATGAGTAGATAATAATCTATTAAAGGGCACTTTTAGGTACTTTTTGTTTTTAAACTGGTACTTTTTGAATTTCCGTTAGTATTGGACCTTGAAACATAAAGTTATACATGCAAGGTATTGAGTGAATAAGAATCTGTTAGAGTGATCTTTCCGGTACTTTTTCGATCTTTAACTGGCACTTTTTTAATTTCCGCTAGTAAAAGATAAGACCCTTCAGGCTTTATCAAATATGAAGTACAAACTTGCCGCAATAGATATTCAACTTAAAACTACACTTAGAGAAAAAATGAGTTTTAATATTTTTAACGACAAATTAATATGTCACCGCAACCATGTTATGAATTATTAAGTCTTCTTTAGGAAAACATAACCATATAACGGTTATTAATATTATTTATGTGTTTACAACCAATAATTGCTTGTACAGCCGGAGCATGTTAATATATTTCCTTAAAGTCAACTTTTTTCTTTTCACCACAGATATTAATAAGTTGTTGGTTGGTACATATAAAAATTTACGTTTTGAATAACATTTAGTTGCACAATTAATTGCTCTTCATAGGTTTTGCTTAGTCTCAAACATCTCTATAAATAACTTTCTTTTTTTATATTTTAAATGGAAATAATTTATATTATAAGTATTTTATTCGAACCAAGGCGAATTTACACCAGGTGAACTTATCTTGCTACGTAAGCAACAGCTGATAACTAACCTTGTGTCAAAATGGTATACCGTTCTAGTGGTTCTGGGGAATCTTTACTAAATTCTATAATTTTCGCTTAAAATTATGTAAATGAAAACTTTTTTAAGTTATTACATTTCAAAACACACAATATAAATTGAAAACAAAATGAAATATTTGCTTGAATTTTTGACACAACGTTAAAATATTTTACAGTGTTGTAAAACGTTTTCAAAGTAAGACCACCTTGTATGAATTCGTCTTGATTCGAACTTTGAAAAATATTTTTTTTTATTCAATTGAAAAATTTTTTAATTTGTCATTTAAAAATATATATATGTGTTCCTCTAACTCCCATTGGAGCATAGGGCGCCAAAAATACATATTGTTTAATTTGTTTTAAGAAAATTGTTTTTTATAAAATTAAAAAAAGACCTTAAGCTTGATAACTTAGTTATACTATAATAGAAATAAATCTTAAACGATGTTTAAAACTATTTTTATATTTATTTTCTTTCATAAAAATTTCACATTTTGATGCCATGCATTGCAATTGCAATTGAACTTGATATATTTATAAATATACAATTGATTTTAACAACAAAACAACAATATGAGGGATTTCATGTCAAGTGACCCAATTTTTAAATTGATGTCTTCCGATTTGGATGAAATTTGCACCCAGGTTAGTCCTCAAAAAGTTTCTGAGTTCGACGGGGTCAAAGTTTGACATTTTTAAATTTAAAATTTAAATTTAAAAATGTCAAATTTTTTTAAATTTAAAACTTTATTTTATTTTTTTTTATCCGGAATGTTTTTTTTTTTTTTGCTCAAAAGAAAGCTTATGTCTTTTCCTTTAAGGTAGTTTTGGTCGCTTTTTAGGATGCGAGGGGCTTATTATTAAAAAAAAAAATTATTTCTAACTCTAGAAGAGGGTTTTTAAATTTTTAGCATATGCAGTGTTCTTTCTCATCCATGTAACTTATTACCTATTAGTGTTAGCAAAATTTGTCCCAAGTAGCTTTGATAGCTATTTGATCAATCTTTTGAAAAATTTTTGTTTTGTTTTTTTAAAATGGATGAGAAACGACACCCGTATGGCCAAAATGTCAAGTTTTGACCCCCTCTAGCTCAGAAACTTTTTGACCGATCTTGTTACAAATTTGTGTCTAAGCTACTATCCAAGGACTTATTTTGGTGCAAATTTCATCCAAATCGAAAGACATCGATTTAATAATTGGTTCACTTGACATGAAATCCCCCATATGTCTAAATTAATAACACATAGATATGAGAAAAACTTTAATGCCACATGAAAATAAAAGAACATTTCATGTTGTCTAGGAAAAGAAATAAAATATAGAAACATTACAAAACTATTGCAATTGTTAAGTTGAAAAAGAAAAAGTAGAATAAAAAAATGTAAGTAAAAAACCACATGAGTTTTAAATTTTTTTTAAAGTTTTGTTGAAAAACTTTTGACATAGTTGCAATACGTAGTACTCGTATGTGGTTTGGAGAGGAAAACGTTTTGCTTAAAGTTAAGGAAAAGTAAAAGGAAGTATGTATGAACATATCAGCAGTCTTTCTTTCCTTATTCATTCTACGTCATGTTTTTAGAAGAATAATATATTTCCTGGTTGTGTTTTTATACACTCACACGACAATTATGAAGGGGTATTATGCGCTTGTGCTGATGTTTGTAACACCTGAATATGTTGTTCCTGGTCCCACCTTTTTGCATACCGATCGACCCAGAATCACTTTCTGAGTCGTTCTAATGATGTCCGTCCGTCCGGCTGGCTGGTTGTCTGCCCATGTACCTTGTGCGCACACTACAGGTCACAATTTTTAAGATAATTCGATTAAATTTGGTATAATTCTTTTTAATTGTCATAAAGACAGAGTTAATTCAAAATGGTGAGAACTAGTCCATAATTTCACATAGTCCCCATGCAAGCTTCTTTCCGAAATAGAGTCTTTATGCTCATAAACCATCTTGTTATGTTGATATTTTGATCAAAAAAAGTCCAAAAATATTTTATTGTATACTTTAGGTGTTTTCTTTTCTACAAAAAAAAAGTGCATGTATAAAATGTCTTGCCAACATTCTAATAATGCAATTTGTTCTTTTATGGATCGCCTTGTTTTTTACAACTGACAAAAATTTTGTTCTTCAAAATATAAAAAAAATATACATAAACCTTAATTTGTTTATTGATTGATATTAAATAAATAAACCAAAGAACAAAATAAATGAAAATATTTCAATTTCTTTTGTTTGCTTTTCAAAAATTATTTAAACAAGAAAATACCTTTGCCACATTGCCGATTGATTGACACCGAGTTTTTAAGATTTTTTTGATTTGACGAGTGTCTAAACAAGTTTAGACACTCTTATTATTATACGTATGAATGAATTATGAATTATTATTTTGAATTAAATGAATTATTGTAGAAATTGTATAATTGAATTTATTATTTATTACTTATTACTTGAATTTTATTGTATTTAATTAACGTATTTGGAATATATGAATTTGTACCTCCCTAATGAATTTTCATAATAAGTTAAGTAAATTAAAGTACAGGGGGCGTTGGTATCTTAGCGGCTGTTTAGATAGAAAAGGATGTAAATAGAGTTAATTATGAATTTCGTTATTATGAATTATTCCAACCTGCTTCGGTTATCCGCAAACCGAAGATGTTGGTAAATTCTAGATTAGACATTTTTTATTCGTTCAATTGGCCCTTAGCAACAGCGATAACAACTTGCATCTATCTTCTGCCTACTTAGTATAAACTTAACTTAATTTGCAACCTTAACCTAAAAAGAAAGAAAATAAAATATATTGAATTCTAAATCTTAACTTATATCTACCTATTTTTTAATTATTCGGACTAATACTTACCATCACCCTACAAGGAAATAAACCCTCACATAGTGTGAACAACCCACCTACTCGCTAAGTTGGAAATCAAGGTAACAAACTTAGTCCCAACACTTAGACAATTCTTGCTCAATTTATATGCATATAAATTGATATCAATTCCCATCTAATTGTCATTTATTTATTTTCCCCTCACTCTGCAATTATAATCACTCTTATGAGCGATTATAATTCCAATCAGCACTTAAACCTTTCTCAAACCAAAGGTACCCAGCATCTCTATATCAAAAGTGCCGATTGGTTATAGTTTTGTGTGGCTCCCCTTAGACACAGAACTACATGGTCCTTCGACTTGTTCAACCAGTGGACATAACTACAGAAGAAAAACAAAAAACTCAAAATTTGGAAAAAATGAGGTAATAATAAAATCAAAATTTCATGGTCATCAGTACAAGAAAACAACAGAAAGAAGCTGTAAGTACGCAAAAAAAATTATTATTAAAGTTTTTAAACAAAAATAAATAAAATTGTAGTGTCGTGAAAAAGTGTGTGTGTGTGAAGGAAAAAAAAATTTTTTAAATATCAAAAGAAAAAGTGCTAAAAATACATACATTTTATGCAAAGAAAAATTTTAATTTTTCATAAAAAAAAGTGCGTTAAATAGCCTCAAATTAATATTAAAAAAAGCATAAAGTCCACAAGCATAAAATAATGTATGTATGTATAATAGCAATAGCTAAAGCACAGTAATAAAAAAGAGAAACAAATTTTTTTTTAAAAAGACGTACGCAAGAGAAAAGAAACGGGAAAAAGAGATCGTTTCGTGTACGCAAAAATCAACCACCAAAATAACAAGTGATTCGTAGTTATATTTGGTCATTAAAAGTGTGTTTTTTTTGCAAAAAAAAAAATAAAAAAAGAGAAAAAAAATAAGAAAAACCTATGTGTGATTTAAAACCTATGTATGGAAAAAAAATAATATAAATGATGTGTTCTCTTAAGTAAAGGAAAAAATTTGATGGTTGTAATTAAGAGCTATTTGAAAATTAAGTGTGTTTAAAATTTGCTTGTTTGAAGAAAAGAAAAAATTTAATTGTGGCAAATTTAATTATAAACACAAAGAGAAAAGCTATACAAAAAAAAAAAAAAAAAAAACATCCCTTTAAAATTAGAAGAGAGGAATACAACATCAAACAACCGCTTAAGAAGTTTAAGAGAAGTTAAACGGAAAAAGAAGACAGCACAAAATCACAACAATAACAAAAAGGTAATACATAATACTTACTGGAAAAAAAAAAAAGTGGAAAAGAGAAGAAAAAACAAAACACACACGCATAAAAAAAAAATACCTATTTTGCTTAATTCAGATGTGGTTTCTCTTAAAGTAATAATTTCTTAAAAAGCGGAATAATTTTCTTAGCCTTGTGTTCCCATGGAGAATACCTATTTACTCTGAAAATTTGTTTAATTAAAACTATTTCTCATAAGAGAATTATTCCTTGCAAATTTACAAAAAATAAAAATTTTTAAATTACTTTGAAAAGAGAGAACAAGCACAAACTAAAAGATCTTAACAAACACATAATAACTCATATACACACGCTCATTGCAGTTTAGGTAAATTCCCTTATTTTTTCACATGGTGCTTAAACACAAAAACTTGCCCTTAAATATTTAATTGCAAACATAAATTTGATTACGTTCTCTTAGCAATCAAACCTAACAACGTATAAATCATATACACACAACCACACACACACACATTTTATACAATTATTTTATTGCAATTTACATATTACATTTTAAACAATAATTTACTCGGGTTTGTTTTCTCTTACCATATTTTTTGTGTGAAACTAAGCAAAAAATATAACGTACCTACTTACATATTTACGCGCTTAATTTATGATCTCATATAAATATTAAATACGGGAAAACAAAGAAGAGATTATTGGAATCTTCTTTACTAAAATTATTGAAATAAAAGAGAAAAGCAATTGTTAAAAAGTTCTTTGTTGTAACTCAAAATAAAAAAGAGCTAAAATTCGTGGAAAAGAGAAAACAAATACCGTGGAAAACAAGAATAAAATACATATTCCATATTTACAAAATAAAGAATAAATGCATTAAAATACACATTCACATATACTTATAATAATTATATTGGAATACCTTTAAACACAAAGAGACAGACGGATACACTCCGCTGCAGAAGAATACGGTGACAAAAAGAAAATATATTGCGTACACATAAAATTAAATTTAGCTTGCAATAGTTAAAATTTAATTTATGGTTAAATTAAAATCAAACTTAATTTAAAACAAAACAAAACAAAAGTTGATTTGCGGTTAAAATTTATTTGAAATTGAATTTAAAATTATTTCTCGTCAGTACCCCCATGTATGGCATAATTTCCCTTTATAGAAAAATAATTATTTATTTAAAAAAAATAAAGCGAATTTTAACCCCAGAGTTACTGTAAAATATATGTAGTTGCTTATTCGTTTTTATGAAAATTATTTTTTTACTATATAAAGTTGTGCGCTTAAATAAAACAAACGTTTACGGGTTTTATTTAAATTTTCAAGATTAAACGCGATTGTGCATTCTGAGTGTATGAACAGACCGGTTGTTGGGAAGTTTCCTGGAATACACATAAACTTTAGTTCCAGTGAGATCATATGGTCGATTGTGCATGCAAGTACAAGAACAGACCGGTTGTTGGGAAGTTTCCTGGAATGTTCACAAATTAATTCCCATAAGTAAAAGGCAAACCTACACTCGCTTGCACTTTTTATGGCACACTCTTGAAATAATATAAAAAATAAAATAAAACAGAAAAAAATTTTAATAGCGTTCTCTAAAATTTCAAACAACATATTGTTGTTTAAATTTTCAACTTTAATAAACTTAAATACCTACAGAGTAAATTGAAAATAAATTTAAATTTTTTTAAAGTTTTTTGCATCATAAACTTTAAAAACGGTTTACTAAAAAGTGAAAAAAAAGAATAAGAAAATTAATAGCTTTCACATAAACAACAGGATATTTAGTTTGTTTATGTTCTACGGATTTTTAATAAAGATCTCTATAAAAAAAGGAGAAAAATAAGAAAAAAAGGGTTGAATCCAAACTCTAACTCAAAACCTTATTCAAAAGTGATTGATCTGTGGAGATAGGAAAAGGAAAGGAAAACATCTACAGCCCTTCACAAATAAAAGGACTAAATATACAAATCACTAAGAATTTGTGAATTTTTCTGTACTAAACCTGGAGATATTGGAAAAGTGGATAGTGAATTTAATTAATTGAAATGTAATATTTTTTAATGAAATTTAATTAAATTAAAACCCAATGCTATTAATACAATAAATAAAATAAAGTTTGATGAAAAAATAATTCTAATTTTGTGTTTCAATAAGTACTAACGTTTACAGAAATAATTGATCCCTTCTTATTCAGAAAAAAAGTTACTTGTTTCAAAATTATTTATAATAGAGTACTTTAATATCAGAAAACAATTTTTTTATGTTAATTTATAAATTAAAAATAGGTATTCAAATTAAATAACTCCCTAATATCATTAGGCCCTATTGAATACCTAATATTAAACTCAAAATTGGTTTTTCTCACATTTGTGAATAGAAATTACCAGAGTTGCTATAATCCCATAGCCCCGTAAATATCTAAGGAGAATTTGAAACTAGAATTTGAAGTCTAGTACTATACTCAGATAGCCCAAATTGTTGAAAAACAATTAATTTCTCCTTAAATTTCATACATAATAGCTATTTATTCACATATTAGGATAGAATCATATACGTCAAAGTTATCATACTCAAAGTTTTTAAAACTTAAATAATCAAGGTTACCATTTTTGCATTTAGAAGCCTTCAAAAATAACTGAAGATTTGCCGTCTAATATCATCGCTTTTTAATTGATTGATTGTTGTAATTTTTACAGTATATGTAAACAACATAACTAGAGTATGCTCTAGCCCTTAGCTCTACAAAGCAAGTATGAACCCTGGCCCATGGCACCCTATTTTTTCTTATAATTAAATAAGAGTATTAATATCTAGTAAAATTCGTAACCACTGATCCGTAAAAAAAAAAAAAAAGTTAATAGGCCGGTTTAAAGTACGCCTACATTTGAAACTAGATTGATAATTAATAATATCTAGTGCTATTATATAGCCCCTCACACTAACCATAACAATTACAAGGTTATATTCGCAAACCAGAACTTAAAAAAAATCCCATTTTTCAAGATGAATACAACAGGGCAAAATACTTCTAACCCTATTCAAAAAGATAAATTTGTATTTAATTGTGATCATTTACTCCAGTTTTGCCAAAAATTTAATACGATTCATGTTGAAGAACAGACTGAATCTGTGCTCGGGGTCAAGTTAAAAGACTTGGAAACAAGATGGGGCAAGCTAGAATCATCGTATCAGGAGGTAATGACAGCTTCTGAAAATGTAATAGACCCAGAGTTTAAAGATATAGCCAGAACAAATTTTGATGCGTGTACTGAAGCTTATTATCATTGCAACTCGCAAATCGTAGATTTGGTGAAAACCTTTCAAAGTGACACTTCCCATATGCAAGGCTTCAATACAACGGCACCATTTTCTGTACCCCAGCGGGCTTCCACTCAAAACTTTGCTGCCGACACATCGTTTATTAAACTTCCACCTTGTGATACCGAAATTTTCAAAGGCAGCTATGAACAATGGCCTTCGTTTCGTGACATGTTCACGGCCGTGTACATAAGCCACCCTAAGCTTACCCCAGTTACGAAACTGTATCACCTCAGGAATAAAACAAGAGGGGAGGCAGGGGCCATAGTTAAAAGATATCCTCTTTCTAATGAAAATTTCGAACTGGCGTGGAATGCTCTTACAACACGCTATGAAAACAAAAGAGTTTTGGTTGACAACCAAATTAAGATATTATTTGATATACCCTCAGCAAAAACGGAAGAAAGCGAATCAATTCGAAGAATTCAATCTTCAGTTAATGATTCCCTAGCAACTCTCAGAACGCTTGGCGTCGACGTGGAGAGCTGGGACCCTATTCTGATTCGTCTTATATCTACTAAACTTCCACATGTAACATTATCGTTATGGGAGCAATCTCTCACTTCACCACGTGAGCTTCCCAAGTGGACCCAAATGTCCCAATTCCTTGTGGACAGATATGAAGCGGTAGAACGTCTTAATAGCATAAAAGCCTCTAAAGATTGTTTCACGTTGTCGGATACACCCAATCTTGATGTACAAACGTACATGTCGCAAGATAACTTAAGCGTATCTTGTAAATTATGCAAAGAAAATCACTCTTTGAGAATATGTCCAAAATTTCGAGCCTTTACGGTACAGCAAAGAGTAGATTATGTATTTAAAAACAAATTTTGCAATAATTGTTTGGCCTCGTCTCACCTTAAATCAAATTGCAAAAGCAAACATACATGCTTACAATGCAAAAAATCCCATCATACCCTACTGCATATGAGACAAAGAGTACAAAATCCCACTCAATCGGCCGAAACCGCGCAATATAGAGACTTTGCAACAAGTCAAAGCGGTTCAAATCAAAATCCATCCCGAGATAACACTCAAATCTCTAGAACCAACACCCAAAATAGTACGCAAAGCTCTAGTACAAATAACCAGGACAATGTTCCTAGCACCTCAAGACAATTTCAAGCCAATTGCGCTTTGAGCAGTGAAAATATTTTGTTGCGAACTGCCTTAATGCAAATAGAAAGCAGAGGTGAACTTTTTACTATTAGGGCACTAATTGATCCCGGTTCTCAAAGAACCTTTTTAACGGAAAGAGTTCGTAATCGGTTACAGCTACCCTTCGAAAACTCTCATTTCGAAATAATCGGTATTGGCGGGCAAAAGCAAAAGGCAAATAAAGAATGCACATTTGTTTTATACGCCAGAAGGTATGACTTGAGAGTCCCTATTAAAGCCATTGTGCTGCCAAAAGTTACAAAAAGACTTCCAGCATGCACTTTTGATATACCTTACTCAACCGATTTGGCTGAATTAGATCTAGCAGATCCAACGTTTAATGAATCTTCACAGATAGATTTAATTTTGGGAAACGATTATGAACACTCCTTAAACATTGAAGGTATAAAGAAAAACATTTGTGGTCAAACATCGGCCTACAATACGATCTTTGGCTGGGTGCTGAGTGGTCCCATGAAAACTAAATCGATTCAGACGTTCACAACGACAGTTGTTAAAGCTGAAACTTCCGAGCTAAATGCGCTTTTAAAAAAGTTTTGGGAGCAGGAAGAAATTCCGATAACTCCCTCAAGGTCAGTGGAAGATGAGTTTTGTGAAAAATTTTATGGCGAAACAACAACTCGAGATGAAAATGGTAGATACGTCGTTCGGTTACCATTCAGACCTGATTTTCCAGACAAAATATTTCTAGGGTCATCACGGTTCATAGCTTTGGCTCAGTACTCGAGCATGGAAAAATCACTGGCCAAAAATCCCGACCTTCAGTCACAATACAAGGCTGTTATAAAGGAGTACCTCACTCTTGGTCATATGGATGAAACATCACCTTGTGAAATTAACTCTGACGGTAAATATGGTTCATTTTATTTACCTCACCATGGTGTAGTGCGCCCGGATCACAAAACAACAAAACTTAGAGTTGTATTTAATGCCTCTAGGAAAACAAAATCGCAATTTTCGCTAAATGACGTTTTATATACGGGGCCTACACTGCAAAGCGATTTAATCTCAATAATTATCAATTGGAGAAGATATAAATATGTTTTTAATGGCGACATTGAAAAAATGTATCGCCAGATACGTTTACATCCTGCTGATACACCGTTTCAGAGGATTTTGTTTCAGCCAGACGATAACGGCCCGATTAAGGACTATGAATTGAAAACGGTAACATTCGGAGTTAACTGTGCCCCATATCTCGCAATTCGGACCCTGTTGAAACTCGCCTTTGATTCTGAATCCACACACCCTAAAGCAGCATCAATACTGCGCTCAGAGACCTATGTCGATGACATTTTGACCGGAGGTCATACATTAGAAGAAACCATAGAAGCCCAAAGTCAGCTGATTAAAACCCTAAAGTCAGCGGGTTTTCCTCTTAAGAAAATTACCGCAAATAATCCAAACCTTTTATCCCATTTACCTAAAGAGGATCTGTATAATTCAGAATTCCTTCGTTTTCACGATACCAGTTCAACAAAAACCCTTGGTATTAAATGGAATGCCCTAACAGACACATTTACTTACACTTTTTCACCATTTGAACATTCCACAAAAATTACCAAACGTCAGATTCTGTCTTCAGTGGCAAAACTCTTTGATCCAGCAGGATGGATCACGCCAATAGTAATAAGGGCAAAAATTCTCATTCAACAATTATGGCTAGAAGGCCTAGATTGGGATGACGAAGTATCTTTTGAGTCACTGCAAACCTGGAACACACTAGTCCAGGATCTATCCCAAGTTAAACTTATTTCTATCTCAAGATGGTTGCAGTATGTGCCCTCTGACACCATAGAAATTCACGGGTTTTCAGACGCTTCCAAAGCGGCATACTGTGCCACGGTATACATGCGTTGTGAGAACAGTAAACACAATACGTTCTCTAATTTAATAGTAGCTAAAAGCAAAGTCGCCCCTATACAGACAATTTCACTACCACGGTTAGAGCTCACAGGTGCAGTCTTGCTTGCAAACCTGGTTAAGTATGTCATGACATCGTTAAAGCTAGAGACAAAGCAAATATATTTATGGACAGACTCGTCCATAACGCTAGGTTGGTTGTCAAAGCCTCCATCTGCATGGGAAACCTACGTCGCGAATAGAATCTCTCAGATTCACAGTTTGGTACCAGATGCGACGTGGCGACACGTCCCTACTCACGATAATCCTGCCGATATAGGAACAAGAGGCTGTAGACCTCAAGACTTGGTACACAATTCCCTTTGGTGGCATGGACCAGCATGGCTGACTAAACCCGCATCAGAATGGCCAAAAAGAAATCCCCTAAAACCTACAGAGGTACCTACAAATTTAACCCAAGCGCTGCATACTGAAGTTCAGGATGACGACATCCTGAGTAGATTCTCTTGTTATAGTAAGGCTTTACGCGTTGTATGTTATTTATTCAGGTTTTATAAAAAATGCAAGGAACCTAAAGGGGTAAGGTCTCAGTCACAGAATCTAATAAATCTAACACATGAGGAAATGAAATTTACAAAATTGCGCCTGATTGCCTTGGCTCAGAAAAATTTTTACAGTGAAGAGTATAAATGTCTGCAAGCCGGTGAAAATGTGCTAAATAAAAGTCCTCTAAAACCTTTAAACCCATTTTTGGACTCATATTCAATTATTAGGGCAAATGGCAGACTAGTCCAGTCAACTCTCCCATATAATGAGCGGTACCCTATAATATTACCAGGTAATTCGCAATTTTGTCAACTGTATTTACAATATTTGCACACATTCCTCTATCATGCTGAATGCAGCCAAATGTGCAGAATTATACAATCTGAGTATTTTGTAGCAAGGCTTAAACCACGAGTAAAAAGCATAATTCGAAAATGTAAAATTTGCATCATACAAAAACAGCAGGCCTGTTCTCAGATAATGGCTCCCTTGCCACCTGAACGGTGCACTTTATCACCACCTTTTGAAACAACAGGAGTTGACTTTGCTGGGCCATTTGAGCTGAAAATATCGCCTTTACGCAAATCCACTTACGTAAAAGGATACGTATGCGTATTTGTATGCTTTAGTACTAAAGCTGTCCATTTGGAGGTATGCTCTGAACTTTCGTCAAAGGCGTTTCAGGCTACATTTTCTCGTTTCGTCGGGAGGCGGGGCCTCCCCCGAAGGGTAACATCGGACAACGGAAAAAACTTTCTGGGTGCCAGTAGGGTTCTTGAACGCGAATTTGCCACATTTTTACGAAACGCAGCTGAAGATATAGCACAAAAATATTTGGCCCACGGGTTTGAATGGAGGTTTATACCACCTCACGCTCCGCATATGGGCGGCTTATGGGAAGCCGCTGTAAAGAGCTTTAAATTCCATTTCAAGCGCATCGCAGGCGCGCACAAATTCAACTTTGAAGAGTTTTCCACCATACTAGCTCGTATTGAAGGCGTATTAAACTCACGACCAATCTCTGCCCTTTCAGAAGACCCGTCAGACTTGACAGCCCTAACTCCAGGGCATTTTTTAAGAGGTGCCCCTTTAATGGCCTTCCCCGAACAACCCGGCCAAAACATGTCTGTCATAAACCGATGGGAAAGGTTGAAAGTGATCAGTCATCAGGTTGCCATGCGATGGAAAGAAGATTATTTAAAATCCTTACATAAGCGCTATAAATGGCAGAACTCAATTCCAAACCGGCAGGTAGGCGATTTAGTAGTCGTAATTGACGACTTGTTACCTCCCCACGAATGGCGTCTAGGTAAAATTGAAAGGACCTTTAGTGGTACTGATAATAACGCTCGTATAGCAGAGGTACGCACATCCTCTGGGCTGGTGACGAGACCCATAGTAAAGCTATGCTATTTGCCGTTTTTGAGTAACTGATGTTACGTTGTACATTTTGTCCATATCGCGCTCATACCTTGTCGTTACACTAATCTTTCTCATATAATTCAGAATGACCGATTTATTCACATACATTTTTTCTTATTATATTAATAACATTTACTCAAACTACATTACTTCACCATTTCTCCCATCCAGCCTCTAAATTCCCCGTCTTTATTAATACAACACACCTATTTCCCATTCCATTCGAAATTTGCATAATTTACTAACTTAATGTTATCTATTTATTTTCTGTGTCTTCTCTTTAGTAGCAGATCTAATCGCAGATTGACAGCCACACGAGTGCCAAGCCCAAGACGGAGCCCTGGTGGCGAGCGGAGTCAGCCTCGAGACTTAGAGGTATTTTACTGTGTGATCTGCCGGGGGTATCACGGATTGAAATACTGCAGGAGGTTTCAAAGGATGTCCGTAGAAAGGCGTCGTGAAGTAGTCAGCAACTTGCGTTATTGCTTCAATTGCTTGGCCCGAAGCCATTCACTTAATTCGTGCACCTCAGAGGAAGCGTGCAGACGGTGCAACCAACAGCATCACACGATGCTGCATATGTCAACTAGCCAACTGCGACGGCAAGAAGCCACGGTGGTCATGAGAACCACCCCTGACAGAGCAATTGCCTCAAGAAGAACCCCAAGCAGAACCCCTGGCAGATCCACCCTCATAGTGAGACAACGTAACCAGCAGCAGCCGCAACGTCGCCAGCAACAACAACGTAACCAGCAGCAGCCACAACGTCGCCAACAACAACAGCGTCGTCGACAACAACATCGCCGTCAACAACATCAGCATCAACGACGCACTCAACGCACTCATCAACTAGCAGCACAACCAGCCAGTAGGCCAGAACCCCGTGTAGATGGGCAACTATTGGCCGAGGCCATTAAGTCGCTGGCCAACGTGTTGTGTGTTAAATACAACCCCTAATCTTCAGGCAACGGCCTGGGCCGGCGCCATGTCTAAACAAGTTTAGACACTCTTATTATTATACGTATGAATGAATTATGAATTATTATTTTGAATTAAATGAATTATTGTAGAAATTGTATAATTGAATTTATTATTTATTACTTATTACTTGAATTTTATTGTATTTAATTAACGTATTTGGAATATATGAATTTGTACCTCCCTAATGAATTTTCATAATAAGTTAAGTAAATTAAAGTACAGGGGGCGTTGGTATCTTAGCGGCTGTTTAGATAGAAAAGGATGTAAATAGAGTTAATTATGAATTTCGTTATTATGAATTATTCCAACCTGCTTCGGTTATCCGCAAACCGAAGATGTTGGTAAATTCTAGATTAGACATTTTTTATTCGTTCAATTGGCCCTTAGCAACAGCGATAACAACTTGCATCTATCTTCTGCCTACTTAGTATAAACTTAACTTAATTTGCAACCTTAACCTAAAAAGAAAGAAAATAAAATATATTGAATTCTAAATCTTAACTTATATCTACCTATTTTTTAATTATTCGGACTAATACTTACCATCACCCTACAAGGAAATAAACCCTCACATAGTGTGAACAACCCACCTACTCGCTAAGTTGGAAATCAAGGTAACAAACTTAGTCCCAACACTTAGACAATTCTTGCTCAATTTATATGCATATAAATTGATATCAATTCCCATCTAATTGTCATTTATTTATTTTCCCCTCACTCTGCAATTATAATCACTCTTATGAGCGATTATAATTCCAATCAGCACTTAAACCTTTCTCAAACCAAAGGTACCCAGCATCTCTATATCAAAAGTGCCGATTGGTTATAGTTTTGTGTGGCTCCCCTTAGACACAGAACTACAACGAGTTTTTTAACCCTTGTGTTAATCCCCAGGTAGCATGGTACCCACCTAAGTATATTTACATGAAAAAAATGTATTAAGAATTAAAATTTCTAAACAAGCTTCTGGATCGTCGTTATTTAACTTAAAAGAAAGCGAATTCAGATTCTAGATTTATTTTTTTGCTCCTTTAATACTCCAAAAAATTTGCTTAAACTTTAACCATCGCAACATGCGCACCCGGGTACCCCGGTACCCTATACAATACAATACACTTTATGGGATAACACAAACACGTTTTAACTGCTCAATAAATTCAATTAACTAAATTCTGTATCATACAATTACTTAATTTTAGTTTCCAAAGCGTTAGTATTATAATAAGAGGAATTCTCATTTATTTTTATATTATGTATGACAAAAATTGCTCAACTGTTTTATATATTGTTACGAAAGTAACTTTAGTTAAGAATAAGTTGTAATTATTCGTTAAGAATTAGTTGAATTTGTTAGTTATCTTGTATTTATTAGTTAACTTGTATTTATTAGTAATTTTATTAGTTTACATTGTTATTAAAAGTTGTTATAATTTAGTACACTTTAATCCCAATGTGCAGAAGGCCCTAAAAATGACCGTTAAAAAAAGCTTCAGTATAAGAGGTAAAATTATGAAAACATACAGGCTGCCATAAATCAAATTAAAGTGTGGTGAATAGTAAAGCCTCGAACCTTCGAAAAACATTTCGAAAGTTCTAGACAACCAAATTGCAGTATAAATACTAGCGGCGACTAGCGTAATAGATCATTCTAAGTTCAGACTTTGCCAATAACGTATAACGCTGAGAAAATTATAGTTGGTTGTGAATAAAAGCTATAAATTACGGTTGTTAAAAAGACTGTACTAAATAGAGTTGAGTAAATTGTAAACAGTGTTTAAAGTGTTTGTGTTTTATTTATTTTATTAAAGTTGCAATAAAGAACTCGAAACGGTTTATTATAAAGGAAATAAACCAAAACGTTATTGAAAGGCAGTAACGTAACAATATGTACTATAAAAAATAAACTATAAAATAATACAAAAAATAGCTATTTAAATTTAAAATATTTACTGTCCTGATCAGAGGCGATTTTTTCCCAACTTAGTCTGGTAGCTCTTTATATAAACAGAAGTCACCTTTTTACAGAGCATTATCAGCACCGTCGATTTATACTATTTTAGAGAGCAAAGCATTTTTGATAAACGATCACCAAATTACTTTTTTTTAAATAAAATTTCACATTTTTTTTTTGTAGAAAAGAAAACACTATTTTAATCATCCTAACAAATTCAATTACTAAAGTAAGTCATCGTCCAGACTTGCAATTTTTGTTGCTGCAATTCTTGAGTTTATTGGTGAGAGGGGTGAGACGATTGGGAAGGGGTACTCAGTTTCATGCACTCTGCAATTCTGTTTTGTTTTGTTATCCTCACTCTTTTTAACTTGAAGTTGGCTGCAGGTGTATTTGTATTTATATATAAATCATAAAGTGGAGGAAAAACAAGATAAAAATTAAAAGAATTGCAAAACTTTATTCTTATAATCTGGACACTAATGCAATTTTAATGCAGAATTTTTAAAAATTTCAAGTCTGGACGATGACTAAATAAACAAACTTTTAACAATTTTTATAAAAAAAAATAACATTTTAAGTGTCACGTCATTCCCTTACTACGAAGCAGGTTTGTAAGGGAGAATACTAAAAAAAATTCAGTATGTGAAGCTGATAGCTACACTAACCAGTTTTTATATGCGTTGAATTAAGCGTTTTTTTTTTCAAAAATGTATGGCCTCTTAATGGGAACTCACCATATGAAATTTATGCCTTCCTTTAGAGAGATGGTAAGCGAAACTTTCGCATTTCTCCTTTACAAACCTGCTACGTTTGAAGCTCAAGTTTTAATTGGGAAAATTTTGCTCTGGCAGTTCCGTGATTGCTCCGTGGGCCCCATATAGGGTACGCTCTCGGAAATTTGTTTTAAAATACTGTGGTGTATGATCATCATAGCTGTAAGATATGAATTAAATACAAAATTTAAATACTTTTCTATTTTATAAAAGAAAATAAAAACAATTTAAACTTGGGATTTTTTGTTAAAATGTTCGTGTTAAGTTTTATAAGATCTAATAAAATTCTGATATATTAAGATATTTTTAAATAAAATTTATGATATCGTATCATATGGTCGCGCTTGACCGACTTTACTTTCTTACTTGTTTATTGTTGACTAAGAGAAAAACAAAATGAACATCATTTTAAGGAAACAGTTTGAACGACGTATTACAAGTTTTAAAAAGAATTTTACATTTAAAATCACAATTGCTAAAAAACTGTCATATACTTACCGTATATTTGTGTTTTTTTTTTTTTTTTTAATTTTCATATGTGGCTCAACAGAAATCCGTTTTCTCAATATAAGTTGTTTTTTTCTGAAATTACTTAAGCTGTTTTTTTTTCTTTTTTTTTTTGTTAACATCATATTTTACAGAGTTTTAGACTTGCTTGTATTTATTAGGGATTCCTCGAAAATTATTTGTCCACTTTTCCGGGAACTTAATATGGGATACCCCAAAAATGTATTTCTCAATTGCTCACTTATTACATTTTCTAAAGTTTTAAAAACATTCTGCACCCATGTTTTTAACTTTAAAAAAAAAAATCAATGTTACTGAAATGTAGCTCTGTGACTCAAAATTTAATTAAGGGATTTTAAGGATATTAAATTTTGCAAAAAAAAAAAAAAAAAAAAAATGTGTAAAATATACAAAGTTCGAAAAAAATTTTTTTTAATTATTTCCCCTTTTCCGTAAAGTGAAAAAGGTTTGAAAAAAATCTTTTGTACATAATATTAATTAAATTTTGCTAAGAAGTTTAAAAAGAAGTGCTTTTTGTCTTCCCTGAAAAATTTGGTTTTAAGACACGTTGTTATACAAAAAAATTTTGGTCGTTATATGGGGGAAGGTAATCTGTGGTAAAAAAAATTAAAAATATTAATATTCATTTCTTTTTACTAATTCTTATAGCAAATTAAAAAAAAAAAATTGGTAAAATTTATCTGGGGTTAAAAAATTCTCCTATTTTTGAGGTATTTTCGAAATTTCCCCTTGTTTACTCATCGTTTAGACTTGAAATTTTTATTGCAGCAGTTCTTGAGTTTACTTGTGATAGGGGTAAGCAGATTGTGCAGGGGTTCTCAGTTTCATGTACTCTGCAATTCTGTTTTGCTTTTTTATCCTCACTCGTTTTAACTTGAAGTTGGCTGTAGGTGTATTTGTATTAATATGTTTAAAAATATAATAAGGTGAACGGTGAAATTTTTAAAAATTGCAGCAACAAACGTGTAAACGATGACCCATGGTGAAATAAACAGGTGGCAGCACTACGCAGATGACGATTTTTTGCTCTTGCATTGTTTGTCTAGGTTTATGTCAAAGTTTTGTTTATGTTTACAAAAAGTCCACGTTTTGTGCTGTGATTTTTGTTTTTTATTAAAGTTTTTGATAATTTTGATAAGATATTGACCATAATTAAATAAATATTGGCTAAAAATTTATTTATTTCATCACGTTCAGCGGCACGCTTTGGTTTTTGTTTAATGTATTTTGGGGGGTTGATAAGAGATAAAAAAGACAAAAGATAGAGGCAAAAAACTTGTTTACATGTTTACTATACAACATTTGACAGTTCGTACCACAAAACAAGCAAATAAAAAATAAACAGCTGGCTTTCCGAGACTACCTGCTATAAATATGCCTTGTGCACAATATTGTGCACACCAATACCAACACATATTTTTATGCTCTTCAATTCAGTCGTCGATGTGACTTCGACAAGTGTTTCAGTTTTGTTTCAGCTTAACACTCAAAAAATATTGTGCGGTCAAAAATGCTTTTGGTAACATCCAATGCCTTGCGTGCAATATTTATTTTTTATGAATTTTTAAAACACAAAAATCTTGTTTTTTTTTATAAATTGTTTGATAAGATATTTGAAACTGATTAAGAGTCAGTTGTGTTATACAACTTATAAAATAACAACTTAAAAAATATATTGTTCTAACATTTTTCTGCGGCTGTAAACAAATGCATTCTCCAAATTTTTTTACTCTCTGGAAGTCACTAATACACAACCAAAAAATTTTTGGAAATCCCTGACCTAGAGTATTAACTTAGCTTATAGTTATTGATCTTAAACTGAAAATATTTTTTCGGAGTTTTTAGAGAGGGATTTCAAAATTTAAATATTTTGAAAGCAAGCTTTAATATGATAATTTTTCTTTTTCTCTAAATATATTTTTAAAAATTGTTTAAATTTTATTTGTTTTGGAAGACATTTGTTTTTAGCTTTTTAGCTTCTTCATAGAAAATTCGTTTCATAAACCTTTTATTAATGAAAAATATTTTTTATAAATATGGGGGTTTATCTTTAAATTTCTCTTTATTCTATTATATTATTGGATAATACGTCCAGTTAAACAGGTCGCTTCCCTAAAAATCCAGGTTAATTTAATCGTAAGCTCATGATGTTTGCCGAAAGAATTTTTGTCATAATGGGTGGTTCAACCAAAACGAACAATGTTAATTGTAAATAAAACAAAGAGTTTTAAGATAATTATTTAATAAATTATATTCCTTTTTCTTCGACCTTTTTTATTAAATTTTATACTTTATTAAATTATTTAAGCTTAAGGTCACTTTTTTTTTTTTTTTTTTTTTATCGACTGAGATAAAATTGCTTTCGAATCGAGAAATTACTCGATCACGACTGCCAGTATTAGGCCCCTGATCCGGTTTGCTGAAATTTGCGCTCAATTCTCCCGATTGTGGACACATTAAGTCGACTATACTGACCAAAAATATCACGAAGTGCACGAAACTCATTTTTATTTCAACGCCCATTTTCGTTAAAGGCTTCAACAATCTTAACGCGCTGCTCCATTATGTACCTCTCCATAGTTGAATTTGTCAAACACTGAAGCAAAGAAATGTCAAATTTAGTTGACGTTAAGTTGTGACTCACAATAAACATCGTATCTTGCAGCTTTCTTTTCAAAACCAAAACCTTTTTCTGTAAAAAATAACTGCCTGACTGGACCAACAGATAAGCGTTATATTTTATGCTTTTATGAAGCGTTTAAAAAACTGCAGTCAATGTGAAAAAAACTGCAATTTCTTCAACGGCACTATTTGTCATTGGCCAAAAAAAAAACTGTTGCGTTTACTTCTGATTCATTAAATGTTTTTGTTCGACAGTTTTTGGTTTCGACTGCAGTTTTTTAAAACCTGCTTTTATGACTAATAAAAATCTAGAGCATTATAAATCTTAAAGTAATAAAAAGAAAACTACTTGATAGATTCAAATACATGCAAAAATTTTTCAACCCACTCACTTTTCATAAAAAATTCTTTCATACCTACACAAACTAACGAAAGCCTGCTTCGAAAGCAGTGGTATGAGTAGAAGTGGCAGTGACAGTTTCTACTTTTGAAAATCTTTTGAATTTGTGACCTTTTTTGTGCTCTCTTATAATTCTAAAGTAGTGTAATGTCATAGTTGAATACTAAAGAATTTTATATCGTTCTATTCATCCAGATTATAAAAGAGTATGTGTGTGTTAGTTGTAAAATTATAGAACGCAATAAAATACGAATAATAACCGCAAAGAAGGAAAATATTATAATAAAAGGCAATGAAAAGTTAACAGTTTTGCCAAAAAATAAAGAATAATTTACTTATTTTTGATTTTGTTTTCATTATTTTTGCAAAAAAAGAGTGTCAGGGCCGGATTTATGTTTTTTTATTGAAATGTTAATAATAAAGAAGGCACGAAGACTCAAAGGAAATACTGTAGTTGTAGTCTTATGCATGTTTAAAAATTACGGTAAACGAATTTTTTTCTATCTAAAAAAAGTTTTAATAATAAATGTTTACGAAATAATTGGGTTTTTTCCAATGATATTAACGTAAAGTTACAACAATAATTAAATTTTTTATTATTTAAGGGTTACAAATACAAATACGAATTATGTTCTAACTAAATTAACCAATAAGTGAAACATAACAAAGTCTCTGGCGGGAATCGAACCCGTTACCCTCGCACTGATAGACTAGTTCACTAACAACTAGGATATCTAGTTGTTAGTGTTAGTGTTAGCATCTAAACAATATTAAAATTAAAACATTTCTTAAGGCCCAACCAGAATGTGAATAACGTTACTTAAGCAACTGAGCAAATACATGAAAATCATATGTGTCAAACCATATTGAACTTAAGGAAACTTTATGCTAAGTTTTATAAAACTGTCATTTGTTTAAGCAAGGTGCGAAACTAATCGCTCATTCCGTACGGAATCAATGTTTTTTTATTTTCTTTTTGTTATTTTAAATGCATTTGAGAGGCTTTTTGTTTGTTTTCTTTTTGACAGTAGCTTAAGTTTGTTTATGCACATTCTGGTTGGGCCTAAACTGCAGGGTTGTTAGGCTTTTTTCTTAAAAAAACATCAAAAGTTTTAGCAAAATTCGTCCAAATCGTCACGAATTTTTAACAAAATCGTCCAAAAATCGTCCAATATTTAAATGTTTCAAGTCAGAGGCTATTTAAGTTTGTCTTTAAAAATAAAATTTTTTAATTGTTAAAAAAAACCGTTTAACAGTTTTTATTCAAACAAAACAATAAAAAATAAATTTCGAATTACAAGCAAAATTAAACTTGCTTAAGTTTTTGAAAAATATATACAACGAACCTACTTTATAATCATTTATCATTAGTAAAATTACATATGGGCTTTTCCTGGGGTCACGAACGTACGTTCGTTCGCTTTTGATGTACAAATAATATAGAAAACAAAACTTTTCCTAGAATTTTTTTTTTTTGCTATTCGATAGCATTTGGGTAGCTCTATGTTTAGTGCAAAAGATGGATTTCTTCGAGTTTAAGTTTTTATAGTGATATTTATAAACACGTGGTCACGAACGTACGCAAAATAGAAGTCTACTTTGGCTGACAGTAGTAAAATGTAAAAATCTCCGTAATGGAACGGAATATTCTAAAGTGATTAATTTATTTTAAAAGTGTATTAATGTAGGCATCCATCCAGTATTTACAAAATAAAATATCTCTCTTGGTTTTTGTTTAATTGGCTTATGTACCGGTCGCGAACGTACCGGTCGCAAACGAACGATTTTTCCATATGTTTTTTTATTATTATCAACATTAATTTTCCCATAAATATCTTGAAATTTCCTTAACAAAAAAACTTAATACTCCTTTTACAATTAATTGTAATGCAGAGATTATTAGGAAAGACTGTAAACATAATATATTTTTTACATGTTAAATAAGTATATAAAAATGTCTTTAGAAGTAGCTTAAAAAGAAAAAATTAAATTTTCCAGTTTCCAGCGCGATTTTCTCAAGTAAAACAGCTGAGATATGCTATGTAACCATTCTTTTATAAAAACAAAGACTTTTTTATAACAATAAACAATAAAAGATGATGATTATCAACATTTTATTTTTTCATCCTGGTAGACCATTCTGGGGAAATGCCCATATGTAAGTTAATGAATGCATAATTATAATTTTACAACTTCGTTGAGTTGATTTTTTCCAAAAGATATTAATATCAAAACCTCTTTCGTAGGTAGTATATCCTTTTCTATTGACTGGAATCTCTCTTAAGATAAAAAATAAGGAAAACTTTGCAAAGAAATAAAGTAGTATTTGCGTTTAAAATAATAGACGGAGTTATTAATTTAAAATTATTTGTAACAGAATTTCCTTAATCAAATCTTTTTTTATTTTAATGCATTATTCAACATAGAATACCACACAATTATTAAAAAATTCATTGTGGGCTTCAACATTAATTGCAAATTGAGAAATTTTTTCTTTAAGGTAAACACCAAGGTAAACTTTTTCCCTAGTTAAACAATTGTAAGAGTCAACAAAATTAAATTTATCAAACGTATTATGACTTACATAATATTCTTTTAAAAATGTTGTTAAGACAGTTTTAAAAAGTTTTGACATATCACTCATTGTGCCTTTTATGAATTTGAACACCTTCAAGGTTAAAAGTCTCATTAATATTATTATTACGCTAAAGCTACGGTCAGACTTATCAAATATTTGACGAAAAAAACGGTACCAACAACCAATTAAAAAATCATTTCGCTTAATATCAATATTTATTTTGATTAAAATACCACATCTTACAAAAAACTGTTTTTTGCTATGTCTAGTAGTATAATTAGTTTATTTTGTAATATTAAGACCATTTTAAATCTCAGTAACTATTAACAAAAGTAGGGGTTACGCTTATTTGATCAAATATTTAATAAGTGTGACCGTAGCTTGAGAATGTATTTTAAAAACAAAAACACAACTCAATTATATCATTTAAATTTTCTAATAGATCTTGTGCAGTTTCGATAGCGTCGTAGTTCGTAGTTCGTAGTTCGTAAAATTGATTATTACGCTTCGTTCTGTTCCCAATATAATTGTAAATATTTCCTTTCAACAAGAATAAAAATTGGAAATTAAGCACGACAATCAAAATCTTGTTAATTGAAAATTTTGTATTCCCAAAAACCACTTTGATAATATTTCTTGTAAGTCTTTTTAAACATAAAGGAAGTTTTAAACGATTAAAAAAATCGTCAGTCGCCCTTTTATTGTATTTTTTCAAAAAAATCGTCAAAATGACAAAAAAATCGTCACATCTTACAGCCATGCTTAACTGGCACAATCATAGAGTTATATTAACTCTCTCTCGCTCTCTCTTTCTCTTCAAGTCGTTGTTCTATGGTTAATGTTTCCTTACCCAAAGACTTTAAAAGTCCATTGAAACCAAACTAATTTTAACAAAAGATTTATAAATTTTTTTTTTATATATTTCCCTCTTAAATATCGTAAATATAAATATTCAGGGTTGTCATAGAAACCAATATTGTCAGAATTGGTTTTAAAACCGACAAGAAATAATGCGTTGGTGTCATAGAAACCAATGTTATTGGTTTTATGTTCGAATTAAAATTAGTGTCGGTTTTAATGCGCCCGTACACGACATGTTTTTGTCATCTGACATGTCAAATTTCCCACTGCAAAATACATACATGTCGTGTGTTACCTTTTAAACTTTGCTTCTGTAAAAGTCAGACGCAAAGTCATCTGACAAAATTTCAATTAGAGCGTGCTCTATTTTGTTCTGACAAACCATCTGACATCAGAAAGCTATGCCGGGAAGAAACCGGCAGCGGCGTCCACTATTGACGGAATCATTAGCCGGCTGAAGTTAATTTTTTACAATACCGAGATATGTTTGATCATCTTACCATTGAGTAGAATTTATGTGAATATATATATAAAAACCGTTTTATTATAAAATCCTTAATTGGTATCTTTGAATTAAAAGAAAAAAAATGTTAAGATGGCTGAACTATTTTACGGCGCAAATAAAACTTTTCATGGCGGCAGCAAGCTATTTTAAAACCGAGCACTACTTTGGTTTCTGCAATAACAATGCGAAAAAAACCGAGACAATGGCAGAAGCAAGTTCCATGTACGTTTGTGACCGAATATTATAAAGCTTATGTAAAACAGCGATTTTGACAGACATGCACAATTACATGTGACTTAAAAATTTGACATGTCAGATGACAAAAACATGTCGTCTATAGGTGGCACATAAACTAATGTTATCGGTTTGTTATTGGAAATAAACCAAGCAGCTTACAGCTCTTTTTTTTTATTGGAAATAAATATAGTTGCTAAAAACTTAATTATTATTTAACAGTTAGATTTTTTCCACAGATAGAAAGAAGTAAATAAAATTGATATATTCGTAAAATAGTATTTTTTGCATGTTTCCGGTAATCTCCGGCAGCGGGCTGCTGCAAATTTGCAAAAGTCTTCTTCCCACGTTTTCTGCTAACAACAAATATGCAACAACAGCACTGGTCACTTTACTTAAGTATTTATAACGTTAAACAACAAATTTGTTTATATTTTTAATAAATTCGCTTTATAATTACATATTTTTACAAAACAATAAAATTACACAAATTAAAACAGCAAATGCAATGCAAGATCATCTTCCAATAACAAAAATGCTACAACTGCTGATGTCATTTTATTTTCTTTATAAGCACTTATTACCTTTTTATTATTTGATATCAATTATTTTCACAAAAAAAACTTTTACTGATATTTTAATGAAAAAAATATAATATTTTGTAAATTTTCTGCAAAAAAGTAAAAGAAAAAATAATAAAAATGTAAACAACAGCTGTTTCGATATTGGTTTTATTTACATTCGAAATTAACAAAACCAACTTGGGTTCGTGACACCAAATGAAACCAATATTGGTTTTCAAAACCGACAATTAGAAAAACCAATATTGGTTTCTATGACAACCCTGATTATTATTAAAGTTTTATAGTTATAGTCAAAGAATCACCCATATGCAACAGAATCATTAAAGGTAATTATTTTTATGAAAACATTTCATTCTTACTCTGTTTTTGTTCTAATGTTGAACATTTTAGTTCAAGTCAAAAAAAAAAAAAAATATGTGCGCTGTCTAAAATATGAGGTTTGATGTCGTTAGTGCTGTCATCAAACTTAAACTCGATTCGACAGTGCCTAGTGGGGCTCAAAGTTCCCGGTATGATGAAAAGCGCATATGAAGTCCTGTTTTCAAAGTAGTTGATTTAATATTAAATTTTATAATTTAGTTTAATGCATTTTTTATTAAAATACAGATTCCTCAAGTATTCGTTCTGCACTGGGACGGCAAACTCCTTGCGGACATAAAGGGAATACAAAAACAATATCGACTGTCTCTCGTTGTCACCAGTAAAAAAGTGGAAAAATTGCTGGGCTTACCAAAAAAAGAAAATTCTTCCGGGGAAAATATAGCTGACGATACCTTAAATTTTTTACAACACTGGGCACTTGGTAGAAATTATATCTTTAGATACCACAGCCGAAAATCATCATTATAGCTGAGTTTTTAATGCTTTCAATGTTATTTTCCGATATTTTCTTTTTTTAACCGATTTAGCGATTTCAAATAAATTTTAGGATTGTTTTAAATTTTGCAATCGTTCGCGCATTGTAACCATGTTCGCGATTGAAGCGATTTTTTCTGTAAGTTTTCTGATTCTTTAAAGCTTTTTCTATTTTTACTAAATATAAGACTTTGCTATCATACCGCTGTTACTAAATATTTGGAAATTTCCGCCAATTTAGCAGTTTTCCCCGGATGTTTTTATTCCTGTTAGTTATAGGGACTTTTAATCAATTTTATGGCGCTATTTTTGCAAAATTTTAAGAGTTCTTAAATTTTAGCGTAGCTTTGTTTCTTTTTGAGGCAATCGCCACCTATTTTACAAGGCACTTTCGATTCAAAAAAGAGTGAAAAGTTCAATACCTTATGCCATTATTAAGGGTGAATTTGTTAAAATAAAACATGCAGCTCTTTAAGAGAGCCAAACAATTTTTAGAAACGAACACCAAATTGCATTTTTGATTAAAATGTCACAAATTTTTTTTTATTTTTTTTTTTTTAAAGAAACCACCATAAAAATAACAAATATGTATATGGGTTATGTTGCTTTTAGGGAAATTATACTTTACTATCGAAAATCTAGTTTAGAAGTCGTATAAACTACTTTAACACAAACTTTTTGGTATTGCTAACCAAGAATGATAAAATAAAGATTACGACATGCGCATGATTTCCCGTTATGTGACGTAGAAGGGCCATTCAAAGGGTTACCAAGAATATTTCATGTGTTAGATTTAAAATTTCTTGCGAAAAAATGTATGTATTATGTGATAGTTGGTAACCTTGTAATTGTTGAAAAAAGAAAAACGAACAAAAAAAAAAAAACAACAACAAATATAAACATGAAGTGTGCAGTGGGCAAATGTAAGCAAAGCAGCAGTAAAAAAACAAGTGAGAAAAAAATTAAATTTTGGATATTTTTAATGCAACTAATATATTTTTTGGCATAGATGTATCGTTTTACAAATTTCCCAAAGATGCAGGACAAAGAAAGCTTTGGGTTATGTTTTGCAATCGATGCAAACCCATAGATGTTAAAAATGATAGAATTTGTGCCTTACATTTCAAAGAGGAGGATTTTGAAAGAAATTTGATATTTGAAATGGGTAAGTCAACATATATTTAATTGTTGCAGTTCACTGCTTCATAATTATGAATAGGATTTAGCAATCGGCGTGCACCAAAGTTGAAACCGGGAGCAGTTCCGACCATTGACAGCAGTATTGAAAATGAAATTCCAACTCAATTTGTAATTCAAAATGAAATTGTTTTGTCTTTTATTGTTACATAGATAATTTTTATTAAATGGAATAAATATAAATAAAAAATATAAATAAAAAGAAAAATTAATTTTTAACTACAAAATAATTTGAAGAGAAAAATTATAATTTGTCCCACTGTTGTGTTTACTCATAAACATTACAGTTCGACAGCTGCAAATTATTAGCCAATAGAAACACAGAATGTGTGACGTCACAGGGCCAACATGCGCAGAACATTTTAAAATTTTAAGCTTGTTGGCGTAATCTTTATTTTATCATTCTTGTTGCTAACTACTTTTTAGGAATATGCGTTTTATATTTTGCTATTAAATCTTCACTTGAAGTCCATTCCTCCATATCCGCTTCGAACAAACTAAGAGAAGAAAGCATGGAATTGTAAGTGCACTACTGTTCCGCAGTGTTGACAAAAAACAAAATGTGTGTACTATTTCCAAAAAAGGGTCAAAAAGTGTCACAAAATAGGTGAAAATGATACAAAAGTATAATTTAAAAAAAGGGTCATAAAAGGTATCAAGACCGTCGAAAAAGGGTCAAATTGATACTTAAGTAGCACAACGGTAACGCTGACCACAGCTACTAATACTGGAATTAATAACGGTGCTGCACATTTGCTTAAAAGAAATTGGGACGAAAAGTACTTTTTCTTCCATGTCGCCACCATATCAGCGAGTTAGTAAAATCAGTGTTTGAACTGAATTTTGGAAAATCATCCGGACCAGAAGTTGGTCTCTTCAACCGATTCGCAAAATATTCGAAAAACATTGACGCAACCAATTTTATAAAAGGGACTGTAGACGAAGAATCGTCATTACGTACGTGCGGTTAACACTCCATTTTATTGGAAAGCGTGTACCCGATTTTACTCAGTTCCGTTCACCTGGTGCAACATCACATGCAAATGTATTTATTGTTTGCGCAATGAAAAGTCTGCGCAGTGTTTGTTTATTTCGAATAGCTATTTATGTTCCGTATTGGTTCCGCTGTGTAATTGCTATTGAAGGGCCGAAGCAAGATCTTGATTTTGAACAAAACGTTGTTTCTTACTTCGACAAATAAGTTTCCAACACATTGTTACAAAAGCTAATGAGACATTTGTGGTACACTCAAAAGAAAAATCAATCAATCCGTACTCAAATCAATCCGAACCGGTATTAATAGTACGGTGAGTACGGATTTTCTTAAATCAAGTACAGAAAGATTGATTCAAGTACGGATTTTCAATCCCAAAATACTTAAATTATCCATATTCAATCCCGATTTCGTACTTGAAATAATCCGAAAATGAGATTGATTTAAGTAAAACTAAGATTGAATCAGTCTCAAAATAAGCTTGATTTAAGAATTATAAAATTGTTTTAACGCATTTACGCCCGCTGTGCCAATTAGGGAACACTTCATTATTTCCGGCTTATGACAAAGTTTTTGACATAATTCAATATATGTTTACCTTATTGATAAACTAAAATTTCCGAAATTTCTATAACATCAAAAAAATTTTTTAAAAATTTTTTTTTTTAAAGTGACCGCAGTACCAATTTGGGTACACCTCTTTAATTCCAAAAAAAAAAAAAAAAATTTTTGTTATTTGTTTATATGTAATGAATTAAATAATAAAATAAACAATATTTTATGTCCGGTAGTTTTTGTTTGGGCATAAATGGGTTAATCCGAATTCGTACCTAAAATAATCCGAAAATGAGATTGATTTAAGTAAAACTTAATCTCAAAACGCGCTTAATTCAAGTATTATAAAGTTGATTTTATCGCGAATTCGTGCTTGAAAAAAACCGAAAAACAAATTAGAAAGAAAAAATTATTATGATTGATTTACTTACATACCTTACACCTTACAGAATGATAAGACACCAACATCATGCCCGATATGGATTTTACTTTAAAAATCTTATGTACATATTTAACTAAAAATATAAACTAAATGAGAAGCATGATTTCAAATCTACTTTTTAACCCTTCGTGGTACACATGATCCTGGCCAGACCTTTGTTTAATGTGTATAGATTATCAAAACATGCGTATGCCGGAGGGTTAAACATGAAAATAAGACATACATAATATTTATTACATATATATGTATATGTTTTTCTTCTTGTTTACTCTCAGAGTGGCACTATCCACGATAAGTTTATTCTTTTTTGTATTTGATTTAAGATTTTTTTTTTGAAAGTAATCCCATTTAGGATTGTTTTGAGTACGTTTAAGTGTTATTCGTAATTGAATTTTTGAGTACGACTCGTACTTAAAGTAAAACTAAAATACTTGATTTATCCCGAATGTTTTTCTTTCTGTGTATTTAGCAGAATAGACAGTTGGCCTTTCAATTGACCTCTTGATGAAAGTGTCCCGGTAGAAGTAAAAAAGACAATGGTATAAAAACTTGACATAGATAATGATGGTGAAGAAGTTTCGAAAAGAAATGTTGTAACAATGGAAGAAATTTTTTCTTACAGTGCAAAAGATATCTCGTGTTTTGTTTCTTCACGGACAAAGATATTTTTACTTCATTCGCTATAGATACATAATTTTTAAAATAAGACCTCTCTGAATGGAAGAAAAGAGACGATTACAGTGCTAGCAAGCGAGTTTGTACGCATTTGCACGTTGTTAACGATGCAGCAGAGAGAAAAATTAAACTCATAACTGACTTAAGTCGCTCTTTGACCTACGATGAGGAAAATAAGCATGTCCTACTTCAAGTTGTTGAACACTGTCGTCAATAACTTGATACAAATACACAAGGTAGTGCCACTTCTCTCCGAAAATGTATTTTTTTTTTAAGTTTATCGGAATTATTTGAAGATATTTTTTATGTAAACATTAAAAAAGCGTTGCCACATATAAAAAATACAATAAACTCCTTTTGGAAATTATTAGTTAAAATGTGTAATTTGCATTACAAACTATCCATATTTTATTAAGATTTAAGTTTAAAATATTTTTAAATAAATTTATCGATGGCTGATATTTATAAATCCATATTTCTTGAAGCTGCATTTTTTTTATCTTATGAAAGTACATTGTTTTTTTTATTATATTAAAGGCCCAACTATAATATACTTGAGTTGGCTTAAGCAATTGTGCGAATACTTGTGATGCAAATGTACGAACCATATTGAACTTAAGAAAACTTTTTGGGTGATTTTATGAAACTGGCATTTGCTTAAGCAAGATGCGAAACAGATCACAATTTCCATACGGAATAAAATATTTTTTGATTTTATTTTTTTTTAAGTGTTTTTTTTTTTGAATTTTTTTTATTAATTTATGACAGTAGCTTAAGCCAGCTTATGCATATTATAGTTGGGGTCTTTTAATATAAATTTTCTTCAATCTTTTGTAAATGAATATTAAATTTTTTTTACTTCATAAAATAAACAGAAAGCACCAATTTTGATAATTCCCATAAACATCAGAACGTAATATGGCGATAAACAGAGAGAGTAGAACTACCTTCTGTATTTGTATCATGGTTAGTTATATCCATCTAACAACAATTTTGCTCTCACAAATTAAAAAAAAAAAACAATTCTTATCTTTAAATTGAACTAAAATAATTTTTTTTCAACAAATTATTTAATTCTACCAAATAAATATAAAAAAAATCATTTAAAATAGGACTTAATGTGTATTTTTTTAACAATAGCAGGTACTTTTGGCCCCACTAGGCACCAGAAGCCAAAATTTTTAACAGCATTCGCAAACAACATCGAACCTCATATTTTAGACATCGCACATATCGCACTTATTAAACAATACTGTATTAACTCAAAATTTTAAGTTTTTTATTATTATCACATTGCAGTTTCCCATTAATGTCTTCAAATTTCCTTAACAAACAACTAAATACTCAATTTACAATTGATTGTAATGAAAAGATTATGAAGAAAGAGTGTAAACATAACATATTTTTGCATGTAAAATAAGCATATAAAAATGTGTTTAGAAGTAGAAAATATAAGAAAATATAAAATTTTCCAGTTTCCAGTGCAATTTCCTCAAGTAAAACAGCTGAGACATGCTATGAAACCATTCTTTTATAACAACATAGACTTTTTTAATAATAATAAACAATAAAAGACGATGATTATCAACATTTTATTTTTTCATCCTGGTAGACCATTCTGGGGAAATGCCCATATACATATGTATGTAACCAGAAAGTTTTACCCAAGTTTACTTACCCAAATATTTCTTATCACTCGCTACCAACTTTACAAAGTTTAAAAAAAGTCATACTTAGTAAATATTAAGGGCTCTGGAGACTTTCAAATAAACCCGTCAATCAGTGCATATGTGTTAGTGTCGTTTATTTGATGCTTTTTTGCAGACGTACAAATAAACCCGTCAATCAACATTTGTAATTTTGATTTCATAGGGTTCGTTTCAAAAAACCAAATAAGTATTTATGTATATTTTTTTTCTTCCGTACATGACAACATACACAAAGCAAATAAAATTTTTTTGTCAATCACAACTGGAGACTATCAAATAATCAGCCATCAAATAAAAAAATCAAAACTTTTTGATTTTCATCAAGCATTGCCGACAACGCGTATGTGTACCCGAAAAAGAACGACTGCACGCACACAACTATGTGATTGATGTATTTATTTGATAGTCTCCCGGGCGTTTTACAGCTTATTTTTTGAGTTTTTTTAAAGAAATAATTGTGTATAGAATTTTGCAGCACCAATTTCTATTTGACTTTAATTTCAAAGTATGATTATTGTTTGAAAAAAAATAAAAATATGAATTTTGAGCAACAAAAAATAAACAGAAGTTACATAAACAAGAATTCATGATAAAGTACTTTGCAGAAAAGAAAATGCCAAAAATTATATTGAATTTTTGTCACAGGCAAAGAAAACATATTAGCAGAGTTCATTATTTGTTGCAAATAGCATTGCGAAAAAGCAAGTGCCAAAATATCGTAGCTCTTTTTTTAAATCTAATAACAAAATAGACAGAGTTTCTGTTAGGTTTCATAAAAGTACTACAATATTTTGCATTTGCTTTTTCGCAATAATATTCGCACCAAATATTGAACTCCCCTAATATATTTCTTACAATAAAATGCAAAAGGCACAAAATAATTTGTTTAACTTAAAATGTTGAAATTTAAATTCCACAATAGAATTAAACTTAAATATCTGGCCTATCCACACTTTAATCTAAGTATATTTGTTGAACTTTTTTTGTTTCTTTTAAAAAATTCTTAAGAAAAAAAATTTAAATCTTCCATAAAAAAAAATTCCCTGGGGTTGTATGAGTGTTGTGCTAATATGTGAAGATTTTACTTGCGTTAGCATAAATTATACGCATCATAAACCATGAAATGGCCAATTTACAATAAATGATTCAATTTAAGTAAAAAATAAACACTAAAAAACAAATTAACAAAAACTGCTTGTAACGGGTGGCAGTGTTGCCAGAAGTAGGGGAAAATCCCTACATGTAGGTATTTTTGATACTAAAATAGCAGCGTAGGGAAAATCGGACAGATTTTTAATAATCTACAAAATGTAGGGATTTTTCGTCATATCGCATTATTTATGAAATAAATGAAGAAAAAAATGTTTTTTAGTGTTATTTTCTTGTCCAAAAAGGTTGAATTTTTTCCCCTAAATCGCATTAAAATATAGTCGAATTGCCAGAGTTGTTTGTGGCTTAAAAAGTTGGTGACACCAATATGTATGAATGTATATGTTTAATTGAATTTAATTAAAAGTACGTACATATGTACATTAGGGCGGTAACTGTTTAACATTTTTGGCGAATATCAAAATGGTCCTAGCATAGTCGAATAGACCACTGAAAATAATTTAAAAAACTGGTATTACTTTGTCGCGGTTGTCAAAAAAGTTCACCCACAAAACGCGGTAAAGTTTGGAAATCAAAATTTTTAGTTTTTTATTTATTTATCCAAAAAACGCCAATATTTTTTTCAATCAAAACAAAATTTTTAAGTATACTACTTAAGTTATCAATATGTAATAGTTAAACAATATTTTTCACTTTTAAGGCCGTTATACACTATCCCACAAAGTCTTTAGTAATTTACGAAAATGCAACCCTGTCATGACAAGTTGTTATTGTTTTTTAAAATTGTTCAGATAAAAATTAGATCAGGGAAGCATTTTTGAAAAATACGTATGAATTTGTGAGATAGTGTGCAACGGCCTTAAGTAATTAATAAAATTTTTTATTTAAAACTAATGTACTATTTTTTTGAGAGATATTACAAAGTCGTTTTTGTCGGTAAGGTTTTTTTTCCAAAATGACCCGATTTTTTTTTTTTTTTTGTAAAAAGCACGAAATTCGCAATCGTGTGATACTGGGGCCGAAATTTGGTTATGTACATATGTATTATTTTTTTTTTGTATTTATTTTTTGTCAAAGCTTTAATATACATATTCGAATAAAATTTATTTTTTAAAACTATGTTTTTCCTTCTATTTTAATGACAATAATGCGTAGGGATTTTTGTAGGGGAAATCTTTTCAACGTGTAGAGAAAAGTCGGATTTTTCTTAGCATGTGTAGGTATTTTTAAGTTAAGTTATAAGGACCGATGTTGAATGTGAACCACACCTAAATGTCAAGTTTTTTTCTGCATTTCATTTGAGATTTCTCAATTTCAGACTAACTCAATTTGAACACAATCGAGCAACACGTTAAAGTTATTCAGCCTTATTATGGATGGATGATCAATTTTCGAAGAAAATCATCTTCAGTGATGAGGCACATTTTCACCTCAGTGGATTCGTCAATAAGCAAAATTGCCGCATTTGAGCGAATGACAATCCAAGAGTTATTGCCGGAGCACCAATGTACCCACAAAGAGTGACTGTTTGGTGCGGTTTAAGGGCTGGCGCCATCATCGGGCCGTATTTTTTCCAAAATGACGTCGGTCAGGCGCTTACTGTGAATGGTGTTCGAACTTTTTATGGCCCGAATTGGAAGATATGGATGTGGACAATATGTGGTTTCAACAGGATGGTGCCACACAGCTAACGAAACAATGGCTCTTTTGTGGGTTATTTGAAAGAAAAGGTGTACGTCGATAAGCCAGCAACAATTCAAGAGCTAAATAATGAGATAATTCGGCACATTAATGGCAAAGAACCTCAATTATGCCTCAGCGTCATCGAAATTTTTGGCCATCGGATGGAAGTGTGCCGCCGAGGTCGCGGCGGCCATTTGGCCGCTATATTGTTCCATACATAATTCAACCATACCAATATTACCATAATAAAACGAAATTACAATAATTTCCTAAATAATTTGTGTATTATTCAAAATCAACATCGGCCCTTTAAAATTTAACCACCCTTTACATGAAACAAATTACACTTTTCCATTCGTCTTTCCCCTTTCTTCAGCAAACTCAAATGTTTCGCAGCAAATGTTTCATAATATGGATTGCGACTAAGTTTTTTAATTATCATTTAATCGCTAAGTGCAGTAAGGGAACTACTTCAAAACATTCATTTTGCGATAACACTGTGATAGAAATTGACACTTTTTTTAGACAAGCTGGGCACTCGTGGTTTTAACCTAATTCGGGTACGCTGAATCCAGTGGTGCTAGCCGTTTTTTTAGGTTAACTCTGATATACCGTTGCTTCGAAACTGGCACAACATATATTCGCGTGACTCAAAAACGGGTTTGTTTATTAAAATTTCTAAAAAAACCGCAATAAAATTTCCTTTAAGAAAGGTAATACTTTTTTCTAATATGCGCAGTCGTTTTAGAAACATATTTTTTTTTTCTCGAAAAAAAATTTTTTTTATTAAAATTTCGAAATTTTTGTTTTTTAAAAATTCATAAAAAATTGGAAAATGCAGCTAGGCTTCTAATTTTTTCATGATACTTTTTACTTTGGTTTCTAAGCAACACTTAAATAAGGAACATGAAGTAAATGTCAGTAGTTCCCTTTTTGCACTCAGCGATGTTTTCTTTGTTTTTTTTTTAAGTATTTCATGAAGAAGATTTGGGGAAATCATAATGAATAATTATACAAAAGAAAAAAAATAATTTCAACCAAAATTTTGCAAGACGCTATAATAAAGCAGAAAAAGGACATCCCTTACAAGATATCATTATTAAAGTTGCTACAGATATTAATTATAAGACAAAGGCTACCAAATTAAAAAGCTTTTAACACACACGAAAAAAATGATATAGATTAATTTGGAATAGCAAATATGTTAATGTCATCTATAGACATGCAAACGCCAAGGTACCCAAATGAAATAAAGTAGTTGTTTATATTTAATGTACATTTTAATCAAAGTTATAATTTCAATCCATAATTTATATGTAAAATGCTTATGTACATATGTTTTACGATTCAGTCATGCTAACAGAGTGACATAGAACTTTTCAAACAAATCGAAAGTTGGATTCTGGGTGAGACTATGAACGGGAGGAACCTATAGGCTATAAGCGAGGTTATACATGTGAATGAAGGCGAGACAACAGATGTTTTTTAGATGAGACTATGGATAGGACTATAGGCGAGAGATAGTATATGAGATTATAAACAAAACATAAATGAGGCTATAGACGAGACTGTAGGCAAGACTGCAGACGATTCTGTAGGCGAGACTAAAGAAAAGACCATGGCAAACTATAAATTAAATATTAGATATGACTACAGATACTATGGACGAGACGAACCTTTAGGCTATAAACGATGTTATAAACGAGACTGTAGGCGAGACAACAGATATTATTTTAGATGAGACTATGGATAGGACTATAGGCGAGAGATATTATAAATGAGGCTTTAGACAAGACTGTAGGTGATACTAACGATGTGACCATGACGGAAACTATAAATGAAGTATTAGATATGATTATAGAGACTATGGACGAGACTTTGGAAGAGACAACATATGAAACTATACACGCAACTACAGACAAACTATGCATGACGAGAATATAGGCGAGCCTTTTTAAGAGAGCTGAGAGAGATAGATAAGATAATGGACAAAGCTAAAGACAAGACTATAAACGAGATGAAAGGCGAGACTACAAGATTATGGAAGAGTCTATTGATGGGACTGTAGACAAGACTATAGACGAGACTACAGATGAGACTACAGCTACGACTATAGACAAAACTGTGTTCATAACTAAAGGTTAAACCTTACACGAGCCTAAAGAAGACACTGTAGACGAGATTAAATTTGGATTGAGACTTTGGATAAGATTATTGACGAGATTGTGGATGAAACTATGAACGAGACTATTGATGAGACTATAAACAAGTCTGAAAACGACTTTTATAGTAGACAACGTATTTACTACAGCTGAGACTACAGACAAGTCTGTGGATAATACCAGAGACGAGACTATACATGATACTATAGACAATTCTGTAGACGAGACAAAAGACAGTACCGGAGATGTGACTAAAGAAGTGACTCTACATGATACTAGTCACAATATTATGTACACTTAGACGAGGCAATATACGAGATTGCAGACGAGTCTAAGACAAGCCTTTAGATGAAATTATAGACAAGACTTTGGACGAGACTAAACATGAGACTTAAAACAAGACGTTAAGCAAGACTATTGATAGGTCTGTAGAAGAGACTAAAGATTAGATTGTAGAAGAAACTAAAGGCAATATGTACTGTTGACGAGATTAGGGATGATACTGTAGATGAGACTAAAGTCTAAACTGTAGACGAAACCATAGATCAGAATTTACAAGACAACAGGTGAAACTACAGCTACGACCATAGCAAAGACTTTGGACGAAATTAAGACTTTATACGAGACTTAAAACGAGACTAAAGACGAGTCTATGACAAGACTGTAGACGAGACTTTAAACGAGCCTTTATAAGAGAACTGAGACTATAGACACGACTAAAGACGAGACTTTAAATGAGACTATAGACGAGTCTACAAGATTATGGACGCGAATATAGACAAGATTGTAGACTAGTCTTTTCAAAAGATAGCATATAAAACTACAGCTGACTCTGTAGGCGAGACTATGGATGACACTGGACGGTACTCTAGACAAGCATACTGACAAGACTACAGCTGAAACTATTCACAAGGCTATAAATTAGACCAAAGGCGAGGCTCATGTCGAGGCTATTGGCAATATTATATTGCAGACAAACTCGTCGATTGCGACTTGTTATAAAAATTTCTTCTCACTCTGTTTGCGTGTTAATAATCCTAAAATTATTTTTTGTCTATCAATTATCGATTGAATATATGTATGCCTTTTATTAAAATGTACACGAAACCTAAACAATTACCTTATTTTAGGCATTAAGTTACTATTTTGGGTATCAGGTTGTTTGCATGTGTTTAAATGTGTTAAAATGTGTTACAATTTATTTCCATTTCAAGTAACTTCTTGTTTTTGTCAGTCCTAATTATTTTGTGTCATTTTCTTGGGTGTTTTTTTCTGTCTGATTAAACTCTGTTACAAATGATAGACTAAGTTTAATAATTTGATTATAAATCTTAAGTATATGTAAATGAATCTTAATGTTGGGGGTTTTTAGTTGAGTTTTTTTTTATATTTTTACTTAATTAAAGCATTTTTGGAAGTGTTCTATTTTGTGTTTTAATGTGTGAATAAGTTATGTTTGTGCAAAAGAAATATTCAAAGGATCCCAAGGGATTTTATTTTATTTAAAATGTGACAAAAATGTAGGTAAGATTTTACCTGGCCCCCATACGAATATTATTCCAGAAAATGACCTTCAAATATGTTTGTATTGTGTGTCAGCAAATTTGGTTAAATTTATTTGAAGTTTTCTTTTAAAAAAACTAATTTATTTTGATATTTTAATTAGGGTAAAGATCATCAAATTAAATTTGCATTAAATAATTTTTATGGAAAAAGGCATTTTACAACATGAAATTGATTAAAATTTATTGATAAACAGAAAAAATGTACTATGGAAGAATTCTTGACAAAAAGTACGAAAAAACAGAAGTAGGGAAGAACATGTAAATTAATTGAAATAGATACTCATTTAAAGCAAATTTCGATCTACCAAAGGTTAAATACAATTTGGTTTAAAGATTGATGTTTGACTGTTGACTTCCAGCAGTCGTCAATGGCCATGAGTGTTTAACGGCAAAGCCCTCTAAGAGATTGAGCGGTTGCAATTGAAACATGTAAGGGTAACCTGTCCGTGAAAGCCTGGGTTCGATTCCCGCGGCAGTCAAGGAATTTTAATTAATTTCATGTTGTAAAATTCCTTTCTTCATAAAATTAATTTAATGAAAATTAAATTTGATGAAGTTTAGCCGAATTAAAAATATGAAAATTTGGAATAAAAACGGTTCAACAAAATAACCACAGTACTAATTATTAAAATTAATTTATTTTAAACACCAACATTTTTATATAAATTTTTTAAGGCTTGATTATATCGCAGTTGATCAATAAGAGCGTGTTAATTCAAAATTTTTAGTTTTTCACTTTTTTTAAAAAATCGACACATAATATTCATTGTTACTCACTGTATAAAAATCATGATATTTTGTCTACTTTTTTTTATGAAACGGTTGGTTTAAAAATTCTGTTTCATATGCCTTTAATATTTAATTCAAAAATGTTTTGCTTCTACTGCAAATTTTTAGATTTTGAGTTAATACCATTTTGTTGATCAAGTTTTCCTAAACTAATACTATTATTGTTTGATCAAATTAGGTTATTAGGGTGCTCCTTTATTCTATATATTAGCGGAGTTCAGTACTAAGAATCTAACGGAAACTTTCCGCATTTTGTTGTTCGATTTAGCAAAAGAGCTAAGGTATTTTGCATTTGCACTTTTGCAAGCCTAGTACTGACGTCCGCTATTGTAAAACTTTTTTATATAAAAAGTTAAAAATCATTCAATACTGTTCAATATTTATTGTTGACCTGTCGATAATCTATGTTGTTGTTTTTGTTTGGCTTAAGGTCATATACAAATTAAAATAAAAAATTCCACAAATTTTTGTATTTTTAATTTTGTTTTTTATTTTTCATCCGATATTTCGACCATACATCGATGGTCATCTTCAGGGGATTTAAAACACTGTCAAATTAAAAATTACAAAAAAGTTGATACGTCCTCACTGTTTGTCAGTTGATGAAAATATGACAAACAGTGAGGACGTATCAACTTTTTTGTAATTTTTAATTTGACAGTGTTTTAAATCCCCTGAAGATGACCATCGATGTATGGTCGAAATATCGGATGAAAAATAAAAAACAAAATTAAAAATACAAAAATTTGTGGAATTTTTTATTTTAATTTGTATATGACCTTAAGCCAAACAAAAACAACAACATCATTCAATACTTTTTTTTAATAAAAATTAAAAATCGATTTTTTTTTTTTTTTCTTTGGTATTGGGTGATTGATTTATTATGATAATTTCCTTTAATAAGCAATTCACGCAGATATAATAGTTCATGGTAAAGCGTAGAGTTAAGTATTTTATAAAATGCAGAGCATTTTAAGCTTATTTAAACTTTAACCTTAGTTAACTATTTATACATTCCTGAAAATTGAGACAGTTTTGGAAGTTAACAAATTTTTTGTACTGCACGAAACTTTATAAAAAAAATTAATTTTTGTTAGAAAAATTTTCTCTGATAAGTTGCGACGTGATGGGAGAAAATTGAGCTCATATTCGTCTCTAACATGCTAAATAAGATAAAAACCCAGTTGAAATGGTTCAAAAAACTGAAAAAAAAGTTTAAGGCCCGTTTTTACGACTTACCTATAAAGATCGAAATAGTTAATGGTGCCTTTAGCACTAGTGAGAAATAAAGTTACCTTTAACTATTTTTCGTTTTCACAACTTCTGTATAAAATAAACTTAACATTTTTAAAAATACCGATTATTTTTGCCAAAATAAAAATACGAACTGGCAACTACGTACTTTCTTTTACTTTTCTCATTTTAAATTTTTGTGTGCACAAATATTTTTCAATAATGGCAAATATTAATGAAATACCGCTTACACGCGAATTTAACATTTTGTAAATTTTATTTGTCCAAATACGAGATTGTTATTAATTTACAAAATATACGTATACTTTAAGTTGCCATATATAAAAAATATGTGAATATAATATGGCAATATCAAATCTAAACCTACCGACAAAAGTTAAAGGTAGAACGTTCCTCTCTTTATCTTATCCTTCACTTTTAGAATAAAGGGAACTTGTGATAATTAAAAACTCATTATCTGTTCGATAACTTCCTACATTTAGCTATCGTTAATTCGTGACAACGGGCCTTAATATGTCTTACTGTTTAATTTAAAAAAACAATTATTTAAAACCGGCTACACTTTTTCTCAAAATATCTGTAATTGACAAAGAACAGTCCAATAAAATAACCACAATACTAATTATTGTTAGGCAGCTAAGGCACAAGCTTAATGCTTACATTTGTCCTTCAAATTGTGCTGAGAAGGTCATCAAAAAAAAAGACCAAAAAGAAAAAATAGAAAAATTTATTTTCGACTTCAAAAAGAATTCTTGCCAAAAAGTATGAAAAATGGAAGTAGGGCGGTGAGTTTAAACGGCAAAGATTTCAGAGAAGATAGTGTAGCTACTATCGAATCATGTCAAATCGACCTGTCCCTGAACGTTGGTTTAAATTTTAAATCATTTCATCTTGTAAAATTCTTTTCGTCATAAAAATAATTTAATGCAAATTAAATTTAATGAACTTTATTTTGCCTTATTAAAATATAAAAAAATTGGAATAAAAAAAATTATAATATAAAACGTATGAGTATTGGTATAAATACAAAATAATTAATATACTTCATACGCACTGCGAACCTTAAAATATTGAATGAAGAGCTATCAAAAAATGTTCTTTTGTGAATGAAAAACAAAAAATCCATCTTAAAACGTTATTTTTCAACGTAAAAATAAAATATTGAAAAAGAGAGTTTTAATCAGGGACCGTAACAGTTATTCCTTTTTTCATAAAAGTCAGATGAAAACAGTTATTTCTTGATTTTTTGTTTTTTTGAACAAAAATAACTGTTATTTTTTTATTTTTATTTTTTTGAACAAAAATAACTGTTATTTTTTGATTTTTATTTTTTCAATCCAAAATAACAGTTATTTTTTGTATTTTTTTCGAACAAAAATAAAAGTTATTCTTTAAAGATATGTACGTGTTATAATAATTTTGTTGACTTTAAATGTTTATTTTAATGTGTAATCATCATTGGGTTTCATACGCACATTAAAATAAATATTTTGCCAACAAAATTATTATTACACGTACATTTCTTTAAAGAATAACTTTTATTTTTGCTCGAAAAAATTAAAATCAAAAAATAACTGTTATTTTTGATTGAAAAAATAAAAATCAAAAAATAACTGTTATTATTGTTCAAAAAAAAAAAAAAAAATCAAAAAATAACTGTTATTTTTGTTCAAAAAAATAAAAGTAAAAAATTAACTGATATTTTTGTTTAAAAAAATAAAAATCAAAAAATAACTGTTAATTTTGATCGAAACAATAAAAATCAAAATTATAAAAATCAATATATTTTATCATACCCAAGTTTATAAGGATCAATATGGTATACTTGAATCAGTTTTTCGACATTTACTTCTTGATGCTTTTTTTGTTTTAAAATTCCAATATAATTGCTATTTTCGGTCCCTGGTTTTAATTATCCATCATAAAATTAAACTCATTTGAGGAGATTTATTTGTTACGTCATTAAATAAAACTCAGTTGAGAAAGAAAAGCTAAAATAAAACTCTTTCCAAACGGAGAGGTTTATTTAGCCGTCAAAAAATAAAACTCATTTGACGAGTTTGATTTTTCTCCATAGATAACAAAATTTTTTTATGGAAATTGACACGCTTGCCGCTGGTCAGATCATTACAATTTGTAAGGCAGAGTAATGTTATCAGCACGCAAAGTCTGAGAAGGCCTTATAAATGAAGGCATCCAAGAGTTTGCCGACAGATGTTATTTACGGTCCCTGCCTTCTATTCATAATTTTTATTTTTAAAGTTCAATTTGTTCTACAAAAAGTTTGTAGTTCATAAAAAAAAAAATAATTGTGAAATATTATTGATTTAGGGAAAATGCAATTAAATCTAAACAATAACAAAAAGCCTTTTTTTGCTTAAGGTTGTCCTTGGTCTAAAAATATTAGTTTAAAATCTACTTTCTAATGAAAACTGAACAAATAAATAATAAAAAGGTTTTTCAATAATACTAATAATAATCTTAGTAAGAATAAAATTTGGAAAAAACAAATATCTTATTAATTAATCTATATCTTTTTTATTAAACGCAGTTTTTGTAATATTTGCAAAATGAAATCAATTTTAATTGTTTTTTCTTTTTGTTTTTTTAGCATTATCATATATAGATACTTTTTTATTATTTTTGCTATGTTGACACTTGGTTTTTTACGCGCGTTTAAGCAAAATTTGAGATGGTTAAGATTACAATTGTTTAAGAAAAAAACACAACAAAAAAATTTATATTTCTTAAAAGTTTTAAAAATGTATAGAAATAATTCATTAAAGTTATCAAATTATTATTTTAAGCATATAAATGATGAAATTGTGAAAATGAATGGATTGTTTAAAGGCGAAATAAAATTATTTGGAATAAATCGTGGTCGGTTGTACACGTGAGAGATACGTTCATTGTGGCCGATTCTACATTATACTCAGTTTGAGGTTTGAGCATTCTATATAATTAAAGAAATGATTTAATTGTAATCATGCCAATTTGAAGTGATTAACAAATCACTTCAATGTATGATTAATCATCTTGATGTGATTAGAGCTTAGTCACGTTCGAGGTGCTTAAACCCAAGTGCGAACATAGTATTAGATTCCTTTTTTATTTATTTCCCACAATTCTTTAAACATCCTTGACCTTATGATGTTTTTTATTTTTGGTTTCGTTTTTAAAAGCTTGAAATATTTTGGGATAAATATAAAAATGTTAATTTAAAACAGAGCAAGACATACAAGAAAAATAAAGTCACATTTTTTAATGAAAAAGAATGAGAAAATGAAATACACACATACAGTAAAAATAACTTACCTATAAAATAATTTGTAACAGTACGCATTCGTTTTGTTGTCATTACAATCCAAACTACGATTAGATTCCCACCAGTCGCCACAATTACCATGCCACCAAATAAGACGCTCCATAACACTTGGCGCCACCATGGCAGTATAAATGAAATATCTCTGCAAAACGATACAAATTATTAAAAAAAAAATAAGATGATATGTAAATATTTGGAGAAATTGGTAAATAAATTTGAATAAGATAAACTTTGGGATAAAAACAAAATTTGATCAACTTTGTTAATGAAATAAATAGTAAGCACTTTCGAAGAAAAAAATACCCACGACAATTGACTGACTAGAAGTTAAAATTAAAATTAAAGAGAGAATTTAAACAGAATAAAATTTTTTAAAAGTAGCAAATACGATTAGAAATTAAATCGCTAAGTGCAGAAAGGGAACAACTTCAAAACATTCATTTTTAAGATAATCAATTAAAACAGTGTAGCTAATAATAATAAATGCATACTGACTTTAGTTTGAATTGGTATAAGATGTGTGGTGTTCTATTGTTAAAATAAATCATAAGCGAGACCTTTGATTCTTGGATAATAATTGATTTTATTAATTAAATTTTGTTGGCTTAAATACTACTTATGGAATACAGATTAACCTAATATTGAGTGACTTTACAAAAGTTCACTCAATCACTTATTTTGTACTTGGAAATAATTTACCATATTGTAACAGGTACACAGAAATAATTGAGTCATTTAATAAATGTGAATATTTATTCTTATTGGTTTGAGTAGTGTTGGAAAAGAAATTTGTAAGATCAGCATAAAATTGTAGCAACGTACATTGAACTACTTTTCGACATTGGCAAGCGAACGTTGACAGTTGTTTTTTTTTTAAATATTAAATTACTTAAAAGAATTTATAATTGCGACAACGTGTCGAGAATTTGTTTTGTTGCTGATCTATCTTAATATTATGGCTTGTTACTTTTATTTATGAATGTTTGCATTACTCAAATGTGTGGATACACTACAGATGACACGGGTTTCTTAGCAGTACTCAAATAAGGATCATAAAGTAAATGTCAATAGTTGTTCCCTTTCTGCACTTAGCGATGCAATTGTTTTCTTTGTTTTTTTTCAGCATTTCATGAAGAAGACTTATTATGAATAACAATACAATCGAACAAAAATAATTACAACCGAAATTTTGCGAATGCATAGTTCCCGCTTAAGTGCGCATCGAAAAATGTTTAGTTTTCTACGCATTTAAACGGGGAATCATTTAACCGATAACCCGGATAAATGCGCAATAAACGCATTTATAAAAACCACGCTTAAAAACTTAATATTCATTTCAAAGTACTTTTTTAGTTATAAAATAAAATTAAATACACCTAGTTCTCATACGAAATTAAATATAATATTAAAACTAAAACTAATTCAATAAACATTCTTACATAAATTCATATGCACATACATATTTATTAAAAATATAATTATGTTTTGTATATAATATGTATTATATTCATGTATGGGCAAATGCAAAATGAAAATGCAAAAAGACCCTGCAGTCGGCGTAGCTAGCGAATGCCTAGCTATTTCCTTAACTACCAATCATTACCATTAACTACCAGCCTAACTACTAGCAATGCACACGACTAACGATTTTAACATGGGGATGACATTGACGGTAGTCAATTGCCTCCATCTGCATAACCTTTTACTAATGATTTCACTAATCACATGTGATGTGCGATTTCACTGACACTGCTTCTATAGAAAAATAGTTAATGTTTTTCTTGTTGAATTCTCTTTGGAAAAAACTGTGCCGTTATAACGGCACAGTTTTTTTCGACACACAAAAAATAAATATAGTGAGAGATTTAAAAGACGAACTCTTGCATTACTTGTGGCAAATGAAGTAGCTAGTCGATTTTTCCTTAGGGAAATACCTAACGATTTTGAGTCAATTTCTACTTTTAAAACTGCAGGGGAGCGAACGATGTGTATACATACACAAAAAACAAAGAGCAACGAGCATAAAACCAACAAAAGCAAACGTAAACAAACCAATACAATGGCACATATGCAAAGCTTTCAACGTAGTGGTGCCCATACCTGTTTATATTCGACCTTTATTATTTTCAAGTATTAATAAATTGTCGAGCTTTAGAGTCTAAGCACAATGTAACGATACTTTATTGCGGTGCGGTTTTTCATACGATTTTGAAGTAAAAAATCGTAGTTCCGCACTAAAATCTTAAAATCTATTTTATTTTAATTGCGGACTTTCTTTCTCTCTCAAATAAATTCGCCTTGTCTCTCAATTTTTGATACTAGTTCTCTTTCTGATGTTGCCATAGTTTTTGAATAATTGGCTATGTTCACAACATTATTGAAAACAAACAACATTATAAAAATGTATGCACAAATAAAAATTTAAACAAAAATGACAACTATTTTCGTCGCCGTCTTCCGTTGTATTATGTTTATTTTTCTCTACCGCAACGACGAATCGCACCGCACCGCAAACATTGTGTTTAGACTCTTAGGTCTTTTTTTAAACCTTAAAATGTTTATTCAAACCAATATTTCGGCAAATGTTAACGCCGTGTTAATATTATTAAAACCATTTATTAAGGGAAATCACGATAGGTAGTGCAAAGTGTGCAAACGATGCAAATGCGTGCAAAAGTACACACATTTGCACAACACAACAACAAAATGTACGTATTTGCAATTTGCTCTATTTTACTTCGTTTGCACTAAAAAAAACATTAGCAAAATTAGTAGTGCATATTTGCTCAGTTGCAAACAAATGTAAACAATAACATTTGACATATTAAGCGCCATATTGGCTTAAAGAAAACTTATAAATTGAACATTTTCGTGGGTTTTAACATAAAATAGAGAATTTAATTTAAATAATTAAAAGGAAACAATTTATTTTAATATGTTTGTGTATATTTGTAAATAAAAGCAGATTTTTTAAAGTGCTGCCAGAAGTGCTGCAAATTCACAAATTGTAAATTTGCACAATGACCATCGTGATTACCCTTATTATGTCTTCCTTCCATGGTTTCAATTTCATTTGTGCATTTATTTTGTTGCACAAAGTATCTACGGATAAAACTAATGGCGCTTAGTTGGACGCTCAATTATTTCCTCTTCTTCATCATCGGAAGATTCCGATAACTCTTTAAAATTATTCTTTATGATTTTCGAAATTCAAGAGAAAGTTACTTTTTTACTTCAACTGCCGTTTTAAAAAATTTGTGTTGCCAAACATATAAACAAAATACTTTTACTAACCTTATACATGCCTTGCCGGATATATAAAAAAACGCAAGTTTTTTGGTAACGCATTTAAGCGATTTATTTTGTTCAAATTTATGTGATTTCGGACAAAAATAATGAATCATTAAAACGGGGAACGCATTTAAGCGAGGTAATTAAAGCGGAATTTTGTTTATATAATTATGTGAAAATTTTGCTTGCCAGCACAGTTCGCGCATTTAAGAGCGGAAATCATTTAAGCGGGGTGCATTTAAGCAGGAACTACTGTAGTTATAAAATCTTTAGTGTGTGGTCTGCTTTAGTGATTCAATTATTTTAAAATTTAGCGAGAAACAGTAATTTTGATATTAAGCCAGTTTTAGTGAGACAGACAATAATTGTGCCAGCAATCTAACACGCAACCCTCACATTGCTAGACTAGCTCTCTAGCAACTAGACTAACGGAAAGTGTTGCTAGAACATTTTGGCTCATGTCCCCTATTTGAAGTTTGATGTCCACAAAAACCACTTTTCAAAATCTAAAACCCCAATTCTCTCCCCAAATTTTAAATTATTTAACTATAAATTTAATTTATGAACTTTTCTTAAAAAAAAAAAACAAGTAAAACTTCTATATTTGGCTGCGCCATAGCTTTAATGCTCTCCACCTAGAATTACAATGTTTAGGAGTAGGCTTTATATGAGATCTATGAGACAATACAACAGCAAATCTCAAATTACAAACGTTTTTTAACCGTTGCTTAAGACAAGTACAACAAATTTTCTGACCAAACTGGGAAACAAACGAGTAACTTCTTTCACTTGCGAATTTTGTTTCTGTCTGCAAGAAAAAAATGCGCAGGAAATGGTCATAGATTGGACGGGATATCAAGGAGACACGGCTAAAGTAGCTCTGTAATGGAATCCGCAAGGGATATCGATTACCAAGCCAGCGAAGAACTGCATGGCAAGGAGCAACACACCGCGGATGTCTGAAGGGAAATCTAGCCTGTTCTCAAATTAAATCGCTTAGTTATAAACGAGACTCGTGGATCGAGCTGGTTTACGCTCTTTGTTCTTAAAAACCAATTTTTTTATTTCTTTTTTTAATTGTAAATAATAAATAAAGCCCACATATATTTACATAAATTATAAATTATGCACAGATCATCACAAAATTTGGTAGAGTGATTTCTTGCATTAAAGAAACTAAATTAGACCAAATCTTAATGCTTAGATTTAAGGTTTTTGAAAGTATTTAGTTCTCCTGCTTCCGAGGAATCTCGTTTTGCATCCTAAAAGCAGCAGGTTGGGACAATTCAGATGTATCAAGGTGTGTGCGCACATTCCATGTTCCAATTTTAGAAACTCTATTCATGCTAAAGATCTTCATCATGGTGATCTGTTAATTAAAATCTATTTTTATTGTGGTTCCGTTAATTGTTTAAACTTAAGGCAAAGCGAATTATTGGGCCACATATTCCGATACTAGTGTTGAGGCTGCTAACAACTTCTCGGCATGTTAGCCAAAGTACGGCTAAATATAGAGCTCAGTTTCAGTGCTGTACAGATATTTTCCTAAAACGCAGTTCCCCATTCAGGGTATCTGACAATGCGGCATCTCACTTTAGTTTCCATCTGGTAATCTGTGAGAGACTCCCCACTGTTTAAGAACCCATGGGGTCTTTACGAGCAATAAACTTGGAAATATTTATATACTCAACTGTTAAACTTCATTTTCAGCTTCATATGCCTAAGTGTAGATTACAAAGCCATTAAGGGCACACATATTTCGTACAAATATTTACTTCAGCAATCGGTAAGTTTTGCCATTTTTGTAAAAATAATCATTTTATTGCAAACAAGGAAAATCCATAAAGTTATTCATTTTATCAAAGCTACTTTCTTCGCTTTGTGTGAGAAATTTGGATTAAAATTTTTAATTTGGAACACAGTCCCGTGTTATTTCCGCATTCTTCAACACTTAAAAAAGTTTTCTTTTTCTATATATATTATTTTTTTGTTTCTGAAGAGTGGTAGTAGTGACATTATTTCATCAAAGTCAATCAATTTTTTCATTTTACGTAACTAATTAAAAAACAATGAGCAAAAACTTTACTTAAAACTAAAATGTGACTAAAATGTTCTTGTCGCTGTTTATAATTTTCAATATAGATATTTTATGTTGGGAGTATAATTAAAACGTGAAATTTTTACCGTTTTGGGCGTTTTTTTAAAGTTTTGGTCATCGTTCTGGCAACTTTTAGATTCGGCGCCAAAAGACCTACTCAAGTTTGTGATTTCCATATCGGCATCGGTATACTTTTATAACGGTATAGGTACATCGGTTTAACAATTAAATTAACCGAACCAAGCAAGAATCTGAGAAAAGAACATTGCAGGAGTCTATATAATGTAGATGACACATTTTTATGGATCAGTAAGAGTAAAAGCAACAAATTTACACCAAATATCTTCGACACCTCTTGTATTGGTGTCCGAAATAAATTGCACCGGGTTAAACTAGTACATGTTGACGTACGAAAACTACTTTGCTTACATAAATTTTGTAAGAAAAAATACTAAGTCGATTAGCCTGGGTCTGATATTAATAAATACATTTTGTTATATTAAAATCTTACTTAAGAAGCATATAGACGACATGTTTTTGTCATCTGACATGTCAAATTTTCAAGTCACATGTAATTGTGCATGTCTGTCAAAATCGCTGTTTTACATAAGCTTTATAATATTCGGTCACAAACGTACATGTAATTTGCTTCTGACATTGCCTCTGTTTTTTCGCATTGTTATTGCAGAAACCAAAGTAGTGCTCGGTCTTAAAATAGCTTGCTGCCGCCATGAAAAGTTTTATTTGCGCCGTAAAATAGTTCAGCCATCTTAACATTTTTTTCTTTTAATTCAAAGATACCAATTTAGGATTTTAAAATAAAACGGTTTTTATATATATATTCACATAAATTCTATTCAATGGTAGGATGATCAAACATATCTCGGTATTGTAAAAAATTAACTTCAGCCGGCTAATGATTCCGTCAATAGTGGACGCCGCTGCCGGTTTCTTCCCGGCATAGCTTTCTGATGTCAGATGGTTTGTCAGAAGAAAATGGAGCACGCTCTAATTGAAATTATGTCAGATGACTTTGCGTCTGACACGGTAACACACGACATGTATGTTTTTTGCAGTGGGAAATTTGACATGTCAGATGACAAAAACATGTCGTGTACGGGCGCCTTTAGTACCAAAAAACTCTTAATCTTCTTATCTTTACTTGTTATAATTTTGAAATAACAAAATGTATTTGAAATAACAATATTTCACCCAGTAAACAACTGATAAGTGAAACGCGAACTCAACTAATTGATGTAAGATTTTACCAATTTATCAGGTCAACAGTTACCGAAGTGGGAATTCAACTAAAATATGGGCACCACCCAAAAATTTTTCAAATTAATTTTTTTTAATGGAATATAAGACTAGATGTATAATTTCATTTTTAAATTAAAAAAATATGTATTTTGATGATCATTAATACAATAATTTTTACCAAATACTACCCCACCCCTGATTTATTAATGTTATACGTGAATTTGGCATTATTTTAGGTGATTTTTGTGGTTAAAATAGCACTTACAGCCGACTCATCAAAATAAAAATTTCGTTAAAACAAAAGTTGATATTCATTAGTTAAGAAATTAGTTTAAGAAATGCAATTATACATAAGGAAGGGACACCCTTACGACCTATTGTGTCGTCAGTTCAGGTACCATGTTACCACTTATCAAAATTCGTTGGTGATATTCTTAAAGTCATAATTTCTGACAAATACAATGTTAAAAATTCCCTACGGGTAAAGGAGCAACTGAGCGGCGTGAAAATTAACAATAATGAAATAATGATATCGTTTGACGTGATTTCACTCTTCACGAACATCCCAATTCACACGGCAATAAACACAATCATGAAAAAATGGAATATTATTAAAAATCATACTAAGATGTCCAGCTCACAATTTTTAAGAATACTCAAATTTTGTCTAAATGACAATAATTATTTTATGTTTGGTAAAAATATTTATACCCAAATCTTTGGTATGCCAATGGGGAACCCACTATCACCCAATATAGCGGATATCATACTTGACAACCTACTTGACGATGCAATTACAGAACTAGGAAATAAGAATATTTACATTAAATACATCGCCAAATATGTAGACAACATTTTGGCGATAACTGGCATAGAGGACATGGACACAATTCTGTCAACTTTTAACAAACAACACCCTAAGATACAATTTACTACTGAGATTGAGGAAAACGGACAAAATGCGTACTTAGACTCAAAAATTATACGCAAAAATAATATGATTCTTTTTGATTGGTACACTGAAGAAACATCTTCAGGGAGGTTAATGAATTAAAACGCTACACAACCCAAAAATCAAATTATAAACACAGAAAAAAATTTTATTTCTAGGGTATACAACATAAGTGATACACAATTTCATAAGAAAAACAAACACAATTGGGGGATTCACAAGGTGTCATAAAGTCATAAGTCTTAAGATAATAACATGAAAAAATACGACTGTTGTGAACAACCCCTCATAATTTAGTGTGCTATTTTAAATTTGAATCAGCTGATTTCAATCAAATATAAAAAATAAATATTTACCTAATATCAAAATATTTTTTAATTCTAATCCATGAATAAAAAATTAAATTAGATCTTATCTGACTATTTTCCATTTTTTAGACGCAAATCACAAATAAATTTTATTTTGTTTGCTTACCAAACATCAGAGTCCTAAGCCGATATAATTTGACGCCGCAAGTGTTTTGTTGCAAAAATTGCTAGCCGCAGGTTGAATTCGGATATTAGCCGGATAAAACTATACCATCAACGACGACGGCTTCAAAAACTAATGCGGCTCGTCTCAGCCCCTCAGCGCAGGTCTCTTCTGATTAATTACGACAGCACAAGCAAAGTTCCATTAATTTATGACACTTTTTGTTAACAAAGCAACAACAATATTTCTAAACCATTGTAAAATGTTAGAACATTATGACAATTTAAAATGATAGCACACCTTGTGAATACCCCAATTATAACAAACATTTTAAAAAAACAACAGCTTCCCCACCAAACTCACATCTACATTGGTAGAAAATACGATTAAACAATTGGATAAAAACAGAAATAACAACAACAAATCTGCAAACATAGGAAAAGAAGAGACCAAATTTTACAGTGGTAAAAACATACCTGGGTTAACCGATAACAATAACATACGGTCGTCAATAAAAACAAACAACATCTGTTTTGCATACAAACCCAATATGACATTAAGCACAATTTTTTCTAGAGCAGAGGCGCCAATTAATAAACAACAACAAAGTAACATTGCCCTACAGATAATATTGGACTACGTGGTCCACTGTGGCTTAAATGGACTATTTACAACATGGTCCAATCTTCTGTAATATGGACCATGTTATAAGAAATTAACGTGCAGTGCTGCCAACAACTGCATGATGTATACTTTTCTATAGTTTACAGTATTACACATTGGTAGCCCTGATGGTGTCCATTATTAATTGTTTATTTAAAAGTGAAAGTTTGTGAAATTTGTGAAAAAAAAGGTAAACAAATTAAAAATACCAAGTAAATTTAATAATAGCAATAAAAGACGATTAGTAAAAAATGAAAAATGCTTAAACTACAGCTTTAGTGTACTCCATACTGAAATGACATGGAGTACTTTTAAAACTAACCCACTTTAGTACTCCATGGAGTAGTTTAGGGACTACTTCGGTGGGATATATGGTGTCCTCCTAGGATATCGTAATGTTAAATGTTACCCATATATTTGGAGTAGTTTTGGAGTACTCCTAGTCCTTTATGGACTAATCTTTACATGCATGTATGGACTAGTCTGGTTATCTGCAGGGTGTATACGAATTACAATGTGAAGGAAATGACACACAGCAATGCGAGCTAATTTATATAGCAACAACAAAACGTACACTGGAGACAAGAATGGGAGAACACAAGATGGACATAATGCCGAAAAAAGAGACAGCAGCACTAGCACAACACATCCTACATACTGGTCACACAATTAAGTTCGATGATGTTAAAATTTTAGATAAAGAAAATAAAAAAAGGAAAAGATACGCAATTGAAAGCCTTAGAAAACAACAACAAATTAAGAGAACAATGAATTTGAAGGAAGACACAAACAACATAAATGCGAGTTATATTGTTGCCATTACTTGAGCTGTGATATATTTAAAGTTTAAAGTAGTATGTATTTAAATATTAAAATTATGTTTTATATTTCCATGCTCCTGGGTACATCTAAAACATTTTAATGTGATTAAATTTCATATTGTAAGTCTTTATTGTTTATATGTTACATTATTGTACTTATTTTATTGTTTTATAATTTTAAATAGACAATCCCTTGAAAAAGTCGACAAACAATCGACGAAACGTCGGGAACAAAAAATTGTAATTAAAAATTGAATTTTATTTACATTGAAGAAATTTAGGCCCTATTAGCTTGACAAAAATAATATTCATAAATTCATCACTCTGGCCAAAGAAACAACTACAATCATAAAAATATAATTTGTTTTGTTAAAATAAATAAAATATAGCAATAAAAAATACTACTGGAAAAACTGTAGCGTGCGTCACAAAGGGTTCACGGCTTTTGTCAGAAAATCACAACATTTTTTGGCTGCGAATAAGTGCATTTAGAATTCTCTTATAGTCATCTTTCTTTTAGGAATTAGATTTTGTATACCTTATGATGCAAAATTCGCTAAAAATTAGGAAAACACACTTCAAATTTTAAATTTACTTCCGCTTTTTGTAGTGTGCAACAAACTTGCTAAGAAATTATGATAAATGCCATTCGTAAGTACATATTAATGTCACTAAATACTATACATAAGTTGAAGCTATATCTTTTGAAAGACCAAAAAATGTTAATATATCCATCAGAGAACGCGTACAAATGTAGCGTTCATCACGCAGGATTTTCCCATATGTTAATTTAAAACCATTTTAATTTTTTTCTTCTTTGTACAGTCACCACAAATTTAATTTGAATGTTGACTTTAAATATGAAAAAAACCCACACAAATGATGCCGTGATTTTTTTAGTTAAATAAATGGTTTGGTTTTTTTCTGGAAAGTTTTTATTGGAAATGAAGAAAAAACTAAAAAACTTTTTAAAAGGTTGCATTTATTAAAAAAGATTGCATTTTTTTAACTTGTGTGGTGGTTGTCGTAATAGGCATTTTGTTAAAATATTTTCCTTTACACACCAGCACAAAATATTTTTTTATAATTATATTTTTGTAAAATAACATCTACATATACATATATTTATATCTATACATATACAAATTTGTTGTCCTATGCTCGTGATTTTATATCTCGAGAACCACTCAGCCGATTTTCAAACGAGTACATGCGTTGGAAAGGGGTACTTTCACTGATGGTTAAAAAAACCCCGATAGGTGGCGCTGTTGTCGTGATATGTAATTTTTTTTTTATTGATGGTAGATAGCGCTGGGGTCAATTTATTAACAAAATTCTCCAGTATTTCATTTTTATTTAGAAAATCCAGAGCAGCGCCGGGACCAAACAGCTAGTACATTTATAAAAGTCTCGTGTTACGGTGTTTGTATATCTTCTTAACTAACCAACCCTATTACATCTGAAAGGAAATAGGAAATAGGTCGTGATAAAGGGCAACAAGGGTAAGAGCTTCCCCTGCCTATATCTTCATAGCTTAGCAACTGATTTTCTTGAAATTTTACAGGCAAATAGTATCACATCTAGAGGAAACTATAGGCTATAATTTTCATTATTTAGGGCGTGAAATAGGGCAAGAGGGATAAAATCTCCCCCTCCCTATATCTTTTTAACTAATCAACCGGGTTTCTTTAAATTTGGCATGCAGAGACTGTAACATCTGAAAGAAACAAGTAATATGGCAAAACAACGTCTGCTGGGTCAGCTAGCAACTTATAGTTTTATAAAATATATTTTTTATTGCTTGTAGCACAGAGTTGTATTTTTATGGCTTGAGTTATATGTTTTGCCAATGATTATTTTTAACCGACAAGACGATGGTTAGTCGGCCGCTTAAGATAAGATAAGGATACTGTTGTCGCTCGCTTAAGTTGTCGATCGACTTCGTGAGTCAGACTGTTAAAAAACATTTACATATATTGGTATATTTGTCCAAGCAGAGAAAATAGACAACTCAATAACTGTTGACGAAAAGTCTTTAAGCATATTACGGTTACTTTAACCACGTTATTGCCACCGACAACCATATTATGGCTTAATTTATCGCCCACCATGAAGCGACTTTGGCTGCCTCCGAGCATTTTATGATTTGTAATAACCATAAATTATTTACCACTAATATGGTTAAAGTTTACCAATAACACTTTCCTCTTATATAAGGATAACATGGTTTATTGAAAGACTAACATGCCATTTTTAGTGATAAATATATTATTTTAAAAATTATCCATAATATGTTTCAAAGCTACCATATAATGGTTGTGACTTCTTGATAAAGGATTTATTTAACCATCATTATTTTTCAGTGACAGTAACATTGCCGCGGTAGGCTAGCTGGTAGTGAGCTAGTAAATCAGCGACGGTGTTGCGGGTTCGATTCTCGCCAGAGACTCTGATTTCCTGCAGACAAGCGTATGGCTTCGCGGGATTAACTTAGGGAATTAAAAAAAATTAGCTGCTTAATTTTGATGTATGTATTTTAACGATTATAGTAAGCAGTAAGATGTAACTTAGCCGTAAAGTCTAGATCTGTAGAAAATAGATTTTTCGTACTTTTCTACTGTACGGTTACATTACAGTTACTGTCATCTAACTGGTGCTTTATTCATCCAATCAACTTTATTTAAATGTTTTTTTATACAAAATGGCGCAATTAAAATAGTTGAATGAATGTTATTACGTTTAATTGCGACAACATGCTCTTGTGGCAAAAATAAAGTGAAATAATTATGAATGAATAAAATTGTAAAAAGAAAAAGAATCAAATAAGCAAATACCATATTCTGGTTTCTGTGGAAGTGGTTTTTGTTTATATGAAGCGAGGTTTGTTTCACTCATGTTTAACTGTAACCACTAGGGTATTCATTTAATCGGGCTTTGGCTTTAATCGGTTAATCGCTCGATTAATTAACCGAGGTTTTGGTTTAATCGGTTAGTAATCGGTTAATTTGGTTTTTGATCGGTTAACCGATTAATAAAGTTTTTTTTAATAAATAAGGTAATTTCAATTATTAAAAATGCATAAATTATTTATTTTTTGGAGTTTATTATTAAAAAAACAAAATTAACAATTCTTGATCTAAAACGAGCAAACAAAATAATTCATAAATATGTGATATGTATTTTTAAAGTAATTCATCATCAGGGTTGTTCTGGAAATCGAAAACTCAAAACGCAAGAATTTTAAACGTCGTTTTTTTAATAAGATTTCTGTTAGTAAATAATTTTATTGACAAGTATTTCCCTATTAAACAGAATTTTATAACTAAATTAAAAAATTAGATTATTATTATTTATTAGTTATTTCAAAAGTTTAAAGAGATCTGATTAAATAAATTTTGAAAAAAAAATTTTGTTTAAATGTTTAGGATTAAAGCGATAATTTTCTTTAGTTTTTGACAACAATTGACTTGGAAAATTTTTTTTTCTCTTATCGTGGGTGCTGAAGAAGCAGCCATAATAAAGAATATCTAATTTCTCAGTCCTTTTCCTGGATTTCTTTTAACATATAAAATCTTCTATTATGCCATTAGAGTCCTGATTTAATTTTTTAAAATTTTTAACACTTCTAATTGTTTCGGGTAATTCTGTTAAAAATGTTTTGCTAGAAGGAAATATACAGCCCAATTATGATTAAAAATTCCCCGGTAGTTTTTTTTTTACCTTTTCCCATTTTTATAATTGAATTAACATAGGAAAAATGGGAGAAAACTCCCGGGCAATTTTTATTCATAATTGGGCTGATATTGTATAAAAAAACATTTTCTAAACATGTATATGAGACGAAACAATTTATTAAAACACAAAAAATTTGTTATAATATTACAAAAAACTCAAAATTATTTAACATCGGTTAATCGGTTAATCGACTGAAATTAACCGGTTTAATCGTTTATCGAAAATAGACAATTCTAAATTAACCGATCAGTTAATCGGGTTGTAATTAACCGGTTAACCGAATGAATACCCTAGTAACCACTCACTTTACTGCACCAGTTGTAACACAACAACAGTTATAGCTTCACTACCCTGTAGTTTTGGAAATTCTTGCGGAACTGAAAGTTGCACGTATCTTTTAAGGAATTCAATTGTGGTTTGCAAAATCGCAGTTTAAGTGCTGTTATCAAAAAATTAATTGATTACCACATCATTAATTACGTGATTGATTATGAAGTTAATTGCCTACGTCTTGCAGGGAATGAAGAAAACAAGTTTAGGTGCCATATTCGTTATGCTGAATCTTATGTACGTACCCTTTACCATGATGAGAGAAGACCAGAAATTTATATAAATACCGTTCTTTAGATATAAGTAAATTTATTTTGTGCCATGCCCACTATATAATCAATAATGTCTTTGTATGAGAATTGCCCCTTCCACTTCTCCAATTAGGAAGATTTGTATTAATAACCAAGATACTTGTACTTGACTGGGAAACTTTTTCCCTTGCCGTTTTTCAGATACACAGCAAAAACAAAACATAGGATTTAGTGGTAAAATTGAAGGTAGTTGTGGTTTTATGCACATATTTCAGCCATTTGTAGAACGATCAGGCTTAATTTCAATAGCAAAATTTAACGGAGCATATGTGACATAAATATGTGTCACCAAGTTCCCATTACATCTAGGGTCTTGGGAAAACCCATTTCAACAGACAGACCGACTTCGTGGTTTGAATTTCTACTCTCATAAGGTTCCAGTATATATATGTTTTAAAGGGTTTTGGATCAATATTGTAGAAATTACAAACGGAATGACCAACTTGTGAGTATATATACAAGTGTGTCATTCCGTTTGTCGGTAAAGGGTATAAAAAAACAAGAAACCCATCGAAATACGGCTGGGTACCAACTACAAATTACTATTAACATAAACAGTCAAGGTGGCGTTAAATGAGTTGCTGTTTGTCTTCTTTAGGACTGTGTTAACTTTTATTTTCTATGTCTTAAATCTTGCAAATATTTTCCTTTGTTTTGGGTTCGTTCGCTTTGGAAAAAAAAATAAATACAATTAATGAATACCAAAATTTGCATATCGTCGGCTTAATATGCAAACCTGCTAAATCCCCTTTTAACGTAAATCGAGATTTTGATGCCGTGCGGTAGAGAAAGATACGCCTCGTCGACAAGCATGTAGTTTTTCTTTAATTTGAGTCATTTTTTTTTTTTAAATTTTCTAAGCTAATGCCGCGAAGCTCTATGCTTGTCTGCATGAAAGAAACCAGAGTCTCTGGCGGGAATCGAACCCGCAACCTCGGCGCTGATAGACTAGCTCGCTACCAGCTAGCCAACCGAGGCACTAAAGTGAAGTGTGTTAAACCCAAAATATTTTTGGGTTTTCTCTTAAACTGCACTTATGAAATATAAAAAGTTTTTTGTTTTTTTTTTTTTGTAAAATTTATTGAAAGGTAGTAAGCCGGTTTGCAGATTAAGCCGACGATATGTTTGTCTGTGTATACGATTTTTGTGTCGCTGAAAAGGCCTTTAAATACTTATATATATGTTTGTATACCTTTAGTAAACTTAAATATGTATTCAACAGAATGTTGTTTATGTTGTTCATGATGTCATCTTGTCTGTCTGTATGTAAAAAATATTATTAACTTTTGGTCTTAAAGAACTTCTTTTAAATTAAAGTTTTGCAAACAGAACAAAAGGAAATTTGTTACAAAATGCCTGCGTGTTTTCATTAAACTTTGGTAAATTAAATTAAGGTTTACAAAACAAATTTTCTATGGAAAGTTTTCTTAATAAACGTTCGTTTAATTTAATAATCGCTTCTGAATACGGTGATATTCTTAAAGTTCAATTAAAGGCTTATGCCGCCGCTACTTTTAGATATTGGTTCGGTGAGGGCTTGCAATACCGAATTCGAAAATATTAAAATCGCCGAAATTCAAGATTTTTTTTTTCAACCAAATTTTTTATAATTTCAATTTCGCTCTTTCATGAATATATCCAGCCCTAAGCGCGAAAATAACGCAAGCGACATAATATTCAATTTTGGTTTTTTTTAATAAATGGCTTAATTGGCAACACTTTCATCATCTCCTAAAATATCATGGTCACATAAGGTACCGTTACGATTTTATAGCAAGAACAATTTTATCGTAAGCGACAAATTTCATACAAAATTTATATGAAATAAAATAAAAAAAACTCTCTCCTGTAAAATTCGATTTTTGTCGCTTACGTTATTTTCGCGCTAAGGGCTCGATATTTTTGTTCAAACAACCGATTTATCTCTATACAGATTTTGATACTTTATGCTAGGAACACAACTGGGACGAACGACGACGAATTTCGCCTACACGACGAATTTTTTAGCAAAAATTCGCTGAGTAAGTTCGTCGTATGAAAAACAATAACGACGAATAACTAACAGCTTTACTAATTGAAAAGTTGTTTGCTGTTTGTGCAAAGAGAGAGAAATAGTGTGACCATATAAAAAAAGCGTACTTAAATAACACAAACGTTAACAAAAACACAAATAAAAACTATTCTTTTAGTTATCTACTTTGTATATTTATTTTAAATGCGATAAAATAATAAAAAACAATTTTTAAAGTAAAAAAATAACTTTATATACTAAAATACTTGAAAACTTAAATCAAACATGGTAACCTGGTACTGATTTAATCGCGTTCGCCGGCGTATGAAATATAAATAAATCTATTGCAAAGCCGCCGAGTATGACTAATTTCGGCCGACGCCATGATTGTGTGTATTTTCATATACACAAATATGTTTTATTTTAGGCGACGAATATTCGCGGCCAAAAATTCGACTTTCGTCCCAGTTGTGTTCCTAGCATTAATTAGGCTAAAGTTCATCCAATTTAATTTTCATTAAATTATATTTATGAAGAAAGAAATTTCAGATCATGATAATAATTAAAATTTATTGATAAATTTTCATTCTTGACTGCCGCGGGAATCGAAAAAAATTGGATAAAAAACCATAAACAGTTAAACAAAATAGCCACAATACTAATTTTTGTTAAAAGATAGGGCACGCGCTTTATGTTTACATTTGTCGTTCAAGCTGTTCTGAAAAGGTCAACAAGAAAGGAAAAGACAAAAACATTAAAAATGGAAAAATGTACTTTGGACTTCAAGAAGAGTTCTTGACAAAAAGTACGAAAAAGTAAAAGTAAGGAAGAACATGTAAATCAAAACAAATTTCGATCTACCAAAGGTTAAAATACCATTTGGATTGATGTTTTTCTTTTGACTTCGAGCCGTCGTCAATGGCGGTGAGTGTTAAACGGCAAACCCCTCTGATAATATTAAGTGGTTGCAATTGAAACATGTTTGGGTAACCTGTCCGTGAATGCCTGGGTTCGATTCACACGGCAGTCAAGAATGAAAAATTATCAATAAATTTTAAATAATTTCATGTTGTAAAATTCCTTTCTTCATAAAAATAATTTAATGAAAATTAAATTTGATGAACTTTAGCTTTATTAAAAATATCAAAATTTGATTTAAAAACCATAAACAGTTCAAAAAAATAACCACAATATTAAGTGAAATTACATTTTCACTTGGTGTTCATAGTAGAGAAACAATTTCTTTTGCAACCACACACATTTTGCATTAAGAAACTGTTTGCAAATTTTAGCCACAACAATATTATGCATTTATTATTATTTTTTACAGCATTTTGTTAAAATTTTCATTTAAAACTAAATAAAATTATTTTAAACGTCAGAAAAAATTGCATACAAATTGTTGCTGAAATTCTAGTTGACTCAACTTTAGTTACATTTTTAAAAAAATTTTAGTTACATTTTTGTTCTAAAAATAAAAGGACAATATTTATATGAAATACTTTGGGAAGAAAAGAGATAGAAGAGAAAACGAAATTGTTTCTCTGATTGTGAACGAAGTGTTGAGCTTTTTAGAAATTTTGGCTTCGATTTGTTGGTGCATATTTATACATATTCTACCCTCTGCACGATTTTGTTTTGCATATTTTAGTTTAAAGAAAAGTTTTTCCATTTTAATACCGCCTCTTGCCGTTCTCCAGAAAAATAGAAATCAATAATTTCTTTGTGAGGGAAATGCCACGCCACTCCTCCAATACCGCCCACATTTTTAGAGCCATTTTTAACCCAGCTATATGTACCAATATTTCTCTTACCATTTATTAGATATCATCATTATCATCTTGTAGCTTGATCAGTTATACTTATAGATAAGAAAAGGGTAAGTAAATATCCAATTTGTAAATACCCGCTGAATAGGGAAAATTGGGTAAGAATTGGTAAATACCCAAAGGGTGGGTATAAACGTATTGTAAAAAATTTGACAAAAATTTATTGCTTAATTTAATCTATACCACTAATGATACATTTAAAAAAATAAGCGCACAATAATGCACTACGCAGTTAGACAAACAGAGATTCAGTAAAGTAAGTGAAAGAATTCTATACAACTTTTATAAAAAAAAAAAATTTCAAGCGCCACGGCAGGTTTGTAAGGGAGAATACTAAAAAATAACTGTAACAAAAACATTCAGTGTGTATAGTTGATCGTTACATACAACAATTTTTATATGCGCTGAATAAAGCGCTTAGTTCATTGTGGGAACTCGCCATAAAAACTTCATGCCTTCCGTAAGCAGCATGGTAAGCGATACTTTTACGTTTCTCGTTTACAAACCTGCTTCGTTGAAAGCTCCATTTTTTATTGGGTATTAGCTTCACTAATAAACACAAACCTTCTTCACAATTTTTAATCAATCTACTCCGATTAATTGTTGTTTAAATGCAATTTAATCAGCCGCTTAATATTTAATGACGTTTTAAAAAAATTTAAGTTTATTAATTGACCGTTAATAATTGCCAAAGTCATTTATGTTTTCTAAATACCCAAATAAATTCCTAAATATTTACCCAGAAATCAGGTTAATACCCGGAAGAATCCCATCTATAGTTATTCTCCTTTACTCTTCTCTATTTTCTGCTTCTTGTTGCCAGTTTTGAATACCCATACTTTAAGTCGTCTTCCACACAATTTCCCATAGCGTTCGCGGTCGTCCCCGCCGCCTATCAAATCTGACATCGCAATTCACCATTGACTTTTGCGGCCTGCTGTTGTTCATATGAGCTCCTCGTTCCGCTCAGTTTAAACGATGTCTTCCCCTTGATATACTAATAGCGGTTCATCGTTACCTCTTTAAGCGTAGTTTCAATTAGCATCGCGTATTTTGCGTAAAATGTGTCTTCCAAAAATACTAAGACGTTGCTGGCTGCTTGCAGTCACGGACCAAGTTTCTCTTTCATACGTGTCCATTAGTCTGAGAAAAGTTGGGCCGTGAAGATCTTCTTGTAAGCCAAAAAATTCTCTATTTGCTGCGAATATTCCGCCATCGGTAGGTTGGCATACTGCAAGCCGTTTTCGCTTTTTAGAAGTGCGCCCAAGTATTCAAAACTCGATTCGCCTTTGAAATTATAATCTCCGATTTAAGTATTTTGTACCTGCCGTCTATTCACATTGGTCGACCTTTTCATGCATGTTTGTGGTTTGTTCTGTTTTGTATAAATTGTTAGCCACATGATCCACATAGTCAAAGTGTTCTTGGTTGCCAGACAGACCTTTCTATAATTCCCTGTCAAAGAGTTCCTCATCCTCACGTTAAGGACTACATTAAATAAAAGTGGATATAACGCAACCTTGAGGAACTCCGATGGTTATTTTAATAGGCTCAATGGTCTAAGTCATTGTCATGGGAGATGTGACACTTAGCATTGCTATACAGCTCCTTTATGAGCCTCCCTTATACATTATGGCTTCCCAAATCGCGCTGTGCTGGAGTGCGTCGAATGCGACACACGAGTTTACACACTTTTATATAATTAACCCTTCTTTAATCTTTTTGGGGATTTTCTCCTTTATCCAGAATTTAAACTAATAAATATTATATAGATTTTGCCATCTAGATAAAATTAACCTGAAATTTCTGTTAAAAATGTAAATCTGAATGTTACAATAACATTTTGTGCCTGCATATCGCTAGTTGTCCAAAGGACAAAAATAAGAAATGCTCAGTGATGTAGGGTATCAGGGTATCATCATTCGAGCTTGGTTTTTTTTTTTAAGTATTTCCGAAAATTATTTAATAAACTCAGTTAAGACAATATTTGACAGTTTTATTACATGTCATTGCGAAAAAATACTTATAAACGAAAAGGAAAATAGAAAAGAAAAAAGTGAAATATAGCGTGTGTGTGTGTGTGTATGTGCAAATTGTCAGGATGTGTTTAGCATTTAAATGGATTTTACGCAGTGTAAATATGCAAAATACTTCGCACGAGTATTTATTATGCCAGAAAGCATGTCGTGTAAATTACTCACATGTCATGCTGACATTGAGTTAAAATTATTCCTTTTCTTCTGCTTTCATTTGTTTGTTGAATATTTATTAACATTATTTGTCATATACAAATTTTCTTCTCTTTTTCAGTTTTTTTTCCTCTTGTAGAATTTTGCATTACTTAAGAGTTGACAGACTAATTTAGAATGGTTTTAAACAAGAGTATATTCCTATTATGGACTTATTTCTTTGCATACAACACAGCATATTGTGTTACGATGTTATTTTAGTAACAAGTGATAGGTTACATATGACAATTTCGAATTTTTAAAATTAAAAAAATTTTAAATAAAAAAAAGTTGAAGTGATTTACAAAAATAACCTTCTTAATTTCGATGTACAACCAGAGAAAAAGAAAACAATTTTCAATATGTTCACTTCCCATAAAACTATTTTTATCGAAAAATTTTTAACATTCTTTGGGTAAATTTTTACAATCCATAGGCGTTTGAACCGCGATAGAAATTTCACAATAAACACCCTACTGAAAGCGAGATCTGTGCAGCTGTTCGGAGTATGAAGTGTGCCATAGCAGCGGGTTAGAGCGTTTTATGGCGAATTCTACCGCAGTGTCAGAAATCTTGTATCTAATCTTTAAAGATATTTGAGGCACTGAAACTTTTTCCTTCGAGCGAATGGTGGCAATCATTCCTGAAAAGAACTATATCGTTATTGTTAGCAGCTTTTAAAATATTAAATAATTAAATTAATTTTTGGGAATACAAAACTTTTAAATAATAAGATTTTTTGTCGTGCTTAATTTCCAATTTTTATTCTTGATAAAAAAAACACATGCGCATTTCACTGGTTGCTAAGGCCAGTTCACCAGGAAACCTTTTCCCAAAGACTGTAGAATAGCTGAAGATATTAGATATGCAAAAAAACTGTATATTGAGTGAGAATAACAAACACTAAAAATATAATTTGCAACGACATTTATTGTAGTTGTAAGCGAGTTAAGAAAAAACAAAATAAAAACAAAAACAACTTGCTTTATGGTTTACGCAAGAAAATCAAAATAAAACAACTTGCCTGATCAGTTTTTTATGCCGTGCTCTTGCAAATTTATTATTAAAGTAATTTTTTGAATCCAAATTTTTAATTAATAAGATTTTGTTTTCCGTGCTTAATTCCTAATTTTTATGCTTGATAAATCCAACAATTAATTTCGGTGCATTTACCATGAATATTGGGAATGAAGCATTAAGTAAGTATCCAGAAGTTGTCTGAATATTCCTGTTCTAATTTCAATAAAATAACTTTTATACATCTAAAACTTTGATCGTCACAAATATGTAACCTTCACAGACGAGAAAGCTTCGAACAGTGGAGTGAAAACACAAAAATGCATAACAATTTTAAGTGACATAAAAGTATAATTTCCTTTTATGCTTGACCAACTTTACGTTTTTTCTTTATAAATTAAGAGCCTTTTCCCCCTCTTATTTCTGGCGTAAGACAAAATCAAATACTCGTTTAAGTTAAGTGAAAATTAATTTATTCAAATCTATTATTTTTATAAAATAAATAAACACAAGTCATTGTGTGTAATTAAAGAAAAATATTGTCTGTAAGCATATTAACGTGCAAAGCCATTTCAATATATTACGAACCCAATTCTTGCGCTTCTAATTACAACAAATTTCTAATTTTTTTTTTTTTTTTTGTTTAACGAGATCTAATAAAGGTTCCCTTTTGAAAATATATATAAGTTTCTTACGAAACATCTGCTGCTAAAAGATTTACTTATTTATTTGTTTTGAATAATATTTGGAAAGTTTGTTGGCTGTTTTTAATGCTCACAAGCCGCTTTGGGTTGCTTAAAGACATTTAAAACGCATTAAATGATGTTTGTGTGCTTTAAAGATACTAATTATGGGGATGTATGTAGATAGTTAACTGAAAGCTTTTTTGTGTTAAGAGATATTTTGAATATTTGTGTAATACCCTTATAAGTTCATACACTGTGTACATTACAACTGTTTAAGTCTTTAAGATTTTAGGCGAATTTTAATGTACTGAAGTCAATTCCAAGGAAAATGTTTAAAGAACTACTAATTAATTAGCGATATTTTTCGAAGTTTTAGCTAAATATATATGTAGACAACTTTACACAACTCTGCACAACGTTTTAGTTTATTGATGTACCGGGGCATCATCTATGTAAAGTAATGAGATTCCAAAAGTTGTGTGTATAACTTGAAAATGCGGGATATTCAACAGGGGACCTTGTTGTTTACACTAGGCTTGTTTTTTTTTGCTGGTAAAGTTTGGTAAAATGCGAATTAATTAGATTTGCACTCACTGAGAGGCAAAAGCATAAACTTTTTTTTTTTTGTTTTTGTGTAGAGTCAACTTAACTCTGACAGCTAATTGTTTGATAAATTATCCAATCTACTCGAAGAAAAAGTTTGTGTTTTTTGTGCAGGAAAAATAATAAAATTGTTTCCTCAAAACCGCTTTTATTTATACAATTTTTGAGTATGGTAACGCTTTTCGGTAGAGTAGGGCAACAAACGTTATATCAAAAAAGATAGAAAAACGTAATCGCGAAAAAAATTTAAACCTTCTGCACATGTGTCACAAATGACGGCACGCTGGCAAATTCGAGACAGTTGTTGTTTAATTGGTGGGTTGTCAGCTCTTATAAAGTCAGTGCAAACCTATTTTATACGAAATTTGAAAAACTAAGGGACTTTTAAACGTAGCAACTCCTTGCCGTCCACAGACTGCGTCATCTTATCTATTTCTATCATAAGAAATTTGAAAATCTAAGTGACTTTTAAACGTGTCAACTCCTTGCCGTCCACAGACTGCGTCATCCAATCTATTTATATAATTCTTTCGTTATATTTTATTTAATAACTGAGAATAAATGAAAGATGAGTATCCTTCAAAATGTCAGTTATTAAATACACGAACAATCAAGGCGAATTCATAACAAGTGGTCTTAAAAGCCCTGCTGATAGCTTTATCATTTTTGAATGTCAAAATTTTGTTTATTGTATTTATTTTGCTACTGTCTTTGACATTGTACAATGATTTTACAAAAACAAATTGCTTGTGGTTTTTGTACAAGTTGTACTTGTCATTGTACCGAGATTATCTGTAATGAATCCGCCTTGCGAACAACAGAATATTGACAAGGCTAGAGACTCTCTCTAACGAAATAAAAAATTCTCCCTCTCAAAATGTCATACGTGTGAATATTCTTACTAATAAAAAAGTTAGGTTTATTTGGCAGCTCGGTTAGGTTTGCTCTAACATAGCGTTTACATTTGTCAGTACTGGCAAGACAGTAAGCATATACATATTAGTTGGCAAAATAATGCAAAAACAAAATTATTCTATAAAAATGATGCGGCATCTGGTGTTCGTTTCTCAAAACTATAAGTTCTTCATGTTTTTTCCGAAAGTAATTTAAAAAAGTTTTTGTGAGTATTTTATTGAACTAATTTGTTTTTTATAATTAAAGAAGTTTTCAGAATTAGCGATTTTTTATATGAGTGCTGCAGTTTTTTTATTTAGGCGATCTTTCATCTGTTCTAGATACATTTTTGTCTGTTTGGATGTTTTTAAGTTTGTTGCTTAATCACCCAAAAACCAAAATTTGGTAGACGGATAGCATATGACCCAAGTTCAAATCAAGTTGGGGAAACTTTGGTACTTTTTCTGATAAATTTAATATATAGGGTACCTTTTAAGGGATAAAATTGCTACTTTTCAAATGGTAAAAACTGGATAAATTTTGTACTTTTTCTCTTTCCAATACATTTAATATACCTACAGATTAAAGCCTACAATTAACATACAGTGTACTTTTTGGGGGCCTTTTTCTCTTTTAGAAATTTTTTTAAAGAGATAGTTTATGGCCCAGATATAAATATGTTTTACTTTTTATGATGTTAATGTCAACAAATTGGTTATTTTGTTCCTTTTTCTTTTTTTGATAAACTTGTAATAGAGATTACATATCGCTTCTTCATCTCAAAAAATAACAAATTTTAAGTTACTTAAGCAAAAGTGTTTCTTTATACCTTCTTTATATATAAGAAAATCAGTATTAAATCTCAATTTGAACTGAAGTTAGAGCAAAATATTTTTTAATAAATCTGTATAAAAAGGTACATTTTGAAAACTTTAAGCCCATTTTTCCAAGTTTATTTTTTTTGAGATATGACTATGTTGCAATAAAGGAGCGATATGTCTGTATTTGATATTTTTTCTTATTGAAACAAGATTTTTAGTTTAAACTTTAATTAAGAAATTTATTTCTTTTGTAATTCGATTTTGTTTGTTTTATTTTGGTCTTTTATTTTAGAGCTTTTATTTAACTTGGAATTTTGCTCGGTGCATTTTATTTTTTTTCTAATATAATTTATTTTGCCGAATTTTATCATTTTACAAGTTTTTTCAGTCGGTATATAAAATTTGAGTTTTGCGAATGTTTTTGTTTTAGGCCATTTTAGGTTGTTTTTTCCATTTTCTGTTTTCAATGTTAGCGTGCTTATTTTTCGAGCTCTTTTTTTTCCTTGCATGATGGAATTTTTCTGTAGATCTTTTTTCTGATTTAATTAAAGTTTTTGTGTTTTTAAGTAATTTTTTATTTTTTTTGGATTTATTAGTTTTATTATATGGGCATTTCCGTCAAAAGGTCCACCGTGACCGAAAATTTAAAAGTTATAAAAAGCTTCTTATCTTACGAAATTTGGTATAGAGAAATATTTAGATTAGAAACAATCAGACAGCAAAGTCGTGCAAATGTAATTTCTTATTTGTAAGAATGTTTTATTGCATGTTTTCTTTAATATTATCTTCCTTAAAAGAGGTGATATTTGATGAAAATTATTCCAAAAAAATGTTCCTACATGGTCCGTAATCTAAGGAAGAGTTCGAAGAGAAATATGTTATTCGGATTAACGGTAAACTTTTATTTTTTTTAAACATAGGTTAGGTTAGGTTAAATGGGCAGCCGTCACGACGACGCCTCACTTGGGTCCTTAAAGCGGTCCCTTTGTGATACCCCCAGCCAGTGACAGGAGTCAGCCAGTACCAGCCAGACTATTCCCCAGAGGTCACTGCAGCCTCGAACCACCCCGACTCCCTGCAGAACACGGAGATCGATTTCAGTCCCACATTGGATAAATCGTCCAGACATGGCAATTCTGGTCTCCCAAAATGCCTAAACCTAATGCTTCCCAGACCGGGGCATTGGCAGAGAAAGTGAAACACCGCCAACTCCTACATGCCAACTCCTACAGTAGTCATTATACGCAAGACCCATCCTCCTAGCATGAGTCCCTATCACCCAGTGACCCGTAATGACCGATATCACCGTTCTCATCCGGTCCCTACCGAGACCGAGTAGTACACGCGTTCTCAACGCGTCATAGCCAGGCCATAGAGCCCTGGCCATCAAGCAGGTATGCTTCCCCTGCCATCTGCCCTGAGCCCTTCTGAACGACTTCCTTCTGATGAGAGTCTTGCAGCGGGCCATTGAAGTGCCAATCAGGCCGTCGACGAACATGTCGTCCAAGAGACAGCCCCGTTTGGCCAGACCGTCCGTAATTTGGTTACCCAGGCACCCACTGTGGCCTGGTACCCATGTCTTTTTTTAATCATTATTCAGTTAAATTATTATGGAAAAAAATGTCACGTTCGAAATGTCCCGTATCCAACCAGATTTTGCCTTAAGCGAAAGAAAATATAGAAGATTTTGGAATCAAACCAAAGACATTTAAATGTTACATTTATACGTAAAATTCTGAAAGTAGTTTGACTAAAAAATTGCGCCAGGTTTCGCTGAATTACGCCTTTTTATAAATGGCCACAAAAACTACTTCTATTTTTTTTCACGTTCGAACCGCTACTTCTTTTGCCATTATCTTTGACCTAGAGTCGCGCCCCCCAAAAACTTTAGCATAGATAATAGTGATTTGTTGGTGCTATAATTTAAGGGTTAAAGGAACGTAAAAATATTTGTTGTTTAAAATGTTATTGCATTTTTGATGCGTACGACTGTCACGTTCAACACTTTGGAATTACCCATATTAGAGTATAAACACATTGTTTGCGGTGCGGTGCGTTTTCTCGTTGCGGGAGAGAAAAATAAACATAATACAACGGAAGACGGCGACGGAAATAGTTGTCCTTTTTTGTTTAAATTTTTATTAATTTATTTGTGCATACATTTTTATAATGTTGTTTGTTTTCAATAATGTTGTGAACATAGCCAATTATTCAAAAACTATGGCAACATCAGATAGAGAACTAGTATCAAAAATTTAGAGACAAGGCGAATTAAATTCGCCTTGTTGAGAGAGAAAGAAAGTCCGCAATGAAAATAAAATAGATTTTAATTTTATGCCGTTCCGCACTGCGATTTTTTACTTCAAAATCGTATGAAAAATCGCACCGCAATATATTATCGTTACATTGTGTTTGGACTCTTAGTGATTTTTTTAAATTTTAGCATTTTTTAATTGCTTACTCTTAAAACTCATTGCATTGTTTTAAAATTGTGGATTCATGAAGGATAACGATATCACTAAAAGAACTATTGACAACTGCATTTCTAGATTTTTTATGTTGTTGATATCTAAAGAATTGTTGATAAAATAGATGATTAAAACCAACGTCTACATTGTAGCAACAAATGCTAAGGAAACCAATAGAAAAAATTATACAGATCCCTTTGAATGTTTGTACATGTGTGTTTTTAAGCACAAAGCAATAACGAAATACAAATATATTGTATTTTGTTGTTGCTTTTCAAGCATATTTTATGCCTTCTTATGCTAAGAATTTAGAAAGAATATTAATATTGTGCACATCAATACAAAATATATTTTCTGTCAAAATTGATGGACGATTAGAAACTTAAAAGTGTACGTTCCCATGCCTTTATATTAAAGATATCAATCATTTGCACCTTTCTAGCACTTTAAATATCAGTTGTGCGTTTAAAAAAATAAAACTAAAACAAAACATAAAAATTTCATATATTCACACAAACTAACATAAAATACTAGTTTTTTTTTTAAATATATTTAGAAAAAATATTTATAGAATTCACAGGAAGTTCAAAATATAAGGTATAAAATCCTTATTATCTCTCAGGAATTCTAAGAAATAGTGAAATGTCAAAAATTCTTTCACTGCTAAAATAGTTTTTGGCTTTTCCTTCTGCCATTTTTATTTGTTAACATTTAGCTTTATGACTTTCAAACCTTCCACTACTCGCAATTAAATTAAATTGTTTAAGGGAAAGCAAGGAAAAAAAGAAAAATAGAAAAAGATAAAGTGGCCAGAACTTACACTGATGTATCATTCGTTGAGTTATTCCAACTATTTAATGCTGTTGTATACGAAGAGCAATTGCCGACGGATATAGCGCCAATGGCATTGCCTGTGCTAATGGCTGGATACGATGACGATTGATTGCACCAATCGTAAAGCAAATTTGTTGCTACATTCACCATGGGTACAGCTGTTAACTGCCCTGCTGCTGCTGTAGCCTGCAACTGCTGGGATAGATTCCAATTAGGAGCCGTTAAAGAAGTATATGTTGCCATTGCTGCAGCACTGGCATCGTTTGCCAACGAGTTCGATATAAAGTCAAATTGTAATAAGTTTGACATTATTGTTGCAAAAAGGTTTTGTTGTAAGACATCATCATCCTGAGGTGCCAGAGTTGTGGTTGCTGGATTTTTAGTTGGAATGTTGAGTTCTAACATTTTTTTTGTTTTTGTTAGGTGTGTTTAAAATCTTAGTTTTGTTTACAGTTACAGCATTTTTAATGTAATGACGATGGTCTTGTTACATTTTCTAAATGGGGTTTTTTCTATGAGTATCTATTTGTGTCTGTTTTGCTTTTTATTCTGTATTTAATTCTCCTAAATGTTGTTTAGTGGTCAGTTTTATCTGAATCCTAAAGTTTAAGTTGTGCTTTAGGTTTTCCTTGCTTGCTCGACTGTTGTAAATTGTAATGGTTTGTCCTTTTCCTTTTTTCCTATTACAATAAATTTGTTCAATTATGTGTAACGCAGCTTCTAGAAAGAAAAAAAATGAAACAAAAATAAGTATTTGAATAGATAGGGCTTAGCAACACTTTTTATTTTTTTACAGGAGAAGCAAAAAACTTTAAAAAATCAATAACAACAAGGAGTATTTGGCGTTTGAATTTCTTTAATAAAGTCGCCATTTTTGATCGCAGTGATCTTTGTAGTTTAATAAAACGAACAAAAATCAATCAAACACTTTAATTCGAAATTTTTTGTGGTTACGTCCTTTTGCATTTTAGGTGACGATGTGACGTACAAATGTCAAGTTTTTTTTATGGAAATATATAAATTTAGAAGAGACAATTTGTGGATTGTTACTTTTGAAATAAAATAAATACAATTTTTTTTAAACAAGGGAGTGTTTTCAGTTCAGTTACTCTTGAATGACTTTTGGAATTAGGGAAAATTAATATTTTAATATAGATAAAAAAAAAATTGTCTTTAGCAAAAGATCCTTAAAGTTCAACCTAAAGACCAACCCAAATCAGCGCGGCAAGTGTAATTTTTTTTTTAGCAAAAATGTTCAACGCTGAAATGACATACATAATTAAATAAGTCCGTCAACCCCATAAACAAGACACAAAGAATGCAGATAAAACCGCCAGATTGACTATAAAACAGCTAAATTGCTATTACTTTTTAACAATAGCAGCCCACTTCACTACTTAACGCTCTGTCAAAATCTGATTTTTCTATTGCAAAGCGATGACGCCACTTAGGTTTACTTCATACTTTTTTATTTTTTGTACACTGCGTTGCCATTTGTTGCCCGATTATAACATATTTGATAACGATATCATCGCTAGTCTATTGCATAAATTTTTCATTTGGTGACATTTTAATTCAACATCAATTTCTAAGCGTCAGCTATGCCACCTTGGATCCTTTCATCCTAATGTCCACATTTTTGCTCGTGGCAAGAAAGCCCTTTTAAAACGTTGAACGTCTAGCTTTTAAAATACTCGCTTTAATGCCACGCCCCACGATAAGGCCTATTTTTCCTTTACATAAACACAGATTATATAAAGGAAAAATTATTAAAAATCATAGTAAATTTCTACATAAGTATGGACTTTATTTAAAATGTTTAAACTGTTTCATATCAAGGATCTTACATTGATTTTTTTCTGTGTGTATACTAAGGCTTTATTTTTGTATTCATTAACTTTTTAATTCGTCATCGAATTCTGGTCGCCACTTATGACATCTCGGATCCTTCCCTCCAAATGTCCAATTTTTTTTACGTGATAAGAAAGCCTAACTAAAACTTTGTACTTTTAGGACACGCCTCAAATTGGGCCCCTTTTTTTCCTTTCACAAACATGTTTCATTAATCCAGAACCCAATACAAACAAAAAAATTTGCATCATGCACTCCCTAGAATGAAAGGAATGTCACTAAGCAATCAAAAAATTTTTTCCGATCACGTCCTGAAATTTTTTAAACTCAATCGGCGCTCTCAGTTTTGGGGTATTCTTTTGTAAATGGGGAAAAAATTTCATGAAAATCCCCTGGTGATTTTTTTTTTTTAGGAAAAAGCACTTTTTTCGCTAGGGATTTTTGGGGATAATATATAATTATATACGCCATTTGTGCAACGGTAAGACCGTTTTGGTCAAGACGTGGGTACAAATTAAATTCTTTTTTGGTCCGAAGTTTTTTGCCATACCAAGCCACGGTGGTTCTACGCTTGTTTCTTTAATAAATATAATCAAAACCAAAATTAGCAACATACTGTAGTACGAATTATTAAAAGCTCTGATTGGAATTAATACGCACTTTGAAAATAATAAAGTTTGCTGTGACAAATTCTCAAATGCAAATTTTTTTTTTAAGACAAACAAAATGTATATCAAAATTGCATTTGCTGATGAACCAGAAGTTTTTTAAATAATAAACTTTGATGCACAATTATTTTGCATGTGCGTCTTTTTAAGTTACTCTTTTTTTATGCAGTGGTATGTAGATAAAATTTAGAACTGAATGTACAAATAAAATAAGTTTTAATAATATTACAAAAATGAATTTAATTAAAGAAATAAATTTATGCATTTTTTTTCCTTTCACATAATATTATTTTTATTTTTATGATCTATAAGGATTTTTGGGGATAAGAAAATAGTTATTTTAGGGATTTTTGGGGATGATAAATCGTAAATTGGGGATAAGGTATGAAATAAAACTGGGAACCCTGAACTCAAAAATATCCCATTAATGGAGCAAATAAAAACACATTAAAAATATTTATTATAAACCATAACATGTTCGGTGGCACCATAATATGGTTATGGCTTCTTGATTTATTTATTTATTTAATTAATGGACATTATCCTTACTGACTAATAACAATATTGACTTAAATTAATGAATAACATTATAAATTTTAAAATATAGTAACCAGAGAAAGCCAAAAAGTTATATTTTTAATACTTCTAACCTATTCATACTCCACCGAGCACGAGTACAGACAGGTATGAATACCAATAAGTACGAACATAAATAAGTTTGTATAGCAACCGGTATGAGTATGAACAAACAGGCATGCGTATGGATATTAGTATGAATGCGTATGAGTATAGGCATGTATCGATGAGTATCGACAAGTAACTTCAACAACTCGTATGGTTATTGTAAAGCAAGCAGTGTAGCCAGGACATAAACATTTTTGATGCAGAAAAGATATTTATATTTTAAGTATTTTCCAAAACCAGAAAAACAAATATAGCACTAAATAAGAATAAATTAATTTATGAAAAAGCTAAATTAAAACATAAATATTTTCTAATATTATATAATAAAATATCTTTTCTACGAAAGGGGTCTTTTATAAAAAAAATTTAAAAACAAAAGGCTATCAACTATTTTGGAATCTATTTTGTTTCTTTTTTCATGTTTCTAGCTAAAGAGAAAACTCATTTTGTTGCTGCGCTGCAGAAATTCACATGATTCTTGATTTTTATAAAGATAACCGTGAGTATCTTGTAAAGTTGTTTTTCCACCATAGCGTGATGTTGTAGTCTTCTGTAAGGCTAACATTTTCGTTGGCATACTGATCGACTTCAGCCTTTAAATTTTAAACGTCTTAAAAATGCAACTGCCAACAGATAAACATCTCAAAGTCATACTATGTATGAATGAATTTACCTGTGATATCTCATTTCTTAATTCCGAATATTAGATTTATATTTTTTTTTTTGGTATTCGTCAACTTTTTGTGTTTTTAGTAAGAACGATTCAAATAAAACATTTTGTCATTTTTTTGGATTTTCTTAAAAATAATTTTTTCTATTTATATAAGAACGAAGATCTTTATTTTCCGAAGATTTTTTTAAAGTCAGAAATAACAAAAAAAATTCTGGCAACACTAATGAAAAAAAATTAATAAATAAAAAATGTTTGAAGTCAATGATATACCTATGGGTGTATGTGGTTATGTGCGAGTATCAAATACAATAAGTATGATAACATACATGAATGAAATGAAATGCGCAGGGATATACACAAGTATGAGAATAAATAGATACGAGTACGCACAGGTATTGAAAATTTTCGATATGTGCTAGAGTACTTTAATTTTTTTATACCCATTGTCTTTCTCTGATAGTAACCAACTTTACAGAGTATACGAACGTAAAAAATTACGAGTTCAGAAAAACAATAATTTTATGCTTTATGGAATTTAAACATAAAGAAAAATCAACAAATTGTGACAAAGAATTAAATTGTCTACATAACCTTGAAAAAGTATCAGCAATAGCGTAATTTACTCTATAAAATTTAACAAAAAGCAGATTACAATGACGAGTAGTGCGACCCGGTATATTAAATTTAACAGAATTTAACAGAAAATCACAAGAAACATTACCATTAATTAGATTAACCATAAAAGATACTTTTAGCATTGTACGACGACTTTTGAGCGATGGTAGTTCTATTAATGCCAGTCTACTAGCATAGGAAGGAAAGTTTGTCGAGTAACTCCAATGAAGATCACGTAAACAGAATAATAAAAATTGTTTTTGGACAGATTCAATACGAGAATTATGAATGTTGTAATATGGATCCCAAATGATTGACCCATATTCTAAGAACGGTCTAACGAGTGACACGTACAGTTGCTTCGTTATGTAGGGATCAGTGAATTCTTTAGCCCAGCGCTTAATAAAGCCAAGAACACCACAAGCTTTATTTAAGTTAATGTAATATGAGAAACAAAGTTTAATTTAGGATCCAGTAAGACTCCAAGATCAAGGAACGAATCAACCAACTCCATTTGATGACCACCCAAAGCATAATTAACATCAATACAGGTATTTCCTTAAAAAACGCATACATTTACATTTCATTAGATTTAGCTCCATCATATTATGATTACACCATAAAAAGAAGTTATTAAGATCCGCTTGAAGATAAAAATGATCAGCAAAGCAATTAAAAACATCAATATATTGGCGAAGTTAATAACGTTGGGCAGATCATTACTAAAGGACTAATTTAACCATAATATGGTAGCCAGCGAAAAAATATGGTTAGATTAACCATAATATGTTTAAGAATGTTCGTTAAAAATAGTTTTGTAGGAGGCGACCTTAATAAAAAATGTTTTTTTCTCTAGATGTAGATAGATACGCTATTCTTATCGGTAACTGTACATTTAATAGGAACAATTGTTCCCGGGAAATTTTTTTCGAGAATTTTCGGTAATTTCAAATTAAATTTTTTGAATTTTTAAGCATCGCTAAAATCAAAAACGATCAATAAAAATATATTCTTTACTAAAAACTACCTACAAATCGAACTATTTTTCCTAAAATCAATAAATCAACGATCTTTTGCTGATGATCACTAACATCAGAACCATCTACAAATTCTAAAAAAATAAATGTAAAGAAAATACAAAAGCCTGAAAAAATCTTAAAAAAATTATTTGACATCTATGAAGTCACGGGTAACCGGCCAACAAATGTATAATCTTTGTATGATGCGCTTCCCAGCGGGAAAAGGTAATCAACAGGAATGGAGAAAGTAATACATATCTTGTTTAATATTTGATTCCAGAATTCATTATTCTTAACACAGACCATGTCCTAGGATTGTAATAAATAATTTTAATGTATCCGGCGAAAATATTAAATAATTCATCCTTGATAATTAAAATTAGTAGACGAGATAAAAACAGCAAAAAAGAACGGACTTTTATTAAAAAAATATGTAATAGAAAAACACGAATAATACTCACGAACGGAAACAATTCATTCCATGTTCTGCAAATGTGGGAATATACGTGGTAATCAATCCATGATTATTTTGTCTGATAAAATCACCTTCTCGATTCCAATGAATGCATAATTATTCTTTCAAAAATAAAACATTATTCTTTTTTATTATTTATGTAATCAATTCCTCATTTTCCCAATGGGTTCTTACTATAAAACCAACGTCTGTAGAGAGCGAGAGCACATTTGCGAGAGCAGGCAATATACATATCAACAAGGATTGGAAATAGAATCTCTAATGAGCTTTTAAATGCTTTAATAATACTGAAAATTGTTTTATTAAAAAAAAAATTAATTTTACCAAGTTGCTATTAATAATAACTACTAAATATTAATAAGTTTTAATAATTCGTGATCTCCAAAAAATATAAATAAATATATACATACATATATAATATGCATGTACATTAGGGCGGGTCGATTTAAAAAAAAAAATCGTATAGCAAAAACGTAATCTACATAAAATTCTAAGAAAATTCTCCGAAGAAATCATGGGTCTAAAATAAAATCCTAATCGGCGCCTCTCGACTTGAAAATTTATATGCCGGCTTTTGGCAAAAAAAAAAAATATTTTTTTTGAAAAAAATAGCTTTTTCCAAAAAGAAATCGAATTTTCTGAATAAAATGGTTTAGTAAGGTAGTTCTTTTGCACTTTATATTTTTCTACACCGAAAATTTTTTAATTTAAAAAAATATTCACGCAAGTAAAAAAGTTTGTTTATAATTTTGTATTTAATAATTTTCTAAGGAACATAGATAAAAACATTTTCTTTCATAATTTAATAAAAATATTGAAAATGCAATAAAAAAATATTGCACTCAAAAAATTGTTTTCAGTATTTATAAAACAACGTTTTTTTGTTAACTTATGTGTCCCGACGTGTCACAGAAAAGAATAGAGATGATATTCTGGCAGTAACTATAAAAAGTCGTGTCAAAGTACCTAGAATGGAGAGTAAAAAAACTTATAAAAAAATTAACATGTAACCAATAAGTGAAGTTTTCTTAGTTTTATATAATTGCAAAAACATTACTGAACTATTGTTTAAGTGAGAACACTTTTTTTTTTTGTTTTTATTTGCATTATAAAATAAAAATTTTTTATCGAAACAAGAAAAAGTAATTTTATAAATACTGAAAACAATTTTTTGTGTGTAATATTTTTTTTTGTTGTATTTTCAATATTTTTTTATTAAATTATGAAAGAAAATTTTTTATCTAGGTTCCTTATAAAAATATCAAATACTAGAATTTAACCCGCTACTTCGTAAGCGTCTCCTTTTTCTTCGTGGACATATCTGTATGCTTTATGTTCTAGGTTTTAATTTGTTTAAATTCCGGATATTCAAAAAGTACCAGTTAAGCTAGAAAAAAGTACCAAAAACTTTCCTCTTATAGATTCTTATTCACTCAGGACATTGCATCTTGCAATTTATGTTTCTAGGTCCAATACTTACGGAAATTCAAAAAGCACCAGTTAAAGAACAAAAAAGTACCAAAAAGTTCCCTCATGGATTCGTATCCACTCAGGACATTGCACTAACGATAATCAAAAAAATACCACTTGTAGAACCAAAAACCTGAAGAAAGATATTAAGTTTCCCGTATTTCCCATTTTGGTTCTATTTCCCCCCATTAAAGTATCAAAAATTGTAGTATTGTAGTGGGGGCCTTTAATTTAGTACGAATATCGCAATGAATGGAGAAAAATGTTTTTAAAAAGAGTACCAAAAATAGTTACGATTTTAGCCCTTTAAACGTTCGAATTTCGAAAAAGACCAAATTCATACTCGTAATTTTTTTAATAAGTTTCGAATGTGGTATAAACTTTACTTCTAAGTTTATTGGTTCAAAAGATATATGGGGTGACAAAAAAGTACCAAAATTCAGGGTTTACCCTTTTTTCAGTAAAAGAGCCGAATTTCAAAAAAAGTACCAGACACCTGTGCGCTTATTTTTCTAAAGAACAACGATAAGTATTACAGTTTTTTTGTATCTCTTTTAGTTTTAGAGATATAAGGTTATCGAATTTACCTATTTTTACCCTTTTTTACCCCCTAAACACTGTAATTTCCAAAAATCCAGTCTTAGTGGACCGATTTGGGGAGAGACCCACCTCCGGTCCAAATTTCAAGCTTTTAGCCTCAGGCGTCAGTAATGTTACCATTTTATATATATAGATAGAATATACAAACTTTTGTACTTGGGTGAATATTTTTTTAATGTAAAAAATTTTTAAGTGTAGAAAAAATATAAAGTGCTATTCGATTTCTTTTTTGGAAAAAGCTATTTTAATTTTTTTTTTTTTTTTTTTTTGGCAAAGGCGGGCATATCAATTTTCAAGTCGAGAGGCGCGGATTAGGATTTTATTTTAAACCCAAGGTTTCTTCGCAGAATTCTCTTAGAATTTTATATAGATTACGTTTTTGCTATACGATTTTTAATTTTTGTTCATCCATACAAATCGACCCGGCCTAATGTACATATATATGAATGTAACAATTTATTTGGGTTTCAGTGGAATTGATGTAGCTAATTTTTTTTAGATAGTTGTATAGGTGTATATTCTTTTAAAAAAGTATAAACTTTTGTCTTGAACTCATTTAATGAAATCATTGTTTTATTCAAAAAATCCCGGGATTTCCGGGAATAAATTTGTTTTTGTTTCGTTTCCCGGGAAATAAGAAACCCTAGTATTGAAAGAAGGGCAGGAACCAAGGTTTCCAAATTGGGCACAAAAGCATCTTGGTTATCAATACACAACATCCGACAAAATGTGGGCGTGATTGTTGGGATGTTGGTGTGGCACAAAAAAGATTTACTGATATCTAAACAATGCTGTATATACATTTATATATAGCTTTCTGTTCTTATCGCACCATGGGTAATGTAAAGATGTAATGAAAACTCTAAGTATTTTTATTAATATTTAATTTACTTGATCTTTTATTATTTGATTTATGAACAGCCGCTTGTGCGACTGTTCTTCTCTTGCTTGTGTTTTACAATTTCTTATATTATTTAATTTAATTACTATTTGCGGGACAGCCGCTTGTGCGACTGTCCGCTTTGATAGAACAATTCTTATTATTAATTATTATTTATTCTTAATAACTAACAACTTATTTTTACTTATAAAATAATGCTTACACAGCATAATTTATTATTAAATCAGTGAGAATATGCATCGTTGCAAATTCTCACTGATGGGTTTGATGTGTGTGGACATTTTTGCTTACACAAAGTGTGAAGCTCGTGTTACATACAGAAGGTATGGTAACGACGACTTGTCAAACACACTACACCTCCCTTTTTCGGAAAAGAATAATCAATACTAGTTTGATTATTCTTTTATATAACATAACGTTGAAAATACAAATTAAATTATTTCCCTCACTCTCCCTTTTAAAAGAAAAAAAAAATTTTGTTATAAAAAAAAATTTTTTTTTTTCAAATAGGCGGAACCAAATTAGAACATTATAGTTAAAAGAAAAATTAATCTTGGCTCGCCGTTCAATATTTAAGGGGATGAGTAGGAGTGGGGATTACGTACAATTATTAAAATTAAAAAGTCATTTTTTTTTTTTCTGATAATTGTGATTCATTAAAAGTTATAAGTGTTATACATGTAAAAAAAAAAAAATACTAATTCACTAATTCTAATTCAAAGTTAGAAGGGTTATAAATGTAAAAAAAATAAAAAAAATTTAAGTATTCTTAGTAAGAAATTATATTATTTTGAGTCCTGTATATAGGAATTATAATTGTTTCTTATATGCGCGTGACATTGGATCTTTATGAAAATAGTTTTAATCGTGAGTACATTAAAAAAAAAATATATATATATATATAGCCGATTTATTACCCTTACCTTTGAGGGTTTCATTATTAGGTCCTAGGAAAAATTGACTTTCATCTAGTGAAAAGTCACAATGTTGTCAGATTATAATTATCAGCTATTTTTTCAAGCTTTAGAAAGTGGTGACCTAAGTCTACATTTCTATTAATAATTAGATCTGTCAACCTAAAATCGGAAAGAACTTGCTTTCCTTTGAGTATATTTACTTTATCTTGAGTAAAATACTTTCGCGGCGTTTTACGGTACTCTAACTATGCGCATCAATTATAATTACTACTCAAAAAAATAAAAAAAATTTTTAAAATTATGAATTGGGGAAAAAGGAATTCAAAATATATTTGAATTAAAAATATAAAATTATTTTCAATAATTTTTTTTTAAAAAAAAAATTATACAAATATGAATAAAAAATTATGTTCCTACTCGTTCTAATGAACGCTAAAAATTTAAAGCATTAAAAAAAAAATTAAAATAAACGAATTCTAATTCGATCCTAGATTATGAATAAAGAATATTATGTTTCCTACTCGTTCTAATGAACGTTAAAAAAAAAATTTAAAGTATTAAAAATTAAAAAAAATTAATATAAACGAATTCGAATTCGATCCTCATGAGGTCATTTATATAAAAAATTTAAAAATATGATAAAAAAAAAATATATGTAGAATTATGTTCTAAAATATAAAAGTATATTTGGAATAAAAAACATAAAAAAAATATATAAAAATTGTCAAATCATGGTATGTCAAATCAGGGTATGTCAAATCAGAGAAAGAGAAAAAAATTATTTTTAGAACTACACGTCTCCTAAACTAATTAATCAATAAATTATAGAGATAGTTTTTTTTTTTCAATATTAAAAAAATATAAAATTAAATATTAGAGAAAATAAAAATTATTATAATTATTTAATCCTCTTTTTTTTTTTGTTATACCACTGCAGGGACACGTATGTATACAGCGGTGCTTTAGTTTTTAGTAGCAGTGTTATTTAATTATTGATTTTTATTTTATTATACCATTTTTAATGGTTATTTAATAATGATTATTAATTTTTCTTGTTAGGGTTAGTTGTTAAAATAAAAATTAAAAGTTGTATATATAAAAAAATAATTTTAAAAATATTTCATTTATTTAATTTAAATCACTTTTTATTTATATATTTTCTTTGCTTTTTTAAAAAAAAATTATTATATAAATTTTTCGCATCATTTTTTTTTAACTTAAAAACCTCATTTAAAATATTTAATTAGTTTTGATTAATTTTAAACTTTAATTAAAACATTAAGTTACTTTACGTTAATTTTATTTTTTTGTTTGTATAAAAATTAACATTAAAAAAATTTTTTTTTTGTTTTTATTTACTTTACACAAGAGTTTTGTTGTTTAAAATAATTGTTTTTGCTCTATCAAATATGATTTTTGTAGAAAAATTAAAACTTTTAATTATAAAGAAAAATTAAATAAAATAGATTAAATAAAGAATTTTGGATCTAATTATGCTGTTGTGAAGTGTTATTAAAAAAATTTTTTTTAAATCCTTTTATTTAGTTATTTTTTTTTTTTGTAAATCCTTTTTATATTTTTAATATGAAATATATAACGATGTTTATCAGGTGTTGTGAGGTTAAAAATTTTCATTAATTTTTTATTTAACTACTTTATTTTTAATTTTAGAAGTTAGATATATGCTTTTATTTTACTTAGAACTTTCAACATTTTTGTATTTTATATTTTTTTTAATTATTTCTTTTTGTTTATAATGTGTAATGATTCATATAGTAGCAATATTACATATATAGATTAATACATAATATGTATATAAACTATTTTTGTTTTCTCATTAACAGAATTATTAATGTTTAACTTTATGTTCCATTCCACCACTTTTTTTTTTTTATTCCCTCGTTGGCTGGTCCTTGGCCGACCAGACTGGCAGGATCGCCATGTAAAGATGTAAAGGAAAACTCAATGTATTTTTATTAATATTTAATTTACTTGATCTTTTATTATTTGATTTATGAACAGCCGCTTGTGCGACTGTTCTTCTCTTGCTTGTGTTTTACAATTTCTTATATTATTTAATTTAATTACTATTTGCGGGACAGCCGCTTGTGCGACTGTCCGCTTTGATAGAACAATTCTTATTATTAATTATTATTTATTCTTAATAACTAACAACTTATTTTTACTTATAAAATAATGCTTACACAGCATAATTTATTATTAAATCAGTGAGAATATGCATCGTTGCAAATTCTCACTGATGGGTTTGATGTGTGTGGACATTTTTGCTTACACAAAGTGTGAAGCTCGTGTTACATACAGAAGGTATGGTAACGACGACTTGTCAAACACACTACAGTAAGGATGTATAAGATTAGGCATAGCCGAATTTAACACCTTTGCTTGTTTTAATAATTTTTATTTGTGTATGAAAGTGAATTAAAATAGAAGAAACTAAATCATCTTATACATAATGACCAAAAAAATTGTTTTTTTTTCATATTCATGAATTAAACAGAAAAATAAAAAATTTTAAAATGTCTTATTCATGAGAAATATCAAAAATTTGTTTTTTTTCCAGTGTTCGCACGCGAAAAATTCGGAATTCTGGCTATTAATCTAGTTCTCTTAGGGCCTGTTTGTCGATAACAAATGAAGACTTCGTTCGCTTAAATTACATTTAAGACAACAACAAATTTGTATAATATTGTTTTTTATCAAATATGAAAATTGGGACTTTAGCACGTCATACAGAAATCTTATTAAAAGTAAATTTTGTATTCCCAAAAAATAACTTTGATATTTTTGTTTTACATGTAAGTTATGCGAACAAAGTATTCATTCGTTATCGACGAACAGGCCCACACACTTATTTTTATTTCTTTTGTTTTAGTGTTTGACGTTAGTGTAGAAGGTTCTCGTATTTCGTATTTTTTATTGCGATGAACTTAATTTGGAAAATTTTTATATAAAATTCGTTTTGAAAACCTGAAATAAAAACATGATTTTTTTTTTGATTAAGATTCTAATTGACTTAAACCAGAAATATTCTTAACAATCTTTCAGATTTATTTCTTTTACTAGGAATTCTTCCAAAACATCTGTATATTTTTAATACAATTGTACTTTTTACTACCGAAATGCATTATGTACACAAACAAAAACTTAATCTTTTGGAAAACATTTCATTTCTTCTGATGATGTTTTAAAATATACTTATTTTATTATTTCCTTTAAATGCACTCAAAATGAAATCAGCACACGAAATCTTAAAATAGAAATTGTAACATAAATTCGTAGAAAAATACTAAGACAAAATGTACTCGATGCTCGCAAGTATTTCTTTTTTTATGGTTAAACCTACAGAGAGGAAAAAGAAACTCCTAGAATAAGATTTTTATAATGGCATTTTCTGTGCTAAACAATAAAGAGAAAAGAATAAAAAAATAAATCATTTTATTCCATATCAATTTGATGACTGATGACAGTTTTATTTTTGTTTGGCGAGAAAACACTAAAACAAGAGAGAAAATCTCACATAAACTCAAAAATCACAACAGAAGTAAGCAGTTTGTAAAAAAATGCCGTTTCGTTTTATAGAAGACAGATCATGGAAAATAAATAGTTGAAGAAAAATGTATTAAAACAATAATTAGTATTGTGGTTATTTTGTTGAACTATTTATGGTTATAAATCCAAATTTTTAATATTTTAATTAGGCTTAAGTTCATTAAATTTAATTTTCATTAAATTATTTTTATGAAGAAAGGAATTTTACAACATGAAAATTAATTAAAATTGCTATTGATAATCTTTCATTCTTAACCGTGGCCGGGGCTCGAACCGCGGCCGGCAGGTAACCATGACATGTTTCGATCGCAACCACTCGATCACCTCAGATTTAACACTCGCAGCCATCGACGACAGCTGACGTCAATAGTCAAACATCAATCCTTAAACCAAATTGTATTTTAACCTTTAGTAGATCGAAGTTTGCTTTTTGAATTATTATCCATTTTAATTGATTATACATGTTTTTTTTCTTACTTCTGTTTTTTCGTACTTTCGTCAAGAATTTTTCTTGAAGTCCAAAGTACATTTTTTGTTTTTTTCATTTTTGTCTTTCTTTTTCTTGTTGACCTTTTTCAGCACAACTTGAAGGACAAATGAACACATATAGTTCGTGCCTTAGCTTTTAACAATAATTAGTATTGTGGTTATTTTGTTGAACTAATGTATTAAAACAAGTTAGAAATTATAGTCGGTCAAGCCCGATCATAAAATACCCTACACCTCAGTTTTTAGAAAAAAATTCGAAAGTGTACCCTTTTTGCAACCCATGGGCAATCATGATTTATGTAAAAATTCCTTGTGCCGAATATTATCTAGACATCAACATCCATATGAGATTTTCTAGCCTTTATGTGATTTTAGGATGAGACTTTATATGGGACCTATTGTTAATTTGAACCCACCAGCACAACATTTTGTGATGTTTGCAATTTACGAATATGAATCGTTTAACAACAATGAAAGCGTAAAAATACCTAAAACTTACTAAAAAAAAGTGGTGGTTCAGACGTGGTCACCACTTTTCGAGCATCAAGGGGTGATTTTGGTCTTCAAAATCGACTAACTGTGCAAAGAACTCGCAAGATTATAAAGAAATTTTAACAGACTGGAAACGTTACAAATATGGTCAGGTCTGTGCATGATTGCAATTTGCGAACTGGCAAAAATATAGCGAAAATACCGGAAGAACAGTTCGCTGCGATCCAGAGCGCTATGGTTTTATTATATCCGACTCTTTTCGGCTTGCAATTGAAGACTCTGAGCTGGGTGATATTTGACGATACTAAGGCCCCACAACACGAGCGATTTTTGCTTTATTTAATGGGAAGCATCCAAAACGCGTAGTTTAACGTTTTGGCGACATAAATTGGGCACCAACATCATGCGATTGGACGCTTTCAACTTTTATTTGTCAAAGACCGTGTCTACGCGGATAATTCCCTAACGTTGGAGCATTTCAAAACCAAAATTTCTAAGTTATCGACGAGATACCAACCGATGTGTGGGAAAAAGTTGTCGAAAACTACCCCATAATGATCGACTGCAGCAACCACTTTAGAGGCGGTCATTTAAATGACAATCTATTTTTTACGTAATCGCAAGCTTTAAGCATTATCTGATTTCATCGAAATCAATTTATATGTATGTGTTGTATGTAACTTTACAGAGAAAAATTAATAAAAAATGTAATAAAGTGAAGTTGAAAATTTTGCGCTAATCTTCTCCACACCAACAAATTTATAACGATTCGGCAATAAAAAAACTTTGATTTTTACTTTAAGTATCCTTGACATATTATTTTCCACTATTTATTTATTTTTTTTCTTTTTTATTTTTTCTGTTTTGGGTATTTTAATAAAAATACCAGAAGTTATAAAAAACGTACTGAATGTTTTTACAACTTCACGATAGTTACGTGTCAAAATGGCACTTTGTTTTCAAATTGAATATTCTATTTTACAACTGACATTTGCACAAAACTAGAATTTTTCTTATTTAATGTGTGAAAGAGAGGCAAATGACAAAAAAAAAATATGTTACAGGAAACGGAAACAAAAGTGTAGTTAGAATAAAAACATAACAACAAGCAACAACACTAAATCACAGCACAAGAAAAAAAAACAAACCATTAAATAAATACTTACATTTGTACTTACCCTGCAGATAAAGTAACTAGTTTTAAGCTGGAAATATACTGGTTGGTATTTACTTAAAACTACCCTGCAAATGAAGTAACTAGTATTTAGCTAAAAATATACTGGTTGGTATTTACTTTAAACTAGTTGCACTTTTGATATTTTTCATTAATCAAACTACCGTATTTAAAGTTGGGTTGTCAGAAGAGCCCAATTAGTTTATTTTTATACATTTTTATAACAGCTTATTTATTTAGAGTATAAGGACTAAATAAAAGCAAAATTAATTTGACAATTCCCCCCTTTGTAGTATTATTGTTGTTTTAACGAGAAACGGCGGCACATATAAAGCAGCGCAGCCGAAGTTTTATCATTTTTCTTATTTTTCGACGCCTTACAACTAGTAATAAACTAGTCCAAGCCCTTACTAGTAAAGATTTCAGCTGCAGGGTACATTAAACCTTGTAGTTCATGAAACGATTAGTTAACTGGGGTTAAAACTGTTCTCCCTTCTGATGTGCCTGGCGTTTTTTTTTTCTCTGACCCACTAACTTCTGGTTAATATTTCTGTACAAAAAATGAGTCCTGTTGGTACCCGTCGAGTAAACATTAAAAAAAAAAGTTTGGAAAATTGTAAAATAATATTTTACAATCTTTTCTTTAAATTTCAAAGGAAATATTTTATTAATTGACCATTTTAAAGATAATTTAGACTTAAATAAAGTATTGAGTTCAATTAGTAGAATTAAAAACTTTTACGATTTATTACTATTAAGTTATTGAAGCTATGAAACAAAAAAAAGTGAAAAATTGTTAAAAATTGAAGATAAGTGCACCCTGTTTAAATACAACCAAAATTGATTTCAAATAAAAAAAATTTGTGATGTTAATTAATAAATTAATTAAATTTTTACCAGTAAACAAATTAATAGTATCAATTAAAAATTTCTTAATTAAAATGGGTTTTGTTTTTGATTGATGCTGAAAAGCTATTTTAAATGTGATGGTAATTTGAAACTTGTTTATATTTCAACCATCATATGATTGATATATGCAATTAGCAAGTTATACATTTTTCGGCTGGGTCTTTCTTGATTCTTCTGTAAATGCAAAAGTCCCTACAAACGAAAAACAATATTTTAATAGACACATTATTTAATCAAAACCTTATAACCGAATCGGAGAAAAATAGAATGATTAATAGAATAGCCACTTCACCACGTATTTATGGACTCCCAAAAATCAATAAGGCTGAAATGCCTTTGCGACCAATTTGTTCGTCGATAAATTCACCATCGTATGGACTATGTAAATACATAATTAATATTCTGAAGAATTTGACTACTGACTCACAATATAATGTTAAAGACGCTAAGGAATTCAAATCTAAAATAAACAATACGTCCATAGAAAACGATGAAATTCTCATATCTTTTCACGTTATTTCGCTGTTTCCCAGCATACCGGTTAACTTAGATTTAAGGACGATTTAAAGAAAATGGGATATACTGGAGAAACATACAACAATACATAAAGATTTACTTATTCAAATACTTAGATTTTGTATAAAGGACACCAGATATTTTAAATTTGAAGAAAAATTTTATGAACAATTAAAAGGAATGCCAATGGGATCTCCGGCATCACCTGTGATTGCAGACAGAGCTATGGAGGAGCTATTGGACACGGCTATGGAGCTAATGGAGGTAAAACCCAGATGTCTCACCAAATATGTTGATGATTTGTTTGGAATCATAACAAAGGACAAAGTTGATGAAACACTAAAAATCTTAAACTCATTTAACCGACAAATTCAATTTACCATGGAGAAAGAATGTGAAAGTAAACTACGTTACTTAGACTCAATAATATAAGACAAGGAAATCTGCTAAAACTGGATTGGTACCAGAAACCATCGTCGTCGGGTAGATTAATAAATTTCTATTCGAAACATCCAAAACGAATTATCATAAATACGGCAACCAATTTCATCAGCAGGGTTTTAGATATAAATGACATTCAGTTTCACAGAAAAAATTTATACAAAATCAAGGAAACTTTAAGAATGACTTCCCAAAAAAGACAATTGACGACTTGATAGAACGTGTAAGAAATAAATGTCCCATGGCTAATACTAGGGAATCAGAGGATAAAATCTTTAAATCAATCAGTTATATACCGAATTTTTCTGAAAGGTTGAAAAATTGTAATATATATAATAAGGAAAAGTTCCAGTTAGCTTTTAAATGTAACAATACTGTTCATAAATTATTCAGCAAAACAAAATCAAAATTGATAACTGAGGAAAAACCAAACCTAGTGTATAAAATCAATTGTAAGGGTGACAATACCAACATATCTCAGAAGGCATACGTAGGCACAACTAAAACGAAACTAAAAACCAGACTCTCATCACATAAGTCTGATTTAAAAGCAACTTACAAACCACTGGAGCAAAAAACAGCACTCGCGGCCCACTGTGCAATTACTGAACATACACCAAATTTCGATGATGTGAAAATATTAGTAGAGGCGAAGAATTATGCTAGGAGATTTACTTTAGAGATGCTACACATACTTGACTTGGACACAAATGAGAGATTAAACTACAAACTGGATACAGAAAACATCTCAGCTCACACATACAAACACACGATACACAAAAACAGAAAAAGACCAAAATAAAATGTAGAAAACATTAGTTGACAAAAGCTTACAGCTCAAGAAAGCGATTTGATGTTTACATATTTTGTTTTTGTTTATTTATTTTTAAATGTAATCATATTGTTTGTTTTTGAAATGTTTTGTGTAATTTCTAAAATAATTTTTGCAATATGTTTTTGTATTTTTATACAGAACCCCTGAAAGTTGACCGAAATGTTGGGAAATAAAATAAAATAGAATTTTTAAACAAAATATGCTTATATTTTTTATATTCAACATTTTTTATTTTTCGAATTTATTCTATGAGCTAAATTTCAGTTATGTATTTTATAAAGCTTTTTTGTAATAGTTCTATTCCTTAAATTTTTAGGAATGACTTTTATACACTACCAGACTATTATATTGTATTTTCTTGTTACATTTTACCTTAACTCATAGAATAAATTCGAAAAATAAAAAATGTTGAATATAATATAAAGTAACCTACGAAAGGAGATAATTCCCAGTTTCTATTTCTTATATTTTTTATTTAAAAATTTGTTTTAACTCATGACCTAATGCCGAACAAAATTAACAAACAACAAAATTAAAGGTCAACAATTTACAATTTTAAACAAAAATAAAAATTATTTTCAATTAAAGAATTTTATGATATTAATTAAAAAAATTAATTAAGTTTGCACCAGCAAACAAATTAAAAGTTTCAATTAATTAATATTTCTGCAATAATGTTTTTTATACAAGTAAACGTACTTTTAAAGCGACTTGTAAAGTCTTAACAACAAATTTTCACTTTTCTTTAATCAGATACAAAGATGTCAAGTGGAACGCAAAAATCGCTCTATTTGGCTTACGTTTTTTTTTTAGATGTTTTTAAACAAATTGTAGCAAAAATAAGCAAAATTTGTAATTCGAAATTTTGCATTGATTTCACTAAAAACTATTTAAAAGCTTTTTAACTTTTGTCTAGATATTTAAAGGCAAACATATATGTATATTTTTTAGTATAAAGAATTTTTACCAATATCAAATTTTTAAATATTTCTTTTTGAAAATGGTTTATGTATATCGAAGTTTTTTGATATTTAAATTATTAATTAATTAATATTCATTTAATTATTTTTGGTGAAAAATGGAATTTACAACAAGAAATGAATTAAAATTTTTTTAATTCTTGACTGAACTCGGGACGAATTTACATGTTTCGGGAAGAGCCACATTCTAATCATCAGGCTTATTTGCCGTTCTACCGTTTGCGCCGCTGCAGCACCAGCCGGTCTTTAGGCAAACATCAATCTTTAACGCACGATGTTAATTGTAAATAAAACAAAAAATTTTCAGGGAAATATCGGATAAATGCTCGCCACGGCTTCGGTTGCATACCTTTATTTGATGGACCATATTTTCAAAAACTCTGAGACAAAATATCGGGTGATTTTTTAGCTATTATCTTTTTGGCAACACTGGTTTAAACAGCTGACGCACGTTTCGTGTTTTGTTTCACTGTCAAACATCTTCAGTTTGGTAATTTAACCATGAATCGTCTTACAAACGAACAACGCTTGCAAATTATTGAATTTTATTATCAAAATGCGTGCTCTGTAAAGAAAGTTCATCGCGCGCTTCTTCCATTTTATGGTCAGTTTAATCGACCCACTGAAGCGGCTATTCGGGCTGTTGTGACTAAATTTCGCACCAAATTTACATTGTTGGACATTAAACCACCAACACGCTTACTTAGAGTGCGAAATGAAGAAAGTATCGCAGCTGTATTGGCCAGTGTTAATGATGACCATCAATTATCGATTCGTCGCCATTCGCAGCAATTGGGCCTCTGTTACTAAACAACGTGGAAAATTTTGCGGAAGGATTTAGGTGTGAAGCCTTTCAAAATACAGCTGGTGCAAGAATTGAAGCCGAACGAACTACCGCAATGTAGAATTTTTGGTGAATGGGCTCTTGGAAAGTTGGCCGAAGATCCACTTTTTTATAGAAAAATTGTGTTCAGCGACAAAGCTCATTTTTGGCTCAATGGGTACGTTACTAAGCAGAATTGTTGATTTTGGAGTGAAGATCAATCAGCCAGCGCTACCGTGAGATGATATCCAACTTTTTTTTGCCCAAAGAGCTTGACTTGCATGACATGTGGTTTCAACAAGACGGTGCCACATGCCACACAGCACGCTTAACAATTATTTCACGTTCGGGACCGGTCAATTGGCCGCCTAGATCGTGCGATTTAACGCATTTAGACTATTTTTTGTGGGGCTATATTAAAGCTCATGTCTATACACACATGCCCGCTTCAATTGACGCATTGGAAGACAACATTGAAGCATTTATTCATGAGATACCGGCCGAAATGTTGGAAAGAGTATGCCAAAATTGGACTAAGCGGAGGGACCATTTGAGACGCAGTCACGGTCAACATATGCATGAAATAATCTTCAAACATTAAATTATATGGACCGTACTATCGATTCAAATAAAGATTTCATGTATTTTTCTGAATTTAATGGTTTTTTTTTAACTTTCCTATAGCTCTTAAAAAATCACCCATTATAAGCACAGTTGTTTTCACATTTCCTACAGTCCCTGTTTGTTGGAACTTGCGCACAATTCTCCCGATTGTGGAAACATTCGGTAGAATATGCTGACCAAAAAAATCACGAAGTGCACGAAATGCATTTTGATTTGAACGCCAATTGTGTACCTCTCTATGGTTAAATGTGTCAAACACTGAAACAAGGAAATTTAAAACTAAGTTGGGCATTAAGTTGCATTATGGTTGGGCCACCCTTTAATTTTAAACTTTTTCAAGAAAATATAATGTGACTGTGGAAATCTGACTGTACAGAGTGGCTGAGTATGTTGTCCATTTCCATATATGAAAGTCTTCTTTTATGCTGTTAGATGATAAAATAAACGAATTTAAATGATAAAACTCGTTTGGGTTTCTTATTTGTCCATTTGACCGTCCATCAATAGAGCAATTTTAATTTTTATAGTTATCCTATTTTTTTTTTTTGTCCTTTAATCGTTTCGTTTACAAAATCGATTTCCATCACACACCTAATAATGGTTATATTGCTTAAATCGAGAAGAATACTTCTATGGACATCCTTTTTTTTTTTTTTTTTTTTTACTATTTTTAAAACTGTTTTATTCTTTTGAAAATTATATTCAACATCATCATCACTTGCATTACTTCCTTAAACTCTCTTATACACGTGTATTGTAATTATAGTCAAATATTTTAACTCTTCTTTCAAACTCAAAGAATTTTATTTAATTATTAATGATTATTAGGCATATTTTAATCATTAATATACAAAAGACTTAAGTGTAATCATTGACGACCCATGAATTGTCCTTTAACGTCATTGTCAATGTTTCTTTAACACACGGCTTTTGTTCTCTATCGAAAGTAAACCGGCGCCAAATTATCCCTTTTTTATTATGCCTGAATGATTTTAATAAAACCTGACGTATGATTAATTTGTTTTGCTACAATATCCATCACTCATGCGGCTTGTGTTAAAAAAAGATTTTTTTTTTTTTTGACATTTTGTACGGTTTTTGTTTAATAGAGCTTATAATATTTTTTGTTTTCTAAGTAAATTGTTGGTTTATTATCATTAAACATGAAATAGATATTTGATATGAAAGGAAAATGACATGTAATTGAAGTAATTGAAGATGGTCATTCGAGCTCTTTGAAATCGTGCTGTTCAAATGAATAATAATTTTTCGCAATTGTGTCATAAAAAAAAGAACATATTGTTTTTAATTGAAGAATATTAAGGACATGCCTCGAATAAATTGTTATTTAAGAAAGTTGTTTAGTTGTCATAAAAACGATTTTTTTCGACATTTTAAAGTTATTTACAGCACCAAAACCATTTTTACACTTTATTTAATTTTTTTAAGAATAAATTGATTTTAGTAGAAAAAGTTTTATGAATAAGTGCTTACAGACTTACATCCCCCTCTCGATTAAGGCGCTTTTTAAGGGCTGGCAAGCGTATTTATTCAACAATTTTGAGTAAAAATAGGAACTACAGTAATTTTTAGGGTTCTTTTCATATTTTAAAGAAAAAAAAAAAATAAATTTTAGAGCGCAATTTTGTATGAAAAGGTGATCGATCACAGGTTAAAAATCTATTCTCAAAGTAAAGAACTAAATAAGTTTTTGGTATACATTTTATTAATATTTTTGTATAAAAAAATGATTTTTATTAGGAAATATTAGTCCAATTCACAAACTCTCTCGTATGCCTAGTCGTTCAAAAAAATACGATTTTTGTTTAAGCATTTGTGAATTGAAAAATTTATTGTATCGTCACTTTGTCGTATTGCTATATTGGCAAATCTTAGAAACAGTCCACCAACCAAAAACTTTTCTTTTAGTTTATTCACTTTTTTTTTAAGATATATGCCATTCGCAAGTACATATTAATGTCACTAAATACTATATATATATATATAAGTTGAAGCTATCTCTTTTGAGAGACAAAAAATATTTATATGTATATCAGTCAGAAAACGCGTGCTAATGTAGCGTTCAAGGCGAATTCATGTAAACGGTGGTGTCGATACTACAACAAGTAACAACACCAAAAACACAACAATGTATTTTTTTGTTGCTTTCGTATGTCAAAATCACAAGGAACTTTTGACATTTCTCTCTCTAATTAAGAAAAAAAAGTAGCACATCTGTGCTTTCAACGCCACCTGAAAACTGAATTCGCCTTGGTAGCGTTCGTTACGCAGGACTTGCCCATATGTATGCCAAAAATGTAAAATATCAGTTCAATGTGCATTGTCAATTCACTTTGAAAAACTATAAAAGAAGATTATCAAATTTTTTTTTCTTACTAAAACAGCAAATTATTAAATTTAAGTTGTAATTTTTTAATTAACTAATTTAAAGTAATTAACTCACTCTTGGTTTTTATATATGTTTCTTCTTCTTAAATAAAATTTGCTATTCACATTGGTTGATATCGTAAAATTTAACCAGGTATGGGAGTTTTAGTTTGCGATGAAATGGTAGTTAATATTAATTGATAAGAAATTTTAATTCAAATAGCTAAAAAAAAAATCAATTGAAATGAATTAAACATCCCAACAAAAAATTTTGTAATTTTGCGAAGCACTAATGCTACATTTAAAAAAATAAGCGCACAATTATGCGCTACGCAATAAGACATACAAAAATGCAATAAAGTACGAAGTGAAAGAACTCTCAACCGCTTTTATAAAAAAAAATAACATTTAAAGTGCCACGGCATTCCCTTACTACGAAGCAGGTTTGTAAGGGAGAATACTAAAAAATAACTGTATCAAAACATTCAGTGTGTAAAGCTGATCGTTACATCCAGCAATTTTTTTATGCGCTGAATAATGCACTTTATGTGTCAAAAATGTATTGCTTCAAAGTGGGAACTCGCCATATAAAATTCATGTCTTCCGTAAGCGCATTGGTAAGCGAAACTCTTACATTGCTCCCTTACAAACCTGCTTCGCTCGAAGCTCAATTTTTTATTGGGATATATCGCTCTTTTATTGCAAGTTAATCATATCTAAAAAAATCAAACATTTGAAGTTACTTAAGCAAAATTGCTCCTTCAAACCTTCTTTATGTGTAAAATAATAATCAGTATTATATCTCAAACTGAACCGAAGTTATAGCAAAATATATTTTATTAAATCCCTACGTGTCTAAGAATAAATTCCTTTTTTTCCCTACAATCAAAAAAAATTTTCCCTACGTTAAAAATTGATTGTGTTTAGCAAAAAGCAAACAAATAAATATTTTGTTAACATTTTGCTAAGATTATATTTAAAGCATTTATTAAAATTTATAATCTAAGCATTTATTAACAACAAGAAAAAAACCAAAATAAATATATTCAGCACTCATATAAAAATTCAATATTAAATTTTTCTTATTGGCAGAAACGCCACAACATATCCTTAAGTCGAAAGACAAAAGGAAAAAAAAATTCCTTTTAAAATGTATTTCCATAACCTTAAAAGTTTTCATTAAATATTTTTTAAAAATTTGAAATTGTATGCTTTAAAAAGTTTAAAAGAAGTGTTTTTTCTCTCAGTACAAATATGCAGAAATTTCTCTGATTTCAGTGCTTTACAAATTTTTAATTTGGAAAAATACCAAGAACGCCACATGCCTAGATAAGTTAATTGGGACATCCTGAACACAAAAAAAGGCTGTAATTTGTTTCTTCTAAGTACCGTTTTTTAGATAACGGTACTCTTGTGTTTTTCGGTGTATGGTCCCACTTAAACCCTTGTAGAGCCTAGGGAATGGTAAATCGATTTCGATTCCAATCGAAAATCGATTTTCTGGTAAAAATAATCGATTTTTTGAAATCGAATTTGCGTATGCGATTTTATACTGAAATCGATTATTGGGCTTTTAAAATCGATTTTTTTTATTGTTATCAAAATTTTGGCAACTTTTAATTTTAACCTTGATTAAATCCATAAATTATGGGCATGGCATGCACAATATAGCTGCAGATTTTTTTGTGCATGCATACGTGTGTAGGTGGTATGTTTATGCAGTTTTTCATGTAATAAGTTGTAGTTTTACGTATTTACTTATTAGTACCCTTGGTATACTTCCAACTTTAACATAGGGGCTCTTCTTCTTCAGAAATTAAAGTCACTGAACACCGAAAGTCCGATTCGTAAAAATCAACATATTATAGAAACACAACAGGTGAATTAAACCATGGCATTCCTGTGGAAATACGATAATATTCAAACAGAAAAGTGTATGATATTTAAGTCTTGTAATAAGCAGAGTGAAAAAACAAATAAAAATTACAAGAAAATATCTCTCCATCTTTCCGACATCAATGACATGCAAACGTTTGTTTTCTAAAACTAACTTAATAGTAATTTAGCAAAGAAACAGACGCCACTGATCAGGAACTATTGTCATAATCCTTTGAAAAAATATCCATACATTCTGACTTGCCATAGAAAACAATTCAGATCAAGTGATTTCGTTTTATGTGAAGCAAGAAACGAAATCACTTTCGATCGGAACTGATTTATGGGACTGTCCTGATTTACTACACAAGAACAAAATTTTAATATGTAAAATGTACATATATATAGCACTTGTTCCGCTTAAGCCCATCTCAAAACTTACACATTTTCACTTTTTGCAGGAAAATTATAAACAGTAGTCATGTCTACCCACTGTAAAAAACTTAGTTCAATTTCTCCAGTGTTTTGCCAAAAAAAATGCTGGTGATCCCCCTTTGTGGTATAAAGAATAAGTTTGCAAATTAAAAACAAATGAGTTTGAAATCGATTTTAAAATCGATTTTGAGATTCGATTAATCGATTTCAAAAACCGAAATAAAAAAAGTCGATCGAAAAATCGAAAATCGATTTTGGAATTCATTTACCATTCCCTAGTGGAGCCCAAGCGAAAAGTGTAATAAAAAAAATTCCAATATGACACCTAAATTATAGTCCAAACACAATGTACCGATAATTTATTGCGGTGCGATTTTTCATACGACTTTGAAGTAAAAACCCGCAGTGCGGAACGGCATAAAATTAAAATCTATTTTATTTTCATTGCGGACAAGGTATATTTACACAAGGTAGACTCCTTTGAGAGTGTAGACATGCTGCTCTATAAAAGGAACCAAGTTGTCAAAATTGTCTTCATATAAAACAAAAACAATTTAACGCACACATGTACAAATTTTGGCTCATATACACGCAATTTGATGTTTGGGTTCCAACTAGGGGTAAACAGCTGACAAACATATGGGCCAACGAGTTTACCTTGTGTAAATATACCTTGATTGCGGACTTTTTTTCTCTCTCAACAAGGCGAATTAAATTCGCTCTGTCTCTCAATTTTTGATACTAGTTCTCTTTCTGATGTTGCCATAGTTTTTGAATAATTGGCTATGTTCACAACATTATTGAAAACAAACAACATGATAAAAATGTATGCATAAATAAATTAATAAAAATTTAAACAAAAAATGACAACTATTTATTTTTCTCTCCCGCAACGAGAAATCGTACCGCACCGCAAACATTGTGTTTAGACTCTGACACTTCTTTTTCAGTCATTTGGATATTTTTCCCACGAACTTGGGCTCCGAAAGTGATGAACAAGGTAAAAGATTTTACCAGGAAATAGAAGAAATCGAGAGACGTTACAAAGGCTGGTGGGATGAACAAATGATGGCGGACTATTGTTGGTTCCTCATTCGCGAAGATCCATCCGAAAAAAAAACGCAAAAGTTCAAGACGTTCGTCATTTTAATTAAAATTTTTTGAATTTATGCCGAATATAGTGTGAGAGCAATGAAGATAAAAATATTGTCGTTCCACAAAATCCTTAATAAAAACTTTATTTTTCAAATTACGCTGAAAATGTTGGTAATTAAATAAACTATTTGGTAAAAGAATAAAACATTCCAGATCTTTACTATAACGTAGAAAAAAAAGCGAAATAAAAATGAAAAATTTTGAAAAAAAACGTAAAAATAGGCAAATTTTGAGGTGCTTTGAGGTGATATAATTCAGCCAATTCTTATTAGAAAGCAATTTGCAGCATATCGACTGAAAAGGCATTCAATTACCTTTCCAACGATATGCTATTTATCTCGATCGGACTTATCTCGATATTGCATATGAACGTTTTTATATTTTAATTTAAAAAAAACACGAATATTGTTGAAAATTAAAATAAAAAATATTTCCTTTTTTCCTACGCTTGAAATTTTTGGAAAAAATCCCTAAAAAAAAGGGAAAATTCCCTACTATTGGCATCAGTGATATAAAGGCAAATTTTGAAAACTTTAATCGCACTTTGCCAAGTTTGATTGTTTTTTTTTTTTTTTTTTTTTGAGATATGACTATGTTGCAATATAAAAGGAGCGACATAAATTATTAAGAAAAATTAAATTTGTATTGTTAAGGTATTACAGTCTAAAAAGATTTTTACAATTTCACCGAATAAATCGAACATTTACAGGCCTGGTGTAAATCAGAGCTGTGGAGTTGTCAAGAAATAGTTCTTACTCTGACTCCCTCCGCAGAAATACTTTAAGTACGACTCCGACTTTAACTCCGACTCCTACTCTAGCCTTGATTGCTAAATGTATATGAGACCTTTCCTTATTTGACTTAAAACTCTTTTTTTAATGCAGTGCATTTTTAATGGTTAAATAGAGCAGCAAAATGATTCTGTAAAATTTGCAAATCAATATGTTAATTCGAACACTTGCTGCATTAAGTTTTTATATAGTTGTTAACATATGTAAAGTAGAGTGGTCCTTATTTTCTGACTTAAAAATGTTTAAGTCAGAGCCTCTTAAAATTTTTTTATTTTGAAATAAAGTGCCGAAAAACTTTGGGAGCCGGAGGCGCGAGTTTTGGTGGGTACTCCGACTTCGACTCTGACTTCGGTACAAAAACCTCAACACTAACTTTTATACTTCTCACACTGGGTCCCATATAGGGTACACTGTCGAAAATTTGTTTTTAAATACTGTGGTGCACTTATTTTTATTTTTATCTCATTTATGGAGTACGCATAAAAAATCTGTTTTTGTGTTGTATTTTTTTTACAAAATACCTTTAACTAAAAAATATCAACATTTTATTTAATAAAATTAAAGAGTAAAAAGTTTCGTAGCGTAAAATTATGCTTTTAATTTCTTTGTTTCATTCATTTAAGAATTTTATGTCAAGACATATTTTTGCATTTTCAGATTAAGTCAAGCAATAAATAATTGAAGATAAATTCTTTAAGGCATTCCCAGCAAGCATTTGGGTGATAATTTTTTGCAAAAACCACTTAAATGAATCATTTCAGATAGTGATAGAAAAAGGATTCATATATGGTTCATTGATATGTTAATAAAATGATTTTTAAATGTGAATTTTTGTTTTTGCCAAATGAAAAAAAAATAAAAGAGAAACTTTCTTTTCAGCCAAATAAATAAGAAGCTTGGCTAAAAAAGAAGCCCACAAATTATTTACAATTTATGAATATAAATGTTTGTGGAAATTGTTTCTTCTCTTCTTTGCGAAAACCCGATAACTTTTGTTTGGTTTAAAATAAAGCTGGTTCGAATAATCAAAAGCCATAATGGTGCCGATTTTATCGGAAAAAAATATAAAGCATAACAATTAAAAAATGATAGGAAATATAATCAAAAATTATAAAATTTTTTATGAATAAAGTTTTTCGGGCTGGCAGCACTGTTTGCTAATTTTGTCCAAACTACATCTGTGAAAGTGTTCAGTATACTCTGCCATTTCATCATGGAGAAACTCACAAACGAGCGACGACTGCAAATCGTTGAAATTTATTATCAAAATTCGTGCTCTGTGAGAAATGTCCATCGTTTTTTACGAACTTTTTATGGTCGTCATAATCGACCTAGTGAATCAACAATTCGTGCTATTATCACCAAATTTCGCACCAAATTTACTTTGGTGGACATTAAACCACCGACTCGCGTTCGTAGAGTGCGTGCCGAAGAGAATATTGCAGCCGTAGCGACCAGTGTTAACGAGGATAGTAAAATGTCAGTTCGTCGCCGTTCTCAGGTATTGGGCATGTGTTATTCAACCACGTGGAAATTTTATGTGAAGATTTGCGTTTGAAAGCCTATAAAATCCAACTCTTACAAGAATTAAAGCTGAATGTCCTACCAAAACGTCGAATTTTTGCTCAATGGGCCTTACATGGAAATCCACTGTTTTTTTTTTTCGAAAAATTGTGTTCAGCGATGAGGCTCATTTCTGGCTAAATGGATACGTAAACAAGCAAAACTGCCGCATCTTGGATGAAGAACATGCATCCCGAAAAAACGACAGTTCGGTGTGTTTTATAGGCTGGTGGCATTATCGGTTCATTTTTCTTCAAAGACGACCGTGGAAAAAACGTTAGCGTCAACGACGAACGATATCGGGCCCTTATACGCGACTTTTTTTGTCCCAATTGGCTGAGTTGGACTTGGTTGATATGTGGTTTCAACAAGACGGTGCCACATGCCACACAGCTAGGGATGCAAACGATACATCGATGCTTAGAAAACATCGATGTATCGCTCATAAGCATCGATATTAACATCGATGTTTTTATAGGCGATATATCGGCGATACATCGGCATCAAAACTAAAAAACATCGACATCGTCATTTAATATTTTCATTTATTTTAATGGTTTTAATAAAATTTTAACCATTTAAAATTTTTTAATTTTTTAATATTTTCAACTAAACCCTTATTTTAAAAATATAAAAAGTGTATTTCAAAGCATAGCAGTACAAAGTTAGCGCTGCACGCACATATCTAGATGCATACTATGCATTGCATAGCTATATGTAATAAGGGGTAGCCCCTTTTATAATTTGAAGAAATGTTAAAACAAATTTGGAGACTGTGCAGGTGTAAAGGCCCAACTATAATATGCGTCAAATCATATTGTACTGAAGAAAACTTGTTAAGTTTTATAAATCTTTAATTTGCTTAAGCAAAGTGTGTACGGAAGCAAATGTTTTTTATTGTGTTTTTGTGTTTTTAAATGCATTTGACAGGTTTTTTGTTAATTTTTAACGGAAGCTTAAGCAAGCTTAGATAAATTATAGTTGGGCCTTTAGATTTTCAGTAGCAAAGAAGAATTTTAGCAGCCCGTAAGTATAACTGCAAAGTAGTTTATAACATCGATGTATCGTATTTTTTGCCGATGTTTTTTTGTATCGATGCTTATCGTGGAAACATCGACGTTTTTAAACATCGATGTTTTTTAGAACGATGTTGCATCCCTACACACAGCTCGTGAAACAATGGACATATTGAAGGATGAATTTGGTGAGTTCATGTGATTTGACGCCTCTTGACTATTTCTTGTGGGGTTATGCGAAGTCGTTGGTATATGTGGAAAAGCCAAACACGATTGAAGCCTTAGAAAATAACATAACACGTGTTATTCATGGAATACAGGCCGAAATGCTCGAAAAAGTGGTGCAAAATTGGCCCTTAGGAATGGACCATTTGAACCGGAGCCGCGGGCAACATTTACATGAAGTCATTTTTAAAAAGTAAATGGCAAAGATCAGTTTATTGATTTCATTAAAAATTTGGAATATATGATGCAAATTTGAGTGTCTTATTAGATTTAAAAAAAAAAATCTAAAAACTACCTGGCAACATGCTTTTGCAAGTAGTTTTTTGCATTTTGTTTTTTCTTAACCTACTTACAAATACAATTAATGTTGGAAGAATTCCAATCAATTGTAGTGGGGAATGTAAGAAGAGATAAACTCACTGTTTATTGTTGATGTTTTTGTTTAAACTTTGATATTGTTACAAGTAGAGCTGTTGCTTATGATTCTTATACGCTTAACAGTTTTATTTGGTTTAATATCTTTAGTTTTTCCAAAATGTTTATGGATGAAGTTTCCTGATGATCTGGCCTAAGCAACCAGTGAAATGCGCATAGGAATAGCTTATCCCATCAACAATAAATTTTAAGTGTTTTTATCAGGAATAAAAACTGGGAATTAAGCACGAATAACAAAATCTTTTAAATTAAAAAAAACTACGCTTAAAAAATCACCCATTATAATTTAGAATTTAAAAATGGGACGATAACTATTCAATAATGGTTATAAAAACAAACTCAAAAAAGCTCAAAAAGGAATCAGAAAATCGTATCACAAATGATTCTTTCAGCTGATTCATCGGTAGCGTACCATTTTCTCACAACGACAGCATCATTTATGATTAAAAAATTAGCTCTTATACGGGTATTTTGCTCTTGAAGCTGATGATTACATTATGATACAAAATGCTAGCTGGGTTGTGTCCCTAACACACATTCCCTGGAAAACACAAATAAAAATTTTGTATTTGGCTGTAACGAATCTTTTATACCCTCCATAAAAAATTCAAATTTTTTGTTTTATATGGAACTAGTGAAAAATAATGAACCAATCTGAATAAAACTAACGTGTGCAAGTTTTTATCAAAATATAGCTTTCCATTACGATCTTATGTATATTAAAGATTTTTTTAAAACATTTTGGCTCGAGACAATTTACGTTTTGATTTAAGGCATTTTAAAGGGCATTTAAGGGTTTAGTCCAACAATCACAAAATGGAGCTGAGTGATTTCTTGTTTTTTTTTATATATAATTGTACCAAATTAATCATTATAATAAAGTTTATTGCTTAAATTTTAGGCGTACTGAAGCTTTTTTTGGGGAATGGACCTTAGAAAGGACCTATTGTTAAATATTAACCGATCTTCGCAGAACTAAGCAAAGTGGTTAATTGTGCCACATAACTAAATTAGACTGAATTTCATTACACTGTCGTATTCGTTTCACTTTTAAAGCGTTTTGAGGGAGTAAGATTTATTTGAAACCTCTTGCAAATTAAGGCTGATCATCATAAGAGTTGGCAATATGATGTTTAGTCATATAAAACAAATATATGACCAAACCGATTTTATAAAAACATTTGATAATTTTTCATCTAGCGCTGTTCTTACTGTAAAAGTTTTTTTCTACTTAATGTTGGTATACAGTGTAGAAATATAAATATATTTTCAAGATAGCTTGGTCCACATTTGAATCCATAGTTTTTTCTTAATAAGAATTGAAAATACTTTAAAACCAAAATCATATTTTGCTATCGAGCTGTTCGGAAGTAGCTTAATCGACTTAGGCCTATTAAGTATACGTACAGTGGTACAGAAAATTCTACATATCCCTCTTATGTTTTTTAAAAGCAAAATTTATTGGGGTAAGATTTGGATATTTGTGATCTACGTGTTAAGAGATCTCGTTACTTTGGATCGTCGTCAGCAGTCATTGAAAACAAAACAAAGATAAAAATGTGTGACGTTTATATGTTTGTGTTGTTTATTGCCGAGCACAAAACTGAAACAAAGTGTGTGTTTGCCAAGCCATTTTTGTGGTTTATTTGGCCATTTACAAAGTAAATTCCGCACGCAAACATACAGGCATGTGTGCTCGCATATTTTTTCAATGCTGAACTTGTCACTAAAAATAAATGAACACAAAATAGTGGTATCTATGTGCTTCTATGCTGCAGTAGTTGAGAGAAAAAGAATTAAATTGGCACCGTTAAAACGTTTGAGTTACATGTACATATATAGTATATACAGCGTTTAAACAGCTGCAGTTGAGATCAGTGTTGCCAGTGAAATTTCGAAAAAGATACACTTTGGTTACCAAAAAGATACATTTTGAAAAAAATTTGAAAATCCATTTTTAACGTTTAACATTTATATTTCATATGTAATGAATATTTTAAAAAAATTATATCATATATATTAATTTTTATATTTATTTAAGTCATAACTATTAGGTATGTAATCTTTAAAAATACAGCAAGCGAACTTTAAAATTAATATAATGTTTGGATGATATCAAAACAAATTAATATTTCTAAAAATTAATATAAGAGATAAGGCGTTTATACTAAGGCGATTATATCAGAAAGTTCGTATAAAGTTCCTGAAAATAAAAAAGCCCCTCAGAACAACTTCGCACTACTAGATCCGTAATGTTTTCTTTCACCATTATTTAAGCTGCTGCATTGAGTCTTAATAAGTTTAATTTTGGCTAAAAATTCTCTAATATTTTTTCTGTACATTTTGCGTAACGACTCAAAAGATACGAAAAAGGATTATACATGGTACCTGAAGTCATCAAAAGATACGAAAAATGTATCTTAAGTATCCTAATGGCAACACTGATTGACATAGTAAAAGTCATAAGATTGTGCTGTAACTTCGACATCTTAATTTGTCATTGGACAAAAATAAACTGTTGCCTTTACCAGTGTTCCCAGTTTTGGGGATTTATGCCCAAATTGGGGTTTTTTTGTAATTGGGGATAAAAATTTCGTGAAAATCCCCAGGGGATTTTTTTGGGGAAAAGCACTAATATATTATTGTAAATTACATTTTTGCAACGGCAAGAACGATTTTGTGGCTTCAAATTTTAGTTTTTTTTGCGGCTTATAACTTTTTCAAGAATTTGTTGAAATAGTTTTAAATATGCTTTTTGTAACAACTAGCGTTACTTCTGTTGAACTTTTCTTTTTCTGTAATGAATACAACCAAAATCAAAATTTGCAACAGAATGCAATATAAAGCTTCGTACAGACGGTGGTCAGATCTTACAATGTTGCTATTAAAATTGACTAAAAATGTTTTGCAACTGTGTGAACATTGTACGCTATTTTCATTTGGCAGATGTGTTCAATGAATGCATCTGACAATGCCACCATTATCAGAAAAATAACAACATTGTAAGATCTGGCCATTGCCTGTACGAAGCTTAAGTTATTAGAATTAATAAGAATAGATACACATTTTAAAATAATGCAACTTGCTGTGACAAATTGTTTCAATCATCACAAATGCACTTTTTAAAACAAACAACATGTAAAACAAAATTGCACTGGCTGACGAATCAGAAAATTTGGATTCAATAGCTTTTGAAATGCTGAATATTGACGCATAATTATTTTTCTTTTGCGTTTTTACGTCACCCTTGCTACATACTATACATGTGTAGATAGATACGTAGAACTCAAAGAATAAATAACATTAGTTTTATTAATATTACACAAATGGATTTATATAAATAAATCGATGTATGCATATTTTTCCATTGACATAATATTATCTATTTTATTTTTAAGAACATGTGGGGATTTTTGGGAATAAGAAAATAGCTGTTTTGGGGATTTTTGGGGATGAAAAATGGCAAATTGGGGATAAGGCTTAAAACAAAACTGGGAACCCTGGCCTTTACTTCTGATTCATTAAATGAAAACAGTCGCAGTGAAGGCAAAAGCAAAAAACGAAATGTTGTACACGACAAAGAACCTCGGCAGTCGACATGTTCGCAAGTGTTTGGTTTGACAGACTGAAACTTTTAAAAAATCCCGTAGTTAACGAAGATGGGACGTTGTGTTTTTGTTTTCCTTATTTTTTTTTTTTTTAATAATACATGCGTACATAAATACATAAATATGAACATACATATTTATTTATTTTTAAGCTAAACAAATCTTTTTAATTTTTTGAAATTTAATAAAACTAAAGGGTGTTTTTTTAAGCTAGATAGAACTTTAAATTGTAAAAAGTAACACAAAAAATTAAATTTTGATGAAATATTTTTTTTATCGTTTCAGTATACTCTGACAAATCATCATGAATAGACTCACGCTTGAACAACGCTACGAAATTATCCAAATTTACTTTGAAAATCAGTCGTCGATTCGCGCAACTTATATTGCGCCTCATCGCTGAAATTGTGTTCAGCGATGAGGCGCATTTTTGGCTTAACGGGTTTGTTAATAAGCAAAATTGCCGCATATGGAGCGAGACCAATCCACAAGCGACCCTACAGACTCCATTACATCCAGAAAAATGCACCGTTTGGTGCGGTTTTCACGCTGGTGGCATCATCGGACCTTATTTCTTTAAAAATGAGGCCGGAGCTCGCGTTACGGTCAATGGAGATCGTTACCGCACCATGATCAATGATTTTTTGTTTGAAAATATGGATGACATTGATCCGGAGGAGATGTGGTTTTAACAGGATGGCGCTACGTGCCATACGGCGAACGCAACCATCGACTTATTGAAATCAAAATTTGGCGATAAGTTGATTTCGAGAAATGGACCTGTCAATTGGCCTCCAAGGTCGTGCGATTTGACACCTCTCGATTATTTCCTGTGGTGCTACGTGAAGTCACTGGCTTATGCTGATAAACCAGCAACAATTGACGCCTTGGAGGCCAGCATTGTTCGTGTTATTCGTGACATACGGCCAGCAGTGCTCGAAAAAGTGGCCCAAAATTGGACGTCCAGAATGCGCTTCGTCAAGAACAGCCGCGGTGCCCATATGCCCGATAATCATTTTCAAATGTTAATGTCACGTATTGATCTTTCGAATAAAAAAAAATTTTGATTACAATTTAATTTTTTGTGTTATTTTTTACAATTTCAAGTTCTATCGGGCTTAAAAAAACACCCTTTATAAATAACATTATCGCTTTCATATACATACAATGAACACAACTTCCTATCTTCGTTAACTTTGGGACTTATTAAAAGTTTCAGTCTGTCAAACCAAACACTATCGAACATGTCGACTGCCGATGTTCTTTGTTGTGTACAACATTCCGTTTTTTGCTTTTCTGCGACTGTTTTCATTTAATGAATTAGAAGTAAAAGCAACGGTTTATTTTTGTCTAATGAAAAATCAGAATGTGGAAGAAAAGGCAATTTTTTAAACCCTGAGTAAATACATATTAGAACTAGGGATGTAACGATACGCCTTTTTGCCGATACGAGACCGATACTCAAGAAGAAATATCGCCGATATCGATACCGATACGAATATAAATATAAAAATTTAAGGTAAAATTAACATAACTCAAGTAGAGTTATTTCTTTAATTATCATAAAACAATACAGTGTAAGAGATTATTAATATTTACAATTGAAAGTACTAAATTAAAATTCATGGTAAAATTTTTAAATTTTTTTAACAAAAAAACTTAACACTGAGATTATTTATATTCAAAATTAATATCAATAAGATTTTTGTTTAAAAAACAAATTATTTCTTCTCTGTGAAGTCATTCGGGAGAAAGCCTGTTAGACCGACTAAGAATTATTCTAGGAACCAGAGTATACTTGTATGTATTTATATACCTATAAAGGGTTATCACGACGGGTAGTGCAAAGTCTGCAAACGATTCAAATGCATGCACAAATACAAACATTTGCACAACACAACAACAAAATGTGCGTAAGTATTTGTAATTTGCTTTATTTAACTATGTTTGCACTTGAAAAACCATGATCAAACTTAGTAGTGACATTTTTGACATATTAAGCACCATATTGTTTTTAAAGAAACTTAAAAATTAAACATTTTCATGGGTTTTAATATAAAATAGAGAATTAAAATTAAATAACTTAAAAAAAAAATCATTTCTTTTGATATGCTAGTGTCGCAGAAATAATTGTAATATTTTTGTGCTTGTGTAAAATTGTATACAAATTCCGATTTTTGACAGTGCTGCCAGTAGTTTTTTGTGTTGCGAGAATGAATTTTTAGAACAATAGCACATTTGCACAAAAAATAAAAGTGGTATATAGGTATGTATACTATATCAATCATTGCAAAATTTAGACAATGACCATCGTGATTTCTCTTATAATTATACTTTAATTTAAATGGGTCTTAAACGAAATGACAAACTTAAAATACACTCTCATTTACTACTCGCCTTAATGCTTCAAATTAAACATGCATGCATTTAATAAATTATTTCATAAAGTCTTGTTTCATATGAATTACTTTAATTAACATTTTACAATTTATATTTTAAACATTTCTTGTCCTTCCGTAAACTTTTCGAATAATTATATTTAACAAATACATGCGAACGTGCTAAAACATAATTTTAAAGGTTGGTTTAAAAAAAGTTTATAGCATTTATGTAGAATATACTAGAAATTACTCAACTACTCAAAATTCTAACAATTGAGAAGGTATTGTCGGTCAAGCCCGACCATTTGCTACCCTACATCACAGTATATAAAGACAAGTTTTCGAGAGAGTACCATGTCTGGGACCCATGGCAATCATGGACCCGGAAAGAAAAATAGGTCATTTTATGAGGTTAAAATTTATATAACAGTTCTTTGTGCCATATATTATCTAGATATCAACATCATTAAGAGATTTGTTCGTCCTTAAACGATTTTAGATAGGGAGTTTATATCGGACTTATGGCTGAAACAAATATCCACAAACAATTATTTGAGTAATTATTAGTTTGGCTTGTTTCTTTTAAAAATTTTATTTCATACCGAAAATTTATTATTTTACAAATTCCTTTTTTATTTACAAAAGTCGAAAGTATCTAGATTTTAAATTATTTTTTAGTTGAAAGTATTTTACATGGTCAATTCTAGAACATTTTAGTACAAAGTTTTGCCATGACATTGTAACTATAGGGTGCTTTTAGCAACTTAAATGACAATACAAGACAGAGATATTGCAAGAATGAATTTTTTATTATACACTGGTGGAAAATTTCGCTGCAATTATTTTTGAATATTATTATTTCCAGCATATGACCAACGCCACACGAGTTACATGGTCCATTTGCTCAGTTCAATTTTTTACCACTATTTTTCCATAAATCTGGCCGTATGGTGGCCTAAAGAATATCTTTTAATGCTTTAAGCTTTACTTGTTTGTCGGTGTAAGCCAATGGCTCAATAAAAAGTAATCTAGAGGCGTTAAAGCGCACGAACGAGCGGGCCAGTGAACAACACCACATCTGGAAAGAAAATTGTCATCAAATTGATTTTGCAATAAATCGATTATGTATGGCAATTTTCGCCATCTTATTAAAACCAAAAGTCGTTGATAATTAGCTGATTTATTATTGGTAACAAAAATTCAGTCAGCGATCGATATTCACCGTAATGGCAGCTTCTTGCTCATTTCGAAAAAGGTGAAATCACCAAACAATAAATTTTTATGGATGTAATGTTGATTCTCCAGCGGCTTTAATTACAGCAATTTCGCTTATTGACGTAGCCATTTAGCTAGAAATCAACTACGTAAAATGGACGAAATGAATTATGAATATGAAAATCACGAACAGATTTATTATTTTTTTTTTTTCAAGAAAATTTCATCAAATTATCTTCAACATTGCGGCCTTTACTCTACGCACGAGGTTTACATGGACAGACAAGCAGTCAGCCAGCCGGATGGACAGACGATTATCGTTATATCGAGAAAGTGATTCTGAGGCGATTGGTATACTAAAAGGTGGGTCTAAAAGACCATTATTTTTATATGTTACTTAAATCAGCACAAACTCCACTAGTATGGTTGTAGGGTATGAAAAGATAATTATAATTTTCATAATGGCAAATATTTGTTCGAAAATTGAGAGAATCTTTTTCTGGTTTCGTTATGAGTGGCACGGAGTGTTTGTGAAAATTGCAATAGTTACAAATCATAAGATTTTTTTATAATATTTTTCCCTTAAGTTTAAAAACATAAAATTTTTTTGTGTTTTCCCAGCAAACACGAAGTAAAACACTTGATTTAAAATTACTTTATCCTTTGATATCAAGCTAATTTTTCAAACATTTTTTAATAGTTTAATTTTAACATTTGAAATAGAATTGATAAATATTTGAATTTAAAAATTTAATAAACAATGTTTATTAAAAAAAAAATTAAAGATTTTAACGTGGTGATTAAAGTCAGGGGCCTAATTCTGGCAGTCGTGATCGAGTTATTTCTCGATTCGAAAGCAATTTTATCTCAGTCGATACTGAACGAATCAAAATTATTTTTTCAGTATTGTGAAACTCAAATTAATGCTTTACAACACTGAAATAATAATTTCAATTCGTTCAGTATTGACTGAAATAATTAGATATTAAATTGCTTTCGAATCGAGAAATTACTCGATCACGACTGCCAGAATCAGTCCCCAGATGTCTCTTTTAAAGAAAAATCTCATATAAATAGTTTACTTGAACTATAAAATTATTTGTGAGTAAAAATTAATTACTAAGAGTAAAGCCTCAGTTAGCCGGGAGTAACAGTAACTTAACTTTACCGTAAAAAATAAGACCAATCTATTTCTTACAGATTGAGACGTTACATCCTACAGCTAGCTATAATCGTTCTAATAGATTTACACACAACAAAATGAAGCAGCTGATTTGCAGCGTTGATGATTTGCAACGTTGAGGACAAGATTTAAAGGGAGAGTGAAGAAACTATAAGTTTATTGTATGATCGAGTTGCAGGGCAGATCAAAGACAATCCTGAAAATAAAGAGAAGGGTTTTGTCTTTCCCAGAATTAAATGGGAAGAGAGAAGGCAAATTTTATCTTTCAGCAGCCGCGATGGTGCCGTATATTAAGCTGACAGTTTATTTTAGTAAATAATGGTTTTAAATAAAACAAAAAATCAATATGAACCAAGGCGAATTCAAACAGGTGACTACATCATTGGATAGAATTATGCTAGCTATCACTTTTGTTTTGAAAAGTACTATTGGGGATTTCACTAGGTATTCATAAAGTTGTAAAGTCATATGTCTTAAAATAATTACAAGAAATATATATGACTGCTGTGGGCAACCTCTTGAAATTTAGATTTCTACTGTATAATTATGACGTAGCAATGAACAAAGCATTAAAATTTTTATTTTGTTTCTAACATCTTTGGAAAAAGATTTCCTGATGATCTGGCCTAAGCAACCAGTGAAATGCGCATAGAAACAAGCTTTTCTTCAACAATAAATTTTTATGTGTATTTATCGAAAATAAAAATTGGGAAGTTAGCACGTCATAGATAAATCTTATTAATAATAAATTTTGAATTCCCTAAAATAACTTTGATCACAACAATATTTTTTTCTTAATCAATTGTAAAATATTATTTAGGACATTATGACGATATGACTGGCCCTACAGATAATATTGGGTTACGTGGTCCATTGTGGTTTAAATGGACTACTTACAACATGGTCCAATCTACTGTAATATGGACCATGTTAAAAGAAATAAACATGCAGTGCTGCCAACAACTGCATGATGTACACTTTTCTATAGTTTACAGTATTACACATTGGTAGCCCTGATGGTGTCCGTTATTAATAGTTTATTTAAAAGTGATAGTTGGTGAAATTTGTGAAAAAAAGGTTAACAAATTAAAAATACCAAGTAAATATATGTAATAATAGCAATAATAGACTACAGGGCACGCCATAAAAGACGATTAGTAAAAAATGAAAAATGCTTAAACTACCGCTTTAGTGTACTCCATACTGTAATAACATGGAGTACTTTTAAAACTAACCCGCTTTAGTACTCCATGGAGTAGTTTAGGGACTACTTCGGTGGGTTATATGGTCCCCTCCTACACTGAAAGAATTTTCTTCAGAATACCAATGAATTTTGACATTAATCCCATTAAAAATTGCATTACAAAGGAAGCGCTTCGTTGGATGAATGAAACCTGTTTCATTAAAATGTATTTAATGAAACACTACATTAGATCTATGAATGTTATTCATTGGATGAATACTTTCCAAAAAGTAAAAAAAAATTTTTTTTTTATTTTATTTTATTTTTTTTTTTAATTTTTTTTTTTTTTTTTAATCAAAGTTGTTCTTATTCGACTTTTTTTTTTAACCAGAGTCGCTTTTGTTATTAAATTTTTTTTTTTATTCAAGTTTTTTTTTTAACCTACTGGGGCAGTGAAGTTTTTGAATAAAAAAACTATGTTTTTTGCCATTTCTCAATTAAGAGCGTAAATATGATATTAAATTGTCACAAAATAACAACAATAACAACGTTGATTTTGTTTGCTAACGCATAATAAAAAGACCACATAAAGAGAGAACAAGCTTTTGCGTATACATCATTTGGTTGACAAAAGTTTAAAAAAACGGTGTGTTTTTTTAAAGGAGAACATTTATTTGTTCATTGCTTAGTACATACTATATGTATTTAGGTATGTACATTAGAGCGACTCACCAAAAAAAGTGCTCGATGTTCCCTCCTAAAAATGAACCTTGAACTTTTTTAAGATGACATTTTAAATATTTCGGCTCCAGCTTTGACCTCTCGTGAGCTGGACCATTTTGAAAAATGGTCTATTTTTGCATGTTTTGTTAATTTGAGAATCTGTTTCCTTACCAACATATACAAATAGGGTATCGTAAGAAAGGGTTTTTTAAGGCGCGTCCAACTGTATATATAATTTGTCCAGGGACGATCATCCATGTCCTTTTTTTAAGGTTTTCTGTAAAAAAAACGGTTTTTGAATTTTTTGTTCGGGGTTGTTTGTAATAAAAATGCCAAATTAACATATTTTAATCTTTAGCCGATTTAATTAAATACGTGTCTCAGTTTTTTTTGAAATTCGTGCTAGTTCGCGTTTTAACAAAAATGCAATGGGGTGGTAACTCTTCGTTTTAAATAGGGCAATATGGGTATCAAATTTCTTCTTTTGACAAGTACACAATCTTGGTATGTAAAAAATTTAGATTTTTGCAAATTAGATGCATTTCATGGTGCTCTGGAATATATATAAATGAAATTTTGTGGTAACTCTAATATGATTGCGAATTTAGTTTATAGATCATGTATGGATAAAAATAGGACTAAAGAATGAAAAAAAGAAATGATCCACGACTTTTTGGCGGCATATTTTTTTCGCAAATTAAAAAAAATTTAAGTCGTTGATCATTTCCTTTTTTATTTTCTTTAGTCCTATTTTCATCCATACATGATATAGAAACTAAATCCGCTATCATATTAGAGCCGAAATATTTAAAATGTCATCTTAAAAAAGTCCAAGGCTCATTTTTAGGAGGGTACATCAAGCACGAATTTTGCTTCCATACAACTTGAGTCGCTCTAATGTACATACATATTAAAGAAAACTAAAAACATACGTATTTATGGATTGAAAGTCTTTGTTTCATTACGATAATGACATTTTTCATTGTCATAATGAAAATTTCAATTTATGAAGGCATGCTTTTTCGAAAAATTTGTATACTTTGATTTATTGAGACTATAGAGTTATTTGAATGTTAAAAATAATTTTTTTTTTTTTCAATTATTGAAATATGTTGCTTTTATAAAAAAAAAATTTGATTTCATAAATTTAATGGCATATTACATTAGATGTATGAAATTATTAAGTCTTACATTTTTGAATTAACAATTAAACATATTTTTAAGGAAACTATAATTTTGTATTAATTTATGAATACAGTAATTTTGACTTAGCTGCACAATCTCCTTTGCACGATTTTTTGTGCAGATAAATCAAAAATACAGCTATCTTAAATGTATTTAGCTGCCTTAATGTGCCGGTACACAATTGTAGTTACCTGCATACAAGTGCAGCTAAAGTAAAGTGTTTGAAAGAGGAGTAACAACGTTTTTATTAATAAATTGATAATAACAATGACGTTCAAACAACCTGTAGTAATTTGTTATGCATTTTTATAAAGAACGAGATAGCGAAATTGGTAACAATAAAGTGTGGAACAGAAAAGTCGCTGTAGTACAACGTTAAGAATAGCGCTGCAAGCTGTCAAAAGTTAAAAACGGCAGTTTCAAAGTAGTGTCAACAGAATACGTAGTTGTAGTAGTCGTTGCCGTTGAAGCGCAAAAATCGAAATTTCGAACTTTGTTGCGCTATAGAGCATTTGTCAGCTTTAAATACTACTACAACTACTTTATTCTGTTCCAAACCTAAGATTTGCTATTTCTTTTATATAATCATGGTAAAGTTGCTGTAACCACAACCCATATGCATAAATGTAGGTACATGCAAACAACTTGACTTGTTTGCGATTTTTGTTTTTATAAACAGCTAAAATTGGATATTTATGTGAAAAAGTGGCGACCCTATTTTTTCATGTGTGCAGCTAATTTTGATGTTTTATATAAAAATATTTTAAAGCTGCCCAAAAATATGAAAAATGTGCAGGTATACAAAATGCACGTAAAGAAGGATTTTGAAGAATAATTACAGAAAATATGTAATTTGGGCAGTTAATTTGTATGAAAATAATTTTAAAATGCCAAAAATTTTGGGCACTTATCTTAAATGTGCAGGTAAAGAAAGTGCACTTAAAAAAGGAATTTGTATGGGATTATAAAGAATAATGCCAAAAATTATCAATTTCGTGCAGTTAAGTTAAAAGTGCACTTAAATAAAAGGCAGTTAAGTCAAAACTACTGTAAAGTTATGTTTTATATATTGTTTTTTATGTTCCCAATTAAATTCTTTTTTTAACTTGTACAAACTTTAGTTTTCATATATCCAATGAAAATTTTTAACGTAATTTCGAAATCCAATGAATCGATTTTAACGAAAATACTTCATCATAACTACGAAATTCCATTTGGACAATGAAAATTTTCATTTAACCAGTGAAAATTTTTTTATGAAAACGATTCATTAAATAAAGCATTTTTCTTTCAGTGTAGGACATCGTAATGTTAAATGGACCACCTTTTACCCATTTATTTGGAGTAGTTTTGGAGTATTCCTACTCCTTTATGGACTACTCTTTACATGCATGTATGGACTAGTCTCGTTATCTGCAGGGTGGATAGCACATCTTGTGAATTCCCCATATGTGTTATGTAAAAAAATTGATTGAGTGTAAAATTGTTTGTTGAAAATATAAAAAAAGGAACACAATTGCTTTAGAAGCTGAATCTTTTTCCTGTATTGAAAATCTATGGTGAATCCACTTATTCCTTACGCAGTTTAATTCCTTGTGTTTATATTTTACATTCACTTTTTTGTTTCATAAAATTTAAATAAGTTTTTTTTAAGTATTTAGATTTTTATTAAATTTTAAATTTAAACAAATTTTTTCACAAAATGTAAACCAAGCGTGACATTCAGCATAGACACAAATAACGAAACAATAAACAGATGACTCGAAAATGTCTCCTGTTTGAATTCGCCTTGATATGAACGTACAAAACAAAAATTGTTTTCCATTTATGTTTATAAAATTATTTTAAAACTATTTTTATATGTTTGTCGTCGAAAGGGCTTGATTTCAATTGCAATAAGAAGTCAAACTTCTGTGTTTGTTGGGATTTTCTTTTTTGTAATGTTATTGTAAATGTGTGTGTTTTTCTGTATTTCCTTCGTTTTAAAGGAAGTAATAAGAAAGTTTTACGATTATGTGGATAATGAAGTTCTCTGTAATGATGTCGTTAGAATTGACAAAGAAAAACTTTCAATGGCTTTTGACAGCTACAAGTTTGTTCTATTAAAAATTTATAAACTGTAATAGCGTAAATTTCTAGTGAAAGTAAAGGCATTAATTTAAAAAAAGGTAAAAGTTTTTTTATTTTTTTTTTTTTGTCTAAAAGAAATAATAATATTCTTTAAAAAACAAAAAAGGGACAGACAAATAAAAATTATTTCATTTTCAAAGCTGATTTGTTCTGTTTAAGTAAAAACTTTTCATATATTAAATTTACATCTAAGATCTTATATTTTTTGTTTGTTTTTAACAATAAAAGTTACACAGAAATGGTTTTTGGTGAAAGAAAACTTAACACAAATTCGGGAAAAACTTCATAGACAACAAATTCTATTAAATATTAACATGAAGCGTGTTTTTCGATATGGTGTGCGAAACGAAAGCAAATAATCAAAAGCTATTTTAAATTTTGTTTTTGAAACACTCATATGAAAAAGGGAGTTATTAACAAGGACATTTTTTTCAAACAAGGAGCTTGGTATGAAATAACTCCGACTTTTAATGTATTGGAAAAAGCATAGTTTGGCATTAATAAAAAAAAATAAATAAGTAAGTAAGTATAGTCAATCAAGCCCGAATAAATGATACCCTACACCACAGTATTTATAGACAAATTTTCGAGCGAAAACAAATTGATATTTTGTAAGCAAACATTTTTTTTAAACGACACACAAGTAAACATTACAAATTTTTGTAGACTGTACTAGAAGTACACTTTCTTTCTGTTTTTTGCAACTAGCACAGTGTAGTTATTGCTCAAAATTACAATATTAAAATAACTTTTTAAGATTATTTTTTTAAGGTTGCGAAAGACAAAAAATCATATCTTAAAAAAGAAAAAAACGCCCCCTTCAAAGTTTCAGGATTTTTTAAAGAACAGTTTCAGGTATTATATAAAAAAAAAATCAGCCAAATAAAAAAGTAAGTTTTTGACTTAGTCCGTTTTTAAAATTTAATATTTTGCAGATATTACATTTTTCAAACAAATTTTGAAAACGAACCATTGTTAAATTTCATTCAATTATTTCGTTTTATATACTTTATACTATGGGTACAGCTTATCTTTTTTAGAACTAATCTTAAAATTAAAAAACCTAGAATAATATTCAAAAAAATTTAACGGACAATCTCCATTGATTTTAATTTCACTTGATTTCGACTTTCATAAAATGGCTGTATATGTACATTTTTATGTGAATATAAATTCCCTAGGAGTTTTCTCCCTTTTCGCTGCTACATGTAGTGTACACATAATTTTGTAATTTGACATAAAACTGAATTTTAAATGTTACGTTTCCTTGCTTTTCAATATATGGTTTGTAGCCCCAAGTATTCTCTTTAAAATGACTCTAAAATCATCTTCGTATGTAAAGTAGTTTGCGAGGTATTGAAGAAATAAGCTCAAAACATTCGACTAATTCGGCGATATTATGACATTTTGAATATGACATAACTTTTGAAAGAAAAATTTTAAAATTTTTTTTAGTCCATATATGTTCCTTATGAGATAAAAGGAACCTTCTCACCAAATTTCATTAAAATCGGAAAAGTTCGTGTCCCACTCTTGGTCGTTTTGACATGGAATTACCCACAAATAAAACTGTTAAGCGAATAAGAATTATAAGCAACAGTCTTACTTGTAACCATATCAAAGCTTAAACAAAAACAACAACAATAAACAGTGAGTTTATCTTTTCTTACAGTCCCCACTACAATTGAATGGAATTCTTCCAACATTAATTGTAGTTGTAAGCAGGTTAAGAAAAAACATAACGAAAACAAAAACAACTTGCAAAAGCATGTTGCCAGTTAAGTTTTTTTAGGACTTGCACTTGCCAGTTTATTGTCAAAATAATTTCTGGGAATACAAAATTTTAATTTAAAAGATTTTGTTATTCGTGCTTAATTCCAGACATTGTAATGGAAGAGCTACTAAAAACTACTATACTAAAATTAACAATTAAGCCGAGAATGCTCACGAAATACGTTGACGACCTGTTTGGGATTATACATGAAAGTGCAATAGAAGAAACATGGACACAACTAAACAGTTTTCACAAACAAATAAAATTCACTAAGGAGGAAGAAGAAAACGGACGACTGCCTTATTTGGATACTGTAGTTATCAGAAAAGGAAACCAACTGAAAACAGATTGGTACCAGAAACCAACCTCATCTGGTAGAATTGTGAACTTCTATTCATGTCAACCAAGAAATATTATAATAAATACGGCGGTAAATTTAATACGACGAGTTATGACAATTAGTGACGAACAATTCCATAGAGACAACATTAAAAAAGTAAAGGACATATTAAGGAAAAATTCATTTCCTGAAAAAATCATTAAGAATTTGATCAATAAAAATAAGAACATTCGGAAGCAGACAGAAAGAAGTGAAGATGAGGAAGCGAAAATATACAAGTCAATTACATATGTACCAGGTATATCAGAACGTGTAAAAAACTCTAAAATATATAATGATGAAAAGTATAAAATAGTACAAAGGGCCGATAATACGATGAGAAAACTTTTCTCATGCACCAAATCTAAAGTGGACAAATTTGACAAAGCTGACTTAATTTATCAGATAAAATGTAATGGCAACGAAAACCACAGTTGCGATCAAGTATATGTTGGCACTACTAGAAACAAATTAAGAACCAGAATTTCTGGACACAAATCGGACGTTTAGTGTAAAGATAATATATCATCACAAAAAACAGCACTAGTAGCCCACTGTAAAGAAAGAGGACACACACCTAATTTGGAAGATGTTAAAATATTACAAACTGAAGAGAAATATAATAGAAGATACACACTGGAGATGCTACACATAATCAACACACCGTTACAGAAGAGAATTAATTTTAAGAGTGACACTGATAACTGCGCTCAAAGTTACAGACACATTATTAATAAGAATAAAAAGCTACAATTAGTGCAATAATAGATCTACAAACTAATTGTTGTGTATTTTTGTGACTCGTTGTAAGTGTTATAAAAAAATTTTTTATTGTTTACATATGTTTATGTTAATGTTGTTTAATATTTTTTAGTGATATTGAAATATGATTTATGTTTGTTTTGTATTTATTTTAAGATTCCTGAAGATGACATCCAAAGGATGTCGAAATATTGAAAAATAAAGAATTAAAAAAACTGACCTCAAGCTTGAAGAAATTATTTATTTTTAAAAATCCTAATTTTTATTCTTGATAAAAGCACTGAAATTTATTGTTGATGGGATAAGCTGTTCCTATGCGCTTTTCACTGGTTGCTTAGGCCAGCTCGCCAGGAAACTTCATCCAAAAACATTTTAGAAAAACTAAAGATATTATACAAATAAAACTGTTAAGCGAATAAGAATTATAAGCAACAGTTCTAATTGTAACAATATCAAAGCTTAAACAAAAACAACAACAAGAGGCAGTGAGTTTATCTTTTCTTTCATTCCCCACTACAATTGGTTTGAATTCTTCCAACATTAATTGTAGTTGTAAGTAGGTTAAGAAAAAACAAAATAAAAACAAAAACAACTTGCTTTATTGTTTTCGCAAAAAATAAGTTTGCTGCCAGAGTTTAGTTTTTTAACGTGCCAGTTTATTATCAAATTTCTATTAATAAGATTTCTCTATGACGAGCTTAATCCAATTTTTATTATTGATAAATACACTGAAATTTATTCTTGAGGGAAAGCTAGTTTCTATGCGCATTTCACGGGTTGCTTAAGCCAAATCATCAGAAAATATTTTCTAAAGATTTTACAAAAGCCAAAAATGTTATATAAATAAAACTTTTTAGCCGTAACAATATCAAAGCTTAAACAAAACACCAACAATAAACAGTCATTTTATTTGCACAAAAATTTTTTTTCTTTTGATACATTTTTGGGAATTTAATTAATGTGAGATTATTTATTTGCTTCGGCTAAAGGTCTTGGATCATAAAATAAAAATAAAAACCAACTGTTTATTTTATTTTAACAATTTATTTTCTCCGATATTTCGGTTAACTTCGTCAACCATTTTCAAGGAATCTAAAACACAACAAGTGATTTTCTTTAATATTACAAAAATTAAGAAATGTAATTTGCATATTACGTACATAATTCATTAATCTATTTTACCGCGTCTTTTTCCACAAACCTATAACATCAAACAAACTTAATCAACTAGTTGTCATTTTTTTATTATGTTTATTAATTATGTGCCGATATAATTGAGCGCAATTGTCTGTATCTGTCTTATAATTAAGTCGTGTGTTTGTTGGAATATTTATTATATGTAACATTTCCAAGGTAAATCTCTTTTTATAATTACTCTCTTAATGTAGTACTCTAACCTTCTCGAAGTCTGGCTTGTGACCACTTTTTGCACAGTGGGCCGCAAGTGCAGTTTTTTGCTCTAATGGTTTTTCCGTATTTTTCAAATCAGATTTGTGAGAAGAGATTCTAGTCTTTAATTTGGTTTTTGTTGTACCCACATATGTCTTATTGCACAAATGTAAACCATCACCATTGCAGTTTATCCTATATATTAAATTTGATCTGTCATCCTTCTTTATTTCGTCTTTAGTTTTACTGAACAATTTTCCAACTGAGTTCCTGGTCTTCATAGCAAGCTCATACTTTTCATTGTCATAAATATTTGTCTTCTTAAATTTCTGGACAAAAATGATAATTTATTAATACTAAGTGCAGACAAAGGCAACAAGACAGTAGCAATGATTAAGGAGGATTACAAACGAAAAATGAAAAACATTCTGAGTGATATGTGCACATACAAACGATTAAAACAGGACCCTACGTCGTCGTTGCAGACTAAGAATAATTTAATAGTTGACAATTTATTTAATTTAAGACTACTTGATACAAGGGAAAAGGCAATATTAACTACCAGAACTGCGGTAGCACCAAGGATTTATGGATTACCAAAAATCCACAAACAGGGAATACCATTAAGGCCAATTTGTTCCTCTATAAACTCAGCATCAGATGGGCTGTGCAAATATATTGTTGGCATTTTGAAGAATTTGACGAACGAATCGAGTTACAACGTAAGAGACGCAATTCATTTTAAGTCTAAGATCAACAACACCAAAATAGAGAATGATGAAATTCTTATATCATTTGACGTAGTATCATTGTTTCCAAGCATCCCGGTAAATTTGACACTTAAGACGATATTGGAAAAATGGGGCATCATAAAACAATATACTAACATACCTCAGGAACTATTTATGGAAATTGTAAAATTTTGTATTAAAGACACACGGTATTTTAAGTATGATGGGAAATTTTATGAACAGAGAAAGGGAATGCCCATGGGATCACCGGCCTCACCAATTATAGCTGACATTGTTATGGAAGAACTTTTAGATATGACAATTGGAAAACTGAAGACGAAACCTAGAAAAATGACGAAATATGTAGATGATATTTTTGCCATTGTGAAGAAACATGCTGTTGATGACACTTTGAACATGTTAAATGCTTATAATGGGCAGATTAAATTTACGGTGGAAATAGAAAAGAATAACGAACTACCTTATTTGGACGCAGTAATAAGACGTAAGGGAGATTCACTTAGACTAGATTGGTATCAGAAGCCTACTTCGTCTAATAGATTGATCAATTTTTATTCAAAACACCCCAGAAGAGTTATAATTAATACAGCGACGAACTTCATTAAAAGAGTATTAGATATAACCGACGAAATATTTCACAGGGACAATATAAAGAAAATTACCAATATTCTGGAGAAAAATGAATATCCGAAGAACACCATTAAGGATCTAATAAGACATGCCAAATCAACAAGGAAAATATTGACAAACAAAGAAAAGCCCCAGAAAATTTACAAATCTATGACATATATAGCAGGATTATCCGAGAGAATTAAGAAGACAAATATTTATGACAATGAAAAGTATGAGCTTGCTATGAAGACCAGGAACTCAGTTGGAAAATTGTTCAGTAAAACTAAAGACGAAATAAAGAAGGATGACAGATCAAATTTAATATATAGGATAAACTGCAATGGTGATGGTTTACATCTGTGCAATAAGACATATGTGAGTACAACAAAAACCAAATTAAAGACTAGAATCTCTTCTCACAAATCTGATTTGAAAAATACGGAAAAACCATTAGAGCAAAAAACTGCACTTGCGGCCCACTGTGCAAAAAGTGGTCGCAAGCCAGACTTCGAGAAGGTTAGAGTACTACAGGAAGAAAGTAATTATAAAAAGAGATTTACCTTGGAAATGTTACATATAATAAATATTCCAACAAACACACGACTTAATTATAAGACAGATACAGACAATTGCGCTCAATTATATCGGCACATAATTAATAAACATAATAAAAAAATGACAACTAGTTGATTAAGTTTGTTTGATGTTATAGGTTTGTGGAAAAAGACGCGGTAAAATAGATTAATGAATTATGTACGTAATATGCAAATTACAATTCTTAATTTTTGTAATATTAAAGAAAATCACTTGTTGTGTTTTAGATTCCTTGAAAATGGTTGACGAAGTTAACCGAAATATCGGAGAAAATAAATTGTTAAAATAAAATAAACAGTTGGTTTTTATTTTTATTTTATGATCCAAGACCTTTAGCCGAAGCAAATAAATAATCTCACATAACAACACAGGTCAACAAAAAAGAAACACCCTACAATTTAATTAATGTATACATGAATAAGACCCGTTTCGGACTCGGCAAGTTAGTTGCGCAAGTTACTTGCCGAGTACAACAAAGTCTGTACTAAATTTTTTTTTCCTTACCCCGACCTTACCGCTGACGTCTACAAACCAAAAGTTGCGCAATATACTTGCGCAAGTAACTTGCCGAGTGTGAAAGCGGTCTAATGAAATTTATTTTATTTCTTATTCTTATTCTATTGTAAAAACACCATACTTTTAAAATTTTATTTATTGACCATAATTAGTCTTTCTTCTAAAACAAACCTAAAAAAAGGAACAATTTTATTTAAATACAATAAAAGAACATAAATAAAGCATTGTTCTCTAAAGAAAGAGTTCAATAAACTTTTGAGCTGTCCAAAATCATTTCAATCAATCAATTGTTGTGTCAGTAGACAAACAAACAAAAAATTAATACAATTTATTATGGTTAAAAAAAACTCCTTAAACATTCCCAAAAATTATTTTGATAATCAGATTAAAGATTAATCAAAAATATTGTTTTGGTTTTTTTTAACATTTAACGGAAAAATAAATTTAATTCTATAACGAAAAGAAAGTGGAAATTACATTTTTATGAATAAGATTAATATTTGTTACCTTTTAATAAAGAATTCACAGTAAAAAAGCTTTTTACCTTTATATAATAATGCTGTTAAGCATATTTTCCTATGTAAAGCAGGTTGAAACACTGGGAATTTTTGGATATAATTTTTTTATCGAAATATTATAAAATATTAAATAGAATATTCTTCGTATTTCCATCTCAAAAATTATTAATATTACTTAAAAATGCAGGACTCACAACAAATTACTTCGATCTAATAACTTGTAGGGCATTAGGGAGAGTTAATATCTGTTATTATCAAAAACGAAAGCTTTATTTTTATTCGAAAACGTCGAATTTTATGCAAACATTTATCTAAACATAAAAGTGCAGCTGAAGCTCATCAATTGCTCACCGAAGCTCATTCTGAATTTCTTTCATCAATTCCAAAGTGCTTGAGGTGGTTTGTGCGGCTTAGAAGTAGTGAGTTCAATCAGGCGCTGCCTGATTTCGCAACATGACTTCAGTTGTGTTGCCATCCGTTATCGACCTATTATATTTGTTTTTATTGTATTTCAAAGGTATTATGTATATCATTAGATCAATTTAAAAAGTGATCTCAAGTCCATCGGACTTTTTAAAGGTGGGTCTAGGATAAATATTTTTAAGTATTACACACATCGGCACAAACGCATATTTCACTCCACTAATGTGGTGTGGGTATAAAAAGTGGAATTTTATCGTTTTGTTATGGAACTCCCCTAATACACCTTTTTTGTAATTTAATATTTTCTTATAGAAATAATTAGTTTGCATTAAAAACCCCAACTATAATTAATTGCTCGCATAAATTTATGACAGTTTATGGTACATTTTACATTAAGGAATATACATGGCTTGAAAAATTACATAATTACTTTTATTAATTCAAAAACACATATCGCACACTAAATCAAAAACAGGCAGAACTCAAAATTCAAAAATCTTTAGGAGAGGCAGAAAACTCTCCTTAAAAACATGGTAGTAATTTGTTAATCAAATTGAGTTTCACAAATGTTGAAGACAAAAAGTAAAAGAAGACAGCGACGCAAACGAAATTTTTTTGATTGCTATATATTTCATTTGCGAACTGGTTTATGCAAAAAAAAAAAAAACAATTTATGGTTTAGAGTGCAATATGCAGACATATTTTTTTTTAAATGATGAAAATATTATTTATCAGTAAAATTTTTATAAATTTCTGTAATTAAAGCTTTCTAGCCTGAAACAAAACACAACCCAAATCAAATTTCAAAGAAGAAATATGACCTTTCAATGCTTTATAGAAACAAAAATTGGAATAATAATAAAAGAGGAATAAACGATAAGAAGTATGATCACAGGTGAAATCCATACAAAAAGTTTCTGATAATGAAGTTATGGTACAAGGTATTTTTTTTGGTGTAGTTCAGCTTCTAAATTAATTTTTAAGCAAGAGTTTAAAGTAAAGATTAAAAAATATTCAGCTTCACTTAAGTAGAGACACGAACATCTATTGCTAAAAGGAAAGATGTAATTCGGGAGGGCAAAAGCCAACAAAAAATTATTGTTCTTCAACTGTTTAGCACATCGATAACAAGAATAGAATGCAGAAAAGAAGTGGGTTGGTTGCCAAGTTAAAGAAAAACCTGATCTTCGCGCTTCATAGGAAACTATCGAAATTAATAAGCACGTAGGTAGGCCCTATAACACTTAACTTTTCGAAGAGATCTATATAACAGAAGCAATATTATATTTTTATTAAACGAAGAAAATAGGAAATGGTTTATGTGATTCCAAAAACCTTGAGACTTTTATGTAAAATGAATTTTTTATCGTCCTTAATAAGCCAAACTTTACTTACGTGGTCTTCAAAGTTATCCTTTAGAAAATGTAACCGCAGTCTTTTACTTTTTTTTTTGTAAGGTTTAATTTTCAACAAATAAATTTTACCTTACTCAAATAATTTTTTTTTTAAATTCCATTTAAAAAGTTTCAGTTTATTTTTTCTAATAAACACCGAAATTTTATAGCCCCTACTCCTTTTTTTTAGTTTTTTTCCTTAAAACCAAATGTTAGCTATTAAATTTTAGTACACTTTTGCATATATTTTAATATATTTTAATTATAGCATCTATTTTTTGTTAGTACCAAACAATAATCATAAAATAAAGTGAACCATAAAAAAGACTGGCCATAAATTACGTTAAACTAATCAATTGGCCAACGAGTCAATAAATATTTTCTTTTGAATTTTGGTCCTTTTTTATTTTCTTCGAGGGATTATAAAATCACCAACAGTCATTTGATTTTATAGGCAATGAAGAGAAGAGCATCGTCAAAGTTAAAAAAAAAAGTTTTACTTGAAATTATTTCTTTAATTTGGTCCAGAGAAATAATTTTAATAAAACAGTATAGGTAAAAAAAAGAGAGGGAAAAGGAGACAGAAAAAAACCATCATAAATTTTTACCGTTAAAAATCAAGTTGGTAGCACACGCAACACGAGCAATAATAAAACAAGCAAAAATGTATTGCAAACCTGTAGGTGTTTTTCTTTAAAATAATTTTGAAGTATACTTTTGGGGAATTCTGAAAATAACAATTTCCCAAAATTAATAATAAGTATAATAATTTAGTTTAAAATATATTTTTAAGGCCATAAAAATGACAAATGCTTATTGTGTAGTAAATTGGATTATTATTTTTTTGTTACGTTTACTTTATATTTTTGGGGGAATAAATCCTATAAAATTTTAAATTTATAGCGTGTTAACGATTTACCTTTCAAAATATGTTATTTACACAAGATTTATAAGCTCCCTAAGTTTTTATTTTCAAATTCACCCATTCATTAAGCCCTTATGATACTTGCTATTTTTTGTATTGGATTTTTTTAGGATTGACTGAATGAAACAACAAATGCGGGAAAGAGCAAGAAGGAGCAAGAAATACAATATGTAAACAAACCCCTTTTTATACCCTCCACCACAATTAGTTGTGAAGAGGGTATACTAAGTTTGTCATTCCGTGTGAAACTTTTTTATTATTCATCTCAGACCCCATAAAGTATATATATTCTGGCTGCTTGAGTAATTCTAAGTCGATTTAGCCATGTCCGTCTGTCTGTCCGTCTGTCCGTCTGTCCGTCTGTCCTTCTGTCCGTCTGTCCGTCTGTCCGTCTGTTGAAAACACGCTCACTTTCGAAAAACTCAAAAGAAATAAACAAACTAGGTGTCAAATTGCTTGTAGTTATCCTAAGCAGTTTGGGATTGAATTTCAGCAAAATCGGTTCAGTAGGACCAGAGCTATGAATCAAAATGTGGAACCACCACCTTCAAAAACTTGATAATTTTGTTACAAAAACTAACATAAATGATGCAAAAATGCACGGAATGACATAAGATTTTGCACAAGTCCGTTTTATTCGATTAGAAATTACACTGTAAAATTTCGCGAAGGTCGGTCCATAATTTACCCTAGGCCCCATATAAACACTACTCCCGGAAAACAGTTTAGTACGCCTAAAACCGTAAAAAATAATGCAATCATAACAAATTTTGGCTCGTCACAATTTTATAGGACTATAAATGATACTGTGAAATTTCGTGAAGATCGGTACATAATTTACCCTAGGCCCCATATATGCCCTACTCCCGGAAAACAGTTTAGTCTCCTAAAACCATAATTAATAACAAATCGTCACAGTTTAAGATAATAATAATAAAAAGACATCATACAGATATTACTCCTTAAACATTCGAACTGTCGGTGGAGGGTATCAAAGATTCGGCACAGCCGAATATAGCACTCTAACTTGTTCTGATTGACATTTCTCATGTATATTTTTTCTTTGACTAAAACAAAAATAAAAAAAAATGGTAAAAGCTTGGGCAGATAAAAATATTTTGTTTTTGATAAATGAAATGCAGCAGGTGCCCTTCATATGGGATTCCAAATCATAAATTTTCAATTAAAGAATATACTCGATGTAATTCGTAATATTTTTCCATATTTGCATTAAATTTTGTTGTATTAAAAAAAAAATTGTTTGTGATTCCAAAATAAAATGTAAACAAAACAAACAATATTGCCCACTTTTTGTTCCCACAAAAACCGGTCAAAAAAAGCTAAATATCGCTAAAAAAAAAAAGTTAAAAACCGATACTGTCGATTAAAAACTAAAAAAATTGGCAACAGTGCTAACATTTAATCTGGAAATGCCAATTTTAAGTTAAACATTTTTATATTTTTTTTTGACAGTCTTATGGCCATTTTCTCAATAGGCGATTATTTTTTTTCCCAAAGAAAAACTGCACATTAAAGAAATTTGGTTTTCTCAATGTCTCATTTGCTTCTATTGTGTCGCAATGCTAACCGGCACTCATCTGCCAATTATTTATTTTCCTTTTATTTGACGTACAGATAAATTCAATCAGCTGACTCCCATCTTTTACATGTATTTTGAGTGGTGTTGCCAACTCAAACCAATGCTTTTTGTCGGCATATTGAGAAACCCAAAACCGTTAACGGACAGTTTATCGCTATAATAAATTTATGTTGACATTAGGTAACAGACAGTTTGTCGATACATTGAGAAAATGGCCATTAGATTATTTATCGATAACACACGTATATTTGTTTGAAATTTCAAGATTTTTTATGATATAATCATACTCTTTACACTTAGCCAGTTCTCCTATGCAAATATATTTGCACTGTTCTCCAATATAGAAAAAATACAAAAAATAGCAAGTATCATAACACCTTTATTGAAGTTTGAATATTTAGGAATATTTGCGAGTAGGAGTGCACACAAGTGTGAATATATTTTATGTTTAAAAAAAAACCCAAATATGTAAATTTAAAATGTTTGTTTCGAACAAAAAAAAAGAGAAATATTTTAACTGCTGCCAACAAACGCCAACAAACGTGAATAATAGATTTAATACGGCGGCTTGTCAGCCACCGCAACAATTGGAAAGTAGGGGATTTGTAAAAAAAAATATTTCTGAAAAAATAAGTGTTAATTCGGACCCACCTGATTAAATTTACTTTATTTTAAAGATTAAAAATTTTTCAAATTTTAGAGACCTATACGAAAAAAAAACATTTATTAATATATCCTTTTTTTACGTTGTTCCACTTAGGAAATGACGTTATAAAACTCGATAATGATAAAATTTTATAAAAAAGTGATTTAGTTTGTCTTAAGAAATAAAACAAACCTAAATGAATGATAAATATTTCATAGTTAAATGCATCTCGATATTGTTGATGCACAAAGCACTGTGACATAAATTTTATTACAAATGGCATCAATGACACAAAAAGTTACATCAATCCAATGACGAACGTCATCGTAAAATTTTGTCATATTTTATACGTCATCCATCTACTCTATGACTACAGTGACCTCAATTCGATGCCACATTTTGTGTATTAATAACATTATTTTCATGTTTAAAAAGGAAAATAGGAAGCAAAAATTCCTATAATCGATTTGTTTAAATTCAAGAATGATAGAAATAAAGATTACGCCTTGCGCATGTTTTACCGTTTGATGACGTAGTAGTTCCCTTGTACATATTAACAAGTCTCTTTTATGGGTGAAAATCGTAATTTCTTACAAAAAAATTATGTATTACGTGATTGTTGGCAACCCTGCAATTAATTGTCAAAAAACTAAGAATTTTGCTTATTATTTTATATTTAAAATATTATTACAATAAATAAAATTTTTAAAAGTGTTAAAACGTGTATTAAAAGTAGCGTAATAAAGAAAAATAAAAATAGAAGAGAGCAAAAGAGAGTACAAACATAAAGTGTGCAGTGGGCAAATGCCAACAAATTCAACGCAAAAAACAAAGGAAGAAATTGTGCGAAAAACTAACGTCTTGCGTGCTTTTAAAAAAATGTCTATATTTTTAACTACAGCTAATGTAGAGTTAATGTATATTTATGTAAGTTAAAAATAAAATTATGAAGAGAAAAGTAACTTCTAATAAAAAATTTCAGTTTTCAAATAATTTTAAAAGAAAAATAATAAATTGTCCTACTGCCATGTTTACACATAAACATAACAGTCTGAAAGTCATACAGGGGTGTGCTGGAAATCGCAAACGCAAAACGCAAGAATCTTAAAAATCGTTTTTTTAGTAAGATTTCTGTAATAAAAGAATTTTATGACAAATTCTGTTTAATAGAGAAATGTTTGTATAAATTTCTCTATTAAACAGAATTTTATAACAAAAATTATAAAAATTAGATTAAAAGTGTATTAAAAACAGCCTCCAAATTCTTGCGTTTTGCGGTATCCAGCACACCCCCCATGGTATAATAATTCTAATGACTATACCTTGTACTTCTTCTACTATGCTGAAAGCTAAAAATTATTAGCCAATGAGAACGAAAGTTGTGTGACGTCACAGTTCCTACATGCGCAGTAAAAAAATTTTATATCTGCCTGATGTCGTAATATTTAATTCTATCATTCTTGGTTAAATTTATCAAATTTTCAAAGTAGAATGATTTTATTATTGAGGGTAACAAACTAACAAACAAATGGTGGAATGCAAGAAAAGTGCAACAGATATGTGTAACGGGTAAGAAAATAATAATATTCCCTCTTTTTAGGTTAAGTCAATACCAATGAGTCAATTTAATGGCAAATACTCTAATGAGTCCTTTCTCCGATGTTACTGAGTGCTGATGCACTGATGTCATGTTTAATTAAACTGACTCCGATTCGTCATTCCTGTGATGCAAACACTTGTCATAGTACCAGTGTTGCCAAAACCTGGAGACCAAAAATGGCTTAAATTAATATAAAAAATTACTAAAAACTTTTTTAAAATAAAAAACACATTAAAATTTAATAACAAAACAGAAAAAAATGTTTACAGTGAAATTGTAAGTTGAGATCAATTGGTTATATGTATAAGAATAAACGTTAATTAAATATTTTAGCATTAAAAAAAATTAAATTATCGATAGTTTCGATGTCGTTATTGTTTATCTCATAGGAATCACAAGTGTTTATTACTGAGATTTAAATATTTTAAAGGTAAATAACAATCATGACAACATTTACCAAACGTTTGGAGTCCAAATCTACAATAAAACAAGTACGAAAGTAAGGTCAAAATATGTACCAAATTTTATCAAATTATGTCCAGAATTGCGAGCTATATTTTGCGCACAAGACAGCCTGCCAGCCAGCCGGTCGGACATCGTTAATTCTGGTGTATACTTGAAGGTGTTACAAGCATCAGAACAAATGCACAATACCCCAGTTGGCAAAACTGTCGTCGACGTTTTTGTCGTCAACGGTTTATGCACGAAATGTCCTCTATCACTTAGGATTTCTGGAAGACAATTTTGAGCAAAATGTTCTGCACTACAAAATAATCGAAATTGTCTAGTGCACTGTCTTCTAAAGAAGTTTATAAGCGACGACATGACCGACATTATCTTTTAAGATGTCCTCTACCAACAACTATGCACAAAAGTATGAGCGACAGTGTCTTGTAAGCTGTCTTTAAAACAAAGAAAAAAATTCGTTCTCAATACAAAAAAAAAAAAAAAACATTGTAACATAACGATATGAATAAAAAACAACCAAAGCAAAGTGAAGAAAATCAGTCACACAAGTCTGAGAAGTCGCATACTAATGTATGATTTTAGAAATATGTGCTATATTTTATATAGGCGACATAGTCGTGTAAGCGGTCTTCGACGACAAAGTGAATATCAATGACATGCATACGGTCATCAATAACAACTATACGCAGTCGTCTATATAGTATTCAACGATAACATAGACGACAATGTCGTGCATGTGGTCATCAACGACAAGTTAGGCGACATTATCCTGCATCCACTCGTTGACGAGAAAGTAGTGGTTCTTTGTGTGTAGAACAGGCTGAGCGACATTGTCTTTCCTTGTGTGGTGCACGATTTACGCGACACTTGTTTAAAAATGTCATTGATGATTTGCATTGGTTTGCATTGTTGTCAGTGATTCGTGCACAACACAGCCAACCTCTCCACTATTATGGTGTGGGTATAACTATTTTATTGTTATAGTAAAAATATTGTTCTTATTGATAAAATCGAATTAACGGTGGCTAAATGTAACCTTTTTTTTTAAATTACTATAAACGATGTTTACTTGGCTAAATACCATCTCTACTTCAGCATTTTGCCATGGAAGGCAGAGCAACTTCAAGGTAAATTCTGTGTTAATCCATTTAATTAATTTAATATTAGAATACTGTTTCTCTATTTTGAAAAATGTGAAAAATAAAAATTATGGCTAAACAAGTTGGAAAATGAGTAAAAAAACTACTAATGGTGAAAAATAATTAAATCTAGCCACTAAATGGCTAGATTGGCAGCACTGCATAGTACTGATGCCAAAACTAGGGTTTCTAATTTCCCGGAATTTTTTCATTCCCGGGAAACGAATAAAACGATGATTGCACTTTATATTTTCCTACATTTTACATTTTTTTACATTAAAAAAATATTCACCCAAGTAAAAAAGTTTGTATATGATTTTATCCATATACATAAAATTGTAACGTTACTGACGTCTAAAGCTAAATACTTGAAATTTGGACCGGAGGTGGGTTTCTCCCCCAAATCGGTCCACTAAGACGGAATTTTTGGAAATTCGAATGTTTTGGGGGTATAAAAGGGTAAAAACAGGTAAATTCTCCAAAACTAAAAGAGACACAAAAAAAAACTGTAATACTTATCGTCGTTCTTTTGAAAAATAAGCGCACAGGTTGGTGGCATTTTTTTGAAATTCGCCTCTTTTAGGAAAAAAAAGGGTAAACCTGAATTTTGGTACTTTTTTATCACCCCATCTATCTTTTGCACCAATAAACTTAGAAGTAAAGTTTATACCACATTCGAAACTTATTCAAAAAATTATGAGTATGAATTTGGTACTTTTTATGAAAGAATATTTTTTTATCTATGTTCCTTATAAAAATATTAGATACAAAATTATTTACAAACTTTTTAACTTGGGTGAATATTTTTTTAATGTAAAAAGATTTTGAGTGTAGAAAAATATAAAGAGCAAAACAACTACCTTAATAAACAATTTTATTCAGAAAATTCGATCTCTTTTTGGAAAAAGCTTTTTTTTCAAAAAAAAATTTTTTTTTTTTTTTGCCAAAGGCGGGCATATAAATTTTCAAGACGAGAGGCGCGGATTAGGATTTTATTTTAGACCCATGGTTTCTTTGGAGAATTTTCTTAGAATTTGATGTAGATTACGTTTTTGCTATACGATTTAAAAAAAAAATCGACCCGCCCTAATGTACATGCATTGAGAATTTTTTTTTTTTTATTTCTTATATTCAACCCCCCCCCCCCCCCAAATCAATTCAGTTCAATTTACAAAAAAAAATACAAAAAAAAATTCGTAGCGTTAAGTTGTGTTTTAGGGGGGCGTCCGCCCCTCAAAGTTTGCCTTCAAGCCATTTATTCAAAGGTAATTTGTTTGCATATGACTATCTCCTTAAAAAAACATTTTACAAAAATAAGATATGCGTCAATATTTTAGCCCTTCTAGTAAACAACATTAGCCTCAAAGAAAGTTTTTTGCTAAAATTAATATTTTAGAAATTAATTAAGAAAATAAAAACGAAAAACCAAACATTTTATTTACGTTTTATATATAATTTTATAAAAGGGGCATAAAATGTCAAGTGACCCAATTTTAAAATCGGTGTCTTCCGATTTGGATGAAATTTGCACCAACGTTAGTCCTATTAGATAGTAGTTTAGACAAAAAAATTCAACAAGATCGGTCACAAAGTTTCTGTGTAAGAGGGGGTCATCATCATACAAAGATTATAAATTTGTTGGATTGTTACCCGTGACTTCATAGACGTCAAATTCTTTTTTTTAAGATTTTTTCAGGCTTTTGTATTTTCTTTGCATTTATTTTTTTAGAATTTGTAGATGGTTCTGGTGTTGGGGTATCGTGTACATTTTCATTTTCTATTCCAGAAGACCGTTGATTTATTGGGAAAATAGTTCGATTTGTAGGAAGTTTTAAGTAATTTTAGTAAAGAATATAGAAAAATATATATATATAAAATTCCCGGAAAAAATTTCCCGGGATTAATTTAAAAAAAAATGACCCGGGATTCACGGGAATTCTTTCCCGCGTAGAAACTCAAGTCAAAACACATCAGCCCTGTGACGCATTTTCTATTAGTGTAGGGACCGGTTCTAGTGCTCACCATCTGAAGGGGACTTGTCACTTTAAGATGGCGATATTGCAGGAGTAACCCCCTTTAGCGCCTTTTTGACACTTTGAAACACGTCACTGAAATAACCTTAATGGATTGATTCAATTTCTATTAAAATAATGCCTGTCGCAGATACTGTCCTCAGTGAAAAATGTTAATATGAAAGATACCCTTCACCACGTGGAATCAGACACTAACCGCACAAAATCCAGTAACATGACTTGTTTTGTGTCAATTACCTTTCCTCTGGAGTAACTACATTTAGCCGATAATATAGTATTCACTCTTCACGGGATTAGTGCTTTAAGAACAATCGGCACAAATTTCCGGCAAGATACCTTTGGCATTTTCCGATTTTTGTTTTTGTTCTGTTCATATATGGCACTTGTATGGCTGCTTATATATTTTAGAGGTTTTGTTACACCGAAACCGGCGTGAAATTTCTTTATAAATATAATAAAGTTTCTAACTATTGTTCCATCGTTACTTCTCCACATACAGCTATGGCTTTATAAAATCATAATGAACAAAGTCATCAAGTTTGACATAATTTACATAATTTCGCTTAACCCTCTAATGCCTAAGAGTGCCTCAAGGCATGCTTTACAAAATTTATACTGACGCCCAATATATCGGGTGTTTTTTTCAGTGGTATAGAACTTCGAATTGAAATAAAACACAAGAAAATCGTTTTAATGACCATCAATTTGGCTTTATTGGAAGGATAATTTTATGCCATTAATGTTTAAATATGATTTCAGGCATGGTCCAATTTTCAACCACTTTTTCGAGCATATGGGGCCGTATGTCGGCAATAACGCCACGAATGTTGGCTTCCAATTCCCCTAACGTTTCTGGTTTGTTGGCGTAGACGAGCGACTTCACATATCCCCAAAGAAAATATTCCAATGGTGTCAAATCACACGATCTTGGTGGCCAATTGACAGGTCCATTCCGCGAAATTATGCGCTCATCGAATGTTTCCTTCAATAAATCGATTGTGGCGTGCGCTGTGTGGCATGTAGCGCCGTCTTGTTGGAACCACAACTCATCCACATTCATGCCATCCAATTCGGGAACAAAATAGTCGGTTATCATGGCTCTATACCGGTCTCCATTAACGGTAACTGCCTCTCCAGCATTATTTCGGAAGAAGTATGGCCCAATGACTCCACCAGCCTATAGAGCACACCAAACAGTCAGTTTTTGTGGATGTAATGGCGTCTCAAGGGTCTCATGTGGATTCTCTTCACTCCAAATGCGGCAATTTTGCTTGTTGACGTAGCCATTCAACCAAAAATGAGCCTCATCACTGAACAAAATTTTGCGATGAAAATCAGCATCGAGATCAATCTCATTTTCGGCCCATACACCAAAATCACGACGCATTGCATGGTCTCGCGGCTTTAATTCTTGCACAAGCTGGATCTTGTAAGGTCGCAAGCCAAGATCTTTGCGACAAAGCTCCAATTGCTGTGCACGGTGGCGAATCGATTCATTCGGGTCCTCTTCAACACTTTGCTCTACAGCGGCAATTGTTTCTTCGGTGCGCACTGTTCGACGTCTCTGCGGATGCGTATTATCACATAGAGTAAACGTAGTGCGAAAACGATCCATGGTTAACCGAATTAATTGCTCTGATGGACGATTATGTCGACCATAAAATGGACGGAGCTTGCGGTAAACTTCGCGAACTGAACCGTTATTTTCGAAATAAATTTGCACGATTTGCAAGCGTTGTTCTTTTGTCAACCTGTTCATGATGAAATGGCAAACCAAACTGAACATAAATGACATTAGAGTTGCCAGATTTGACCACAAAATGCCAGTTTTATCTCTATTCGAAAAACAAACCTGTAAAAAAAACACCCGATATAACTAATTTTTATTAATTTCCATTTTTTTACAATTGCTTAAAGATCTAGAAAAATATTGTAGAAGCTTCGAAAGCTCCAAAAAGCTCTTAAAGCGTTGTAAACAATATCGAACACAATGCTTTTGTCAAAGTGCAAACTTCATTCATGATGCTCAAATAATAAAATTGTTTTTTTTAATTATCAAAATCAAATATTTTTAATTTGTTTCATTACTTTTTATTTTCAATACAAACTAACAAACAGAATTCTCAAAATTTAAATGTGTTTTGATTACTAGATACCCAAGGGTGCCTCAAGGTACTCCTAGATGTTTTCTCACCTGCAACGTAAACGACTCATAGTTTTATAGTTTTAATAATATATTCCCATTTATTCTAAAACTTGGCATTAGAGGGATGAACTTTTTACTGTTTTTTTTTCTTTTCTAAGTATCAGTAACCCCTGGACACAATTATATTTATCTATTGTATATCAAAAATAATCCCACACGTGTATCTCAATAGTTGTGACTGTGAATCCACACAAATAAACAACACGCACACACTTAAACGATTATTTAAGAAAACCACAACTAAACAATTAATTATGTATGAACCCAGCAAACAAATTTTGCCGACATGTATGATGTAAGATAAAACAGAAAATTTTATCAGAATCTTAATTGAATTATCTAACTGAGCTACTTTTTTAACATGAAAATTATATTGCTAATACATTTTCAATGAAACACACCGACCAAGCGATCTTTCATATAAGATTTTTCAGCCAGGTGGTGTAGAATTCGCGTTCTAAACGTTTGTTTTGTTTGAACTGTAAGAAAATGAGAAGTTTTGACAAAAAAAAAACGCTTGACGCTCTTATTTAGGAAGCTCAGTAAATTTCGCTAAGTCATTTATTAGAATTGTCCTAAGATTTTAATTTTGCCTTCTTTTGCACCAACTTTAACGTTTTAAAATACATAATTAAGATTTGCCTGCACATTTTCGAAGGAATTTATTATTATAACCTCTTCCACCACAGGAGGTGAATAAGGGGTTATAACATTTGTCGTTCCGTGCAGGGTTGTCAGATAGATTTTGACCTTTTTTGCCAAATTCAAAGTAAAAAATCGCCAAAATCGCCAAAGCATTAATTTTTAGTTTTTGACAATAAAATACATATTTATTAAATTATTTAAAATATGTTTTTTAAGTCCTAACTAATAAAATAAATTTGTTTTGCATTGCTAAGCCAAAAATTTAAGAAAAGTCGCCATTATATATATTTAGTTTGATTTTTATTTAGAACCAAAAAAGGTACACTGTTTCCTATAAAATAGTTTACAGAAGTCTACTTAAAGTAAAAAAAAAAAAAAAAGTGTTTGCTGTTAGTAGGTATTAACTAGAGTTTTTTTTTCCCGAACTTTTTCGGTTCCCGGGAAAGCGGGAAATTTTTTTAAATTTCCCGGGATCCCGGGATCCCGCTCGATATTAATAATACAAAGTAAATTTTGTTATTAATTAATGAAAAAAACTTTTATTAAAAAACGTAAGGGAACTTGTTTACAAAGAAAGTAAATGAAATGGTTCAATACTAAAAAATTAATTGAAGATTGAAATAGGAACTTGAATTATTATTACCTCACGCCTTTATTCCCTATTACCATGCTTTTATTCAGCATTATTATACTCTGGATACAAGATAAAAAGATATCATAAAATAAAATAAAAACAATAATAAAAACAAAATAAAAATTGAGGTACTCAAGATATGAGATCAAAAAGTTAATTAACTTTCTGACACACTCAAAGCGCTTAGTAAGTCGTCAAAGAGTATATTCCTGATTTTATTTACTAATTATCATGTTTCATAAAAATTTCGTTCATTTTTAACCGAGGTGGGACGAATAGTTAAAAGTGCACCGTTGTAGCATGCTGCGGATTCACAATCAGAAGCAATTTTTTCTTTTTTATAAACAACGTCTATATCAGTCAAATGTATGACCAGGTTTATGCAAAAATAGCATCAACCGGACTGCTTCTTACAAACCTTTTCATTTCAATAGGTCCATTTGTAATCTTTAGCACAATGTGTTTTTCAAGTTGCATGTTGTAGTATCTTACACGAGTTTTAAAATGCTGTTCTTAAATTTATTTTATTTCGGTTTCCCCGCACTTCACGGGTATATAAACCAACACAAATTGAAATTGAAAATTTGTGTTTATCACCTAATAAACATATCGCTCCTTCATTGCATCATAGTCATATCTCAAAATTTTAAGGTAGTGTAGCAAAGTTGAACCGAAGTTATAGCAAAATATATCTTTAAATCGGTACACTTTGAAAACTTTAATCGCATTTTGCCAAGATCGTTTGTTTTTGTAGATCTGACTATGTTGCAATAAAGGAGCGATATGTTTAGGTATCTCCTATTTTAAGGACTTGTGCATGGACAATGAAACTTTACTGCCTGCATCTTACTTTACTAAATGTAATAATTATCAACTATTGCACTGCCCATTCTGCTTTTAGTAGAGTTATTGCATCAGGAGACATTGATTTAAATACATGTTCTCACTTCTTGTAATTGATCTAATCCACAACCCATCCACCGATGCTAATTTTAAAAGAATAGAAAACTAAATTTCAAAGTATAAATAGCTATTTTCTGAAATTATGAGGAATTTTTTATTTCCCGGGATCCCGCAAGAAAAATCCCGGGAAAACGGGAAATAAAATAATTGAAATTCCCGGGAATTCCCGGGACGGGAAATCCCGGGAAAAAACCCTAGTATTAACAGAGAGGGAAAATAAGGAATTGATTACATAAATAACTAAAAAAAAAATAATATATTATTTTCGAATGATTAATAATGCATTCATTGGAATCGAGAAAGTAATTTTATTGACACAAAAATTATGCACTGATTACCACGTATATTCCCACATTTGTAGAACAAAGAATGGATTGTTTCTGTTCGTAACAATTATTCGTTTTTTTTTCTTCTGTTCTTCTGTTATTTAATTCATTCGCCATATACATTAAAATAATTTATAACAATCCTAGGACATGTTCTGTGTTATGAGTAATAAGTTCTAGAAACAAATATTAATCAAGATATTCAACATTTTTTTTATTTTTTGAATTTATTCTATGAGCTAAACTTCAGTTATGTATTTTATAAAGCTTTTTTGTAATAGTTCTATTCCTTAAATTTTTTAGGAATGACTTTTATACACTACCAGACTATTATATTTTATTTTCTTGTTACATAACTGAAATTTAGCTCATAGAATAAATTCGAAAAATAAAAAATATTTTGAATATAATATAAAGTAACCTACGCACAGTGTGAGATTTAGTCAATCTAGCATCTCAAAATTAATTTTTATATGAAGTTTTATAGATATCAACTTGAAATTTGGCACGATCGTTAAGGAGATTATAAGCTTCAATATGGTGAAAGATAACTAGTTCCAACTAGTGTCAAAGGGGACTAGTTCCGAACTATCCTCAAAAACACTAGTTGGGGACAATTTTTTTTACACATTTATATTCAAAATTTCTTCTTTTTTTCTCTTCTAACTAAAACTTGTCGATATATTGATATAAGTACCCTCATACAACCATTTCTATAAAATGCTTCAAGTTTCGAACTTTAGTTTTCGATGGTTCTTTGCAAATGAGAAAAAAAAGGTAATGTTGTTTCAATGTTAAATTTATTGATATCTAAAACATAATAAAGAGGAATAACTAAAAAATTAAACGAAAGTTCTTAAAAGAACGGAAAATATTCAAAATAAGATATTAATCAAAAACCAAAATAAAGAAATTATATACAAATTATACAAAAGTAAAAAGCGAAAAGTAGAAATAAAAAAAAATAAGAAATTTATACAAAAATAAAAATTCCAGAGAGCTGCAAGCAAAGTTTTTTATGCTAAATCATCAAATTCATCATTTAGTTGGGTGTCAGACAAAAGTGCAATGACCTCAGAAGGTAAAGTAGAACGCTTGGTTTTTGGAGGCAAAGTTAGTTGGTTTCAAAACAGAAATTTGCTGCCGAATATGCTCCACTTCCGCTTTAATGACCTCACGCGTCTCTTTCGTAGCTACGAAAGGAAATAATTCCCAGTTTCTATTAATCAAGATATGTATTATATTTTCGTTTCCTATTGATTAAACTCTCCTGCTGGGAAACAAAGATTGGATACACTTTTGTATTTAGTGCAGTTATATAATATATCTAAAACGCTTCACCGGCAATATTCCTTTTTTGTCTTTCCTTTTGATCACATTGTAACGGTATTACGATTTAAGAAGTTCTAATCGCATTCTACTTCGAAGGCTTTGTTTTAACATAGACATTACTTGTTGTAATTACCAGCATATAAACAACAGCTAAAGCAAGTTCCTTAAAATGGGTACATACCTGACGTATCCTTGTAGCTACAAAATTTTGGCCTAAACTGATTTAAATTAGATGGAATATCACCATTAAAATACTCTTTCCAATTAACAAACTGTAATTTTTTCCATTGTGTTCAATAAACATCCAAAGGTATGTTAGGATTTATAAAAATTTTTAAAATATCTTTAACAACAACGAATTTTATATTTGATAAAAAATTGCCACATTTTATAATGGAAAATGAGGATAAACTGCAAATATTTTCATGTTTTAAGGAATTTTATTTGTTGATTCTTTTAAGAGAAGTTTTAAATATGAAAAACAATTTTCTCGAGGATTTTCATTATCTTCATCAGCCATTTCAGCATAATTTAGTTTCAAATGCTGACAATACATATAAATGTCTTAAATAAAATACATAAAAATACTAGAATAAAAATAATATTATTACTTCGTATTGAATTTAAGGAATTTTAAAGAAATTCATGGCTCATCAGAAATAGGCAACAAAATCGCCAAACTATTTTATAAATCACCTTGTCGCCAAATCGAAAATTAGGTCGCCAAACAAGTATGAAAATCGCCACATCTGACAACCCTGGTTCCGTGTGTAAAACCAAGAAAAACATTCATCTAAGGACCCATAAGAAACATATGGTCACCGTTGAAAAAAAAAAATATTTTTTGCGGGTAGTTTTTAAGCAGATTATGGTTACCTCAAAACTATTATTATCACCTGCCACCATGTTATTATTAAATATGTCCGAAAGCCACAATCATATTATGGTTGCCTCCGATAATGTTATGTTCAATAATATTATTAATTAATATGTATAGCGTAGTGGATATTGAGGTTCAATTTACGAAAGGAACTCTGGTCTGATTAATTGCAAAGAGCTTAGGGTCACCGTTACTTTTGCTCGGTGAATTAACTTGTAATTGTATTTGTAACTTTCACAAATAACTAATAAATATATGCAAAATTATACCCCCTGTGTAGGTGCAGCCCTCACATAACACATTGGTAGCAACTTCTAAGCGTATAGATTCCGCCATAAGCCAGTACGCTTTTCTCTTGCTTAGAAGCTGGAGCTGTCTTACCTGTTTTGCAAAGCAGCTTTTGTTGATTATCAAAAGCACCTAGGGAGATTAGATAGTTGTGTCAACGATAATTCACCCACTTACAACTACATTTAGAGTTGACAAAAAATCAACCAATAGTAGTCGGGACTGTAAGAAAAGATAAACTCACTGTTTATTGTTGTTGTTTTTGTTTAAGCTTTGATATTGTTACAAGTAAAACTGGGGCTTATAATTCTTATTCGCTTAACAGTTTTATTTGTTTAATATCTTTAGTTTTTTTTAAAACCTTTGGATGAAGTTTCCTTACGATCTGGCCTAAGCGACCAGTGAAATGCGCATAGGAATAGCTTATCCTATCAACAATAAATTTCAGTTTATCAATAGTATGAAATGGGAAAGTAGCACATTTAAACAAAACCTTGTTAGATAATAGTTAAGGTAAACGTGAGTACCTACAATGCGGGTATGACAGTGACAGGTCATTCGGCACTAAGACCGCCCCCATGTCTGAGAGCAAATGACTTATTCAGGTAGCAAATTTAATGTATAACTCGGCAGAATTATACACTCACCCCTTGTTTTGTAAACGGATCAGCAGTTTTAAAGCAAAAAACATCGAATGAATTAGCAACAGAACCCAGGGAGATCCGCCAGCAGCCGAACTTCCCCTTGATGTAGAAAATCAATTCGTACAGCTAACATTTTAAGATCTCAATTTTCCCGACTTTAAGCTTAAGCCACAACTTACACGTAATATCCAAATGGTCCCCACATCCCGAAGTTCTAGGGGCTCCTGGCTCCCGAGGTACTAGATAGGATCTCTGGTCAGCATCGATCCAAAAAGATCTGTCAGTTTGCACGAAATATAAATATTTATTTTATTATTTAAAATTTTGATGTCAGATTGGAGTAATATTTATTCTAGATTCCAAAACTCAAATTCAACAATTAAAGCTCAAGGATTCTTAATATCTATCTAACACTCAACGGCAAAAAACTCATAGTTTTGTAAAACAAATAAATATCTAAATATGCTATAATATGCAAAATAAAGCCTTTTTTCTGCTAGTACCTTTCCCTGAAATTCTCGAAAACTCTCTTAAAACTTTCTTGATAACTATTGTTTAAATTCTATCCGACAAATCTTAAAAATGAATAAATTAGCTTATCGTTTGAGTTTGTTGATGAACGGGGGAAGACGAATGGAAAAGTGTTATTTGTTTCATGTACAAGCAGTTTTTGTAAGTTTGTTATAAAAGGAAAGTGAGAAGGCATAGAAAATGACTCAATTCTGTTATAGTATGTTCACATTTGGCTTCTTAAACGCGTTTAAGCAGTTCGAACGTGATTAAGCTCTAATCACTTCCAAATCGAGATGATTACCCATACATTGAAGTGATTTGTTAATCACTTCAAATTGACATGATTACAACTAAATCACTTCATAAACCACATAGAATCCACTGAACATACCTCAAATGTAGAATCGCCAACATGATCGTGTACAACCGGCCAAGATTTCTGCTTAATGTTTTTATTTTTTCCCTTAAATAATTCATAAATTTTCACAATTTCATCATTAAAATGATTTAAATAATCTTCTGATAATATTATAAAAGTGTTTTTATCCATTTTTAATACTTTAAAGAAATATACATTTGTTTGTTGTTTTTTTGTGTTTGTTGTATGTTTTTTTTCTTAATCATCTGTCATCTTAATCATCTCAAATGTAATGTGAACGGCTTTGATTAGCTAAATCGACATTTTGGTTAAACGCGTTTAAAAACCAAAGTGTGAACTTAGCATTAAACAAAATTTTTATTCTTTGGTCACGAATGCAGTTTCAAAAAAAAATTGAAGAAAGTTTTTGCAGCAAATATTTCATAATATAGATGAGGACTAAAATGCATTTTAAAAATAATAATGTTGAGAAACTCATATGGGCTATTTTGGTTGTTTAAACGCCCAATTTGATGCGTTTAGAGATGGTTTATATCATTATTGATTTGCCGGTTTTAGCACATTTTAAACCAAAAAAGAGACTGTCTGTAGGAACTCTGAGGAAAATTGACAAAAAATGTTTACTGGGTCGACAAATACATGTATTCATTTTGACATCATATGTTAACATCTCTCCACATGATAACGATGATGATAATCTCGAATTTTTGTGTGTTGGGGAATTAGGATCCCCTATTTATTTGTTGATTTGTTTAAAAGAGAAAAAATAAATGCGAATATTAAAAACAATTTCTGTTTATTTTACCAACGTGCGTGACGTTTTTATCAGCGTTGCCATTTTGGTGCCTTTCGGGTATTTTTTTGGTGCTTTTTTGTTTGTGGAATACCCAAAATTTTGTTAAACACACGTTTTTGAAAAGCGGGTATTTATAGTGCTTTTAACAATTTCTCACAGTGCTTTTAAGTGCCTTTTAAGTAATCTACATATATTTTTGGCACTGAACCATTTTGCTACTACTCTGTAAACACAGCGAATATTTTTTTAACCAACTGCGTATTATTTGCATTTATGTTTTGAGTAGTATTCGCAAACTCTTCTAGGCTTTTCTCAAGCGTCATCAGTGATGCCAACTTAGTGCTTTTGGTACTATTTATGGTGCTTTATGATGCCTCAAAACGCTAAAATTGTATCCTTAGTGCCAAACTAAGAAAAAGCACTAACTTGGTGCTTTTTTAATTTTTCGTTAGTGGCTTTAATGCTTTTTAAAATTTTTATTTTTTTTACCATTTTTTAAAACTTCGGTTATATAGAGGATGATTAAGATGAGATTAGCTATTTGGGGTACAATTTTGAGAAAGCCTGTACAGATTTTAAGATTTCAAATGATAAAAAGAAAGTTGCATTCGTTTTACCAAAAACTTTATTTACAATGTTTGAGCTAGGCTTCCTAACAATTTGGACATTTTACAAAACGTTTCACTTTTAAGCGTTGACAACATATTAAGTAATAGTAATAAAAACGATGTATTTGTTTTCGGTCAACATTTTTTTAAAGATGTAGACACTGTTTCAAAAATAGAAAATGGCTTGAAAAATATTAAGAATTGTAAATGGAAAAATAAACAACGATTTTGAGTTATGTAGAAAAAACGTATTAAAAAGTTTTAAAACATGCAGACGGAAACCGAATTTTTTCGAGCTACGAAAATCGAGCTCGCACTGTATTACTTTTAAACTGTTTTATGGCCAATTCAAACTCCAAATGATTTGGATAATATTATTTTTATTGAAGATAATAATTATACATTTAAAAATTTTTATATACAAATGTAAATATATTTATTATTTAATTTTAAATGAAAATGGTCCCCCATATACGCCGTCGCCTTTTTAAAAATGTTTTGTGTTTAATTAAATTGTAAAAATGGATTAGTGCTTTTTTACGCTTTTTTTGTTCAAAATAGTGCTTTTTAGTGCTTTTTCTAAATTTTAAAGTGCTTTTTGCTCTCAAAAAGCTGGCATCACTGGTTTTTATACTCGTTTTGCGCAAGGCATGCCCAGATGAAATCAAGAAATTGGGAACAAAATTTATGCTTATATTTTGCCTGCCACAATATATAAATAAATTATACGGTAAAATAGTTGTTTTAAAATTCAGTCTCAAATTTTTATTAAGAGTTTTACCAAGTTTCCATTTCTAAAATATTTTTTGTTGAAGGGAAGCATTTTTTTTTAGTGCGTTATGGAGGGAAGTATTTTTTAGTGCATTATGGAAAAAACCATAGTAACATGAGACTAGGGAGATCAAACGGTTGTTTTCGACCGATTTTAATGGGTTATTTTAGTTGTCGATTTTTTGAATACCGAATAAACTGGGTATTTTGGTAAAATAAACCGGTAATTAAATAATGTGTAATTAAAAAAATTATAACCGATATATGTTAATATAAATTGATTATAAAAGCGTGTGTTCTTGTAACAAAAACCTAAAAACTATTCAAAATACGACAAAAAATGTTTGGTTACAAAGAAAAATATCAATTTGTGAGAGAGTATTCTAAATTTAAATATCGTCAGTTTAATATGCAAACCTGCTAACTCCGTTTCAACCCATTTTACAGGAGAGACAAAAAACTTATTATCAGCCATGTCACAGAGTACAATTCCGTTCGGAAACGGAATTCAATCCGTATTTTGGTGCTTCAGAAAATGACGAAAAAATGTTTCGGAATGAAACCATTTTTGTTTTCATGAACGGTATGGGAGTTGTCTGTATCTGAAAGGCGATAAAACTATCAAAATACACTTTCCATTAACAAACAAATATGTTTTCTTCAATTCCGAACGTTTTGTTTGTTTTTCCTATGTGCTGCTTTAAAAGAAAACTAAAAATATAGTTGGTTTTTTACACTTCAAGACTCAATTAAAGAAAATTTACGTGCCACATCGACGAGACGTATTTTTCGCTACCACACGGCATCAAAACCTGAATTTACTTAAAAAGTGGATTTAGCAGGTTTGCATATTAAGCCGCCGATATATTGTTATACAGATGTTATTTTTGGAAATATTTCGAACGAGATTTAATAGACAAAGGTGCTTGAAGTGCCGTAATATTATAAGTAGCAAAGGTTCTTCGACGTCACGACCTAATAATCACCTTTTATTAGCCCACAAGCTTGACATACATGTCCGCCAAATAAAACTTGACTCCGTTGCAAGTAGTTCTTAAGAGACGGCAAATAATACATTACTAAAATAGGTTGCCAAAAAATAATGATGGTATAAACAATTAGCCAGTTGTGCTGCCGGGGTCGGAATGCCTGTTAAGGAACTAACAAATCCTAAGAAGCTCCAGCATATCTTCATACTAAAAACTACAAAATTCTGGCGGAATCAACGACATGGGAAAAATTCACAAGTTTTATTTATAAAAATCCAAGAACTAACAAACAAAATTGCAGAAATCAAACAATGTCATGGAATATTTTGTGGTCTACGAAATTATTTGAAATATATAATCCTGTACCCATGCTCTGTTACTTTAGTGAGAACTTCTCGCATCGAAAAGATGTGAAACAAAATTTTCCATCAAAGTTATATTTTGGGAACACAAAATTCACTATTAATAAGATTTCCATATGACGTGCTTCCATCGTTTCTCGAAAAGTGAGAAAAAACTGTGTCTGTAACTCATGTCGAAAACTATCAAAAGTGATTATGTCGTTACGTTATAAATATCATAACATTGCACCCGAAGCCGATGTAACATTGCAGACGTTGAGAACGTCAGTAACACATACCGTTGACGGCGACCAAAATTTACTAACATTTAAAATTTTTCAACGACGGGGCCAATTTTAAGTTCTTTAAAATTATTTTCGTTTGAATTTAACTACATAATATTTTGAGTGTATTATTATTCTTTGTATTTTACATTTTTAATTGATTTTTAGTGTTAAATTTTTTTTTCACCCCATTTTTATTCGTAAGTTTATTTGACAGTTCAAAGCGAAAACTTTTCTCACAAAAATGTTACAGACACACTCTTTCTGTAAATTGGCGAGTAATTTCCTTACGTGACAGCTAGTACTCGTCAAAAAAGTTACAGACACAGTTAAGTGAGCAAAACAGCTGTTTGTTTCAATATATGGCATTTTTGTTTCATTTCACACATTTCAATCGAAAAGTTTCTTGACGCGAAAGTTACAGAACATGGACACTGGCTTAGAGATTTTGTTTGTATCTTTTCAAAAGTATGTTTGATGTTTACTGATGCATATATACACGCATTACCACCAGCAAATTAGAATTTATCTATATATTAGAGTTGGGCAAAATCGTTCGTTTTGTGGAATCATTCCGACCGATCCGAAAGATCAAAGGAACTAGGTCGTTCCTTACGTTCATCGTTCCGGTTTTTTAATGGAACTAGGTCGTTATATAGTATATATTTAAAAATGAAACGGTACATGTATATAATCGCATCACGTCAGAACGGCTGGAGCAATTTTGCTGATTTATTCGATTTGAATTTTTCAGCAGATGATTTATTCGATTTGAATTTTTCAGCAGATAATTTGTAAAGAAGCGGTTATTTTGAAATAAAAGGAGAATATCTCAAATCATAAATTTATAAAATTCCTATAATTTTTGAAAATCAACCCAGCGGTAAAAAGAATGAGTAAAGATGCCTAATAGAACTTTGAAGTCCTTAAAAAATTCTAAGTTATCTATGTATTTTGTTGGTTCCTTGCCTTTGCGAATTGTTTTGTTTTTATTCCAATTAAATTTTTATTTCAAAAAATACTTTGATTTTCGTGTTTTTATTTATTCGAATTTAAAACGGTTAACCGGTTATTTCTTAAATGCTTAACCGAAAACCGATGTTTTTGAAATAGCAACTATTCGGAATATTCGAAAACCAGTTTTTGCAAAAAGTCTAATAATCGATCTCCCTACTAAGTAACACTTCACTTTGAAAAAAATCGTGCAAAGGAGATTGTGCAGCTAAGTCAAAATTGCTGTATTTACTTTGTTTTTGTTTTATAAAATTTTAATACATAAGTTTTTTTTCAATTATTTAGATTTTTATTAAATTTTAAGCTTATTTTTTCACATGTAAACTAAGCTTGACACTCAGCAAACACACACAAATATATAAACATAAACAGATGGCTAGAAAATGTCACCTGTATGAATTCGTCTTGGTTAGAGAACATTATTAAATTTGATTGAAAAGCAAATCCTGACAATTCTGGTATTGTTTGATTAAAAAGTTCTTTTACTCTGGCATCCTGGTTTTCTAACGGCTTGTAAGATAGAAAAACATTTATTTATTTCTAAGAAAAACACATTATTTTCAAAGTTATTTACGGGAATACAAAATTTATCATTAATACGATTTCTGTATGACGTGCTAAATTCCCAATTTTTCATATTTGATAAATACACTGAAATTTATTGTTGAGGGAAAGCCAGCTTCTATGCGCATTTCACTGGTTGCTATTCTTTGACATTAAGTATTTGCTCTGTTGTTTATTGTATGTTCAAATGGTTATATTTCTGCTTCTGTTACTCTTCGTCTATTTTCTTAGCAAAATTGTTAAATATATACGGAAGCATTTATTTATTTAAGTTTTTTCACGAATTTATTAATGTTTTTTTTTGTTGCTATGTTTTTATTTCGATTGTTTTTTTGCAAGTTGTGTCTTATTTATTGTGAAGTATTGTAAAGACCAAAAAGAGAACAAGGTATATTTACACAAGGTAGACTCATTTGGGAGTGTAGACATGCTGCTCTATAAAAGAAACCAAGTTATCAAAATTGTCTTCATATAAAACAAAAACAATTTAACGCACACATGTACAAATTTTGGCTCATATAAACGAAATTTGATGTTTGGGTTCCAACTAGGGGTAAACAGCTGACAAACATATGGGCCAACGAGTTTACCTTGTGTAAATATACCTTGCTGCCTACCATTTTGCCTATTTTCTATTATTTATTATGACAGCTTCAAGAAAACAAAAAAAATATTGAGTTTTATGATTATTTAAATGTTGTTGTATTGAATTTGGAATGTTGATTCTGATGGACAGAAAAGGTTAAAAAAATTTATTTGATTTTTTTTTCTCGAATAATGACGAAAATGTTGGAAAGCTTTAAAATGGTGCTTAATAAATAGCAACCATTTTCATGGTTTATGTTTTTATTTATTGATTCAAAATATTTATTTATGGATTTAAAATTGTATGAAATTATAAAGTTAATTTGATATTAATAAGAAATGTTACATATAACAAATATTCCAACAAACACACGACTAAACTATAAGACAGATACAGACAATTGCGCTCAATTATATCGACACATAATTAATAAACAGGGAAACCAGAAATATGCTCTAAAAAAAGGGTTTTCTGCGCATTAAATATGCAGTAAAAACTTGAAAATATGCAGTAAAAGCTTGAAAATATGCTCTAAAAACTCTTAATAATATGCCCTAAAAAACCAAAACTGAGTTATTCAAAACAAAAAACTTGCCATTTTTATTCAACAATTTAATAATATTTGCATACAATAAAAAATAAAAAATTAAATAAAAGTAACTAAAAACAAAATAACGGAATAAAATTTAATTTTGTGCTTCAATTTCTGAGGTTATGGAATTAAAATTAAATATTAAAAAGCCAAAGTCTTATTGGTAATTGTTATTGCAATAAATAACAAAATATTGACTTAGATTTTCAAATAAAAAACGTTGTCTATTACATCTGAATAGACTTTTATACATTGAAAACTTAGCATTAATTTAATGACAGTTTGTCATTAAGTCAAAGTCATTGGAATTGACTTAAGTCAAAGTGTGAGAATATTATTATTTACTTACCCGTTACAGATGTTCGTTTCACGTTTGTTGAATTACGACCTTTGTTTACAGCAGAACTCTCAATAATGAGACACCAGCACCATGCCCCATATGGTTTTCCTAATCATTCTACTTTGAAAATTTGATGTATTTAACTAAATAATTTAAAAAAATTGAATGTAGGAATTTTTCCTTCTTATAATTCATTGTAATCATGATGTTAATATACAATTGATGTCACTATAGTCATAAAAAAGATGACACGTAAAAAATGACAAAATTGTACAAAGACGTTAGTCATTGGATTGATGTTACTTTTTGCATCATTGCTGTCATTTTTAGTAACATTGATGTCACAATTGTGATGTTAGGGCATCATCAATATGAAAATGAATTTTTCTATCAGTGCAGCCAAACGTATGAGTTTTTTCTTTGGTTCAGCGCCAGATACTTAAAACACGTTAAAATTTAAAGGTTATAAACTCTTACATATCGCTCCATTATCACAAAATAGTCATATCTCAAAAATCAAAAATTTTAAGTTACTTAAGCAAAAGAAATTTGTAATTTACTTCAAACTTAACCGAAGTTACATTTTGAACAATTAAATAACAATAAAGGATCGATATGGTTCATGATGAAATAGCGAAAATCCGTACAGTTAAGCGAAGTGAAACGTAAACGCACGAAAAGCCTGTTTGTCCTTACAAGATAATGACAGAGCAGTTTAAGGAATGTACAAAATATTCGCATTGCTAATCAAAGAAAAGCTGATGAAGCTAAGCATGTTAAGGGGGTTAACCACAAGAAAATTTATGAATGACTGGCGAAAGCTAGCCGCCACACTATCAAGCCAGCAAAAATTTGAGCAAAACTTCCACTTATGATCGAAAGTGTGTACCCCACTTTAGTCTTTAACTTTTGCTGCTCAATTTCTTTTCAATTCCATTTTAAAGTTGTCGATATGGTCACACACAGAATGAACGAATGAAGTTTTTTCGCTCAAATAATTTAATAAATGATTGGGGGATTTACAAGGTGTCATAAAGTCGTAAGTCTTATAATAATAACATGAAAAAATAAGACTGTTGTGAACAACCCCTCATAATTAAGTCTGCTATTTTTTTGAATTAAAATTTACCTAACATCAAAATATTTTTTAATTCTTATCCATGAATTAATTAAATTAGATCTTATCTGACTAGTTTCCATTTTTTAGACGCAAATCACAAATAAATTTTATTTTGTTTGTTTACCAAACATCAGAGTCCTAAGCCGATATAATTTGAAGCTGCAAGTGTTTTGTTGCAAAAATTGCTAGCCGCTGGTCAAATTCGGATATAAACCGAATAAAACTATACCATCAACGACGACGGCTACAAAAACTAATGCGGCTCGGCTCAGCCACTCAGCGCAGGTCTCTTCTGATTAATTACGACCTCACAATAAACATAGCAAGCAAAGTTCTATTTGTTAACAATGCAACAACAATATATTCAAACCATTGTAAAATGTTAGAGCATTATGACAATATAACATGATAGCACACCTTGTTAATACTCCAAATATATTTGGAATAAGTATCTTGTTGACAATTACTAATAATACCTTATTTAAGTTCACATGCTGACGTCGCGTATTTATTTCAAAAGCTACCAACGTGACGATTTCATAATAATAGTCAATGTTCGATATACGACACCCACATCGCAAGCATAAGAATAACGCATCGTAATAATTTCCCACCAACAGAAACAAACATCAGTGTACAAGCCGGCTGCTGACACCAAACACCTGAATGGAGTGAGCAACAAACCGGAGGTTACAGTTAGAATAGTTTTAAGAGAAGCGAAGACGTTGGGTGTTTTTAATTACACAAAAAAAAACTATATACATTTTTTAAACAGGACTACGCACATTTTTAGTATACAGTAGTTTTGACTTAACTGCCTTTTGTTTACGTGCACTTTTGACTTAACTGCACAAAATTAATAATTTTTGAAATTATTCTGTATAATTCCATACAAATTCCTTATTTTAGTGCACTTTCTATACCTGCACATTTAAGATAAATGCCCAAAATTTTTGGCGTTTTAATATTATTAAATTTAATTTTCATTAAATTATTTTTATGAAGAAAAAAAATTTTACAACATGAAAATTAATTAAAATTGTTATTGATAATCTTTCATTATTGACCGTGGCCGGGGCTCGAACCCAGGCCGGCAGGTTACCATGACATGTTTCGATCGCAACCACTCGATCTCCTCAGATGGATTTGCGGTTTTACACTCGCAGCCATCGACGACTGCTGACGTCAATAGTCAAACATCAATCCTTAAACCAAATTGTTTTTTAACCTGAATACATAGAGCTCGTGCCCTAGCTTTAACAATAATCAGTATTGTGGTTATTTTGTTGAACTATTTATGGTTTTTAATCCAAATTTTTAATAATTTTAATTAGGCTTAAGTTCATTAAATTTAATTTTCATTAATTTTCATGTCATGGTAACCTGCCGGCCTGGGTTCGAGCCCCGGCCACGGTCAATAATGAAAGATTATCAATAACAATTTTAATTAATTTTCATGTTGTAAAATTTCTTTCTTCATAAAAATAATTTAATGAAAATTAAATTTAATGAACTTAAGCCTAATTAAAATTATTAAAAATTTGGATGAAAAACCATAAATAGTTCAACAAAATAACCACAATACTGATTATTGTTTTAATATTATATATAAATCGCAATTATTTTGTTTTTTTTCCATAAATTTTTATGTTTTTTGTGAATTCTGATTGTTTTTGTTAATGTTTATATTAAATAAATATATATCGGTACCTAAAACGCAAAACACCCTAACTAACATTTTGAAAATTTTACAGCAGAAGCAACTTACTATTAAAAATGTTAATAGACAAATTGTCTTAAACTGTTTAAAATTTTTTTCTTCTATTTTTCTTGTAAAACCTACCAGTTGTTTTGACAATTGAAAATCTTGCATATCATGCAAACTGTTAGTAAGGTCTTTTAGCGCATATCTTATAATCTTTTGTAGATAGTGCCTTTTGTTTTTTGTTAATAAAATCGCTAATTTTGGTGGAAATTTATTGTGGCCATTAGTGTTGATGCAATTTATCAGATTTATTGAAAAAGTCCATTTTTAATTTTTTGTTAGTTAGGGCCTTTTGCGTTTTAGGTAACGATATACATGTATAAAATTACTTGTTATTTCCCAGCTAGCATGGGCTGTTTGTTAGCTTAGCCATACGGGTGAGCATTTCCCGAGTTGAGTTTCCTATGACTTTTGGCATTCTTCTTGAATCATAAACGATTCCCTTTACGATTAATATAAGATTTTTTCGCTGCGTTATGGAAATATCTCTCATACGAATCAGCACGTGTAACAGTGCTCCCATGCGAGGAATTGTCTACAGTTAAAAAATGAGCTCGTCGGCGATCAAAAACACTCTTTGTGAGATTCCCAGTAGACTCCAATGCTAACTGGGTTGAAATAAAATTTTAATAATATATAAATTTATGTATTAATAAAATAATTTTTTTTTTTATACTTTTAAATCAAACACTTTACTTTAGCTGCACTTTTGTGCAGGTAACCACAATTGTGTACCTGCACATTAAGGCAGGTAAATGCATTTAAGATAACTGAATTTTTGATTTACCTGCACAAAAAATCGTGCAAAGGAGATTGTGCAGCTAGGTCAAAACTACTGTATATGCTTCAAAACAACAACAACTTTGTTTTCAGCAATTCATAGAGAAAAAGACAATAAATAAAATTAGCTTGGAACCATATTTGTGCATATAACTACAAATAAAAGAACAATTCCCCCTCCTTCTTTCCCCTTAAAATACAAAAGCTCAGCTTCAAAACTCAAATATTGCAGTAAGATCGTTGAAATATTTCAGTAAGAAAGTTCTGTATCGATCAAAACTTCCCAATCACTATTTTCTGAATAGTTTTTTATTTGTTTTGCCGAGAGTTGTCATGACAAAATATTATGTCTTAATTTCTGGTCGCATATTTCAGCCGCTTTTTGGCTAATGGTCTTTTTAGGTCTTCTATAAACGCCAGCAATTTGTAATAGATTTGGGGATTTTAGTGCTTGCAAACGTTTTAAAATTGCAAGCAAAAGAAATTGTCTAAACAGAAACCCAAAGTACCATTAAAACTAGATAGCTGAATTCTGGTAACTTGTATCTTCTAATGAAAAGTAACTATTCGTCACTGATATGCTTACTTGAATATAGTACGTAAGGCCAATTTTGTCAGCTTACTTTTATTAACGTTACAAGACAATTCTAAGGGTGGTTAAATTTCAAGGGCCGATGTTGATTTTGAATAAAACACAAACTATTTAGGAAATTATTGTAATTTTATTTTATTATGATATATTGGTATTACTCAATTATGTATGGAACAAAATATCGGCCAAATGGGCGCCGCGACCACTGCGGCACACCTCCATCCGATGGTCCAAATTTTCGATGACCCTGAGGAGGAGGTTCTATGCCGTTAATGTGCCGAATTATCTTATCCTTTAGCTCTTGAATTGTTGCTGGCTTATCGACGTACACCTTTTCTTTCAAATAACCCCAAAGAAAAAAGTCCAACGGTGTCAAATCACATGATCTTGGCGGCCAATTGACATCGCCATTACGTGAGATAACACGGCCATTGAATTTGTTGCGCAAAAGAGCCATTGTTTCGTTAGCTGTTTGGCAAGTGGCACCGTCCTGCTGAAACCACATATCGTCCACATCCATATCTTCCAATTCGGGCCATAAAAAGTTCGTTATCATCTCACGATAGCGAACACCATTCACAGTAACTGCCTGACCGGCCTCATTTTGGAAAAAATACGGCCCGATGATGCCGCCAGCCCATAAACCGCACCAAACAGTCACTCTTTGTGGGTGCATTGGTTTTTCGACAATCACTCTTGGATTATTATTCGCCCAAATGCGGAAATTCTGCTTATCGACAAATCCACTGAGGTGAAAATGTACCTCATCACTGAAGATGATTTTCTTCGAAATTTATCATCCATTTTCATAATAAGTCTGGATAACTTTAACACGTTGTTGGATTGTGTATCTCTCCATGGTTCAAATTGAGTAAGTCTGAAATAGAGAAATGTCAAATAAAATTCGGAAAAAAAATTGGCGTTTAGGTGTGGTTCACATTCAACATCGGCCCTTACAATTTAACCACCCTTTAAAACATTGAATTCCTCAAAACCAACCCACTTACGACACAAAAGGATTTGTCTTAATATGCACTGCTAAAACCAAAATAAATATTGACTTTATTACACTTTTGACAGCTGCTTAAATGTATATTTCTAAAACAAAAATAAAAATATCAATAACTTTGTAATTAGATATCATATTAAATTACATTTTAATCGGTTGCTTTAGTTGCTGTCCAAAAATAAACTGGCATAATGTGGCGGCCTACAAAATTATAATTATGTGTAATTCATTTCGCTCGAAACACAAAATCAGTCTAAAACACACGTGTGTCATCGAACAAATTTTTTTTATACAGTTCAAATGGATTTTTTTTAATGCTGAAGCTAAATTTTATTGAAATTGTACTTAATCATGTGTAATTTAATACACCTCAATGCTCAATCCAAGGCGAATTGACTAGAAGGTGGGGTCAAGTCAACATAGGGTATTTTTTTTCGGTGGTCAACTTGTCAAAGTTTATATACAATCTAGTTTTTTATGTAAACAAACCTATTTTTTTTATTAGCAATATTTTTGACAACCCGGCCACAGAAGCAGTGTTGTTGTAGAGTTGACCTCACCTTCTAGTCAATTCGCCTTGGCTCAATCTTTTTGCTTTGTATGTGGGGGATTAATAAAAAATTTGGTTTTTTTTTATACAAAATGAACATTTTGACATGGAAGATAATAAACGACTCTTATGCGCACCATACACGTTTTAATTCAATTGTCAACTGAGTCTTTCAACTGAATTAATGCTTGGCCACACACTTTATAAACTGAATTGAAAGATTTTTAATTAATTTTAAAATTTAATAAAATAAAAGAAAATTATCAAAATAATTTTTGGGAATACAAAATTTTAATTTAAAAGATTTTGTTATTCGTGCTTAATTCCCAGTTTTTATTCTTGATAAAAACACTTGAAATTTATTGTTGATGGCATAAGCTATTCCTATGCGCTTTTCACTGTTTGCTTAAACTTGTTTAAACTTTGATATTGTTACAAGAAGAACTCTTTCTTATGACTCTTATACGCCTAACAGTTTTATTTGGTTTAATATCTTTAGTTTTTCTAAAATCTTTACGGATGAAGTTTCCTGATGATCTGGCCTAAGCAACCAGTGAAATGCGCATAGGAATAGCTTATCCCATCAACAATAAATTTCAAGTGTTTTTATCAAGAATAAAAACTGGGAATTAAGCACGAATAACAAAATCTTTTAAAATAAAAGACAATTTTTAAAATGTTTACTTTACTTTTTTTGCAAAAGAAAACTACAAACATTAATGTTGACAGCTGATCGAGAGACACAGTACAATCAAATTGAAAGACTTAGTAGTCAACTTGGAAAAATCTAAATATTTTTTCTTTAACCAACTCGACAACTGCCACAGCCATACACGCTTTGATTTGGACAACAACCGACTCAGTTACCAATTGAATTGAAACGTGTATGGCCTGCTTTATGCAGACCAAAGTTTAATTAAGTGGTGAGCTTTAATAAAATTTTGAACAGGAATTTTTTATTATTTTCGTTTTATTTACAACATGCAAACGTTTTAGTTTTGGCTCTTAATTAATACGTTTTTTTATAATACTTTCGCAAAACTCATTAACAATTTACCACAAATAAGTTTTATTTACTTGAAAAAAAAAACTGTATAAATTTTTCTAAGTGAACAATCAAAAATGAATAAAAAAAAAAAAAATTGAGGCTGTGACTAATCAAATAAACACACCCAAAAAGAAAAATATAAAGATATTGGTGATTTTATTAATATTTCCTGAAATGTACAGTAGGGCAAAATCAATATTTTTTGGAAATAAATCTACAATTTTTAAGCTTCGTTCAGGTTTTTCTTCTATCTTATTTTTTCCCAAAATATTATTTTCCTTTAATTTTTTGAACAAAATGTAACTAAAGTTTTTTAAAAAATTTTTTCTACTTTACTTCAGCAACAATTTGTACAATCAATTTGTATATTGTAAATGACGGATATAATAAAAATTTTTATTTAGTTTTGCATAAAAGTGTTTAACAATATAAGAACAAGATACGTGATATTGTTTTGGACAAAATTTGCAAACGTTTTCTAAATTGAAAATGTGCGTGCTTGGGAAAAAATGTTTGCTTTAGTGAAAACCAAGTGAAAATGTTGATGTCATTGTGAATCTGGCCTAACACGTTTAACTTAAAAAAATTAAAATTTCCTTGAATTTTATCCTGGAAAACAATATTGAAATTTCGTTAATTGCTTATGGTTGTGGCAAAAAGGAAAATTTGCCTAAGTCGACTTAAGAAAAATTTGAGTTGATGGTACCTTTGTTACCTCCATGTTTAAAAGTAACCATGACATAAGCTTAAATCATTTTGTACGATCTTTTACGAAGTTATAGCAAATTTACTTTTTGCTTTTTTCTTCATTGTACATTTGGAATAACAACTGAAGTGAAAGTTAGGAATACAAACTTGTAAAAAACTATTACGGAAGAAAAGGTATGATTTTATTAGAATAAAAATATATGTATTTTCAAAAATAAACTTTAAAGATTTAAATGGCTCCCCTACAAATCTTATAAAAAAAAGAAAGAGAGCTTTATTCGGCTGTGCCGAATCTTTGAAACCATCTGCCGACACACAGTACTTTGTTCCATATAGAAAAATAAGGTGAAACAATGTTGATCCAACGTTTAAAAAAATTACTGTATCTAAATAAATTACATGTAGGAAGAACCTTTTTATGTTAAATGCGTTTCGCCGCTGCTAGAGGTCGCTAAAAAATTAAACTTAATTCATGTACTAGGAAAAAATTATTAAAAATTTATTATAAAGAAGTACCACAATTTTAAAGTTAGTATTTGGTAAAAATTACATTCTTCTTTGATATGAGCCAACACTTTATTTAAAGCATGTATTAGTAATGCTCTGGATGAATATTAAAAAAGTGTTGCCGTAACTAAAAAAAAGGTAAAAAAAATTTTTGATGGACAAATAAAAAAATTGAGTGAATACTTTTTTTAATATTCTCTGCCGGTTAATAAACAAAGTGTCCGCCATTAAGAATCAAAAGAGAAACTAACCACATTTTAGTTCTAACTTAGAAATATATGATCTTTTTTAGAGGCCCAAAACCAGTGTTGCCACAAACGAAATGGTAAATTACACATGGATCATGCCAAAATTACACATGAAAATACGAATTACACATTCTATCTTTTTACGCCTGTCACGGAAACAAATTTCGATGAAAAGTGAAATTAAAACCGTATTTGGCTTCTTCAGAAAACGTAAGCCAATTTCAATTTTTGTTTGCAAACAAATAAACAAATATCGTCACCTAAAATACAAAAGGGCGTCACAACTCTTTTTATTTTTTTTACAGGAGAAGCAAAAAACTTTACAAAATCAATAACAACAAGGTGTAATTGGCGTTTGAATTTCTTTAATAAAGTCGCCATTTTTTATCTTAAACTTTATAATAAAACGAACAAAACTTAATCAAAAACCCTTTTGCATTCGACGTTACCAAATGTATTAGGTGGCACGAGCATTTTATAAAAATAATAACTGGCTTTTCTTCTTTTAGCAACTTAACTTCTGGAATATACTGTCCATACATAACATTAGGTGTATCTGATGCAAACAAAGGAGCGATATGTTTAGGTATCTCCAATTTTTAAGACTTGTTCATGGACAATGAAACTTTACTGCCTGCATCTTATTTTGATTTAATGTACTTTATTAACTCTTTAATTCACTAAATGTAATAATTATCAACTGTTGCACTGCCCATTCTGCTTTTAGTAGATTTATTGCAACAAGACACATTGATTTACGTATGTACTCACTTCAAGTAATTGATCTAATCCACAACCCATCCACAGATGCTAATTTTTAGAGAATAGAAAACTAAATTTCAAAGTATAAATAGCTATTTTCTGAAATTATGAGGAACTTTTTATTTCCCGGGATCCCGCAAGAAAAATCCCCGGAAAAAACCCTAGCGTTATTACACGTGAGGTGGCAACACTGCCCAAAACGCATTTATTATTTTTTATAATTTAGTACTTCAGATTAAAAGCTATAAATATGTTTCTGTACTATGAAATTATCCTATTTGCTTTGTAGTGTGTTTAAAAATTAACGTTCTAAAGAAATTAACTTCAAGAAAATCTCAACCGTCTGCAAACCGTCAAAACTGCAGGTTGTTTTTGCAAAAAAAAAAATATGAAAATCGTCAATATTTACTTAAAATTTAAAAAAAAACTGAGAGCACCGTTTTTTCAGTTTTTTTAAGAATATATGCTCTGTTGCCCTTACTATTGATGTAAATAAAAAATTTACCACATTTTGAGTTTAAGTGTAATTTTTTGAGCTTTTTCCAAAAATGTATTATACTGCGTCGATTTTTCAACAAAAAATCTTATACTACATTTACATTAGGCCGAAATCTTGTAAATTTGATTTAAAATCTTCTTAGAAATCAAGTGCGTTTACATTATACATACTTTTTTGACATTAGCGATATTTTCTTTTTATAACAAAACAACTGACTAAAAAAAATATACATTAAAAAATTTGCATTACCTTTTATAAATAATCAACGATATTTATTTTATCAATATTATTCGTCTTTTTTTATTGTTTTAAAAATTTTATAAAACTTTTTTATTTTTTTTTTTAAATGTAATTTTTTCTTGTGCAGAGAAGTATTTTTTAGTGCTATATGGAAAAAACCATAATTGCAAAACTAAGTACTACTAGATTTTCAGTAGATTTCGTCGAAATCTTGTCACGAAGTAGATTTTGTTTTGTATGGGAAATCTAGTCAAAAACAACTAGATTTGGCTCGAAATCTCGTAAGTACTAGATTTTGCGTAGGTGTAAATGTAGTATTAGGAGCTGTGTGATTCTGTATATTTATTTATCTTTCAACAAAAAATCTTAGGAGCTGTGTGATTCTGTATTTTTATTTATTAAATTATTTTTTTATTTTATAGTTGTTATTACGGTGAGATTCAACATAAAAAGTGTTGCCGTATAAAACTTTTTTAAAAAAAATGATATATGGGAGGTACATAAATCCTTTGATGGAATTTTTTCAAAACATGAAATTTTGTTTATTATAATCATATATAACTCCATGCAAAAAGTTATTAGTCTGGGTCAACTCCTTCAATTTGTGCACAATTTTGTTTGATCTTTTTAACAAAAGAAAATTTTAAAATACAAAAATCCTTGCGAGAATTTATAAAAAATTATGTACATCAATTTTAACATTATATTCAGATAGATTTGGTAATTTTCAACAATTCAACAAAAAAAGCATATATAGAAGGTACATGAATCCTTCGACGGAATTTTTTCAAAACTTGAAATTTTGTTTTGTTTGTTGTCATATATACCTCCATGCAAAATATTATTAGTCTTGGTCAACTCCTTCTATTATTGCAAAATTTTGTTCTACATCAAAGTACACAGAAAAAATTTTTTAGGCCAGTAAAAGAATTAATCAAAAATAAAATCAGTTTTTATAAAATATTTAATCAGGTGAATTAAACTTTTAATCAAGTGAATTAAACTTTTAATTGAAATATTGTCAATTAAACATTTTATACACTTGATTAAAAAGTTTAATTCACCTTATTAAATATTTAACTAAAACTGATTTTATTTTTGATTAATTCTTTTACTGGCCTAAAAAATTTTTTCTGTGTATTGTGCGACAGTTAGAATAATTCAGGAGTGGGCTCTATATGATATTTATAAACATATTAGTAATTTATCTTTATAAAAGCGGATGTCAACATTAAAATTGGATGCGGATTAGACCTATATTAAATTATTGATTCTTAACAGTTTAAGCCAAACTTAAATGATTTTCAGGAGGGGAATTTTTATTGGAGCCATGCTAAGTTATAGGACAATCATCCCAAAATTCTGTAGAGTGATTTATGGTATTAAAAAAAAAAATAGATTTCAAAAAATTTCAATACAGCAGTGAAATAAGTTTTAGCGTAAACAGTCAATTTCAGAAGGCTGCTTAATTTACACTGCAAATCAATTAAATAAGTCACAGATTGGTATTTTTTTTAAGCTGTTTAAGTCATTGGTGCAGACTTCTTTAAATATTAATTCGTCTTAAATGTACGAAGGCGATCTGAACTGACGTAAAGTTTAATTGCTTTTGTAAAAAGTTGCAAACTTATATACAATTTGTGCTAAGTTTTAAAGCGACTCGTTGCTTAGAATTTTTTTTTTTGAGCCATCTAAAATAATCGAATTACATAGGAAACAAGAAATAAATTGGTCACCGTAAATATATTAACAACTTTCTTTTGAATGATCCCAGTACAATCAATATTAAAGCTGAACTAGATTCTGTTATGGTGTAGTTTTCTGCTTCGTTTACGGCTATAAAATATTGGGTGGTAGATTTTAAACGACGCTGTAAAGATGAGCAGCCAAGACGAAAACCGTAGTGGTAGAGCTAATAGAGGAGTTCCTGCCGGAAAGAAACTGGCTGCAGTTGCGTAAAGTAACTGAAATTATTGGCGTATTCATCGAAATTTTAACGATAGAATTACTGTGGGAAAAAATTATGCAGACGCCGTATTTCGACGGACCCTGTTACATGGTGTGTGCAGTGTCTAAAGGAAAGCATTAAGTTCTTTTGTGAGGACATCCTCCTTGTACAGACAAATTTTAATGGTTTGGTCATGAGAGACTCTACTGTATTTTATTTCCCCCTGGTGTGTAGTTAATAAGGACTCCAAACTTTTTGTTTTTACATTCTTTGGGAAAAACAGGTGAGCCAATACATTGAATTTAGCAGAAATTCAAATTTGGTAGGTTTCGTGGCTGGTCAGAGATCCTTTTTGGTGTTGCGGGAGTCAGTAGCCTCTGGTACTTCAACATCATACTGACTATAGTTTGGGGCCACCAGGGGCATGATCTCTTGAGATAAATTTTCTGAGATATGCATTTAATGTGACAGTCAAAGAAAACGGGGGCAAAATCTACTAATTGCATATTATGAATCTTTTGGGTGACGCTCCTGGTAGAAGGCTCATGGATGGAGAGCTGCATTTGGTGGGTGTAGATGTAGATTTGGTAGATGTGGTAGTTGTTAATCGAAGAATGTAAAGACCCGTTTAAAAATCATCGGAGAAGTTGCGGAAGTTTTAAAAGTTGAGCTAAAGATTCTGAAGTGGAGTTAAATGCGTTATTGATGTGCCGGGACTTGGACTAGCAGTGGATGAAGATTCAAAAAGAGGCAGTATACTGTCTCATGAAATGTGCGTTTCACAGAATGGTGCTCTTTTACAGAGAGTGCTGTTCTGACGGAACAATGTTTTTTTGGATCCCGCGGGGACTGTTGTTAACTCAATTCACATGTTAAAGTTCGGTAACGGATAATTTTTAGAAACTGTTGCTATTTTACAGATGCTGCTGACTAAAACAGCGGAGGTTAAATAGCTCTAGCTCCCAAGCAAGGACCGAGAGTATTGTAATGCCAGATTATGCACTCAAACTGCTAACGGGGTGTGCTGGTGGCGCTCAAGTTTGTCACCGAAGTGAAAAAGTCCCACCGCGGAGTAGGCCGTAGGGTAGGAATCCACGTAAATCGTTGTCGCATTTGTATTTCAATTTATAAAAATGCAAGTTTCAGAATAATTTAGCTTACTATTTTACACATAGTTTGCACCATTCATTTTACAAAAAGTTAAAATATTTCCCTTCTCTACTGAAACCATTATGACGAAATTTAATCCTTTGCACTATCACTTTGTAATTAACAATGTGTCAGTTATGAACACATTTACAACATCTACTCAACAACTTAAGCTCTGCATTAAAATGACTAAACAAACAACCAGTCCATTTAAGTTTGTTCAAAATTTATAAGAGAGATGATGCCAATAATGATTTTGATCGAATAAACATCATTCAGTAACATTCAAACATGATTTTACAAAAACGAACAAACACATTTACCCAGCCATTCATTCATTCCTTCATGCATTGCCATTGTTTGCTTTTGCAACAAGTGCATACTGGTAATTGCAACAAGTGTTATTAATCATTCATTTCTCTTGTGACTTAATAAAGAGCAACATCATCATCATTTTAATTGTTGCTGTTGTTGCCGTAAGTTAAATTTAAGTCACTGAACCTGTTAGTGTTGTTGTTTGTGTGTATTTATTTTCAAATCCATTACAGCGGGTTTAAGGCTAAATTGAAATACCGTTGTCATTACTACGAATTTATTAATTGATACTTTAAAGGAATTTATTCCAAGTTTCATTAAATAATTTATCTTATACAAGAGTTCTGGTGGTGTTAAAAGTAATAATGAAAGAAAAGAGTCTGCCTAGAAAATGAGTAAGAAGGAAGGGTTCTTGCGGGAAAGGACTCTAGTGGCTCATACATAAATTTTAATATTGTAAACTGCATCAAGTTAACTAGTAAGGTTTGTATTTTGTCAAACAAATAAATAAAATGCAATAAAAATATGTGGAAACTTTGCAATTTAAAAGAACAGTTTATTCGTTATTTAATCTTAGAATTTCATGATGAATCGGAATTTTCTAAACGTTCTACACAAAATTTTAACTCCGAACAAATCTCTCTCCTCTAATATTTGTATATACATATCTGTTTTTATTCTTTTTACAATTACTTCAACAATAAGTGTTAAAATTTTGTCTAAATTATTAAATTAAAAAAGTTATGCACTTTAAAACATATTGAGTTCAACTGGAAACAAAATAAAAAACAGAACTGTACATAAAGTTCGTTTACATCACACTTCAGGCACAAATGTGCACAATAAAATGTGCAAATTCTTTCTCTTTGTTAGCAGATTATCAATTGAAATACAATGATTACATGTAAATGAGTCAAGACATTTTAAAAAGAAATGCAAACGATTTCTTTTGAAATGCAATATTTACCATACAAGTATGTATAAATTTATTTAAACAGCACACAATTGCAAGGGAAACGAAAAATGTTTTTCAGTTCAATGTACACAGGAAAAAATAAAAATTAATGTCAATTAAAAAATTTGTGTTACTACACAGAGGGAAAAATCGGGTATAAAAATACCAAAATTAACACCATCCGGTGTCAAAAGTGAGCCAACTACGTTTGTGTTCAATTTGATAACGGATGGTGTCAACACCTCGTTGTGATTTGATCACCATTTGGTTTCCTTCTGAAAACAAAATGTAAATATATTATCACCATAATGTTGTCATTTCGACATCATGTTGTTTTCATTTTTGACAACATACCGTTTCTATATTGAGAACATTCAGTTGTCACTTCGTTTAAACGTCTACTAAAAAATAACCCGCTCAGAACCCAACCAATAATAAATAAAAGATGTATGTAAAATATTTCTATTTATTTTAAATTTTTAAACAACAAAACAAACAAAAATTGCAAATTATTTAAAAAAAAATTAAGTTGCAGGACAATATACAAACATACTTGTGTTTCTTTCCATGAAAACAGATTTTCTCTTTATTTAGCGCGGAGACCTAAGTGTCGTACAGTTTTTTTCTTTAATTATCTATATGTTAGTCACATTTGCATCTTAAAAAAAGTAATTGTAAAATTAATGACGTATAAATTCAATATTATTGTACGAGTATATTTTCACTTACCTTTAAAACAATCATAAACATTTACCAATTTTTATAGATACAAGGAATTTTTTTAATTCGATTGGTTGATTGATTTTACTTTGGAATTTATATTTTCTCCAAAAAGAATATCTTCGTACAACAAAAATGTGGTCGTCCCAGTTAATTATATTTTTTTCACTGTCCATTTTTTTATTTTTAACTAATTTAAATTCACTTAAAATTTGCAATACTTTGTTTCGATAAACTACGAATAATAATGACAAGGGGCGTTATATTTTTGACAACAATGGTATTTTTACATCATTGGTTCCAATTTGACAACATTTTGTTAAAATTTGACCACAGATGTTGTCGAAATATTAGTGGTATTCACACCGAACTTGTTAATTTGTTACTCGGTAGTATGTTAATTTGTTAAAGTTACCATCTGTGAACGACCCCCTTTTTAAAACTTTGTTAGTCTGGTAACTTTCGTAGTAAAACAGCTGATTTATTGTTCTGACACAATTTATTATTTTGGAAAAAATAAAAAATGCCACGAGAAAGTGTAAAAAAAACAATTGTACACGAAAATTGCCAAAACACAAATATTTTTTTAGAAATTTATCACAAATGACTTTTTTATTATATATATTTAGAAACTGCATCAGCTGATTGTGAGTTACCAACTAACAACTATTTTATCAGGGGTGCCGTGCCGTTAATTTGTTAAATGTTAATCCGGTAGCACGTTAAATATACAAAAACAAAATGCGTGTAAAAAAGTAACGATTAACGACTAACAAATTAACAAGCTCGGTGTGAATACCACTATTGACAACACCTTGTTATCATTTTAATACCATTGGTTGACAATTTTTTAACGTCTTTTTTCGCTCTGCCTAGCTAATTAAAAAATATATTAAGGGGAGTGTGCTGGAAATAGCAAACCCAAAAAAATTTTTTTATAATTTTTGTTATAAAATTCTGTTTAATTGAGAAAAAATGTTTGTATAATATTTGTCATAAAATTCTTTTATTACAGAAATCTTACTAAAAACGACTTTTAAAATTTTTGCGTTTGCGATTTCCAGCACACCCCTGTAAATTTGCATCAGTAATGTTGTTGATAAAATTAAACGTTTAATTCACTTAATTCAATTTTTAATTAAAAATGATAAACTTTTCGATTAATGGCTTAAAAAAAATTTGCGAGAATTTTTTTCTGTGTACGCACATACATTTTAATTTTTGAAAATCGATACTTCCCCCTAACCCACTGTCTATAGTTTTATTTTTCTTGGTTAAAGGTATGTTAAAAGTGCGCTAAGTTAAGGATAACAATAGATGCGCTAAGAACCCAATATGTACTTTAAAGTGAATTTAAGCTCAATAATACACATGTATGTATGTATATCATTGATTGAATTCACAACGAGAACAACAATTATTTTATTTCTTTTATGTATTAACAGATGAGAATAACAGCAAAAGATAAATAGAGAAGGATGTAAAAGCTCCAACAAGCGGAAAATGGAAATAAAATCACAACAAATTGATTATAAGTATTTGTACATGACATTTTGTTATGAAGATTTTTTTTTTTAAAGAACTTGTCAAGTACAATGTCATATTGAAAAGGGTTTCCAGTAAAGAAAAAAATTGCAAGACCCATTATTTGACTGACAAGCTCTTAGGTTAAAAAAAGCTTTTGTACTTACAAATCTCTTTTACGTCTAACTTTCTTATACCTTGAGTTCGTAAATTAAGCTTTTTGTATTAAAATGTTTTTTTTTTTTAATTTTTGTTATGCTTAAAACATACTTTTGTTTTCTTTCTTTTAGCCGTTACGTCCTATTCTTAAGTTTGATTTTATATTCCATTTATATTTAAAATTGTTTTATCAACAAAATTCTGTTTTTCACTTAATACAAGCCGGAGTGACTGCCAGGTGGGCTCTTTAGCCTACGTCACCTTCAGCTATGCAAATGCAAACCCGAAGTTTCAAAAATTATTAATGTTTTCATGTTGGCTTTCTTTAAAATTTGTTAAACTGAAAAACTGTGAAAGTGAAAGTAATCAATTAAAATTTAGCAAATAAAAAGAAATTTTATTCAGAAAAACCCTTTGTACCTTTTGGTTTTTGGTTAGATGTTTTCGACTGATTAGTAAACTTGTACAAAGCGAATTTCGTGCTTTTTTTTGGATATATAAATTTAAATCTCATATAAGAAAAGCAATTAATTAAACTGGCACTATCTTGCTCTGAAATTCAATGTATATTAATCGAAAATGTTATCTATAATCACTCGAAGTGTAACATGCTGTACAGCTTTAATCGAAGCCAATATGAACCATCCTAGAGCGTACCACCTTACAATCAAATAAAAAAGTTCGCCGTACACCCCCTAATATAAAGTATTTTAGCAAGGTTGTTTCGAAAAAAAATGTTTTTTCTTAGCGTAGGGGTCGCCTTTTTTATTTTTTTCCTAATATCTTTGGAATCTAAAAGTAGGATATATTAAAGTTTTTGTCTTGTCATGGTAAGTTTGCCAAAGTTTTATAAGATTATAAATTACACTATCAAATTTTGTAAAGATCGGCTTAAAATTTACAATAGGGCCCATATAAAGCACACCCTCGGAAAACACTTTAGTACGCATAAAATCGTAACGAATAACACTATTGTTTGGTCTGTAGCATTTGCCTTTTCGAGACAAAAACTAAGGTATTTCATACTTTAAGATCCGACTATAAATGCCTACGTTACGTTACGGTACGGTACGGTATTTTATCCGCATGTCTTAATTTTTTTCATGTAACATATTCACAATTCACTGTTAAATTCGACCCGAGTTCAATCCCGTGTTTAGTCAAGAATAAAATTATCAAAAAAACTTTAATTCATTTCATGTTGTAAATTCCTTCTTCCTTCACTAAAAATTATTTAATGAAAATTAAATTTAATTAACTTAAATAGTTTATATAGTTTCCTATATGCAGGCTTTCAAGGTCATTAATTTAATGTAAATAAAAGATTTTTAATATTTTTTAATTAGGCTTAAGTTCATTAAATTTAATTTTCATTAAATTATTTTTATGAAGAAAGGAATTTTACAACATGAAAAGTAATTAAAATTGTTATTGATAATCTTTCATTCTTGACCGTGGCCGGGGCTCGAACCCAAGCCGGCAGGTTACCATGACATGTTTCGATCGCAACCACTCGATCTCCTCAGATGGATTTGCCGTTTTACACTCGCAGCCATCGACGACTGCTGACGTCAATAGTCAAACATCAATCCTTAAACCAAATTGTATTTTAACCTTTGGTAGATCGAAGTTTGCTTTTTTGAATGATTATCCATTTTAATTGATTTTACATGTTCTTCCTTACTTCCGTTTTTTCGTACTTTTGTCAAGAATTTTCCCTGAAGTATTGCAATGGTGTAGTTTGCATTTGTATTGTCTTCTTTTGTGTTTATTGCACTTGTCGATTTTTGTTGTATTCTTAAGCTCTCCAACGTATATCTATTATTTTCCTTTTTCTCTCTATCTAAAATTCTCAGTTTTTAAAAGTTTAGCTTGTGTCCGTTTTCAATGCAGTGTTGTGCAAGTGCAGTTGATTGTTTTCCTCTTTTTATAGCTGCGTTCGTTTACCCCAAAATTGGATTTTAATGAAATGCGTTCGCGTACACATAAATTTGTAAAATTTTCATATAACTCACCTACTGGATTTTACTGGAAAAGTAAACGAACGCACATTATATCAGCTTTATGTTCGTCTATTCTCACGCCTAAATTTCTCTTTGTTGTATTAATGTAGATTTTTCCACACTCCTCATTATCACCTCCGTCACATTCAATTTGATAAACAACATCACTTTGATCCCTACACTCAATCTTTGTTTTTGTTTGTGTAAATAAGTTATGTATTGTTTTGTTTGATTTTTGCGCGAATATTATTTGTTGGCAGCGTTGCCAGAATGAAGATTTTACCTTATTTTTGAAGATTTTTTAACCGATAAAAGATTTTAAGATTTTTTCAATTAGGTTCAATTAAAAAAAACCCATTTGAAAATTGTTAAACTGAATAATGCAACCTTGCTTGGCTTAAGCAAATATACGAATACATGTTAATCATATTAGGCTAGCTATATTGAACTTAAGGAAACTTTTTGTTAAATTTTATGAAACTGTCATTTGCGAGGTGCGAAACTGATCGCACATTCCGTACGTACGTTTGTTGATTTTATTTTTGTTTTTTTTAATACATTTGAGAGACTTTTTGTTAATAGGTCAAGCAACGCTATGCATATTTTGGTTGGGCCTTTAAAAAGCAACCTCTGTTAGGCGTTCAAGGGTGATTAATCAGGTGTAAGTTTTGCGCGCTTTTTATTTTGCAAAAACAGAAAATATTGCAAGTCAGACCACTGTTGGGATCTGACAATTCTTAAATTGTACCGTCTCAATGGCAAAATTGTACCAAGATGACATAAATTGTACCAAATTTTCGCTATAAAATAAAAAAGAATACATAGTTAAAATAAAAACAAACCAAGTAAGTATAGTCGGTCTTTGATAACCTACATAAGAGTATATCAAGACAAATTTTTAAGAGTGCACCCTATTCGGGACCCACCCGGAACGAGGGACATTTAAATCGGCTCAGAAAGTAATAATGAATCGATCGGAATACTAAAAGGTGGGTCTAAGACCAATATGTTTTAGCGTTACACAATTCAGCACAAACGATTAATACCCTCTTCACTATTGTGGTATGGGTATACAAAACAAAGAAGAAGCAACAATATCTCTTTTTCTCCTTTTTTGTCAAAGGCAGACTCAAGTGTAGACAGTATCACCAAAACAATCGACAAAAGTGGCGATTTGGAGACATTTGATCCTAGGGCTTTCAACAGGGATACGAGTAAATATATTTATGTATGTATGAATTTATCATCAGGAACACAAATTTAAAGCAATTTTGATAGTTCTGGCGAAGGCTGGAGATTTTTTCTAATTCCCTAAGATAAACCCCGCGAAGCTCTGCGCTTGTCTGCAGGAAAGAAACCAGTCTCTGGCGGGAATCGAACCCGCAACCCCGGCGTTTATAGACTAGCTCACTACCAGCTAGCCTACCGGGGCACTCTATGTTATTAAAAATTTTATTATTAGAAATAAAGTTAATCCACCTCAAAGAAATGATAAGACTTCGTGGGCATTTTTTCTAAAGGTAATTTTAAGTGCATCGATATACCTTTGAAAAAGGAGCTTATCAGGGGTGTCATGGAAATCGTAAACGTAAAACGAAAGAATTTGGCAGTTCTTTTTATTAAACTTTTAATCAAATTTTTACAATTTTTGTTAAAAAAATTCTGTTTAATAGAGCATAATTTGTATAATAATTGTCATAAAATTTTACGTTTTCGATTTCCATGACACCCCTGTATATCTAGATTTATATGTATAAATAAACGTTTAAAAATGTTTAGATTTTAGAGGTATTTTTAAGAAAAATCGCGCTTAATTGAATATTTAGCGGTTTTGAAGTCCGATTTGGCGGGAAATCTTCAAAAAAAGTTGGCAGCTGTGGAAATACATATTGATATGTTTTAAAGTTAATTTTAATAAAAAAAAACTACTTTTTTCCAAAAAAAAAGATTTTTTTTCCAAAATAAGATTTTTTTGGTCAAAATTAAGATTTCTTGCTGAAAATTTCTGGCAGCCCTGTAATAAACGGTAGACTATAGTATTTGGCGTTGCCAGATGTGTCATTTTTGTTTTTTACCCCTGATGAAATATTTTTTTTAACTATATTCAACATATTTTATTTTTCGAATTTATTCTATGAGCTAAATTCGAAAAATAAAATATGTTGAATATAATGTAAAGTAACCTACGAAAGGAAATAATTCCCAGTTTCTATATTTTTTTTAACTTTAGTCAGTAATGAATTGATCAACCCCTTTGGAAAATTGTTTTTCATTAAAATATCCTTTATTCTTGTCATATTCTTAAATTGAAATTTTACGTTGCTTATTTTTATAACTTTGTCAATTAGATTCATTGCTGTATTTATCTACTGTTTCATGGGTTGTGTTGAGTGGAAATTCATCGAGCGTCCAGAAGCAATTGGTTTCATATACCAATCTGTTATTATTTTGCCATTTTGTCGGAATACCTTCATATCCAGATATGGTATTGCATTTTCCTTCTCCCTCTCTAGAGTAAATTTCAGTTTGCTATGATATGAGTTTAATGTTTTCAATATTATGTCTTCGTCTTTGTATTTTATTATGGCAAACAAATCATCCACATACTTTGTGATCAGTCTTATTCGTATATTGTTTATTTGTAGTTCTTCGATACATTGTTCCATTAGGTGGTCCAATATTATGTCGGCTACAGTCGGTGATAATGGGTTGCCCATTGGCATCCCGTATGTCTGTTGGTATAATTTGCCATCATGCATAAAATAATTATTATCATTTAAGCAGAATTAAAGTATTTTTAGAAATTGTGTCCTTGGTATTTTAGTGTGATTTTGTAGCACATTCCATTTTGTCATGATATTACTTATCGCTAGGTGTATAGGTATGTTTGTAAATAACGATACCACGTCCAATGATACAAGAATTTCATCTTCGTCCAATGTAAGTATGTTAAATTTGTCGAGTATAATGTTTTTTAATATATTCCCAATATATTTTGATAACCCATAGCAGGGTACTCCTACCGATGATGATATTGGACGAAGTGGGTTACTAGGTTTATGGATTTTCGGAAGTCCATAAAGTCGTGGCGCCGTTGCGGCATTTGATGTCAATATTTTCTTATCATATCCACTTATATATTCTTTCTTATTTTGTGTTGGATCAATCAACATACGTTTGTAAGTGTGTTTATCCTCCAGCAATTTGTTCATTCCATTGTAATAATCCTTTTTGTACATTAAAACAGTTTTGTTTCCCTTGTCTGCCTTTGTTATGACTATTTCATTCTTATATTGTTCAAAAAATCTTTTTGTATCTTCAAAGATGCCTAGTATGAATTTTTCCCTAGCATAATTTTTTATTGTCCTTTTGTGGGTCATAATTTTGTTTGCTATACTTGATTTAGTAATATCTTTTTCTCTATCATCCGTGACAGTTTGTACCCACTGTTCTTAATCTGCTATCAATCCGATCGTACAAAAGTTTTTATTGTTGATTGGTAAAGCAAACTTTGAACCGAGAGAAAGAAGCCATTTACTATCATCAGGAATATTTATTTCTGTATTATTGACAAACCAATCGGAATTGAATGTTAAGTTATATTTCGCCAATTTTTCCTAACTAATTAACTTAAGCCTAATTAAAATATCAAAAACTTCAATTAAAACCCAACCGTTCAATGAGAAATCACAGTTGTAATAAAATAAAATTAACTATGGCACAAGCTCTATGTTTACATTTGTCCTTCAAGTTGTACAAAGAAAGGTCAACGAAAAAGGACAAAAGTGAAAAAAACATAAAAACAAATGTACTTAAGTCTTCAAGAAAAAGTCTTGACAAAAAGTACGAAGAATAGATTTTTAAATTAGAAGAAAAAATTGATAAATAAAGGCGTTTTTGTTTTTCAGTGAAAACTTGTTTTGGAATTTCTTAAGCTGAGTTTTTAGTTTTTATAAATTTTAAATTTTTTTGCCTTTGTTATATTGTAATAAAATTTTAACCAAGTTTTCCAAAAAAAAAAAAAAAATCTAAATTTAATTTGAAATTTTTATATTTTTAGTTAGGCTTCATCAAATTTAATTTTCATTAAATTATTTTTAGATTTTATTTATAAGTTTTATTCTTGGCTGAGCTGGGGCTCGAACTCGGGTTGAAAAACGCCCTTTCTTCCATTTCTTCGGTTTTTTGGTACTCTTTCTGTCAAGACTTTGTCTTGAATACCTTTAACTCTAAATTTTTTCTAAGCTAATGGTGGTTATTTTACACAAAAAATATCACCTCTGAAAAGGTTCTTGCATAAAATGTGTTGCCAACCCTGTAATAATGCAATTCGTTATTTGTCAAGAACAAAACACAAGTTATGCAAAAATGGAATGCCCTATTTTTAACACCTGACAACAAATTGTCTTAATTTTTTAAAGCTTTTTATACCCTCCACTACAATAGGTTCTGAAGAGGGTAAACTAAGTTTGTCATTCCGTGTGAAACTTTTTTTATTATTCATCTCAGACCATAAAGTATATATATTCTGGCTCCTTGAGTAAATCTAAGTCGATTTAGCCTTGTCCGCCTGACCGTCTGTCCGTCTGCTGAAAGAAATAAACAAACTTGGTGTCGAATTGCTTGTAGTTATCCTAAGCTGTTTGAGATTGAAATCCAGCAAAATTGGTTCAGTAGGATCAGAGCTATGAATCAAAACGTGGAACCACCACTTTAAAAAATTGATAATTTTATTACAAAAACTAACATAAATGGTGGAACAGTGCACGGAATGATTTGAGATTTTGCAAAAGTTTTGTTCGACTAGAAATCACACTGTAAAATTTCGAGAAGATAGGTCCATAATTTACCCTAGGCCCCATATAAACCCTACTCCCGGAAAACAGTTTAGTTCGCCTAAGACCGTAATAAAATAAAGAATAAAATTGAATACGTCACAATTTTATAAGACAAGTAATGATTCTTACCAGAAATCACTCTACGGAATTTTGGGATGATTGGTTCATAACTTACCATGGCTCCAATATAAATCCCCCTCCTGAAAATCATTTAAGTTCGGCTTAAACTGTTACAAATCAAGATATTTTACTCAAGATTGTTGGTCTATAATTGAATATAGGTCTAAGCCGCAACCAATTTTATTGATGTCTGTTTTTAAAAAGATAAATTAATAATAAATAACCATCATAAGAACATCACTCCTGAAATATTCGAACTGTTGGTGGACGGTATCAAAGATTCGGCACTGCCGAATATAGCACTTTAACTGGTCTTTGTTATTTTCCTACATTTTGTTTTATTTTTTATCGATTTAGCGATTTCAAATAACTTTTTGGGCTGGGTTCTGATGCTTTGCAACTTTAACGATGCCGCTGGTAGCAAATTTTTGAAAATTTTCGCTTATTTAGTAATTTTTATCGAATTTTTGCCATTTCTCATAGTTTAAGGAACTTTTAATCAATTTTGTGGCTTGTTTGAAACATTTAAAATTTTCCCGAGTTTTCGCTTATTTGCCAAACTTTTTCGAATTTATTCAATTTTCGCGTAGCTTTATTGCTCTCTCAGACAATCGTCGCCGTTATAAAAATATATAAACTGAAGTCGCCCATTTTACAGGGCACTATCAACATTGTCGATTTATTCGGTGCAAAAAGTGCAATGCCTTATGCCATAAGTAAAAGCAAATGTTTGGAAATAGAACATGCTTTGGTTTTTAAGAAGCGAACACCAAATTTAATTTTTTAACTAAAATATCACAATTTTTTGTAGAAAAGAAAACACCATAAGTAAGTAGTTCCCTAATTAAATATCACTCTATGTTTAAAATTCATTTTTCATGTCAAAAAAAAAAAAAAAATTTAATTGTATGAAAACCTATATTTAAATATGAATTAGTATTTGAATATTATTTGTGAAATTGGACATAAGCGTATGTTTCTTTACAACATAAGTATTATTTTTTTTTTTTTGTAGTTCTAAGGAACTTGTTTGTGCTTCTCCCTTCTATCTATTTCTTATTTGCAAAGTACTTTAAGAATTCTTGAAACAATGGCAGAAAGGAAACAAATAACAAATGCCCTAAAATTTTTTATTTACATACTTATAAATTTATTGTTTTAGAAAAAAAACTGCTAAGGTAAAACTTTCTAAATTCTTTGTAATATAAAATTTAATAGAGCTATGTTAACTTGGCTTAAAGGCTCAAATACCATTTTAAATAGATTTGGGGCATTTGAATTTTAATATCCAACTTATTTCAAAAATAAATCAACCTAAAAGTTGAAAGACGTTCTTCATCCCACACGAAAGTGGTCAGTAATTTTTAAGTTAAACATAAAATCATTTTATTTGGTAAAGTATTCTTGTGGAATTTCCATAACATTTGCTTTGAGGTATTTTCTTTTCTCTTTGGGTTTGTATTTGTTTCTAATCTTTTTATGCCCTTCACCACTAGTTGTGAATGAGGGTATACTAAATTTCTCATGCCGTCTGAAACTCATAAAATATTCATCTTAGAATCCGTAGAGTATATGTATGTATATCGACTCCTCTTTGCGGCAAAACATGAATTTTACAGGAGAAGGTATTTTTTCTAATTACACAGAAAATATTATAAGTAGTTTTTTTTATCAATTAATAAAATTATTTAAAAAGTATTTTAATTTAATAAATGTGATAATTATATTAATTATTTTTTTTTGTTGAAAGAAAATTAAAAATATAATTTTGATTTAATTAACATTTTAGTTGCTTTGAAAAAAATGTTTGATTAAAATATTAATTAAAAGACAAACAATTATTTCGTTTAAAATAAAATAACTTAAACTTGTGAAATTGCTGTTATCAAAATCAATCAACACATTGTTTGAAACGGTAAAGTTTTTTGATTATTTTTTTAATTAAAATTAAAAATATCGTTTAGTGAAAAAAAAATATTCAAAATATTAAATTTTTACAATTCCTAGCAATCAATATAATCATTTTTGAAATAGGTGCAAAATCAACAAATGGTTTGCTTGATTCTATGAATTTGGTATGAATATGGTGATTAGAGCCAATTTTTAATTTCTACTGTGTATTTTCGAATCTATACTTAAAATCAAAAATGTTTTTATGCACAATTTAAAATCTTTGTTTAATACGTGACATTAAGTTAAACAAATTTTGACTTCTTAACATTGTGGTAAAGTTATGGCGCTAACGATCAATTTTCAATAACGTTCCGCAGTTTCGTTTTCGCAACACCATCTTTGGATGCATTAAAACTGGGGCCTAATTCTGGCAGTCGTGATCGAGTAATTTCTCGATTCGAACGCAATTTTATCTCAGTTGATACTGAACGAATTAAAATTATTTTTTCAGTGTTGTGAAACTCAAATTAATGCTTTACAATACTGAAAAAATAATTCCAATTCGTTCAGTATTGACTGAAATAATTAGATTTTAAATTGCTTTCCAATCGAGAAATTACTCGATCACGACTGCCAGAATCAGGCCCCTGGTTTGAATTAACACTTCGATTTTAATAATTAAGTTTATTTTCGTAATTTTAGGGACTTTACTATTACACTTTTACTTTAAAAATAATAATTTAGCCAATGAGTTGAATATGTTAGTATGTATATGACATTATTATTAAAATTCAAAAATATAAATGAAAAGCAGCCCTTTCTGCAATTCTAGCAATATTTTGATCAAAAAATTATTCCAATGCTTATGGTTAGCAGAAAGACATATCAATGCAAATCACTAGGAAGCATTTGTATCGTTTCAAAGGTATACAAATTTTGTCAGGCTACCATAATACTCCCCAGTGGATGAATGCAATTTAAAGTACAACTGTAAATGCTTTGAAAATCCACTGTCTTATTGCTAAAGCGTATAAACAGTTTACTACGCCCTTTACGGTCACCCGTTTTTTTTTTTTTTTACTTTAATAACTCATGTAAATATTTCGGGTAGTGGCACAAGATGGGTTAAGTTGTTTTTTGAGAAAAAAAAACATGTTTTCACAACTTCTGTATAAAATAAACTTAACATTTTTAAAAAAGTGGCAATACTTAAGAAAATACCGATTATTTTTGCCAAAATAAAAATACGAACTGGCAACTACGTACTTTTTTTACATATACAAAATATACGTATAATTGGAGTTGCCATATATAAAAAATATGTGAATATAATATGGCAATCTCAAATCTAAACCTTACGACAAAAGTTAAAGGTAGAACGTTCCTCTCTTTAGCTTATCCTTCACTTTTAGATTAAAGTGAACTTGTGATAATTAAAAGCTCATTATCGATAACTTCCTACATTTAGCTATCGTTAAGTCGTGAAAACGGGCCTTAGTGTATTTATTTAATACTAAATATTTTTTCAGAATCCGTAAAAAACTAAAGCTACGGTCACACTTATTAAATATTTGATCAAATAAGCGTAACCCCTACTTTTGTTGATAGTTAGTGAGATTTAAAATGGTCTTAATATTATAAAATAAACTAATTATACTACTAGACATAGTAAAAAACAGTTTTTTGTAAGATGTAGTATTTTAATAAAAATAAATATTGATATTAAGCGAAATGATTTTTTAGTTTGGTTGTTGGTCCCGTTTTTTCGTCAAATATTTGATAAGTCTGACCGTAGCTTAATTAAAAACTTCAAGTATAGAGATAATCTCCTAAATAGCTAAATTGACTTAGCAGATACAGAGGACTCTTCATCCCTTTCTACCAGTTGCCATATTTCACGATTTATCGTAATTTTGACCATTTTTAGATTAAAAATGTGCTTTTCACGATTTATACCCCAAATTTGACGATTTTTTAGATGAATTTTTTTTTAAATTTACAAAAGTTTTTAATATAATTTCACGATTTAAGCTATCTTAAGGCCCAACTATAATATGCTTAAGTTGGCTTAAGCAACTGTGCGAATACATGTAAATCATATGTGTTATACAATATTGAACTTAAGGAAACTTTTTGTTAAGTTTAATATGTTTTTATAATATGTTTTTTGATATTATGTTTTAAATGCATTTGACAGGCTTTTTGTTAATTTGTGACAGAAGCTTATGCATATTATAGTTGGGCTTTTACCAGTTTTTTAAAATAGGTATTCGATGTCACTCGGCTTTAGCTCTTGGTTGTACTTAATTTCCCTACATATAAAACACTTTCCACGGAGCAAGAACATAAAATTGTAAGCTCTAGCCGAAATGCTTTGAGAAGAAAAATAACTGCTTGGCACTCTCCATTGACATTTCGCAAGTTTAAGACACGGTCTGTCACGAAGGAATCATTAATAAGATCAAGCAGTGGTTGCCCCCGAACACTCATAAACTGTTGCAAGGCTACATATTTAGTCGAAAATTTTGTATTAAAGGGAATAACTTTGTGAGCTCACCACAGGATAAACAAGCTGGTGTACCGCAGGGTAGTAAATTGGGTATATTCTTTACAATTCTGATATGCCTTTAAATTATACGGCAATTTTAGGCGTGCACGAATCCCCCGCAATGGCATCTATTGTTTTACAACATCATACCCAGTAAAAACTTCGCTTACATTTTCAAAATGAATAGCTTCCTTTACTCATTATTTAGTAGCTTTCTTCTTTAACTACTTCTATAACTCCTTTTTCTGGATGTATTTAAGTAAAAAAATAATGACTTACTTTTGAATGCGTTCATTTTGGGACATCGCTTGTAAAATTCATTGGTTCTTTCAGTAGAACTGTAAGCAGTGCGTTTATGTTTTTCTGATTACTTACCACATTATTTTGTGGGCGAAGTTTTTACTGGGTAAAGGTAAAGAATTGAAGTTAATGAACAAAAGTGTATCCATGGAACTTTTACTCTCAGAAAGAAAATTTGTACCTGAATCCGAATAAACAACCAGTGTTTTTTTACAACTACTATTGTATTGAAATTTGGTCTGATTTTGGTTTTTTATTACTTGAAATCACTTTACAGAATTTTGTGATGATTAATCCATAATTTACCATGAATCCAAAACAAATTCCTCTCCTCAAAATCAATTTAGTACTGCACAAGCTGTTACGAACCCATGGTATTTTACTTTAATTAGTTCAAATTGAGTTTTTTATGACTATAAATAAAAGCATCGAACTTTCTGATGGTTGGCCTTGAATTTATTAGAAGTCTAAATCGCAACCAATTATAATACTGGCGTCACTTTTCATAAAGATTGTTTTATAATTTAGAGATCCCATAAAGAGAATACTCCCGAAATATTATAACTGTCGGTGGAGGGTAACAAAGATTCGTCTCAGCCGAACACACCACCCAAACTTTTTTTTATATAACATTTAAAATCTCCTTGGTGTTAAGTTAAGGAGAGAAAAGGTAAATCATTAATTCAATAAAGAATGTCCAATTGAAATATTGACATTGTTTATTCGAATTTTTAACGGTTGGTTAGAGGAAACAAAAATAAACAAATAAATAATTTGTTTTTAAGAAGTGTTGAAATTAGATAACCTTATATTAAAACAACAAAAAAAGGTTATTATTTAAATTGCAAAGGAAATAGTTTAAGAATAGAATATTTGGTAAGACCGTAGGGTGAATTCTCAACAGATTGTTAAAGGTTTGATTTTAAAACTTAAATACCCAAACATCCGATTTTAATGAGGTTTAACATGTTGATCTGACCTTTTTTTAATGTTTTACAATAATCAAGTTGCAACTTATAGGAAAACTGCCTCATTTTGTAGTTTTTTCCTCGTCATAGTTCAGTGCTGCCTAATAAATTTTAAGCGGCGTCACTCAACTCCAATAACAAAAAAAAAAAAAAAAAAACTAACAAGGAACTAATATATGGATGCCATTGACAATAATGTGGTTAAATAAACCAGAAGGGCAATTCTTTAACTTTTTAACGACAAAAATTTGTTGTTAAGTAGAAAATTTCAAGTAAAAATTTTAAAAATTTACTACTTAACGACAAATTTACTATTAAAAAGTTACAGAATTACCCTACAGAATATGTTTAAAAGTTTTCGTTAAAAATAGGTGAACATATTGAAAAATATTTTTTCTCTAGATGTACAACAATTTCCTTATAGAGCAATATGAAAAACATATCAGGACATATCAAATTGATGCGATTGGAGAAAATTTGCCTTAAAGTTAAGATAAAAATAAAAAAAAGCTTTTTAAATTAAAACAAGATATCTACCTAAATATTTTTGTTTAAGAATCACCTTCTTAAACGATCCAAACCTTGTGCACAAGGTACAGAATTAGTGCATATATTCACATAGGCCCTAATCAAACTTCTTTCCGGAATAGAGTTGTTCTGCCCAGACCACCATCTTAACGTTGGCATTTTTCTTAATTAAAATTGTAGTTTGGAAATTTGTTAACATTATGTTTTTAGGTTCATATTTTTTTAAATAATGCCCATAATTCGACCTGACGCGTCATGACGTCCCTTTTCTTAAGCATTTTCCATAACTTTTCTTAGAATATCAGGTCCTAGCGCCCTTACTTCTTCTCGGCTAAGAGCCTTTAGCTGGCTTGTTGACATACAACTTACTCTTTATGTTGCCCCAAAAAAAAAATCGGTAGCCGTCGAATCGGGCGATTGCAGCGGTAAGTTAAAATGAGGAAAAACGCGAATATATTCGAGCATCATCGAGCTGTTTGAAATGTGGCTCCATCTTGTCGGAACCACAATTCTGGATTGTTCTCTACCTCGGGCTTTAAAAAATGTTCAATCATTCACATTAACTGCATTTTGTTTTTCCAAAAAAGTAATGCTCAAAAAAATATGTGCATCCAAAGTTTGCGCGATTATTCTTGGATTTTGGGTGCCCCGCATTCTGCCCTTTTGTTTAGTTACGTGACCATTGAGTTACAAATGGGCCTCATCGCTCATTATTCTTTATGATCTTTGTGGCTTAAAAATCAAATGTCGAATTTTAATAAAAAATTCATCAACTTTGGTTCTTTGTTTTGTGCTGAGTGTTTCCATCGTAAATTTTCCAAGTGTATCAAAGTTAATTCTAAAAGCTTAGTGAAAAAAAAAACGTTATTATGTGCCACCCTGTATAAATAGGAAATCTATTTATATATAGATACAAATTAGGACATTATAGGCAAATGAGTTCAAAATTCAGCTTCTCAAATGCGGAAAACAGGCAGTCAATTCTCACAAACCCAAGAACGATATCTATTTTTTTAGTGATTGTGTTGACGAACACAACCCTTAATACCGTTCGTAACTATTTTCAAGAAAGAGCCGAACATTATATAGTGTTCTGTTCTTTATTAAAAAACAGAAAAATTGTAGTGATACTGTAGACAAACATTATATCTTAATGTTCTATACTGTTTCTTTTTTTACATTGATAAACAAACAACAAACAAATTTTAGCAACGACCGCAGCACGAACAGCTTGTGTGTGTATTGTGTATATGTTTTGTTTCTGTAAAATCATTTTGTTTATTTTTTTTTTTTAAGATATACGAACTAATTTGTTGCTACCATGACTAGTATTTAATTCTAAGACAAACTTCCTTAAGAGTTCTGTTTTTGATTTTCCCAGAGGGTTTTCTTTGTGAGTCTTATTTGTCTAAATGTTAAAAACTGTCAAAAATTATTTTTACTTTCTAGTTAAGATAAGTATGTATGTTCTTTTTTTCTTTCATTAAGATACTTCGATATTTTGTATTTCAAAGGAATGTTTTATGAAAATAATATGAAGTCTAAATTCATGTCAGACATCCAAAATAGATACTTGTAGAATAAGTGACAGTAAGTTTTGTTTACAAATGCTGTAGGCTTAAGTTCTATTAAGATCCTTTTTTAATTAAAAATAGGTTCTTTTTTCTTATTGTTAAGCTTGTTAGGAGCTCCAATGTAAATAAAACATCAATTTTATTACAGTTTTTCCTAACGTTTCGTAGAGTATTTTTTTACTTCTTCAGGGGGCGTCTATTTAAATATGTGTAAAAACTTACATTATCATACAATACTTTTGTTAATTAAAAATTTTTTGATTACATTACAAGTTTAAAATATTTGATTTATTCCCGAAAATTATTTTGAAAAATGAAAAATAATTAACAAAAATACTTTCCTATTCTAATATCACAGTGAAGAAGTTTTTTATGTTGTTTTAATTAAAAACAAATATATTTCATGTTATTATGCATAGTAATGACTATAAATAGAATTCCCTGGTTTCTTAACTTACCATTCATTGAAGAATGTTCTTACGACTCTGTAATGAAAATAATAATAAAATGTGATTTAATTACAATAATGAAATCTGAAAGTTTTTCTCTAATAACCAAAATTAATCAAAATTGGTCTCCAAAAACAATCACTGCTGTTTTTCTTTTTTAATTGTCTTGGTCAAAGAAATGAAATGGAAGCGAAGGGTTGAATGGAACATATTTGTAAAATTTCTCACATGTATTTCTGTTCTACAACAGTGTTTTACGAAATTAAATTTAGCTTAGAATTATTTATATTATATATCGAGCCCTAACCGCGAAAATAACGTAAGCACCAAAAATCTAATTTTACAGGAGAGAGTTTTTTTATTTTATTTCATATAAACTTTGTATGAAATTTGTCGCTTACGATAAAATTATTCTAGCTATAAAATCGTAACGGTACCTTATGTGATTAGACATTTTAGGAGATGATGCAAGTGTTGCTAATAAAGTAATTTATTAATAAAAAACGAAAATTGACAATGATGTCGCTTACGTTATTTTCGCGGTTAGGGCTCGATATCTTGAAAGAACTAATGAAAGCTGGAGCGTTTCCTTTGCTGCAACCCAGCAAAAACTTTGCTTACAAAATAAGCAGAAAAATAATGAGAACTTGACGAACAGACTACTTATTTTTCTACTAGAAGAAGTACTTATTTTTGTTCGAGATGTCCCAAAAGTAATCCTTTATAATTTAGCCTATTATAATCTAAAAAATAATATGTTTTTTTTATACTTAAAATTTTTATAAAAATATATAGTTACACAAAGTCAATAAAGTAAAAATTTTTTTATTTTTTTTTAATTTTTTTTTTTTTTGTTTTTTTTTTTTAATTATTTTATTTTTATTTTTTCTTATTCTATTTTACTTTATTTTATTTTTTATTTTTTTTTCTGTCTCTGGCGGGATTTGATCCCGCAACCTCGGTGTTGATAGACTAGCTCTCTACCAGCTAGTCTACCGGGGCAGTGTAGTTTTTGCATTAAAAAACTATGTTTTATGACTATAATGACATTTTTATTGTCATAATGAAAATACAAATTTTTCTGTATATTTAAGATATAATAATAAAGTTATTATTTAATATATAACTAATAATCCAAAAAGTGGCGAATAAAGCTACAAAGTAATGAATTCTTGAAGTCATTAAAAGTAGGATTGTAAGTAAAGTTTTTGCTGGGAACAGGAGACGGCCCATGGACATTTCGAAATTGATATTTTTGTAAACGGATCACTGAACGGAATCGTCTTCCCTTTTATTGAAATCTGTCGCAGCTGCAAAGATCTTGAATATGAAAAGACAGTATTTTATCTCTTTTGTGAAAGACCAGCCTTTAATTCAATGGGACAAATGTTATTTGGGAATAATATTCTAAAGGATTTCTCAGAGCTATCGCGTCGTTAACTTGACAATATGTTTATATAGCTTAACGCAACGTGTTGGCTTTAATCACCTCGACATTAACCCAACATAAGTGATTTTAAGTCTCTTGTTGTGGCCCTTTCAAAACGGAATTTTTGTTGTTATTAAATACTGTTAATAAAAGGTTATTTTTATAGAGTGTCACAATTTTGAGCTGGCATCACTGCTTAATTTGAGCACCTATTTTACAGCTGATTGTTGCTTTTTGTTTAGTTTGCTTTGAAGTTTCATTATGAATCGATTAACACCAGAGCAACGAGTGCAAATTTTTAATCAAAATAATTTGGCAAATGGGCTAAAGCACAAATTGATATTGATTTTGTGTTCAAAATGTTATTTTCCAAAGAAGACCATTTCTGGTTGAATGGGTACGTAAATAAGCAGAATTATCTCATTTGTAGTGAAGAGAATCCACAAGCTTTTGGCGAAACACCCTCACATCCACAGATGTTTGGTCGCTTAATGGACTAGCGGAGTCGTTGGCCCATATGTCTTCAAAAACGTTGATGGTCAGAATGCGAAAAGTTGTTGGAAACTGGTGTTCCAGATTGCGCCTTCTACGCGCGAGCCGTGGCGGCCACATGGCAAAAATCATAATTAAACATTAATTTCATAAAATTAACTTTCCAATTAAGCCGTTTCATTGACATTAAAAATATATTTTCTTGTTTTATTACGATTTAAACTTGCGTCATTCTATTAAAAACGCCCTTTATTTAAGAAATATATGTGCAAAATTTGGTTCTTCTAGCCTTTATGTAATGGGCGTTATTGTGTTGCCCGGGGATGTAGGGAACATCCAAAGTATATTTAACCTTTTGATGTTTCGTCTCCGGGTCGTAGTCAGGTGTAGTCAAAACCTGGAAATCCGCAAAATCCGGAATCGACAGATATCAAGAGATCTTTACGATTTCTTGCGATAGTGGCTGACCAGAAATCCTATCTGGTACCACGGATTGACTATTTGTTGGGGCCTTCGTTAGTATGTTTTTTGAGGAAAAGGCTTTCTGTCTTTCAGGAAATTGTGTCTTTGCAGAAGTAGGGAAGGGATATCCTGAAAATTCCACTCAAGGGCTGATTTTTTACCACTTGTGGGAGAGTTCGGCCTGAGGGAGGTTTATCTCTAAGTGCTGTTGCTTCTAAACAGATTCTACTAGAATTTTACCATAATCTTGCCGGACTAGGCACTCAAATCGCCACCTGGAGGTGCTGCCTGCTCTCACACTCGGGGGGCGGTAGGTAGAAGCATTGTTTGTCACTAATGTGGATACCCACCATAAGATTATGCCGACGCGGCACGTGCTTATGTAAAACTTTTCACAACTGTGCCGAAATCTATATTATGGGGAAAAAGAAGTAGTGATAAGTCTATAACTTTTTTTTCTTTTTGCTCATATCTCAGCTATCATACCTGGGGTCTTCGAAAAACCCAAGCAACATCAACTTTAAATAGTTTTATTAACCCATGGCGTGAGTAACTGTTTCTTATGTTTCGAAACGACAGTTAAATTGTACACCGCATCTTTTATACATTCAATGAAACTATTTGCTAGTACCAAGTGATCTTGCGATGTAACATTAATAGATAAGTGCAAAATATAATTATGTGGCAGCACTACGATAAATGTTGTCAAATTTATATGGTTTTTATTGGTAGTTTAAACGCTCAATTTTATGTGTTTAGAGATGGTTGAAATGCTTACTGAGTTATAGATTTACTGCTTTAAACACATTTTAAACCAAAGAGAGAGTTCAACTTGCACGGATTTATTAGCCCTTAGTAGCCAAAAAAAAAGTAGCAGACACAATTTAGTAAGAAAAACAGCTGTTTGTTTTAATTTATGTTTCATTAAACACATTTCAACCGAAAAGTTTCTTGACGCGGCAGTTACATGGGCACCGAATTAAATAAAGTTTGATGATTTGAATTTTAGTTTGATTAAAGGTTGTATTGAAAAAAATATATTTTTTAATAACTTCTCACGTGGAGTATAAACTAATTTTATCTTTACGAGATTTGATTTAGAGTAATGCTAAAGATGTTCCTTCTTGGTTTCTAGTCATTTTCTATTCAATAGAAAAATTTCGACGAAAAATCCAAAACGTTCTTCTTTGCGTAACTTCTTCAAACCTGTTTATTTATTTTTCTAGTTTAAAAGTTCTTTAATTTTAGCTCTATGCATGATTTATTATCCTTTTGTTCATATCTCTTAGCTAAATTTAAAAGACAACCTTCAAGAATATTTTATGCCTTTCAATATATTCTCTGGTAGCTTTCTTTTAAACCCTTTAAGCATATTTCCTTCTAATTAAAAAAAAATAAATTACTAGATGATGGCCCACATCTAAAAATATTTCAAAATTTAAAACCAAAACAGTTTGGAAAAATCACAATTCAACTTTGAGTTATCGAATTTTCTTTAAAAATAGATTTCTAGAGATTCTTTAATATATTAAAAGATTTTTTTTATCTTTTATAACACACAGGCTTTTAAGACTGTACTTTGTAGGACTTAACCTAATAATTTAAGAACGTGCAAGAGACACATGGGGGATTTCATGTCAAGTGACCCAATTTTTAAATCGCTGCCTTCCGATTTGGATGAAATATGCACCAAGGCTAGTCCTAATTTTCAATAAGACCGGTCAAAAAGTTTCTGAGTTAGAGGGGGTCAAAGTTTGACATTTTGGACATACAGGTGTTCTTTCTCGTCCATGTAACTTATTATCTATTGGTGTTAGCAAAATTTGTCCCAAGTAGCTTCGATAGCTTTCGTATCAATCCTTTGAAAAAAATCGATTTAAAAATTGGGTCACTTGGCATGAAATCCCCCACATGTACTTTTGCCTTGAAGAAGATTTGTTAAGAAAAATAAAACCTTTGAAGTAAAATTTCAGGTGTAATAAAGTTTCATCAAATAGTTTTTATCATTTAAATACAGGATAAGGAGACATGTGTTCAGTATACCCCACACGTGTTTCGGTTGCCGTCGAAAAGCTTGAATTTTTTTCAGGCATTAATAAATATTAATAAAAATTTTAAATGTTACAAATACAATTACAAATGCTATTCTAACTTAATTTACCTTCACCTTCAGCTCTTTGGGGGGAAATAGAGAGGAGCACCGGCTTGAATCGAACCTGCAACCCTCGCACACATAGACTAGCTAACTACCAGCTTCTTTACCGGAGCACCCACTATTACTTGATTTCTCGTAGTCATTGCTAATTTTTTTTATTGCAATCAAAATCGGAAAATTGATTTCAACTTGAAATGATAAAATTAGCAGGATAAAAATTATTAAATCAATTTTTGAAATCAAATATTAATTAATTGCAATTAAAATTTGATTCAAATAGATTTGAGTAAAATACTTTAATTGCAATCAAATCCGTCATTGCAATAAAATATAAATCGAAATTAAAATCCTTATTCTTTTCAAATAAAACTCCTTCATCAAGAAATAAACCCGATTCTGAAAATTTGCATTAACAACAATGTCAATGCTAGATTCCGATTGTATATTATTTCATTTGATTTTCACTATAATTGTGATTTGATTGAAATCGCATGATTTCAATAAAAAAAATTATTATTTTTTTTTTTTTTGTAGATGAGCTTTTTCTACGCAACGGCTCACATTCAAAGTCCAATAACTTTTTCGTCATTGTAGCGAGTACTTATAATCTATTTTTAAGAAAGAAAAAAATCGATAAATTGTCACTTACGATTTAATCACACAAGGGTATTTTTTAGACGTTTATATCTTTCGATAGGGATTACTGTAAATCTGACAGTCATACTACTGAAGTGTATTTGAAGTTCACTTCAGTATACTTTGGCAAATCACAATGTTAAAATTTAACCCAGAACAATGTTTACAACTCGGGGAAATTTATTTTAAAAATTGTCGTCAAGCTTTTAGAGCACTTCGTCAAGTTTACAGTGCTCATAATCGTCCATCTCAACAGCTAATGCGCAATACTATGGATTGATCCATGCCCACATTTACTCTTTTGGATAATATTTATCCACTTTGAGCACGTACCGTGAATCCAGAAGAACCATCGCTACTGTAGACGTGAGTGCGACAGATGACTAGAATTTATCGATCCGACCCTGCTTTCAGAAAGATCTTGGCATGCAGCCGTACAAGATCCCACTGAAGCTAGAATTTTATCCAGCGGACCATCAAATGCATCGCGTGTTTGGTGAATGACTTAGAATCTATTGGAAGTTGAACCAGATTTTTATCGTAAAATCATCTTTAGCGATGAGGCTAATTTCTGGCTTACGGGTATTTAAGCAAGCCGAATTGCCGTTTTGGAGAGAGCACAACCCTCATGAACATAAACAAGCGAATTCTAGGGCTTTTTGCGACAAAAAGGTGGCTTTTTATGGAGTGAGATTTTTTCTTGAGTTAAGGTGTCTTTGATTTTAAGATTGAAGGCCCAACTAGAATATGCATAAGCAATCTTAAGCTACTGTTAAAAAATAACGACAAGCCTCTCAAATACATTTAAAAGAACAAAAACAAAAATAAATAACATTTGGTTCCGTACGGAATATGCGACCAGTTTCGCAATTTACTAAAGCAAATGACAAACTCATAATATTTAACAAAAATTTCCTTAAGTTTAATATGGTTTGACAAATAAGATTTACACATTCTGATTGTACGTTAAGTTCTGTAATAAAAACATTCTGTGTGGAGTGAGAGAGTATTGTGCGTTAGTGTTGTAGTCAGAAATTAGTAGTCTTCTTAGTAGAGTAAAGTTGATGCTATTAATCGGCCACGACAGTATCATCTTGAAAACAAAAGGTGGGCGAAAAGTCTGATCTACTGGATGTGAGTTGGTGTTGCTGGTGTTTTTTGTAGAAGATTTTAGTAGTCTGTCTTAGTGGATAGTAGAGTAGAAACTGTCGGCCCTGCCCACGACGAGTTCGGTTTTTAGATTGAAAAGCGGATAAGAGGACGGAGGTACCTGAGTTGAAACACTTAGTAGTCTGCTAGTAGATAATAAGGGCGTTTATTGGAAGTCTGTGACCCAGGGATAACTGCTAGATACTTCGAGAATTCAAAGCAGGCGGAAAGTTGAGGTATTGGAGTGTGTGGAGTAGTCGTAGATCATTGGCTGCTCGCATTAAGAGCGTTTTGAACAGAAAGATGTTTATTGATAAAAAAGTGCTTCTGCCAAGAGAATTAGCAGAAAAGGCACACGTGGTGGCTGCGGTTAATACCCAAAGTTAGACGGGTAGAATGTAACTAAATTGTAATGCGTATTAGTGGAGTAGTTCGATATGAGAAAATGTTTCATCTATGTGCTGTTGTTATTCATTAGAAGATGCTGTCAATTCTTGAAGCAGCGGAGCCTAGTTAGCTCCAAAACTTTCACAGAAAAAAATTAAAAATTGATTTCAATTAAAAAATTTGTAATATTAATTAAAAAATTAATTAAATTTGCACCAGTAAACAAATTAATAGTATCAATTAAACCAGTTAATAGTATTAATTAAACGTTTAATTCACTTGATTAAACGTTTAATTCACTTGATTAAATTTTTAATTAAAACTGATTTTATTGTTGATTAATGCTTTAATTGGTGAAAAATTTTGGAGATTTTTTTCTGTGTACACAAGGAGTTGAGTGTATAATTTTAAGCGGACTATACATTCAATTAAGACCTGTGTGCTTCTGCTTACCGAGCTCACACAGGGGCGTTTTATAAGTGCTTTTATATAACTTACCATGTGGTTGAGATCCACCACAAAATTAGGCCATAGTGCTGGTGCTCATGTAAATCAAAGTCACAGCAGCGCGTGAAAACATCACTTTCTTGAGCCAAACGTTTGGGAAAAAAGTGTTTTAGCCGTGGCAGAGGATCATGCTCAAAATCATATTCAAGCATAAATTTACTGCAGGCAGAAGAGTGACCATCAGACTTAAAAGTGGAAATAAGAATCGATATTAGAGTTAGGGTTGCCAATCCCGAAATACCGAATCCCGAGATTTTTACATTAAAATCCCGAAATTTTTGGGTTTAGTAAAAATGTGCAAATTTTTTTTATCAAATACAACTATATTTAAATAAACGTGAGTCACCCTGTAAAAAATAACTTTAAAAATTTAATATTAAATCATACTGGCAATGAATCTTATTTTCAACTGGTTGCAAAAAGAAGTCGCAAGTGAACATGCAATGCATTTTGTAGATAAAGTTCAGCGTGGTCGCAAAAAGGTGTTAAGAAATTTAGGGGGTTCAACCAAATGTCTTTTGACACATATTTGTTTATTTTATTAGATTAATTCTTGTATATTTGATATAAAATAAATTAAATATTCTCATATAGCATATATGTAGCTATTTATTTAAAATACCACCCAGAAGTGATGAATGCGAACATTGATTTCGTCGGCAGCATATGTTTGCAATGAAATAAGGTATCGGTTATCAGACTTCATTAATTTATTTAAGAAGCTTTTTAAAATATAAGTTTTTATACATAATACTTCCATATTACTTTAAAAGAATACATTAAACTGTTTTATTTTGTAATAAGTTTAATTTTCTTCATGAATTAATTTGTTTTAATACTTATACACAAACATTAAATTATGATTATATGAATTTTAAAAATTGGCTTTTATATATGAAATCCCGATCCGTCCAGGGATCCCGTTTTCTTGAATTAAAAATCCCGAATCCCGTGTTTCAAAAAACCTGGTCCTGTTTGGCATCCCTAATTAGAGTCAAGTATTTTGAATAAATAGGAAACAATTTTAATCTTAAATTTAATTTTAAATAAAAATCAACATTTCCTAAGACTTTCTAAACTTAACCTAATTTTTTTTTCTTTGCACATGTGTCCAACTTAATTACGGAAATTAAATTTTTTAGTACTTGTAATTTCCTTTATATTAAATAAAATCACAACTCAAACCATTTATGTCTTTAAATTTTGAAGACATAAATCTAAATCACTTATAAATCCATTAAAAATACGAAACAGTCGCACAATAAAAGAAATCATTTAGCCAACATTTTTCGAAAATTCGATGTTAATTGTGCGATAAAGAAATCGTAACTTTTATTTGATTTTTTTTTTTTATTGACAATCAAAACTTTGTTTAATATACTTTTGTCATTTTCTTAATCGAAGAAAATTTATGAATACTAAACTTTAATCGCAATTTTGGCATAAATAGCGGTTTTAATGTTAAGTTTTCTATTTAGACAGATAGACTTCAGCTAATGGTGTGTTATTCTAATAATGATGTTCCAAATAATGTGAGTTTTAAGGAAATTATAAAGAAAAATATTTAGGAAATGCATTTTTATAAAATATGGGTCCTGGATCGACCTTAAAGTATACCGATCGACTCAGAATCACTTTCCATGTAACCTTGTGCGCGAAGTACAGTTAGCAATTTTGGAGATAATTTAATAAAATTTGGCTTATAGGTTCTTATTGGTATAAGGAACAATCCTATTGAAAATGGGCCGAATCGTAGGACCACGAGGTGAGATAGGGGCAATTTCGCTTTTCAGAAAATATCAAACCGATTTAAATGAAATTTAAAACATAAGTAGATAGATCCAAATTTATATGGACACATAAGCATGATTCTTCAAGGATCCCGAATAGGGTGCACTCTCGTAAAAGTGTTTCTAATTACTGTGGTGTTGGGACTCATATAGTCGGGCTTGACCGACTGTACTTTCTTACTTGTTTTTTTTTTAATAATTTCAATTATTTTCCATAAATAACCATGCTGTTGATATTAAAAAAGAAACAAACTGTTAATATGTGTAAGAAACAACAAAGTTTTTGATATTGTTACGTTACTGCCTTTCAATAACGTTTTGGTTTATTTCCTTTATAAAGCCTAGTACTCTGTTCAAATTTGTGAAAAATGTTGAGCAACATTGATTATTCCACACGAAAATTTTGGCATTTATCAATGTTACCAATCTTGCGAGTTTGTACAATTTGACGTTTTTATTCCTTCGAAGTATGCTACATTGTTTCGTGTATGTAAACAAACGCCACATGTATTTTACTAAAATTATTTTTTTTTAATAAAAAATTTAATAAAAAAAAGTAAATATGGATAAAAAACTGTTACCGATTGTGTTACTTTAATTTTTTATTTCTTTTTTAATATTAAGTTCATATTTTTTGCTTTTGCTTAAAATTCCACGTGAAATAAAGGCAGCTTACATTATTTCGCAGTTGTAAATAAATGCTGCCAGAAACATTTCGGAATTTTTTCACAAAATAAACAGAGTACAACTCCATCAACATTATTTCGTAGATATTCCGCACAAGTTTTTTTCATATGCATTTTGATAGCATTTCACGTGAAATGTTGAACAGAGTACCAGGCTTAATAGACCGTTTCGAGTTTTTTATTGCAACTTTAATAAAATAAATAAAACTGTTTACAATTTACACTACTTTATTTAGTACTAAGAAACTTTAACAACCGTAATTTATAGCTTTTATTCTTAACCAATAATTACAACTAATTCTTAACTAAAGTTACTTTCGTAACAATATAAACGGACTGTTTACACAGGCTAGTTAAGGATTATCAGTAGCAAAAGAAAAAGAATACGAATAGCAAGATATTAAAGTTTATTTGCATCTTTAAAATAAGAAAAAAAAATCAAACCAAAACCGGAAGCAGCAACAACCACAACTACACAGAAACAAACAACACAATGGAGAAAAGGATATTATAAATTTACTATGGCCGAAATGCCCCGAAGAATTACTTTTCCTTTTGAATGAATTGGTAAAAGCATACGATTATGATTTTATTGATAAAAGAATTGGAAAAAGAAGGATGATTCCGAACAACTGACCAAAATAATAATAAAGTACAGATACAAAAAATTAAAGGACATGAATATAAAACATAATAAAAATAAATATCAACAAATTTGCGACATTTGGGAACAAAAAGGCAAAAGTAATTTAAATATTGGTTTTAAGTAAAGCAAATAGCACTGGTCTGTAAAGGTCGAACTTTTGATCTCCTTAAAAGAAAAATGAATATTTAAATGTTTCAAATCTATGTAGCTTTTCCATTACAATGTAAAATTTAACATTAAAAACAGTTTTTTTTCATGAAAGTTAAACACTCAAAAACTATTAAGCAGATTAAAGTACACTCTTGGCAAAGATTTAATAAACGAATATAATTTCTTCTAGTCTTAGTAAAAAATTTGTTAAGTAACCTCTTGTTTTGATGGGGAAAAATCGAAAATGTCCTTAACAAAGGATCTGTACGTAAAACTCTATGTACTAATTCTTTCTTTATGATGGTTTTCATTGCAGGCCAGTGTAATCCCTAATCTCATCAAACAGAAAGTTTTATAAGAGTAATTGTATTTTATTTTGTTTGTGTTTTGCACAAAAAGACCTTTTTAGTGTTTTGAGAATAGTCTGTAATCTGTTAAAAACACATGAAAGTGATTTTTTTCAATTTGACAACAGTTTTAAGCTTTTAATATAAAACAAGAGAGAAGATTGTGTTCGGCCATGGCGATTCTATGATACCCTCCACCTTTAACTCTGATCTTAAACTACGAGAAATTGTAAAACACAAATTAAACAATCTTCCAAATGTTTTAAGAAACATGTTTAACTAATTTTTTGTAAACTGACGTTATTGCGTTGCATGGTTGTAACAAGCTGTGCTTTTAAGTTTTATAAATTAAACAACATGTTAAATCCCAGCAAAAAATCTTTAGGTTTTTGGAAGCAGTAAAAGAATTTTATTTAAAGCGCATCCGTGGGTGCGCTAATAGAAGGAAGAGAGAGAGAGTCTGCCTCTTAAACACAAGCTTCATTTAGATCAAGGCCTATCCAATAGGTCTGCTTAAGAAGCCAGATGTTTGATTTGTTTATTCCTCAACGATGTCAAAAGTTGTTTACTTTTTCTTTATACATGTAAATTTTGGTTTTTTTGCCACACATATATGCACACAAAACACATTTTTTGTTTCCTCTATGTAGTAGTAAGATTTTGACAACGGTGAGGAATTTTACACAAACAAAATGCCTGTTGTTTTTTGTGTTGTTTTATTGTTGTGGAGGTAAGCAGACCTATTGCATAGGCCTTGATTTAGATAAGTTAATTTTTCTGTGTTTTTACGATTTGATATAAAAGCAACGAAGTTAAAAAAAAAAAGAATAAATAAATGAAGCATTCAGTTCTGTTTGAATTTTTAGGTCTGTCTGCGTACTTTTCCAGTAGCAAATACTCAGTAAATTTTTTTGGGAGAGTAAGACCAATTTTTCTCTGTCGGCTGAAAATATCTCAAAAAGTACGCAGACAGAATCCAGTGAAATCTTGCAAGAAAACAGCTGATCGGTGTGTAGGCAATTGAAATGACAAAGCAAAATAGCAACTTTTGGGAATTTAAAAACCGGGAAACAAATATACCCAAATAATGGGATTTACCGAATGAAATCAAAAAGTTAGCGTCGAATTTAGGAATTTAAAAGGGGAAGTATAAATATTTAATATTTTTAACAAAAATACAACAAATAGTTAAAAAAAATTAACTTGCAAAAAATCGTTCGTTCCGTTCCCGAGATTTCTGGGTTCGTTTTTTTGCAGAATATATACAGTTTGGCTGAGTTCCAAAACATCAATATACTTTGCAGCACAATATACTTTGCAGCACAAAAATGTATATTCAAGTTTAATAATGCACAGCTTTTGTATTATGTTCTCATTAAATACTTTTTTGGTGCACATTGGGACAAATAGAATTGTAATAACCTACACGGTTGCATTGCAGCATGCATTTAAAAAAGATAGTTGCTTTGCAACCGACGTTTTGGAACTCAGCCTTTATACCGTGCAAAAGCTTGTGTTCCAAGGGATAAATCAGTAAAGCTTTGTACTGACCATTTTGGATGCACCCAAATATCTCGGGAACTAACCGAACGATTTTTTGCACGCTTATTTTGTTCCTAAATGTGTATTTTTTTATTTGTGCTAACTATTTTTTGTATTTTTATTAAAAATATTAGTTATTTTTACTTCCCCATTTTAAATTCCCAAATTCGACGCTAACTTTTTTTTACTTTTGGAAATCCCCCTAAATTCCTAAATTCGACGCTAACTTTTTGTTGTTATTCTGCAAAAGACCATAATTTGGGTATTTTGTTTTCCCGGTTTTTATATTCCCAAATTCGACGCTATTTCGTCGACGCTATCTTGGCACACGTAATAAAAACAGCTGTTCAAACTAGTTGCAAAATCTTGCAAGAGGAAATTTCTCCAGTAACATTTTGTAAGTTCTCTAACTTCCAACTGTCAAAAAATTCTCTTTTTGGCTCTCTCGCTGCAAGAGATTTGGAGTACACAGACAATATTTTGTAATATTTTGCAACATTTTTCACAAAATGATGCAAAATATGTCTACGCAGACAGACCTTTTGTGAGCGAACAACGTGTTGACCTTAGAAAAGTTTTTTTTCCATTCAGTTGAGTTTTTGTTGTGTTTATTTTTTATGGTGAGTGTTTTTTTTTTGTTGTTGTGCGTATTTTAAAAAGAATTGACAGTGTTTTGTTGTGTTTATTTTTTATAGTGAGCGTTTTTTCAATGTGAAGGTTCTTGCGAAGCTGAATATGGTTCTAAAAAGGCATTTTTTAAACAATTAAGAAAATCTATAAGTTTGGCCAAAAATCCGATGCCGCACAAGACGATCCAGAAAAGGAACATTGGGCGGACTAGTTAAATTTTATGTTTTTGAACATGCTTAACAAAAATAATAATTTTTTAAATTTATTATACCTAACCATACATGTTAAGTAATGATTAGCTAATGCTAATGATTGCTAATTAACATTCTTTTGTGAAATTCTCTAATTGATCAAACAATTAGAATTAGTTCAACTAATTCCCATTAGCTAATTAAAATTTTTATTCTAATGGTAAAACTAATTGCAATTAGTTGCCATTAGCAAAAAAAATTGGTTAACCTTTACAATTAGAAATCTAATTGACTTCTGATAATGCAATTAGATATTCAATTACCTCGAATTAGAATCAATTATTTTGATATTTTCAAAAACAAAAAAAAACTACAATATTCATAAAATGAATTTCACACATATATATATATTACTTATGTACATATATTACATACATGCTAGGGTATTCAATTAATCGGGCTTTTGCTTTAATCGGTTAATCGCTCGATTAATTAACCGAGGTTTTTGTTTAATCGGTTTATTATCGGTTAATTAATCGAGCGATTAACCGATTAAAGCAAAAGCCCGATTAATTGAATACCCTAGCATGTATGTAATATATGTACATAAGTAATATATATATATGTGTGAAATTCATTTTATGAATATTGTAGTTTTTTTTTGTTTTTGAAAATATCAAAATAATTGATTCTAATTCGAGGTAATTGAATATCTAATTGCATTATCAGAAGTCAATTAGATTTCTAATTGTAAAGGTTAACCAATTTTTTTTGCTAATGGCAACTAATTGCAATTAGTTTTACCATTAGAATAAAAATTTTAATTAGCTAATGGGAATTAGTTGAACTTATTCTAATTGTTTAATCAATTAGAAAATATAAGCTAATTGCATCAATTGCTAATTCTAATTGGAATTTAACATGTATGTACCTAACATTATATTTCATAAGTTTATTCTAATGAATTTTTTTTTTTTGTTTCGTTTTGAAATAAACATTAATTAATATAAATACCTATGTACCTACATATTGAATTTTTTACATTTTGAGTATAAATATATAATATCTGTGCAAATTATAAAAATTTAAGTACACATACATATATGCATATTAAGCGCATTCAAAAACGCTTCGAAAAAGCTTTGAAAAATGCGTAAAAAAATATATAAATGAATGAAGCGCATTTTTTATGGTCAGAAGCGCAGAAAAACTTATACGATATAAGCGCATTTCTGATGCTTTAAAAAAAGCGCATCTTAATGCCACAGTCACAAAAAAGAGCTCCCACGTGGGACATCGCGAACAAAAATCATGCCTTTTTGAAGCGCTTTTCGAAGCAGGAAAGCCTCAATTCTCGCTTCAAAACCTGCTTCGTGCGAATCAGTATTTTTTGCTGGGATAATATTTAACTTCTTTGTATTTTTATTTAACCAATTTTATTTTATTAAAAAACACGCCTTCTATGACCAACAGTAAAGGAAGTAAAAAAAAGTTTTTTTCTTTTTTAACATATGTCATATCAGCTTATTACAATGATGCTAACTTAGCGACTTATTAAACAGCTAGAATTATAAAAAAGGACATAATCATTACAATGGTCCAATCGATCAAACTCGGGTTGAATTTACGTTTCGACAATACCCACATTCCGTCATCAGAATTCTTTGCAGTTCTACTCTCTGCACCACTGCGGTGCCTGCCAGCCCACAGCCAACTTCAATCTTTAACCAATGGTATTGGTGGTTTAAAATTTGCTTATCATTTTTCAATTCATATACATGTTTCTTCCTTTTCTTCTGTTTTTCGTACTATTTCTGTCAAAACTTTGTCTTGAAAACCTGAGTACATTTGTTTATTTGTTTTTTGTCCACTTAACTTCATGTTGTAAAAATCCTTTCTTCAGTAAAGTAATTTAATAAAAATTAAATTTGATGAGCTCTAGCATAACTAGATATCAAAATTTCAAATTAAAAATCGACAGTTCAAGTAAAAAATCACAATTGTTCTAAAAATAGCTATGGCACGAGATCTAAAGGGTGTTTTTTTAAGCCCGAAAGAACTTGAAATTGTAAAAAATAACACAAAAAATTAAATTGTAATCAAAATTTTTTTTTTATTCGAAAGATCAATACGTGACATTAACATTTGAAAATGATTTCGGGCATATGGGCACCGCGGCTGTTCTTGACGAAGCGCATTCTGGACGTCCAATTTTGGGCCACTTTTTCGAGCACTGCTGGCCGTATGTCACGAATAACACGAACAGTGCTGGCCTCCAAGGCGTCAATTGTTGCTGGTTTATCAGCATAAACCAGTGACTTCACGTAGCCCCACAGGAAATAATCGAGAGGTGTCAAATCGCACGACCTTGGAGGCCAATTGACAGGTCCATTTCTCGAAATCAACTTATCGCCAAATTTTGATTTCAATAAGTCGATGGTTGCGTTCGCCGTATGGCACGTAGCGCCATCCTGTTGAAACCATATATCCTCCGGATCAATGTCATCCATATTTTCAAACAAAAAATCATTGATCATGGTGCGGTAACGATCTCCATTGACCGTAACGCGAGCTCCGGCCTCATTTTTGAAGGAATAAGGTCCGATGATGCCACCAGCGTGAAAACCGCACCAAACGGTGCATTTTTCTGGATGTAATGGAGTCTGTAGGGTCTCTTGTGGATTGGTCTCCCTCCATATGCGGCAATTTTGCTTATTAACAAACCCGTTAAGCCAAAAATGCGCCTCATCGCTGAACACAATTTTGCGATTTAAATTTGGATTAAATTTTTAAATTTTTCAAAGTAAATTTGGATAATTTCGTAGCGTTGTTCAATCGTGAGTCTATTCATGATGATTTGTCAGAGTATACTGAAACGATAAAAAAAAATATTTCATCAAAATTTAATTTTTTTGTGTTACTTTTTACAATTTAAAGTTCTTTCTAGCTTAAAAAAACACCCTTTATATGTTTACATTTGCACTTTGTTTACATATGAAATACCCCAGTTCGGTGTTCAGTTAGTACTCGTAGATATATTTGACATTTCTTTTCTTTCTTTTCCTTCTCTCTATATTCTAGCGCCTATACTTTTTATGTTTATATCGAAGCTCTTTTTTTCTGTTAAATTATCATTGTTTATACGAACCCCAACCTGAACGTAAGTGTTTTACGAAGAAACTAATAAACAATTTTTAAAAAACCTCTCACACCCAATTTTTCTTTTTTTCGATTTTTATTTTTGAGGAATATTTCACCACAACACACTTCAAGTTGAACAAATAAAATGTCTACGAAAGTGGACCATTATAAGTGTTAGACATATTTTAGTTTTTATTAAACACAACATTTCCGGAGGCAACCATAATATGGTTTTGGCTTCTTGATAGATGACTAATTAAACCATAATATGGTTGGCGGTGACAATGATATGGTAAAAGTGAAACATAATATGTTTAAAATTGTCTTTAATAGTTTTGTGGGAGGGGACCATATTTAAACATGTTTTTTTTTTGGGTACAGCTTTAAAAATAAACTAGTTAAGGGAAGTTTACACCATCACACAAATCGTACGTACTTTGAGGAAAATACAACCCTGCTTTGATAAGTTGTTATTGTTATTTGAAAATTTTCAAACAATTATTAGATCAGAGATCAGTATTTTCGTCAAAATAATAACGACTTGTGTGATCGTGTAAACTGCCTTTAACAAACCTCTTGGTTTGAGTCCTTTATATGTTGTCGAACTTAGTTCTGAGATAACTATTCCTGTTTTATTGTCGTTTTGAACAAAACAAATCATTATAATTTCTATTTTTAAATATTTAATTTTGGTTTTTCCTTAACAATTGTATTTTTCACCAAATTCGATTTAAAAACGAAATTGCAAAAATATATAATATATATTAGTTAATGTTTCCTAGTTACGTTTAAATAATTATAAGACAATTAAATAAAAAACTATTTTCTTACTTCTATAATATTGTAATTAACCCTAGAAAGATAACGTTATTTTTTTGTACTGAAAAGATAACGACACGTCTGAAAGACGTATGCTTGTTTCTATCCCTTAAAGGATACCACCGAAAATAATATGGAACGATTTTATTGTTGAAAACATTTATTTATTCTATTTCTTTTAAAAAAATATAATTTTTAAGCAGAAAATTATAATAAAAATAAAATTAAAAATAAAACTCAATTAGCATTATCAAAAATTAAAAAGTTTTTATAAAGGACTTCAGTTCGGTTCTAAAAACTTAAATAAATATTTTCTTTGTACTTTGTGTAGATAATGTTATCTGTATTAACTTATATAAATAAAAAAAAAAAATAATTTGAATAACATTGTGTTCAAGATTTACCAATTTAAGTTTTGTGGTCGCCACATACAGGTATACCGCATTTGACACATACCATTTTGGACAAAAGTTTAATTTCTGATGGACAGAAGCCACCGTATTATCTCTTTTTTGATTCACGCTGCTCTCCACTACAACCTCAATCATAAGTTACTGCATCTTGAAAAATTTTTTCAATGTTGTCGGTCAAAGTTTTCGATAAAATAGGAATTTCTAGCATTAAAATTGACATTTTTTTGGAAATTTCGGCACTGGTCCATTAAACAATTTCCGAAATTATTTCGGTAGTAAAAAATATGGAAGCATAAAAATGGGTCGTTCAGTGATTTGCATTCCCGAGTTGGTCCTCTTGTCGTACGAACTATATTCATTGAAGAAACTCGGCCATCACTTGACCCTTCGATGTAGCCCACTTACTTTTACTTCTTAAAGTGGGTCGAGATATCGTAATAACGCAGCTATCGGAAGAAGTAGTAAAATGTTCAGGTTCTTGAGGATTTTCCTGAATCGGTGGTATATTCTCGTCAGGTTCAAGGATGTCAAAAGCTCATCTTCTGGATCACTTTGAAGACTATCCTCCAATAATTCATCTTCCAATTCGCTCACATTTTCCGGTGAAACCGAGTCCTCCAACACGTCTTGCAAAATAGCGCCAATTTCTGCGTCGTCCAAGCCGCGCTTACAACACATTTTTAAAACATTTTTATTTATAAAAACAATATAAAAACTGCCACCACCAACTAGGTGCTGCTAACAACTGGTATTATTGAACGTGAGAAAGTTGTATGTTAACAAATGTGAAAGTAAGAGCACAAAATTGAAAATGCGTACGTCTCGCAGACGTACCTTATCCTTCTAGGGTTAGTTTATTTAAATAACCATTCATTATTGTACACAACTACAATTGCATGCAGCATGAAATGGCTGAGAGGTAGGAATGGGTACTTAATATCCTTTCATTTGACCCTCCCACCCCTCCAGCACACAACCGTTTATTCAGTCAGTCAACCAAACATTTCAAAATACTCTGATGTTTATTCAACATGTTTTCGTTACAAAATTATTAAGCAACTTTCAATGTTTGCTAAAACCGTTTTTAGTTTTATTTTTATACAAAAAGTTTTTCGAAATTATTTGTAATTTGTGCGGTTAAAAGTTTTATAAAGTTTTTTCATATCGTTATTTAATTTTCAAAATATTTTGCTGAAATAACATTTTTCTAAAATCAACAAGATAAATAGAGAACAGAAAAAAAAATTTAAATTAAAAATCCACTAGAAAGTTAAAATCAATTTGCTAAAGTAAATTTCAGTGCAAATACTAAACAAATAGTTTGGTTTTTGTCTAATTTCTTGATTTGATCATCATTTGTAAATCCAATATTTATTGGACAAATACGAAATTTAGACACAGACTTTTTTGTGTTGTGTAAAATTGAAAAGAGTTTTTGTTGGTGGGTTATTTATTAAATGTCATAAAATTATTGCTCAACCTAAATATTTATAAAACAAAGGTTCAACTTGAATGTTTGTACGAAACTAACTTTTATTTTAAAATATTTCAACTTAAATTCTAACAATGAAAATCTTAAAACTAATCTATTACTACTGTATATATTTCTTATCTTAAAGGTCGATTCACCCATGCGTTCCGAACAATATTTTTGACCGGACAATAATTTTTTTACAGAGAGTGTTCTGCAGAACGATTCACCCATCTCGGAAAATTTGTCCGGACAAACAAAGCTACCATATGGCTTACAGATGTAAACGATTATACAAAGTGGCAGCACAGTTAGCAAACTATTAGTTTTTTTTATAAAAGTATGTTAAAGATAATGGACGAAAGAAAAAAATTAATTTTATTATTTTTAATTTAATTGCATAAAACCCATTTACTAGCAAAAAAAATTTATCAAAAAATGTTGAAAGTAAAAAGAATAGCAGAAGAAAAATATTACAGAAAAGAAGAACAAACGGTGTTTTCCACACACTTGTTCCTGACAATGAAATCCTTGCAATTTTAGGGCCTGATTTGCGTGGTATACCTATTCGTAAACCAGAGCATATTACGCCGGCCGAAAAGTTGTCCTTAACATTAAGGTAAAGCTGCTTTGTAGCGTCTTCGCAAACTTTTTTTTAATTATTCAGCACAAAACGAAAAATGTAATATGTGGCAGCTCAATTCAACTTTTATGTACAAATTGAAAAAAAGTGGCATCTCAGTTCATTTTGTTCGGCACAAGAATTAAAATAAAACCAATTCAAGAAAAAACGTTCCGAACAAAATCTTTGCTCTCTCTCTCAAAAGTAAAACGTCAAACTCAATATAAAAAAAATTTTGTCCGGACAAAAATTTTGTTCGGAACGCATGGGTGAATCGAGCTTAAGTGTATAATCACCAGCCTAAACAAACACTCATCGTATTTTCTTATGAAAATTATTAAACTAGCCTTAACAAACATGATATCGTTAATTGACAACCACACGATACTCTAGACTAACTATGTTTAAACAAAGTTCAAACAATTATTGACTAGATAAATATGAATGCCTAAATGTCAATTTTATTCCTTTTAGTTCAGACAAAGAAACATCGTCCAACATAATATTGTTGCGGATTTAGCAAAAATTTTAAAAAAATTTCTACTTAAAGTAATTAAAATTTAATAAGATTTTCTATCTGGAAAAGATTTTATATTGCCTGCCATATTCCGTGAGTACACAGAAAAAGTTCTCGTCAAATTTTGTTTTCAATTAAACCATTAATTAAAAATAAAATCAGATTTATTTAAAAATTTAATCAAGTGAATTCAACGTTAACTTATATCAACAAATTTACTGCGGAAAATGTTGCTAATATAAAAAATATTTTAAAAATACTATTAACTTGTATACTTTTGCAAATTTAATTAATTTTTTAATTACTATCACAAATTTTTTTTGTTTGAAATCAATTTTTATTTGTTTCTGTGTATTGTTGGGCTTCCCTGGCAAATACTTTCTTACTGGTTTTATAACCTATTATTTTCTATCGAAGATATATAATTATCATTATTTAAGAATTAAAAATATTTTGTTTGTTCTGATTTAGAGAATTTCATAAAATTTTTTTAAATTTGTCTCTAAGTTAAAACGTGAAAATAGCTCAACTATAACAAATTGTTACACAAATCCCATCACGGATTAAAAAATCTTAAGGAAATATTCAAGTTCATTAAGTATTCTTAAAATGCAAAGCGGAAGCGGACTTTGCTTGTGATTGGACGCTGTTTGAAAGGAGGTTTTAATATTTAAATATTTTTTTTTAGTTTAACTAGCAGGCAAGGAATCTGGGAAGTGTAATCATTTTGTAATCATTTATTAGAGTTGCTTGTGGCATAAAAAGTTTTATAAGCACTTTGGATTTTAGTATTTGCATACAAAATATTTTAGTTTTTTTTTTTTTTTGTTGTTTCAATGTTGCTTATGTTTAAAACAGCGTTTTTGTGATTCATGTAAATATGATTTTTAATTTGCTTCATTCCAACAAGCCAACAACGTTAGAAAGCCTGCTGGCCAACATCAATAGCAAAATACATGGTATTTTCCCCTTACTGTATCTGGCATGTTTACGCATGTCAACACTTTTGCATTGGCCACTTGAACGTTATCGTATTGCATAAGTAATAGCAACAATACATTTATTTGGAAATAAAAGTCTTTGATTTGGAAAAATAAAAAACTGTAGAAAGTATATTCGGTCCAGCACGAGCATTTGATACCCAACACCAGAATATAATCCAGGGCTGCCAGGTACTTTTTTTCTTGTCCCCAAAAAATTAAAAAAATATCCCCAAAAATCCCCAAATTCCCAAATCCTCAAAAAACAAAACCTCAAAAAGTTATTATTTTTTGTTTGTTTGTTTTCTGACCAAATTTTTAATTTTTTTTTAAAAAATAGTTAGAAAAATGTTAATAAGAAATACCCAAAAATCCCCAAATAAAAATTTTTATTCAAAAAAATCATTTTAATTTGTTTGTAGCGACTGGTTTCGGCATGTTTTTCTAATTCCTTTTTATGCGATTCCAGTAAGGAATAACAAGCACAACAATATGCTGTTATTGGAGACGAATGAGCCAATTTATAAGAATTTGGACTTGTTCAATCGGTTTAAGTCATCCTTATAATCAACAATAAAAATACATATATCCGTCATTTATTAAGTACTTCGATGCATCATAACTACTAACCAATAGCCTAGCATTTTTACAATCTTTATTATATTGTTTTTCATATTTACTTATTTTTGGGGAATACATACATATTTGCTTCAAAATTGTCTTTAAAAAATCAAAATGTTTATGTGTTGTCAACGGTTTTAGATTCTATTTTTAAATTCTTTTTTTTTTAAATACTCACTCAAGAAAAATAACAAGTTTATAAAGTATCTTTTACACACTTAACAAAATATTAATCTTAATTAGGACCCTTCACACTATATAAGAGTAAGATAAAAGTTTTGCTATTTTTTTTTTCATATTTTATATACGAAACAAAGAAAAAAAGTGTAAAATCCCCAAAAAATCCCCGAAATTTTTTTGTAAATCCTTAAAAAAAATCCCCAATCCCCAAATGACTTTCTTTGTCCTTTTTGCTCACATGATATCCCCAACTTTGGGGATAAATTCCCAAGTCTGACAGCCCTGATATAATCAGTCAAATTTTCGGGTGTTTACTAGGGATGCCAAACGGGATCGATTTTAACAAATCCCGGGATTTTTGGGATACCGGGATTTTCCGGGATTTCGGGATCATTTTGTTTCTTTAATATACAACTTTTTTCAAAAAAAAAACAACAACACTTTATTTATTTATGTTTGAATTTTTAAAAAAGGAAAACTTAACAAAACAATTAATTTTATATAAAAATTTTATTATTTCGTTATTTCTTAATTTTTTGTGCGACGATAACAATTTTACGTTTACAACGTTTAAAAAAAAATTTTCTGGAGCGAATTAAAAATGAAAAAACGAGTGCTGGTTAGTTTTGCGACAGAATATAAAACAAATGAGACATTGAGAAAACCAAATTTCTTAAATGTGCAGTTTTTCGTTGGGAAAAAAGAAAATCGCGTTATGAGAAAAAGACCATAAAACATGAATAATTAGAAAGTATAAAAATTCAACTAAACGAATATTTTTATACATATAAAAATTTTTGATACACAAAAGTTGTTAAATTGAAAAATCCCGGGATTCATAAAAATAAATCCCGGGATTCGGGATTTGTCAGGCCCGAAAAATCGCGGGATTTCGGGATTTCCCGTTTGGCATCCCTAGTGTTTACCCTTTTTAGAACCTAGGTACATCATGAACCCGACAAAACAAATTTAATGGATTAAGTTTCATAACAGAGGTCTACGTGCCAAATATTATCTAGATGTCTACTTGAAGCCTGTACAATTATATTCAAATCGTTGAAAATTTTTCAAACTTTATGTTGTAGTGTCGCTGTCGGAAACAAATACTGAAGAGAAGAGAAGACGGCAAATTAACGTAAGTGTGTGAACGTGCAGAAACAAAAAGCAAACTCTTTACTATAGTAAAAGTACGGGTATGAAAAATACTCTAAAAATTGAACAAGGGAATGAAAAATACACGCAACAATCAGAGTGGGAACAGAAAATTCACCTATTTTTAATTTTTTACAAAATATTTTGTATGTTAATTTCTTTGATAATATTACAAAAATAATTCTATACAAAAACAATTCTTTGTATGCGTACGCTACATACGACACAAAAGTAAAGGCCTAGAGTCACATAGAATCCTTTGTTCTTTTATACTTCGCTTGTTTCAACTGACAACTAAGTTTATATACAGATTTTTTTATGAGCTTTGTCCCATATCATACGTTTCCGCTAAGGCAAAGTACTTACTTTGTACAATTTTTAACGTACGTTTAGTTATTGAAAGCTATCAGTTTTTTTTTTTTTATTTGTTTGAATTACATTAAATATTTATTGTGTGCCACACTCCTCCGTTGTTATGTTTTTGTCAGCTGAAAAAAGCGACATATAATTCTATGTGACTAGGCCTTAAACATCACAAATTCTTTGTGTGCGTCCGCTACATACAATAGAGAAGTAATCATTCTCGCAGACAGCAAAAGTAATTTTTAAGTACTAAAATTGTCCAAAAATTTGTTACAATCCCAGCAAAAAATTACAGATTACCAAAAGAACGACTTGCCACATAATGACTTACTTTTTTGGTTGCCAAGTTAGATTATTCGATTACCAAACGCGTTACAATACATCATTAAAATAGGAAGTAACAAAATAACTACTTGTTTAAATTATATAAGAATAACTGAAAATTTTTACTAAAAAAGTGATTATCCAAATGAAACTGCATATGTTTCTACATTACCTACTTTATTACTTTGTACAAAAAAATCAATTACTTACTTTTTGTAAAATAATGTGCAATATATAACTAGTTCCCTATCATAGAAATATTTCTTATTTTTTTTAATTAAAGAAAAATTAAAAAGAAATTGTAATAAATATTTAGAACGGTGTTAAAAACATTTTTTTAATTTAAGATTTTTAAATTTAAGATATGAAATTATAAATTAAATTATGAAACTATTATTATAATTAAATAAATAGTATTTAACTAATATTATTTTTTTGTATTTATAAACATACTCTATATATTGAAATATTATTTTTAAAAATAGACCCACCTTTAAGTATACGGATCGGCTCAGAATCACTTTCTAAATCAAATTAACGATGTCCGTCCGGCTGTTAATTCATACAAATATTTATTTTTTTAACAAAATTATACATATATATACTTTAAACTAATTTGCAATTTCAGAAAAATCGTCCAAAATGTAATCGAGTTAGGTAATGTTATATATTTTTTTTTTTTTCAAAAACATTATCAAATACAAAGCAGAATAGAGAGAGAGAGAGAGAGTTTGATATAAGGTATTACATTTACAAAAACAATCAGTTGTGCTACGGAGAATAAACTTTAAGTAAAAACAAACTTATAACAACTCGATTACATATTGGAATATTTTTTAAAGTTGTAATTGGGTTTAAAATTACAATTTTGTTATAACTTTCTTACAAGGTAATCGGATTGCCTAGTTATTTTGTTTAAATATTGAGTGTAAAAAATGAGACCAAAAAATGTACTTAAATGAAACACAAAAAAGTGTACCGTTATTGCTTTGAAATATTTTATGTACCTACATATGCATGCAAAAAATCCAATTTAGCTTTAAGAACTCATTTTAAATTGTACGTTTACTGAAACAGACGCGTGTTAGTTAAAGAAAAGTAAAGTGTTTTTTTAATAAATTTTAGAAAAGTGATTAAAAATGTAGCTCTCAATATTATTTAATTAATAAAATAAAATTTAATTAATATTTTTTCAACCGAATTATTACTTGAATACAATATAAGAGGCATTCAAGGCAAAAAAGGCTGATAGATTTCAAAGCAACAATGAATGAAATATTTTGTAAGTATGTACTATGTTTTAATAAACATTTATGCAGATTTGTTTAGAATTTGTTAACTTAATATTTATTCTTGTTTTTATTTAGTGGCAATATCATCAGAAATAACAACGGAGCTAGAATTTTTGGGAGAAATGAGAAAAGCAATTAAATGTGCTAAAAATAAACATTTTAAACAAGTTTGTTTAAAAAGAAAAAAAGAGACTATAAACGAATCTGAAACTTCTGATTGAAAACTTCTTTTTAATTATATTTTTGTGTGTTCAATACAACTTAATTTAAATAATATTTTTAAAAATACCCTTAAAGTAAAAATTTCTAAGATTTACGTATATAAATTTTATGAATTTCATACACATTTTATTTATGTTTTATAAGTTTAACTAAAAAATTGCATAGAAAGTGTAATATAAGAAATACTTACAATATACTAAATAAAAGTACTTCTTGAAGAAATAAAATAATGAATGTTTATATTTATTTTGGGAAGTACTTACTTTTTTTATAAAATAAGTACATACTTCCGTTTTATCTAAAATAAGTACTTCTAAAACTTACATAAGGAATTAGTGACCACATTTTAAAATTGAACTGATTACATAAAAAACAAAAGAAGTACTTCTAATATTTAAAAAAAATGTTTAAAAAATAATCAATTCTGAATAACTAATTATTTTAGTCTCATGCCTTGTAAAAATAATTAATATGGTAATCCAGTTGAGAAGTCATTCCTCCAAAAATGCTTGATTCCAAACTCGATTACCTTTTTTAAAATTTTTTGCTGGGATATTGAAAGGTTTTGACAGAAACAAGTACCTTCTGAAGTGTATTTTTTGAATTCTGGTTCCCTCACAACTCTACCTAATGCTATGTTCATACGACGATATAAACCACTCGTTTCGCTCTCTGAAACTAGTTTGCCAAACATGCTGTTCATACGATTCATTCTTGGTTCATTTTGACATTTTTTGTGTGTCGTTAGTGTGATTTTATATAAAATAGATAAAAAAGTAATTAAAAGTTAAAAATATATAATTTAATACTTTTATCAATATTATTATTGCATAATTATCACTTTATTTAATTAAACATCAATTTTTATTTTGTTTTTTTCTTTGTTTTGATTTTTTTTGAGAGCTAGTTCAGATAAACTAACGATAAATGTTATCAAAATTGGAGATGATAGTACATTTTTCCTGATTCGCAGCATGTTTCAAAGTGAAACGACCGGTTTCGCTCTCAAAATTTTGTATGGGGAAACAAGTGGTTTCAGTCATGTTTGGTGCGCGAAACAGGAATAAGAGAGCGAAACACGAATATTGCTGTCCGTGTGAACATGGTATAAATTGTGCAACGAAAAGTACCGCATAGCATATTCCACTGCGGTTTCACAAACGTTTTGTACACACTAGGGTATTCATTCGGTTAACCATTAATCGGTTAACCGATTAATTACTACCCGATTAACTGATTGGTTAATTTAAAATAGGTTTTTTCGATTAACGATTAAACCGGCTAATTTCAGTCGATTAACCGATATAACAAAATTTCAAATTTTTTGTAGTAATAAAACATTTTTTTTTTGTGTTTTTTTAATTTTAAGTGAGTACCAAAACTTGAATTAGCAGCTCGCCTTTTTAAATGCATTCTACAATGCATTTAATGTGAATTTTACAACGTTATCTGTACCAAAGTTCACTAAAAAACGTTAACAAAGTACTCCAAAAAAGTGTGTTTAGAAATATTTTTTCATAAAATATATTTCCTTCTACCAATAAATTCTTTAAATACAGTACAAAAACAGAAATTAATGAATTCGAAAAAAAAAACTTTTTGCAGAATGTTCGGTGCTGAGCTTTGTCAGAATGAGTTAGATAATGACCTGACAACAGAAGAAACTCTCGATAGTAACACAACAACAGAATTACCCGAAACAATTAGAAGTGTTAAAAATTTAAAAAAAATAATAAAACAGGACTCTAATGGCATAATGGAAGATTTTTTATGATAAGAGAAATCCAGAAAAACGACTAATAAATAAGATATTCTGTATTATGGGTTGCTTTCGATTTCTCCAACATCTACAATAAGTGGAAGAGTTTTTTTCCAAGTCAAAATTTATCAAAACTCAAGAAAAGAGTAGCTTTAATCCTAAACATTTTAACCAAATTATTTTTCTAAAAGATTATTTTATAAGTTCTCCTTAAACTATTGGAATTACTAAAAAATTGATCTCACAGTTTATTTTCAAAATATACATTATATGTATAAATTAAAAATATGTATTACATATTTATTGTTATGATATTGTTTTTTTTTACTTATTAACTCCAAATAATAAATAATTTTCCATTTTTATTTATTCAAATTACTTAATTTATAAAAAAAAACTTTTTTAATCGGTTAACCGATCAATAACAAAACTTACCGACTATTAACCGATTAAATCAAAACCTCGATTAATTAATCGAGCGATTAACCGATTAAAGCAAAAGTCCGATTAATTGAATACCCGAGTACACACTTTTAATTTTTGTTGCCTGTTTGATTTTAAAATACTACATTTATCTTTTATGTCATTTTAGAAAGGGGGCTTATATGGTGAATTCTGGGCCTAGCGGCATGGAGCATGTGTTAAATGTGTCTAATTGCAATAAGACGATTAAGATGGCCAATAAAATGTTTATGGACCAAATTTATTCTAAATACTGACGTAATATGGGCACAAAGACAAGCGTTAAAAAATTGCAGTCAAAGTAGAAAAACTGCCATTTCTTCCCCTTCATAATTTGTCATTGGCCAAAAATAACCTGCAGCTTTTATGTCTGATTCATTAAATGTAAACAGTAAGCGTAAAGTTATTCACAAATTTTTGTTTTTTGTTCGACAGTTTTTGGTTTCGACTGCAGTTTTTTAAGCCCTAGGGAAAAGGCTTCGTCCTTATGACAATTGAAATATATGTAACAAATTTAATCAAATTATCGTCAAAATTGGGTCATGTATTTTTAGCACAGGGTTAACATGGGCAGCCAGCCGCCGGATGGAATCAGAAAGTGATTGTGAGCCCATCAGTATACTAATAGTTCAGTCCTGAACCAATATTTTTTTTGTTACACACATCAGCACAATCAAATACCCTTTCTTCTATTGTAGTGTTGTATTTCCCTAAACAAATTTCCCGGATATCGCGCATTAAGCTTCAAGAAATGAGCAAATTTCCCAGGAAATCCCGATACGTGAATACCTCAAAAAACAAAATCTAGTTGTAATCTATTATTTATTTTACTTATACTTTTTGACGCCAGCATTATAAGGAAATGTGTTAAGAAAAAATGTCTTTCTAAATAAATAATACTTTGTAAAAATTTAATTAAATTCCTCTTAAATTTTAAAACCCATGTTTATTTTCAAATATTTTTCCTTCGCTTTAGCACACGTACATATCTATCACACTCTTAGGAAAATATACAAATACCATAAGAGTTAATCACAATCCGCCACATCAATCCAATAAACTTTTTTTTGTGGTTATTTATTTCTTAGGAAAATAAACAAAATACAAGTTGTAAAAGTTCGCAAAAAAACTTTGATAAAATTTTCAAATGTCTTGTTAAAACTGAATGTTCAGCAATTTATTTTTGGGAAAGTTTAACAAAATGTCTTATTAGTTAATTGTTTGTTATGTTAAAATTAGTTTTGTTTATTTGTAGAAAAATGTTTATAGAAAATTTTAAATAAAACTTTTGTTTTTTTATTGTAGAAAACTTTTGATTGATTAGCGCAATCAAAAGAAAGATAATTTAAAGTATGTGTTTGACATGAACTGTACAGTATTTATTAAAATGGTGAATTTATTTTAAAGAACTTTAGCGAAATTTTCATTTAAATTTCAGTAACTATTTGAAAGTCATTGCTTGGTGCACATAATCTTGAACAAGAGCTAATGCAAAATATCGTAATGGAAACTCTGCGTATTTTGTTGTTAGATTTAAGAAAAGAGCCACGATATTTTGCATTTGCTCTTTCGCAAGATCATTTGCACTAAACTCCACTCATGTTTTTTATTGATGCAATAAATTTTAGGTGATATTAAAAAAATATTTTTTTTATATAAATATATTGACTTTATCAATTCTATTTCTTACTTCAGCTGTGATTAGGGTTCATAATATTCCAGGCTTTTAACATTCGCGATAACACTTAATTTTTATTAAAACCCTTTCGGTGTTTTTGATGCCATATGGCATCAAGGTTTTTTGAAGGCTTGTAGTTTAGATTAATTCCGATAAAAATAATTTTTTTTATACAGCACTGCACTCTGAATTTTTAAAAACAATATCTAAGAAAAAATGTTATGTATTTTTGTCACTTTGAAATGAAACACCGGTATTTTGAAACTCTTCTAAGTGACTGATTCCTCAGGTTGAAAAACGTGCATTGTTAAACATCATATTTGACTAAATTTAAAAAAACAAATTATTAAATTTATAATTAATATTAACTGCTAAATAAAAAAAACACATATAGCCGTACGATTTTTTAAATTTGCATGACTCCATATGACACCAAAACTTACTCAAAGGAGCTAAAAGTATGTAACAAAAAATAACAACTTTCTAAGTTTGATAAAAAAGATAAACTCATTTGAGTGCTTGCTGCCATACAATACAGAAGTGAATATGCCGCAAAAATTAAAGAATATGAAATAGAAAAGATCTTAAATAATTTTGATGAGTCGGAAATTTCTGATATTGAGGAATCAGATGATTCCGACATTTTAAACGAGATTTAAAATGGGAGCCTTGGAGAAAAATAATTCTTTTGTTATGGAAGAAGATGAAATCGTAGATGTGGAAGTTGTGTTGGAACAATTAAAGCAGCTTGACAGTTAGAAATAGAAGAAGGTTTATTGGTCCGCCCCAGGTCGCTTATGAGCACGGGGACACCTATAAATATATAGCAAAGAATAATTTAAATTTATTGCTCTCGAAATAATGACCGGTTCAATTGGTTATCCTCGTCAAAAAATGTACTCGTCGAGAGCAACTGAGATTCCTTCTATTCGTCTTTGGATTCTGTTCCGATATTGTCATTCATTTGGCAAAAACAGTTCCCGTATACAAAAACTATAAAATATTTTTTGATAATTTCTTCACAACTTTTGCCTTAGTGCGATATTTGAAAGAACGCGGAGTTTGGGCAACAAGAACAATCAGAACAAATAGAATAGGAAAAGTTCCGCTTCAATCTGAAAAAGACCTGAAAAAATTGGGCTAGACAGCTTTGACTACCGCATTGAAAGAGCCGACAATTTAATCGTAGTAAGATGGCTTGATGGCGACATTGTACAGCTTGTATCAACAATTATAGTCCAGAACGTGTCAATTTTGTGACACGTTTTTGTGCGACAGAAAAAAAAGAAAAATGATATTGAATAACCAAATCTTGCTTCCATCTACAACCAAAACATGGGCGGTGTTATTAAAATGGACTTTCTGCTTTCCCTTTATCGTATTTCAATTAGGTCCAGAAAATGGACATTAAAAATGTTTGACCACTTCATTGATCTTGCCGTATGTAGGGTTGCCATCCGTCCTCTTTTCCCCGGACACCGTCCTCTTTTTTTGGGTATCCGGGGCAGTCCTACTTCTTTTTCATCAAGTGTCGGAGGTTGTCCGGCTTTTTACACCTTCATTGTAAATTTGTTCCTGGATTTAAATCACAGTTCACAAAATTCATTAAAAAAAAAGATTTAGGTGCTCGGGTTTTTTTAAGATAGGTATGATTTAATTTTTGGGGACGTTACGTGACAAAAAGAGTACTTTTCTTTGAATGTGCCCAAAATGGAGCTCCCAAAAAAAAAATGGAACAAATAAGCAAAAGCAACCTTATCAATGTCGTTACTTTTGTTCAAATAAATACTTATTGCTCAAATGATTATATTAAAATTTTATTTTAAAATTCTTTTTGGAAAGAAAAAAAAATCATATCTTAAAAAAAGCACATCCCTAAAAGTTTTAGGATTTTTAAAAAACAGTTTGAAGTATTATGTAAAAAAAAAATCAGCAAAAAAAAAGGGTTTTGACTTAGTCCATTTTTAAAATTTGATATTTTGCATATACATTTTTTTCAATATATTTATTGTAGCCTCAAGTATTCTCTTTAAACTGACAAAAATCATCTTCGTATGTAAAGTAGTTTCGAGATATTAAAAGAATAAACTCAACACATTCGGCTTATTCGGCGATATTATGACAATTTGAATATGAAATAACTTTTGAAAAAAAAATTAAAAAATTGTTTTTCGTTGATATGTGTTCTTTATGGGATCAAATAAACCCTCTCGCCAAATTGCATTCAAATCGAAAGGGGTCGAGTCCCACTCTTGGTTGACTTGACATGGAATTACCCAAATTAAGTTTTTCTGTGCCGTCGTAATTTTATTAATATTAAGTTGTTTAAAAAGTGTCCTCTTTTTTCGAACAAATGTCCTACATTTTTTATGCTGGCGTCCTCTTTTTCTCAAAATATAAATGGCAAGCCTAGCCGTATGTAACTCATGGCTGGAGTACAAAAATAATTGTGAAACCAATAAACTTAAAAAGAAAGAATGTATGGACCTATTAGAATTTCGAAATGATTTATCAGATGCACTTCTTATTTTTGCAGTCCAAAAAAGCAATGCGCTTAATTGTGGCCGTCCAACGTAGTCACCACATGAAAACAGCCCTACAACTTCGGAAAGAAGTAGTTCAACTGCATCAAAACTAAAGTGTAAAGTGTCTCCACCTGTCTCCATTAGGTATTATGGTATAAATTATTGGCCGGAATACCGGAATGACCGGGAAAAGTTAGATGCAAGGCAAGTAAGTGCAATATCCATTTGTGCATTCCAAATGCCTCCCGAAACTGCTTTAAATTTTACCATGCAAATCGGAGCTAAATGTTTTAAAACTTATGTATTTCTAATTTTTTTTTTCCTTACGGTATTCTTATTTTTTAAATGCATACTTATGAATGAAGTATGTAATTATTTTTATTTTATACTTTATTATTATAAGTTATTTTCTTTTATGTACCTATCTTTGTATTTTTTAGATATTTTAAAATGGGTTTTTATTATATTCTAATTTGTGTTATTTTAATTAAATTTAATAAGCAAAACTGAATTAAAATGTATGTATCTAACTATACCACTAAAAAGAGTTTTTTTTATATCGTTGATTACAAATGATGCCATGTGGCATCATTCCTAAATACCGCTTTGGGGTCAATTTTTTGAAAAAGGAAAAATATCGGAATTATGTGATAATTAGGGCAACCAAAAAAGCATATGCTTATTTTTTGGTTTACAAGATAGAAATACTTTGATTGAACACCAGAGAACTGCACAAATCACTATTTTTCTTGATTTACTCATACGCTTAAATTTACATTCACTCTATGCCTGCATAACCAAGTTCAACGTTGTTAATTTTGACATCGTTTCGTACACATTTGATTTGTGCATGTGTGAGTTTTTTTATTGTTTGCATTAATTGATGCGCACAATTGCAGTCATTGCCCACTCGATGAGACAACGACGAATGTAAATTGTTATGAGTACGAGTCGCTTTGTTGGTATGATTTGTAGGCATAAGTTCAAATAAATCCAATTTGTTTCAGTTTTTAGTTTTTTAACCAGCAACATATACAACAACAACAATACATTGTACATTGCACATACAGAACTGGTGTACTTTTTAAGAAATGATAAGAAATAAAAACAGTCTTCTGTTTCTATGGAAATTGTTTGTACCTATGTGCGTTTAGTTTCATTTTATTTTTTTTTTTTTTTTTTCGAATCCAGTATATGAAAAAACTTTAATACGTATCAGAGCAATGATTCTTGTGTATTTTTCTTTGTATGTGTTTTTTACCAAAGCAATAATTGACGAACGAAGCTAAACATGGTATGAATGGCAAAGCCAATACGCTGTGCATGACTTGAATGAGTTTTAAAACAACACCAATGTGTGATGCTGAGAAAGTTTGTTTGCTTGAACACAAATGAGCAGTGTGGCCATATCCAAAAATATTTTACAGCTAAATCGGCTTTAAAATAATGCTAAAAAATGCTAACAAAAATCTTAAACTGCCAAAAAATAATGCTAAAATTTAAATTGTATTATTTTTTGTTATTTTAGTTAATATACCTTTATATGGGCATTTCCTAGAGTCACGAACGTACGTTCGTACGTTTTTGCTATACAAATAATATAGAAAACAAAACTTTTCCTAGTTATAAACATAAAATTGTGGTCACGAACGTACGCAAAATAGAAGTCTACTTTGGCTGACAGTAGTGAAATGTAAAAGTCTGCGTAATGGAACGGAATATTCAAAAGTGATTAGTTTATTTTAAAAGTTTATTAATGTAGGTCTCTATCCAGTATTTACACAATAAAATATCTCTATTGGCTTATCTCCGGTCGCATACGTACGATTTTTCCATAAGTTTTTTTTTTCGTTATTATCACCATGCATTTTCCCATAAATATCTTAAAATTTCCGTAACAAAAAACTTAATACTCAATTTACAATTGATTGTAATGAAGAGATTATGAAGAAAGAGTGCAAACATAACATGGTAGCTTAAAAAGAAAATATAAAATTTTCGAGTTCCCAGCGCAATTTCCCCAAGTAAAACAGCTGAGATATGCTATGAAACCTTTACAACATAGACTTTTTTATAATAATAAACAATAAAAGACGATGATTATCAACATTTTAAATGTTCATCCTGGTTGACCTTTCTGAGGAAATACCCATATATGATTTATTTTACATAATTCTTCCTTATAAACTTACATCATATCAATGAACAAACTGATTAAAATAAATAAAATATTTAGTAAACATAAAAAGTCTTAAAAATATAAAAGAAAAAATCAAAGGAACTTGACCTATAAATGGCTTTTATTTAGTATTTCAATAAAATTTAAAACATGATTAATAAAAAATTTTATTTTATAAATTAAATACGTCATCAAAATTAATATTATGCTTCAACTTCTGAAGAATCGATCGAGACATCATTATAATATATGTCCTTATCGCATTTTTATGTGAGATCGTACATTTTTTTAAAACTATGGCAAAATTTTAAACCACACTTAATATAAAGTAGCGAATTCAAAGTCTTTAACGTCAGTCTATTTCGAATTTTAATTTTCAAGAGATTTATACAACTAAAAACCTATTTAAACTTCCGCGTTGCTAAATGGCAAAACCCAGAACTTTATTGCAAAAGAAGCTAATTCACTAAATGGATTTTCATTTAATGCTTTTTTATATCCATATACATTTATCCAGAAATCAACTGTTGAGTTCTTATTTAACAATTCATATGAATTTAGTTTCTGCCACTGTCCAAAGTTAAACTGTTTTCTACACAATAAAAGTTAGCATTTGTTAAATTATTAAAACTTTTTGGCAATCGTTGTCTAAGTTGACATATTAATTGAGCTATAAAATCTCGGCATGTAATTCGTATTTGTTTTTCTATTTCAAAAGTTATGGTATCACTTTTCGTTTTCAAAAATTTTTCAAAATCGTTATTGGAAAAAATCAGCTTAACATGAATTTAATGGAAATTCTAAAACAATTTGACATGAAAGATCTTTTAAAAGATTGTACAGTTTCTATAGCAAAAGAGTAGGGTTTTGTATGTGCATTCAACAAAAAGTGTGGTAGATTTTCAAAAAAATATTACTTGAATATTCCTTAATTAAATAATGCTAAAAAATGCTAAAAATTTAGTTGAAAAATGCTAAAAAAAATGCTAACTGCTAAATGAAAAATTTGCAGCAAAATCAGACAAAAAAATGCTAAATCTAGCTGCAAAAATGCTAAAATGGCCACGCTGCAAATGAGTGTATTTGATGTTGTTCATTGAATGCGAATTTTTTGCAATCTCACGAAGCCGTTCTGTGTTGAACACAAATTCCGATCATAAAAAAAGAAAATGAGCTATATTTGTTAGGGCTTTTTCTGCTTATTTTGGCAATATAAGATTTTTTTTTGCTTATTTTGCGATATCGTCTTTTTTTTACTTATTTTGCTATTTTAAGATGATTTTTAATTTTTTTCATATGAAAAAAAAAACTTATTTAATAAAACTTTGTAAAAATCGTTATTATTATTTTTTTATGTGCAACTTTTTTTTTATAAATACTAAAAAATCAGCCATTTCTTTGCTGTAACAACTCTGGTTAAAAAAATCGTTCAACGTTATGGTAATATTTTGTGCTTCCCTTGGACAATATCATCCCAAAAACTTATATTATCTCTGTATGTTATTATACCTACACTAATTAGTGGAGAGTGTATTATGCATTTGGGCTGATGTGTGAAACACCTTAAAATATTGGTCCTAAAGTATACCGATCAACTCAGAATCACTTTCTGAGTCGATCTAACAATGTCCGTCCGGCTGGCTGGCTGTCCGTGTAATCTCGTGCGCAAAGTACAGGTCGCAATTTTAAAGATAATTTAATGAAATTTGGTACGTGGGTTCTAATTGGCGCAAGGGCGAATCGGTTCATAATTTAATAAAGCTACCATACAAGCTGCTTTCCGGAAGACGGTCTTTGTGCCCACTATCAAACCAACTTTAATGCAATATAAGAAATATGTAGATGGATCCATATTTATATGAACACGTAAGATATGGATTTTTTCAAAAATAAGACCACTATTTAACCGATTTTAGTGAAATTTAAAACATAGATGATCCATTTTCATGTAGCCGTACACTCTCGAAACTTGCTTGTAAATACTGTGGTGTTCGGTAAGAGTAAGGTCAATCATTCTAAATATTTATATTTTTGAAGGTGGCTGATTAAAAATTTTTGGTTGTTAATATTTGAAACTCCTAGTTAAAAAGGACAGCACCTCGCGGTCGTTGCGATGCTGCTGATGACAAGGAAATAGAAAATATATTAAAGAAGCTAAGGAAAATAAATTTTACTCGATGAAGATATTCGCTGAATGAACCGTAATCATTTCCTTAATGAGGTTATGTTCCCTGTTGCCTTGAAGATGGAAATTTTTTTGAAAATGCTACGAGTCAACAAAAGTCAACTCTCCAGGCTTATGGACATTTATTAAACACTACGTTTAAGAGTCTGATTTAAATATTCAACTGCAGAAAAACTTAACAAGAGCCGCACTCTCCTAGACCAGCGTTTTAGTAAACAGAGAAATAATTATCGGTAGTTTTTTATCAATTAAAAAAAAAAAAATAAAATAACATAAAGTCTTAGGCCCGTTTTCACGACTTAACAATAGCTTAATGTAGGAAGTTATCGAACAGATAATGAGTTTTTAATTATCACAAGTTCAATTTAACCTAAAAGTGAAGGATAAGCTAAAGCCCATATGACACTACATTTTTAATGCATTGTTCAAGTTTTGGTGAACAGTACAAATATAATGTAATAGAAAAATTTACCAAGTGCAAAGAGTTCAGCTGTATTAAGATAAATGGCAAACTGTCAACAATTTTTAAAAAGTTATCGATAAAAAATGAAGTTATGTCAAAAAAAAAATGTAAAATTGTTTAACTTAAAATTGACATTTCAAGCTTAAAATATTAAAAGTGTTGCTGAATCAGCGGTTTATGGGCAAATTCAGCGATTTACCGCTTTTTGTTTTTAGGTTTCTCATAAACAAAAAGTTGGCAACATTTAATAAAATAAACAAAACAGGGATGGCTAAGTTGTTTCAATTGTACTTTTTTGTTGATACTTTTTAAACAAAGATGTATAATACCTTTTTGTGGTATTTTTTATGAACATAAATAAAATTAATTTCAACTAAAAAAATCTTTTAGTACAATTAGGGTAAAAAAGTACAATTTTTAAAGGTTGTTGGTACAATTTTAAAAATTCTCAACGCCATCCCTGAAACAAAACCATAACAAGAGAAAAAAAAAACTACAAAACTTTGTTTACATTTTTTATAGTTTGCTCCAGTTTGCTCTTTCTAACATTTACTGTTTTTGTCTATCAATTAATGAATAAAAAATGTAGTGTCATAAGGGCTTAAAGAGAGAAACATTCTACCTTTAACTTTTGTCGTAAGGTTTAGTTTTGAGATTGCCATATTATATTCACATATTTTTTATGGCAACTCCAATTATACGTATATTTTGTAGATGTAAAAAAAGTACGTAGTTGCCAGTTTGTATTTTTATTTTGGCAAAAATAATCGGTATTTTCTTTAGTATTGCCACTTTTTTAAAAATGTTAAGTTTATTTTATACAGAAGTTGTGAAAACGAAAAATAGTTGAAGGTAACTTTATTCCTCACTAGTGCTAAAGGTAGCGTTAACTATATCGAACTTTAAAGGTAAGTCGTGAAAACGGGCCTTAATCGACTTTTTCGTTTAAAATAAAATAGTTTAAACTTGTAGAATTGTTGTTGGGAATTGTCAAAACCTGAGCTACATTTAAATAAATAAATTAACACATTTTTGGAAACGGCAAAGTTTTTTTAAAATTTTTTTAATAAAAATTAAAAATATCATTTACTGAAAAAAAACATTCACAATTTAAAATTTTTAAAACTTTTAGTAATTTATAAAATCAATTTTAATTTGGTGATAAGAGACAATTTTTAGTTTTTTCTGTGTACCGAAAGACCAAGAACCACTTCTTGAATCGATCTTACAATGTCCGTGAGTCAGGCTGGCTGCATGTCCATTTCAACTTGTGCGAAAAAAACAGTACCAAGTCTATTGAAAATGGTGAGAATCGGTCCATAATTTCATATATCTCCCATACAAGCATCGCTGCACCGGAATGGAGTATTTGTGCCCATAAGCCACAAACTTTTGTTTTTGAAATCTACATCATCTAAAAACACATTATTGGAATCGGTTCATATTTGACTTAATAATACAAATACTACTCCCGAAAATAGCTTTTAATGCCATAACTTCATAATAAGTATTGGAATTGACATACAAATTGCAGACGATAACTACTTTGTCCTGACAAACTATTGTGTAGTTAGGTTCAAAATTAACCATAGGTCCTTTATAAGCCCCTTTTCCAACATCCCTTAAATGCAGACAAATCTCATTTGGACACCTTTAACAAAACAATTTTTAATTTAACCATATAATTGTCACCTACAACCATATTATGGTTAAATCAGCGCTTCTTCAAGAAGCTACAACCATAATGTGGTTGCCTCTGAACATGTTATGGCTAAATACGACAATAATTTGTTTTAAAGTAATTTGTATTTAACCTTCATTAGGTCTTCAAATTTGCTGACGTTAACGGTTTTCAGGTCAAATTTGAAAATTTTATATAAAAACTCACTTTTTTCAATCAAGTATGTTTTAAAAATTGATATTTTATTTCTAAATTTATTCAGTATATTGAAGCTCTATTTATTGTTAACATCTATTGCAAATACAAAAGTAGATTTAACATAAAGTGGTTGTATATGTTTTGTAACATTATTGGCAAAGACTTATTTTTGAATGGTAAACATATTTTTTCCTAGGTTTTGGTTGAAGATGACGGGTGCTGTTCCTGCTCACCTATTACATGATTTTTTTGCAATTTTTTGTGAAAATTAGTCTTTGGGTAATGTTTTTGGCTGCTTGATATAGGGCGTGGCAAATTGAAAACTTCGATTTTCTAAGAAATGTCGTCGTTTGGCAAAGCAGTTTTCGTTCTAGCCATGTATAGCTGATGTTAATGATAGCCTTTAGTTGCCAAAAGCTCTCGTGGTAATTCAATCTTGTTTTTTCATATAGTTCCTACTAAAGTAAAACAATGGTCTGCAGACATACTGTGATATTTCAAACCAACTGTCAAATCAAGAACTACATGCATACATTTGTTTATTTCAGGCAAAGTTCCTATTTATTTGCCTGTATATGGTTGTATATTTTACACACAGAAAAAAATCAAGTTAAAAACGTAGAAAACAAGGTTGATTTAAAATTTTTCGGTGGTGATTTTGCTTTATACGTTTTTCATGTTAATTCAACCTAATTTTACAATAACTGCGAACAACATTTTTTTCTTTTAAAATAACTATAATTCATGTTAATTTAACATTGCAGTAAAGTTATTGCAAAATTTCATTTATATTGAAAAAACAATCCGAATCACGTTGAATGAAAGTTATTTCAAGTTGTAACAAAGTGAATTTCATGTAGAATCAAATTGCTTTGAGTATGTTATAACAGTGTGAAGAAGCTTCAGAGACAACATATGCATTTATTTAAGAATAATTCAAAACACTTACCCCTATAACACATGTTTTACTTATTTTGTATTCTCCTTTGATAACAGAAGCATCAGCAGAATCGCCCAATATTGTTTTCGTCATCATTCTACTTTGAGAACTTAATGTACTATTTAACAAAATAATTTTAATTAAAAGAATACGGGAATTGTCTTCTTTTTATAACATATTTTAAAAATGAAAATAAACTTAAATTTGTATGCATGTTAATTTAACAAGATAAACTTTTGATTTTAATATAAAACAGACTTTTATGGATTCAATATTGAATCCATATTTATTTATATTTAAATTTTTTTTTTTTTTATTTTAACATTGAATAATATTAAATAAACGTAATTTAAGGTTAATTATTATTAATTAATTAATATGAAATAATGATAAATTTAAATAAAGGGCATACTTTTGCAGAAAATTACTATGATTCTCAATCAACATCTTTCCATGTTAATTTTACATTGGTATTTTTTTCTGTGTGTGGGCATAACCAATTAACCCATATATTTCATAGCTCACGTATCGGCGCAAACTTATCCAAATTTGGCGTTTATTGCGAGTATCCTTGTTGTCAAATCTTAGTACTCTCGAAAGGTTTTTTAATCTGTTAAACGGCAAGATTGCTCGAAAAATAGATTTTCCTTCCACAACATCCCACAAACTGTCTGTACTTTCAATATTTGATCTATACAATTCAGATAACTAGAGAACCAATAAATGCGAAATTTTGGTGTCGCCACTTCAGTCCAATCATTATATATATATATTATGTCCTGTGGTTCCTAGTATGAACAAAGGTCCAATCATTACCAAATACAAATTTACCTGCGTTATTAGTAAACTTCAAAATAACGCATGTCACAGGAGGTGAAAAAAATAAATAACAACTTCTAAGGAAAATTCAAGAATTTTGCTACCGGTCAAATTTGACCCAAAGACCTTAAGTGCAAAAAATTTTATAAATATTTTTTCCGCCGATATTTTTTTCTGAAAACCTAACGAAGTTGTTGGCATTTAAAAATAAATAAAAGTCATAAAATACAAGAAATATAAGTCACTCACTCTCAAAAAAAATTTAACTTTTATTTCAAAATGGGTCAGATTTGACCCGAAGACCTTATGAAGGTTAAGAGCAACATGATATGGTTGAAAAACAACAATGCTGTTATAATGCTAAGTTCACACTTGATGAATTTCATTTAAAAATCGAGATAAAACTGAAATTTTGAACCCGACCCCCTCAGATATCGATGAAATTTTGTTCATAGCTAAATTTGATCAATACAAACAAACTCTCATTTTTAGAAATGACTGTTTTGCGATTTTTTGGGCGTGACACAGTGGGAACGTTTTCGAAAAAACGCGAAAATGGTCGAAAAGAGCTCCATTTAAACTACAATAACTCAGAATTGGCTAAACCGATTTCCATGATCTTGGTATCATTAAAAAGATACTTTAACAGGCTTTATGACACGTTAAAAAAAAAAAAAAGAAATACACTGTAAAAAAATTTATAACAAAAAAAAATTTTAACTGACGAAAAAACCAAAAAGATCAAGGGTTTTTTTACAGTGTATTAATTTTTTAGAAAGGTTTATCCTTCATCTATACCATATCAAAAAATAAAAATGGGTTCTTTTTTAGTTTTTTTTATATAATTTTTTAAGTAGTGTCACTTCTAGTAATTGCCCTTATATTTTATAACAAAAAAAAATTTTAGGTAACGAAAAACCAAAAAAGATCAAGGATTTTTTACAGTGTATTACTTTTTTAGAAAGGTATTTCCTTCACCTATAACATATCCAAAAAGTAAAATGGGTTCTTTTTTATTTTTTTTTTTAATAATTTTTTAAGTAGTGTCACTTCTAGTAATTGCCCTTATATTTTATAAAAAAAAAAAATTTAGGTAACGAAAAACCAAAAAAGATCAAGGATTTTTTACAGTGTATTACTTTTTTAGAAAGGTATTTCCTTCACCTATAACATATCCAAAAAGTAAAATGGGTTCTTTTTTATTTTTTTTTAAATAATTTTTTAAGTAGTGTCACTTCTAGTAATACGTACCGAAAGTCTTTTTTGAACTTTTTCACGTAAGTTTCCTTGTTTAACAGTAATTGAATCTTGCGATCCAGGCATCATTCGGCTAATTTCATTATCTTCATAAAATAACTTGACTGTGCTTAGAGTTTCGGTTGGTAAACTACGTCTGCTCATTTTAAAAAGATTGATATCTGCAAACTTCGTTTTATTCCTTTGGATATCTTTACTTTTTTTGATACAATCGTGAGATATATCATCCCCAAAACGATCTTTAATTTCTGCGTGACTCATATTGATTGGTAAGAGAGATAAAAGTTTTTGCTTTTCCAAAAGATTTGAGCTGTTCTCTATTTGATATTTGATGTTTTCCAAAATTTCTTCGTAAATGGCTTTGACGTTTTCAAGTTGCGCTGACAAATCAGATAATGGATCAGCTCCAAGTGAATCTGCTATATTTTCGAAAATTTGCAGTGATTTTCTATTTCTGTATGCATCTTGTTTCATATATTTCCTTTTAAGAGGCGACATTTGGTTTGGTAGATGAGGAATAATATGATCATTTATATTTTCAATGACTTCCGTCCTTTCGATGTTTGCATTACAAGTTGGAAGTTCATTCAATTCTTGGCTAACTTCATCGCTGGGCGTTGTTGGCAAATAATTTGAGACTTCATTCTGCTCCACGTTGGATTCATTACGACTGCGCGCTTTTCTCAGTGTATTCCGGCAAGTTTTGCAAATACGGCTACAATGAATGTTGGCGACAGCTGGAAAATATTCAGTTATATTTGCAGCCTCGTTTTCACTTATTTTACGAAGCGAAGCGCAACACTTATTAGATATTTTTATGCATCTGTACTTATTGTTTGAATTCATATTCACTCAAATTTTTAAAATATACGCGTAAAAATTGTAATGGGATATCTTGGCTTCTCGAAACTGTTTATAATTATGAATTATGAATTTTTTGTTCTATATATATTTCTCTTTATTATGGGTAAAGTAATAAATGTTTATGACAAAATAGAAAATTATTATGAAGAATACATTCATTTTTTTATTCAGAATTTTGCGGAATTACTAGAAGTGACACTACTTAAAAAATTATTTAAAAAAAAATAAAAAAGAAACCATTTTACTTTTTGGATATGTTATAGGTGAAGGAAATACCTTTCTAAAAAAGTAATACACTGTAAAAAATCCTTGATCTTTTTTGGTTTTTCGTTACCTAAATTTTTTTTTTATAAAATATAAGGGCAATTACTAGAAGTGACACTACTTAAAAAATTATTTAAAAAAAAAATAAAAAAGAACCCATTTTACTTTTTGGATATGTTATAGGTGAAGGAAATACCTTTCTAAAAAAGTAATACACTGTAAAAAATCCTTGATCTTTTTTGGTTTTTCGTTACCTAAATTTTTTTTTTTATAAAATATAAGGGCAATTACTAGAAGTGACACTACTTAAAAAATTATTTAAAAAAAAAATAAAAAAGAACCCATTTTACTTTTTGGATATGTTATAGGTGAAGGAAATACCTTTCTAAAAAAGTAATACACTGTAAAAAATCCTTGATCTTTTTTGGTTTTTCGTTACCTAAATTTTTTTTTTTATAAAATATAAGGGCAATTACTAGAAGTGACACTACTTAAAAAATTATTTAAAAAAAAAATAAAAAAGAACCCATTTTACTTTTTGGATATGTTATAGGTGAAGGAAATACCTTTCTAAAAAAGTAATACACTGTAAAAAATCCTTGATCTTTTTTGGTCTTTCGTTACCTAAAATTTTTTTTTGTTATAAAATATAAGGGCAATTACTAGAAGTGACACTACTTAAAAAATTATATAAAAAAAACTAAAAAAGAACCCATTTTTATTTTTTGATATGGTATAGATGAAGGATAAACCTTTCTAAAAAATTAATACACTGTAAAAAAACCCTTGATCTTTTTGGTTTTTTCGTCAGTTAAAATTTTTTTTTGTTATAAATTTTTTTACAGTGTATTTCTTTTTTTTTTTTTAAACGTGTCATAAAGCCTGTTAAAATATCTTTTTAATGATACCAAGATCATGGAAATCGGTTTAGCCGATTCTGAGTTATTGTAGTTTAAATGGAGCTCTTTTCGACCATTTTCGCGTTTTTTCGAAAACGTTCCCACTGTGTCACGCCCAACATCGCAAAACAGTCATTTCTAAAAATGAGAGTTTGTTTGTATTGATCAAATTTAGCTATGAACAAAATTTCATCGATATCTGAGGGGGTCGGGTTCAATGCATCTCGATTTTTACATGAAATTCATCACTTAGGGTTTTAAACGCGTTTAAGCAAAATGTTGATGTAGCTAATCAAAGCCGTTCACATTACATTTGAGATGCTTAAGAAAAAAAACACACAACAAACACACAAAAAAACAACAAACAAATTTATATTTCTTTAAAGTATTAAAAATGGATAGAAACACTTTTATAAAGTTATCAGAAGATTATTTTAATCATTTTAATGATGAAATTGTGAAAATTTATGAATTATTTAAGGAAAAAAAATAAAAACATTAAGCAGAAATCTTAACCGGTTGTACACGATCATGTTGAATCGCCAACATTTGAGGTATGTTCAGTGGATTCTATGTGATTTATGAAGTGATTTAGTTGTAATCATGTCAGTTTGAAGTGATTAACAAATCACTTCAATGTATGGGTAATCATCTCGATTTTGAAGTGATAAGAGCTTAATCACGTTCGAACTGCTTAAACGCGTTTAAGAAGCCAAATGTGAACATACCATAAGTGTTAAACATATTTCATTTATTAGAAACCACAACATGTTTTAAGGCAACCAAAATATGGTTGTAGCTTCTTGATGGAGGACTTATTGTTGTCGGTGACAATAATATGGTTAAATAAAACAAAAAAAATGTTTAACATTTTTTTTAAAAATAGTTTTGCTGGAGGTGGCAATATTCAAACGTGTTTTTATTTCTCGCTATAGATGAATTTATCTAAATAATATTCGGCACAAAGACCTTTTACATGAATCTTAACCTCATAACAAAGTTCTGTTCTGGCGTTTTTCCATGAGTCCTAAATAGGCTACACTCTCGAAAATAGCTATTACATATTGGAGTGCACTTTCTTACTTATTTTTTAATGTATTTTGTACAACTACATAATCATATAATCTGATAATAAGCCTTCCGTAACTAACCCTTCTATAATTATAAAAACGTTGATCACATCCTTTTGTTTAAAAATTTTTAAAAATGTTAAATTGTTTTTATTGCAAAAGGCTAAATTTATTCTTACATGGCTAAACATGATGAAAATAGCTAAATGTAAACAATAAATTACTATTTTGGCAACACTTATCCGTCTTTACTTTCTTAACCTTGTTTGATTTTCTTTAGTTCTTAAACATTTTTGTTGAACGAAAACCGCCAGTATTCACTTGCCTTATTTCCTCTGCACAGGAGATATGTCAATGAAGTTTCTAAAACATGAAAAAATTTTTTTTGCCACGCCCCAAAATACAGCACTTTTGGTTTTTAATATGTATATAGCGCTGTCATTTAAAGCCCGATCTTATCATATCGCATATCTTTGTTCATGACTTGGCATTGGCTTCATTTTTGCATTTGGTGACTTTTCAATCCGACATCAAACTCTGCGCGTCACTTATGCAATCTCAAATCCTTCCCCCAAATGTAAATTTTTTTTGAACGTGCCAAGAAAGTCCTTGTAAAACTAAGTATGCTTAGATTTTATTATACTAACTTTTATGCCACGCTTCAAAGTTTAGCCCCTTTTTTTCTTTTTCACATACATATTACATTAATCCAGGTAGAACCCAATACAAAAACAAAAAATAAATCCACCAGCGACTTAATACAATAAAAGTCATATCTATTAAGTTTCAAGAGCAAAAAAGAAAGGTTTCCTGTTTTAGAAACATCATTGACATATCTTTCATTCTAGGGGGTCACTGCCACAACTTTTTTTTTTGTATGGAGGTCGGCCTGGTCTACTTTATGGTGTCCATATTTTTAAGTTTTGATCAAGATTAACGTTTTAACAAGAAGTAACGTATTTTTTTTTTCTCTTAACTAAAAGTTTTGAGGAAGTCTATTTTTAAACTCGAGTGAAAGTCTAGATGTCGATGTGTAAACAACATAGCTTTAAGTTTTTTGTGTTTATAAAAATTCACTGAAAAGAAATCCCTGATGATGATCTTCAAAGAAGATCAAAATATTGGAAACAAATAAAAAGGAATTTTTATTTACAAAAAACACTGGTCTCGAGCTTGACTAATTTTTATTTATTTAAATTTCGAAAGGTCGAATAAGAACAACTTTGATTAACTCTCGTGATAAGTTCTTTTAGTTAAAAGCGATTATTCAAACAAACTTTTTATATAATTATTTTTCTTTACATTTGTTTATAACTTAAATAATTTTAACAAATAAAAGAACGTTTCAACAAATATAATTAAGCAACAGCTTGTTAGTAAATTTTTTTTACAAACACTTCAATCGCATTTTTTTGTTTTGTTAAAATTTTATTTACTTACCAAAACAATAGATTTATTACTGCATTCTCTAAAAATTATTTAACTCTATTTAACAAGTAACTTTTAAAGCAATATTGACATTTTAAAAACAACTTGAAATTAAATGCATTAAATTTGCTCTTGAGAATTATCTTTGAGTATTCACTGTTGTATTGTAACTATTATTGGAAACGATAGCACAGAGACTGAATTAGAGAGAAAAATAAAGGAAATTAATCAATAAATATAACAACTTTTCTTTTGCGACACTTGATAAAATTAAAAATGTCTGCTTAAGGTGAGTTCACATTTAGCAAATATTTGCAAAAAAAAAACAAAATTCGAAATAAACGAGACCACTAAATTGATATTTTTTATACCTTTAACCGCATGTGGAATGGGTATGAGTAGAACATATTTACTTAAGCACCTGGCGTGTTGGCCCAATTTCAAGGTGGTCTTAACCGCTGGGTGACAAATAATAGGTTCATCAACCAACTCTGTGTGTGACAACAATCAATACACATTAATTTTGAGTATAAAATTCCGCGAAATTATACACTTTTGCTTAAGAGCCGGAGCTATCTAGCCTCCGCAGCTTTGTGAATATGCCAACAGCATCTCTTGAGTAGCAGTAGTACCTACCTATGAAGATCGCCCGTAGGCTGAACTCGTGGTAAAAGTAAGCCGCTTTTGAGATTTCCCTTCTCACGACTCATCAAATTTTTAATTCTTTCAAATTCCAGATTTTTGATTTCCCCAATGAATATAACACAAAAACGTGGAATATCCTTTAGGTTCTTTTAATCACCAGCAATCAAACTCTTGTTTTTTGTTGCAATGTTTTTATTTTCTGTCAGTTACTTAAAATCTTATTTCGTTATGATACATATGATAAAAAATGTGAAATAAATAAATAGTTTTGCTGAATCAAATAAAAAAGTTTACCAAAATTAATACAAATTTCGAACAAATAATTGTGCTGTATCATTAAAAAAAGTTTATTCTTTTTGCCTCCAGCAAGCAGTTAAGAGAAGTTCAAGAAGAGGAGGAGAGGAGGCGGCTGGTCTTTGGACACATTTTTATTTTGTAATATCTTTTCTTAACCTATCCTTCTTATCGCCTGGTTACTACTGTGCTTCACTAACTATTGCTGGAAAAATACAGCAACAAAAAAACATGAAAGAAACTTGTTTTAAGTGAAAAATTGTTTTCGTTTTAAATTTTCGGATATAAAGTTTTTCATACAAAATCTTTAAAAAAAATCCATATTTAGTTGTGATAACAGATTTTTATTTTTTATTCTGCTACAGCAGAAAAAATCTTAATTATCAGACACCAGCAAAATGACCCGAAAAAGTTTTCGTCATCATTTTCATTATTTTGAAAGTTTGATGTATGTAACTAAATAAATTAAGCAAATACAAATCGGGGATTTTTGGTCCGTATTCTACTTTTTAAACATGAAAATAAAGAAGAAGAAAACCATACATTCATAATGTAGTGTTTTTTTTTTTTTGTTGCTACCTACTTTTGTAGTGTTGTTGTTTCTAAAAGGTGGTCCAACCGAAATGAACAATGTTAAATGTAAATAAAACAAAAGTTATCTCAATATTTTTTTTATGATAGAAGGATCGTTCCACGAAAATAATGTGTGAAGCAAAATATCGGCCAAATGCTCGTCATGTATTCGGCGTCATGTATTCGGTGGTCCATATTTTAATGACTCTGAGACATAATTGAGGTTCAATGACGTTAATGTGCTGAATTCTCTCATCCTTTAGCTCTTGAATTGTTCTTGGCTTATTGACGAACACTTTTTCTTTTAAATATCCCCAAGCAAAGAAGTCCAACGGTGTCAAATCACATGATCGTAACGGCAAATTAACATCGCCACGACGCACGTTGGGTTGAAATTCCCAATAAAAGCTCTTAATTGAAAATGAATATTTTCAAAAAGTAATCAATTATAGGTTATAGTAAACAAAATCACTAGCTATATTTTTGATTTTCGTATGTTATTTACTTTTCGAGTTGTGCGTTGTCAAAGTTGAACTTTTTTTAAATTTTTGAAAACAGTGGTAAAAATTGAAATTTTTTTTAATAAAATTTTTGTATTTTCTTACAAAAAAAGTAATATTTTTCCAATGGAGCCTTCAACATCAGGTATTTGAAAACTCAAATATGTATCCCAATTAAATAGTTTTGTTGCAGAAATATTTTTTATATATTTTTAAAAATTGGTCTAAAAAACAATCATTTTTCACTTTAAAGTAGAAATTCAAAATTGATTTGGGCAAGCTTGGGTAAAAAGAAATTTTAATAGTTTTCTATGATATGTCTACTTACAAATCATATAAAAATATTTTGCGGGTTTTTTGCGATAAGAACGAAAAAAAATAGTTTTTTAATTCCACATCAGAGAAAAATTCGTGCATGCTTAGCAAAGCACCCACTGCAAGTGTGTACATACATAGTTTGGTATGCAGTTTTGTTATTGTTTATTTTTGTTAATTTTCTCATTATCAGAATTCCTATTTTTAATATTATTACCCAGCACTTCCAAACTAAAGATCCGTCTTCAATACTAGTAAATTAACATAGGACTTTAACATGTAGTTTAAGTGGAGCGTAAAAAAAATATTTTTTTTTTCAAAAATGATTTTTTAAACTACTAATGACCCATTTAATACTACGAAACCAAAAAATAAGTGCTATCTCTAACGCCTGAATTAAGAGCCGTTTTTAGCAATTTCAACCCAATGTGCGACGTGAGAAAACACGGCCATTAAATTTATCGCGCAAAAGATCCATTGTTCCCTTGGCTGTGTGGCAATATCCACATATCCAGGTCCAAATCCTCAATTTCTGGCCAGAACAAATCCGTTATCATCTTGCGATAACGAACACCATTCACGGTAACTGCTTGGCCGACGTCATTTTCGAAGAAGTACGACCCGATGACGCCGCCAGCCCAAAAACGAACATGGCGAGCATGCACAGGTCATTTCGAAATTTGTAAAAGGCTTCACCAATCTTAACCCGCTGCTTAATCGTGTACCACTCCATGGTTGAATTTGTAAAACACTGAAACAAACAAATGTCAAATTAAGGTGGGCATAAAACAATTGACATCGTGCATTATAATTGGACCACCCTTTGCAATAAACTTGGTCATGATATTTTATCATCTCTCTTATTGTTGTATTTTTTTTTAATGCGTACAACTAATAAACTAATCAGCGCGCAAATGTAGCCTGTTTTGTTTCTACTTAACACCTTTTGCGCGATTTTACCTTTTTTAATGATGTAATGATTATATTTTATGTTTTTTCTAGAAATATTGAATTGGGAAAACTGCCCTTAAAACTAAAAACATGCAAATGGAAATGCTAGAAACTAGTGTGAAAAGTCACAATATTACAAAGATGATTTATGGAATGACCAAGTACTGCAAATGTGAACGCTATTTAATGCTTAAGTTGTATCCAAATTTTTTTTTTCTTCCGATTTTTTTTTTTTAAATACCATGATAAGGTACTAAAAACTTGATTTTTTTGCCAACTTAGCCCTTTGTTAAATGATTTCGCGCGTTTAGTGTCCCAAGGGTTGGCATCACTGACTGTGGGTTCTTTGTTGTTTTAAATAAAAAAAAAATTGGCAAAACGACCACATTAAAGTGCGTTAAATATTTCATACAAAAAAAAAATTAAAACATGAAACCAATTAGTCGTATATCATATTTTTGTATAGTATTAAACTTTTTTGTTGCGAAAAAAAAATCAAACCAAAATATTAAGGGAAATCACAATGGGTAGTAGTCCAAACGATGCAAATGTGTGCAAAAAAACACACATTTGCACAACACAACACCAAAATGTACGTATTTGCAATTACTCTTTTTTACTTCGTTTGCCCTAAAAAAAAACCATGAGCAAAATTACCCAGGAAAAACTTTTTGATTTTTAGTAATAGGTGGTAGTTATTTCGTATGTTACCTGGTAAGTATTTGTCATTACAATTGTCATTATTTTGAAAACTTTAATAAGTACTTACTAGTAATGACACAACAACTACTTATTACTTCTATTATTTTCACTACTGAATATTTGCTTACTAATAATCAGCTCAATAACTACTTATTACTTGTGTTGTTTTCAGTACTGAATATTTAGTTACTGGCAACGTACTTAATAACTACTTATTAGGTCTATTAACTAGTGATTTTTTGGCTTCTGGTAAGTATATTGTAAGAACTTACAATTCAACTTACTAGTAGTTAAATAATAACTAGATATTTTTTGACTTCTAGTAGGTGTTTTGTAAGTACTGAATTCTGTGGACACCTCGAACAAAAATAAGTAGTTTTTCAGCCGAAAAATAAGTAGTGTTTATTTTCTCCAACATTATTTGCTAACTTACCTGGTAAGTAAAGTTTTTGCTGGGTAGTAGTGCATATTTGCTCAGTTGCAAACATATGTAAACAATAACTTTTTTTAAGACAACTTATAAATTCCACATTTTCGTGGATTTTAACATAAAATAGAGAATTAAATTTAAATAATTTAAAAATTATATACTTGTAAACAAATGCAGATTTTTAACAGTGCTGCCAGAAGTTTTTTGTGTTGCCTAAATAAATTTTTTTAAAAGATAGCACATTTGACCAAAAAATAAAAGTGATATGCTCACGATCAATCATAATATGCACTGCAAATTAACAAATTGCAAATTATAGAAAGAAATGACAGAAAGCTTGATTTCGGTCATTTCATTCTACCATTTTCTTAACACCAACGTGAAAAAAGTGACAACTCGCTCATTCTCTTCTTGTAGGGGTGATTAATTACCCTTATTAATAGAAACAGTGCACATTTTTATAAAAATTTTATTACAAAATCTTGTAAATTAAACATTTTGTATTCCCAAAAAAATTACTTTGATAATAAACTGGCAGGTGCACGGCTAAAAAAATTAAACTGGCAACATTATTTATTTTTTGCGAAAACAATAAAGAAAGTTGTTTTTGTTTTTTCTTAACCTACTTACAACTTCAATTAATGTTGGAAGAATTCCAACCAATTGTAGTGGGGAATGTAAGAAAAAATAAACTCACTGTTTATTGTGGTTGTTTTAGTTTAAGCTTTGATATTGTATAAGTAAAGCTGTTGCTTATAATTCTTATTCGCTTAACAGTTTTATTTGGTTTAATATCTTTAGTTTTTTTAAAATCTTAGGATGAAGTTTCCTGATGATCTGGCCTAAGCGACCAGTGAAATGCGCATAGGAATAGCTTATCCCTTCAACAATAAATTTCAGTGTTTTATCAACTTTAAAAATTGGGAATTAAGCACGACAAACAAAATCTTCTAAATGAAAAATTTTGTATTCCCAAAAAAATTACTCTGATAATTCCAAAAGTTTTTAAAAAATGTGTATGTTATTTTGGGAATAATGTTTTCTGTGTTATTTGTGATCGGGAGTACACTTGCATGGGGGGTGTACTACCGATTTCAAGCTTTCGGTGCGATTTTGTAACGTAACGCAGCAAACAATTATAATTGTTTCTCAAAAATTTCTTATACGAATTATTTGCTTTTTGAACTAGCTCTACATTACATTACAAAAAGTAGCCTTTTCGTTGGAAATGCCCATATCACATGAGTTAGGAAAGAAATGGCCGTGGTAAAGAGTACATAAAATTCGGCACGGCCGAATTACAACTAAAATTAACTAAACATTAATTAAAAATAAAAAAGGATAATAATTATTATAATAACTATAAAATATTATTATATTATATAATTATTATAATAATTATAATTAACACGGCTAGAAATTTTATAGATAGGATTTTGAAAATGAACGATTCTTGTTTCCATAGGAAAAATAAGGAGAAAATTTCAAAAGCATTAGGAGAAAATAGTTTTACAAAGGAAATTAAATCTAATTTATTAATACAATATAAAAACCATAGAGTAAATAACTCCAACTGTAATACGGAACCGAAAATTTATAAATCGCTAACTTATGTACCAAAATTCTCGCAGAAATTAGAAAAATCTAATATTTATGATACGGAAAAGTATAAAATTGCGCATTATTCTTATAATACAATAGGTAGATTATTCACTAATATGAAAGACAAAATGAATAAGTTGGAAATGTCGAATGTAGTTTAGAAAATGTTAATGGACAATGCGATAAAGTGTATGTTGCTACAACGAAGAATAAACTGAAACTAGGTTAGAAGGACATAAGTCAGATCAAAAATATAGAAATATTTCACCACAAAAACCATTTTTATCAACTCATTATGCTAATCTTAACCATTATCCTGATTTTGAGAATGCAACGGTTTTAAATACGGAAAACAATTATAAACGTAGATTTATGTTAGAAATGTTGCAAATTTAAAATGTACAGACAATGTCGAGAATAAATTTTAAGTCAGATACTGAAAGTTTAGCACAAAATTATAGACATTTAATTTATAAAAATAAAAATTGATTAAAACTGTAATAGATTAGGTTTGAATTGGAAAACCTTTTTTGTATTTAATTGAAAATTGTTATATGACATTTTGTTAAATTTATTTAATTTGTTAAATTTGTTAAAAATTGTTAATTTTGTTAAAAATTCAAGAAAAAAAACCCTGAAGAAGGCACAAAACGGAGTGCCGAAATATTGGTTGAAATAAAATTTAATTAAATAATAATAATAATAAAAATTGTTTTGTTTGATCCAGCAAACGGTATGCAAAATCAAAGAAATGTTTATCAAAAACTGCGGCTAATTGTAGGGCGTCAAATATTCGTTAAGTGTGACCAGAGCTTTAACAAAAAAAATAAAAAAAAAAAACGAACACAAATATTAATTAAATAACAAAAAATAATAATAATAACTTACTGATTTTCTTTGAATGGAAACAAGTGTCAGGCTCTGCCATAAAAAAGATGGTTAGCAAATTAAATACTCCACACCTTAAAGAAATTTATAATTTATTTATATATTCATTTTGTTTCCAAAGCACTTTAATTTTTATCTTAAATTTATGTACTTTTTCAATTTTTCGTAATTAATATTTTATCAAGAATTTTTTTTTTTATTTATATCATTATCTAGTAAAAACTTCGCCTACAGAATAATGTGTTGAGTAATCAGAAAAACATAAGAGCATTACTTACAATTCTACTGAAAGAACCAATGAATTTAACAACGGATGTCCCAAAATGAACGCATTCAAAAGTAAGTCATTATTTTTTTTACCCACATAGGTACATCCAGAAAAAAGTTGTTAAAGAAGTTGGTGTAGATGTAGTAATAGAACAAAGCTACTAAATAATGAGTTAAAGAAGCTATTCATTTTGAAAAAGTAAGCGAAGTTCTTACTGGGTATGTTTTTTTATAAATTTTCTACTTTTTTCCACACAATTTATTTTCATTTTAAGCAAATAATTTTTTTTATTATTTAAAATACTTATTTTCCGGTTAAAGAACTTTTATTTTTGTTGTTTGTTTTTATAAAAACTGTAGTTATTTTTCTTTTCACGTCATTATTTGGACATTTTTAATTACCCGGTAATATTTAAACATTGTGGCCAATAACTCGTTATAATTTTGGAAATATTTAATTTTTTATTTTCAAATTTCTTCTTTTCTTTTTTTTTTTGTTTAAGAAACGCCTTAGAATAATATAAACATATAAACAAATTTTTGTGTTGTTTTTAACAAATGTTTATATTCGATTTGTTATCTTAACAACATTTTTTTAAGCAATTAAATTTCATTCATTTATATTTTTTCTGAATATTATTTTTTAGTTTCGCCCTCTAAATTAAATTTTTCATGTAAAATATCTAAAAGGCGAATTAATTTATGAAACAGAATTAAAATTAGTTTCTTTTTTGGGGCACGTTGTTCAAGAATATTTGCAACCGCTGCGCTTGAAGTTTCCCGATAAACTGAAATTTTCTGTTTGAATGTTTGAGGTTCGTTTAGAAAAGTTTTTGAAGTATGTTAAAATGTGTTGTGTATGTTAAAGTGTCTGTGGCTAACATATAATAACATGAATGTATAACAGTTAAAAAAATGTAAAAGCAACAGTCTTCTGTTTTTTTCTTAAATTAAAGGAGTTGAAGAAATCAAAATAAAGAAAAAATTAAAAATGTGATCTAAGCTTGAATTTGTAGTGAATATAAAAACAGACTTGAGAAGTTTTGAAGCCAGTGGTGTATGAATTATTTCAGCTTTTTCCAAACAAATTGAGTTCGCATTGAATCTTGAAGAGTCTGTGAAGGAGCTTCCATTTATTTACCCCTAAACAATTTATTATTTACAATTTTTACCAAAGTCGGCCCCTTGTGGAAGCCCTGTTGGTGTAACATCCTGCGGGGCATAATCAGGTGCAGTAAATACCTGGGATTCTGAAAAAATCTAAAATTTACATATCTTAAGAGGTATTTACGATCTCTTGCGGTCGCGGCTGACCAGCAATCCTTTGTGGTACCACGGTAGTCGGTACACAGAAAAAAAACAGTCGGGATAAATCAAGTTTTTTATGATAACTTTAAGTACGACTCGTACTCAAAAATTCAAGTACGAATAACACTTAAACGTACTCAAAACAATCCAAAATTGGATTACTTTCGAAAATCAATCCCGGAATTTCTTGAAAAGAGTATAAAATTCTTAAATCAAGTAAAAAAAAAGATTAAACTTTTCGTTGTGTTTAACCCTCCGGCTTACGCATGCTTTGATTTTCTATAGACATTGAAAAAAGGTCTGGCCAGACTCATGTGTACCACGAAGGGTTAAAGAGTAAATTTGAACTCTTGCTTCTCATTTAGTTTATATTTTTGGTAAAATATTTACATAAGATTTCTAAAGTAAAAACCATATCGGGCATGATGTTGGTGTTTTATCATTCTGGAAGGTGTAAAACCGGTAAATAAATCAATCATAATCATTTGTTCTTTCTAATTTCTTTATTTTGTTTGTTTCAACTTTATAATACTTGAATCAAGCGCATTTTGAGATTGTGTTCAAGTGAGTTCAACAAAGTTTGTCATTGTTTGAACGGTTTTCTATTATTATTATTATATTCTTGTTTTGATCTAATTTACATTATTTTTTCCCAGTGTAAGGAAGTACATATTCTGATTTTTTATTGTTTTTGTAATTAAACGGATTTTGTTCCCTACTCAATTTGAATTTGAGTTTTTTTTGTTGTTCTCTTTACTTAAAACTTTTGAAATAACTATAATTTTTAGTATGTAAGTTCACTTTGCTCATTAAACAAGCAGCAAGGAGCTGCAATATTCATTTAAAATAAAATGAACTGGTGTTTTTCTTTCTATTAAAATTTTTTACAAGAAGTAAGACTCCCAGTTCTACAGATTGATTCAATATTAGTTTAACTTAAATCAATCTAATTTTCGAATAATTTCAAGTACGAAATCGGCATTAAATATGGATAATTTAAGTATTTTGCGATTGAAAATCCGTACTTGAATCAATCTTTCTGTACTTGATTCAAGAAAATCTGTACTCACCGTACTATTTGTACCGCTTCGGATTGATTTGAGTACGGATGGATTGATTTTTCTTTTGAGTGTAGCCCCTGGTGGCACGGCACGGGACTGACTATTGGTTGAGTCCTTTGCTGACGTGCTTCGACCCCTTTCAGACTCGGCAAGCTAGTAAAAAGTCGGCGTCCCCTTAATTTTGCCTAAATTAAATTTCTTTATTCCCCGTATTAAGTATGTTCAAAACAAAAAAAAAAAAAACAGTTGACCAAAATAATGTTAAATAAACATTCCTCTGTTAACATTAGCATTATCGAAAAGCTTAACATGTAAAGTTGCCACATGCGCTCTAGTAATTCGCTCTCCTTACTGTTTCCTTGTTTTGATCCCAACATACGTAAACAAAAAAATCCCTAAAACACGTGTAGACTTGTAGATAAGTTAAGAAGTTTTATGGTGGTGAGGAGCCCACTTGTTGTTTTTTTTTTAATTTTTTTTGCTTTTTAAAAATTGTAGTGTCTACTAAGAATAGCAGTTGCTACATTTGTTTGATGTTATTCTACATACATTTTTTCTATTTTTTTCACCTATAAACCATTTTTTTTTTTTTTTGGTAGATTAAATTAAAGAAATTTTATGAGTAATTATAAATTGTTAATTTATATATTTTTAGTAAGGCTTGAGTTCATCAAATTTAATTTTCATTAAATTATTTTTACTGAAGGAAGGAATTTTACAACATGGAATTTTATTAAAACTTATTCGCCAAGAAAATTATCAATAAATTTTAATAAAATTCCATGTTGTAAAATTCCTTCCTTCAGTAAAAATAATTTAATGAAAATTAAATTTGATGAACTCAAGCCTCACTAAAAATATCAAAAGTAATTATAAATATATTTAAAAAATAATTAGTATTGTGGTTATTTTGTTGAAATATTTATGGTTTTTAATCCAAATTTTTTTTTTTAATATTTTAATTAGGCTTAAGTTCATCAAATTGAATTTTCATTAAATTATTTTTATGAAGAAAGGAATTTTACAACATGAAAATTAATTAAAATTGCTATTGATTGGAGATCGAGTGGTTGCGATCGAAACATGTCATGGTAACCTGCCCGCCTGGGTTCGAGCACCGGCCACGGTCAAGAATGAAAGATTATCAATTGCAATTTAATTAATTTTCTTGTTGTAAGATTCCTTTCTTCATAAAAATAATTTAATGAAAATTTAATTTGATGAACTTAAGCCTAATTAAAATTTAAAAAAAAAATTTTTGTATTAATAAATATTTATAAAATTTTTAGAAATAAAAAACGAAGATAAAATACAAATTACATTTAAGAGATAAATATCTTTTATGTTAAACATGTGAAAGCGAAGGAGTAAAATTAGTGATACCATTTAAAGTAGGTAATGGATATAAGATATATTAAGATTATTATTGAAACATATTATGACTCAATACACTCGTAATATGTCATCATAATATTTTTCCCTTAGTCATATTATTATTCTGTTAATCATACTAAGTTAAGAAGTAATCAAATTATTGTCATGTCAATCATAATAAGCTAAGAATTTAATCATATTATTGTCATGTTAATCATAATAAGCTAAGAAGTAATCATATTATCATCATGTTAATCATAATAAATTTAGAAGCAATCATATTATGATACAGCACCGTTCATAGCTGTTATAAAAATACAAAATAAATTTAAATATTTTTGAATCGATTTTTTATTTTGTGGCTTTTTACAATTTTTCTTAATGTTAATCAAATAGCGGAGTTCAATATAAGGCTTGCAATAGAGCAAATGAAAAATCTGTGGTTTTCATGGGCAACCGCGTGTGTCCATTTTTTTGTTTTTAAGATGTTGATGCCATATTGCCTAATTTTGAACGCTCTTTATATTTTTTTGAAAAAAGATGGATCAATTCCGTTTTGTAACGTAATGACAAAGTTTAAAATGTGCAATACCTAGCCCATAGTTTGATCTAGAATGGGTTTTCGGCTTTCCTGAACAATTTGTTTTAAGACATACGCGGTTGCCCATGAAAACCACAGAAATATGTGTTTTGTTGTTGGATTTTACAAAAAACTATGATATTTTGCATTTGCACTATTACATCACTAATACTTGAATGAACTCCGCTAATATTTAAATTTTTTAATTTCTTTAAACTTATTTTTTTTATGGAATTTTATCTTTTAATTGTTTAACCGCTCACAAATAAAAAAAAAACGACACAACTTCTTCAAAATTATTTTACAAATGGCGCTAACATAATATGATTAGAGTAAAAATAGTTTGATTGCATCTTTAACATAATATGATAAATGTATAGAAAGTTATCATGTTATGGCTATTAAATATCATGATATGGTTGTGAGAAATATAATATGTTTAGAAAGTTATCATAATTAAGTTGTTAGAAAAATAATTATTTTTCGGTCAACAATACTCAAATTCATAATTGCGATAAACATTGATATGTTTACAGTAACTATAATATTGTTGATATTAAATAAAAATAACAATTATTTGTGTACGACAACAATATATTGTTACATTAAACATAGTGTTGTTGCCGTAACCATGCCCAACCATATTTTTTATCTGCGTGTACTACAAGAAAACAAAAAGTTGTGGTTTAAAACGTGCATTCAAAAGAAAACACTAAGGCCGAGGCCACGCAATGAGCGGCAAAGTGGCGAGCGGCAGAGCGGCGAGTTTGAGGGGCAAGTGGCTTATTACTGATCGTAATTTTTGAGTAGTTAGTTGTCAAAATGCCATTGTCAAGATAGTTTTGTTTAATGTTATTACGCAAAAATCGTAATCATATTTTTAAGAATTTAACGCGTTAAAAAAAGAAGATTTGGTGTTCACCCTATAACTTAGTTTTAATAAATATGCAGATCACAGTCTACTTCAACAAGACTTGGACTCATTTCAGTCATGGTGTAATTTAAACTTGATGGAGCTTAACTTAAAACAATGTAAACATATGTCTTTCTACAGAGGAAATCATATAAATGTAAGTTATTCTTTGCGGAACTATCAACTAGAAAATGTTGGTACAATTTTGGATCTAGGAGTTTTGTTGGACGCTTAGTTGAACTTTATTAAGCATATTTCCATATTTGTAAATAAAGCACGGTGTATTCTTGGATTTATCGAACAATGGGCTAAAGAATGTAAAGACCCATATGTCACAAAGAAATTTTATGTTTCCCTCGTGAGACCTGTCCAAGAATATGCATCTATAGTTTGGGATCCTATATATTTGATTCACAACAATTATATTGAATTTTTGTTATTCTGCCTTCGTGGTCTACAGTGGAACCCATTAGATCTTCCGTCAAACAATAGCCGTCTTGCTCTTATCAAACTTCCAACTCTTAAAAGCCGAAGAACTATGTTGAATGGGTCGTTTATATTAAGTTTAATTAATGGTTATCTATATTTGTTCTGATTTCCTGCTCGATAACATTTCTTTTAATGTTCCTCATCGTCCATCTCGACACTTGGAATTGCTATCAATTAAATACTTCAGGACAAATTACGCAAATGCTGATCCATTTAAAAGGATGTGCAGTCAATTTATTAAATTTTATAAAGTTGTAGATTTTTCTTTAAATGCAAATGTTATTAAACGTAAAATGGTCGTCTTGTCAATTTTGTATTTTACTTGTATTAACTATAGGTTATTATATCGGTTAACGGTCTGTAAGGATATGATATCCATAGACAAATTTGTGAAAAAATAAATAAATAAAAGCAAGGCGACTACGGCGAATTTAACCATTTTTATTTTATGCAAATCTACGAAAATTTTTGGACTGATTTCGGCAATACTGCCATATGTCTGTGAAATTCTTTGATTTGCTGTTGCAAAAAGTTAATCTACTTAATCTATCTGTCCTGCCATAATAGCGGTCGGCTTTGTACAGATGAAATTGTAAGCTCCACATTCACTTTTGCCATGTTTATTTTTTGCCGCTCGGAAAACAACTTAAAATTGGAACAAGTTTAATTCCTGAGCGGCGCACAGTGGCTGAAAATTTTATTTCATTGGCCAAAAGTCCAATTTTTGTTTGTTTTGTTTGTTAATTGTGGTTGTGCCATGTTGTTAAACATAACTTTTTTTTTAATTCAGAAAAAAGTGATTTTTTATATTTAATCCAAAAGAAATTATCATTGCTCAAAAACTATTGTCGATAATGCCCTGCTAGCTTTTTTGCTAGGTTGGTAGTCTTGTTATCTTAAAAACAGTAATATGTGCGACTATTGTGTTATTTATATTTGAGACGCTAAGACATATTTTCTAAACTACTATATTTTTGTCAAATTTCAACTTTAGTAGAATAGAACTTTTGCGGACCAAAAGGAACCAAGAAGGTAAAACCAGTGATAGGAAAGTGAAAGTGTTTTCTTTAACCCTATTTACACTTCTGTACCCGCTTGGACCCGCTTGTTTAACAATTTTTTAATTTTAATGAAATTACTCCAACAAAAATTGTTTTTGTTTGAAATTTTTTTTTTACTTTTTTTTTATTCCGCAAAAATGTTTGCAGAAGTAACAGAAATCATGTGCTTTTGCCTTAAAAAAAATTTTATGATTTAGGGAATATTGATCGTGATCGAACAGAATACAGGTGGTATATATAACAAATTTAATTATTGTTACACAATCAGAAAAACGTATAGCTGCCCTGATTCATCCTTATCCATTACACTACGTTCACACTAGCGTATTTTATAGTAGAATAAAGAGCTTAGACACGCGTTTAGGCTAAACAGGTATATTGTGAATCCCACCTTAAGGCTAGATTACACTATCTCATATTACGTATTCCATAATACTTTGTGAGATAGAAATCTAATGAGTTTTGCTGCGACTGCCAAAAAATCTAATTTAACATGACAGTTTGTGTTCACACCATCACACAAAGTATAAACACACACACATGAAATAAAATGCAACCCTGATCCAATGAAAAGTATTATTGTTTAGAAATTTTTCAAAAAACGATGAAGTCGTATGGGATGTCAAACTTTTTTCATAATACTTGTCATTTTCGTGACACATTGCATTCACACTATCCAGGGCTGGGCAGTATTTGAAATACATGTATTTGAAATACGTATTTAAAATACAAATACGTATTTTGTATTTGTATTTTAAATACATGACGTGCAAGTATTTTGTATTTTAAATACATATCCAGCAAGTATTTTGTATTTAGTATTTTAAATACATACAATAAATATAAGTAGCTTGTATTTTGTATTTTAAATACATAAAAAAATGGGAGTATTTTGTATTTTAAAAACATAGTTAACAAAATATATTCTGTCAGTTTATTGATGGTTGATTGCATTTTAATCTACCAAAATATAAAAAAATATGGTGTCACTTTTCATCTTTCGTGAAAAATGTTTCCGCACCGAAAGCGTTGAAGTTTTGTTTTTATTTTCATCATTAAATCAGTGGCTCTTGTCTTAAATAAGTTCGTTTTTGTTTAAATTCATTTATAATCTTCAACATTAAACCATTTTTCATAAGTCTAATGCAAAATCAAAAGGGTTTCAATTTCCAAAAATAAAATTTACACATAAAATGGAGTTTTAGGAATCGCTTACGGTGCGGAAACTTTTTTCACCGAATCAGCTTAAAAAACAGTATTTTATTATCAGAACAAAATTCCCCACATGGCTCTGGAGTGGTATTTTGCACTCAAAAAAAGTTATTACCTTAATGTACATGACGTGGAAGTATTTTGTATTTGAAATACGTTCAATAAATGGAAGTATTTTGTATTTTGTATTTTAAATACATAACCTGAAAGTATTTTGTATTTTGTATTTTAAATACATGACCAGCAAGTATTTTGTATTTTGTATTTTAAATACCGCAAACCATGTATTTTGCCCAACACTGACACTATCACACTTTGTCATATTACTTGAGTTTTTGACATGTATTAATAAACAAAGTATAAAAGTGTAATCTAGCCTTTAGAAACGATTTTTAAATTTTTTTTGGTCTTTTTATTTTATCTGTTTTTATGACTCCAATAATAATATTCTATGACCCTATAACTATGCAATGCGTTGTTAAATTTGTGTCAGGTATTTTATAGCATATAAATAAAATGATTTGAAGTTTTTAAACTTAAAAAAAGTATGAACAGGTTTAAAATCAAGTGACATTCGGATGCAAACTCAGTGGATACAATATGTCTGAGCAATAACAACGTTTTTCATAAGAACATGGAGAGCTTCAGCTATAAAGAATTGGCCGGAGAGTATTTTAGAAACAAAAACGAGGAAGATGTTAAAAATTACATTCGAAAAAAAAGAAACTTAAATTCCTATAGCACTGAAATACAATTGGACTTAGAAAATAAATTATCTGTTTCCATCAAACATTTAAAACAGCGATTCAGGAAAGTTGATAACAGCAAAGATAAATTTTATAAGAGCTTTGCAAACTGGTTAGAGGTCGAACTTTCTGTCCAGATCGCTTCAGAAACTTCAAATTAAAACACACGTGGGAGACCACAAAAATCGCTGGACAACTGTAGCGATATATCTAAGAGGCGGAAGCTTAAGGATATCAATGAAGAAATCGGATATGAAAATATTCACGATACTTTCCTACATCAATTACGATCACAGAAACAATTGACAAAAGTTGATATCATTTAAAAAGTTGTTAAAGCTAGTTCATTGAGAACAAAACGGATTCTTAAAAGTATACCAACTCCGAGCGATGCAAAACAATTCACAAATAGGGAGGCATTATTTCTGCATTTGAAATTAACAGATTGCGTGCGCGAGAGGCCCGGGCCTAGGGCAGCATAATTTAAAGCAGTGAAGGCACACACATACTACCACATTTATGCTTGTGTGGGAAGCAGCAGAAAACGAATGACCCCAGCGGGAAAAAGAAGGAGTAGGAAGGCCTTCTAGAAGGCCTCTGTACCCCTTCTTTTGGATGTACAAGGCCTTCTTGCTCCATTCCATACTCATATCTTTTTTACACACGTTGTCATTGCGGAGAAGGCCTTCCGCTCTCGCTTCTTCAACAGGTACATAAGAAGGGTAACGGGACCAAAAAAAAAATTTATTTTGCTTTTGCTTGTGCAAAAAAACAATGCAACAAATGTTACCTTCTCATAGAAGTGAGTGTGGAAGGTGTATCTTATCTTTTATACGAAAGAGCCTTCTTTGGGGCCTTCTTTAGCAGTTAGATAAGAATAGTAATTGATCAAACAATCTTTTAAGCAGGCCTTTAAAAAGGCCTGAAGTAAGAAGGTCTTCAGAGTTTTCCCGCTGGGACGCTCATCAACAAGTGCTGCTCTGCAACTGATTTAAATGACTTTGACGAAATGACAACAAAGCAACAGCCGAACGTACATTGTCACAGACCACACGAAGAAGTTTATATTGTTCATGTGTCGACGTCACACAAGCAGCATTTTTATTCCTAAATTTAAAGGTAAAAGAATGTAAGGCGAATTCAAATTCGAAAATTGATTTGGCCAAGTTTTACTTTAAACGAATACGATTTTTATATTGAATTATACATATAAAGTAATTCAATTGTTGAATTTACTTCTTTATTTGTAAGTCTATTTAGATGGTTATCGATTCTGATCACAGATTGAATAAAGGTAATAAAATATTAACGGGTTATCCATTTTGCGGTTTCAAAAGTAAACGTAAATAAAACACATACAAAATATTTTTTTTCATAATATTTCTTTTTTATTATAAAGTTTGAACGTGTACATTATGTGTGAAACACTACGAAGTGTTGCAAGCATTGATTCTTTTGAGGTAATTTTGGACCACTTTTTGACACATATTGGGCGGTATCTCAGCCATAACTTGACGAATGTTGGTTCTTAAGTGCTCAAGAGTTAAAGGTTTATCTGCATAAACACGGTATTTCGCGTAGCCCCACAAACAAGTCTAATGGTGTCAAATCGCATGATCTTGGTGGTCAGTTGATGTCGCCACGACAAGAAATTACACGGCCAGGAAATGGCTCTTGCAATAAAGCCATATTCGCTCGAGTTGTGTGGCATGTGGCACCGTCTTGTTGAAACCACTTATTCTCCAAGTCGTATTTTTCAATAGCAGGCAAAAAAAAGTCGGTTATCATACGGCCATACTGTCCTTATTCCTGAGAACGACGAGGAATCGACACATTCGGGTCTTCGGCAACACTTTCACTTACAGCAGCGATATTTTCAGCGGAACGAGCGAAACGATGATGCACTGGCCTTACAATATCTGTAACCGCTCCAGTCTCTTCAAATTTCGTCACAATTTTGCCAATTACTTGCGCAGTTGGACGATTATGTAAACTTTAATCTCCTCTTCTGGCTGTGCCAGAATCACCATTTTTGTAGCATGCTTGCAACACTTCGCGTGGTGGTCATTTAAACGATATAGTTTTTCACACATAATGTCAACGTTTAAACTTTAAAATAAAAAAGAAATATCATGAAAAAAAATATTTTATATGTGTTTTATTTACGTTTACTTTTGAAACCGCAAAATGGATAACCCTTTATTCTTAAAAAACCTGTGTATCTTAACTTTTTATTTTGTTAATACATACATAGCTTAAATAATTTTTTTCCACTGCTTTCAAAATCTCGTTTTTTAACACACCATTTATGTGTAAAATTTTTAAATTTTTTGGTTGAAAATTATAAACAAAAATGTATGCTTTGAATTGGCCAAAAGATTGGAATAATTATATGTGAATTAAAAAAAAACTCGCCCCTTGGTCCCTGTGCCAATTAGAACCTATGTGATAAATTTCTATAAATTATCTCTAATATTGCGACCTGTACTTTGCGCACAAGGTTTACAGGGACAATCTGCCAGATAACCAGCCGGCCAGCTAGTCAGCTGGTGTACTTAAAAGTTTAAGTATTTTAAGTGTTACAAACATTATCACAAATGCATAATACCCTTTCCGCAAATGTGGCGTGGGTATAAAAAGGTTCTTCCTTGTGACAATAAGAACTTACATATACAACAAATTTCATATGTATAAATATCTTCAAAATTGCGTTCTTTGTACGTAACAACTTTTCGCACACAGTGTGCGTTGACAGCCAGCCAGTCGGACGAACGGACATCGTTAGATTGATTCAGAAAGTGATTATAAGTTAATCGGTATACTAAAACTGGGCCTAGAACCAATATGTTTTGGACACATCAGCACAAACTCTTTCGCATTAAATCTTCCAAAACTTCCCAACATTTTTAAAAACAATTTTCTTCTTTTTAACTTTTAAATATACACAAAAAAAAAATCATAGGTAAAATTACCTAAAATATGGTATAAAATTAACTAAGCGCAAAGGTAGCATGGCAGTATCTAAGTTTTTTAGGTAATAAAACGTTTAACTTAGGTAATTTCTATATTCGAAAAAGTATCTAATAATTTTGTTAATATTACAAAGAAACTTTGAAAATTTAGCAATGATAGCAAAGTTAGTTTATATTTTTATTTTAGAAAAGTTATCTAAGTTAAATTTTGTACAAGAACATAGGTTTTAGGTAAATTTACTACTTTTTTTTTAATTAAAAAAGCATTTTTTAAAAAACTCTACATACTTTTTTAACCTTTTTAATTTCAATATATCGACCCCTTTTCGCGAAATTATCGTATACACCATTTTTTTGAAATTGAGTTTTTGATGCAATCTTGTTCTACATTCAAAGAGACGTCACCTGACAAAATATTGTAGGCGAATTCCACTTCGTTGCTCCAAAAATTTAATGTATATTTTCATTTTGATATTGCAAGCGAAAGCAGAGAAAAGTAGAAAAATGGCTGTCCTGTAAAATTTGGTTTTTGTAACATACGATAATTCCGCGCAAAGGGGTCGATATGTATTTTATTTATCAATTCATATGTGTACCAATTAATTTAATGATATACTGAAACTTTTTGTTATATATTAGAGTGGCATTGAAAAATTTGTTTTGAGGTTTCTTAAAGTTGCGGGAGGTTTCAAGTGCACTTTTGAGGTCAAAGGATTAAAACTAATCTTGTCTTTAAAATCCATATTGATCCAGCATCGTGTCGTCCAAATTAATAATCTTCAATAAAAGTAATAAATAATTATTGGATTTATTGTTAATATATTCTGTCTTGTGTTTAAAAAGTTCAGCGGTGTTCTTTATCTTATGTTAATAATACTCACTTACATACGTTTTATTTTTATCCTTTATTGAAAAGTTATCAAAAAGTAATTTCAATTTTTGGGAATACAAAATTTTAATTTCAAAAGATTTTGTTATTCGTGCTTAATTCCCAGTTTTTATTATTGATAAAAACACTTGAAATTTATTTATTTCTTAACCTACTTACAACTACAATTAATGTTGAGAGAATTTCAACTAATTGTAGTGGGGAATGTAAGATGAGATAAACCCACTGTTTATTGTTGATGTGTTTTGTTTAAACTTTGATATTATTACAAGTAGAACTGTTGCTATAAGTCTTATACGCTTAACAGTTTTATTTGGTTTAATATCTTTAGTTTTTCTAAAATCTCTATGGATGAAGTTTCCTGATGATCTGGCCTAAGCAACCAGTGAAATGCGCATAGGAATAGCTTATCCCATCAACAATAAATTTCAAGTGTTTTTATCAATAATAAAAACTGGGAATTAAGCACGAATAACAAAATCTTTTGAAAAAAAAAAAAAAAAAAAAATCTTTATTGAAAAGTTTTTAATTTAATTTTTTTAATTTTATATTTAAAAATTCTATATTCAAATTTATATTTGAATGTTTTTTTCACAATTGAAAAATAAAATAAACATACATACATATTATAAAAAAATTCGAAGAAGATACCTAACCCAATTAGTAATATTAACAAAAATTTTAAGCAATACTTATTGTATAAATTACCAATTATTTAAGACAATAAAACTTAGTTATTTCTTTTTATATAAAAATAAATTGCCTATGCACGCCTTGGTAAAATTACCTAAATTATTTTTTGTGTGTACATATTTTATTTAATTTCTTGCTTTCAAAATTTACAAAATTAATTTTAAAACATTTAAATATAAATTGTTTTCAATTCTATGTAAATTTATATTAAATTTTTTTAAACTTCAAATAAAAAACAAAACAAAGACAGAAAAATGGGATTATTTAATAAAATGTGGTAGCTCACATTTTCATAATTCCAATAAACGTCAGAACGTTAATATTGCAACAAAAAGATAGAGTGGAACTACCTTCTGTATTTGTATCATGGTCCTGCCTGTTAAAAACGTTTTTTGCTCTCCTGAGAAACAATTATTTGTAACATACAACGTTATTCGCGTCTGTGCTTCAATTGTAAAATTGGACATACGTGAATTGATGAGCCAAGAAGCACAAACATATAAATGTTCCTGCTGACAACATTGCCATATGTTAAGTTCAAAACTCATTTCCATTTTAACAAAAAAGCCTATTGGAGGTCTGACTATATCCACGCAGCCATTATCCCCTATTTTCCAGCCCAGTCTCCCAAACTCATCGCCCATTTCATTAGCAGTGATGTTGCAGTGACCAGGTACACTCACTTCATACTCTTCTAATATTTCCCTTAGAGCCCTTCTACAATAATTTACTGATTTGGAATTCACTAGTTGGAATTCACGGCCCATCAAGGCTTTAAGAGCTGTCCACATATATAGTGACCGTCGAGCTCCAGCAAAATATATACTGCAGTCGTCAGGAAGCCTATTTGACCTTTAAGTATCTAAATCCCGTTCCCCTTATCCTGGATATATCGGCAAATCTGAAGTATCGCCGATATATCGGTATCGGCATTCGTTACATCGCTAATTGTCACTTACCTATTGGAGACTGAATTGTGGAAAGAGTCCACATTACTGTCATCAACGGCACTATTAAGGTAATGTCGCTAATCGGGCATTAACGACTTAATGAGAAAAAAGTCGCAAATGACATTTTTAAACACATTGTAGACCAAATGATCATTAACGACAATGTGCATGATAATGTCGCTCACATTGTCGTGTACGACTTAAGTGCCCTTTGTTCAAAAAAGTCGTCGACGATTTGCATGGGCTGTCGCCAACATGTGGTCAGAGATTTACTATGGCTCTTGTACCCGTCGTCGACGTTGTCTTGAAGACATGGCCAACTGGGATAATGTTATTGCTATTGTTTGTAACATGCTCGTAGGCAACCGTTATATCGGTGTGGCTACTTGTTGGTGTCATAGTTTTACTTTAATATGTAGTGAAAATAATAAGGTTAAAGCAACCATGATATGATCAAAAAAATTTGTTAAAAATAGTTTTGGGGTCTTCGATGACTATTTCCTTATATTATTTACTCAAAACAAACTTTATCAGGGGTGTCATGGAAATCGAAAACGTAAAACGAAAGAATTTAAGAGTCGTTTTTCAATAATATTTCTGTAATAAAAAAAATTTTATGACAATTACATATTATACAAATTATACTCTATTAAACAGAATTTTTTAAGAAAAATTGTAAAAATAATTAAAAGTTTAATAAAGAGAACTGCCAAATTCTTTTATTTTACGTTTTCGATTTCCATGACACCCCTGTATATGCACCAATTTACCATTTGTGGTGGTGCTGGAGGAGGGTATAAAAACATAAAATATATTTGTTTTAAATATTGTATGTTTGTATATTGAAGTGTAAGAATTAACATGCCGTACCTATTCAACAATACTGTATTAACTCAAAATTTTTAGTTTTTCTCTTTTTGGAAAACATCTACAGCTATTGTTCATATCTACCCGCTGTAAAAATATCGAGCAATTTTGAGTACCTTTTGGTAAAGAAACGGGCCGTTTAAAAATACTTTTTAATATGCCTTCCATATTAAATTGAAAATTGTTTTGCTTCTACGGAAAATTATGAAATTTTGAGTTAATACAGTATTGTTGAACAAGTGCGATGTGTCAAAAAGCAGAATTTGTATAGAAATTAAAGTAGCAAACAAGTTAACTTGGAAATTGTTCAAGTTTTGATAATAACAACATAAAAGTTTTTTTATGTAACTTTGTTTTTAAGAAAATTTTTTACTACTGGAGTATTTATAAAAAAAAAACATTCTCACTCAAAACTATTCTTGCCAACCATGAATATTTTAGTTTTATTCACAAACTTATGGTTAAGTTCACCTACATATTCAGTCGTTCACAGAAGCTAATAAAATTAACGTTTTCATACACCAGCCATAAAACTTACAATAACATCCTGTTCACTCACAAAGTGTCAAGAAAAAGGGAGTAAAAATTTATGCAAATGTCACAAGTAGTCGTGTAAAACATTCCAACCACTTTGTAGATGCCTTTGTGAATCTAATACCGAACATTAAGGTGTAGGATACAGAATTTCGTGTTCACAAACTACGAATTTGTACGTGTTTATAATTTGTAAATATAAACAAAATTTTTTTGGATAAATTTTAACATAGAATTTGTTACACGCAATTTATATGATTTTACAAGTTTGTTATGATTATTACTTTCTGAGGAGATGGATTTTTTTTGTTTGGAAAAATAAGTATTTGAACTGTTAGTCAACTTATTGTAGGCTTTGTGAATTTTTTGGCCTAATTAAAATGTTATGTTTAAAATTTACATAAGTATGAACGAAATTTAAAAAAAAAAATCATATCGCTTGTAACACATCAAGATATGGCCCTGAGTCCACATTGAGTTCTAATGAAATTCTAAGATAATCAAGCAATATTATTTTGTTATTTATTGACCTGAAAAAGTGTAAATATTGAAATGGATTTTGCCTAATTACTTCTTTACAAATGTTAAGTTTGATGTTAATAACAGGCGAAATCAATTAGAGATTATAATAGACGTCGGCATAAATGTCCATTCTAAATAGGAGTTACTTTGACAATAATGTTATTTTCCAAGTCGAAAAAATTTCCTAAAAAAGTTCGGATATACACACACAGAAAACAAATTGGTTGGGAAACGGTTGCAGTAATAAAATATTGATCAAGTTACATAATTTATTATTGCAACTATTAAAAATGTATAGTTCTAACTGATTTTTAATTCTCTTGATTATTAAAACGTTATTCTAACTGAAATATGATTCCTTCAATTCTTTTATAAGTTATGATAACTATAATTAATTAAGTTCTACAAATTAGTACAAATGGCTAGAATCACAACCGAATTTAATACAGGGCAATTAATAATTTGCTTACGTCAATAAATTTTGTAATATAAATGTTAATTCATTTATTGCAGATACAAATGAAAATATAATTATTTGGTATTCACAACCAAAAAAAAGCTATATGTCGCAATTGTTTATTGTGAGTACTAAACTAATTTTAAACTGAATTTTCTGTCAAAAGTAAAAAACAAATTTGTAAGTCATTTAATTAAATAAGTTGTAATTTCATACACTCACAATATTATTACAGTAACGGACTGTAGTTTATTTAAGAAATATTCCGTTCAGTCATTTTTAAATAAATAAAAATTTAAAATTCCAAGCAAATTTATTTTTAACTGATTCTAACAGTTATTCAAAAAACTAAGGGCATATTAATACGGATTTTCAGTTGCAGTTAATATTGTCCGTTGATTGAGTTAAATTCTTCTTTATGTTAAAGTAAATAAAAATGTAATTTAAAGCAACGAAAAGTTCATTTAATTTTTACTGTCAAAAATTCAACCGCGAGTTCCGTAAAAACAAATCAATATTCAGTTATCTTATATAAATTAATTGTCAAAAAATTAACTACATATTCCGTAAAAACAAATAAATATGCAGTTATTTTATAAAATTTTACTGTCAAAAATTCAACACCATATTCAGTAAAAACAATTAAATATTCAGTTATTTTATATAATTTTACTACCAAAAATTAATTTTTACTTATTTATAAAAAATGAATTGCTTGTTTTGTGTAAGCAATTCCCATTTTCTATTTGTTAAAATAATTTAGTTAAATACATCAAATTTTAAAAGTAAAATAATTGCGAAGCCATATCGGTCATGCTGCTGGTGTCTTATAATTGAGAGTTCTTCTGTAAACAACGTGGTCAGTACAACAAAAGTAAAACAAACGTGTGTAACTGGGTAAGTAAATAAAAATATTCTCCCTCTCTCGATTATAAGAAAAACAAGCGGACAGGTGTCTGTCTGGTATTTTTTAGAAATTCGGCTCTTTTGTGGAGTAAACGAAAATTTAATAAAATAACTGAACATTTAATTGTTTTTACTGAATATGGGGTCAATTTTTTAACCGTAAAATTTTAATAAATAACTGAATATTTAATCGTTTTTACTGAATATGGTGTTGAATTTTTGAAAGTAACATTTTACAAAATAACTGAATATTTATTTGATTTTACGGAATATGGTGTTGAATTTTTGACAGTAAAAATTAAATGAACTTTTTGTTAAAAATAAATGAAAAATAGGTAGACCGGATTTTAATTGAACTTTCATTTATTTTATATTACAATTTCAGTTAATTTTACGTACAGAATATTGTGAGTGTATTAAAAAAATTTGTTCCAGATCCTAGTACTTTCCTTCTCTATCGGTGATTTTACCACTACATTTAGCTCCGGGGTCACTGGAAATTTGGGCGAGTATAGACTACCTAATGCTTCCTGCTTCGGTTGGGATTTCTAAAAAGAGCTGTGTTTCAATCCCAAAATGTTCGCCACTTATGAGTTTAGCCCACTTCTTTCTCAGTTCCTTAACACTGCCCGCTTGGTCTAATTGGAACTATTTTAGGTGCGATAGCAATTTTCCGTTTAAGGGAGTAGGCCCACGATGCTCTCAAATTTGTCTGAGTTGGTCGGGTAAATAATGTACATACATATGTATAACATTAAATAACCACCCTTATCGTGGTTGGCGAGTTTAAAATACGCCTCCGACTGTTTGGAAATATATTTAAGGAAGTAAGTTCACGTTCTCTTTAATTTATTACCAAACTATCGCAGGCGTATTTCAAATTCGCCAAACACGATAAGGGTGAATGTAAATATAAACGATACATAAAATATCTTAATAAATAAACAAACAAAAAATGGTGGTTATTGAAATTATTTTCATTTGCTATTTAATAAATCGGGAAAATGGTTTATGCAACCGGTGGGAAAATATATTGATTAACTCAATCAAATCTTTTGTTATGAACACCAATTATATATTAATTCAGTTGCATCTATCATATATTCGGTTATAAGCATATTTTTGTTTTATAAAAACCATACTGTGGAGTCGGAGTTGAAGAGTCGGAGTTGAGGTTTTTGTACCGGAGTCGGAGTCGAAGTACCCACAAAAACTAGCGACTCCGACTCCGACTTTTTTGCATTAAAATGTTTCCAATATTTTTCAAAATAAAAAATTTTAATGACCAATTTCTCCAATTCTTTTTAAATATCAATTCATATTTAAATATAATTTTTCTTATAATTTTATTTTAATTTGACATAAAAAAACAAATTTTAAACATAAATTGATATTTAAATAAATTAGTGGAATTGGCCATAAGAGTGTTTTTTGAAATTGTGAAGTCAGAAAATAAGGACCAGTATACTTTTCATATCAAAAATTAAAAAAATTGAGATAACATCTTATTTTGACAATTTATAAGAATAGTTATATAGATTGTATCGAAGCATGTCCTTTTCTATGTTTTAATGTGACCTCAAATTTCTGTAACAAAAACCAGCGGGTTCACTATTTGAATTACGCCAAGACATCGTTAATGAAATAGAGCCGAATTAAGGAATTTAAAAATTAAATTTGTAAAGATGTTGTTTTTTATTTATCGTATATTAACAAATATTGTTGTAGCCATGTTCATGAATATGACTTGAAATCAGCTGTAGCTCCTGTGGTGAAAGCATTAAGTGAACTACATTTTAAGTTCCAACCTTCAAGGTGAATTATAATAGAATAAAAGGAAAAGGAACTCGGAAAATTACATGACATTGTTCCAGATATAATTCCCATCAATGTGGGGGTTAACCCGAAAAATGATTTGAGAATACTTTTATCTACTCACTTTAGGGAAAATTGGAGAGATAATAAAGACTTGCAACTTCAAATTTCGGTCTTGGACAATAATAATATTGAATTAGGAACGGAAAAATGCAATGGCGAGTTCTTGATGCCTTTAACGTCTAAGCCAATTGGACTTGGTGTTGTTTTCAACTTTTCTATCTCGAAAGCTACATTGGAAAGGACTTATGGAAATTCACACATCTATAAATTTCAACAGTATAAAAATCGTTTTTTGAAAAAGATGTGAATTGGTGTAGTTTATCTCTTCCCTACAGAACTATTTTTACATTTTTTAGCACTGTTTGCATAATTTTAATAAATTATTGTAAACTTTAAAATATACTAAAGTTCAATGATCCTATACGGATTGAAGCAAAACTCGTTTTTTTCGAAAGTTCGTAACAAAACTCGTTCGTTCCAAAATTAAATCCATTATTTTTCTATATTTCAGTTGGTTTAAATTTCTAAACTGTTGAGTTATATGTCAAGAATGTCATAACTAGGGCAACCAAAAAAAAGCAAATGCTTATTTTTTGGTTTACAAGATAGAAAGATTTTGATTGAACACAAATTCCGATCATAAAAAAACAAAGAAAATTAGCTATATTTGTTAGGGCTTTTTTTTGCTTATTTTGGCAATATCGGCTTTTTTTAGTTATTTTTGCGATATCGGCTTTTTTTTTACTTATTTTGTCATTTTAAGATAATTTTTCATTTTTTTCATATGAAAAAAAACTTATTTAATAATATTTTGCAAAAATCGTGATTATTATTTATTTTTATGTGATACTTTTTTTATAAATACTAAAAAATCAACCATTTCTGTGCTGTAACAACTCTGGTTAAAAAAATCGTTCAACGTTATGGTAATATTTTGTGCTTCCCTTGAACAATATAGAACAATATAAATATACCGATCAACTCAAATCAAATCACTTTCTGAGTCGATCTAACGATGTCCGTCCGGCTGGCTGGCTGTCTATGTTACCTCGTGCGCAAAGTTTTAAGGTAATTTAATGAAATTTGGTACGTGGGTTCTAATTGGCACAATGGCGAATCGGTCCATAATTTAATATAGCCCCCATACAAGCTGCTATCCGGAAGAGGGTCTTTGTGCCCACTATCAAACCAATTTCAATGCAATTTAAGACATATGTAGATAGATCCATATTTATATGGACACGTAAGGTATGCATTTTTTAAAAAATAGGACCACGAGGGGAGATAGGGTAAATTTCTGCCAATCAGTAACTATTTAACCGATTTTAATGAAATTTAAAACATAGATAGATCCCTATTCATATAGCCAAACTTGTCTCGAAACTTGTTTTTAAATACTGTTGTGTTGGTTATCATACGGTCGGGCTTGACCGACTATACTTTCTTACTTGATTTTTATGCAACTCTGTCTTAGCGGTACTGTAACGTACTTTTTATAGTGTTGTGTATAATTTTTATGTGTTTTTGTTTTTAGTATTAAGCCTTTTTATCAACTTATTTTATTATTTGCTTGTTTAAGTTCTTTTCTCTCGAAAATTCCATAGCTGTATTCTTACGATCAAATTCGTCAGTCTGTAACGTCTTTTACCATCATACTTTGCAACGTCTTATTTCTTTTTAAATATAGTTTTTGTATAAAGTAACGTCTGTTAGTTCCCCTTCTCTCTGTCTTTGGTATAGTTACGTCTTATTTTTTGCTTTTTTAATATAGTTTTAGCTATTAAGAATTTCTCTGCATATCATATACACCTAATTCTCTTTTTACACGAATTATTTTTACACGAATTTTCATTTAACACGAGTTAAAAAGTTAACATTTTTCTCTTTTTACACGAATTGTTTTGTTTTAACACGATTTTAAATATTCTACAAATTCTTTTTATAAATTAAATATTAGTTTTCCTTTTTTATATTAATGAATTTCTGATATTATTTTCTTTTTTCCAAATCATTATTTTTTTTTTATAATATATGTATGTATTTATATGTATTTAAGATATTAAAATGTGTAAGCACGTTAAATAAATTCTCAAGTAAACTTTAACAAAAATTTTTTATTGTTGTTTATTGTACTTTTACGTTATTTTTTAGGTCTGGAACCAATCTACTATTTTCACCTTTGGCTAGTATCTTTTTTTACACGAATTTTTTTACACGAATTTATTGGGAACGTATCTATCGTGTAAAAAGAGAATTGGGTGTATTGTTAATTTTTGCAAATTTTGGGGTTTTACACGAAGTTGTAACAAAATTGGAAACAAAAAAACTTTCATTGGTTTTCTAAGTGAACATAGTTATGGACCGTAAGAAAAATATCCCATGTTCCAGCGGATATAGGAGACAAATTTAAAACAAAATTTAAATCAGTTTCATTAAAAAATTCAGGATTTTCGGTATTAAAAGATATTGGGGATATTTTGGGAATCAAGCAGAATTATGAGTCCAATCGTATAAAATATACTTCAGAGCAAATACTCAATTTTAAATATGCTCCCATAACATCTGTAGACGTAGAAAGAACTTTTTCTATGTACAAGAACTTGCTGACTCCAAACAGACACAGTTTTCTTTTCGAAAATTTATTGCATTAACTTATAATTTACTATAACAACATATTAAACGAATTAAGTGGAAAATAACCAATTTTAAATTGCTTTTTTTTTAATTTTAACAGCTTATTTTCATGTTTTTAAACGCTTTTTTTAAGAGCTTAAAACTGTTTTTTTAGTGCTTTTTTTTTGGTTGCCCTAGTCATAACACTTTAGAATTAAAAAAGTTCAACTATTGAATCGGGCGGTATATGTTTTTTACATTTTTTCCAAAATCCAAATAAAATATTTTGCAGCTTTCCTACTCATATGTTAGTAACTAGTAGGTTAAAGCTCAATGCGCGGCACGTTAGAATTAAAATATCGATTTGAAATTTTTACAGAATCATTTTCTTGCTATATTTAACCATTTAACAGGTACTAAATTAAAAAAGAGTTTAAAGTCAAATAAAAACTAGTCTCTTAAATAATGCTAGGTTAGAGTAGGTGTCGGAATCGGAGTCGGAGTCGTACTTAAAAAATTTCAGCAAAAGGAGTCGGAGTCGGAGTTATAACTTTTTCTTAACGACTCCACAGCCCTGCTAACAACAAACAATATATGTGCTTGTAACTGATAGTGTACTAAAATTCAAATGTTGCTATCAAAAATATTATGCTAAGCAACGAAATTTTCAGTAATTGTAACCGAATTGTATGATAGTACATGCAATCGACGAAATTCGATTGGCGACAAATTCGGTTGTGATCACGAATCTGTTTTCTCTGTGCATATAAATTTAACTTTTAAGAAAATAATCCTTAGTTTCATTTGCATTATGTATTCTTCATAAGGTCCTAATAAAAAAAAACCCGTTTTCAATCAACATTTTATTCCCACTGGTACCGCTAGAAATCTGGAGTTATAATTTGCCATTTAAGTGCCAATGTCCAATGGTCACACTTAACTTAGCAGCCAGAGCTATGGTTTCTCTATATATACTCCAAAAGTACAAGATGCTAAGACGCGTCCGCATGTTTCTCGGGAGACATATGCTGTGCCAAAAAATATGTTCAATATAAAACAAGTAGTTGATGACCCTGTAGGCTATTTGGTAGTGAGCTACTTTAGCAGTGAAAGGATTGCGGGTTCGATTCCCGCCATAGAAGAAATCGATATCCAGTTATCTCACTAAATTGTGAATTAAATCAATAGTTTTGCACCGATTACAATGAAAAAAACCTCATCATCATTCCAAATATGTTAAGCTTAATGTTTTCAATTTCCAGACCGCACAAAAATTTCAAATTTGTTGTGCAGTGGTGTAATTTATTCACGTAATAAAAAATTTAGATTTAAAATTGTTGGTATTAACCCTACACACATAACCTTCGAGCTTACCCCTTTAAACCTTACCATTCGTCATTTCGGTGAAAATATATTTAATTATACCCACACCACAATAGTGGAGAGGGTCCCTGTTGGCCAAACTGCCGTCGACGACATTGTCGTCAACGATTTATGCACGACATGTCCTCTATCACTTAGGATTTCTGGAAGACAATTTTGAGGAAAATGTCGTGGACGACAAAATCCTCGACATTGTCTAGTGCACTGTCTTTTAAAGAAGTTAATAAACGACGACATGACCGACATTGTCTTACAAGTTGTCTTTTGTCAAAGCTTATCCACGACAACATGACAGACATTTTCTTGTAAGGTATCCTCTATTAACAACTATACACGACAGCATGAGCGACAGTGTCTTGTAAGCTGTCCTGTATTAAAGTGTATGCACGACAACATGACCGACAGTGTCTTGTTAGGTGTCCTCTATCAGCTTCTAAGCACGACAATATGAGCGACATTGCCTTGTAAGCTGTCTTCTAAACAAACAAAAATAATTTGTTCCCAATAAATAATAAAAATAACTGTAAAATAACGATAATAATAAAAAACTTCCAAAGCAAAGTGAAGAAAATCAGTCAGTCAAGTCTGAGAACTCAAAGACTAAGGTCTTATTCTAAAAATATGTATGTGCTATTGTATATTTTTATTTTTTCGTTTAGGTTTATAGGCGACATTGTCGTGTAAGCTGTAACTCCTATAACTTCACCGACATTGTCTTATACGCAGTCGTTGACGATAAAGTAGAATCCTTTGTCGTCCATATAGTCGTCAAAGACATGTGAACGACAATGTCGTTCATGTGGTCATCAACGACTATATGGACGACAATGTCGTGCATGTAGTCATCAACGACAGGCTGAGCGACATTGTCTCTCTTTGTGTCGTACACGATTTACGCGACACTTGTTTGAAAATGTCGTCGACGATTTGCATTAGTTGTCCCTTACGTGTCGTGCAGGAATTAACATTGTCGTGCACGAATCATCAATGATTCGTGCACGACATTGCCAACTGGGGTATTATGCATTTGTGCTGATGTGTGTAACGCCTTAAAATATTGGTCCTAGACCCACCTTAAAGTATACCGATCGACTCAGAATCACTTTCTGAGTAGAACTAGCGATGTCCGTCCGGCTGGCTGGCTGGCTGTCCAAGTAACCTTGTGCGCAAAGTACAGGTCGCAATTTTGGAGATAATTTGATAAAATTTGGGACATAGGTTCTTATTGGCACAAGGACCAAGCCAAATGGGCCGAATCGTAGGACCACGAGGGAAGATAGGGGGAAATTTCTTCCTCTCAGAAACTATCAAACCGATTTTAATGAAATATAAAACATGGATAGATCCATATCTATATGGACACATAAGCTATACAGTTTTTCAAAAATAGGACCACAAGGGGATGTAGGGGGCAATTTCTGCCTCTCACAAACTTTCAAACCGATTTTAATGAAGTTTTTAAACATATGGTCGGGCTTGACCGACTATACTTTCTTACTTGTTTTTTATTTGGAATAAATACAAATAATTTTTTGGTAAATAAAACAATGTATTTCTATTCGGCTACAAATATTTATATTTATTATAGTCCATTTTTAAAAAAGCACTATTTTTTGAGATCATAGTGAGACCATGCAGAAATCAATTTCTTGTTCCCACAAATTGCAGTCTTGCATTTTGGGCATGTTATATCTCCAGAAATTATGTGTCTACGCTCCGGATTTGGTTGCCTTCCGCAAGAGCACAGCGCAAACTAAGTTGGCAAGGAAATAGCGCTTTTTGTTTATGGTGTTCGTTGTTTCGAAGAAGGTTATGTGTGTAGGGTTAAATTCTAATGTTTACATTATTTTATCATATCATAATACAACAGGATGTTCACAACGGTATTATTTAGACTAAGAAATTACTTAAATACTTAAGGTGTTATGATACTTGCTATTTTTTGTATTTTTTTAAATATTGGAGAACAGTGCAAATATATTTGCATAAGAAAATTGACTAAGTGTAAAGAGTAAGATTATATCAAAATCTTGTGTTATCGATAAATAATCTAATGAAGATTTCTTTTCTGAGAAAAATATGTTACATGTATATTATACATGTTACATTTTCTAATGTTACCTATAATCACTCGAAGTGTTACATGTTGTGCAATTTCAATAGAACACAATTAGCTGCTTTTATTTATAACTATTACACTTTCATCATTACAATATTGTTTGTTTTGTTTACATTTTCTTTGGACCACAAACAATTAAAAAAATATATGAGAAATGTCAATCAGAAAAAAGGGTTTGCTTACATATTGTTTTTCTTGTTCTTTCTCGCATTTGTTGTTTCATTCAGTCAATCCTAAAAAAATCCAATACAAAAAATAGCAAGTATTATTACACCTTAGCACTTTGGAACACTGACCAACTTTTTTCGAATATTATTTTTAGTCTAACCGTTTTAATACTAAACAAGTTAGAGTGCTATATTCGGCTGTGCCGAGTCTTTGATACCCTCCACCTACAGTTCGAATATTTCAGGAGTGATATATACATCTATGATGTCTATTTATTATTAATTTATCTTTATAAAAACAGACATTAGCATTAAAATTGGTTGCGGTTTAGACATATATTAAATTATTGACCGACAATCTTGAGTAAAATATCATGATTCGTACACTGAAAGAATTATGCTTCATACATCTAATGAATCAATTTCATTAAATTTTTTCATTAAAACAATGAAAAATTTCATTACGGGAATGAAATTTTACAAATATAATAAAGCAATTTCATTAGCACTACGAAATTGAGTTTCGTAATTTCGTTAAAATTTTTCATTACATTAATGACAACTTAATATCTATTTCAAAAGAAAAATTCAACTTATTGTTTTTTTAATATTAAAATGATTTATTAATTATTCAAATATTCAAATTCAAATATTTTTAAGTAAATGAAAAAAAGGAATCTTTTGTTACTTCATATTTTCTATGAAAAATGTAACTTAATCAATGAAAACAAGATAAGGTTCTTCAAAATACTTATAACTAAAAATTTTTTTTTTTTTTTTTTTTTTTTTTTTTTTTTTGTTTTACATTTAAGTAAAATCGACGAAGAGGCCATTAATTCACTAATTTAAAAATAAGCTTACATTACTAAAAGCTGTATGAATGATTTTATTCTTTGCACGAATAAATTAAACAAGTTTGTATAAATTTTAAACTTGTGTAAAAAGAAATTTATTCATGTAAAAATTATTAAACGTTCGTCCTTCCAAATCACTTAAAGTGTGCGGTGCCATTAAACAACATGGATCCATCTGATTTAACACTGTGTGCAGTCACACGGAGCCTTACAAATGCTTTAATTTGGATATTGTATATTTCATGTTTCAGCATTGAAGAGAAAATGTTGTTCTTTTTTGTATTTGGTAAAAAACTCAAGAAGGTTTCTATTTATATGGTTTAAAAACATTTTGTATAAATTGTTAGTGTCTATGTTTTTGTAAGGAAACATGTTCCCACCTTCATACACCTGTGTAATACATTTGTATTTAATTTATGAATGTTAATTGTTTACACCACCATTTGTGAAAAGGGTAACACATAGAAATAAAATTTTTAAGGCCCATATTTTGGTATATTGATCGACTAAGAATTACTTTCTACAACTAAAGGGTGTTTTTTTTAAGCTAGATAGAACTTTAAATTGTAAAAAGTAACACAAAAAATTTTACCGATGCTTGTATAAACAGCTATCTGGCTGGCTGGTTGTCTGTCCGTGTAAAACCTTGTGTGCAAAGTACATGTTGCAATCATAACTATAACTTATTTATTTTGCTAAAGACGTTTTAATTATCCCAAGAACAAAGCCTGCTGAAAATGGGGACAATCAGTCCAGCATTTCACATAGCCCCGACACAAGCTTCTTACCGAAATGCAGTGTTGTTGTCCATTTATTTATGTAAAATTGTATTCTATAAAAATTTAGATTAAATTCAACTTTAATTGAAATCGGTTCATATTTGAGCACAGTTCCTACAGACACTACACCCGAAAATGGTTTTAAATGCCATATCTTCCTTATAGAAGTTAAAATTTCTAGACAACGATTCGCGACGATAACTTTTATAAGCGCTACTTTTTCATGGAACAAGTTTGTAGTGGTTGGTCCAGAACTGACTATAAGCTGTGGTGTGTTCGCGACTGCCCATAAGTACCAAATGTACTACACCCTTAAAATTTAAATATTGCGGTATGATACCCCGTATGGTTGGACTTAATCGACTTTGCTTTCTTAATAGTCAAATAAAGTGCATCCGTAAAATATACTTTTGTTAATTTTGGAATTCATTTATATCAAGGCGACAGGTAATCTTGGTACTACCACAAGCACAACTCTACAAAAACCACAAGCAATTTGTTTTTATAAAATCATTGTACAGTGTCAGAAACAAATGACGTAAGGCGAAAACATAAAATATTAAATTAAATCAAGGCGAATTCAATTATTAATAATAATAGTTAATTAATAAAATACATGCTGAAAATGCGCAAAATTTTTTGAAAATGTGTGCAAAAATGAATTTGAGTCTTGGAAACACTTAACCAAGGTCCCCAGTAAATTGGGTGATAAGTCATTGAGTCATTGATATGCAATTACACTAACTGGAAGATTTGGGAAAAATTTACGGTGGTTTTCGTAGACACAACACATGTTGAAGATGCAATGGATGCCTATAACAGTTTATCTGAATTGAAAACCACTTTTTCGATTTAGAACAGTGTTGCCAAAAGTAGGGGAAAATCCCTACATGTAGGGTTTTTTGATACTAAAAAAGGAGCGTAGGGAAAATCGGACGGAATTTTTATATTCGCCAATATGCAGGTATTTTTTCATATTGCATTATATACGAAATAAATGCTAAAAATTAATTTTTAATAATGATTTAATATTCAAAGAAATGGACAAAAAAAAGATAAAAACAAATTTGAACTGTTGTCTTAAGCCCTTATGACACTTAATTTTTTATTCATTAATTGATATAGAATTGATAAAAAGAAACAGTAAATGTTAAAAAGAGCAAACTATAAAAAATGTAAACAAAGTTTTTTAGTTTTTTTTCTCTTGTTATGGTTTTGTTTCAGGGATGGTGTTGAGAATTTTTAAAATTGTACCAACAACCTTTAAAAATTGTACTTTTTTACCCTGATTGTACTAAAAGATTTTTTTAGTTGAAATAAATTTTATTTATGTTCATAAAAAACACCACAAAAAGGTATTATAAATCTTAGTTTAAAAAGTATCAACAAAAAAGTACAATTGAAACAACTTAGCCATCCCTGTTTTGTTTGTTTTATTGAATGTTGCCAAACTTTTGTTTATGAGAAACCTAAAAACAAAAAGCGGTAAATCGCTGAATTTTCCCATAAACCGCTTGTTCAGCAACACTTTTAATATTTCAAGCTGGAAATGTCAATTTTAAGTTAAACAATATGTGCGTTCGTTTACTTTTACAGTAAAATCCAGTAGGTGAGTAATATGAAACTTTTACAAATTTAAGTGTACGCGAACGCATTTCAGTAAAATCCAGTACAAATTTGTACAAATTTTGGGGTAAACGAACGCAGCTAATTTTACATATTTTTTTGACATAACTTCATTTTTTATCGATAACTTTAGTAAAATTTTTGACAGTTTGCCATTTAAACTAATACAGCTTAACTCTTTGCACTTGGTAAATATTTGTATTAAATTATATATGTACTGTTCACCAAAACTTGAACAATGCATTAAAAATGTAGTGTCATACAAGCTTTAACAGTTTAACATAAGCCTCAATGATATCATGTATGAGTAGAGAACAATCGCACACCATTAATTTTTCTTAAATTGTGAAATTAATATATTTTGAAACATGGACTTGGAACAGTTTTGGACAAAAATGGTTAAAATATAAAACTGTAATTGCAAGGTTGTATTTTAAAATTTATTGACACTATTACGAATTTTGTTTGCTTTACCCAATGCAAATGTCGGTGCAGAGAGACCACCAAAAAGCGGAACAAATTGAGCAACACAACTTTAAGTTTTATTTGTATTAAAGGATTATTTCCGCAAAACAGAGGAAGAGGCTGCATTAATTTCGAATGCACTTTATAAAATTCAGTCCAAATGAAATACGCGTATATCTTTTTTAGAAAATAACCAGTTGCTTCTGTACCTGAACTAAATTAATATTATCATTTAAAGATTTAGTTCAATAGAACAATAAATATTTGTTTTTAAAAACCTCTTGAATCAAAAGTACATAAAATTTTTTTAGTTTTTTTACTTATTTTTGTTATTAAATCTCTACTACACATATGCGAATAAAATTAGTTTTTTTTTATGTATAATTGGGCTATTCACAAGGTAGTCATAAAGTTGTAAAGTCATATGTCTTAAAAAAATTACAAGAACTATATATGACTGCTGTGGGCAAGCGCTTATAATTTAGATTTCAATTATTATTATTTCAATAAAAATTAAAATTTTTATTTTGTTTCAAACACAACAATATTTTTTTTAAGCAATTGTAACGTATTATTTAGGACATTATGACGATATGACTTGATAGCACACCTTGTGAATAGCCCAATTGTTTTTTCTTAAATTTTAAAGACTAAAACGCTTAGGGATTTTTGGAGGGAAAATTTTTTCAACATGTAGGGAAAAAACGGATTTTTTTAGTATGCGTAGGTATTTTTCAAAAAATCTTCTGGCAACACTGATTTGAAAGTGTTATTCTTTACCATAAAAGCCATATCCGAGGGTAAACCGGGTGCTAAAGGTCAACCCCCAGAGCGTTTACTTAAGAAAGCTAAGACTCTTATGGGTCATAAGTAGGGCAACCAAAAATAAGCAATTGCTTTTTTTTTTGTTTACAAGATAGAAAGATTTTGATTGAACAGAAATTCCGATCATAAAAAAACAAAGAAAATGAGCTATATTTGTTAGGGCTTTTTTTTGCTTATTTTGGCAATATCGGCTTTTTTTTAGTTATTTTTGCGATATCGGCTTTTTTTTACTTATTTTGTCATTTTAAGATAATTTTTCATTTTTTTCATACGAAAAAAAAAATTATTTAATAAATATTTGCAAAAATCGTTGTTTTTTTTTTTTTTTTTGATGTGGCAACTTTTTTTATTTGTACTAACAAATTCACCTTTTTGTCAAGGCGAATTCATGAAATCGCCTTACTTTTTGTGCTGCTACAACTCTGGTTGAAAAAAAAAACGTTTAAATCAAAGTAGCCAAGTTTTTACTGTCAACAAATTTACATTTTAAAAATTTCATTGAATTGTTGAAAGCATAACATTTTTAAAACTTTTTAAAGTTGTCTTAGTTTAAAAACAGATAAAATTACCTTCATAGCCTCTGCGTTTTGGATGTAAGTATAAATTTTTTTTAATTTATTAAAACCTTTGTTAAAATTGGTTTATTGTTTTATTATTTAGAAAATGCCTAAAGTCAAGGAAAGCAAATCGGTTTACTTGAGCAAGCTAGTCAAACAGTATCCAGATTTAAAAACTGATGGATCAGCTTTAGTGTGTAACGTGTGCTCAAAACCTTTATCTGTTGATAAAAATTACAACATAAAACAACACCTGGATTCAAAAAAGCACAAAGATCTAAAAGAAAGAGAATCAAAAAAAAATTTACAACAAACTTTTCTACAAAGTTCTACAAGTTCATCTGCCGCCGATAAATTTTGCATTGATCTCTGTGAAGCCTTTATATCAGCAGATATACCATTATACAAAATTCGACATTTAAAAGTACAACATTATCTTCAAAACTATACATCATTCCATATTCCATCTGAATCGTCTCTTCGAAACAAATATACAAAAATAGTTTATGAATCTACAGTTAACAAAATAAAGGAAGAAATACAAAAACATTTTATTTGGGTCTCTATAGACGAGACCACCGATGCGTCGAACAGATTTGTGGCAAACGTTGTTGTGGGTATACTGCATGTGGATGAAAATATTTCAGAAAAAAGATTTTTAATAAAAACAGCTGTATTAGAAAAAGTCAATCATTCCACTATTGCACGTTTGTTTGATGATTCAATGAAAGAATTTGACCTAGATAAACAGAAAATTTTTCTTTTTGTAAGTGATGCCGCACCATATATGGTGAAAGCTGCAAAGGCCATTGCTGTATTTTACCCACATATAACTCACGTAACCTGTCTTGCACATGGAGTTCACAGAGTTTGTGAACATATAAGAGAATACTACTCAAATGTAGACAAATTTATTTCAAATGCTAAAAAAACGTTCCTTAAATCTCCTGCAAGGGTTCAAATCTTACGAGAAACAGCACCAGATATACCACTACCTCCACAACCAGTGATAACTCGATGGGGGACGTGGATAATGGCTGTAAATTATTATGCCAAATATTTTGATAATTTCGTAGAAATTTTTTCAAATTTAAACTCTACAGATTCTTCAGCAGTGCGTATATGCCAGGCTTTAATGAATGAAAATAATTTGCGCAACCAAATATTGTTCATTTCTGTAAATTTTGGGTTTTTACACGAAGTAGTAACCAAATTGGAAACAAAAAATCTTTCATTGGTTTCCCAAGTGAATATAGTTATGGACACCGTAAGAAAAATTTCCGGTGTTCCAGGGGATATAGGCGACAAAGTGAATAAAAAATTTGAATCTGTTTTATTAAAAAATGAAGGATTTTCGGTACTAAAAGATATTGTGGATATACTGGGAGTAGGGATGCAAACGATACATCGATGTTTAGAAAACATCGATGTATCGTTCATAAACATCGATGTTAATATCAATGTTTTGATTTACGATACATCGGCGATACATCGCCGTCAAAACTAAAAAACATCGACATCGTCCATTTAATATTTTCATTAATTTAATATTTTTTATAATATTTTTACCAATTTTAATTTTTATTTTTTAATTAAACCTTTTATTTAAAAATATAAAAAAGTGTTTTTCAAAGCATACGTTAAACGCAAGAATTTTAAATGTCGGTTTTTAATAAGATTTATGTAAAATGAGAATTTTATGAAAAATATTATAAAAATATTTCTCTATTAAACAGAATTTTAAAACAAAAATTAAAAATATTTTATTAAAAGTGTATTAAAAACGACTTCCAAATTCTAGCGTTTTACAATTCCGTTTTCCAGCACACCCCTGATAACCATACAAAGTACGTACATACATATGTATGTACATGCATGCATACTGTGCATTGCATAACTATATGTATGTATTAAGTTGCTTAAGTTGGCTCAAGCAACTGTGCAAATACATAAAAATCATATTTGTCAAACCATATTGCACTTATGGAAACTTTTCGTTTAATTTTATGACTCTGTCATTTGCTTGAACACAATGCGAAACTGATTGCACTTCGTTTTTGTGTTTTTGAATGCATTTGACAGGCTTTTTGTTAATTTTTGACAAAAGTTTATGCAAGCATATGTATATTATAGTTGGGCCTTAAGATATGCAGTAGCAAAGTAGAATTAAAGCAGCCCGTAAGTAAAATTGCAAAGTAGTTTTAAACATCGATGTTAAACATCGATGTATCGTGTTTTTTACCGATGTTTTTTAACATCGATGCTTATCGTGGAAACATCGGTGTCTTCAAACATCGATGTTTTTCAGAGCGATGTTGCATCCCTAACTGGGAGGCAAGCGGCATTGCGAGTTCAATCGTATAAAATATACCTCAGAGCAAATACTCAATTTTAAATATGCTCCCTTAACATCTGTAGACGTAGAAAGAACTTTTTCTATGTACAAAAGCGTGCTGACTTCAAATAGACAGGGGTTTCTTTTCGAAAATTTATCGCATCAATTTATAATTTACTGTAACAACGCATTCAACGAATAAAGTGGAAAATAAACCATAAATTTTAATTGCTTTTTTTTTATTTTAACAGCTTATTTTCATGTTTTTAAACGCTTTTTTTAAGAGCTTAAAACTGTTTTTTTAGTGCTTATTTTTGGTTGCCCTAGTCATAAGTGTGTTAAGCATGGCTCCGAGCATAAGGTATGGGAATGGGCCGTTTTAATAGCTCGTAACCTCTTGAAGATTGCCAAAAAAATTGTTAAAATTTTTGCCGCCGAGATATTGATGTGGGTTACATAACAAACACTTTCCTAAACAGCTTTGGAACTGTGTGCAGAATTAAATCAAAGATGTTTGGAGGCCATTAACGCATTTTTACGTTTTTTGAGTTTTTTTTTTAATTTATTTTCTATTGAAAATTTGTTCATTTTTTTTAATTTATTTATTTTATGTTGAAATTTTTTTTCAACTAAAATGTAAACAAATTTTGACATCAAACAATAAAAGCTAAAAAAAAGTTATCACCTGGGTTTATAAGAGCACCTGTTATGAATTCGCCTTGATTTATACCAAGGCGAATTTATTACAGGTGGTCTTAAAACCCCTGCTGATATTAGCTAAAATCATTGTTGGATGTCAAAATTTTGTTTATTCTCTTTTATTATCTTTGTTTCTGTTTTGTTTTATTTCTGTTTTTGACATTGTACAATGATTTTACAAAAACAAATTGCTTGTGGTTTTTGTACGAGTTGTACTTGTTGTAGTACCGAGATTACCTGGGATGAATTCGCCTTGATTTATACTGAAATATTAATTATAAAGGATTTTTTGTTTGAATCAAATATTGTTTTCTTCAGAGTAAGAAAAATTGTTAAACTTTTGTTTATTATTCTAATTTGTCTTACTGCCTCTTTAATATGTTTTTTTGGTCAGACCCTCAATATGAATTCCAACAGTTTCTTTTTATGTAGTTTCTTATTATTTGTTGACAAATCATGATAATTTTTTGTTGTTTCCGGTGATAAATGCTGCTGTTGTCGGTATTAATAGTGACAGCTGTAGTTGTATTATGTTGACACATGGCTCACCTGTGTATTGTAATAAGTCAAAGTCAAAGATTGTGAAAAAAGAACCTTAAACTCAGGAGTATAATAAATAAATATAAATACATGTCTGATGTTTTATATCACACAAACAAAGAAAGAAAAAATTGTATGTGTTGTTTCCAGGTGTCAACCAATTGATTGTATAGAAAAAATTTATATGAAAATCACTTAGTTTTTAGAGTGCTTTTCATATAAATGTTACTACATTGCTTGTCACCTGGAAACAACACATTAATGTTTTTTTTTACATTCCGAATGCTTTCAAAATACAAACAACATTTTCATAAAGTTTCATAAAACTTAAAAAAAATTTTCCTTTGGTTCAATTTGGTTTGCCTCATATGATTTACTTGTGCAACATTCTCAAATCTCTAAAGCCTGGTACTCTGTTCAACATTTCACGTGAAATGCTGTCAAAACGCATATAAAAAAAACTTGTGCGGAATATCTATGAAATAATGTTGATAGAGTTGTACTCTGTTCATTTTGTGAAAAAGTTCCGAAATGTTTCTGGCAACATTTTTTTACAACTGCAAAATAATGTAAGCTACACTTATTTCACGTGGAATTTTAAGCAAAAGCAAAAAAATATGAGCTGATTATTTAATAAGAAATAAAAAATAATTGTTACACAACCGGTAAGAGTTTTTTATCCATATTTACTTTTTTTTTTTTAATTAAAATAAATAAATTTTAGTAAAATACATATAGGGTTTGTTTACATACGCAAAACATTGTTGCATACTTTACAGGAATTAAAACGTCAAATTGTACAAACTCGCAAAATAGGTAACATTGATACATGTCAAAATTTTCGTGTGAAATAATAAATGTTGCTCATCATTTTTCACAAATCTGAACAGAGTACTAGGCTTAATTGACAAATAATGTTTGTTAAAAAAAAATATCACATTTATCTCTTGATTTCTCAGCTGATAGAAGATATGCAACCATGCATATTGGCATTTAGAGAAAATTAAATGTCGATAATATTTTGAACGATATATTCTGTAATTAATTAAAAAGCTTATAAAACTATTAAAATCTCATTTTTTGTTCTTTAAAAAATTAACGCAAATTCTAAAAAAGTTGTTTTTTGGTTATAATAGTATATAAGTCAATTAAAATAATAATAAAAATATTCAAATGAATTTTATCGACTAAGCACACATCTCTAGTTTATTTTTTTATGGATTTTTTTTTTTTGGTGCAGCAGAAATTCATTTCAAACACAAACACAAACACAAATAATTGTAGCGAGTTTTATACGTGTTAAGGTGCTATCAGACGGTATGTATTTTACATATGTACTGTCAAATTTTCCATCTGTAAAAGTTGTACACATCGTGTGATACATATGAAACTTTGCATGTGTAAAATACATGTGGAAATACATATGTAATTTTTTCGATTAGAACGCGCTCTATTTTTCTGTGGCAAACATAAACAAAACAGCTGGTTTGTTTTGAAACGAAATTTCTTGAAAAAATATATTGTAAAGAAAAATTTAAGAAAATTTTGACAAACATACGGAATTACATATGGGTAAGAAAATTGACAGTACATATGTAAAATACATACCGTCTGATAGCACCTTTAACTGTTTTTTGTCCTGTTTTTATCTGTTATTATTTGAATATCTCTTATTCCATTTATTTCCATTTATTTTTTATAACCACTTCAAAAATGTTGTCCTTTTGAAATATATTATAAAATGATATCAATCAGCTGTTCTTTGAATGTTTAGTTAGTTGGCATTTAGTTACAGCTTTACCTATAATTAAGTGTAAACTTTTTATGCTGCAAGTAATCATTTGTGAATAGCTTAAGTAGGTACTTAAAAAAGTTTACACTTGGTAATGATTTATGAATATGCGCCATTTTGTTACACAGAAATACTTTAGTCTTCCTTTCAATTTATAAGTTTTGCTTCAAAATTAAAATTTTATTTTATTTTAATTCTTTAATTTTTTTTTTTTTTCTGGGAAAAACAAACCAAAGTCATGAAATTAAATTTATATAAGTACATTTAGCAAATTTTACAAGGGAAATATATTTGTGGGATGGTAACTGAAGGTGGAAAATTAAAGAAAATATAGAAAAGGAAAGCATTGAATGTCAAGTAAAAAATTTCCATATAGAATCATTTACTTACATTATGTCCGGTATTTTGCGTATGCAATTCAATATTTCTTCAGGTTTTTCAGTACATTGACATATTTTATGGATTGTAGTGAACAGGGGGAATCTGAAAGAAAAAAAATACACTTTTATTTTGTAAAACACTTCACCACTCTTTAGATTAATATGGCGTTCAGAAATATGTAATTACAAATGCTATTGCAACATAGCAAGTGCAAAATGAGATAGTTATATTATAGTGTACTTTTGGGATAATTGTAAATACCATACCATTTTGCAAATGCTACAATACAAGACCATTTGCACAAGATTGTGAATTGGGCTACTGATCTGTACAATAAAAATTCTAATAACTAATTAATTACGATTACAAAAATTCAAAACAAATTACGATCACTTAGCATTTGCAAAATGGTACAGTATTTACTATAATCCTAAAAGTATACTATAGTAAATTACTAAACCAATTTGCACTTGCTATATTGCAAGACCATGCGCAATCATTTTTGAACTTCACTATTAAAATTTTTGAAAGTTCTTATACCCATATTAAAAAAATTTATTTTTAGGAATATGGAAGTAAAAATCTTATATAAAAAATTTCTCAAAGCAAAGTGAAGAGACTTACAAAATTAAATTTTAAAGCCCCAACCATAATATGCATGCGATAGCTTAAGCTACTTTTAAAAAAATAATGTATTTAAAATAAATTAAAAAACATTTCTTAAGGAACGTGCGATCAATTTTGCACTTTGCTTAAGTATATTGTCAGCTCATTATTGTTTTGACTTACCGACCATTTAAAAAACAATTGAGTTGGGAATGGGGTATATATTATTAAATACCCTCTTTCTGAATCCAAAACCTGTTTTACAAAATTTTTTTATGGCTTCTGCGATATTAAGCATTAATTTTGCTCCATATCAACAACTTAAAGCTTATTAAGTATTGTTTTACTCTGCACGCCACTGCTGGCGAATGCTGCAAGTTCCTCATACAAAAACGTACAAAATTAATTTCATTCTTGCTTTGCTTTATTGCCGAAGAAAAAAGAAGTAAAGGCAAATGCAAAATAAAATGTTTTCAACTCAATACAAAGCAGTAAGTATACATATGGGCATTTCCACGCTGGCGTGACGTTAAAAATCGGAAGTGGCATTTCCAGCGAAAAGTCTACTTTTTTAATGTAACGCCAGAATGCAAATAAGGTTGTATCTTAGGACCATGTTGTAGAGCTGGCAAACAATCGATAGTACTATCGATAGTATCGATAGTTCTCATTCCATTGGACTATCGATAGTTTATTTTCGATAGCAATACTATCGTTGAAATCTTTTTTCAGAAAATTATCAATAATTTTCTGTTTCTATCTGGCAACAACATGCCAGACGTCGTGGCCGACCAGCTTAGCCAGCTGCTACAGTCGGCTTAAGGACCAACTATATTTGCATAACCTTGCTTATATTAATGTCAAAGCAAACAATTTTACAAATGTATGTACCAGGGTTCTACAATAGTTTAACGAAAATCGCCAACATTTGATATTTTTAGATATTACACAGCGTTTACATTTGTCAGTACTGGCAAGACAGTAAGCATATATATATTAGTTGGCAAAACAATGCAAAAACAAAATAGCTGTAAAAGTATTTATGTATTAGTGAAAAAGTTTGAATGAATTGCTACTGTCTTGCCAGTACTGGCAATTGTAAACGCCATGTTAGGTAAAAAAGATTCGCGTAAATCGCCAAATACGAGTTTATATCAAAAGGTATACAAAAGTAATTTAACCTTTATTAAAGTTTTCTATATTAACTAACTGTTTTTCATACTAAAATAAAAATTTTCGTTTAGAAATTTATATTTAAAGCAAAAACAAAGTTGAGTTGTTTTATTGTTGTTTCAATATATTTGCCCAAACGAAAAATTTTTTTTTCAATACAAATTCAGTTTTTTTGCAGACTACTTAGTGCCCATTATTATTCTTAAAATTTTGAAAATTCAACTTCATATGCAATCGAAAATAAATTGAAAAATTACAACTTTCTTAGTGAAGATCCGAATATTGCTATAAAAATGATATTAACCCGAATTGTTGCATAGTGTGTGTATATTTATATACATATTTGAAAAAAGTATAGCTTGTGATAAGGAAAATGGCTGAAAATCTAAGAAAGACTAAACTTTATTCCAAATTTGGAAAACTGTAATTTGCTACATGGAATTAAAATTAAAAATGCAATTAAAGCCCTTATGACACTACATTTTTAATGCATTGTTCAAGTTTTGGTGAACAGTACAAATATAATGTAATAAAAAAATTTACCAAGTGCAAAGAGTTCAGCTGTATTAAGATAAATGGCAAACTGTCAAAAATTTTACTAAAGTTATCGATAAAAAATGAAGTTATGTCAAAAAAAATGTTAAATTGTTTAACTTAAAATTGACATTTCAAGCTTGAAATATTAAAAGTGTTGCTGCATCAGCGGTTTATGGGCAAATTCAGCGATTTACCGCTTTTTGTTTTTAGGTTTCTCATAAACAAAAAGTTGGCAACATTTAATAAAATAAACAAAACAGGGATGGCTAAGTTGTTTCAATTGTACTTTTTTGTTGATACTTTTTGTGGTATTTTTTATGAACATAAATAAAATTAATTTCAACTAAAAAAATCTTTTAGTACAATTAGGGTAAAAAAGTACAATTTTTAAAGGTTGTTGGTACAATTTTAAAAACACTCAACGCCATCCCTAAAACAAAACCATAACAAGAGAAAAAAAAAACTAAAAAACTTTGTTTACGTTTTTTATAGTTTGCTCTTTCTAACATTTACTGTTTCTTTCTATCAATTCTATATCAATTAAAGAATAAAAAATGTAGTGTCATAAGGACTTAAGGAATTCTACAAAGAATTCGATTATATCGATAGTATCGATAGTTTGTCAACAAGCTATCGAAATTATCGAATGGTGCGACTATCGATAGTTTGCCAGCTCTACCATGTTGTTCAACCGCTATCCCTTTTGTTACTAAATATAGAGCTAGTTGCGCTCTACACCAAAATATAAAAAAAGTAAACTATACATATAACATTTTTTGAGAAACAATTTAAATTACTTCTGGCGTTATGTTACAAAAAGTAGACTTTTCGCTGGGAATGCCCATATGCAGCACAAAAAGCTACTTTTTAGAAAAAAGTGGCGTATGCGGCACAAAAACAATAATTTTCACTTTCAATAAAATACTATTTGCTTCTAAGTTCGTTAATAAACTGTCACAAAAGTTAAAATTTTTTTTCAAAACATATGGCAAAAGCAATTCTATCGGGTATATTTTCAGAAAACTTCATGTTAACGTTCATTGTAATTTTTCTACACTGCGAATTTTGGGCATATGCGCCAAAACAATATTGAGCTGACTATATGACAGTTTCCTTAAGTTCAATATGGCTTTACACATATGATTTACATGTATTCGCACAGTTGCTTCAGACAGCTCATGCACATTATAGCTGGGCCTTAAGCCTCAGGTCTTCAAATATGTAGATCTTAACTGAATAGTCAATTAACGGGTATGTTCTGACAATCGTAAAACGCTAAACATTTGCGATTTGACTTGAAATTGCATAATCCGTTTACTGTAAATCGCGATCGCAAGAAGTTTGTTGACTTAAAACCTCAAAAGAATGCTTAAGGGAACTTTAAGAAACTATGGCAGATCGCAAGCAATGCGCACGAGTTTCAGAACACCATTAAATAAATCTGGCGTTTTGCGATTTCAAATCGTGCGATTGTCAGAACATGGCTGTAAGAAAGCTGCTTTTTACAAATCTTTGCCAAAATTTCAAAAACATTTACTTTTCTTCCAAGCCTTTTTGTTTTAACATCGCCGCCACAGCATTTGCTGCTACTGGTCCCATTAGTTTCTCACCACCCAGGAGCTCTGATTCAAGTTCCGCTAGCGGTCGTTCGCTTTTAACAAAAGTTTCGGCCATACGACGATTACGACTACCGCTACAGACCGTGATTAAATCTGCCAGACCACAACTTTCGAAGAACGTTGATAATTTGCTTCCCGGATAGAAGACATCAATGAAACGAATCATTTCCAAAAAACCGAAGCGGATGCATGAAGATTTAGTATTGGCATTACAATCAAAACCATCCAATAAACCAGCACCAAAAGATAAAATGTGCTAAAAATTGTATCAATTAAATCAGGAGATTTTATATTTAAGACCATTAGGAAACCTTAAGAAATCCACAAACTTCTACACAATCGGCATCATCTACTACAGTCACTCGGAGATTCGGAGATTGAAAAAGGTCTCTAAACAATTTAGAGTTTCGAACATCACGACAGCCCAAAGTAGCCTCACAAAAGTTATCCAAAGTTATTTCGCTGGCCAAATTTGCTCCCAGTAAAACAGCGCAAGAAATCTAAGAAGAATCTTATATGTATGCAAATTTGGAATAGCCTTCATTCAAATGTAAAACATACTTTTAAATATTTTGTTACCATATGAGAAACCAATTGTAACCCGCCCCCATCAGCCGCAGAAAATCCCTTTGTCACCAATATAGCCACAGCATCAGGTTTGATTTTACCCAAAAGGGTCTTACACATTTCAGGTATGAGAGCATGAGGTACTATGAGAATAATTATGTCAGCATATCTAGCTGTTTCTACCAAATCAGTGACGGCCACCTGAAATATTTAGCTGCAATTGATTACTTTATAACTGTTTTATTATCAGGTCTTACCACATTTTCTGGCAGCTGAATTTTTGGTGCATACTTCTTATTGATATGCAAGGAACTAATTAAATCACTTAAAAGCTTTCCCTGATACAGTTCCTCATACACAAACATATTTACACGGTCTTCAACATCGCCTAATCTCGCAGCGTTTTCAGCGACTATTTTAGCAATAGCAGAGGCCCTTTAAAAATTTATAAAACAGTTTATAAGTATTGTATATCTTTTTCAAGTATATAAAAAGAATTACCAATTTCCAGAACCAATTACACAAATATTTATTTTGTCCATATTTTAAAATACAGATTTATTATGAATTTTTACAAAATTTCAAAACACAGGGTTCGTTAAACTGCCACTCTCATTTATGTATATTAAAAAACTTTTTCTATTTTTACTTCCTGCGAATTATTTCAATTATTTAAGCGGCTTAAGATTTTTTCTGGTGATAAATAAATCACCAGATTTTAGTCAAATGTTTTAAAATGAATTTAAACTTTTAAATTAACTTTTAACTTTTGTTTTATATGAGCCATAGCGAATTCGCCTTGATATGAGCTTAATTTATAGAATTTTACTCTTAAATGGCGGGGTGTTAATAAAACATTATATACAATCATATTACTTATTTATATTTACGTCTTAAATGTACATGAATATGTTAAATTTACATACGTGTATACCCTGCAAGCATTTACAAAATTAAAGTGAATCACGACGATTGAAAAAAGATTATACAGTACTTTTCGTTTATAGTCACTACCGCTTATAGTCACATTAGCGATATAGTCCATTTTATCTGTTTATTTTGCCGCTATAAGTCAATTTAATATACGGTATTAACGTTATAGCCCATTTAGCGATATAAGCACATTTTCCATATATGCCATCTATCAACAGTCATCAAAAGGAAAAGTAATGCAAATTAATGGCGTTACCAATATTTATTAAGTTCTTTTTAATTTTCGAAACCACAATCCATCCAAAGTAAGAATGAATTAAATCGTTTAATTTTTGTCATCAACTCTCTACTCCTAAATAAGAACATTTAAAAAATTTTTTTTTTTAAGAAACGCTTTTCTTAAAAAAGAACATTTTTAAAAAATTTTGCCCGCCCCCTAGATTTTATCCTAGCTACGCCCATGTATTCGTGTACTGTATGCCTGCAAAGTTTCATCCATTTGCCTGCAAAGTTTCATCCATTTGCATCGAGTAAAAGGCGGTCAAAAAATTATTCTTTGTCCTAACATATAGCAATTAACGTTTTGGAAGTCAGCCGTACTGATATTTACATTTTCGATAAACAGCTTTCAAAGCTCTTACAATTTGTTATTGTATTGTTGTCACCGCGATCTGATTGGCTGTGGTGCTCTCGTCGGAGTGAAAGCACAAAATAGTATTATGACGTTAAAAGAACTCAAAAAATACAATCCAGACAGTAGTTGTTTCTTTCAAAACCTTTTAATACAGTTAAACATTATTTTCCCCTACTCCTCGTATTTGAAAATTAGCTCGAACAGTCTGCGAAAATTTTGTGATAATTACTTGTGTGTCGAATGGTCTAATGTCACAAATGTATCTGTACTTTTTTTGTGACTTTTTAATAACTTACTTTGATCTCTCATGTGATGAATCAAATGAAATATTTTTTTTTATAATAAAAGTGACCTTAAGCTCAAATTAATAAAGAAGAATAATATTTTTTTACTTAATAAAAAAAAATTTAATTTAAAAATATGATATAATTTTGACTATTTATGATAATATGATACTGAATTTAACAGTGCTATTTGGCCTTAAATAGTACTTTTGTACTTACCACTTTAGAACATTTTGTGAATTGGCTTATTATATAGAAAAATTGTTTTTTTTTTTTTTTTTTTTTTGTCATACAATCATGTTTTATACTTTTTTTATTATTTTTTTACGAAGCCGTTTTTTAGACAGACTTGTTTTTGATATTTTCAGTTTAAAAAATATGCCAACATAAAGAATTGTTTTTGCAAGTTGGGTCTATAGTAACGTCTTTAGGCTAGATCAGGTTAGTTTAATGGGCGCCGACATAAGGAGTGCTTACTTGGGTCCTTATTGCGATCCTTTTGTGATACCCTGAATCAGAATCAGCCAGTGTCCACCAAATTATTTCCACTTCATCACTGCAGCCTTACACCATTTCCGAGTCTATAGTCCAAGGCTGCAGTGATGCCGTGGAATAATTTGGGGCTTTCAAAACTGCACTTTTCGGTTTTCATTTCTGAGTTTATTATTTATTCGCTAATTTATTAAGGAGTGAGATTGCAAAAATCTTAGCATACATAAATGTAAATAAAAAAAAAAAACTACTTACCTAACATTTTTGATTTGTTTTAATTAGTTTGAAATTATTATTAAAATTACAAAAAAAAAAATATTTTTATAGTTCTATTCACTAGTGATGAATTTTTTTAACCTTTTCCGGAAACCCTTTCATTAAGATTTTTAAAGTGCTTTCTGTCACTTTGTTGGAACTGGAAGTCCACCTCCGTTTAAAATCGATCACAGTTTTGGGTACCTGTTTTTCTCTTTTCACAATCTCTTCACTGGCCTTAGCTCCGGGCAGTTTGGAGGATTTGCCTCTCGTGGTACAAATACCACATTATTGTGATTGTACCACTCAAGAGCTTTCTTACCATAGTGACAAGATGCCAAATCAGGATAACATTATGATTTCTTATGAATGGAAGCTGCCTTTTTTGTAAACATTCCTTGATGTACATTTCGGTATTTATAGAGCCCGTTGTAACAAATGTTTGGCTCCTTTTGCCGCAACTGCATATTGCTTGCCATACCAAGAACTTTTTGGGAAATATTGTCTGTTTTTAGGTCCTTAACTTTTCTTTAACATTCTCTCGAGCATAAGCAACATAAATATGTTGACCTGGAATTTGCGAAAAATTTGCCAGAACATACATTTCGTCGTCCATTATGCAGCAGGAATATTTTTTTATTAAAACTTGCCTTCAATTTCCGAGCTCTGTTTTTGGCCTCTAAATTTTAGCACTGTTTTTGAAACCTGCATTGGCTTTAACTTTTCGTACCAAAAAGTCCGAGCACTGAGCTAACTGGGCTGCTTTCTTGCCGCATGTGTTGGGAGCTCTTTTGAAAATCCTTCCTAGTTTTTTTGCCTTAGAAACATCATGTGAACCTTTCTTTCTACAAGAACCAGGTTTTCTATCAACGGACAAGTTTTCTTGATACCGTTTGAAACAGTTTGACGGCAGACCATTGTAGGACCAAGTTGGGTTTTGTTGAAAATATTTAATAATTTTAGTACACACTTCTTTCTCGTCACTCATTTTCACTGTTGCCAACTTTTTTGGAACATTTTCCGCCAAATCGGACTTCAAAACCGCTAAGTATTTAATTTAGCGGGAATTTTTTCAAAACTACCGCTAAAACCTAAGGATTTTTAAAAGTTTTATATAAATCTAGATATAAGCTGCTTTTTCAAAGGTATATGACTCTAAAATTACATTACATACTAAGGTTTCCAACTTCCCTATTTATTTTATTCCAAAAAGTCAAATAAGTTAGAGTTATGTATTCAGCTGTGCCGAATCTTTGATACCCTTCACCAAGAGCTAGAATATTTCCGGAGTGGTCCTTATATTGGACATATGGTAAATTATAGGCCGATCTTCACGAAATTTGAACAAGTAATTTATAGTCTTATAAAACTCTGACTGACCAAATGTTATTATAATGGAACATAGATTGAGAGCTTTAGGGTTCTGCGCGTACTTAAGATTTTTCCGAGAGTAGCGTTTATATGAGGCCAATGATAAGTTATGGACCGATCTGATCGATGGTTGACAGTGTAAATTATAGTCTTAAGCTACGGTCACACTTATTAAATATTTCACCAAATAACCGTAACCACTACTTTTGTTAATAGCTAGTGAGATTTAACATGGTCTTAATATCACATAATATTCTAATTTTACTACTAGACATAGTAAAACATTGTTTTTTGTAAGATGTGGTATTATAATAAAAAAAAAATATTGGAATGAAAGGAAATGATTATTTACTTTGCTTGTTGGTTCCGTTTATTCCGTCAAATATTTGACAAGTGTGACCGTAGCTATATAGAACGAATTTGTGCAAATTCTAATATCAATATGTGCATTTCGCCATAGTTATGCTAGTTTTTGTAACAATATGATAAATATTTTAGTGTGGTTGTTCCACATTTTAATTCATAACTCTTTTCCTACTGAACCTATTATGCTAAACTTCAATCCCGAACTGCTTAGGTGAATTCTAAACAATTTAATGCCAATATTTATCTTTTCTTTTGAGTCGTTTAAAAGTGAGCGTGATTTCAACAGACGGACATGGCTAAATAAATAGACTTTATGGGGTCTTAGATGAATATTAAACAGTTTTACCCGAAATGGCAAACTTAGTACGTAAACGCAAAAAAAAATTTATAACATTTACGCTATTTTTGGTTATTATTTGCCGTTTTAAGCAATTAGACAAAATTAGTAAGACGAAAGTTAGTGACTAATATTGCTTGGACTCTTTCAAGACAATTAACCTTTCCTTGCCTTTTGTTTCAAGATTTTAAGCAAGCTAAAAGTTGTGAATTGTCACATACATCCCTAACAAAATACTAACTGAAAATCGTTAAAAAATGTCATATACAATCTTCAGTTTACTAAAACTACAAAAGTGAACATAAACAAGTAGTTTTTAGCCGGAAAAACATAAAGACAAAATAAACAAGTAAAAGTGCTATATTCGGCTATGCCGAATCTTATATACCCTTCACCATGGTTTGGAAAGAACAGAAGTTTATATATTTATTTCAATAAAATATATGTACATGTATATTTATATTATATATATCGTTAAGTTTTATTTAATTATTTGCACATGTTTGCGTGGTATTAAATACTTATATTAAAAGTTTAATTAATATATAGCAAGTTTAGTTTTGATCAAATTTCAGTATTTGGTCATAACCCGGCCATTTTGTAATTTTCAGAAAATATTTTTTACTAAAGATCCGATCTTTTGATATATAAGGGATAACCATAGGTCATATGACAGTCGAAAAATCAGGTTTTTATACAATTTTTGATATTTTTTGTACGGGAGGTACTACGCCCACTTCTCTAATCCCGCCCACATTTTGTAGGATGCTGTGTACTGATAACCTTAATGTGTGTACCTAAGCTTTGGTTCTTGCCGTTCTCCGGATATACAGAAAAAAGTATTAAAAATACAACAACAAGGGATTTTTGGAAAAAATTAGAGGTAGTCGTGGTTTTTTGCTAATATCTCAGCCATTTTTAGACCGGTCTGGCTGAATTTCAATAGCAAGAAATAGTGGACTATATGTGACATAAATGTGAAACAACCTAGCCGCTGTCATGTCTGGAGTATCCGGAAAACACATTTCAAACGTAAGACGGACAAATAGACAGACGGACAGACGGAGATCGTTAAATCAACTTCTCTCCTCATAAGGATCCAGAATATATATATACTTTATAGGGTCTAAGATCATTATTATAGAAATTACAAACGGAATGACAAACTTATATATACACTTTTCCACCTGTGGTGAAGGGTGTAAAAATCTGTAAATTTTAAATTTGAAAAAGGTTTTTGAAAATCGCTAGATTTCCCGCTTAAGGCTATAACGTATTTTTTCCCGCGATTTACATTTCAAAACGCTAGATTTAGCGGGAAAATCTCTAAATTGGCAACCGTGCTCATTTTACTCAATTTAACAACAAATGAAGAAAATTGACATTTAACATTAAAATTGACATACTTTTCAAAGGTTACTTGATCAAAAAAAAAAAAAAAAAAATTCAAAGAATACTTGGGTTAAAAGTTTTAAGAGAAAATGTGTTCAGGTTTTTTTTAATCTCACTCTTTATTTACTTATTAATGGTTTGCAACCTTTTTTTTATTTGTTAAATAGCTAGCAATGAGGTGAATTTGGCAACATGAAATTGTACGCAATTAATAATGACAATCGTGTGTTATCTATTTGACAATGTTGTGTTATCAGTTTAACTACAATGGTATTTTTACATCTGTGGTTTTAATTTGACAAAGTTTTGTTCAAAATTTGACAACAGATATTGTCGAAATATTGTCAACGCTTCGTTGTCAAGAAGTCAAGTCTATCGTATAGACTCTATACTCCAGCTAACCTATAGTCAAGCCGAGTAAATAGTCAAGTCTCACATATTTTAAAGAGAATGTTTAACACACTGTTTTCTACTGGGTGCCTTATTAAAATTTAAGAAAGTTCAAAAGACTCCTCTTTTTTCGAAGACTGGGTTCACTAGTTAGTTCAAAGTCAAGTAATAGATAGATGAGTCTGATGAGATGTAAAGATTGTGTAAATAAAAAAAAAATATGTTTCTTCTGCTTGTAAACAAGCCTCTGTTCATTTATTATTATGTTCCGTTTATCTTCAAATCTTTTTCATTCTGAGGGTTTGCTATTTATTTGCTCAAGTCTAGTGCTGACATGTGTTAAAAAACTTGTGTACGTAAACACATCTTAACACTTTAAAATTCATAGTAAGTTCATTGCATCTTATTTGTAGATACAAAAAAAGAAGAAACAAAAATCAAATTATATAAAAAACCAAATTTTGTTTCGTTTAAAAAGTTTTTCAACCATGTCTGGCTGTAGGCAGTTACGTTTTTACTTTTTTTTTAGCACATTTTGTTGAAATGTGTATTTTTTATTTTGTTGTTGTGCAATTGTGATACCTTTTCTTATTTATTTAAAATTCTATGTAAATTAGGATGTCCCAAGCAAAAGCAACTTTTTATTAAGAGGTTTAAGGCAATTATCTTAAAATAACTCAGCCATTGAACAGGCATCATGTTTTGATGGCTTACCCTTGAACTTGTTATTCACAGACATAAAACATATTTTTTTAAGATGTAAATGTTTCAAATTTTTTTGTTGTTTAAAGCTGGGATCACACGATTGCCGAAATGCACCAATTTTTACACTTTTTAATACCCCAATGTTGCCAGTGAAATTTCGAGAAAGATACATTTTAGTTTCCAAAAAGATACACTTTTTCCCAAAAATATACGTTTTGAAAAAAATTTGAAAATCCATTTTTAACATTTAACTAGAGTTTCTACGCGGGAAAGAATTCCCGGGAATCCCGGGATATTTTTTTAAGATCAATCCCGGGAAATTTTTTCCGGGGATTTTCGGGAGTTTCAAATTAAATTTTTTGAAATTTTAAAATCAAAAACGAGCAATAACAATATATTCTTTACTTAAATTACTAAAACTACATACAAATCAAACTATTTTTCCTACGCCAATAAATCAACGGTCTTTTTAATTGCTGATGAAATGTCTTAAAAGCTTCTTGAAGTAAAAAAAGAAAAATGTTCACGATACGCCATCACCAACACCAGATGATGAACCATCTACTATATTTAAAGAACACCTTGAAAACGCTATATCAATTCTAAAAAAATAAATGTAAAAAAAAACACAAGCCTGAAAATATCTTAAAAAAGAATTTGATGTCTATGAAGTCAGGGGTAACAGGCCAACAAATTTATAATCTTTGTATGATGAGCTTCTTACTATAAAACCAACGTCTGGTCTGTAGAAAGCGAGAGCACGTTTTCGGTAGAAAGCAATATACATATCAGCAATGATAAGAAATAGAATAGAATTTTTTAAAAGAAAATTAATTTTACCAAGTTGCTATTAATAACAACTACTAAATATTAATAAGTTTTAATAATTCGTGATCTCCAAAAAAAAAGAAAAAAAATATAGGCATTTACATATGAATGTAACAATTTAGTTGGTTTTGTTTTGGTGGTCAGTGGAATTAATAGCGCTAATTTCTTTAGACTGTTGTATATGTGTATATTCTTTTAAACAGGTATAAACTTTTGTCTTGAACTCATTCAATGAAATCATTGTTTTATTCAAAGAATCCCGGGATTCCCGGAAATAAGATTTTTTTGTTCCGTTTCCCGGGAACAGACAAAAGTCCGGGAAATTAGAAACCCTACCTTTAATATTTATTTACATAACATTTTTATTTCATATTTAAATGAATATTGTTAAGAAAATGATTTCGTATAAATTCATTGTTATATTTATTTAAGTTATAAATATTAGGTACATATGGGCATTTCCCCAGAATGGTCTACCAGGATGAAAAAATAAAATGTTGATAATCATCGTCTTTTATTGTTTATTATTATAAAAAAAGTCTATGTTGTTATAAAAGAATGGCTTCCTAGCATGTCGCAGCTGTTTTACTCGAAGAAATTGCACTGGAAACTGGAAAATTTTATATTTTCTTATATTTTCTACTTCTAAACACATTTTTATATGCTTATTTTACATGCGAAAATATGTTATGTTTACACTCTTTCTTCATAATCTTTTCATTACAATCAATTGTAAATTGAGTATTTAGTTGTTTGTTAAGGAAATTTGAAGACATTAATGGTGATAACAATAAAAAAACATATGGAAAAATCGTACGTTCGCGACCCGTACGTTCGCGACCGGTACATAAGCCAATTAAACAAAAACCAAAAGAGATATTTTTTTTGGTAAATACTGCATGGAGACCTACATTAATACACTTTTAAGATAAATTAATCACTTTTGAATATTCCGTTCCATTACGCAGATTTTTACATTTAACTGCTGTCAGCCAAAGTTGACTTCTATTTTGCGTACGTTCGCGACCACATGTTTATAACTCTTATTATGAAAACTTAAACTCGATGAAATCCATCCTTTGCACTAAACATACATCTACCCAAATGCTATCGAATCGCAAGAAAAAATGCTAGGAAAAGTTTTGTTTTCTATATTATTTGTACATCAAAAGCGTACGAACGTACGTTCGCGACCCCAGGAAATGCCCATATGTAATTTTAAAAAATACAGTAAGCAAACTTTAAAATTAATTATATGTAACTATCTTTGAATGTTATCAAAACAAATTCATTTTTGTAAAAATTAATATACTAGTTAAGGCGTTTAAACTTAGGCGATTATATCAACGTTCATATATTGTCAAAGTGTGTATGCAAACTAATTTTTAATGTAAACTAACCTTTTTTTACTAGCAATATTTTTGACAATCCGACCACAGAAGCAGTGTTGTTGTTGAGTTGACCTCACCTTCTAGTCAATGCGCCTTTGCTGCTATTGTATTAGTATTGAGTCGGCTACGATGATCAGTCTTAATAAGTTTTAGTTGGCTAAAATATTTGAATATTTTTTTTCTGTACATTTTGCGTACAGATTCAAAAGATACGAAAAATGTCAGGATTATACATGATACCTGAAGTAGTCAAAAGATACGAAAAATGTATCTTTCGTATCCTAACGGCAACACTGCTGCATAACCTAATGGCTCATGTACCAATCGAGGACAATATTGTGCTTACTTTTACCAATCAAATGCAACCCTGCTGCGGCAATCGTGTGACTGTTTGCTATGCAACCGCGCGTCAATAAAAATTACAAAAATGCACCAATATTTATTGTGTTCTTGTGCGGCAATCAAACAACACAATACGCGCCAATATTTGCCTTTTTTAATAAATATACTTTTTATTGTTTCTTTTAGTAGGTAATGAAAATAAATATGTATTTATTTATTATGCATTAAATTTTTTTTTAATTATTGCTATCAACAAAATATGTATGTATGTTCACAAGCATATTTAGCTGTTCAGTGTGAATATTTTTATTAAAGATATTTCTGTGCAAATCTTTTTTTTGAAATTTAAATAAAACTATTCAAACAAAATTTGTTTAAGTATATGATACAAATAAATTTTTTTTAATGAACAAACCAACAAGAACTATTAAACAAATAAAAAAGCCACCGCAACAGCTGTTTCCGCAGTTAACACAAGTAAGAACAACCGTGTGACTGTGCTGCGGCAATTGTTGTAACCATTTCGCTTTGTACCAACTAGCGGCAATTAAATTTGCTTAAAACAGGGCAATCGCGTGATTTCAAAATATTTGATTGGTGCAATTTCATAATTGTGCATCAATAAAGCATAATAAAAATTGTGCCATATTGGTGCATTTGCGGCAATCGTGAGATCCCAGCTTAAGACCTTTCGAATCTTGCTTAAACTTCGTTTTACAGTGCTGGAAATCGGGATTAAAAAATTTTTAGCAATTCAAAGAAAATTAATTAAAGTTGTTACTTAAAAAAAAAACCAAGCCTTAAAGAACAAGTTTTTATTTAAAAAAAGTGTTATTAAAAAATTAATATTAACTTTATAAAGTAAATATAATGAAGATACGTTACTTGGTAATGCTTACTTGGTAATGTGCCTGTTCAAAAGGGTGGTTGTTAATCGCAAGAGCTTATTAATTCGCTTTAGCTATAAGCAAGTATTTCCTCTTTATTTCCTCTAAATTCTTCACGATATTTTCCAAATTAATTTAGTCCTCTGTTCTGTATTAATTTTCAAATTTTGTTATTGTTTTAAATTTAATTTTCTATGCGAACGTTAACGTTCGAAATCGACGAACAGGCTATAAATAAATAAAAACACAATTGCAGACATAGCTTAACATAAACTTTCTTCTCACAATTAATAACCCAGTGGGAAAACTCAAAAGACCTTTTTACACCAGGGCTTATTAAAGGCCTGCTTAAAATTTTATTTTGATTCAATTACCATTCTTACTTCTCAACTACTAAAGAATGCCTCATAGAAGGTTTCGGCTCTTTAGTATAAAAGATAAGATACACATTCCACATTTCGTTCTATGAGACGGAAGAAGAGAAGAAGTGAAATTTTTATTTTTTTATATTTTTTATTTTTTTTTTGTTACAGTTACCATACTAATAATGCTGCGAAAGAATCGAGAGCGAAAATATATGAATATGGCATGGAACTAGAAGGCCTTGTTCATTAAAAGAAGGAGTGCAGAGGCCTTCGTACTCCTTATTTTTTCCGCTGGGTTCCTTTAAACAAATACAAAGTAAAGAAAAAATGCTTTGTAAGTTAAATAAAACACTGTGACTGAGACAGATCGTAATTTTGTTTTTGTTTTTTAAACAAAGATAATTTTTCATCTAGATATAGAACATATGAATTTATGAGCTTATAAAATAGGAAGATATTTTACTTAAATATTTAAATTTAGCAAATTTTAATTATTCCAAATTTAAACAAGTTTGAAATTATATTCCATGAAACTGGTTAACGGAGTAAGCCGAAATATTGGAAAAAATAAATGGTTTTTGTGAAGAGTTGTTCTATTTTATGATAGCATTTAGCCGTTATCGTCAAATAATCACACATAAAAACACAGGTCGACGAAAGTGAAATACCCTACAAGTATGAATTTTTTTTAAAGTATAAAACATCAAAATTAAAGATTTGCGCTTTAATCACAACCACTTTTAAGAAATAATCGAATTGATTTAATGTCATATAAATATTGTTGTTTTTACTATACAAAAATATATTTCTTTTTAACAAAAGCTGAACAAAAAAATCAGTACTGAAATTCTGTAACTTTTTAACGACAAACAATTAACGTAACGTAGTCAAAATTCGTTAGCTAATGATAAATGTCGTTAAAGCTATTCTGTAATGAAATTTTAAAAATTTTTAACGGCAAGCAATGTCGGTAGCTAACGACACAAAAAAAGTTCTTGTTAAATAATAATGATAATAAATGTACTGTTAACAAATTAAAAATATCGAGTAAAGAAGCCAATTTTTAACACAAAAAAAGTAAGAAACTACAGGTATAGTCGATCAAGCCCGACCCTACATAACAGTATTTTGGTGATCATGTTTCCGCCAAAAACAGCATGTTTTGAGGTTATATATTATCTAAATATCTACTACTATAACTATGATTAATACTATGAGATAACATACACTCAAAAGAAAAATCAATCTAGCCGTACTCAAATCAATCCGAAGCGGTATTAATAGTACGGTGAGTACGGATTGTCTTGAATCAGGTACAGAAAGATTGATTCAAGTACGGATTTTCAATCGCAAAATACTTAAATTATCTATATTCAATCCCGTTTCGTACTTGAAATAATCCGAAAATGAGATTGAGCTAAGTAAAACTAAGATTGAATCAATCTCAAAATACGATTGATTCAAGTATTATAAAGTTGATTTTATCAAGAAATTAGAAATTATAAAGAAAAAGTTATAATGTTTGATTTACTCAAATTCAAATTTTTTTTTAACCCTTAGTGGTGCACATGAGTCTCGCCAGACCTTTTTTCAATGTGTTTAGAAAATTAAAACATGCGTAGGCTGGAGGGTTAAACACAACAAAAAGCTTAGTCTTTTTTTTTTTACTTGATTTAAGAATTTTATACTTATTTCAAGAAATTCCGGGATCCCATTTAGGATTGTTTTGAGTACGTTTTAGTGTTATTCGTACTTGAATTTTTGAGTACGACTCGTACTTAAAGTTATCATAGAAAACTTGATTTATCCCGAGTATTTTTCTTTCTGCGTAGAAGCTTTTATTAAGGTAACTTATTATAAGTGTATTCGTATGGGAGCTGTGGTCAAATATAGACGGATTCTAATAAAATTTGCTCTGCTGATCTATGTAGGTTGCAATAAAAATTTTTTGGACCTTATTTAACCCAAATGTCTATAAAACAAGATTGTTACTGTGCTCAAAACCATTTTCAGGAAAGAAGTTAGCATATGGGCTATGAAAAATAAATAACCGCTTCTCCGCTTTTAAAAAGGCTTCGACCTAATAAACGCATACGTGCCAAATTTGATAAGAATTATTTCCAAAATTGCGACCTGTAATTCGCGCACAAGGTTATCTTGGACAGACAGATAGAAGGACAGACCTCGTTAGATGCATTCTGAAAGTGATTCTGAGTCAATCGGTATACTAAAAGGTGGGTCCAGAACCTATATATTTAATTGTGTTACACACATTTGCACAAACACATAACATCCCTGCAAGCAAATGGAAGCATTAAAACCAGTGAAATGCGCATAGGAATAGCTTATCCCATCAACAATAATTTCAAGTGTTTTTATCAAGAATAAAAACTGGGAATTAAGCACGAATAACAAAATCTTTTGAATTAAAATTTTGTATTCCCAAAAATTACTTTTGATAATTTTGAAAAATATTTGAAAAATTTTAATGCAAAAAAGTCGGAGTCGGAGTCGCTAGTTTTTGTGGGTACTTCGACTCCGACTCCGGTACAAAAACCTCAACTCCGACTCCTCAACTCCGACTCCACAGCCCTGGTTTATTTAAAGCAGAGAAAAACAAATTCGTTAAAGTAACCGAGATTTCTCGTTATTTACCGATTCGGTAGTTAAATTCAAAATGTTACAGAATCGAGGTACAGGGATGAAAAATTTAAATTTTGCCCCCACCGCTAATGGCAAATCTGTGTATACTAAGATTGTCAATCCGTGTGAAACTTTTTTATTATTCAACTCAGTGTCCATAAAGTATTAATATTTTGGTTCCTTGAGTAATTTTAAGGCGTTTCAGCTATGACCGTCTGTCTATCCATCTGTTAACTCACTTTGGAAAAACTCAAAAGAAATGGACAATGTTTTTTTGTAAAATTCCTTCTCGGTTTGGGATTAAAATACAGCAATATCAGATCAGTAGAACAGGATTAAGTAGGGATTGCTGTTCGGTTTTAACCGAAATCGAAACCGCGGTTTTAAATGCCCCAAAACCGAAACCGAAAACCGACAAAAAAGCCTCGGTTTTAGCTGTTACTTTAACAATATATTTATATTTTAGAACTTTGTGTACAAAAACTTTATACATAACAGCCTCCAACAATGGCAAGGTACTTTAAAATTCTTAAAACTAAAAATAAGTACTAAGAAGAACAAATGTTACCTATTCAACTCTTAAGTAGACTAATTTGTGTGGCACAAACTACCACCTGGGCCTTGCTGGGACCACTAGTATTTTGTATGGCGTTTTTGTGGCTATAGAAAAAACTCACACTAACGAACCCCTGGTCAAGGCTGGGACTACTTTTATATGTATGGAGTTTTATGGCTTTAGCAGGAACATTTTGTTGGAAAATAGAATAATTGTTCGAAAAAACAATAAAGTACATGCAGTACATAAATTAAGGCAGGGCCTTGCCAGGCCCAGGTGGATACAATATGCACACAATTTTCATTTTGCCAATTGCGACGCCCACGGTGTTTACACTTTTTCTCATTTTTTTGTAAAAAACACTTTGATAGCGAAATACATAAAGTTTCGTTCTAATATACTTAATAATTATATAAAAAAAAAAACTGGAAAAAAGTAAAAAATGCCTGGCCAGGTCCAGCTATACACATAAGGGCTAATAAAACTACCTGAATTGAATCAAATAAAAAAATTGTATTACATACAAAAAAATATATTTGTGTATGTATGAAATTTAACTTTGATACTTTCAAAACCGAAAACCGAACCGAAACCGACCGGTTTGAATGATTTTAAAACCGAAACCGCGGTTTCACATTTTGACGGTTTTTAGCAAACTCTAGGATTAAGGAATCCAAATATGGAACCATCACCCAAAAAAAATTAAACCAATTATTTTTTTTTTTTGTTGAAAGAAAATTAAAAATATAATTTTGATTTAATGAACATTTTAGTTGTTTTGAAAAGGTTTTGAATTAAACTAATAATTAAATAACAAAAAATTATTTCGTTTAAAATAAAATAATTTAAACTTCTGAAATTGTTGTTGGAAATTTTGAAAATCAATCAACACATTGTTTGAAACGGCAAAGTTTTTTGATCATTTTTTTTTAATTTAAATTAAAAATATCATTTATTGAAAAAAAAAATATATTCAAAATATGTATTTAATTTTTACAATTTTTAGTAATCAATATAATCATTTTTGTAATAACTGCAAAATCAATAAATAGGTTGCTTGATTCTTTGAATTTGGTATAAATTTGGTGATAAGACACAATTTTTAATTTTTTCTGTGTTTATATAATAAGTTTATATTTGTTATATATTTGCTATTCTTTTTTATTCAGAGAGACAAATTAGTATCAAAAGCTTTCTCAAATAAACTAAAAATGTATTTAAATAAACCTCTGTCAACACGTTAGTTAATTTGCATAATGTTTATTGAATTGATGAAAATTGCTGTAGATTTGACTAAAAATTTTGTTGATCTACCTATATTTTTCCTTATGTATCATCTAAATTTTAAAAAAACGGCATGTACACCAACATGAAATACAATATGTATCAGTTCATGTTCGAGAATATATTATAGATACAACAACAACAAACACACGTGCACGTTTGTTTATTCTAAAATACAAATTTATATGTTTTGAATGTCACAGATGTTGTATGAATTATTAATGATAATCTTCAGAGAAAATCTCAATCTCTCACACACAGGCTTATTCATAAATACACATGTACAGCTTCGGAGAAAATATTAGGGACGATACCTTCTTTTCAAATAACATTTCGTATAACATTTTGCGTTAAAATTCTGTGGATGAAACTTAATGTAAATTTCTTTCAAATTAAACCTCTGGGAAATTAAAAAAAAAAAATAAAATTAGGATGTTCTAATCGACAAACAACCATGTAAAGTGGCAAAACCTTCAAGAAGCTTGGTACTCAATACCTGTGCAAATCTGGTGAATTCAATTAATATTTCGATTTGATAGGAAAAAGTAACAAAACTAAAATCTCCCATAAATTTTTTCCAGACATATTTTTTAATTACATACATTTTTCGAATACAGCTGGATTGTAACTTTATGAAAAACTAACAAACCTGCTTTGAAAATCACTTTAACCTTAATCACGTGATTTTAAATTACATGTGCCTTTAATTGTTGTTCCGAGAAACACAAAAACGGTATGACTTTCAGAATAGCACAAAATCACACGTGTGGTTTTAAAACCAGGTTTTAAGAACAGACTAAGAAACTATTTAAAATGCTATGTGTCCTTATTATTTTTTCCGATACAGTATATATAAAAGGCTGTACACATATTGATTAACTCGTATTAAAAATGTCAGTTTGTGTTTTAAAGTTGTATAAATTTAGGAAATTTAAGTGATTAGTAGTAAAAGGCTTAAGAGCTTTTAAATAAACTTGATAGAGATTTACGATAAAACTCTAAAAATTAGGTTACAAACATTTTAGTTAACATGTCTTTAAATAAGAAAAGTTATTTTAACTGTACGATTTATTTCAGCTTAATTAGTTCAAGTCAATATGCATAATAATCAAATCAATGTTTTTATATAAAATCCTACAATACGAAATGATAGAATGCTTTTACAGTACTTTTTAAGTACACATGAAATTTGAAGACCTAAAGTCACAAAAATTAAGTTTGTATATTTTTTCTACTCCGCGAGATACAAGGCTCCTTAGTCGTTAATATACGCTATATTTCAATATTTAATCAACATATACAAACATTCGTACAAAATTTATTCGTGCTAAATTGATTTTCGACCTTTTTTTGCATTTAAGGTGAAGATTAGTGGGGCTCGTGATCACAGTATCAATATTTGCTGCGGTTTAAGGCGTATTAAGCTTAGTTTTATTTTTGTTATGGACATTTTTATCTATATATATAAAATTTTAACGTTGCTGAATGAATCATCATCGCACAGCCTAAACGCCTGAAGCTAAAAATTAAAAATGAAATTTGGACCGGAGGTGGGTCTCTCCCCAAATCGATCCAAAAAGACGGGAAATTCGGAAGTTTGCAAGTAAAAGAGGGTAAAAACTGGTAAACTCGATAACCTTATATCTCCAAAACTAAAAGAGATACAAAAAAAATGTAATACTTATCGTTGTTCTTTAGAAAAATAAGCGGACAGGTGTCTGGTACTTTTTTGGAATTCGGCTCTTTAGGGTAAAACTTGAATTTTGATACTTTTTTTGTCACCCCATCTATCTTTATATAAAGTTATAAAGTTTATACAACATTTCAAACTTATCAAAGAAATACGAATATGAATTTGGTACTTTTTCGAAACTCGAATGTTAAAGGGGTGAAAATCGTAACTATTTTTGGTACTTTTTTTATAAAACATTTTTCTCCACTCAGTGACATATTCGTACTAAATTATAGGCCCCCACTACAATACTACAATTTTTTATACTTTAATGGGGGGGTGGGGGAAATAGTAGCAAAATGGGAAATACGGGAAATTTAATATCTTTCTTCAGCTTTTTCATTCTACAACTGGTATATTTTAGTTATCGGTAATATTGGACCTTAAAACATTAAATTCAACATGCAATATCATAAGTGGATACGAATCTATGAGGAAACTTTTTGGTACTTTTTTGTTCTTTAACTGGTACTTTTTTAATTTCTGTAAGTATTGCACCTAAAAACATAAAATTCAAGATGCAAAAAGGATAACACGGGAAATTAACTTTCTTTCAATTGCTTTTGTGTTGTTCGAGTAGTACTTTTTGAATTTTCTATAATATTGAACTCAGAAACACAAAATTATAGGTGAATATCAATATATGAGATGAAAAATGTTGGAACTTTTTTGTTAAAACCTAGGAACATAAACTTTGGCATATAAATATGTTCATGGAAGAAAAGACCCGATAACAAAGCAGCGAGTTAAATGCTAGAATTTAAACAAGTTAAAACCTAGAAAAATAAACTTTGGCATTCAGGTATGTCCACGAAGAAAGAGGAGACGCTAACGAAGTAGCGGTTTAAATGCTAGTGCAATATGAAGTACTAATTTAATCATAATATTGTGATGCTAACAATTATATGGTTGCAGTTATTATGAAATTTATGAAAATAATAATTAGTATTGTGGTTTTTTTGTTGAACTATTTATGGTAATCCAAATTTTCTTTAATATTTTCAATTAGGCTTAAGTTCATTAAATTTAATTTTCATTAAATTATTATTATGAAGAAAGGTATTTTACAACATGAAAATTAATTAAAATTTATGAAAATATTCATAAAGTGCATTGCAAGTTACCAAATGCGTTTTAAATCATGAGCTATTTTTTATATATCATTATAAATTCAAATTGTTTGCTGGATAAGAATTGCTGAAAAAAAACATAAAATAATCTGCCACATGAAAGAGCATAAGAAAATGTGTGAAATCAAGACTTGTCATAATTTTTGTTGTTATGAAATTGATTATCAAGTCAAGAATGATAGAATTAAAGAATTCGCCATGCGCATGGTTTCCCCTTAAAAGACGTAGTTTGAACGCGGCAAGGGTTGCCAAGTATTAAAGTCCCTAACGAAATTTTTTATAAGAAATGTATGCACTTTTAAGAGCTGGCGACGCCGCAGTTAAGCAACAACTATCTTAAGTATGCCAGCTTGAAATTATAAGCCAAAAGTATCGCAGTTTGCGTAACTTTATTTGTGCGACACACGCAGAAGATTTTGACTTTGTTTTAAGGATGGCGTAATCTCTATTTCTATTATTCACAGTTGTGCTATGAATTGGCCGAAATAGGGCCCTTTTCGTACGAATGTTTGTATATGTTGATTTAATATTGAAATATAGCGTATATTAACGACTAAGGAGCCTTGTATCTCGCGGAGTAGAAAAGATATACAAACTTAATTTTTGTGACTTTAGGTCTTCAAATTTCATGTGTACTTAAAAAGTACTGTAAAAGCATTCTATCATTTCGTATTGTAGGATTTTATATAAAAACATTGATTTGATTATTATGCATATTGACTTGAACTAATTAAGCTGAAATAAATCGTACAGTTAAAATAACTTTTCTTATTTAAAGACATGTTAACTAAAATGTTTGTAACCTAATTTTTAGAGTTTTATCGTAAATCTCTATCAAGTTTATTTAAAAGCTCTTAAGCCTTTTACTACTAATCACTTAAATTTCCTAAATTTATACAACTTTAAAACACAAACTGACATTTTTAATACGAGTTAATCAATATGTGTACAGCCTTTTATATATACTGTATCGGAAAAAATAATAAGGACACATAGCATTTTAAATAGTTTCTTAGTCTGTTCTTAAAACCTGGTTTTAAAACCACACGTGTGATTTTGTGCTATTCTGAAAGTCATACCGTTTTTGTGTTTCTCGGAACAACAATTAAAGGCACATGTAATTCACGTGATTTAGGTTAAAGTGATTTTCAAAACAGGTTTGTTAGCTTTTCATAAAGTTACAATCCAGCTGTATTCGAAAAATGTATGTAATTAAAAAATATGTCTGGAAAAAATTTATGGGAGATTTTAGTTTTGTTACTTTTTCCTATCAAATCGAAATATTAATTGAATTCACCAGATTTGCACAGGTATTGAGTACCAAGCTTCTTGAAGGTTTTGCCACTTTACATGGTTGTTTGTCGATTAGAACATCCTAATTTTATTTTTTTTTTTTAATTTCCCAGAGGTTTAATTTGAAAGAAATTTACATTAAGTTTCATCCACAGAATTTTAACGCAAAATGTTATACGAAATGTTATTTGAAAAGAAGGTATCGTCCCTAATATTTTCTCCGAAGCTGTACATGTGTATTTATGAATAAGCCTGTGTGTGAGAGATTGAGATTTTCTCTGAAGATTATCATTAATAATTCATACAACATCTGTGACATTCAAAACATATAAATTTGTATTTTAGAATAAACAAACGTGCACGTGTGTTTGTTGTTGTTGTATCTATAATATATTCTCGAACATGAACTGATACATATTGTATTTCATGTTGGTGTACATGCCGTTTTTTTAATATTTAGATGATACATAAGGAAAAATATAGGTAGATCAACAAAATTTTAAGTCAAATCTACAGCAATTTTCATCAATTCAATAAACATTATGCAAATTAACTAACGTGTTGACAGAGGTTTATTTAAATACATTTTTAGTTTATTTGAGAAAGCTTTTGATACTAATTTGTCTCTCTGAATAAAAAAGAATAGCAAATATATAACAAATATAAACTTATTATATAAACACAGAAAAAATTAAAAATTGTGTCTAATCACCAAATTTATACCAAATTCATAGAATCAAGCAACCTATTTATTGATTTTGCACCTATTACAAATATGATTATATTGATTACTAAAAATTGTAAAAATTAAAAATATTTTTTTTTTCAATAATTGATATTTTTAATTTTAATTAAAAAAAACTGATCAAAAAACTTTGCCGTTTCAAACAATAAAATTTGGTATCATCGGAAAGAGTTTTTAAAGCAGCATCCGATGGTATATAAAACTTGACCACTTCCGACCTTCTTATTGAGATGTTTAACTAAATACATATTTTCGTTTCTGGTTTTCACACAAATTCAACGTATGTGGAATTTAATAATGATCTGCTTTTCAAATTGAATCTGTTTTTAAATAATGTCAATTTACTTTTTTTTGTAATTATACAAATAAAACGCGAAAAACACGATATTTTTAATCTTTTTTCATTATAGGCAATATGGGTATAAAAATTTTTCATTTTTAAATTTTAAAAACTTTTATACCCATATTGCCTATATGTATATGAAAAGAGATAAAATATATCGCGTTTTTCGCGTTTATGTGAATATTTACAAAAAAAAAAAAGGATATTTACATTATTTTAAAACATATTTAATTTGAAAAGCAGATCATTATTAAATTCCGCATATGTAGAATTTGTATGAAAACCCGAAACGAAAATATGTATTTAGTTAAATATCTCAATTAATAGGTCACAAATGCACAGAAAAAATGTTCACCAAAATTTTTTCAATTAATTCAATAATGCTGTTTTAAACAATTTTTTTAATTGTTCCAATTAATTTGCCTTAATTGAAAACAGAAATTATAATGTGTGTGTGTTTATTTGCAAATATGAAAACATACACACAAAGTTCAAAATATTTTAAATTCTCAAACAATTTTTTAATTGTTTCAATTAACTGTGTTGATTGAAAAAAATATTTTGATTTGTGCTTACGTTTTATATAGCCTCTTTTACTGGTGGTCAAATTTCAATTAAACCTATTGATTGAAACAGAACAGCAAGAAAAGCTCAAACTTACAAATGCGTTAATTGATATGATCAATTTGTTTGCAGGCAGAAAATCAGTAAAGAATTTAATTAATAGTACCAATTTCTAACAAATACGTTAATTGAAGTTGGTTTTTAATTTTTTCTGTGTGGTCATGTTTTATATACCAGCGGATGCTGCTTTAAAAACTCATTTCATTGAATTATTTATTTTTATTTATGTCGTCTTGGTGAAAAGTACAAAAAAATTCGAAAAACTGAAATAATATTAGAGTCTGTCTAATATGATGAATTTCATGTAAAAATCGAGATGCATTGAACCCGACCCCCTCAGATATCGATGAAATTTTGTTCATAGCTAAATTTGATCAATACAAACAAACTCTCATTTTTAGAAATGACTGGTTTGCGATTTTTTGGGCGTGACACAGTGGAAACGTTTTCGAAAAAACGCGAAAATAGTCGAAAAGAGCTCCATTTAAACTACAATAACTCAGAATCGGCTAAACCGATTTCCATGATCTTGGTATCATTAAAAAGATATTTTAACAGGCTTTATGACACGTTTAAAAAAAAAAAAAAGAAATACACTGTAAAAAAATTTATAACAAAAAAAAATTTTAACTGACGAAAAAACCAAAAAGATCAAGGGTTTTTTTACAGTGTATTAATTTTTTAGAAAGGTTTATCCTTCATCTATACCATATCAAAAAATAAAAATGGGTTCTTTTTTAGTTTTTTTTATATAATATTTTAAGTAGTGTCACTTCTAGTAATTGCCCTTATATTTTATAAAAAAAAAAAATTTAGGTAACGAAAAACCAAAAAAGATCAAGGATTTTTTACAGTGTATTACTTTTTTAGAAAGGTATTGCCTTCACCTATAACATATCCAAAAAGTAAAATGGGTTCTTTTTTATTTTTTTTTTAAATAATTTTTTAAGTAGTGTTACTTCTAGTAATTGCCCTTATATTTTATAAAAAAAAAAATTTAGGTAACGAAAAACCAAAAAAGATCAAGTATTTTTTACAGTGTATTACTTTTTTAGACAGGTATTTCCTTCACCTATAACATATCCAAAAAGTAAAATGGGTTCTTTTTTATTTTTTTTTTAAATAATTTTTTAAGTAGTGTCACTTCTAGTAATTGCCCTTATATTTTATAAAAAAAAAAAAAATTTAGGTAACGAAAAACCAAAAAAGATCAAGGATTTTTTACAGTGTATTACTTTTTTAGAAAGGTCTTTCCTTCACCTATAACATATCCAAAAAGTAAAATGGGTTCTTTTTTATTTTTTTTTTAAATAATTTTTTAAGTAGTGTCACTTCAAGTAATTCCGCAAAATGCTGAATAAAAAAATCAATGTATTCTTCATAATAATTTTCTATTTTGTCATAAACATTTATTACTTTACCCATAATAAAGAGAAATATATATAGAACAAAAAATTCATAATTCATAATTATAAACAGTTTCGAGAAGCCAAGATATCCCATTAAATATAAATGATCATATTATTCCTCATCTACCAAACCAAATGTCGCCTCTTAAAAGGAAATATATGAAACAAGATGCATACAGAAATAGAAAATCACTGCAAATTTTCGAAAATATAGCAGATTCACTTGGAGCTGATCCATTATCTGATTTTTCAGCGCAACTTGAAAACGTCAAAGCCATTTACGAAGAAATTTTGGAAAACATCAAATATCAAATAGAGAACAGCTCAAATCTTTTGGAAAAGCAAAAACTTTTATCTCTCTTACCAATCAATATGAGTCACGCAGAAATTAAAGATCGTTTTGGGGATTATATATCTCACGATTGTATCAAAAAAAGTAAAGATATCCAAAGGAATAAAACGAAGTTTGCAGATATCAATCTTTTTAAAATGAGCAGACGTAGTTTACCAACCGAAACTCTAAGCACAGTCAAGTTATTTTATGAAGATGATGAAATTAGCCGAATGATGCCTGGATCGCAAGATTCAATTACTGTTAAACAAGGAAACTTACGTGAAAAAGTACAAAAAAGACTTTCGGTACGTATTACTAGAAGTGACACTACTTAAAAAATTATTTAAAAAAAAAAATAAAAAAGAACCCATTTTACTTTTTGGATATGTTATAGGTGAAGGAAATACCTTTCTAAAAAAGTAATACACTGTAAAAAATCCTTGATCTTTTTTGGTTTTTCGTTACCAAAATTTTTTTTTTTTATAAAATATAAGGGCAATTACTAGAAGTGACACTACTTAAAAAATTATTTAAAAAAAAAATAAAAAAGAACCCATTTTACTTTTTGGATATGTTATAGGTGAAGGAAATACCTGTATAAAAAAGTAATACACTAAAAAATCCTTGATCTTTTTTGGTTTTTCGTTACCTAAATTTTTTTTTTTTATAAAATATAAGGGCAATTACTAGAAGTGACACTACTTAAAAAATTATTTAAAAAAAAAATAAAAAAGAACCCATTTTACTTTTTGGATATGTTATAGGTGAAGGAAATACCTGTATAAAAAAGGAATACACTGTAAAAAATCCTTGATCTTTTTTGGTTTTTCGTTACCTAAATTTTTTTTTTATAAAATATAAGGGCAATTACTAGAAGTGACACTACTTAAAAAATTATTTAAAAAAAAAATAAAAAAGAACCCATTTTACTTTTTGGATATGTTATAGGTGAAGGAAATACCTGTATAAAAAAGTAATACACTGTAAAAAATCCTTGATCTTTTTTGGTTTTTCGTTACCTAAATTTTTTTTTTTTATAAAATATAAGGGCAATTACTAGAAGTGACACTACTTAAAAAATTATTTAAAAAAAAAATAAAAAAGAACCCATTTTACTTTTTGGATATGTTATAGGTGAAGGAAATACCTGTATAAAAAAGTAATACACTGTAAAAAATCCTTGATCTTTTTTGGTTTTTCGTTACCTAAATTTTTTTTTTTTATAAAATATAAGGGCAATTACTAGAAGTGACACTACTTAAAAAATTATTTAAAAAAAAAATAAAAAAGAACCCATTTTACTTTTTGGATATGTTATAGGTGAAGGAAATACCTGTATAAAAAAGGAATACACTGTAAAAAATCCTTGATCTTTTTTGGTTTTTCGTTACCTAAATTTTTTTTTTATAAAATATAAGGGCAATTACTAGAAGTGACACTACTTAAAAAATTATTTAAAAAAAAAATAAAAAAGAACCCATTTTACTTTTTGGATATGTTATAGGTGAAGGAAATACCTGTATAAAAAAGTAATACACTGTAAAAAATCCTTGATCTTTTTTGATTTTTCGTTACCTAAATTTTTTTTTTTATAAAATATAAGGGCAATTACTAGAAGTGACACTACTTAAAAAATTATTTAAAAAAAAATAAAAAAGAACCCATTTTACTTTTTGGATATGTTATAGGTGAAGGAAATACCTTTCTAAAAAAGTAATACACTGTAAAAAATCCTTGATCTTTTTTGGTTTTTCGTTACCTAAAATTTTTTTTGTTATAAAAAATAAGGGCAATTACTAGAAGTGACACTACTTAAAATATTATATAAAAAAAACTAAAAAAGAACCCATTTTTATTTTTTGATATGGTATAGATGAAGGATAAACCTTTCTAAAAAATTAATACACTGTAAAAAAACCCTTGATCTTTTTGGTTTTTTCGTCAGTTAAAATATTTTTTTGTTATAAATTTTTTTACAGTGTATTTCTTTTTTTTTTTTTTAAACGTGTCATAAAGCCTGTTAAAATATCTTTTTAATGATACCAAGATCATGGAAATCGGTTTAGCCGATTCTGAGTTATTGTAGTTTAAATGGAGCTCTTTTCGACCATTTTCGCGTTTTTTCGAAAACGTTCCCACTGTGTCACGCCCAAAAAATCGCAAAACAGTCATTTCTAAAAATGAGAGTTTGTTTGTATTGATCAAATTTAGCGATGAACAAAATTTCATCGATATCTGAGGGGGTCGGGTTCAAAATTTCAGTTTTATCTCGATTTTTAAATGAAATTCATCATATATATATAATAAGTTTAAAGAGGTAAATAAGTGTTTGAAAATACACATTATATACTGTTCTTAAGTGTTCGGTACGGTTGAAATATAGAAAATAAAAACGCTAATAGTGCTTGTGTAGGAAAAACCCAAAAAAAAACATTTCTATGTTTTCTGTTATTCGTACGCAATAAAAATACTGTACAAATCCAACTCAACATAAAGATGAGATCATTTCACTGCGTTCGATTATTTGTAAAAAACTGCAAACTTCGTTGTGTTCGGTTCAGCACATAAATGTTCTTTCGTTTAATTGTGCTCATCGTCCTACTGCTGGTATTCACAACAAAAAATTGTACATAAACAAAACATGTATACAATACACACAAAGGCTGGCTATTCATGTTGCGGTCGTGCAAATTGCCAAGCAATTCCAACAATTCTAGTGAGAAGCGTTGCTAAAATTTTCTGTTTGCTCTTTTTTTCATCAATGTAAAAAATAATCTAAAGAACATTAAAATATAATATATGTCTACAGCATCACTACAAATGTTCTGTTTTATAACGGAAAACAGAACATTACATAATGTTTGTCACTCTCTTAAAAAAAAGTTATAAACGGTATTAAGGGTTGTGTTCTAATAAACAAACACCAAAAAATAGATATGGTTTCCATGTGTGAGTACCGTACTCTAAATTATATTTGGTTAATTTTTTTAATTAACTAAACATAAATTTTCTTAATTTGATAGCAAATGATAAGACCATTTGAAATTAACGAAGTTTTCATTACAAGTTTCTAAAAAAAGTAAAAAATCCATTTTATGTTAAACTAAAGAAGTTTTGTAAAATTTTGAAATGGAAACTTATACAAATACACATACATTTTAAGTTTTCTAGTAACTAAAATTTCGTCAAATAAGCCCCCCTGTAACCAATATTTAGTAAAATTGAAAAGTATTCGTCACTAGAGCAAAAATGTGTACACAGAAAAAATTTTCGTAATTTTTTTTTTCAATTAAATCATTAATCAAAAATAAAATTAGTTATATTTAATGCAAAATGTATTCAAGTGAATTAAACATTTACTTATATCAACAAAATTACTGCAAAAAATATTGTTAATATCAAAAAATATTTAATTGATACTATTAATTTGTTTACTGTTGCAAATTGAATTAACTTTTTAGTTTATATTACAATATAAAAAATTAATAAAAAAAAAATGGATTTTTATTTTTTTCTGTGTACATTTTGAACTAAACAATTTTAGTTGAATTTATTCAGTGTAGACATGTATTAAAAGCATAATTGTGAAGCTTCTGTCGCAGTTCCTTGTCTGTGTTGTAGTGTCACATATGAGCAAATTAATGAATATTGTTTAGTTTAGTTTAAGACAACATTTTCATTCTAGTTAAAGATGGGTCTATATAATTTATTTATTTACCCCAATATCAAAATTGATTTTAATGCAATTAAATACTAAAAGGAATTTTGTGAATGTTTTGACTAAAACCAGAATTATGTTTTTATTAACTAGGAATTATTACGAGTATAATTAGATTTCTAAAATGAATGGATATTTGTTATTAGTGAAAACAAAATGATAAAATAATATTTAGAGATTTATATTTGAGATTAAAAGGCTGACGAAAATTTGTTAATGATAAAATTTAAGATGAAAGAATATTTTAAGCAAACGCCCGAAAAGGTTCAACAAGTTCAAAATTCCTTTTTCCTCAATAAATAAAGATCAGCCCAAGTTTTAAGAACAAGTGCCCTTAATCTTAATTAGGGGGCTTATACGAACTGTTTTGCCCTGGCCTGCCCTGTTAAACAAAGCGTTAACCAATCTTTACAAACTTAAAAAGGCGCCTAAAGCCTGGTACTCTGTTCAACATTTCACGTGAAATGCTGTCAAAATGCATATGAAAAAAAACTTGTGCGGAATATCTATGAAATAATGTTGATAGAGTTGTACTCTGTTCATTTTGTGAAAAAGTTCCGAAATGTTTCTGGCAACATTTTTTTACAACTGCGAAATAATGTAAAGGCGCCCGTACACGTCATGTTTTTGTCATCTGACATGTCAAATTTCCCACTGCAAAATACATACATGTCGTGTGTTACCTTTTAAACTTTGCATCTGTAAAAGTCAGACGCAAAGTCATCTGACAAAATTTCAATTAGAGCGTGCTCTATTTTCTTCTGACAATCCATCTGACATCAGAAAGCTATGCCGGGAAGAAACCGGCAGCGGCGTCCACTATTGACGGAATCATTAGCCGGCTGAAGTTAATTTTTAACAATACCGAGATATGTTTGATCATCTTACCATTGAATAGAATTTATGTGAATATATATATAAAAACAGTTTTATTATAAAATCCTAAATTGGTATCTTTGAATTTAAAGAAAAAAATGTTAAGATGGCTAAACTAATTTACGGCGCAAATAAAACTTTTCATGGCGGCAGCAAGCTATTTTGAAACCGAGCACTACTTTGGTTTCTGCAATAAAAATGCGAAAAAAACAGAGACAATGTCAGAAGCAAATTACATGTACGTTTGTGACCGAATATTATAAAGCTTATGTAAAACAGCGATTTTGACAGACATGCACAATTGCATGTGACTTGAAAATTTGACATGTCAAATGACAAAAACATGTCGTCTATATGCTCCTTTAAGGATTTTGCATGTCTGTCAAAATCGCTGTTTTACATAAGCTTTATAATATTCGGTCACAAACGTACATGTAATTTGCTTCTGACATTGTCTCTGTTTTTTTCACATTGTTATTGCAGAAACCAAAGTAGTGCTCGGTTTTAAAATAGCTTGCTGCCGCCATGAAAAGTTTTATTTGCGCCGTAAAATAGTTCAGCCACCTTAACATTTTTTTTCTTTTAATTCAAAGATACCAATTTAGGATTTTATAATAAAACGATTTTTATATATATATTCACATAAATTCTATTTAATGGTAAGATGATCAAACATATCTCGGTATTGTAAAAAATTAACTTCAGCCGGCTAATGATTCCGTCAATAGTGGACGCCGCTGCCGGTTTCTTGCCGGCATAGCTTTCTGATGTCAGATGGTTTGTCAGAAGAAAATAGAGCACGCTCTAATTGAAATTTTGTCAGATGACTTTGCGTCTGACTTTAACAGAAGCAAAGTTAAAAAGGTAACACACGACATGTATGTGTTTTGCAGTGGAAAATTTGACATGTCAGTTGACAAAAACATGTCGTGTACGGGCGCCTTAAGCTGCACTTATTTCACGTGAAATTTTAAGCAAAAGCAAAAAAGTATGAACTGATTATTAATTAAAAACTTAAAAATTAAAATAACACAATCGGTAACAGTTTTTATCCATATTAACTTTCTTTTTTATTAAAAAAAATTATTTTTAATAAAATACATGTGGGGTTTGTTTTCATACGCAAAACAATTTTGCATACATTGTAGGAATAAAAACGTCAAATTGTACAAACTCGCACAATAGGTAACATTGATAAATGTCAAAATTTTCGTGTGAAATAATCAATGTTGCTCAACATTTTTCACAAATTTGAACAGAGTACTAGGCTTAATGCTTTAAACACATTCGAGACAGCAAGCTACCGACTTCAATATGTCAAAACTAGAATGCATACATGTGTGCATATGGAAATGATTATTTTCACGACGACAAGGATACATGGCTGCAGGTTGTTGTCTGTGCTTATTTTGTCGTTGTAGTCAAATTAAACTAATTTCTATTTTTGTCCACTACAAAACAGAAAAAGTGCTGCTAATATAAAAAAATATTTAAAAAATAAGTGCTTAAAATTTTTTTTTTTTTTTTTTTTTGTTTAACAGAAAAGAATCGGCTTGAAACAAGAATATTAACTCGGCTCAACACCAAATTGTTATTTATATAATTTTTTTTTATATCCTTGAAAGAAGTTCAATAGGAAGATGTTTTTCGCGCCAACGCTTCTAGTCCAGGAGCTATAGGTCGTACAAGTTTCAAAATACTTTATCCATATCTCTTTAGGTATAAAATGAATCTATAAAATATGGAAATCATTGAAAAATTCTTTAATGTGTGTTCCACAAGGCGTTTATGGCACACCGATTAACCAATTAAGAGCCAATTTTATATATTTATACTCCGCGGCTGACTTTTTTTTTACAAAATTGGCTTTATCTTTAAATCATGTCGATATAACAATAATTATTTAACCCTATAATATTTGCTTAATAAAGTTTTTCTGAATCGCGGTTTTTCGGCGTTGCAGAACACTTATTATTTATGTACATATTACAATAATTCAATCAGCACAATCATGAATAAAAATTCCCTGGGAGTTTTTTCCCTTTTCCTACTTTTACAATTGAATTAACATAGGAAAAATGAGAGAAGGGAGAAAACTCCCGGGGAATTTTCATTCTTAATTGGGATGAATATGTAAGAAGTACATAAATTATTACCAGATATATATTTTTAATCAAACTTTTAAATAAATTGACTAATTTTCCAAAATAAAATTTTTTAAAGCTTAATAAATTTAAAATTTTATATGATGAAGTTACTAATAATATGGTATATAAAACATTAAGTGTTCTTCCCTAAAGATATTATGTTTTAATAAATATGTATATTTGATCGGTATCTCGGCGATAACCTAAAAAATGCTGTTGTCAAATGCTAGGTTAGGAAATTATCCGCGTAGACATAGTCTTTGGCGTAGCCCCACAAAAAAAGTCTAACTGCGTCAAATCGCATGATGTTGGTAGGCAATTTATGTCGCCAAAACGAAAAAATACGCGTTCTGGAAACGTCTCGTGCAATTCAACCAAAATCGGTCGAGTGTGTGGTTCGAGGCACCGTGAGTTGGACAAAATACGCTAGAATGAGCCGTAACACAGGCCCAATTACTGAGAACGACAAATTCGGGTTATCCGCCACACTTTCACTAGCAGAAGCTCTTAAAACTTGTTTATAATCTTGCCAATTCCATGCACTTCGTAATGCTTAAAAAGAAAAGATCTCAGGTTCGGATTTAGCGCGTTTAAATACATTTTTTTCAGAATGTATGGGGGCTACCAATAAAAGCGGGCGGACTCCGCTCATTTTGTCTTAAAAGTTTTACTTATGTGTAGACTTTATCCATATTAATTTTTATTTCGATATTTGCTCTGGAACGGCAGTTCTTAATTTTGGCCACCTAAAATTGCAAAAAGTCACACTGTGAACTAAATGGATAACCCTGGTGTTAATTTAAATAAATTGAAACCTAAACTTTAGTCCATACAACTTATTCTGAAGCAAGTTTAAATGATACCAATATCTTATATTTCGTATATTCCTGGACTAGGTAAGGTTCCATTGGCAATCACAAGCAAGCCCATTGCTCTCGTGTGTAGAGTAATTAATTCCCGTTGTGTTACCATTTGTCACTGTCTCCCAGACGCCTAATATTAACTGGCTAACTCGATGAAGGAGAGGATCCCCGCCAAATCAGTGTTAGAGAGACTGGTATTTTCTTTAAGGGTTCTCTGATCCAACAGTATGAGTCCACGGTCCCCCAATGATGGACAAAAATAAAATGTTTCGTTGATTCCTCTTCTACCTCGTTATCGCCACTTCTACAAAGGTCTTTGTAGGAAAGTACTAGCTTCCCTTTTCATCTTTTTTGTGCCAGATTTTTTTTTGGTTTCCCCGGAGGTAGTTTTATGGAACCGTAGTTTCATCGAACAAGTGATAAGATAAAATTTGTGTGCTATTAGTTGCGATTAGAAGAGCAGCTATTTTACATTTTAAACCATAATGATTCAAGATTGTGCCTGCTTCAACGAGTCAGCAATGCAGTTTCCATGTACGTCCTTGTGTCTAGGGACCCCATAAGTAGCAACTATTGAATGTCTCGATTTCTCCTCCAGCGAAATTCAGCATTTGTGAACAATTCTCGATGTGATTAACACACTGGATTTCCATGCCTTACTTCCTCATAGCTGTGTAGATGTGTGTAACGTATTATTGGCTAAAACAAATAAATACCTTTTATTTATTCAATTAAACAAAACTTTTCTTTTTAATCCAAGTCCACAATTATCTTGAAGTACATAAGTGCAAAACTTGACCAATTAACATTGTTGTGTAGAAAATGCACTAATTTTATATAACTTTTCTACGTTTGCCTTTTAACTTGTTTTTATGTTGTTATAGCTATAATCGTAGTCGTTATTTTGGCCATGTCCTTGTTGAACTCAACTTTCCCTTTTTATTTACTTTCCATTAAAACATTATCCCGTTCTTTTTATTAATGCCAGTTAGTTTGTTGGCTTCTGATGGCTGATGTTGTCTGTTCAACACATCCTTCTTTTGAATTACGTTTTATTTCCCTGCTTTATTGTACAAACATATTCCTTCTAACGCATCAAGTTAATGGAAAGCAAATAAAGAAGTAGAGAGAAAAAAAGCAAATATGTGTCTGTTAATTTTTTTACTTAACACAGATTTTTAGTTCTTTAACCAGATATTCTTGATGCAAGTGATATTTAATACTTTTTAAAGAGCACATGATGTAGAAAAAAACTAACAGAAAATCTAAAAATTGCTTGTAGCACAGATTGAATTTCAGAACTATTAAGGATGAAGATCAACTGAAAAAGTTTTTTCATAAATTATTTTTTGAAAAAAAAGCGCAACAAACAAAGTCTTATTAACCCTAGAAGGCTTACCCACGTAAATTTTACGTGTAGTTTTTTTTATTATTGTTGCTACACAAGCATCCAGTGATCTAATGGTACCAAATTCAACAAGTACTTTTTTCAATAGTTTTCGAGCAAACGCAAAGAGATGAAAAATGAAATTCTAGTCGTAAAAGTGCTTTTAGAGCGACAACATTAAAAGCCTATACGTAAAAATTACGTAGTGTTAGTGTTAAGAGTTAAATTTGTGTACGTCAATTCTCGCTCTAAAAGAACTTTAACGACTAAAAATGCTTTGTTTATGTTTTTGCGTTTGCTCAAAAGCTATTGAAAAAAACATTTGTTGGATTTGGTACCGTTAGGTCACTGTATGCTTGTGTAGCAACAATAATAAAAAACTACACGTAAAATATACGTGGGTTAGCCTTCTAGCAAAAAAAAAAAAAATAAATAAAAAAATACAGTGCTTTAGATAAAATTTCATAGTACGAAAAACTTAGGTGGTGTTAGTTTTAACGTATAATAATATAAAGTTAGCCTTCTAGGGTTAATAAAAAATTATGTATTCCCAAAAATAACTTTGAAAAAAAAATGTTCTTAAAATCAATGCAAAGCAGGTTTTTTAAAGCAATAAAATGTTATTCACATCAATCTTAAGAAATTTCAACAAAACAACGTTAAATATGTGACTTCTCAAACAACAGAGCTAATTTAATGAAATTGATGCATATTTTTCAACATAACAAAATGTAAAATCACCACCTCCCTGTTAAATGGAGTTTTATTAACTTTTAAGCTCCCAATAAAAAATTTTATAATTTTGCGAAGCACTAATGGTACACTTAAAAAAATAAGCGCACAATTATGCGCTACGCAATAAGACATTCAGAAATGCAGTAAAGTAAGTGAAAGAACTCTCAACAACATTTATAAAAAACATAAAATTTCAAGTGCTACGGCATTCCCTTACTACGAAGCAGGTTTGTAAGGGAGAATACTAAAAAATAACTGTATCAAAACCAGTGTTGCCGTGAGGATACGAAAGATACATTTGTCGTATCTTTTGACTAATTTAGGTGTCATGTATAATCCTGACATTTTTCGTATCTTTTGAATCTGTACGCAAAATGCACAGAAACAAAACGTTCTTGAATTTTTAGCTAACTTAAACTTATTAAGATTGATTATCGTAACCGACTCAATACTAATACAATAGCAGCCAAGGTGCATTGACTAGAAGGTGAGGTCAACTCTACAACAACACTGCTTCTGTGGTCGGATTGTCAAAAATATTGCTAGTAAAAAAAGGTTAGTTTACATAAAAAATTAGTTTGCATACACACTTTGACAAGTCGACCACCGAAAAAACACCATATGTGACAGCGCATAGAGAAAGGGACCAGTAAGGTAAAAGGAACAGTAAAAACCAACTACATAAAACAAGAGGTAGGGACGACCTACGCGCGTTTTCAAGGTTGACCAACACGTCATGAGATGTGTCGCTTTCAAATGAAACCAATACCAACACGCTCAGTGATGGTACACCAAAGATACACGTATTTAAATCTTTAAAATGGCTCTCCTGAACAAAACCCTTAGGTCCCTTTCTATTTTGCGCCTCACATATGTTGACTTGCCCTTCCTTGAATTCGCGTTGATAGCAACTTTAATAATGGTGAAAGAAAACATTAAGGGGTTGCAACATACGATCCACCTAAATCGATGATTACTAGTAGTGCGAAGTTGTTCTGAGGAAACATGAACATCTATTTAATTTTTAGGAAATTTATATGAACTTTTTAATATAATCGCCTTAGTATAAACGCCTTAACTCGTATATTAATTTTTACAAAAATGAATTTGTTTTGATAACATCCAAAGATAGTTACATATAATTAATTTAAAAGTTTGCTTACTGTATTTTTTAAAAATTACATATGTACCTAATATTTATGACTTAAATAAATATAAAAATGAATTTATACGAAATTTTTTCTTTTCAATATTCATTTAAATATGAAATAAAAATGTTATGTTAATTAATGTTAAACGTTAAAAATGGATTTTCAAATTTTTTTCAAAACGTATCTTTTTGGGAAAAAATGTATCTTTTTGGAAACTAAAATGTATCTTTCTCGAAATTTTACTGGCAACGCTGATCAAAACATTCAGTGTGTAATGCTGATCGTTACATCCAGCAATTTTTATATGCGCTGAATAATGCGCTTTATGTGCCAAAAATGTATTGCTTCAAACTGGGAACTCGCCATATAAAGTTCATGTCTTCCGTAAGCGCAATGGCAAGCGAAACTTTTATGTTTCTCCCTTACAAACCTGCTTCGTTGGAAGCTCATTTTTAATTGGGCTATTACTTCGGTAATTAAAATCGAATATATTTTCGTTAAAAGTTTTCAAATGATATTCATTTTACTCAAACTAAATGAATCTAGTGTAAAATATGAAAAAATTTGGCAATTTTTTGTAGTGAAATAAATTTTTTTGTTCAATTAACTTTTTAATTACCCATCGCGAAAAAAACTTTTCTTTTGCAAAGTTTGTAAAAAAGTTCTTAAATTTGTCTATTTTAATTTAAAAGATTTTGTTATTCGTGCTTAATTCCCAGTTTTTATTCTTGATAAAAACACTTGAAATTTATTGTTGATGGGATAAGCTATTCCTATGCGCATTCCACTGGTTGCTTAGGCCAGATCCAGTGCTGCCACAACGAATACAATTTTTACAACCAAAATTTTTGAAAAAGTTACCAAATGAAAAAAATATAACCAAATTTAAAATGTTTTTTATTTATTGAGAAAATCATTAAAATCATTGTAATACATTGTAACACAAAGGTTATTTGCACTTTATAGTAAAACATTAATTATAAATCAAGAAAACAAAACAAGAAATGTAATTCTTTTACATATTAAAATAATAACGTGAAACTTAATTAAAAATTTTTATTCATTTGAGACTTTTTTCGTAAAATTTTTTTTTTATTTATTGGCGCCCTATGCTCCAGTGGGAGTTGGAGAATATATAAAAAAAAAATTGAATATTTTTTAATATGCCAGTTTTAAATAACAAAAATGGATAATAATTTTCCGATTTTTAGCTGTTATTGGCAGGACTGTCAAATGTGTCGATTTCTTAATCCTTTTGTCGATGGAAATTTACGTTTGGCGACTATTTTGGCGAAATTTAAAACGATTGGCGATATGCGAAATGCATTTTATGTAAGTATTTTTTTTTTAATTTACATATATCTAACATATTATAAAAACCACAATACTATTTATATTATAAAAACTTTGTTCTGTTTTGTGTAAATTTTAATTCAAATTTATAATTCTTATTATAAAAAAATGTTTCAAAATTGTTCTAATATCATAACATACATTCATTGGGGAAAAAGTATATGACTGACAGTCAAAAGTTTTTTTTTACAAAATAATTATGTTAAAAAACATTAACTAAATATACATACCGACAAGTTATAAACAGTAAAATTTCAAATTTCTTTAAACTTACAGTTATTTCTTAAAGAAAATTCGATAAATTTTAAAATTATATTGATAAATCAATGTAATTTTAAAAAATCTTTGAAATTCCCACGTGTATTTTCAAATATGTATATAAATATACTTCTAGAAATAACCTTAATTCAGAACCTTAAACTTATTTTCAAGTTTTTAAAAACACTGAAATGACTTTTGTGGAATTTTTCAGTAATTTTCTAAAATCGATTCTATGCACTTCCTACTTTAAGTACTAATTATCTCGCTCATTTAAAAAAAAAAAATTAATTGAAAATCTCCATTGATTAAAACGTCATTTGTTTACGATTTCAGATCATGGCGTTTTTAATATAAAAATCACAAATGGCAATATTTTCTTAGCAAAAATCTTAAAAAAATTATTTGGTTGCTGTTTTGAAAGGGATTATAAAAAACTTCCGTTCATTGGTAACAAATGATGCAAAAATCGTAGTACACAGTACAAATTATTCGAGCTCGTAAATTGTACTAATTACAACTACGTATGTAATTTAAGTAATTGATATTGGTTACACTTTATTTAATAGTATAAACAATATTTATTAATTGTAAAAATTATATAAAGTTCAGGTACAAAAACAGTATTAAAATTAAATATGCGTTTTCCTCGACGTCGCGGTTATAAGTACAAAAGATAATGAGAAGACATGGAGTATGTATACTATATTCTTTGTTTTATTTCTTTGACATTCCTTTTTGTGAACCTGTTCGTTTACACAAATACAAACACATTTATTACACGCTTTCTTTTTATTTTATTTTTTTTTTTAATCACAATATCTTCTTGGACGCCACACTACACGACCACGTCTAGTCCTGACTTCCCCAACAGGTACCTCACTTTGATCAACAGCATTAGACTCAGTATTAACCTCTATTATCTCAGACTGACTTGTTCCACCCTCTGTTTCCTGTGTTACTGTCCCACTACCGTCAGTAGAAATATTCTCCCTATCATAATCTCTATTCATCTGATCAGAGCTTGTATTCAGTGGTGGCGCCATGTTTATCTCCGGTGGGAACCTATCTTCAATATTATCCTCAAACAGTAAATCACTTGCGCTAAAATCGGTATTTCTAGAGCGTGATATAAATCTTCTGTTGCGTCTATAAAAATTATCAAAATTATCCCTGACAATATATGATCGATTGTTAATTTGTCTTACTATCACACCATGATGCCATTCTTTTCCCCCTTTTTTGAAAATTACTAACTCGCCTATGTCAAGCGCCGGCAGTGATTTCGCGTTTCGATCATAGTAATGTTTTTGTCGCTTCCTTTTCATTTTACTTAGTTTTAATAAGACTCCCAAAGAATAATGCGGATGGCGAAATCTGCATGCTTGCAACGGGAGTCGTATTATATTCTAAAATTCTGTATTGATACGAGCTCAAATCATTTGCCTCATAGCACCGTTTTAATATATTCTTTGCGATAGCCACACCTTTTTCAGCTAAACCATTGCTCTGTGGATACCGTGGACTAGAAAAGTGAAATTGTATATTAAACTCAGAAGCATAATGATCAAAGTCTCTTGATCCAAATGGGGAATTGTCACATTTGATTATAGTTGGAAACCCAACTTTAAAAAATATCTGATTCATTTGTTCAATAATGTGTTTCGACGTTTTATTGTTCAAAGGTATTGCAGCCAAATAGTTGGAGTATGCATCAAAAATTGCAACAAAATCTCGACCAGCGTATTCAAATAAATCCACTCCTACTACATGAAACGGATATCTCGGTGTTTCCCCCTGTAGCAATGGCTCTTTCTGATTATTTCGCCGAAATTTCTCACAAATACTGCAGGACTGAAGAACATCTTTAATTCTAACGCTCATTCCGGGCCAATAATATAATCCCCTAGCCCTTGCTAATGTCTTTTCAATACCAAGGTGCGCCCCGTGTAACCACCTAATAATCTTTTCCTGTAACTTTGTCGGTATAACCAATTTATGATTCAATATGGAGTTCCGATTTTAGTTTATAAAAGTGTTGACATACATCATTTAACTGGTGGAAACTTGGCCACCCGTTCTCAATGTACTTACAAATTCGACTGTAGTGTTCATCCTCATCCAAAATATTCCGATAATAATTGAAATTCTCTTCCGATAAACAAACCAATTCTTTAACCCTATGAATTATGCCTGACATACCTTCTAACTCTTCCTCATCAGACAGTTGTGCTCGGGATAAGCAGTCCGCAACTAACATTTCCTTTCCTGGCCTGTAAATAACGGTCATCTGTGGATACTTCAGTAACGACATAAACATACGTTGAAGACGCATTGTAATGTCATCAATATCTCGTTTAACCAAAGTTTCTAACGGTGAATTCACGACCATATACGAAATAATGAAAGTGCTGACACGCAAAAACAATGGCTAAAAGCTCCTTTTCAATCTGAGCCCACTTTTGTTCACTTTTGGTCAACGTTCGTGATGCAAAGGCGACCGGGTGTCCCTCTTGAATCAACACACAGCCCAATCCATCTTTAGAAGCATCCGTCTGAATTCTTACAGGTAATTTCGGGTCATAAATCGCCAAAACATGCTCAGAAGCAACAATATTTAACAAATTCCTAAATTCGTTTTCATGATCTTCATGCCATTTAAAATCTACATCTAGCCTAGTTAAACTGCGTAATCCTGCCGTTATTTTCGATAAATTTGGTATAAATCGTGCTAAATATTTTACCAATCCCAGAAACCTCAAAACCACAGCCTTATCCATAGGCCTTTCCATACCAAGAATAGCATTACAATATTTTCTACCCGCTTTAATCTGATTATACGATAGAGTATGTCCCATAAATTTCACTGATTCCCTTCGGTATTGAATTTTTTCTGCATTAAACTTTACATTATTCTCTCTAGCACGTTGCATTACCAATTGCAAAATTCTATCATGTTCCGCGATATTCGGCGCACCAACCAGAATATCATCAAAATAAATATAAACTCCTGGAATATCCCCAAAAATCTGCACCATTGTTCTTTGAAACATTTCCGGAGCACAGTTAAGACCGAAAGGCAAACGGTTAAATCTATATCTTCCAAATGGGGTCATGAAGGTTGTTAATTCCGATGAAGATCTATCCAATGACATATGCCAAAACCCACTGGTAAGATCAATTACTGTAAAAACCCTCGCATTAGCCAAACCCGATGTCAGATCCTCAATTGTGGGTATTAGAAAATGCTCCCGCTTGATACATTCGTTCAGGGGCCTGGGATCAAGACAAATACGTAGCCTACCATTTGCCTTTTCAACAAGTTGCAAATTATTGACCCAATCTGTAGGGTAGTTCACCACCGAAATTATACCATCTCCTACCAAAACATCTAGCTCTTTTTTCAGTCTATCCATTAATGCATGTGGTATCCGTTTCTTGTAGTGAAGCACTGGTTTTGAGTTTTCTTTTAAATAAATTTTATATTAACCCGGGAAGTTTCCAAATCCTCGAAACACATCATTGTACTCCCTAACAAATGATTCTGCAATATCCGGTAATGCAATTTTATCTATATCTGTCCGTTTAACTAACCTAAATTCAATACAGCTTTCTAATCCAAGTATTGGCTCAAGTTTATCGTCAACAACCAGAAATAAACCCTCTTCTCCACAGTTTGACTTTAAATCAGTACACTTCAATCTCACAGTACCAAAAATGTTAACCCTATTATTATTGTAGTCAAAAACAGGGAATTCAGTACGTTTATTATTAATGTTCAAATTTAATTTTTTTACAAAACTCAAAGGAATGCAATTCACATCAGCTCCAGTATCAATTTTAAATTCTATTATCTCCTCACCCACACGATATTTTTTCGTCCATTTCACCCGATTCACATCTACTACATTTATTCTAAAATAATCTTCATTACTAAGCATATTCCTTATCTTCTCAAAACCATCTTTTGACTTACCTTGAACGTCACCCCAAGCAACACTGCCAATTCCTCGCTGGTTGTATCGACTATTACCACTGTTGTCATCATTGTTGTTTTTATTCTGTTGAGATTTCTGCATTCTTCCTTTTTGTCGGCACATTCTGGCATAATGTCCAATTTTGGAACAGATGCGGCACTTACTATCCTTCGCCTTGCATTCACTTGCATGTTTTGGAGACCATGAATATCCACAATTAAAGCAAAAGCGTTTAATGGTATCAAATTCTGCTGGATGCTTGTTCTCTTCAGTTGAAATACTTGCAATTGCTTTTGTTTCCAAAATAGATTTGTTAGCATTAGCCGCTTCATAAATTTTGCAAATTTCGAGAACTTTTGCCAATGTGTCGTCTCTGCCATCCAGCAATTTTAATTGCAGCTTTTTGTCGTGGACACCAATAATGATTCGGTCACGCAGCATTCGGTTCTCATATAAGACACCGCAAGAGCATTTGAATTCACAAAAGGGCAATTGCTTCCGCAACTCAGTCTCAAATTCATTAATTGACTGCTTTTCTTTTTGTAGAATTGTATTGAACTTAAAAGATTCCATCGCAACGTTCTTTTGTGGCAAACAATAATCGTCAAAATTCTTTAAGACTTCATCTAATGATCGCTGTTCAACTTTGTCTGATGCCAAACGTTTTTCCCCAAGCATCGAATTCTGTGTGCCATCGTTCGGAAATAAGGTGTTATAAATTTCGGCTCCTTGCTCGCCAATCAGCCATATGAAAGTTGCAATTTTATTTTTTTTCTGGTTTATCCATCTTTCCAGTGGTAATCATCCAAACCATAAAATTTTGCTTCCATTTCGGCCATTCAGTGGCAATATTCGAGCAGTCCAAAGAACGTGGTGTACGGCTTTGCCCTTCATCCGCCATTTTCAAAAATCGTCAGGAATTAGATTTGTAAAATTTTCTTCTGACACCATGTACTAATTACAACTACGTATGTAATTTAAGTAATTGATATTGGTTACACTTTATTTAATAGTATTAACAATATTTATTAATTGTAATAATTATATAAAGTTCAGGTACAAAAACAGTATTAAAATTAAATATGCGTTTTCCTCGACGTCTCGGTTATAAGTACAAAAGATAATGAGAAGACATGGAGTATGTATACTATATTCTTTGTTTTATTTCTTTGACATTCCTTTTTGTGAACCTGTTCGTTTACACAAATACAAACACATTTATTACATAAATAATTGTACCAAGAAATAGGTACATATTCGTTCGTAATTATTATTGTTTTAGAAAAAAGTAACCAAAATGAAAAAAATATTTACATCTCCACATTGAAAAATATAACCAATTTTGGTTAGAAATAACCAAAAACGGCAGCTCTGGTTTTAATATACAACTCCTAAAAGAATCTTTTGATGATTATCTGACGAGTAAAAAAAACAAAAACATCTACATTTTATTTTATTTATTACTTTTAATTAATTTTTTGACACGCTCGTCCTTTAGTCTTGGAATGAACCTTTTGCGACTCTCTGTAAGTGTCATATAACAATTAATTAGCAACCTAAAGAGCGTTTTTCAAATATGAAAATTCTATTGCAAATACAATTTCAATAAAACATACCGACCCAAGGATCTCTAAAAAAAGAATTTTCCGACAGAATGGTGTTGATTTAGGGACCTTAAGGTTTGTGACATTTAAAATGTAAAAAAAATTAGAAGTTTTGACATGAAAAAGACGCTTGATTCCCTTATTTAGGTAGTTCAGTTTGTTCCGGCTGGTTTGGTACTTTCTACCTGTGCACTTTTGTACTTGATTTAAATTTGAATTCGTAAAAGTTATTTTAATTTAGTTGCCTTTGGTTTTGAAAATTTTTTTTTAAACTATTTGACATGGATATATTGTTTTGGATATTTTTTTTGGGAGGAAAAATTTGAGAGAATAAAAATTAATACCTAAATGGAATACTAATAAAAGATAACATTAAAATAATAAAATATTAAAAGGATACAAAAATATAAAAATATTAAATTGGAATGGTACAAGAGGATACAAAATTAAAAGAATATTGAAATTAAAAAGAGGCGAAATTGAACACAAATTAAAAGAGATACAGGGGAAAAAAAACAAAATTGTGAAACATATGAAATAATAAAATATGAATAAAAAGTATCAATGTTGAATTCCTTAAGCTAAGAAGGTTTATATAAAATTAATTGAATAGCAAAGCAAATTGAAGGCAAATATCTAATAAAACAGTGACAAATAAATAGTGCAGAATATATTAAAGGATGAAGAGAATAACAGTTTTACAACATAAACAGTCAATATATGCTAGTGCTTTTGTGTTTGTAACCTACTGAGGAATTGTTGTGTTCTTGTGATTATTTGTGGATTAACGTAGCTTATCATAACTTTGTCCTAAATTGTTGATTAAATTTTGTTTCCTTTTAATAATTAACTGTGTTTCTTCAATATCTTGTGTGTTGTTAAGTACTTAAATTATTTATTCATGGTTTTTTTGTGTCCTTAATATTTTAAAACGAATTATGTTGTGTTTTTTTTCCCCCTTGCCTTATCTTTCCATATAATAGTATTTTTAAATTGTTAAAAAAATGTGTGTGAAACGCTGATATGTACATATCATCGTGGGATCCCAGTTTGTAAGTTTTTTTTTATTTAACTTGTACTTTGTGATTAATTGAGTCATTGTATTTATCCTGGTATAGAAAAAAACACTTAAACATTAAATAACTTTTAGATAATTCAAAATAAATTTTATATTTGTTAATAATATTGCATAGACACAAGTCTGAAACATTGTTTGTAGATCTTAATATTTTTTTTTTTGTTATTAAAATGTTAATAAATAAAATAACTATTGTTTAAAAAATTATCATAAGAATTATGGCACATTAAATTATTAAAATTGGGTTGTGAAGTGGAAAGGTATAGATGGAATAAAATTGCAGTAAAATTGGGACATTTTTGGGATTATATTTCCAAATTTTGTTTAAATAAAATCACGGTGGTATTTGAATACCAAAGGGGTGGGATAAAATGGGTTGACCATCTAGACCCAAACAAGTATTTAACCTAAGAAGAAAAATAGTAACACATTGATCTGAACCCAAAAGTTTTGTTGTTGAAAATCAATGACGTTACAAGTTATACGACTGATCATTTCACGAGTTGTAAAATAATCCCTGCATGAGTCTCATACGACTTTCTGCATGCTTTTTTAATGACTGATAAGATAATATCTTCATAAGTACATAATAAACGATTCCCTTTATGATTAATATAAGCGTATTTCGCTGTGTTATGGAACAATCTCACATACGAATCAGCACATGTAAAAAAATTAAAAAATGAGCTCGTCGACGATCAATTACACTCTTTATGAGATTCCCAGTAGACTTCTAGACGATTGAAAATGCTAGCTGGGTGTATATGTAATTGTGCATGTGTTTGAGTAATTGACATTGATAAAGCCAACCACCATTTACAACATGTATAAGATGAATTTTTGTATGTCTTCAAGCTCGTAAATCCTTTATAGTGTTTTTGACTTGAACTTTATTCCATTTTATGAGTCAACAAAAACAAGAAACTAGAAGTCTTATGGCGATTTCTATTCTGAGAAAAAAATGCTACAGTATATGCATGAAACACTTCTTCATGTTACCTATAATCACTCGAAGTGTTACATGTTGTACAACTTCAATCGAACAGAATTAACTGCCTTTATTTACAACTATTACACTTTTATTATTAATTTAGTTCATTAGCGATTTTTAAAACTATTCGACTATTTGCTGCACACTTACTTTACGGTTTGGAAACAGACATTGACATCACTTATTGCTTGAACAAATTTAAAACGATAATAAATACATAAAATTTTCCACCAAAATAAAACAACGATTTAATTCAAAATGGAGTATGCCGTCAAAGAATATTTAGATGTAGAATTCTTTTGACAAAACTTTTAAAATATTATGACAAACAAAATAAAATATTGGTTGTACAAACAAAGTAGTAAGTACCAACGTTGTAAAACAGTGCAGTATGAACCCTTAAGTAAAAGTAAGGGTAAAACATGTAACATGTTTTGCATGTTTTTCATCAACATTTTCACAAAAGAACTTGAAATTTTTTCCCACAGTTGTATTTTTTGTACAAACGAACACAAAATGTAGAACATGTAACATTAATGCAACATTTTTCTCAGAAAAGAAATCGCCATTAGAACACGAAAATAACCTAAACATATTGTTGCATGTTAGTTTTTTTAATTTTTAAAGTGTAAACAAACTGGTTACAATTACTGAAATATTTGCAAAATATTTTCATGCCCTTGTCTTTTTGCTTTGAAAATCCTAAACAATGTTTTTATTAAATGAAATCAAGGCGTAAAATTTACATTGCCAACACGCAGACGAGCAGTATTTTGTTAAATTGTCAGTAACAAACTGTTGTTTGTGCTTATTATTTTCTATATGTGAGAGAAGTAATACTAACAAGGTGACAGAGAATTTAAGAAACAAATTTCTTAAAAAAGTTTCGACTAAAATTTAATTTGGCTTATATTATCTAAACAAAATTACCAAAAGAAGGAAATAATTTTGTTGGCAGTGAAACGATTAAGGAGGTTCTTAAGTAGTTTTCAAATTCCTTTTAAAATTATTAAGTTGTATTTATTTCTACAAAATACTCTACTTGTTACAGATTTTATTTTTTGCATCTAAAGAAGAGATGTTACCAAAACCGATACCAATATATTGGCGATATTTAAGGTTTAGCGATATATCGATATCGTTACGACGATACTTCTGAAATTTTTAGAGTTTCTTGAACAAACATTTTAATTTTGAAATCTTATTTTTTGCATAACAACTAACCGAGGTACCTAAACAAGATCGAAAGACGTTTTTTTTACATGAAAATTCTATTTCCAGTACATTTTCAATAAAACAAGCCGACAGATTGTGTTGAATTCGTATTCTCAAGGTTGTTGGTTTGTTCTTTAAGTAGCTCAACTAAAAGAATAAAACATCAAAAAGCTGAGCATAAAATCAATACATTCTGATTATAAATTTTCAATTTTGTTAGCATGTTTCATTCTTTCAAGACAAGTCTTAAAAAAAAGTACGAGAAACGAAGTACGAAAGAAACATGTTAATAATATTGAAAATTCATAATCAATTATAGCAAATTTCGATTCGCCAATACAATTAGTAAATTCGCCCCGAGTTCAATTTCGTGCTCAGTCAAGAATACAATTTGTAAATGTGTTGTAAACTCCTTCCTTCACTAATAATTAAATTGGATGAACCAAGGCAAATTCATTTTTCAGGTGGCGTTGAAATCACAGATGTGCTACTTTTTTTCTTAATTAGAGCGAGAAAGGTCAAAAGTTCCTTGTGATTTTGAAATATGGATCAACGAAAGCAACAAAAAAATAAATTGTTGCATTTTTGGTGTTGTTACTTGTTGTAGTACCGACACTACCGTTTACATGAATTCGGCTTGGTATGAACTTAAGCCCAATTTTAATATAAAAAAACTTCAAAAAATTTTTTGAGTAAAAACATAATGAATTTTTTATTTATTTTGCCATTTATTAAAATTAAATTTATTGTTTTTCCAATCTTATTAATTCAATTTGCATATCGGAAGCTGTATCGCCGATGTTTCTTATTAACTATCGGTATCGAATCGGTAAAAAGGGTTATCGTTAAATCCCTACTGACGTATTCATAAAAAATTAAAATGGATTTGAAACGCATTTTAAGAAAAATTTGTATAAAAATTTTGCCTTAAAACACATTTCGAACTTATTTTACTTATTATGAATACGGCAGCTAATCTATAAGCCCATTTATACTTTAATACGGAGTAAAAACGTCGATTACGTCTTATAGTGGTCCGGACTAAACGCCGATACGTTTCGTGGAGTGCACTGAAAGAATTTTCTTCACAGAGCCAATGGATTTTAAATATTCCAATGAAAAATTACATTAAAGGTCAACCTATGTAACCTTTCATTGGATTAATGAAGCATGTTACATTAGCCCCCCGTTAATGAAATGTTTCATAAAATTAATAAAAGTTTTAATTTGTTCAATGACATAAATTCATTAAACTACGGATTAAATTTGTCATTTTTATGACAGTCTTTTAATAGTTTAATGATTGTTATGGTTACATATTAATGTTTATTTATTTCAGAAATTTTTTGTACGTTTTTAGTTGCTGTGCATTTTATTTTTTTTTTATTCCTGTTTCAAATCATCAAGTTATATTTATTTTATTTTGTTTATATATTTCTGTTACATCATGTTATGTTCTACGTGTATAAGCTTACTTTTTAGTAAATTGTATTTAATTCATTTTCCAGCCCAGGACGGCCTTCATCTTGCTTCTTTCCATTTTGCTGGCTTGTACTACTACGTAAATTTTGTGTATTTAAATTAACAATTAAAAAAAAGAATGTGAGAATTGTTTGCTCTTGTTGTTTCTTTATCGTTTTTTGTTTTTTGAACCTATTACTAACATTAAGCTAAATTCAGTGTTTCGTTATCGTTATGAATTTTTTCATCGATGTTATGAAACATTGAAATTCACAATTTTTTCATATATTTTCATGTCTATCGCTTAAAATGGAATTAAAAATACATTTTTACAGCAGTTATAGGAAGAAAATATTTTCTAGTTATAAGTATTTTGAAGTAAGAGAACTTCATCTTGTTTTCATTGATTTAGTGAAATTTTTCATGGAAAATATGAAGTTACACTTTTTGTCAATAACTGAAAAGTATTTGAATACGTTAATTAATAGTTCATTATAATCTTAAAAAACCTATTAAAGTAAGGTATAAAAATTAGTTGAATTTTTCTTTTGAAAGAGATATTAAGTTGTCATTAATTTAATGAACATTTTAACGAAATAACGAAACTCAATTTCGTAGTGTTAATGAAATTGCTTAATTTTTTTTGTAAAATTTCATTGCCGTAATGATATAAATTTCTGAAGCATAATTCTTTCAGTGTGTGGACTATATATAAGGGTGGATTTAGGCTACAGCTTCAGAATACCGGCCAAGAATCCAAACACCTTGCTGATATTCCCCGAGAGAACGCCGATTGTGTTTCTGGGTTTATGGAGTGTATAAGGTAGCTTCGGGATTTAGCGCTAAAATATCAACCAAGTATCCAAAGAACTTGGTGATATCATAAAGGCTGGAAAGAAGAAATAAAAACACTTTCCTGTTTTTTCCAAAAACATTTGGGGGATTCACAAGGTGTCATAAAATCATAAGTCTTAAAGTAATAGCATGAAAAAATACGGCTGTTGTGAACAACCCCTCATAATTTAATGTGCTATTTTGAATTTAAATCAGCTGATTTAAAACAAATATAAAAAATAAATATTTACCAAAATTAAAATATTTTTTAATTCTAATCCATGAATTAATAAATTAAATTAGATATTATCTGACTATTTTTAGATATTATCTGACATTTTTTAGACGCAAATCACAAATAAATTTTATATTGTTTGCTTACCAAGCATCAGAGTACTAGGCCGATATAATTTGACGCCACAAGTGTTTTGTTGCAAAAATTGCTAGCCGCAGGTTAAATTCGGATATAAGACGGATAAAACTATACCATCAACGGCGACGGCTACAAAACTAATGCTGCTCGGCTCGGCCGCTCAGCGCAGGTCTCTTCTGATTAATTACGACAGCACAATAAACATAGCAAGCAAAGTTCTATTAATTTAAGACACTTTTTGTTAACAAAGCAACAACAATATTTTTAAACCATTTTAAAATGATAGAACATTAGGACAATATAACATGATAGCACACCTTGTGAATACCCCAATTATAAGTTTCTATTTATTTAAAATAAAATACAAAATTAACTGTACGATATTTAATTCCAAAATAATTTAAAGTAAAGAAAATTAAAAAAAGCATTATGACAGTGGCGCCTCAAATTGTCAACTCCCTTCACACACAATTGACATCACAGATGGGAAATCCGCTGCCTTCTGTTCAAACGTGAACAGGAGTTTTGCAGCTTGTCAAAAATGCACATAAATTTAACATGTATTATAGTAAGAAAAAAATTTTATGAAATGTCAAAAAAAGTTAACAAATTTAACTGTCATACAGCTTGAATTTGATTTTTAAAATTTTGAGTTTTATTAAACAAAAAGATATTTTTCAGCAGAGTCATATTTTTATAGAAGCATAAGAAAAGATCAGGGAAGCAAATTTTAATTTTATTCACATATTTTCGCTTTTATTTTTTCTAAAGAAAATAGGAAAATTATATAAATAAATATAAAATTTTAATTACGGCGCACAGACGAAAAAAGAAATGAAAAAGGACGATCGTATCCACCTAAAGAAAATTACGAAAACAGCTGTTGAATAATTTGCCACCAGCATCAGAGAAAAAATTATTAAGTATACAAGAAATTCAACATTTTACATTGTAAGCTTCTCACTTTTATTATTTTTTTTTAATATCTGGTAATATCAAGTCAATATAAATTTTACTTGATCTTCTATTCAGAGTACAGGAAAGTAGTTTCCATAAGTTAAGTTTAGACTTCAACATATTTTAACAAAATTAACTTTAAATTGTTTATACATCATGGAAATATTGTTCTTTTTATTTGAAGCGTGAACGTGTAGACGCAAAATTTAATAAAAGCCATTTCTATTTGACTTTTTCACAATCGCACAAAAAATCATTGGATTTTTGAGAGCAAAAGTCTCTAGAATTGTAGAATAGTGTGAAAGGGGTTTCAGTATGGATTTAAAGAAATATTCACAACCTTATATATTTTTGTAGATAATTTTTTGTACTTTTGTATTAAGTCCATCTACCAAATGGTTTAAATTTCAATTTTTTATTTTAATTTTGTTTAGCCTAATGTTTAATATTTTTTTGTTTGCGTGTTTCTTAAAAATACATGCAAATTGAGTTCATGTCAATTATACAATAATACCATTCCGACATTTTGTCAATTACGTATTCTTTGTAATGACAATAATCTTTATTGCTCTTTGCGATTATTTTAAATGTAGATTTTAAAATTTAATGATCAAATATGGGGTTACGATAATTGGATTTTCCCCATTCCACGGAAAGCAAGGTACATCTACACAAGGGAACTCATTTGGGAGTGTAGACAATTGTCAAAATTGTCTTCAAATAAAACGAAAACAATTATGCACACATGTACAAATTTTGGCTCATACACACGAATTTTAAAATTGCGGTTTATGTCTGTCCGCTAACGAGTCTACCTTGTGTGAATTTACATTGCCTTGTTTTTTTTATTCAAATGGGTTTTAGTTAAACAAACTATTATTATGGAAGAATTTGTGTTTTTTTAAATAAAAATATTTAAGGCCATTTAAGGAAATTTTGCGGACATGGAGAAAATTTCCTACGGCTTTATATTCAATTTAATGAAATTTATTAATTCTTAAACAAATTTTATAAAAAACTCGAATTAATAAATTGTATTATTTTGAATTTTAAAAAAACAATTGTCCAATTCACAGGTGCAGTGTAATAAGGCCATATTGAGAAATATGGTCGTATGACTTTATTTCTATACAAGAAGTGAAATAAAGCCATTATGGTGTTATTGCTCGTTAAAAATGTTTTGTGAAATGTAATTCTTAAAGGGATATTATCAAAATCCCGAATGTCCGAATCTCGAAATTTCAAAATCCGGAATTTTAGAACTCTGAATCTTAAAAAGCCGAACTCAATAATTAACAATTTTAATATCCTCAATTTAAAAATCCCGATATCAAGTCTTGAATTTAGAAGATTTAGTTAGCGAAACCAGTGTCTGTTGTACCGTTGAGAATTAAACTGTTTCATGGTATAACAAACACCGGCTTCGCTAACTAAAGCATCCTGCAAAGTCGGTCAAAGGGCCCCTCTTGCCACCTGCTGCAACTCATTATATTGACAATATGTAACTTTAAAAATTACAACGTTATGGCGTTATTTTCACTTTGGTTGCCTAAACAATTATGGCTTTACTGCACTTGGATGTTGGTAATAAAGCCATATGGTTTTATTTCGCACTCCATTAAGAAATAAGACCATATGGCTTTATTGCACTGCACCCAATTAGCAAGGTCGTAGAAACGTCTTGTTGTCTCATCATTTGCTTGATTTGAATGTGTTTTTTTAAAAAATGTTGTATCCATAATACCAGGCCTGAAAGCGTTCGATTTGTTTGTAAACTTTGTTTAAGAATGTGGTAATAATACCTTAAATTTTTCTCTTAACGACTTATATATGTTTTATTCATTTCATATTATCTTTAAAGGAATTTAATTAAAATTGGTTACCAATTAATATTTATTACCATTTAACATCAAATTATAACTCCCATACCTGGTTCAATTTCATGGTATCGAATAGTGTGAATGTCAACTTTTTTCAAAGAAGAAGAAAACAAAATTTTTTTTTTTTAAAGATAATCCCAAGGCGAATTCAACAAGGTAAACTCTTTAGAACATCTGTTCATCAGCTGTAAAATCCAACTTGTCAATAATTTTTTTTTTTTTTTTTTGTTTCTCATTTACAAAAAATTGTGATTGTTTAAATTTGTGAAAAAACAAATCTAAAAGCAAATTATGTATATATAAAATTTAATAAAAAAACGAAGTAAAATGCGTGTACATATGTAGTGTGTATGTAGCGAAGCTGGGGCTTATTTTAATAAATTTTTGTTTCCTAGTGCACTTCCGTAACATTTTGATATACAATTTTGTAAAAACTGTATGAGGAGCTAGATCTAAAAAGTTTTTAATAAATTTTACATTTTCAGAAAGATCTGTTCAAAAGCTTACAAAAGACACTAATATTGGCCAAATACGTTTAGAAATGTAGTGGAAAATCGCAAATTCATATGAAAACTTCAGAAATTCATTACTCGGAAACTATGCGTTTTCAAGAATTTTGCCATTTCATTTCGTTGGTAAGGTAGATTTGTTTCCAATTTGTATGCATATGTTGGGTCTTTGAGCAAATCTTAGTCTATTTAGCCATTTCCGTCTGTTCAAAACACTCTCGCTTTCAAAAAACTGAAAAGAAAAGACAATATCGGTGTATAATTCTTTCCACTTCTCCTAAGCATTCCGGAATTGAACTCCACCACAATCGGTTTAGTAGGAAACGACTTTAAAATTTATATTTTGTAAAGCACCGATTCTCATTAAATCTTCAAAAACACAGAATACATTAAATTTTGTTAAGATCGGTTCATAAACACACAACTTTAAATAAAAATCAATAAAATTTTTTATTATTTACTTTTTAGTCACACTTTTTGTAAACAACTATTTTGACAAATTGGATTTGTTACACTAACAAAATGCCTGTTATTTTTGTTAGAGTTGTAATTGTTGTAGCGACGAGTTTACCTTGTTGAATTCGCCTTGGATAATCCATACGACAAACCGTATGAATTGGACAAATAGTTTTTATGTCTGTGAAAAAAAATGTGAAAACTTTAATTCATTTTAATAAATCGATTTAGAAAGTTTTAATAAAATACCTTCAACTTTTAAAACGCATTTAAGTTAAATTAAAAATTATTTTTAAATAACTTAAATAGTATTCATTAAAATTAATACTGAGTCCCCGTTTTTAATTAAAAATAAAATATGTTTAAAGCCAAAATTTTCTAGTTCATAAATAAGCAACAACGGCAACAGTGAATTACTTCGTCCCTTAACAAAAAAAAAAGAATTATTTTGCATTATGGAAAGTTTTCAACACTTATTTATTTTATAATTAACCAAAAAAAAAAATATTACTTTTGCCAACATTAGGGATTTAACCTTTCCTTTACACAGTTGTCACTTTCAACTTAAATATAAACTCATTAAAAATATTTCGAATTTTTCTTCAGTTTAAGGCACAACACACAGAAAAAAATACCAATGTAAAATTAACATGGAAAAATGTTGATTGAGAATCATAGTAAATTTCTGCAAAAGTATGCCCTTTTTTTAAATTTGTCATTATTTCATAATAATTTTAAATAAAATAACCTTAAATCATGTTTATTTAATATTATTCACTGTTAAAATAAAAAAAAAAAGTATTTAAATATAAATAAATATGGATTCAATATTGAATCCATAAAAACCAGTTTTATATTAAAATCAAAAGTGTATATTGTTAAATTAACATGCATTCATACTTAAGTATGTACATTTTTTATTTTCATTCTTAAAATATGTTATAAAAAGAGGACAATTCCCGTATTCTTTTAATTACTTAAATAGTGCATCAAGTTTTCAAAGTATATTGATGACGAAATCCATATCGGGCGATGCTGATGCTTCTGTTGACAAAGGAGAACTCAAAATAAGTGAAACCCCTGTAAGTGTATTGAATTATTCTTAAATAAATGCATATGTTGTATCTGAGGCTTCTTCACACTGTTATAACACACTCAAACTAATTTGATTCTACATGAAATTCACGTTGTTTCAACTTGAAATAACTTTCATTCAACGTGATTCGGATTGTTATTTCAATATAAATTACATTTTGCTCTAACTTTACCGCAATGTTAAATTAACATGAATTATAGTTATTTTTAAAGAAAAAAAAATGTTGTTCGCAGTTATTATAAAACCAGGTTGAATTAACATGAAAAACGTATAAAGCAAAATCACCACCGAAAAATTTTAAATCAACCTTGTTTTCTACGTTTTTAACTTGATTTTTTTCTGTGTGAATACAAACAAGTCTGCTCGCATTAACAAATTTAACACCAAACTTTTTTTAACAGCAAAATATTTGCTTTGACACCCACATGCGAGATTTAAGTTTAATCCTTTTACGCCATATAACGTTGTAAATTAATTTTAAGCCCGCAGGACTCTAAAAAGTTTAATGCGTTTGCCAAACAATACAAATAGATATACACGCAAAGAAAAAACATGGTTGTGGTAAACATATTCTAAAAGCAACATATCATGATATGATTCATTATTGTAGTCACCATATTACGATTATTATTCAATCATATTATGACCAAATATATTCGTAATATTACATCGTAATATTTTTCCCTAAATCATATTCTGATTGTGCTAATCATAATAAGTTAAGAAGTAATTTTATTATTATTATGTTAATCACAACAAATTTAGAAGTAATCATATTATAATACAGTGGTACTGTCACAACAATAAAAAAATTAAATTTTTTTTTGCATCGATTTTTTATTTTGGGTTACTTTACAATTTTTTTTTAATGAAAATATAACAACATATAAATAATTCGGTAGGCATATTAACCCATTTAAGCCCAAACAAAAACTACCGGACAAAAAATAAAATATTGTTTTTTTTATTATTTAATTCATTACATATAAACAAAAAACAAAACAAATTTTTTTTTTTTTTGGAATTAAAGAGGTGTACCAAAATTGGCACTACGGTCACTTTAAAAAAAAAAATTTTAATGTTATAGAAATTTCTGAAATTTTAGTTTATCAAAAAGGTAAACATATATTGAATAATGTCAAAAACTTTGTCATAAGCCGGAAATAATGAAGTGTTCCCAAATTGGCACAGCGGGCGTACATGGGTAAAAAAGAAACCACACAACTGATGCAAAATTATTTTACAAATCGTCGGTTGATTATTTAATTGTCGTATGTCAGTAAATAATCAACCGACGAAATGGCGATAACAAAATATTATTAGAGAAAAGATATTTTGATTGCATCTTAAACATATTATGATTAGGTATAGAAAGTTATCATGTTATGGCTATTAAATATCATGAAATGGTTGTGAGTAATTAAAAATGTTTTCAAAATTATCATTGTTTGGTTGTTAAAAAAATTATAATTTTTAAGTTAACAATACTCAAAATTTATAATTGCGATAAACATTGAAATGTTTACAGTAATTATAATATTGCTGATATTAAATAAAAATAACAATTTTTTGTGTACGACAACAATATATTGTTACAATAAATATAGTGTAGTTGCCGTTACCATTTTTTTCCTTTATTTATTTCCAACTTAATCTATTATAATAAAACAATTATTCGCAATTATTTTTGCCTCATCCCATGTATTATTAATGTCAGCTACACCAGATATTTTTGGGTCTTCCTCTTTGTCTACTTCCATGTGGGTTCCATTCCAGTGCCATCCTGGTTACATTATGGCTTTCTTAAGGTGTGTCCTATCCATTTCCGCTTTCTGCGTTTTATCTGTATGTGTATAGGGCTCTTATTTGGCTAAGTAAGCTCCAGAGGTTTTCGTTTGTTATTGTGTTGGGTCAGTATATGCCACATAAAACGCCTGATCGATTCACTGGCCAGCCATGTTTCACTTCCCTATAAAAGAGTCGACTTGACACATGCGTTGAAAATACGGATCTTTGTTGTTCTCGTGATTTGTGGTGCTCGCCATATAACTTTTAGTTTTAGCACTTCTTGCTTTATTGAGCCTATTCGTAATGTCCTTATTAATGCCATCGCTTGAAGACATTCTGCTCCCTAAGTAGCAGAAACTGTCAACGTATTCTATTCGGCGATTGTCGATGGTTATATGACCGTTGCTTCTGTTATGAAGACGCATGGCGTACGTCTTTTTTATATTTATTTCTAAGCCAACTCTTCTGGCTGTCTTCACAAGATCGTTTGTTTTATCTTGCATGTCCGAAAGTTTGTGTGAAAGAAGGCAAATATCATCTGCATATTCTTAAGCTTCCAGATATCTTTGAAAACTCCACGCAATACCCCTTTTCTTCTTGCACAGTTCCTCCATTAAAAAGTCTATTACCACAGCAAAGGGTAGTGGCGATAGAGGGCAGTCCTGTCGTACTTCTATATTGGTCGTGAACGGATTACTAATTGTCCCGTTGTGTAGAACCTGCAGTTACGCGTTGGTGTACATAGCTTTGATGACTTGTATTATTTTGTTTGGCACTGCTTTCTTTTTTAGAGCTAACTAGATAGCGTTTCTATTGACTGCACCGAACGCTTTTTTAAAGTCAACGAATAGCAGGTACAGAGGTGACTTCCATTCGATCCTGTTCAATAACTATTCGAAGTGTATTTACCTGATCGACACAGCTACGGTATGGGCGAAACCCAGCCTGTTCGTCTCTAAGTCCAACCTTTTAAGTATAATTGTGGCTAGTACCTTGTATTTGGATTGAGCAACGTAATACCCCTCCAGTTGTCACAGGTCATCTTTTTTGGGTAATTTTACTACATAACCTCTAGTCCACGAACAATTTACGGTTTCTGTTCTCCAAGCTTGTGCAATATGCGGTTGTATGATGTTAGCTGCAATGTCAGTGTCTATTAAGATGAGTTCCGGTGGAATTCCGTCTGCACCGCAAGCTTTGTTGCGTTAAAGCTTGTTTATTGCAGTTGCTGTCTCTGTGATAGTAGGCGGGTCACATGCGATTGTTCTGTTTTGTTCTTGTGCGCTACAGGGTAGTCCGAGTTCAGTTTCACTGCTGTTACTTAAATCCCTGGAGTATTCTATCTACCTTTTGGTTTTCTCCTCAGTGGTTGTAAGTTGAATTCCGCTGTGATCACGTACTGGTTGGTTTAATTTTGGTTTTTTGTTTGTGAGCCGATTGATTACCTGATGTTGTTTGAGCCTGCTGCTTTTTCGGCTTTATCTGCCAAGGTATTTTTAAATTGTTTCGCTGTTCGATTAGTTGCCACGTTCTGTTTGTAATCCACGGTTTTATATTGGCCCTCTGGTTTGGACCTAATTGCTCTTCTGCTATTTGATTTATGATCTTGTACGTATTTTCCCACGATTGCTATTCGTTATTGATTATTCTGTTCGTGTACATTAACTTTATTTGTTCACTAACTTCTTGGTCTTTTAGCTTGGCAAGGTTAATGTTTTTTCTACGGCCTTTGTTGTATGCCTTATTGGATCTGAGTTTTAGCGTCACATATCCGACCGAGTTGTGGTCCGAATCAATATCTGCTCCCCTTTTCGAACGTACGTCACACACGCCTTCTACTTACACAAATGTGGTCAATTTGGTTTCGCGCGTTACCACTGGGAGATGTCCATGTATATTTGTGTATGTCTTTGTGTGGGTATATGGTCCCACTAATAACCAGTTGGAATGTTTGCACAGTTCCACGAGTCTTTCTCCGTTCTTATTTCGGACACCAATACCGTTGCGTCCCATGATTTGTTCTACTCTATCATAGTCAATGCCTACTTTAACATTGGAATCGCCCTTCAACCATAACTAAGCCCGACCATATTTTTCTCTTCGTGTATATAACAAAAGTTGCATGAACCTTTTTATTGTTTGAAAAATAATTTTTTGTATCAAAAAAGCATCATTAAAATTCGTCTGTTTAAGTAAAATGTTAGTAGAAATAATAAAAACAAAAACTACAACAAAAGAAAAAAAACATTAACATACGTTTTTTAGTCAAGCTTTTAAAATTCTGTAGAAACAAAATTTAGATTTCTTATTGAAAAGAATTAAAAGGGATTGTATATATATCAAAATTTTCCATACCACGATATTATTTTTTTTTTAAATTTAAAAAAATATTATTGGAACTTTTAAACTTAATTTATTTAATAGAACAAAGTTTAAAACACATTTCTAATTTACAATTATTTTTTTTTTGCATAAACTTTACTATAAAAGCCTGGTAAGTTTACGTAAACGAAAACGGTGCGGATCAGCTGTTCCGCTCTCGTTACCAAGCTTATGTATACATATGTACTCAATGAAAGCTTCGCCTAAAAAACAGTGTGCTAAGTAATCAGAACAAAGCAAAAATGCTTGTAATAAACTTTTAAAGGGTAACTAGACACCGCAGCGCTTATAAAAAGCAATATACTTACCAAAAGACAAATAAGTATAAAAGTAAGAGAGAGAAAATATGAATAAAAAATTGGAAACTTCTCAAGTCTCCATTTTAATTACAATATACAATATATATATATAGTTCTTTTTGTGGGAATCACTTATGTAAATCATAACGTTATTGTTTTATTCACTACGACAATAACTTACAAAATACGTTATAAGTAGGGTTTTTTCCCGGGATTTCCCGGGAATTTCAATTATTTTATTTCCCGTTTTCCCGGGATTTTTCTTGCGGGATCCCGGGAAATAAAAAATTCCTCATAATTTCAGAAAATAGCTATTTATACGTTGAAATTTAGTTTTCTATTCTCTAAAAATTATCATTTATGGATGGGTTGTGGATTAGATCAATTGCATGAAGTGAGTACATTTATTTAAATGTATGTCTCCTGATGCAATAAATCTACTCAAAGCAGAATGGGCAGTACAACAGTTAATAATTATTACATTTAGTGAAGTGAAGAGTTAATAAAGTACATTAATTCAAAATAAGATGCAGGCAGTAAAGTTTCATTGTCCATGAACAACAAGTCTTAAAAATATGAGATATCTAAACATATTGCTTCTTTATTGCAACATAGTCATATCTACAAAAACAAACGATCTTGGCAAAATGCGATTAAAGTTTTCAAAATGTACCGATTTAAAGATATATTTTGCTATAACTTCGGTTCAGTTTGAGATATAATACGAGAAGGTATGAAGGAAAACTTTGCTAAAGTTACTTCAAATTTTGATATATGACTATGATGCAATGAAGGAGCAATATGTTTATTAGGTGATAAACACAAATTTTCAATTTCAATTTGTGTTGGTTTATATACCCGTGAAGTGCGGGGAAACCGAAATAAAATAACATTTTGGAAACTCGTGTAAGATACTACAACATACAACTTGAAAAACACATTGTCCTAAAGATTATAAATGGACCTATTGAAATGAAAAGGCTTGTAAGCAGCAGTCCGGTTGATGCTTTTTTGCATAAACCTTGACATACATTTGACTGATATAGACGTTTTTTATAAAAAAGAAAAAAATGCTTCTGATTGTGAATCCGAAGCATGCTACAATGGTGCACTTTTAACTATTTGTCCCACCTCGGTAAAAAATTAAAGAAATTTTTCGGAAACATGATAATTAGTAAATAAAATCAGGAATATACTTTTTGCCGACTTACTAAGCGCTTTGAGTGTGTCAGAAAGTTATTTCCTTAGCCGTTAAAATTTTTTATATGTATATTTCTTTAAAATATTTTATCTATTTTATTAATTAACTTTTTGATCTCATATCTTGAGTACTTTAATTTTAATTTTGTTTTTATTATTGTTTTATGAATTAAATTGTTATGTTTATGTTTCTTTTTATCTTGTATCCAGTGCATAATAAAACTGAATAAAAGCATAATAATACGGAATAAAGGCGTGAGGTGATAATAATTCAAGTTCCTATTTCAATCTTCAATTAATTTTTTAGTATTGAACCATTTCTTTTACTTTCTTTGTAAACAAGTTCCCTTACGTTTTTTTTTTATAAAAGTTTTTTTCATTAATTAATAACAAAGTTTACTTTGTGTTATTTATATGGAGCGGGATCCCGGGAATCGAAAAAGTCCGGGAAAAAAACTCTAGTTATAAGAAGTAGCTATGTTATAGCTACAGAAATAAAAAACTACAACAACAACAAGGGATTTTTGTGCAAAATCAGAGGCAGTTGTGGTTTTTTGCTCATATCTCCGTCATTTTTGGACCGATCTGGCTGAATTTCAATAGCAAACTTAAACGGAGTATATGTGACATAAATATGCATCAACCTAGTCCACATCATTTCTGGGGTTTTCGGAAAACCCATTTCAACATACACACGGACAGACGGACAGACGGACAGACGGACATCGTTAAATCAACTTCGCTTTTCATAAGGACCCAGAATATATATACTTTATAGGGTGTAGGATCAATACTTTGGAACATACAAACGGAATGACAAAGTTATATATACCCTCTTACCTTCGGTGAAGGGTATAAAAATATTAAAAAAAAAATTTATTTTTAAAAAACCAAGATTCGAACCAGGGAACTCACAGTTTCTAACTTAACACACCCCCTAGACAACTGAACCATGAAGGAACGCTGTTTAAATATCATTAAAATATGGACCGTTTACTGTACACAACTAACACACAGTGGAGTTGTAATTATTTTTGATGTTTTTGTTCACCGGAATATGGCAAAGTTGTAAACCATAATACAAAAATGCCAAATCAACTTATTTGAGTTGTGAACCGTAATAGGGGCCTATATTCACCAAAATAGTTTGTACCATGTATGTGTGTTTGTTTGTTTTCTTTTTGTAAAGGCACTGTTGTCATACCGCAGATTTATCTCTTTTGGCGAGTTTTTAAGTAGCAAAAAAACACAAAAATTCCTAGTTTCTGTTTGTTAAAATTATTTCGTTAAATAGATGAAATAATAAAGAAGGGTGATAACGAATATCATATTGGGCATTGTGCTAGTATATGTAAACAAATGCGAAGGGGGGGGGGAGGGGGGGAGGGAAGAAGAGACGACAACCGGACTCGAACTTCGCTTTTCATAAGGACCCAGAATATATATACTTTATAGGGTGTAGGACCTTCGGTGAAGGGTATAAAAAACAAACTTAATTATAAAAAAAGAGTATTTTATAAATTGAGTCTTATTCGACTTTTACAAAATTTGTATTATTATTTAATTATTATTTATAACGGAAGGGGAAGATTTGGTTCAAACACTGAAAAATAAGGAAGATCAGGAAATAGCTAGGACAAAACTAACAACAAGTATAGATAGCTACATAAATAAAATGAGATTGACTAATAGGGATAAATTTATTCTCGACAAAGTAAAAGAAACAGAAAAGTTTTTAAGAGAGCAACTTTTTGGTAAATTCTGTGTTTATCCATTTTATATATTTAATATTGGAATACTGATGAAGATGTTTCATCGGCATCCTTTATAGCGATTTTCAGCATTTGTAAAAGTTGTGATTTAAATTAAATGCGTTATTATTGTTAAAAAGGTTTATTTTACTTTTATAAATTTCTATATGAAAATAAAAATTATTATTTTTAAAGAGAAAATAGCTAAAAATTTTATGGCTAAACAATTTCAAAAATTGCTAAAAAAAAAAATGGCTAATGGCTAAATTAATTTTTTAATGGCTAAACAAGGTGAAAAATGGCTAAATCTAGCCATTAAATGGCTAAATTGACAACACTGTGGCTAGGTAGTAGATTCTTGCGCGAATTGGGATATGTCTCGAGCTGTGGGCTCAAGTATCTGACGGGATTCGTATTGGGAATGACCTGGCTGCGCAGCAGGAGACTAGGGACTGATTACAGTAGGGCAGTTTTCTTTTAAGCACTGTTGTTCTTGATTGTTTTATCCGTTTTTATCTTTGACTTATTTCTCTTTTCTTGTGCTTTCACTCTTTATTTCTCCTATTCTTTTCTTACCCTACGTTTCCACATGCAAGTAATTACTTGCAAGTAGTGTATACGTTTTATCAACGAAAAATCTTGGAAACAGCCGATTGGCCGAAATTACTAAAATTGTGTGAATGTTAGTGAAAAAGTGTGAGTGTATTGAGTTTTTCGAACTTGCACTTGCATGTGGAAACGGGGGGTTATTAGACTTCTATCACTAACTAAGGCGTCACAATGTACCAGATTGATCTCTGGATGAGGGTGTGAACTTGATTTCGCACCAGCCTTCCACCTAGCCTAACCTAATTGTGCCATTTTTAATTTATAAGCGAAGAAGGCAACATGTTTAAATTAAAAAAAAAACACAAAACATTTGTTTCTTTTTTATTGTTTTATTAGCTTTTTTATAAACTTTTTGCAGGATTCCTTCATAAGTCTATTGCTGCTTTTAAAGCGCCATTATTTAGGCAATTATTTGCATCACCCTAGGAACCCAATCCTGAATATTTTATCCACTCTCATTTTTTGTTGTCATCTTAAAAAACCGTGACTAAACTGGACGTTTTTAGCATACACAACACAAGTTCACTGTACAGTTTTACAAACTTGAGCAAATATTAAAATCGTTTTGATTTTTGTACAGACTGGTGTACTGAACTCGTGTAGTGTATGGCCGACACAACGGCGAAAAATAACACAGCGCAAGAGATCGTATTTGCAGCGGGTATTAAAATCCTGTAGTCAATTTGGAAATTTTGGTGAGCAATACTTTTGAAAATCGGTGGACCTTTTTTTTTAATTTGCAAGTACTTTTGTTTTTTATGTTTTTTTTTTCTTTTCTATTTTCTGTTGACCTTTCGTACAACTCGAAAGACAAATATAAACATATATAGAGCTCGTCACAGTGGCGAAAAGGGTAAAACTGCAAAGAATTCTAATGATGAGAATGAGAATGAGGATGTTCTTGAAACTTGTAAATTCGACCTGAGTTCAACCCCGGTTCAGTCAAGAAAAATTATCAATAAATTTTAATTCATTTCATGTTGTTAAATTTTTTCCTTCATTAAAAATAACACTGTGCTCGAAATTGACACTTTTTTTGGACAAGCCAGGCACATAGCGTTTTAGCAAATTTCGGGTACGCTGAATCCAATGGTGCCTACCGTTATTTCGAAAATGGAGGAAGTTACACAACATATATTTTCGTAACTCAAAAACGGTTTAATTTATTGAAATTACTAAAAAAAAAACGAAATTCCGCATTAAAATTTCCTTTAAAGCTGCATTTTGCAATTTTTTATGATTTTTTAAAAAACAAACATTTCGAAATTTTGGTAAAAAAAAAAATTATTTTTTTTTCCAAAAAAAAATCATGTTTCTAAAACAACTGCTCATTAAAAAATTACTTTTCTTAATGAAAATTTCGGTTTTTTTTGTTAATTTCAATAAACTAAACCGTTTTTGAGTTACGCGAATATATGTTGTGCAACCTCCTCCACTTTGAAAATAACGGTATATCTCGAAAACAAGAGCTAACCTAAAAAACGGTGTTCACTATTGGATTCAGCGTACCCGAATTATGCCTAAACGCCATGTGCCCGGCTTGTCTAATTTTGCAACTAGCACAGTGTAATTTAATAAAAATTAAGTTTGAAGAACTCAAGCCTAATTTCAGAACATTTAATCAATTATTTAATCAATCATACAAGCTTTGAAAAATCTCTAATGATACACAGAATTTGTATCCTTTTTTTTGTATTGCTAAAGGTTTTGTACCAAAAGGAAATTAAGTTGATAAGGATATATCTTAAGTAAATATATCAACTCATTTTTTTGGGTTTCTCTTTACTCAATTGAGTGTTTATTTGAGCTCTATTAAATAATTATTTAATCGAAAAAGCATTGAAACAGAAAAGTATAAGAAAATCTACTTAAATGTGCATTAATAATTATTTTGTATTTACTAAGTTAGTAAATGAAATACCTATAAAAATTCTTTCCGAACTATATTTTTTTCTTTTACATTTAAGTGTCGAAGTCAAAGGTTTCTCTTTTTTTCTCCAAAGTTGATTAAAGATTGTATGTGCTTGTTAAATAAGGACTTAATTAAGGAAACAAAAACCCCAAAGCGCTGTATGAAAAACATACTTTAATAAACAGTATAATTAATGTTCAATTTTTCAAAAGAAAAAAAGGCATAAAATGGTCCATAATTCCCTTAACTTGTGCCATAAGAAATCTTCATTTCTAAAATAAATACAAAGAAAAAAAAACCGGAAATTAATTAAGTTTTTATACTTACTTTAAGTTCGAGTCGTATTCAGAAATTCAAGTACGAATAACACTACACAGAAAAAAATAAAAATTGATTTCAATTAAAAAATTTGTGGTATTAATTAAAAAAATTAATTAAATTTGCACCAGTAAACAAATTAATAGTATCAATTAAACCAGTTAATAGTATTAATTAAACGTTTAATTCACTTGATTAAAAGTTTAATTCACTTGATTATATTTTTGTTTAAAACTGATTGTTTTTGATTAATGCTTTAATTGGTGAAACATTTTGGAGAATTTTTTCTGTGTAAAACGTACTCAAAACAATCCTAAATGGGATAACTTCCGAAAATAAATCCCGGAATTTTTTAAAATAAGTATACAATTCTTAAATTAAGTAAAAAAAAAGATTGAACTTTTCGTTGGTAGTGCAAGTCTGGGAATAAAATTAAAAAGTGACGGGCTTAATCTCATATAACTTATAAGTCTCTTCTCACAACACCACACATTATTTTCATGTTTAACCCTCCGGCTTACGCATGTTTTGATTTTCTATACACGTTGAAAAATGCCTGGCAGACTCATGTGTACCACGAAGGGTTAAAAAGTAAAATTAAACTTTTGGTTCTTATTTAGTTTATAGTTTAAGTTAAATATGTACATAAGATTTTTAAAGTAAAAACCATATCGGGCATGATGCAAGTGTTGTATTTTTCTGTAAAGGCTCAGTTTGTCTTTAATTTATGTTCTGTTACGAAGCAGCTGATTTGTTATTGTTATTAAAAAAACTGTGAAATTGATTAGTTGCGGTTCAGCTCGTTTAAATCAAAAACTTATTAAATAATTGTAAGTGATAGCAAAATAAATAATAAAAAATACATAGACGGTGCAAAACTAATAAATTTGTCAATAATGGCTGATAAGTTGCTACAGAAAAAGGACTATTACAATATCGTAACAGAACGGCACGGAACAGAACAGAAACAGAAAGTAAAGACTAATGCATTAAACACATTCACCACAGCAGGCTACACGAACACAATACTACAAATGCTGCTGGCTGAAATTTTAGTCGTGTAGTCAGCTACTGAATTATGTTGAAGACGGCAGCTACAATTGAAAAAATACAAACAGCTGTTTTTGTTTACTATGTCTTTATATTTCAGTGGTGCCACTATCATTTTTTTTTTTTTTCTTTTATAAAATGGAAAAACATGCATAATTGCAGACTCTTATTCAAACTTAATTAAAGATTATCAGCAAATGAATTTATTAAAAAAAAATTTAAATATTTTAATTTTGTTGTTTTTGTAACTAATAAACAATATAATTTTAACTATGTATCACTGCTGCAGTGATGCAAAATGTTGTTGCTGATGTGTGATTACCAGTTGCAGTTGTGTTGCTGATACTTTGCACAACAGCTGTGCAAAGTTTGAATTTTTGAAATTTCAAAAGTTTAATAAGCAAACATTAGATAATAATAATAAAAATGCTTTTTACAATAAAGATGATGTATTCCCAAAAATTACTTTTGATGATGACAAATTTAATTGAAAATATTGAACCAAAAAGTAACAGTTTTCTTATAAATGACGATTAAACGATTTCTTTTTTGTCAAAAGATATTGCTTCAGAAAATTAACTGAAGCAATAATTGCCAAAGTTTGCTGCAGAGCTGCGGCATTACTGCATAAAAACTTTTGACATATGAGAGTGATGCCAAGTTTCTTACAAGTGATGCTTTTACGAACATAAAACTTTACTTCTGCGCAAGTGATACCCAACAACTGCATTTACGAACGTACCCTTTATCAATAACTTTTTAGGTAAAAACTGGATCTAAGAAGTTGTGGTATTATTAGAAACTACTTCGAAATGGCTTTCACTTGATCTTTAAAAAATTCCGATTTATTAGCCCGTTAAGGGCCAATTTTAAAAATAAATATTTCTTGAAAGATTTTTCTACAAAACTTAAAATTTTGTCAATAAACATATTTATTAAAACATAATATCTTTAGGGAAGAACACTTAATCTTTTATATACCATATTATTAGTAACTTCATCATATAAAAGTTTAAATTTATTAAGCTTTAAAAAATTTTATTTTGGAAAATTAGTCAATTTATTTAAAAGATTGATTAAAAATATATATCTGGTAATAATTTATGTACTTCTAACATATTCATCCCAATTATGAATAAAAATTCCCCGGGAGTTTTCTCCCTTCTCTCATTTTTCCTAAGTTAATTCAATTGTAAAAGTAGGAAAAGGGAAAAAACTACCGGGGAATTTTTATTCATGATTGGGCTGATTGAATTATTGTAATATGTACATAAATAATAAGTGTTCTGCAACGCCGAAAAACCGCAATTCAGAAAAACGTTATTAAGCAAATATCTTAGGGTTTAATAATTATTGTTATATCGTTATTGTTATATATACATGATTTAAAGATAAAGCCAATTTTGTAAAAAAAAGTCAGCCACGGAGTATAAATTTAAAAAATTGGCTCTTAATTGGTTAATCGGTGTGCCATAAACGCCATGTGGAACACACTTTAAAGAATTTTCCAATGATTCCCATATTTTGTAGATTCATTTTATACCTAAAGAGATATGGATAAAGTATTTTGAAGCTTTTACGACCTATAACTCCTGAACTAGAAGCGTTGGCGCGAAAAACATCTTCCTATAGAACTTCTTTCAATGATATAAAAAAAATTATATAAGTAACAATTTGGTGATGAGCCGAGTTAATATTCTTGTTTCATGCCGATTCTTTTCTGTTAAACAAAAAAAAAAAAAACAAAAAAATTAAGCACTTATTTTTCAAATATTTTTTATATTAGCAGCACTTTTTCTGTTTTGCAGTGGACAAATATAGAAATTAGTTTAATTTGACTACAACGACAAAATAAGCACAGACAACAACCTGCAGCCATGTATCCGTGTCGTCGTGAAAATAATCATTTCCATATGCACACATGTATTCTAGTTTCGACATATTGAAGTCGGTAGCTTGCTGTCTCGAATGTGTTTAAAGCACAACTGTTTTAATAAAAAATATATATAAATATAAAAACAAAACTTCAACGCTTTAGGTGCAAAAAAGTGACACCATATTTTTTAATATTTTTGTATTTGCAAAAATTGCAAAAAGTTATAACTCTAAAGAACACTATGCCCGAACAAATTGACAGGATAGAGTAAATTTACGCTTTGCCACGATAATGTCATAAGTATAAAAAGCTCTGGTAAAAAGGAAAACATTGATTTGCCGCCGTTACATATCAAAAATTTCATCAAAGATTTGCTAAAAAGAGGAAACTGTTTCGCATATGCATATATGGGATCACAAACCGATCTGGAACCTAAGGTTAATCAAACCGAATTCCAAATCAACAAAAAAAAAACTTCCAATTAATTCAAAGCACGAGTGGAATGACAAAATGGGGAAAAAATTTTCAGATTGAAGTAAAATGCTCAAAGTGCATAAAATGGTTGGATTTTAAGAAAAATTAAAAAAAAAAAATGTATTAGCAAACAAATATTCGTAACCAGAGGGTTAACAAATTCAAAAGAATTGAGTTGGTTTTTCTTTCTTTGCAAGTTTCGGGAAGAAAAATTTTCTTGGGCAGCGAGAAAAATTTATTTAAATTATGAAAAATAGGAAAAATGTGCAAAAGTGTTTAAAAGAAAATAGGAAAAATTTGAAAATTCACCAATTCATAAATTGTGTAAAAAGTTTTATAATAATTTTTTTTCCAAATTTTTTCTTTTTTTCTTAAGTGAAAATATTTTCTATTATTAAAATTTTAATGGAAAAATTTTAGTTTATAAGTTCAATTCTAAATGTTCAAAAAAAAATTTTATTAAATATAATATTAAATATAAATGAGGGAAAAAAAATTTTTTTTTTTTTTTTTTGTTTCTTTATAAAATTTCAATTTATAAGGAAATGTTTTAAATTTACGTAGTTTTTTAGTTTTTAAATTTTCATAAAAATTTGGATGCTAGAAAGAACTGGCAGTGGTACGTATAACGATTGTTTTGTAAAAAAAATAAAATTCGTAATAATATTAAAAGAGAAATATGCGTAAAAAGGCTATGATATCAAGTATCCTGTCTCTCCCTACTTCGTTGACCATCAAATCTGTCTCTATGACCGAACATGATGTCTCAACAATTATTTCCCTAAAATTACCTTTTCCCGTAAACATAAGAAAAACTGTGGTGTTAAACATATGATGTCAAACCTGGATTATCTAACATCATGCCTACCGTTTTTTAAAAGGAGACAGTCAGGCAAGGGCTTAGATAATTCAGGTTTGTGCTACATTCTGTCCTTTGAACATAGTATTATCACCGCGATAATACTGACCTCTACTTGGAATCAGTCCCAGACTTGCAATAATCCCTATACTCTAAAACAAAATTGGATGGAAATACACAGTCGAAAAAAAATATTAAGTATTATTTTACGCGTATCATGGTTTGCATGGCAATTGAATCCAGGTTACGGAATCCCAGAATTCATGACTCTACAACCGAAGCACTAAATTAAATATTTACAAGGAAAATTACGAATTTTTTTTTTTTTTTAAAATATAGTCATTTCTTCTTTCCCCTATAGTGGCTTTAACGTTGGGATAATATAAATTCCAAAGGGTTTTGAAAATTTAATTTCAATCCCACAGTTGGCATTTACGTTGGGCGCCATATATGTTACGGCGCCAACCTGTTCATTAGGTTGCGAAAATTCCTAAATCCACCATGCAGGTGGCTTTACGTTGGGCGCCATATATGTTACGCGCCGTTACAAAACTTTAAAAAAAAATCAAATAACGATCCAAAGACCGGTTAAGGGGGTATAAAAGCTGGCCCGCTAGCTCAATCGCAAAATTTGCTCTTAACCAGGGTTTTGGCACGTAAGCATATCCATACTTCACACCCCTGGAAGTATGTTTAAAAATACCACGAAATTTACAAATATGAAAAAAAATCCAAAAATACCACGATCAAGGGAAGCGAAGAAATGATTAATTTACACCACACTGAGTGGTACCATGGCTTGGTGTTGCGCCATGTATGGGTACCTTATTCCCTACACCACCCTATGACAGGCTAGTACCCTACACTTTATTTTACCCTGTCCCATATACAAAACAATCGTTACATTATGTGATACTTACCACGGCTCGGCTCTTCCTAGCATCCATTTAAAAAAAAAGATTATAAATTCATTTTATATTTCAATTTAAAAAAAAATTTCATTTATTTATTTTATGTTGGGTTTTTTTTTTCTTCCTAAATAAATTTTGTTATTTGTTTTAAATTAAATTACAATTAATTAAGCTTTAATTTGTCAAGTAAATATGTGTTTTCTTTTTTTTCTTATTTTAATAAATTTTGTTATTTCTATATGATTCTCATATATTGTTTTTGTTGTTGTTATAACATTTCATTATATTTAAAATATGGATCTTAGTATTACAATGAAAATGGGAAAAATTTACTCTTTAGTTTCATTCTTTAAAAAAACATTAAATTTTGTTCAATAATAATAATAATTTATTACGATACCTTTTCTTAATATTTACAAATAGTTTTTGGTTTTTTTTTTTTTTTGCTGTTGAATTAGTTTATTGTTGTTGCTGATTTTAGGTGAGTAAACCACAGATAGGCCAAATAAAAACACCCCCTTTTTTTGTTTTGTGTGGGGTTTTCCACAAGCAACGACAAAATCCTGCTTTTCTTTTGCAGCCTTTGTGTTTTCTTGTTTGCAAGTTTGAACAATTTTTATTTTATTTTTTTACATTTCAAACACATCATAGGTGGATACAACTTTATAATAATTTTCGGGCAATAAAATAAAATTATGTTTTCCCGGACGAAATACTATCTTAAAAAGTGCGTTTAAACATTACAATGCTATTATGGCACACGACTTTTTAAAATACACGTATGTGTATGGTGTAGGACATTGTTTTATTTATATTAAAAAAAAAGTACACTTGATTTTTATATTGTTTTTTTTCTTCTTGTACGCTTTTGCCTTTAAACTTGAAATCTTATAGAGTTTTTCTTTTAATTTTATACACTTTACTACTGCATTCGTACGTTGTGAACTTATTTTGCGTGTGTTTAATAAGTCATTTTAACTTTGCACAAATTTCACTGTAAACTATTGGACTTTTTAATGCAAACTGTTTATATCCGAAACTTTAGCGTAGAAAATGAAAAAAAAACTGACTGGTCCGGCTGCCAAAACTCAACTGCCCACGATCACCGCCAAAAATCAACTGCCGAAACCCAACTGACCTGGGCTATAGCCCAGAATCAACTGCCTACAATTTCATCATCCTTCTAATAAGAATGCATTTCATTCATAAAAAAAAATTTTTCTCATTTTTCATTCCATCTTTCATCCCTTGTTATTGTTGTCGCGAGAGAGATAATACACACGTATATGTGTATGCATGTATTTGTACAAAGCAATTGTGATGGGAAAAAAAAACTCCGCAGTAGTGTTGGTCATTTGTCTTTTGTATAAGTCTCATACGCAGTGCAGGTTGCGAGAACGTTTGTATGTATTTTCCAGAGGAAGAAGTAATAAGGAAAAAATTAAATCATGCGCAATGACAACCAAGGTTACATTACTCAAAACAGGTTTTCTGTTAACGGTGGTATCAGGCCACTGGTTGTATGTTATGATGTAAAACGATTTTGTTTTTACATCAGGATGAGAGTTGTTACCAACTGAAAGACATTTGCATGATACCGTAAGCGTAAATATGCGAATGGCAAAGAATGCATATAAGTATGCGAAAAAAAACAAATGCATGTTAGGCGCATGATGATGCAATTTAATGGTACAGTTGCGTATTTTAATATATAAATTAGGTAAGGGCAAAAATTTGTGGTCAGTAAGAAATACAGGAAAAATATATATGATGACGAAATTAAGGGGTATGGTTGCATGACCTAACATATTGGGTGAGGGTAAAAATCATGTTTCAAGAGATAAAAAAAAATCCGTAACATTTGCTAATAGCGGTATGATAGCAAATCCTAATAATTATTAAAAATCGTTAAAGCTGTAAAGATTCACAGCGAAAAATCACTTTTTCGCGAGCATGGCTTAAATTCGCGAACAATTGAAAACTTGAAAACAAACCCTAAAATTGATTTAAAATTGGTTAAAAAACAAATTGTCGGAAAAAACAAAAAAAAATTTTTTTTCCAAAAATAGCGAAAATTCGCGAAAATTTTTAATATATTTCCAGTAACTTTTCAATTACTGCTTTTTAAAAATCTGCTCAGGAACTTTTACTTTCAATACTTGTATCCTCCATATTTTCCAAACTCAAAAACAACCCATATGATACCCTACTCCATAGTATATAAAAATAATTTTTGCTAATGTACCCTATGTGGTGCCCATGGGCAATCATGGACCCGCCTAGACAAAATTATATTATGAGGTTAAGATTCATGTAAAAGTTCTTTGTGCCGAATATCTATATGAGTTTTAAGAATGAGAATTTTCGATATGGGGCCTTTGGCAAGTTTTGGATTTACCAGCATTAATTATGTAATTTGACTCAGAAAGTTATTTTGAGTCTATCGTTATATTTTAAGGTGTTAAAAACATCAGCAAAAATGCATAATACCCTCTCCACTATTGTGGTGTGGGTATAAAAATACAAAATTCCCAAACAGTTTAAGCTACAATTTTCACTTTATATTAAAATTTGCGAAAAAATTACCTCAGAAAAACAATATTTAAATAATTTTCCAAAAGTTTTCAAAAAAAAAACCTAAACCAACTAAATCAAGAAATATTTTAAATCTTTTTCAAATTGAAATACATCACTACAGAATGACTTTCCACCCGAAAAATTTCAGTTGAGAAAAAGTAAATGTGCAAAGAATATCTGGTTCGATTCGTAATACCGCGTAGGTTGCAATTAAAAGCACTTATTTGAAAAGCACCTTAAAAACGGAAAAAGTTATTTATAAATGTTATTACACCATACACAATACTCTTATAAGGATTTTGTCATTTAATTTGCCACAAATCGCGATTTAAAAAAGTGGGAATTTTTTCGCGCTTATGCTTTTTTGCCTGCCTATGTATAAACAGAATGATTTCCAAGAGCGATATACACGGTATTATTTATAGAAGCCCGACCATATATACCCTACATTATAGTTTTTAAAAACAAATTTTCGAGAGGGCTCTATCTATGTTTTTAATTTCATTAAAATCTGTTAGATAGTTTTAGAAGGGCAGAAATTGTCCCCTATCTTCCCTCGTATTCCTATATTTTTTTTTAAATTTACAGCTTATCAGCCATGTCGTAGAGTACAATTCCGTTCGGAAACGGAATTCATTTCGCATTTTGGTGCTTCAGAAAATTACGAAAAAATTTTTCGGAATGAAACCATTTTTGTTTTCTATATCTGAAAGGCCAAAAAACTATCGAAATACACTTTCTTTCAATAAACAAATATGTTTTCTTCGATTGCGAACGGAATAATTCCGAACGGAATTGTACAGTGTGACATGGCTGTATATGTCCGTATAAATATAGATCGACCTTTTTTCAATAGGCTTGGGCCTTAAAACCTATGTAACAAATTCCATCAAATTATCTTTCAAATTGCGACCTGTACTTTGGGCACAAAGTTACATGGACAGCCAGCGAGCCGGACGGACAACGTCAGATCGACTCAGAATCCCTTCGCTGTACTTAAAGGTGAGTCTGGGACCAATATTTCAAGGTGTTACACACATCAGCACAAGTGCATAATTCACTATTGTGGTGTGGGTATAACAATAAAACTGGCTTATAAAAGGTTTATGAAACCGATTTTCTATGAACATTTGTTTAATAAGCCCTGTTTAAACCTGTTCTACTTTGTATAAATTTATACAAAATAGAACGGCTATTAATAGCCGATAATATTTGTAGTCCATTGATTTTACACATGGAATGCATACACAATTTTTATTTTTATTGAAAATTGTATGTGCTTTAAGGCGCCAAACGTAGGCATATGTCTACTAAAAAAACATCACTACCCGTTTTTTTGTTTCTCAAAAAAAAAAAAAAAAAAAATCATAAAAACATCAAATTGTTTTTTACTGCTTTTTTTATTTTTGATGTTGCCTTGTTTTTACGAGTATGATAAAGAAAAAATTATGTTACCTTGTATGACACAGCTAGCTGCTCATCACAGCTTATAAACCACAAATCTTTATACATACATATTTAATTTATTAAGAAACAAACAATTAAATTTAATATAATTCTTACAAAAAGACGCATTGTACACACAAATTTATTTCAATGCCTAAAAAAGGCTCCGAAAATAGCTTTACGTTTTATAATCAAAAATATTTCATGTTTTATTTTAAAAGTTTTTGCAAATAAATCTCATAAATATATATTTTTGTAGGTTAAACAGGAAAACAAAAAAAACTTTTTACAACCTACTTAAAAACACTTAGTTCAAATTATACGAGGGCGGGCCAATAACTCCGCGATATGGAATACAGTTTTCTGGATAAGAAAAAAAAATATTTTATTAACGTGGTCTCTTTTTAAATCTACACACCTAGTCCAACGTTTCGTCAATTATTTTATACCTTCCAAAAAATAAGATTAACCAGGTCATCAAAAAATGTTATTAATTGTGAGATGATTTTTTCTTTAGAGTCAAATCTCTTTCCACCAAGCCATTTCTACAGGTTTGGAAACAAGAAATAGGCTAAAAAAGTATCTCGCGGATTTTTAAACCAATGACTTTTTGCCAATTTTTTACATTAAATCACGAGATATTCCGCTATGAATTGCTGTCAAACACAAGCATAATGAATGACACAGCTTTTTAAGTAAGTCTAAGATAAACATATCTATATATTTTTTTAATTGTCTAGAAAACAGGGAAACAATTTTCGCAATTACCCGGGAAAAATATTTTTGAAATCCCGAAAAATTTTAAACGGAAATATTTGGGAATTTTTGCCGAAAATTACAATCTGAATTAAATGGCATTTAAGGCCAGTTTAAAAGTCTAAAAAGTTTCTGTTTTCGACCAAAGAAAATTATGCACGCATCTAACCACAATTTAAGAAGCTGAACTTCATTTTCATTTCTTAAAAGAGGATCTAGTTTTCGTCGTTATTTGAAAAAAATTCAAGAATTCATTGCATGTTATCATTTATATAATTTTCAACAATTAAAATCATGCTTTAATTGTACTTTTCTTGATACGTTTAAGACCTTCTTGGTAACTTGGTACTACCGCCAAGTATTTTCTACAATTTTTATTTTCAAATTCGTATCGAAAAAAACCCATTTAAAAAAGAAAGCAAAGAAAGTTTGCGCTTAGGTTAGGTTAGGTTCCATGGGCAGCCATCAGAAGACAGCTCACTTGGGTCCTCAATTGGTCCCTTTGTGATACCCGGCGCCAATGCCCATCCATTGGAGCAGTTACTCAGATGGCGTCACTGCAAGTTCCAACCACTTCGTCTTCCTAGTGAAGAGAAGGAGCGATTTTAGTTCCATCCCAGACAGATCCCCCAAACAGGAAAACACCGGTCCTCCCAAGTATTCTTCCCTTATGCCCCGCAGTCCAGGGCAGTGACAGAGGAAGTGAAGCACAGTCTCCTCTTCCTCCTCGTTCTGGCAACTCCTACAATAGTCGTTGAATTCCAGACCCATTCTTCCAGCATGAGTCCCCGCCGGCCAGTGTCCAGTCAAAACCGATATCACCATCCTGATCTGGTTCCTGCTGAACCCAAGTAGAGAGCCAGTTCTCCGTTTATCATATCCAGGCCAAAGGATCCTGGATATCAAGCAGGTGGACTCACAGGTCCACCGCATCTGCGCTATTCTATAAGACTCGCGCTCGATGAGTAATTTACAGTGAGCTATTGGAAGACCAACAAATTGATCGATGAATACGTCATCCATGCGACCACCTTGTCTAGCCAGCCCATCTGCCACTAGATTGCCCGGGCACTCCGAGTGACCAGGTATCCATATAAGCGTTACCCTTGAATGTTTCGCAATCTCATTCAAAGACATCCGACATTCTGCAGTCAACCTAGATGTCGAGTAGACACCCGCCAAGGAAGCAAGGGCAGCCTTGCTGTCAGTAAATATACGTATATCTCCCGATATGCGATGATACCTCAGCCAGTTTGCCGCCCGCCTTATAGCCGAGATTTCCGCCTGCAGGACACTACATCCATCCGGCAGACGAAAGGAAACCTTCACATCCAGTTCCTCTATGAAGAGACCTCCGCCAGCCCTCTCACCTTTCCTCGAACATCGGTATAGACCCCCAGGGTCGGTTCCCGGAAAGTATCCAAGAGCACGTTTCCGTGCGCCACTCGTGTAACAAACCCCGCACCAAAGAACGGTACCGGGGTGCAGTAGTCCACTCCATCAGGGACAATCGTACTTCTGATTATCCTGGCGTGTCCATAGTCACGGGTCGACCAGCCGCCAGCCGCGTGCAGCCGTGTCGCCGAGCAAAGAGCCAACTGTTTGGCCGCTATATCCACCGGAAGCCAGTTCAAAATCGTAAACAGCGCCTTCGTGGGAGTAGATCGCATAGATCCCGTGATCATCAACGCGACAAGTCTGTATACTTTCTCAAGCATCGCGCGGTGTATGCCCTTTTCCAGTGCAGTCCACCATACAACGACCCCATAGTACAGGGTCGGCTTTACCACTGCCTCAAAGATCCAATTGACACACCTCGGGCTCATACCCCAGTTTCTGCCTATTGCACCCCTGCACGCATATATGGCAACTTTGCGCTTAGTTAAGGAATTTTTGAAGGAACAGAAGTAGACTTTAATTTAAAAAACACTTCATTAGTATCACTGTTCAATTTGCAAAACCTGACAAGCGTTTTAACCTTATTAGGTGAACTCTTGTTTATTTCAAAAATGGAGGAGGATGCACAACATATTGTTAGGTTTTTCTTTCAACAAACGCGTTTGAGTTCTTTTAATTGCAAGTCCAAATAAATACACACACTTATTCAACTCAACCAACTTTATAAGAATTAATTATTTTGTTCAAAATTGTTAGTTACGAACAGAACCGTTTAATGTCTCCAAACAAAACTAAAAAAATTATTCATGAGTCACCCCTTTTAATATTTCATAATTATTTCTAGATTTTACCGGAACCTTCCTGAAATAACTATTTATTATGTTCTAAAACCATTTCTAGAAATAACTGGAAAATTCATGTAGGAATTATTTTAAAATAACAGTTGTGTTGAAAATTATACATGACAATTTTAAGTAACTAATATGACTTAAAACTATAACTTACTAGAAAACTTAAAGCTATAGGTAGGTAGGTAGGTAGAAAGGCCGGTGTGAAGTCTCCTTCACACCTTCACCCAGAGACCAATATGGTCCATTGTGATGCCTTATTCAGAGATAGCCCTAGGGAGATAGAAAGTTAAAACTATAAACTAAAGCTATAACTATAAATAATTCTTAGATAATTTAACTTTCGTAACAATATTTTTACGTAACTCAAAATAGGTCTAACTCCGACTCCAACCGCTGAAATTTTTTCAGTCCGACTCAACTCTGACTCCGACATTGATGTTAAATGTATTTGAAATTTGTCCTTTTTTGACTTTAAACACTTTTTTTAAAGCAGAACCTTTTAAATGATTAAATTTAGCAAGAAAATTATTCAAATATTGCATCGAAAATTACGAAGAATTTTTTTTTTTTTTGGAAAATATTAGAATTTTTTTTTTTAAGTTTTTTATGCCGAAACATTTTGGAGTCCGAGTCCGCGAGTTTTTGTGGGTACTTCGACTCTGACTCCGGTACAAAAACCTCAACTGCAACTCTACAACTCCGACTCCGATCCCAGAGCCCTGGTGTCAGGTTTGTTGTATTTGCTAAAGTTTTATGACTATCAGGAAAATTTTGTTTTAATTTTTATATTAAAATATTATATGACAATAAGCCTTTGTTACACATAACAATAATCATCACTTTAGCTGTCAAAAACAATCGTGGCACAATTGTGCACTTTTGAACGTTTGATGACCCTGTAGAAATCTATTTTGGCCCTTTCAGGTCAAAATTAAACTAGCTGGTAGTGAGTGCCGGAGTCGCGGGTTCGATTACCGCCAAAGACTCTGGCCTTCCGCAGACAAGCGTAGAGCTTCGCGGGATTAGTTAAGGAACAAATCGGTTAATACATTTTTCAATATTATTTTCTTACTTTTCCGAACAATACTTTTATTAACGAAATCGTTTTGCTTGTACAGGACCAAATAAACCACACAAGCGGCTGTTTGTATGAAAATCAAAAATTTTAAATATTCACAAGAACATCCTGTTGTTTTTGTCAAACCATTTGTTTGGCATACTTGGCCCTTTAAATAAAGAACTGTTACTTTTATGTGCAAATTAGTCTTGCTTTAAATTACAATTTTTTTAAGTAGGTAATATCAAAAAATCAGAATAGACTGTTGAATGATAAAAATGCTTCATACATAAATTAAATTTTGTATTGAAAAATAAAATTTCATATTGCTTTTGAGCAATGGTATTTGTGAACTATAAAGTGTGTAATATAAAAGTAAAGCAAAAATGAATAAAAACTATGTTTTACTATTGGTTTTATTTTAATACAAACATAATAATCACATATGTTTATTAAAAAAAATTGTTTGGCCCTTTCAAAGGTATTTTGGCCATTATAAATCGCCAATTTTGCCCAAAACAAAAAACACAAAATGCATCACTGTTGTTAACTGACATTTATAGTAATGGGTTGTTTTAACTGGACTTAGTGAATTTGGCCGTTAGTTAATTTTTTTCTTTAACCGTTGCACATCGACTTAGACCTTATTTAATTGCTACCCCAGCTGCCGTCGAATTGTCATAGAAAATGAAAAGTTTAAATAATGAACTGATATTATTTTTTTGTTTGGTGTAACGTGACGAATCAAACCTAACCTTCATGTATATATAATCCTCATATTATTAGCCTATCCTTACGCTTTTAACCCCCTTACTGTTTCAGGAGTGCCTCGGTAGGCTAGCTGGTAGCGAGCTAGTCTATCAGCGCCGAGGTTGCGGGTTCGATTCCCGCCAGAGACTCTGGTTTCTTTCCTGCAGACAAGCATGGATTAGCTTAGGAAAAAATTTAAAAAAAAAAAAATTAAAAAAAAAAAAAAAGTTAAAACTATGAATACCCTTACTGTTTGTGTTAAAAAAATATTATGTATTTATATTCCAGTGGTGCCACTATCATTTTTTTTATAAACTTTTATAAACTGGAAAAACATGCATTATTGCAGACTCTTATACAAACTTAATATAAGATTACAAAAATATAATATTTATAATACATTTTATAACGTAAAAACAAATAAATTTACAAATAAACATTTAAAATATTTTAATTTAAAAAAAAAAAAAAATAATATAACACTGTGTGTAATTTTTTTAATCATGGAAAAATAACCATATACGGACACCACTTCGTAATAAAAGACCAAAAAAAGACCCAGTTTTTCGCAAAGTCATGAACTTTTTTATTGTAATTTTTGCAAAAAAGTGACCATTTTCTCAAAAAACTTCATCTTCAAGATCAAAATCGCAAAAGACTTTAAAAAATTCGATTTTCTTTTCGAAGTAGTTAGTCGTGTGAATGCGGCGTACTCGGCATAGTTTCGATCGTAGAAGTAGATACTAGCAAACCATAACCGAAACCCGTTTATTATCATCTTCTCTGCCAGATCGAATCATCAGTAACTTAACGCTGCCCAACGGATCGCCACCGTACGTGCCTTAAAACGTACCAACAACATCTATCCGTTATCTAACGTCATCAGCCGTACGTGCATGGAATTACGCTGCCTCAGCACCCGTTCCCGTCTACAGCCGCGCCGAATCAGCCGAAGACCATCGTAGTTCTTAGTATTTAGCGTAGATTAAGATTTCGTAAATAAAAGCTTTGTTTAATTATTGTAAGCGAACATACACGAAGACATCCCATGTTTTATTTCAAAGAAAGCAGACCTTCGAATTGACCCTGAATAGACTGAGTCATACCTCAGCTGGGAAAGTAAACTGCGTTACGTTACATTGGAAAATAAAATACGTTTACGGCGGAATCTTATCTAAATGGAGCGTGCCTTAAGAAATTTAGGGTGGCCCTTCTGATTTTTTTGTAGAATCCAAAATTTAGACGCGAACACAAGTCCTTAATGGCCTGACATTTTATTCTAATCGGACTATTTCCAGTTACTTTTACAAAATCTCTCACTGTGCGGCATTGCGTTCTATGTTCTTATGACGTACACACAAAAAAAAAAATATTGTGATGCCAAATAATTTGAGCATTTGACGATTATGCTGTTGGGGTAAACAAAAACTTGTTGGCGTAATTGAAAACCTTTTGTCGCAAGAAAGTTTTCAACAATATTTTTTTTACCGCAACAACATGAAAGTATTTGAAGTTTTTCAACAGCAAAATTATTTGTTGCAAATGAAATATCTTTTGTCGTTAAAGGTTTTCCTCTGAAATAACAGTACATTGAAAATTGCTGTTGACGCAAATGATTTGCATTTGCAGGAAAAAACTAATTTTGTTGCCATTAAATATTTATTTTTTGAATCAAATAATATTACTGTTGTCGTAAAAAACTTTGCATTTGGCAATGCCATGATTGGTACTTCATTATTATTAGAGCTGGCAAACAATCGATAGTACTATCAAAAGTATCGATAGTTCTTTTTCCATTGGACTATCGATAGTCTATTTTCGATAGCGATACTATAGTTGAAATCTTTTTTAAGAAAATTATCAATAATTTTTTGTTTTTATCTGGCAACAACAAGCCAGCCGTCATTGCCGCCCAACTAAGCCAGCTGCGGCAGTTATCTAGTCGGCTTAAGGACCAACCATATTTGCATAACGTTGCTATCCTAATGTCAAAACAGAACATTTTACAAATGTATGTACCCGTGTTCTCAGATTATTTTTCACCTGAATCGCCAAATATTATATCGAAAATCGCCAAAATTTAGGCCCTAATTATATAAAACGGAACGCAACGCCAAAGAATTACATTGAAAGAAAAAACAAAGTCATAAATATTTTGCAATTTTGTTGTTCCTTTCTACAGAAATTCGTGTACCGTTTTAAAATTTTCAACGCCACAAGTTGTGAAGCTTTTCAAATTTAAAAAAGGCAATGTGAATTTCTGTAGAAAGAAACAACAAAATTACAGAATATTTATTACTTTGTTTTTGCTTTCAATAATTAGGGCCTTAATATTTTTTGATTTTAGTTAAAAAGATTCGCCAAAAATCGCCATATGTGAGTTAATATAAAAAAAGAATAGTAACTTTATCTTTATTAAAGTTTTCTATATTAACTAATTGTTTTTCAAACTAAAATAAAAAGTTTCGTTTAGAAATTTATATTGAAAGCAAAAACAAAGTTGAGTTGTTTTATTGTTGTTTCAATTTACTTTCCCAAACGAAAATGTTTTATTTTATTTTGAAAAACAGGCAGTTAGCCTTATTCTAGTAGTGTTTTTATATTAAATTATTTTTAATGTTTTAAAATAAATATCTTTAAACTTAGAGCTTGTGAGATCTGTAAATTGAATTTGGCAAAATATTAACTTAACCTGCTTACTGGTTAATGAGTAGAATTTGATTTAAAACTTTTTATAAGAAAGATTTACTATGTATGTGAAGATTGTTATAAAAATAATGTTATCCATAATTATTGCATACTGTGTGTATATTTTATTACATATTTGAAAAAAATTATAGCTTGTGATAAGGCAAATGGCTGAAAATCTAAGAGAGATTAAACCTTAATCAAAATTTTGGAAATTGTATTTCTTAAAATTGCTACATGGAAACATACGTTAATTACTTAAAAATAATATTGAAGAATTCAACAAAGAATTCGATACTATCGATAGTTTGTCAACCAACTATCGAAAATATCGAATGTTGCGAATATCGATAGTTTGCCACCTCTAATTATCATTGGCGATCAGTATTGAGTCGTTTGTCAGTGTAAAACAAGTAAAACGTGAGCTTTAAGTTTAGAGTTTTAAAATAATTAAAATAAAAATTAAAGTGTTTCCAATAAACAAAAAACAATGGCAGAAGATTGTTTTCAGGAAACAATTTATACGGTGGATTTATCCAATGAAGTGGTTGCATTGCTTTTAACAATGAATATTTCAATGGACACAATTTCTTCATTCTGGGAATGCGGCATCAACAAAGTCGACATTTTGAAAATAATGCATTCAAAAGACATCGACGAAATATTTTCAAAATTAGGAACGGGGTTTATCGGAGAAAAAATAATTTTTCGGCATGAACTGCAAAAGTGGCGAATTCAAAATAAGGTACATTTATTTGTTCATTTACTTGTACATTCTTATGAACTTTTTGCACGTTTGTAACAAAACTTTCTGTACACAAACTACTTATATTTGTTATAAGAATGGACAGTAAATGCTAATACTATTATACAATTATGAAAAAATTATTATAATTGTTTTATTTTTATATTTATGAACATGGACAGCTTCCATTACTATCTTGCTGCGGATCGGACATAACAATCAGTAATTTAAATAAAACTTCAAACGAAGTGAACAATTGGGTTAATACCAATCAATCGTTTTCTCATAATTATGACATAAAAAACATTCTTAGTAAAACAATTATAGGACTAGACATTCTGAAAAATTATGAAAAAAATAACATGTTAACTGACATTGAACAAAATATTGTGGTTCGCATTCTTATTGATAATTTTATCATGAATGACATTAAAATGGATGCTAAAGTCATGACGGCAGTGGCACAAGCAATTACATTTATTTTCCCGAACGAAAATGAATGCACTTATTTCATAGCACGGAGTGGTAAAAAAAATGCATCCGGAAAACTATATGACAGGTACTATAATGAAAAACACAGGCGTAAGGCCATGGACGCAAATTCGTCAAAAAAGTTTAAATCTGCTGAGCAAAGCACTGTAGAAAGGCCTAAATTGAATATCACAGAATATAATGACTTCATGTCAAATAAAAATTGGCTAGTGCACAATATTCCTACAAATTTGAAGCAAATATGGCAGGAAACATCTGAAAATCGGTTAAAAGAAAATAAAACGTCACTGGACGAATTTTTAAAAGCTTGGCCCAGATACAAAGACCCTAACGGATTTGAACTTATTGATGTGGATTTCGAAACGATGCATCCAGGAAAAAAATTGTTATTACTTGAAAAAATGGATTGCTTTGAGAAAAACGTTTCCGATATATTATTCGCAACAAGTGTCAAAGATAAACTTAATTTGCAGTATTTTGAAAAATATAAATCGGCAGAAAATCTTGGTAAGTTGATGCGATATATTATTTTCTCTAATTTATTGCATGAAAAATATTTTTACAGATTCGCGACATCTTTATTTCTTTTATTTGCTACATGCGGTAATTACTCCTCCAAGAATCAACAAGGGAGCGAAACCATCTATATCTGACGCCCAAAATGATATGATTGGCCATATACTAAATATAAACAATTTAATCCAATGGGAAGATGATGGCAGATCCCTTGCCGCGAAAGAAAAGCTTACATTGCAGCCTAAAATACTAGTGGTTGGTGAATCATTGGATAACTTGAGCGAATTTTACGTACTTTTTAGTGGCGTACGATACAAAGTCGAAACCTTACTTCGTGCTGTCGACTTGACAATTAAAATATGTTTCGTCATGGACTTACAATATTCAAAAAAGAGCAAATATGTATGGGTATTTTTACAAAATTATGTTTATAACATTCCTTCACAAGATAAAATTGCAAAATTAGAAACTATTTTGAACAAACTAAAAAAACTTTAAACGTTATCAAAAGTTTTATTAAAAAAATGCCCACACATAATTGCTCTATTTGCTCTGACGTCTTTGACAATGCTTATTTATTACTTTCTCATTTAAAGCATGTGCATATGACTCCAAATACCTTTCAATATCATTGTAATTTTGACGAATGCAATAAGTATTATCAAAATTTTTATAAATTTAAAAAACATGTTATAAAACACGACAAGTGTATGGTATATTCTCAAAACACAACATATGAAGGCAACAAAAATATAAATCTCATGACAACAGATCATAGCACCTGTACAAAATCAACTGAAGAACCAATATTTCAGCTAAATATTCCGGATATTAGTAACTTAAAAGCATCTATTTTGAAAAATACCATATTAATGAGTTTGAAATTGCATTCACGATCAAATATTGCCAGAAATAATGTGCCGGAAGTGCAAAAAGATATAACATGCGTTATTACTCCTTTAATAAACACTCTTGAATTATATATTCAATTTCTTCCTGAAGATGCTCAATCTTCATTCTCCGAATTAATTAATATTGCCAGAAACCCTTTTCAAGATATCGATTCAGAATATAAATTGTTCAAACAGTTAGAACAACTAGACCTTTTCAAATTTCCCAAGCTGTTTTTAATATCAACAGATTTAGATGAAATATTTGTTCGTGGACATCCAACACTGGCCACCAATAATAATGAAGGTTGTTTTTGCGATATAAAACACCAACTACAAAAATATTTCGAAAGTCCGAATGTTCTAGATTATACGCTGAAAAATATTGAGCAAATAAAATCAAACGGTAAATTGAATCACTTCATTATGGGTCATTTGTGGAAATCAAAGATTGAAAATTTTGGAGATAAAATAGTTTTTCCAATATTTGTTTATTTTGACGACTTCCAGATAAACGATGCGCTTGGGCCTCGTAAAAATTCTATTTGCGGTATTTACTTTTCTATACCAGTGGTTCCACAACACCAATTAAGTTACTTAAGAAATATTTTTGTAGCTGGTTTTATTAATGCAAAAGATATGGCTTATTTTGGCAACGAGGCCTCACTCAAACTACTCATAGATGTTTTGGAAGATTTGAGCATCAACGGATTAAATTTTGAAATTAATGGAGAAATGACAACTATATATTTCGTTCTTGGACAAATATTGGGTGATAATTTGGGACTCAATGAAGTTTTGAGCTTCCAAACTAGTTTTAACGGCAATTATTTTTGTAGGAATTGTACGATGTCGAAAGAAGAATGTAAAAAAAATTTTTCTGAAGTAGAACAAAAAATTCGTGATAAAAATGTGTACTTAAAAGAAATTGCAGAAGCTAGCCCACATGGGAATATTGTGTCAGCAGTAAAGGAAAATTCTGTATGGAATAAATTATCTTACTTCCATGTCACTGATAACACATGTTGCGATATCATGCACGATATATTTTTGGGTGTTGCAAAATATAATATTCCAAAAATTTTAAATTATTTTATATATGTTAAAAAAAATTTTACATTAGATGCTTTTAATTGTCGGAAACAGTTATTTGATTACGGGCCTACAGATTTACAGAATATAAGTTCTCCCATAACCAAAACCCAAATCAAACAAAATAATATTAAAATGAATGCCGCCCAAATGAAACTATTTTTAGAAACTATTTTACTTTTAATTGGAGACTTGGTAGATCAAAACGACAAAGTATATAAGTTTCTTATTAATTTCATAAAAATTGTACATCTAATTTTATTAGAAGAGTTTGATAATGACATTTTAAAATTATTACAAGATTTGATTTTCGAACACAACAAATCGTATGTAACAATTTTTGAGGAACAATTGAAACCAAAATATCATTTTCTCACACATTACCCTACAGTCATAAAAAAAGTAGGTCCTCTTAAGCATCTCTGGTGCTTCAGATTTGAAGGAAAGCACTCTGCTTTCAAACAGTATGCCCACATTATTCGATCTCGGAAGAATATACCATATACATTGTGTGTAAAACATTGTCTTAATTTTTCGCTACATTTACTTGAAAACACATTCTTTAAAGATGACTTTGAGTTTAAAATAACTAAAACTATTGATTTGAAAAAACTTAATTTTTATAAAAATTTATGTACGGATTTAACCACTGGCTTTGAAATTGAAAAAATTGTTTTTAAAGGAATTATTTTTACAAAAGGAGACTTTGTTTATTTAAGAAATATAAAAGCAATTATCCTTAATATATTTTATAAAGAAAATGAAATATACTTAATACTTCAGGAAGTAAAAACTGAATTTTTGGAAAGTTTTCAAGGCTTTGTTATATTGCAAGAAATACAGGCATATTATATTAAAAAAATTGAAATATTTTTGAGCTCAAAGCCCCGAAAAATAAATATATTAAATAATAATCTAAAAATTGCAAGAATTTAAAATAAATATTTTCAAACTAAAATTAATGTTTTCATTTAAGAAGTATATTGAACTGTTGAGGCAACAATTTGTGCATTTGCGACAAAAGTATGTTGAACTGTTGAGGCAACAACAGTTGCATTTGCGACAAAAGTTTGTGGAACTGTTGAGTCAACAATTTTTGCAGTTGCGACAACAGCATACTGAACCGTTGGGGCAACAAGTATGACATTTAAGGCAACAGTTTTTTTTTTGCCTCAACAATGAATTAACACTTTGGGACAAAAGAAACAGACTTGTTGATTCAAATGCAAAATGTTGTTGGGCACAATCCGAATGTAAATTCTATTTGAATCAAAATCAATTTCTTTTGGGATTACAGTCTTTTTTTTTGTGTGTAGATATGTATGAACCAATAGTGTTCCTATAGCATGACTATTTATATTTTTACATTATATTTTTTTGTCAATTAACGTTTACACATATTAATCAAGTTATAATATAATAGTCTGTTCACAACGGTGCTAATTACTTTATTACTTAGTACCTTAGAACACTTTGCGAATTTGCTAAATGTATTTATTTCATTTTGATATACAAATTTTTGAAAATATTTTATTTGATATGGACTCCATAAAATCTTTTTTTTTAATTTTGGTTAAATGCCTTTAGTTATGGAATTGTTATGGAACTCCTTATTTAGTCTTAATTTTATACATTAAAGAACGAATAACACATTAAATTATAAAACAAATAACTTTTCTGTCTGAACCAGCTTTTAGTTTTTTGTTTTGCTGTCATGCGAAAGATTAACGATGTTCAGTTGACTTGTTAATGCGGCCGGGATGTCAAAGTGACAAAGTTTAATTTATGAGTGACAAAAAAAGTTTATGTCATTCAGGAATCTGTATTTTTTTTTTTTTTTTTTGATACTATTACCTTTTAAGCATTAGAATTTGATATAAATTTCTTATTAATGATGTTTGAAGTCATAAAAGGGTTACGTCATACAGATGACAAAAATTTAGTTTTAATATTAAGGTATTTAAATATAATATATTTAAGGTATTTAAATGGTTCATAATTATAGAACATTCATTTTATAAACCTTTTGTAAACCTAAAACATTGTTTATAAACAGGACAGTGTTCCACCAACAAAATACAAAATTACACTTAAGATAAAGCAAAATTACCCCATTTAAATTAAATTATACCTGAGTATTAAAAATAAATTGACTTTTCCAGGATTGATATTAAAACACATTTATGTTTAAAATCGTTTTAAATACAAAATTCCATTCTTCACTAAACACTTAAGTAAAACTTAATTCACCGATTCACCGACGACAATACAACAACAAGAGGCAAAGCAATAACAATCAGCTGTTTTTTGAGACCACCTTGTAAATAATTATACTTTTTTATGATATTATGTGCGTTCGTTTACTTTTCCAGTAAAATCCCAGTAAAATCCAGTAGGTGAGTAATATGAAAATTTTACGAATATTTATTATACGCGAACGCATTTCAGTAAAATCCAGTACAAATTTGTACAAATTTCGGGGTTAACGAACGCAGCTATTTTTTTGTATTTAGTAGTGCTACCATACTTTTATCTTATTTAAATAAGACTTTTCAAATAAAACTCAAAAAATCAATCTGTATTTAAATATGATTCAAGTTTTTATTAAGATTTAATTACTATCCTGAAAATTGGGCATAAGACTTTTCAAATAACACTCAAAAAATCAAACATCATTTTAATCCGATTTAATTTTATAAGAAAATTAACTTTAAATATATTTAAATACTATCCTAAAAATTGGGCATTATTCGACCTTTACAAAATTTTTAATATTTTTATTTTGTTAAATTTATTTATATGTTAAATATGTTAAAAATTGTTAATTTTGTTAAAAATTCAAGCAAAACCCCTGAAGAAGGCACACAATGGTGTGCCGAAATATTGGTTGAAATAAATTTAATATTTTTTATAAAAATAATATGAATATTAAATAAAAATTATATTTTATAAAGAACTTTTAACAAAATAAATTTAAAATAAATTATCAAAACATTAAATACTAAAACAATTAAGTTGGGCTGTGCATGCTGCGCGAATGTCAGACTGCAGAAGGCGCTTCTAAAAGCGACATCAGATGCTTTTGACAAAGAGGACGCACAAGAACGAGATAAAAGGTCTGCGTTGAATAAGATCCTACAACTTATGCCAATTTCATCACTATAATCAAATGATGATTTTGTTTGGGTAACTACTTCAATATTAAATTCTGTATAATTTGTTTAATATACTTGCCCTTGCGATACACAATGACAAGGACTCATATCACGAAATACCAATACATATAGCTTTTATTTACGTTAAAAAAATTCTATCTGCTCTCAAAACAGGAGACTTTTAAATTACAACTGAACTGCACCTAAACGAAACTACCCACACTTTACCTACGGCAGTAAAAATTACACCTAATTCGGGTAATTGCCCAGAAAGTGGCAGCACTGGAATAGAGCCTCGAATGTATAAGAAACTAAAATAGTTTTCACTGATGATCTATATAAACATGGAAATAAGCGAGCTTTCGAGCTAGAAAACGCTATTTTACAAGTTTCCAGTAATAAAAAACTCAAATACATTTGAAATGCTATTCCAGTTAAAACAGAGAACATTAAATAAAATACAGAACAATTTTAGGTCTTCTCCCTAAAAATAATTCACCCAGAACAAATATTTAAAGTACAGTACTGATCTGTATAATACGGAACGGACGATCAGATTCGTCACAGTCGTTACATGTTTTTTTTCTCAATTTATAATTTTAATTAAAATTACTGATAAAATACACAAAATAATTTTTAAGTTTAAGAAATTATATAATATTTACTTATTTTTCATACAAATTTATAAATTTAGTTACATTTTTTTCATAATAGTGTATATTTTATTGCATGGGATATTAAAAAAAATAATTATGGTTTTTATTCTTATACTTAGTATTTGCACACATATAAACTCAAACTATCCTAACCTCGGCAAGATGTTAGTGTTACGTTTCCCATTGTAACCTCTACTTAAATTTATAACAAAGATAAGCCAAAAGATTTTGAAAATGTTCATTCTGTTTTTGTGTTTTTTGATTATCTTCCAGTCAGTTGCAAAATGTTTCTTGATGAACTCTTAAATTGAACTATAAATTTTTGCCATTGGGTTTTATATTTATAGAAAAATTCCGCTTTTAGATTTTAGAACTGAACAAAAACTCGTGTAGAGTAAAATTTAATCAAATATTTGTTTTGGAATTTGATGAATTAGATGTTAAATGCGTATGAATTAAGAAAATATTTAGTTCTTTTAACAGGTGTTTGTTAAAAAATTAAAATCTTAAGAAGAAGTCAATCAAATACGCAGTATAAAAAATGAAGGTTGTTTTATTTGAAATAGTTAAGCAAGAATCAATATTAAGAAGTTTTTTCATTAATCCAAATTTTAATATTTTCATTCAAGGCTAAAGTTCATCAAATTTATTTTAAATTAAATTATTTTTATGAAGAAAGGAATTTTACAACATGAAATAAATTTAAATTTATTGATAACACAGCGGAACAAAATTGAACTTTTTGTGTGTTGATTGGAAATTCGATGCAGTTTTTACTTATGTGAGGTCGCTAATTTCAAATTTTTATCTGCGTTTGTCTCTATCAGCTCGCATTTTTAAGTTACAGGTACTAATCAAATTTTTGACTTTTTTTAAAAAATTAAAATTTCAAAAAATCATAACTTCACTCTACATGAAGCGATTTTCAGAATTTTTTTTAAAGATATTATTGTTAATCCTATGTTAATAAAACAAGCTCGAGGCCACAATTTTAATAAATTGTATTCTTTATTATTTATTTCTTTTCAATATTTCCCCATCCTTTGGATGGCATCTTCAGGAATCTTAAAAATATAAATTAAAACAAAAAACATAAATCATTGAAACACTCTGTAACACTACTAATTATTGTACAGAAAAAAATTAAATATATATAAGAAGTAGAACCGCGAATTTACAAATCGATGACATATATACCACACATATCAGAAAGAATAGAAAAGTCAGGAGTTTACAATAAAGTAAAATATCAAACAGCGCCAAGATCAGAAAACACACTCCGAAATCTGTGTTCTAACACAAAAACAAAAGTGGATAAAATTGAGAAGTCAAACGTCATATATAAAATAGAGTGCAATGGTGATGGAAACAGCGTATGCGATCAAGTATATGTAGGAACAACCAAAAATAAATTAAAGACGAGAATTGCAGGACACAAATCGGATTTAAAATGTAGAAATAATTCACTGACACATAAAACAGCACTTGCAGCCCATTGTGCGGAAAGAAATCACATACCTAAACTGGACGACGTACAAATATTACAAACAGAAGAGAGGTACAATAAACGACTTACACTGGAAATGCTACATATAATAAACATAAGACAAGATAAGAGAATTAATTTTAAGAGTGACGTAGACAACGTAGCACAGAGCCTTAGGCATATTATAAATAAAAGGAGAAAGGATCAATAGTGCAATTTTACATGTTAACGCGATTAGTCGTTGTGTGTTTTTTAATATTGTAACTCGTCTTTTATTGTGAGTTTTTTCCTTTTTTGTTATTACTGTTGTTATATATTTAATTTTTTTCTGTACAATAATTAGTAGTGTTACAGGGTGTTTCAATGATTTATGTTTTTTGTTTTAATTTTTATTTTTAAGATTCCTGAAGATGCCATCCAAAGGATGGGGAAATATTGAAAAGAAATAAATAATAAAGAATAAAATTTATTAAAATTGTGGCCTCGAGCTTGTTTTATTAACATAGGATTGGAAATTTAAAGGCCGAATAAAGATAATAACATTTGATATTATTGTTAGCTTTGAAAAACAATAAAATTTTTGCAATTTAAAAAAAAAATGGCTGAGTAATGGTTGTTTACTTTGTTTTTTTTTTAATTGTTCTTTTAAAAAATAACTACAATGATATCTCTGAAACTACTGGAAAAATTTAAAAACAACGTAAGCATGGCTTAAAGATAACATTGTAAGCGGAGATTGTTTTTTTAGTGAATATGGTGCACCGTTTTCAAGTTATTGCCCAAACCCAGGTTTTCAAGGACAGGTTGCCCTGACATGTTGCGATAGTAACCACACTTTCTCTTCAGAGGGGTTTGCCTTTTAACACTCACCGCCATTGACGACGGCTGGCAGTCAAAAAGTAAATATTTAAAAAAAGCGTTGCCATAGTTTGGAGTTTAAGGAAACCCAAAGCTTTTCCGAAAAAAAAACAAGTAAGAGTGATTTATTTGGCTGGGCCGTATCTTTGATACCCTCCACCGACAGTTAGAATATTACAGGCGTGGGCACTATATAGGTCTATAAATTATTTATTTATCAAATAGAATGCGAGAATTACTTATTTCTTTTTCATAAACTATTTTTAATCATATTAATCATTTATAAAGAATCACTATCCCATGTGACACAATAAATGCTGATGAAGACCGTAAAATAATTGTAAAATTTTGTGTATATACAAAAAGTCCGCCATTGCTAACCAAAGCTAAAGTAAAAACACATGTTATATAAAGATTCAAGATATTCTTTCAGAGTATAGGGTCATTCCTAAGTATAAGTACATATCTATAGCTTCAATGTTAACCAAATGTTGGCTAAAGCTAAAAGTATGTGAAATATTGGGAGAATAAGACTATTGTAAAAAGCTTTGTAAATGGAAATTTTACTCATAGAAGCCCTTTATGAAAAAACTTCAAAATATTGATTTCTGGCAAACTATTTAAAAAAAAAACAACCTTGATTTTTTTATACTGCGTATTTGATTAACTTCTTCTTATCATTTTAAGAAAAACACTTGTACAAAAAGCGAAATATTTGCTTAACTCATACGCATTTAGCATTTAATTTATAAAATTCCAAAATAAATATTTAACTTAATTTAACCCTACACAGGTGTTTTTTCAGTTCCAAAACAATGTAAAAGATTTACTGTCATATTCATACAAATTTTTTAAATTTAATAAAGGCTTAAAGACCAAATTTGCTATGAAAATTATCCTTAATAAACGTTTGTTAAATTTGATAATCGCTTATGAATACGGGGGTTAAAGTTCAACTGACTGGACTAAATCGAAAAACACAAAAATAAAATGAAAATGTTAACATATTTTTTTGCTTATTTTTCTTATTTATTTGAGCAAACCTAGTAAAAGCCCTCGCTCGGCGGATGAAAATCAAAATAATTTTTATGTTTTAACTAATAACTTACTTTAAAATTATTAATTAAAAAAAAAGACAACTAGGGAAATTCTTATATAATTATTAAGGGATATGACTATGAATTTAAAGATTTATATAATGTGTTTGCCAACAATTCGTTTATGTTGACTCAAAGCGGATTTCCTACAGGTGGTGGCAATGCTACAAAAATCCAGAAACAACAGAGATTTTTTTCATCGCATTGTTAGTGTTTACGGTTTAAATTTTATCCATTATTTCTAACAAAACATTGTAAAACAAAACCAATTGGTGCAAAAGGTCAAACTCTGCATCTACTTTGTAGTAATTTGCCTTGGGTTAGCTCATTTATTAAACGGATTCATAACTCGAAATTTAGGTCTTATATTTATTTATGTTTAGGACAGTGTTAATTTTATATTAAATCAAGTAAGAGTGCTTTATTCCCATACCCTTCACCACGGTGAGATAATAGCAGAAAGTTATATAAATACCGTCATTTATAAATAAATAAATTTATTTTGTACCACGCCCACTTCTGCAATCCCGCTCACATTTTGTCGGATGTTGTATATTGATAACCCAGCTATGTTCACCAAATTCGGACAGTTTAGTTTTTACCGTACTTTAGATATAAGTCAATTTATTTTGTCCACGCCTACTTCTGGATGTTGTCTATTGATAACAAGATAATTAATTATTATTATAACTTTACATTGGTTGTCTTAAATAAAAAAAAATTAGTAAAATGTTTTTAACATGTCCATATTAATAAATAAAACATTTTTGTCATTATTTTTCAACATATTTCACAAAAATAATATCATAAAATGAAAACACTTATCAAAATCTCATTTTATTTTTGGTTTAAAGAAGGGCCAATCGAACAATAAATTTGTTTACTTTATGAATGGGTTATTAAAGGTTCAAAAGACTATTTTTTGTTTATGAATACAACTTAAGCAATTTTTGCTTAAAACGGTTAATTAATCATAAATAAGTTTTTTTGAATACGACTGCAAAACTTTTAAACTTTGCACAGAAAAATAAACAGAAAAAGACAAGCAAATTTGTAACAATTGTTACAAGTAAATGTTAAAAGTACATGTTAAAAAATTTTTACTAGTAACAATTATTACAAATATGCGTTAATATATGAAGTTACTAAACAATTGGAAATACCGATAGACGGGATGCTTTATTTTCTGAAATATGTTTTCTAAATAGTATTTTGTCAAAACTAAATATTACTATTGAACAAAATAGTGCAACAACTTCTATGACCGAATTCCCCCATTCAAATAAAATAATCCAAAAATTTACAAGATTTTATTTGTCGTGCTTAATTCCCAATTTTTATTTTTGATAAAAACACTGAAGTTTATTGTTGAAGGGATAAAAATGGTTAAAATTTTTCGATTATGGAGAAAGTCCAAATTTGTTTATTATAGTGCAATATATTTTTATTGTACCACCTAGTAATTGCTATGTAGAGCGTGTTTCAGCGTCATGAAAAATAAATGGCATGATGCGTGCTCTAAGATGCTTCTTCTTCTTTTAGTTAAGGCTGAGTTGGCAATTCATTTCAATTTTAGCTTAAGATGTGGTGAGTTTGTTGAATTTATTACTTTAAATTAAGATTTAATAAAAGCTGCTAAAAGTGATAACAAATATAAATTTAAATACTGAAATAATTAAACTTTTTAAAATTCTATTTTATGTTACTATTGTTATTTACTATTGGGGTATTCACAAGGTGTGCTATCGTTATATTTGCGGAGTTCAGTGTTTGGTGCAAATGGTCTTGCAAAAGAGCAAATACAAACTATAATAGCTGTTTTGTTAAATCCAACAACAAAATACACAGAGTTTTCATTAAATTTAATAAGACCATTTGCACCAAACACTGAATTCCATTATTGTCATAATGTTCTAACCAGTGTTGCCGTTAGGATACGAAAGATACATTTTTCGTATCTTTTGACTACTTCAGGTATCTTGTATAATCCTGACATTTTTCGTATCTTTTGAATCTGTACGCAAAATGTACAGAATCAAAACATTCGAAAATTTTTAGCCAACTAAAACTTATTAACTTGGTGGCCACACGATCAAGTTTTGCCTTTCAATTTGCAATACACTCTCACTTGTTTACTAACCCACTCACATTTTTTAAATTGACCACGAGATTGCTTTCAATTTCACCTCTCCATTTGTTTGGCAATTTTACTATCAATTTAACAGCTGATTACATGGTAGTCTTTAAAAATTGTTTTTTTTACAACATCAAGAAAGTAAATCCCTTACTTAGTGGCCACACGATCAAGTTTTGCCTTTCAATTCCTTCCAATTTGCAATACACTCTCACTTTTTTACTAACACACTCACACTTTTTAAATTGACCACGAGATTGCTTTCAATTTCACCTCTCCATTTGTTTGGCAATTTTACTATCAATTTAACAGCTGACTACATGTTAGTCTTTATAAATTGTTTTTTTTACGACATCTTGAAAGTAAATTGCTTACAAATTGAGTGCAGCCTACGTCACAGCTTTAAATTTTTGTTAATTTTGACAAGCAGTATATGTAAAAGACTATCAAGAACAACTTGATCGTGTGGCCGCAGGGTAAGACTGATCATCGTAACCGTCTCAATACTAATACAATAGCATCCAAGGCGCATTGACTAACAGTGCAGCCACACGATCAAGATTTTCTTGATAGTCTTTTACATATACTATTTGTCAAAATTAACAAAAATTGAAAGTTGTGATTTACATTCAAGATGTCATCAAGAAAACAATTTATAAAGGCAAACGAAAAATTTGCTCGCTAACCTTGAAATCAGCTGTTTTCTAGACCGTAAATTGAAGCACTCTCTGGAAAGAGAATTTTAAAGGCAAGTTCGTTTCAATTTTTAAAAGTATGAGTGTATAGGTAGAAAAGTGTGAGAGTATTAAAACTTGATAGGCAAAACTTGATCGTGTAACCCTCAAGTTAAACAAAACTAATTGATGCAAAAGGTCAAACTCTGCATCTACTTTTTAGTAAATTAACCTTGGGTTAACTCATTTATTAAAAATGATTCATAACGTGAAATATAGATCTAATATTTGCTTTTGTTGAGGACAGTGTTAATTATAATTATATTAAAACAAGTAGTACTGCTTTATTCCTATCGCCTTTACCATGGTGCGATAAAGGCAGAAAGTTATATAAATACAGTTATTTAGATATAAAAAAATGTATTTTGTACCACGCCCACTTCTCCAGTCCCGCCCACATTTTGTCGGATGTTGTGTATTGATAGCCCAGCTATGTTTACCAAATTTGGACAGATTTGCTTTTACCGTACTTAAGATATAAGTCAATTTACTTTGTGCCACGCATACTTTTACCTCTCCCACTTCTGCTCACATTTTGCTGGATGTTGTCTATTGATAACAAGATTTTAGCACCTTATTTGGCCATTTTGGCTCTTGCTGCTCTTTAGATATAAAAAATAACTACAAGGGATTTATGGGTAAAATAAGTGGCAGTCGTTGATTTGTACTCATATCGCAGCAATTTGATATACTACTAATTATAAAGCACGATGTTAATTGTGAGTAACACCTTAATGTAAATTTTTTTGCCCAGCTTAATTTGTCGTTTCTTTGTTGCAGTGTTTGACAAATCAATCATGGCGAGCAGCGCTGGCAGATAAATTTGTGAGGAAATCGTCTTTCACGTTTCGAAAAATCTTCAAAAAAATCGGACAACCTAAAATTTAGTTTTTTTTTTTAACAATTTTTGTTAGATTTTTAAAAAAAAAAAACATTCAAACAAAAATATAATTACTTCATTTTCAGCTAGCATTTTCAATCGTGTAAGAGATACTGGGAGTCTGATGATGAGCGTTTTTGATCGTCGATGACCGTGTTTTTTAATTGTAGAAGATTTTTCGCACGGGAAAAACTGTAACTCGACTGAGATTCTTCCATAGCAATGCGAATTACGCTTCTTCAATCGTTGTGGATATCGTTTAAGACGTGGGTAAAAATTATCTAACGAGTCTTTCATGTCAAGAATCGTATGAGACTCATGTAGATATTATCTTGCAACTCGTAAAATGCTCGCCGTTTAATTATTGAAAATATGATTTATACAGAGAGTCCTAGAAGGTTCATTCAATGATGGTTTGACGAAAGATAAACAAAGTGTAACATTGTCGCTTTTGTACTCTTAAAATAATCATTTAAAGATTTTCTTAAGACTTGCATATTACAACCGTACCTAAACAAAACCGGCACGCGTTTTCTATTTTTTGAATGGAGCGGCCTCAACGCTTTGCAATTGGAAAAACAGATTTTGACAGCTCGTTTAATAGTGAAGTTTGACGCTATTGTTAATTAATAATGGTAATTTAGCTATTTTTTGGTCAATCTAGCGTTCTTATCTCTATTTTTATTTATAATTTGTGGGTTTTATTAAACAATAAAGATATCACTACTGTTCGTGACACAAAGTTAACGCTCTTGCTTATGTACGGCATATCAGCGTAAAAGTTAAGCAAAAAAAAAAAAACGTTCCGCCTTCTGCTTTTGTTAAGGTACGGCTGTTAAAAATTCTAGGATTAAAAAACGAACGTGTTAGACAATTTAATGTTTTATTCAGACATGGAGACTGAAAAAATCGTCACTTTTTAGAAAAAAATCAGCAAATCGTCACTTTGCTAATTTCGGAACAAAAAATCGTCAAAATGCCGATAAATCGGTAAATCTGGCAGCTCTTATGGCGAGGTACACCATTGAGTAGCGCGTTAGTGATTAGTTGGACAGAAGTTAATGGTGAAAAAATATCATCTTCAGCGACTAGGTGCTACTAACCACACATCCAACAAAACAATGGCCCTTTTGCGCGATAAATTCAATGGCCGTGTTATCTCACGTCGTGGTGATGTTTATTGGCCGCCACTATCAGGTGATTTGACACCGTTGGATTTCTTTCTTGGGGGATATTTAAAAAGCCAAGAACAATCCAAGAGCTAAAAGATGAAATAATTCGGTACATTTACGACATTGAACGTCAATTATGTCTCAGAGTCATTAAAAAATGGACAATGGGTTAGAGGTATGCCGCCGAATCCGTGACGAGCATTTAGCCGATATTTTGCTTAACACAGAATAATCATAGATCCCTCTATTATAATAAAAAAATAAGATAATTCTCTGAAAATTTTTTGTTTTATTTACAATTAACATCGTGCGTTTTGTTTGGACACCCTTTATAAGCAACGTTGACAAAAAAATGCTCATATAAGGATCACTTCAAACTAGATTCATTTCATTTCATTTAATAAAAACTAAATTTGCTAAATTTTAATTTAACAATGCCTCCGTTATTCATAAAATATATTCATATTCATAGAAAATTCTTTTCACAAACCTTTTTTAAACTTAAAACATTGTTTATGAATATGACAGTGTTATTACCAACAAAATACAAAACTACACTTAAGATAATGCAAAATTCCCCATTAAAGTGAAATTGTATCTGAGATAAAAGGTCTGCGTTGAATAAGATCCTACAACTTATGCCAATTTCATCAGTGAAATCAAATGATGATTTTGTTTGGGTAACTACTTCAATATTAAATTCTGCATAATTTGTTTAATATACTTGCCCATGCGATACAAAATGACAAGGACTTATATCACGAAATACTAAAACATACAGGCCTGTTCTGCAAATCACTTTTACTCAAATCACGTGATTTTAAATCACATGTGCCTACTAAAATCACAAGTGTGATATTTTAATGTCCCGTTTTTGTGTGTTTTGGTTTGATCTTCAATTGCCGAAAGCACACCGAGAAACACAAAAACGGTATGACTTTCAGAACACCACAAAATCACGCTCGTGATTTCAAAAACACGTGATTTGAAATCACGTGATTTTCAGAACAGGCCCGATATAAACGAAACTACCCACACTTTACCTACGGCAGTAAAAATTACACCCGATTCGGGTAATTGCCCACAAAGTGGCAGCGCTGGAATAGGGCCTCGAATGTATAAGTGCATATCCGAAGAAACTGAAATAGTTTTTATTGATGATCTAAATGTAAATGCAAATAAGCGAGCTTTCGAGCTAGAAAACAATATTTTACAAGTTTGCAGTAATGAAAAACTCAAATACATTGGAAATGCTATTCCAGTTCAAACAGAGAACATTAAAAAAAATACAGAACAATTTTAAGTCTTCTCCCTAAAAATAATTCACCCAGATCAAATATTTAAAGTACAATCTGATCTGTATAATACGGAACGGACGTCACAGCCGAATATACCACTCTTACTTATTTTTTTTTCTTAATTTATAATTGAAATTAAAATTACTGATAAAATACAAAAAATAATTTTTAAGTTTAAGAAACTAGATAATATTTATTTATTTTTCATAAAAATTTATAAGTTTAGTTAATTTTTTTTTCATAATAGTATATTTTTTATTGCATGGGATATTAAAAAAAGTAATTATGGTTTTTAGTTTTATACTTAGTATTTGCGCACAAATAAACTCAAACTATCCGCTTAACCTCGGAAGGATCTGAGGGATCTGACACCCTGTGTAAGCTCTACTTTAATTTATAACAAAGATAAGCCAAACAATTTTGAAAATGTTCATTCTGTTTTTGTGTTTTTTGCAAAATGTTACTCGATAGTTGCAAAATGTTACTTGATGAACTCTTAAATTGAACTATAAATATTTGCCATTGGGTTTCATATTTTAAAGAAAAATTCCGCTTTTAGATTTAAGAACTGAACAAAAACTCGTGTAGAGTTAAATTTAATCAAATATTTGTTTTGGAATTAAATGATTTAGATGTTAAATGCGTATGAATTAAAAAATATTTAGTTCTTTTTACAGGTGTTTGTTATTAAGATCTTAAGAAGAAGTCAATCAAATACGCAGTATAAAAAATGAAGGTTGTTTTATTTGAAATAGTTAAGCAAGAATCAATATTAAGAAGTTTCTTCATAAATCCAAATTTTTTTATCTTTGAAAAATAAAAAAAAAATTAAAAATACAAAAATTTGTGGATTTTTATATGATCTTAAGCCAAACAAAAACCAACAACATTGGTCTTTTTTTAAAAAAAAACTTCAACGAAATTCCGAAACTACTGGACAAATTTAAAAATAATGAAAGCACGGCTTAAAGATAACATTGTAAGCGAATATTGTTTTTTTAGTAAATATGGTGCACCGTTTTCAAGTTATTGCAATATATGTAGTGGAAGTGTCTTTGTTTTGGACATAACGGTATATCTCGAAAAGTCGAACTGATAGAAAAAACTAAGTGCAGATTTGAATTCAGCGTCAGGCTTACCACCTTTTAAAATTGCCAAAACGGGACACCACTAAAAAATCATAGAAAAATTTTAACAAGTCCGTTTATGTATAATTATTATAAAATAGAAACTGGGAATTATCTGCTTTCGTAGGTTACTTTATATTATTTTCAACATTTTTTATTTTTTCGAATTTATTCTATGAGTTAAATTTCAGTTATGTATTTTATAAAGCTTTTTTTTTGTAATAGTTCTATTCCTTAAATTTTTAAAGAAAAAATAAAAAATGTTAAATATAATTATTATACTAATTTATTTGTAAAATCAAAAATAACACATTAATTCAAATTGTGTAAAGTCTAGACTAATAAAACTTTACCAAAACAAAAACGTAAATAAATATAATATACAAATGGGGGCTTCACAAGGTGTCATAAAGTCATAAGTCTTAAAATAATAACATGAAAAAATACGACTATTGTGAACAACCCCTCAAAATTTAGTGAGCTGTTTTGAATTTAAATCAGCTGATTTAAAAAAAAAAAATAAATATTTACGTTACTTAAAAATATTTGTTAATTCTAATCCATGAATTAATAAATTAAAATAGATCTTATCTTTTTTCCATTTTTTAGACGCAAATCACAAATAAATTTTATTTTGTTTGTTTACCAAACATCAGAGTCCTAGGCCGATATAATTTAAAGCCGCAAGTGTGTTGTTGCAAAAATTGATAGCCGCAGGTTAAAACTATACCATCAACGGCGACGGCCACAAAAACTTATGTGCCTCGGCTCGGCTCAGCGCAGGTCTCTTCTGATTAATTACGGCAGCACAACAGCACATAGCACATAGCACAACAGCACAAACATAGCAAGCAAAGTTCTATTAATTTAAGACACTTTTTGTTAACAAAGCAACAACAATATTTTTAAACCATTGTTAAATGTTAGAACATTATGACAATAATGGAATTCAGTGTTTGGTGCAAATGGTCTTGCGAAATAGAAAATGCTTAATTTCGTAGCTTTTTTTATACCCTTCACCGAAGGTAAGAGGGTATATATAACTTTGTCATTCCGTTTGTATGTTCCAAAATATTGATCCTACACCCTATAAAGTATATATATTCTGGGTCCTTATGAAAAGCGAAGTTGATTTAACGATGTCCGTCTGTCCGTCTGTATGTTGAAATGGGTTTTCCGAAAACCCCAGAAATGATGTGGACTAGGTTGATGTATATTTATGTCACATATACTCCGTTTAAGTTTGCTATTGAAATTCAGCCAGATCGGGCCAAAAATGACGGAGATATGAGCAAAAAACCACAACTGCCTCTGATTTTGCACAAAAATCCCTTGTTGTTGTTGTAGTTTTTTATTTCTGTATATCTTGAGAACGGCAAGAGCCAAAGTTTCCAAATTAGGTACACACATTAACGTTATCAATACACAGCATCCTACAAAATGTAGGCGGGATTGAACAAGTGGGCGTGGTACCTCCCGTACAAAAAATATCAAAAATTGTATAAAAACCGGATTTTTTGGACTGTCGTATGACCTATGGTTACGCCTTATATATCAAAAGATCGGAAATTTTTAATAGAAAATATTTTCGGAAAAACTCGGGAAAATCGGTTCAGATACGAAAAAGTTATGACCAAAATTAAATTTTTTTTTTAAATACACATTTTCGGAACCCATAGGTCTTTCTGAGTCCAAGTTTTATCACCAAAGTGAAGTTAATCAAATACGCAGTATAAAAAAATCAATGTTGTTTTAGAACTGAACAAAAGCCCGTGTAGAGTTAAATTTACAAAAATATTTATTTTGGAATTTTATAAATTAAATGCTAAATGCGTATGAGTTAAGCAAATATTTCGCTTTTTGTACAAGTGTTTTTCTTAAAATCTTAAGAAGAAGTTAATCAAATACGCAGTATAAAAAAATCAAGGTTGTTTTAGAACTGAACAAAATCCCGTGTAGAGTTAAATTTACAAAAATATTTATTTTGGAATTTTATAAATTAAATGCTAAATGCGTATGAGTTAAGCAAATATTTCGCTTTTTGTACAAGTGTTTTTCTTAAAATCTTAAGAAGAAGTTAATCAAATACGCAGTATAAAAAAATCAAGGTTGTTTTAGAACTGAACAAAATCCCGTGTAGAGTTAAATTTACAAAAATATTTATTTTGGAATTTTATAAATTAAATGCTAAATGCGTATGAGTTAAGCAAATATTTCGCTTTTTGTACAAGTGTTTTTCTTAAAATCTTAAGAAGAAGTTAATCAAATACGCAGTATAAAAAATTCAAGGTTGTTTTATTTAAAATAGTTTGCCAAGAATCAATATTTTGAAGTTTTTTCATAAAGTGCTTCTATGAGTAAAATTTCCATTTATAAAGCTTTTTACAATTACTCTTATTTCCTCAATATTTTACATACTTTTAGCTTTGGCTAACATTGAAGCTATAGATATGTATGTACTTATACTTAGGAATGACTCTTTACACTGAAAGAATATCTTGTAAATTTATTTATTTATTTATTTATTTATTTATTTATTTAGCACGCCAATGCTACAAGACCAAGTCTCTTTAACAGCATTGGGAAAATATTGTTAATAAATACATATGTACATACATACTGTCAGCGTCAAAATAAAGTGTACGACTGGTTTTCCAATATAAAAAGTGTTATTTTAGTAAAAAAGAATTAACATTTTTAGAAGTTTTTTATCATTGACAAAACTTTGGACAATGTTATTACAAATTAAAATTAAAAATTTGAAATACTTCAAAAACAACAAAACCAGTACAATAAAAAAAACCATTTACTCCGTTTTTAAGGCGTCAAAAAAAAGTGTACAGTTTTAAAATACTAAGAAAAGTGAAGTGGCTTAAACTTTGTTTGAATTCTTTTTGCTTTTAGGACGGCTTCTAGTTTATATGGCATCGATTCCACCCATTTTAAAGTTAGCGCAGTAGACAATTTTGGCTACTCTTCCTGCAGAATTTTCTTCAGAGAGTGCTTGCTAGTTATGGTTTTTTTATTTTGTCTGTCCAAATGCTCCCAGATGTTTAGTTGAGTTGATATTGAGCGACTATTGGGCTGATTCATCTGTTTAAGGACGTATTACAAAAGCCAACACTATCACGCTTCACTATAGATACTGTATTTTTTCCGTTGAATTTCTTATTTCTACCTTTTATCACGTTTTTTTTTTGTCCAACTTGCTTTCGTCAATTTTTGGAGCAACGTATTTTTCACAGATGACAACAAGCTTGAAGTCTGATCAAATTTGACAAAGTAGAAATTATACTTTTTTTACAACTTACAACACTTCTTACATTGGAAAGCTAGCTGTACACTTTATTTTGACGCTCACAGTAGTTTCAATTAAATAAATTATACAACTTATGACAGAAATAACAAATCTAATTTTTAACAAAAAATAAAATTAAATTAGACCAAGTTGTTACAGGCATGTTTATCATTTGTTATGCTAAATTTATATGTTAGTTTTATCAATTTTTACACAGTATTAAAATAAAATTATATAAAAATAAAAATCATATAAAAAAGTTATATATTTAAATAAAATTTAATCATCTTTGTTGCGAAAAATGCTTAAAAATCTCAAATTTAAAGTGCTTTGCATTGCTTGTTGTTTGAAAGTTATGAGGTAAATGGTTCCAAAGACTAATTGTGTGAATTAAAAAGTGTTTCTTAGATTGCTCATCATGATGTTGAATACTGGTTATCTTTTTCCCCCTATTTGATCTGAAGAAATTGAGTTTACGATACAAGTAATTAGGCTGCTTTGTGTATATAATTTTGTGTAGTAAAATTAACGAACGGCACTTTAACAGGTTATCAAATGATATATTGTATATTATCTTTGAATAGCGTGAGATTCTAGAAAAGCGTTTCAATCCAAAAACATATCTGACAATATTGTTATATGTTACATTTAGTTTTCTCTTACTTAACGAATCACAGTTTGTGTAAAGTTCACATCCATAAATTAGTGTTGGCAGTAGGTATGATTTTGCTAATAACATTCGAATTGTTAAGGGAGTATAATGCTGACTCATCCACAAATTACGTAACATTGCAAATGTTCTACCACAGACTGCATTTATGTGGTCTGACCAATTTAGTTTTTTATTAAAGATTATCCCAAGGTTCTTAGCAGTTTCAACAAGTTCAATTGTTGTATTATTAATCCTTATTGATGGTATTAATGATGGAAACCGTTTTGGTTTTCCTATTATTAACGCATGAGACTTTCTGGCATTTAAACAAAGTCCATTTCTTGTCGCCCATTGGCTAATCCTGTCCAGATCTTCGTTTAACTTGCTAATACAGTCGATGACTCTAGATGGCTCGCAGCTGATGTAAAGCTGTACATCGTCTGCATACATTTGAATTCCACAATGTAGGAGTTGGGAAGGTAAGTCATTTGAATACATGGCATATAGAAGAGGGCCAAGTATGGAGCCCTGGGGTACACCTCTAGAAACTGCGCAACAATTAGATTTTTTAGAACCATGGCAAACTGACTGCAATCTATTACACAAATAAGACGACATTAGGTTTACTGCTGTTGATGAAAACCTAAACATATGCTTGAGTTTAAGGCAAAGAACCGAATGTTCTACGGCGTCAAACGCCTTAGAATGGTCTAGTAACACTAAGAAAGAAATTTTGTTATCATCCATTTGGCATCTTAATTCCTCTGATACATCAATAAGCGCCGTAAGACAACTATGCTTAGGTCTAAAACCTGATTGTCGCTCACTTAGTAATGAATTTTCATAAAGGTATTTACTCATTTGTGTATGAAGCAAACGCTCAAAGACCTTTGACAAAAAAGGTAAAATGGCAATTGGACGATAGTCCTTATCTGATTTTGGTATCGGTACAATCTTGGCATGTTTCCACATAGTCGGGTAACACGAAGTTGTTATTATTGTATTAAAAAGGTAAGTGACATGTGGTAAGATATACGGCAGAATAAGTTTTAAGAATTTGGGATGGATTCCATCATGTCCCACAGATTCAGATTTGACATTCAAAAAAGACTCCACAACATCTTCCTGAGTAAAATGAATGAAATCAAAGCATATGTTGACGTTAATGTTATCATTACTATTGTTGGTGTAGTTATTGGTACTTTCGCTAAAAAGATTGTTGTAAAAATTTAAATCTGCTTCAGGCATAGGTATATTTGCGAAAGTTGAGTTTAATTTATTAACATCAAGAGTGCTATCTGTGTTATTATTGTTTGCACAATTTAAAATACCCATATTCCGAATATCCTTCCATTTCTTTTTTGAACAGACAGCGGATTTAAATTTTTCCTCGTAATATTTTGATTTTGCGATCTTAATCTGTGAGTTTACTCTTCTTCTTAATGATTTAAAAATTTGATGAAGCTCAGTTGTTTTGAACCTTTTCCATCTTGAATATGCCGAGTTTCTAGCATCAATTAGCGATTTTATTGCATTGGAAAACCATGGGTGCTCAAAACGCATACGTTTTGACTTAAGTGCGACATATTTGTTGTAAAGCGAATCAAAGTTGTTGTGTAAAAACATTATCTGATTATCCACAGTAGGCATGTAGAAGATTTGATTCCACGAAATCATAGCCAACTCAGTCTCCAATGACTGATAATCAATGTTCTTAAAATCACTGAAAGTTATTGTGCGATGGCTACAGGCTTCAGTTTTAAAACAGTATGTTAAGAAAAGAAGATCGTGTTTGGAAAATAATGATGCAGAAATCTGGTCAAATTGTAGCAGTCGGGACTTGTTGTTAACGAAACACAAATCAAGAAGTGTATTAGATGTTTTAGTAAAGTGTGTTGGTGTTGTGCAATTTACCAAATCTAAGCCTATTGCGCACATACTTTCCATTAGTTCCCTGTTTTCTAATATATTGTGGTTAAAATCCCCTACAAGAATAACATCAGAAAAGCCCATTGTTGTTTTTGTAAGTTGGGCTAGCCAGTCATCCATTTTAATTCTTTTGTTTGGCCTGTAGATTGTGCCTAATAAAAGCCTAAAGCTTCCGTTAAGTATCTCTAAGAACAGATGTTCTATCTTCCCATGTGGATTAGCGCCATTGCTATCAGTTTGCATATATATTTTCTTACAGTGTATTGATGATTTCATATATATGGCAACTCCACCAGCGTTAGTAGCTCTATCTTCACGAAAAAGTCGATAGCCGCGTAGATTATAAAAATTATCACAGACATTAGGAATAAACCAAGTTTCGGAGACACATACGACGTCTACTCCGGAATCTTCAAAGATAAATCGAAACTCATCCATTTTGTTGTTTAGGCTTTGAGCATTCAAATGGCAGATTTTAAGACCAGATTTTCTATTAGAAAGTAATCTAATCATACTGAAATTATTGTCTTCAGAACCAACCCTCGTATTATAGGTTGGAAAAACCATCATTTAAGAATAAAAATAAATAATAATATTTACTAGCAATGCAAGCACGAATATACATATACGTTATTTTTAAATGAAAAAAGGTTTTTGAAATATAAATATATAGAATGTTAAAATAACAAAAAAAAAGATTTGAACAAATAAAAGAATATTTTAACATTATGTTAACTTTATAATATAAAATGATTACTCGGATCAGGCAGCTCTTCATCATGGCATGTATTGACGTCTTTTTGAGAACGAAATAAGTCCTTTAACATCTGGATGTCGTAAATTTGTATAGGATTATCGTTATCCAGTTTTCGAACGTATACTAGACCTCTATTAGTAAATGCTGACGCTATTAGTTGGTCTTCGTTTTTTAATTTCCGAGCAGCAAGGAAAATACGATGATTTTCGGGAGTAAGATTCTCATTAACAAAAAACGGTTTAGGGCTTTGAATACCAATTTGGTTTAAAAATAGCAGAGATTTATGAGTTTTCATATAGGTGGTCATCATTTTTAACATACATATAGTTGCGGTCATATGGAGTATAGAATTTTATTATAATCGGGGCATCCTCTATATCTTTCTTACCACTGGTATTTTTAACACGATATATAGCTTTAACTGCCATAGGTGCAATTTGTACAGCTCCACACAATTTTTCGTATATAGTGTATAAATTATCATTGTATATGTTTACACTAGGAATACCATTAACACGAATGTCACAGGCCACTATTGAGTTTTCCTGTTTTCTTACATGCGCTTTTAAATAATTTATTTCTTCTTTAAATTGTTCAGTTTCATTTTGTTGTGCTAATTTTTCATGCACAACTGTCTCTATTTTTGAAACTCTCTCTTTAACACTTTCTATATCAACTGAGACTGTTTCTAAGAGCGATTCAACGTTGGTTTTCATCATATTGAATCTCTTATTAAATTCACATAAAATTTCTTCTTTGCACTCATTAAATTTTGTAATTATCATATTTTCTAGAACGTTCGTTAATTTTTCGAATCGTTTTTCAATTATTGTAATTAATTTAAGAGGCGATTCAGTATTCGTTAGACGCGGTGTTTTGCATGCATTACCAAGAAAAGAGTTTTGCAAAACTTCTCTTAGTCGTTTTTGCGCGGGAGTATTATAATTTTCTTGTATATTAATGTTTTCAGTATTTTTTGTTATATTTTTTGTTGTTGTTGCAATATCAATTTCTTCTTGTGTTGTCTCAAACTCCTCCGTAGAATACATTTCTTGAGTTTGATTTAATTTATTATTGTTGTTGTTTTTACTGCGATTTTTTCTTTGCTTAACCATTTTTCTTTACTTTGCTTTTAAGGGGATTTTTTTTTATGATTTTAATTTAGTTAATTGTGTAGTTATTTAGATTAATTTTATAGATTTTTTAAAAAGATTTGGAATTTTAAAATTTCTATTTGTTTGTTTGATTATAAAAATGGTTGTTTTACTACAATGTAAATTTTAATTAGGTTGCTTTATATATTTTAACAAAATTTTATAAATAATTGCAAAAAAAACTGTGGAGCTTAATAAAAACACGTCCGATTATGTTGGTACTCTCTTACTCATATATTATATTATATTACATGTTTTTTTACTTTAGCTTTCCTTTGGTTAGCAATGACGGATTTTTTGTATATACAAAATTTGACAATTATTTAACGGCCTTCATCAGCATTCATTGTGTCACACGGGACAGTGATTCTTTATAAATGATTAATATAATTAAAAATAGTTTATGGAAAAGAAATAAGTAATTCTCGCATTCTATTTGATAAATAAATAATTTATAGACCTATATAGTGCGCACGCCTGAAATATTCTAACTGTCGGTGGAGGGTACCAAAGATACGGCCCAGCCAAATAAATCACTCTTACTTGTTTTTTTTTCGGAAATGCTTTGGGTTGCCTTAAACTCCAAACTTTAGGTGTGTATTAAAAATTTAGTCTCAAACTGTATAAAGATGATAATAACAATATAAATAAATAAAAGAAATTGAAAATACAAGAAAATGTAACTAACATATAAAAAAATATAAATTAATTGAATAAAAATCATTCTTTAACAATTACACATTTGGCTACTAATTTGTCCAAATACTTTTCATCTCTTCTATCTCTGGCAACGCTTTTTCAAATATTTACTTTATGACTGCCACGTCTTCAACGGCAAACTCCTCTGAAGAGATAGTGTGGTTACTATCGCAACATGTCAGGGCAACCTGTCCTTGAAAACCTGGGTTTGATTCCCTGGTCAGCCAAGAATGAAAAAATACATAAGGGAACGGGGTTTTTGTTTGTTCGTTTTGTTTGCTGAATTCAAATCTGCACTTAGTTTTTTTTATCAGTTCGACTTTTCGAGATATACCGTTATGTCCAAAATTAAGATACTTCCACTACATATAATGCAATAACTTGAAAACGGTGCACCATATTCACTAAAAAAACAATATTCGCTTACGATGTTATCTTTAAGCCGTGCTTACGTTGTTTTTAAATTTTTCCAGTAGTTTCAGATATATCGTTGAAGTTTTTTAAAAAAAAGAACAATTAAAAAAAAAACATCGTAAACAACCATTACTCAGCAAATTTTTGAGATTTGCAAAAATTTGATTGTTTTTCAAAGCTAACAATAATATCTTTAAAAAAAATTCTGAAAATCGCTTCATCAATTTGATTAGTACCTGTAACTTAAAAATGCGAGCTGATAGAGACAAACGCAGATTAAATTTGAAATTAGCGACCTCACATAAGTAAAAACTGCATCGAATTTCCAATCAACACACAAAAAGTTCAATTTTGTTCCGCTGTGTTATCAATTAATTTTAATTTATTTCATGTTGTAAAACTCCTTTCTTCATAAAAATAATTTAATTTAAAATAAATTTGATGAACTTTAGCCCTGAATGAAAATATTAAAATTCGGATTTATGAAAAAACTTCTTAATATTGATTCTTGCTTAACTATTTCAAATAAAACAACCTTCATTTTTTTACACTGCGTATTTGATTGACTTCTTTTTAAGATTTTAATAAAAAAAACACCTGTACAAAGAACTAAATATTTTCTTTATTCATACGCATTTAACATCTTATTCATCAAGTTCTAAAACAAATATTTGATTAAATTTAACTCTACACGAGTTTTTGTTCAGCTCTAAAATCTAAAAGCGGAATTTTTCTATAAATATTAACCCAATGGCAAAAATTTATAGTTCAATTTAAGAGTTCATCAAGTAACATTTTACAACTGACTGGAAGATAATCAAAAAACACAAAAACAGAATGAAAATTTTCAAAATCTTTTGGCTCATCTTTGTTATAAATTTGTGCAGAACTGTAAGGTGCATCCGTCCGAGGTTAACCGGATAGTTTAAGTTTATTAGTGCGCAAATACTAAGTATAAAAAAAAACCACCATTAGTTTTTTTTAATATCCCATGCAATAAAAAATATACTATTATGAAAAAAGAATTTAACTAAACTTATAAATTTGTATGAAAAATAAAAAAATATTATCTAATTTCTTAAAATTAAAAATTATTTTGTGTATTTTATCGTTAATTTTTATTAAAATTATAAATTAAGGAAAAAAAACAAGTAAGAGTGTAGTACATTCGACTGTGACGTCCGTTCCGTATTATACAGATCAGATTGTACTTTAAATATTTTATCTGGGTGAATTATTTTTAGGGAGAAGACCTAAAATTGTTCTGTATTTTATTTAGGCCCCTATTATGAGTTACATTCGATAAACGATTTTCGCTGGCTATCGAACATCGAATGTTAATTTGGTATTATGAGTTGGCAGCACTGTCGAAAATTTCGTTGTGCATCGAATTTTTCAACGAAAACAAATTTGCTTTCGACGGTGCAAATAAATGTAAAAAACTTGTTGAAAATGTAACTATTTGTAAATTTTTTTGTGTTCGTATACCAAATACCATATTCTTTATCAGTTTTGTTCATTTTATGCAAGTCCAACGTCGTAAACAGCAATTGGAAACTCTCATATTCCTAATGGAACAAAATTCTTTTTTGACCAAATGATTTGCAGCAAAGTTCAGCATCTAAAAAAGTGGGATGGAACCCCCCTGAAGCTAAATTATTTGAAAACAACCATAATTCCGCCGTGGACCCGTTTAACTTTAACTTTAATTTTATTTTTTAAATTTGTAAACAAAAATTTTTTATTTTAAGTGACAGCTGATCGAAAATGTACTGCTGTGAATTAACAAAATCACAATAGTAAATTTTTATCGAATGCGCGCCATAATACCAAAAGAAAATTCGTTCGATCAGCTAATTCGACTGCTGTCGAAAATCGAATTTAGTTCATAATAGGCACCTTAATGTTCTCTGTTTGAACTGGAATAGCATTTCCAATGTATTTGAGTTTTTCATTACTGCAAACTTGTAAAATATTGTTTTCTAGCTCGAAAGCTCGCTTATTTGCATTTACATTTAGATCATCAATAAAAACTATTTCAGTTTCTTCGGATATGCACTTATACATTCGAGGCCCTATTCCAGCGCTGCCACTTTGTGGGCAATTACCCGAATAGGGTGTAATTTTTACTGCCGCAGGTAAAGTGTGTTTATACGTATTAGTATTTTGTGATATGAGTCCTTGTCATTGTGTATCGCAAGGGCAAGTATATTAAACAAATTATACAGAATTTAATATTGAAGTAGTTACCCAAACAAAATCATCATTTGATTTCAGTGATGAAATTGGCATAAGTTGTAGGATCTTATTCAACGCAGACCTTTTATCTCGTTCTTGGGCGTCCTCTTTGTCAAAAGCATCTGATGTCGTTTTTTAGAAGCGCCTTCTGCAGTCTGCCATTCGTGCAGCATTCCCAGTTAAAGCTAATAGTTTTACAGCTGTATTCATAAAAATTTATTGATGATTAATTGACCGTTTTTAAGCAAAAATTGCTTAAGTTGTATTCATAAACGAAAAAAAGTCTATTGAACCTTTAATAAACCATTCCTAAAGTAAGAAAATTTATTGTTGGATTTGTCCTTCTTTAAACCAAAAATAAAATGACATTTTGATAAGTGTTTGCATTTAATGATATTATTTTTGTGAAATATGTTGAAAAATAATGACAAAAATGTTTTATTTATTAATATGGACATGTTAAATACATTTAACTATTTTTTTTTTTTATTTTAGACAACAAATTTAAAGTTATATTGATAATTATTTAAAAAAATTGTATTTGATTTAAATGAATATGTTCAGGGGCAAATGCAGATATTCTCTTTAATTATTTATTAAATTATTGCAACTAGTTGTTTTTTTGTTTAAAACAACAAATTATTGTTCAAAAATATTTTTTTTTTAAAAATAAGCAAATCATAATCATAGTGATGTTAATAAAAAGTAAACAAACTTTTTATTCGAATACTTTCTTATCGAATGTTTAAAACAGGTTCAAACAAAAGATTTTATGATAGTTTTCGGCAACATTTTGTTCAGAAACTAAAATAATATGTAGTTTTATTTGATAAGAATAATTTTGAAAAATTAAAACAATTAAAAAAAAATTATAAAAAAAATTTAAACATTGAATATCATGTAAACCGAATAGAAGTTTCGTGCATCACTAACAATAAAATGGCAGCAAAATATAAAGAAAGTTGCCATACTTAAACACAAAATCGCGACAAACAGTTAACAGTAAAAAAGCTGTTAATGTACGTTTATGAATACAAATTTTTATAAGAGGTTTATAAGACAAAAAGCGTTTAATAGTTATTACATACTATAAGCTTCAAATAAGAACTTTTTATGAATATGGCTGTTAGTTTTTAATGTTCTGTTAATTTATTTTAAATCTAAATATTACGACTACTATTTTGATCTCCTTTAAAATAATTTTTTGTTTTTCGTTTTTATTAAAATTTCTTTATAAAATAAAAATTTTATTTAATGTTCAGGTACAATTTCATTTAAATGGGAAAATTTTGCTTTATCTTAAGCGTAATTTTGTATTTTGTTGGTGGTAAGATTTTCCTGTTCATAAACAATGTTCTAAGTTTATAAAAGGTTTGTGAAAAGAATTTTCTATGAAAATGAACCTTATCAATACCTTAAACATATTTTATGAATAACGGAGTTATTGTTAAATTAAAATATAGCGAATTAAGTTTTGATTAAAAGAATTAGTTTTAAGCAATTGAATCTAGCTTCAAGTGATGCTTATATGAGCATTTTTTGTCAACGTTGCTTATAAAGGGTGTCCAACCAAAACGCACGATGTTAATTTTAAATAAAACAAAAAATTTTCAGAGAATTATCTTATTATTTTTTATTACAATAGAGGGATCTATGACAATTCTGTGTTAAGCACAATATCGGCCAAATGCTCGCCACGGATTCGGCGGCAAAACCTCTAACCCATGGTCCATTTTTTAATGACTCTGAGACATAATTGAGGTTCAATGTCGTTGATGTGCCGAATTATCTCATCTTTTAAAAGTCCAACGGTGTCAAATCATGAATTTATTGCTTAAAAAATTCATTGTTATGTTGGCTGTGTGGTAATTGGCATCTTCCGGTTGGGACCACATATCGTCCAGGTCCATATCCTCAAGTTTTGGCCATAAGAAGTCCGTTATCATCTCGCGATAGCGAACGCCATTCACGGTAACTGCTTGGCTGCCAGCCTTTAATCCGCACCAACCAGCCCATCTTTATGGATGCATCGGATTTTCAACAATCACTCGTGGCTTCTCAATTGCCCAAATGCGGCAATTCTGCTTGTTAACGAATGTACTGAGCTGAAAGTGTGCCTCGTCGCTGAAGATGATTTTCTTTGTAAAGTCACCATTCACTTCTATCTGTTCAACCCGCCATTAACGCGCTGCTCCATTCTAGAGTACCGAAACGTTCACTCATTTTTAGTCATGAGCGAGCGTGAAAAATTTTAAATTTTACTGCTTTCTCATCCTCATGAGGAAATGAGGAAAAAACGTGATTTGCCCGAACATTAATAGCGGAAAAATTAAGTAGTAAAGAGCCCTTATAGAAGGCCTTTTTGGCGATATAATAGTTTCCAGTCGGTTTCCAGCTGTATTTCTAATTTACACAGTGTGTCATTAAAGACCAACGCCTTGCCTTCTCGTATCTACTTTAAAGGCTTCTTCGACGCCTTCGAAAAATAATTAAGAATAAAGCTTTATCCCAGTGTTATTCGCGACCTTAGAACAACAAGGTTCTATCTTACATGTAGTTAAGGTCCAAACAGAAACTTGTTGTCGATAGGCCTTTTCTTAAAATAGAAAATTTGAATTTATAAAATATCTTAAACAATTCTGAAAGACCTTTTCGAAGAAGGCAGAGTAGAATAAGTAAAAGTTTATTAAAAATACAGTTGTACAGTTGTAGGCAGCACGAAAGCCTGTGTATCAGAGCTGTAAATGAATCATTCATTTTTGATTTTAATTCATTAATGAATTAGCAAATTTTGAATTAATTCTTTTCACACAAATAAATGAATTGAATTAAATTTGAATCAATTCAAACGAATTAGGCAGAAATGAATTTAAATTCGTTTCTAATTCAAATAAATCTGAAAAATGAATTGCAATTCATTTTGACAAATTCAAATGAATTGCAATTCGTTTCTAATTCAAATGAATCTCAAAAATGAATTGCAATTCATTTTTCAGATTCATTTGAATTGAATTGATTTTGAATTAATTCAAATGAGTTAGAAAAAAAATTTAACAATTCATTTCCAACTCATTGGAATGGAATTGAATGAAATTTGAATTGAGTTTGTAAGTAAATCTAAAGTAAGCATCACTGTCGTTTTGTTATTCAAGAATTTTTTTTGTAAAAGACAGCAAACTCGTTTTGTAAATCACCTAGCAAAGTCCAAAGACAACAAATTCTTAGATTTAAAATTCCTATGATATACTGGAATTGTCAGTACAGAATAGGAATTAAATTATTAGGTATCGGCGAAAATCCTATCAAAATGTGAAAATTTTGTTTTTTTTGCTAAAAGAAACTTACATTTTTATTTTTATCAAATAGTGTGAAAGTTGTGCTGAAGAATCAATTTTGGTTTAAATAATCTCTTATTTGTATATTGTGGAAAATTCCTTTTTTTTATTTTTAATCGAAATTTAAAGATTCTAGCAACTTTGAATCTCAACATAACATATTTTGCTGTCAAAGCTGTATTCGTTTACTCCATGGTATAATAAGTACCAGGTATGTTCATAAGGGAGAGTTTTCATTATTTTCCCATGTAATGTCAAATTAATTTATTTGATTTTTTGAAGTTGTTTCCTTATTTTCTTTTGTATGACGTTATTTGTATGGGGGGTTTTTTTTTTTGATATGACACTCTTTTAGTAAATGAACGCATATGTAGCATATTTTTGAAACACAATTGTGTTTTGAACTACATACATTGTAATTTTTCTGATTTTTGTTTAGTTGTGAAAGATAGTTTTATTTTTGTGAAATAAATACCTACAACATTACCAAAAATTTTTTAGGTGGGTTTTTTATTTTATTTTTTAAGTTATTTATTGCCTTTTGAAAATTAAATGTGTTTTGTCGTTCTGAATAAAAATAATTTCTTCTTGAAGAAATAAACTCCAAACACTGAAAAAAGAAATTTTAATTTTTTATTCCCTCTAGATCTGCTCTTGAATTTGATTGATTGCAACTCATTTTAGATTTCATTCATTTGAATTGTTAAATTTTTTTTCTAACTCATTTGAATTAATTCAAAATCAATTCAATTCAAATGAATCTGAAAAATGAATTGCAATTCATTTTTGAGATTCATTTGAATTAGAAACGAATTGCAATTCATTTTACAGATTCATTTGAATTTGTCAAAATGAATTGCAATTCATTTTTCAGATTCATTTGAATTAGAAACGAATTTAAATTCATTTCTGCCTAATTCGTTTGAATTGATTCAAATTTAATTCAATTCATTTATTTGTGTGAAAAGAATTAATTCAAAATTTGTTAATTCAATGCATGAATGATTCACGAATTAATTCAAAAATGAATGATTCATTTACAGCTCTGCTGTGTATGTTTGGTAAAATTATTTATTGGCTGGTAAACTAAAATGTGTTTTGTTTTTGTAAAATATTATAATGCCTCTAAAAAGGGTCATTTTCGTTTTAAAGATATAAAGGCAAAAATTACTACCTGCAAGAACTGATGACATGTCCCAGCGGGAAGGAGAAGGAGTACAGAGGCCTTTTAGAAGGCCTCTGTACCCCTTCTTTGGAATGTACAAGGCCTTCTTGCTCAATTTCATAATCATATCTTTTTTACACACGTTGTGATTGCTGAGTAGGCCTTCCGCTCTCGCTTCTTTAGCAGGTACATAAGAATGGTAACGGGACCAAAAAAAAAATTATTTTGCTTTTGCTTGTGCAAAAAAAACAATACAAAATATGCTACTCCTTCTCTACTCCCTTCTCATAGAAGCGAGTATGAAAGGTGTATCTTATCTTTTATACGAAGGAGCCGAGGCCTTCTATAAGGCATTCTTTAGCATTAAGATAAGAATAGTAATTGAATCAAAAAAATTTTCAAGCTGAAAAGGCCTGAAGTAAGAAGGTCTCCGGAGTTTTCCCGCTTCGGAGTTTTCAAACACTACATTGAATTTACAAGAACTGCCATCATTTGGCGCGAAACAATAAAGTTTCATTAACACAATAATAAAACACATCTTCTTACCCATCAATTATACTAACTGTCGCATTTGCTTACATGTGATTCAAATGATTTTCCAACTTAAGAAACCCACCGTCGCGGTTGGTACATAAACCAAAATATATGTACAAGAAAAAAAAAACACTTACAAGTTCTTGCGGCTATTTTTTTTTTCTCAATAATTTTGCCTTTAGGTATGTCTTTTTAACGAATAAAAAACTGACCCTTTTAAAGGCATCAATGAATTTTTTACACAAACAAAACACATGTCGTTAGCTTAAATGGAAAACAACGTAGACATTATTAGAAAATGTGAAATTGACTTGTTCTGTTGATTACGATTCACGTTACATATTTTTATTATTCTATCTTAACAAATAACCAAGTTATTTACAAAATGAAAAATAATGTATCATCAAATATATAACTTTCTTTAACGACATAATGTATAATCACACTCAAGAAAAAATTACCAGAGTATTTAATTCTTTTTATAAGAACACATTAATATTTTTAAACGTCAAAACTGGGTAATCTGTTTTATAACTGTTACCACGGTGTTAGTGAAATTAGTGATCACACTGAAAAATATTGCACAACAAAATATAAAAAAGTGTGACTATCAGCTTCTTACACATACGACTGTTAGACATTTTTGAAAATTCGCAGCCTTCCCCATTGCGCTCCCAAACAGGTCCTTGGATTTTTGTTTCCATCAGACTGACATTATTTTTATGATAGTATTGAGATAATATTTATATGTATGTACATTCAAAAGAAAAATCAATCCATCCGTACTCAAATCAATCCGAAGCGGTATTAATAGTACGGTGAGTACGGATTTTCTTGAATCAAGTACTGAAAGATTGATTCAAGTACGGATTTTCAATCGCAAAATACTTAAACTATCCATATTCAATCCCGATTTCTTACTTGAAATTATTCGAAAATGAGATTGATTTAAGTAAAACTAAGATTGAATCAATCTCAAAATGCGCTTGATTCAAGTATTATAAACAGGGCTGGCAGATTTTGACGTAATTTTGACGATTTTTTGTTTCGAAATTAGCAAAGTGCCGATTTGCTGATTTTTTTCTAAAAAGTGACGATTTTTTTCAGTCTACAAAGTCTGAATAAAACATTTCAAGTTCTGACAATTTCGTTTTTTAATCTTAGAATGTTAAACAGCCGTACCTTAACAGAAGCGGGAGGCGGAACGTTTTCTTTCGCTTAGCTTTTACGCTGATATGCCATACCAAAGCAAGAGCGTCAACGTTGTGTCGCAAACAGTAGTATACTTTCATGCTTAATAAAACCCAAAAAAAAATCTAAATAAAAATAGAGATAAAAACGCTAGATTGACCAAAAAATAGTTAAATTGCCATTATTAATAAACAAAAGCGGCAAACTTCACTTTTAAATCAGCTGTCTGTATAAATCATATAATCTACAATTATACGGCGAGCATTTCACGAGTTTAAGAGAATATCTACATGAGTCTCATACGATTCTTGACATGAAAGCCTCGTAAGATTATCTTTACCCACGTCTTAAACGATTCCCACTACTATTGAAGAAGCGTCTTTCGCTGTGCTATGGAAGAATCTCACTCGTTTTACAGTTTTTCCGTGTGAGGAATCTTCTACAATTAAAAAATGTGGTCATCGACGATCAAAGACGCTCTTCAGTAGCTCTTACACAATTGAAAATGCTAGCTGGGTATGAAGTTATTATGTTTTTGTTTGAATGTTTTTTCTTTTATAAAAACAAAAATTGCTAAAAAAAATTTAATTTTAAGTTGTCCGATTTTTTTTTGACGATTTTTAGAAACGTAAAAGACGATTTTTTTATTTTTCTCAGGAAATTGACGATTTCCTCACAAATTTATCTGGCAGCCCTGATTATAAAGTTGATTTTATTCCGCATTCGTGCTTGAAAACCCCAAAAAAGAAATAAGAAAGAAAAAGTAATTATGATTGATTTACTTACCCGTACTACACCTTACAGAATGATAAAACACCAACATCATGCCCGATATGGTTTTTACTTTAGAAATCTTGTGTACATCTTATATAACCAAAAATATAAACAAAATGAGAAGCAAGAGTTAAAATTTACTTTTTAATTCTTTTTTTACTTGATTTAGGAATTTTATACTTATTTCAAGAAATTCCGGGATTGATTTTCCAAAGTTGTAATCCCATTTAGGATTGTTTTGAGTACGTTTTAGTGTTATTCGTACTTGAATTTTTGAGTACGGCTCGTACTTAAAGTAATCATACAAAACTTGATTTATCCCAAGTGTTTTTCATTCTGTGTATGTATAACCTTCTTAATTAATTTAAAATTTCCCCATAATGAATCTGTATGGAACCAGAAAATTTCTTCATTATATAAAAAGTCTATATGTAACTTTTTTGAAGAGATTTTTTCGATTTAAACCAGTCAGTTGAATTTTAACCCCCGTATTTATAAACGATTATCAAATTTAACAAAAGCTTATTAAGGATAATTTTCATAGCAAATGTGGTCTTTAAGCCTTTATTAAATTTAAAAACTTTGTATGAATATGACAGTAAATCTTTTACATTGTTTTGGAACTGAAAAAAAACCTGTGTAGGGTTAAATTAAGTTAAATATTTATTTTGGAATTTTATAAATTAAATGCTAAATGCGTATGAGTTAAGCAAATATTTCGCTTTTTGTACAAGTGTTTTTCTTAAAATGATAAGAAGAAGTTAATCAAATACGCAGTATAAAAAAATCAAGGTTGTTTTTTTTTTTAAATAGTTTGCCAGAAATCAATATTTTGAAGTTTTTTCATAAAGGGCTTCTATGAGTAAAATTTCCATTTACAAAGCTTTTTACAATAGTCTTATTCCCCCAATATTTCACATACTTTTAGCTTTAGCCAACATTTGGTTAACATTGAAGCTATAGATATGTACTTATACTTAGGAATGACCCTATACTCTGAAAGAATATCTTGAATCTTTATATTACATGTGTTTTTACTTTAGCTATCCTTTGGTTAGCAATGGCGGATTTTTTGTATATACACAAAATTTTACAATTATTTTACGGTCTTCATCAGCATTTATTGTGTCACATGGGACAGTGATTCTTTATATATGATTAATATAATTAAAAATAGTTTATGAAAAAGAAATAAGTAATTCTCGCAACCTATTTGATAAATAAATAATTTATTTAGTGCCCACGCCTGAAATATTCTAACTGTCGGTGGAGGGTATCAAAGATACGGCCCAGCCAAATAAATCACTCTTACTTGTTTTTTTTCGGAAAAGCTTTGGGTTTCCTTAAACTCCAAACTTTAGGTGGGTATTTAAAATTTAGTCTCGGACTGTATAAAGATGATAATAACAATATAAATAAATAAAAGAAATTGAAAATACAAGCCAATGTAACTAACATATAAAAAATATAAATTAATTATATAAAAGTCATTGTTTAACAATTACACATTTGGCTACTAATTTGTCCAAATACTTTTCATATTTTCTATCTGTGGCAACGCTTTTTCAAATATTTACTTCATGACTGCCAGCCGTCGTCAATGGAGGCAAACCCCTCTGAAGAGATAGTGTGGTTAAATCAAATCTGCACTTAGTTTTTTTTTATCAGTTCGACTGTTCGAGATATACCGTTATGTCCAAAATGAAGACACTTCCACTACATACATATATTGCAATAACTTAAAAACGGTGCACCATATTCACTAAAAAAACAATATTCGCTTACGATGTTGTCTTTAAGCCGTGCTAACATTGTTTTTAAATTTGTCCAGTAGTTTCAGAGATATCGTTGAAGTTTTTTAAAAAAAAGAACAATTAAAAAAAAAAAACAACGTAAACAACCATTACTCAGCAAATTTTTGAGATTTGCAAAAATTTGATTGTTTTTCAAAGCTAACAATATGATCTTTAAAAAAAGATTCTAAAATTCTGAAAACCGCTTCATGTAGAGTGAAGTTATGATTTTTTGAAATTTAAATTTATTAAAAAAAGTCAAAAATTTGATTAGTATCTGTAACTTAAAAATGCGAGCTGATAGAGACAAACGCAGATAAAAATTTGAAATTAGCGACCTCACATAAGTAAAAAACTGCATCGAATTTCCAAACAACACACAAAAAGTTCAATTTTGTTCCGCTGTGTTATCAATTAATTTTAATTTATTTCATGTTGTAAAACTCCTTTCTTCATAAAAATAATTTAATTTAAAATAAATTTGATGAACTTTAGCCTTGAATGAAAATATTAAAATTTGGATTAATGAAAAAACTTCTTAATATTGATTCTTGCTTAACTATTTCAAATAAAACAACCTTCATTTTTTTATACTGCGTATTTGATTGACTTCTTCTTAAGATTTTAATAAAAAAAACACCTGTACAAAGAACTAAATATTTTCTTAATTCATACGCATTTAACATCTAATTCATCAAATTCCAAAACAAATATTTGATTAAATTTAACTCTACCCCTTTCCGACCTATAGCCGATCCCGTTGACAGATTCATTTAAATTTTTGAATTTTGTCATGTCTGTGTATATAAAACATATAGGATATTAAGCTTTGTCAGTAAGACCCTTAATCCTTTTTTTACAGGATACGCACAATTGTTGCAGTCCGGTTTAATTTACAAATAAAAAAATCCATCTTTTTGAAACAATATTATTTACTTTTATTTTGGTATTTAAAGAAACAATTGTGTTTTCTACTTAAACATAAATATACTTTACATTTTGAACAATAAGTTCGCGTTCTTGATTTACATCCTACAAGTCGGCAGCATCTTGCTGATGGCAAATCATGTTCAAGAGGCCAGTGTTTGTACCCATCAAGTCTTTTGTCTTGGCATGGCTGTTCGGAAGGACGATATTTTTTAGCAGCATTTTGAGGTTCTTCATCTTCGGAGTTATATTCAAAATTTCTTTTTTTATCTATAGTTACTAGTTGTTTAGCTTATGCCATTTTAAAACTTAGCAAGTCATGGGTATTTTTCCGTAATTGGGAATTCATTGATATCAGATATCATTGTATTGCATCCAGGCATTGCAGCACGCAAGGTCAATGAAATGGATAAAAACTTTTAAAGTCCATTTTCTAGTTTTAAAAAATGGCCTGTATGACTCCATTAATTGATCACAAATATCAACGCCGCCCATAGACTTGTTGTATTCCCTGACGATTCTAGGAGCTGGAACTTCTATGTACCTTTTATCTTTTTTTCCCAGCGTTTCAAATATTCAACTGGCCCACACCCGTAAGCTGATGATGCAAGCACTACGGACTTTGAGTCTTTCCATTGCACCACGACAATATTATCTTCACTATGACAGAATTCCTCCATATCACCCCTCTTCATGTGCTTCTCATTCGTGAAATGTACGTTTTTTATTCTGTTCCTCATTATTGTTCCAGTAGAAAAGATTTCACGATTCAACAGAGCTTGTAGTAGTGGTATTGTCGTGAAATAACGGACAAAAAATAGTTTGGAACCTTCAGGAAGTATTTCTGCCAAACGTAAAACGAAGCCTGGTCCTAAGCCTAAATTCGAGCAAGGAAGTGGTGTAGTCTTGCCTTGATAAAACTCAAAATCAAGGACCAGACCCTCAGAGGTTGTCAAAACTTCGTTTTTCAATCCCACTCCTCTAGGCTTATTTGGGAGGCTTTGTCTAACAGGGCACCGACCAGTAAATGGTATCATTTGTTCGTCTATTGAGTAATTAGCATTACATTTTCTTGGAATATCTCTACAAGCAGATCTCACACGTTCAAGTAACGGATTTATTTTCCAAAATACATTTGATTGTTTCTCTGCATCCGTTACTTCATTGTTGTCCACCACATGTAGACACATGCGCAAGAGAAAGAATCTATCACGACTCATGGTATCAGCTACAACAGGGAGTCTTGTGGGTTTCTCCCAGTACATGCGTAGCCTTGGATAACGAATGCAGCCCATCGCAATCACGATGCCAAAGAAAATTTTTATTTCAGCTATTGATGCTCCCAGCGCTTTTCCCTTCTCAGCAACATGGTACCTGTTTGTGTATTCCGTAACTTTTTCTAAAAACTCATCATTAAAATAAACGGAAAAATAATGATAAGGGGTCTCTATAGGTATGTTTGTGTCCTCAGTTGCACATGAGCTACTTTCCAAATGCGTCTCAAACGGTCTTCTTTTACAAATATCACGACGATTATCAGTTTGACTTTGATCTGGTGGTGTCACTGATAGAGCATTTACCTCTTCTTCATTCTCGCTTTCCTGATCTGACAAATCATTTCCTACAACGGGTAATTCCCAAGTTGCATCCCCGCACTCATCGCCACTACTAAAATCTTCAGTTCTAAAATCTAAAAGCGGAATTTTCTATAAATGTTAAACCCAATGGCAAAAATTTATAGTTCAATTTAAGAGTTCATCAAGAAACATTTTGCAACTGACTGGAAGATATTTTGGCTTATCTTTGTTATAAATTTGTGCGAAACTCAATACGAGCAGTCGTCAACCGGTATGAGGCAAGGCCGATAGTTTAGTTTATAAGTGCGCAAATACTTAGTGTAAAAATAAAAACCACATTAATTTTTATAAAAATAAAAATGTAACTGAATTTATAAATTTGTATGAAAAATAAATAAATATTATCTAATTTCTTAACATCAAAGGAAAAAACCAGTAAGAGTGGTATATTCGACTGTGACGTCCGTTCCGTATTATACAGATCAGATTGTACTTTAAATATTTGATCTGGGTGAATTATTTTTAGGGAGAAGACCTAAAATTGTTCTGTATTTTATTTAATGTTCTCTATTTGAACTGTTATAGCATTTCCAATGTATTTGAGTTTTTCATTACTGCAAACTTGTAAAATATTGTTTTCTAGCTCGAAAGCTCGCTTATTTGCATTTACATTTAGATCATCAATAAAAACTATTTCAGTTTCTTCGGATATGCACTTATACATTCGAGGCCCTATTCCAGCGCTGCCACTTTGTGGGCAATTACCCGAATCGGGTGTAATTTTTACTGCCGTAGGTAAAGTGTGGGTAGTTTCGTTTGTATGTATTAGTATTTTGTGATATGAGTCCTTGTCATTGTGTATCGCAAGGGCAAGTATATTAAACAAATTATACAGAATTTAATATTGAAGTAGTTACCCAAACAAAATCATCATTTGATTTCAGTGATGAAATTGGCATAAGTTGTAGGATCTTATTCAACGCAGACCTTTTATCTCGTTCTTGTGCGTCCTCTTTGTCAAAAGCATCTGATGTCGTTTTTTAGAAGCGCCTTCTGCAGTCTGCCATTCGTGCAGCATTCCCAGTTAAAGCTAATAGTTTTAGTTTTTAATGTTTTGTTAATTTATTTTAAATCTAAATAGTACGACTACTATTTTGATCTCCTTTAAAATAATTTTTTGTTTTTCGTTTTTATTAAAAGTTCTTTATAAAATAAAAATTTTATTTAATGTTCAGGTACAATTTCACTTAAATGGGGAATTTTGCATTATCTTAAGTGTAATTTTGTATTTTGTTGGTAATGACACTGTCCTATTCATAAATAATGTCTTAAGTTTAAAAAAGGTTTGTGAAAAGAATTTTCTATGAAAATTAACCTTACCAATACCTTAAATATATTTTATGAATAACGGAGTTATTGTTAAATTAAAATTTAGCGAATTTAGTTTTGATTAAAAGAATTAGTTTTAAGCAATTGAATCTAGCTTCAAGTGATGCTTATATGAGCATTTTTTGTCAACGATGCTAATAAAGGGTGTCCAACCAAAACGCACGATGTTAATTGTAAATAAAACAAAAAGTTTTCAGAGAATTATCTTATTATTATAGAGGGATATATGACAATTCTGTGTTAAGCAAAATATCGGCCAAATGCTCGCCACGGATTCGGCGGCATACCTCTAACCCAGGGTTCATTTTTTACTGACTCTGAGACATAATTAAGGCTTAATGTCGTTGATGTGCCGAGTTATCTCATCCTTTAGGTCTTGAATTGTTCTTGGCCTATTGACATGTACTTTTTCTTTCAAATATCCCACAAGAAAAAAGTGCAACGGTGCCAAATCATGAAGTTATCGCGAAAAAGAGTCATTGTTATGTTGGCTGTGTGGTAATTGGCATCTTCCGGTTGGAAACACATATCGTCCAGGTCCATATCCTCAAGTTTTTGCCATAAGAAGTCCGCTTAGCTGAACTCATTTTCGAAAAATGGCGCCGCCAGCCTATAATCCGCACCAACCAGTCCATCTGGGCATTTATGGGACTTTTTCTTCAATATGTTTCTAGTCTGCATTGAACATTTTGTATGGGAGCCCCCTTAAAGGAATTTTGGTTTTTTAGTAATTTCAATAAACTGAACCGTTTTTGAGTTACGCGAATATATGTTGTGCAACCCCCTCCATTTGCGAAATAACGGTATATTTCGAAAACAAGAGCTTACCTAAAAAAAAGGTGGGCACCATTGGATTCAGCGTACCCGAATTATGCTAAAATGCCGTGTGCCGAGCTTGTCTAATTTTGCAACTAGCATAGTGTTATTGTTCATAAATATAAAAAAAAAAAAAACAAACAAATCATAATAATAGTGATGTTAATAAAAAGTAAACACACTTTTTATTCGAATACTTTCTTATCGTATATTTAAAAGGGTAGAGTGTTAAATTCGGCTATGCCGAATCTTTGATACCCTCCACCGACAATTCGAATATTTCAGGAGTGATATCTATATGATGTCTATTTATTATTAATTTATCTCTATAAAAACAGACATCAGCATTAAAATTGGTTGCGGCTTATCCTATATTAAATTATTGACCGAAAAATGCTATTATGATAGCATTATTTATTACGGTTTTAGGCGTACTAAACTGTTTTCCGGGAGCAGGGTTTATATGGGGCCTAACATACAACAACGAACATTTGCAAAATTTCATATCATTTATGTTAGTTTTTGTAACAAAATTATCAATTTTTAAAAGTGGTGGTTCCACATTTTGATTTGGCTAAATCGACTTAGAATTACTCAAGGAGCCAGAATTTATATGCTTTATGGGGTCTGAGATGAATAATAAAAAAGTTTCACACGGAATGACAAACTTAGTATACCCTCTTCACAACTTATTGTGGTGGAGGGTATAAAAAAGGTTTGTTCAGAAAATAAAATAATATATATTATAGTCTTATTTGATAAGAATAATTTTTAAGGTCTACAATTAAATAAAAAAATTATAAAAACAAATTTGAATATAGAATATCATATGAACCGAATATAAGTTTTATGCATCACTTACAGCAAAATATAAAGAAAGTTGCCATACTTAAACACAAAATCGCTACAAGCAGTTAATAGTAAAAAAGGTGTTAATGTACGTTTATGAATAGAAATTTGTATACGAGGTTTATAATACAAAAAGCGTTAATTAGTTATTACATACTATAAGCTTAAAATAAGAACTTTTTATGAATATGGCTGTTAATATACATATATCCAAATTTTTTGGAAATAATATTTTAGAAAATAATAAATAAATACCTCAATCTCACGTTTCGTTAAAATTTTAATCCATTAAAAAGTTGACAAACGAAATCACAGTTTTCATTTGACAAATGACAAATCCATATTTTTAAACATTTGCTGCGAAACATTTGAGTTTGTTGATGAAAGGCGAAAGACGAAGGGAAAAGTGTAATTTGTTTCATTGTTTGTAAGTTTGTTATTAAAAGAAAGAGAGAAGGCATAGAAAATGACTCAATGCTATTAAACAAAATTTTTTTTCTATGGACATGAATGCAGTTTCAAAAAAGAATTGAAGAAAGTTTTTGCAGCAAATGTTTCATAATATGGATGAGGACTTATGCATTGAAAAAAAATCCAGTTCTGCGTAAAGAAAAATTTGTAGTACTAAAATAAGTGCTAAATCTCTCGATTTTTTTGATTTGTTGTGGCAGGTTATAACAATGTTAGTTAAAGAAAAATGGGACAAATGGCGCCCAGTTCAGAGTATTGACGGGACACGGGACATTACACCCTAAAGCTGAACTGTCCCGGCGAAAACTGGCCAGTTGGCAAATCTATTCAATTCTTAATCAACAAAAACCCCGTACCCTTGTGTTGTTTTTCATTCTTGACTGACGAGGGAATCAAACCCAGGTTTTCAAGGACAGGACTATCTCTTCAGAGGGGTTTGCCGTTTTACACTCACACGCGACGGCTGGCAGTCATAAAGTAAATATTTGAAAAAGCGTTGCCACAGATAGAAGAGATGAAAAGTATTTGGACAAATTAGTAGCCAAATGTGTAATTGTTAAACAATGACTTTTAAATAATTAATTTATATTTTTTATATGTTAGTTACATTGGCTTGTATTTTTAATTTCTTTTATTTATTTATATTGTTATTATCATCTTTATACAGTCCGAGACTAAATTTTTAATACCCACCTAAAGTTTGGAGTTTAAGGAAACCCAAAGCTTTTCCGAAAAAAAAACAAGTAAGATTGATTTATTTGGCTGGGCCGTATCTTTGATACCCTCCACCGACAGTTAGAATATTTCAGGCGTGGGCACTAAATAAATTATTTATTTATCAAATAGGTTGCGAGAATTACTTATTTCTTTTCCATAAACTATTTTTAATTATATTAATCATTTATAAAGAATCACTATCCCGTGGGACACAATGAATGCTGATGAAGGCCGTAAAATAATTGTCAAATTTTGTGCATATACAAAAATTTCGCCATTGCTAACCAAAGGATAGCTAAAGTAAAAAACATGTAATATATAGATACAAGATATTCTTTCAGTGTAAAGGGTCATTCCTAAGTATAAGTACATATCTATAGCTTCAATGTTAACCAAATGTTGGCTAAAGCAAAAGTATGTGAAATATTGGGGGAATAAGACTATTGTAAAAACCTTTATAAATTGAAATATTACTCATAGAAGTACTTTATGAAAAAACTTCAAAATATTGATTCTTGGCAAACTATTTTAAATAAAACAACCTTGATTTTTTTTATACTGCGTATTTGACTAACTTCTTTTTAAGATTTTAAGAAAAACACTTGTACAAAAAACGACATATTTGTTTAACTCACACGCATTTAGCATTTAATTTATAAAATTCCAAAATAAATATTTTTGTAAATTTAACTCTACACGGGCTTTTGTTCAGTTCTAAAACAACTGAAAAGATTTAAAGTTTACTTTAACGCTTCGATGTTCTACAACCTTAGTACCAACTAAGTGCTCCACATGGTCTGGCCAGACCACGATTGAAAGCCCCAGCCAAATAAGTAAACTAAACAAAATTTTATACATATTTTGTATTAATTTAAAATAAATCAGTCTTTTTTTTTAATATAATTGTTAAATGTTGAAATTATTCTGTTAAACAATCATTGCAAATAAACGTTTTGTCTCTCTGCCATGTTGAAAGCATATGGCTTTGTTCAGTTACCGCAGTAAAAACGTTATATTCTCTGAGACTTGCAAATAACGCACGACGGACGGTAATAAGTTGAACTTGACGGGTACGGCACCGCTTGCAGTTAGTATTTTGGTGCTGTAATGTCATTTTTAGGTACCTGTGGTCCAGCCAGGCAATGAGGTGCATTTATCAAACATTTTCTTGTGGGAGGGTTTTTGTACCCTTAATCTGATCCAAATGATTCCAAATTTGTTTTATTCGATTCAGGACAACTCACTTGTAGAATTGTGGCACTTTCTCGGCTAATGCGAAAATTCTTTTTAAACTAAATTTTTTTAAATACATAAATGAAATTTTTTTTTTAATTATACTGTATATCAATATATTTAAACATTTTTTGCTTACACTTGTCTCGGAATATGCATGGACGACATTCTCAACAAATCCTTTGACACGCGACTGACCACTACGTGTAAATAGTATATTGCACATTTCTTCCTCATCAGATGACGAGGATGAATCCAATAATTGGTTTACAATCATTTCTGCACATGTAATGGCTGCAATAATATCCATATTTTTAACTTTTTCACGTAGCTGTGTTTTGTATTACTTTTTTGTTTATTTGCGTTAAAAAAAATTGAATTGTTCTATTGAAAAAATAAAATTATACAAAAAAATAAATTCGTCGTTTGCTTTTGTTGATCTTGATATATAATAATATATTTATAATAATATATTTATTGATTGCTTTTTTAATAAATAAACACACAAACAAAAAACAACCGTACAGAGAAATGAAATGTCAGATATATTACAACTGATTTGACAGCATATTGCTAAGCAATAATTGCTCAAGCAATAAGAAGAGCAATCATTGCGCAATGGATTGCCACTCATGGCAATATGCGGTCTATACGTCGCAAATTTTATGGAGCAATGAAATTTGACGTTTGCCGCAATAAATATTGCTACGTGAAGACCCGGGGTTAGAACAATTTTAAAACACCGAATCCACTTACATAAATTTTTTTATCACTGACAACCTACCATTATCAATGAAATGCTTTGTTATGTTTTTTAATATAAAATAATAGAAAAAATAACTATTAAAATGTAAAATGTTTAATTTCCTGATTAGAGGCGATTTTTTCCCAACGTCGTCTGGTAGCTCTATATATAAACAGAAATCAACTGTTTTACAGGGCATTATTTACTTTATCGATTTATACGGGGCGTAAAGTGCAATGAGAGTGAATTTTTTAGAATAAAACAAGCTGCCCTTTTAGAGAGCAAAGCATTTTTAAGAAACGAACACCAAATTGCATTTTTTTAAATAAAATGTGACATTTTTTGTAGAAAAGAAAACACCATTAAAAAATATTAAAATTTGCCTAAAAATGTGCAAAAAAAAACATTTTGTTTTGATTCTATTTACTAAATTTATCAGGTATCTGATGAAAATTTATTTTAAAAACAAAACGAATTAAACCCGAAAATTTAGTTTGGAATCGAGGGACAATCAGTTATTTTTAATATCTTTAAACATTTATTTCTTATGAATTTTTCACTTATTAAGCCTATGTAATTAAGAAATTAATTTCATAATAGTTCGAAATGCGGAACACCTTTGAAAGAAAGATCGTTTTGAATTCGATCGTTAGTTAAGCGATGTGCTAAGGGCCGTTTTCACAACTTACCGAAAGCTAAAGGTAGGATTTTATTGTCCGTATAAAAAGGTCTCTCTTATAACAAATTGGCTTAAGCCTACCAGGTAGGATGGACCTTCCTTCAAATCATCGCCCACTTAAGGCTAAAGGAAAGTTGTAATAGCTATCGGTAAGTTGTTTAAATGGCCTACTGAGAGTTTATGTTCGAAATTAAAATTATTTTTGTTAATGTGAAAAATTACGATTTTTTAATTGTTCATAATAAGGAATTTCGATTTTTATCACTTTTAATAATTGTGTGCACGCTCAACGTTAATTAATATTGTTCAAGTTTTTCGAGAATTCACATGACTAAAGCAAAAACAGATTAGGTCTGTCTGCGTACTTTTCCAGTAGCAAATACTCAGTAAATTTTTTTGGGAGAGTAAGATCAATTTTACTCTGTCGGCTGAAAATATCTCAAAAAGTACGCAGACAGAATCCAGTGAAATCTTGCAAGAAAACAGCTGATCGGTGTGTAGGCAATTGAAATGACAAAGCAAAATTTAGCATATGTGTAAGCAAAAGTGAATTCTCGCGGTAAATTCAAAAATAATTAATTAAAGTGAAGCCTAAAAAGCGTTGAAATCAACACAATTCGAACTACTTACCTCTGCCATTGTTAAATTTCAATTTTTATTTTCATTTCACAAAAATTATTTACGTGTGCCAAGATAGCGTCGACGAAATAGCGACTTTTGGGAATTTAAAAACCGGGAAACAAAAATACCCAAATAATGGGATTTACCGAATGAAATCAAAAAGTTACCGTCGAATTTAGGAATTTAAAAGGGGAAGTATAAATATTTAATATTTTTAACAAAAATACAAAAAATAGTTAAAAAAAAAATTAACTTTTTGGAACAAAATGAGCGATGCGTGCAAAAAATCGTTCGTTCCGTTCCCGAGATTTCTGGGTTCGATTTTTTGCAGAATATATACAGTTTGGATGAGTTCCAAAACATCAATATACTTTGCAGCACAAGTCAAAAATGTATATTCAAGTTTAATAATGCACAGCTTTTGTATTATGTTCTCATTAAATACTTTTTTGGTGCACATTGGGACAAATAGAATTGTAATAACCTACACGGTTGCATTGTAGCATGCATTTAAAAAAGATAGTCGCTTTGCAACCGACGTTTTGGAACTCAGCCTTTATACCGTGCAAAAGCTTGTGTTCCAAGGGATAAATCAGTAAAGATTTGTACTGACCATTTTGGATGCACCCAAATATCTCGGGAACTAGCCGAACGATTTTTGCACGCATTGCTTATTTTGTTCCTAAATGTGTATTTTTTTTATTTGTGCTAACTATTTTTTGTATTTTTATTAAAAATATTAGTTATTTTTACTTCCCCATTTTAAATTCCCAAATTCGACGCTAACATTTTCTTATAATTTTGGAAATCCCCCTAAATTCCTAAATTCGACGCTAACTTTTTGTTGTTATTCTGCAAAAGACCATAATTTGGGTATTTTGTTTTCCCGGTTTTTATATTCCCAAATTCGACGCTATTTCGTCGACGCTATCTTGGCACACGTAATAAAAACAGCTGTTCAAATAGTTGCAAAATCTTGCAAGAGGAAATTTCTCCAGTAACATTTTGTAAGTTCTCTAACTTCCAACTGTCAAAAAATTCTCTTTTTGGCTCTCTCGCTGCAAGAGATTTGGAGTACACAGACAACATTTTGTAATATGTTGCAACATTTTTCACAAAATGATGCAAAATATGTGTACGCAGACAGACCTATTGTGTGTTGTGTACATATTTTGTTAGTTTAAAATATCTTTGTCTTTACCAGCCAACGTTCGTGTGTTTTTTTCCGTTGAAATCGGGAATTCGTCAACAGACTTATGTTTTTAACAATAAAGTTTCGTAAAGTGCTGTTAATCTTTGTTTGTGTCTACAAAATTTTTGGTTGTAAAATTGAATAAACAAAACAGCAGGCATAAAAAAGAAAGTTGATTGGACACGTATAAGTATAGTGCAAGGTATATTTATAGCAGGTAGTCTCGGAAAGCCAGCTGTTTATTTTTTATTTGCTTGTTTTGTGGTACGAACTGTCAAATGTTGTATAGAAAACAAGTAAACAAGTTTTTTGTCTTTATCTTTTGTCTTTTTTGTCTCTTATCAACCCCTTTGCTGTTTGCGTACCACATATCAACAATAAAAAGCCCTGTTGTTTGTTTTATTGTACAATTGTTGTAATCTCGCGGCTACCTGCTATAAATATACAGGCAAAGCCCGGTATAACGAATGATATAATGTCAGCCCCTTTCGTTAAACTGAGAGATTCGTAATACCGAACTTTCTTTTAAATAAAAAATTAGCTACATTTACCATTAAATCGAGCTGTTTATGTTATATGCATGTTTATTAAACTTACATAAGTATGTAAGTACATACGTGTTTACATATTGGGACAAATTATTTGTCCAAAAAAATCTGTTGTATATATGTATGCTTACACTCATATGTTTAAAAATAATAACAAATTCCTCTATCAGCGTATTCATATTCAATACGCGATATAAGAAAGAGACTTACACCTTTTTTACATTCTTCTAAAATTTTTTATTTTTTCACTGAATGATATGCTTTCCTATTCACCGTTTTGCTTCAACAACATTTCAAACAAAACTATTTTATTATGCTTAAAACTAATCTGCATGTTCTCATACTTTGTAACAAACAAAAAAAGCACATCCAAACAAACGGTATTGTACCGACTTTTTGGTTTTGCTTTGTTTTTCTTAAACATTCGTTAAACCGGGAGCAAAAAAAGTTGATCGTTCGTTATATAAGGTAGCTAATGAAAAAACTTGCTCATTCGTTATATCGGATTTTTGTTAAAGTGAGTATTTGTTATACCGAGCTTTGCCTGTACCTTGGTATAGTGAAAAGAAAATTGCAAATTTTACTGAATTTGTTTAAAAAGATCTGTAAAATTATTTTCTTTTAACTTTTTTTTTGTATAAACAGTTTTGTTTTCTATTAAAATTTTAATTTTTTTTAAGCCATCCTAATGTTTACATGGTACATCTCATAAACAAATATTTTATGAGTATTCATAAAGACAACAACAATTTCATCGTTTTTTGCATCTGTTTGTCATCCTTTAGCATGAAATATTATCATGTCTGAGATACATTTTTACACCCTCCACCACAATAAGTTGTGAAGAGGGTATACTAAGTATGTCATTCCGTTTGAAACATTTTTATTATTCACCTTAGACCCCATAAAGTGTATATATTCTGGCTCCTTGAGTAATTCTAAGTCGATTTAGCCATGTCCGTTTGTCTGTCCGTCTCACTCACTTTCTCACTTTCAAAAAACTTAAAAGAAATAAAAAAACTGAGTGCAGTTTTGGATTGAAATCCAGCCAAATCGGTTTAGTAGGAACAGAGCTATGAATCAAAATGTGGAACCACCACTATAAAAAATTGATAATTTTGTTATTAAAACTAACATAAATGATTGAACAATGCACGAAATGATATGAGATTTTGCAAATGTTCTTTTTATTCGACTGGAAATCACACTGTGAAATTTCAAGAAAATCAGTCCATAATTTACCCTACTCCCGGCAAAAAGTTTATTACGCCTAAAACCGTAGTTAATAATGCTATCATAACAAAATTTGGCACGTCACAGTTTTTTAGGACTAGAAATGACGCTGTAAAATATCATAAAGATCGGACTATAATTTACCCTAGGCCCCATATAAACCCTACTACCGGGAAACAGTTTAGTACGCCTAAAACCGTAATAAATAATGCTATCATAATAGCATTTGTCGGTCAATAATTTAATATAGGTCTAAGCCGCAACCAATTTTAATGCTGATGTCTGTTTTTATAATGATAAATTAATAATAAGTAGACATCATATGGATATCACTCCTGAAATATTCAAATTGTCGTTGGAGGGTATCAAAGATTCGGCATAGCCGAGTATAACACTCTAACTTGTTTTTAATGTTTTTGCTTCTCTTTATAAATTGTCTCAGACACATTTTTTTTTTTTTTTTTTTGGTAGATGCAAATTTCATTTGTAAACTTTCAATTCAAAAATTGTATCATTTACTAAATATGTTAAACCAAATTTGAATGCACCTCCCAGCAAAATGTGTTGAATTTCCATAGAACTTAAATCTCATTTAAGTAAAGTTCAATTTCTATCTTAGGGTGTGAAATGTTTAGAAGTTATATCGTAAAATTTAATAGATATCGCGACCTTAGAACAACAAGGTTATAACTGACAATTTTTGATAAATTGAGTTATATATCACATGGTACTAAAATTGGTATGCTCTTTCGATTACTGCTATCGCCCTAAATATATCTCTAGCCGTTTACGAGATACCCAAAGCAGCAAAGTTCTAACTATGCATTTTTGTATAATAATTTGGTAAACAAAATTCTAACAACCAGATAGAACCTTGTGTTCCTTAACTAAATGAAAAATGTTGAAGATAGAAATATGTTTACTAGAGTATTGTTGATAGAACTTTATTGTACAGCATTGTTCAGTTTACTTAAGCCAATAGGACTTTGTTGATCATCATTGTTCTATATATAAACGTCATTACGAAGTGCGAGCGCATCGTGTTGTTGTAAAATGAGATACATTTTGTTGTATTCTTGATTGATTGAACCCACGATTGTGAAAATATCATTATGCTTAACACCATAGTGTTATTGTGTGTGCACTTGTAGTTCAAAACAAACACCGATAAAAAAAATTGAGAGCTGTCAGGTGCGCTCTCACTTGTTTGATTACACTATTCATTGTTCCTTGCGTATTTTGTCAAACGGAAGCTGACACTTACGATTTATTATTTCTCTCACGCTTCTCCGCAATAATTACGCTTTGTCAAAAGAAAATAAATAAAAGCAATTTTATTGAAATTATCAAAAGTTTGGCCGAAGAAAATAAGTTGTATTACCGTGCTATCGCTAAGGGAGTTTCATTTTAAATTGGTAATTTATATTAAAACAAACTGAATAAAACAGTTGATTTTAGTTATTGTGCCTTATTTAATTATGATTTTAGAGAAATGTGGCCAGAAAGTAGTTCTTCGTGTGAAAGTGATACCAATGATATTAGCTCATGCAAAATAATCGAAAATTCTAACATAATTCCAATAGAAGTTCAGCAAGAGGAATCTATGAATCTAATCGAAGGAGTTCATCGTGAATCAAAAACACGCAAAAGAAAAAGCAATCCCAAATGCTGGAAGAGAAATGTACGTCAAAGACAATGTCAAGCAGGAGAGAGCTACACAAGTTCCAGAGGAAAAGTAGTATCTGCTAAACAAATTATTTCCAAAAAGGATTGCTCCAACAGTGGCACTTGCAAATTTCAATGCGAAACCAAAATTACCAGAAACGAAAGGAACGAATTATTTCAAACGTTTTACTCACTGAATCGACAAGAGAAAAACAACTACAATATTTTAAAAATTACAACTAGAACTGACACTCAGAGAAAAACCAAAAAACCACGTGATTCGATATTATCGAGATGTAGAATTGGCCATCGATTTGGCTATTAATACACTTTAGTTTAGCGTAATATGTTAATTTTATTGAACCGTCTTAAAGTACCTATGTGAAGTTTTTGTTTAAAAAAAGTTAACTTGGAGTCAAATTACAGCTCCTAATACAGTAATTTTGACTTAGCTGCACTATCTCCTTTGCACGATTTTTTGAGCAGCTATCTTAAATGCATTTACCTGCCTTAATGTGCAGGTACGCAATTGTGGTTACCTGCACAAAATTGCAGCTAAAGTAAAGTTTTTGATTTAAAAGTGGAATGAAAAATCTTTTTATTAATACAGTTATTTCCGCTTATTTGATTTTCTAATAATGCACGACTTTTATTGCAATTAAACGGGAACTCAATGAATCGGCGACGCAATAAAAACGAAAATCGCTTAATTGAGCAAGATGTGCAATAAAGCAAAAGGGTAAAAACATATGAAATCAACCGAAAATATTAACATTTCTGACCTCAGCACCTCCAAATTTGATAAGATTTTGTACACATGATCTATGGATCGGCACAATAATATTTGCCAACTTTCAGACATATAGCCTTCCAACTTTCAGAATTATGGCCATTCCAAGTTGGCAAAAATCAATAAAAATGCACTCAGATGCCTTAAGGCGCCCGTACACGACATGTTTTTGTCATCTGACATGTCAAATTTCCCACTGCAAAATACATACATGTCGTGTGTTACCTTTTTAACTTTGCTTCTGTAAAAGTCAGACGCAAAGTCATCTGACAAAATTTCAATTAGAGCGTGCTCTATTTTCTTCTGACAAACCATCTGACATCAGAAAGCTATGCCAGCAAGAAACCGGCAGCGGCGTCCACTATTGACGGAATCATTAGCCGGCTGAAGTTAATTTTTTACAATACCGAGATATGTTTGATAATCTTACCATTGAATAGAATTTATGTGAATATATATATAAAAACCGTTTTATTATAAAATCCTAAATTGGTATCTTTGAATTAAAAGAAAAAAATGTTAAGATGGCTGAACTATTTTACGGCGCAAATAAAACTTTTCATGGCGGCAGCAAGCTATTTTGAATCCGAGCACTACTTTGGTTTCTGTAATAACAATGCGAAAAAACAGAGACAATGTCAGAAGCAAGTTACATGTACGTTTGTGACCGAATATTATAAAGCTTATGTAAAACAGCGATTTTGACAGACATGCACAATTACATGTGACTTGAAAATTTGACATGTCAGATGACAAAAACATGTCGTCTATATGCTCCTTTAACACAATTTTTAATATCTCGAAAAGTATTCATTGTATGTTAATAATAAAGGGCTAATTTTACAGACAAAAACATGCGCCATTCCAAAAATTTTGTTTTTTAATTTTCGATCAAGGATAATGTAAATAAAAAAAGGACTAAAATTTCCAAAGTATATATCTCGAAAATCAATACTTTTAAAAATTTCCAAAAAATATATGTTAATTCTTATTATGTTTTGTACAAGTCTGCCAAATTTCAATGTACTCCACATTATTACAACATGAGTTATTAAGAAAAAAGCAGGCGAAGGTTTATGTATTTCATGAAATGTGCCAATATACAAAAAGGTGACAAATTACAAAAAGAAGGACAAATCAAATGTAACGGAACTTTTTCGACTTTTCTTTGCTTAAACTCTTTTTCTCCATTGCTAAACCTTTAATAAAAAGTACAACATAATGTATTATCATTATTAAACACTTTATTACAGCATATTTATTTATTTCTGAAGGATTCCTATTAAAAAATCTGCATCCCCGAGTAACGCTTGACTTTAATTTTTTTCCGTCACTTGGGCCTGTTCCATGGCTTGTTGCAAAAAAATGCCACTCAGCATTACATCCAAAATCTTCCATATGATAACATTAATTGATAAAGTTCTTTTTATTTTTAAACTGGGCAGCACTACCGTCTGAAAAATGCGTGATTTTCTTCGGGGTTGCTTTAAACTTTTTTCTCAAAAATAGATTTAGGTGGCGATGGAACAGGTGAACAGCTACAGAATCGTGTACAGGACAATCAGATATTATTATGAAGTTTGTATGTTGTGTTTTTCCATCTGATTTAAAATAAATAGCAATTGGGTATAAAGTGGCCTGAGAGTTATTCCAGTGAAATCCCTGGACTGCATCCTGAATAGTAAAAGAAGCATTTTCTGAAAAATCGCAAAATGCTATATACTCATTTTCTTCCAAATTTGATTTTCTTTCGCTCAAATATGCTGTCTGCTGTTTTGCAATAAATGAATGAGGTAATAGAATTTGAAGCTTTTCACACAGGGAATCCACAAAAACGTCGGCTTGGCCAATCATTGTCCCCAAATTATCCCTATCTACTAGAGTTTTTTTTTTCCCGGACTTTTTCGTTTCCCGGGAAAGCGGGAAATTTTTTGGAATTTCCCGGGATCCCGGGATCCCGCTCCATATGAAAAAAACTTTTATAAAAAAACGTAAGGGAACTTGTTTACAAAGAAACTAAAATAAATGGTTCAATACTAAAAACCCAGAAAAAAATTCGCTTACTTTTTCAAAATGAATAGCTTCTTTAACCCATTATTTAGCAGCTTTCTTCTATACCCAGCAAAAACTTTACTTACAATCCTACTTTTAATGACTTCAAGAATTCATTACTTTGTAGCTTTATTCGCCACTTTTTGGATTATTAGTTATATATTAAATAATAACTTTATTATATCTTAAATATACAGAAAAATTTGTATTTTCATTATGACAATAAAAATGTCAATATAGTCATAAAACATAGTTTTTTAATGCAAAAACTACGCTGCCCCGGTAGACTAAAATAAAATAAAGTAAAATAGAATAAGAAAAAATAAAAATAAAATAATTAAAAAAAAAAACAAAAAAAAAAAAAATTAAAAAAAAATAAAAAATTTTTTACTTTATTGACTTTGTGTAACTATATATTTTTATAAAAATTTTAAGTATAAAAAAAACATATTATTTTTTAGATTATAATAGGCTAAATTATAAGGGATTACTTTTGGGACATCTCGAACAAAAATAAGTACTTCTTCTAGTAGAAAAATAAGTAGTCTGTTCGTCAAGTTCTCATTATTTTTCTACTTATTTTGTAAGCAAAGTTTTTGCTGGGTAACTACATCTATAACTACTTTTTTCTGAATGTATTAAAGTACAAAATGCGTTCATTTTGGGACATCCCTTGTAAAATTCATTGGTTCTTTCAGTAGAATTGTAAGTAGTGCTCTTATGTTTTTCTGATTACTCAACACATTATTTTGTAGGCGAAGTTTTTACTGGGAAATTAATTGAAGATTGAAATAGGAACTTAAATTATTATTATCTCACGCCTTTATTTCCTATTATTATGCTTTTATTCAGTATTATTATGCTCTGGATACAAGATAAAAAGATAACATAAAAATAACTATTTAATTCATAAAACAATAATAAAAACAAAATAAAAATTAAGGTACATACTCAAGATATGAGATCAAAAAGTTAATTAATAAAATATTTTAAAGGAATATATAACATTTTTTAACGGCTTAGGAAATAACTGACACACTCAAAGCGCTTAGTAATTTTTAAAAAAGTATATTCCAGATTTAATTTACTAATTATCATGTTTCCGAAAAATTTCGTTAATTTTTTACCCAGGTTGGACAAATAGTTAAAAGTGCACCGTTGTAGCATGCTTCGGATACACAATCAGAAGCCATTTTTTCTTTTTTATAAACAACGTCTATATCAGTCAAATGTATGTCAAGGTTGATGCAAAAAAGCATCAACCGGACTGCTTCTTACAAACCTTTTCATTTCAATAGGTCCATTTGAAATTGAAATTGAAAATTTGTGTTTATCACCTAATAAACATATCGCTCCTTCATTGGCATCTAAGTCATATCTCAAACTGAACCGAAGTTATAGCAAAATATATCTTTAAGTCGGTACATTTTGAAAACTTTAATCGCATTTTGCCAAGATCGTTTGTTTTTGTAGATGTGACTATGTTGCAATAAAGGAGCGATATGTTTAGGTATCTCCTATTTGTAAGACTTGTTCATGGACAATGAAACTTTACTGCCTGCATCTTATTTGTAATTAATGTACTTTATTAACTCTTCACTTCACTAAATGTAATAATTATCAACTGTTGCACTGCCCATTCTGCTTTTAGTAGATTTATTGCATCAGGAGACATTGATTTACGTATGTACTCACTTCTTGTAATTGATCTAATCCACAACCCATCCACAGATGCTAATTTTTAGAGAATAGAAAACTAAATTTCAAAGTATAAATAGCTATTTTCTGAAATAATAAGGAATTTTTTATTTCCCGGGATCCCGCAAGAAAAATCCCGGGAAAACGGGATATAAAATAATTGAAATTCCCGGGAATTCCCGGGACGGGAAATCCCGGGAAAAAACCCTACTATCTACACTAACCCATTGTTTATATGTTATTTCATCTATATCATTTTGCTCTAGTAATTGATTTAGTTTTGCTTTTAAATTTTCAATTCCTGGACACTTGTTACATTTACGTAGGTGACACTTTGAAGAAGATGGAATGCATGTCATTTGTTTCAAACAATCTTTGTAACATTCAAGCTGATAATTCGGAACACCAGCAGCTAATTATTTTAAATTTATAGCATCAATCATCAGCTTCACATTTTGATGCTTTGTACAAACACACACGTTATGAGATCCACTCGCATTTGCTAGAATTATATTCCTCGGACGAAGTTGGCAAATCTTGGAAATACCTATACATTTCTCTTAAGTTTCCAAGCAAAAGTCTTTTGTTTTTCCGGACTTTTGTACCATTTTCAAAAACAGACACGAAATCTTTCTGTCCGGGCATACACCTGCTGACGTCATCGTATTCATAAAATGATTTTACTAAACTGCTTGTCACTGGTGAAATTTGACTTCCCAGTTTTGCGTTAGGCGTACTCATCACACCCTTTGTTTAAACCAAATGCTTAACTTTTCGCGCGATATAGTTTGTAGCCAGGAATTCTTCCTCAATTTTATGTATTGTCCAGCTTTTTGGTAAAATTGTTAGCAGTTGGATTTTCTCACTATTTTTTGTTAATGTTTTAAACTTTTCTTTTAAAGTTGATTGTGCTGAACCGTGGAAAATTTTGTCTTGAATCGAATCACTTATTTTCCTGAATTTTGAATCTCTGTACCGTTTTTCATGTAACTTCTTCTTCTTTATCGGAGATTGTTGCAGATACGGTAAAGATTGGTTTAATTTTGAAATAGCAACTTCTTTCGTGCCTGACGCAATGTCATCTTCTTCCGTGCCTGACGCAATGTCATCGAAAGTATCTACATTTTCGTTTATGTCTGAACCTTCTTCCAAATTAGATTTCTTCACATGCGAAAATTTTATTCTACATGTCCCACAAATTTTGTTTGAGATCGTAATGTTTTTAACCTTAGTATACTGTAGCATCCATTCTTGGACTTGTCTAAAACTTTTATTGCACCCAGTGTGACCGGATTTTTTAAAAGGATTACAGCAAAACGTTGAATTGAATGGCATATTTTTTATTTAAATACCACAACCGAATGAATTGTGCACGACTTTTTTGAATTGACAATAATTATAATTTATTTAAATATTTAGTTTCTTTTTTTGCTTTTTCAAACGATCAAGTCACTTTGATGTTTAGCACTTATGAAATCTAGTATTCAACTGAAGTTCGACTTAGAGTCTCTGAACTATTTATACTGTTTTTTTTTTTTTGGTACAAAAAAATTGATTTCAGGTAAAAAAAATAAACGCCTTGCTTTTCTTGAATTGGAAAATTTGCGTGAACTACGGGTCATAAAATGTTTTTTAAATAGGGACTGAATTTGCTACTGCCAATAAGCCGGCCACAGGTCATAAAATATTTGTAAATTTTTTGTGTGAACAGGCAATAAATATTTCGCCTAGGTTATAAAGTCGAAAAAGTTCCGTTACATTTGATTTGTCCTTCTTTTTGTTATTTGTCACCTTTTTGTATTTTGGTACATTTCATGAAATACATAAACCTTCGCCTGCTTTTTTCTTAATAACCCATGTTGTAATAATGTGGAGTACATTGAAATTTGGCAGACTTGTACAAAACATAATAAGAATTAACATATATTTTTTTGAAATTTTTAAAAGTATTGATTTTCGAGATATATACTTTGGAAATTTTAGTCCTTTTTTTATTTACATTATCCTTGATCGAAAATTAAAAAAAAAAAATTTTGGAATGGCGCATGTTTTTGTCTGTAAAATGAGCCCTTTATTATTAACGTACAATGAATACTTTTCGAGATATTAAAAATTGTGTTAAGGCATCTGAGTGCATTTTTATTGATTTTTGCCAACTTGGAATGGCCATAATTCTGAAAGTAGGAGAGCTAAGACACTGAAAGTTGGCAAACGCTATTATTATGTTTAACTTTCCCTTCGTACCAAATTTCATCCAATTCGAAATCGGTGCGGTCAACTCATTGGTTGATTCCATATGTTTTTACCCATAATATAAACAGCATCGAAATGGTGGGCGTGAAGATACAACGGCTTAAACTAAATTTCGACCAAAGATGTCAAATATCACAATATCAGCATATCAGTAATATCATGGTAGCACCTTTAGACTAGTTTATTTTATCTCTACAATTTTTTTTTTCAATCATTATAACTTTTTCGTTCTAATTTCTAATTTCTTGACAAAATCAACTTTATAATACTTGAATCAATCGCATTTTGATTAGTTTTACATAAATCAATCTAATTTTCGGATTATTTTAAGTACGAGTTCGGATTAAAAAAATTTTATAATTCTTAATCAAGCGTATTTTGAAATTGATTCAATCGTAGTTTTACTTAACTCAGTCTCATTTTCGGATTATTTCAAGTACGAAACGGGATTGAATATGGATAATTTAAGTATTTTGTGATTGAAAATCCGTACTTGAATCAATCTTTCTGTACTTGAATCAAGAAGAGAGTGGCAATTATACAGATCCCCGCAACTTAAGAATTTATTAAAAGAGTGCACAAAAAGGCTAAGAAAGTTACTACAGATTCAGAAAAAGGCTTGTCTAGAAAAATACCTTAAGGAACTTGATGCAACATTACAATCAGACTACTCATTATGGCGAGCAGCTAGAAATCTAAAAAGGCCAGTTATATCTAAGCCACCATTAAGAAACTTGAATGGTAGTTGGGCAAGAAACGATATTGAAAAAGGAAATCTTTTTGTTAGTCACCTGAAAAACGTATCTTCCCCAAATATTTCTTACGATATAACAGTCGAGTTACCGACTGTTAATGTTAGAGCAGCTATTCCCCTAAGATTTTAGATAAGAAAAAGAGAAAAGGCTATTTATGACTTAAACACTAAGAAGGCACCTGGTATTGATAAGTTCAGTAATAAAATGCTTTTGGAGCTACCTCGCGTAGCAAAAAAAATTATACTTTTTAGTTCTTATGCTATTTTACGCCTTGAATACCAGGGCTGTGGAGTCGGAGTCGGAGTTGAGGAGTCGGAGTGGAGGTTTTTGTGCCGGAGTCGGAGTCGGAGTCGAAGTACCCACAAAAACTAGCGACTCCGACTCCGACTTTTTTGCATTACAATTTTTCTAATATTTTTTAAAATAAAAAATTTTAATGACCAATTTCTCCAATTCTTTTTAAATATCAATTCATATTTTAATATAATTTTTCTAATAATTTTATTTTTATTTGACATAAAAAAACAAATTTTAAACATAAATTGATATTTAAATACATTAGTGGAATTGGCCATAAGAGGGTCTTCTTTTTGAAATTGTGAAGTCAGAAAATAAATACTGGTCCTTATTTTCTGACTTCACAATTTCATATCAAAAATTTATAAGAATAGTTATATAGATTGTATCGAAGCATGTCCTTTTCTATGTTTTAATATGACCTCAAATTTCTGTAACAAAAACCAGCGGGTTCACTATTTGAATTTCGCTAAGATATCGTTAATGAAATAGAGCCGAATTAAGGAATTTAAAAATTAAATTTGTAAAGATGTTGTTTTTATTTATCGTATATTAACAAATATTTTTGTAGCCATGTTCATGAATATGAGTTGTAATTAGCTGTAGCTCCTGTGGTGAAAGCATTAAGTGAACTACATTTTAAGTTCCAACCTTCAAGGTGAATTATAATAGAATAAAAGGAAAAGGAACTCGGAAAAATACATGACATTGTTCCAGATATAATTCCCATCAATGAGGGGGTTAACCCGAAAAATGATTTGAGAATACTTTTATCTACTCACTTTAGGGAAAATTGTGGAGATAATAAAGACTTGCAATTTCAAATTTCGGTCTTGGACAATAATAATATTGAATTAGGAACAGAAAAATGCAATGGCGAGTACACCGAAGAAAAAGATTTAAATTTAGTTGTCTAAAAATTCACATTTTTTTTAACTCTGCAAGTGGGAGATAAACTACATCAAACCACATTTTGAAAGCTTTACAGCAGACCGCGAAAACATGTTGATAATCGCAAATGATGTTTATGTTATAAAAATGTGCATTTGTACGAATATTTTATATAATCCTAACATTTTTTTTTATGTCGTTGATATACTTAAAAAATTACGTCATAAAAGGTTCGTTACCTTCTATGGTACTGTTCCATGCCTTGAGACAAACAGCACCAAGTCCTACAACAAAAGGGGTGCTATTTCCCAAAAATAATAAAAGGCTAACAACATTTTTTTACATTACGTTTCTCTTCAAAATGTGTTATATAAATTGTAGAACTAACAACTGAAGGCGCATCTGCATGTTTTAATAAACTATATTAAATTTTCTTGAGAATGATTTGACTTAATAAATAAAACAAGACCAAAATGGCAGTGTCTGAATTTATGTATGTATATTAAAAACAATAGACCTCACTTCACAATTTACAAAAAAGGACTGTCCTTTGCCTCTATTAATATTGTGGTAAACAACAGAAAGTACACTTGATGCCTTAACGTCTAAGCCAATTGGACTTGGTGCTGTTTTCAACTTTTCTATCTCGAAAGCTACATTAGTTAGGACTAATGGAAATTCACCCATCTATAAATTCCAACAGTATAAAAAACGTTATTTGAAAAAGATGTGAATTGGTGTAGTTTATCTCTCCCCTACAGAACTATTTTTACATTTTGTAGCACTGTTTGCATAATTTTAATAAATTTATATAACCTTTAAAATATACTAAAGTTCAATGATCCCATACGGATTGAAGCAAAACTCGTTTCTTACGAAAGTTCTTACAAAACTCGTTCGCTCAAAAATTAAATCCATTATTTTTCTATATTTAAAGTTCTCAACTGTTGAGTTATAAGTCAAGAATGTCATAACACTTTAGAATTAAAATAGGTTCAACTCATTTAGTCTATTGAATCGGGCGGTATATGTTTTTTACATTTTTTCCAAAATCCAAATAAAATATTTTGCAGCTTTCCTACTCATATGTTAGTAACTAGTAGGTTAAAGCTCAATGCGCGGCACGTTAGAATTAAAATATCGATTTGAAATTTTTACAGAATCATTTTCTTGCTATATTTAACCATTTAACAGGTACTAAATTAAAAAAGAGTATAAAGTCAAATAAAAACTAGTCTCTTAAATAATGCTAGGTTAGAGTAGGAGTCGGAGTCGGAGTCGGAGTCGGAGTCGTACTTAAAAAATTTCACCAAAAGGAGTCGGAGTCGGAGTTATAACTTTTTCTTAACGACTCCACAGCCCTGTTGAATACTATTCTCAAAAATGGAAGGTTTCTTTAGTTACCATGATACCAAAGCCTGGTAAAGATCATACAAAGGTTGAGTCATAAAGGCCTATTAGCTTTTTATCAAATATGTCAAAGCTATTTGAGAAGTTATTCGTTTCAAAATTAACACCGATTTTAAGTGAAAATAGTTGTATTCCAAACCATCAATTCGGATTGAGAAGAAAACACAACACAGTTGAACAAACTCACCGGATAGTAAATGTCGAAAGAAAAGCATTTGAAGAAAAAAAAAATATTGCTCAGCCCTCTTCATCGATGTTTCGCAAGCTTTTGATAAAGGCATGAAGGCTTATTACATAAATTGAAGTAAAATTTACCAGTAAACACACACAAGCGGTTACAAAGCTACTTAGTCGGTCGTTAATTTATTGTTAAAGAAGGAAATTTCTTAAGTTCACCTCAGCCAATTGGTGCTGGAGTCCCACAGGGCAGCATCCTGGGCCCTCTATTATACTATATTTATACTTCGGACATGCCAACACACAACTACACCCAAACTTCACATTTTCAGATGATACAGCTTTTCTAAGCGTCTACGAAAACCGTTATGAAGCATCACGTTATGGAGGATAAAAGTCAATGAGCAAAAATGCGTGCATATAACATTCACCTTGCGTCGGGAATCATGCCCCCCTATTAAAATCAATAAGCAAATAATACCTCAACATGCGCATGTAAAATATCTCGGTTCATATCTAGATCGGCGGTTAACGTAGAAATGCCATAAAGAGGCAAAATTAACTCAAATGAAACTAAAATCCATCCAAATTCATTGGCTTATTGGAAAAAATTCAGTCCTTAGTCTCGACTGAAAACTTCTACGTTACAACTCTTAAAGCCTATCTTGTGCTACGGTATTCAACTATGGGCCACTGCCTCGGCCTCTTATATCGAAAAAATTCAAAGGCGCAAAAATAAACTTCTTCGAATAATCACAGCCGCTCTCTGGTATGTTAAAAACTCAAACATTCATAAGGATCTCAATGTGCCGCTAGTTAAAACTATGACTACAAAATATGCAGTAAGCTATTTAAAAAGGCTTGAACAACACCCAAATCCACTAGCTCGAAATGTTTTAAATCATGGTGGCCACACTCGCTTAAGAAGAAGAGACACTGCAGCACTTACCCTATCAGATGAGCGATAAACACCCACATATGTGAATAGAAACCGTGATAACGAAATTTGTTGTCTGGCACTGGCAGGACACAAAACAAAGTATTAGGATAAGATTTGATTAATTATTGTTAGTTCATATTTACTATATGAAGATTCAATAAATAAATATTGAAAAATAAGATGCTCTTGCCAAAGAGGACGCCCAAGAACGAGATAAAAGGTCTGCGTTAAATAAGACCCTACGGCTTATGGGTATCCATGAAATCAAATGATGACTACTACTTTAATATTAAATTAAATTCTCTGCAATTTTTTCAATATAATTGCCCTTTTGATACACAATGACAAGGACTCATATCACGAAATACCAATAAATATAGATTTCATTTACTTTAAAAAAAATTCTATCTGCTCTCAAAACAGGAGACTTTTAAATTACAACTGAACTGCACCTAAACGAAACTACCCACACTTTAGCTACGGTAGTAAAAATTACACCCAATTTGGGTAATTGCCCACAAAGGGGCAGCACTGGAAGCCTCGAATGTATAAATGCATATCCGAAGAAACTAAAATAGTTTTCATTGATGATCTAAATAAATATGGAAATAGGCGAGCTTTCGAGCTAGAAAACACTATTTGACAAGTTTCCAGTAATGAAAAACTCACGAAATACCAATACTTATAGATTTCTTTTACGTTAAAAAAACTCTGCTCTAAAAACAGGAGACTTTCAAATTACACCTGAACTCCACTTAAACGAAATTACCCACGGTAGTAAAATTTACACCCAATTCAGGTAATTGCCCACTAAGTGGCGGCACTGGAATAGGGCCTCGAATGTATAAGTGCATATCCGAAGAAACTGAAATAGTTTTTATTGATGATCTAAATGTAAATGCAAATAAGCGAGCTTTCGAGCTAGAAAACACTATTTGACAAGTTTCCAGTAATGAAAAACTCACGAAATACCAATACTTATAGATTTCTTTTACGTTAAAAAAACTCTGCTCTAAAAACAGGAGACTTTCAAATTACACCTGAACTCCACTTAAACGAAATTACCCACGGTAGTAAAATTTACACCCAATTCAGGTAATTGCCCACTAAGTGGCGGCACTGGAATATGGCCTCGAATATATAAGTGCATATCCGAAAAAATCACATAGTTTTTATTGATGATCTAAATGCTTATGCAAATAAGCGAGCTTTCGTGCTAGAAAAAACAATTTTACAAGTTTCCAGTAATGAAAAAACTCAAATACATTGGAAATGCTATTCCAGTTCAAAAAGAGAACATTAAATTAAATGCAGAACGATTTTAGTTTTTTTACTTAAAAATAATCACCCCGAAACAAATATCTAAGGCAGAGAACTGATCTGTATAATACGGAACGTACGGTCATGTATGTTGATATCAAACCATTGTGTAGGGTATATTAGATTCGACATAACCGAATATAGCACTCTTACTTTTTTTTCCTTAATTTTTTTAATTTTAATAAGTAAAATTACTAATTAAATATACAAAATAATTTTGATGTTTAAAAAGAGTAGAAATTCTTTATTTATATTTAAAACAAATTTATTATTATTATTTAATTAAGCTTGAGGTCTTTTTTTTATATAAAAAATATTAAATTTATTGAACCAATATTTCGGCACTCCGTTGTGTGCCTTCTTCAGGGTTTTTCTTCAATTTTTGACAACAATTTTTAACAAATTAAATAAATATAACAAAAAATCAAAAAACAATTTTCAATTAAATACAAAAAAAAGGTTTTCCAATTTAAAAACTAATCTATTACATTATAATTAAACTTTTAACTTCCGTTTATATTTTTATAAACTAAATGCCTATAATTTTGTGCTAAACTTTCAGTATCTGACTTAAAATTAATTCTCGATATTGTCGGTACATTAATAATTTGCAACATTTCTAACGTAAGCCTACGTTTATAATTATTTTCCTTATTTAAAACTGTTGTATTTTCAAAATTAGGATAATGGTTTAAATTTGCACAATGAGCTGATAAAGCCGTTTTTTGGGATGAAATATGTCTATATTTTTGATCTGACTTATGTCCTGCTAACCTAGTTTTCAGTTTGTTCTTCGTTGTACCAACATATATTTTACCACATTGTCCATTAACATTTCCCCCACAAGGTATCTTATAAACTACATTCGACATTTCCAACTTATTTATTTTATCCTTCATATTAGTGAATAACCTACCTATTGTGTTATAAGATTTATGCGCAATTGCATACCTTTCCATATCATAAATATTAGATTTTTCTAATCTCTCCGAAAATTTTGGTACATAAGTTAGCGATTTATAAACTTTTGGTTCCGTATTACCGTTCAAGTTATTTATTCTATGGTTATTATATTGTATTAATAAATTAGATATAATTTCCTTTGGAAAACTGTTTTCTTTTAATGCTCTAGAAATTTTCTCCTTATTATTCCTATGGAAACAAGAATCACTTATTTTCAATACTCTATCTATAAAGTTTCTAGCCGTGTTAATAATAATCCTTTTAGGATGATTTGAAAAATAATTAATTATTCTACCAGACGATGTTGGTTTTTGATACCAATCAATTAATAAACATGTTCCCTTTCTTATTATCAAAGTGTCTAAATAAGACAATTTAGATTCAAACTCCTTTTCCATTGTAAATTTTATATCCGCATGAAAGGAATTAAATGTATCTAAAATTTTTGCTATTTCTGATTCCTTAATTACGCAAAATAAATCATCCACATATTTTGTCATAATTTTAGGTTTAATAGACAACTGTTCCAAACATCTATCTATTAATCTCTCCATAACAATATCTGCTACAATCGGAGACGCTGGTGATCCCATAGGAAGTCCCCTGAGTTGAGCATATACATTACTGTCCAATTGAAAATATCTATTATCAATTATACAAAATTTCAGAATACGTAAAAATAAGTCCTTTTCTATGTTAGTGCGTTCTTCTATCTTATCCCATTGCTCCTCTATTATATCTATAGCAAGATCTATAGGTATACTTGGAAATAATGAAACTACATCAAGAGATATTAATTTCTCATCATCATTTAACTTAATATGTTTAATTTTATCTTTAAATTGAAGAGAATCCCTTACATTATATTTTGAATTTTCCGTTATATTCTTAAGAATTGTTGTAATATATTTACAAAGTTCATATGATGGAGAATTTATACATGAACAAATTGGTCTTAATGGAAAATCAATTTTATGAATTTTCGGAACCCCATATAATCTAGAATAAACTTAAAACTAATACAGCGATTGCTCCTAGATTATATGGGGTTCCGAAAATTCATAAAATTGATTTTCCATTAAGACCAATTTGTTCATGTATAAATTCTCCATCATATGAACTTTGTAAATATATTACAACAATTCTTAAGAATATAACGGAAAATTCAAAATATAATGTAAGGGATTCTCTTCAATTTAAAGATAAAATTAAACATATTAAGTTAAATGATGATGAGAAATTAATATCTCTTGATGTAGTTTCATTATTTCCAAGTATACCTATAGATCTTGCTATAGATATAATAGAGGAGCAATGGGATAAGATAGAAGAACGCACTAACATAGAAAAGGACTTATTTTTACGTATTCTGAAATTTTGTATAATTGATAATAGATATTTTCAATTGGACAGTAATGTATATGCTCAACTCAGGGGACTTCCTATGGGATCACCAGCGTCTCCGATTGTAGCAGATATTGTTATGGAGAGATTAATAGATAGATGTTTGGAACAGTTGTCTATTAAACCTAAAATTATGACAAAATATGTGGATGATTTATTTTGCGTAATTAAGGAATCAGAAATAGCAAAAATTTTAGATACATTTAATTCCTTTCATGCGGATATAAAATTTACAATGGAAAAGGAGTTTGAATCTAAATTGTCTTATTTAGACACTTTGATAATAAGAAAGGGAACATGTTTATTAATTGATTGGTATCAAAAACCAACATCGTCTGGTAGAATAATTAATTATTTTTCAAATCATCCTAAAAGGATTATTATTAACACGGCTAGAAACTTTATAGATAGAGTATTGAAAATAAGTGATTCTTGTTTCCATAGGAATAATAAGGAGAAAATTTCTAGAGCATTAAAAGAAAACAGTTTTCCAAAGGAAATTATATCTAATTTATTAATACAATATAATAACCATAGAATAAATAACTTGAACGGTAATACGGAACCAAAAGTTTATAAATCGCTAACTTATGTACCAAAATTTTCGGAGAGATTAGAAAAATCTAATATTTATGATATGGAAAGGTATGCAATTGCGCATAAATCTTATAACACAATAGGTAGGTTATTCACTAATATGAAGGATAAAATAAATAAGTTGGAAATGTCGAATGTAGTTTATAAGATACCTTGTGGGGGAAATGTTAATGGACAATGTGGTAAAATATATGTTGGTACAACGAAGAACAAACTGAAAACTAGGTTAGCAGGACATAAGTCAGATCAAAAATATAGACATATTTCATCCCAAAAAACGGCTTTATCAGCTCATTGTGCAAATTTAAACCATTATCCTAATTTTGAAAATACAACAGTTTTAAATAAGGAAAATAATTATAAACGTAGGCTTACGTTAGAAATGTTGCAAATTATTAATGTACCGACAATATCGAGAATTAATTTTAAGTCAGATACTGAAAGTTTAGCACAAAATTATAGGCATTTAGTTTATAAAAATATAAACGGAAGTTAAAAGTTTAATTATAATGTAATAGATTAGTTTTTAAATTGGAAAACCTTTTTTTTTTTGTATTTAATTGAAAATTGTTTTTTGATTTTTTGTTATATTTATTTAATTTGTTAAAAATTGTTGTCAAAAATTGAAGAAAAACCCTGAAGAAGGCACACAACGGAGTGCCGAAATATTGGTTCAATAAATTTAATATTTTTTATATAAAAAAAAGACCTCAAGCTTAATTAAATAATAATAATAAATTTTGTAAAGGTCGAATAAAAGTCTATTTATATAAAACAAATTTATTAATTTTAATTTATTTTCAGAACAGTATTTTTTTATTGCATAGGGATATTTAAAACAAAAATATTTATTATGTATTTATTTATAGTTAATCTGTGTAACAAGACAAAAGTCTTACAATAACACAGAGTAACATATTGTTCATTATTAAATTTGTAAATTATTTTGACAATTAAAATTTTAAAATGTATAATCGTGGTTTTTATTTTTTCGCTTAGTATCTGCGCACTAATAAACTCGAATTAACGGCCTACCCTCGGAGGGTATTTAAATACCTTTGTAGTAGACAGGCCCAAAATTATAACAATCACAAGCCAAACAATTTTGAAAATATTAATTTTTTTTTTTTTTGATTATTTTCAGTCAGTTGCAAAATGTTCCTTGTTAAACTCTTAAGTTGAACTATAAATCTTTGCCATTGAGTTTAATATTTATAGAAAAATTCTGCTTTTAGATTTTAGAACTGAACAATAAAATATTTGTTTTAGAATTTGATGAATTAAATGCTTATGAGTTAAACAAATATTAAGTATTAAGTTTTGTATAAAAAACTTAAGAAGAAGTCAAGCAAGTGTTTTATTTAAATAGGTTACCAAGTATCAAAAATTAAAAGTTTTTTCATCGATCCAAATTTTTATATTTTTAATCAGGCTAAAGTGCATTAAATTTAATTTTTATTAAATGATTTTTATGAAGAAAGGAATTTTACAACAGGAAATTAATTAAAATTTATTGATAACACAGCGGAACAAAATTGAACTTTTTGTGTGTTGATTGGAAATTCGATGCAGTTTTTTACTTATGTGAGGTCGCTGATTTCAAATTTAATCTGCGTTTGTCTCTATCAGCTCGCATTTTTAAGTTACAGGTACTAATCAAATTTTGGACTTTTTTTAAAAAATTAAAATTTCAAAAAATCATAACTTCACTCTACATGAAGCGATTTTCAGAATTTTTTTTATAGATATTATTGTTAGCTTTGAAAAACAATCAAATTTTTGCAATTTAAAAAAAAATGGCTGAGTAATGGTTGTTTACGTTGTTTTTTTTTTAATTGTTCTTTTAAAAAATAACTACAATGATATCTCTGAAACTACTGGAAAAATTTGAAAACAACGTAAGCACGGCTTAAAGATAACATTGTAAGCGAATATTGTTTTTTTAGTGAATATATAATCATTTATAAAGAATCACTATCCCGTGGGACACAATGAATGCTGATGAAGGCCGTAAGATAATTGTCAAATTTTGTGTATATACAAAAATTTCGCCATTGCTAACCAAAGGATAGCTAAAGTAAAAAAACATGTAATATAAATTTACAAGATATTCTTTCAGTGTAAAGGGTCATTCCTAAGTATAAGTACATATCTATAGCTTCAATGTTAACCAAATGTTGGCTAAAGCTAAAAGTATGTGAAATATTGAGGAAATAAGACTATTGTCAGAAGCTTTATAAATTAAAATTTTACTCGTAGAAGTACTTTATGAAAAAACTTCAAAATATTGATTCTTGGCAAACTATTAATTTTTTGTACTGCGTATTTGATTAACTTCTTCTTAAGATTTTAAGAAAAACACTTGTACAAAAAACAAAATATTTGTTTAACTCACACGCATTTAGCATTTAATTCATCAAATTCCAAAATAAATATTTACCTTAATTTAACCCTACACGGGTTTTTGTTCAGTTCTAAAACAATGGTTTACTGTCATATTCATAAAAATTTTTTAAATTTAATAAAGGTTTAAAGACCACATTTGCTATGAAAATTATCCTTAATAAGCTTTTGTTAAATTTGATAATCGTTTATAAATACGGGGGTTAAAATTCAACTGACTGGTTTAAATCGAAAAAATGTCTTCAAAAAAGTTACATATAGACTTTTTATATAATGAAGAAATTTTCTGGTTCCATACAGATTCATTATGGGGAAATTTTAAATTAATTAAGAAGGTTATACATACACAGAATGAAAAACACTCGGGATAAATCAAGTTTTGTATGATTACTTTAAGTACGAGCCGTACTCAAAAATTCAAGTACGAATAACACTAAAACGTACTCAAAACAATCATAAATGGGATTACAACTTTGGAAAATCAATCCCGGAATTTCTTGAAATAAGTATAAAATTCCTAAATCAAGTAAAAAAAGAATTAAAAAGTAAATTTTAACTCTTGCTTCTCATTTTGTTTATATTTTTGGTTATATATGATGTTTATATTTTTGGTTATATATGATTTCTAAAGTAAAAACCATATCGGGCATGATGTTGGTGTTTTATCATTCTGTAAGGTGTAGTACGGGTAAGTAAATCAATCATAATAACTTTTTCTTTCTTATTTCTTTTTTGGGTTTTTCAAGCACGAATGCGGATTAAAATCAACTTTATAATCAGGGCTGCCAGATAAATTTGTGAGGAAATCGTCAATTTCCTGAGAAAAATAAAAAAATCGTCTTTTACGTTTCTAAAAATCGTAAAAAAAAAAAATCGGACAACTTAAAATTAAATTTTTTTTAGCAATTTTTGTTTTTATAAAAGAAAAAACATTCAAACAAAAACATAATTACTGCATACCCAGCTAGCATTTCCAATTGTGTAATAGTATTTTTCCACTTACATGTTTTGGGCCACAAAACTAGTTTTGCAGCAAAACAAGTGTTTTGCTACTTGTTTTCCCATACATTTTTCATGTTCGAAAAACTCAAACAAAAACTAGTTTTGCTCCAAAACATCTCGAAAATCATGAATACAACTCTGGGTTATCCATTATTGGTGATTGACAATTTCGAAAAAAGTGACATATTTACCAAACTATTAAGACTTATTAAATAGGTTTATGCAACTCTCCAGCTGATTTATTTGTTTGCAGCGTAAAAATAATAAAATAATAGAATAAAAAGGTAGTAAACTATGTGCTTTTATAAAAGTACATATATGTACATCTGTGTATTAAAAAACAAAAAAGGAAATTTCATGTTAAAGATAAATATTTTTTTTTTTTTAACACATGTTTTTTTTGCTTCCATGTTTGTTTACAACATAAATGTCAAATTGATTTCGAAAATTCGAAAACCAAAACCAGTTTTACATAATGGAAACACTTTGACAAGTTTTGCCCAAAACAAGTTGTTTTGCTCATAGTGGAAACATAGTATAAGAGCTACTTTGATTGTCGATGACCACATTTTTCAATTGTAGAAGATTCCTCACACGGGAAAAACTGTAAAACGAGTGAGATTCTTCCATAGCACAGCGAAAGACGCTTCTTCAATAGTAGTGGGAATCGTTTAAGACGTGGGTAAAGATAATCTTACGAGGCTTTCATGTCAAGAATCGTATGAGACTCATGTAGATATTCTCTTAAACTCGTGAAATGCTCGCCGTATAATTGTAGATTATATGATTTATACAGACAGCTGATTTAAAAGTGAAGTTTGCCGCTTTTGTTTATTAATAATGGCAATTTAACTATTTTTTGGTCAATCTAGCGTTTTTATCTCTATTTTTATTTAGATTTTTTTTTGGGTTTTATTAAGCATGAAATTATACTACTGTTTGCGACACAACGTTGACGCTCTTGCTTTAGTATGGCATATCAGCGTAAAAGCTAAGCGAAAGAAAACGTTCCGCCTCCCGCTTCTGTTAAGGTACGGCTGTTTAACATTCTAAGATTAAAAAACGAAATTGTCAGAACTTGAAATGTTTTATTCAGACTTTGTAGACTGAAAAAAATCGTCACTTTTTAGAAAAAAATCAGCAAATCGGCACTTTGCTAATTTCGAAACAAAAAATCGTCAAAATTACGTCAAAATCTGCCAGCCCTGTTTATAATACTTGAATCAAGCGCATTTTGAGATTGATTCAATCTTAGTTTTACTTAAATCAATCTCATTTTCGAATAATTTCAAGTACGAAATCGGGATTGAATATGGATAGTTTAAGTATTTTGCGATTGAAAATCCGTACTTGAATCAATCTTTCAGTACTTGATTCAAGAAAATCCGTACTCACCGTACTATTAATACCGCTTCGGATTGATTTGAGTACGGATGGATTGATTTTTCTTTTGAATGTACATACATATAAATATTATCTCAATACTATCATAAAAATAATGTCAGTCTGATGGAAACAAAAATCCAAGGACCTGTTTGGGAGCGCAATGGGGAAGGCTGCGAATTTTCAAAAATGTCTAACAGTCGTATGTGTAAGAAGCTGATAGTCACACTTTTTTTATATTTTGTTGTTCAATAATTTTCAGTCTGATCACTAATTTCACTAACACCGTGGTAACAGTTATAAAACAGATTACCCAGTTTTGACGTTTAAAAATATTAATGTGTTCTTCTTAAAAGAGTTAAATACTCTGCTAATTTTTTCTTGAGTGTGATTATACATTATGTCGTTAAAGAAAGTTATATATTTGATGATACATTATTTTTCATTTTGTAAATAACTTGGTTATTTGTTAAGATAGAAGAATAAATATATGTAACGTGAATCGTAATCAACAGAACAAGTCAATTTCACATTTTCTAATAATGTCTACGTTGTTTTGCATTTAAGCTAACGACATGGGTCAGTTTTTTATTCGTTAAAAAGACGCACCTAAAGGCAAAATTATTGAGAAAAAAAATAGCCGCAAGAACTTGTAAGTGTACAAATATTTTGGTTTCTGTATCAACCGCGACGGTGGGTTTCTTAAGTTGGTAAAATCATTAGAAAAACACTAAAAAAGTCTTGTTTTGATACAATTTATATGTAATATGCTATATACATGTAAGCAAATGCGACAGTAAGTATAATTGATGTAGTGTTTTCAACACCGTTGCGGCTGGTCCAGAAACCAAAATATTTTCACAAGACCAAAATACCCTAGCGGGAAAACTCCGAAGACCTTCTTACTTCAGGCCTTTTCAGCTTGAAATTTTTTTGATTCAATTACTATTCTTATCTTAATGCTAAAGAATGCCTTATAGAAGGCCTCGGCTCCTTCGTATAAAAGATAAGATACACCTTTCATACTCGCTTCTATGAGAAGGGAGTAGAGAAGGAGTAGCATATTTTGTATTGTTTTTTTGCACATGTACCTGCTAAAGAAGCGAGAGCAGAAATCTCCGCTATCATAACGTGTGTAAAAAAGATATGAGTATGGAATTGAGCAAGAAGGCCTTGTACATTCCAAAGAAGGGGTACAGAGGCCTTCTAAAAGGCCTCCGTTCTCCTTCTCCTGGGACATGTCTTCAGTTCTTGCAAGTAGTAATTTTTTTTCAATAATTTTTGCCTTTATGTCTTTTAAACGAAAAATAAATTACCCTTTTAGTGGCATTAGAATATTTTACAAAAGAAAAACACAATTTAGTTTTCCAGCAAATAAATAATTTAACCAAACATACACAGGCTATCGTGCTGCCTACAACTGTATATTTAATAAACTTTTACTTATTCCACTCTGCCTTCTCCGAAAAGGTCTTTCAGAATTGTTTAAGATATTTTACAAATTCAAATTTTCTATTTTAAGAAAAGGCCTATCGACAACAAGGTTCTGTTTGGACCTTAACTACATGTAAGATAGGACCTTGTTGTCCTAAGGTCGCGAATTACACTGGGATAAAACTTTATTCTAAATTATTTTTCGAAGGCCTCTTAGAAGCCTTTAAAGTAGATGCGAGAAGGCAAGGCGTTGGTCTTTAATGACACACTGTGTAAATTAGAAATACAGCTGGAAAGCGACTGGAAAACATTATATCGCCAAAAAGGCCTCTTAACTACTTCATTTTTCCGCTGTTAATGGTCGTGCAAATCACGTTTTTTCCTTATTTTTCATATCTGACAAATTCACATATGAATTTTTTGTTTGCTCAGTCCTCATGAATGAGAAAGCTCAAAATATTTTTTCCTCACCCTCATGAGGATGAAAAAGCAGTAAAATTTTTAATTTTTCACGCTCGCTCATGACTAAAAATGAGTGAACCTTTCGGTACTCTAGAATTGAGCAGCGCGTTAATGGCGGGTTGAACAGACAGAAGTGAATGGTGACTTTACAAAGAAAATCATCTTCAGCGACGAGGCACACTTTCAGCTCAGTACACTCGTTAACAAGCAGAATTGCCGCATTTGGGCAATTGAGAAGCCACGAGTGATTGTTGAAAATCCGATGCATCCATAAAGATGGGCTGGTTGGTGCGGAATAAAGGCTGGCAGCCAAGCAGTTACCGTGGATGGCGTTTGCTATCGCGAGATGATAACAGAATTCTTATGGCCAAAACTTGAGGATATGGACCTGGACGATATGTGGTCCCAACCGGAAGATGCCAATTACCACACAGCCAACATAAAAATGAGTTTTTTAAGCAATAAATTTGTAACGACTTTATTTAGGGGTATACTCAGCCTTGTCCAGGTCCGTTACAAGAAAATATGACACGTGTTGAGTTTTATTTATTTTTATTTAATAATAAATTCAATAATTTTATTAGTATTATTATGATTATAATTTACAAGCTATGAAAATAATTATGTTGCGTTGTGTTCCGCTTATGTCGCCTCAGCACTTCTTCCGTGTTATGTCCTCTCTTGTTTTGTTGCTGTAGACACTTGGCTGTTTAAGCTGGTATAAATTCCAGTGTTTGAAGCTTTGTTGTGCGGCTTGTTACAGGGAACTCTGGGGAAAAACACTTATGGGGTTGTCACTACGGGATTCTTCGGGTTGTACTAAAATCTCACTTTCGTGAAATGCTCTACCGGTTATTTTTCTCGTTGTTAGAAAGACACGAGGGGAAAATTGTCTACTGGGTATTTTGTTGATTTGCTGAACTTCACTCTGTATTAGAAAACCACTCGGTGAAATTGTCTACTGGGTTGTTTTACTAGAATTTCACTCCGTGTTAGGAAACCACTCGGTGAAATTGTCTACAGGATTGTTTTACTAGAATTTCACTCCGTGTTAGAAAACCACTCGGTGAAACTGTCTACTGGGTTGTTTTACTAGAATTTCACTCCGTGTTAGAAAACCACTCGGTGAAATTGTCTACTGGGTTGTTTTACTTCGCTTACCTGATGTGTTCTTGAGCTCGGCTGGATAACAAGTCATCTCTTCAATGCTTATGTTGCCCTTTTTATACTAAAATTGGGATTATGTTTGCACTAACAACAATCAGTACCCGTGGTTGTTATTGTTATGTCTCTATACTTGTCTTATTTATATTTTGTTGCTTGTTGTTTACATGTTTAAAATTGCTTGCTTTGTTATTGTTACTTGTTTGCTGTGTGTGTTGTTAGTGTTATTTGTTTACTTGTTTGTCGCGATTGTATGTTTTGTTGTTGGTTGTTATTTTACCATTCGCATTCCTGCCCGTTAGGTACAGTGTGGTACAAAAGTTTGCGACCAACGGTAGTGATAACAGTGTGAGGCAAAGTACAGTTGATTCAAAGGGAAAAAAAAACCTAAGAAGCCTAACAGGGTGTGACCGAGTTTTGTCCCACCAAACTTATCGTCACACTCCTCCCTTTCTTCCGGAAAAAAAATATCAAGTAACACCATATACATATATTTTTTTTTCAGTTGCTTTATTCATTTCCTATCCCAATACCTTACGGTAGCGGAACCAAATTTGGAAATTCTTATTCTATATGTTTTTCCAGCGACAAGTTTTAGAAAATTTTACATTTCTCGACGATTTGGATCTTGTATAAGACCTATGACATATGTTTATAGCTCCGTCGGTAATGGCTCCCCGGTGTGGTTGCCTATGTGGCCCCCAAACTCCAGACCCTGGGCCGCGTGCCCTACACTGAGTGTCTCAATGGTGACTGCTGTTGGAGATTCAGTCAGGGCTGATGGGATTTCTTCTAACTCGCTCCACGTCGTGTCGGTATTGATCGAGATGATGTCGTCTCCATACCATTCTCCCACTGCCTGTTCCAGTTCCATCGCGAGGTCCTCGGTGTGTACGTGGGAGACGGGCTGCGAACAGTTGGTGGGGAATAGTTCGTTTTCGTTGTCCTCTGTGTAGTCGACTATCGGTATCGGGTCTAATTCCTTCTTCTCCTCTTGTCGCGGGTTGGCGGTTTCGTTGGCTTCCTCCGTTTCACTCTCGCTGAGTGCCAGATCTTTTTCCAGCAAGCTTCTTTGTTCGGCGGACAGCTGCCATTCGGTGCCTTGTGTTTTTGTGGTTGCACGGGTGGCCATACGTGTCAGTTTCACCTTGGGGTCGGAAATGAATATGGCTCGTCGTTGCTTGGTTTCTAGGGTCGTATAGCGCTCTCTTACTTGTAGGAGGGTTCTCTCGAACTTTCCTTTTTTGGATGATTTGGTGGGTTTTTTATTCATAGTATCTGTAAGGAGGTTTGTGTTAGATACCCCTTTTATTCCATCAAACATTCCTAGCTGTTTTTCCAGAAATCTTTTTACTTGTTGCTCCTCTTCGCCTTGTGATATTCCGGTCAGTCGTACCCTCGTGACATCTGCCGTCATTTGGTCTCCGCCCAGCTGGATTTCCTCCGTTCCACATTTTAGTGTTGTACCCATTGCCGTCAAGAAATCCATTTCCAAAATGATATTATCTAGTATGTTCGGCAATATCAATAAGCCCATTTGTAATCTTTTATTTCCACAGGTTATTGTCACCTTCACGCCCTCCTGTACTCTAGTTTGTGATGCATCGGCTAATAAAACAATCACCTCGCTCTGGAATCGACCCTTTCCCTTGGTGAGCCTTTCTGCGCATTGCCAACTAATAAAACTCCTAGATGCCCCAGTGTCGATCATCGCTTTTATTCCTGTCCATTTACGTTGATTTTCAAGAACATATGTCCCTCGTGAATATAAAAGGTGCTGAGTTTCGGGTCGTATTGATAGGGTTTATCGCCACCGGCCTCATCTACCCTTACTGATGAGGCCCCTGAGAGTTTCCCGCCTGTCTTCTGCAACATTCTATGGTTTTCACGTTTGGTCGCAAGCAGTCCCAACAGAATAATTTTTGCTCGTTTTGGCAATTCCTGTAGACATGCCCTTCTTGACCACATCGTCGACATACAATACTGGGGTTGACTTGCCTTGCCCTATTTGTGTTTTCCGAGGTGTCTCTTCAAGTGTTTTGCTGGTGATTTCCTCCTGCATCTCTTCTCGGTGACCCTACCGGTTTAGGTTGATTTCGTGCCTGTTCTGCCTGTACTTCCTCGTAGTCTTCTGCCAGTCTGGCTAATTCTTGCAGGGTATGAAAATCTTGCCGTTTTATATACAGCCTGTATCCAGTCATGGTATTGCCGTATAGCCTCTCCAGTCTCTGTTCCTCACTATATCCGGCTTGTCTCATTAGATCCTGTAGCTGTACCATATACGCTTTGAATGACTCACCCGGCTGCTGTTTCCGGGCCCGTATCGTGTCCTCTAATTTGTTAAAGTAGCCTGATGGTAGGAAAAATGCCAGGAAGTCGCTTCTGAAATTGTTCCACGAGGTCCATCGTTTATTGTTGTTACGGTACCATGATAGGGCGAAGTCCCTTAGTAACTCTGGCATGGTACGGGGAAGTAAATTCAGTCGTATTTCGTATACATCTGCCAATTTTTCAATTCTTTCGACCCACGCGATGGGGTCTTTGCTGCCGTCAAACTTATAAGACCACTTCCTTACATGTTCAATAGCCTGTAGATATTCTGCTCGTTCATCCTGCCGTTGTTCGTGGTGATCATTTGTCGGGTTTCTGTACATGCCACCTGCGGCTTCGGTATCGCAAACCTGAATGTGGGGTATTGTGAACGTGACTCCTGTTTTGCTACTTCCGGGTATTGTTTCCTGCTTAGCTGGCGATGCTGCTTTCCCGTGTGTCCGCTCCAATTGCTCAAGCCGTAACAAGTCATCGGGTTGGTTATCACCGCCTTTGATAAATTCCGAAAAACGTCGCCGTATTTCCTCCACTGTGCCACTCGATTCTAACCCGAATTCTTCGGCATAGGCTACCAGCTCCTCTTTTCTCAGACCGTACACCCAGTTCATCTTCACCATCTTGCCTCTTTGTGACTATCTGTGTTATTTTCTTGTTGAAGTCCCTGCTCGAGCGCCACTTGTAACGACTTTATTTAGGGGTATACTTAGCCTTGTCCAGGTCCGTTACAAGAAAATATGACACGTGTTGAGTTTTATTTATTTTTATTTAATAATAAATTCAATAATTTTATTAGTATTATTATGATTATAATTTACAAGCTATGAATATAATTATGTTGCGTTGTGTTCCGCTTATGTCGCCTCAGCACTTCTTCCGTGTTATGTCCTCTCTTGTTTTGTTGCTTTAGACACTTGGCTGTTTAAGCTGGTATAAATTCCAGTGTTTGAAGCTTTGTTGTGCGGCTTGTTACAGGGAACTCTGGGGAAAAACACTTATGGGGTTGCCACTACGGGATTCTTCGGGTTGTACTAAAATCTCACTTTCGTGAAATGCTCTACCGGTTATTCTTCTCGTTGTTAGAAAGACACGAGGGGAAAATTGTCTACTGGGTATTTTGTTGATTTGCTGAACTTAACTCTGTATTAGAAAACCACTCGGTGAAATTGTCTACTGGGTTGTTTTACTAGAATTTCACTCCGTGTTAGGAAACCACTCGGTGAAATTGTCTACTGGATTGTTTTACTAGAATTTCACTCCGTGTTAGAAAACCACTAGATGAAATTGTCTACTGAGTTGTTTTTACTAGAATTTCACTCCGTGTTAGAAAACCACTCGGTGAAATTGTCTACTGGGTGGTTTTACCAGAATTTCACTCCGTGTTAGAAAACCACTCGGTGAAATTGTCTACTGGGTTGTTTTACCAGAATTTCACTCCGTGTTAGAAAACCACTCGGTGAGTTGTCTACTGGGTTGTTTTACTAGAATTTCACTCCGTGGTGAAATTGTCTACTGGGTTGCTTTACTAGAATTTCACTCCGTGTTAGAAAACCACTCGGTGAAATTGTCTACTGGGTTGTTTTATTAGAATTTCACTGCGTGTTAGAAAACCACTCGGTGAAATTGTCTACTGGGTGGTTTTACTAGAATTTCACTCCGTGTTAGAAAAACCACTCGATGTAATTGTCTACTGGGTTGTTTTACTAGAATTTCACTCCGTGTTAGAAAACCACTCGATGAAATTGTCTACTGGGTTGTTTTACTAGAATTTCACTCCGTGTTAGAAAACCACTCGGTGAAATTGTCTACTGGGTTGTTTTACTAGAATTTCACTCTGTGTTAGAAAACCACTCGGTGAAATTATCTACTGGGTTGTTTTAGAATTTCACTCCGTGTTAGAAAACCACTCGGAGAAATTGTCTACTGGGTTGTTTTACTTCGCTTACCTGATGTGTTGCCCTTTTTATACTAAAATTGGGATTATGTTTGCACTAACAACAATCAGTACCCGTGGTTGTTATTGTTATGTCTCTTTACTTGTCTTATTTATATTTTGTTGCTTGTTGTTTACATGTTTAAAATTGCTTGCTTTGTTATTGTTACTTGTTTGCTGTGTGTGTTGTTAGTGTTATTTGTTTACTTGTTTGTCGCGATTGTATGTTTTGTTGTTGGTTGTTATTTTACCATTCGCATTCCTGCCCGTTAGGTACAGTGTGGTACAAAAGTTTGCGACCAACGGTAGTGATAACAGTGTGAGGCAAAGTACAGTTGATTCAAAGGGGAAAAAAAACCTAAGAAGCCTAACAGGGTGTGACCGAGTTTTGTCCCACCAAACTTGTCGTCACAAATTCATGATTTGACACCGTTGGACTTTTAAAAGATGAGATAATTTGGCACATCAATGACATTGAACCTCAATTATGTCTCAGAGTCATTAAAAAATGAACCATGTGTTAGAGGTTTTGCCGCCGAATCCTCTATTGTAATAAAAAATAATAAGATAATTCTCTGAAAACCTATTGTTTTATTTACAATCAACATCGTGCGTTTTGGTTGGACACCCTTTATAAGCAACGTTGACAAAAAATGCTCATATAAGCATCACTTCAAACTAGAGTCAATTGCTTAAAACAAATTACAAATTCATTTAATCAAAACTAAATTTGCTAAATTTTAATTTAACAATAACTCCGTTATTCATAAAATATATTTAAGGTATTGATAAGGTTCATTTTCATAGAAAATTCTTTTCACAAACCTTTTGTAAACTTAAAACATTGTTTATGAATAGGACAGTGTTATTACCAACAAAATACAAAATTACACTTAAGATAATGCGAAATTTCCCCATTTAAGTGAAATTGTACCTGAATATTAAATAAAGATTTTATTTTATAAAGAACTTTTAATAAAGACGAAAAACAAAAAATTATTTTAAAGGAGATCAAAATTATAGTCGTACTATTTAGATTTAAAATAAATTAACAGAACATTAAAAGCTAAAACGATTAAGTTGGGCTGGGCATGCTGCGCGAATGTCAGACTGCAGAAGGCACTGCCAATTGCATCACTGAGTTCAAATGATGATTTTATATGCGTAACTAATTCAATATTAAATTCTCAACAATTTTTAATATAACTGCCCTTTCGATACACAATGACAAGGACTCATATCACCAAATACCAATACATATAGCTTTCATTTACGTTAAAAAAAACAGTTGTATCTGCTCTAAAAATAGGAGACTTTCAAAATACACCTGAACTGCACCTAAACGAAAATACCCACACTTTAGCTACTGTAGTAAAAATTACGCTCAATTTGGGTAATTGCCCAGAAAGTGGCAGCACTGCAATAGGGCCTCGAATGTATAAGAAACTAAAATAGTTTTCACTGATGATCTAAATGAATATGGAAATAAGCGAGCTTTCGAGCTAGAAAACACTATTTTACAAGTTTCCAGTAATGAAAAAACTCAAATACATTGGTAATGCTATTCCAGTTCAAATAGAGAACATTAAATAAAATACAGAACAATTTTAGGTCTTTTACTCAAAAATAATTCACCCAGAATAAATATCTGATCAAATAAAAGAACTTTTTTTCTTTTGAGCTCGAGGTCCTGGTTTTATTGTTAATTATTCTAATTTTACAATTTTTAATTTGCCAATATTTCGTTTTTCATTGAAAAACATCTTCTGGGCTATAACCTAGAAATTACAAGTAACCAAAAAGAACAAATAAATGTATAAGTACGAAATATTTTAAACACTATTGGGGTATTCACAAGGTGTGCTATCATGTTATATTGTCATAATGTTCTAACATTTTACAATGGTTTAAAAATATTGTTGTTGCTTTGTTAATAAAAAGTGTCTTAAATTAATAGAACTTTGCTTGCTATGTTTATTGTGCTGTCGTAATTAATCAGAAGAGCCCTGCGCTGAGCGACTAAGCCGAGCCGCATTAGTTTTTGTAGCCGTCGCCGTTGATGGTATAGTTTTATCCGGCTAATATCCGAATTTAACCTGCGGCTAGCAATTTTTGCAACAAAACACATGCGGCGTCAAATTGTATCGGCTTAGGACTCTGATGTATGGTAAACAAACAAAATAAAATTTATTTGTGATTTGCGTCTAAAAAATGGAAAATAGTCAGTTTAATTTATCAATTCATGGATAAGAAATAAAAAATATATTGATGTCTGCTAAATATTTATCTTTTATATTTGTTTTAAATCAGCTGATTTAACTTCCAAATAGCACACTAAATTATGAGGGGTTGTTCACAACAGTCGTATTTTTTCATGTTATTATTTTAAGACTTATGACTTTATGACACCTTGTGAATCCCCCATATGTATACAAAAAACAGGAAAAAACTCTTACATAGAAAAAATTATTAACGTACAAAAATCAGAAAATTAATTCTTATTATGCTGTGTCAACATCGTCTAATTTTGAACTGAGCTTAAAATTAATAAATAAATATTGCACAATGTTATGTTCGTTTGTTAACTAGATGTCTGTATACTCTCGCAGAATTCTAATCAACATCGGCTTTAAAATTCATCCTTGTTGTTGTTTTAATTAAATGTAACATTTCCAATGTAAAACGTCTTTTATAGTTATTTTCATTCTGTAATACTTGTACATTGTCAAAATCAGGAGAGTGCTTTGTTTGTGCACAGTGGGTTAACAGTGCGGTTTTTTGTGTTTTAAATCTGATTTGTGTACAATCTAAACTGTATAATACGGAACGGACGCTCAGATTCGTCACAGTCGAATATACCACTCTAACTTGTTTTTTTCTCTCAATTTATAATTTTAATAAAAATTTCTAATAAAATACACAAAATAAGTTTGATGTTAAAGAAATTAGATAATATTTATTTATTTTTCATACAAATTTATAAATTTAGTTACATTTTTTTCATAATATTTTATTGCATGGGATATTAAAAAAAAAATTATGGTTTTTATTTTTATACTTAGTATTTGCACACAAATAAACTCAAACTATCCGGTTATCCTCGGACGGATCTTACGGATACGATACCCAGTGTGAGCTCCACTTAAATTTATAACAAAGATAAGCCAAACAAATTTGAAAATTTTCATTCTGTTTTTGTGTTTTTTGATTATCTTCCAGTCAGTTGCAAAATGTTACTTGATGAACTCTTAAATTGAACTATAAATCTTTGTCATTGGGTTTATAAATTTACAGAAAAATTCCGCTTTTATATTTAAGAACTAAACAAAAACTCGTGTAGAGTTAAATTAAATGAAATATTTGTTTTGGAATTTGATGAATTAAATGCTAAACGCGTATTCGTTAAACAAATATTTAGTTATTTGTACAGGTGTTTTTTATTAAAATCTTAAGAACAAGTCAATCAAATACGCAGTATTTAAAAAAATCAAGGTCTACCATGGTTTACCAAGAATCAATATCTAGAAGTTTTTTCATAAATCAAAATTTTTAATCAGGCTAAAGTTTATCAAATTTAATTTTATTAAATTATTTTTATGAAGAAGAGAACTTCACAACATGAAATTAATTAAAATTTATTAATAATTTTTCATTCTCGACTGAACTGGGACTTGAAAGCAGGTTTTTACGGGCAGGTGGCCCTGACATGTTGCGATAGTAACAACCCGTTTAACACTCACCGCCATTGACGACGACTGGCAGTCAATAGTCAAACATCAATCTTTAAACCAAATGTTATTCCACACGGTGGATTGAAATTTGTTGTAAATGATTATCTATTTTAATTGAGTTACATGTTCTTCCATACTTTTGTTTTTAATACTTTTTGTCAAGAATTCTTCTTGAAGTCCAAAGTACATTTTTCTGTTCTTTTCTTTTTTTGTCTTTCTATTTTCCGTTGACCTTTTCAGCTCAACTTGAAAGTCAATTATAAACATAGATCTCGTGCCTTAGCTGTTAACAATAATAAGTATGTGGTTATTTTATTGAACTGTTTGTGGTTTTTAATACAAATTTTAATATTTTTAGTCAGGCTAGTTCATCAAATTTATCGGTGTTTGTTTACATTTATTCCATAGTTCTTCGTTCGATGTGGTAACCATATTTTTTTGAGTTACTTACCTACAAGAAATGAATGAGCGAATAGTCACACTTTTCACGTTGGAGAAATGACCGAAATCAAGTTTTCTGACATTTCTTTCTATCATTTCTTAACACCAACGTGAAAAATTTGACTATTCGCTCATTCATTTCTTGTAGGGTTGCTGACTATTAGTCTGGTTTAAATATTAAAAAGAATCGAATTTCCTGCATCAAGAAACAAATGCTAGGGATTTTTTTTAATTTTTCAGAAAATGTTTAAGAAAACTTGGTTTGATTCAATTAATTTTTGTTTGAATTGACATGTTAAGCAAATCAACAAAAAGTTTCTTATTTGTATATTAAGTTTTCCTTAAACTAGCTAATGCCACACGTTTTTATATTAAAAATTCAGGCTTTCCTTCGTATTTTGTAAAATATTAATAGCCGATTTCACTAATTTATTTAAATACCAATTTATCTTTAAAATTCGTTTTTCATTTTAAATAAAAATAAAATTATAGGAAAACACCCCTGAGTTCTAGAAATCGAAAGCGCAAAACGAAAGAATTTTAAATGTCGTTTTTTAATAAGATTTCTGTAAAAGAATTTTATGACAAATATTATACAAATATTTCTCTATTAAACAAAATTTTATAGCAAAAATTGTAAAAATTACATTAAAAGTGTATTAAAAACAACTTCCAATTTCTTGCGTTTGGCGTTTTCGATTGGTGAAATTGGCTATAAGCAACAAAACATTAATTTAAGTAACTATAGAAAAAACATGATTTTTTTTTTAGCTGTATTAAATTAAATTTTAGTTCACTTTGGGTCATAACTTTTTGCTTAAACCAAGCCACATATACACACATACATATGTTTACAATAAGACATTTTTGGCTTGGACGAATATGGTGCAAAATTTTCTTGGTTTAAGCCATATTTTCTGTTGCTTCAGTAAATAATTATTTCCGTGTATTTCCCCAAAAAAACCTACTTTTTTTTAAATATCCCCAATGTAAAGCCCAAATCAAATTTGTTGTCCCTTTAAGCAACAAGAAAACCCCTAATTTGGGGTCAAAACCCCAAAACTGGCAGCCCTGTTTTGTACTCTCGTTTGCTAAATGAAAGAGCGTAAGAATGCGTGTGAAGAATGTGTGTGAATTAATTTCCACAATTGTGGTATGGGCTGGACACCAATGTTTTAGTACATATGTATTGTGAGCATGTTGCCAGAAGTAGGGGAAAATCCCTGCATGTAGGTATTTTTGTTACTAAGATAGAAGCGTAGAGAAAATCGGACAGATTTTTTATAATCTCCAATATGTAGGGATTTTTCGTCATATCGCATTATTTACGAAATAAATGCAGAAAAAAAAACGCCACTACTATGTATGTATATGTTTTTTCTAAGATATTTTAATCAATGTCTTAGTGGCAAATAAAAGAATTTATCTTAGAAAAAAATATTCAATGTAGAAAGATTTGTTTTTCTTTATTTTTGGCCACTTTCTTTTGTTTGTATTGATATTGTTACGAAAGTAACTTTAGTTAAGAATTAGTTGTAATTATTAGTTAAGAATTAGTTGTAATTATTAGTTAAGAATTAGTTGAATTTATTAGTTATCTTGTATTTATTAGTTATCTTGTATTCATAAGCGATTTTATTAGTTTACATCGTTTTTGTTATAATTTAGTACACTTCAATCCCAATGTGCAGAAAGCCCTAGAAATGACCGCTAAAAAAAGCTTCAGTAAAATTATGTAAAGTGCTGCCATAAATCAAATTAAAGTGTGGTGAATAAATAGTAAAGCCTCGAACCTTCGAAAAACATTTCGAATGTTCTAGACAACCAAATTGCTGTATAAATACTAGCGGCGACTAGCGTAATTAATTCATTCTAAGTTCAGACTTTGTCAATAACGTATAACGCTGAGAACATTATAGTTGGTTGTGAATAAAAGCTATAAATTACGGTTGTTAAAAAGACTTTGTACTAAATAAAGTTGTGTTAATTGTAAACAGTGTTAAAAGTGTTTGTGTTTTATTTATTTTATTAAAGTTGCAATAAAGAACTCGAAACGGTTTATTATAAAGGAAATAAACCAAAACGTTATTGAAAGGCAGTAACGTAACAATATATTTTTTTATTATATATATTTAGCTGGTGAGGCCTAACTCCATTTGTGAAAATAATTGTAATGCAAAATTTTTTATTTCATTTTTCCCGACGTTTCGTGAATTTTATGTTCACTTCTTCAGGGGATAAGTCTATTAATATAAAATAAAATCATCAACATTTAATAATACAATAAATATAAATGTAACGACCTTACAGTGAAAAGAAAAAAATTTGTATTACATTAATATATTCTTAAAAACATAAAAGCCAACACTAGAAAGTACACAGAAAAAATTAAAAATGTTCTCTAATCACCAAGTTTATACTAAATTCATAGAATCAAGCAACCCATTTGTTGATTTTGCACCTATTACCAAAGTGATTATATTGATTACTAAAAATTTTAAAAATTTTATATTTTTAATATTTTTTTTCAGTAAATGATATTTTTAATTTTAATTAAAAAAATTATCAAAAAACTTTGCCGTTGTAGACAATGTGTTGATTAATTTTGAAAATTTCCAACAACAATTTCACAAGTTTAAATTATTTTATTTTAAAAGAAATAATTTTTTGTTATTTAATTATTATTTTAATTCAAAATTTATTTCAAAACAACTAAAATGGTAATTAAATAAAAATTATTATTTTAATTTTCTTTCAACAAAAAAAAATAATTGTTTAAATTATCACATTAATTAAATTTAAGTACTTTTTAAATAATTTTTTTAATTGATAAAAAACTACTAATAATTTTTTCTGTGTAGGGATTTTTGTAGGAGAAATTTTTTCAACGTGTAGGGAAAAATCGGATTTTTTTTTAGCATGTATGGGTATTTTTTCGAATAATCCACTTGCAACACTGATTGTGAGTATACATGACGTAGCTGTTGACAAAGGAATATTTAAAATTACAAAAAAATTGACACAGAAACTTACACTAAAGGATCCCGCATACGACCACTCACTACAAGCTTACGGCAAAAAAGTTATATGATAAAATGTAAATGAGCTTCGTCGATTCGACGAAGAGTGACCGTGCAGGGTTAAAGATATATGTAATTTTAAGCAAGCAAATTTTATACATAAGCAAAAAATTTTGGAAAAACTAATTATATGCGTGTGTGCCATACATGCGAATACATGCTAATTATATGAAGCAAACCAAATTGGACTTACGGAAACCTTTTGTTTAATTTTATGAAACTGTCATTTGCTTAAGCAATGTTTTTTTATTTTGTTTTTGTTTTTTTAAATGCATTTGAGAGACTTTTTGTTAGTTTTTAACAGTAGGTTAAGCAAGGCTATGCATATTATGGTTAGGCCTTTAGTCTCTATTATTTTAGTTTTATGGGACGTATCAAAACTGTGCCAGTGTTTCATTACAACTTTACTTAAATTTACCAAGTAAAATGAACTTTCCTTCAACTTATCGCTCACTTGAGCCTAAAGTTAAGTTTTAATAATGAAACATTTTAAGTACGGCCGATAAAATGCTTACTTTAGCTATCGGTAAGTTGTGAAAACGGGCCTAAGCCTATATTTTTCTTAAGTTTAGTGTATCATATCGACCCCTTTGCGCGATATTATCGTTTGTTACAAAAACCAAATTTTACAGGACAGCCATTTTTCTACTTTTCTCTGCATTCGCTTGCAATATCAAAATGAAAATATACAATCAATTTATGGAGCACGAAGTGGAATTCGCCACCTTTTGCAAAAACTGTTTCTTTGCAGATAATCGTTACCTTTTTTTCAATATTTTTAGTTAGGCTTGAGTTCATCAAATTTAATTTTCATTAAATTATTTTTTACTTTTGAATTGAATTTACATGTTTGAAGAATTACCACATTCTTTCATCAGAATTCTTTGAGTTCTAACCTCTGCACCACTGCGGTGCCTGCCAGCCAACAGTCAAAGATCAATATTTAACCAGTGGTACTGGTGGTTCGAAATTTGCTGTAATTATATATTTTTTTTTTTTTTCAATTTTATATTACATGCTTCCTTTTCTCTGTTTTTCGTATTCTTTCCCAAGACTTTGCCTTGAAAACCTGAATACATTTGCTTATTATGATTTTTGTCCACTTTCGTCGACATTTTATTTGTACAACTTGAGGTACAAATGTAAACATTAAAGCTTGTGCCATAGCTATTTTAACAACAATTGTGATTTTATTTGAACTGTTAATTTTCAATTTCAATATTTTTAGTTAGGCTTCAGTTCATCAAATTTAATTTTCATTAAACTATTTTTTTTACAACATTTAAGAACTCAAAGAATTCTGATGAAAGAATGTGGTGATTCTTGGAACATGTAAACTCAAACAAGGTTCGAGCCCCAGCTCAGCTAAGAAAATTATCAATAAATTTTAATAAAAATTTCATGTTGTAAAATTCCTTCCTTCAGTAAAAAATAATTTAATGAAAATTAAATTTGATGAACTCTATGTTGTTTTTTATTTGGCCAATTTTTATTTATCTGTTTATATTTCCTTGTTAAGCTAATACGGCCTATAATCTTTTATGTAATTAAAAACACAATTTTAATACATTTTTTACCGACGTTTCGTCGATTTTTTGTCGACTTCTTCTGGGGATCGTCTATTTAATAAAAACATGACATTTATAAACAATTTTTTACCAAATAACATTTAGAACTTACATTTTTTTATATGTATATGTATTATTACATTAAAAAACAAACTTTAAAACCAAAAATTTTACATTTAACATATATAATACAAAAAACATAAAACATGGAATTATTTTTAAAAAACATAATATTTAAAAATTGTATCACAGTTTATTTGATGGCTACTCTATAACTTGCGCATATGTTGTTGGTGTCCTCCTTCAAATTCATTCAGCCCAATCATGAACGAAATTTCCTCATGAAATTTCTCACTTTTCCCTTTACTCCTATTTTAATCAAATATTCCGTAAGAAATTTTGTTTTACCGTCCCTGTTTTACCAACTACGAAAGGGAAAAAATATTCGGCGGGAAAAATATACATATTCTAAAAACATATGTTCTCATCTGCAATATTAAAGGGAGCTTGTAAGAACATGTAAGTATTTTTATTGAAATATAAATAAAATAACTAAAAATTATTCTTGAAAGGTCGAAAAGCACAAATAAGCAACAAAGCCAACATTTGCTGTCATTAATGGAAGCCAACCCAGACATTGCTTGTGGGTTTTTTAAAGGAGGCAAGGAGATACTCGGTCGATTTTGGAGCAAAGCTGAGGTTGAACTCAATGCTATGGGTCCTCCAATCAAGTGCATTGCTGAATGGAAAAAGGTTGGTTTGTAATGGGATAGACTTTTTAAATTTTGTTTGCATGTACTTGTATGTATGCAGGTGTGGGCTGATCAAAAGAAATATGTGCGTCAGAAAGCTTCGCAGAACTCGAGAGATAAGAAATGCACTGGAGGTGGTCCATGCAAAGAACAGAAGTTTTCTCCAATAGAAGAAGCTATATATAATTTAATAGGGATGAAAGCTTCTGTTGAAGGTTTACCAGTAAAACCTATAGGCCTTAGCTCTCCACATAAAGCAGTTCCTGTACCACCAATTGTAGATTTTGTTTCTTTGGATGATTTACCTGACATATTAGAGGACTCAGACGAAAATAGTGAAACAACCCCTTTGAAATATTCTAAAATATCAGTGCCAACCCGTGTAAAGAACACAACTTGCCAAGAGATGGACGAGCAAAAATGTTTAACTAAAAGTTCAGTTAATGCATTGGAAGCTGAACTCGAAATACAAAGGGAGCTATTAGCGAGTATAAAAGAAGGTGTTGCTAATCAAAAGGAGCAGGAATTGACGGCAAGAAAAATATACAGATCCCTGGATAGGCTAAACGACCAAAATAGAAACCATTTTCAACAAATGGAATCAATGAAACGCGAAGAAATGGAAGAAATGCGGCGGCACTATGCGTTCATGGAGAAGCTTAGAATGAAAGAAGTTGAGTATAAATTGGAAAAAATAGACTACAAATTCAAATGCAAGAATATACCAATTAGTAACAGTATATAAAGTTAATTTTTCAAACATTTTGTTTTCGATTTTCTGCCAAAAATAACAAAAATAAACCCTATACATATAAAAATGGCAGTTATAGTACCAATTTATCTTTTTGTAGTAAATCGAAAATAGAAAGTTTGAAAAGTTAACTTAATTTTATGTTTGTTTTAAATAAACTAACACCCAAAAATAGACTTAATATTTTGATAAGATTTTTTTATTATTTAAGCTTAAATTGATTTTCAATTTAAACAAAAACTGAACTGTAATATTTTTTTGTACAAAACTTTAAACCAAAAAGCTTTTTATTTATTAGTTGCTTAAGTGTTTTTATTGTGCCTTGAATAGCAATATGATTTGTTTTTTTTTTAAGTTTCTGTTAAAATAAAAATATATTAAAAAATTTAATTTAAAAAATAAATTTTTTTATTTGTTCTTTTTTAAATTAAGATATTTTTTTTTTTTTTTTTTTTTTTTTTTCATTATTTATTTATTGAATCTTCATATATTAAATATGAACTAACAATAATTAATCAAATCTTATCCTTATAATTTATTTTATGTCCTGCCAGTGCCAGACAAAAATTTTCTTCATACGGGTTCTGTTCACATATGTAGGTGTCTATCGCTCATCTTAATGGGTAAGTGCTGCAGTGTCTCTTCTTCTTAAGCGAGTGTGGCCACTATCATTTAAAATATTTCGAGCTAGTGGATTAGGGTGCAACTCTAGCCTTTTTAAATATTTTACCGCATACTTCGTAATAATAGTCCTTACCAGTGGCACATTGAGATCCTTGTGGATATTTGAGTTTTTAACATACCAAGGGGCAGCTGTGATTATTCGAAGAAGTTTATTTTGGCGCCTTTGAATTTTTTCGATATTTGAAGCCGAGGCAGTGCCCCAAAGTTGAATACCGTAGCACCATATTGGCTTTAAAATAGAGTTGTAAAGTAGTAGTTTGCAATCGAGACTAAGAACAGAATTTCTTCCAATAAGCCAGTTAATTTGAATTGCTGTTAGTTTCATTTGGGTTAATTTTGCTTCTATATGGCATTTCCATGTTAAACGACGATCTAGATGAATACCGAGATATTTGACATGCGATTGTTGAGGCACTAGTTGATTATTGATTTTAATAGGGGGGCAAGTTTCCCGACGCAAGGTGAATGTTATATGTACGCATTTTTGCTCATTGACCTTTATTCTCCATTGTTTTAACCACAGTTCTAGTTGAAATATATGATCCTGCAGGTATCGAGATGCTTCTCGACTGTTCTCGTGTACGCTTAGAAAAGCTGTATCATCAGCAAAAGTTGAGGTTAGGGTGTAATTATTTGTTGGCATGTCCGAGGTATATATAAGGTAAAAAAGTGGGCCCAGGATGCTTCCCTGAGGCACTCCAGCTTCAATTGGCTGAGGAGAACTTAAAAAATCACCTTCTTTAATAATAAATTTTCGACCGACCAAGTAGCTTTCTAGCAGCTTGTGTGTGTTAACCGGTAGGTTTAGCTTCAATTTATGTAACAAGCCTACATGCCAGACTTTATCAAAAGCTTGAGAAACATCGATGAAGAGAGCGGAGCAATATTTTCTTTCTTCAAAGGCTTTTCTTATGGCGTTTACTATTCGATGGGTTTGTTCAATTGTGCTATGTTCTCTTCTGAAGCCGAATTGATGGTTAGGTATACACCCATTATCATTTAGAATTGGGGTTAATTTTGACGCTAAGAGCTTCTCAAATAGCTTTGATATATTAGACAATAAGCTAATAGGCCTATATGACTCAACTTTTGTGTGATCTTTTCCTGGCTTTGGTATCATCTTTACTAAGGAGACCTTCCATTCTTGAGGGTAGTATTCAAGGCGTAAAATAGCATTAAAAATATAAAGAATAATTTTCTTTGCTATGCGAGGTAGCTCCAAAAGCATTTTGTTGCTTATCTTATCAAAACCAGGGGCTTTCTTGGGGTTTAAGTTACAAATAGCCTTTTCGATTTCTCTCATCTCAAATCTTAGGGGAACAGCTGCTCTAGCAGCAACAGGTGGTAACTCGTCCGCTATGTCGTCAGATATGTTTGGGGTAAATACGTTTTTCAAATGATTTACAAACAGGTTTCCTTTCTCATTATCATTTCTTGCCCAACTTCCATTCAGGTTTCTTAATGGTGGTTTCATGATAACTGGCCTTTTTAGATTTCTGGCTGCACGCCATAATGAGTATTCTGATTGTGGTGTTGCATCCAGGTCCTTAAGATATTTTTCCACGGAAGCCGTTTTCCGGGACTGCAGTAATTTTCTTAGCTTTTTTGTGCACTCTTTTAATAAGTTCTTAAGTTGGGGGGATCTGTGCAATTGCCACTCCCTTCTCACTCTCCTTTTTTCATTCAAGAGGCGCTCGACATCTGTAGAATATATATTATTATTATAAGTTTTTTTGCGGGTATTGCAGGAATGTTGAACCGCTAGTTTAATATAACTGTCAAAATTGGCAATAGAAAGATCCACATTCTCCGGTGTGCTAAGCGGAATATTTTCTGTGCAATGAGTACTGAGATATTTTTTATATTTTAGCCAATTTATTTGTGTAGCTGACGTCGCTATGTAACTAGAGGGAGATACAATTCTATTGGTGTTTGTTAAAGTAACAATTGTAGGTGTGTGATCAGAGGATAATTCTAATGAGGCTTCAACGTGAATCGTTTCTGTGGGGATGTTTTTAACCACGCCGAAATCGATGACATCTGGAATTTTTTGTGGATCAGCAGGCCAATATGTTGGTTGTCCGCTCGCGACAACATTTAAATTCATTTTAGAGATTGTATTAAACAAAACACGACCCTTTGGTGTTATAAGTCGTGACCCCCAGAAGGTATGTTTAGCGTTATAATCGCCAGCGGCCAGGAAACAGGGTCCTAGGGATTTATAATATTCACAATATTGGCTTTCTGATATTGAAAATCTAGGTGGAGAGTATAAAGATGAAATTACTATGTTTCGATTAAGCTCTTCAACACGAATATTTGTTGCTTGCAGATAATCCTCACGATGATCACACATTAAGTAGTGTTTGACTCGGGTTTTTATCAAAATGGCAGAACCTCCACAAGCTCTATCTCGAGGGTCCTTGGTATCATATAGTATATAACCATTGATTTTAAACGTATTTCTTGAGGTCAGATGAGTTTCAGAAACCATCATAACATCAATTTGATTATTTTTGAGAAAGTATTCTAGTTCATTTTTATGTTGGCGGATGCCGTTTGCGTTCCAAAAACAAATTTTTAAACAGTTCATGGCTTGTTAAGTACAGCTTGCAATAACATCGATTGCATTCTTAGAATTTCCTGTAACATATTACCCATTGTGTTTGTAAAATTATTTACTGTTTGCACTAATGTTTCCATTGTTTTTTCTAGCCGACTAAGATTAGAAACTGGAGTTTCGTCATTACTTGTCGAAGGGCCTTGCATTGGTATATTGTTTGATTTTAAGACGTTAGCATAAGAAATTATGTTACTACTAGGCTGGGGGGCCTGATGGTCATTACTGTTTACTTGATTTGTTACCTGAGAGGGATTAGTTTTCGGTCCAACCGACTGCTTGACGATAGTATATACAGGGCATCCTCTATAATTGGCAGTGTGATTGCCACCACAGTTGCTGCATTTTTTTACGTTGGGGTCGGTTTTAGACTTGTCGCAAAGAACTGTACCATGTAATTCGCCACATACTACGCAAACAGGGGGTAAGTAGCAGTATGCCTTAGTATGGCCAAATTCTTGGCAGTTCAGACATTGAACGGGACCACCTCTTTTGTGCGGCTCCTCTATAGTTACTTTTCTGTACAGAATGTATTTTAAGTTATAGATGGGATGCGTTTCATTTTTTTTAAGTTTAACGTCGCCGGGTTCAAACTCCACTCGAAAAAGTGGTTGGGGAATTTTTTCTCTATTTTTAATGTTTAATACATGTTTTACCTTGAAGCCTTTTTCTTCAAGGAATGTTTTTACCTCTTCTGGGTCCACACATGAGTCAATACCCTTAATCACTACCTGAAGGCCTTTACTGCTTTTCAGTTGGTATGTATAAAAATTTTTTTTTGAGTGCCTCAAAGTTGCTTACAATTTTTCGAAAATCATTCTCATGATTGATTTGTATTTTTGTTTCGTTTATACTACCACGCTTGATAGCAGCTACGTAAAACGAATTTTCACCAATAACCGATATCAAACTCTTTATGAGCTCATTAGAATTTCGCTCCCTCAGATATATCGGGGGAGGCTTGGACGATTTTATGACGTTTTGTGCTTCAGAGGATTCATCCTCCAGAATTGCAAAACGATTTTGAGAATTTATTTTATCAAAAGATGGTACTTTTGAGGCCGAAGCAACTGCTGCAGAGGTAGGGCTGCGTCCCCGTTTAAGCACTGTTATGTACCTGTCCATACCAACTTGTACTGTAGGCTTTTGAGAAGTTTTTACTTGAGTTATTGAGTTGTCCATAGCGGCTGTTTTTGGGTTAACCGTTTCATCACTTATTAAAGTTTTTTTTTGCTCTGTGGCAACGCTTGCAGTTAATAAATTTGTTATTGTATTACGATCGACCGTATTTTTAAACAAAGAGGGTGAGAGAGAACGCGTTCGAGTAATAGGTTTAGCCGTTAAATAATTGCTATCATCGATTCTTTTTCCTACGTTTGTTTCGTCAACACTCAATGTAACATACGCATTTCTTTCGTTATGTTTTATTGTTTTTGCATTATATGCATTCATAAGAGTTTTTTTTTATATATTACTGTTTGTTTAATTGTGCTCTTCTTTTTATTTGTTGTTTAAAAACCCCGAGAATAAAAAAAAAAAGAATAAAGAAAACAAGAAATGTTTTTGCTTAAAATGTATGTACGTATATGTATGTGTGTACATACATATATTTTTGTTAATTGTAATTTTTAATATTTGTATTAAAAATTTTATGTTCACTTATTAAAAATTATTTTAAAGCGTCTATTCATTCGCTGATCTTATATTATTAAAAAAAAAATAATATTATTATATCATAAATATACACTTATTTATGTTAAAAAAAAAAAACCGTAAGCCGAGTTAAAAAAACACGTCTGCATTCAACGAGCACGCACGATATAAGATGAAGATTTTAAATGAATTATAAAAACTTAACTTAAACAAAACTTAATACAAAATGTCTATTTTAATTCAATAAAGAATTGTTGGAATATTGTATAATCTTCGATATTAGAATTTTTTGGGTTGTTCATGGAAGGCTGGTTTTCAGGTTATATGGTTATTAAGTTATATTAACAACAAAAAAATGCATTTATTTAAATTCTTTTTATATACATATATTTTGTTGCTGATAATATAACTACATAAACTGAAAAACCCTTTACAACTTTTGTTTATTGAAAGAAAGGATTTTGGTAGTTTATAAACGTTATAACCTTTTATATAACAAGTAAGAGTGCTATGTATATTCGGCTATGCTATTTCAATTTCTTATTTTAATATAGAAAATTGTAATTAAAAAAAGTACTTTAATTTAAATTTAATTCACATTTTACGGCTATGGTATTTACTTTAATAATTAATTTATTAATAACTAATAATTTGTATAAATAATTATAAAAACAATACAAAATGAAACGATCATCACATATGTGCTTGATTAAAAATTAATGCAGAGTTCTTGCAATATTGCTTCTAATGGATTGAGCTACGGACTGGTATTGGCTTGAAACTGGTTGCACTATGTCATCCTCCGGCATGCTTAACAAAATGACATCGCTAGGTATATCCTTTACGTTGAAGTGAATACATAAGTTATGCAGAGCACAACATACATTCACAATCTTGGCAGCCTTTTCAGGAGAATAATGCAGCTCTCTCGCACCAAGAAGGCATCTCCACCGATTCTTAAGTACTCCGTTTGTGCGCTCAATTATGTTGCGGCATTTTGAGTGTTCCTCATTAAATTTCATTTCCGGAGAACCATCTTCGGGAACCCGGTGTGGAGTTAAAAGCCATGGTTCTAGAGGATAACCAGCATCTCCTATTTGTAAAAAATATAAAAATGTATTAACTTTTGGTATACAATTGATCAAAAAAAAAAAGCTTACCTAACAGCCAACATTTGTTTTCACCTTGCAGATATTTCTGCTCAAAATTAATTCTTATGTCGCTTGTGTTCCATACAAACGAATCGTGACATGCACCAGGGTGTGATGAGTCCACGTAACGAATTTTAAGCACGTGGTCACAAATCTAGATATAATTAATGGTTTTTTTTGTGACAAGTTTTGTTTAAGTGTGTAGTATGTTTATTATATGGTATGAAACCAGCTACTTACCAACATCACATTTAGGCTAAACTTTCCCTTACGGTTATAAAAAAGGTGTTTATTATCGGTTGGAGCTATAATTTGGACATGAGTCCCATCAATGCAGCCGACAACACCAGGAATTTTATGTTTTCTGTAAAATTCCAACGCAATTTGTCTTTTTTCGTCCGCCGATGTTGGTACTTTTATCCATGCTGGGCAGAGATGATTTAAAAAGACATCAACCACTACTGCTAGCACTTTACAAAATGTGGACTGAGCTATCGATACGTCACAGTCTTTACCAACTCCCGTTTGATAGCCACCTACGGCGAAGAAACGTAAACACCCACATAATTTTACAATTGGTGAAATATTAAACTGCTTTTTTGTCTGTTGTGTGTGCAGTATTAAGACGTCTAACAAATACCGAAATGCCGGTTTGTTAAGTCTGTAATACTTCTGAAACCTTATTGAATAATTTTAATCCATAAAAATAATGCATATGTATGATATATTAGTACTTACAATGTCTGCGGCAATTCTAGTGGATTCGATGCATCCCGCAACAGTCTTCTAACGATCCGCTGGCTCTCTTGATGCTCTTCGTCAGTTGGAATACATTCTTCTTCAGCTAAACTAACCTCCGCAACTAATTGAAAAGCTATAGTATGCATTTTTTCTCTTTATATTAAAAACTATTTTATTTTTTACACAAAACTTCAAATTTATTTTAAACCCGCGCAAAGAAAACTACAATGTAAATAAGAAAAAACAGCTGTTTTCGAAATTCGATGTTGCCACTTATTCATTTTTTTATTCCCTTTAAGTTTATGATAGGAGGAAGTTTTTCTCGAGAAAATTGTTTTCCGTGAGAAATAAATTCCGAGGGAATATTCATGATTGGGCTGATTGTCTTTTTTATGTTTTGCTGAATTCTCAAGCTTTCCTTCGTAAATCTCTTTCTCATATTTTCCTCCTTGTCTAATATTCTAATACTTTGAAAATCCGGTGCATGGTGTGAACTGATCATATGCATGGCTAGTGCGGTTGTTTCTTTCTGCCGCGTAATATCCATCTTGTGTTCTCCTATCATTGTTGATAAAGCTCTCTTTGTTGTTCCTATATACACCTGATCACAGAGTTCTTCGTTATTTCCTTTACATCTTATTTCATAAACAACGTTATTTTGTTGTTGTTTTTCTACTGGCGCTTTTATTTCAGTGAATATTGCATTTGTTGTTTTGTTCGGCTTATACGCAAAACAAATGTTATTTTGTTTCAGTGTTGTTATCATGTTTCTGTTGTCAGTAAGGCCAGGGATGTACCACACACTGTAGAATTTTCTGTTTTCCATTTCATCAGTGTTGTCAATTTTCCTATTTTTATTTAATCGCCTAAATACGTCGTCTATTAAAGAATTTATTAATTTTTTAGGGAAACTATTTTGTATCAATATATCTAGTATTATGTTTGTATTTTTGTTGCCTAACTAAAAATATTGGAATTGAAAATTAACAGTTCAAATAAAATCACAATTGTTCTTGATAATCGTTAACATAACTCTCTTACACTGTTTAAACCATAAATCACGCAAAATGATGCACCTTTACGCCTTCAAAATGACTTACAAAGAGTCGACTAGTGGAAGAACGTTGTAAGTTACTTACAGAATGATAAAAAGTAAATGGTTTTGAAACGTGGATTAACGTTTTAAATGACATCGCGATTGTGGATATGAAACGTTTTTCCACGTTTTTCCACTAAAAAAAAGTTATAAACTGTAAATTTGCATGTTGTTTTAAATTAACATTTCTTGATATTTTGCATACAAGTTTTCATTATCATTAATTTTCATAATCTAAAAAAAAAAAAAATTTTAAAAAGTTGATCCTGGCTTTTAAAAACGTTTTTTAGCTCTCCTGAAAAATAATAATAATGTTTTAGTATTTCGGCAAATCACATGACCACAGCAGGAACAACCTATGTGTTGTGTACATATTTTTTTGAAATGTTTATGTTGTTTTTAGAGACTAACGTTTTTGTATTGTTTTTTCTATTGAAACCACATTTGATTAAAATATAATTGAAAAAAAAAACTAGAACTGATTAAAGACTTATATCATTTATGGTTTGCTTACACCCTACAACAGCAATTTTTTCACACAGTCACTTTGCATTAGAATTGATAATCGGGAATTTGTAATACGTTTTTCTTTTTTTGTCAACAGACTTATGTTTTAAACAATCAAGTTTCGTTAATTATTGTATGTTTGTGTCTACAAAATATTTGTTTGTGCAGAAGAATATACAAAACAACAGGCATAAAATAGAAAAATCATTAGACATGTTTCATTTTGAAAAATTTAAGTGAAAGCTAAAAAAGTTAAAATTGATTTGCAAATTTCATGCCAAGTACTGGATTTGCTTAAAAAAGATCTGTAAAAATATTTCCTTTTAATTTTTTTTTTCTGTTATGAACAGTTATGTTTTCAAAAAAATTTATTTAAGCCACTTTAATGTTTACATGGTAATTTACACCTCATAGTCAAGAATTCTATGAGAACAAAGATTAACATAAAAAATTCATAAAAACAACAACAATTTCATCTTTTCTTAAGTCTATTTGTCATCCTTTGGCATGAAATATTATCATGTCTGAGTATACATTTTTGTTTATTGTTTTTGCTATTTTTTATAAATTGTCTCAAACATATTTTTTTTTCTTTTTTGGCAGATAGAAATTTGGGTTGAACAACTGTATTTCTATTCCATTTGTTAATTTTTAATTCAAGGCTAAAATTAGTAAAGGATTAAGTTAAAATATGTCTGTGTTACAAAGTGACCTTTTGGCTTTAAATTAAATCTAATCAGTAATTGAATATTTTAAAACAGTGAAGGGCACTTTTGCAAATCCTATGTACGCGGGCGGCATGAAATAACTCCCCACGAAATAACTCCCCAAAAAAAAATGAAATTACTCCCCAAAAAAATATACAGGAAACAACAACAACGTTTTTTGGGGACTTATAATGAAATAAGTCCCTAAAAAAATGAAATAAGTCCCCAAAAAACGTTGTTGTTGTTTCCTGTATATTTTTTTGGGGAGTAATTTCATTTTTGTTTGGGGAGTTATTTCGTGTGGAGTTATTTCATGCCGCCCGCGTACATAGGATTTGCAAAAGTCATATGAAATAACTCCCCAAAAATCTGAAATGAAATAAGTCCCTAAAAATATTTTGGGGACTTATTTCATTTTATAATTTATTCCAAAGTCGTCAAAAATGCAAATAATGTCCCGTTATAATATATAAACAAAACTTGTTTTAATGAATGGTCATTAAAAATAATTGTTACTAGGCAGTTAGTTTTAGAAATAATTTTGCTGTATAAGGTGCATTAATAAGAAAAAAAAAAATATTAAAAATAAATTTTGAAATAATAAGTGGTTACAGAAAACATAGCAAATTGTTATACGTTGTAGATCAAAAAATGATCTATATTAAAAAATCAGTTTTTGGGGATTTATTTCACTTCAAGAATTGGGGACTTATTTCAAATGAAATAACTCCCCGATTTTTTGGGATTTCTTTCATTTTGATTTAGGGAGTTACTTCATTTCGTTGGGGTTTTATTTCATTTTAAAATTGGGGGTTTATTTCATATGAAATAAGACCCCAAAAATTGGGGACTTATTTCATTTTATTTTTGGGGAGTTATTTCGTGGGGAGTTATTTCATGCCGCCATGTACGCGTGCATAGGAATAAAAATGCTGCTTGTGTGACGTTGACACATGTACACTATAAACTTCTTCGTGTGGTATTTGACAATGTACGTTCGGCTGCTCATTTATTGTCATTTCGTCAAAGTTATTTAAATCAGTTGCAGATAAGCACTTGTTGATGATCGTCATTCGTTTTCTACTGCTTCCCACACAAGCATAAATGTGATAGTATGCGTGTTTCCCTTCACTGTTTTAAAATAAAAACCACAATTAAAACTTATAAAGCCCCAAATACACTTGTCAAATGCTTGTCCAGCCGGCGAATTCAGCGTGTACGTGTGCTGGACGTAATATTCGCCATCGTATCTAAATTTTTTGATTTTTGATCAAGCGTTGTCGGTGTCACACATACAAACACATTTTCACTAAAACTACCACAATGCTTGATGAGTATTTTGCAATGTATTTTGGCCTTAAGAGTTATTTTTAAAATTTTCGCTTAAAAAATTCTTCCATATTCTAAAATAATAACTAAGTTTTTTTATTTGTTTTATTTTTCCAGTCAATTAATTGTATTTCCAAAATTGTTTGAACGGACCACTCAAAATGTGTTGAATTTGCATGGTACTTAAATTATTTTAGTAAAATTCAATTTCTATCCCAGGATGATAATGGCTGGCGTGTACAAGGCACGATCTGGAACACAAATTATCACAAAATGTTCGCAGCATTTGCGGCCGTATTTCGCCAATAACTCTTTGAATGTCAATTTCCAGGGGTTCAATTGTCTCTGGTTTATCAACGTAGGCAAGAGACTTTGCATAACTCCATTTGAACAATTACGTGAAGTTATTCTCTTATAAATAGTTTCTTTGAGTTAATCAATGGTAGCGCGCGCTGTGTGGCATGTGGCCACAGATTAATACCAGCCAATTTAGGTAAGAACAAATTTCTAAAAATGTCCTTATACTGTTCATAATTGACAGCAACATTCTGGACATCATTGTTTTTGGAGATATATTTATGGAGCAATGACTCCACCAGCCCATGAAGCGCACCAAAGAGTAATTTTCTGTGGATGAACATAAAAGTGTTTCGAAATAAGCTTGTGGATTTTATCTTATTTACGTACCCATTGCACAAAAAAATGGGCTTGATCGAAGAACAAAATTTAATCGGAGAACAAAATAATAATAAGCTTGAAAAACAGAACCATTATTTGATAAAAAAAAAGAGATCAAGTATGTATTTTCAGGCATTGCTCTGGTTTTAGTCTTTCCATAGGCGGTGGGCAAAATGGCCCCAAAAGAAAAGTGAACAACGGCCCTAAAATTTTACATAAGACACAGCAACACGCAATTTTTTTTGTTTTTTGGGGAATTTTTAATTTTTTTGTTAAAGTGTTTTTGTATTTTAAGTGCAATGAAAAATGAACCCAATATCAAGGAATGAAAAATGGCAGTGGCAAAAAATCACAATTTTTACTTTGGGGCTATTTTCCGTTTACTACTAAAAAATGCAAATTTTAAGAAATGAAAAATCACCCAAACATTTTTACACACATTTTATAAAATTTTATGAAAAAAGGGATAGTAAAAAAATCCTTGCCGGTTATGCAGAGATGCTTTAGCTAGCGAAGCCGGTGTTTGTTATACCATAGAGGAAAAAATCCTTGCGCCCGGCCAAGGGCCGGCTATTTAGAGAAGCTTTACTGAGCGAAGCCAGTGTTCGTTATACCATAGAGAAGAAAATCCTTGCACCCGGCCGAAAGCCGGCTATAACGTGAAGCTTTAGTAAGCAAAGCCAGTGTTCGTTATACTATAGAAAAGAAAATCCTTGCGCCCGGCCGAAGGCCGGCTTTATAGAGCAGCTTTAGTCAGCGAAGCCAGTGTTTGTAATACCATAGGAGAAAAATCCTTGCGCATGGCCGAAAGCCCAACCATGCTATCAATCGTACGATTTTTAAAACCAAAACTGTAAAATTATTCGGATTTTGAAATCGGGATTCTAAATTTGGGATTTTTAGTTTCGGGCATATGAACTCCACCCAAAATTTTTAATATAACTTTCTTTGTGTTCTTTTTTGGGGTTAAAATTCATTATAAATTTTGAGGTGATTTTTCGTAATGAAGAATTACCCCAAATTAAGGGTCATATTTCATTTTATTTTTAGGGTTACTTTTAATTTTTTTGGGTCATTTTTCATTACAAAATGGGGTCATATTGCATTATGCAGAATAGAATTATGGTCAATTTTCATTTATTTTTTGGGGCCATATTTTCGCAGCGCCCTTTCCATAATGAAATGTCAAAACAAACTAAACAAGAAGCAATGTTAAATCGGTTGTCGATAGTAAAGCAGTGCTGCCAACCCAAAGTTAGGAACCTCTAATAAAAACAAATTTAAAACACAATTATCCGGACAAAAATCAGACCAAAGATCTCGAACTTATGATGTTACACATAGAACAGCATTAGCGGCCTAATGTGCAGTGCAAAATCACTCTCCAGATTTTGATGGAGCACGAGTTATTGACAACGTCTTTTTTGGAGACATTTTTTAAATTTGTCTTTAATAGTACTTTATTGAGGACAACGTAAGCGACCATTGCATACAATTTGTCGTGTTTCAAACCACTTTGATGACAAAATGCATGTAATGGTCGCTTACGTTCTCCTATACTAAAAAAAAAAAATAAATAAAAATTGTAAATTTATATGTAATTAAAAATTTTAATTTCTTGATATTTTGCTTTTATTATCATTATCCAACCAGCCATTATCCCCTATTTTCGAGCCCAGTCTCCCAAACTCATCGGTCATTTCATTAGCGGTGATGTTGCAGGTAGTATACACTTACTAGTTTGGAATTTACTAGTTGGAATTCACAGCCCATCAAGGCCCTAAGAGCTGTCCACATCTATAGTGACCGTCGAGCCGCAGTTCAACCAATTCTACGGCCTTAAAATACTCAGAGCCTCCACCAAAAATATACTGCTATCGTCAGGAAGCCTATTTGACATTTTAGTATCTAAATCCCGTTCCCCTTATCCTGGATATATCGGCAAATCTGAAGTATCGCCGATATATCGGTATCGGTATTCGTTAAATCCCTAATTGTCACTTACCTATCGGAGACTGAATTGTGGATAGTGCCCACAATACTGTCATCAACGGTACTATTAAGGTAATGTCGCTATGACTTTATGATAAAAAAAAGTCGTTTATATAGTCGCCAATGACAACTTTAACCACATTGTTTCCCATATGATCATTAACGACAATGTGCATGATAATGTCGCTCCCATTGTCGGGTACGACTTAGTGCCGACTTAAATCCCTGACGCCAACATGTCGTCAGGGATTTACTATGGGTCTTGTACATGTCGTCGACGTTGTCTTGAAGTCATGGCCAACTGGGTATATTTGAAAATAAATATCAATGTTCGATTTTTTTTTTTGTTTTTTCAATAAATAAAAATAGATGTTAATAAACAAAGATATTTATATGATATGTAAATAAAAAATAAAAAGTTTTCGGGTCTCTGATCGAGACAATCAAAATCGTTAGCGGACAGTTTATCAGTCTAATAAATTTATGTCATGAATTAGTAACACATAGTTTATCGATGGTTTGTGAAAAAAGCCATTAGGCTATCAAAAAAACAATTTATTAAAACAGTTAGTGGTGTTTTATTGAAGTCTTCATCGTTTAATAGAAACTGTTTTTAAGTCAATTTTCATTAAATTATATTAATAAAGGAAGAACTTTTCCAACATAAAACGAATTAGAAATTGGATTCGCTCGAACTCAGGTCGAATTTACATGTTTCAAGAACAACCACATTCTCATCTTTCGTTAAAAAGTCGTTTTTATTAGAGTTTGCTAGAACCCGTAAAAATGTAAGCCGCGGTTTCGCTTTTAAAAGGATTAAAACCGGTCGGTCTCGGTTTGGTTTTCGGTTTTTAAAATATCAAAGTTAAACTTCATATATAAACTAAAATGTATTTTTTTGTATGAAATACAATTTTTTTAGCTTTTATGTTGTATTGCCTCTTTAAATCCAATAAAATAAAAAACTTTACTGTATTTTTTATAAATTAGACCAATATATTTCGAACATCTTCTGTTCATCTTCAGGATCTATACAGTTTAAAATACAATAAAAGTTTTATTTATAATACATATAATTTTTATAAAAATTGAACAAAAAAACTAAAAAAAAATTACCTGAATTGATTGAAAAATATAATACAAATGAAAAATTATTTTTTTTTTTTTGTTTCAATACAGGTACTTTTATTAACCTGGGAATGGCCAGGCATTTTTTCCAGTTTTTTTTATATAACTATTAAGTATATTAGAACAGAACTTTATATATTGCTCAATCAAAGGGTTTTTTACAAGAAAACGAGAAAAAAAGTGTAAAAACCGTAGGCGACGCAATTGGCCAAATGAAAATTTTGTGCATATTGCCCTGCAACACATAAGAATTTTTTTACGGTTATTAAATTTCCCGATAAAATGTTCCTGCTATAGCCATAAAACTCCATACATATAAAAGTAGTCCCAGCCTTGCCCAGGGATTCGTTAGTGTGAGTTTTTTCTATAGCCACAAAAACTCCATACAAAATACTAGTGGTCCCAGCCAGGCCCAGGTGGTACTTTGTGCCACACAAATTAGTTAAAAAGGTAACATTTGTCCTTCTAAGTACTTATTTTGAATTTTGAACTGCATTGCCATTGTTGCAGGCTGTTGGGTATAAAGTTTTTGTATATGAAGTTCGAGTATTATGTATAATTTGTAATTTCTTTAACCGTACGATTCATAACCAGCAAAACTCCTTTAATTTCATAACCAGGTACCCGGGTACCCGAAGTAGGTTGTTTTGCGTTTATTGAAATAAAATAATATTTTCCTGTAAATATTTTTGTTGTTGATTATATTTTGCGTTCTCAACTGTACAAATTTGATATTTGGAAAAAAAACTGGTTTCTGCTCGTATATAAGTACCTAAAGCGACACAAGTAGGCAGAAACTGGTTTTATGTAAGGGTTGTTTATTTGCTTATTTTGCTTATTTTCGGTACCTACTTGCTTAATTGCTTTTGAATTAGGTAGCAGATGTTCATTTGTGTCGTAAAATTGAAATATTTCATTTGCTTCGCCAGTCTGTGTTAAATATTTGAACAGTGAAGTTGGTGAAAAATGAGCCGCAACGACCGATATTTGTCTACAAGGGAATACTGGAATTTGAGTGATGAAGCAAGAAGCACATATATTCAACGTTTATTTGAGGAAGTGACTCAAGATGAGGACCTTGAAGTGGACCCTGAGGAAGACCAACATGAAGAAAATGTGGCCTATACTGGCGAAGTTTCGGAATCAGAGAATGAAGATTTGAATGTTGACAACGCAAACGAAATTGCAGCTGCTATTGACGCACCAGAGGAAATTTTCTTTGATGATGAAAGTGAAGATGATGATATGCAAGAAGATGCACCAACAACAAACCCAGCAGACTACATGACTGCACGTGACGGCACACAATGGCAGCGAACACCACGTAGTTGCCAACAAGTGAGAAGCCACAATATATTCAGAGACCGCTGTGGTCCAGCGCGGATTACTGAAAATATGACGCCTTTGCAGTGTTTCAAATCATACCTCACAGTGGAAATGGTGGATATAATAGTGCGCCACACAAATAGAAAAGCGCATGCCACATATAATGCGTACAATGAAGCGAATCCCAATAGACGTCAGTTGAAGTGGAAAGACACGACAATCAACGAAATTTATGCGTTCATTGGAATGATTTTGATGGCTGGCACAAATCATTCTAATGACGAAAACGCAAGAGATTTGTGGACGTCACAGGCTCACCCAATATTCCGCGCCACCATGGGAATAAACAGGTTTTTCGATTTGCTGCGTTTTATGCGGTTTGACGACCCCAGAACACGGGTAGAGCGGCAGCGTCAAGACAAAGCGGCGCCAATTCGCGATATTTGGATAATGCTCAATGCAAATCTTGCCAGATATTATGTGCCATCAGAATATTTGACCATTGATGAACAATTATATCCATACCGCCAGCAAAATATGGCATAAAAGTATGGTGGATTTGCGATGCCAAAAACACATATCCACTTCATGGCCAAAGTGAAGTTGGTGTTGGCGAAAGAGTGGTGAGAGATTTAGTTGGGCCATACTACGGTAGAGGACGAAATATAACAATGGATAATTTTTTTACGACGCTGCCGTTGACTAGGCAACTAAAAGTAGAAAAGCTCAGCATTGTGGGTACACTCCGCCGCAACAAAGCTTACATCCCTGCGGAGATGAAAGAAGACAAAAAAAAGACGTTGGTTCAAGTTTATTTGGCTTCTACGTCAACGTAACACTGCTCTCATATAAGCAGCGGAAGTCCAACTCGGTCATCCTTCTTTCTAGTATGCATGATGATGCACAAATTGACGAGAATGGGAAACCAGAAATTATAAATTTTTATAATCAAACAAAAGGTGGGGTGGACGTAATGGACCAACCGCTCCAAGAATACACGACCCAGCGACAAACAAGAAGATGGCCGATGGCATTTTTCTATAACATCATTGATGTGAGCGCATTTGCATCACACATCATATATTATGGAAATAATCCAACTGCACGATACACCACGACGCGCAGGAAGAATTTCCTGCGTCAACTGGCAGAAAACCTGTGCATTCCTGTTATAGAAAATAGAATTTCAAATGTGCAAAGCGTGCGCCAATTTTCAACAAAAAATGCAATTGAAAATCATCGGAAGGCCGTTGGAGAGTGTGCTTTGTGCTGCAGGTCCGTCAACATCTCCGTCAGCACTTCTTCCAAATAAGCGCAGAAGAAAAACTAGAAAAAATTGCAGCATATGTAGCACGCCGATATGCGATGAGCACGCCATAACAATTACTAAATGCTACAATTGCCACAATAACAACGATAGTGATTCGGATGAATTATAATATAATATATATAAAATATGATAAAATAAATAAAAAAGACATTTATTTCCAATAAAAACAACACAAAAAAAACGTTTTTTCATTTACATGTCAGGCATTTACATAGGAATTGCATTAGGGTACCCGGGGACCCGGTTGTGTGTTTATGGGGGTAAAACATTTAAAATCATTTTTTAAAGAAAATATTGAAAATATTTTGAATTTTTTCGTATTTAAATCTTAGTTTAGCCAAAATCTCTCATGATTCGGAGTTTTATGTCCATATCTCAAAAAATTATAGGCACAGCAGCACTTTAAAGTCAAAAAAGGTACACGGGTACCCGGTTATGAATCGTAGGGTTAAGCATAAATATATGTAATCGGAAAAAAGTTAGTTTATTATACACACACATATATATATATATATATCTATTAGCGTGGCCGTTAGTTGTATGGAGAACTTTTTTTTTTTATTTCTTATACTCTCCCCCTCCAAATCGGTTCAGTTTTATGTAAAAAAAAATACAAAAAAATTTCGTAGCGATAAGTTGTGTTTTAGGGAGGGCGTCCGCCCCTCAAAGTTTGCCATCAAGCCATTTATTCAAATGTAATTTGTTTGCGTATGACTATCTTCTAAAAACAACATTTTACAAGAATATGATATATGGCAATATTTTAGCTCTTCTAGTCAACAACATAAGCCTCCAAGAAAGTTTTTTGCTAAGACTAATATCTTAGAAAATAATTAAGCAAATAACAACAAAATACCAAACATTTTATATACGTTTTATATATATAAAAAGACGATTTAATGTCAAGTGACACAATTTTGAAATCGATGTCTTCCGATTTGGATGAAATTTACACCAAGGTTAGTCCTATTAGATAGTAGTTTACACACAAATTTTCAACAAGATCGGTCAAAATGTTTCAGAGGTAGAGCGGGTCAAAGTTTGCCATACAGGTGTTCTTTCTCATCCATGTAATTTATTACCTACTGGTGTTAGCAAAATTTGTCCCAAGTGGCTTAGATAGCTTTTTAATCAATCTTTTTTAAAAATATTTTTTTGTTAAGCTACTATTTAAGCTACTATCTAACAGTACTTAAATTGGTGTAAATTTCATTTAAATCGAAAGACATCTATTTCAAAATTGGGTCACTTGACATTAAATCCCCCTTTTATATATATAAAACGTATATAAAATATTTGGTATTTTGTTTATATTTTCTTAATTATTTTCGAAAATATTGATTTTAGCAATAACTTTCTTAGAGGCTTATGTTGTTGACTAGAAGAGCTAAAATATTGCCATTTATCATATTCTTGTAAAATGTTGGTTTTAGAAGATAGTCATATGCAAACAAATTACATTTGAATAAATGGCTTGATGGCAAACTTTGTGGGACGGACGCCCCCCCCTAAAACACAACTTATCGCTACGAAATTTTTTTGTATTTTTTTTACATAAAACTGAACCAATTTAGGGGGGGAGAATATAAGAAATCAAAATAAAAAAAATAACGGCCACCCTAATATATATATATATATGTATATATATATATTTATAAAAATTTAAAGTTTTTAATATTAAATAAATATTTAAATGACATTTGTACTTATTGTTTCGAGAATACTATAAAGCATGGTGGAATAAGCAGGTGGCATCGTTACGGCAACAAATACAACATTACAACAAAAATGGAAATTACATAACCGTTTACGTCAAAAAATACATTAAACAAAAATCAAAGCGTGCCGCTGAACGTGATGCAATAAATAAATTTTTAGCCAATTTTTATTTAATTATGGTCAATATCTTATCAAAATTATCAAAAACTATAATAAAAAACAAAAATCACAGCACAAAACGTGGACTTTTTGTAAACATAAACAAAACTTTGACATAAAACTAGACAAACAATGCAAGAGCAAAAAATCGTCATCTGGCGTAGTGCTGCCACCTGTTTATTTCACCATGCTATAAAGTCTATTCAGAGTGAAACTTTTTAAAACAATTTCTTGATTTGTTGAGGCATAAGCTTGTATCACATTTCTCACATTTGAGGAATGTATATCCAGTACATCCTGGCAACTTGCACGTAAGCCGATTTTCTTCCACTTCGGCCAGTGATCTGTGTGATCAAGTCGAACTTCATTTTGTGGAATTGGCAAGCTTCTCTGATGTTTTCTCTAAAATATGTATAGGAACAAATTATTTATGCATATATTTACTTATAAGTAGGGCAACCAAAAAAAAAGCAAATGCTTATTTTTTGTTTTACAAGATAGAAAGATTTTGATTGAACACAAATTCCGATCATAAAAAAAACAAAGAAAATTAGCTATATTTGTTAGGGCTTTTTTTGCTTATTTTGGCAATATCGGCTTTTTTTTACTTATTTTGCTATTTTAAGATAATTTTTCATTTTTTTCATACAAAAAAAAAAATTATTTAATAAAATTTTGCAAAAATCGTTATTATTATTTTTGTTATGTGCAACTTTTTTTTTATAAATACTAAAAAATCATCCATTTCTTTGCTGTAACAACTCTGGTTAAAAAAATCGTTCAACGTTATGGTAATATTTTGTGCTTCCCTTGGACAATATCATCCCAAAAACCTATATTATCTCTGTATGTTATTATACCTACACTAAAGAGTGGAGAGGGCATTATGCATTTGTGCTGATGTGAGAAACACCTTAAAATATTGGTCCTAAGTAAACCGATCAACTCAGAATCACTTTCTGAGTCGATCTAACGATGTCCGTCCGGCTGGCTGGCTGTCCATGTAACCTCGTGTGCAAAGTACAGGTCGCAATTTTAAAGATAATTTAATGAAATTTGGTACGTGTGTTCTAATTGACACAAGGGCGAATCGGTCCATAATTTAACATAGCACCCATACAAGCTCCTATCCGGAAGAGGGTCTTTGTGCTCACTATCAAACCAATTTTAATGCAATTTAAGACATATTTAGATATATCCATATTTATATGGAGACGTAAAAAATAGGACAACGAGGGGAGATTTAACCGATTTTAATGAAATTTAAAACATAGATATTTCCCTATTCATATAGCCATACACTCTTGAAACTTGTTTTTTAAACTGTGGTGTTGGGTATCATACGGTCGGGCTTGACCGACTATACTTTCTTACTTAATTTTTATGCAACTCTGTCTTAGCGGTACTGTAACGTTCTTTTTATAGTGTTATGTATAATTTTTATTAGTTTGTGCTTTTAGTATTAAGCCTTTTTATCAACTTATTTTATTATTTGCTTGTTTAAGTTTTTTTCTCTCGAAAATTCCATAGCTGTATTCTTACGATCAATTTCCTCAGTCTGTAACGTTTTTTACCATCATACTTTGTAACGTCTTATTTCTTTTTAAAAATAGTTTTTGTATAAAGTAACGTCTGGTAGTTCCCCTTCTCTCTGCTTTTGGTATAGTAACGTCGTATTTTTTGGATTTTTTAATATAGTTTTAGCTATTAAGAATTTCTCTGTATATCAAATATTGTTAATTTCTGAAAATTTTGGTGTTTTACACGAAGTTGTAACAAAATTGGAAACAAAAAATCTTTCATTGGTTTTCTAAGTGAACATAGTTGTGGACCGTAAGAAAAATGTCCCGTGTTCCAGGGGATATAGAAGACGAAGTTAATACAAAATTAAAATCAGTTTCATTAAAAAATTAAGGATTTTCGGTATTAAAAGATATTGGGGATATTATGGGAGGCAAGCGGAATTATGAGTCCAATCGTATAAAATATACTTCAGAGCAAATACTCAATTTTAGATATGCTCCCTTAACATCTGTAGACGTAGGAAGTACTTTTTCTATGTACAAGAACTTGCTGACTCCGAATAGACATAGTTTTCTTTTCGAAAATTAATTGCATCAACTTATAATTTACTATAACAACGTATTAAACGAATTAAGTGGAAACTAAACAAGTTTAAATTGCTTTTTTTTAATTTTAACAGCTTATTTTCATGTTTTTAAACGCTTTTTTTAAGAGCTTAAAACTGTTTTTTAGTGCTTTTTTTGGTTGCCCTACTTATAAGTAAATTTATATTTTTGCTATACCTTCAGAGTAAGATCTTTTGTTGCGTCCGAAGTCCTACCCCGTGGTGTTCATATTTTTCCCATTTTGCAAAGCGATTCTCCCACTTTTAAACGAAAGTCCGCCAAACTTTCCTTGACGACATTGCCTTTTTGTGCTTCGGTACGTTTATATAAAAGCCAAGCATTGACCAAGGATGTATCTATCAAGTGGTAGAAAAGGCGCAAGTACCATTTTTTAGAGCGGATTTTGATTTTGTAATGTCCTATAAATGAGTCCAGTAAGTCAACCCCACCCATCAGAGATGCCAACTATTTAATTGCAAAACGTGCCGATCGAACAGTCAAAAAGAGCTAAAAAGTGCTGAATTTAAAAATCAAAGATTGTTCTGTTTTAAATCCATTTGTTATTAATTTTTGTACTTCAAACTCATTTACATATACAGTGAACTCGCGGTATTGTGAACATCCAATATAATGAACTATCCACTAATGTGAACACTCAGTTTTTTATATGGGCGCTCTAAATAGTGAACAAAGTTTAATGGCTCTAAATAGTGAACAATTTTTTTATTTAATTTTTGGGGATTTTTAATTTGTAGTAGCATTTATTTTTAATATTGGGAATCCCCAAATTAATAAATACCATAGTATGCCGTTATTTTAAAGGTATTTAATGCTAGTCGCTTTATGTAACTTTTTGCGGTAGGTTCGTGAATTTATTTTTAAAATTAGTCATGTCTAAAAACAGTCGAAAGTTTTTATCCTTAAATGAAAAATGCGAAATTTTGGAAAATTTAAAAAAAGGATCGAGTGTTACAGTGTTTTAAATAAAAAGTATAAAGTTGCAAAATCAACGATATGTTCAATAAAAAATAAAAAAGTCAATATTTTAAAATGTGTGAACAATACGTTTTATGGACCCGGAAAACGCAAAGCATTACGATCTTCAGAGCTTCCAAAAATGGAAAAATCGCTCTATAAGTGGTTTATTTGCATGCGGAATAAAAACCTCCCTGTAAGTGGGTTGATGTTGAAAGGGAAAGCCAAACAAATTCACAAAAACATAAATGAAAACGGAAATGACTTCAATGCTAGCGATGGGTGGCTACAAAAATTTAAAAAGAGATACGGAATTCGGCTCCTTCAGATAAGCGGTGAAAAACTTTATGCGCAATCTCAGTTCGTAAATCCTTTTAAAATTAAATTGAAAGCAAAGACAGAAGATTTGGGTTTATCCAATGCTCAGTTGTATAATGCCGATGAGTCTGGTCTATATTGGAAACTTCTCCCACAAAAGACATATGTAACGTCATTGGAGAAAAGTGCTCCAGGTGCAAAAATGGAAAAGCAAAGGATAACATTTTTATGCTGTGCAAATGCGTCAGGATCTCATAAAATAAAACTTTTAGTAATAGGAAAATCGAAAAATCCTCGCAGTTTTAAAAATTGTATCTGTCCCGTAAACTACAGAAATTCAAAGTCTGCTTGGATGACTTCTTCCATTTTTAAAGAATGGTTTCACAACTGTTTTGTGCCAGAGGTAAGTAAACGTATGTACTCTTTATAAAATGGATTTTTAAAAACTTTTTATGTTCCAAATAAATTACAAAAAGTTTTTTTTAGTAATCTTTGCATTTTCATTCCTTGCAGAAATGATTTTTAGAAAGAATAACTTAGTAATATATATAAAAAAAATCACAATCGAAAATGTGAACAAATTCGAAAATATGAACTACCCCGACATTAATTAGTTCACATTATCGAGAGTTCACTGTATTAAAAAAAGTTTAATATACATACATATTAACGTTTAATGCAATTACTACTTAAAATTTGTATACAAATATTAACATTACAATATCTAACATTTCAATAAATAGAATTAAAAATATGAACAGTCAATTTAAAAAAGTGTTAATGCCAGTTCAACGATTTCGAACGTTATCGTTCGCATGGAAAATTTATATATAAAACACTCAGTTTTAAAAATATTTTCCATATAACATTCTATGCGAACCTCTACGTTCGAAATCGTTGAACAGGCAGTTAATTTTTTTTTGTTCTTCTGGCCATATGTTTGTTTTTATATAAAATTTTGACTTTTTATACACAGAAAAAAATGACAATACAATTAATTTTTTAATTGAAAAAGCACCAACAACCGAATTTGTAGATATAAAAAATACTTTTGTTAATTAAAATTGTTCACATTCAACAAATATTTTTAACAATGAGTTTGAAACATTAAATAAAATATTAATTAGCAATCAAATAAAAAAATTAATTACAAACTTGTCATTTTAACAATATGTTTTGTTGGTTATTAATTTTAAAAAATGTATTGCAATTTTAACAGACAGAGATGCATTAAAAATCAAATTAATTTTTTATTTAAATATAATAAAAATCTCATTACAAATACATATCTTTAACATAAACGGACTTAGGAGGGGATGCAGAAGAAGGTCTTAACACCTGCTCAAAACGGATTCTTGACACAATCATCAAATTTAATTTGAAAACTAGAATAAATTATACCGTGTTAAAATTTCGGTTAGAAGTTTCAAATAACAGCTTCACTTACCCCAAAGAAATAGTTTGTTTTCAATAAGTTCCAGTCCCAGCATTAAACGAGATTAAAACAAAAAACAAAATTAATATTTTTAATTTTGTATTGAAATTTTTTTTATTTTTTCTACTAAAACAAATGGTTAATATGACAATTTACAAATTAGTTATTTAAGAAAATTGTTGAAAATTTTAGAATAGTTTAAAAAATTTTTATTAATTACATACTAAATCTTGTTATTTTTTTCTGTGTATGTTTCAATTGAATTTAGTTTTACAAACATGACTGCTTCGCAAAGGGGATTCATTGTTAGAAATGGGGTATGTACTGCGGTTTACAAAGCAAAATTTGCTTGTGCAATTTGCGTTTCTGTCGGAACATCTGGTGAAAATTATATATCTGTTTAAGATAGTACAACATCGTTAAGTTGCGCCATACATTTCTTATGTTTTTTTCAGTCCCCGAATGGCGTAATAAATGAAAATATTTAGCTTTTTTGTTGGTTTAATCCATTTTTTAAATACAGGATTTGATTCCCAAGCCTTTCTATACTTTTGACCGTAGCAAAAATGTTTACACTTACAAATATAATTGAACCAAAGACGAAACAAGAGGGTAACAACGGGAGGATTTACTGATAGATGTAAAAAGTGTCAAACGTTCCAATATCACTTTTGAAAAGAGCCCCTGTTGGCTCTTTTTTAAAAAACGAGCTAATTGGAAAAATTACGAGCCAGGAGTAATTAAAAAGAGCCAAATCTGGCCCCATAATAGCTAAGTTGGCATCACTGCCACCCATAAATTTATTATATTCTGAAACAATGCTGGGGCAGGTAATATTTACTTTTCTTCCTAATTTTTTGTCAAATCTTTCAACTGTTTGTTCAGGGTTCTTGCCACAGTAGTTTGAAATTAAGTCATATAATAAAACAGTCTGTTCACAACATTGCTAATTACTTTAGTACTGATAAATGTATTTATTACATTTTGATAAACACATTTTTGAAAGTGTTTTATTTGATATGGACTCCATAAAATCCTTTTTTTAGTTTTAGTTAAATTCCTTAAGTTATGGAACTCCTTATTTAGAATTAATTTTATACATTAAACAACGGATAACACATTAAATAATAAAACAAATAACTTTTCTGTCTCAACCAGCGTTTAGGTTTTTGTTTTGCTGTCATGCGAAAGATTAAGGATGTTCACTTGACTTGTCAATGCGGTCGGGATGTCAAAGTGACAAATTTAATTTATGATTGACAAAAAAAGTTTATGTCATTAAGGAATCTGTTGTTTTTTTTTTTTTGGATATAATTAACTTTCAAGCATTAGCATTTAATATAAAATTCTTATTAATGATGTTTGAAGTTATAGAAGCCCGACTATCTTGGTCCTATTTGGGATCTACCAAATCTTATTATTTTGGCGATTCGATTTACACTTGCGCCGCGTTTTATGTTAAATTTCAAAATCAATATGAGATGTATTCCTTTTAAAATGTTTAATCTGCGCCAACAATTAATAACAACTCAACTCATAAACAATTTTTCCTTGATAAAGTAGTAATTATAAATGGTGGTCCAAACATAATGGACGATGCTAATTGTGAGTCACAACTTAACGTCAAGTTTTTGGCCCAACTTAATTTGTCGTTTCTCTGTTTCAGTGTTTGCCCAATTCAAACATGGAGAAGTACACAATTGAGCAGCGCGTTAATGGTTAGTTGAACAGACAGAAGTGAATGGTGACTTAACATAGAAAATCATCTTCAGCGCCGAGGCACACTTTCACCTCAGTGTGAAAGTGAGAGTCCACTAATGGTTGTTGAAAAGCCGATTCATCCACAAAGAGTCACTGTTTGGTGCGGTTTATGAGCTGGCGGCGACATCAGACCGTAAATCTTCGAAAATGAGGTCGGCGTAGCAGCTACCGTGAGGGGTGTTCAGTATATGGGTATGGGCATTCTACTTCACTTTGGAACAAAAAGCCATTAAAAGGTCAACTTCCTATAGGTTTAGTATGGGGGAGAGTAATAAAAGCCATTAAAGGTCATCGTTGGCTTCTAAAGCAATTAAAATGTCATAAAATTAAAAAAAAGCAATAAAAATGTCAAAAAATTTTGAAAAAAGCAATAAAAATGTCATAAAATTTAAAAAAAGCCATAAAAAAGTCGTTAATTTTTTAAAAAGCTATAAAGCTGAGAATTTGGAAAAAATTAGGGGGGAAATTCATGAACACGTGTTAAAGTAGGTCAAATTTAAAAAAAAAAATTCAAAACAAAGTAATAAAAAAGTCGTTAAATTTTATTGGATAGCAATAAAGCTGAGATTTAGAAAAAAATGTTGGGGGAGCAATGCACAAGTGTTGGGTGCATTGTTGAAGCCTTTTTTTTGTTGTGATCGATAGACGGACTTATTGTGTAGATGCACTTGAGAAAGATGTGACTTAGTTTTTATGGATATGCATGCATGTAGATCAATAGGCAGACAGACATACTGTGTACTTGATGTTGGAAATATTTGTTGTGGACAATTTTTTCAAAGCGCTGATATTTAAAAATAATAATTTATGGGGTGTGAGGTGATAAGGGTATTGTATGTTGTGGGAACAATGCACAAGTGTTAGATGCATTGTTGAAGCCTTTCTTTTGTTTTAGATATATGTGTATGTATGTAGATCGACAGACAGACATACTGTGTACTTGTAGATGCACTTGATTTTGATATTAAAAACTAATAATTTATGGGGTGTGAGATGATTAGGGTATTGTGTTGGAGTGTGTCTTAAGATCGTGCGGTGGTTTGTTGCACGACATTGGAGTGTGTCTTGAATATGGACAGAATCATGGACAGGGGAAATTCAAGAGCACGTGTAAAAGTAGGTCAAATTTTTTAAAAAATTTCAAAACAAAGTAATAAAAAGGTCGTTAAATTTTATAGGATAGCAATAAAGCTGAGAGTTTGGTAGAAAGAGCAATGAACTATTCTTTCGCTGATAGACAGACAGGCAGGTTAACAAATTCTAAATGTGGGTCAAGTTTCTGTGAGAAGAAAAAAATGTAGGTCATGTTAAATAACAGAAATACAAAGAATTAACGTGTATACATAAAAAACTATGTCAATAATGCTATCAAAATGATGTTTTGCTTGTTTGAGTGATCGACTGTCGATCGACGAAAAATTATTGAACAGACAGACGGACAGACCTTGAGGAAGAAATTGGAAAATGAAAATATTGCTGATAAGCATTTCTTTTAGTTTTTGTTCTGAATTAGGTGTTGTAAAAATAAATTGAGCGGTTGACATCTGTTAAAAGCGCTAGTAAATGTAGGTCAACATTTTTCTATCTATAAATTATGAATTTATTGAGCTATTAAAAATGTAATAGACTGTATAGATATTTGAAGTGTATATAAGGTTTTTAAATATATTCTTTTCATTAAGTTTCTAAAGTATACTTGCTTAAGAAAGTTTGTGGTTTTAAAAATAAAAAAAGAAATAAAAATTAATTATGGCTAGTGTATTTATTTGTGAAATTTGCCAAAATCTTTACAAAAATAAAAAAATTATAAAAAAAACACACTGGAAATCATGTGCCATGTGATATATGCAAACATATATCCATGACATCAATGGAAAAAAAGAAACATGTGGAAATCCATATAGATTTTTATCAACAGCAACAACAACAGCAACAACAACAACAACAAGTAGAAGAAATGGATGAATATCCTTCAACATCGGCTGCATCTAGGAAGCGTATATCGATGTTACAATCAAATATACCATTTAACCCTCTAACCGGCGACCCTGCCTTTAGAGGGTGTATAATAAATACGTTGCTATGCAGCTCTATTTCTTAAAAGCTCTGTTCTAACGGTAAATAGCAGCACAACAATAACCAGTTGTCTTACTGATACAATTAGCAGCACGCATTTGTGATTTGATTGCAAACTGTTGAGTGCTAAAGTCATTTTTTTGACAAAGTGTGTAAAATAATTATTTTTGTATCAAGTGAAATTTTGAAAAAAGTATAAAATCTTGTTAATTTATAATTTGTGTGTAAAAAAATTCTTTTCATACAGGTAAATATATATTCTTTTGTGTTCATAGTTTTTAATATGAGGTTTTTAGCAAAACTTTGGAAGACCCTGACTTTCAACTACCAAACGTAGACTTCTCTACATTAGAAGAAGAGTGGCATAATGCAGACAACAACAGTTTTCTTTCTGATATCATGAACATCTTGCAAAATTCAGAAAAACTTCTGCCAGAAGTGAACGACAACGTGGAGCATTGCGAAGAGTCTTTACCATCAACAACTGGGAAAACAAAAACAAAGAGGGAAAGATCTCCTCTACCAGTAGTTGAAGCTGGTGAAAGTGCAGTAGTGTCCAATGCGGGGGGGCTTAGCGGAAATGTAAAAGATATTTCACCCCAAAACCCAGAGTTCAAAAAGATTTTATGGAAAAAAACTTCCTTGAACTTGAAAAAAACGATGTAGTTTTTTAAGGAGACAAGGAATTGCCACAACAATTTAAAGATTTAACCACACCATTCCGTTGCTTTTCTTATTTTTTCAACGATGACTTGCTGAATGAAATTGTGTATCAGAGCAATCTGTATGCAAAACAGCAAGATGTTTCCACAAATTTTAATCTTACGACGTGTGAGCTAAAAAAATATATCGGAATTTTGATTTATATGTCTGTGTTCCGGTATCCCAATGTTGAGAGTTACTGGTCCAAACATTCCTTTGAGCCAATTAGAAACGCCATGACTCCCAAAGAGTGTTTTTCAATAAGAAAATATCTTCACTTTAATGACACCACAAAAATGAAAAAACCGCAGGAAGCAGGATATGATGAGCTGTACAAAATTCGTCCAATTATTGACAGACTCAAATTGCAATTTGATGCTGTGCCAAAAACATCTTGCCTATGTATTGATGAACAAATGTGTTCAACAAAAATGTTGACAAAATTTCGGCAATATATGCCCGCAAAGCCTCACAAATATGGCATAAAACTTTTTGTCCTTTGTGACTCGGAAGGCTTTTCGTACAGATTTGAAGTATACAAAGGAGCTGGAGATAAGCAACAGCTAATGTGGTGATTAGGTTGTCAAACATAATTCCAGATTTCAAAAATCATATCTTGTACTTTGATAATTTTTATACCTCTCTGCCACTTCTTGTTTATTTACGAAGCAGAGAAATTTATGCATTAGGAACCATCCGATCTAACAGGATACCCAACTGCAAGCTGACAAAGGAAGTGGAATTAAAAGATAAGGAACGTGGATACTCAGAGGAGTTTGTTGGACGTGCCTTTGGAGTAGACATATCTTGTGTTCAATGGAAGGATACAAAATATGTACGATTGGTTTCCACTTATGCTGGAATTAAGCCTTTTAAAACACTGAATAGCAATTCACAAAAATAAATCCTTCGTTGATGTAGACTGTCCTAACATAATAAAAGAGTATAACCGCCATATGGGTGGAGTTGATTTAATGGACAGTTTACTTGGTCGTTATCACATCCGAATGAAAACAAAGAAATGGACTTTGCGTTTATTTTATCACCTAATTGATATGTCCTTAGTAAATTCATACCTCCTTTTCCAGCGTATTCATGGAATTAACTGCAAAGAAGCTACTCATAAAAAATTACCAGATTTTCGTATTGAGGTGGCTGATGCACTTTGTCGTTATGAGAACGCTAATGCCAAAAGAGCTGTTGGTAGACCTCAGAGCCAAAGCCCAAAAATACAAAAACCAAAGAAATCATACGGTCCACCAGATGACATTCGTTTTGATGGAGTTGGACACATGCCTGACTTTTTGGACCGCAGTGGTAAAAAAGTGTGCAAACTGCAGGGATGTAAGTCCGAAACACAAATGTATTGTAGTAAATGTAAATTAAATCTTTGTTTATCAAACAATAAAAAATGTTTCCAAATTTATCACAAAAACCAATAAAAAAAATGAATAAAGTCAAGTCATATCATCCCTTAATTAACTTTTTTTAATTAAGTTACCAGGCAGGTCCGCCTTTTGGCGGTCAACAAATGTTCTCACCTGGAAGGTAAGTTTTACATTTTTTTCAAATTTTAACATTAACGTATGTTCTTTTTATCCAAAAACTAATAATAAATATTTTTTTTTAATCGGAAAAAAATTGGCCGGCTACATTAATTTCGAGACATTTAATTTGGATAAGCGACCAACCATAATCTCTTTCTCTTTCTGAGTTAATACTGTCTGCCCTTGATAAACGTATCATTTCTGTATTGTGATACATATCAGCTTCGGGTTCAAGAGGATGTGCTGGTAGCTTATATCGAGCTGTCAATTCCAAATTAAATTTCACAATTATGTGCTCAGCCAGACAATTATTTAATAATTTCTGAACATACATTTGTCCTTCTTTCAAATATTCATTCACATTCATATTCAAATCTCCTTTCGGGAAACGATACGTCAAAAGTCGAGATTTAAATGAATTTTTTTTTAATTGAATCCGGTTTCCAATTTTTTCCTGTAAATTTTTCTTGTGTTCGGATTGTGAGCAATGAATAAACCATTGTTGAGGTTGAATTTTAACATTACAATCCTCACACATAATAAAAGTTTCTGCACACAACTCAGGCTGTTGTTGTTTAAATTGTATATTTGATTGTAACATCGATATACGCTTCCTAGATGCAGCCGATGTTGAAGGATATTCATCCATTTCTTCTACTTGTTGTTGTTGTTGTTGCTGTTGTTGTTGCTGTTGATAAAAATCTATATGGATTTCCACATGTTTCTTTTTTTCCATTGATGTCATGGATATATGTTTGCATATATCACATGGCACATGATTTCCAGTGTGTTTTTTTATAATTTTTTTATTTTTGTAAAGATTTTGGCAAATTTCACAAATAAATACACTAGCCATAATTAATTTTTAAAATTTTTATTTCTTTTTTTATTTTTAAAACCACAAACTTTCTTAAGCAAGTATACTTTAGAAACTTAATGAAAAGAATATATTTAAAAACCTTATATACACTTCAAATATCTATACAGTCTATTACATTTTTAATAGCTCAATAAATTCATAATTTATAGATAGAAAAATGTTGACCTACATTTACTAGCGCTTTTAACAGATGTCAACCGCTCAATTTATTTTTACAACACCTAATTCAGAACAAAAACTAAAAGAAATGCTTATCAGCAATATTTTCATTTTCCAATTTCTTCCTCAAGGTCTGTCCGTCTGTCTGTTCAATAATTTTTCGTCGATCGACAGTCGATCACTCAAACAAGCAAAACATCATTTTGATAGCATTATTGACATAGTTTTTTATGTATACACGTTAATTCTTTGTATTTCTGTTATTTAACATGACCTACATTTTTTTCTTCTCACAGAAACTTGACCCACATTTAGAATTTGTTAACCTGCCTGTCTGTCTATCAGCGAAAGAATAGTTCATTGCTCTTTCTACCAAACTCTCAGCTTTATTGCTATCCTATAAAATTTAACGACTTTTTTATTACTTTGTTTTGAATTTTTTTTTTTAAATTTGACCTACTTTAACACGTGTTCATGAATTTCCCCCTAATTTTTTTTTTCAAATTCTCAGCTTTATCGCTTTTTTAAAAATTAACGACTTTTTTATGGCTTTTTTTAAATTTTATGACATTTTTATTGCTTTTTCTAAAATTTTATGACATTTAAATTGCTTTAGAAGCCCCCATACTCTGCCCCATACTAAACCTATAGGAAGTTGACCTTTAAATGGCTTCTTGTTCCAAAGTGAAGTAGAATGCCCAATACCAATATACTGTGTTTACTATCTCAAGCTGATAGCGGACTACATGTGGCCATCAATTGAGGATATGGACCTGGACGATATGTGGTTTCAACAGGATGGTGGCACTTGCCACATAGCCAGCAAAACAATGGATCGTTTGCTCGATAAATTGAAGAGACGTGTTATCTCACGTCGCACAGTGTTTTGTCCCCATATAACGAATGGACATAAATAGAAGGAGTTGTCAGAAATGTTGTACACTAGTATAAAATAGCTTAGTTAAGAAAAATATAAATTTTTGGAGAGATTGGTCCATGGACACGCCTACCTCCCATGTGTCCTGAAATGGAAAAATTTAATTTTAGCTTCAATAATGCCCACAAAACTACAAAGATTGGTCATGCTGATACACACACAACTAGCAACGTTTGTGTAAATTTTCATTTAAATCTGAACAAGGACTCAATGTCCTGCCATATATCCTTTTTCTTAAAAATACTATACCACTTACAAAAATTGTCCAATCGTAATAAAATTTGGTATAAAAATAATATTTTTTAGATACATATATACATTATGTATGTCAAATTTTGGTGGAATCAGATTATTAATGTGAAAAATACAAAAACATCATTTAATGAAAAATGAGTTAAAAACGCTTAAAATGCTCTTGCAAACATAACAAGTAAGAAAGTATAATCGGTCAAGCCCGACCATGTGATACCCTATAGTATAGTATACACACAGAAAAAAATCAAGTTCAAAACGTAGAAAACAAGGTTGATTTTAAATTTTTCGGTGGTGATTTTGCTTTATACGTTTTTCATGTTAATTCAACCTGGTTTTACAATAACTGTGAACAACATTTTTTTTCTTTTAAAGTAACTATAATTCATGTTAATTTAACATTGCAGTAAAGTTAGAGCAAAATGTAATTTATATTGAAATAACAATCCGAATCACGTTGAATGAAAGTTATTTCAAGTTGAAACAACGTGAATTTCATGTAGAATCAAATTGGTTTGAGTGTGTTATAACAGTGTGAAGAAGCCTCAGAGACAACATATGCATTTATTTAAGAATAATTCAATACACTTACCCCTGTAACACATGTTTTACTTATTTTGAGTTCTCCTTTGTCAACAGAAGCATCAGCATCGCCCGATATGGATTTCGTCATCAATATACTGTTACGAAAGTAACTTTAGTTAAGAATTAGTTGTAATTATTAGTTAATAATTAGTTGAATTTATTAGTTATCTTGTATTTATTAGTTAACTTGTATTCATAAGTAATTTTATTAGTTTACATCGTTTTTGTTATAATTTAGTACACTTCAATCCCAATGTGCAGAAAGCCCTAGAAATGACCGTTAAAAAAGCTTCTTCAGTATAAGAGGTAAAATTATGTATACATAAGTGCTACCATAAATCAAAGTGTGGTGAATAAAAAAAAGCCTCGAATCTTCGAAAAACATTTCGAATATTCTAGACAACCAAATTGCAGTATAAATACTAGCGGCGAGTAGCAGAACAAGATCATTCTTAGTTCAGACTTTGTCGATAACGCATAACGCTGAGAAAATTATAGTTGGTTGTGAATAAAAGCTATAAATTACGGTTGTTAAAAAGACTTAGTACTAAATAGAGTTGAGTAAATTGTAAATAGTGTTTAAAGTGTTTGTGTTTTATTTATTTTATTAAAGTTGCAATAAAGAACTCGAAACTGTTTATTATAAAGGAAATAAACCAAAACGTTATTGAAAGGCAGTAACGTAACAATTGGTGTCAGAAGTGAAATTGCATAAATAAAATAAATAAATTAATAAAAGTAAAAAAAAAAAAAAATTAATTAATTAATAAAAATAAAAAAAATAAAAAAAATAGACAACAATGAAATTTGAAGAACTTAAAGTGGAACAGCTCAAGAAAGAGTTGAGCAAGTTGGAGCTGCCAACTGCAGGTAATAAAGCAGAGCTGCAGAAGAGACTATTAGATGAATTCGAGCGACGCAATATGGACATTGTGAGTTACGAATTTGAGGACAAAGAAGAAATAGAGGTATGTACTCGTGCAGTTGCTAACAGTATGGATTTAAACGCAATGTTTGCTGCTATGATGGCAAAAATGGAAAAAATGTCAGAAGAAAATTCTAGAAAAATGGACGAAAATTCTAAAAGCATGGTATTGATGATAAAAGAAAACTCGAGCGAAACTTCTAGAAAAATTGATGAAACTTCTAGAATAATGAATGAAAATGTGGAAAAAATGGTAAAGGAGAATTCAGTTACCATATTAGCCGAAATTCAAGAGAATTCTAGAATAACAAACGAGAAACTTCAGGAGATTTCCAGTGAGATGAACGAAAGAGTAAACGAAATGGAAATAGAATTTAATCAGAAGCTGTCTGATGTAAAAACTCAAGTCACGGATGTTAAAACACAAGTTACGGTTTTTGATGAAAAACTACACCATCTGGAGGCAAAAGTTAATAACATTCAATGCCAAGAAGCACCAGTGCGAGTTATTCCAGAAGTTTCTAGTAGAATAAAGGCCCCTTGCTTTGACGGTAGTGTTCCATTAAATGTTTTCAAGTTCCAGTTCGATACAGTTGCTAACAGAAATGCATGGAACAGTGAGGAAAAAGCAATCGAGCTAATTCTTGCTTTAAAGGGGACTGCGGCTGAAGTGCTTGAAAGTGTACCAGTAAGTAGCAGAAACAATTATGATGAAATTATGGTAGCACTGCAACGCAAGTATGGTGGTGAACACAAAAAGGAAATCTACAAAATGGAGTTGCGTGGCAGAGTGCAAAAGGCAAACGAAACCTTACAGGACTTCGCACTGGAGATTGAGCGGTTGGTGCAGCTAATATACCCTGGTGAGAATCATCCGTTGTTGGACAGCTTCAAAACAGAAGCATTCATTAACGGTATAAGAGATGCTGATGTTAAGTATGCGGTATGTGCAGCATTAAAGTCAACATTTGCAGAAACTGTTTCATTTGCCCTGGCCCAGGAAACCGCAAGAATTATTTCAAGACCACAAGTAGGCAGAGTGCGAAGGCTCGATGTGACCGCCAATGGTGAAAGGGATATTGTGCAGGATATAAAAGAGGCAGTTATGGAAGCTCTAAGCGAGAAGAAAACAAAAGCTAAAATAAAATGCTATAACTGCGGTAAGGCTGGTCACATACAGCGTAACTGTAAAGCACCAAGAGAAAGTTCAAGATCTGCTTCGCCGCCGAGAAACAACCAACGGGCTAGTCATCAATCATCACAGGAGTCGCCGTTAAGTATGGAGGGAGTGCTACCTTTCGCATCTGAGGACTCGATAATAAATTTAGTAGTGCCAAAGAGTAACAAAAGTATTACGACATTTGGCTATATCGATGGTAAAAAGCGCATTTTGACTATCGACACTGGTGCAGGATTCTCGATAATAAGGCCTGACTTGGTTAAAGGAGCTGTCGAACCACTAAGCGGAGTGAGCTTGCGAACAGCTACAGGTGAGCCTGCTACTGTCTATGGGAAAACACGTGTGGTGTTAAGAATTGCCGATATTGTCACTTTTCATGAGTTTATTGTGGCCGACATTGTAGACGAAGTACTGATTGGCGCAGATTTTATGATAAGTCATAATATAAGTCTGAATATGGGAAAGCAAATAATGTATTTGTGTGATTATGAAATACATCTGGATGTTGGGTATGAAAGTGAGGCTCGTGTGGGACAGCCTCTCGAATGTACTCGTCAGGAATCGTCAGTTCACAGAAAAGTTGAAAAGCGAGAAAATGTGGTTGCTCAGGTAAGACAGCTTAGCAGATTGGAAGCCAGGCACTGTACGGAGGCAGATAGGAGGGAATGCGTCAGTGAGGGTCGCTCGTTGAAGGTAGCGCCCAGTAAAGATTGGATAACGGCGCAAAATAGAGAGCCCGTATCGGCCAAGGTTATAAGGGCCAATAGTATAGGTGGAAGTCAAAATTTTAAAGGAAACTGCCCAAAGCGTGTGGCAGCCAGGAGCACAGCAAATAGAGGTTGTGCGTCGCTTCCACAGTGCAGTTGTAATGCACTACCTATACCCGAGGATAAGCATGTATCTTCAATGGAGCGGAGAAATCTGTACGACCATAGAAAATCCGTGCATGGCCGTAGTAAGTCGTGCAGATATGATCGGCCGGGGAATTCCGAAGGATCTAAGAAAGGCCAGTTGGTTTTGCCAATGAATCAACCACCAGAGGAGGGATTAGTTGCCAAGCCACATATACACTGGAATGGGCCATATAAGGTGATAAGGAAATTAAACGATGTTGTAAACCAAATACGGAAATATAAAAGGCCAAGGGCCAAAATGAAAGTTTTTCATTTGGAATGATTAACCCCTTATGGAAGAGGTGATTCTGAGCCTATTCGGGACGAACAGGCTTAAGTGGGGGGCAGTGTTACGAAAGTAACTTTAGTTAAGAATTAGTTGTAATTATTAGTTAATAATTAGTTGAATTTATTAGTTATCTTGTATTTATTAGTTAACTTGTATTCATAAGTAATTTTATTAGTTTACATCGTTTTTGTTATAATTTAGTACACTTCAATCCCAATGTGCAGAAAGCCCTAGAAATGACCGTTAAAAAAGCTTCTTCAGTATAAGAGGTAAAATTATGTAAACATAAGTGCTACCATAAATCAAAGTGTGGTGAATAAAAAAAAGCCTCGAATCTTCGAAAAACATTTCGAATATTCTAGACAACCAAATTGCAGTATAAATACTAGCGGCGAGTAGCAGAACAAGATCATTCTTAGTTCAGACTTTGTCGATAACGCATAACGCTGAGAAAATTATAGTTGGTTGTGAATAAAAGCTATATATTACGGTTGTTAAAAAGACTTAGTACTAAATAGAGTTGAGTAAATTGTAAATAGTGTTTAAAGTGTTTGTGTTTTATTTATTTTATTAAAGTTGCAATAAAGAACTCGAAACTGTTTATTATAAAGGAAATAAACCAAAACGTTATTGAAAGGCAGTAACGTAACAATACTTTGAAAACTTGATGCACTATTTAAGTAACTAATTTTAATTAAAAGAATACGGGAATTGTCCTCTTTTTATAACATATTTTAAGAATGAAAATAAAAAATGTACATACTTAAGTATGAATGCATGTTAATTTAACAAGATACACTTTTGATTTTAATATAAAACTGGTTTTTATGGATTCAATATTGAATCCATATTTATTTATATTTTAATATTTTTTTTTTGTTTTATTTTAACAGTGAATAATATTAAATAAACGTAATTAAGGGTTATTTTATTTAAAATTATTATGAAATAATGATAAATTTAAAAAAAGGGCATACTTTTGCAGAAATTTACTACGATTCTCAATCAACATTTTTCCATGTTAATTTTACATTGGTATTTTTTTCTGTGTGTAGTACAATATTAAAAAACAAATTTCCTAGAGTGTAATCTATTTGGGACCCATGGGCAATCATGGACTCGCCGGAACAAAATTATGTTATGAGGTTAAGATTCATTTAAAAGTTCTCTCTGCCAAATATTATTTAGATATCTTCATCTACATATATGAGTTTTTTAGATGAGGGTTTATATGGAACCTATGGTTTATTTTGGACCTACCCGGACTACATTTTGTCATGACATAGTAGCTATCGTAAAAGTCATTGTCGCCAATTTGTATGTAAATACTAACATTTTTAAGGATGCTGGCATTAAAAGCTATTTTCGGGAGAATGATTTGTATGGGCGCTATGTTCAAAAATAGAAAGATTCCAATAAAATTTGAAAAGCTGATTTTGATTGCAATAAAATTAGTTTGGTTTTGGACCAAATTTAATCTTGATACCGATGTTATAAGATGGTTTTTGTAAAATTATGGACCGATTCGTTCCATTATTTACTTTGATCTATAACTTAATTGTTTATTGAGACATTTGTTTACACTATGATTTGAGATGTGCACGTTCATTTATTGAACCACGCGCCTTCACTTTTGCTCGTTTGTAAAAGTAAGTATTTGTTAAACATATAAATTGATTTAACATTTGAATAGAAAATTTGAATTTTCTTTTCAATTGAAAACCCTGTATGCAATATTTTCGAACACTCCACAATAAAATTGCTCTTACTACAAACAAAGGCTGTTGCCAAAAAAAAAACTTCTGTCACGTACCCATCTTCAATTTAAATAAAAAATAACGGCACTAAGTCACATTTTGAAAACATTCTTTAAACGATGAAAAACCAACGTCATCTGTGAATTTAGCGTCATCTTGTTGTGACAAATAGAAACAGACACAACTTTTATACTAATTTTTTTAATTTATCTTGTCAATTTATCTAATTCAATAGTTTATATATTTGGATTTATTTCTTATTATGTTCCTAGTTTATTTTTTTTTTTAAACTAATTCAATCTATGAAAATTTGAGCCAAAATCACGAAAATGAAATTTTTTTATATACATTTTTTTTTCAAGTTGTGGTAAAATTTTTTTAATTGTTTTTCTTGTAGTTATTAGAAAACCGTTCGAACATGTTCGAAAACAAAAAAAACCCATAGACGATTTTTTTTTTCTTTTTTATTTATATTCCATCAAAGTTAAGAAATTTTTAGAGCTTAAGTAAATATGTAATAAGCATTTTTCAAACCATTAAAAAATATGTATAGGAGAATAATTCACCTAAAAATTTTTTTTATAGTTGGTTTAGAATATATAATAAAAAGCCTTCCTAAAAGTATACTTTAAAACAGATGAATTATAAAAGAACTCTACAATCAATATCACCAGATAACACTGAGCAAAACCGTTGTTAAAAATTTGTAACTTTTGAAAACATGCAAAAATCAAACCAAACAATGAACAAGACGTTTTCTCATGAGAAAAATTGTGCTACCTTTTAGATGATAAATAAAAGGATGTTACAAGGAAAGCTGATTTGGTTGCTATTAAAACAGAGATCGAAGAATTAAAAGAAGAAAACCTAAAACTAAAAAATGACATTAAAAAACTTACTTCCCGTCTTGAATTTATTGATCGCAGATCTCGGTCAGCAAACGTTGTTGTAACGGGGCTAAATAGTAATAACATTAAGGCTGCTAAGGCAGAATTTTTAGAATTGTGCTCAAATCTGCTTAATGTAAACGTTAATATTATGTCAACCCGTATTATATCTGGCGGAAAATCTTTTTGTTTCACCCTAGAGACTAGTATGCAGGCATACAATGTTACTATTGCTAAAAAGAAGTTAAAGGGTAGAAAGGTTTATATTCAAAAAGTCTAAACAGAAGAGGAACAAAACGTTCGATATAATCTGCGGCAGCTAAGCGAAAATATTTCCAAAAGAAATGAAAGAATCATAGTACGGCTTGGAGAATTCTGCATATATATATAGAAAATAATAAATTCACATGGTCGAATGGTAAAATTATGGCAGATTCGGTTACAAATGCTGAGTATTTGTCCAAACTCTTTTCAGAGTGCAACTACTCAATTGAAGTAACTTTTAGAGAAGTTCGCAAAAATAGTAATGACCAAAATGAGTTCCTGGCATCGCAATAGCAATTTAGTATTTTCAATGTTTTGTCGTATAATGTAGCCAATTTAGCCAAATCAATAAACTTTGGTTATTTTTAACCTATATTAATAAATTTGATGTATTTTTTCTGTTTGAAACCCACGTAGTTGCAGCTAATCAACATTATACACTGGATTGCAGCAAGGAAAATACATAGCGCGGGACGAGCAAGTGGTGGCTGTTTGTTTGGTTTTAAAAATGAACTTAGGAAAATATATACTTTTAAATTTTTAAATATATACAACAACTCAGTATTAACAGCTAAATTAGAAGGAAACATGTTTTATTTTATCCCAAGGTATTTAAACTGTACGAATTGGAATTCGGACTTAGCAAAATTTGAAGATTTTTTGCGATAGCTTAACCCTACCAATTTTTGCATTGTTGGTGACTTCAATGCCAGAATTTCTGATGAACAAATTTTGGACTCAAATTTTTTACAAGGTTTACCACATATACGAGTTAATTTAAGATTTAGGTGGTATTGTGCTTAACGGAAGGACGGGTAACGATGCTGAAGGGGAATACAGCTTTTGCGGTGTTATGGGTAGTTCTATCATTGATTATTGTATTTGTTCACATAGTTTCTTGCAATATGTTGTTAATTTCTCGGTGGCATCAAAACCCTACTCTGACTACATGCCGCTATGTTTAAATATTAAATGTTATATCCAAATGCGGTAAGAAATAAAAATTCTTCTCTTCTCAGATTGCGCTGGAAAGACATAAGCCTATATATGTCGAATAACTTAGCTCCCTAACTACAACCGTTGATCTACAAACAAATGTTCCCATAGATGATTTGGTTACTTTAACGTCAAATAAAATAAAACAAGCTGCAAGGGTAAATGCAAATACAACTTATTTTGAACCCAAAGATAAATGGTTTGACTGGAAGTGTGTTGGTTATCGAAAGTTTATGTTAAAAAAGCTAAGGCTATACAGAAAAAATCACACAATTACAAACAAATCCCGTTACTTTCTATCTCGAGCTAAATATGTAAAATCATGCAAAGACAAAAAACCAGAAATGTACAACAAAAATTTTGACGACTTTAATACAGTCAAATGCAGTAATGATTGGTGGAAACTGTCAAAATCAATGAGAGCATGTAAGCAGGTTATCAAAGGCAACTTAAGAGCAGATAATTTTCGAACTCATTTTAGCAAATTGTTACAAAATACTGAAAACAATAACTCAATGAGCCAGTTTTAGACTCGCCCATAGAATTTTGTGAAATTTCGTACGTTGTTAACAAATTAAAATGTAATAAAGCTCCTGGTCAAGATGGCATTACTTATGAATTTTATAAATACGCTCCTGCTTGTTTTATTTACGAAATTCTGACAATATTTAACATAATATTTTTACATTTTGTATTCCCAAGAAATTACTTCTGATAATAAACTGGCAAGTGCACGGCCTAAAAAAACTACCTGGCAACATGCTTTTGCAAGTTGTTTTTTGCATTTTGTTTTTTCTTAACCTACTTACAACTACAATTAATGTTGGAAGAATTCCAATCAATTGTAGTGGGGAATGTAAGAAGAGATAAAATCACTGTTTATTGTTGATGTTTTTGTTTAAACTTTGATATTGTTACAAGTAGAGCTGTTGCTTGTGATTCTTATACGCTTAACAGTTTTATTTGGTTTAATATCTTTAGTTTTTCCAAAATGTTTATGGATGAAGTTTCCTGATGATCTGGCCTAAGCAACCAGTGAAATGCGCATAGGAATAGCTTATCCCATTAACAATAAATTTCAAGTGTTTTTATTAAAAATAAAAACTGGGAATTAAGCACGAATAACAAAATCTATTAAAATGAAAAGATACCATCAAGCTTTCGTAGTTCGATCATGATCCCGCTTTTTAAGAAAGGTGATCAATCCTTACCGGTAAACTATCGTGGGTTATCTCTTTTCGATACAGTATGTAAAATTTTCAACACAATCTTGTTGAACAGAATAACAGAATGGATACAACAAAATACTAAATGAGTATCAAGCGGGTTTTAGGAAGAACTACTCAACCGTCGCACAGTGGCGCCATTTGAGTTTTTTTCGTTGCAAAAATCATATCTTTTGAACCGAATAAGATAATTGAACAGTTTAAACAGCATACGATAGATAACTGTTCAGCCTATGAAATGAGCAAATGAGCAAAGGGTGCTACGCTCTGTAGGGGCCTAATTATGGGTTATCAAAGTTAAAATTAGTAGAAAAATCAATTTTATGGTAACTAAAAAAAATTATTTTTACATTTTTAGTTTGTTTTTATTTTTTTTTTTAGGGTTTTATGTTTTAAATTATTACCCAACAAATTAAAAAAAAAATTATTTTTTTTTTTTAAATTTATTTTTTCAATTTTCTGTAAAATATTCATCACAGTTCGTAAGAGAAGGTATATCTAAAAGACTTACAATTTCTAAACTATAATTATTTTCTAACTCTATTCTTGACTTCACATGCCGCAGGGAAGAAATAAGTGGATCGGAAGATGCTGCCAACATGTTGAAGAGGTCCTCATTTTTCCTTACCCTTGATGCTTTGAATGTGTTCTGCAATCTATATTTTTTTTTAAAATTTGTTAAGAGACTCCTGTGCTTCTTCAGAAAGCTCTCCAATTGGCAAAGACTGGTACTCATTTATATCTTTGCCATGCGCCAATATTTTATGGACGGTCGGGGTCAACTTCTTCTGTGGATACATTTCTGCTAAACGAGATGCAGTTTTCGACGCATATTCTCCATATTTTGTAGAATTGACATTTTCTTTGCAGTTTAAAACATCTAAGATCGTTCCCAATCTTTTCACGATTTGATTGTCAATTCCAGTGATTCTAGTTACTGCCTCATCATTTTCAAAAAATCTCCTAGAAGTGTTTCCATCGTTTGAGTTACCGTATCCGTGCTTGGGACAGTCTACTTTTAGTCCAACTTGTTTAAAAAAAGCATCCTGTATTTGCTTCTTTCTGATCTTTTCCATATCCTTTATTGATGTATTTTCATCGAAGTTTTCCTCCTCTTGTGGTAGGGTAAACGCCAGTTTTAGCAAGAATTCCATACACCTTATCCTTGCGTGCAATGGTGACATTCAATATTCCTAATTCTCCTCATTTGTAGAATCGTTTAAATTACCAAAGTTCTTCTGACTCTTTTTGCAATATTTCCGTATTAGCTATCAAGTTCTTCTAAAGCAGCTTCCGGTGTGGTTGACTTTCTAAACAGTTCAAATTATTTTTTAATTGTTCAACGCCATGTTTTCAGTACTTAAATTGTTTAATGGTTTCAGTAATTGTTGCGCCAACTTTCAGTCGTAGAATAATTCAGGCATTATGCTTATTTTGCAATATATAGGCTTATGCTACCATGCCTAAAAATTTACCTGTTCCCTGCATACATATGGATTTAGGCTGAATAATGCAATTTTGATATTATGCACGTGTCCAAATAAGATTTGTGCCTACCTGTAGGGACCATAAGTCAATATTGTTCTTGACCATTTGTACGCCAAAGTATTGTTTAAGTGAGGTACGTACCTGCTAATTTCAATGAGTAGTTTTTTTCAAACTATTAGATCAAACTACTGTCAGTCAAAACATATAAGGGATGGACGCCATACAATTTCTGCAACCATGTCTTTTTAACCTTTTTTACCTCTAGAAGCCAAACGGGCACGTACGGGCAGATACAATTTTTGAATTATGTAAAGAAATAATCAATGAACAGGTTTTGCAAATATGGAAAATATAGATTTTTTTTATTTTCGGTCAAAGTTGAAAAATAGTGAAAAAACGGATAGTTTTTAAATAGTGATTTACCAGGAGAAACACAAAACAAACAGTTAATTTTTTTTTATCATTATACATTTAATAAATACATCAATCAATGCAAACAAAAAATAAGGGGATTCGTTACCTATTTTTCGTGATATTACACCTGAAATCGCAATAAATTTACTAAAAATTGTGTGTTTTTTTGAAAACCGAAAGTCGGTCAACTTTGAACGGCTATATCTTCTAAACTAAAATGTGATATTATTAAGAGTGGCAGATTTGAAATCGTTGAAAAGTTTCCTATAACATGGGTTTATTCAAAACTTCGTCGGCGCTCATGAAAATTTTGATTTTTGCAACCTCGTTTCCTCTACGGGCGCTACTGTGCGTCGATAATATTTTCAACCTGGCAAACATTGTAAAATTAAATCAAATAAATGGAAAAAATACTTATGCCTTTTTTGTGGACTTTTCCTGTGCATTCGACACTATTCCTAGAAATAGTTTATTTTATTTATTTGTATATGTAAAGTTATTCGTATTTTGCAAAATTCTTATAATTAAACTCAAAGCCGCATTTGGGACGGCAGCACTTTTTCTGACTCTTTTTCTGTGGATGTGGGTGTTAAACAAGGATGTATATTAAGTCCGTTACTATTTTCATTATATCTTAATGATCTTGTTGATGAACTCCCTGGAGGAGTGAATGTTGCTGGTACAATTGTAAAAATCCTTCTTTACGCCGATGATATTGTTATTATGTCTGAATCGCCAACTAAGCTGCAAACCATTGTTGATGCATTGTACAATTACTGTTTAATGTGGAGCTTAACAGTTAACTTAAACAAATCCAAAGTTATAGAATTTCGGTCTGGAGCAAGAAATTCAAGACTTTTAAATTGGCATTTTGGTGATGAAAACATCGAATTGTTAACATCGTTTCTATCGTTTAAGAAATATTAAAAAAAAAATAAATTAGCTTCATCAAAAATGGCAAGCAACACAACGTGGTCAAAATATGGGTCTGTTCGGAAAAGCATCACTGCGCTGCATCAGTGGTTTCAAATGCTTAAATATATATCAGTGAAGTAGATTTGGAACAAAAAATTGTCAAGAACTCCACAAAAATAATAGTCACACAATAAAAAAAAATGTAAATTATTTTTTTATCGGCATTAAAAAAAGTTTGCTTTTATGATGCAGCGCAGATATGCATTTCCGAACAGGCCCTATATCAATCACCCACAAATCTCAAAAAGCAATAAACTGACAATTTTTCATGCCGCTTCTCGTTCAATAATGTTTTATGCTGCACAAGTTTGGGGTTACTCAAAATTTGAAGAAGTAGAAAAGCTGCTCCGTTTTTTTATATGATTTACTTAGAATATGGTTTAAGCTCTTTATACCTCTCAACTTTAAAACTGCACTTTTGCTACGTAAATAAAGTTTTAAATATGAATCAAAATAGGTTACCACGCATTCGAGCAGAAGCAATAATAACACGAAACGTCTACTGGGCAGATGAATGGACCAGTTTTTGTCAACGTCTTCAGTTTACTCCTGATAATACCAATTTACCACTTTGCAAATATTGGAAAACAATAGTTAAATTACTAGAAATAAAAAGAACGTGAAGAAAATGTATTTAACGCAACAAATTCTTAACACCATGACCTTTACCGCCAGCTGAACCATAATGTAACACCTCTGCTGGCGTCAAACTTTTTATCCCGCATTACCAGCATAATTATTAAAGCCAGAGGAGGGTTACTAGAATTAAATGCCAGATCCTTTAGTAATATCCCAAAAGACAATTGCTCTATCTGCAACTTAGAGGTATCCGAAAATACGTACCACTTTATTGGTGTTTGTCCAATCTATAAAGAACTAAGGTTAACATTGTTCGGAAAATATTATCTAAGTATTATTGAGGTGATAAACATCTTAAATGGTTCAAACTTTCTCGCCTTATACAAATAGATAGAATCATCTTCAAAATATCGTAAATTAATAATGAATGAATTCAATTTCTAGTCTTCCTTTTACAAAAATATTTTTATCTTGAATTTATAAATTTGTATAATCTTTATTGTAAATGAAATTTAAAGAAATTAATAATCTTAAATTAAAATAATATCTAGTATTTTGCCAATCTGGCTCACAACATCATGTTATGCCAAATATACCCAGCAAAAACTTTACTTACCAAGTAAGTTAGAAAATAATGTTGGAGAAAATAAACACTACTTATTTTTCGGCTGAATAACTACTTATTTTTGTTCGAGGTTTCCACAGAATTCAGTACTTACAATACACTTACTAGAAGTCAAAAAATATATAGTTATTATTTAACTACTAGTAAGTTGAATTGTAAGTACTTACAATATACTTACCAGAAGCCAAAAAATCACTAGTTAATAGACCTAATAAGTAATTAGTGAGTGCGTTACCAGTAAGCAAATTTTCAGTAGTGAAAATACTAGAAGTAATAAGTAGTTGTTGTGGTCATTACTAGTAAGTACTTATTAAAGTCTACAAAATAATGACAATTGTAATGACAACTACTTACCAGGTAACGTATGAAATAACTACCACCTATTACTAAAAATTAAAAAGTTTTTCCTGGGTAGATACCATAATATTGTAAATTAATGAATATGTAAATATGTATATACAATCTGAATATCTATTAATAAATAATAATAATTAATAATAAATAATAGTTGGCTTAGAATATAGTTAGCTGTTACAGAAAAAAATGTGAATCTCGTAATCCATAAAACGAATTGTTTACAATTATTTTCTCGAAGCAATAAAAAAACCAAGGGCATTTGTGATTTAAGCGCCCTCTTATGCCGTAAAATTTTTTGACTCCTGAAAACTATGAAAATTTGAGCATGAAAATAGCCATTAAAAAAAAATTTTTTTTTCAAGTGGTGGTAAAATTTGTTCAATTGTTTTTCTTGTAGTTATTAGAAAACAGTCTAAATATTCGAAACAAGAAAAAAACCCATAGACGATATTTTCCTTTTTTTCCATTCCATCAAATTTAAAAATTTTTTAGAGCTTAAGTGAATAATAATAATTTAATAAAATTTGTTTACAGTTAGTTCTAAATATATTTAACTGCTACAGAAAAAAATTCTCGTGCTTCAAAAAACAACAGTTTTCCTGAAGCATGTAAAACTCAAGTAGTTGTTTAGCCATTTTTACTTTAAATTCTCAAACTTTGGCGCCCTCTAGCGGCGCCAAAAAGAGTTATATCTTAAAAATTCTTCAAAATTCATTTCAATTATTTTGTTGTACATATATCGATCTGTACATTTTTAAGTACAATATAAGAATTGTTGTTTTTTTATTTATGTCTATGGACCACAGCACTGTGCGTCGTGACAATCAGATGATTTGACACCATTGGAATACTTTCTTTGGGGATATTTAAAAGAAAAAGTGTAGGTCAATAAGCCAAGAACAATTCAAGAAATAAAGGATGTGTAATTCGGCACATTAACGACATTGAACCTCAATTATGTCTCAGAGTCATTTAAATATGGACCATGAGTTAGAGGTATGCCGCCGAATCCGTGACTAAATTGGATAAATTTTAATTTAACGTTAGCTCCGTTATTCATATAATATATTTAAGGTATTTAAAAAAAAATATATCTAAGGTATTTTAAACGTTCATTTTCATAGAAAAATCGTTTTATAAAACTTTTTTAAACCTAAAACATTGTTTATGAACAGGACAATGTTACCAACAACAAAATACAAAATTACACTAAAGACAAAGCAAAATTTCCCCATTTAAATGAAACTATACCTAAATATTAAAAAAAAAAAATTTATTTTATCAAATAATAAAAACAAAAAATTATAGTCATACTATTTAGATTTAAAATAAGTTAACAAAACATTAAAAACTAAAACAATTAAGTTGGGCTGGGCATGCTGCGCGAATGGCAGACTGCAGAAGGCGCTACTAAAAAACGACATCAGATGCTCTTGAGGAAGAGGACGCCCAAGCACGAGATAAAAGGTCTGCTCTAAATAAGATCCTACGACTTATGGGTATCCATAACTGCCAATTTCATCACTGAAATCAAATGATGATTTTATTTGGGTAACTACTTTAATATCCCGAAATACCAATAAATATAGATTTCATTTACGTTAAAAAAATTGTATCTGCTCTCAAAACAGGAGACTTTTAAATTACAACTGAACTGCACCTAAACGAAACTACCCACACTTTAGCTACGGTAGTAAAAATTACACCCAATTCCCAGTTTCTAATAATTTTGATGTTTAAAAAGAGTAGAAATTCTTTATTTATATTTAAAACAAATTTATTAATTTTAATTAATTTTCATAACAGTATTTTTTTTATTGCATAGGATATTTAAAACAAAAATATTTATTATGTATTTATTTATAGTTAATCTGTGTAACAAGACAAAAGTCTTACAATAACACAGAATAACATATTGTTCATTATTAAATTTGTAAATTATTTTGACAATTAAAATTTAAAAATGTATAATCGTGGTTTTTATTTTTTCGCTTAGTATCTGCGCACTAATAAACTCGATTTAACGGCCTGACCTCGGAGGGTATACAAATACCTTTGTGCTAGACAGGCCCAAAATTATAACAATCACAAGCCAAACAATTTTGAAAATTTGCATTTTTTTTTTGTTTTGATTATTTTCAGTCAGTTGCAAAATGTTCCTTGTTAAAGTCTTAAGTTGAACTATAAATCTTTGCCATTGAGTTTAGTATTTATAGAAAAATTCAGCTTTTAGATTTTAGAACTGAACAAAAACGTGTAGCGTTAAATTCAATAAAATATTTGTTTTGGAATTTGATGAACTAAATACAAAAACACGTGTAGAGTTAAATTCAATAAAATGTTTGTTTTGCAATTTGATGAACTAAATACAAAATGCTTATGAGTAAACAAATATTTAGTGTTGTTTATTTAAATCTTAATAAGAAGTCAAGCAACTGTTTTATTTAAATAGGTTACCAAGTATCAAAAATTAAAAGTTTTTTCATCGATCCAAATTTTTATATTTTTAATCAGGCTAAAGTGCATTAAATTTAATTTTTAAATAATTTTTATGAAGAAAGGAATTTTACAACAGGAAATTAATTTAAATTTATTGATAACACAGCGGAACAAAATGGAACTTTTTGTGTGTTGATTGGAAGTTCGCTGGAATTTTTTTACTTATGTGAAGTCGCTGATTTCAAATTTAGTCTCCGTTTTTCTCTATCAGCTCGCATTTTTTAGTTACAGGTACTAACCAAATTTATTACTTTTTTACACGAAGCGATTTTCAGAATTCTTCCATATCACAAAAAAAAGCAATGGCTGAGTAATGGTTTTTAAAAAACACTTCAATGGTATCTCTGAAACTACTGGGCAAATTGAAAAACAATGTAAGCACGGCTTAAAGATAATATTGCAAGCGAATTTTGTTTTTTTAGTGAATATGGTGCACCGTTTTCAAGTTATTGCAATATATGTAGTGGAAGTGTCTTAATTTTGGACATAACGGTATATCTCGAACTGATAGAAAAAAACTAAGTGCAGATTTGAATTCAGCGTCCCAAATAACCTTAAAAACAACATTCAATTCTTAATTAATAAAAACCTGGTTTCCTTGTGTAATATTTCATTATTGACTGACCTGGGAATCAAACCCAGGTTGCCCTGACATGTTGCGATAGTAACCACACTATCTCTTCGGAGAAGTTTGCCGTTTAACACTCCCCGTAGCCAAATATGTAATTGTTAAAAAATGATTTTTATTTAATTAATTATAATACCCTCCACCGCAATAAGTTGTGAAGAGGGTATACTAAGTTTGTCATTCCGTGTGAAACTTTTTTATTTTTCATCTCAGACCCCATAAAGTACATATATTCTGGCTCGGTTCAGTAGGATCAGAGCTATGAATCAAAATAAGGAGCCACCACTTTAAAAAAATTGATAATTTTGTTACAAAAACTAACATAAATGGTGGAACAATGCACGGAATGATATAAGATTTTGCAAATATTTGTTTTATTAGTCTGGAGATCGCACAGTTTAGTACGCCTTAAACCGTAATTATTAATGCTTTCATAACAAAATTTGCAATCCAGTGCAATTCATGGTTTCCCCGACATGGATTCCCAACACTCGTCCGAAAAGATTGCCCTGAACCTTCTGTTGAAGACCAGTTCCGTGGTCATTATGTCTGCCCTCGTACAGACAGATAGACCCGGAGCCATGTCCATCAAGCTAGCATGACCCTGGACCTCAGCAAGTCCCGATGTTAGCTTTTTCCTAAGGATACCGGACATAGCAGTCTTCCTTATATGGATGTGTAGTGGCAATATGTCCACTATAACCAAGTGCTGCCGTGGGACATGTGCGCATTACCCCCGTCAGGGCCAAACACAGCATCCGCTGCAGCCTGTTGCACTTCCTCATTGCAGTCTCCTGCCGATTCTTAGGCCACCATACCAATGATCCGTAAGTAATTATCGGTCTGACCATCATAAAGTATAGCCATTTTACCATACTTGGACTAAAACCCCAAGTTCTCCCAAAGAAGCCCTTGCATGCCCAGAAGGCCCTTACCGCTTTTCCGAGGGTTTGATCCAAGTGCGAGTTCCAATTGAGCCGTCTGTCCAGAACAATTCCCAGATATTTGACCTCATTGAAATACTTAACCTCAATTCCGTCCACTACTAGCTTCTCCAGCCTGTAGTTGTACCTCCTCGTGAACGGTATCACGACCGCCTTGTTAGGGTTGATACTCAACCCCCTTTCATGGCACCATCCAAGAACCCTATTGAGAGCACCCTGCATCACCTCCGTGATGGTGCTCTCGAATTTTCCAGTCACCACTATTGCCAGGTCGTCCGCATAGCCAATGGCCCGAAGGCCATATCCCTCGAGCTTGACCAGCAGATCATCAATCACCAGGCACCATAATAAAGGTGATAGCACCCCTCCTGTGGACAATCCTTAACAGCACTGATGCTGACACTAGTGCCATTCCAGGAGGCAGTGATTTTCCTTCCCCTCAACATAGCCCCGATCCAGTTGACCGTGAGTTCGTCTATCCGCTTCCGCGCCAGAGCATCCGTGATAGAACCGTAGCTCGTGTTGTCAAAGGCATCCTCCACGTCAAGAAATGCACACAATGCGATCTCCCCATTACGTTGTGCCTTTTCTATCTGCGCAACCAGATGGTGCAATGCCACCTCAGTCGATTTACCCTTTTGGTAAGCAAACTGCGTTCGGTGCAGTGGTGTGGAAGCCTGCAGTTTTTCCCTGATGTGCAGGTCCAGTAGCCGCTCAACAGTCTTGAGCAAAAATGAAGTAAGGCTGATAGGTCTATAGGATTTCGGCTTCTCCAGCGGCCTGTTGCCAGCTTTGGGAATAAATCGCCCCTGAACGTACGCCAAGTGGTCGGAATGTATCCCCAGGTGAAGCTTGCCCTAAAAAGACCAATCAGAGGCCCTATTATCATATCAAGACTCTCCTGTAACAATACAGGGAAGATTCCGTCACCTCCTGGTGACTTGAATGGGCCGAACGAGCCAACTGCCCACTGTACCCTATCCTCATCGAAAATCCTACCGGCTAACCCATTAGCCCGGCGAGTCCCCGGGATTGCCGCCTCGACGTTTGTGTGTCCAGTATCATCCACAACAGTCGAGCCCGGAAAGTGTACTCTTAGCAAGGTTTCCAAAGTCTCCCTGCGGTTTGTCGTGAAGCAACCATCTGTTCCCTCCACCAGACCCACTCCATTTGAGTGTCCCTTGGTCATTACCCTGTGAAGTCTTGCCGCGCTAGGAAGGCCCGCGACACTACTGCAAAAGTTCCTCCATGAATCCCGTTTGGATTTACGTAAAGATTTGTTATATTCCGTTAGGGCACCTTTGTACTCCTGCCAGTTTTTGGTCCGTTTTGCCTTGTTGAATAACCTCCTGACATACCTCCGCTTCTGCTTGAGCGTCTCATTCCACCATGAAGGAGGAGAGCAATGTTTCTTCAACAAGGTTGGCTGCTAGCTCAATCTCATCAACAGACCCGATATCTGTCATTAGGAGCTCAGTCTTCCGGTTCACAAGGGACCTGAACTCATTCCAGTCCGTTCGTCTGGGATTGTAAGCGCCTCTACGCAAATCCTCCCCCCCGGTACGTCAAACCTAATATGTTGATGGTCCGACAGCGAGGCCTCATTCGCCAGTGTAAGGTCTAATACCTCCTCCCTGATGGCATTAATAAAGGTCGGCTTACAGCCGACATTGGCTATGTCCAAGTTCGTACCTACCAGATATTCCAGTAGTAACTCACCTCTTTTGTTGATGTTGCTGCTACCCCAAACGGTGTGATGGGCATTGGCATCGCAGCCCAGGAGAAGCTGCTTTCCATGCATACCACAGTACAGCACCAGGTCCGCCACCTCTTTTGGTGGGGCTACATCTTCTTCGCCGGGGAAATAGGCCGTCGCAACGACGATCTCCGACGACCCCCGTTCAGTGGGTATATTCACCTGTGCTGCTACCAGATCTCTGAAAATAAAATTAGTCAATGGAATTATGTCAACACAATTGTCGACAAGCAACGCTGCGCGCGGGTTGTCTACTGACCGATCATAAATCAGCTTACTTGATTGGGATTGTAGTCCCCTGATCTGGCCACTATTGATCCATGGCTCCTGCAAAAGCGCAAGGCCGATGTTTTCTTCGGCAAAGATCCTGCACAGCGTGGCCGACGCCCCTTTGGCGTGACGCAGGTTTGCCTGTAGCACCCTAATGGTGCCCATCGCTATCCCTAATGGACCGCTGCATTAACTCCCCCAACCGGTTACGTCGGGGTCCCTTCCCTCGCGACCCTTTGGTCGGTTTCTCTGGTTTTTCCCCAGGGTTGGGTGTGCTGCTTTTGGCCGGGGGTTGAGGCCTTCGGACGATTTTCGCCACACTTCCCTTATGTGCGTGCGGGGGAATTCTTCTTCAAGGACGATCTTACATTCTACCCCTGATTTCTCCTTGATGTAATCAAGGTTGGACTTAGTCCATTCCGCCGTCTCATTGTTGACGCACACAAGCATCAACCAGTCGGTGCGCCGTAGACAGCTTTCAAACTTTGGCTTGAAAGTTCCTGCTTTCTCAATAACCGCCTGAAGAATCGTATTTTTGATCCTTTCAATCTGGTCGGCAGTTAGTGACGGAGCTTCAGTTGCTGAGACAAAGCCCAGTCTAACGCCCTTTGGCGTCTGGACCTTTTGGGCATATGTCTGTCTCGCACATGCACGCTATGTCGGAGCTCCAGTAGAGGGAGAGTTTTCCGATCGTTCCCTCTTTAGTGTTGCGAATGCCGGAGCCCTTGTGGCTTCCCTTAAGGCGTCTTCCTTCGACAGTCCTTTTTTTAAAGCCGCTTTGAATAACCGCCACTACATAGAGTTGAGCTTAACGAATCCCATTCCGGATTCCAGTCGTAGCCCCTGTAAATTTACTCCTCGCACTGTGCTGCCAGACTTCACCGAGTTCAAGCTGCAAGCAACATCCTGCTTAGCGACTTCTGTGTCAGAGCCAGAGGACATTATCTCCTCTTGTGTAATTCTAGGCATTTCGGTCGCGGCACAAGTTGCCGCCTCCGTGGACCTTTTGTCCTCCGCCTCCAGGTTGGTACCTCCAACTGCTTGCCCAGAGGCGCTGCCATTGTTGTCGGTTGCCAGGTTGTTTGTTGGGTTCTCCGAGCTAGAAGACAGTACCCTTTGCAGCGGATTTCCGACTGCTGAGGCCGTTTCCTCAGCTCCTTCAGTCACGAACCATCTGTTCGCTTCCAGAAGTTTGGTACCAGCGTTAACATGCCCAATGGCTCCGCTAATGTTGGTGGTTGATGGTTTTAGAGTCTCATCCAACTCATTTTTTTTATTAAAATTTGTATCCATTAATATTTTTCATAATGTAGGGATGGGTATGGTCACCCATGGCAGAGCCCGTGTACCATGAGAAGTCTAAATTAAAACTGCAGGTCGACCTGTATCTAGAGTCCGCTTACTAACGACCAAACTCCCCTCTGGCCATGCATCCATCGGCGTAAGCTGTTCCACCTTGGATTGGGTTGATTTTTTGTAGAGTTGTCTTCTCTCCGCCCCACTACCATTAGCCAGCATCCAGAGCAGAGACATGACCGTGCTGAGGATCTGTTACCAGCCGTCCCCACGTGGAGGGTATAGTCGCACTTACAGAAGTGAGAAACAGTTACGGCACGATCACAAAGATGCGTGTTAGTCCCCCTGTGTCTCCATCTGGCTGACGGCTGGTCCATAATTTACCCTAGGCCCCATATAAAACCCACTCTGGTAAATTAGTTAAATACGCCTAAAATCGTAGCAGATATATTTACTGTAGTTTCATATGGCCACTCTGGTTTTGTGTTTTTTGATTATTTTCCAGTCAGTAGCAAAATGTTCTTAAATCGAACTATAAAAAAATTCAGCTTTTATATTTTAGAACTGAACAAAAACACGTGTGGAGTTAAATTCAATAAAATATTTGTTTTGGAATTTGATGAACTAAATACAAAAACACGTGTAGAGTTAAATTCAATAAAATATTTGTTTTGGAATTTGATGAACTAAATACAAAATGCTTATGAGTAAACAAATATTTAGTGTTGTTTATTTAAATCTTAATAAGAAGTCAAGCAACTGTTTTATTTAAATAGGTTACCAAGTATCAAAAATTAAAAGTTTTTTCATCGATCCAAATTTTTATATTTTTAATCAGGCTAAAGTGCATTAAATTTAAATTTTAAATAATTTTTATGAAGAAAGGAATTTTACAACAGGAAATTAATTAAAATTTATTGATAACACAGCGGAACAAAATGGAACTTTTTGTGTGTTGATTGGAAGTTCGCTGGAATTTTTTACTTATGTGAAGTCGCTGATTTCAAATTTAATCTCCGTTTTTCTCTATCAGCCTGCATTTTTAAGTTACAGGTACTAACCAAATTTATTACTTTTTTACACGAAGCGATTTTCAGAATTCTTCCATATCACAAAAAAAAAGCAATGGCTGAGTAATGGTTTAAAAAAAAAACTTCAATGATATCTCTGAAACTACTGCACAAATTTAAAAACAATGTAAGCACGGCTTAAAGATAATATTGCAAGCGAATTTTGTTTTTTTTAGTGAATATGGTGCACCGTTTTCAAGTTATTGCAATATATGTAGTGGAAGTGTCTTAATTTTGGACATAACGGTATATCTCGAACTGAGGGTGTGTGTGAAACGGTAGCAAAGTTCTATGGTGAAATGAAATTTGTTTGTGGTAGAAAATTTTCATATTTTTGCTGTGTTAAATTGTAACATTTTTGACAACGTAACATTTTGACATAAAGAAAAAAACAATTACTAGTAGTTTTGTGAAAATGAATAAATTAATCAAGTTTTTACCAATAACCATTACAATTCTGTTGGAAATGAGATCGTCCCAACTATTTGATGAATTCGTTCTGATATATTAACAATTTTTGCAAAAAGTCTTGGCAAAAAAGCTTATACATATGTAAATACTTGCATGTTGTATAATTCTTTTTCATTTTTTTGCCGCTGGTCCTGCTTCCATATTATTTTTTATTTTGTTTAAATAAATTTGATGAAAAAAAATAATTTTGTGGTTGTCAAAAATTTCTACACTAATGTCAAAATTTATACTAGCCCCCAGGGCTAGTGAAATTTTATTCACCTCAATAGTGTCAAAATTTTACTTCCATGAGTACTTTGCTACCGTTTCACACACACCCTGATAGAAAAAAACTAAGTGCAGATTTGAATTCAGCGTCCCAAATAACCTTAAAAACAACATTCAATTCTTAATCAATAAAAACCTGGTTTCCTTGTGTAATATTTCATTATTGACTGACCTGGGAATCAAACCCAGGTTGCCCTGACATGTTGCGATAGTAACCACACTATCTCTTCGGAGAAGTTTGCCGTTTAACACTCCCCGTAGCCAAATATGTAATTGTTAAAAAATGATTTTTATTTAATTAATTTTAATACCCTCCACCGCAATAAGTTGTGAAGAGGGTATACAAAATTTGTCATTCCGTGTGAAACTTTTTTATTATTCATCTCAGACCCCATAAAGTACATATATTCTGGCTCGGTTCAGTAGGATCAGAGCTATGAATCAAAATAAGTTGATAATTTTGTTACAAAAACTAATATAAATGGTGGAACAATGCACGGAATGATATAAGATTTTGCAAATATTCGGTTTATTAGTCTGGAAATCGCACAGTTTAGTACGCCTAAAACCGTAATTATTAATGCTTTCATAACAAAATTTGGTACGCATAGTTTTTAGGACATATAGCGTTTTTTTTTTTTTGAAGCGGCGCGTATTTAACAGCTGATAGTTGCTTTTTGTTTAGTTACCATTGCAACGCGTTCAAATTGTGGACATTTTTAATCAAAATAATGGTTCTGTTCGTCAAACTTATCGTGCACTTTGTCCATTTTATGGCGTACATAATAGGCCTTCAGAGCTGCTAATTCAAAGAACAATAGGTCGTTTTCGGACCACATTTACTGTTATTGATAATGTGCATCCCGTGAGACGCCCAACAGTGCGCACTAAATAATCTAAAGCCGCTGCACAGCAAAGCATTGAAGAAGATCCTAATCAATCAATTCGTCGCCGTTCTCAGCCATTGGGGTTGTGTCCTTCCACTTTATGGAATATTTTACTTTAAAGCTTTCAAGATTCAACTTGTGCAGGAATTAAAGCCAAACGACCATCGGATGCGCCGCCAATTCGGTGAATGGGCTGAAGCACAAATTGATATTGATTCTGAATTTCTATTAAAAATTTAGTTTTCCTATGAAGCCCATTTTTGGTTGAATGGGTACGTAAACAAACAGAATTATCGCATTTGGAGTGAGGAAAATCCACAAGCTTTTGTCGAAACACCATTGCATCCATAGAAAATTACTGTTTGGTGCGCTTTATGGGCTGGCGGAGTCATTGGCTCATATGTCTTCAAAAACGATGATGGTCAGTATGTTACTGTCAATGATGAACGGTATAGGAACATGATTCGAAGTTTTTTTTACCTCACTTAGCAGGCATTAATCTTGCTGATATGTGGTTCCAACAAGACGGAGCCACATGCCACACAGCTGGCGCTACAATTGATTTACTCAAGGGAACTTTTGACGAAAAAATAATTTCACGAAATGGCCCAATTAATTGGCCCCCAAGATCGTGTGATTTAACCCCATTGGATTATTTTCTTTGGGGTTATGTAAAGTCATTTGTGTACGTCGATAAACCACAGGCCAGATACGGCCGCAAATGCTGCGAAAAGTTTGTGATAATTGGTGTTCCAGATTGCGCTTTCTACGCGCCATCCGCGGCGGCCACATTAATGTCATAAAATTTTCTATCCAATAAAGACCGTTTCATTAATATCAAAAATATATTACTATATTTTATTATGATTTAAACTTGTATCACTCTATAAAAAACTCCCTTTAGCACTAAAAAATTTCGTAATGATCGGTCCATAATTTACTCTAGGCCCTATATAAACCCTTCTCCCGCAAAAGAGTTTAGTACGCCTAAAACCGTAATTATTAATGCTATTTTAACAAAATTTGGCACGTCACAGTTTTTTAGGACTATAAATAGGACGCTGCAAAATATGGCCCCAAAAACTAAATAAAAATTGACCCCAAATTTGGGGCTATTTTTCATAATAAAATATGACCACATTTTTAATAAAAAAATAAAATGAAATATGACCCTTAATTTGGGGTAATTCCTCATTATGAAAAATCACCCCAAAATTTATAATGAATTTTAGCCCCAAAAGAGAACACAAAGAAAGTTATATTAAAAATTTTGGGTGGAGTTCATATGCCCGAAACTAAAAATCCCAAATTTAGAATCCCGATTTCAAAATCCGAATAATTATACAGTTTCGGGTTTAAAAATCGTACGATTGATAGCACGGTTGGGCTTTCGGCAATGAGCAAGGATTTTTTCCTCTATGGTATAACGAACACCAACTGCGCTAACTAAAACATCTCTGCATAACCGGCAAGGATTTTCTCCACTTTGGTATAAGAATTCGGGTTTTTTATACTATCCCTAGAAACTTTTATAAAATTTGTTTAAAAATGTTTGGGGTGGTTTTTCGTTTCTTCAAATTTGCATCTTTTTTTTTATTAGTAAACGAAAAATAGACCTAAAGTAAAAATTGTGATTTTTTTTGGGGCCATTTATCATTCCTTGATATTGCGGTCATTTTTCATTCCACTTAAAATGCAAAAACACCCTGACGAAAAAATTAAAACTAACTCCAAAAAAAAAAAAACAAATAAATTGCCCCAAAATTGCGTGTTGTTGTGTCTCATATAAAATTTTGGGGCCGTTCTTCACTTTTCTCTTGGGGCCATATTTCCTGGGGTCATTTTGCCCATCGCTAATAAATAGCACTACAAAATTTCGTGATGATCGGTCCATAATTTACCCTAGGCCCCATATAAAACCCACTCTGGTAAATTATTAAATACGCCTAAAATCGCAGCAGATATATTTACTGTAGTTAAATTTCTTCCAACTTAGTTTCATATGGCCAGAATAAATGTCATGCAATTTTGTAAAATACGATTTATAATTTACCTTAGATTCCATATTTAGCAGCCTTCTGAAATTCACTGTAAACGATTAAACTAATTTTACCACTGTATTGAAATTTATGTTTTTTAATACCAGGAATAGCTCTGCGGAACTTTGGGATGATTGGTTCATAACTTACCATGACTCCAATATAAATCCCCTCCTGAAAATCATTTAAGTTCGGCTTAAACTGTTACGAATCAAGATATTTTACTCAAGATTGTCGGTCATTAATTTAATATAATAGGTCTAAGCCGCAACCAATTTTAATGCTGATGTCTGTTTTCATAAAGATAAATTAATAATAAATAGACATCATATAGATATCACTTCTAAAATATTCAAACTGTCTGTGAAGGGTATCAAAGATTCGGCATATAACACTCTAACTCGTTTTTTTTTCTTAATTTATTTATTTTAATGAGTAAAATTACTAATCAAATATACAAAATAATTTTGATGTTTAAAAAAAGTAGAAATTCTTTATTTATATTTAAAACAAATTTATACATTTTATCAAAGTTTTTTTTTTTCTTGGGATATAAAAAAATTAATTAAAAAGTTTCCGTTTAAATGTGCTAAATTTCCATTTCATCCTATTGATAAACTGAAATTTATTTTTGATGGGATAAGCTATTCCTATGAGCATTTCACTTGTTGCTTAGGCCAGATTGTCTGAAAACTTCATCCAAACATTTTAGAAAAACTAAAGATATTTAACCAAATAAAACTATTAAGCGAATAAGAATTATAAGCCCCAGTTTCACTTGTAACAATATCAAAGATTAAACAAAAACAACAACAATAAACAGTGAGTTTAGCTTTTCTTTTTAATTTTAATTTATTTTCATAACAGTATTTTTTTATTGCATAGGATATTTAAAACAAAAATATAATCATCAAAGTTATTTACGGGAATACAAAATTTATCATTAATACGATTTCTGTATGACGTGCTAAATTCCCAATTTATCACATTTGATAAATACACTGAAATTTATTGTTGAGGGAAAGCTAGCTTCTATGCGCATTTCACTGGTTGCTTAGGCCAGCTCATCAGGAAACCTTTTCCTAAGATTTTAGAAAAGCTAAAAATATTATACGAATAAAATCCTAAAGCGAATAAAAGTTTTAAACACTCAAAGTCTTACTCGTACCAATATTAAAGCTTAAACAAAACAACAACAATAAACATTGAGTTTATCTTTTCTTACATCCCCCTACAATTGGTTGGGTTCTTTCCGACTCGAATTGTAGTTGTAAGTGGGTAAAAAGAAAAAACAAAATTAAAAAACAAATTGTTTCATTCTATTGTCTTCGTAAGAAAACAACAAAGAAAAACCAATTTGCCAATTCAGTTTTCTGCACGGGCACATGCGAGTATATTATCAAAGTTATTTACGGGAATACAAAATTTATCATTAATACGATTTCTGTATGACGTGCTAAATTCCCAATTTATCACATTTGATAAATACACTGAAATTTATTGTTGAGGGAAAGCTAGCTTCTATGCGCATTTCACTGGTTGCTTAGGCCAGCTCATCAGGAAACCTTTTCCTAAGATTTTAGAAAAGCTAAAAATATTATACGAATAAAATCCTAAAGCGAATAAAAGTTTTAAACACTCAAAGTCTTACTCGTACCAATATTAAAGCTTAAACAAAACAACAACAATAAACAGTGAGTTTATCTTTTCTTACATCCCCCTACAATTGGTTGGGTTCTTTCCGACTCGAATTGTAGTTGTAAGTGGGTAAAAAGAAAAAACAAAATTAAAAAACAAATTGTTTCATTCTATTGTCTTCGTAAGAAAACAACAAAGAAAAACCAATTTGCCAATTCAGTTTTCTGCACGGGCACATGCGAGTATATTATCAAAGTTATTTACGGGAATACAAAATTTATCATTAATACGATTTCTGTATGACGTGCTAAATTCCCAATTTATCACATTTGATAAATACACTGAAATTTATTGTTGAGGGAAAGCTAGCTTCTATGCGCATTTCACTGGTTGCTTAGGCCAGCTCATCAGGAAACCTTTTCCTAAGATTTTAGAAAAGCTAAAAATATTATACGAATAAAATCCTAAAGCGAATAAAAGTTTTAAACACTCAAAGTCTTACTCGTACCAATATTAAAGCTTAAACAAAACAACAACAATAAACAGTGAGTTTATCTTTTCTTACATCCCCCTACAATTGGTTGGGTTCTTTCCGACTCGAATTGTAGTTGTAAGTGGGTAAAAAGAAAAAACAAAATTAAAAAACAAATTGTTTCATTCTATTGTCTTCGTAAGAAAACAACAAAGAAAAACCAATTTGCCAATTCAGTTTTCTGCACGGGCACATGCGAGTATATTATCAAAGTTATTTACGGGAATACAAAATTTATCATTAATACGATTTCTGTATGACGTGCTAAATTCCCAATTTATCACATTTGATAAATACACTGAAATTTATTGTTGAGGGAAAGCTAGCTTCTATGCGCATTTCACTGGTTGCTTAGGCCAGCTCATCAGGAAACCTTTTCCTAAGATTTTAGAAAAGCTAAAAATATTATACGAATAAAATCCTAAAGCGAATAAAAGTTTTAAACACTCAAAGTCTTACTCGTACCAATATTAAAGCTTAAACAAAACAACAACAATAAACAGTGAGTTTATCTTTTCTTACATCCCCCTACAATTGGTTGGGTTCTTTCCGACTCGAATTGTAGTTGTAAACTTTTATTCGCTTTAGGATTTTATTCGTATAATATTTTTAGCTTTTCTAAAATCTTAGGAAAAGGTTTCCTGATGAGCTGGCCTAAGCAACCAGTGAAATGCGCATAGAAGCTAGCTTTCCCTCAACAATAAATTTCAGTGTATTTATCAAATGTGATAAATTGGGAATTTAGCACGTCATACAGAAATCGTATTAAAAATATAATCGTAATAAATAAAATCAAATTAACGGCCTGGCCTCGGGGGGATACCATTATTCCTTGTTTCAGTTTGGCACAAATATATAACAAAGACAAGCCAAACAATTTTCAAAATGTTCACTCTGGTTTTGTGTTTTTTGATTATTTTCCAGTCAGTAGCAAAATGTTCTTAAATTGAACTATAAAAAAATTCAGCTTTTAGATTTTAGAACAAAACAAAAACACGTGTAGAGTTAAATTCAATAAAATATTTGTTTTGGAATTTGATGAACTAAATACAAAAACACGTGTAGAGTTAAATTCAATAAAATGTTTGTTTTGCAATTTGATGAACTAAATACAAAATGCTTATGAGTAAACAAATATTTAGTGTTGTTTATTTAAATCTTAATAAGAAGTCAAGCAACTGTTTTATTTAAATAGGTTACCAAGTATCAAAAATTAAAAGTTTTGTTATCGATCCAAATTTTTATATTTTTAATCAGGCTAAAGTGCATTAAATTTAATTTTTATTAAATGATTTTTATGAAGAAAGGAATTTTACAACAGGAAATTAATTAAAATTTATTGATAACACAGCGGAACAAAATGGAACTTTTTGTGTGTTGATTGGAAGTTTAATGCGAATATTTACTTATGTGAGGTCGCTGATTTCAAATTAAATCCCATTCAACGATATCTCTGAAACTACGGGGCAAATAAATGTCTTACGAGTATTATTAAGTAAAAGCAAATCTCAAAGCCAAACATAACTATGAATACCTTTATTTTGCTTCCTTGACGTTCCTTATCAAGAATAAGTCTTTTTCTATACCTTCATGATCATCACACGTTGGAAGAGAACTACAAAATAATTAATTAGTATTTTATATGCTGATGCTACAAATCTTAAAAGTGGCGTTCAAAACATTTACCATTTTTTAGCAACTTTTTTTAAGAAATTTTGTAAACAGATTAAAACTCTATTTCAATAAATCAAAACCTATGAAACAATGACTTTTAACATACATACATATGTAAATACTTATGCAATAAATTTTAATTTATGTTTTTGCTTTTACAAAAGTTTGCATGACTTTCAACATATTTTGGCACGTTCTTAGCATTATGTACAAAAAAAAGAGTAAAAAACACTTTTTATGTTCCTATTTTTGTTTTCTAAATTCATAAAATTTCTTATTTTTTAAAGCAAGACCTTTCTAACCCTTCAGTTTAATACAATTTTAAGAACATTAAAACAGGGTGGCATTCACTGCGCGGAAACAAAATTCTTTAATAATGTTTTGGTTATAACATAAGTAGTAAATTTAAAAAAAACCTTGAAAAAAATCAATTTTTTTAAATCAAGAGGCGTGTAACTCAGTTAATTTTTATCTGATAAACACAGTATAGATATGGGGTGAAAGTAGAAAAACAAATCCCTGCAACAGCTTAAAGCTTCGTTCACAATCAGAGCAACAATTTCGGCTTTTCTTCTATCTTATTTCTTCCAAAAGCATTTCATATATTTTCCTTTCATTTTATAAAGTTTTTTTAAAAATTTGATTCAACTAGAACTTCAGCAACAATTTGTATGAAATTGTTTCTGACGTTTAAAATAATTTTATTAAGTTTTGAATAAAAATTTGAACAAAATGTTCCAACAAATAATAAAAAATGCATAATATTGTTGTGGTCCCAAAATTCAAATTTTTGGCCAAAACTAAATATTTTACATGGGCTACGATTATAATTTTGTTGTTGCAATCTAATAGCAAACACAACAGAGCAACCACAAATGCACTTTGTTTTTGTAAATTGCAATTTACCGTTTAACATTACAGCATTTAACCCATTAGAGGTCAAACCAAAACTGCCCATAATTTTTTGATTTCAACTTTTTTTATTGATTAAATAAGTATTAAAAAAAAACATAAAATGGAAAAAATTAAAAAAAAAATTTTTTTTATCTGAGTTTTTGGGGTGTACTCAACTGAGTACACTGACCTCTTACGTATGGAAATTTTCAGAAAATTTTTTTCAGTGCAAAGTGTTTTTAAGCACTTCTTATTCTGCCAACAACTCTTAAATATCAAAAAATGTACCGCAAATGGTTTTGTAGTTTATTAGGATAGTGTCCAGCCCCAACTTGAGATTCATCTGCAAACATTGACCCAGACGTTACTCAAAATATCAAAGATCAACATAAAGATTGTATCTAGTAAAAAGCTATAAAAAAAACACCAATAAATGTTTAACAACACATGAAGCAAACGGATCAGAAGATTCCGAACTGGCAGCAACCCAGTCTTTGAAGCCGAATCGAGCGGACTTTCCTCGAATGAATTGCTTAGCGGGATGGTATCCAGAATATTTTAGTATTGACTCGTCTTTAGGAATATTTTGGCCACCGCTAAGCATTTCATTTGAAGAAAGCCAGTTCGATACGACTTCAACAATTGAAGGCTATAAGATCAAAGACATTGGGATCAAAGATTTTTCAAATATTTCTTCACATACACTATTTCATCTTTCACAAATTTCCGAGTTCTGCTGAGAGGTTGAGCTCTGCGATGGAAAGTATTTACGCCAAATATGAATTATATGCTTTGCAAAGTCTTGCCGAGTTTTCTTTGGTGCCAACTGTTCATTATCACTATCGTCACTGACGTCGTTGTCAATATTTTCAACATTTACGAAAACTTTAATAGTACCAGGTTTGTCTTTTGATAGGCTTGAAACCGTTATATTTTCCTAAACACCTCTTCACCACATGATATGCTATCAATAGCTTCTTGAAGGCTTTTGAGTCACTTTTGGGATGTAAAATGTTATCCACTCATAGTTAAAATCTAACAAAAAAAACATTTTTTTTACCTATGCATGTTGGCAGTGTACTCAAACGAGTACAGTCAATTTTATACTGCTCTAAGTTTATTGTTTTTTTATGTAAGTATTTTTTTTGTCTGAGTTATTTTGATACGATTTTCATTACAATAATTCAAAATTACCAAAAAAAAATTCAATATTATTAAAATAGTGTTCATACCTTCACACTGCTTTTGTAATACAAATCAGACTTATTATTTTGTACAGAAAAATTAAAAAGAATCACAAATTCTTTTTTAGCTGCTGTTGGTATTATTGTTGTGAACAGAAATAATGGTACATTGATTAAAAATTCTTTGTTGTTGATTAGAAACTTGTAAAATGCCAGCTGTACTCATTTAAGTACAGAGACTTCTTCTAATGGGTTAAGTTGATAAACTTCAGTCCACTTGAAAAAATAGTTGAGTGCAGGTGTTTTTTAACATTTTTAAATATATTCTAGTTTTTTAAAAAAAAAAGTAATTTCTAAAGTTGAAAATGGAAAATAAAGCTGAAGGTATATAGTTTATTCAAAAGATTATAAAAAATTCAAAATATTTAAGGTGAAGTAAATAAATATCAATATGTTGGTGTATTATAAAATTTATGAATTTTTTACGATTTTTAAATTTACGTAGAGTTTTAAAATTTCGGCTCAGTTCGGCTGGCATACGACCAAACAAAAAATAAGATATTGATGTATGTTTTTGATTTCACCTTAGCTTGAATTGCGAAAATTTGCTATTTTTGAGATACTCATCTTTTTGTATGCCGTGCACGGTGCTCTTGAAGCAATTTTTGATCAAGGGTCAAAGCACATCCGTTTTTTTCCTGATTTCGGTTATTTTTGTCCAAATTTTGTACTAACAATGTTTTACAAAAATGTAGCCACGGCATAGGCGAACAACTTTTGTGAACATAGTGATACAATCTAAGCCTGTCTAGGAACACGAAATTCACTTTGTGCCTAAAAAATCGTCTTTTTTTTACTTTTTGAGTATACCTTGCAGGGAATTAAAATTTCTAACTACTAGTATTCTACAAAAATGTAGCCAGGGTATACGTGAATAACTTTGAATAACCGCAGTAAAAGAAGGGAAGCAGCGGAACTTTCACAATCCAAGGATTATGAAACTGATTTATTAGTTGAAGCAGCAGCAATGTCGGCTCGTAAGCGAGGTAAAAATGATTTAGCAGCTGTTCTTAAGAAAACTATTGAAAGCCCTACGAGACCATCAAAAATAAAAAAATTATGTTCAGAAGAAGTGAAAACACCAAATCCGTTTTCGAACGAGGGGGCATTAGCATTTCTTCTAGAAAATAATTTTACTAAAAGGCAACATTGTAATATTCGCCTTGAAAGTAAGGCAAGAAACTCTGACATTTTCCCGTCCTATAAAAACATCATGGCTGCGAAAAATAAGTGCAGACCAGATGGCATCACTGTTGGAGATTCAATAGCAAAGGTTCCTTTACGATGCTTCTAATTCATACAGCGTCAAGAATAGTGGAGATGCAAAAGGACGTTTTTGTGTCAGTTATGAATAACAAAAAAACAAACTATATGTTCAGTGAACTAATTTTGAGCTACGGTTTTGATAGCAGCACTGGTCAAGCTCAATTCAAGCAAGGTTTCCATGAGCCAAGTACATCTCGTGATGCGAGCTTATCTCTTTTCGCAACAACTGTGGTACCTTTGAGACTTCTTGACACTTTAGAAACCCCTCTTTGGAATAATATTACTCCACAGTCCACAAGATTCTGTCGGGCCTTAAAACTTGAATTTATCAAAGAAACAAAGGAAGTTATTTTGAATGAAGCAGCTGATTTAAGTCAACAAATTGCTCGTCTAGAAAATCTAAAATTAGAGATAGAAGATGGCAAAACTGTTGAAATATCGTTCAAATTGTATCTTACAGTAATAGATGGAAAGGTTTTAAATGCTCTAACCGGAACTAAGTCCAATCAAACTTGTCCAATATGCGGCGCTACTCCCAAAGATTTTATTAATGTGAAGAATTATACTTCCGAAAAATTTAAACCAATTAAAAGCAACTTAAAGTACGGTCTAAGTCCATTGCACTGCTGGATTAGATTTTTTGCATTTGTTTTGCACTTAGGCTATAAAAGTGATGTAAAAAATGGCAGATAAAAGATGAAGAAGATAAAAAAGCAGTAAACAAAAATAAAAAGAAAATCCAAAATGCATTTTGGACAGAACTTAGTCTTCATGTTGATCTTGCAAAAGTTGGTGGTTTTGGTAGCACGAATGATGGAAACACATCTCGTTGTGCATTTACCAAACATGCTATATTTTCAAAAATTACTTCAGTTGATGAAGATTTAATATTTCATCTAAGGATTATACTAATATGTTTGTCCTGTCAGTTTCCTTTAGATTTAGATATGTTTGAAACTTACTGCTTTAAAACGGCTGAATAATTCCAAATCAAATACCCTTGGTTGCCCATGACACCAACATTTTTGGTTGAATGGTTACGTAAATAAACAGAATAAACAGCATTTGGAGTGAGGAAAAACCACAAGCTTTTGTCGAAACACCATTTCATCCATAGAAAATTACTGTTTGGTGCGCTTTATGGGCTGGCGGAGTCATTGGCTCATATGTCTTCAAAAACGATGATGGTCAGTATGTTACTGTCAATGATGAACGGTATAGGAACATGATTCGAAGTTTTTTTTACCTCAATTAGCAGGCATTAATCTTGCTGATATGTGGTTCCAACAAGACGGAGCCACATGCCACACAGCGGGCGCTACAATTGATTTACTCAAGGGAACTTTTGACGAAAAAATAATTTCACGAAATGGCCCAATTAATGGGCCCCCAAGATCGTGTGATTTAACCCCATTGGATTATTTTCTTTGGGGTTATGTAAAGTCACTTGTGTACGTCGATAAACCACAAACAATTGAACATCTGGAAATCAGCATTCGAAGAGTTATTGGCCAGATACGGCCGCAAATGCTGCGAAAAGTTTGTGAAAATTGGTGTTCCAGATTGCGCTTTCTACGCGCCATCTGCGGCGGTCACATGGCCGAAATCATATTTAAACTTTAATTTCATACAATTTTCTATCCAATAAAGACCGTTTCATTGATATCAAAAATATATTACTATATTTTATTATGATTTAAACTTGTATCACTCTCCCTTTAGCACAAAAAAATTTCGTAATGATCGGTCCATAATTTACTCTAGGCCCTATATAAACCCTTCTCCCGGAAAAGAGTTTAGTACGCCTAAAACCGTAATTATTAATGCTATTTTAACAAAATTTGGCACGTCACAGTTTTTTAGGACTATAAATAGGACGCTGCAAAATATGGCCCCAAAAACTAAATAAAAATTGACCCCAAATTTGGGGCTATTTTTCATAATGAAATACGACCCCATTTTTAATAAAAAATTGAATATGACCCTTAATATGGGGTAATTCTTCATCATAAAAAAATCACCCCAAAATTTATAATGAATCTTAGCCCCAAAAGAGAACACAAAGAAAGTTATTTTAAAAATTTTGGGTGGAGTTCATATGCCCGAAACTAAAAATCCCAAATTTAGAATCCCGATTTCACAATCCGAATAATTATACAGTTTCGGGCTTAAAAATCGTACGATTGATAGCATGGTTGGGCTTTCGGCAATGCGCAAGGATTTTTTCCTCTATGGTATAACGAACACCGGCTTCGCTAACTAAAACATCTCTGCATAACCGGCAAGGATTTTCTCCACTTTGGTATAAGAATTCGGGTTTTTTATACTATCCCTAGAAACTTTTATAAAATTTGTTTAAAAATGTTTGGGGTGGTTTTTCGTTTCTTCAAATTTGCATTTTTTTTTATTAGTAAACGAAAAATAGACCCAAAGTAAAAATTGTGATTTTATTTGGGGCCATTTATCATTCCTTGATATTGGGGTCATTTTTTATTCCACTTAAAATGCAAAAACACCCTGACGAAAAAATTAAAACTAACTCCAAAAAAAAAAAAACAAATAAATTGCCCCAAAATTGCGTGTTGTTGTGTCTCATATAAAATTTTGGGGCCGTTCTTCACTTTTTTCTTGGGGCCATATTTCCTGGGGTCATTTTGCGCATCGCTAATAAATAGCACTACAAAATTTCGTGATGATCGGTCCATAATTTACCCTAGGCCCCATATAAAACCCACTCTGGTAAATTATTAAATACGCCTAAAATCGCAGCAGATATATTTACTGTAGTAAAATTTCTTCCAAATTAGTTTCATATGGCCAGAAAAAATGTCATGCAATTTAGTAAAATACGATTTATAATTTACCTTAGATTCCATATTTAGCAGCCTTCTGAAATTCACTGTAAACGATTAAACTAATTTTACCACTGTATTGAAATTTATGTTTTTTAATACCAGGAATAGCTCTGCGGAACTTTGGGATGATTGGTTCATAACTTACCATGACTCCAATATAAATCCCCTCCTGAAAATCATTTAAGTTCGGCTTAAACTGTTACGAATCAAGATATTTTACTCAAGATTGTCGGTCATTAATTTAATATACATAGGTCTAAGCCGCAACCAATTTTAATGCTGATGTCTGTTTTCATAAAGATAAATTAATAATAAATAGACATCATATAGATATCACTTCTAAAATATTCAAACTGTCGGTGAAGGGTATCAAAGATTCGGCATTGCCGAATATAACACTCTAACTCGTTTTTTTTTCTTAATTTATTTATTTTAATGAGTAAAATTACTAATCAAATATACAAAATAATTTTGATGTTTAAAAAAAGTAGAAATTCTTTATTTATATTTAAAACAAATTTATACATTTTATCAAAGTTTTTTTTTTTTCTTGGGATTTAAAAAATTAATTAAAAAGGTTCCGTTTAAATGTGCTAAATTCCCATTTCATCCTATTGATAAACTGAAATTTATTTTTGATGGGATAAGCTATTCCTATGAGCATTTCACTGGTTGCTTAGGCCAGATTGTCTGGAAACTTCAGCCAAACATTTAAGAAAAACTAAAGATATTTAACCAAATAAAACTATTAAGCGAATAAGAATTATAAGCCCCAGTTTCACTTGTAACAATATCCAAGATTAAACAAAAACAACAACAATAAACAGTGAGTTTAGCTTTCCTTTTTAATTTTAATTTATTTTCATAACAGTATTTTTTTATTGCATAGGATATTTATTTATACGCTTAGTATTTGCGCGCTAATAAACTCAAATTAACGGCCTGGCCTCAGGGGATACCATTATTCCTTGTTTCAGTTTGGCACAAATATATAACAAAGACAAGCCAAACAATTTTCAAAATGTTCACTCTGGTTTTGTGTTTTTTGATTATTTTCCAGTCAGTAGCAAAATGTTCTTAAATTGAACTATAAAAAAATTCAGCTTTTAGATTTTAGAACTGAACAAAAACACGTGTAGAGTTAAATTCAATAAAATATTTGTTTTGGAATTTGATGAACTAAATACAAAAACACGTGTAGAGTTAAATTCAATAAAATATTTGTTTTGGAATTTGATGAACTAAATACAAAATGCTTATGAGTAAACAAATATTTAGTGTTGTTTATTTAAATCTTAATAAGAAGTCAAGCAACTGTTTTATTTAAATAGGTTACCTAGTATCAAAAATTAAAAGTTTTTTCATCGATCCAAATTTTTATATTTTTAATCAGGCTAAAGTGCATTAAATTTAATTTTTATTAAATGATTTTTATGAAGAAAGGAATTTTACAACTTGAAATTAATTAAAATTTATTGATAATACAGCGGAACAAAATGGAACTTTTTGTGTGTTGATTGGAAGTTTAATGCGAATATTTACTTATATGAGGTCGCTGATTTCAAATTAAATCCCATTCAACGATATCTCTGAAACTACGGGGCAAATAAATGTCTTACGAGTATTATTAAGTAAAAGCAAATCTCAAAGCCAAACATAACTATGAATACCTTTATTTTGCTTCCTTGACGTTCCTTATCAAGAATAAGTCTTTTTCTATACCTTCATGATCATCACACGTTGGAAGAGAACTACAAAATAATTAATTAGTATTTTATATGCTGATGCTACAAATCTTAAAAGTGGCGTTCAAAACATTTACCATTTTTTAGCAACTTTTTTTAAGAAATTTTGTAAACAGATTAAAACTCTATTTCAATAAATCAAAACCTATGAAACAATGACTTTTAACATACATACATATGTAAATACTTATGCAATAAATTTTAATTTATGTTTTTGCTTTTACAAAAGTTTGCATGACTTTCAACATATTTTGGCACGTTCTTAGCATTATGTACAAAAAAAAGAGTAAAAAACACTTTTTATGTTCCTATTTTTGTTTTCTAAATTCATAAAATTTCTTATTTTTTAAAGCAAGACCTTTCTAACCCTTCAGTTTAATACAATTTTAAGAACATTAAAACAGGGTGGCATTCACTGCGCGGAAACAAAATTCTTTAATAATGTTTTGGTTATAACATAAGTAGTAAATTTAAAAAAAACCTTGAAAAAAATCAATTTTTTTAAATCAAGAGGCGTGTAACTCAGTTAATTTTTATCTGATAAACACAGTATAGATATGGGGTGAAAGTAGAAAAACAAATCCCTGCAACAGCTTAAAGCTTCGTTCACAATCAAAGAAGTAGAAAAGCTGCTCCGTTTTTTTATATGATTTACTTAGAATATGGTTTGAGCTCTTTATACCTCTCAACTTTAAAACTGCACTTTTGCTACGTTAATAAAGTTTTAAATATGAATCAAAATAGGTTACCACGCATTCGAGCAGAAGCAATAATAACACGAAACGTCTACTGGGCAGATGAATGGACCAGTTTTTGTCAACGTCTTCAGTTTACTCCTGATAATACCAATTTACCACTTTGCAAATATTGGAAAACAATAGTTAAATTACTAGAAATAAAAAGAACGTGAAGAAAATGTATTTAACGCAACAAATTCTTAACACCATGACCTTTACCGCCAACTGGACCATAATGTAACACCTCTGCTGGCGTCAAACTTTTTATCCCGCATTACCAGCATAATTATTAAAGCCAGAGGAGGGTTACTAGAATTAAATGCCAGATCCTTTAGTAATATCCCAATAGACAAGTGCTCTATCTGCAACTTAGAGGTATCCGAAAATACGTACCACTTTATTGGTGTTTGTCCAATCTATAAAGAACTAAGGTTAACATTGTTCGGAAAATATTATCTAAGTATTATTGAGGTGATAAACATCTTAAATGGTTCAAACTTTCTCGCCTTATACAAATAGATAGAATCATCTTCAAAATATCGTAAATTAATAATGAATGAATTCAATTTCTAGTCTTCCTTTTACAAAAATATTTTTATCTTGAATTTATAAATTTGTATAATCTTTATTGTAAATGAAATTTAAAGAAATGAATAATCAGAAACTGGGAATTATCTCCTTTCGTAGGTTACTTTATATTATATTCAACATTTTTTATTTTTCGAATTTATTCTATGAGTTACATTTCAGTTATGTATTTTATAAAGCTTTTTTGTAATAGTTCTATTCCTTAAATTTTTAGGAATGACTTTTATACACTACCAGACTATTATATTGTATTTTCTTGTTACATTTTACCTTAGCTATCCTTTGGATAGCAATGAAGTATATTGTATGTACAGAAAAATTTACAATTATTACACACCAGCAGAATGTAATGCATTTTCTGGCCCGCTACGGCCTTCGTCAGCAATTGTTGTGTCGCACTGGATAGTGATACTTTATAAATTGAATGTATTTTTTTTTTTTTTTTTTTATTTTGTGTATTATTGTAATCTCAATTAAATAATTTTACATAACTATAAATCGCCTCAGCGCCCAGTATGGCATTACAGAGGCAAATGGCAACTATATCTAATATTCTAATTTTATACAATATTTACATAACGTACAATAAATGAATAGGAAAAAAGAAAGAAAAAAAAAATAAATAAATAAATACATATATGTATATGTATTTATTACAAACGAGGCATTTTATTTAGATAAGTGTTTCAACATTCTCTAATAAGTATTGCTTCAAATTGTGTTTAAAAGTTGATAAGACTGAAATATTCTTTAATTCATTTGGTAACTGGTTATATTCACTTGGCCCATTGTAAGAAATACGCTGTTTAGATAACTCAAGTCGACATCTCGTTATATTTAAATTTCTTGATTACCTTGTAGTTCTATGCGTAATTGACATGTTCTCTTGAAATCGTATACTGTGAGTGCCAACTCCCTTTAAACATTTAAACATATATATCAATAATTGTTGTTTATACAAACCACGAACAGGAAGTATCAATTTGGCATGATTTTTATACAAATTTACTGTGGAGTACCGGAACGGTAGACCATATACAATTTTCAGGGCTTTATTTTGTGCCGATTGTAAAGACTTTAATGTTGAACATTTTTTATAGCCATATATCATAGGAAGATATGTTAGATGTGAATGTATTAATGCGTAGTAAAGCATAAGTTTGGTGGTGGTATTTAATTTATTTTTAAATTTATAAAGAATGCCAATTCCTGATGATATTTTTGTCTTTAAGAAATTGAGATGGTGATCCCATAAAAGATTATGGCAAATATTTATACCAAGATATTTAATATTTTCAGACTCATTTATCAAATTTCCTTCAATATGTACTTCCATGGGTTCAACACTCCTTGAAATATACGGCTTAAAACGAATGAATTTGGTTTTTCTATAATTTAGAGCTAATTTATTTAGTCTTAAAAACTCTGATAGTATTGCAGCATCATATTCCATATTAACTTGTAATACTTTTTCATATTTATAATAAAACAATAGGCAAATGTCGTCAGCATACATGAATAGATGCCCATTAAATTTTATATTTTTTATATCATTTAAAAATATTTTAAATAAAATATAAATAACTCAACTATTTTTAACAAATAGAAACTGGGAATTATCTCCTTTCGTAGGTACTTTATATTATATTCAACATTTTTTTTTTTTTATTTTTCGAATTTATTCTATGAGTTACATTCTGCTGGTGTCTAATAATTGTAAATTTTTCTGTACATACAATATACTTCATTGCTATCCAACGGATAGCTAAGGTAAAATGTAACAAGAATATAATATAATAGTCTGGTAGTGTATAAAAGTCATTCCTAAAAATTTAAGGAATAGAACTATTACAAAAAAGCTTTATAAAATACTTAACTGAAATGTAACTCATAGAATAAATTCGAAAAATAAAAAAAAATGTTGAATGAAATTAATAATCTTAAATTAAAATAATATCTAGTATTATGCCAATCTGGCTCACAACATCATGTTATGCCAAATATAGATACCATAATATTGTAAATTAATGAATATGTAAATATGTATTTACAATCTGAATATCTATTAATAAATAATAATAATTAATAATAAATAATAGTTGGCTTAGAATATAGTTAGCTGTTACAGAAAAAAATGTGAATCTCGTAATCCAGAAAACGAATTTTTTACCATTTTTTTCTCGAAACAATAAAAAAACCAAGGGCATTTGTGATTTAAGCGTCCTCTTATGCCATATAATTTTTTGATTTTTGTTGTTTTTTTATTGAATGGTATTAGTTTGAATTTATATTTCACAGTATTTGTAGTTTATTGTCTTTTAAACTCCTGAAAACTATGAAAATTTGAGCATGAAAATAGCCATTTAAAAAAATTTTGTTTTCAAGTTGTGGTAAAATTTGTTCAATTGTTTTTCTTGTAGTTATTAGAAAACAGTCTAAATATTCGAAACAAGAAAAAAACCCATAGACGATATTTTCCTTTTTTTCCATTCCATCAAATTTAAAAATTTTTTAGAGCTTAAGTCAATAATAATAATTCAATTAAATTTGTTTACAGTTAGTTCTAAATATAGTTAACTGCTACAGAAAAAAATTCTCGTGCTTCAAAAAACAACAGTTTTCCTGAAGCATGTAAAACTCAAGTAGTTGTTTAGCCATTTTTACTTTAAATTCTCAAATTTTGGCGGCGCCAAAAAAGTTATATCTTAAAAATTCTTCAAAATTCATTTGAATTATTTTGTTGTATATCGATGTGTACATTTTTAAGTGCAATATAAGAATTGTTTTTTTTTTTTTATTTATGTCTATGGACCACAGCACTGTGCGTCGTGACAATCAGGTGATTTGACACCATTGGAATACTTTCTTTGGGGATATTTAAAAGAAAAAGTGTAGGTCAATAAGCCAAGAACAATTCAAGAAATAAAGGATGGGATAATTCGGCACATTAACGACATTGAACCTCAATTATGTCTCAGAGTCATTTAAATATGGACCATGAGTTAGAGGTATGCCGCCGAATCCGTGACTAAATTGGATAAATTTTAATTTAACGTTAGCTCCGTTATTCATATAATATATTTAAGGTATTAAAAAAAAAATATATCTAAGGTATTTTAAACGTTCATTTTCATAGAAAAATCGTTTTATAAAACTTTTTTAAACCTAAAACATTGTTTATGAACAGGACAATGTTACCAACAACAAAATACAAAATTACACTAAAGACAAAGCAAAATTCCCCCCCCCGGCCACGGTCAATAATGAAAGATTATCAATAACAATTTTAATTAATTTTCATGTTGTAAAATTCCTTTCTTCATAAAAATAATTTAATCAAAATTAAATTTAATGAACTTAAGCCTAATTAAAATTATTAAAAAAAATTTGGATTAAAAACCATAAATAGTTCAACAAAATAACCACAATAGTAATTATACCTAAATATTTAAAAAAAAAAATTATTTTAACAAATAATAAAAACAAAAAATTATAGTCATACTATTTAGATTTAAAATAAGTTAACAAAACATTAAAAACTAAAACAATTAAGTTGGGCTGGGCATGCTGCGCGAATGGCAGTGTGGTGTACACTTATTTTCTCATTTCCACAAAAGCATCACACAATATTTTTGTAAGCAAAATAACAGAAAATATTAATTGTAAACGACCATATCAATGACACATAAACATTATGACACATATGGTAAACAAATGCTTGCACTTCATACGTATACCAAAATACCTACAGCGAAGTGAAACATGAATATTTTCACTTGCTCCACTTATAGTTTATTGCTTTAGGTACTTGACCGTACTTAAGGGGTAACAATAGCAAATCAAATTTCTTTTTATATTTTTTTAAATACTTTAAATAGGAGAAATGCAATTTGTTTAAAAATAATGACTGTGCTGATTAGTCAGTCGATCAGTAAATGCATTTTTGTAACATGAACAAAAAGTTGAACACCATGTTACATTGGGCATTCTGGATGTATGAATGAAATGCAAGATGTGTCAGATAATTTTTAGATAATTTGTAAATTAGTATATAAGTTGGAAAATTTGTAAATAAAGAGCTCAGTCTCAGTTTAGACACAAGAATTCATTCTTCTTTTACTGAACTCAAATAAAGGGCATCATTTGCTCGTCTGCCGAGTTTTAAAGCCTCGCTCTACAAACCAAGGCTTTCTATTGCATTAGTCGCAATTCAATGCTAATGCAATAGTAATCAATTTGTAATTGTTTTGAATATTTAAAAACCATACCCACCAAACTTACTATAGCAGACTGCAGGAGGCGCTACTAAAAAACGACATCAGATGCTCTTGAGGAAGAGGACGCCCAGCCACGAGATAAAAGGTCTGCTCTAAATAAGATCCTACGACTTATGGGTATCCATAACTGCCAATTTCATCACTGAAATCAAATGATGATTTTATTTGGGTAACTACTTTAATATCCCGAAATACCAATAAATATAGATTTCATTTACGTTAAAAAAAATTGTATCTGCTCTCAAAACAGGAGACTTTTAAATTACAACTGAACTGCACCTAAACGAAACTACCCACACTTTAGCTACGGTAGTAAAAATTACACCCAATTCCCAGTTTCTAATAATTTTGATGTTTAAAAAGAGTAGAAATTCTTTATTTATATTTAAAACAAATTTATTAATTTTAATTAATTTTCATAACAGTATTTTTTTTATTGCATAGGATATTTAAAACAAAAATATTTATTATGTATTTATTTATAGTTAATCTGTGTAACAAGACAAAAGTCTTACAATAACACAGAGTAACATATTGTTCATTATTAAATTTGTAAATTATTTTGACAATTAAAATTTAAAAATGTATAATCGTGGTTTTTATTTTTCGCTTAGTATCTGCGCACTAATAAACTCGATTTAACGGCCTGACCTCGGAGGGTATACAAACACCTTTGTGCTAGACAGGCCCAAAATTATAACAATCACAAGCCAAACAATTTTGAAAATTTGCATTTTTTTTTTGTTTTGATTATTTTCAGTCAGTTGCAAAATGTTCCTTGTTAAAGTCTTAAGTTGAACTATAAATCTTTGCCATTGCGTTTAATATTTATAGAAAAATTCAGCTTTTAGATTTTAGAACTGAACAAAAACGTGTAGCGTTAAATTCAATAAAATATTTGTTTTGGAATTTGATGAACTAAATACAAAAACACGTGTAGCGTTAAATTCAATAAAATATTTGTTTTGGAATTTGATGAACTAAATACAAAATGCTTATGAGTAAACAAATATTTAGTGTTGTTTATTTAAATCTTAATAAGAAGTCAACTAACTGTTTTATTTAAATAGGTTACCAAGTATCAAAAATTAAAAGTTTTTTCATCGATCCAAATTTTTATATTTTTAATCAGGCTAAAGTGCATTAAATTTAATTTTTATTAAATGATTTTTATGAAGAAAGGAATTTTACAACAGGAAATTAATTAAAATTTATTGATAACACAGCGGAACAAAATGGAACTTTTTGTGTGTTGATTGGAAGTTCGCTGGAATTTTTTACTTATGTGAAGTCGCTGATTTCAAATTTAATCTCCGTTTTTCTCTATCAGCTCGCATTTTTAAGTTACAGGTACTAACCAAATTTATTACTTTTTACAATGATATCTCTGAAACTACTGGGCAAATTTTAAAACAATGTAGGCACGGCTTAAAGATAATATTGCAAGCGAATTTTGTTTTTTTAGTGAATATGGTGCACCGTTTTCAAGTTATTGCAATATATGTAGTGGAAGTGTCTTAATTTTGGACATAACGGTATATCTCGAACTGATAGAAAAAAACTAAGTGCAGATTTGAATTCAGCGTCCCAAATAACCTTAAAAACAACATTCAATTCTTAATTAATAAAAACCTGGTTTCCTTGTGTAATATTTCATTATTGACTGACCTGGGAATCAAACCCAGGTTGCCCTGACATGTTGCGATAGTAACCACACTATCTCTTCGGAGAAGTTTGCCGTTTAACACTCCCCGTAGCCAAATATGTAATTGTTAAAAAATGATTTTTATTTAATTAATTATAATACCCTCCACCGCAATAAGTTGTGAAGAGGGTATACTAAGTTTGTCATTCCGTGTGAAACTTTTTTATTTTTCATCTCAGACCCCATAAAGTACATATATTCTGGCTCGGTTCAGTAGGATCAGAGCTATGAATCAAAATAAGGAGCCACCACTTTAAAAAAATTGATAATTTTGTTACAAAAACTAACATAAATGGTGGAACAATGCACGGAATGATATAAGATTTTGCAAATATTTGTTTTATTAGTCTGGAGATCGCACAGTTTAGTACGCCTTAAACCGTTATTATTAATGCTTTCATAACAAAATTTGCAATCCAGTGCAATTCATGGTTTCCCCGACATGGATTCCCAACACTCGTCCGGAAAGATTGCCCTGAACCTTCTGTTGAAGACCTGTTCCGTGGTCATTATGTCTGCCCTCGTACAGACAGATAGACCCGGAGCCATGTCCATCAAGCTAGCATGCCCCTGGACCCCAGCAAGTCCCGATGTTAGCTTTTTCCTAAGGAGACCGGACATAGCAGTCTTCCTTATATGGATGTGTAGTGGCAATATGCCCACTATAACCAAGTGCTGCCGTGGGACATGTGCGCATTACCCCCGTCAGGGCCAAACACAGCATCCGCTGCAGCCTGTTGCACTTCCTCATTGCAGTCTCCTGCCGAATCTTAGGCCACCATACCAATGATCCGTAAGTAATTATCGGTCTGACCATCATAAAGTATAGCCATTTTACCATACTTGGACTAAAACCCCAAGTTCTCCCAAAGAAGCCCTTGCATGCCCAGAAGGCCCTTACCGCTTTTCCGAGGGTTTGATCCAAGAGCGAGTTCCAATTGAGCCGTCTGTCCAGAACAATTCCCAGATATTTGACCTCATTGGAATACTTAACCTCAATTCCGTCCACTACTAGCTTCTCCAGCCTGTAGTTGTACCTCCTCGTGAACGGTATCACGACCGCCTTGTTAGGGTTGATACTCAACCCCCTTTCATGGCACCATCCAAGAACCCTATTGAGAGCACCCTGCATCACCTCCGTGATGGTGCTCTCGAATTTTCCAGTCACCACTATTGCCAGGTCGTCCGCATAGCCAATGGCCCGAAGGCCATATCCCTCGAGCTTGACCAGCAGATCATCAATCACCAGGCACCATAATAAAGGTGATAGCACCCCTCCTGTGGACAATCCTTAACAGCACTGATGCTGACACTAGTGTCATTCCAGGAGGCAGTGATTTTCCTTCCCCTCAACATAGCCCCGATCCAGTTGACCGTGAGTTCGTCTATCCGCTTCCGCGCCAGAGCATCCGTGATAGAACCGTAGCTCGTGTTGTCAAAGGCATCCTCCACGTCAAGAAATGCACACAATGCGATCTCCCCATTACGTTGTGCCTTTTCTATCTGCGCAACCAGATGGTGCAATGCCACCTCAGTCGATTTACCCTTTTGGTAAGCAAACTGCGTTCGGTGCAGTGGTGTGGAAGCCTGCAGTTTTTCCCTGATGTGCAGGTCCAGTAGCCGCTCAACAGTCTTGAGCAAAAATGAAGTAAGGCTGATAGGTCTATAGGATTTCGGCTTCTCCAGCGGCCTGTTGCCAGCTTTGGGAATAAATCGACCCTGAACGTACGCCAAGTGGTCGGCATGTATCCCCAGGTGAAGCTTGCCCTAAAAAGACCAATCAGAGGCCCTATTATCATATCAAGACTCTCCTGTAACAATACAGGGAAGATTCCGTCACCTCCTGGTGACTTGAATGGGCCGAACGAGCCAACTGCCCACTGTACCCTATCCTCATCGAAAATCCTACCGGCTAACCCATTAGCCCGGCGAGTCCCCGGGATTGCCGCCTCGACGTTTGTGTGTCCAGTATCATCCACAACAGTCGAGCCCGGAAAGTGTACTCTTAGCAAGGTTTCCAAAGTCTCCCTGCGGTTTGTCGTGAAGGAACCATCTGTTCCCTCCACCAGACCCACTCCATTTGAGTGTCCCTTGGTCATTACCCTGTGAAGTCTTGCCGCGCTAGGAAGGCCCGCGACACTACTGCAAAAGTTCCTCCATGAATCCCGTTTGGATTTACGTAAAGATTTGTTATATTCCGTTAGGGCACCTTTGTACTCCTGCCAGTTTTTGGTCCGTTTTGCCTTGTTGAATAACCTCCTGACATACCTCCGCTTCTGCTCGAGCGTCTCATTCCACCATGGAGGAGGAGAGCAATTGGCTGCTAGCTCAATCTCATCAACAGACCCGATATCTGTCATTAGGAACTCAGCCTTCCGGTTCACAAGGGACCTGAACTCATTCCAGTCCGTTCGTCTGGGATTGTAAGCGCCTCTACGCAAATCCTCCCCCCCGGTACGTCAAACCTAATATGTTGATGGTCCGACAGCGAGGCCTCATTCGTAACCCTCCAGTTACGAATTGAATCGCGCAAAGCGCCGCTAACCAGTGTAAGGTCTAATACCTCCTCCCTGATCGCATTAATAAAGGTCGGCTTACAGCCGACATTGGCTATGTCCAAGTTCGTACCTACCAGATATTCCAGTAGTAACTCACCTCTTTTGTTGATGTTGCTGCTACCCCAAACGGTGTGATGGGCATTGGCATCGCAGCCCAGGAGAAGCTGCTTTCCATGCATACCACAGTACAGCACCAGGTCCGCCACCTCTTTTGGTGGGGCTACATCTTCTTCGCCGGGGAAATAGGCCGTCGCAACGACGATCTCCGACGACCCCCGTTCAGTGGGTATATTCATCTGTGCTGCCACCAGATCTCTGAAAATAAAATTAGTCAATGGAATTATGTCAACACAATTGTCGACAAGCAACGCTGCGCGCGGGTTGTCTACTGACCGATCATAAATCAGCTTACTTGATTGGGATTGTAGTCCCCTGATCTGGCCACTATTGATCCATGGCTCCTGCAAAAGCGCAAGACCGATGTTTTCTTCGGCAAAGATCCTGCACAGCGTGGCCGACGCCCCTTTGGCGTGACGCAGGTTTGCCTGTAGCACCCTAATGGTGCCCATCGCTATCCCTAATGGACCGCTGCACTAACTCCCCCAACCGGTTACGTCGGGGTCCCTTCCCTCGCGACCCTTTGGTCGGTTTCTCTGGTTTTTCCCCAGGGTTGGGTGTGCTGCTTTTGGCCGGGGGTTGAGGCCTTCGGACGATTTTCGCCACACTTCCCTTATGTGCGTGCGAGGGAATTCTTCTTCAAGGACGATCTTACATTCTACCCCTGATTTCTCCTTGATGTAATCAAGGTTGGACTTAGTCCATTCCGCCGTCTCATTGTTGACGCACACAATCATCAACCACAGTGTTCCCATTTTAGCATATTTTCTGCTAGATTTAGCAGATTAAGTTGGGGATTTGCATATTTTTTTTTAAAAAATATGCTAACTGCTTTTTAGCATATTTCCTTGTCTAAAAGCAGATTTTTTAGCATATTTTTTCTTTTTAAACAATTTCATATTAAAACCTGTATAACATACTTCGTTTTTCGCAAAATTTGTCTAATGATTTTTGCAGTGTGAAATATATACAATACTACAATTATACTACTGTGAATTATACTACTGATACAAAAATCATAAAAATAACTTGGCATAAAACAGTTATGTTATTGCAGGTTGTGAAATTTATACATAAGTGTTTTTCATGTTTTTTTGTTTTGTTATTTCGTATTATTTCTACTTTTCAACTTTCTGAATTATCAGAATTTGTTATTTCGTTGTTGGTTCTACCTTTTTCAAACGCTGATGTTGAGCGATTATTTAGCACTATGGGTTTGGTCAAAAACAAAATAAGAAATAGAATGAAAACGGATCTTCTGTGCGGTATCCTACAAATCAGAGAAGGACTAAAACTGGACAATTCTTGTTGCTATTCGTTCAAAATACCGTCTGACTTTGCATCCAAAATAAGATCGTCCGAAAAATATGAGAAGCTTGTAACTAATGAGGAAAACGAAGAAATGGAAACTATTTTGTCCTCTCTACAGGGCATTTAAATTAATAAAATTTTATAAATCAAATTAAATTATTTTACGTTAATTTTTAAAAAAGTATAAAAAGTTACCCTATACTAGAACCACAATTCTGCCGTACCACGTAGGGCGTATCGCCGTTAATTTCAAATGTTCAATTTTAAAACACAAAAATTAATTCATATTACAACATATATTTTTTTACTATGATAATACGCTGATACGCTGATATTGTGTTTTTTGTATAAAATATACGCTTTAATTTGACAACGTATTTACAAAATTTATGTTTTAATCTCAGCAGATTTTTAGGATATTTTCTTCATTTCACGATTTAGCAGATTTTAGCAGATTTTTTTTTAAGTTTTGGCATATTCTCATCAAAAAGTTATGGCAACACTGATCAACCAGTCGGTGCGCCGTAGACAGCTTTCAAACTGTGGCTTGAAAGTTCCTGCTTTCTCAATAACCGCCTGAAGAATCGTATTTTTGATCCTTTCAATCTGGTCGGCAGTTAGTGACGGAGCTTCAGTTGCTGAGACAAAGCCCAGTCTAACGCCCTTTGGCGTCTGGACCTTTTGGGCATATGTCTGTCTCGCACATGCACGCTTTGTCGGAGCTCCAGTAGAGGGAGAGTTTTCCGATCGTTCCCTCTTTAGTGTTGCGAATGCCGGGGCCCTTGTGGCTTCCCTTAAGGCATCTTCCTTCGACAGTCCTTTTTTTAAAGCCGCTTTGAATAACCGCCACTCCATAGAGTTGAGCTTAACGAATCCCATTCCGGATTCCAGTCTGAGCCCCTGTAAATTAACGCCTCGCACTGTGCTGTCAGACTTCACCGAGTTCAAGCTGCAAGCAACATCCTGCTTAGCGACTTCTGTGTCAGAGCCAGAGGACATTATCTCCTCTTGTGTAATTCTAGGCATTTCGGTCGCGGCACAAGTTGCCGCCTCCGTGGACCTTTTGTCCTCCGCCTCCAGGTTGGTACCTCCAACTGCTTGCCCAGAGGCGCTGCCATTGTTGTCGGTTGCCAGGTTGTTTGTTGGGTTCTCCGAGCTAGAAGACAGTACCCTTTGCTGCGGATTTCCGACTGCTGAGGCCGTTTCCTCAGCTCCTTCAGTCACGAACCATCTGTTCGCTTCCAGAAGTTTGGTACCAACGTTAACATGCCCAATGGCTCCGCTAATGTTGGTGGTTGATGGTTTTAGAGTCTCATCCAACTCATTTTTTTCAGTAAAATTTGTATCCATTAATATTTTTCATAATGTAGGGATGGGTATGGTCACCCATGGCAGAGCCAGTGTACCATGAGAAGTCTAAATTAAAACTGGAGGTCGACCTGTATCTAGAGTCCGCTTACTAACGACCAAACTCCCCTCTGGCCATGCATCCATCGGCGTAAGCTGTTCCACCTTGGATTGGGTTGATTTTTTGTAGAGTTGTCTTCTCTCCGCCCGACTACCATTAGCCAGCATCCAGAGCAGAGACATGACCGTGCTGAGGATCTGTTACCAGCCGTCCCCACGTGGAGGGTATAGTCGCACTTACAGAAGTGAGAAACAGTTACGGCACGATCATAAAGATGCGTGTTAGTCCCCCTGTGTCTCCATCTGGCTGACGGCTGGTCCATAATTTACCCTAGGCCCCATATAAAACCCACTCTGGTAAATTAGATAAATACGCCTAAAATCGTAGCAGATATATTTACTGTAGTTTCATATGGCCACTCTGGTTTTGTGTTTTATGATTATTTTCCAGTCAGTAGCAAAATGTTCTTAAATTTAACTATAAAAAAATTCAGCTTTTAGATTTTAGAACTGAACAAAAACACGTGTGGAGTTAAATTCAATAAAATATTTGTTTTGGAATTTGATGAACTAAATACCAAAACACGTGTAGAGTTAAATTCAATAAAATATTTGTTTTGGAATTTGATGAACTTAATACAAAATGCTTATGAGTAAACAAATATTTAGTGTTGTTTATTTAAATCTTAATAAGAAGTCAAGCAACTGTTTTATTTAAATAGGTTACCAAGTATCAAAAATTAAAAGTTTTTTCATCGATCCAAATTTTTATATTTTTAATCAGGCTAAAGTGCATTAAATTTAATTTTTATTAAATGATTTTTATGAAGAAAGGAATTTTACAACAGGAAATTAATTAAAATTTATTGATAACACAGCGGAACAAAATGGAACTTTTTGTGTGTTGATTGGAAGTTCGCTGGAATTTTTTACTTATGTGAAGTCGCTGATTTCAAATTTAATCTCCGTTTTTCTCTATCAGCTCGCATTTTTAAGTTACAGGTACTAACCAAATTTATTACTTTTTTACACGAAGCGATTTTCACAATTCTTCCATATCACAAAAAAAGCAATGGCTTTATCTCTGAAACTACTGCACAAATTTAAAAACAATGTAAGCACGGCTTAAAGATAATATTGCAAGCGAATTTTGTTTTTTTAGTGAATATGGTGCACCGTTTTCAAGTTATTGCAATATATGTAGTGGAAGTGTCTTAATTTTGGACATAACGGTATATCTCGAACTGATAGAAAAAAACTAAGTGCAGATTTGAATTCAGCGTCCCAAATAACCTTAAAAACAACATTCAATTCTTAATCAATAAAAACCTGGTTTCCTTGTATAATATTTCATTATTGACTGACCTGGGAATCAAACCCAGGTTGCCCTGACATGTTGCGATAGTAACCACACTTTCTCTTCGGTTTGCCGTTTAACACTCCCCGAAGCCAAATATGTAATTGTTAAAAAATGATTTTTATTTAATTAATTTTAATACCCTCCACCGCAATAAGTTGTGAAGAGGGTATACAAAGTTTGTCATTCCGTGTGAAACTTTTTTATTATTCATCTCAGACCCCATAAAGTACATATATTCTGGCTCGGTTCAGTAGGATCAGAGCTATGAATCAAAATAAGTTGATAATTTTGTTACAAAAACTAATATAAATGGTGGAACAATGCACGGAATGATATAAGATTTTGCAAATATTCGGTTTATTAGTCTGGAAATCGCACAGTTTAGTACGCCTAAAACCGTAATTATTAATGCTTTCATAACAAAATTTGGTACGCATAGTTTTTAGGACATATAGCGTTTTTTTTTTGAAGCGGCGCGTATTTAACAGCTGATAGTTGCTTTTTGTTTAGTTACCATTGCAACGCGTTCAAATTGTGGACATTTTTAATCAAAATAATGGTTCTGTTCGTCAAACTTATCGTGCACTTTGTCCATTTTATGGCGTACATAATAGGCCTTCAGAGCTGCTAATTCAAAGAACAATAGGTCGTTTTCGGACCACATTTACTGTTATTGATAATGTGCATCCCGTGAGACGCCCAACAGTGCGCACTAAATAATCTAAAGCCGCTGCACAGCAAAGCATTGAAGAAGATCCTAATCAATCAATTCGTCGCCGTTCTCAGCCATTGGGGTTGTGTCCTTCCACTTTATGGAATATTTTACTTTAAAGCTTTCAAGATTCAACTTGTGCAGGAATTAAAGCCAAACGACCATCGGATGCGCCGCCAATTCGGCGAATGGGCTGAAGCACAAATTGATATTATTTCTGAATTTCTATTAAAAATTTAGTTTTCCTATGAAGCCCATTTTTGGTTTAATGGGTACGTAAACAAACAGAATTGTCGCATTTGGAGTGAGGAAAATCCACAAGCTTTTGTCGAAACACCATTGCATCCATAGAAAATTACTGTTTGGTGCGCTTTATGGGCTGGCGGAGTCATTGGCTCATATGTCTTCAAAAACGATGATGGTCAGTATGTTACTGTCAATGATGAACGGTTTAGGAACATGATTCGAAGTTTTTTCGTACCTCAATTAGCTGGCATTAATCTTGCTGATATGTGGTTCCAACAAGACGGAGCCACATGCCACACAGCTGGCGCTACAATTGATTTACTCAAGGGAACTTTTGACGAAAAAATAATTTCACGAAATGGCCCAATTAATTGGCCCCCAAGATCGTGTAATTTAACCCCATTGGATTATTTTCTTTGGGGTTATGTAAAGTCACTTGTGTACGTCGATAAACCACAGGCCAGATACGGCCGCAAATGCTGCGAAAAGTTTGTGAAAATTGGTGTTCCAGATTGCGCTTTCTACGCGCCATCCGCGGCGGCCACATGGCCGAAATCATATTTAAACATTAATGTCATAAAATTTTCTATCCAATAAAGACCGTTTCATTGATATCAAAAATATATTAATATATATTATTATGATTTAAACTTGTATCACTCTATAAAAAACTCCCTTTAGCACAAAAAAATTTCGTAATGATCGGTCCATAATTTACTCTAGGCCCTATATAAACCCTTCTCCCGCAAAAGAGTTTAGTACGCCTAAAACCGTAATTATTAATGCTATTTTAACAAAATTTGGCACGTCAAAGTTTTTAAGGACTATAAATAGGACGCTGCAAAATATGGCCCCAAAAAATTAATGCGCAAGGAGTTTTTCCTCTATGGTAGAACGTACACTCGCTTTGCTTACTAAAGCTTCTCTATACAAATGGTTAGATTTACGTGAATACCTTTAGATAAGCTTGACACGGTGGATCTTAACCACATGGTCATTTACGCATTGACCAGTGCCCCTGTATGTGTAGGATCATTTAAAAACACATACAGGTTGCAATTTAGGCATAAGTCCAAAATCTTATATCACTCCTTGCTTAGGGGTTGGAGCTATCTAGTCCTCCGCTGCTAGGTTTGATCCAAAGCAGTTTAAAATTAGAGAGTTCACAACGATCCTAAGATCAATTACCACAGCCACCACGTGCACCCTGCAAGCAGAGTCCTCTCCATACAGTCATCCGGGTTGTGAGTCCGGGGGCTGCATGAATTCCCGTGGTACCTGAAATAACAATAAAAGGGTGCTTAGGTAGACACCCCAGACTCAGGAAATCCGAAAACTTCAAGAGCCCTGTCATTTCAGATGTTTTGGCATCCTTGTGGCATGCATCAGCCACAGTGCTCCCATAGATTTTCAATGTCCGGATGACGATATCAACACGACAGACCTAGTCCAGCCATGCCCCTCGATCCACTACCATTTCTCAGTCCAAGGACTCCATGGCAACAGTTCTACTGCAGGAAAGAAATACTTTTCTTCTGATATCACCAAACGGCTTCTCTATGATAAGCGTACTGTCACCAATACATAATTCATTTAATTGTTCACAATTCATTTCATTTATACAAGGAAAGATTTATATATATGTCCCGAATTGAAACTTGTTCTAATCATTAGCAGTTTGTGCACGACCAATTTGTCCCGAGCACTTAACACTGTTTATTTGATATTTGTTGTTTGTCACCTTTTGATTCCTTGCGGAACCCAGGCGTGACTTCCTCCTGCTTATCGGCCATGCACCATGTATTTACCAAAAATTATTCATTTTGATAGTCTAACAGTCCTTGGACTTTTCTTTATAATTATTAGCTATCATATCAAAGAGGTAGAAATGCAATCCTCTAAGAATTATTTCTATCCTTCCTAAGAAGAATAGCATAGTTTCATAATATATTAGTAGCCTTATTCACTTCGCCAATTAGAAATATCTAATTGTTACCAGGGGCCGCCACGGGGAGGCGGAATATAGGCTCTTGATACCGACCTGATGGCTTGGAAGGCACATCAGACTGGCATCTTTGGCCCCTAGCTTCTCTATACAGCCGGCCTTCGGCCGGGCGCAACGATTTTTTCCTCTATGGTATAACGAACACCGGCTTCGCTAACTAAAACATCTCTGCATAACCGCCAAGGATTTTTCCACTTTGGTATAAGAATTCGGGTTTTTTATACTATCCCTAGAAACTTTTATAAAATTTGTTTAAAAATGTTTGGGGTGGTTTTTCGTTTCTTCAAATTTGCATTTTTTTTTATTAGTAAACGAAAAATAGACCCAAAGTAAAAATTGTGATTTTATTTGGGGCCATTTATCATTCCTTGATATTGCGGTCATTTTTCATTCTACTTAAAATGCAAGAACACCCTAACGAAAAAATGAAAAATAACCCCAAAAAAAACAAAAAAAATTTAACTAAAATTGCGTGTTGTTGTGTCTCATGTAAAATTTTGGGGCCGTTCTTCACTTTTCTTTTGGGACCATATTTCCTGGGGTCATTTTGCGCACCGCACTTTAAATAATTATACAGTTTTGGTTTTAAAAATCGTACGATTAATAGCATGGTTGGTTTTCGGCAATGCGCGAGGATTTTTTCCTCTATGGTATAACGAACACCGGCTTCGCTAACTAAAGCATCGCAGCATAAACGGCAAGGATTTTCTTCACTTTGGTATAAGAATTTGTGTTTTTTATACTATCCCAAGAAGCTTTTACATACAATTTTATAAAATGTGTGTAAAAATGTTTGGGGTAATTTTTTATTACTTAAAATTTGCCTTTTTTTATTAGTAAACGAAAAATAGCCCCAAAGTAAAAATTGTGATTTTATTTGGGGCCATTTATCATTCCTTGATATTGGGGTCATTTTTTATTCCACTTAAAATGCAAAAACACCCTGACGAAATAATTAAAAATAACTCCAAAAAAAAAAAAAACAAATAAATTGCCCCAAAATTGCGTGTTGTTGTGTCTCATATAAAATTTTGGGGCCGTTCTTCACTTTTCTTTTGGGGCCATATTTCCTGGGGTCATTTTGCGCATCGCCAATAAATAGCACTACAAAGTTTCGTGATGATCGGTCCATAATTTACCCTAGGCCCCATATAAAACCCACTCTGGTAAATTAGTTAAATACGCCTAAAATCGCAGCAGATATATTTAGGCCCGTTTTCACGACTTAACGATAGCTAAATGTAGGAAGTTATCGAACAGATAATGAGTTTTTAATTATCACAAGTTCTCTTTAACCTAAAAGTGAAGGATAAGCTAAAGAGAGGAACGTTCTACCTTTAACTTTTGTCGTAAGGTTTAGATTGGAGATTGCCATATTATATTCACATATTTTTTGTATATGGCAACTCCAATTATACGTACATTTTGTAAATGTAAAAAAAGTACGTAGTTGCCAGTTCGTATTTTTATTTTTCAAAAATAATCGGTATTTTCTTTAGTATTGCCACTTTTTTAAAAATGTTAAGTTTATTTTATACATAAGTTGTGAAAACGAAAAATAGTTAAAGGTAACTTTATTCCTCACTAGTGCTAAAGGTAGCGTTAACTATATCGAACTTTAAAGGTAAGTCGTGAAAACGGGCCTTACTGTAGTAAAATTTCTTCCAACTTAGTTTCATATGGCCAGAATAAATGTCATGCAATTTTGTAAAATACGGTTTATAATTTACCTTAGATTCCATATTTAGCAGCCTTCTGAAATTCACTGTAAACGATTAAACTAATCTTACCACTGTATTGAAATTTATGTTTTTTAATACCAGGCATAGCTCTGCGGAACTTTGGGATGATTGGTTCATAACTTACCATGACTCCAATATAAATCCCCTAATGAAAATCATTTAAGTTCGGCTTAAACTGTTACGAATCAAGATATTTTACTCAAGATTGTCGGTCATTAATTTAATATAATAGGTCTAAGCCGCAACCAATTTTAATGCTGATATCTGTTTTCATAAAGATAAATTAATAATAAATAGACATCATATAGATATCACTTCTAAAATATTCAAACTGTCTGTGAAGGGTATCAAAGATTCGGCATTGCCGAATATAACACTCTAACTCGTTTTTTTTCTTAATTTATTTATTTTAATGAGTAAAATTACTAATCAAATATACAAAATAATTTTGATGTTTAAAAAAAGTAGAAATTCTTTATTTATATTTAAAACAAATTTGTACATTTTATCAAAGTTTTTTTTTTTTTTCTTTGGATTTAAAAAATTAATTAAAAAGGTTCCGTTTAAATGTGTGAAATTTATTTTTGATGGGATAAGCTATTCCTATGAGCATTTCACTGGTTGCTTAGGCCAGATTGTCTGGAAACTTCAGCCAAACATTTAAGAAAAACTAAAGATATTTAACCAAATAAAACTATTAAGCGAATAAGAATTATAAGCCCCAGTTTCACTTGTAACAATATCAAAGCTTAAACAAAAACAACAACAATAAACAGTGAGTTTAGCTTTTCTTTTTAATTTTAATTTATTTTCATAACAGTATTTTTTAATTGCATAGGATATTTAAAACAAAAATATAATCGTGGTTTTTATTTATACGCTTAGTATTTGCGCGCTAATAAACTCAAATTAACGGCCTGGCCTCGGGGGGATAACATTATTCCTTGTTTCAGTTTGGCACAAATATATAACAAAGACAAGCCAAACAATTTTCAAAATGTTCACTCTGGTTTTGTGTTTTTTGATTATTTTCCAGTCAGTAGCAAAATGTTCTTAAATTGAACTATAAAAAAATTCAGCTTTTAGATTTTAGAACTGAACAAAAACACGTGTAGAGTTAAATTCAATAAAATATTTGTTTTGGAATTTGATGAACTAAATACAAAAACACGTGTAGAGTTAAATTCAATAAAATGTTTGTTTTGCAATTTGATGAACTAAATACAAAATGCTTATGAGTAAACAAATATTTAGTGTTGTTTATTTAAATCTTAATAAGAAGTCAAGCAACTGTTTTATTTAAATAGGTTACCAAGTATCAAATATTAAAAGTTTTTTCATCGATCCAAATTTTTATATTTTTAATCAGGCTAAAGTGCATTAAATTTAATTTTTATTAAATGATTTTTATGAAGAAAGGAATTTTACAACTTGAAATTAATTAAAATTTATTGATAATACAGCGGAACAAAATGGAACTTTTTGTGTGTTGATTGGAAGTTTAATGCGAATATTTACTTATGTGAGGTCGCTGATTTCAAATTAAATCCCATTCAACGATATCTCTGAAACTACTGGGCAAATAAATGTCTTACGAGTATTATTAAGTAAAACCAAATCTCAAAGCCAAACATAACTATGAATACCTTTATTTTGCTTCCTTGACGTTCCTTACCAAGAATAAGTCTTTCTCTATACCTTCATGATCATCACACGTTGGAAGAGAACTACAAAATATTTAATTAGTATTTTATATGCTGATCCTACAAATCTTAAAAGTGGCGTTCAAAACATATAACACTATTTAGCAACTTTTTTAAAGAAATTTTGTAAACAGATTAAAACTCTATTTCAATAAATCAAAACCTATGAAACAATGACTTTTAACATACATACATATGTAAATACTTATGCAATAAATTTTAATTTATGTTTTTGCTTTTACAAAAGTTTGCATGACTTTCAACATATTTTGGCACGTTCTTAGCATTATGTACAAAAAAAGGAGTAAAAAACACTTTTTAAGTTCCAATTTTTGTTTTCTAAATTCATAAAATTTCTTATTTTTTAAAGCAAGACCTTTCTAACCCTTCAGTTTAATACAATTTTAAGAACATTAAAACAGGGTGGCATTCACTGCGCGGAAACAAAATTCTTTAATAATGTTTTGGTTATAACATAAGTAGTAAATTTAAAAAAAAACCTTGAAAAAAATAAATTTTTTTAAATCAAGAGGCGTGTAACTCAGTTAATTTTTATCTGATAAACACAGTATAGATATGGGGTGAAAGTAGAAAAACAAATCCCTGCAACAGCTTAAAGCTTCGTTCACAATCAGAGCAACAATTTCGGCTTTTCTTCTATCTTATTTCTTCCAAAAGCATTTCATATATTTTCCTTTCATTTTATAAACAAAAATGTAACTAAAGTTTTTTTAAAAATTTGATTCAACTAGAACTTCAGCAACAATTTGTATGAAATTGTTTCTGACGTTTAAAATAATTTTATTAAGTTTTGAATAAAAATTTGAACAAAATGTTCCAACAAATAATAAAAAATGCATAATATTGTTGTGGGTAAAATTTGCAAACGGTTTGTTAATGCAAAATGTGTGTGGTTGCGAAAGAAATTGTTGGTCTATTATGAACACCAAGTGAAAATGTTTCTTTGATTGTGAACGAAGCTTAATTCAAAAAATTTGTTCTCAAGATTTTTTGAGCTAGCCTTATAAACTGCAAAAAAACAAGGCGGTGGCAATGCTATAAAAATCCAGAAACAACAGAGATTTTTTCATCGCATTTTAAGTGTTTACGATTTAAATTTTATCCATCATTTCTAACAAAACTTTGTAAAACCAAAACCAATTGTTGCAAAAGGTCAAACTCTGCCTCTACTTTGTAGAAAATTCGCCATTTATTAAAACGGTTTCATAACTCGAAATATATGTCTAATATTTATTTATAATTAGGACAGTGTTAATTTTATATTAAAACAAGTAAGATGATATATTCCTATACCCTTCACCACGGTGCGATAAGAGCTGAAAGTTATATAAATACCGTTATTTATATATAAATAAATTTATTTTGTACCACGCCCACTTGTCCAATCGCGCTCACATTTTGTCAAATGTTGTGTTTTGATAACCCAGCTATGTTTACCAAATTTGGAAAGTTTTGCTTATTCCGTACTTAAGATATAAGTTAATTTTGTTTGTGCCACGCCCACTTATCCCTCTCCGACTTCTGCTCATATTTTGGCGGATGTTGTCTATTGCCATTTCATTATGGAGAAACTCACAAACGAGCAACGACTGCAAATCGTAGAAATTTATTATCAAAATTCAGCTCGATGGAAATCCACTGTTTTATCGAAAAATTGTGTTCAGCGATAAGGCTCTTTTCTGGCTAAATGGATACGTAAACAAGCAAAACTGCAGCATCTGGGAAGAAGAATAGCCACATGCCGTACAAGAGTGAAAAAACGACAGTTTGGTGTGGTTTATGGGCTGGTGGCATCATCGGTCCATTTTTGTTTAAAGACGATCGTGGAAGAAACGTTACCGGCAACGGTGCCACATGCTTCACAGCTCGTGAAACAATGGACATATTGAAGGATGAATGTGGTGAGCAGTTAATCTCTCGAAATGGCCCTGTGAGTTGGCCGCCAAGATCATGTGATTTGACACCTCTTGACTATTTCTTGTGGGGCTATGTGAAGGCGTTGGTCTATGTGGACAAGCCAAACACGATTGAAGCTATATAGTATAACATAACACGTGTTATTCATGGAATACAGGCCGAAATGCTCGAAAAAGTGGTGCAAAATTGGACCTTACGAATGGACCATTTGAACCGGAGTCGCGGGCAATATTTGCATGAAGTTATTTTTTAAAAGTAAATGGCAAATACCAATTTATCGATTCCAATAAAAAATATGAATATATTATGCAAATTTGAGGGTTTTATAAGATTTTTAAAAAACTACGCTTAAAAAATCACCCATTATATACATAAGTGCTTAAGAAAATCTTATAAAAGGTGTACCAACATTATTTTAATATTCAATTAGGAATATATTTAGGAAAATCCATATATTTTCAATGAGTTTTTTAAATGCAATTTTCTCAAAATACCTTCGATTAAAAACGGCATCAAAAAATATAATATTAAATTAAGATTTCATATGATGTATGAGCTTCATACTCCCAAACTAAAATCTCTTGCCCAAAATTTATATATATCTCTATTTTTAGCATTATTTACTTTCAATGAAACTTCTTTATTTAGATGGACTCTTTCAGAAAATTATTAGAAATTAAATAAATTTCAAATGTATTTTTAAAAAAAAATTTATGGAAAATATAACTTAAAATACAATTTAAACCTAAAATCTAATTTTGTATAAATACCGCAATTATGTATATAGTTTTTAAATTAAGAAGTATGTTCTTATAAAAAATTAATAATTTTTACTTTTTTGCCTTTGTTATAAAAAATTTAAAGATTTTTCTCTTTAAAAAAAAATTACTTTTTTTTTTTTGGCAAAATACTAAAGAAATTGATAAAAGATTTTAACAGTGCGTAGACATGACCACTGTTCATCGATTTCTTGCAAAAAGTGAAAGTTGAAAAATTTCGAGTTGACACTCTTCGGAGGAACCAGTGCGATATGTCTTTGTGTTCAAATGTTGTAAAAATGTACCGACTGGCTTTGCTCCCAAAATCCAAGAATTACCGTTGAGCATAAAATGCACACACTTAAATGCAGATTATGATATGGTATGACTTCAGAAAGTATTGTTGGGTCCTTTCAGAACTATAATTCCAACAGTATGGAGAAGCCACAGCCCAAACGAAGTATGTCCTAGCAAAATTAATACAGTTTAATTAGTCTTTTAAAAAAATAAGGATGTAAGGACAAATTAAGGCTGAATATTTAAGATCACAGTTAAACTGTGCTTAGTTAATCTGAAAACAGATTTGTGCCGCCATTACCGAGTTTGCATACAAAATTTTGACGGAACGGCTTAGTTTTCCTCAAAATGTTGGTCTTTAATGAAATAATAAAAACAAATCACATTTCGCCAGAAAAATCCGAGTTTCACCTACGTTAAAATAAGTTGAATTGAAAGTTGTATTTTTTTACTAGAAGTCCACGGTTCCCAAGTGGAATTTAAAAACAGGTACTCTGGTACTCTGTTCAACATTTCACTTGAAAAGCTGTCAAAACTCGTATGAAAAAAACTTGTGCGGAATGTCTATGAAATAATGTTGATAGAGTTGTAGTCTGTTCATTTTGTGAAAAAGTTCCGAAATGTTTCTGACGACATTTTTTCACAACTTCGAAATAATGTAAGCTGCACTTATTTCACGTGGAATTTTTAAATAAGAACTAAAAAGTTAAAATAACACAACATAAAATAACATAACAGTTTTTTTTATCCATAAAAATTATTTTTAGTAAAATATGTACATGTGGGGTTTGTTTACATACGCAAAACAATGTCGCATACTTTGCAGGAATAAAAACGTCAAATTGTACAAACTCGCACGATAAGCAACATTGATACATGCCAAAATTTTCGTGTGAAATAATCAATGTTGCTCAACATTTTTCACAAATTTGAACAGAGTACTAGGCTTTAAAGAGAAAAGTTAACAAATTAAAAAACAACAAAGTGATTTAAGTTTATTAATTAAAAAAAAAACTCAATGAATATGTTCATCAAAAATTACAACTCAAATACATAAATATGCAAAGTTTTAATCCCAGAAATGTTTCAATGATTTTATTTATGCTCTTAACAATTTTGTTTGTGTGGGAGCTTGTGCAGGTGCATATTCCCAGTAAAAATTTTTGCTGACAATTCTGATGCGGACAGTTTTCAAAGCTGAATTGAAAACTTGATTTCCGGATGATTCCTGCCGAAACAGCCCGAAATATTTAGTCATACATGAAGCCCTTATTTTTCACTTTTTCAATGCTACATTTCGTGCTTTAAGAAAAGTTATGAAACTTCATCCGTCTAATAATCTAGACCTTACCTTGCCCGTCAACTATTTGATTCGATTGATGTAGAACGCTCTACTTGAAGTACAATTCACTTAGTGCAAAATCATCCACATTTTTTCAGCAAATGATGTCGAATTTTTTGAGCAAATTAATAATGGACTAATGTTTAACAATAAGCGTTTGAATTGGCACAAAAAAGCTTGTACTTTTAAGTTTTACACCATTTTTTTTTTATTTTTTTCTTTTTTTTGAGAATATTAACAGAAAGGTCTTAAATTTGTCAGACTTTTATAGAAACAGGTGTCTCTAATTTTCAATCAAACTTTAGCCCGATAGTATTGTGACTTCTCATAAAATGCTTCATAAAGTTGAATACTTTTCTGATGTTATATCCGATATGTCGTAAATCCCTAAAAACTTTTATCAGTTTTCTTTTCTTTTTTCATTTGCCTGACTAATCTGCAAAAATTTTAAAAATCTTACACAAAGAGATCTGATTTTTTTTCAACTCCCTATAAAATTTCCGTAATTTTTGGTCGGACATAAGCGATAGTAAGCGAAATTGGCAATTTGTGCTTTTTGCCGATGCGAATATTGGCAATTGTTGGCATTAAATGTTCACTGGGATACTTGATAATGTATCTTTGTACTAGAAAATTAAGCTACTTTATAACTGTTAATGGCAAATTACCCACAACAAAGATTTTTTTGTTTAATCAGTTCATTGATTTGATGTCGATAATTGCTTTTGCTTGTAGGTCTGTTAATGTGTCTTTAAATGTGTGTACGTGCTTGTATAAAGTTAATTATAACCATGGAGATGTTAGTTCCTTAATATGGTAATTGTTATCTATGCAATCGACGAGGGGTGATGTAAAAGTAGGAAATAAAAACAAAATTTAAGATAACTAATATTGAAGCTTTAATACTATGTTTTCACTGCACAATATAAAATATTGCTTAATTACTTTCACACAAAAGCTTTTTTGAAAATTAGTTAAATTGAAACTGGGAATTATTTCCTTCCGAAGGTTACTTTACATTATATTCAACATTTTTCATTTTTTCGAATTTATTCTATGAGCTAAATTTCAGTTATGTATTTTATAAAGCTTTTTTGTAATAGTTCTATTCCTTCAATTTTTCAGAAATGACTTTATACACTACCAGACTATTATATTGTATTTTCTTGGTACATTTTACCTTAGCTTTCCTTTGGAAAGCAATGAGGTATATTTTATGTACAGAACAATTTACAATTATAAGACACCAGCAGAATGTAATGCATTTTCTGGCCCGCTACAAAAAAGCTTTATAAAATACATAACTGAAATTTAGCTCATAGAATAAATTCGAAAAAATGAAAAATGTTGAATATAATTAGTTAAATTTTTAAAAAAAAATTTTAAAGTTTCTTTTGATATTTTTGTTCGATTTTTGGTTTTAAGTTTAAAAAACTTTTGCATGAAATATTTAACACACTAATGTGAACAACCCAACAAACACGGAGGTTTGATTTCAAATTGAAAATGATTTGATATCAAACGTTTTCTCAAGCGACATACGTTTTATAATAATTCGAAAATTACAGCATTCTCAACAAAAAGGGAAATTATTTTCAAATTGAAAAATGCCTTTATTTTCAACTTGCTTTCAAACGTTTTTCTCAAATGCTTTTCAAATGTGGATTATAATACAATGTGGAACATAAATAAAAATATTTTTTTTTTAATTTGAAATCATTATTTATTTAAATAAACTGTGAGACAAACATTCGGCACCATGGCTTAAAGATGAAATAATGTTCTTTCCGTCCTCTAATTCTTGAAAAAAAAACGAAATACTTGGCTTCCTTTTATTTTTTGGATTGTAGCACCGCGATCATACGACAAACTAATAATTTCTTCACTTTTCCGTTTTATTTTTTTCCATTCGTAATCTTAATCATTGTAATTACTCCCAAATAGCTTTGATTTTTCACAAGAAAAAAATCATTCACTTGTAAAACACATTTAACCACGAAGAACAAATTTGACTAATCGCCATTTTTAATATTTACATTTATATATCACTTTAGTATTTTAGTTTTATTTGAATTAACATTTGATACCGATTTGACATCAAATTGATAAAACATTTGATGTCAAATGTTTATTTTCAAATCATTATAAATTTTAATTTAAATGTTAAAATCAAACAATTGAAAACGTTTGAGAATTGTGTGTGATGTCAAATGATATAGGCATTTCGTATCAAATGTTTGACTTCGTGTTTGTTGGGGATATAAACAAAAACAACAAACACATATAGTATATTTTTGTCATAGATGGGGGTGATGCACTCATTTTGCAGTTTCAACTCACACTTAGTGATAGTGCAAAAATATTGCAATTATTTTGTTGATGTTGAGTGATGAATTGAAAATTTGCAGGCTCACTAAACATGAGTGATAGTGATGTTAAAAAAGTTTGCACTCAAAAAAACAAAATAGTTTGATTTAAAAAAAGCAATCATCCGCTTATTGCAACTTTTTTTTTCTTCACTCATTTGAGTGCAACTTAAATTGTCCAAATCCAAATTTTGCACTACTTGATTTGAGTGCAGATTTTTGCATTCAAATCTGCGTTTAGTGATGGTGAAAAAATTTGCAATATCACTCAAAATTTTTTAGTGGTAGTTAAAAAATAACAATCATCACTAAAGCTGGTAAAAAGGAGTGCAAACTAATTTCTTTGCAGTTTTATTTATTGATAGTGCAATGCTGATTTAAATCAATATTTAGTGCACTACCCCCCACTATGATTTTTGTACGCATTAAAAAAGTACAACAATAAGAAAGATGATGATAATATAGCGTGAAGAAGTTTGTGGTAGCAACAACAACAAATAGTAGGAAAAACGATTCACTGTTTCTATAGAAACAACAACAACACTATAAGAAACATTATCTTATGGTTGGTTTTACAGTTGATAAAAGGAATGAAAATTTTGTAATTCTGCAAAATTATTTGGAGGGTTCAGAGCTGAACCGAACCAAGTCATAAAATAAAATACATATATGAAATTCTTCGCAAAGTTTAAATCTATCCAGTCCTGTAACATACTAAATCAAAAAGTGTTTCGTTCCTAAGGTAACGGTAATAAACCCAAGTCAATGTCTCCAGATATTAATGGCAGTTCACTTACTTAAACTCAATATGTTATCGAATTTTCTTTTTGACTTGGTTCGCTTCAGCTCTGAGCCCTCCATTTGTTTAAAATGTATATGAAATTCTGCAAACTTTTTACAATCCGCAAAATTATTTTTTTGAAAATATTTTTTAAATATTAAAAAAAATATATTGTTTAAATATGAAAGTTTGTTTTTAACGGGTGGTTAAATTTTAAGGGCCGATTTTGAATGTGAACCACACCTAAACGTCAAGTTTTTTTCTGCATTTAATTTGACATTTCTCAATTTCAGACTAACTAAATTTGAACCATAGAAAAATACACAATCAAGCAACGCGTTAAAGTTATTCAACAGTGGATGATCAATTTTCGTGGATGGTACATTTTCACCTCAGTGGATTCGTCAATAAGCAGAATTGCCGCATTTGGGCGAAAAAGAATCCAAGAGTGATTGTCGAAAACCAATGCACCCACAAAAAGAGGCTGTTTGGTGCCATATATGGGCTGGCGGCATCATCAGGCCGTATTTTTTCCAAAATGAGGTCGGTCAGCCAGTAACTGTGAATGGTGTTCGCTATCGTGAGATGATAACGAACTTTTTATAGCCTGCATTAGAAGATATGGATGTGGACGATATGTGGTTTCAGCAAGAAGGTGCCACTTGCCACACAGCTAACTAAACAATGGCTCTTTTGCGCGACAAATTCAATGGCCGTGTTATCTCACTTAGTGGCGATGTCAATTGGCCGCCAAGATCATGTGATTGACACCGTTGGACTTCTTTCTTTGGGGTTATTTAAAAGAAAAGGTGTACGTCGATAAGTCAGCAACAATTCAAGAGCAATTCGGCACATTAATGGCATAGAACCTCAATTATGCCACAGCGTCATCGAAAGTTTGGACCATCGGATGGAGAAGTGAAGCCGAGTTCGCCGTTTGGCCGATATTTTGTTCCATACACAATTGAACCATACCAATATTATCATAATAAAAAGAAATGACAATAATTTCCTAAATAATTTGTGGTTTATTCAAAATCAACATCGGCTCTTAAAATTTGACCACCCTTTAGAACGGACTTTAAACATAAAAAGTTTTGATTCTACAAACCTTTTGATTGCATTGGCGCTTAACTTGTCAAAGTGTTTCCATTATGTTGTTGAGGTTTTTGCGTTCGAATCTTCGAAATCAATTTGATATTTACATATGTATGTTCTAAACAAATATTTTTTTTTTTGAACATGGGATTTGCTTGTTTTAAAATATACCGACATATATGTATATCAATCCATACATATAATTGGTCTCAGGTTAAAAGGCCCCAACTCACACAATTCTAACCTAAGTGGAGAAGATAAAAACCTAATAGAAACAAGTACTAAAATCTTTGTTTTGCCGCAAACAACAAAAGTAAGTTCCAAAAATCACTGTCTCTTATTTTATAAATAAATACATATATGTATACTATTTATATATCGTTTTATAAATTAAATTGGAATTTGTTTAAAATTTTAAAATTTTTGATTATTTAAAGTAAAATATTTCTTAATACCCTTTTTGCTGTAGCATAATTCTCTAGAAATTCTTACCAAATTTATATACTGCACCTCGTATCTCATCTTCACATCCAGAATACATGTAAAATAGAAAATAGCATTTTGAGAAATACAAAGAGTGTGTTCACATAATAAGCTAGTCAGTCAGTTAAGAAAATATTGAATAAATTAAATATCATTTGCAGAAACAAAAAGATGTTTTGTTATCGATTTTAGAAACATTTTTCAAATTTTCATCGGAAAGGTGTAGTTTTGTTAATTTCTTTATTTAATTGATTTTCAAATTGTAGAGAACCTATTAATAATAATAATATCTTCTAAGCAAATAAGACTCATTTTCATTTCATTAAGAATAAATTGGAAAAGTTTCATTAGTACAAGGAAGTCAATACTTTATGAAAAGACAACATTATTGCACATTGAAAATATACAGATATCGTGTTTTAGGCATAAAAGGGTCTCTCAGAGGCTTTTTATGACGATTTATTTCAATCTCTTTCTAATTATACCCTCCAACACTAGTAGTGAATGAGGGCATTCCTTCCGTGTGAAACATTTTTAAGACCCTGTTTAGTATATGGGGGATTTCATGTCAAGTGACCCAATTTTGAAATCGATGTCTTCCGATTTGGATGAAATTTGCACCAAGGTTAGTCCTATTGGATAGTAGTTTAGACACAAATTTTTAACAACATCGGTCTAAAAGTTTCTGAGTTAGTGGGGGTCAAAATTTGACATTTTGGCCATACAGGTGTTCTTTCTTATCCATGTAACTTATTACCTATTGGTGTTAGCAAAATTTGTCCCAAGTAGTTTCGATAGCTATTTGATCCATCTTTTGAAAAAAATTTTTTTTGTTTTTTTAAAAAATTTTTTTTATTTTTTTTTTTAAATTTAAAATTTTTTTTATTTTTTTTTTTAGCGGGAATGTTTTTTTTTTTTTTTTTTTTTTGTTCAAAAGAAAGCTTATGTCTTTTCCTTTAAGGTAGTTTTGGTCCCTTTTTGGGATGCGAGCGGCTTATGTATAAAAAAAATAATTTCTAACTCTAGACAAGGGTTTTTCAATTTTTAGCATATGCAGTGTTCTTTCTCATCCATTTAACTTATTACCTATTAGTGTTAGCAGAATTTGTCCCAAGTAGCTTCCATAGCTATTTGATCAATATTCTGAAAATTTTTTTTTTTTGTTTTTTTAAAACTTTTTTTTTTAAATTTAAAATTTTTTTTTTAAATGTAAATTTTTTTTTTTTATATTTTTTTTTATCCGGAATGTTTTTTTTTTTTTTTTTTTGTTTAAAAGAAAGCTTATGTCTTACCCTTTAAGGTAGTTTTGGTCGCTTTTTGGGATGCGAGTGGCTTATGTATAAAAAAAATTATTTTTAACTCTAGACGAGGGTTTTTAAATTTTTAGCATATGCACTATTTTGAATTTTTTCCTATTTGTGTTTAAGTGTTTCTAAAGCCTTAAAAATAAAACGTTTGCAAAGAAACTAGACAAATTAACCTTTCCGACGGTATGTTACAAACCCAATTATTATTTTATACCTTCGATACTATAATGCCCACAATATGTTAATCCCAGGAATAAAATCACTTTTTTCTGTAGAAATGTTGACAAATAATTCTTTTTTTAATTTTTCCTACATAAATTTTATTAAATTATTTATCTTTATCTTTTTATTATTATTATTAGAAATTATTATTATTATAATTATATATTAATTTAATTATTATTACAAATTAATAAAAAGAATTTAATTTGTCAACATTTCTACAGAAAAAAAGTGATTTTATTCCTGGGATTAACATATTGTGGGCATTATAGTATCGAAGGCATAAAATAATAATTGGGTTTGTAACATACCGTCGGAAAGGTTAATTTGTCTAGTTTCTTTGCAAACGTTTTATTTTTAAGGCTTTAGAAACACTTAAACACAAATAGGAAAAAATTCAAAATAGTGCATATGCTAAAAATTTAAAAACCCTCGTCTAGAGTTAAAAATAATTTTTTTTATACATAAGCCACTCGCATCCCAAAAAGCGACCAAAACTACCTTAAAGGAAAAGACATAAGCTTTCTTTTGAACAAAAAAAAAAAAAAAAAAAACATTCCCGCTAAAAAAAAAATAAAAAAAAGTTTTAAATTTAAAAAAAAAAATAAAAAAATAAATAGCTATCGAAGCTTCTTGGGACAAATTTTGCTAACACCAATAGGTAATAAGTTACATGGATAAGAAAGAACACCTGTATGGCCAAAATGTCAAATTTTGACCCCCACTAACTCAGAAACTTTTAGACCGATCTTGTTGAAAATTTGTGTCTAAACTACTATCCAATAGGACTAACCTTGGTGCAAATTTCATCCAAATCGGAAGACATCGATTTCAAAATTGGGTCACTTGACATGAAATCCCCCATATTTATTCTGGGTTTTGGACTAGTTCTAAGCCGATTTAGGCATGCCCGTATGTCTATCAGAGAACGGCTTTGTGCGATTGAAAAAAATTCGGATTCAGTGAACAACATCAAATACACTCATTTGGGTTCATGCAATCAAACTTTCTCAGCCACATACATTGGTGTTGTTTTAAAATTCATTCAAGTCATGCACAGCGTGTTGTCTTTGCCATTCATACCATGTTAAGCTTTGTTTGCAACTATTGCTTTGGTAAAAAAACACATACAAAGAAAAATACACAAAAATCATTGCTCTGTTGCCTATTCAGCAGTTGCTCTGTATGTAGTACGTTTTAAAGTTTTTTCATATGCGTGATTCGAAAGAAAAAAATTTAAATGAAACTAAGCACACATAGGAACTAATAATTTCCATAGAAACAAGAAGACTGTTTTTATTTTTTATCATTTCTTAAAAAGTATTGTTGCTTGTTTCGCTTTTAAAAACTACCCTGCAAATAATAGGACTAGTCCAAACACGCATGTAAAATTTAGCCCACAAGGGGCTAGGACTAGTCCAAAAGTAACCCAAACGTATGGAAAAACAAGGTCTATTTAATATTACGATGTCCTAGGGCAGGACCATATAACCCAGCTTTGCATTACAAAGGAGTAGTCTTTAAACTACTCCATGATATACTCAAGAGGATTTGTTTTGAAGTCGCTTAAAAATGAACACATGTCGTTAAAAAACGAAGACATGTCGTCTCACTACAACCACTTTTCAACAATGACATGGTCCATGCTTGCATTACATCGGACTAGTCCAATAAGTAGTCAATTTGATCAAAATCCGGTGGTCCAATATTATTTGCAGGGTAAACACAAAAACAAATTGGACACAATAACGAGTTTATTTGAACCAGGGTTTAAAAAACTACAGTTAAAATGAAAAAATTGCTTTTTCTTCCACTTTTTGATTTTTCATTGAACAAAAATAAACCGTTGCTTTTACTTCTGATTCATTAAATGAAAACAGTCGCAGTGAAGGCAAAAGCAAAAAACGAAATGTTGTACACAACAAAGAACATTGGCAGTCGTCATGTTAGAAAGTGTTTGGTTTGACAGATTGAAACTTTTAATAAATCCCGAAGTTAACGAAGATGGGACGTCATGTTCATTGTATATATTTGAAAGCGATGATGTTATTTACAGTTTTATTTAATTTCAAAAAATTAAAAAGATTTGTTAAGCTTAAAAATAATATATATGTACTTATGTAAATATTTATGTTTTTATGAACGCATGTATTATTAAAAAAAATATGGAAAATAAAAACACAAACACAACGTCCCATCTTCGATAACTACGGGATTTTTTAAAAGTTTTGGTCTGTCAAACCAAACACTTCCGAACATGTCGACTGCCGATGTTCTTTGTCGTGTACAACATTTCGTGTTTTGCTTTTGCCTTCACTGCGACTGTGTTCATTTAATGAATCAGAAGTAAAGCTGAAGGTCCACACCATGCGTTTATGCGTCTGTCCTTTTTATGCATTTGACAAATAAGTTGAATCAGTGTAATTGCATATGACAAGTTACACACCAAAATGCATAGAATGCATAGACGTATGAACGCATCAAAGTAGGTTTACTTTCTACTTTTGTATCCGTCGCATGTGTGGTGAATAAAAGTCAGCTGTTATTGATGGCCATGGATGACAAATCATATTTTATTTTTAATGTTATCGATAAATATGTTTGTGTGGTGGATTACTTTTTACTATTTTTTTGCATTAAAAAGGTTTTTAATAAAAAAAAATGTTTTTGTAATAAAGATTGCATAAACTTTAAAGAAGAAAAAACATTAAAATTAATTTTTAGCACAATTTTACCACGAACAAAATTTGCCATTCTAGTTATCGATTACTTTTATGTTCTGAGTGTCATCTTTGTTGTGTTAATTTTTTTTTTAACAAATGCCATTAACTGGAAAGTTATTGATACCGTGGAAAATCACGAATTTTTGTATAATAAAAGCTTACTCCTCTTTGAATCCTTTTAAAAGAAATTCTATTAAAATATCAATAACACTCTCCATTTTTGCTAAAATTGTTTTTATTTAATAAAAATGTTCTCACAACAGCTGATAAAAAAAAACAATATGGTGCACAAAACGCATTGCATGTAACTTGAACTTAGAAACGCATAGAATGCACAAAAAGTATCATACGCATCTACGCATGAACGCATGGTGTGGACCTTCGGCTTAAAGCCAACAGTTTATTTTTGTCCAATGACAAATGAAGATGTCGAAGTTACAGCATAATTTTATGACTTTTACTATCTCAACTGCAGCTTTTTAAACGCTGATTTGAACTTATGCCTACAACGATCATACCAACAAAGCGACTCGTACTCATACCAATTTACATTCGTCTTTGTCTTATCGAGTGGGCAATGACTACTTGAATGCAAAAGCATAAAAATGTCTGTCATTTGACTTTGTGCAATTGTGTTACTGCGTGCGCAACAATAAATGCAAACAAAGCACTTTCAATAAAAAACTCACACATGCACAAATCTCTGATGTCTATCCATATGTCTGTCCTTCTGTTGAAATCACTCTTACTTTCGAACGACTTAAAGGAAGAGAACAATATTGCTGTCAAATAGTTTCTAAATCTCCAAAGAATATAAATCCCTCTCGCAATATACTTAAGTTCGCCTTAAACCGTAAGAAACATTGCTACTGCAATAAAATTTGGTCTGTCACAATTTTAAAAGACTATAAATCATGATTGTCCAGCCTCTTCCTTTACATTCACGCATACTGCGCAGTATTTAAAAAATCTACTTTCAGATTTTCACAGGTGGAAAGTGTATATATGTTTGCGTATATATATTCTGGGTCCTTATCAGTAGTGATGTTGGTTTAACGATGTCCATCTTTGCATCTGTCCATGCGCATGTTGAAATGGGTTTTCCGAATAACCCAAAATGATGAGGACTAAATTCTTTTCAGTTTCAACTTTAAAAATCTAATTTGAATACTGGCAGTAAAAATTAACTAAATCGGTCAAAAATCACCTGGTTATATACAAATAACTACCTTTTTATCCCGAAATGATGGATTAAGCACAGTAGCGCTAACAAGTGTCCTACCGAGTTAAGGGTTTTAGTGAGGTAGCGTCCATGCAAAACACGCTAGCTTATTTCACCTCACCCCTATTCAAGTGCTCTCACGGTACGAGATGGTCCATACCAGAGATCAGCAATGAGTAGTGAAAAAGTGAGTAGTGTCGAATCATGACTCACGTAAGATAACACGGCCATTGTTTCGTTAGCTGTGTGGCAAGTGGCACTGTCCTATTGAAACGACATCCATATCTTTCAATTCGGGCCATAAAAAGTTCGTTATCACCTCACGATAGCGAACACCATTCACAGTAACTGCCTGACCGGCCTCATTTTACCACTGAGGTAAAAATGTGCCTAATCATTGAAAATGATTTTCTTCGAATCATCCACTGTTGCTATTTTTTGCCACCATTCTGACCATTGACGACGTTTGGAATGGTCAAGAGGCTTTAGTTCTTGAGTCAATTCCACCTTGTAAGTGTGTAAATGCAAGTCGTTATGAATAATGTTCATCAACGACGAGCGTGAGAGGTGCAATTGTTGAGCACGACGGCGAGTTGAGGTGGACGGCTCTTCAGCCCCACTATCGCGAACAGCAGGAATATTTTTTGCAGTGCGAGCTGTACGAGCATGCACTGGTGTTTTCACATCTCCCACAAACCCGGTTTGCTCAAATTGCTCACGAAGTACACGATATGCATTTTTATGTGAACGCCCATTTTCATAATAAGCCTGAACAACTTTAACGCGTTGCTCGATTGTTTATCTTTCCATGGTTCAAATTGAGTTAGTCTGAAATGGAGAATGTCAAATTAAATGCAGAAAAAAACTTGACGTTTAAGTGTGGTTCACATTCACCATCGGTCCTTATAATTTAACCACCCATTATTAGAAATTGCTGGTAATTTAAATCACCGGTTGGCGAAAAATGCGTTAAAAAAATATTTAAAATAAGTATAAGTAAGAAAATTAATGAATAAATGAAATCACTGTTAGGGTAGCCAAAAAAAAAATAAACAATAAATAGCGTATGTTAATCTCTAAACGCAGTATGAATTATCGAAAACATACACCATGTGTTCCGCAGAAAACAGAAGATAAATCCGGTACCACACAGAAAAAATTATTTTTCCAATTCAAACAAAAAATTTGTAGAATCAAAACATTTTTTGTCTGAAATCGGTCCTACAAACAAATTCGCATATTCAAACAATTTATTTGCATTTCGTTTATTGAAAAAAAACACTGATTTTTTCAAACAAATAATTTAACTGAATCAAACAAATAGTTTACTGAAAATCATATAAATTTCAAACAAATAATTTTGCTGAATCAAACAAAAAAGTTTTTGCACAAGCAATGACGCGCACACAAGCAAGCACTGTAGAAGTAGATGAAGGCAGAGCAGAGCGGCGCCGGCTGGCTTTGAGACACATTTTTTTGTTGGAATAATTTTTGCACCAAGTCTTGTTTGTTCACACAATGTTTTTCTTCTTCACTCACTGTTCTGTATCCTTCCTTGGCAGCAGACCGACTCGACATGTTTTTCGTCATCATTTTATTTCTTTTATTTAATGTAGGTATTTAACTAAACATTTTTGAAAAATTGAATACGGGATTTTGTTTTTCATTCTTTTTTACCAACTTTGAAACCAACAAAAAATTTATTTTGTTTCTTCTTATGTTGTTGTTGTTTAAAAAGAGTGAAACGCTTGTTACCTATTATTGTTTTTGTTGTTTTTTACTACAAACCTCGCCACAATATTTTATCATCTTTCTTATAGTTGTACCTTTTCAAAGCGTCCAAAAATAGACTATGTGTTTTTTTTTTTTGTTGTTCTTAAATGTCACATAAAGAAGTGTTGCTTACGGTCAAATAAAAAAATGCAAAAACACGACAACAATAAAGAGCGTTAAATATTTCATACAAAATTATAAAAACTAGAAGCCAATAACGCGTTTATTATATTTTTGAATAGTTGTCAACATTTCTGTTGGCTAAAATAAAAATCAAACAAAAATATTAATTGAATCAGTAAAAAAATTTGTAGAAATTAAAAAAAATTTCAAACAAGCGTTTGTTTGAAAATAATTCAGCAATAATTTTTTCTGTGCAGTGTGCCAGGGGATTTTTGTTAGTCCTAGACGGGTTATTAATAAAAACTAGGTTTTGGTTTAAATTCAAATGGCTGGCGGCACGCGGCCTTTAATTGATAATAAGAAATCTCAGATTTTTCAATGAAATGGTCCAAACAATTCTGTAATAGATTTGTCAGACACATACATGGGGCTTGAGGTGATGTTTCGTTTTCATTTTCTGTACAATAAAATTAAACCGACATGGCACGCAGTTAATCTTCAAACCAATTTATCTTTGAACAAATAAATAAAAGGTGTCCAACAATTGAGGTATCTTTTTAATTTTACCAAAAAAGGAGTTTTTTTGCGATATTAAAAATATTTTTATTTTTCAGTTTATTACAAATAGTTTCCGTTTAAAAATTATTTCGGTCAAGTGACTGGCTCGGCAGGCTCCCAATAAACTGTTGTCAATGGTTGATATCTGCTCGATAATGTTGTTTTTAAGCTCTTGAACTGTTGTGGAACTATTGCTGCACACTTTCGATCTCAAAACACCCCAGAAAAAAACAAAAGGTGTTAAATTGCACCATGATGGCGGTCCATTCACTCGTCCACTACGAGAAATAATGCGATTTTCAAACATTTCTTTCAAAAAATCCACTATTTCTCTTACTGTGTGGCCAGTGGCACCATCCGGTTGAAGCCACAAATTCTCTACGTCTAAACCATCAATTTTTCGCCACACAAATCTTCGGATCATCTCGCTGTATCGACTTCCATTGACCGATGATAACTCAAATTTGGACACCCTTTAATTTAAAACAAAAACCAATTGAATAAAACTTTTCTTTCTGTTTCTTAACTAGCACAGTACAACATTTTTCAGGTGATTGATTCGGGACTCAATTCTGATAATTAGTTATGAAAGTAGACCCAAAAAGAAGAACTTCTGCATCATTAGTTTGGTCATGGTACATCATATAATAATTTAAAAATTAATTTGAAGTAAGTAAGTATTGTATAGGTGAATTTGTCTCGTTTTAGGCTCTTTTGTTTGTCATACCACTAGTCCGAATAAGCTGAAACAAATTGAAAAAAATTAAGAATTACAATTCCTCATACAACGTTTCGCTACATAAGCAACAGTTTCGCAGTTATAAATAAATATATGAAAAAAAAAATATTTTTTTCCCAAAAAATTTAAATTTTTATTTTTAATTCATAAAAAATCCTTTGGAAAAAACATTGATGACTTTTTTATTGATTCTTTATTTTGCATGAAAATATACATTCCGATTTATATTACAGCTTTTCTTACACAGAAAATATGCGATTTTTATATCTTATCTATGCATGGAAACAAAATTTAGAACATTTTCAATTATTGTCACTATCCATCCTCGTTGAAGTTGACGCTTGTGGTTCTGATGACTTTATTTTCTTCGTAGGTTGTTCATATTCTTGTTCTGAGTCTGCATCATCATCCGAGATAGACGTAATATTCAAGGGCATGTTTTGTTCAGTCTGTCCACAAATTTCAAACTGCATAATTGTAGAACTCCACCAACAAACCTCCGCAAGCAATGCACCCAATTGTTTGCCTTTGAATCGCTTTTCTATTGGCATGGTCACCTGATGGATCCTCTCTCCTTGTTCGTCCGATTCCAGAGGTAATTGTGCCAAAAAGGTTTCAAGGTGGAAATGCAAGAAATGTAATTTTAACGTCATGGATGCATTGATTTTTTCAAAATAATACAGCAAGTTGTCCACTCGTGTCTGTATGTCATCTCGATGTACACGGTTCTTTCCTAAAACGTTTTCGATGACTTGTTTCAATCCGCCCCATGCACATTTATAATGGTTCGAAAGCATATTTGTGAAAGATTCGCTTTTCATTAATTTTCGTATATCCGGTCCATTGAGAATGCCTGTTTGAAATATAAAAAAAAACTTTTACGAAAAAATTATTGGTAATGCGAATATATCGAAGTGGACAAATTTAGATATGACAATATTAAAATACTGACAACGATACGTAACTTTTCTAATTTTAGCTTCACTGAGTTTTGGAAAGATGGATTTCAAACAGTCATAGGCGTCATCAATATCTTTGACTACCACTTCGACGAATTTACCTGCTATTCCTAATTTCATGTGGAGCGATGGCAACAAAATATCATCTAGATCCTTTATCAAAGGTTGATTCCATAATTTTAATTGTTTCTCGAGCTCAGGAGTTTTTGCTTTCCAACCTTTACATTGATATTGATTTCCTGTGTATCGTGAATCCTAATTACTTTTTTTAATTCTGACAATCATAAATGCGGATCAGCTTATTCGGACTAGTGGTTCCCGAGTTATGACAAACAAAAGAGCCTTAAACGTGACAAATTCCCCTATACAATAGTTACTTACTTCAAATTAGTTTTTAAATTATTATATGATGTACCATGACCAAACTAATGATGCAGAAGTTCTTCTTTTTGGGTCTACTTTCATAACCAATTATCAGAATTGAGTCCCGAAATTATGTGTTGTACTGTGTAATGAATATTGGCACTTAAGCTATTTGCAGAAAAAATTACTTATGTTTAGCCATTTTGGCATATAGTAATTATTTTAAATTTTAAATTTATTAAACAACACTAGAAAATTGTAAATTTAACAACATAAAATGTGACCCAACTTAAACATTAAATAAATAGAAGAAACATTTAAACAAACATAAACACAAATTTCATAAACGAATAAAGTATAGCTCAACCCTTGAAACCAAGTGCAAAACTATTGGTATTCAGGTTCGAATTTCAAGTTTCAAGGGTTAAGATATACTTTTGTTTCACTGTATTTCAATAGCATTCGCCATTTAAATGGGAATTTGAAATCAAGTGAATATTAGTAAAATATTTTGCAATTTGAATAGCATTCAAAAATTCGTTTTAACTCAAGTTTATTTCCGGCTAAATTTCAAGCACTTGGCATTTTATTTTTGAGTGCTTATTGGGCGTATGAAGAATTAAAGAACCAGCAAACTCAGCCACCAAACAATATACAAAATTCTTCTGCCACCTATTATTAACGTTTACCTGGTTATAAATATTTTCATTGTTATGACTTAATTGTTTGGGATAACGAGCACGACCTTGAAGAAAGAATGCGGGTCCTCTTTAAATCCTTTGCTAAAAAATTTAAGATTAAAAAAGTCATAATGACAATTGAGTCTAAAAATATCATCTTCCTTCATATAGTTACCTTAAGCAAAAACTAAAAACCAAATTGTTCATTGATTACGCTATATTGAATCAATTCAAATATCAAAAAAATAAAAATGTTGGAAGCACTAGACTTCGCTATTGTAAATAGATTTTTACACTTGCTCATTAGACTTGTTCATGAACATAGTTGTCACGTCGAGAAGTCATCAACAGAATTTTGGAACAGTTTTGTCCATTTTACGTGGATACCTGAATGTTACTCAATTCCACGAAAGTGCTTAACTTTTGGGTGTATTATATAAAGCACTTACCAAATGCCCCCATATGCTATTTGGCTAAAAAATTCACATACAGGTTGCAATTATATATATATAAGTATCGGCTTATATCTAGATCTCTACTGCTAAAAATTGTTAGCCAGCAGTGTTGTCGCCTACGTAACTTTAGGCACAACCACCTCGTGTATCTCCTTATCAACTCGCCAATGAAAGAAGCATTCCGACCAAACAATCGTCCTTCCACTTTCAATACATGCAAACTTTAATGAATTGAAAATAGCATAAAGTACATAAATCAAGACTTAACCCAAGGAAAAGGAAGCATCAACACTATAGCGTTCACCAACCATCCGTTCGCCTTCAGAGCTGCCCCTTGACTCACAGATGATACTACTAGACATGGAAAGATACTAACTATACATCAATCAACACGTAACGCGTGCACATCATACCTACATTAAAAACAGACCACTACCGCACCGGTAAGAGATCGCTCCTTCCACACCATGGCTTTCCTCGGGGGAGTACTAACCATGGGCTACTGAGACCTTACCACTACGCCAATGCACACAGAACACCAAGATCACAATACAAGGACGGAATTACCCATTCATAAACAGACGTACTGCCATGAAGCCATTGATGATCCAACGCGAATTTCTCCATCACTCACCCAGCTCATCTATGACCCTTAGGCCCAACGCAAATAGAGTAACCCAGCAGCTCTAGCCCAAAGACTCCAACGCACTCGAGCACCCAGCTCGTTCACTACATCAACGACAATCACGACATAAAACATAAACAACTCCATAAGTTGCATGTATTAAAAGTGAAATTTATATCATCCGATTGGATACCTTCAGTCACTAGGAGTTCTAACAATAAGGAGAACCTGCAACCATCCAATTAGCCGGTGCCGTGCCACCGGGGGCTTTATGATTGCCCGAGGAACCAGATAACTATAGAAGTCCTAGAACTTTAAGAGCACTAAGCTTTCAGACTCCGATAAATCTTAGGATAGCCTAACCTAGAGCCTTAATTTTTTGCCATCTGTAAACAGATGCCCAGGGTCGCTGCGTTGAGGCAAATTAAGGCACATGTTGTCATAGTGAAGGCATTCCCGAAGGCTTCCTTCTGCATATGCAACTTGACCCCAGAATTTTGGAACAGTGGGAGCCACTCCCGTATTATTTTACTCTGAATGATTTTGAAGGAAATTTACAAGCGCTAAATTACCTTTTTTTTTTTGCCGTACACGCGAACGAACTTAGCTACAATTGTACACTCAAAAAAAAAATCAATCCATCCGTACTCAAATCAATCCGGAGCGGTATCAAGAGTACGGTGAGTACGGATATTCTTGAATCAAGTACAAAAAGATTGATTCAAGTACGGATTATTCAATCCCACAATTCTCACTTTATCCATATTTGATCCCGAATTCGTACTTGAAGTAATCCGAAAACGAGATTGATTTTAGTAAAAGTAGGATCAAATTAATCTCAAAATGCGATTGATTCAAGCATTATAAAGTTGATTTAATCCCCAATTCGAACCTCAAGTAATACGAAAATAAGATTGATTTAAGTAAAACTCAGATTGAATCAATCTCAAAATGCGCTTGATTCAAGTATGATAAAGTTAATTTTATCCCCAATTCGTGCTTGAAAAAAAAACATAAAAAAACAAGAAAGAAAAAGTGATTATGATTGATTTACTTTTATCTTACTCTTATATAGTGTGAAGGGTCCTAATTAAGATTAATATTTTGTTAAGTGTGTAAAAGATACTTTATAAACTTGTTATTTTTCTTGAGTGAGTATTTAAAAAAAAAAGAATTTAAAAATAGAATCTAAAACCGTTGACAACACATAAGCATTTTGATTTTTTAAAGACAATTTTGAAGCAAATATGTATGTATTCCCCAAAAATAAGTAAATATGAAAAACAATATAATAAAGATTGGTGAAAAATGCTAGGCTATTGCATGGTGGAATAAACAGGTGGCAGCACTACGCCAGATGACGATTTTTTGCTCTTGCATTGTTTGTCTAGGTTTATGTCAAAGTTTTGTTTATGTTTACAAAAAGTTCACGTTTTGTGCTGTGATTATTGTGTTTTACTAAAGTTTTTGATAATATTAAATTAAAATAAATAAGATATTGACCATATTAAAATAAAAATTGCCTAAAAATTTATTTATTTCATCACGTTCAGCGGCACGCTTTGATTTTTGTTTCAAGTATTTTTTGACGTAAACGGTGATGTAATTTCCATTTTTGTTGTAATGTTGTATTTGTTGCCGTAACGATGCCACCTGCTTATTCCACCATGGGCTATTGGTTAGTAGTTATGATGCATCGAAGTACTTAATAAATGACGGATATATGTATTTTTATTGTTGATTATAAGGATGGCTTAAACCGATTGAACAAGTCCAAATTCTTATAAATTGGCTCATTCGTCTCCAATAACAGCATATTGTTGTGCTTGTTATACCTTACTGGAATCGCATAAAAAGGAATTAAAAAAACATGCCGAAACCAGTCGCTACAAACAAAATAAAATGATTTTTTTGAATAAAAATTTTTATTTGGGGATTTTGGGGGATTTCTTATTAACATTTTTCTAACTATTTAAAAAAAAAAAAATAATAAAAATTTGGTCAGAAAACAAAAAACAAAAAATATTTACTTTTTGAGGTTTTGTTTTTTGAGGATTTGGGAATTTGGGGATTTTTGGGGATATTTTTTAATTTTTTGGGGACAAGGAAAAAAATTACCTGGCAGCCCTGAATGCAAAGCTGAGAGATTAGACTTATAATTTCTCTGAGAACAACACGCTCACTTTATAATTTAACTCTCAGAGTGGCAATACCAACGAAAAGTTCAATCTTTTTTGCACTTGATTTGATAATTTTATATTTATTTTGAGAAATTCCGGGATTGATTTTCGAAAATTATCCCATTTGGATTGTTGTAAGTACGTTTGGGATTGTTTTAAGTACGTTTTACTGTTTTTCGTACTCAATTTTTTGAGCACGCCTCGTGCTAAAAGTGAGCATAAAAAGATCAATTTATCCCGAGTGTTTTTCTTTCTGTGTACATGTGTGGTAAAAGTTTGTTTCGAACTTAGAATACGAGAACTACACATGTCGGTGTACGCAACCAAATATTAAAACACAACACAATCAAGGTTGTATTCGTCACTGTAAAAAATTTAGAGACACACATAGTTGTTATGTAAATTAAAACCACAAAGTATACAGAGATGAAAAAAGTGACGTGTGAAAAAGGCCCAAGTCAGTTGCGAGGGCAGCTTTCGAAGAAAGAGACAGAAAGCTTTTTTTGGTAGTGGAGTGGCAATGTGTAAAAACAGGCAGCAACAATCAACACAAATAGCGTGATCAAAACAAAAATAACAAAACACAAATCACGTTAAAAAAAATGCACTAGTTCAACAAACGTTGTGTTTTGTGCAAAAAAAAATGTATTTATTAATATTTTTTTGTTTTATAATGTTATTTATTTACTTAAATATTATTTACTTGTGTTGTGGTAAACTTAAAAGTTAATTTTTACAAAAGCTTTGCAAATAAATCTCAACTAAATAAATTTGTGTTCATTGTATTGCGGCATAAAAGATGATGCAAAGAGAAATGAAAAAGGGCAGCTTTCTTAAAAAGAGACAAAAAAAAAAACGCAAAATCTTCCGTCTCGTGACATCTCTGTATACTTTGTGATTAAAACATGTGTTGCTTTGCAACAATACAGTGTGTGTATGATGTGTGTATTTGCTAAACCTTGAAAAATACACAAATTAAAAAACTAGAATTTCATAACCAGTGCCCATGTTCTGTAACTCTCGCGTCGACAAACTTTGGTGTCAAACGGTTTCTACTTATCTTAAGCAGTTTGGGATTTGAATCCAGTAAAATCGATAAGAGTTATGAATCCAAATGTGGAACCACCACCCTAAAAAATGGCAATTTTTTCACAAAAACAAGTATAGTAAATAAAATAATAAAGCTAAGGGTTAATAAATTTAGTTGTCACGCTTTTTTCGGATTTTTTTATATGTCAAATAATTGTTGAGTGTGAACACGCCTTTAGAACCTTAACATTTAATAATAAGTGTTGCCTTTAAAATTGATTTGTTTAGTTTGTGTTTTGTTTTTTCCCCTTTTTATCAAACTTTGATTGAAAATAACAGCCTGTTCATCGATTTCGAACGTTAACGCTAGCATAGAATATTACATTTAAAACAAAAACAAATTGTCGAATTTTGTTTTTGTTTTGAATGTAATATTCTATGCGAGCGTTAACGTTCGAAATCGTTGAACAGGCTGTAAATCTTCTCTGAAAATGTAAAAATTCAAGGCCTTTCACATCGTATACAATGAGTATGCCGACTAGAGAAAGCGTTCTCAATTTTTGATTTCACTAATTACAAACAGAGGTTCTGTGTGAATTCAACACACCTAAGAACAACAAAAACAAAACCAAATTAGAAATTTTTAATATAAAATTTTTCATAATATAAAACTTTTTTTTTAATTTAATAACACAAAGACATAATTAATAATAACATTTTGCTTAAATCCTTTTGCAAAATGTTTTTATTTTTCACAAACTGAAAACTTTTAAATTATTTTTTTTAAACTTTTTTGAGAGTAGCATTTTATGGCAAGGAAAACAAGGTAGTGCCACTTAAAATTTTTAGACAAGTACTGTGTTTTGTTCTGTTGTATTTTTTTATTCAGGTTTAATAAAATATAGCCACATGAGGAAAATAGATAGAGATTCTCACAAATTTTTAAGTTAGATGTGTAGTTTTAAATAAATGAAAATTACGTAAAAATTTTAGTCTTATGCCCAATTTTCAGGATAATATTTAAATCTATATTAAGTTAATTTTCATATAAACTTAAGTCGTATTTAAATACAGATTAATTTTTTGGGTTTTGTTTAAAATGTCTTATTTATTTATTTATTTATTTATTTATTGTCTATGGATTAATCCTTACAGACATTTTAGACATTAAAAATTACACTTAAATAAAATAGACTATAACTAACATTTGATTACATTACACAAATTTTATGATCAATTAAGAAAAGCAATTATTAATCTACTTATTAACTTTGGATCCAACGAATAATCAATAAATCTATATAATTGATTGAAAGTGTTACACATTCTTCTAAGAGGGTCAGCATCACCATAATTAGCTCTAAAGAATTTAATGGATAATGGTATGAAATTTCGAGATGGTCGTTGAGGAATATTAAATGAAATCTCATTAATTAAAAATCCAGCGCAGATATCACCATTAATAATGTTCAGAATAAACGATACATTCAGCATTGTTCTACGACTTTTTAAAGTAGGGAGCTTTATCAGAGCCAGTCGAGATGTGTATGAGGGCAACATTAGTGGGTTAAAATGTAAACCGCGAAGACAGAAGAGCAGAAATTGTTTCTGTACAGATTCAATTAAATTTGAATAAGTTTGGTAAATGGGGTCCCATATAATCGATCCATATTCAAGAATCGGCCTTACAAGTGCCATATATAAGGTTTTTGTAATATACGGATCATCGAACTCTCTTGCCCAGCGTTTTATGTATCCAAGTGTTCCTCTAGCTTTATTTATCATAAACGTAATATGCGAATTAAAGCTAAGTTTAGGGTCAAGTAGTATTCCAAGGTCAAGGAAATTTTCAACTGCATCAACTTGAATACCACCTAGGAAGTAATATACTATAGCTGGATTATTTCTTGAAAAACGCATTAGTTTACACTTCTTTAAATTAAGCTCCATTAAGTTTGCTTTACACCATTCATGAAAACAACTTAGATCATCTTGTAGACGTTGGTGATCTAACACATGGTTGTAAGTTAAAAATATCTTAACATCGTCAGCATACATCAGAACATTTGAAAACTTTATAACTCCAGGTAAATCGTATATAAAAAGCAAGAATAATACAGGTCCAAGGTGGCTGCCTTGGGGTACACCTGATGGCACATTTATTTTTCTTGAAAACGTTTTATTAAAAAGGACAGTTTGGACCCTATTCGATAAATAAGAGTAAATCCACTTTAAGGTAAGATCAGTAAATCCCATTATTTGAAGCTTCTTAACCAAAAGAGCATGATTGACTTTGTCAAAAGCTTTGCTGAAATCGGTGTAGATAACATCTGTTTGATTCCCTGCGAAAAAACCACGATTGATAGCAATTGTGAGCTGAAGAAGGTTTGTAGTGGTAGAGCAACCTTTTTTAAATCCGTGTTGATATGGAGATATTATGTTTGAGATTTGGTAATATAAATTTTCCGTTATTAATTTTTCAAAAAAATTTAGGTATGATACTAAGCTTTGCAATACCACGGTAATTTTTAATATCAGATCTAGTGCCAGACTTAAACAAAGGAACAATAAAAGATTCCTTCCAAATTTTCGGAAAATACCCAAATTTAATTGACGTATTGAACAATATCGTTAAAGGGATAGATAAGGCTTCAGCACACATAATCAAAATATTACTCGGGATCTTATCAGGACCATATTTGTAAGAGAATTTTAGCTTTTTTAGACCATTTGCGACAGTTTGGGTATCAAAAAACGAAATTGATATAGCTGGATTTTCTGCTATCGAAAACGGATAATTACCATTTTTATCATAGGTAGCATCTGAATAAGTGGTAGAAAAAAAATCAGCGAACAAATCACTTATACAGGTTGCATCACATGATTCATTTTGATTAAATTTCATCACTGTAGGATAACCAGTTGTTCTTTTTTTTGAATTTATAAAATTGTAGAATGATTTCGGATCATATTTTATATTATTTTGGATTTTATTCAAGTAAAGTGCATAGCATAACTTATTTGTTCTTGTATATTCAGCTCGACTTACAGCATATCTTGAATAATCAACAGAAGATCCAGAACGTTTGAATTTTTTGTAGCATTTATTTTTATTATTTTTAGCGCGAGATAATTGCCCATTATTCCAAGGTGGGCCAGATTCAGATTTCATTCTATATTTTGGAATACATAAATCCATAAAATTAAAAAGTTTATTGTAAAGCACCTTAAATATGTGATCAATATGTGTATTTTTTTCAGAAGGAAATGCCAAAATGCTATTCCAGTCTACATTTACGATTAATTCATTTAGTGCATTGTAGTTTGTTTGTTTAAATGCAAAAACTTTTTCGTGTATGGTAGGCAGTATATAATTGTGTTCCAATGGGAGGTTTATGATTAACTCAATAGCAGGATGAAATCGATCTTCAGGAGTAGTTACAGGGATTGTGCGATTAACATTACAGTCATCTTTATCAGTTACCAAAATTAAATCAAGAATTTTCGAAAAATCATTTATTACTCCGTTTATTTGAAAAAGACCCATGTCTTGTAACATGTTGATAAAATCCTTTGAACTGTCACTAAGTTTAATCGGAACGTAATATTTATCCTCTGGGACAAATTTCCAAGATAATGAAGGTAAATTAAAGTCACCCATAACTATAAGGGTATCCAATTCATTAGAAAATTGAGCAATATGTTTAATAGCCTCAGCGTGTTGAATGTAAAGAGACTGCGGGGATGATGGAGGAATGTATGAACATGTTACTAAGAACCTTTTATGCTTTAGCTTGATTACAACAGCGATGAATTCAATATCCACAAATGAATCAATATTTACACGTTCCGCATATAAACTATTTGCAACCGCAATAAGAACTCCACCGCCATAAGTTTCACGATCACGGCGAAAAATGTTGAATTTGTTACAAAGAATTTCAGTACTGAGGAAATTATTATTTAGCCATGTTTCAGTAAATACTAGCACCTGATGATTGATGTTAAAACTTTCAACATATAAATTAGATAACTTAGTTCTAAGGCCACGGACATTTTGATAGAGTAAGGACATTACGTTGGCAGTATTATTATTTAGTTTTTTGGAACATTAATATTACGTTGAGGTAAATTGGCTACGTTATTGAATAAAGGTTTTTCTTTGTAAATATATTCTCGAACCAAAGTGTTAACGGGCCAGAAGTTTGGATCCAAAACAGAAGGAAAACAATCCGCAGAAATAGTAACCTTAAATGAAGCAATTGATCGTGGTTGTAAGAATTGAAATTGATGAATTGAAGATATCGTGTTCGAACCAAGTTTAGATTTTATGTAGTAGTCTACATCTTCCGAGGACGTACCGTAAGCTAACCGAGATATGAAAACTGATTTTCTTGGTGGAACAGCTCGTAGTGGATTATGAACAGTTTGATTACATGCAACATAATTATTCGGTATTTGCGTCATTGTGGAAAATGTATTAGCGAGACCAGTGTCAATATTGACAAGTGGTGTAACATCTGAATTCGGGGTATTATTAGACTCTAGAGCAGGAACATTTAAAGATGAAGATGATATAGAGACCACATTATTATTAACTCCGACAAGTGGTGTAACACCTGAATTCGGGGTGTTGGGCTCTAGAGCAGGAACATTCAAAGATGAAGATGATATAGAGACCACATTATTATTACCTCCGACCGAAGTCGTTGTTTGAATGGACGATATTGAATTTATAGCAGTTGCAGATGATTTAATAGCAGTTTTTTTCCGCTTAGGAGATGAACGATCTTGCGTAGATTCGAATTTTTCTAAATTAGAAAATTCTGTAAATAATTTACCAAATTTAGATAATTTATTTTGAACCAGTACAAAATCTTTACTGAGTTGGTCGAATTCGTTTTTATAGCTTTTAAAAAACTTGTAGAATTCCATATTTATTATTTTGCAGTTAACACAACACCATTGAAGAGACTTGGCTTGATCAGCAATCGCATCCGCATCCCGGGCCTTCAGTTTTGTACATTTAAGGTGATAATATCCTGAGCACAGCCAACAGGATATCATACGATCATCACCAGATATATTACAGTTAACATTCAAACAATCCATAGTTAAAAGTAATATATGTTAGTGTTTTTTAAAAGCGATAATTTTTAAATATTATTGTTTACTGGGTTAGACTGGATGAAAAGTAATCTAGTCGTTAATAGAGGGCGACACCGAAAAATAAATTAGCCAATACACAAACCAATACAGTTGGAACTAAGTAATGTCGGTAATAACGATCTCGTGCGTTCACAGTTGTATGTGTTGATTAGCAAATCGATCAGCTGTTAAAACAGTTGTATATTTAAGTTTTTAATAAGTGTAGACTTTTATAATTACAAACAAAATCCTGAATCCAACAAAATAAATCACAAATACGAATTTGCGACAAATATATGATATCCAGGAACTATACTATATAACACCAGCACAACGGTAAACAACGAAAATATTTTAAACTGCCTTTTGATTTTTAAAAACGTTCAAAACACTCAAAATTAGTCTTTTACAACAGAGCAATACAAAACACACGTCGACTTGATACAAGTGTTGCCAGTTATATTTAATTAAGATAAAAGTATGTAAACAAATGCCCAGGGTCGCCGCGTTGAGGCAAATTAAGGCACATGTTGTCATATTGAAGGCATTCCCGAAGGCTTCCTTCTGAATATGCAACTTGACCCCAGAATTTTGGAACAGTGGGAGCCACTCCCGTATTATTTTACTCTGAATGATTTTGAAGGAAATTTACAAGCGCTAAATTACCTTTTTTTGCCGTACACGCGAACGAACTTAGCTACAATTGTACATGTGTGGTAAAAGTTTGTTTCGATCTTAAAATACGAGAACTACACATGTCGGTGTACGCAACCAAAAATTAAAACACAACACAATCAAGGTTGTATTCGGCACTGTAAAAAATTTAGAGACACACATAGTTGTTATGTAAATTAAAACATGTGTTGCTTTTCAACAATACATTGTGTGTATGATGTGTGTATTTGCTAAACCTTGAAAAATACACAAATTAAAAAACTAGAATTTTATAACCAGTGCCCATGTTCTGTAACTCTCGCGTCGACAAACTTTTCGATTGAAATGTGTGAAATGAAACAAAATTGACATATATTGAAACTTTTTGATAACTTTTTTTGGCGAGTACTTGCTGTCACGTAAGAAAATTACTCGCCAATTTACAGAAAAAGTGTGTCTTGAACATTTTTGTGATAAAAGTTCCCACTTTGAACTGTAAAAGAAACACACGAATAAAAATGAGACGAGAAAAAATTGTAACACTAAAAAACAATTAAAAATGCAAAATCTAAAGAATAATAACAATTATATTTTGTTCTTGGCACATTTTTCGTTGTTTAATTATTTTGCTTTTAACATTTTTATAAAATATACGAATGTTTTCAAAGCTCGTTTGCAAACAACAAACATGAAAGTCTCACTTTACTTTATTTGGTATAGCCGACGGCTGTTTTTTCGCCGCCGTTGTTAAAAATATTTCAATTTAAGTAAATCTTGGTCGCTGTCGACGATATGTGTGACTGGCGTTCTCAACGTCTGCAATGTCGCATCAGCTTCGAGTGCAATTTTATGACATTTATAGCGTATCGACTTAAACTCTTTTGATAGTTTTCGATATGAGTTAGTCCCAATTCACATTATACGATTTTTGTCGTTGCGATTATTGTCGTTTCCTCTTTGAAGTCGGTCTCATATTTACATAGTACGATTTTTGTCGTAACAACCTTAATACATTTTTCGTCAAATGAGAGAAAATTGAGAGAACGAATAAATGAACCAAACGAATCGAAGAGTGCACTCGCTTCTGTACCCCTTATAATTCCTCTCACCCCTCTTGCCTATAAAGTAAGAATCGCAACGACAAAAATCGTTTAATGTGAATGGGCACTTACAGACACAGTTTTTTTCTCACTTTTCGAGAAAAAATTAAATATTTTGTTTCACATCTTTTCGATGCGAGAAGTTCTCACTAAAGTTACAGAACATGGGTACTGGACACAAATGCAATTTTAAAGGAGAATTGCAGTAACAAAAATTACAAGTCTGAGCGAAGACTAAGCAGTTTAAGGCCATTTATCAATTTTTGATTTTAAATAGTTTTTTGCTTCTTCTGTTAAATTTTTAAAATGTTAGATAGGGCCTTTTGCGTTACACGCAACGATTTATGTGTATGTAAATATTTGCTCAATTATTTTGATAAAAACAATAAATTAAATATATTGACTGTAGTCACAAAATGAATATTAACTGCCTGTTTCTTAGAGAAAAATTATATTGAGATATTATATTAAAAACCAAAACAAATTTTCGTATTTTACTGTTGTTTTCATCATAATTTTTCACACGAAAATTTGTTTTTATTTTCTAAAAACAAGCAATTAATAACTTAATACAACTCTTCAATAATGCAGAAAGCTACATTCAATTTCTTCATTAGTTATTATACCCCTCAGAAATAGTTGTGATGATTGTATACTAAGTTTGTCATTCCGTGTGAAACTTTTTCATTATTCATTTAAGACCCCCTAAGGTGTATATATTCTGGGTCCTTGATTAATTTAAAGTCTATTTAGCCATGTCCAGCTGTCTTTCCGTCTGTTGAAAACACGCTCACTTTCGAAAACTCAAAAGAAGAGAACAGTGTTGGTGTCAAACGGTTTCTAGTTATCTTAAGCAGTTTGGGATTTGAATCCAGTAAAATCGATAAGAGTTATGAATCCAAATGTGGAACCACCACCCTAAAAAATGGCAATTTTTTCACAAAAAAAAGTATAGTAAATAAAATAAGAAAGCTAAGGGTTAATAAATTTAGTTGTCACGCTTTTTTCGGATTTTTTTATGTGTCAAATAATTGTTGAGTGTGAACACGCCTTTAGAACCTAAACATATTTTTATGACAACACGCAATTTAATAATTAGTGTTGCCTTTAAAATTGATTTGTTTAGTTTGTGTTTTGTTTTTTCCCCTTTTTATCAAACTTTGATTGAAAATAACAGCCTGTTCATCGATTTCGAACGTTAACGCTAGCATAGAATATTACATTTAAAACAAAAACAAATTGTCGAATTTTGTTTTTGTTTTGAATGTAATTTTCTATGCGAGCGTTAACGTTCGAAATCGTTGAACAGGCTGTAAATCTTCTCTGAAAATGTAAAAATTCAAGGCCTTTCACATCGTATACAATGAGTATGCCGACTAGAGAAAGCGTTCTCAATTTTTGATTTCACTAATTACAAACAGAGGTTCTGTGTGAATTCAACACACCTAACATAGCGTCTTCAACTGACAATTTTTTGTCATACCAAACGTCAAAGTCTATATAAAAAAAACTCGAAAATTTTTGTCAGCGTTTTTTTAATATGAAGTTTGACGTTTGGTATGACAAAAAATTGTCAGGTAAAGACGCTATGTAAGAACAACAAAAACAAAACCAAATTAGAAATCAAGGTATATTTACACAAGGTAGACTCATTTGGGAGTGTAGACATTTTGCTCTATAAAAGGAACCATGTTGTCAAAATTGTCTTCATATAAAACAAAAACAATTTAACGCACACATGTACAAATTTTGGCTCATATACACGCAATTTGACGTTGTGGTTCCAACTATGGGTAAACAGCTGACAAACATATGGGCCAACGAGTTTACCTTGTGTAAATATACCTTGTTAGAAATTTTTAATATAAAATTTTTCATAATATAAAACTTTTTTTTTAATTTAATAACACAAAGACATAATTAATAATAACATTTTGCTTAAATCCTTTTGCAAAATGTTTTTATTTTTCACAAACTGAAAACTTTTAAATTATTTTTTTTAAACTTTTTTGAGAGTAGCATTTTATGGCAAGGAAAACAAGGTAGTGCCACTTAAAATTTTTAGACAAGTACTGTGTTTTGTTCTGTTGTATTTTTTTATTCAGGTTTAATAAAATATAGCCACATGAGGAAAATAGATAGAGATTCTCACAAATTTTTAAGTTAGATGTGTAGTTTTAAATAAATGAAAATTACGTAAAAATTTTAGTCTTATGCCCAATTTTCAGGATAATATTTAAATCTATATTAAGTTAATTTTCATATAAACTTAAGTCGTATTTAAATACAGATTGATTTTTTGGGTTTTGTTTAAAATGTCTTATTTAATTAAGATAAAAGTATGGTAGCACTACTAAATACAATAAAATATCATAACAAATTGTATTTATTTACAAGGTGGCCTCAAAAAACTGTTGTCTGCTATTGATTTGCCTGTGGTTGTTGTATTGGTTTAATATTGAGACCACCTTGTTAAGTTTTTCCAATGGAAACTTAAAATGAATTTAAGTGTACCACATCGGTGAATTAAGTTACATTTAAGTGTTTGGTGAAGAAAAGAATTTTGTATTTAAAACGATTTTAAACATAAATGTGTTTTAATATCAATCCTAAAAATTGGGCATTAATCTTATATTAATTGAATTAAAAATATGTGATAGCGAAATATTTAAGAAACCGTTATTTACCCTGGTTGTTTTTTAGTTCTGCGAAACTTGTGGTAGAGACATTTTAATTTAAAATAGTGATGAAAATCCGTTAAACTTTATATGATAAATTTTATAACCTTATTGTTTTTTTAATTTTTTTATTTACATGCAAATGGTTTTTATATTTATGATTCAACTTGCGAATTTTGAAAAATTTTCTCCCTAAAAAATATTTTTACAATAAACTACAAATAAATAAATAAATAGATTTTATGGTCTAAATTTAATTAAATTTTTCATGTAACTTGCTTTTGTCGATAATTGCTTATGATTAAGCTTAAATTAGAAGCTAAGCCTACCCGTTTAAATATTCATCACGCTCTTGGATATATTCTTCAAGATATTCCTCAACATGGGACTGAAAACATTCATTAAGCCGACTGAAAGATCATTTTTAACGATAATCTATTTACAGTTGAACTTCTATCACTCGTAACTCCATTATCCCGACAAAAAAGTTCGACTTACAGAAACTTCAAGTTAAAGAATTTTGTAATATATGTACAACACAAAATTAAATTTAAGATGGCAAAAAGTTTTTGGAAAAAAATTCGACTTGTGAAAGTGTTGACACGCGTGGTGCAAATACTTAACTTTGAGTTATAGAAAAATTCCAGGTAAAGAAGTTCAAGAGTTTAAGTTATAGAAATAAATTCATGTGAATTGGCTTGCTACCGCTATTGCCAAGAGATTCGACTTAAAGAATTTTCGACTTACAGAAGTTTAACTTATAGAAGTTCAACTGTATATATGTATATAAAAATGAAAAATGTTTGTCTGTTTGTATGTTGGCTTATAGACTCCTAAACTACTGAACCGATTTTCCTGAAATTTTTACAGTAACATATTTTTTCGATAGAGGCAGGGGAATTGGTACCCCCATAGTATGCATATATTAAATATCTGTCAACTGAAGAACTTTTAAAGGGAGAGTCTTCAAACTTGGTTAAAGCAGTGTAGCGAAGGCATTGGATGCCTGATCCGTTCGCAATGAACCATCATTTATAACTATAATGTTCCAAATTACCCGCTTTAAGCCTTACATTCTGTTTATTTACTTGAAGGTCTTCTTAGGCGAAATGAATTGAGCAACCAAATGATTCTTTTTTCAAATCTGCTTCTTCCTTCCTGCAAGCGTTCAACCACTTTTTAAGTGTGAACGGCAACAGCGGTATTTTGAAAAATGTGATATCCAAACGCTTACAGTTGCACCTTGTGTTCTTGCAGTCTTGGAATATGCAGCTCATTTTCTCTTTGTAAAAATTTTAATTTAAAAACTTTTTGTGTTGTTGATTTATTTAATATAATTATAATTTTATTTTGGCAAAAAAAGAGAAGAAAATGGGATTATTAAAAACAAATATGGTAGCACACAAGGTATATTTACACAAGGTAGACTCATTTGGGAGTGTAGACATTTTGCTCTATAAAAGGAACCATGTTGTCAAAATTGTCTTCATATAAAACAAAAACAATTTAACGCCCACATGTACAAATTTTGGCTCATATACACGCAATTTGACGTTGTGGTTCCAACTATGGGTAAACAGCTGACAAACATATGGGCCAACGAGTTTACCTTGTGTAAATATACCTTGGTAGCACAGTTTTCACAAAACACATTAGTAGTCAAAAGGCAATATGTCAGAATAAAAGAGAGAGTGGTACTACCTTGTAACCCTATACCATGTTTTATGGTATGAAAAAAAAATTAAATCTTATATTAATTAAATATTTTTAGATTTTAATTATCAAAAAGTAATTTCAATTTTTGGGAATACAAAATTTTAATTTCAAAAGATTTTGTTATTCGTGCTTAATTCCCAGTTTTTATTATTGATAAAAACACTTGAAATTTATTGTTGATGGGATAAGCTATTCCTATGCGCATTTCACTGGTTGCTTAGGCCAGATCATCAGGAAACTTCATCCATAACGTTTTAGAAAAACTAAAGATATTAAACCAAATAAAACTGTTAAGCGTATAAGACTTATAGCAACAGTTCTACTTGTAATAATATCAAAGCTTAAACAAAACACATCAACAATAAACAGTGGGTTTATCTCATCTTACATTCCCCACTACAATTAGTTGAAATTCTCTCAACATTAATTGTAGTTGTAAGTAGGTTAAGAAAAACAAAATAAAAACAACAACAACAACTTTACAAAAGATGTTGACAATTAAGTGTTTTTTTAGGCCGTGCACTGCCTGTTTATTATCAAAAAGTAATTTCAATTTTTGGGAATACAAAATTTTAATTTCAAAAGATTTTGTTATTCGTGCTTAATTCCCAGTTTTTATTATTGATAAAAACACTTGAAATTTATTGTTGATGGGATAAGCTATTCCTATGCGCATTTCACTGGTTGCTTAGGCCAGATCATCAGGAAACTTCATCCATAACGTTTTAGAAAAACTAAAGATATTAAACCAAATAAAACTGTTAAGCGTATAAGACTTATAGCAACAGTTCTACTTGTAATAATATCAAAGCTTAAACAAAACACATCAACAATAAACAGTGGGTTTATCTCATCTTACATTCCCCACTACAATTAGTTGAAATTCTCTCAACATTAATTGTAGTTGTAAGTAGGTTAAGAAAAACAAAATAAAAACAACAACAACAACTTTACAAAAGATGTTGACAATTAAGTGTTTTTTTAGGCCGTGCACTGCCTGTTTATTATCAAAAAGTAATTTCAATTTTTGGGAATACAAAATTTTAATTTCAAAAGATTTTGTTATTCGTGCTTAATTCCCAGTTTTTATTATTGATAAAAACACTTGAAATTTATTGTTGATGGGATAAGCTATTCCTATGCGCATTTCACTGGTTGCTTAGGCCAGATCATCAGGAAACTTCATCCATAACGTTTTAGAAAAACTAAAGATATTAAACCAAATAAAACTGTTAAGCGTATAAGACTTATAGCAACAGTTCTACTTGTAATAATATCAAAGCTTAAACAAAACACATCAACAATAAACAGTGGGTTTATCTCATCTTACATTCCCCACTACAATTAGTTGAAATTCTCTCAACATTAATTGTAGTTGTAAGTAGGTTAAGAAAAACAAAATAAAAACAACAACAACAACTTTACAAAAGATGTTGACAATTAAGTGTTTTTTTAGGCCGTGCACTGCCTGTTTATTATCAAAAAGTAATTTCAATTTTTGGGAATACAAAATTTTAATTTCAAAAGATTTTGTTATTCGTGCTTAATTCCCAGTTTTTATTATTGATAAAAACACTTGAAATTTATTGTTGATGGGATAAGCTATTCCTATGCGCATTTCACTGGTTGCTTAGGCCAGATCATCAGGAAACTTCATCCATAACGTTTTAGAAAAACTAAAGATATTAAACCAAATAAAACTGTTAAGCGTATAAGACTTATAGCAACAGTTCTACTTGTAATAATATCAAAGCTTAAACAAAACACATCAACAATAAACAGTGGGTTTATCTCATCTTACATTCCCCACTACAATTAGTTGAAATTCTCTCAACATTAATTGTAGTTGTAAGTAGGTTAAGAAAAACAAAATAAAAACAACAACAACAACTTTACAAAAGATGTTGACAATTAAGTGTTTTTTTAGGCCGTGCACTGCCTGTTTATTATCAAAAAGTAATTTCAATTTTTGGGAATACAAAATTTTAATTTCAAAAGATTTTGTTATTCGTGCTTAATTCCCAGTTTTTATTATTGATAAAAACACTTGAAATTTATTGTTGATGGGATAAGCTATTCCTATGCGCATTTCACTGGTTGCTTAGGCCAGATCATCAGGAAACTTCATCCATAACGTTTTAGAAAAACTAAAGATATTAAACCAAATAAAACTGTTAAGCGTATAAGACTTATAGCAACAGTTCTACTTGTAATAATATCAAAGCTTAAACAAAACACATCAACAATAAACAGTGGGTTTATCTCATCTTACATTCCCCACTACAATTAGTTGAAATTCTCTCAACATTAATTGTAGTTGTAAGTAGGTTAAGAAAAACAAAATAAAAACAACAACAACAACTTTACAAAAGATGTTGACAATTAAGTGTTTTTTTAGGCCGTGCACTGCCTGTTTATTATCAAAAAGTAATTTCAATTTTTGGGAATACAAAATTTTAATTTCAAAAGATTTTGTTATTCGTGCTTAATTCCCAGTTTTTATTATTGATAAAAACACTTGAAATTTATTGTTGATGGGATAAGCTATTCCTATGCGCATTTCACTGGTTGCTTAGGCCAGATCATCAGGAAACTTCATCCATAACGTTTTAGAAAAACTAAAGATATTAAACCAAATAAAACTGTTAAGCGTATAAGACTTATAGCAACAGTTCTACTTGTAATAGTTAATATCAAAGCTTAAACAAAACACATCAACAATAAACAGTGGGTTTATCTCATCTTACATTCCCCACTACAATTAGTTGAAATTCTCTCAACATTAATTGTAGTTGTAAGTAGGTTAAGAAAAACAAAATAAAAACAACAACAACAACTTTACAAAAGATGTTGACAATTAAGTGTTTTTTTAGGCCGTGCACTGCCTGTTTATTATCAAAAAGTAATTTCAATTTTTGGGAATACAAAATTTTAATTTCAAAAGATTTTGTTATTCGTGCTTAATTCCCAGTTTTTATTATTGATAAAAACACTTGAAATTTATTGTTGATGGGATAAGCTATTCCTATGCGCATTTCACTGGTTGCTTAGGCCAGATCATCAGGAAACTTCATCCATAACGTTTTAGAAAAACTAAAGATATTAAACCAAATAAAACTGTTAAGCGTATAAGACTTATAGCAACAGTTCTACTTGTAATAATATCAAAGCTTAAACAAAACACATCAACAATAAACAGTGGGTTTATCTCATCTTACATTCCCCACTACAATTAGTTGAAATTCTCTCAACATTAATTGTAGTTGTAAGTAGGTTAAGAAAAACAAAATAAAAACAACAACAACAACTTTACAAAAGATGTTGACAATTAAGTGTTTTTTTAGGCCGTGCACTGCCTGTTTATTATCAAAAAGTAATTTCAATTTTTGGGAATACAAAATTTTAATTTCAAAAGATTTTGTTATTCGTGCTTAATTCCCAGTTTTTATTATTGATAAAAACACTTGAAATTTATTGTTGATGGGATAAGCTATTCCTATGCGCATTTCACTGGTTGCTTAGGCCAGATCATCAGGAAACTTCATCCATAACGTTTTAGAAAAACTAAAGATATTAAACCAAATAAAACTGTTAAGCGTATAAGACTTATAGCAACAGTTCTACTTGTAATAATATCAAAGCTTAAACAAAACACATCAACAATAAACAGTGGGTTTATCTCATCTTACATTCCCCACTACAATTAGTTGAAATTCTCTCAACATTAATTGTAGTTGTAAGTAGGTTAAGAAAAACAAAATAAAAACAACAACAACAACTTTACAAAAGATGTTGACAATTAAGTGTTTTTTTAGGCCGTGCACTGCCTGTTTATTATCAAAAAGTAATTTCAATTTTTGGGAATACAAAATTTTAATTTCAAAAGATTTTGTTATTCGTGCTTAATTCCCAGTTTTTATTATTGATAAAAACACTTGAAATTTATTGTTGATGGGATAAGCTATTCCTATGCGCATTTCACTGGTTGCTTAGGCCAGATCATCAGGAAACTTCATCCATAACGTTTTAGAAAAACTAAAGATATTAAACCAAATAAAACTGTTAAGCGTATAAGACTTATAGCAACAGTTCTACTTGTAATAATATCAAAGCTTAAACAAAACACATCAACAATAAACAGTGGGTTTATCTCATCTTACATTCCCCACTACAATTAGTTGAAATTCTCTCAACATTAATTGTAGTTGTAAGTAGGTTAAGAAAAACAAAATAAAAACAACAACAACAACTTTACAAAAGATGTTGACAATTAAGTGTTTTTTTAGGCCGTGCACTGCCTGTTTATTATCAAAAAGTAATTTCAATTTTTGGGAATACAAAATTTTAATTTCAAAAGATTTTGTTATTCGTGCTTAATTCCCAGTTTTTATTATTGATAAAAACACTTGAAATTTATTGTTGATGGGATAAGCTATTCCTATGCGCATTTCACTGGTTGCTTAGGCCAGATCATCAGGAAACTTCATCCATAACGTTTTAGAAAAACTAAAGATATTAAACCAAATAAAACTGTTAAGCGTATAAGACTTATAGCAACAGTTCTACTTGTAATAATATCAAAGCTTAAACAAAACACATCAACAATAAACAGTGGGTTTATCTCATCTTACATTCCCCACTACAATTAGTTGAAATTCTCTCAACATTAATTGTAGTTGTAAGTAGGTTAAGAAAAACAAAATAAAAACAACAACAACAACTTTACAAAAGATGTTGACAATTAAGTGTTTTTTTAGGCCGTGCACTGCCTGTTTATTATCAAAAAGTAATTTCAATTTTTGGGAATACAAAATTTTAATTTCAAAAGATTTTGTTATTCGTGCTTAATTCCCAGTTTTTATTATTGATAAAAACACTTGAAATTTATTGTTGATGGGATAAGCTATTCCTATGCGCATTTCACTGGTTGCTTAGGCCAGATCATCAGGAAACTTCATCCATAACGTTTTAGAAAAACTAAAGATATTAAACCAAATAAAACTGTTAAGCGTATAAGACTTATAGCAACAGTTCTACTTGTAATAATATCAAAGCTTAAACAAAACACATCAACAATAAACAGTGGGTTTATCTCATCTTACATTCCCCACTACAATTAGTTGAAATTCTCTCAACATTAATTGTAGTTGTAAGTAGGTTAAGAAAAACAAAATAAAAACAACAACAACAACTTTACAAAAGATGTTGACAATTAAGTGTTTTTTTAGGCCGTGCACTGCCTGTTTATTATCAAAAAGTAATTTCAATTTTTGGGAATACAAAATTTTAATTTCAAAAGATTTTGTTATTCGTGCTTAATTCCCAGTTTTTATTATTTTGTTAAATAAAAATTAAACAAACTTTGTTTTTAAAGGTTTATATAAATAAATGCAGTCAGCATTAAATTAAGGCAAATTGTTAGTATGTATTAAAAAAAAATTTTATCCCCACATTCTATACGATTTTGTGCAACTTTGTTTGGTGGTGAAAAGTGTTTTAAAAACCAAAACATTTAAAAAAATCTCACTTATACAAAAATATACTAGGTACTTTGACATTTGAGTTAGGTAACTGTCAAAGAGTCGGTATACTAGTTGTATACTATGGCCTTCTGGTTATTTTTTTCCAAAGAGGTCAGCTAGCTCCTGAGTTGTAGTAAAATTTGTGAATTGGGCCCACTCAACTTTTTGTACTAATTATATTGTTATTTAAAGGGGGATTCCATTGCAAAAGAGTGATTTGAGGGCAGAAGTTCATTAAAATTCTATAAAGGCATGCACCAATAAAAAGCTTTACTGAGCAGTAAGAATTTTCATATTTTTTTTATCTTTTATAATTTTAAAGGAAAGTTAAATTGAACGTTCCTACTTTTAACTTCCTACCAAAATAATTCGCAAATAAATAAGAAAACAAATTACTTACCCATCATTCTGTCCTTTCATGTTGAGTTTTTTTTAAGTCTGTAAAACAATTTGACAAATGAAATCTCATTATTTTCTTTTTTTAGCAATAGGTTGTTAGCTTTACATTTTCAAAATTATAATAAACAAATATTACAAAACAGGCCAATTTGACAACAACAAAAAAGTTCTTTTAGTTTTGCAACATCATTAAAGAGGACACTAATACGAGGGATGTCCAAGCAAAAGGTTTCATGAAAAAAACTCATTCGAGCTGAAAACAATATTCAATATTAATAAAACTCCACAAAAAATAAAACAAAATAACGCATTCAATTGTTAATTGCAAATTTATGTAAATAAAGTTAAAAAAATGTTGTTCAGTATTTCCCTTTTATAATTTTTTATTTTAAGGATTGCGGATTTTAGCTGGATTAACAAAGCAATTTGTAATTTCATGTTAATGCTTAACTGAAAACTGCCCATTGAAGTGCCATATTTATATTTCTTTTGTTTTAAATTAATTGCGTAAACTATGTTAGAAAAACTGCCTTTTGTTTTCCAATCTTAATAAATTTACAAGTTTATTATTGTATAAATTTTGCTGTTTATAGACAGATTACTTCAACAAATTGCAGCCAGAAAATAAAACTAAACAAAATTTTTTTGTATGACTCCCAACAATTGCTTTCGTTGCTAATCTTTAAAGTTTTTTTTAAGTTTTTCCATTTACTTTTGCCACTAAAAAGGTTGTATTTTAACAAACCCATGTTGATGTCTAATAGTGTGCATACCAAGGCGAATTACCTACAGGTGGTGTCGAAACGGCATCTGATTTTGACAGTTCGAGCTTATTGGTTTTGCTTTGTTAGTGTTTTGCTAAGAATGGTTGGATGCAAAAAACCTTATGTTGTTTCACAAAGTACTATGGAATACGTAATAGTGCATTTACACTTGTAATTTTCAAACTAGCTTATGATCGTAAACTACTTTCATAAACTATACCGTTTACATCAGCATTTTTGACAGTTAAGTTGTTTATCTTTGACAAGTTCTTAGCCCCAATAATAAAAAAAAAACGTTGATGCACATATATACGAACATGTAAACAAACCTTTTATTTCCGTTGTCCATCTAAAAGAAAATATGTAAAAAAAAACTAACATTTCTTATAAATTTTAAATTTCTTTAAACATTTTCTTTGTTTATTTTATTTTTCTTACTACTGTTTTGGCTTTTTTACAGACAAAAGTAAATTTTTTTTCACTTGTTTTTTTTTATTTTTGAGGAAATGTCAATTTGAAAAAACAGAGTTGCATTAACAAAAACTGGTTGTTTGTAACTAGTTTATCTCAAAAGCACAAACGTGTTTATAATTTGTATGGATAAACAAGTTTCTCAAACTAGTTTATCATCATAAACAACTTATAACCTGTTTATGGCGTAGGTGTAAATGCACTATAAGACTTGTTTAAAAGTGTAAACTAACTAACATACTAATGGCCAATTTTCAGGATTGATATTAAAACACATTTATGTTTTAAATCGTTTTAAATACAAAATTCTCTTCCTCACTAAATACTTAAATCAAACTTAATTCACCAATGTGGTACACTTAATTTCAACTTAAGTTTCTATTGTAATATTTTAGCAAGGTGGCCTCAATATCATGACAATACAACAACAAGAGGCAAAGCAATAACAATCAGCTGTTTTTTGAGCCCACCTTGTAAATAATTATACTTTTTTATGATATTTTTTTATATTAAGTAGTGCTACCATACTTTCATCTTATTTAAATAAGACTTTTAAAATAAAACTCAAAAAATCAATCTGTATTTAAATACGCTTTAAGTTTTTATGAAAATTAACTTAATTTAGATTTAATTACTATCCTGAAAATTGGCCATAACAAAAATATAAATAATGTTACTCACACTATAAATGGGACACATAGAAAAAGTCGTATATGTAGTATGTTCACATTTGGCTTCTTAAACGCGTTTAAGCAGTTCGAGCGTGATTAAGGTCCAATCACTTCAAAATCGAGATGATTACCCATACATTGAAGTGATTTGTTAATCACTTCAAATTGACATGATTACAACTAAATCACTTCATAAATCACATAGAATCCACTGAACATACCTCAAATGTAGAATTGCTAACATGATCGTGTAAAACCGGCCAAGATTTCTGCTCAATGTTATTATTTTCTTCCTTAAATAATTCATAAATTTTCACAATTTCATCATTAAAATGATTAAAATAATCTTCTGATAACTTTATAAAAGTGTTTTTATCCATTTTTAATACTTTAAAGAAATATAAATTTGTTTGTTGTTTTTTTTTGTGTGTGTTTTTTTTTTCTTAATCATCTGTCATCTTAATCATCTTAAATGTTGTGTGAACGGCTTTGATTAGCTTAATCAACATTTTGCTTAAACGCGTTTAAAAACCTAAGTGTGAACTTAGCATTATGTTGCTATGTTTCAATCTCAAAATAAAAAGTTTAATTTACGATTTTTCGTTATATATACTTCATTTAATGTTAATAATAAGAACTAAATTTTTCCAATTCAATTCAGAGCTACATAAGAAATTTACCATAAATATTTTTATGAGGTGTCCCACTTATAGTGTGAAAAGCTGTATGTAATAATAACATACGAAAATTTTTTATTTCAAAAACTTGATATTGAAAAAGCTGTTTTGTGCCATTTTAATATCCTTTTTTATTTTAGCTTTTTAGTTTTATTGTTTTAAGTTTAACATTTTTTTTTTTTTTTTTGCCAATTTGTGATGTGATATTTTATTAATATTTCATAAAAATAAGTCAAATCTCATGCAGAGCTCTCACAAACAATCAAAACAATTCGTACAATAAATAATGTGAAAAAATGTCTAAAATGTCTGATTTGAAATTTAACAAAAAAGCACTGTTAAATATTTTTTAGATTTTCACTTAACAGTGCAGCCAAACGATCAAGATTTTCTTGATAGTCTTTTACATATACTATTTGTCAAAATTAACAAAAATTGAAAGTTGTGACGTAGGCTGCATTCAATTTTTGAGCAATTTACATTCAAGATGTCATCAAGAAAACAATTTATAAAGGCAAACGAAAAATTTGCTCACTAACCTTGAAATCAGCTGTTTTCTTGAACGTAAATTGAAGCACTCTCTGGAAAGAGAATTTTAAAGGCAAGTTCGTTTCAATTTTTAAAAGTATGAGTGTATTGGTAGAAAAGTGTGAGAGTATTAAAACTTGATATATTTTTATGAGGTGTCCCACTTATAGTGTGAAAAGCTGTATGTAATAATAACATACGAAAATTTTTTATTTCAAAAACTTGATATTGAAATAGCTGTTTTGTGCCATTTTAATATCCTTTTTTATTTTAGCTTTTTAGTTTTATTGTTTTAAGTTTAACATTTTTTTTTTTTTTTTTTGCCAATTTGTGATGTGATATTTTATTAATATTTCATAAAAATAAGTCAAATCTCATGCAGAGCTCTCACAAACAATCAAAACAATTCGTACAATAAATAATGTGAAAAAATGTCTAAAATGTCTGATTTGAAATTTAACAAAAAAGCACTGTTAAATATTTTTTAGATTTTCACTTAACAGTGCAGCCAAACGATCAAGATTTTCTTGATAGTCTTTTACATATACTATTTGTCAAAATTAACAAAAATTGAAAGTTGTGACGTAGGCTGCATTCAATTTTTGAGCAATTTACATTCAAGATGTCATCAAGAAAACAATTTATAAAGGCAAACGAAAAATTTGCTCACTAACCTTGAAATCAGCTGTTTTCTTGAACGTAAATTGAAGCACTCTCTGAAAAGAGAATTTTAAAGGCAAGTTCGTTTCAATTTTTAAAAGTATGAGTGTATTGGTAGAAAAGTGTGAGAGTATTAAAACTTGATAGGCAAAACTTGATCGTGTAACCCTCAAGTAAACCAGAGCAGCAGCTAAAAATGGCATTTAATAGATATGACAAGAAAACAAAAATTATTTATTAAAAATAATTGACATCCGTTTTGGTTGCTGTTTTTACGCAGCAAAATCATATAATTTTTTAAGCCAATCAGAACACTTTGCATGGGAGTATTAAAGCTCATTTCAAGTTCTTTTGAAAACTACACAGAAAGAAAAACACTCGGGAGAAATCAAGTTTTTTATGATTACTTTAAGTACGAGCCGTACTCAAAAATTCAAGTACGAATAACACTTAAACGTACTCAAAACAATCCCAAATGGGATTACTTTCGAAAATCAATCCCGGAATTTCTTGAAATAAGTATGAAAATCTTAAATCAAGTAAAAAAAAAGATTAAACTTTTTGTTGTGTTAAACCCTCCGGCCTACGTATGTTTTAATTTTCTATACACATTGAAAAAAGATCTGGCTAAACTCATGTGCACCACTAAGGGTTAAAAAGTAAATTTGAACTATTGATTCTCATTTAGTTTATATTTTTAGTTAAATATGTACATAAGATTTCTAAAATAAAACTCATATCGGGCATGATATTGGTGTTTTATCATTCTGTAAGGTGTAATACGGGTAAGTAAATCAATCATTATAACTTTTTCTTTCTAATTTGTTGATAAAATCAACTTTATAATACTTGAATCAAGCGCATTTTGAGATTTATTCAATCTTAGTTTTACTTAACTCAATCTCATTTTCGGATTACTTCAAGTACGAAACGGGATTGAATATGGATAATTTAAGCATTTTGCGATTGAAACTCCGTACTTAAATCAATCTTTCTGTACTTGATTCAAGAAAATCCGTACTCACCGTACTATTAATACCGCTTCGAATTGGTTTGAGTACGGATGGATTGATTTTTCTTTTGAGTGTACAACTGTTTTGAAATTCACAGAAACAGGTAAAAGTGCTGTAATCGGCTGTGTCGGAATAAAAATGTCACCAAGCTTACTTTTGATAGCCTGCAATATTAAGACAGAGAGGATATAAGGGAGGTTATTTTACTCATAGGAACCAGCGCAAAGTTCTGCAGCAAGCTCTTTGCAAGGTGAAGAGAAAAGGTTGGTATTATCCTTCAATCTGTCTTATCAATTTTAAAGTAAAATAATTGTTTTTTTCTTAATTTTTTGGAACTGAAGATAATGCAGAATAATTCAAGTCTGAAGTAAGAAAATGGGTGAAGGATAGCAAGCAGTCCTTATATTAAATTTTCTGTGATGTCGCAGAAGTCGAAGTTTCATTTTCGAATGGCTCCAAAATCTATTCAATTCAAAATATTTTTAACCTGATAGTGTGCATCTAAAATTGCATAACGCTTGAATATTAAATAAAAGTTAACTAGCCTTGTTATAAAATTGTTTCATTCTTAATGCAATATTGTTTTAATTTTATTTTTTTTTTTTTTTCTAAAATACAAAATTTAATTTCAATAAATTTTCCATATTATTTTAATAAGACGACAATTTTATTCTATAAGAATTAGATTTAAATTCAATGCCGAAAAATAATATTTCTTTATTGTTTTCATATTGAAAATATCAAAAAAGAGCAACATTAAATTAATATTGTTTCATATTGAAAAAAAAATTTCAATCCAGAGTATACTGAGCAAAAATGTCTAAAAGTTAGCCCCGTTCGTTTGACAGCTAACCCTTAAGTATTTGATAAAAGAGTGATAAAAATTAACAACTACTTTTTATATAACTGAATCCAATTACACTTAATAATTAAATGTAAATTTGGTTACAAACAGCCTGATTTTTAAAACTGTATTGTAATTAACATTCTTTTGAAATTGATTTTGAAGAACATCTTTTATTTATTTTCAAACTTAATTAGTTCAAATGATGCCTTTTGAAAAATAGATAATAAACTGCCAATTATTATTTGTATTTCAATAGTGGGATTCACACCGAGCTTGTTAGTTTGTTAGTCGTTAATCGTTACTTTTTTACACGCATTTTGTTTTTGTATATTTAACGCGCTACCGGATTAACATTTAACAAATTAACGACACGGCACCCCTGATAAAATAGTTGTTAGTTGGTAACTCACAATAAGCTGTTGCAGTTTCTAAATAAATATAATAAAAAAGTCATCTGTGCTACATTTCTAAAAAAATATTTGTGTTTTGGCAATTTTCGTGTACATTGAGAGTAAGTATGTTAATTAAATGCTGTTTTACTACGAAAGTTTCCAGACTAACAAAGTTTTAAAAAGGGGGTCGTTCACAGTTGGTAACTTTAACAAATTAACAATCTACCGACTTACAAATTAACAAGTTCGGTGTGAATACCACTAATAAATAGTTCCACAAAATACGCAATTTTGTGTGTATTGGAGTATAAATAAAATAATTTCCATTTGTTTTTTACCTAAAATTTAATCCGCCTCACACACCTCTTATTTAAATGCGCAATCATTAAGAAAATACAATTTTAACTGAATTTTCAACGGAAATAGATTTCTGAGAAAATAAAATGGCGAAAATAATCACAACAAAATAATTTAAAAATAAGTTTGACATGATTGGATTAACTTATCTGATGCGTATTAGAATTGTTAATTTTTTTTTAAATGTTGGGCAAACAAAAAGATTTATACGAAATCATTGGGCAAATTTACATGTAAAATTGTGTTTTTTTTAATACGAAAGTTTCTGATAAATAAAAGCTTTTAAGCCTTTTCTATTTTTAACTTGATATGTTGTTTAACCAAAAATCAACTGCAAAGGTTACTTAAATATTGACTTGGTAGTTTTTTCCTTTAGATAGAAAATGGAAAACAAATTACTTTTTTTTTCTTTCATTTATCTAATATTACTTAAAAAAAATTCAGGAAATACCGTATTATATTTACAGAAAAGAGCAAAAAAAAACAATTATATATTCAAGATAAACTCTTCTTATTTTTTTTATAATTTAAAATTAAGTTGATTTAAAGAAAACTATTCGGTTCAAAATCAATAAAAAATTTAAATACATTTTTTAGATATTCAATATGTGTGTTGTTCGACCTTTTGTTGTAATTTTAATGTGAATAATTAGTGGAGCTCAAGGCCAGTTTTTTTTATTTTTTTATTTATTTAAAAAATGTTTCCAATATTTCGAGATCCACTGGATCTCATCTTCAGGGTACTACAATTATAGTTAACAAAAAATAAAAAAATAAAAACATAATTTTAACATTAAATGAATACATATTGTCCCACTGTGTCATAACAACATATAAACAGAAATAGCGCACAAAAATGAAAACTTACAAGAGGAACAATAATAAAAAACACGTCACACACGGTTTTACATTTAAAACTGTCTAATTCTTTATTCTATTTTTGTTTATAAAGTTCATTCGGTACTCTTTGCTTGTGTTTATTATATTCAGTGTGGCCATATCCAAAAATATTTTACAGCTAAATCGGCTTTAAAATAATGCTAAAAAATGCTAACAAAAATCTTAAACTGCCAAAAAATAATGCTAAAATTTAAATTGTATTATTTTTTTTTATTTTAGTTAATATACCTTTATATGGGCATTTCCTAGGGTCATGAACGTACGTTCGTACGTTTTTGCTGTACAAATAATATAGAAAACAAAACTTTTCCTAGTTATAAACATAAACATGTGGTCACGAACGTACGCAAAATAGAAGTCTACTCTACACTCTAGTGAAATGTAAAAATCTGCGTAATGGAACGGAATATTCAAAAGTAATTAGTTTATTTTAAAAGTGTATGACCTATAAATGGCTTTTATTTAGTATTTCAATAAAATTTATAACATGTTTAATAAAAAATTTCATTTTATAAATTAAATACGTCATCAAAATTAATATTATGCTTCAACTTCTGAAGAATCGATCGAGATATCATTATAATATATGTCCTTATCGCATTTTTATGTGAGATCGTACATTTTTTTAAAACTATGGCAAAATTTTAAAAACGGCTTAACATGAATTTAATGGATCAAACTGATCAAATTTTAAAACAATTTGATATGAAAGATATTTTAAAAGATTGTACAGTTTCTATAGCAAAAGAGTAGGGTTTTGTATGTGCAATCAACAAAAAAGTGTGGTAGATTTTCAAAACAATATTACTTGAATATTCTTAAATTAAATAATGCTAAAAAATGCTAAATATTTAGTTGAAAAATGCTAAAAAAAATGCCAACTGCTAAATGAAAAATTTGCAGCAAAATCAGACAAAAAAATGCTAAATCTAGCTGCAAAAATGCTAAAATTGCCACGCTGATTATATTTAACATTTCTAGTGTATAGCGTCTATGGTATTTTTCCTCTCTTTGTAATATCTCCACATTATCAAAGTTTGGTGTGTGCCCTTTTTCTGCACAATGGGCTATATATTTTTGGGCTTTATATTTTTCAGGTCATATCGTGATGGAGGAACTTTTGGAGACTTGCATTCATAGATTGGACTGTAAACCGAAAATTCTAACTAAATATGTGGATGACCTTTTTGGTATTGTAAAAACCAACGCCATAAATGAGATGCTAGAGGGATTTAACCGCTTCCATACACAAATAAAATTCACTTTGGAACAAGAAATAAATGGACAATTACCATAACTTGATACCCTGGTAATAAGATCGGGTAACAAACTGAAAATAGACTGGTATCAAAAACCTACATCGTCAGTTGGAATAATAAATTTTATTCGTGCCAGCCAAAAAACATTATTATGAACACCGCCAACAACTTAATAAAAAGAGTTTTAACTATAAGTGATGAACTTTTTCACCAGGATAATATAAAGCAAATAACAGACATATTGAGGAAAAATGCATTCCCAGACAATATTATTAAAAGACTCTTACAAGTAGAAAACAAACCAAAGAAATAGATGGAAACCAAAAATGGTATAAATCAATGACATATGTGCCAAGAATATCCGATAGGATTGAAATATCTGACATTTATGATAAGGAAAACTATAAAATAGCACCTTGATCGGAAAACACTTTACGACAACTTTTTTCAAACACCAAAAGTAAGCTGGATAAAATGAAAATCTAATTTGATTTACAAAATAATTTGTAATGGTGACGAAACCAATGTATGTAAAAAGGTATATGTTGGTACAACAAAAAACAAACTTAAGACAAGATTAGCAGGACATAAATCTGACCTGAAAAATATAAATAAAACTTCAACACAAAAAACAGCACTTCTAGCCCATTGTGCAGAAAAAGGGCACACACCAAACTTTCATAATGTGGAGATATTACAAAGAGAGGAAAAATACAATAGACGCTATACACAAGAAATGTTAAATATAATAAACAGCGTTGCCGTTTTGGTTACTTTTAACCAAAACTGGTTACTTTTTTCTCAATGTGTACTTGTATACTTTTTTCCATTTTGGTTACTTTTTTTCAACACAAAAATAACCAATTTTTTGTTTTGGAGCAAGAACTACCCGCTTCGCTTTGTTGACCTTTAAAAATTGTGTGTGGTATTTGTGCATCTTAAACCAATACTTTTTTCATCTAGTTAAAAATAATTTTTGTAGAAGCTTAAGCTTTAACAGACTATCAAGTGTAAATGGCCGTTATCTGCTACTCTTCATGCTTCATATGGCTAACTGAAACACTTTTCTAGATAAACGATAAGGTCAAAGGCCCTTCCGATCCGATCCGATCCCGTTTAATATGAGTATATTCCACTGGGCTAAAATCATCTATAAATTAAAGATCTACCGCAAAATGTAGCTCAATTTTTCACTTAAATAATATAACACACAGTAAGAGCTCTTCATATAAAAAGAATGAAAGCTATAGCTCATACAATTTTTAAAAATGACGAAAATAAGTTTAAACTTTGTATAGGAAGTGCCACTTCCACTAAAAATTTCGAAAAATTGTATATCATATTGTTCTTTCTTCATTAGACATATTTTTAAACTGAAGTGCGAACCAAATAGTACTTTTGATACAAAATAATTTTGGTTACTTTTTTTCGCTTTTGGTTACTTTATTTTTACATTTTGGTTACAAAATTTTTTTGGTCGTAGCAACGCTGATAATAAACACAAGCAAAGAGTACCGAATGAACTTTAAGAGCGATTTAGAGACGAGCTCAGCAAAACAATATAGACATATAATAAACAAAAATAGAATAAAGAATTAGTACAGTTTTAAATGTAAAACCATGTGTGACGTGTTTTTTATTGTTGTTCCTCTTGTAAGTTTTCATTTTTGTGCGCTTATTTCTGTTTATATGTTGTTATGACACAGTGGGACAATATGTATTCATTTAATGTTAAAATTGTGTTTTTATTTTTTGTTAACTATAATTGTAGTACCCTGAAGATGAGATCCAGTGGATCTCGAAATATTGGAAACATTTTTTAAATAAATAAAAAAATAAAAAAAACTGGCCTTGAGCTCCACTAAATTATTCACATTAAAATTTCTAAATTGCATTCACAAGAAAATACTAAATTTTTTCAAAATTTTTTATTATTCCCTCACCACATTAGTGGGGAGATAATTATGCATTCGTGCTGATGTTTGTAACACCTTAAAATATTAAGTATTCCAATCGACTTAGAATCACTTTCTCAGTCGATCTAACTATGCCTGTCCGGCTGGCCATGTAAGCTTTGTGCGCAAAGTGCAGGTCGCAATTTTAGAGATAATTTGATAATATAAAAATCATAGGTTCTAATTGACACAAAGATCAAGCCACAAAATGGGGCTAATCGGTCCATAATTCCACGTAGCCCCCATGCAACCTTCTTTCCGTTATATGATCTTTGTGTCCATAAGCATATTCATTTTAATGGTATGTAGATTTAATTGAGTCCGAACTTATTTTATTGCAAACAACATCATCCTACCAAATTTTATTGGAATTGTTCCATATTTGACGATAGCTCCCTTACAAATACTACTCCCGAAAATAGCTTTTATTGCCATTACTTCCATATAAATGTTGGTATTAACATAAAAATTGGCGATAATAACTTTTATGATAGCAACTATGTTATGACAAAATTATATCCCGGTAGGTCCAAAATTAACAATTAGTCTCATACAAAGCCCCATCCTAAAATCTCATATAAATGATGATATCTTAAAGCACAAAGAACTTTTGCATTAATCTTAACCTCATAAAATAGTTCTGTAAGGTCGGGTCCATGATTCCCATGGGTCACAAATTGGGTACACTACCAAAATTGTTTTATATTCTGTGGTGTATGGTATAATATGATCGGACTTGACCGACTATGCTTTTTTACTTGTTTTTTCTGAGAATTGTGTATGATAATATAAAATTTCTTTTTTTAAATTCACATCTATTTAATTTTACGAGCCCTTACACTACATTTAAAAATACTTCTTCTTTATACCCTTCACAATGAGAGATGAACAAGGGTATACATGTTTTTTAGTACTTGTGCAACTTTTTAAACATTCATCAAAGACCCCAGAAAGTTCGCATATACTGTGTACAGTGTCCCTTTGTTTTCAAAGTGTTGTTAGAACAAATTACTCTCTGTTAGACGGAAACTGCCATGGCCAGACGCGGGCAAAAATTTTAGCGGACAAAAATTCATGTATAAAAATTACCATACTCTTTGCACTTAAGCCATAGCAGCATTAGACATACATTTTAAGTTGTGTGATTCCCCTTTTTTGCTATCATTGGCAGTTTGTTGTGTGGTTTTCTATGATGTGTTTTAAGCGAGTTTATTTAAGAGTAAGTGTTGATTGAGTAAGGTGTTAATCACAATTTACCGAAGAATTTTTATTGTCAAATGGCTGGGCGAAATTCTCTTACATTAAATGAAAAAATTATAATTATAAATGTTCAAGAACAAGAAAAACTTTCAGTACGTAAAATTGCAAAAAGGTATAGTAACAAAACAAAATATTTAAAAAAAGCGTGCTTAATTACATACAAATTTATTTTTTAAGATTGAGTATTGGGGAAACTCAGTCTGAGAGCATTCTAAAAGACAAGAAACATCTTAGAGCCAGATGGCAACCTGGATATAACATTAATCATAAAAAGAATTTTCTTTCGACAAAAGATTCGGAAGTTGTGTTTTGATTGGTTTGCAGTTACCAGAAGCAAGAATTTGCCTTCAGAAATAATATAAAGTAATTCAGAAGAGGATGTTGTAGAGCAAGAAACTGATCAAATTAAATCGATCAAATAACTAATATATGTTTAACACTTATAATAGCATGGTTGGTTTTCAACCATAGCATGTTGCTCTTAAAAAAGAGAAAAATACTATTGTTAATTTTTAAACAAATTATTGTCATATTTAACAATAACATGTTTAATGTGGTTGTGGCTTCTTGATGGCGGACTAATTTAACCATAATATGGTTGTCAGTGACAATAATATGGTTAAATTAAACATAATATGTTTAAAATTTTCTTTAAAAATAGTTTTGTTGGAGGTGACCATATTTAAACATGTTTTTTCTCTGCGTGCACAGATTGCATGTTTGAACGCTTTTGCTTTAAATAATTTTTTAACATATATATCCTGACCTTTTTAAATGAACTATCCCGAAGGCGGACACTTCCCGTCAACTGACAAATTTGCTGTGACGGTCGGTGTTTGCCTACAAGAGATTTCACTGTATTAATGTTTTTTTTTTAGGGACCACTTCTTTAATTTTTATAAATTTATGAAAAAAATATTCATTTAAATAAAGATTGCTTTTAAATTTTTACTATTCAGTAGTCCAAAGTATGTTCTCTAACCCAGCAAAAGCTTACCTTACCTGGTAAGTTAGCAAGTAATGTTGGAGTAAAATAAACACTACTTATTTTTCGGCTAAATAACTACCTATTTTTGTTCGAAGTGTCCACAGAATTCAGTTCTTAAAATACACTTACTAGAAGCCAAAAAATCACTAGTAAATAGACTTAGGCCCGGTTTCACGACTTACCTATAAAGTTCGAAATAGTTAACGGTACCTTTAGCACTAGTGAGGAATAAAGTTACCTTCAACTATTTTTCGTTTTCACAACTTCGGTATAAAATAAACTTATCATTTTTGAAAATGTGGCAATACTAAAGAAAATACCGACTATTTTTGCCAAAATAAAAATACGAACATTTACAAAATATACGTATAATTGGAGTTGCCATATAAAAAAATATGTGAATATAATATGGCAATCTCAAGTCTAAACCTTACGACAAAAGTTAAAGGTAGAACGTTCCTCTCCTTAGCTTATCCTTCACTTTTAGATTAAAGTGAACTTGTGATAATTAAAAACTCATTATCTGTTCGATAACTCCCTACATTTAGCTATCGTTAAGTCGTGAAAACGGGCCTTTATAAGTAATTATTGAGAACGTCACCAGTATGTAAATATTCAGTACTGAAAACAACACAACTAATAAGTAGTTATTGAGCTGATAAGCAAATATTCTGTAGTGAAAATATTAGAAGTAGTAAGTAGTTGCTGAGGTCATTACTAGTAAGTACTTATTGAAGTTTTCAGAATACTTGACAGGTAACGTCCCAGTTTTTCAAAATGAATAGCTTATTTAACTCATTATTTAGTAGCTTTCTTCTATAACAACTTCTACAACTACTTTTTTCTGAATGTATGTAGGCAAAAAATAATGACTTACTTTTGAGTGCGTTCATTTTGGGACATCCCATGTAAAATTCATTGGTTCTTTCAGTAGTTTTTTTTGTAGTGCTTTTATGTTTACATTTTTTTGTAGGCCACCTTTTACTAAAAATCAAAAGGTATTTTCTGTGAAGAACCTGTCCTTTTATTCCAGTCGGCATCAACGTGACGCTCGTTAGAGCCACAACCACAATTCTCTATAGTCTTCAATCGTCCGAAATTGCAGAAACGCAAAAAAAATTTCTCGCCAATTTTTTTTTTTCAATTAAACAATTAATAAAAAGCTAACTAAGTTTCCATAAAGAAATTTTATCAAGTAAATTAAACGTTTACTTAAAATATAGCAAGTAGCACTTTTTCAAGTTGTGTATACTCAAAACTACATACTCGTGCTGGGAAACTATCGATAGTCTTAAAATATCGAAAATATCGGTCTGGATCTGGAAACTGGTAATTTATTTCTTATGGTGAGTAGATTACGAAGGGTCATGCCCCCAAGGGCACACCTCTACTCGGAGACCAATGCGGTCCATTGTGAATTCTCATGGTGAGTAACATTATTATATAAATTTTGATATTAATTCGAATGTGTATTCTGAGTCATATTACAATTTATAAAACTTACATACTTGAATAGTCTTAGAGGGAGTTTACACGGTGTCTTTTCAGACATGTTTGTAGGCGATCGAGGTAGAGAAGAAAGAGGGGTTGCCAAACAGACACGAAACGATTTTTCATGTTTTTGTTAATATGAATTTTTCATGGAATAAGACTTTAATTAATAGTTCTACTGTCAAATACACAGTGTCGAAAAAAAATTCTTTCGTCTATTTATATGGAAAACAAAAAATTTTTTTTTTATTGCTTGCAATATCAATTTACGAAATAAATGTTTTCGTGGACATTTTGGCCAGGCATTTCATTTAGTATAACGATGAATTGTTAAGGGAATTGTGCCCCACCTACTAATGTGGGCGCTACATCACACAAACGTCGATTGAAAACTTAATTTGTTTTATTTGTTAAGAGTTACAAATGCAATAACAAATTAGGATCTAACAAATTTTTTTTAGCAATAGTAACGTAGACCTTCATTTTAGTGAAACAGACCAGAGCTTATGGCGGAAATCGAACTCGCAGCCCTCGCACTGATAGGCACCGATTGCCATTTAATTTGGTCCAAATACCTTTAATACAACTAGAAATTAATGAAAATTCTACTTCATTAAAGCCCTTATGACACTACATTTTTAATGCATTGTTAAAGTTTTGGTGAACAGTACAAATATAATGTAATACAAAAATTTACCAAGTGCAAAGAGTTAAGCTGTATTAAGATAAATGGCAAACTGTCAAAAATTTTACTAAAGTTATCGATAAAAAATGAAGTTATGTCAAAAAAAATGTAAAATTGTTTAACTTAAAATTGACATTTCAAGCTTGAAATATTAAAAGTGTTGCTGAATCAGCGGTTTATGGGCAAATTCAGCGATTTACCGCTTTTTGTTTTTAGGTTTCTCATAAACAAAAAGTTGGCAGCATTTAATAAAATAAACAAAACAGGGATGGCTAAGTTGTTTCAATTGTTCTTTTTTGTTGATACTTTTTTAACTAAGATTTATAATATCTTTTTGTGGTGTTTTTATGAACATAATTAAAATTAATTTCAACTAAAAAAAATCTTTTAGTACAATTAGGGTAAAGAACTATAATTTTTAAAGGTTGTTGGTACAATATTAAAAATTCTCAACGCCATCCCTGAAACAAAAACATAACATACATATAGTTTGCTCTTTCTTACATTTACTGTTTCTTTCTATCAATTCTATATCAATTAATGAATAAAAAATGTAGTGTCATAAGGGCTTAACCGCTAAAATTAGCTACTAATTTGGCTAACTTGCTTTATTGGCAGCGAGTTGACAAAGTCAAATAATTTTTACAAATTTTGCTTGCCGTGGTTAAAATTAAAGAATTAGATATTTCGAGTGCTAGTATTTTGTATTTATATGCATGCAAAAATATTAAAAAGAAAAATAACACAAATAAACATATAAGAAAATCAGTGATTATAAAATATAACTTATGTCAGTTAGTCACTTATGGAAAATGCGATAGCCACTCAATTGAATCTGCCCGTTTTTGGCAGGGGATCGTGTTTTACCAAGTCTTTTGTTTGTCAAAAATTTTAATCCTTATAGGTAATTAAAAAATAGAGTTATGAACATTTTTGCGCTAACTTTTCTCTTGGGACCACTGTGCATCGGCACTTAGAGATATTCATATGACTAATTTTATGTGTTGTTTTATTTACTGTATTCTATCGCTGTTAAATCTAAATATTTATTAATATGACAAAATGTTTATGATATTTACATAATCTTGTCTTATACTTTAAGGGCCATTATTACAACCTAATAGTGGAAGGCCAATGAACGCGGCATGCGACTGCGGGCGGCGATCAGCTGCTTAGTTTTTCGCTTGAAATTTTTTTGATAGGCAAATGAAAGCGGCACATTTTAAAGCGGCAAATGTTAAATAAGGTGTTAAAAAAATTTTCAATCTATAAAAAAAAGAGTTATTTGAACATTATAAGAATTTACTTATCAAATTAGTTTTTTCCACTTCATTTGTAATGTTTTTTAAATTTATTTTGTTAAATGATAATGTTTGTGTGTGGCAACGTCTATTTCACGCGTCTTAAAACAAAAGTTGAAAAAATTCAACTTTGCCGCGCGGCATCTTTTTCAAGTAATACCAAGTCTTATTTTTTGTGATGTGCATTTTTTTTTTATATGAACATTTTTGTAAACATTGCTAACATTTTAACAATGGCAATGCTATTGCCGCCCGCAGCCGCATGCCGCGTACATTGGCCTTCCACTATAATGATCAGTGATGCCAACTTTTTGAGAGCAAAAAGCACTTTAAAATTTAAAAAAAGCACTAAAAAGCACTATTTTGAACAAAAAAAAGGGTAAAAAAGCACTCCATTTTTACAATTTAATTAAACACAAAACCCTTCGGCTGTGCCGAATATTAAATACCTCCAAAATTTTAAAAAAATCGACGGCGTAGATGGGGGACTATTTTCATTTAAAATTAAATAATAAATATATTTACATTTGTATATAAAAATTTGTATATGTATTATTATTATCTTCAATAAAAATAATATTATCCAAATCATTTGGAGTTTGAATTGGCCATAAAACAGCTGAAAATTAATACAGTGTGAGCTCGATTTTCGTAGCTCGAAAAAATACGGTTTCACACTCCATGTTTTAAACTTTTTAATACGTTTTTTCTACATGACTCAAAATCGTTGTTTATTTTTCCATTTACAATTCTTAATATTTTTCAAGCCATTTTCTATTTTTGAAACAGTGTCTACATCTTTAAAAAAATGTTTACCGAAAACAAATACATCGTTTTTATTACGATTACTTAATATGTTGTCAGCGCTTAAAAGTGCAACGTTTTGTAAAATATCCAAATTTGCTAGGAAGCCTAGCTCAAACCTCGTAAATAAAGTTTTTGGTAAAACGAATGCAACTTTCGTTTATCACTTTTTTTATCATTTGAAATCTTAAAATCTTTACAGGCTTTCTCAAAGTTGTACTCCAAATAGCTAATCTCATCTAAATCATCCTCTATATAACCGAAGTTTTAAAAAATGGTAAAAAAAAATAAAAATTTTAAAAAGCATTAAAGGCACTAACGAAAAATTGAAAAAGCACCAAGTTAGTGCTTTTTCTTAGTTTGGCACTATAATTTTGGCGTTTTGAGGCATTAAAAAGCACCATAAATAGTGCCAAAAGCACTAAGTAGGCATCACTGATGATGCTTGAGAAAAGCCTAGAAGAGTTTGCGAATGCTACTCAAAACATAACTGCAAATAATACGCAGTTGGTTAAAAAAGTATTCGCTGTGTTTACAGAATAGTAACGAAATGGTTCAGTGCCAAAAATATATGTAGACTACTTAAAAGGCACTTAAAAGCACTGTGAGAAATTGTTAAAAGCACTATAAATACCCGCTTTTCAAAAACGGGTGTTTAACAAAATTTCGGGTATTGCATAAGCAAAAAAGCACCAAAAAATACCCGAAAGGCACCAAAATGGCAACGCTGATAATGATAAAGTTGCTGATAGTTAACGTGAACAATAGCTTTCTTGAACGATAAAGTGAAATAAGTTTTTTCCATTATTACAACTGTCCAATAAAATAAAAAATGTAATGTATATACTGTGGCAACATTGCAGTATATACCGACTACTTTTGGTTGTTTAAAATACGTAGTGGCAACGACTTAGTTTTGTTTTATTTATTAATTAAAAACAAAAGTAAATTTTTGTGCTTTATTTTTGGTTTTAATGGTAAATTGTTTTGTTTTTTGTGTTAAATTGTGTTTTTTTGAAAAAGTTGAGTAATTTAAGACTATCATTGCAGTTACCATATCTTCAGCAGAAAATATGGCATCTTCAAGTTCTTAAAGTTCACTTGTAAAGTTACCATGAGGACAAACCTGATGTTAGCTTAGCAGTCACTTTTTGTATAACTATTGCATTCCTTTTTTATTGGAGGAGAATTCTTAATAAAAATTTTCCTAAACAAAAAGATGGCATTTAAAGTAATCCCAAATATCATAGTTTAAATAAATAACAAAAATCGGACCTTTAAAAAAATTAGCTAGTACATATTTATTTCTTGCCTTAACAGGAATAGTTTATGCTTCTAAAATAATTCTGCGAGATTTTGTGCAATTAATTAGAATTTCACAAGTGCCCGATTTAATGATTTTTTTCCTCAAAATTTGACGATTTTTAATAAATTTGTTAGTTTTTAAAAAATAATAAGATGTCTTTATACCCACATCAGCTTAGTGGATATGTGAAACACTTAAAAATATTGGTCCTACCCATTTAAGTATACCGATCAACACCGAATCAATTTCTCAGTCGATCTAACGATGTCCCTCCTTTGTCATAAAAATTTCATTCTTCAAAACCAAGGTACACGAACACAAGGTAGACTCGTTGGCCCATATGTTTGTCAGCTGTTTAACCTAGTTAGAACCTAATTGTCAAATTTCGTGTATATGAGCCAAAATTTGTACATGTGTGTGTTAAATTGTTTTCGTTTTATATGAAGACAATTTTGACAAGTCGGTTATTTTTATAGAGCAGCATGTCTACACTCTCAAATGAGTCTACCTTGTGTTAATGTATCTTTTTCAAAACAAATTTAATTAAAATTTATGAAGAGGTCTCTGAGAATACATACCTACATACTTAGAATAAAATTTTGAAAAAAACGTTTTGAGAAATATTTTTCAACAAAAAAAAAAATTTTTTTTTTCAACAATTTTTTTTGTTTTTTTTTTCAAAAAAATTTTTTGCTTTTTTTTTGAAACTAAAAATTTTATTTTCAAAGTAATTTTTTTTTTCTTTTTTCGTTTCTTTTTAAACACAGAAAAAAAATATTCCTTTTTTCACACACAAAAATTTTTTAATTTAAAAAATAAAATTTAATTTTGTGTTTTCTGTTCGTAATTTCCGGTCCTTGATTGAAATGTATTCCATAATCATTTAGAAATTTTTAATTGGGGTGAAGTATTTTGTCATAAATAACTTATAAGCTAATTACGTATGAACAATACAATAAAATAATACAAAAATAGCAAATGAATTATGAAAACTGTTTTCAAAGGAATATTATCTTTTCAATTCAATTAACTCCATTTACAATTATGTATTTTCAATTAACCTGTCTAAATAAAGTTTGTTATATCAGTTCTGTTTGTTTAACTGAATACTATGAATAATAAATATCAAAAGCAGAGCTGCTCAATTATGAGAAGTTTTATTATTCAAGCGAATAATTCTAAGAGATTCTAAGGGCTAAAAAATCAGAGAAAGTTAAACTCTCTTTTTGGTTTAAAATGTGTTTAAACCAACAAATCTATAAATCATTAAACATATAAACCATCTTTAAACGCATGAAATTGTGCGTTTAAACTACCAGTACAAATCATATGAATTTGCCAACATTTGTCGTAGTGCTGCCACATGTTATTTTTTTAACAACATGTAATACATGGGACACTGATTTATGGTTGATGAGTTTAAACTACATATAAATTCAAGTTTAGTTCAACTAAACCAGCGTTTAAACCATCAGTGATTTATTAGGCATAAGAGTGCAAAACTAAACTAGCAAACACCTCAAAATTCATTCGAAATAGTAATTATTAGGGTATTCATTCGGTTAACCGTTAATCGGTTAAAATAGGCAATTTTCGATTAACGATTAAACCGGTTAATTTAAGTCGATTAACCGATTAACCGATGTAACAAAATTTTTTAGTTTTTTGTAGTATTATAACATATTTTTTTGTGTTTTTAATTATTTGTTTCGTCTCATATAAAATAGGTATATGTTTGGAATATATTTTTCATACAATATATTTCCTTCGAGCAATAAATTCTTAAAACACAGTACAAAAACAGAATCTAAGGGTTCGGAAATAAATTTTTTGCAGAATGTTCGGTACTGAGCTTTGCCAGGATGAGTCAGATGATGACCTGACAATAGAAGAAATTCTCGATTGTAACACAAACAATCTTTAACAAAATTAGCCGAAATAATCGCATAATGAAAGACTTTATATTTTGAAAAAATCCTGGAAAAGGGCTGAGAAATTAGATAATCTGTGTCATGATGATGCGCATCTACGTCACATCAGCGTATAAGTACAGCTTAAATATAGAAACACAAGCAAACAAACATGTGTATAATATGGTAAATTGACGTCACATTATACAGTTGAATTTTGTAAACAAGTGCAATGCGTAATCTTGTTTTTATCATTCTTGAATCTGTATTATGTGTGAAAGAAAAAAATTCTTTCACTTATCGAAGATGTTGATAAGTGAAAGAATTTTTTTCCAAGTCAAGTTTTATCAAAACTAAAGAAAAGAATCGCTTAAATTCTAAACATTTAAACCAAATTGTTTTTCCAAAAGATTTTTTTATAAGATCTTAAACTATTGAAATAATTAATAAAAAAATCTCACACTCTAAATATTATGTAGTTAAATTCCAACGAAAATTCATTTTAAACAACTGAAAATTTATTTAAAAAACGGATCATTTACATTTCATTTAAAATAAATGAAATTTACATTACCTTTTAAATGATGATTTATTAACCAGCATATTCCGTAAAATTTAACAGTTTTTTCTTTTTTTTAAACGACCAAAAATCAAACTACATAATAATATAAACAAATGTTTTTTAAGTTATTTTTAACTGACGAATTTTACCTACAAATTCGTTATAAGCTAATGCATTTTTAGTTGTTTTAACTAAAAAAACTACCTACAGTTTCGATAATAACAACGGACTTTTATATTTTTTCAAATGCCCAAAAATTACTCTTCAAAACAGTAGAAACTACTGATTTATCATTTATTTTACCTATAATAAATTAAATTCCCATAATATAAAGTCAACAATATTTTCGTTTCTTCCAATTTTATTTAATTTGACCAATTGAATAAATTTCATTAGGTTTTACAATTCATTAAATGCAGCAAAATATTTAAAACTAAAGATTAAAATAACATTTAAAATTATAATCGTAAATGCGAAATTTTTAATAACAAAAGATGTGTATACATACATATATGTATGTATATAACTTATTACAATAAAAACTAAGCTTAAGAACAAGAAATGTTAACAATTGTTATGTGCATTAAAAAAGTTTGATATAACTTTTAGGTTACTACCAACAACATCATCTTTTAAGTCAATTTGAAAAAAACAACTAATCTACCTTTTTTCCATCGAAAAAACACGCGCCGGGGCTTCTTTTCTTTCAATTTTATTTTTCTTCAGTCAACTATTGAGAAAAATTTTTAAATGTTTTATTTAAAATTTGTGGTTATGTACTCATGTCCATATATGCAAATACACTTACGAATTTTAGAGATTGTTACATAGCAATGGATCCCGTTGCTAGTATAAATATCTGTTAAGCATTCCAACAATAAGTACACAAATATTTATTATTATTAAAACTTTTTAGTTTATTTTGTTAATTTTGAATAGCATATGGATATTTTGAAATTTTTTGAAAGCTAAAACTTTTATATATGTAATAATTTTATGAAATTTTTTTTAAACAATTTCAAGTGAAAATTTTATCTATTTTTATTTTAAAGTTTTGTTTTTCAGGTAAAACAAATATAACTGAAAATATTTATAGTACGGAAAAACATTATTTTTTGGTAGGTTGTTTTTTTAACAACAAACACAAAAGTCAAAAAATAAAGTTATTCGTAAAATAACTATATTTTTATTCATTTTTAACACAACGAAAAACGAATTTGTTAACCTACAATCAGTTACTGTAATAATTTTATGAGTGCACAGTTTATTTTTTAATAAATACATAATAAAATATGTTTTTCATATTTATGAGTAACTTGTTTGTTTGCTCGTTTAAGTTCTAGAATTGTTTTGTTTGTTATGTCATGTCTTTTTTTTTTGCTAAAAAAACTCCAATAATAAATAAGTTTTGCATTTTTATTTATTGAAATTGCTTAATTTATAACAAAACTTTATTAATCGGTTAACCGATCAATAACAAAATTAACCGATTAAACCAAAACCTCGGTTAATTAATCGAGCGATTAACCGATTAAGACAAAAGCCCGATTAAATGAATACCCTAGTAATTATGTTATAAAATCTTAGGCCGAGCTAAGCATGAAAAACCAAATTGCTTTTTGATGGAACTTTCCGATATCAAAATGAATTGCACATTTTATGGCCTTGAAAATGTTGCACTGTGTTATTTAAATAGAAATTGGATGAACAATTAATTTTGAAACAAAATCATATCAAAATCACAAATTTTATGCGAGTGGAACTTTTTGCAGAGTTGCCATCTTAGCCAATTAGTACATATATTATATATTTCAACCAAATTATATGACATTTTCGTAGTGGTAAATAATGGCACAAGCATCACACAAATGGTTTGTTAGACATTGTGGAAACAATTTACAAATAATTCCAGTTAGAGCTTTTTGCATATACGAAGAAACAACTAAAGCGAATGGGCCAAGCTGTGGCAACATTTTCTAACCACTAAATTGCAAAGTTTTAACTGATCTTGCAGCATTTCGCCGTTCGTTTTATAATGAAATGTTATGGCTGATTGCACATTTCAGCAAGTTCTCCCTTCAAACGATTGTTTTTTGTTTTGCATTCGATACAGAATTCTATTGAAGCAGTTGATAATACATAGGATTCTTTGCATACCACAAAATGCAGAGCATGAGCTGGATACAAGAAAATATTCGATTTTTTCGTTGAGTCGAACTTCTTATTATGAGGCCTAAATAGCATTTCGGACGTACATACATCTTCAGAAAAACTAAAAAAGCGAAATGCTACATTATGAATTGAGTTCAAAGCCTTCCAGTTGCATTTTGAATTTTAGGTATTAAATCTTACCTTTATTTGTTTAGTTATAATAAGCAATATGCCAAAACCGCCTTTTTACGAAAAAGAACTTTTTTGTTGCTGAAAGTGGTTCTTCAGCAGCAACTTTTGTTCTGCGACTTTTTCCTAATTTCCTTTTTAGGACAAGTGAGGCCCATTATCCCCTTATAAGCAATTAAGATAGCTGACTCTACCCCCGAAGCATTAAACATCATTCGGCATTCATAGCTTGTAACTAGGGTTTTTTCAATTATTTTATTTCCCGTTTTCCCGGGATTTTTCTTGCGGGATCCCGGGAAATAAAAAATGCATCATAATTTCAGAAAATAGCTATTTATACTTTGAAATTTAGTTTTCTATTCTCTAAAAATTAGCATCTGTGGATGGGTTGTGGATTAGATCAATTACAAGAAGTGAGTACATGTATTTAAATCAATGTCTCCTGATGCAATAAATCTACTAAAAGCAGAATGGGCAGTGCAACAGTTAATAATTACTACATTTAGTGAAATGAAGAGTTAATGAAGTACATTAATTCAAAATAAGATGCAGGCAGTAAAGTTTCATTGTCCATGAACAAGTCTTAAAAATAGGAGATACCTAAACATATCGCTCCTTTATTGCAACAAAGTCATATCTACAAAAACAAACGATATTGGCAAAATGCGATTGAAGTTTTGAAAATGTACCGATTTAAAGATATATTTTGCTATAACTTCGGTTCAGTTTGAGATATAATACGAGATGGTATGAAGGAAAACTTTGCTAAAGTTATTTCAAATTTTGAGATATGTCCATGATGCAATGAAGGAGCGATATTATTTATTATATTTATTAGGTGATAAACACAAATTCCCAATTTCAATTTCAATTTGTGTTGGTTTATATACCCGTGAAATGCGGGGAAACCGAAATAAAATAACATTTTGGAAACTCGTGTAAGATACTACAACATACAACTTGAAAAACACATTGTCCTAAAGATTACAAATGGACCTATTGAAATGAAAAGGTTTGTAAGAAGCAGTCCGGTTGATGCTTTTTTGCATCAACCTTCACATACATTTGACTGATATAGACGTTGTTTATAAAAAAGAAAAATTGCTTCTGATTGTGAATCCGAAGCATGCTACAACGGTGCACTTTTAACTATTTGTCCAACCTCGGTAAAAAATGAACGAAATTTTTCGGAAACATGGTATTAGTAAATAAAATCAAGAATATACTTTTTGACGACTTACAAAGCGCTTTGAGTGCCTCAGGAAGTTATTTCTTAAGCCTTTAAAAAATGTTATATATTTCTTTAAAGTATTTTATCTATTTTATTAATTAACTTTTTGATCTCATATCTTGAGTACCTGAATTTTTATTTTGTTTTTATTATTGTTTTATGAATCAAATTGTTATGTTTATGTTATCTTTTTATCTTGTATCTAGAGCATAATAATACTGAATAAAAGCATAATAATAGGGAATAAAGGCGTGAGTTCCCTTACGTTTTTTATAAAAGTTTTTTTCATTAATTAATAACAAAATTTACTTTGTATTATTTATATGGAGCGGGATCCCGGGATCCCGGGAAATTTGAAAAAAATTCCCGCTTTCCCGGGAATCGAAAAAGTCCGGGAAAAAAAACTCTACTTGTAACGGACGAAATTTATTTCTACTCTTAGAAAACGTTTAGCTACCTTTTAGACCGGCCGTGCTCAGGGAAAATAGGGTGGTGTACTTGTTTTCAATAAAAAGCATAGAAGGCACGTTACAATTAATTTAAAGATATAGGTAGCAATTTCCACTATTGATACAATTTAAACAAAAATATTAAAAGAAATCTAACATAAAAGAAAATCAAAACCATAACTTAAACTGTAATTGAAACGTGAAGCATATAGGAAGAGAGTTTGATGTCATTATCCCTTACTGCTCTCAACCCACCCAACCATTGCTATCTTCACAGATTTAATTCTTAAGATAGCCCAATCCGATATCTAGCTACTTTTCATTTAAAATCTTTCGTGGAATAATTAAGGCAAATTTATTTACCTAAATTCATTATAAATATGTATATTAAATTTATTAGGCAATTAATTGAAATATACAAACAGATATCATTTTAAAATTATAATGAGTTTTGTTAAAGTTAATTACGTTATATAAAGATTTGTAAGGTGTTTTATTTAATAAAAAAAAAAATAATTTCTGGTTCAAAGGAACCTGAGATTTATAAAAAGTAACTAGGTTATGTTAAAATAAACATATATGTAAAAAAAAAAAATAAAAATAACATGAATATTATATTATGTTATTAACATAAGTAACTTTAACATTTGAAAATTATTTTACTTTTGTGTTTGGAAAATTATAATTTTGACATGTGTGTTGTGTGTAAAAAAAAAAATGAGATAATACAAATTTAGAATATTCAAATAACACTCACCAAATAATAATCCGTTGTTACAGCAGGCCTGTTGTCAATGGATTTGAAAGATTGACCGTTGATAAAAGTTATTTCCTCATTTAATATTAGAATGGTGTAAGATTGTGTATGGCAAAACCAAAAAAAACTAATAAAATTCAACATTTCAAATAACCAAAAATAAATTTAAAAAAAAAAAAAAAAAAACGCACCGGAATTTACATGCTTAAGAGTCTAAACACAATGTTTGCGGTGCGGTGCGATTTCTCGTTGCGGGAGAGAAAAATAAACATAATATAACGGAAGACGGCGACGGAAATAGTTGTCATTTTTTGTTTAAATTTTTATTAATTTATTTGTGCATTTTTATCATGTTGTTTGTTTTCAATAATGTTGTGAACATAGCCAATTATTCAAAAACTATGGCAACATCTGAAAGAGAACGACTATCAAAAATTGAGAGACAAGGCGAATTGAATTCGCCTTGTTGAGAGAGAAAGAAAGTCCGCAATGAAAATAAAATAGATTTTAATTTTATGCCGTTCCGCACTGCGTCTTTTTACTTCAAAATCGTATGAAAAACCGCACCGCAATAAATTATCGTTACATTGTGTTTGGACTCTTAGTTTAGGAAAATTATTAATTTTAGGTCTACCGTATAGGAAAATATATGTAAATTACTAAAATTACGTTTAAAATCGAACAATAAAAAAAAAAAAAAAAAAAACTAGATAAAAGGAATGAAAGGTTTTTCGTTTCGTGCCCTTTTGTACTATTGCCTTTTATTTTTGAAGGACAATTAAAAGGAATAATGTACTTTAAAGTTTCAGTCAATAAAGGTGATTAGTCACAATTGCCAGATATAAGTAAATTCGGGTAAGTTTGTTAGTTCCTAATTAATAATTTTGACGCTTCTAATATGGCGTTAGTGTTGAGCTTGGAGGGACTCCGAATTTAAACTATTTTCTCAAATTATGTCCTGTGAGAATGTAGGTTCGCCTCTCACAGTTACGATTAATATTTCTTTAGAGAAAATAGCGGACTTGTTAATGCTGTAGTTGAACACAAAATCAAAGTTGCGGATATTATATTAACCGGTTCGTTGGTTCTTCGGAACCAGTTTGTTCTGATCAACAACAATCAGGGAATGCCAAATAGAATCTAAAAAAAACAAACGTAAGGTTTTAACCAACTACCGGATGCAAACACAATTGAAGTCAAACATTTCTTACCTTCAAATAAATTCAATATAGGTATACATATATACTACGTATATAAGAAATTATCCCAATACACAAACTAATATTTCTTTTCTTTCCTTTTTTTTTTTCTCTCTTTTTGAAACACAACAAACTCTTCGAATAACAAAATTGCTTTGAAAAAAAATAAAATTTTTTTATTTATAATGAAAATTTAATTTGACAATTTTCCCAAATGACAAAATTTCAGTTAAATGTAAAAATTTTTAAGCAAGGTAGAATTATTCAAGGTAACTTTTCTATTAAAATATACAAACATAAACTTAGGCCTCACAAGCTTTAAAATGAAAAAGTACATTTTTTGGCATATTGCCAGCTATAATTTAAATTCTTGAATTAAAAATTTTTGTTTTAAGCATTTATTGCTTTAATAAAAAAAAATAAAAAAAATTGTAAAAATATGGTATGATATGATCAAAAAAGATTTATTTTAAAACCACTAACCCCCAATTTTACCAAGTTCAGCTATAGCTGTCAAAACATATTGTTAACTGGAAGTTAAAGTAATAGTTAGTTTAACTTGGTAAAATTGGGGGTAAGTGCCTCTGGCTTTAATTATTTACATGTTATTTCTAATGTTAATAAACATTTTTATTATTATATTTTGTTAAAAAAAAAAGTGCAAAACAAATATTCATATTTGTTGACTAAACAAATTAGATGAATTAAAACATAAATAAATACACAGTGGACTTTAATTAAAAATGTTAAAATTATATTCAAAATATAAATAAATGAAACAATATTAAAAGCTGCAAATATATGAACAAAAATTTTCAACAAATTACCAGAAAACAAATAACTATTGAAATTTGCACAATATAGCAAATACACAAAAACAATAAGGGTTTTCATGATATTGCTTTAAAGTCTCGCAATCTGTGCATGTTTACGCTCTTGCAAATCAACTGTCAAAAATTGTATGAAAATTCACAGAAGCTGCGGTCGCTGCCGAATTGTACACTGTGTAACAATCTATATATATAAAATTGAATGTATATGTACATTTCGTCCACGCCAAATGCAGTTGGCGTGGACGAAATCCACCCAAGATTTTTTAAAATAATTCTCCCAAGAATATTGCCCTTTGTTACACATGTATTTAACACCATAATTACCACCAGTCATTTTCCCTCAAATTGGAAAAAATCTAAAATAATACCAATACCCAAAACTAAAACAGAATATAGGCCAATTGCCATTTTACCCTTTATGTCGAAAATATTTGAGAGGATAATTCACAATCAGATATCGCTTTACGTTAATGATCATAATCTGCTTAATGATAGACAATCTGGGTTTCGGAAAAAACACAGTTGTATAACTGCACTTGTAGATGTTGCGGAAGATATAAGAAGTGGTATAGATGAACGAAAAACAAATATCTTAGTACTTTTGGACCATTCAAAAGCCTTCGATACAGTCGATCATAACGTCCTATGTTACAAACTACAACACATGTTTATGTTTTCTACAGCTGCTACACGTCTGATATCAATATATCTTACCAACAGGCATCAGTATGTTCAAAGTGGTGACAATAAATCAAAACTTCTACCTGTAGCGAGGGGTGTACCGCAGGGGTCAATTATTGGGCCCCTTCTATTTTCGCTTTATGCTGATGACCTTCCGAGTCAACTTACACACTGCAAAGTCAGAATGTATGCTGACGATGTTCAGATTTACATCAGCTGTGATACATCTGAAATTGAACAATGTTTCTTAACTCTGAATACTGAGTTAAAACATATTTATGAATGGGCTACTGCTAATGGTCTTAGTATCAACCCAAAAAAAACTAAATATCTTGTTATCCAAAAACGAACTACTATAACCGATCATATACCTGATATTTTTCTTAGTAATGAACGTATTGAAAGGGTAAATACAGCAAAAAATCTTGGTATTATTTTTAATAAGAACCTGACATGGTGCAACCATATTAATTACGCATGTGGCCGTACGCATTCCATGCTTAGAACTCTCTGGCAAACGCAGTATTGTACACCTATCAAAATAAGAATAATTCTTGCAAAAACCTATTTATTGGCAATTCTAGTGTATGGATGCGAAATACACTATGGAACATTTTTGGGATTATTGTCTGGGGGGTGAGAAATTCCAAGTCAGGGTGATGCTAATAGGTCAGTATAGTAAAACCCTCAAAGGGTTTGGCGTTCGTATGTGTCAGTTTTTTTTTATGACCTTTTAAATTTTTTCCTTATCTTGATGTTTTTTCGCTTAGTTGTAACATTTTGGCAAAAACGTAGTTTAACATAACTCGAGAACCACTTGTCCGATTTGGATCAAACAAATTTAGAAAAATTAAGAATTACAATTTCTCTAATCTGTCTCTATATCGTTTTCCTATATGTGCAACACTTTCGAAGTTAAAAATGAATGTATGAAGGGAAAAAAGTATTTTTTGCCTAAAAATTTAAATATTTTTTTTTTTTTTAATTCATAAAAAATCCCAAATGGAAAAAAGTGCCAAAACTAATTACTTTCGCGTAAAGTCACATAACTCATTAGCAAAAAAAGGCATAGATCATGAAAATTGCTCCAGATATGCACAACATTATTTGGAGAAAACATTGACACTCACAAGCCGAACTCTCTCATATTTTTCTACTGTACTAAAAGAGAAATATTGATGTGGCAACGCTGGTTCTGTAATGTTCACATAAGACATGCATTGTCATTATACTTCTTCTCTTTCTCACACTGGTTCTGTGATTTTTGTTTTTCAACAAGTGCCGACGAACGCGAACAGTAAAAGTGATTTTTCTCCAGTTTTTTAAAAGTGAACAAAAGAGAACAGAATATGGAACTGCAACTGCAACTGCAATATGGCAACAATTGAATCAAGCTTATTTTGATTTATTAAAATTGGCTCATTGGATACTGATGGCTCATATGGGGGATCATCACGTGCATGATATGTCAGAGCAGTCGTAGAAGAGAAAATATCTGGGCTAGAAGCTTTTGGCACAGGAATGTGGTCCGAATGAGGCAATGGTGTTGCGGCACTTGCAACACCAACGTAATTATACGATTTTCTTATCCTTTTTGCGGCTCCTTTATTCGCACATGCATAGCAATTCAATGGATTGTGACCTTCGCCAGGATTAGTCCGTCATTGGGATACCGAATGGCATACTTTCACGTCTTTTATTTTTCCAATCTATTAGACGGTTGTAGCAGCTTTTACACACTATATTTGGTACCCAATTTTCGTTCACTATGACATTTTGATTGAAGTACATCTCGTATGTTTGAACAAAATCAGCACTGAAATTTCCCCTTTTTTTAATGTGTTGAGACATATTGACCACAGCAGTAGCAAAAGCTATTTATATCTGGCTTGCACAGTTCCATATTCAGTTCTCTTTTGTTCACTTTTAAAAAACTAGAGAAAAATCACTTTTACTGTTCGCGTTCGTCGGCACTTGTTGAATGACAAAAATCACAGAACCAGTGTGAGAAAGAGAAGAAGTATAATGACAATGCATGTTTTATGTGAACATTACAGAACCAGTGTTGCCACATCAATATTTCTCTTTTAGTACAGTAGAAAAATATGAGAGAGTTCGGCTTGTGAGTGTCAATGTTTTCGCCAAATAATGTTGTGCATATCTGGAGCAAATTTTTGAAATTCATACATTTACCCAATTGTGAATAAATGAGAAACGCGTGCATCGATTTTCATGATCTATGCCTTTTTTTGCTCATGAGTTATGTGACTTTACGCGAAAGTAATTAGTTTTGGCACTTTTTTTATAATTTTGGATTTTTTATGAATTAAAAAAAAAAAATATTTAAATTTTTAGGCAAAAAATACTTTTTTCCCTTCATACATTCATTTTTAACTTCGAAAGTGTTGCACATATAGGAAAACGGTATAGAAACAGATAATTGTAAATGTAATTCTTAATTTTTCTAAATTTGTTTCATCAAAATCGGACAAGTGGTTCTCGAGTTATGTTAAACTACGTTTTTGCTAAAATGTTACAACTAAGCGAAAAAACATCATGATAAGGAAAAAATTTAAAAGGTCATAAAAAAAACTGACACATACGAACGCCAAACCCTTTGAGGGTTTTACTATACTGACCTAGTACCATCACCCTGACTTGGAATTTCTCACCCCCCAGATTGGTTGTTGTACTCTGTTATTTGCCAAATGTGATGCCGCAAGTGAAAGAAAATTAAACTCAGTCATTAAAGGTATTGTACGATGCATATATGGCCTAAAAAGGTTAAATTCTGTTTCTCCTTTTACGGTAAAACTTTATGGTATTCAGTTTGATGACCTTCTCAAAACAAGAGTACTGATATTAATGCACAAAATCGTGTTTACTCAACAACCACAACATCTGTATAGCCGCCTTACCATATCTAGCTCTAATTGAGGTAAAAGAATTTTATTGTTTAGTCACCAAAGTTTAACATCTGATTGGCAATTTTTCCTTAATGCAATCCGTCTTTGGAATCTACTCCCGCATAATATACAAATAATTAGTAACGCACTGAGCTTAAAAAAAAGCATTCTAATTTTTTTTTTTTTTTTTTGTGTTATGATTTTTAATATTATCATTTTGTTAATTTTCAATTTAATTTATTATTTAATAATATTTTTTCTCTTTTAAATTTTTTCTTTTGTTTTAAAATTTTATCATTTACAAATAATAATTTTTCTTTTTAATGTTTCTGCTAAAACAATGTTCTATACTGCAATAAGAGGCTTTAAGTCTTGTGTATAGAATTGGAATAAATAAATAAAATAAGCTAAAATAAATAAACTCTGTTCCGTATAGGCGTCTAAACTACTGAACCGATCTTCATGAAATTTTCACAGTATGTTACTGTCGACCAAGAAGGACAAGTAGGCTATATTAGGTCAAGATTGGACAAAGTGACGTGGTGCCTCCCATACAATTTTTTTTTATATATACATTTTTTTAACAATTATTTTTTTTTTTATTTTAATATTTTTTTTAATGAAATTATTGGATCCCGTGCAATGCCGGGTACCCGGGCCAGCTACTGTAAAATATTTATTTAAAAAAAAAACATCAGTTCCCAAGAATTATTGAACATTGTTGCTCTGTGTGCTCTTGTGATGATTACGAAAAAAAAAACAATACCAAACAAGCGTGCGTGATATTGCTTTCACAAAGCTTGAGCAGAGACTGATGATAGACTGAAGTTTTGAAAGGAACACAATTGTTGTATACATGTGAATTGCCGACCGTGTCTGTGTGAAAAATACGATTATTGCCTCGCGAGGCTATGGAGTGGCTATCACTGATTTATAGAAACAGATTTGTTTCAGGCTTACCGTGGTTCTCAATGAAAAATTCAAGTGTTTATAAATCACAAACAATAAATTCTTGCAAAAATTTGAGCAAATAAGTCCTTCTGCTTTCTTTATGCATTTTTCAAAACAAATTTCACATTTAAAGGCCGCTTTAGCCGACCGTAATTGTAATGAAGAGCAATGTTACGTACCGTAACGTACTGTAAGCTCGTTTGTCCACTTATAGAATATGTAAGAACGTGACAGCTGTTTTTCAAAAACATAAACAAAAAAGCATTAGTATACATAAAACAACACACACAGTGATGAGAATTAAAAATGTTCAAATGGTGAGCGCTTTGCAAAAAAGTACCAAGTGATTTAAAACGCATTAAAACTGTATTTCTTGAAGGTATATATATACATAAATAATTTAATATTTGATATTAATATTACAAATTTACAGTAAACAAATATGTATAATAGGATATTTGTACACACGTAGTTACATTGTTTTGAAAATGTACATACACACAACAAGGTTTTGATACCACTAAAAACCAGACTTTTTATTGTTTGTGTATATGTATGCATTTATTTATTTTATGCATCTAAACATTTATTTGTTTAAATGAAAATATGAATGTATTTAAAGTTATTTTGTCAAAAGCCCACAGATATTATTACTGAAGAAAGTACCAAAGAAAAAGAGTGATTTTACCCGCATTCCATTTAAAATACAAGCAGCACATCACTATCAACAAATGTCACGTAAATTCGTAATAAAATTCTATTTTCTACAGGTTGGCACGTTACGGTTAAGTCAGTTAAGCATTTGCATTGCTTTCCATACAACAGAAACGATCAGCTGTTTACATTACATTTCCATTTCTACACTTAAGGCTCAGTTAGGCGAACGTTGCTGTACCCCTAATGTACCGCACCGTACTGTAAGCACGTTAGTGCACTTATAGAACGTTTAAAAACGTGTCATATGTTTTTCCCATACATAAACAAAAAGCAATAGTATACATAAAACAATACACACAGTGATGGGAATCAAAAATGTTTAAATGGTGACCGATATGCAGAAAAAGTACCAAATGATTAAAATGGTATTAAAACAGTATTTTATGTATGTATAAAACGTTTATAACTTAATATTTATAATATAGATTTACAATAAACAAATTTGTAATTCAGCATATATACACATTTTTAGCAAACATATAGTAAATGTGCATACACCAAACAAGGTTTTGATACCATTTAAAGCCTTTTATATATTTCACATTTCCATTGTATGTGCATATGCATTTGTTTATTTTATATATCTTAACATATGTATATATGTATGTATATTTGGAAATATGTTGTATTGTAAGTTGTTTTGTCGCAATTCCATAGCTATACTGAAAAAAGTATCAAAAAAAGAGCAAAAATACCCGCATTCAATGTAACATACAAGCCGCCCATCACTGCTTTACAAATGTCACGTAACAACGGTATGAAATTCTATTTTATACAGAAGGGTCCGTTGCAACTAGGGTACATTACATTTCGGTAAGCTTTTGTGTTGGTTTGCATATAACAAAAAGCAAACAGCTAAATGATATAGTACAGATACGGTACAGCAACGTTCGCATAACTGAGCCTTTACGGTCGGCTATCGGGGCCTTAAATCACAAATTTCAACTTTAATTTTTATATTTTTTTATTTTTTTTTTTTTCTTAATTATTTTTGTATTGACGTTTCTTACGTACTGACATAAGTTGTTTAAATTTACACAACAATTCAAAGGGTCATCATGGAATGAGTCTCGCAAGTTTGCCCATTTGCACAAATGGCAATTTTAAACGATATCATGAAAACCCTTAATATTTAAGGTTAAATTTAACACCAAATGTGTGTACTTTTTAATAAGCCTTCATATTAAATAATGTGTTTGAACATTTCATGCATTTATGTGAAAAACAAAATAAATAAATAAAATGCGTATGATTTATATAAATTGTAATAAGCGAAATAATATTAATCATACGCAAATAATTGTATGAAACATTTCTAGTGTCCGATGGAACTAGAGTTTTTTTTTCTTTTTCCGCACGTTTTCATTTCCCGGGAAAATGGAATTTACTTTTTAATTTCCCGGGAATTGCTGGGAAATTGCAAAATTTAATTTATTTTTATTTATTTGAACAAAAAACCAATAACAATTCATGAGATCTATAAAATAAGTTTATTAATGCATTAAACGTCAGTAAATAAATAAAAAATAACAGTTCTATGCCACCAAAAAAACCAAGTTATTTAAACAAAATACACACTAAAAAATAATTCTGTCAATATTGAATTTTTAGCATAATTCTAAAAACACAACTTGGACGAACGACGAATTATTCGCAACGAATGTTCGTCGTCACAAATAGAACACATTGGTATGTATGAAAATACACACAATGATTGTTTAGACCGAAATTCGTCGTGCGTACCGAACTCTACGAAAGGTTTATTTCTATTTCTTACGCAGACGAACGACGAATAAATTGGGACTGGGACAGCTTACCGCAGCTAAATCGTGAAAGCTGTAAAGATTCACAACGAAAAATTGCGAACTTGGCTAAAATTCGCGAAAAATTTCAAACTTTTAAACAAACACTTAATTTGTTTGAAATCGCTAAATGGGTAAAAAAAAAAACAAAATGTCGGAAAGTAACAAAAAAAAATTTGCAAAAATGGCGAAAATTATCGAAAATTTTTAATATTTCAAACAAACCATAAAATTGATTAAAAGTCCCTAAAACTATAAGGAATGGCAAAAATTCAGTAAAATTGCAATTTTAGCGAAAATTCCTAAAAATTTGCTAACAGCGGCATAAAAACAAAGTCTACTTTTTATTATAAATTGTTGAAGCTGTGAAGAATCAGGAAACTTACAGCAACAAATCGCTTTTATCGCGAACATGGCTGAAATTCGCGAAAAGTTGCAAAATTTGAAACAAACCAAAAAACTAATTTGAGATCGCTTAATCTAAATGCAGAACTACAAAAATGCTTAAGTAATCCACTTTCGAGTGGGTTCGGATCCTTGAACACACCCGATTTATAGTTTTTTTTTGCTTTTTTTTTAAATATCGTCGGCATATGATTTTATAAATGTTAACAAACAAAGAAATTTTAATAAAATTTATTGCTAATTAAAAAAAAAAAAATGAAAATGGATGCAGTAAAATAATAAAAGAAGTTAAGAATAATAAATGATTATATAATCTGGCGTTCAAGGTATATTTTTTTATAAATTAAATTTTAAGTCACATTAATACCTGGAATTCTCGCACTTATTGTGTCTTATTTGACGAATTCTATGTGAAGTTCGTCATTTGTCTCAGCTGTGTTTATACCATAAAATAAGCCCTTAAAGAATCGTTTGACAGCCTTTTTCTTTATATAACCAAGAAGAGTCCTGTCAATGAGAAAGCACCATCCCTTTCTACGTATGTTAACCTTTGTAGTCGAGAGAACATTATATAAGCTCTGGACACTTTCAGTTTTCTCAACACTTTCTTCAAGAGCTTGTAATTCTTTTTGTTAAAAAAAAAAATTATTTTAATTGAACACAGAAAGAATTATTAGTAGTTTTTTTATCAATTAAAAAAATTATTTAAAAAGTTTTTAAATTTAATTAATGTGATAACTGATTCAATTATTTTTTTTTTTTTTTTTTTTGTTGAAAGAAAATTAAAAATATAATTTTGATTTAATAAACATTTTAGTTGTTTTGGAATAAATTATGAATTAAATTAATAATTATATAACAAAAAATTATTTCGTCTAAAAAAAAATAATTTAGACTTATGAAATTGTTGTTGGAAATTGTCAAAATCAATCAACACATTGTTTGAAACGGCAAAGTTTTTTTAACATTTTTTTAATTAAAATTAAAAATATAATTTATTGGAAAAAAATATTCAAAATATAAAATTTTTACAATTTTTAGTAATCAATATAATCATTTTGGTAATAGGTGCAAAATCAACAAATGGAATAAATTTGTTGATTAGGGTCAATTTTTAATTTTTTCTGTGAATCAGATCATATGAAATAAGCCCCCAAAAATTAGGGTATGATTTCGTTTCTGTTATTTCCTTTTCAAAATTGGGGTTTTATTGCATATGAAATAAGGCCTTACACTTTGGGGTGTTAACTGAAATATGCTTGATTCATTATAGGCCTAAAGAAATAAGCAGATCTTTTAGCAAGGAATCCGAATCCATATGTTGCCGGAGAGATGGGAAAAGTTAATAGCTTATGATGCCCAATACATTCAACAATAAAAGCTAAAAATTTGCCATTTTAAGCTTAACATTCAATGTACAAATTTTTAACAAACACTAATGCTAAATTAAAATTAAAACCAAAGAAAACTGTGTTCCAAATTTCAACAGAATATAAGCAAAATTTGGCAAAAAAAAAAATACTAATATTCTAAAATGAAATGAGTGAAAAAACAAGTAGTAGTGCTATGTTCGGCTGTACCGAATCTTTAATACCCTTCACCTAATGTAATGCACTAAAACACAAGCTCAATAAAAAAAAATTGACATATATGATGAGTTTTTTTTCGCTTAAAAAAACATTTCTCTACACAATCATATATTCACACGGACAGAAATATTTGTATTTCGCTCACCTCTTCATTTTTTGCGACCCAAGTATAATTGAAGCAACATGTTTCGCGAAACAAAATTTTTAGAGCGAATCATCTTGTTTTATTTTGAATCATGCTTCGAACCACGAAAAAACTGCTAACACCTCTAATATTGATAACAAATTATCGCAAGTTTATCTGAACTACCTCTCAAAAAAATATAAGAAAACAAATAGAATAAATAAAATGAAAGTAATAATCATTAACTGTTTAAAGCAGATCCCAGCGTCAATGCGCGATAATTCTCCTGATAATTGAAGAATTATGGAGAGTGGAATGCCTTCACGATATGCTTAAGGAGGGTATTATTGTTAAAGTACCAAAAAAAGAAAATTTTGTTGGAGTGCAACAACAGGAGGGAAATTACACTTCTGAATATGATTAATAAGATGGTAGCGCATATTATCATAGGCCGACTTGGCCTTGAAGAACTCCTCCCGGAACAAGCTGCTTTTCGACCACAAAAATCCTTTGTAGGCCAATGAACACACTAAAGCCTATAGTACACGGAATGTAAAAAGCCACACGCGCATTTGATTCTGACGTAATTTTGTCGTCATCACACAACACGAACTTGCTGTTGTGGCTTTGAAGTAACGTCAAAATTACGTCAGAACCACATGTGCATGTGGCTTTTTACATTTCGTGTACAATAGGCTTAAGATTAATCGTTGAACAGTCTGTGGGTGGAGCAGAGTTCCCCCTTATATCTAGTTGTTATAGACTTCGTAAAAGCATTTACTAAGGTCGCTTATGACACTTTATAGAAGCATCTAGAATACAAAAGGTATCCCACTGAAACTTGCTTATAGGAAGTTTATACAATGAGTCCTCATGTAGAGTACTCTACCAAACACCGGGGTACGGCAGGATTGCGCTTTCTCTTCTCTACCTTTTAACACTGTTCTTGATGTTGTGATGGAGACCGCAACGGAAAATTCCACTGGAATTCGATGGGGCCTACACAATATAACGCGATTAGCCTCTGTCTCGTGCCACACATGTTCAGAGACATGTCCTAAAAGCGCCGATAGCAAAATCGGGATTGAAAATAAACATCGGCAAGATTAAAGCCAGGCGTTTGAACGCAGACAACAGACAGTCCCTTGGGATTAACGGCACCGTGACTAAGGATATTAATAAATTCTGTTATTTCGGCAGCATTGTTAGCAACAATGAAGGATCTAATACGCATATAGTATCACTGTGCCCAGCGCTCTTTTCATCTTCTGCGTCCTGTTTGAAAGCCTTTCAATATTTTAAGAAAAACGAAAATTAGCTTATTCAACTCCAGCGTAAAGTCAATCCTATTGTATGGATGTGAGACTTGGAATATTGTTCCCGCGATATAACTTCATTCCTAGTTTTTACCAACAGAGGTCTGAGAAGAGTTTTTAAAATATTTTGGCCAATTTTGATATCAAACTTCGACCTGTAGACAGTCACAAATCAAGTTCCTCTGCGCAATAAAATACTGAGAATACAGCAGATCACCTACCCACAGGGTACTAGAAAAAGACTAGCTTACACGTGGAGAAGACAGTTGAATTCTGAACTAGCAACCCCAAGATAATCCTGGAACAAAATTAAACCAATAACGGGTCTACTACGCCGAATAGAATTTATTTCTAATGGCCCAATGATCCAATTTCGAACTACGGGAATATATATAATAATAGTATTAACATAATAATAACAATAGTATAATAGTATACAAATTAGCTGCTAAGCATGTCCCTTCCTGGTAGGAAGAAAAAGAAAATCTGCTTGATTTATTTAAAAAATCAAGAAGTTCTTCTTTTATAACTAAAATAAAATTACATAGAAATGATCGCAATAGTTAATTTACGAAATGGTACAAAAACTCTTTTTCGTGCATGTAAATTTTCATCTTCCTAGGTCATCGAGGGTCTTTCAAATTAATTAATATGTAAAAAAACACAAAATTTTGCCATGGCCCTCTTTCCACTTAATTCTACGTCCATAGTTCAACAATTTTAACTCTAACTACTTAATGGTAAGCCCAACTTCTGTTTCCTATGCTTGGCAATTCTTAACTTCATTGGTCTTAAGTAAGCTTCAAAATTAGCTGAATTGTAAAATAACACATTTCTGCGACGCCACTTTTCCTCTCAATTCAGCTTTCTATGTCATTTGGGGGCTTAAATGTAAGCTATATGTAAAAAAATTTAATTTTGCCACGTCCATTTTCCTCTTAATTCCCCGCCCACAGGCCAAAAATTAAGAGTCCGGCTACGTTAGGATTTGGCCTAGGTGTTTTACTATTAACATGCCAATTTTCAGCTTTCCAGGCCATCAATGGACTTCAAAAAGCTCTGGATAGAAAAACAAGAGGAACACACAAATAAGGAAATTATAAGGTTATATTTATAATTTTTCATTTCGTTTCAAAATCACACTAAAAACAAAAAGAAACAAAAAGCATGAAAGTAAGAAAATAAAAGTATGCTCAAGAGAAAAGAAATATCAAAATGAACCAAGAATGAATCGCGTGAACACCATGATTGGCTATCTAGATTAAGAGAGCGAGCCAATTTGTTAAAATCGCCGTGTGAACATAGAATAAGCGTAGGCGGCATGAAACAACCCCCTAAAATATAAGCCCCTAAAAAAGTAATCAAATAACCCCCCAAAGTGTGGGGCCTTGTTTCATATACAATAAACTCCCAATTTTAAAATCAACCCAAACATAAATAAAATAATACCCTAATTTTAGGGGCTTATTTCATATGAAATAAGACCCCAATTTCTGGAATGAAATAAGTCCCCAATCTGTATAACACAATTAATTGTACAGTTTTGGTTTAAAGAATCATGCGAAAGATAGCATGGTTGAGACTTCGGCTGAGCGCAAGGATTTCCTCCTTTATGATATGCCAATCATCGGCTTCGATAACTAAGACTCTTCTGCATAGCCGGCATTCGGCCGGGCGCAAGGATATTTTCCTCTACGGTATAACAAACAGTGGCTTTGCTAACTAAATCTTTTCTGCATAGGCGGCCTTAGGCCTAGTGCAAGCTCAAATTTATAAGTTTTACTTATACCATAGAGAAGAAAAATCTAGCGCCCGGCCAAAGGCCGGTTATACAGAGAAGCTTTTGTTCACGAAGGCGGTGTTTGTTAAACCATAGAAGAGGATGTCCTTGCGCCAAAAAACGTTTTCGTAATAAATTTATCTCCAAATCCCCAAAAAAATATATTGGTGCTTTATTTCATAATGATTTTTTGGGGAATTATTTCATATGAAATAATCCACCAATTAAGAAAATGAAATAACACCCCAAACAAAAAGAAATAACTCCCCAAAAATCGTTGTTTTTGTGCTCTGCACAAACTTTTGGGGGGTTATTTCTTTATTTTTTTAGGCACGAAATATGTCCCCAAAAAAAATATGAATTAATTCCCCAATTTTTGAGGTCTTAGTTCATATGAAATAAACCCTCAATTTCAAAGCCCTAACGAAATGAAATAACTCCCCAAATCAAAATGAAATAAATCCCCAAAAATTGGGGAAAAACTATTTCTCAAACTAACTGCCTAGTAACTACAATTTTTGTTTACATATTAGGCAAAAGTGCAGTTTTGAACCCCATCTGGAATTAACAACAACAACAGGGGATCTTATGGCAAAAATTTTAGGTCATCGATCCAGCTATATTTCAATATCAAACTTTAACGGCGAATATGTGATATAAAAATGTAACAACCAAGTCCCCATCATTTCTAAGGTCAACGGAAACCACATTTCAACATAGGAAAATACTTATCCTTTACAGGGTATAAGATCAATACACACAGATAAATAGAAAAATTGATTTCACTTGAAAAATGTGTAATATTAATTTAAAAATTAATTAACCCTGGAAGGTAACTCTTCATTTTAGTACATTAAGGTTTCTCTTCGTCGCACCGACGAACTTTTTAAAAAATAAATTCTAAAAGAACGATTGTTAAAGTAAAAAATAAACGAAAACTTTTTTAGTTAAGCGTTTTATTAGAAATGAAAAAAAAAATATTTCTGTTTAAAATTCGATACGAATTTGAACTCTTTTTTTTTTTTTTGTTTTTCAAATTGATTAACTTTTTGAAACAACAAAAACTAAAAAGTTAAAAAAAAATTACATTTTTCTTACTCAGCCTTTAAAGATACTCACAAAAGGAAAAAATATTTAGTTATTAGCCTTATTTTACGCATGAGACACAAAGTTAAATTTAATATTCACAACAGATGCTTTTCTTGCGAATATTACATGTACTTTTCGTCATTCTGAGTTTGCTATAGGGACAGAGGCATCAACTAACGTTGTTGACATTATTTAAACACTCATAAAAAAGTTGTATGATAAAAAATAAGTGAGCTTCGTCGATTCGACGAACAGTAACCATCCAGGGTTAAATTTGTATCAGTAACAAATTAATAGTATCAATTAAAAATTTTTTGCTGTTAACAAAATTTTCTGCATTAATTTTGCTTATATAAGTAAACGTTTAATTTACTAAATTCAACTTTTAATTATATCTGAGTTTTTATTTGATTAACGCTTTAATTGAAATAAATTTTTGAAAAACTTTTTCTGTGTGGTAGAAATTACAAACGGAATGACAAACTTATATTTCCCCTTTCCAACTGTGGTGAAGGGTGTATTAAATGAAACTTTGTACAAGCTCTGCCAATTTAGTAGATGATTGTTTTCAATGAGTTTAGAACAATGTCCGTCCATTCGTCCGTCCGTCCGTCCCTCTATTCATCTATTCATTTAAAAAATGTGCATTGTCCTCAAGTGTACAAAGAAAGTACGACAACAACAAAAGAAAAGGAAAAAATGCATTTCAATTTATACAAAAAGTTTTCCCTTTTAGTTTTTATCAACAAACATAAAATTATATTTTACGCTTGAATAAAGTTTTCGGCTTATGAATATTTATTCGTATCTTTTGCTTATTTTCAAATAAAAGTTATTGTTTAAAATATTTTATAACTTTAACTAATTTTATTTTTCCCTCTAATAAAACTTGATTTAATTTTGATGAAGTTTTTCTCTAAGACGATTTAATTTTAGAAGTTTCTAACTGATGTTTTTGGGGTTTTTCTTTTGGTGTGGATAATTTACTGGTTAACCTTGACCACACAAATTCAATTCTCTTGAGGCTTGAACAGAAAATGTTCATTTATTTAAGGTTTTTCAGGTTTATGGTTTTTTAAATTTAATTTATTTTTCACCACCCACATTGTTTTTTTTTCAACAAGAAATTTAATTTAAAAAAAAACACACACACAATGAATAAAAGAATTTTATTAGTCATTTATTTTTATTATGATGATTATACAAAATTAAAGAGAATTGTTGTAGGAAAACTTAAACGCAATTAACCTTAAACAGAAGGTAGCCAGTGCAAAATTAGGGAAATGTAGCTTATGAATTAAGTAACGAAAAGTTTATTCGTTTCAATTAAATTATTTTGTTTTTTTTTTTAACAACTTGTTTTTTATTAGAATTCTTATTTAAGAGAAAATTATTTTACCTAAATCTTGTTTTTTAATCAAGTTGGCACCTTTTTAATTACTTTAACTACATAGAAATTTACTTTTTAAAAAAATTGTTCAAAATTCCTAAACAAAAGTTTGCTTTAAGTTTTGAGTGTAAACATCAGTGCTCGAAAAAAACAGAGCATTATTTAGTGTACGGCTCACACACCCATAAACGTTATCTAATGTAACTGTTGACAAGAATGTATGGAACATTATTTAGTATCTGTTTTTTTACATTTATTACGGAATTATTTGCTTTTGAAATTCAGCCAAATCGGTCCATAATTGACTGAGATATTAGCAATAAACCATGCCTGCATCTAATTTTAACCATAAATTCCTTGTTGTTGGTGCTTTTTCTGTATATCAGGGGAATATTTTTTCAAATATCCCAATAAGGTACAATCAACTTGGTTATCAATACATAACATGCGACAAAATGTGGGCGGGATTGGAGAAAAATAGATTAATTTGTATCTAAAGACAGATATTTATTAATCTTTCTGTTCTAATTCCACCATGGTGAAGGGAATATAAGATTCGGCATAGCCAAATACAGCACTCTTACCTGTTGTTTTGAAAATTTGGCAAAAGAGGTTAAATCACACAGTGCAACAAAATTCGGGTCATCGCCGCCAGTCTCAATACTTGTAACGCGAAATGAAACTAGACTGTTGGTAGAGCAAATATGCCAAAGGGTTTTGAAAAGTTAGCTTGGGTTCCCGAAATATCCGCCCCTAAAGTTTTTGAATTTTTTTGAAAAGGCGTTGCAATGTATGTAGCACGATTTTTTTGTCTTAGAAGACCCCTAGTAAAATTTGATGCATAAAATATTCGTCGAACATTTTAACCCTCTAAGGTGCCGATTTAGTATACTTTTGTGTAGAATTAAAAAAAAAGGACAAAAATTACCCCTTAAAATTAGTTATAGAGGGTTAATATATTCTAAAGAAATAATCGCCATACAATTCTAATGAAGACATCTTAAGTAGACCTTTAGCTCAGAAATACATTTAGTATATTTTTTTGACTTGTAACAAACGAAATCTTGTAAATTGAAAAATGTTGTATTCCCAAAAATTACTTTGATAATAAACTGGCAAGTGCAAGACTTTAAAAAACTGATCTGGCAATATGCTTTATTTTTTTGCGAAAACAATAAAGCAAGTTGTTTTTGTTGTTTCTTAACCAACTTACAACTACAATTAATGTTAGAAGAATTCCAACCAATTGTAGTGGGGACTGTAAAAAAAGATAAACACTATGATTATTATTGTTGTTTTTATTTACGCTTTGATATTGTTACAAGTAAAACTGCTGCTTATAATTCTTAATCGCTTAACAGTTTTATTTGTTTAATATCTTCAGTTTTTCTAAAATCTTTGGATGAAGTTTCCTGATGATCTGGCCCAAGCAACTTGTTATTTGCGCAAAGGAATAGCTTATCCCATCAACAATAAATTGCAGTGTTTTTATCAAGAATAAAAATTGTGAATTAAGCACGACAAACAAAATATTGTAAAATAAAAGTTTCGAAAGTATTATCTGTGATGAGGCTTATCTAATTTTAAAGAAAATATTCTGTTAGAAAGCAAACATAAAACTTAATGAAACTTTTATTAACCAGATGTTGTTGACTTACTAACTTAATAACAACAAAACAAAATTTAATAAAACATTATCACTTCAAAAGTTGCGAACCATAGAAATAACTTCTTAATCTTGTCCAGCCACTTAATTTAGAGGACAAATAAAGGGTGGTTAAATTTTAAGCGCCGATGTTGAATGTAAACCACACCTGAACGTCAAGTTTTTTTCTGCATTTCATTTGAGATTTCTCAATTTTAGACTAACTCAATTTGAACCATGGAAAGATACACAATCGAGCAACGCGTTAAAGTTATTCAGGCTTATTATGGAAATGGGCGGTCAAATCAAAATGCATATCTTGCACTTCGTAATTTTTACGTTCAATTTAATCGTCCAAATGTGCGTACAATCGGAACAATCGTGCAAAAATTTGAGCAAACCGGGTCTGTAGAAGATGTGAAAACACCAGTGCATGCTCGTACTGCAGAAAATATTGCTGCTGTTCGTGATAGTGGGGCTGAAGAGCAGTCCACCTCAACTCGTCGTCGTGCTCAACAATTGCACCTCTCACGCTCATCGTTGATGAACATTATGCATAAAGACTTGCATTAACACGCTTACAAGGTGCAATTGTCTCAAGAACTAAAGCCTCTTGACGTCGTCAATTGTCAGAATGGATGTCAGTGGATGATCAATTTTCAAAGAAAATCATCTTCAATGATGAGGCACATTTTCACCTCAGTGGATCCGTCAATAAGCATAATTGACATCGAAAATTTGGACCATCGGATGGTGATGTACTGCCGAGGTTGCGGCGCCATTTGGCCGATATTTTGTTCCATACACAATTGAACCATACACTCACAATATTCTGTACGTAAAATTAACTGAAATTGTAATATAAAATAAATGAAAGTTCAATTAAAAACCGGTCTACCTATTTTTCATTTATTTTTAACAAAAAGTTCATTTAATTTTTATTGTCAAAAATTCAACACCATATTCCGCAAAATCAAATAAATATTCAGTTATTTTGTAAAATTTTATTGTCAAAAATTCAACACCATATTCAGTAAAAACGATTAAATATTCAGTTATTTCATTAAATTTTCGTTTACTCCACAAAAGAGCCGAATTTCTAAAAAATACCAGACAGACACCTGCCCGCTTGTTTTTCTTATAAGCGAGAGAGGGAGAATATTTTTATTTACTTACCCAGTTACACACGTTTGTTTTACTTTTGTTGTACTGACCACGTTGTTTACAGAAGACACCAGCAGCATGACCGATATGGCTTCGCAATTATTTTACTTTTAAAATTTGATGTATTTAACTAAATTATTTTAACAAATAGAAAATGGGAATTGCTTACACAAAACAAGCAATTCATTTTTTATAGATAAGTAAAAATTAATTTTTGGTAGTAAAATTATATAAAATAACTGAATATTTAATTGTTTTTACTGAATATGGTGTTGAATTTTTGACAGTAAAATTTTATAAAATAACTGCATATTTATTTGTTTTTACGGAATATGTAGTTAATTTTTTGACAATTAATAACTGAATATTGATTTGTTTTTACGGAATTCGCGGTTGCATTTTTGACAGTAAAAATTAAATGAACTTTTCGTTGCTTTAAATTACATTTTTATTTACTTTAACATAAAGAAGAATTTAACTCAATCAACGGACAATATTAACTGCAACGGAAAATCCGTATTAATATGCACTTAGTTTTTTGAATAACTGTTAGAATCAGTTAAAAATAAATTTACTTGGAATTTTAAATGTTTATTTATTTAAAAATGACTGAACGGAATATTTCTTAAATAAACTACAGTCCGTTACTGTAATAATATTGTGAGTGTACCAATATTATCATAATAAAAATAAATGACAATCATTTCCTAAATAATTTGTTTTTTATTCAAAATCAACATCGGCCCTTAATATTTCACCACCCTTTAGTAATGTTTATAACTAATTATATTAGGTTATATTAGCAGCATACTTTATGAATTGTTTATCGACACGAGACTTACTAATTATTCCAGAAACTTGACACACTTATTACAATATAAGCCAGTTTAATCTAAGTAATGTTCTACTGACCTTCGCCCGTTTATGAATCTATTATTAAATTAAACAACCGTTGATTAAGGAAAATTTTCATACAGAATTTGTTTTGTAAACCTCTATTAAATTTAAACAAATTTTATGCATACAGGCGTTTATGTGGTGACTTTCCTTTGGTCAAAGTTTATTTTTTTATTATACTCTACCACAATCTGGCCATTTATGTTAAAAATAGAAATTTTAATTATGTACTATAAAAATTTTTTTTGTTTCAAAACGTATTTGAATGGATTTAATAATAATGTAAAAAAAATCTAAGAAACAATTTAATAAAATCTGAAATATATACGGTGAGAAATCATAAAATAGAAAACTAAAAGAAAAAAAATATTGATACCTTTTTATTTACTTTCTAAGCACTAAAACAATATTAAGGCTCATCAGTCTCTACAGAAAAATGAAAAGGGCTTCTTCTCAAACCCAGTCCAATTTATATAAACAATCCATTAAACTCATAAGTTTAATAACTGATAACAAAATAAACAATAATAGAAATGAAAAATGGACTAAATTGCTATCAAACTTAAAAGCTGGAAAATAAGTAAAGCGTTAAGAGGCAAACGTAACAAAACAATCCCGTTTCTACTGAACGGAAATCAGAAAATTTCTGTTGATGATGAGTAGGGATGCGATTTCCATGCAAATGCATGTTTTCTGTCGATAATCTAATAAGTCTAATAACGATTCCGACCAATTATCTTTCCGAATCATTAAATTTGCATTAAAATCTATTTTTTTTTTGCATATTGTTGCATATTTTGGTGAAAATGCATGTTTTGAATATTTAGGTTTTAATTGCTTATTTTTGCATATTTTGACATTTTTGAGTAATTTTTTTAAATTTCCATATTATAAAAAAATTTTTTACACAAATTTTTAAAAATACAAAAAAAAACCTTCAAACAAAATTTTAAAATCAATAAATAAATTCTTTTAGAGCTCTGCTTAAAATACAAGATTTCGACAAAAGATCCTTCAATTTTTAACCGATGCAGCACCTTACATGGTTAAGGACATGTTACTTGCTTGGCACATGGGCTACACCGAGTTGCAGAAGAAATTAGAAGCCAATTCGATAATATTGATTTGTTGGTTTCATATGTGAAAAAATAATTTTAAAATAACATCAAAAGTCAATAAGCATTTGTATTTTCCAACTTCAGATATATTGGTGAAACAATAACTAAATTATAAGGATTTAGTTCACATAATAGTCAACTCAAATTAATTGATATGGCAGAAAGTGGAAGGAAAAAAAGCCCGACAAATTTAAAAAAAAAAATCCAAAACGGGTTGCAAAAAAATACAAGATTTAAAAAAATAAAATAAATTTCAACTATTTTTGATGTAGAAACAAATGTGGAATCTGAACTAGAAAATTAAAATTCTTTAAATGAATTTGCATCCATCAAGTATGTCTCAACTTCGGTTTACGTTGAGAATAATTTTCCATGTACAAAAGCTTTTTAGCAGACAAAGGCTTACTTTTGATAATATTAAAATTTTTTATTTGATTATGCGAACAAAAATTTAAATTAAGTTCTAAAAAATATTATACCTTTGAATAACAATAGAATAAAAACAATAATATAATTTTTTATTTTATTATTATGTTTTAAATAAAATATAAAAAAAAACAAACGCTTTTTTATTAAAAATTTACAAGTTTTTAGTGCATATTTTTTATATTTTTTTTAATGCATATTTTGAAGTTTGTAGTGCATATTTTATGCGCATATTTTCGATTTATTAGTGCATGAAAATCTCATCCCTACTTATAAGTGTTTTCTCTTTAAACTGCTCAAAATAATTTAAAACCGAGAACTACTTGGTTTTCTTCAAAAACTATGTGAAAACAAACAGAGACTTTGGTAAAAGCGAATTACATGTACGTCTGCGACCGAAAAACCGAGTAACCTTCTGTAAAATATCAATGCAGGCAGACATGCACAATTACATGTGACTGGAAAAGTTGACATGAACGTGTAAAAAACATGTCGTGTTCATGTACCTTAAGTATTTCAAAATTACCTCCTATAGTCTGCGAGTATTTTGTATGTTTACTAGTGTGTCATATGTGGCGTATGTGTGCTAACAAAGCAATTAACATACAAAATATTTCGAACGCCCATATCCCAAACTTACTTAAAAAAAAAGGGGCGTGTTTTTTTTATTCCCACTATCTTTGCTGTGTGTATTTTTCATTCCATTGTTAGTTTTTGAGAGTATTTTTTATACCCGCTTCACATTTAACATTTTACTAAAGTAAAGCATTTCTTTTTTCTTTGCTTCTACAACTTCACACACGCAAAGAAAAAACATGGTTGTAGTAAACATATTCTAAGAGAAACTTATTATGATAAGATTCATTATTGTAGTTACCATATTACGATTAATATTGAATCATAATATGACCAAATATATTTGTAATATGACATCATACTATTTTTCTCTTAATCATATTCTTATCATGTCCAAGTATGGGCACCACTACATTGAAAGCATTGCATGTGTGGCATTGTATTGGTTTGTTTACGTTTGCATTTGTTGGTTTTATGCTCTTTGTTTTTTGTGTATATATACTATGTATACACATCGTTCGCTCTTTTTGAATTTTTCATTTTGAATTTGCCCATAGCTGATTATTTTAATCGTAATAAGTCAAGAAGTAATCATATTATTATCAAATTGGTGGGGCGGAATCTGATGAGGGCAGAGCGAGTAGCGAGCTACATTCTCTGCCATTGTCAGGCTTTTGTCGAGCTTAGATTCAAATACCTTGGGAGCGATGTAATGCGAGACTTAGGATCCCTGGGAAACGTCGACTGGAAAACATTAAAGAATTACGTCTGCCTTTAAATAAAAATTAAAAGCCACCAACTACATAATTAAAACTTAAGCAATTTTAATTACGATTATTTGAACATTTAAAGAAAAAACTAGCTAAGAAAACACAAGAAAAGCTCCTAAATAAATCATAAAGATAGTAGATATGCTATCTTTATAATTTAATAAATCTGCAGAAAATTGCCCAAATAGGCAAAAGTAACGTAAATATTTGAAATTTGAACTTTAGTTTTGGAAAACCAAAATAGCTCAACGTACATAAACAAATTAATTTATAGTAATGAAGTCAAATTTTATTCATGTAAAGATTTTAATACCAAAAACATGCGTTGCAATACGCCAGAAATTATAATTTTTTTTTTTTTTATAAATAGAACACACTGATTTATTGCGGCAGAAAGACAAATAAAAAACAAAATATCGATGCAATGATGAACTATAGAGAACAAAAAAAATAAATAAACAAGTAAGAAAGTATAGTTGGTCAAACACGACCATATGACACCCTACACCACAGTATTTTAAAACACATCATGCTTATGTGTCCATATTAATATGGATTTATCTATGTTTGTAAACTTCGTAAAAATCGATTTGAAAGTTTCTCTGGTAGAAATTTCCCCCTATCTTCCCTCGTGGTCCCACGATTTGGCCCATTTTCAATAGGCTTGGTCCTTGTGCCAATAAGAACCTATGTCCCAAATTTGATCAAATTATTTTCAAAATTGCGTCCTGTACTTTGCGCACAAAGTTACATGGACAGCCAGCCAGCCGGACGGACATCGTTAGTTCGACTCAGAAAGTGATTTTTAGTCGATCGGTATACTTTAAGGTGGGTCCAGGACCAATATTTTAAGGCGTTACACACATCGGCACAAATGCATAATACCCTCCCCACTATTGTGGTGTGGGTATAACAATCCGCCGAATCTTCAATACCCTATACCAGCCCATTTACCCACTAAGGCACATTATCAAACAGAATTAAAAACTAGTAAGAGGGATATATGGCTAATATTTTACACCTTCACCATGGTGCGGTAGCAATAGAACGTTATCTTAAAAAAAGGCGGAGGTACCACGCCCAATTATCTAATAACACCCATTTTTTGACAAAATACACAAAGTATTAACAACCAAGTTGCTTGAATATAATTTGAAAACTTTGGCTCTTGCCGTTCTCCAGATATACAGAAATCTATTATGTCTTTGTACGGGAGGTGCCACGCCCTCTTCTATAGTCCCGCCTATTTTCAGAGAAGTTGCGTATTGATAACACAGCTATGTTCTATAGATATAAATAAAACTATTTTGTGGCACACCCACTTCTCCACGTACGCTCTTATTTTGTCGGATGTTGAGTATTGATAACCAAGATGTTTGTACCTAATTTGAAAATTTTAGCTCTTGATATTCTCCAAATTAACGAAAATCTGTAATTTATTTGTATGGGAAGTGCCATGCCCCCTTGTCCAATCCTGCTCACGTTTTGTCAGATGTTGTGTTTTGATAACGGAGATGCTTGTACTAAATTTGTACGTTTTGGCACTTGCCGTTCTGCACATATACATAAAAATAAAATAAAACAACAACAATAACAATAACAAGGGATTTTTGGGTTAAATTAGTGGAAGTCGTGTTTTTTTTTTTTTTTTTCTGGGGTCTTCGGAAAACCCATTTCAACGGACAGAAGGACATCGTAAAATCATAAGAACCCAGAATATACAATAAGAACCCAGATGGAGTAACCCAATAGGCTAGCTGGTAGTGAGCTAGTCTATCAGCGCCGGGGTTGCGGCTTCGATTCCCGCCAGAGACTCTGGTTTCTTTTCTGCAGACAGGCGTAGAGTTCGCGGGGATTAGCTTAGGGAATTAAAAAAAAAAAAAGAATATACAAATATATTTTGTAGGGTCTAATATCTATATTGTAGAAATTACAAACGGATTGAAAAACTTATAAATACCCTTTTACCTTCGGTGAACCGTATAAAAAAAAATAGAACAAAGGAACAAGCGATTTTATGACAAAAACAAGAGGCAATCGTGGTTTTCTGCTTACAGCCGACAGATCTGGCTGAATTATAATACCAAACTTTTACGAAGTATATGTGACATTAATACATAACAACCTATCCCCATAATTTCTAGGATCTTTCGAAAACCCATTTCAACATGCACGCGGACAGACGGACAGGTTTTAAGCTCAATATTGTAGAAATTACAAGCAGATTGACAAGCTTAAATATACCCTTTCTACCTGTGGTGAAGGGTATAAATATTGCGAAAAAAAAAACAAACAAATTGCATGGTTAAATCGAAAAAGTTTGACAGATATGGCAAGAGAATAACACATGCACAAATATATTTTTATTTTGGCAATCTCTTTTTATTTCTGGTGTTTTATTTTTTTTTTTGTTGCTTTCTGTAGTTTTATTATGGAAACGGTTGCTCAAATTCAAATATTTTGCAGGGTTATAAAAGTAATAGAATATATTCGCCTTAACAAAAAGTTAATGATGATGGTTTTTGACATGCAAATAAAATTGTGTTTTGGAATGAAATAAGCTGGCACTTAATTGTGATGAATGCCCAGAAATCCTTCGTAGTCCTTTGAAATATAATGTTCGATTGCATATTTTGTTTTGGTTAAAAACAAACTGACCGATGTCTGATTAGTACACTAGTAGTATACTCTGTTAAGTGTACTATCAAACTCTTTTTGGTACACTTATATATATATATTCTGTTTAGTTTACCAGTAACTATACTTTTTTAGTTTACTAGTATAATCAGTGGGGGTATAACCAATTATTTGGCATAGTACCATGAGGTCAACCATGTCCCAGTTACCACGAAAATAATAATATTTTGGAATTTTCTCAAAAAAGTTCACGCACCAATTGGTTTTTCTAAACCAATGCAATATTGAATATTCATAATTTTATACATTGTTTTTTATTAATTTTTAATTTTGTTTCGTTAAATATTTTTAAATATTAATAAAATTTCACACTTGAGCTATTTTTTGTTTTAAATAAACATATTGTTACGTTACTGCCTTTCAATAACGTTTTGGTTTATTTCCTTTATAATAAACCGGTTCGAGTTCTTTATTGCACTTTAAATAAAACTAAATAATCACAACACTTTAAACATTCCCAGTAAAAACTTCGCCTACAAAATAAGGTGTTGAGTAATCAGAAAAACATAAGAGCACTACTTACAATTCTACTGAAAGAACCAATGAATTTTACAAGGGAAGTCCCAAAATGAACGCATTCAAAAGCAAGTCATTATTTATTTACTTTAATACATCCAGAAAAAAGTAGTTATAGAAGTTGTTAAACATGTAGTTATAGAAGAAAGCTACTAAATAATGAGTTAAAGAAGCTATTAATTTTGAAAAAGTAAGCGAAGTTTTTACTGGGTTGTTTACAATTTACACAACTTTATTTAGTACTTAGTCACTTTAACGATCTCTATTAATGATCTGCACACCTGCACGTTTAAAGTAAAACTCATTTGACAACGTCATTTCGCAAGTATTTATACTCAATAACATTTATCTAGAAAGCTCCAGAATGTTTCCCGTATGTTCGAGTTTTTACTATTTGATGTTAACGACTCATACATTGATTATGTTATGAATTTTTTTTATTAACGCCATCTTTGGTTAAATAGTTGCATCACTTATCCTATAGCCTTTTTAACGTTCTTTTTAACATTTAGAGCATTATGCACATTGGGGTGGAAGTATGTATAATGATGTACAACAATTTTTAATAACAATGTAAACTAATAAAATTACTTATGAATACAAGACAACTAATAAATACACGATAACTAATAAATACAACTAATTCTTAACTAATAATTACAACTAATTCTTAACTAAAGTTTCTTTCGTAACAATATTATTAATTTTTCTTAACCAAAAATAAAATTAAAAATTTTCAAAACTTCATCGCGGTTGGTGTGTGAACTTTTTTGACCTTAGCGAAAAAATTAATATACGTTTCCTTATAGTTTTTTATGCTCTATCGGATTGTGCTATGCCAATTTTGATATTTTAAAAAGTTTTAAAAAAGTAACTTTCCTAATAATCCGTTTAGAACTGTTAAGCATACTAGTTTACCTTATTTAGTATACTAACATACTTGGTTTAGGAAACTAGGATTAGGGCGGCTACTGTTTTATGTTTAGTAGACTAGAATTCTAAATTTATTAGCATATTCTTGTAGTTTACTTAACAGAGTTAACTTACTCTGTTAAGTAAACTAGTATACACTGTTAAGTATATTGGTGTACTGTTTTTTAAATATAAGCGTCATCTCTTTGGTATATTAGTATTCTTTATTTATACTAATATTTATCTTTGTTCAGTTCTTTAAACTATTTCACTAATAAATTAAGTGTCTGTGTTTTCCCTACAAAAATTAAATGCACCTGCAAAATTGTCAGAATCAGAGAAAAAAAATATTAAATGAATTGCAGTTAATGCAATAATAGTTATTGCTCGGTATTTCATATTTTTTGTTAATTTCATGAAAATGAAAAGTGAAATAAATAAACGTTTTTCGCTCACGTGCAGAACAATTTCCATAGTAATTTGTATTAAATAAAATATGAAATTCATGAAATTTAAAAATTGACATTTTAAAACTTCTAAATAAATATCTGTTACAAAATAATAACAAATAAACAACGTATAATTTTTAAAATGCATGTTTAAAATGAAATGAAAATAAATAATAATATAAAAAAATTATGTAAAGAATAAAATTCTTTATTTCCAAAACTTTTCTCCCAAGTTTAACATTTTCTAACAATTGATTATTAAAAAAAAAATTATTCCCTTAAACAAATCAAACTGTAAATTAAATTTATGTTTATTCAATAAAACTCATTTATAACACATTTTCTGCAGCATTTGTCTGAATTTTATAAATATGCATCTCAAGTAATTTGTCTGGATTAGTATATACAAAACTGTCATATAATTGTGTGTTATGTATTATCTGAAATAACATTTATGCGATTACATATTTGCTTTTTATGTAACCTTTAAATGTATAAATAAAAACACATTTAAATGCTGTGATACGGTAATAAAACCCATTAATCATTTTTGGGATTACGGAAATAGGAAAATGAAAAATTCTATTGGTGCAATATTGAATGAATTGGATTTGAAATAAAAATGTTGCAAACCATTAAATAAATTGCACACTCACTCATAAACAGGCTCAACTCAAAATTTATCAAAATCGTTTTTTTCATAAGCCAGTAGCCATGCTCTGTAACTTTAGTAAGAACGAAAAGATGTGAAACAAAATATTCCATCGTTTCTCGAAAAGTGATAAAAAAGTGTGTCTGTAACTCATGTCAAAAACTGTCAAAAGAGATTACGACGTTACGTTATAACATAACATTTCACTTGAAGCCGATGTGACATTGCAGACGTTGTAAACGCCAGTAACTCATATCGTTGACGGCGACCAAATTTTACTAAAATTGAAAAATTTCCAACGACGGCGGCGAAAATGCAACCGTCGGCTATACCAAATAATGTGAAGTGCGACTTTAATATTTGTTGTTTGCAAACGAGCTTTGAAAACATTCGTTAATTTATAAAAATGTTAAAAGCAAAATAAATTAACAATAAAAAATGTGCCGAGGTCAAAATATTATTATTATTATTCTTTTTATTTTGCATTTTTAAATGTTTTTAGTGTTAAAATTTTTTCTCGCCCCATTTTTATTCGTGAGTTTATTCGACAGTTCAAAGCGGGAACTTTTCTCACAAAAATGTTACAGATACACTTTTTCTGCAAATTGGCGAGTAATTTCCTTACGTGACAGCTTGAACTCGCCAAAAAAAAAGTTACAGACACAGTTTGGTGAAAAAAAGCTGTTTGTTTCAATATACGTAATTATTGTTTCATTTCACACATTTCAAAAATATTTATTACGTCACAGTCTTCTTTAACATTTGTGAAATTCAATTTGATTAAAAAATTTCAACCAGATTTTTGAAGCCAGTTTTCTGCCTCTTCTAAACATTTCTGAATTTTGAGTTGTTCCTGTTTATGATGTTTATGAAAACTGTTAAGCGTATAAGAATCATAAGCAACTTGTAACAATATCAAAGTTTAAACAAAAACATCAACAATAAATAAACAGTGAGTTTATCTCTTCTTACATTCCCCACTACAATTGATTGGAATTCTTCCAACATTTATTGTAGTTGTAAGTAGGTTAAGAAAAAACAAAATGCAAAAAACAACTTGCAAAAGCATGTTGCCAGATAGTTTTATTTGGTTTAGTATCTTTAGTTTTTCTAAAATCTTTATGGATGAAGTTTCCTGATGATCTGGCCTAAGCAACCAGTGAAATGCACATAGGAATAGCTTATCCCATCAACAATGAATTTCAAGTGTTTTTATCAAGAATAAAAACTAGGAATTAAGAACGAATAACAAAATCTTTTAAATTTTATTAAGTCTTTAAAAAATAAACTTCCTGCCTGGCCCACAATGTCGAGAAGAAAATTTGTTTTTGTTTTCAGTCTTAATATAAGAATGAGAATTTATTCGACAATGTGGGCCAGACAGTTAATAAAACCATGCATGTTAAATTTCATGTTTCTAGGTCCAATACTAATGGAAATTCAAAAAGTACCAGTTAGAGAACAAAAAAGTACCAAAAGAAATCTTACAGATTCTCATTCACTAAGGATCTTCCACGTTTCATTAACTCAGAAGAACCTTGCACGTTTAAATTTATATTTATAGGTCCAATGCTAACTCAAATCCAAAAAATAGCAGCTAAAGAACAAAAAAGAACCAAAAAACTCACTCACAGGTTCGTATCCACTCAGGCAATGTTTAATTTTATGTTTATAGGTAAAATATTAACTATAATTAAAGAAAGTACCAGTTGTAAAACAAAAAGCTATAGAAAGAAATTTAGTTTAACATATTCCCCCTTTTTGGTACTTTTTTCTCTCAACTGAAGTATCAAGAATTTCAATATTGTAGTGGGAGCCCATGAATTAATACGTTTGTATATATCTCAATGAATGGAGAAAAATGTTTGGTAAAAAGGTACCAAAAATAGTTAAGACTTTCGCCCATTAAACGTTCGAGTTTCGAAAAAGTACCAAATTTGTATTTGTACTTTTTTAGATTAGTTTCGAATGTTACATAAACTTTATTTCTATGTTTATTGGCTTAAAAGATAGATGGGGTGACAAAAAAGTTCCAAAACGCAAGGTACACCCGTTAACTCCCTAAAAGGGCCGAATTTCAAAAAGTACCAGACACCTCTCCGCTTATTTTTCTATAGAACAACGATAAGAATTACTTTTTTTATCGCTTTAAGGTCTGAAGATATAGTACTTTTACCCCCCAAACATTTGAATTTTCAAAAATCCCGTCTTATGTGCTGTTTTTACAACACAAGTGACTGAACGTCTCGTGAAATTTATATGAAAAGCACTCAGTTTTTTGAGTGTTTTCCATATAAATTTTACTACACGTTCAGTCACTTGTGTTGTGAAAACAGCACATTAGTGTTTGCATCACAGAAAAAAATTTGTTCACCAATTAAAGCATTAATATAAAATAAAATCAGTTTTCATTGAAAATGTAATCAAATGAATTAACCGTTTAGTCAATTAAACGTTTACTCAAGTAAATTTGTTTACTGGTGCAAATTAATAGTATCAATTAAACGTTTAATTACCTTGATTTAATTTTTTAATTAAAACTGATTTTATTTCTGATTAATAATTTAATGGGTGAAAAATTTCTTTCTGTGATTTGGGAAAAGAGTTCAAAATTCAAGTTTTTAGCTTCAGGCGGTTAGGCTGTGCGATAAGAAAACAGTCAGTAACGTTACAATTTCATATACATAGATTTTAAATTTAATCTTTGTAACACCAATAATGAATAATTTGACTATTAAAAAATGCTTCTTAGTAAATTTAACTTTAACGTTATAGAAATTGCTATGAATTGACAAGTTCATAAAAGTTCGCACGCTTTTTATATACCTTACACAATTTCTCCGCTCTTTCTATTACATTTTATTATTGCTATTGTCTTTCCTACATTTCTTACTTACATAAGTGTTATTTCATTTCCTTACCACTCAATTTCTTAACATTGAAATATTTTAACTAACTATGTATTAGGCAATGATACCAAAATTTAACCTAATTCTTCTCTACATCATCACAGTTAAGAAGGGTATTATGTGTTTGTGCTGAAGCTTGTAAAGAATAATACTATCAAACTAGACCTACCCTGATCGTTACTGAATGGCTTTCTGAGTCCATCCAAGCGTTCGTAAACCTTTTAAATCTAATATACAATTTATTACAACTTTAAATATGTTACCAAATTTCATTGGAATTGTTAAAAAAAATTTTGCTAGCGAGATAAAATTCTTGACAAAATTTTGTGGTGATGAGTCCATAATTCTCTATTTCGTAGGCACTTTGACTCAAGAAAAAAAAAATTAGAAAAATTGTGACAAATTACTCTTTTTACAATAATTTACTGCAGATTCTAGATCTAAAAAAAAAAAAAAAAAAAAACATTTTTTTTATATACAAACTACCAATTCTTGTAAGGTATTATATAGTCGTTTCTGTCCCGCCACAATTGTTACATCGCCCTGACGTAACGTATTACGAGCAAAATGTTTTTTTTTTATTTCATTTTTTATTTTTTATTTTATTTTATTGCAAACGTACATTGAAACTTAAATGACTCAAATCAAGTGTAAATTTACGACGAAGATGTGTAAAAATAAGACAAGATAATTTCATATAAAATTTCATCTAAAAACATATTTAACTTTGCGGGCTTGTACAGAATATAAATCATTTTATTCTTACATGTATATTTTTCACTTTTAGTCCTATTATCCTTTTTTTCTTTATTTTTAAGTTAGTTGGCAAATTTGAATTCTAGTTAATCAATGTCATTATTTCATTCACACGTTTGGGCTAATATTAATGAAGGGATATTTTGATATCTGGTCCAGAATAAATTTTTATTTAAATGGCGTTAACTTTTAGCTTCTACTTAAGTACTGATGATAACTGTGGAGACTTTAAGATGTAAGTGTTAAAATGAAAGATTATTTTATATTAATTACGTGAAAGTGGAAATTTGTATAGTCATGATTAAGAAATTAATTAAACCGAGTTGATTTCAACAGTTTGTTTGTTAGGTTGGACTAACAGGTGTCAAATTTTAATAACATTGAAGATACTCAGGAATAAAACACAGCGCCAGCAAATTATTTAACTGTATAAGTTATTCAAGTAGTAAGTCTGGCATTTATACCGATACTGAAATTAGTTTTTTGCATAAAATACCGGTATACGTACACCGTTTCCCAAACAAAGCAAACACACTTATCAAAATACTCATCAAGTATTGTGGTAGTAATATGTGTGACACCGACGATGCTGGATGGAAAATCCAAAAATTCAGATATGATGGTTAACATACATTTAGCACACTCGTGTATTGCCATCATGACAAGCATTTGAAAAGTGTGATTGGCGCTTTACTGATTTAAATTTGTATTGTTATTGTGAAGATAATATTTTTAGTTAAAATCAATAAATAAAATAAATTACATAAAAACATGTATGGGTAATTCCATGTCAAATCGACCAAGAGTGGGACACGACCTCTATCGATTTTAATGAAATTTGGTGAGAAGGTTCCTTTTATCTTATTAGGAACATATGAACAAAAAAAAAATTATTTTTTTTAAAGTTGTGTTCAAAATGTCATAATTGCGCCGAATTAGTCAAATGTATTGAGCTAATTTCTTCAATATCTCGAAAACTACTTTACATACGAAGATGATTTCGAAGTGATTTTTAAGAGAATACATGGGGCTACAAACCATATATTTTTAAAAGAAATTTTTTTTTTGAAAAATGTAATATCTGCAAAATATTAAATTTTAAAACGGACTAAGTCAAAAACCAATTTTTTTATTTGGCTGATTTTTTTATATTAAACCTCAAACTGTTCTTTAAAAATCCTGAAACTTTGAAGGAGAACGCGTTCCACAATTGGTTGATTTGACATGGAATTACCCCTATATATCAATAAATATATTTTTAATTTTTAAAAATTTTTTTTTTGTTTGGTTCATTTGATTAAAATACCGATATATACCGCTATAAAAGTTACTATTCCGGTATACCGATACCGATATAAATTAAATACCGATACCGAAATAAACAAAAAATTATTACCGATACCGAAATTTGTTTCGGGATCCCACCTTAGTATTTTTATACCGCATTATTTAAAAACTCAGCTATTAAAGTAAAGGCTATACCACAAGACGATGTGATTGAGGAAAAAAAACCACGTAACAAATTTTTGGATGCCATTCCAGGCATAATGGACATCAGAAAAGTGTGCTGGCAAAAAGGGTTAGATGTTCTAATACAGTTATATCGGTACGAACATTTTCATAAAGAGCTTAAACTATCCAAGCTTTCAAGCTTTTGTTACATAAGTTCAGTTGAGCCTGAGGATGTTTGTATTCCTGCAATTAAATCTCCTGTTGACAAAGAGCCCAGGATACTAGATAACTATTTGGAATAAAAGAATAGAGTACGCTTTTATAAATCTGTATACAACTTATGTGCCTCGGAAGATGAAGACTTAGAGCTTGGTTTTTTACTTAGAGTTTAAACCAGGATCAATAGTAAGATTTGTTAATCTTATAATAAAATTAAATTAGCCTTAATCCTCTTTAGCGTTTTTGAGTGAAAGATAAAAGTTTTTAGCATTGCCATATGAGTTTACAATACTTTTATGTAAAAGTATGACAGTTTAAAACAAATGCCAAAAATTGTCATCAAATTACTGTTCTTAACGTGAAAAAGAAGAAGAAAAGGCGAGAATTTTGTATTGTGTTTTATAATATTATATATTTATAAATAAATGAACTCCAAAAAGAAGCAAAACAATCAAGCAATATTTTATCTTACGAGGTGGAATATTTAATAAAACTCTAAATAAAAAAAAAATTGCGATTAAATAAATAAAAAAAGATTTGGCCCTATTTTTATTGCCCTTGGTCTATTAATATTTGTGTTGTTTAAATTTTCAAATATTTTTAAGTCTTTTTTTAATTAAAAAGTTTATTTTATTAATTTTATACAAAAGTTTTATTTTCATAAGTAATATTTCTTTTTATAAGCTGTTCGCACTTTTGAAAGTTCTGTCGCAAGTTTAAACCGCCAACTTTGGGCGTTTAAACTTGGAAACAAAATGAAATAATCGACTACCCAAAAACGATTTTCAAAGATTAGTTCTAATTTAATCGCTGATCTTTATGTCAAAAACTGGCTCTTAATGGCAACATCTCTTCGTCAGCAGATTAAAGATAAACAGATAGATGTTGAAACAAATGTATCTTATGCCAAAGAAAATATACATCCAAATCTCATGTCCCCTGGGACATTCTTGCTTGTTAAAGTTCCTACTGAGAAGCCAAATATTTGCTTCAGATATGTTTAGGCTTGCCATTTCTATTTTGAGAAAAAGAGGACGCCAGCATAAAAAATGTAGGACATTTGTTCGAAAAAAGAGGACACTTTCTAAACAACCTAACATTAATAAAATTAACGACGGCATAAAAATTAACAACCAAAATTGGGTTGTACAAAAAAACTTAATTTGGGTAATTCCATCTCAAGTCGACCAAGAGTGGGACTCGACCCCTTTCGATTTGAATGCAATTTGGCGAGAGGGTTTATTTAATCCCATAAAGAACATATATCAACGAAAAACAATTTTTTAATTTTTTTCAAAAGTTATGTCATATTCAAATTGTCATAACTTCGCCGAATAAGCCGAATGTGTTGAGTTTATTATTCTAATATCTCGAAAACTACTTTACATACGAAGATGATTTTTGTCAGTTTAAAGAGAATACTTGAGGCTACAATAAATATATTGAAAAAAATGTCTGTGTAAAATATCAAATTTTAAAAATGGACTAAGTCAAAGCCCTATTTTTTTGCTGAATTTTTTTTATATAATACTTCAAACTGTTTTTTAAAATTCCTTAAACTTTGAAGGATGTGCTTTTTTTTAAGATATGATTTTTTTTTTTATTTCCAAAAATAATCTTAAAATAAAAATTTAATATAATCATTTGAGCAATAAGTATTTATTTGAACAAAAGTAACGACATTGATAAGGTTGCTTTTGCTTATTTGTTGCATTTTTTGGGAGCTCCATTTTATGGACATTCAAAGAAAAGTACTCTTTTTGTCACGTAACGTCCCCAAAAATTAAATCATACCTATCTTAAAAAAAAACCCAAGCACCTAAATCTTTTTTTTTAATGAATTTTGTGAACTGTGATTTAAAGTTTAATTGCAGGAACAAATTTTCAATGAAGGTGTAAAAAGCCGGACATCCCCGGACACTTGATGAAAAAGAAGTAGGACTGCCCCAGATACCCAAAAAAAGAGGACGGTGTCCGGGGAAAAGAGGACGGATGGCAACCCTAGATATGTTGCAACCTGCCAGACATGTGTCGATGACGATGATGGGGAAATTTTAGTAACCTTTCGAAAATCTGTGCGTAACAATATTAGAAAATTCAAAGAGGCACCAAAGGATGTGTCGTATATTAATTTTGAGCAAATAATCAGTATTATTCCAACACCATTGCTTAAAAAAGAAAAAAATGGAGAATATTATTATTTTGAAATTTTATGTTATTGAAAAAAAATAAGTTTTGTTTTGTATTGCAACATATCTTTTGAAAGGAAGTAAAAAAAATATTGTATTGGCGTATCAAGGCTTTTGATTTCTTCGGGCAATGTGATATTCCCTTTAAAAAGCAGCTGCCGTTCATTCAATAGCAGATTTTTCTTTTTCCAAAGAATGTTCTCATAACGTTTTTTTGGTCTTGTGTGTTTTCTGCCTGATTTGGCAGAACAATTTCGGTTAGTACCTCTGTGCTTTCGTTCCCAACATATTCTATTAAATCGTCAACATCTGCATCTCAATGTCATCTACATCTTCGAAATAGTCAGGATCAGCCAAACTATCGTCATCAAAATCAAGCCCGTCCTCACTTTCTTCGAGCAGATCTAAAATTTCTGCATCTGTCAACGACTTTGACATATTTATACCGGTGCTAAAAAATATAAAAACAGACACACCACAGGGCAATGTGACATAAATGTAACACACCAATATTTCACGTACAAAAGTGGAATATGGTTTGATTTGAGTTGCATTTGATAAAAATCACTTTAATACATACTTACACACTTATTTTAAACCAAGAAGATAATATTTATTACACAAATCTGATTTTTTTAAAAAAAACCTTGAGCACTTGTTGAGCTTTTGCAATTTTTTAGCAAACAACTTTTAGAGCAAAAAAATAATGTGATAATAGTACTATCTCTTTCTATTTTATTTGTTTCTTATAGATTACGGCTTGTGTTAGTTCTGTTACAATGCCTAATTTAGTAATATCAGTAAAACACAACAATTTATAGTCAATTTAGGGGTATGTGACATTGCTGTCACATGGCCAGATAAAGGGTTAAATATTTTTTTGCTAACTTATCGTATAAATAAATAACTTTAATATTTAAATCGTTGCTTATAATTCAAATATTTCCTTACTTATACCTTATGATATCACTATCATCATTTCGGTTACAGTTTTGTCATTCCGGGAACGATGGATCATTTCCGGGAACATTAATATTTAATAAAAAAAGTACGCATAAATTGAGCTTTTTTTAGAAAATACATAGTTTATTATATTACAGAACTTTCATTCTGTTCATGTAACGTTAATTCGATTCTAAGAGCTTTGAATATTTTGAAATTTATTAAATTTAATGCACGATAATAGCAACATCTTTAAATTTTGGGCGTATTTTGCTTGTAGAAGATTTTGTGTGTATTGTTTTTACTTATGTTTATATAATATGGATTCATAATAAGCCCATGTTATTAAACGATGCTTAAGTTATGCACTTTGTTTTGTTTTTGTTAATTTTATCAAACTAAGAAAAACGTTCCCGAATTGATTGTTTTCTGTCAAAGTTTATTAATATACAAATTTTGCAAAAGCATAAACTAAGAGCCATCATTATAGCTTAAAATTTTTTCTGGCATAAAATCAATCTTGAAATTTACAACCTTGGTGATTTTGAGCCATTTGTTCTGATATTTGCTTCAAACTATGTGAAACAAAAAAATATTTTGTTTAAAATTGTCATTGATAATCTTTCATTCTTGACCACAATACTAATTATTGTTAAAGCTAAGGCACGAGCTCTATGTGTTCATTTGTCCTTCAAGTTGTGCTGAAAAAGGTCAACGAGAAAAAGAAAGACAAAAATAAAGAAACAAAAAAAAAATGTACTTTGGACTTCAAGAAGAATTCTTGACAAAAGTACGAAAAAACAGAAGTAAAGGAAAAACATGTCAAATCAATTAAAATAGATAATCATTCAAAAAAGCAAACTTCGATCTACCAAAGGGTAAAATACAATTTGGTTTAAGGATTGATGTTTGACTATTGACGTCAGCAGTCGTCGATGGTTGCGAGTGTAAGACGGCAAATCCATCTGAGGAGATCGAGTGGTTGCGATCGAAACATGTCATGGTAACCTGCCGGCCTGGGTTCGAGCTCCGGCCACGGTCAAGAATGAAAGATTATCAATGACAATTTTAATTAATTTTCATGTTGTAAAATTCCTTTCTTCATAAAAATAATTTAATGAAAATTAAATTTAATGAACTTAAGCCTAATTAAAAATATGAAAAAATTTGGATTAAAAACCAATAATAGTTCAACAAAATAACCACAATACTAATTTTGTTTAATGTTCAAACTATGCTTAAATATTTGCCAATTTTTGTTTGTTAAAACAAATAGTGTCAAATAAAATCAATTAAGTCCTGTTTGCCATGCGTTCAGACTAAAACAAATATTTGCATCAAATAATTATTTAATGAAAGTGTTAAAAAAAAAAAAAAAATAGCAAATAGTAAAAATGAGCGCAGAAGCTAATTTAATTGAGCAGCATCTCTTATAGTGTTAGAACAGGAGAAGGAACATGGCTACAATTTGCGAAAATTGCAAACTTGGAGACAAACCCTAAAATATATTTGAAATCGCTAAATCGGTTGGTTAAAAAACAAAATATCGGGGAAGAAAATTTCAAACAAGCCATAAAATTTATTAAAAGTGCCTAAAACTATAAGGAATGGCAAACATTCGATAAAAATTGCTAATTTGGAGGAAATTTGCTAATAGCAGTATGATAGCAAAGTCTACTATTTATTAAAAATCGTTAAAGCTGGAAAGATTCACAGGGAAAAAACGCTCCTTCGCGAGCATGGCCTTAATTCGGAAAAAATCGCAAACTTGGAAACAAACCCTAAAATTAATTTGAAATCGGTTAAAAAAACAAATTTTTAAGAAGTAACAAAAAAATAGCAAAAATTTGCGAACATTTTTAATATTTCAAACAAGCCAAAAAATTGATTAAAAGTCCCTAAAAGTGTAAGGAATGGCAAAAATTCGGGGAAAGTTGCTAAATTAGCGGAAATTCGCAAAAATTTGCTAATAGCGGCATGATAGCGAAGTCTAATAATTATTAAAAATCTTTTAAACTGTGAAGAATCCGAAAACTTACAGGAAAAATTGCTTCTATCGGGACGTGGCTAAATTATATTTCGTTGTTTGCTCTTACAATTTTGTTGTAATTAGAGTTTTTTTCCCGGACTTTTTTAATTCCCGGGAAAGCGGGAAATTTTTTTAAATTTAAATTTTTTTAAATTTAATTAATGAAAAAAACGTTTATAAAAAAACGTAAGGGAACTTGTTTACAAAGAAAGTAAAAGAAATGGTTCAATACTAAAAAATGAATTGAAGATTGAAAAAGGAACTTGAATTATTATCACCTCACGCCTTTATTCCCTATTATTATGCTTTATTCAGTATTATTATGCTCTGGATACAAGAAAAAAAGATAACATAAACATAACAATTTAATTCATAAAACAATAAAACAAACAAAATAAAAATTTAAGTACTCAAGATATGAGATCAAGAAGTTAATTAATAAAATAGATAAAATATTTTAAAGAAGTATATAACATTTTTTAACGGATTAGGAAATAAATAAAGCGCTTAGTAAGTCGGCAAAAAGTATATTCCTGATTTTATTTACTAATTATCATGTGTCCGAAAAATTTCGTTCATTTTTTACCGAGGTTGGGCAAATCTTTAAAAGTGCACCGTTGTAGCATGCTTCGAATTCACAATCATAAGCAATTTTTTCTTTTTTATAAACAACGTCTATATCAGTCAAATGTATGTCAAGGTTTATGCAAAAAAGCATCAACCAGACTGCTTCTTACAAACCTTTTCATTTCAATAGGTCCATTTGTTATCTTTAGGACAATGTGTTTTTCAAGTTGCATGTTGTAGTATCTTACACGAGTTTCCAAAATGTTATTTTATTTCGGTTTCCCCGCACTTCACGGGTGTATAAACCAACACAAATTGAAATTGAAATTGAAAATTTGTGTTTATCACCTAATAAACATATCGCTCCTGCATTGCATCATAGTCATATCTCAAAATTTGAAGTATCTTTAGCAAAGTTTTCCTTCATAAATTCTCGTATTATATCTCAAACTGAACCGAAGTTATAGCAAAATATATATTTAAATCGGTACATTTTGAAAACTTTAATCGCATTTTGCCAAGATCGTTTGTTTTTGTAGATATTACTATGTTGCAATAAAGGAGCGATATGTTTAGGTATCTCCTATTGTTAAGACTTGTTCATGGACAATGAAACTTTACTGCCTGCATCTTATTTTCAATTAATGTACTTTATTAACTCTTCACTTAACTAAATGTAATAATTATCAACTGTTGCACTGCCCATTCTGCTTTTAGTAGATTTATTGCATCAGGAGATATTGATTTAAATACATTTACATACTCACTTCTTGTAATTGATATAATCCACAGCCCATCCACAGATGCTAATTTTTAGAGAATAGAAAACTAAATTTCAAAGAAAAATCCCGGGATAACGGGAAATAAAATAATTGAAATAAATGAAAAACCATAGTTGTAATATAAAATAAAGGTTTGCTCAAAAATAATTAAAATATTTGATATTTTGTGTTCACACTATGTTCACATTGGACAAATATTTGTTTGCCAGCAAATACTTTTATTTGCTCACAGACAGCTGTTATTTAATTTGACTCAAAAATATTATGTGTTCAGACTACGTTAATGAAATATTTGATGTTTGCTTCCAAATATTTCATCAGTCTGAACGTACCTTTAGAAGTCGAATTATGGGCCCATACATTTTTTTTAGTTATATTTTAATGTTGCCATGGAAAATAAAATAGTACCGTTGGGCAAAGTATTGAGTTGGTAGTGAGTTTGTCTATCAGTTTAAGTTTTACGGTTTCGATATCCGCCAATGGGACTGAAGGTCTCAGTTTCTATCGCTTTAAAAAATATTTAACAGACAAGTTTTCAAAAAATATGTAAAGAACTCACAAGTGATGAAAACTAGCCCTTTAGTGGGATTTTCAGGAAATCCGTTTCCATGACTTTCATTAGCAAGCCACCACGTTCCCGAATGATCCCCGAAAGTATATTTTCCATAGAATAACGAAACTACCACAAAGACAATCTCCCTGAAAGACAGAAAGCATTTGCCAATGGAGTCCTCAGCCATTATTTAATCCGGTGTCGTTCCACCGCACTCAAACTCAAAACTTTTTTTCCTATATTTGTTGTTGGAATATTGTAGTAGACACCTCAGATAAACAAATAAAATAATTTGTTTTTGCAAACTTCAATTGACCGTTATTTTATGAAGTAAGGTAGTTCAATGCTTTAAGTGCAGTGATAAAGTTAAACTCGTGGTGTAGTTTTTTGTTTTATTTAAGTCGTAGGTTACACGAAAATAAGAAAACTTTTAAAATATATTAGTTATGTATACTAATGACGATGGCAAGTATTCACATTTTTAATAGTGAAAGATAAAATAAAAATTATGGAAATAAAAATTAACATAAAAAACTTTCATAACTTCAAAATCAGTGGTTTTAGCTTTTAATAAAAAAAATATATTATAAAACTTAAAAATTTTAAGTGTTTTCAACGAACTAAAAATACAAATACACAAAGTAACAGTGATATTTAGTGCTTACAAATCATCAGTAATTTTCTGCTAGTTTTTGCTTATTTTTAAGATATCAATTTTTGTTTCAGGAAACTATTGCTTTAAAAATTGTGATTTACTCAGAGTTTGGCAGAGTGGAAGTAAAAAACAAGAAAAAACCGAACGTGTTTTTTTAGTTAAATTTTGGAAAAAATCGAAGAAACAAATATTTCCTATGAATATAAGAAATATCTTATTAAAAAATATCGGGTGTACTGCGGGAGACTGGATGTGAAATGGCAGAAATCTTCAAGGTCAATTGACCAATTAAATACAAAAAATAAAACCTGTCTTCAAAATAACTTTGTATTAAAAAAACGCGCATATATCAACGAAAGCGCTTAACATTTCCACCAGCAGTTATTGCTTTATTAAGCTGCGAGGATCTTCCTGATATTTCAGCTCATGAAAAAAATATAGATAGTGAAGAAAATTCAGACGATGAACCTGAAGGACAAAATGAAGAAGATAACTTAATTTTGGAAAACGTACTAATTGATTAATTTACATATGTGTTATCAGAATAATTCTTACTTTATAAACCACATGAACGTTTATTGAAAATCAAGTACAAATCAAAAATAATTCAATTCCCAATTTATAGTCCCTGCTTGATTTTAACTTGAATTACACTTGAATAATAATTTTTAAATTAAATAACTAGAAGATTTAATTTAAAAAAAATCATTATAATCAACAAAAAGTACAAATAATATAAATTTTTAATAAAAGTTAAAAAATTTAAAAAAGTGAAGTAATAAAAATGTTCCTTTGGATCTAGATAGGCTAAAAAATTGATCTAAATTATAAAAAACTTAATAAAATGAATGCTTTTTTGTTATTAATTGTGTCTCTAAATTGAATTCATGTATATAAGTGAATATTTTATTTTTGGCCAAAAAATGTGGCTCGCCAGACCAATGTGCACCGGTGGCGACTGACTCCCGTGGTACCAGATATAATTAGCCGCGAACGCAAGATAAATTGCAATAATTATAAAAAAAAACACCAAAATGGTAATAACTAAAACAGTTCTATACTGTAGGACCGAACAGTAGAAAAATTACAAAACATTGCGTGTAGAAATTGAAGCATCAAAAGCTCGGGGCGTTACAAGAGTCCAAACTTGAAACATGTAATTTAAAAAATTTTAGTCTCCATGTAAAATGAACTGATTAAAAAGTCCTTTTTAATTTATAAGTTTTCCAATAGAATTTTTAGTCTCAAATCTGACCATAATATTTTAAAATATTTTCAAATTTAAACTCAAATAAAAACTTAAACAGTATTTTTTGTTATGGCACGTTTGTATTTCCATTTTAATTGCGGTCAATTTAAGTATGACCTTTTTTATCCCATGAACGTAAATAAAATCAAAAAAATTGAAATGAAAGCAAGAGGCAAACTTTACATACACATATTTAGAAATTTAAATAAAATTCCCACAAAAGTGTGCCATGCTGTTTCATTATTATGACTGCTACAGCGGCTACTGCTGGTCCTTTTGATTACGATGAATTGGGGCTCATATTATGGCTCTTCAATGGTCAACCAACATTTAAACACGCAGTTTACAATAAAACACAAACACAGATTTATGTTAAAAATGCACACATGTGCACACCCGACAGTTTTGAAGAATTTTTCGCTTTGAAAACTATTTTCAGTTGAGGTATTTGCATGGGAACTACACGGAAAAAAATTAATATAGATTTCAATTAAAAAATTTGTGATATTAATTATAAAAATTAATTAAATTTGCACCAGTAAACAAATAGTATCAATTTAATTTTTTTTTATATTAAAAACATTTCCTGCAGTAATGTTGTTGATATAAGTAAATGTTTAAGTCACTTAATTTGGTATTTTATAAAAATGTTGTGTCGACGTCGACTAGTTATCGAAAATTTGACAAAAAAAATCCCATCTCCAATTATTTTTTTTTTATTTTTGTTCATTTTTATCATTATAGCTCACTTTTTAACGCTATTTATGCTACTTTCCGATATATTTTTTTAACCGATTTAGCTTTTTCAAATAAAGTGTAGAGTTTCTTTCCAATTTTGAATTTTTCGCGAATTTTTGCCATGTTTTCGATAACAGATATTTTTACTGTAAGTTTTCTGATTCTTTATAGCTTTAACGTTTATTAATATATATAATACGTTTCTTTCATGCCGCTGTTAGCAAATTTTTGCGAATTTCTGTTAATTTTGCAATTTTTACCGCATTTTTGGCATTCCTTATAGTTTTAGGGACTTTTAATAAATTTTATGTCTTGTTTGAAATATTAAAATTTTTCGCGAATTTTCGCTATTTTTGCATAATTTCTTTTTTTTGTTATTTTCCGAAATTTTGTTTTTTAGCCGATTTAAAATCAATTTTAGGGTTTGTTCCCAAGTTTGCAATTTTCGCGAATTTTAGCCGTGTTCGCGATAGAAGCGATTTTTTCCTATAAGTTTTCTGATTATTTACAGCTTTACGATTTTTAATAAGTATTAGACTTTGCTATCATGTCGCTGTTAGCAAATTTATGCGAATTTCCGCTAATTTTGCAATTTTTACCGAATTTTGGCCATTCCTTCTAGTTTTAGGGACTTTTAATCAATTGTATGCCTTTTTTGATATATTAAAAATTTTCGCGAATTTTTGCTATTTTTGCATTTTTCGCGTTAAATTTACTAATAAAATATGTTCCCATAACTTCTTTCAAATTTGAATTTTTTATTTGAAACATATTCAATAAATATGTTTGTTTACATTTCACTTAAAATTTCTTTAACTTTTATTTGAGTCGTCGCAAAATTTCCTGTCGACTAAAACAGGGACAATTCTACTCGACGTCGATTTTAAAGCGCATTAAAAAATATCAATTGACTGTCAATAATAATCGATTTTTGTCAATAACGACTCTGAAAATACCATTACTGTTCAGGTGCTGGCGACTTGTGTCGACGTCGACTTTCATAATAGGGGTGATTATATTTTAATTTAAATTGATATTTAAATAGAATTGGTGAAATTGGCCATAAAGTTGCAATAAAATAATTTTTATCTGAATATGATCTAAATACCAACACAATTTGATAATTTATGGAAATGAAATATGTATTAGGATAATTTCTAATTGATGTTATATATTCCACTTGTTTTATTTTTCTGGTTTATCGGCCCCTAAGGTTTTAAAAACTCAAGTAAATAAATAAAATAAATTATGGTACCATTTAAAAATAGGCTTCGTCCTACTCATTTAACAAAAACACACATTCATATATTGAACACAAATTGTTATTCTGTGAAAGTGATCAAGAGCCAATATTTCTAAGTGTTTTACATATCAGCTCAAAGGCATAATAATCCTTCTACCTTTAGTGGTGTAGGGTATAAATACTAACAGATGACGTAAAGCGTCTAACAAGACATTAGCAAAGACTATTTATTGTCTTAAAACGATACGTATCCCTCATCAGATCCACTAGGTATCTTCTTTATGCGACAACCTTTTCCATACCTACATATATCATTCAGGGAACAGCGAAAACAGATGTTGTGTGCTATAGCCCACACATTGCACACAAGTTTATAGGATTTTGGATGAATACAAAATTGAATAAGTAGTTGGGAATATATTAACAATTAAAAACTAATAAATGAATGCGAAAATATTTTTATTCATGTATGTTTGTGGAAGTGTGCAACTATATTAAAAATTTGTTGTGTGAACACGTGGATCCAAGGGGGGTTATGATGGTCATGAACCTCATGGCTACACAAGCAATGGTATTTTAAAATTATTAATTGAACTGAAGACAGGATCCGCTCCTGGATACCACGCACCATCCCATTCCCCAGAAAAAAATACAAAACAAATTCTCTTGCAACATTTTCTAATAAAATTAGAAACTTTTTAAAATCCTTCTTATACAAATAAAAAATGTTTTATAAAAAAGTAAAAAAAATTTTAAGAATTTCCTAAAATATAAAAAAATTTTGAGAAAACTCCTATAAAAATAGAAAATTTTTGATAAAATTTCGTATAAAAATTTAAAAGTTTTTGAAAATTTCTTTAAAAAAAATAGAAAAATTTTTGAAACACATTCACAAATAAAAATAGTAAATTTTTCAAAAATTTCATATTAAATATTACATTTTTACCAGTATTGTGGTTATTTTGTTGAACTATTTATGGTTTTTAATCCAAATTTTTAATATTCTTTTTAATTAGGCTAAAGTTCATCAAATTTAATTTTCATTAAATTATTTTTATGAAGAAAGGAGTTTTACAACATGAAAATTAATTAAAATTGTTATTGATAATCTTTCATTCTTGACTGTGGCCGGGGGTCGACCCCTGGCCGGCAGGTTTCGATCGCAACCACTCGATCTCCTCAGATGGATTTGCCGTCTTACACTCGCAGCTATCGACGACTGCTGACGTCAATAGTCAAACATCAATCCTTAAACCAAATTGTATTTTAACCTTTGGTAGATCGAAGTTTGCGTCTTTTGAATGATCATCCATTTTAATTGATTTTACATGTTTTTCCTTACTTCTGTTTTTTCCGTACTTTTGTCAAGAATTCTTCAAGAATTAAAGATTATCAATAACAATTTTAATTAATTTTCATGTTGTAAAACTCCTTTCTTCATAAAAATAATTTAATGAAAATTAAATTTAATGAACTTTAGCCTAATAAAAAAAAAAAAATATTGAAATTTGGATTAAATATTACATTTTAAAAAATGTCCTAATTATTTTGAATAATTTCGTATAAAAATAAAAAATTTCCTATAAAAATAAAAAAATATTGAAAATTTTCTAAAAAAAAAAATATAGAAATTTTTATGTGGAAATTTTCTATAATAGACAATATTTGAAAAAGAAAATTCTATTTAAATATGTAGATAGTTTAAAAAAAAATCCTGTAAAATCTAAAATTTTTCACAAAATTTATAAAGCTATGTTCACACCTATTAAGTATTTGACGTCATTTACGTAACCACAACTTTAATTAAAAACTTATTTGCGTTTGCAAAACGTTTGCTAGATCAAACAAAATTTTTCAATTTCTTAGTTACATTATACAATTATTTTCTTACAAATAAAGTTTAGTAAATCAATAGAAATTGAAAGAAATCTTAAATTTATTACGCTTTTTTGGATTATTTCGTCAAATATTTGTTAGGTCTAAAATTATCGTTAAACAAATAAAAAAATTTCTATGAAAATTAACATTTTTAACGAATTTGTAAGATTAATTTCAAGTGAATACGATAAATTTGCTCATTTATATAAAAAAAAAATATTTTCGACCAACATCAATAAAATATGTTCATATATTATTTTTTTAATAATAAAACAATCCTCCATAAAGATTGTTGTTTTTTTTTTTAACCCAACATCAACCCAAAATCAACAAATTGTGAAATCAATGATTGATTTTAATAAAATGTTTACAGTTCATAGAGAATGCGGTCCGTCTCAGACTCTCAAATTTAAATATTAAGTTTTGTGTAGGATCAATCAAATTTATAAATAAAAATGTATTTTTCTTTAGATATTTCTTAAAACATGTTTTCTAGGGACTAAGAAGAGTTTATTGATTTTTATTAAAGGCTAAATTTAGTTACTAGTAGGGCAATTCCATATGTGACTGACTCTACATTTGACACAATTTGCTTTTTGTTTTGTCTTATATTACGACTAGTAATATTTTTTTAGTATCAATTTATAACTGGCTATGTAGCAGTTTCAACAATTATCCGAGAGAGAAAAAATGGCAACCACTGATATTTTGAAATATCATTTATTTAATAAAATATAAGCGTGACTGACACAACATGCAAAAGGAAGTCGTTTTTGAGAGTGTTTTTAAACTTCAATTATCTTCCTCTGCACTTTTATAATAACTTTAATTTGTGTTTTATCGAAAGTTCAAGTAACAAACTATTGTAAAATGCTGAAATAAAAGCGATAAGTTATTTAAAAAAATATTTATTAGTAAAATAAATTGTGACTGACACTACAGCCCGAAACGTGATCGACACTACACTCACTTTGTGTAGTATAAAAGTCAGTATTTTTACATGAAACGTTAGAATTTAAAACACAGCACAACAAATAGGAACTCTAAAGTTGTTTGAAAGATACAAAATTGTAATTAACGAACTAGTTAAAATGTTTTTTATACCCACACCACAATCGTGGAGAGCGCATTATGCATTTGTGCTGGTGTGTCTAACGCCTTAAAATATTGGTCCTAGACTAGGGATGCCAATCGGGACTGGTTTTCGCAAATCCCGGGATTCAAGATTACAAAAAATTAAATCCCGGGATCCCGAAAAATCCCGATATCCCGGTATTTTTACAAATTAGGAGATAAATGCTTTTTATAGATATTAATTTAAAAAAAACGTCCTTAAAAGAAGTTTACAAGCGAAGGTTTTATAATTAATTTATTATTTTAAAGTAAAATATTACTTAAATTTGTAAAAATTTAATATTGTGACTTTTCTTATTTAATGACTAATTTAATTAAAATATGATAAAAAGAAGCAATGTACGATTTAAAACAATGTGTTACTTGATTCAATAAAAAAATAATTACCATAAAAGCTATATTTGATTCAATTACCTCAGGTCATTCAAGCTAAATAAAAAAAATTCTTAATATTCTAATTGAACAACGCAACATAGTAGTTGATTTATTTGAACGATTCTATTAAAATTTTATTAAATAAATAATTGAAATTTAAATTCGAAATTAACTAACAAAATCCATTTATTTAGTTAACCATTAAAATCTTATTTTAACAAAAACGCATTTTTATAACCACCACCACCACTTGCGGTAGGAATTATGTAGTGTATAAAATACGTTACTTAATATTGTGAAATCGATCCATTAATTACCGTAGGTTCGATGTCAACTCTCGGAAAACACTTTAATATTCTTAACCCTGTAAAGACTAAAGTTTAAATTTTGTAATTGGTGCACCAGTGAAATGTTTCGTGCATTTCAAAAACATTATTTTCTTTAATAAATTTTCTTGTTTAATTATTATCAGCACTTCTCACGTTAAAATTTCTTTATAATTATTGGACACGCTTGAAAAGAATAACAAAGCTTAACTATTTTCTTACGTTTTCAATGGCAGTAATAACAGAATTATTCAAATAAATATTAAAGATCAATATTGTGTTCCCTACCCTCTCATGGGGAATGTCATAATGAATTTCTTTTTATAAAAAAGGTAAAACAAAAAAATTAAGTTAACAATTTCGGGATGGACAAAATCCCGAAAATCCCGGGATTCGCTAAATCGGGATTTCGGGACTGGCATCCCTATCCTAGACCCACCTTAACCCATTAGAGGTCAAACCAAAACTGGCCATAATTTTTATATTTCAACTTTATTTATTGATTAAAATAAGTATTAAAAAAAACAAAATGGAAAAAATGAAAAAAAGAATTTTTTTTAACTGAGTTTTTGGGGTGTACTCAACTGAGTAACTGACCTCTTACGTATGAAAATTTTAAGAAAATTGTTTTCAGTGCAAAGTGTTTTTAAGCACTTCTTGTTCTGCCAACAAACTCTTAAATATCAAAAAATGTACCGCAAATGGTTTTGTAGTTTATTAGGATAGTGTCCAGCCCCAACTTGAGATTCATCTGCAAACATTGACCCAGACGGTACTCTAAATATCAAAGATCAACATAAAGATTGTATCTAGTAAAAAGCTATAAAAAACACCAACAAATGCTTAACAACACATGAAGCAAACGGATAAGAAGATTCCAAATGCGATTTTCCGGAGTACAAATCTAACTGGCAGCAAAAGCTTATAGCAATAGAGGCAACCCAGTTTTTGAAGCCGAATCGAACGGGCTTTCCTCGAATGAATTGCTTAGCGGGATGGTATCCAGAATATTTAAGTATTGACTCGTCTTTAGGAATATTTTGGCCACCGCTAAGCATTTCATTCGAAGAAAGCCAGTTCGATTCGACTTCAACAATTGAAGGCTATAAGATCAAAGACATTGGGATCAAAGATTTTTTAAATATTTCTTCACATACACTATTTCATCTTTTACAAATTTCCGAGTTCTGCTGAGGGGTTGAGCTCTGCGATGGAAAGTATTTGCGCCAAATATGAATTATTTGCTTTGCAAAGTCTTGCCGAGTTTTCTTTGGTGCCAACTGTTCATTATCACTATCGTCACTGACGTCGTTGTCAATAATTTTAACATTTACGAAAACTTTAATAGTACCAGGCTTGTCTTTTGATAGCCTTGAAACCGTTATATTTTCCTAAACACCTCTTCACCACATGATATGCTATCAACAGCTTCTTGAAGGCTTTTGAATCACTTTTGGGATGTAAAATGTTATCCACTCATAGTTAAAATTTGACAAATAAAAAACATTTTTTTTACCTATGCATGTTGTCAGTGTACTCAAACAAGTACAGTCAAATTTATACTGCTCTAAGTTTATTGTTTTTTTATGTAAGTAATTTTTTTTTTGTCTGTGAGTTATTTTGATACGATTTTCATTATAATAATTCAAAATTACCAAAAAAAATTCAATATTGTTTTCAATATTATTAAAATAGTGTTCATACCTTCACACTGCTTTTGTAATACAAATCCGACTTATTCTTTTGTACAGAAAAATTAAAAAGAAACACAAATTCTTTTTTAGCTGCTGTTGGTATTATTGTTGTGAACAGAAATAATGGTACATTGATTAAAAATTCTTTGTTGTTGCTTAGAAACTTGTAAAATGCCAGCTGTACTCATTTAAGTACAGAGACTTCTAATGGGTTAAAGTATACCGATCGACTCATAATCATTTTCTGAGTCGAACTAACGATGTCCGTCCGGCTGGCAGGCTGGCTGGCTGGCAGTCTGGCTGTCCATGTAACCTTGTCCGGAAAGTACAGGTCGCAATTTTGGAGATAATTTGATAAAATTTGGGACATCGGTTCTTATTGGCACAAGGACCAAGCCTATTGAAAATAGGCCTAGTCGTAGGATAGAACATAGGGGGAAATTTCTTCCTCTCAAAAACTATCAAACCGATTTTAATGAAATTTAAAAATTAAATAGAACCGTATCCATATTTACAAAAAAGTTATGTATTTTTTTAAAAATAGGACCACAAGGGGAGATAGGGGCAATTTATGCCTCTCAAACCGATTTGAATGAAATTTAAAACATAGATAGATCCATATCTTTATGGACACATAAGCTATATAGTTTTTCAACAATAGGACCACAAGGGGAGGTAGGGGGCAATTTCTGCCTCTCACAAACTTTCAAACCGATTTTAATGAAGTTTATAAACATAATCCATATTCTTATGGACACATAAGCATGATGTGTTTTTAAATACTGTGGTGTAGGGTATCATATGGTCGGGCTTGGCCGACTATACTTTCTTACTTGTTTTTTTTTTTTTTTAATATAAACACAACCTAAACGAAATCACTAATAATAAGAAACCAACATTGAAACTAAAATAATTAAAAACAAACCCTTTTAAGAAATAAGAAATATAAATGTTTCAAAAACTTACAAAATGTATTTTTTTTTTAATTCTAATTTTTTAAAAAAATATCAAATTTTTTAAAAAAAATAAAATTTTTTAAAAAAATATCAAAAAATTGTTGCCAATATAAAGACTTAAAAGTAAAATAATGTTGCCACCATACTTAAGTATTTTTACTACTAAAATCAGATATTACTTTTTTTTGCATTGATGTTAGACTTATGCGTGGAATTGCCCAGTAAATAAAATAAAAAATTATAAAAATTATAATTTTTTTTTTATTTGTTTAATTAATTTCGTTTCTCGTTGAAAACTTAAGATTAAATCATGCCTCAATGACGTTAAAGTTATTTAAAGAGTTAACGCTATTTTGATTACAAAATTTGTTTGATTTAACAAACAAACGAAGTTTGAAAGCAACAAGAAATGTATAAGCCAACGACTAACTTTATATGTTCTTACTTAAAAAAAAAAAAGCTAAACATGTTATGCTTAAAAGGACAAAGTTTTTTTTCCAAAATTCCCCCCTTGTAGATTTCACATGAATACAAAGTTCTTCCTTTATACGATTAAGTTTTACTTTTATTTTCCATAAAACTTATTATTAAATATAATCTTGAAATAATAATAATAAATTATATTATTAAAAAACAAAAAAAAGAATTTTAAAGTTAAATAACTTGAGCAACTGTAATTCACTTAAACACTTAAACTTGAAAATCTTCCACAATTTCAAACACTTTTGAGCCAGAAAACACTTATACAAAATGCTTAACAAAAAAAAGTTAAATAAAACTCAAACAGCAAACTAAATAATATAAAAAGAAAATAAATAAAAATAAAACAATAAAAAAACTAAAAAACTTAAGCCATGAGAATTATTAAGAATTCATTTCCTTCGCATAGTGAGAAATGACTTCTAAGGAAGTTTCACTAAAATGTTTTTATAAATGTAACTTACAGAGAGCATTAGTAGTGTTACAAAAACGATGAAGCAATTTTTCTGATCACAAATTCAAAAATTTGTTTAAACATTTTTATTTGTAAAAATCCAATATTATCAACATTAGAAAACATCAACATAATTTTGTCGATTTGGTCTGTGCAAATTTAAACCCCAAAAGATACTTAAAAAATAATGATTTTAGGATGTTTTATTGTGTTTTTTAGAATTTAATTCGTAAAAGTTTTTTTCAGGGACCGTAACTTTTATGACTTTTATCGAAAAAGTCAAGAAAAAAAAGTTATTTTTTAACTTTTATTTTTTAAGGCAGAAATAAAAGTTATTTCTTAACTTTTATTTTTTAATGCAAAAATTAAAAGTTATTTTTAACTTTTATTAGTTTACTCAAAAAATAAAAGTTTTTTTAACTTTAAATTTTGTAAGACAAAAATAAAAGTCTTGAATTTAATATTTCATAGTAATACGCTAGTTGTATTGCCTCCAATTTATCCCATTACCCATTACCCATTGAAAAAAAAAAATAACACTATCTCCTATGATTTATAATTCGCTATTGAACGTTATCATTTGTTATCAGTTCAACAAATCTATATTAAACTCACATTGAAAGAAATATACTGAAAGAATTAACAGTGATGCAGTTATTAAAACAATAATAATTAAAAACAAAATAAGAGAATTATGTTTTTCAATGCTCTTGAAATTGTGATAATACTACATTTACATTAGGCCGAAATCTTGTAGATTTGATTTTAAATCTTCTTCAAAATCTAGCGCGTTTACATTATACTTTTTTGACATTAACGAGATTTTGTTTTTATAACAAAGCAACTGACTAAAAGTTTTTTCGTTACACATACAAACACAAAAAGAAATATAGATTTAACAATTTGCATTACCTTTTACTAATAATCAACGATACTTATTTTATCAATATTATTCTTCTTTTTTATTTTTTTACAATTTTTATAAAACTTTTTAATATTTTTTTAACACTTTTTGTTTTGTTTTTTTTTTAATGTCAGTTTTTCTTGTGCAGGGAAGTATTTTTTAGTGTTATATTGAAAAACCCATAGTTGCATCATTAAGTACTACTAGATTTTGGGTAGATTTCGTCGAAATCTAGTTACGAAGTAGATTTTGTTTTGTATGGGAAATCTAGTCAAAACAACTAGATTTGGCTCGAAATCTCGCAAGTACTGGTTTTTGCGTAGGTGTAAATGTAGTATAACGGATATTTTATCATTTATAGCATTGAAAGCAATAAAACTAGCGTATTACTATGCAATATTTAATTCATGACTTTTATTGTTGTTGTCTTAAAATATTAAAAGTTAAAAAATAACTTTTATTTTTTGAGTAAAATAATAAAAGTCAATAATAACTTTTAATTTTTGCCTTAAAAAAGAAAAGTCAAAATTAAAAGTTATTTTTTGACTTTTTATCAAAAAAGGCACAAATTTAAAAGTCATACACAAATTTGCACGTACATCACCTATTTATCATAATGATAAGAACCAACATTTTCTACGATCATTTTTTATGTGTGCTTGGTTGATGTAAATTTTTAAAAATAACAGTTATTTTTTGTCCCTGGTTTTTTTCCAAATTTGTTTAAGCGTGTTTGTTGGTAACCCTAGAGGGAAGCGAACTGAAACTAAAGTAGTGATAGGCTCTTTTGTGGTAGAGGCCGGTTCTAGTTCTAATTTTTATATGAATGGGACCTATCGTTTTTTCATGGGGTTGTCATTGGAGGGGGTTAATTGGAACCAAACAGCTACTGTTTGACACGTCACACATCTTTTCTCAATGCACGTGTTTAAATTAAGTTACTGCAATGCTGCTACACACAAAAAAAAATACCAATGTAAAATTAACATGGAAAAATGTTGATTGAGAATCATAGTAAATTTCTGCAAAAGTATGCCTCTTATTTAAATTTATCATTATTTCATATTCATTTTAAATAAAATAACCTTAAATTACGTTTATCCACTATTAAAAAATTATCCACTGTTAAAATAAAAAAAAAAATTTAAAATATAAATAAATATGGATTCAATATTGAATCCATAAAAACCTGTTTTATATTAAAATCAAAAGTTTATCTTGTTAAATTAGCATGCATACATACTTAAGTATGTGCATTTTTTTATTTTCATGTTTAAAATATGTTATAAAAAGAAGACAATTCCCGTATTCTTTTAATTAAAGTTATTAAGTTAAATAGTACATCAAGTTTTCAAAGTAGAATGATGACGAAAACCATATCGGGCCATTCTGCTGATGCTTCTGTAAACAAAGGAGAATACAAAATAAGTAAAACATGTGTTACAGGGGTGTGAAGCTCCTTCACACTGTTACGTCACACTCAAACCAATTTGATTCTACATAAAATTCACGTTGTTTCAACTTGAAATAACTTTCATTCAACGTGATTCGGGTTGTTATTTCAATATAAATGACATTTTGCTCTTACTTTACTGCAATGTTAAATTAACATGAATTATAGTTATTTTAAAAGAAAAAAAATGTTGTTCGCAAGTTATTGTAAAATCAGTTTGAATTAACATGAAAAACGTATGAAGCAAAATCACCACCGAAAAATTTTAAATCAACCTTGTTTTCTACGTTTTTAACTTGACTTTTTTCTGTGTGTAGTCTTTGAAAGTTTTCCAATAAAACGCGTTTAAATTAATTCAATACATTTTCTACGTTTTATTTTTAGTATACCAATCATCTGATAAGTTATTCTTTGACTGTTTATGAGTTCTTTCTTTTTGTCCAAATTCTATTTTTACAAATCCCAGGACAAACAATTAATACAAATTTCCCGCAGAGTATAATCTAAAAAAATAAACGATGAATAGGGAAATAGTTTAAATAGTTTCACATAAAGCTCTATTTTTTTAATGCTGTAATAAAACTTTTAATCGCATAATTAGCACCTTAAACTGGAGTTTTCGAATATTCGACTTGTACAAAAACCCGGTTTTGGTATAGTTCGAAAAAGCGTTATTTTTACAACCATGCACAGAAAAAAATATCTCAAGAAAATTTTTAACAACACAGTTTGTTAAAAATAAAATTTTAGGTCCACATACTTTTTGTTTGATTTAAAGAAAAAATTTATCAAATTTACACTTTGCAATATAGCACTCAATAAAACATATTTAATAATGAAATAATTAAATATTTCTTCATATTCAATAAAAAAATATTTGAATCAAAGTAAAGACAGTATTTTAACAACTCTTGTCCATTTTTAAATAGCTCATAATTCTCATTTGTTTTACAGTTTTATTTGAATAATATATTTAGTTTTGCCAAAGTCTTTGGAAAAGGTTTCCTGGTGATCTGGCCTAAGCAACCAGTGAAATGAGCATAGGAACTTACTTATCCCCGCATAATAAATTTTAGTGTTTTTATAAAAAAAAAAAAAAAATTAAAAATTAATGACATCATCATTAATAAATAAAAAAATAAAGATTCGATTAACATTTTGTTTGATTTATCCAACATTTTCAACAATTTATTTTAACAAATCAAGTAAACATTTTGTTGAAAAAAATTATTTTGGGCAACAACTTTTTTTATTGACTCAATAAACTTGGTTGTTGACTTAAAATTTAACAATTATACATACAAACTTTTTTATCAATACCGCAAAAATCGTCATCGCAGAAAATTCAAAAATTTTTGTAATCAAATATGCGATTTTCGTATTCAAATATGAAAATTATTTTTTTCTGTGTGTTTTCGGTTTTTTATACCATCCACCACCACTAGTGCTAAATGAGGGTATACTAAGTTTGTCAATGCGTGTGAAACTTTTTTATTATTCATCTCAGACTCCATAAATTATATATATATATATATATAAATTCTGATCCTTAAGTAATTCTATGTCGATTTAGCCATGTCCGTCCGTCTGTCTATCTGTTCGGTTGTTTAAAACACGTTCGCTTAAGAAAAACTCTAAAGAAGAGAACAATGTTGGTGTCAAATTGATTCTAGGTACCCTAAGCAGTTTGGTATTGATGTCCAACTTAATCGGCTTAGTAGGATAAGAGTAATGAATTCAAATGTGAAACCACCATCCTAAAAAATTGATAATTTTATCAAAAAGTAATTTCAATTTTTGGGAATACAAAATTTTAATTTCAAAAGATTTTGTTATTCGTGCTTAATTCCCAGTTTTTATTATTGATAAAAACACTTGAAATTTATTGTTGATGGGATAAGCTATAATATATGATAATTTTATTACAAAAACAAGCATAAATGATGGTATAATGCACGAATTGATATAAGATGCACAGATTCGTTCTACTAAAATTCATACTGTCAGATTTCGTGATGATTGGTACATAATTTACCTCGGAAGTACGAATAAAACCGTAACGAATAATTTGTAATTTGTAGCATAATCACAAAAGAAAATGTCGTTAAGGTCGGTCCATAATTTACCATATTCCCCATATAAAGGGCACTCTGGGAAATTATTTTGATACGCCTAAAACCCTAGCAGATATAGATATTGTGGTAAAATTTGGTCCAATTTAGGTTCATATGTCCAGAAATAATACCATGCAATTTAATTATTTTTAGTTCCGCCAAAACTGTTACCAAACATGATATTTTACTCGAATTTAATAAAATAAACTTTTATATGACTAGAAATAAAAGCATAAAGTTTTCAGATTGTCGGTCAATAATGTAGCACCTATAAAGGTCTAAACCGCAACCAATTTTAAAACTGACGTCCGTTTTTATAAAAATTAATTAATAATTTATTGACCTATAAAGGGAACACGCCTAATTGACTTAAACAACTAAAGCTTCTTTGATAATGCTTAACTCTTCTGCATTCCTTGGGTCAATATGGCCCAATTTTAAAATTTTATTTTATTCTAAACAGGAATGGATATGCATTATTATTTGGTAGCAAAATAAAGCTTACAATAAAAAATAAACTTTGTATACACTTGTAGTCTTGTTGGTTCAATATGACCCATATAAATTTTTGACCTTAAATAAAAACTTGTCATTTATTTCCTTTTTTACTATTATATCGTTACCTAAGATAAACTGACATTGATGTTGCAATGTCAATTATATTAGAAATAACAGTAAAAAAAATGTGAATCCCCTCTTGTAACACAAATTAAATTTGAGCTTCATTTTATTTACTTTTAAAGTGTGAAAAACTTCTTGAAAATTTGTTTGCACACATGTTTTTTTTTTAAATAGAATAAATAAGAAAAGTAAATTAATTGATATAGGATTTTATATAAAGGATTTTTTTTTAAGCCCGATAGAACTTGAAATTGTAAAAAATAACACAAAAAATTAAATTGTAATCAAAATTTTTTTTTTATTCGAAAGATCAATACGTGACATTAACATTTGAAAATGATTTCGGGCATATGGGCAAAGCGGCTGTTCTTGACGAAGCGCATTCTGGACGTCCAATTTTGGGCCACTTTTTCGAGCACTGCTGGCCGTATGTCACGAATAACACGAACAATGCTGGCCTCCAAGGCGTCAATTGTTGCTGGTTTATCAGCATAAACTAGTGACTTCACGTAGCCCCACAGGAAATAATCGAGAGGTGTCAAATCGCACGACCTTGGAGGCCAATTGACAGGTCCATTTCTCGAAATCAACTTATCGCCAAATTTTGATTTCAATAAGTCGATGGTTGCGTTCGCCGTATGGTACGTAGCGCCATCCTGTTGAAACCACATCTCCTCCGGATCAATGTCATCCATATTTTCAAACAAAAAATCATTGAACATGGTGCGGTAACGATCTCCATTGACCGTAACGCGAGCTCCGGCCTCATTATTGAAGAAATAAGGTCCGATGATGCCACCAGCGTGAAAACCGCACCAAACGGTGCATTTTTCTGGATGTAATGGAGTCTGTAGGGTCTCTTGTGGATTGGTCTCGCTCCATATGCGGCAATTTTGCTTATTAACAAACCCGTTAAGCCAAAAATGCGCCTCATCGCTGAACACAATTTTGCGATAAAACAACGGGTCAGTTGCCAACTGCTCTAGAGCCCAATCGGCGAAAGAACGACGCATATAATGGTCTCGTGGCTTCAATTCCTGCACCAGCTGGATCTTATACGGGTGTAGGCCGAGATCTTTGCGCAAAATTTTCCACGTAGTGGACGGACAGAGCCCCAATTCCTGCGACCGACGACGAATCGATAAATTTGGATCTTCTTCCACAGTTTCGTTTACAGCGGCGATATTCTCTTCAGTACGCACATTCCTTCGACATGTTGGTGTTATTGCATCCTCTAGAGAGTATGTGGTACGAAATCTATCCACAGTTCGACGAATGGCTTGTTCAGATGGACGATTATGTACGCCATAAAAATGACGAAGTCGTCTATAAGTTGCGCGAATCGACGACTGATTTTCAAAGTAAATTTGGATAATTTCGTAGCGTTGTTCAAGCGTGAGTCTATTCATGATGATTTGTCAGAGTATACTGAAACGATAAAAAAAAATATTTCATCAAAATTTAATTTTTTGTGTTACTTTTTACAATTTAAAGTTATATCTAGCTTAAAAAAAACACCCTTTATATCTGCATAATCTGATATTTTAATAGGTTTTAAGTGATAGATTCTAAGTAAGAGTTGGGTCAAATTAACCCACAAAGATCATAGGTGGGAAAAGTAAGACAGGAATGCAGAAGGGTTAAATAGAGAAAAAAACGTTAATCTGTAATCACTTACATTTTCTAAACTTAGGAGTAAGTTTTTTAATTTTTTTTTTTTTTTTTAATTCCTTTTATGAAAACGAAAAAATTTTAACGGCGCGGTGGTATAAAAACTATACAACTTTTCATATTAATTGTTTAACATTCTGTATTGAATGGTATAATCCAAATAGCACTTTTCTATGTAGATTTAAGCTTATATTTAACAAAGCAAATACAGCCACAGTATATTTTTAAAGTTGGTGGTATAAAAATAATACCGCTGCTTTAATGAGGTTTATAAATAAATGTATGTAGCACTTTAGCGCGGTGGTATACAAATTATACCACATTTTTCCAGTTTTTTTAACATTTTTCAACTAAATAACTTCTATAAATAAATGCAAATAAAATTCGGCTTATTTTTTTTCGATTTCATATTGTGCGCCGAAATCCATCGATTTGAAAGTTTTAAAAAATTTGGCTGATCGATTTTGTAGTAAAGTTGACAACACTAAGCCCGTTTCAAAAAAACCCACATGGACTTCTCAAAAAAGTGAGAACCATCGCAAAATTAAGCAAGTTAGACTTTTACAGAAACTTAAATTACTCTACACGTCCAGCAGATATTAAATTTTAATTTTAATTAATGTTTTACTTTCAAGTAGTGTAGGGTAATCGACCTTTGCCGACTATTCATCCTTACTTGTTTCATTTTTATATGTATTCTTTGCTTTCTTTTTATTTTTATTTCCAAGAGAATACATTTTCATTGCTGTACGTTAAATTTTAAATCGTATTACACTTAAATAAAAAATCCTACTTTCCCAGTTGTTACTAGTTTTTTTGTGTTATCAAGCCAATGATCAACTCTCCTCTACTCCCTAGCTAGTCGACACATAAAATATTTTATAACAGAATACCAAAGAAGATATAATCATAAAGAGCAGACAATAAAAAGCACTTGACAACATCAACAAAATCAAAACAACAAAACAAAACAAAAACAAAATCAATTTTCTGCCTTGCTTACTTTTCTACTTCCGCCCAAATTTTGTCGGATGTTGTATATTGATATCCAAGATGCTTGTAGCTAATTTGGAAACTTTGCCTGCCGTTCTCCAGATATACATATAAAAATTTTAAAAAATGAAAGGCATTCGTGGGTTTTTGCTCATATCTCATCCAGTTATGGACCGATCTGTCGTAATTTCAATAGAAAACTTTAACGAAGTATAAATGTGATATAAGTTCATCAAATTTAATTTTCATTAAATTACATTTATGAAGAAAGGAATTTTACAACATAAAAATTAATTAAATTTGATGAACTTAAGCCTAATTAAAATATTAAAAAAATTTGGATTAAAAACCATAAATAGTTCAACAAAATAACCACAATAATAATTTTAAAGCTAAGGCACGAGCTCTATGTGTACATTTGTCCTTCAAGTTGTGCTGAAATAGGTCAACAAGAAAAAGAAAGACAAAAATAAAAAAACCAAAAAAAAAATGTACTTTGGACTTTAAGAAGAATTCTTGACAAAAGTACGAAAAAACAGAAGTAAAGGAAAAACATGTAAAATCAATTAAAATGGAATCTGGTTTAAAAATGGATGTTTGACTATTGACGTCAGCAGTCGTCGATGGCTGCAAGTGTAAAACGGCAAATCCATCTGAGGAGATCGAGTGGTTGCGATCGAAACATGTCATGGTAACCTGCCGGCCTGGGTTCGAGCCACGGCCACGGTCAAGAATGAAAGATTATCAGTAACAATTTTAATTTATTTTCATGTTGTAAAATTCCTTTCTTCATAAATATAATTTAATGAAAATTAAATTTGATGAACTTAATATAATTTAAATATTAAAAAAATTTGGATTAAAAACCATAAATAGTTCAACAAAATTACCACAATACTAATTGTTGTGATATAAATGGTTAACAACTTAGTCCACACGGACAGGCGGACATCTTTAAACTAATAAAATATATAAACTTTATAGGGTCTATTATCAAAATTGAAGAAATTACAAACGGAATGAAATACTTATATCGGGTGATTTTTTAGCTATTATCTTTTTGGCAACACTGGTTTAAACAGCTGACGCACGTTTCGTGTTTTGTTTCACTGTCCAACATCATCAGTTTGGTCTATAATTTAACCATTAATCGTCTTACAAACGAACAACGCTTGCAAATTATTGAATTTTATTATCAAAAATTATTACAAAATTATCAAAAAATTTATCGAAAAATTGTGTTCAGCAACGTAGCTCATTTTTGGCTCAATGGGTACGTTAATAAGCAGAATTGTCGATTTTGGAGTGAAGATTAGCCAGAAGCATTGCAAGAGCTACCAATGCATCCAGAAAAAGCCACAGTTTGGTGCGGCTTATGGGCTGGTGGCATCATTGGACCGAACTTCTTCAAAGATGATGCGAATCGTAACGTAACTGTGAATGGTGAGCGCTACCGTGAGATGATATCCAACTTTTTTTTGCCCAAAATGCAAGAGCTTGACTTGCATGACATGTGGTTTCAACAAGACGGTGCCACATGCCACACAGCACGCTTAACAATGGACTTATTGAGAGGCGAGTTCGGTGAACATTTTATTTCACGTTCGGGACCGGTCAATTGGCCGCCTAGATCGCGCGATTTAAGGCCTTTAGACTATTTTTTGTGGGGCTATGTTAAAGCTCATGTATATACACACATGCCCGATTCAATTGACGCATTGGAAAATAACATTGAATCATTTATTCATGAGATACCGGCCGAAATGCTGGAAAGAGTATGCCAAAATTGGACTAAGCGGATGGAGCATTTGAGGCGCAGTCACGGTCAACATTTGCATGAAATAATCTTCAAACATTAAATTATATGGACCGTACTATCGATTCAAATAAAGATTTCATGCATTTTTCTGAATTTTATGTGTTTTTTATTAACTTTTCTATATCTCTTAAAAACTCACGCCTTATATACCCTTTTCACCTGTGGTGAAGTGTTTAAAAACGATTTGATTCCATACGCACGTTGCTTTTGTAGTATTAAAAACACAAGGTTTGATGGTTTTCCAAAGCTTACCCAACAAAATGTTCCAACATCATGGAAGTTTTTGTTAAATTTAATTTATTGAAAATTATTTTTTAAACTGAACAATTCGAAAATGGCAGAATAAGAATCAAAGTTATAATGTTTTTAAATAAGAAAACAGGGGCACACCAAGACAGTTTTTTATCTCAAAAACTTTTCACCAAAACCTTTCAACATCAAAATTGTCAAAACATAAAGAGTATAAACAAAAGTTTTGGTTCCAAATTTATGGAGTGATATACTTTTCAAATGAAGTGAAATCGTTTAATTGACAAATTTACTTGTGAATACACGAAGTAATGTTGAGGCGAAACTACACAAAAGTCTTATGATCGAAAAATAGTTCAGGAAAAACAATTTCTGTCCCATTTTTGGATAATTACACAGAAATCGGCATTTCCTTTTTTCTTTTTATTGCAAAATTTTCACACAATCTGACACACAACTGTTCTTATACAATCAGAGACTTAAGTTTAAGTAGACACCTTAAATTTGGAGTTTACACCCGTACCTAAACAAGAGCGGAAAGCGTTTTCTAGCTGTCAAAAATCCTCATGTTCATACAATTTGTATGAAGCATCCCTTAAGGCGCATATAGACGACATGTTTTTGTCATCTGACATGTCAAATTTTCACGTCACATGTAATTGTGCATGTCTGTCAAAATCGCTGTTTTACATAAGCTTTATAATATTCGGTCACAAACGTACATGTAATTTGCTTCTGACATTGTCTCTGTTTTTTTCGCATTGTTATTACAGAAACCAAAGTAGTGCTCGGTTTCAAAATAACTTGCTGCCGCCATGAAAAGTTTTATTTGCGCCGTAAAATAGTTCAGCCATCTTAACATTTTTTTCTTTTAATTCAAAGATACCAATTTAGGATTTTATAATAAAACGGTTTTTATATATATATATTCACATAAATTCTATTCAATGGTAAGATGATCAAACATATCTCGGTATTGTAAAAAATTAACTTTAGCCGGCTAATGATTCCGTCAATAGTGGGCGCCGCTGCCGGTTTCTTGCCGGCATAGCTTTCTGATGTCAGATGGTTTGTCAGAAGAAAATAGAGCACGCTCTAATTGAAATTTTGTCAGATGACTTTGCGTCTGACTTTTACAGAAGCAAAGTTAAAAAGGTAACACACGACATGTATGTGTTTTGCAGTGGAAAATTTGACATGTCAGATGACAAAAACATGTCGTGTACGGTCGCCTTTAATAGCGCGGCGTCAATGTTTTGCTATTGGAAAACCCGATTTTGACAGCGCGTTTTAAAGTGAAGCTGGTCGCTTTTGTTAATAAATAATGGCAATTTAGCTGTTTTTTGTCAATCTAGCGGTTGTTTTATTTCTATTATGTGGGTATTATTAAACAAGAAAGCTAACACTTCTGTTTGTGACACAACAACATTTACGCTCTCGTTTAGGTATCGCATATCAGCGTAAGAGCTAAGCGGAAGAAAACGTTCCGCCCTTCTTTAGGTACGGCTGTTGAAAAAATATATGCAGTTTTATTTCTCTTTTGTGATAATTAAAATCTTAAAAAATTAAAAACTGACTTTATTAAATACATAACGGCAATCAAAATATAAAAACAAAAAAAAAAATAAGAGGACAAATGCTTAAATAAATACTAAATTATTACAAAAAATTCAGCACTTTCGTACTTCGTTTAACCTCCCTGACTTTCTATTGACCGCACCAAATTCTCCGTTTCGGATGTCGTTATTGCTGACCAGGCCTTTTGAAAAGCACGGTTAGCGATTCCATGCAAATAATTTTTTTTAATTTTCATTATATCCCAATGCTGTTCTATGAGATTAATGTCAGGGGATTTTGGAGAGAGCTGCAGTGGAGAGAAGTAAAACTGCAAACTAAATATATTAGTTTTCCTTAAACTCCAATTTTGGTTGTGTACTCAAACTTTCGTCCCTGACTGTACATACAAATATTTTATGATATATATTCACTTTTGTATTAAATTTTATCACTATTTTTATTGTTGCAACATAATCACTTTATTCATTGAGAAAAATAAAAATGGCACATAAAAAAATAATAGTCTTGTGGTGCGTTTTGTTATAAACTGAAAAGAGACTGAGTAAAAATGAATTGTCACTGATATTGCTATGACAGTAATTAAATGTAGGGTTGGATATGAAAGTTAAATACTTGTTTATGTTAAGCGAATTTTAGATAAGGTTAAAAGTTTAAATTAAAATAGTTCTATAAATCTAGTCTAAATATATTTTACAAGTCATAAATGAGCATTTCCAGCGAAAAGTCTACTTTTTGTAAGCGAGCAAAAAAGATTATATTTTAGGCCCATGTTGTCAAATGTTTCCCATTTTTAATACTTAATGTAAACCTAGTTGCGCTTAACACCAAAATACAAAATATCAAATAATACATATAAAACTTTTTGACAAAGCTTTGGGGCTTCCTCAACGTATGCATAATACAATTACATTTACGTCATCGAATTTCGAATTTTTTTGGCAGTTGGTCCGTTGTTGCCCACAGTGTTGCGTTTGATAAAGTATTAAGCCTGAATAAGTGCAAGATTTATTTATTAATTCTAGTCTTGTAACACAAAGCCTTCAAGCCCAAAAATACATTACATATCGTCAGCTCAGTATTGGTTTGACCTAAGCACCATTTTTAAAAAAATTGGGTTGGGAATTGGATATATATTTTGAATCCAAGTCCTGTTTCACGAAATTTTTTATAGTTTCTGAGATATTAAATATAATTTTGCTCCATATTAACTATTTTGAAGTTTATTAAGTATTGTTTTGCTCTATATGCCACTGTTTGGCGAATATTGCAAGTCTATCATACAAAAAGGTAAACAATTAATTGCACTATTGCTTTGCTTCATTGCCGTAAAAAACGAGTAGTTAAAGCGAAAGCAAAGAAAATATAATTCACTTTTGCTTCGCTTCATTGCCAAAACAAAAAAGGAGTAAAAGCAAAAGCAAAATAATATGTCAACAATACACAGTAAAAAGTATACGTATGCAGCACAAAAAGCTACTTCTTAGAAAAAACATTAGAAAAGTGGCGTATGCAGCACAAAACGATAATTTTCACTTTCAATAAAATACTAATAGCTTCTAAGTGCCTTCATGAAGGTCCACAAAAATGTACATTTTTCTTCAGAACATTTTAAAATCAACTCAAAACATAAAAACGAAAAACAACAAGATTTAAATAATTAAAAAAAAAACTTTTTCCGGCAGAAATCTTATATTAATTTTTGCAATTTTTTTAAAAACGTTTACACTTATTGAATAATATTAAAGCAGACAACTTTAAAGAATCACCCAGAATAAATTTGAAAAAAAAACCTATTTGTATTAAAAAAAAATAAACAAAGTGAAAGAAATAGAAAATTAAAAAAGAAGAGAAAGTGATAAAATGAATAGGTGTCTATTCCATTTTCTTATTTTTTAATAAACACAATTTTATGTGACATTTAACATGGACGCAGACACGAGACATGAATGGAATGAACAAAAAAAATGTTAAAGCTGATTTAGTATTTTTTTTTTAATGATGCTTTAAAAATCATTTTCAACCACTCAGAATATTAAAGTTCGCAGACCAAATTTCTATGAACAAATCTCTGTTAAAAAAAAAAATCCTTATTAAATTCAATACGAAAATTTACGTTCGACATTGTTGAAAAAATAGTTGATTTAGTTAAAAAACCCAAGGAATATCGCAAATGATAATAAATGTATTTTTAGGTTAAAAAAATACATACATATATAACAGATTTTTTACTTTATTGAAAACCCAACTTCTTTTCACAAAAACTTGAACGAAAAATTCTACAATATTTTTCAAATGTTTAATCTATTTTTTTAAGACTAAATATTTTTAATATAATTTATTTTTACTTATTAAAAAACTTCTTTTGTGATTTTGATTATAACGAATTGTTAGATCGTTCACATTTATTACTTAAATGCCCCACACATGAAAGAAATGGCAGACACACACACATTGTTAAAGCTTAAATTCATTTTTAACAGATAATTCTTTGTTAAGAACACCACATTATAGTGACATAGTATATACTTCCATAGATTCAATGATACCATAGATGTAATGAAAAGAAAAAAGTAAGAGCTATGCCGAATCTTATCAACCCTTCCCCGTGGTGCGATAAGAGCAGAAAGTTGTGTAACTTCTGTTCTTTATATATAAATAAATCCATTCCGTGCCACCCCCACTTCCCAATCCCGCCCACATTTTGTCGGATGTTGTGTTTTGATAACCAAGGACATAATTTGGAAACTTTGGCCTTTGCCGTTCTCCAAATATACAGAAATTTATGATGTCTTTGTACGGGAGGTACAAAGGGGTAATAATAACCCAGCTCTGTGTACCAAATTTAGACAATATTTCTCTTACCGTTCTTTAGATATAAATAAATCTTTTTTTGCCACGCCCACTGCTCTAAACCCGCCCACATTCTGTCGCTTGTTTTCTAATGATAAGATCCTTGTTCCTTATTTGAATAGTTTGGCTCTTGCCGTTCTCCATACATACAGAAATCTGAAATGTATTACTGGAGGTGCCCCGCCCATTTCTCTAATCTCGTCTACATTTTTTCGGATGTTATGCATTGATAAGCAAGATGCATGTGCCTTAAATGGACAGTTTGGCTCTTGTCGTTCTCCAGGTGAACATAAAAATTTAAAAAAAAAACCACACCAATGGACTTATGGGTAAAACTAAAAGCAGAAGTCTTTTTTGCTTATCTCTAAGCAATTTGTAGACCAGGCTTGATTTCAATGGCACACGATTTCGGACTATATGTGACATAAGTCTGTGGCATTTTAATAAAACATCTTAAATCGAGATAAGATAGCAAAAAAAGTTTTAAAAAAATCATTTTTTTCTATATAGTATATAAAAGAGTTGCGTGAGTGACTGACTCATTCATCACCGCCCAGCCCAGCCGCTGACCCTAGAAACTTGAAATTTGGACTAGCGATTGGTCACTCCCCAAATCGATCCACTAAGACGGGATTTTTCAAAATTCGTATGTTTAGGGGGTAAAAAAATAAAAAGGGAAAATTCGGTAACCTTATATCGCCTAAGCTAAAAGAGATGCAAAATAAATGTAATACCCACGTTGTTCAGGTGTCTGGTACTTTTTTGAAATTCGGCCCTCTTAGGGAGTAAACGGGTAAAATCTGAATTTTAGTACTTTTTTGTCACCCCATCTATCTTTTGAACCAATAAACAAAGAAACAAAGTTAATACCACATTCGAAACTTATCAAAAAAAAAACGTATACGAATTTGGTACTTTTTCGAAATTTTAACATTTGAGGTACTTCTTTTACAAAACATTTTCCTCCGTTCATTGACATATTCGTACTAAATTATGGGTTGCCACTACAATACTGAAATGTTTGATACTTTAATGGGGAAAAATATAGTACCCAAAAAAGGAAATACGGGAAATTTTATATTTTTCTTTAGCTTTTTGGTACTACTAAAGTAGCGGGTTAAATGCTAGAATTTTAACAAGTTTAAACCTAGAACAATAAACTTTGGCATACAAAAATGTCCACGAAGAAAAAAGAGACGCTAACGAAGTAGCGGGTATTTGCTAGTTGTATAATAAAATAGACTAAAATTAAAGAAAAATTTCGTTTATAATAAAAAAATTTAAAAACGTAAACAACCCTGCAAAAACGTTGTTTACAAAATAAGCAAAAAAATAATGAGAAATAGAATAGAAAAAGTACTTTTTTTTTTTTTGTTCGCGATGTCCCAAAAGTACTCCATTATAATTCGGCTAATTATAACCTAAAAAATAATGATTTTCTTTAATACTTAAAAGTTTTATAAAAAATATGTAGTTACAAAAAGGGACAAAAAATAAGTTGTAACCAATTAACTTTTAAAAAGGTTAAAGCACACTAATTAGAATTGCTTTTGTATGCATGAGAAATCTTATGATGAAAAAGTGTTCCCAATAATAATTAATGTAAGCAAAAACATTAATTAAAAATTAGGATTGTAAGTAAATTTTTTGCTGGGAAAAATGTTTTTTGAATGAAAATTCGTACGATTAACAACATTTTTTCCAACTTTCTAAATTTGACTTAAGATGTTTTGTCAAAATGCCACAGAAATATATGACTACCACGTCACCATAATTTCTGGGGTTTTCGGAAAACCAATTTTAACGGGCACACGGACATCTTATACGGACCCAGAATATATATGCTTTATAGTGTTAAAGATCTTTAAGAATGACTTTCGGTGAAGGGTATAACAACAACAAAAAGGGATTTATGTTTAAAATTAGAGACAGTCGTGGTTTTTTGCTCATATCTCAGTTTTTGGACCGATCTGTCTGAATTTCAATAGATGTTTATGAGCATATCTGACATTAATATAAATAAAGCTAGGTGCCCAACATATCTGGTATTTTCGGAAACCCAATTTTAACAGACGGATGGACAGACGGCCAACCGGACACGAACTTCTTTCTACACAAGGATCCAGAATATATATTCTTTTTAGGGTCGAGAACAATATTGAAAAAGGTACAAACGGAATAAAAAACTTATATATAACCTTTTACCTTTGGTGAAGGGTATTAAAACAGACTGTCAATACCAAGGTATATTTACACAAGGTAAACTCGTTGGCCCATATGTTTGTCAGCTGTTTACCCCTAGTTTGAACCCAAACTTCAAATTTCGTGTATATGAGACAAAATGTGTACATGTGTGCGTTTAATTGTTTTTGTTTTATATGAAGACAATTTTGACAACTCGGTTCTTTTTATAGAGCAACATGTATACACTCCCAAATGAGTCTACCTTGTGTAAATATACCTTGGTCAATACGACACAATACAAAATTTAACTTTTTTTATTACAAATATTTTTACAAAGCAAAGTACAACAATTTTAAAAATAAGTAAAAGAGAATGAAATATAAATCGTTTACAATACTTTGTAGGTAAGTATTTTTAGATATTCCTACGATAATTTTGTTGTTAAATGAATTGTGATAAAAAAAAATGGAAATTACATTGAGAATTTAAAAACTTAAATGAAAAGAAAATAAATTATTAGTTGACAAAAGTTAATATGTCAAGTTTGGCTTACTATAAATAGTTATTTTATACAAAAATTGATTTTTTTTTATTTAAAATTGATATGACTTAAGTATGAGAAATCAAAACATATGATATTTTTTTAATTTATGGTTTTCTTGAAATAGAATACAACATTAAAATAATAATTAAAAAACCCTTAACAAGTAAGAAAGCCTTGACCGACTAGGCCGACCCGACCTTACGAGGTGACATGTCATAAAATCGAATGCTATAACTTTCATGGACGCTACGACACACCAAAAAGTGTCAAAATGTCCATGGACGTTATGAAACTTTTAAAAGTGTCATAAGGTCCTACGTTATCTCTCACTATACGAGCATCATTTTTTTTTATTTCCTTTTGGCACACTATAAAAACAAAACATCCAAAATTGTTTAGTAACCGTTTATTTTAGAAAAACTTAACACGATCTTATTTCTTTTAGTTCTTGTTAACAATTTCGATATAAGAAAGTTCATATGAAAGAAAAGGACCGATCGGATATATTTCGATTTTGTAATTGCAAGAGATTGACACAAAAGCAATTCTATTCTTAAAGCCGGCTGCAAACCTGCGTTTAAGCAAAACATATATCTTTGGAAAATTTGCAAATAACATTAAAACTTGCCCTGTTGTGGTAAAAAGCGTTTAGGGTTTGATTGATAAGCGAAACAAAAAAAATGCAATATATTTGTATGTATTACCTTTTTTTGTGCTTTGTACTTGCAAGCACACCTTGCATGTATTTTTGCAAGGAGATAAGTAATTCGATAATTCGAGCAGAAACATTTCTAATTAGAAAATTAAGGCTCACAAAAAATCATTCCAGTTTCGCTAAGGAAGTCTTTCTATAACTTATGCAGAACAGATGGCAGTCTTGGAGTTTTTCAGAGGCGGTACTATTTATGTCGCTTACGTCTTTTGTTGAAATGGTGTTGAGTTGTACTCAACTGTGTTGAGTTTTGAACCGGTAAACGGGCCATATTTCATTTTAATGACATTTAAACAACGTTCCTTCATTGCTTAGTTGTCTAGGGGGTTTGTGAAAGTTAGAATCTTGGTTTTTCAAAAAAAATTTTTTTTTTTATTTTATTATGTTCTAAAAACGATTTGAAAAAAATATTTACCAGTTTTCGCTTTTCAAATTTAATTTGTATGTATTTGTAAAATTTTTTCCGTTTTTGTCTAGTTGCTCTGTATTCTGCTCGCACAATGGTGAAGGGTATATAAGATTCGGCACAGCCGAATATAGCACTCTTACTGGTTTTTTAATTATTTCGTGTACAAAAGTTGAAAATTAAAGTTTTATACTTTATAAACATTGGTTTTGACAAAATTTAATATATTTAATTAAATTTTTATAAGAAATAATTTTGAGTACAATCCGAATTAACTTTAAATTAAAAAAAAATCACATTAGTTAACCAACACATCAAGTCCAGCAAAAGTGCATGGGCTTCTCTTAATGTGTTTAATTTGGTTGTCAATTGAAAAAAAAAGCAAAAATAAATAAACAAGTAAGAGTGCTATATTCGGCTATGCCGAATCTTATATACCGTTCACCATGATGAGATAAGAACAAAAAAAAACAAAAAATTTATATATGTACCTAAGCCCGTTTGCTCTTTTGCCAAAGTTGATGTTTAAAATTCGTTTTATAATCTTAAAATCGTTTCTTAGAACATAAAAAAATTAAATATGAGTTTGTTTCTTTAATTGAGCGTCATATCATATACATACATGCACTAACGTGTATGTGGATGCGTAAAATTAAACACATTAAAAATAAAATCCACCACTTGTAGTGAAGGGTATAAAAAAACAACAACAAAAACCACATTTCCAACACTGTATTACCATAGCCACTGTATGATCGTAGAAACCAAAATTGAATTGGTTTGTATGGTATGTTTACAGGTCTGTCAGACTTGGGCATTTATCCCCAAAGTTGGGGATTTCATGCAAGCAAAAAGGACAAAGAAAGTCATTTGGGGATTGGGGATTTTTTTGGGGATTTAATAAAAATAATCGGGGATTTTTTGGGGATTTTACACATTTTTAATATATTTTCCTTTTTTTTATTATTTACGCTTATTTTTCTTTGTTTGGCATATAAAATACATATGATTAAAGTCGCAAAATTTTTATCTTACTCTTATCAACAACTTTTTACAGTGTAAAAGGTCCTAATTAAGATTACCATTTTGGTTAAGTGTGTAAAAGGTACTTTATAAACTTGTTATTTTTCTTGAGTGAGTGTTTAAAAAAAAAGAATATAAAAATAAAATTTAAAACCGTTACTAACATAAAAATTTTTGATTATTTAAAGACAATTTTAAAGCAAATATGTATGTCTTCCCCAAAAATAAGTAAATATGAAAGACAATATAATAAAGTTTGGGAAAAAGAATGCTAGGCTAGAAGTATTAAATAAATGACGGATATATGTATTTTTATTGTTGATTATAAGGATGGCTAAAACCTATTGAACAAGCTCCAAATTCTTATAAATTGGCTTATTCGTCTATATATATATACTTGCGTGGCCGTTAGTTGTATGGAGAACTTTTTTTTTTGATTTCTTATACTCTCCCCCTCCAAATCGGTTCAGTTTTATAAGTTGTGTTTTAGGGAGGCCGTCCGCCCCTCAAAGTTTGCCATCAAGCCATTTATTCAAATGTAATTTGTTTGCGTATGACTATCTTCTGAAAACAACATTTTACAAGAATATGATATATGGCAATATTTTAGCTCTTCTAGTCAAGCCTCTAAGAAAGTTTTTTGCTAAGACTAATATCTTAGAAAATAATTAAGAAAATAACAACAAAATACCAAACATTTTATATACATTTTATATACGTGACACAATTTTGAAATCGATGTCTTCCGATTTGGATGAAGTTTACACCAAGGTTAGTCCTATTAGATAGTAGTTTACACACAAATTTTCAACAAGATCGGTCAAAATGTTTCAGAGGTAGAGAGGGTCAAAGTTTGACAAATATTGCCATATATCATATTCTTGTAAAATGTTGTTTTTAGAAGATAGCCATACGCAAACTTTGAGGGACGGACGCCCCCCCTAAAACACAACTTATCGCTACGAAATTTTTTTGTATTTTTTTTTTACATAAAATTGAACCGATTTAGGGGGGGGAGAATATAAGAAATCAAAATTAAAAAAATAACGGCCACCCTAATATATACATATGTATATATATTGTTCTGCTTGTCATTCCTCACTGGAATCGCATAAAAAGGATTTAAAAAAACAGGCCGAAACCAGTCGCTACAAAGAAAATCAAATTATTTTTTTGATTAAAAATTTTTATTTGGGGATTTTTGGGGATTTCTTATTAAAATTTTTTTTACTATATTTAAAAAAAAAAATAAAATTTGGTCAGAAAAAAAAACCAAGAAAAAATATTAACTTTTTAAGGGTTTGTTTTTTAATTTGGGGATTTTTGGGGAATTTTTTTTTTAATTTTTTGGGGACAAGGAAAAAAAGTACCTGGCAGCCCTGTATGTTTATGTCGTTTTGGTAATACAGTGTTGGTTTGGTAATGTCACGTCTAATTGGGCCCTTAAAGGAAAAAATTTGAGGCAGTCGTGGTTTTTAACTCATATCTCAGCCATTTGTGGACCGATCTAGCTGAATTTCAATAGCAAACAATTCCGGACCATATGTGATATAAATGTATAATAACCTGGCCCCCATCATATATAGGGTCTTCGGAAAATCCATTTCAACGGACAGACGGACAGACGGACATCGTTAAATCAACTTCGCTCCTCATAAGGACCCAGAATATATATACTTTATAGGGTCTAAGAAATTACAAACGGAATGACTAACTTATATATACCCTATTCACCACCTGTGATGAAGGGTATAAAAAAGGTTCTTCCTTCCTACATGTCATTTATTTAGATACAAACAACATTGGAACAACATTGTTTCACCTAATTTTTGTATATGGAACAAAGTACATGATTGCCCATGGGTCCCAAATACGTGCGCGGCACTGCGCCAAAGCAATAAATTTTTAAAACAGAAAGCACCCTATTCAGCGCTTATACAAATTGATGAATGTAACGATCGGCTTTAAACACTTGATTTTTTTGTTGTTACCGTTATTCGTTAATATGCTCCTTTACAAACCTGAGAACAAAAACACAACAAATTAATATCAAGGAAATATGTAAATTAATCCATCTATCAATCATTCATTAAAGCATACAGTCGTTCATCATTTGTCAAATCCTCCTTTCCCTGTTGTATGGACACTTTAGTTTCTATTTTGTCCCTGCCTGCTTTTCAGACAGAGTGACAAGAAAATATTGTTTACATTTAAATTATCTTCAGTTACATTTGGCAACTGAACACCACAAACAAGAACAGTTTCAAAGCAACAGTCGCAATAATAACAGCAACGTTCGAACTCATGTAACATTTTATTTAGAAAAACGATTACACTGTGCTAGTTACAAAATTAGACAAGCCGGGCACAGGGCTTTTTAACATAATTCGGGTACGCTAAATCCAATGGTGCTAACCGTTTTATAAGGTTAGCTCTTGTTTTCGAAATATACCGTTATTTTGAAAATGGAGTGGTTCACACAGAAAAAAATCAAGTTAAAAACGTAGAAAACAATGTTGATTTAAAATTTTTCGGTGGTGATTTTGCTTTATACGTTTTTCATGTTAATTCAACCTGCTTTTACAATAACTGCGAACAACATTTTTTTTCTTTTAAAATAACTATAATTCATGTTAATTTAACATTGCAGTAAAGTAAGAGCAAAATGTCATTTATATTGAAATAACAATCCGAATCACGTTGAATGAAAGTTATTTCATGTTGAAACAACGTGAATTTCATGTAGAATCAAATTGTTTTGAGTGTGTTATAACAGTGTGAAGAAGCTTCAGAGACAACATATGCATTTATTTAAGAATAATTCAATACACTTACCCCTGTAACACATGTTTCACTTATTTTGAGTTCTCCTTTGTCAACAGAAGCATCAGCATCGCCCGATATGGATTTCGTCATCAATATACTTTTAAAACTTGATGCACTATTTAAGTAACTAATTTTAATTAAAAGAATACGGGAATTGTCCTCTTTTTATAGCATATTTTAAGAATGAAAATAAAAATGTACATACTTAAGTATGAATGCATGTTAATTTAACAAGATACACTTTTGATTTTAATATAACACTGGTTTTTATGGATTCAATATTGAATCCATATTCATTTATATTTTAATATTTTTTTTTTTTTTTATTTTAACAGTGAATAATATTAAATAAACATGATTTAAGGTTATTTTATTTAAAATTATTAAGAAATAATGATAAATTTAAAAAAAGGCATACTTTTGCAGAAATTTACTATGATTCTCAATCAACATTTTTCCATGTTAATTTTACATTGGTATTTTTTTCTGTGTGTTGCACATCATATAAAACGGTTAAGTTTATCGAAATTACCGAAATTCCGCAATAAAATTTCCTTTAAGAAAAGTTTTAATATGAGCAGTCGTTTTAGAAACATAATTTTTTTTTTTTTTTTTTTTTTTTGAAAAAAATAATTTTTTTATCATAATTTCGAAATTTTTGTTGTTTAAAAATTCATAAAAAATTGGACAATGCAGCTAGGTGTCTAGTTTTTTGCAGACATATAAAAACCGAAGCTGTAAACAAATCAAAATTTAAATTATTTAAGAATTTCACAAAACGCAATATTTGTATGGGATTGCCCCTTATCACAACTTTTTAGGGGGCTCCCATACAAATATTGTATATATCGAGAAAATATTAAGGACCAAAAACTAATTGAGGTCGGTCATACATTGTACCCCCCTAGGGGCGATTCCTTGGCAGTTATGGGGCTTTTTCTTCAATATATTTCTAATCTGTATTGTTTTTTTTGTATGGGAGCCCTCTTAAGGAATGGAAAAAGCGGGTAGATATGTTAGAAAAAAAAATGATTAAGATGAAAAATAAAGTAGGGTTGGTCATACATTTGACCCATCTAGGGGCATCCTAAATTTAAGAATTTTATTAAACCGCCATATATGTTTGGTTAAATTTCTTAAATTTGGCTGCATTATATATATATTATATGTCTGCAAAAAATTAGAAGCCTAGCTGCATTTTCCAATTTTTAATGAATTTTTAAAAAACAAAAATTTTTATAAAAAAATTATATTTTTTTCCAAAGAAAAAGTTATGTTACTAAAACGACTGCTCATATTAAAAAAAATTACTTTTCTTAAAGGAAATTTTATTGCGGAATTTCGGTTTTTTAAGTAATTTCAATATTTTGAAAAAAATTTTGAGTTACGCGAATATATGTTGTGCAACCCCCTCCATTTTCGAAATAACGGTATATCTCGAAAACAAGAGCTAACCTAAAAAAACCAGTGGGCACCATTGGATACCTGAATTATACTAAAACGCCATGTGCCCGGCTTGTCTAAAAAAAAGTGTCAGTTTCGAGCACAGTGTAATTATAAGGCCGTAAGAATAATAATTTTTTTAGAGTTAAAAATACTTCCATACAATTTTTAATATAATTTAAGTTTAAATTTTAAGCAATTGACGTATTTCAGATTAAAATTCTTAAATCAATAAATTATAGCAAATTATCTTGAGCTAAACAAATTTGCTTATCCAATGTAATTACGAGTATTCAAATTAAACAACAATCATACGCTTGCTGTTTCTAACATTTTCTATTAATATTAAACATACGCCTACCCGTAACAGTTGAAATCTAATAAACAAATAAAAATTGAAATCAAAAGGATTTGCAGAATTAAAATCATTGACTTTTGAAAGAACAAGCAAAAAAAGAAATGAGAACTTTTTCTTTGTGGCATTGATACGAATGAAATGAAAACGAGATTACATTAAAATTAAATAAACAGTGAAATAAACACTTTGTTACAAATGTTTACTTGAATTGATTATTCCTATTTATGTATTCATTTATTTAATTTTTCTGATTTCTTCTGTGCGACTGAGTTTGTTGTTTCGTTTGCTTTGTTGGAATGGAAAACAGTCTGAAAAATTATTGAAGTAATTTTTTCTTTGTTCTCTTTACTCTTCACTGCTAAAAGTGATGATTTATCAGCATTTATTCAATTGCGGTCGATAATAATCAACAAAAGTCTTCAATTACTATTTGATACATTTCAATAACATTCATTTAAATTTTGTTTTGCACACTAACAAAAGATTTTATATTCAATGCTCATTTTTTTCTCAATAAATGAGATTTCTGTTCTTGATTCGGGTTTTTGTTGAAATACCATACAAATGTTTTATCTTCCCCATGATCTCGTGGTGATGTTGATTATTTTGATAATTGAATAACTTTTAATAAACATCTCATTAAAAACACAAGTATTTAATTTACTTTAACCAAAAATATTTTGTGTTTATTGTACAACAAAAGTCCTGCAGACGAACTTTATTCATTGACTTCTTTTTGAAGTCACGATGATATTAAAAAAATAATGAAACATAAATATCATCTTTTTTTACTACTTTAATATGAAAATATTAAGCAAACAAAAATTTCTTCTAGAAGTTGAAAGTAAAGTAAAGAAAGTAAAGAAAAAATAGAAAAAAATATATTATATTATATGAAAAATATCCGTCTTTCGACGACAGAGAAAAAAAACTCGGTTATTAGGAGCAAATATTTAAAGAAAATTAATGGCAGTCTAAGAACAAAACTGCCCAAACCTTCTTAAAATGTTTAGGGTGAACCTGAGGAAGCTCTGTAAGAACGGTCATATTATATACATAGATACATATGTGTATGTATACATATTTGGATAGATGAGCTGCAAAACTCGTTCGTTACATTTAAACCCATAAGCCCCCAAAATAAAACAAGAAGTGATAATTAAAAAATAAGTTTGTTTTACATAAATTCATTGTAAACAAAATTTATTTAATATTAGAAAAATGTTTAAAAAATAATAACTTGGCTGAGTGAGAGTACTCAATTGAGTACAGCGGCGGCTTACAGGTGAAAATCTTCAAGGCACACACCTTAACTGCTTTTTTACCTTTTTGGGGTAGCGACCAGCATCTTAACATCTTAAGGTAACCCCAGTACCAATGAAGATACAAATCGAGCTTTAGTTTGCACGTTTTGGCGTAAATAGTACCTTGCAATGGAACGTCTAAATAAAAGTTGATCCATGCCATCGCTGTGGCACATTACTAGGGATGCGATTTCCATGCAAATGCATGTTTTATGTCGAAAGTCTTAGATCGATGTCGACCAATTATCTTTCCGAATCATTAAATTTGCGTTAAAATGGCATCGATTGGTTTTCGCATATTATTGCATATTTTGGTGAAAATGCATATTTTTGCAAATTTTGGTTTTTAATGCATATTTTTGCATATCTTATCATTTTTGAGTGACATATATAATTTTTAAATATCCATATTATAAAAAAAAAGTTCTTCAAAAAATTTCAAAATTGTCAAAATTTCAAATTGGATGCCAATTAGCCTAACATAATTAATCCAAAACTGTTACTTGTTAATTGCTAGGCACATGGGTAAAGGTCCAATTAGACGTGACATAACCATAGCAAAACTGTGTTACCATCACCACTGTATTACCAAAATGACATAAACATACCATACAAACCAATTTTGGTTTCTAAATTCGCAGTTACGGCTGTGGCATCAAGTTGCAGAGGAAATTAGAAGCCAATTCGATAATATTGATTTATTGATTTCATACGGAAAACAATGTGGAAGGAAGAATTGCCCGAAAAATTAAAAAAAAATCCAAAACGTTTTGCAAAAAAATAAAAAAATTTCACACCACCAGTGGCGTTCCCAAATAGGGAAGTTTGGCGTGGATTTAACGGGCTGTTTGAGGGGTGGGCAGTATTAACGGACGAGTTCAAGCTGGACGCTGGCACTGGTGGCGGTGTTTATATTGCTGGCTTTGACGTAAAAGTTCATTCAGACTCCCAGATGAGTGCAGTGTCTTCCAGGCTGGTATCCTAACGATCTGGAGGACGACGGAGGTGATACTGGGTCACATCGTAGGGGGTCTGTAGTGACATTCTACGTCGACAGTCAGGCTGCGCTCAGAATATTGACAAATTATCCGGCGCGATCGTGCCTGGTCGCACGGTGTAAGAGTGCTCTGAGAGAGCTTATGTAGATATTTATGGTACAGCTGTGTTTTGTATCCGGACACTGCAAGGTGGATGGTAATAAGGTGGCGGACGAACTCGCGAAAGAGGGTTCGAATCTTGACTAAGAGGTATGGAACGAGGGGTAAAACCCCCTGTGTCACTTCTATGAGGTAATACGGAATAGATTGCGCGATACCGGACCTAGATGAATAGAACGGATTGCAGGTTTTCTAGGGCATTATGGCCTAGATTGGATGCAGGTGCAACCAGTGTTCTATTGGGATTGAGAAGGAGTGGTCTAAGGACACTAATAAGGCTCTTAACGTGTTAGGGCTTCTACAATAAATGGGACAATACTATACCGGACTTCTGCAGGTAATGCGATGATTCTGAGGAGCTGGAGACAATTCACTGTGCCACTTTCCTAGGTTGCCGAGTAACAGGCAGAAATGGCTAGGAGATATATTTCACGACGAACTAGGGTGTATCGCTGGATGTAATTCAGTCGATCTACTGGAGTTTGTCATGGAAATAAGTGAGTTGTTTCTGATGAGGGGTTTGTAGAGAGAGTTTTTGTTCTACTCTGGTATCTACTAACTAACTTAAATCTATCTGCCATCACCTTTCTTCTTTACTTTTCTCTTTTCTTTTTCTCTATATTGAAGGAATTCACAATGAAACGCACTGCTCTCCGAGTGGAGTTGTGCTCTTTGGCGCATAAACCTTCATAACCTAGCCTAAGCTATTATTCAGGTAAACAATACCCACCAAAATTTCTTACCAAGATTTTTATTCTTTAGAGTAGAATGGGCTGGAAGATAAAAATGATTTTTGTAAGCATTGTTTTATATATATAGTAGCAGACCTTTCGTTCAAGGACTTGGTGCTGTTTGTCTCAAGGCATTGAACAGTACCAATACCAACAAGGGAGGTGAAGAACACAGAGATAGAAGTATTTGTGATTTCAACATGTTTTTGCGTTCTTCTGTTAAATTTTCAAAATGTTAATTGGTAAAGTTTACCTCCCACGTGTAGAATTGCACAAAAATATGAATTGCTAAACGATTCAAGTCAAATCTTCTTCTTCAGTATACTCGTTATGGTTTTTTTTCTGTTCCACAATCAATGTTATTATTTTCCAAAACCGAAATATAAATTTGCAAGTCTTTATTTTCTCTCCGATTTTCCTCAAATTCTCAAATCCTTTTTCGGGTTAACCTCCACATTGATGGGAAGTCGTTCTGGAACATTATCATGCATTTTTCGAGTTAATTTTTTTTTTGTTCTATTAATATGTAGTTCACTTAGTGATTTAACGAGAGGACCTTCAGCAGATCTCCACTCCTAGATATATATGAACATCGCTTTTAAATATTTTTCAATATACGATTTATAAAAAACAACTATCACAAAGCGAACTTGTTTCAAATTTGCATTTTTAAATTCTCTAAGTCGACTCTGTTCATCAATGATATATTGGCGCACTTTAAACAGAAAAGTTAAAACAGTGAACCACCAAGTTTTGCTACAGAAAATGTAAAGAAATAGTCTGGGGAGTGGAACAACGCTATTCAAAATACACCCTTTATATAAATATTATCGTGGCTGTTAAAAAAAAGTCTTAACTAATTTTGTATTGAGTGCAGAGCTCAAAAAAAAAAAACGGAACATTCTCCTAAAAATATATAACATACGCTGTTATTAAAGAAAAACTCAGAGCTGCCTCCTTTGCATTCTTCCACCCATATCCTTAAAAACTTTTTCCAAGAACACGTATTTTCATTTGATTTATTAAGTGTTATATAATCACAACTAACACACATACAAAATGTCTTCTATATGTCAAAAAACTCTGCATACTAATACAATAAAATATAGTTTCTATAATGTATAATAACAACAAAACTACCAATTAACTTTGACATTAATTGGTATTTTTGTTGTTGATGTAGTTTTTATCATTGCTAATGCTTCGACAAGGAATAACAAACCCTTCACAAGTTCGTATAAAAATCTAATTTACTATCAAAATCAACATGTTCCTAATGGCCAAAACATTTTGTGCACTTCCCAGCAGAACTCTAAAGTTAAGAGTCTGAACTAAAATAGAAGAAAAATCAATGGCTTCTCATAATTTGCAGCATAAACATTAGACAGGCTTCGATTTAATGTAACGAATGTTTTTACTGACCAGATATTCGCCTTCGAAATCATTTGCCTTTAAATACATTAATATACATTTTGTTAACTTTCTTATAGTTTTAACCACCCTAATGCATACTTTATACCAATGTTTTTACAAAAACAACTATAAATTACAGTGTTAATTATGTTTCTCTCTGTGTGTCTTTGTTGCTTTCTTTCGCTGAATATTTTCTACTTAAAAGCCCTTATGTAACTGAGAGTATTAAACTTACGTTATAATTTAATCAAAAGGTTGTTAACTTTTCAATACAAAAACAAAAATGGCTTCTTGTAAAAACGAAAAATAATGGTGTCCAACATTTTGTTATTTATACTCTTGTTGTTACATATTTTGTATCCAATAGGAACCACAGGACATAGATATATGGGGTAATAAAATTCAAATCGGACAGTTTGAGAAAAATATTTTTTGATTTTCTATATTTTTTACTGTGTTGATGTTCCTTCTCAACAGCACGCGTTATAGTTTTTCAGGATTATTATGAAAATGGGCGTTCAAATCAAAAAGGCATATCGTGGACTTCGTGATTTTTTCGGTCGATTTAATCGTCCAAATGTGCTGGTCTGTAGCGGATATGAAAACACTAGTGCATGCTCCTACAGCTCGTACTGCAGAAAAATATTGCTGCTGTTCGTGATAGTGGGGCTGAAGAGCAGTCCACCTCATTTCGTCGTCGTGCTCAAAAATTGCACCTCTCACGCTCGTCGTTGATGAACATTATGCATAAAGCTTGCATTAACACGCTTACAAGGTGCAATTGACTCAAGAACTAAAGCCTCTTGACCATTCCAAACGTCGTCAATGGTCAGAATGGTGGCAAGAAATGGCAACAGTAAATGATAAATTTTCGAAGAAAATCATCATCAGTGATGGGGCACATCAGTGGATTCGTCAATAAGCAGAATTGCCGCATTTGGGCGAATGATAATTCAAGAGTGATTGTCGAAAAACCAGTGCAATCACTAAGAGTGACTGTTTGGTGCGGTTTTTGGGCTGGCGGCATCATCGGGCCGTAGATATGGATGTGGACGATATGTGGTTTCAACAGCACGGTGCCACTTGCCACACAGCGCGACAAATTCAATGGCCGTGTTATCTCACGTGGTGGCGATGTCAATTGGCCGCCAAGATCATGTGATTTGGCACCGTTGGACTTCTTTCTTTGAGGTGATTTGAAAGAAAAGGTGTACGTCGACAAGCCAGCAACAATTCACGAGCTAAAGGATGAGATAATTCGGCACATTAATGGCATAGAACCTCAATTATGCCACAGCGTCATCGAAAGTTTGGACCATCGGATGGAGGTGTGCTGCCGAGTTCGCCGTTTGGCCGATATTTTGTTCCATATATAATTGAACCATACCAATACTATCATTATAAAATGAAATGACAGCAATTTCTTAAATAATTTGTGTTTTATTCAAAATCAACATGGGCCCTTAAAATTTAACCACCCTTTATAATATTGCAGCACATTTGTATGTAAAAATATCTTTGATAAATTTTTCTCTGACTTTTAATTAAATATTAACCGTTTATTTAATTAATACTTCTATTAATTGCGTTCGTGTTTACTTACACTCAATTCACATGAGGGCTTTTACGACGTCGATTTGTCGACGTCTCTTTTGGTTTGTTGGCGAGCGGTGTAGAGAAGAATGAGGGGTAAACAAAACGACTCGTTTTGTGTTGTTCATGTCGTTTTTTATATTTCTCTTTTAACTTTTTCTTTTTACGTTTTATTCTTTTTCTTACTTTGAAGTGTGTGGTTGAAAATACAGTGAGACCTCGATTATCGATAATAGACGCGACCGGCAGCATTCTTGATTATTTATTTTTTGATGTGTTTCTTATTTTATGTAAATATATAATGTATTATTATGTAAACATGAGGAAAAAAGTAATTTTGGCAGAACATGCTTCCAGTACGTTGGGAAATTCTCTTACTTCGTTTATTTAAATTTGTTTAATTGTTCAAAGGTAAACGAAAAAAAGATAATTTGTTTATAATTTCGGATAACAGAGGTAATGCCGGATAATAGAGGTAATTTAAATCAATGCAAAAAATTTTTTATTTTCCAGTCAATTGAAGCTGCCAGTTAATCGAATGACGGATAATCAATGCCATACTGTAAATAAAAAAAAGACATGCAAACAAAAATCATCGTATGAACGCAAAGAGATTTTGGAAGTTGCTTTAAAAGGGAATCAAGATAAAACGACGTCGTAAAAGCCCTCATGTGAATTGAGTGTTACTTGCTGATGAAGTTTAATTGAGAAGAAGAAAAGGAAAACCAAAAGCTGTTTTAAACAACTTATTTAAAGAAACAATAAAATAATAAAATTTTGAATATTGCTTCATTTCAAGGATCAATGTAGAACTGATTTAGATGTTTGTTTTTATTTAGAAAGTCCAATTCTTCACAATTTTTTTTCAACATTTCGACTCTAACCTAAGCAAAGGGTTATATAATGTTATCTGTTACTAAATTTTCAGTATTCTTTTTTTGTTACGATAAATCGGCATAATTTAGAATCTTAAGAGGCAAAAGGAATGCAACATCATGAATGTTTCTCCAAGCCAAAAAGTCATTATAAATACCTGGTTTAACAAATCGTCCACAATTGCTGCATGTTCGCCTAAACTTATGAATTTACGTCACCCAAAAAAAAAAAACTGAAAGACATCGCTAAGCCCTGACTTCCAACTGACTGTTGCATTTCGAGAAAAAAGTTTGGGGTCTTGAACAATTGGCAACCTGAACATGTTGGCTGCATGTTTTTATTAATTACTTTTTCAAAATTACTTGTAGTTAATAGGATTTAATTACGCAAAGTTTTCCCTTTTTTTTGCCTACTTTTTCACTTTTCTCTTACAATGTTTAATTTCGCACCGATACATAAAGGGTGGTTAAATCTTAACACCCAGGCTACAACTGACATCAAATGGTTAACATTAACCCTAACATCATGTTAGTGTTAGGTATAGCCTCCTCATGTTAGAGTTTTGTTTGTGTTTTAACAGCGTTGTTAAGCAATCTGTCTTGAAAGCTATTTTATAACATAACTTGACGTTTAAGTTTGACAGACAGCTTTTTTTTGTTGCTTTTTATTAACTTTTTTTTAAAACTTGTCAATAATACGCGCGTGGCTGATAAATAATTAAAATTAAAGCGCAAAATAAGTTTTCCGAAAATAAATTCATTTTAAAAGCAAATTGGTGAAAAAAAGATATTAATTTAAGATATTTACGTGTTCTCCACCTAAAACACATTGGCAATTTGACGAAGTTATTCTGCCGGCGTTATTGCTTGTGTTAAGACATCACAAATTGCACGTGTGGCCGTAGGGTAAGGGCCGATGTTGATTTTGAATAAAACACAAATTATTTAGGAAATTCGTGGCATTTCTTTTTATTATGATAATATTGGTATGGTTCAATTATGTATCGAACAAAATATCGGCCATATGGCCGCCGCGAACTCGGCGGCACACCTCTATCCCATGGTACAAATGATGATCCATTTCGATGACGCTGTGGCATAATTGAGGTTCTACGCTGTTAATGTGCCGAATTATCTCATCCCTTAGCTCTTGAATTGTTGCTGGTTAAACGACGTACACCGTTTCTTTCAAATAACCCCAAAGAAGTAAGTGCAACAGTGTCAAATCACATGATCTTGGCGGCCAATTGACATCGCCACCACGTGAGATAACACGGCCATTGAATTTGAGAAGAGCCATTGTTTCGTTCGCTGGGTGGCAAGAGGCACCGTGCTGTTGAAACCACATATCGTCCACATCCATATCTTCCAATTCGGGCCATAAAAAGTTAGTTATCATCTCACGATAGCGAACACCATTCAAAGTTACTACCTGGCCGGCCTTATTTTGGAAAAAATACGGCCCAATGATGCCGCTAGCCCATAAATCGCACCAAACAGTCTCTCTTTGTGGATGCATTGGTTTTCCGACAATCACTCTTGGATTATCATTCGCCCAAAAGCAATGCGAGCTGTACGAGCATGCACTGGTGTTTTCACATCTCCTACAGACCCGGTTTCCTCAAATTGCCCACGAAGTGCACGATATTCATTTTGATTTGAACGCCCATTTTCATACTAAGCCTGAATAACTTTAACGCGTTGCTCGATTGTGTTTCTTTCCATAGTTCAAATTGAGTTAGTCTGAAATAGAGAAATGTCAAATGAAATGCAGAGAAAAACTTTACGTTTAGATGTGGTTCACAACATCGGCCCTTTAAAATTTAACCACCCTTTATTTGATATTATAATGCAGAATTTTGTGCACTTTAAGAGAGTACTTTTGGTTTTTACGGTACTTGAGTAACGTATTTTAATTTATTCTTTTAACAACTGCTATTTATAAAATTTCATTTGTTCCTTTAACAATTATTGCATTTTTAATTTTTTAGAAATCTTCACACAAATTATTTTTCTTTGATTAAACTTCCTTTGAAAAGACAATTTTACTAAAATATTTTTTACCATTTCAATACCTTTTTCAAAAAAGAAAAATAACAATCAATCCTAAGGACAACCAAAGAAATATTTTACACAGTAATCACAAATTATTTATTTTCTTTTATACAAAGTCAAGTCTTTATCAAATATGTTTAAGAAGGAATTTTATGTCTAAAACATAGTGTAACGTGGTTTTATTCATCGGCTGAGGTAACTCAGACGAGTCCAGGGTTTACTTACGGATCCACTAACCTTAAGTGAGAAGACGATATGTTTACCCTTACTGGGGTTGAATTAATCTTTTCTTTATTAAGTTTTCTTAGCTATTTAACAATTCATGAAATATAACTTTAGGATGGATTCTTCGGCTTGTGGGGACTCGTGTTGATCGGCTCTCCGACACCAAAGTATGCAATTAGCTTTTCGGCAGGTTCGGGTCGGCGGTCAGGACGATTCGGGATGATGAGACGCTCGGCGGTTGCGTATCTCGGCTTTCGGCAGGATCGGTTGTCGGCAGTGATCGGGTCGTTATCGGCTTTCCCCTCGGCTGCTGATGCGTTCGTCGCACTAAAGTTATATATAATACATACAAATGGGTCTTACACTAATGGCATATACCTTATAAAACTACTTAATTTACGAATTCTTACAATAATAACAATACTCGTGGAAAAAATTTTCCATTTCTTGTAGGGAAATTACTCTGACGGTGTTAGTTTAATAAGGATAGTTTTGTCACTTTGTTCGAGCTTACCAAGTCAGATGCCGTTTCATTATTTTAATAAAAACTTTTAGCTTAGGGATTAGCTTAGGAAATTAAAAAAAACAATATTCCTTTAAGAAATGTAATCGGATTGTCAACAAACGCCATGACTGGTAATGTTGGTAAGCGTAATCTTACTTAGCAATGCAAAAAATATTAAGCTTCGTTCACAACAACATTTTCACTGATGTTCAAAATTCAGCAACAATATTTTTCAAACTCACTCACACATTTTGCATTAAAAAACCGTTTGCAAATTTTTCTGACAACATATTGTTAAAATTTCCATTCAAAACTAAATAAAATTACTATAAACGTCATTTTCAATTCCAAATCAAACAAATTGTTGCTGAAATAGAAAAAGACTCAATTTTTTAAAAATAAAAGGAAAATATATGAAATACTTTGGGAAGAAATAAGATAGAAGAAAAAACCGAATTGCTTCTCCCATTGTCAGCGTGGCCATTTTGGCATTTTTGCAGCTAGATTTAGCATTTTTTTGTCTGATTTTGCTGCAAATTTTTCATTTAGCAGTTAGCATTTTTTTTAGCATTTTTCAACTAAATATTTAGCATTTTTTAGCATTATTTAAATTAAGAATATTCAAGTAATATTTTTTTGAAAATCTACCACACTTTTTTGTTAAATGCACATACAAAACCCCTTCTCTTTTGATATAGAAACTGTACAATCTTTTAAAATATCTTTCATATCAAATTGTTTTAAAATTTGATCAGTTTGATCCATTAAATTCATGTTAAGCTGATTTTTTCCAATAACGATTTTGAAAAATGTTTGGAAACGAAAAGTGATACCATAACTTTTGAAATAGAAAAACAAATACGAATTACATGCCGAGATTTTATAGCTCAATTAATATGTCAACTTAGACAACGATTGCCAAAAAGTTTTAATAATTTAACAAATGCTAACTTTTATTGTGTAGAAAACAGTTTAAAAGCGTTTAAATGCAACTTAAGCGCACATTTTAAAGAAGAAATAATAGATTTCACTGTAGAAGAAATTACAACTTTGGAACATCAGTGGCAGAAACTAAATTCATATGAATTGTTAAATAAGAACTCAACAGTTAATTTCTGGATAAATGTATATGGATATAAAAAAGCAATAAATTAAAATCCATTTAGTGAATTAGCTTCTTTTGCAATAAAGTTCTGGGTTTTGCCATTTAGCAACGCGGAAGTTAAAATAGGTTTTAGTTGTATAAATCTCTTGAAAATGAAAATTCGAAATAAACTGACGTTAAAGACTTTGAATTCGCTACTTTCTATTAAGTGTGGTTTAAAATTTTGCCATAGTTTTAAAAAAATGTACGATCTCACATAAAAATGCGATAAGGACATATATTATAATGATATCTCGATCGATTCTTCAGAAGTTGAAGCATAATATTAATTTTGATGACGTATTTAATTAATAAAATGAAATTTTTTATTAAACATGTTATAAATTTTATTGAAATACTAAATAAAAGCCATTCATAGGTCAAGTTCCTTTGATTTTTTCTTTTATATTTTTAAGACTTTTTATGTTTACTAAATATTTTATTTATTTTAATCAGTTTGTTCTATTGATATGATGTAAGTTTATAAGGAAGAATTATGTAAAATAAATCATATATGGGTATTTCCTCAGAAAGGTAAACCAGAATGAACATTTAAAATGTTGATAATCATCGTCTTTTATTGTTTATTATTATAAAAAAAGTCTATGTTGTAAAGGTTTCATAATATCTCAGCTGTTTTACTTGAGGAAATTGCGCTGGAAACTCTCGAAAATTTTATATTTTCTTTTTAAGCTACCATTTTTATGTAACTATTTTGCATGCAAAAAATATGTTATTTTTGCACTCTTTCTTCACAATCTCTTCATTACAATCAATTGTAAATTGAGTATTAAGTTTTTTGTTACGGAAATTTAAAGATATTTATAAGAAAATGCATGGTGATAACAAAAAAAAAACTTATGGAAAAATCGTACGTTTGCGACCGGTACATAAGCCAATTAAACAAAAGCCAATAGAGGTATTTTATTTTGTAAATACTGGATAGAGACCTACATTAATACACTTTTAAAATAAACTAATCACTTTTGAATATTCCGTTCCATTACGCAGATTTTTACATTTCACTACTGTCAGCCAAAGTAGACTTCTATTTTGCGTACGTTCGTGACCACGTGTTTATGTTTATAACTAGGAAAAGTTTTGTTTTCTATATTATTTGTACAGAAAAAACGTACGAACGTATGTTCGTGACTCTAGGAAATGCCCATATAAAGGTATATTAACTAAAATAACAAAAAATAATACAATTTAAATCAGTGTTGCAAAATTTTAATTTTGAAATGGTACTGAACTTTAACTAAAAGAGTACTTTTTCCAACAAATGGTACTTTTCGTTAAAAAATAAAATAATTTTTTATGAAAATAAAAGCAACAAAAAATATTTTATTGGAATTCATTTATCAATGTATTAAAGAGCAACCAGTATTTATATTAAAGATACATAATATTTTTGTTATACATAAGCGTTAAGCTACGGTCACACTCATCAAATATTTGACCAAATACGTATTAACGGAATAACTAGCCGGTTGAAGTTAATATTGTTTAATACCGATATATGTATGATCATTTCACCATTTTATAGAAATTATGTACAAAGATAAAGAAAAAACGTTTAATTATATTCCTAAAATGTTATTTTCGAATTTAAAGAAAGAAATGTTAAGATGGCTGAACTCTTTTATGGCGCAAATAAAAATTTTGTGGCGGCCGCACGCTATTTTGAAACCGAGAACTCTTTGGTTTCTGCAAAAACTATGCGAAAAAAACAGAGACAATGTCAGAAGCAAATGTACATGTGTTTGTGACCGAATATTATAAACCTTATGTAAAACAGCAATTTTGACAGACATGCACAATTACATGTGACTTTTTAGAGATCATAAGAAATATAATATGTAACTACAACAGCTACTATCATTTGATTTTAATAGAAATTTAGTTTGAAACTTGAAACAGTTTCTACGTGTAAACGATTTCTTGGTTTGCTTTTTAACATAATAATGCATTTAAAAATGTGCGTTCAAGTGATGCTGAGAAATGTGGTATCGATAAAATTCCAAAAGCAATCTGTGAAATGTCAGCAAACATTAGTTCATCCATTTCGCTCTTAATTAAATATTTTCAGGTCTGAAATGCTTTATTTCAGAGAGATCCGCTAGTACACGGAATTGAGAATAGTTTTCTTTCTCGCTTGTTAATAACATTAATAACAATGGTGTTATGCTATTGGTTTTCCCGAAAACAATATTTTCTGGAGTGAAGCTGCTTATAATTTAAAGTAAAAACAAATGTTTCTCCAAATCTCAGATAATCACCCCTATCGTGAATAATTTTTCCCTCGTAATTTTTCTCCTTTTCAAATATTTGCGATAATGAACAGCTCCCATGAAAAAAATGTAATTCAAACGAGAATAATAACGTGAAAAAATGTTCGCGGGAATAAATTCCCCTTATCGTGAAAAGTGTTTTCCCTCGTTATTTGTTCACATTTCTCTTAGATTTGCTCACTTTATTTTTGCTAGGGAATAGAAAGTGTATGTTAGTAGTTCCTCCTATAAATCGAATATTAAGGGATTTATCCGTTAATAAGGCACAAACCAATATATTGGTCAACAAAATGCAAAACAACAGGTTGATTGCCGCCGGCAGAATTTTGGAAAATATTTTACTACATAAAATTTAAAAAGTGCAAAAAACTTACATTGTAATCAACCTATCCCTCCAATAAAAATTATTTAGATTTATTATTTTAACTTTCCTTTAAAATATATACGTGTATATTTTTAAACAAAAATTTCAATTCTTTTTAATTTTCTTCTTTTTTACATTCACTGGAACTGATAGCATGAACAATTTTTCACATGAGATTCACGATTGCTTTTTTCCCTTCGAGGGAAATGAAAATTTCATGGGAACAAAAATTCCACTAGTTATTCACGATAGGGGTGAATATGTTTCTTCAATTTATAAACAATTTCGTTGTTAACTCTGCATGTTTCTATAAATATGTCAAATCGAGTTCCCTAAAAGGATACATTTAAAGGTTAATGGTTTTCATTTAAATTTTCCAATAATATATTATCCAATGCATCTTTTTTTATAAATTTTCTTGTGACTTGTAAGAGCAAATATCCCATTCTGTATAGCAAAGTATGAATCCTGGCGTCCTCGCTTTTACCTCTCAATATTAACGTTGTTAATTATATTTAACACACAACAATATAAATTTTGCAAAACACATGATTCCCAAAGTCTGCTATTGAAATGATCTCATCACGGTTAAAAAGCGCAAAGGATAAAAAAGTACTAAAAACAACGCGGGGGTACTGCGGTATTTTTAATATGAAAAAGTACTGAAAAAAGTACTAAAGTACTGAATTTTTCAACACTGATTTAAATTGTAGCATTATTTTTTGGCAGTTTAAGATTTTTGTTAGCATTTTTTAGCATTATTTTAAAGCCGATTTAGCTGTAAAATATTTTTGGATATGGCCACACTGCCCATTGTGAACGAAGCATAAAGGTTCTTTGTGGTAATATTTAAAGATTTCTCATCACTTCTAATTTTTTTTTAAATGATGATAGCCCCTTTTGCTTTTTTTTGACGATATACTTTATTTTAAATATTTAAAAAATTTGGTCGGTTTAAAAGGATTTTGGTAGGTTTTGCAGACAATTTTGGTCGGATAACAATTTTTCAAACGGCAACCCTGCTCGTGGTACAGGCGACCGAAGCCACTTGTGGGAACAGGCGACCGAAGCCACTTGTGAGAACAGGCGACCGAAGCCACTTGTGAGAACAGGCGACCGAAGCCACTTGTGAGAACAGGCGACCGAAGCCACTTGTGTATATTTATTGGCAAAAAGGGTGACTAATTCTACGATAGTAGCCTTAGTCTGCTCGTTATTTATAATAAATATAACTTCCGAGCCTGGTTGGCAGATTTCTTGTCTTGTGAGAATCGCCCCGAATGTAACAAAACCTTTTCTACTTATTCTAGTTCATAATTGAACCAAATGAGAATTATCATGGTAACTTGTGTGGTGTTTGTTACAGTAGGGGTATTCAACATTAGTAGGGGTATTCAATAAAAATAATAATAGATGTTATCAATGTAATTAAATATAAAAATATGAAATATTGAATCTATGCAAATAACAATGTAATTAAATATAAAAATATGAAATATTGAATTTATGTAAATTATATAAAATATGAAATATTGAATTTAGGTATAAAATATGATTGAATATAAAAAATATGGAATATTGAATTTATGCATATTATTATAATGTACGAGGAGATAGAAATACGTAGTTGCTTCGTAATTTCTATTTCCACGTTACAATAGTTGGGGGTAGCTCACTAAATATTGATTTAAATCAGCAGTGCACTATCACTAAATAAAATTGTAAAATACTTAGTTTGCATTATTTTTTACCAGCTTTAGTGATGATTGTTATTTTTTTAACTACCTCTAAAAAAATTTTGTGATATTGCAAATTTTTTCACTATCACTAAAAGCAGATTGAGTGCAAAAAATCTGCACTAAATTCAAATAGTGCAAAATTTGAACGTGCAATCAAAAAAGCTGCATATAAACATAATCTTACTAATCTTTCAAAAACTATTGGTCATGACATTTTTGAAGACAAATACGAATAATGAAAGTTTTAGTTACTTAAGCTGCGGTCACACTTATTAAATATTTGATCAAATAAGCGTAACCCCTACTTTTGTTAATAGTTAGTGAGATTTAAAATGGTCTTAATATTACAAAATAAACTAATTATACTACTAGACATAGCAAAAAACAGTTTTTGTCAGATGTGGTATTTTAATCAAAATAAATATTGATATTAAGCGAATTGATTTTTTAGTTTGGTTGTTGGTCCCGTTTTTTTCGTCAAATATTTGATAAGTCTGACCGAAGCTTTAATTAAATTATTTTTATTATTTTGAGTGAAAACTGTATAATCAAAAAAGTTTAAATTATTTTCTTCGCATGAAATCAAAATGATGTTTTAAAATTTTGAAGTTGATATTGAAACCAAAAATGAAAAAAGTTATCTCGTCCATACAATTAAACAAGTATTCGAAAATAAACACTAAATATCGCTTCTTAGTGTTTGTGTAGTTAATCATTGAAAAAAAAACGTTTCCCTGTTTGTAATCTTCAAGCACAAAAATAATACTGAACAAAAAGATGTGTAACAATTAATTCCATTCGGTGTTTTTAAACAACCACAAAGTTCATTGTGCTCGGTTCAGCTCATTAGTGTTCGTTCGTTTCAGTTGTACTTAGCGCCCTTTTGGCTGGTAAAAAAATTTCTTACAAAAACAAAATGCCTATCGAAAAAACACAAAAAGAATGAACAAACAAAAAGTTTTTTAGCTATTTGCTAAAATTTTTTTAGCTTTTCGCTAAAATTTTTTGTTTGTTCATTTCTTTATCAATGTAGAAAAAGAAACATTAAAATATAATGTTTGCCCCCAGTATCACCATAATTGTTCTGTTTTTTACCGAAGAACAGAACACTTTATAGTGTTACGCTCTTTCTTGAAAATAGTTACGAACGGTATTAAGGGTTGTGTACGTCTATACAAACACTAAAAAAATATATATCGTTCCTGGGTGTGTGAGCCGAGCGCTAAATAATGTTCTGTTTATCTTCGAACAATGAATTAAACATTTTCTGCAGAAACTTTCTCCAAGTCTCTGTGAAACTGCATTTTTGTCCATACAATGAAACTTTGTTTTGCAACATTTACATTTAACATGTTTGCACTACTACACACATGTGGTCTTCTTAAACAGAAAACATCTTGCATTGGCGTGACTTTGATCCGCTGGAAATCACACTAACGAAAAAAAAAGCGGACATTGTTAACCAAATCCGCTAAGAGTTTGGACTCGACAATCATAAAATTGTGCTGTCAACAACAGACAATGGACCTTATTTTTGCAAAGTTTAAAAAGAATTAGGCATATTAAGTTAAACATTTTTACTGTCTTTTCTTTATTTTTGTTTTCTTATGAAGTTTATGTGCTGTTTTCAAAACACAAGTGACTGAACGTCTACAAAAATTTATATAAAAAGCACTCAGTTTTTTTAGTATTTTCCATATAAATTTAACCACACGTTTAGCCACTTGTGTTGGGAAAACGGCACATTAGACTTGAAATTTAAATTAGTGCACAAAAAAACACACAAAACTATTTTAACTTAATATTTAACGCAAAACTTTATGTTGCACTCAAATGAGTGAAGAAAAAAAAAGTTGCAATAAACTGATGATTGCTTTTTTTAAATCAAACAATTTTTTTTTTTTTTTTTAGTGCAAAATTTTTCAACATCACTATCACTTATGTTTAGTGAGGCTGCAAATTTTCTATTCATTACTCAGCATCAACAAAATTATTGCAATATTTTGGCACTATCACTTAGTGTGAGTTGGAACTGCAAAATGAGTGCACTGCCCCCATCTATGGTCTAAAGGATAAAACTAAAATTGAATTTTTTTTAACACTTTTCCAACCAACACACATTTTCCATCTTAATAACACATAAAAATAAATATTAAAAACGATTAAATTAACATCACAAAATGGTATATTTTATCTTAATTGGAGAATCTGAAGTGGCTGACAGTTCAGAACTAAATGAATGTTTTTGTGACACTTTATAATAAAAGAAATAAAATTTAAATTTTATTGAGTCTTGTATACATTTTCATTAACTCTTAAAAGATTTTTTTATATACCCTCCACCGCAATAAGTTGTGAAGAGGGTAAACTTAGTTTGTCATTTCGTTTGAAATTTTTTATTATTCGTCTCATTAAGTATATATATTCTGGCTCCTTAAGTAATTCTAATACCGTCAGATATGCACCTTAATTAAGTTTTACGCAATAAAAGACATTATTGAGCTCAATTATCCATATAAAATTGCAATTTATTTATTGCTCAATTAATACGAAATTGCTAAAAATATTAAGTAAAACTTAAATGCGACCCTGTCACAAGTGTGTTTATTGACAATAACACAACTTAATAAACAGGGTTTTGACATTTTGCAACTGAAACTACAACAAAACAAATGCCCATCCATTAGGTCGTCCCAAAAGCCAGATGTTTATTCCTTAAAGATGTCAAAACTTGTTTACATTTGGCTTATACATGTACTTTTTGTTTACGTCGAATGTTGTAGGTAGTGATAATATCAATTTAGTTAGCTAAATTCTGCATATGTGAACAGAAAGATAATTATGTCAATAAACCGAATATTGACACAATAAAAAAGGTTTATCTGGACACGGTATAAAACGATTTAGCCATGTCCGTCTGTCCGTCTGTGAAAAACACTCTCACTTTCGAAAAACTCCAAAAAAAAATGAGCAAACTTGGTGTCAAATTGCTTGTAGTTATTCTAAGCAACTTGGTATTGAAATCCGGCAAAATCGGTTTAGTAGGATCAGAGCTATGAACCAAAATGTGGAACCACCACCTAAAAAAAATTGATAATTTTGTTACAAAAACTAACATAAATGGTGAAAAAATGCACGGAATGATATAAGATTTTGCAAAAGTTCGTTTTATTCGACTGGAAATGACGCTGTTAAATTTCGTGAAGATCGGTCCATACTTTACACTAGGCCCGATATAAACCCTACTCCCGGAAAACAGTTTAGTACGCCTAAAGCCGTAAAAAATAATGCTATCATAACAAAATTTTGTACATCACAGTTTTATAGGACTAACAATGACACTCATATATTTCGTGATGATCAGTCCATAATTTACTATAAAGCCCACTCTGGTAAATTAATTAAATACGCCTAAAATCGTAGCAGATATATTTATTATGGTAAAATTTCTTCCAACTTAGTTTTATATAGCCGGAAAAAATGTCATGCAATTTTGTGATATACGGTCCATAATTTCCCTTAGATCCCATATTTTGCAGCGTTCTGAAATTCACTGTAAACGCTGAAACTAATTTCACCGCTGTGTTGAAGTTTATGTTTCTTAAAACCAGAAAACACTCTGCAGAATTTTTGGATGATTGGTTCTTAACTTACCATGGCTTCAATATAATTACCTCTCCTGAAAATCATTTAAGTTTGGCTTTAGCTGTTACGAATCATGATAGTTTACTCAAGCTAGTTAAAAGTGATAAAAAAAAAATGCCTAAATTTTAATGCTGATGTCTGTTTTTATAAATATAAATTAATAATGAATAGACATCATATACATAGATATCACTCCTGAAATATTCGAACTGTCGGTGGAGGGTATCAAAGATTCGGCACAGCCGAATATAGCACTCTAACTTGTTTCTTAATGATTTTATCTTAATGCGAAAGGTGTAAGCCAAAAAAAATTTAGCTCAGGTTTAATGAAACAAATTCTTAAGTTGTCAATTGAAACTTAAAGCTTTACTGTGGGAACACAATTGCACCGTATGGACGTAGTGTCATGCATTGTAGATACGTTGTCAAATGAAAGAGTCTGCGTTGGCTTAGATTTAATTCTCTTTCATAATATGAACTCAATTGCAACGGTATTGTCATAGAAAAAGAAAAATTAGAAATGGAAATATTTTTTTGTGTTTTTTTTAATTGAAAATGACTACAATTTCAAGGAATAAGTAATTGCTTTTAAGAAACTATTTAATATTGTTATAATAATTTGTTAAGTAGCCAAATATTCATTAGTTGCTTCAAATTCCAATTACATTTTCCCATTACAAGCAATTTGTAGTTGCTAATTGTAGATCCTAAATTGCAAAATATTATGAATTATAAGCAAATTGTAATTGGCAGTGCTAAAGTCTATTTACACTTAACACATTGATAACAAGTTTTTATTTATGATAATAAATCGAGCATTAAAAAAAGTAATAAAGTAAAGTTGGTCAAGTCTGACCATTTGATACCCTACAACACACACAGCATTTGCAAGCAAATTTTTAAGAGTGTACCTCCCTTTACGAGCTATGGGGAATCAGGGGTCTTTTTACCGAATATTCTGAAGATGTCTACATTTGTATGAGTTTTCCAATTTTGAATCTACCAACCCAAATTTGTGACATGATTTAACAGGTTATCCACTTTTTGGTTTTAAAAGTTAAAGCTATGATTTCGATGAAACTTGTATTTCATAATAAAGCTTGGATCTTGCCATAGTGTAAAGAGGGATGTTAGTGTTTAAGTAATTGCAAAGGATTTGGTTATTATTAGGGCGATCTTGCCATTTGGTTATGGCTAAAAGCCGCAGTTTTAATTTGAGAATAAAAGAAAGATTTTTATACAGCTAAACAAGCCGTTTTGATCATCAAATTTATTCTGATTTTATTAATTAATATTACTGCTATTTATATGACTTCTTAACTCTAAAATCTTTACATATCTATACTTGTGACCTTATTATAAATTCTATTTGTTTACATTTAGAGTAGTGTGTGGTAGGTTATTCTTACTTCAACATTTTGCTAATTCTTACTTATTTCATGTTGATAATTTGTGCAATGCAATTTGATTCCTCGCGCCGTTACAATTTGTAGTTCCTTGATACTTATTGTTTAAATTATTGGGAATTGTAACAAATGCACTTTTGAAGTAATACAAATGTGACCAGCACACAACAGTTGATAAATGTGACCAACACACTACAATAACGTACGAAATTAAATGTTATTTAAATGACCGCCTCTAAATTGGTTGCAGCAGTCGATCTTATTGAGGTAGTTTTCTACCGAATTTTGGCACCTTTCGGGTGGTATTTCGGCGATAACTTGACGAATGTTGGTTTTCAAATGTTCTTACGTTAGCAGGTTAACCGTGTTTAAGGTAGCTTTACAAAAAACTCTAACGGCGTCAACGCATGATCGTTTTTTCCGCTACTAATGCATAGCATTGCGTTGGAACTAGGAAATTAGGTTATGCGAAGGATGATAATCGCATGATCTCGGTGGTTAATTGATGTCGCTAAAACGTGAAATTACGCGTTAGCCAAAATTAGTCGTGGCATCCTCCGTCTTATTGAACTCACATATCGTTCAGTTCACAATCTTCAATTGCGGGGGTATCATGCGGTCATAGTGCTCTGAATTGAAGGTAAAGATTCTTCGGATTTTCCGCCACACTTTCACTAACAGAAACGACTTCTTCGGCAGTGCGCACATTAAAATCATGCACAGGCCTGACCACAACTATAACGCTTTCAGTGTTGTCAAAACTTATTGAGAAAAATATGCTAGATTTTGTAAAAAAAAAAATGCTAAAAAATGCTAAATAAGTACTAGAATAAATGCCAAAAAAATTAATATAAAAAAATAGAAAAATTTTCAAAGTTTTTCTTGCGATTCAAAAAATGTTTCATTTAAATGTGCTTAATTCCCATTTCATACTATTGATAAACTGATATTTATTGTTGATGGGATAAGCTATTCCTATGCGCATTTCACTGGTTGCTTAGGCCAGATCGTCAGGAAACTTCATCCAAAGATTTTAGAAAAACTAAAGATATTATACAAATAAAACTGTTATGCGAATAAGACTTATAGCAACAGTTCTACTTGTAACAATATCAAAGCTTAAACAAAAACAAAAACAACAACAATAAAAAGTGAGTTTATCTTTTCTTACAGTCCCGACTACAGTTGGTTGAGTTTTTGTCAACTCTAAATGTTGTTGTAAGTGGGTAAAGAACAAACAAAAATAAAAACAAATTACTTTATTTTATTTTGCCAGTTCAGTTTTATTTACACTGCCACATGCAAATTAGTTATCAAAGTTTTTTCATTAAAGTAAGGGCCAAGCACATTTTTTACAATATGCTGCATTTTGTCCTTCAGCTTTCGCGACGAGGCGTCAAATTGCCTTTTACAAAGGTTTGTGAGATGATCGTCAGGTGCAACTGAACTCTGCACAGCACATAAACCTAATACCGCGTCTGCTGAACGTTGTAATAAATTCTTTTAAAAGGATGGTTTTTAGTTAGGCCCGAACTGCTTTCTTGTTTCTGCATGTTGCTACTTAATTTAGAAAGAATATAGCATTTGCAGTAATTTCAAAAATTTTGTTCAATTGTTTCTTTCACCCATTGACTTAACTTTAAGTCAGAGATAGGCAAAAGGCCGCCCATGGGCGCTTTGTTATTCTCTTATTTACATGTACTTAAGCACACGTACGGAAGAAAAAAATGAAAACAATTCAGTCTCGCATGAGCAGTCGCACAGGTATGTTGTGTTACGCTTGTTGCTGAGCAGCGTTGCCAAATGTGATTTTTTTTGTTAAAAAAAGTTTTTTTCTGTTAAAAAAAAATTTAATTTAAAAAATAATTTTTTTTGTAAATTGTTTTTTTTTCTGTTAAAAAAAAGTTTTTTTTTATATTTCTTTGTTTTAAAAGTAATTATTTTTGTAAATTGTTTTTTTTTTCTGTTAAAAAAATTTTTTTTAAATAAGTTCTTTGTTTAAAAAATGAGTTTTTTTTTGTAAATTGTGCAGTTTTACATTATACTTTTTTTCAATTTTGGTATATTTCTTACGACATTTTTGACTTTTAATGGCTTCATTATAATCCATTAATATTGTAACACTGCAACACATAATGGTGACAGAGAAGAAGAACTTAACTTATTCAAAACTTTTGATATGTCAAACTTGTAGGGACAAAATTTTATACGCATGAGATCTTCGAATTGTTTTCTTCCGTACGTAAGTTTAATATGCAATATTTTCAACAAAAAAAAAAAGGAATTATGGCAACGCTGCATAACAATGAGAGCAGGAGAGTAATATAGCACTAACATTATTTTAAAATACACATGTATGTGTTTGCCTATCTTTGCTTTAAGTGCTTTAGCCTTTCTATGTGAAACTTTTTTGAATGGGTCTTACTAATTTTTAAACATTTCATTTATATCCACATTGAGGACCATTTACATTATTGCATTTTTTAAAGACTATTTCAATGTTCAAATCTTTCATTTTTTTTTTCAATATTAATAATGGAAAATATTACAACACACCAATACCCCGGCTTGCGTCGCTTCGGTTTGCGTCGTTTTCGAAGTTGCGTCTTTTTAAAATTTCTGTGATTTCGAAGTTGCGTCGTTTTTGTTTCACTTCGCGTCGCATGGCTTCGAAGTTGCGTCGCTCATGCTTCGATTTGAGTTGTTAATATAAAAAGTTTAGTACAAAGCTTAAACAAAAAAGGGGATTTCCCGTTTAAATCTAATGCAAAAATGTATGTAAAGGTTGTCTGCTGATTGCAACTGGTTAAAAATTACATTTGCTAAAGTAAAGTTAAATACCTTGCAACAATGAGTCAAAAAAAGCAAATAAGCTTAGAACAAAAACTGGGCATTCTGAGGCGTTCTTAATCAGGGGAAGAGGCTGCTGATATTGAAAGAAACCTTGAACTAGCCCTTCCACATTAAAATCCATTTGTTTTTCCAGTGACGCTGATAAAATTAAGAAATATGTTGAAACAAGAACATCGTTACAACATAAACAGGTTAAAAAAACTGAGAAGTCTCTTAATAAAAAATTTAACCACTTCTCACTATTTGGATAAAAGATTAAAATCAGCGATGAATGAATCCCCTTAAAACAAATGGTTATTCAAAAGAAAGCTTTAACTTGATTTGAATCTCGGAACCAATTAGGTACATGAAAATCAATATAAAAGTATGGAATCACGTGCTTCGGTTTGCGTCGAGTTTTGCCGGTCCTAATTAGCGACGCAAACCGGGGTATTGGTTTATTTTTAAAATGTGGTATTAAAATACCATAAGAACTAAGAAATGCTAGAAATTTTTAAATAATGCTAGAAAATATGTAAGATGATAAATCTGGCTAATAAAATGCTAAATTGGCAACACTGATTATGACAACCATAAACATCCCGTAACGCTCGAAAAGTGGCCACTTTTTAACCATCATTTTCTAGTAAGTTTTGACCACTTTTCGCGTTCCTCGGTTGTTAAGTGATTCATATTTGTAAATAGCAAGCCTTTCACTAATTAAATGACACTTCAGATGACAAACAGCCTTGCCAGACCGGCGGTTTAACAGCCGCTAACCAAATTTCATATAATTAAAAACATTAATAAAAAAGTTGCGACATTAAAAGCTATGCTCAATTATTAGCCCCGATTCTAGTAACATTTGGTAAGGTGATTTAGGTGACAATCGAATATTTTTTTACCAATTTAATCTAAATGATCACATAGAAAGATGGTTTTTGGGTACAAAATCATGGTCCGACTTCCACTATTTTTAATAAGATTTGTCCTTATGAGAAACAACCACCAAAAAAAATAAATTATCTCAGAAATTGCTACTTGTACTTTATGCGCAAGGTTTACTTAGGAAGAAAATCATACAGGTGGACAGACGGACGGTATACTTAAACATAAAATCAATATTTGTTTGTGTTACATACAGCAACAATATCGCATAATAACCTTTACTATGATGGTGTGGGACTTTTGTAAGAAAATGTTCAAGAAAAAATATAAAGGACTTTTCCAAATAAATTAATTTCTAGGTTTTCCATTAAGAAAACAAATCTATTTAAATGCCACTTTAACTTAATATTCAAAGAAAATATATTAAGCAAATATAAAGAAAAATGTTAATCGATTCAAAAAGGTTTGGAGTGTAATAGGAAAAACTTCACAAATTTAAGTTTTTTTATCATGGCAGTTTTCCTTTCTCTCAGTTTGTTGTTGTCAATGAAAACGAAGTTTTAATAAACTTTTCTGTTAAATAAAAAATTCCTCAAACTTTTACTTTTGAATCCCTAAATATCATTTGCAATATACAAAGAAAATATTAAGATTTTAGATTGGCGATATTCTTTCTATTCTTTAAATTTTTATTTAGTGTGAAAAGTAAACACTTTTGAAAACTTATTTTGTTCCTTTCTAGAGAAAAGGGTATTAAAAACTTTGCCAAACAATATGTTTTGCTTTATAATTTACATAAACAGTATTTAACTTTAAGTGTTTAATGGAAAACAAACATATTTTGGCTTAAGCAAAAAGGACCAATTAGTCAGGCTGTTATGAAGACTTAAGAACAGTAGTGGGAAACACAAATGCTATGATATTTTCGCTAGTATGAGAAGAAATGTTCTTAATAAACCTTTTCACACGAGCACAATAGTGGTGGCATTAAATGATAGCCTGCAGACAAGAGAGACACAGAAATTGTTTTATTTGCTGGCGTAAGTTTCAACCGGATTCGAACCGACTTTAGCAGCATAAAACTAATTTTTGTATATTTTATTTTAAAACAAAATAATACAAAAAAACTTATACACGCAAAGCTGTGTGTGCACATTTTATGTCAGATGAACATCCCACCGTGTACGACAAAAAGAACGAAAATTGTGCGCTTAAAAATAATGGGTCGATTAAGGATGACGTCTAAACTGTAGTTGAATTGCCAGCAGCGAAATCAGGCAACGCCGTATATGTTAAAATATAAAATAAAAACAAAGGCCCTAATTATGTAAATCGCAACGCAACGCCAAAGAATTACATTGAAAGCAAAAACCAAGTCATAAATATTTTGTAATTTTGTTGTTGCTTCCTACAGAAATTCCTGTACCGTTTTAAAATGTTCAAAGTTTTTCTGTTAACAACGGGGTCAGTACAACAAAAGTAAAACAAACATGATTAAATAATAATATTCTCTCTCCCTCTCTCATTAGAAAAACAATCGCACAGGTGTCTGGTATTTTTTTTTTTTTTTTTTAAATTCGGCTATTTTGTGGAGTAAACGAGTAAAACCTGTATTATACAAAATTACAGAATTTCATAAAATAACTGAATATTCCTTTCTGTTTTATGGAATATGAAGTTTATTTTTTGATAGATAAATTATTTATGGGCATTTCTCCAATGTCGAATGCGACATTCGTACGCCTTGAAAGTGAAAAAAACATACACCAAAATATTATATTTTTTTTTTTGACAAGAGGTGAAACTTTTAGCTCTTGATTAGCACTATAATTTGTGTTAAGGTTGGCTTTGAGCCATTGTTCGTTTTCAAGATAATTAAAAAAAACCAAGGCATTTGCATGCGACAAAAACAGAAGTCGCCTTTAAGGCAAATAGTTCAAACGCTGATTTCAGCGAAACCTGATAAAACATTTAAATGCGACTAATTTTAAAATGTTATGCATTGATGTATCTAAATAATGCATTTTATTTTTAATTTAATTTTAATCACTGTCGCACGCTACATGTTGCATGCGACATTTTGTTCCATCATACTTTTATGTTTATGTTTTTACTTTTTATGTAATAAGACATGTGTCAAATGATTCTACATTATTTTAAATACATTCAATATATTTATTTTCCGAACAAAAATTATAAACTTAAAAAAATATCTTCAATAAAGAAAAATAAAAATATAGAACAAAAACTAACTTAACTGGAAATAGTATTGCTAGTCTCAAATAAAGTTTTTTTTTTAATGAAATAAGTTGTCCTTGTAGTTGTTGGCCATCGCAAATAAATTTATTTTAGAAAAAAATTGTTTTTAGAATTTATGCATTTTACACTTACGAAGTCGCACGCTACAAATTTAAAATAAGTACCAAGAGAAAAGCACTGATTATTTTCCAGCAATTTTTTTTTTTTTATTAAATTTGCAATAAAAATATCTGTTTGTTACTAATATTTGATGCGCATTGTACAAATACCCTCGACGCACTGATAACAAATGTTCTTTTCAATGTCGCACGCTACATCGAAATATACGAGAAAAAAATTGCCGTAACTGGCAATCGCATCGTTCCGTTTACCTTTTTCTTATATTATTTGAATATAACCCGAAATTTAAAAAGCAATTGTCAATGCATAATGTTTTTCATTAAGATCATTTAGCAAAACAAAACGTGCAATAGAAACGGTCAAAACAGAACTTTTGCACTTGTTCCACTTTGCATTTAAATATTTCAAAGTGTGTTATGAATAAATGTAAAATTTGTTTAAATTATTGAAAGTTCATAGATTCCCTATAAAAATCTGTTAAAACAACATACTTTTATAGACTTTGAATTTTTTGTCTGCGGTTGACATTTCTGTGGAAATGCCCATACAAAATGGTATAAACACAGTTGAGAGGAATGACGAACTTCGCATAGAAAGAAGAATTCGGCGGCAAGAAGTCGTTGCGTTAATTCGTCAAATGAGACACAATTAGTGCGTGAGTTCCAGGTATTAATGCGACTTGAAATTTATAAAAAAATAAATACTTTGGATGCTAGATTATAATTATAAACATTTATTATTCTTAACTTCTTTAATTATTTTTCTGCATCCATTTTTATCTTTTTAACTAAAAAATACAATATAATAGTCTGGTAGTGTATAAAAGTCATTCCTAAAAATTTAAGGAATAGAACTATTACAAAAAAGCTTTATAAAATACATAACTGTTTTTTAACTAGCAATAAATTTTATTAAAATTACTTTGCAATTTATTTCTTTGTTAACATTTATCAAATCATAGATTGACCATATTTCAACCAAAAAAAAAAAAAAAACAAAAAAAAACTATTCATCTGATGTGTTCTAGAATCCGAATCCACTCGAAAGTGGATAACTTCAGCATTTTGGGTGTTCTGCATTTCGATTTGGCGATCTTAAATTAGTTTTTGGGTTTGTTTAAAATTTTGCAATTTTTCGCGAATTTCAGCCATGTTCGCGATAAAAGCGATTTGTTGCTGTAAGTTTTCTTATACTTTGCAGCTTTAACGATTTATAATAAATAGTAGAATTTGTTACCATGCCGCTGTTAGCAAATTTTGACGAATTTTTGCAAATTTAGCAATTTTACTGAATTTTTGCCCTTCCTTATAGTTTTAGGGACTTTTAATCAATTTTATGGCTTGTTTGAAATATTAAAAATTTTCGATAATTTTCGCCATTTTTTTTTTTTTTTTTTGTTATTTCCCGACATTTGTTTTTTTTTAACCCATTAAGCGATTTCAAATAAATTTTAGTGCTTGTCCCCTTTTACAATGTGGCAAGTGAAAGGCAGATAGACGCAGTTTGTAGGCGAGAGAGGAAAAAAGTAAAGTGTGTCACGCATACAACGTCGCCCCCTTACCAACAAACTTCGTCTGTCTGCCTTTCACTTGCCACATTGTAAAAGGGGACTTTGTTTAAAAGTTTGCAGTTTTTCGCGAATTTTAGCCAAGTTCGCAATAGAAGTGAATTTTTAATTAATATTTGCTATCATGCTGCGGTTAGCTGTCCCAGTTCCGGATTTTAACTTAATTTTCATTTATTTAATATTACAATTTTTTCTGCGAAGTACGGATATATACTAGGGTGGGTCACTAACGTATGAGAAAAAATAAAAGTTCTCGAATAATATTCTAATAGCAATATTTTTTTGTCTTCACAAAAAAAATTCTCCAAAATTTTTCACCAATTAAAGCATTAATCAAAAACATAATCAGTTTTAATTAAAAATTTAATCAAGTGAATTAAACTTTTAATCAAGTGAATTAAACGTTTAATTAATACTATTAACTGGTATAATTGATACTACTAATTTGCTTACTGGTGCAAATTTAATTAATTTTTTAATTAATATCCCAAATTTTTTAATTGAAATCAATTTTTATTTTTTTCTGTGTTACGTTAAAACAAATTAAAATTGCAAAAAAAAAGTAAAGCAAAGTCACATCTTGAGGCCGCGCAGGAGCTTCTAAGAATTGAGTATTTTTGAACAAAAGCCATTTTTTTAATTTTAATATTTTTTTTACTATCAATTATTATTAATTAAAATTAAAATCATTTTGAATTAAACTTAAAGAACATAAAACTTTGGGTCTTATACAACATAAAACAAAAAAATCATTTTTTGGACAGAAAATCTTTTTTGCTGTCATATGTGGGCATATCTCGTCTTGATTCAAGTTTCGTTTGTATTAAGCATTCTCTTGATTTTTTATCGCATAAAGTCCTAAATACTTTTGACACTATTTTCACGAACATAAAAAGCGTGAAAATACATTTATATGCTTTTCTGCAATGCAATGCTATTGTTGTTATATTTAAAATTTAACAAAATTGAAGGTCAAAGCGCGTGCTTTGGTTAATAATATTTTACAGGGGTCTAATACAGACAAAAATACAACATATTTACGCTATTAGAAGTCGATAAGAGAAAACAATTTTTTTTACCCACCCTAATATATACCAATTGCATGTTTTTTTCTCCATTGTCCCCTTTGGCAGTATATGGCTTCCACAAAGCATCGCCATTTTCTGTAAGATTTCACTATGTATCCTAGTTTCACAGAAAAAAATAAAAATAGATTTCAATTAAAAAATTTGTGATATTAATTAAAAAGTTAATTAAATTTGCACCAGTAAACAAATTAATAGTATCAATTAAACCAGTTAATAGTATTAATTAAACGTTTAATGCACTTGATTAAACGTGTAATTCACTTGATTAAATTTTTAATTAAAACTGATTATATTTTTGATTAATGCTTTAATTGGTGAAAAATTTTGGATAATTTTTTCTGTGTTTTGGAGTATCGATCCAGTATTGTTATTTAGCCTTGTATCAGTTTCGTTAATCGGTTGTTCCAGCTAAGTAGACGATTGTTCTACTCTTCCAGTAGATGGGATGGTCAGGCGGCTTCTTGGATAGATTGTTTTTTAAAACACGAAAACGATGATGAAAATTGGTTTGTCATCTGCTTGGGATCGAACCTGGCGTACTTCGACTTGTAGGAAAAGGCTTTAACCACTATACCGCGCCTCCAAAGTTCAGTATCGGGACTTAACTAGATCATTTGCGTTGTTTTCAAAATGGTTTTCATTCCACTGGGTCAACAAGGGTGGTATACAAGGTTCCCTTGTTTTAAATTTCTAGGGAAAGCCGTTACGGATAACATTACTTTTCGCAACAACTTTAGCCAGGGATAAAAAACCCCAAATTTGTTACAAAAAATTTTATAAGGCACGTTGCCTTGAGTTAGCCGAGACCGCACTTCAAAAAATCTTGACATAATGCAACAGTTTTTGAAGGTGTTTGACAAAAGTGGGCAAGGTTTAAATTTTCTTTTACACAAGTTTCCAAGGTTAACTCCAGAAAAATTTAATGCCGGTATTTTTGATGGGCCACAGATAAGACAACTCGTAAAAGATTCTAGTGTTGTTAAATCAATATCTGAATTCGAATCCAGATCTTGGAACTCATATGTTTTGGTTATAATGGAAGAGCGTTATTAAGAAAGGCGGGACTCATATATGATGGCAGACTTCTCCCAGTATTTGTTGTCATAGTTAAGACCATAGAAATATCCTAAAGCAGTTAAAAATCAAGGAAACCAAAACTGTTTTGACCAGTGCTATCGCTTGGCTTCTGGTAGATTTTGGTACTTTTCTTTGCCTTTAAGGCTGTTTCTTAAGGGTTAATATAATTTATTATGACATTAAATATTTTTGTGAACTTTGTTATAAAATGTGAACTAAAGTCGTGGCACTTAACTTGTAACTTAAGACTTTTATTGTTAAAAAACTTGTTGTTGTTGAAACTTCAATATTTGTTTTTGCTTTTAAGTTAATTTAAAATATCAATATCGAATTTAACGCATTTTTATTAAAACTTCATAACAATTTGACAATATTTATTTTAGACAGAAGATGGCAAAAAGTCATCTATTCCACAAAAAAAAAAATGTTTAACATAAGACAACAATAAAAATTGAAGGATGTCGGGAAAATTTGTTCATAAAGAAACTTTTTACATTCTTTTTGTTTATACTCAAATAATGTCAAATCCACCTGGCTTAAATAAAATAAGCTATAAAAAAGTTCGAAGACAAAATTTTAACTGCCCTTGTTTCCAATTTGCAAAGCAGAACAAGTTGAAATAATTGGTTATAAAGAAAAATGTTAAAATTTACATAAAAAGACAAGAACTACACTTGACCACTAATATGAATAATAACACTATTAAGCCGTTATTGACTTTTTTACTATTTCAAAATTTTCTCAAAAAAGTTGAATTTTCCAACGCAAATATTTTACTTTTAAGCTCAATCAATTATCTGTATGTTCACTTTATCAGCTAAAATTTCCAATTGCTCTTCGTTTTTTTCTTCTTCACTTTTTTTTATTGATAAAGTTTCTTATTTCGTTTTAATTCCTTTTACAAACAAGAAAACATGTACATAAATATAAGTGTTTTTTTTTTGTGTGTTTAAAATTTTTATTATGCAAAATATTTTCACACTCCCTCCTTTTTAAGTGAAAAATATTGGCAGCTGTTAACAGCTGTTGACAGTTTTTTACTCAAACAACAACATCTACAACGACAAAAAAGCAATTTGTAATAATTCATAATTTCCTTAAAACAAAAAAATAAAAGAAAAGAATCCTTGTCATTATACATTTTCCCCAGACAGTCGTTTGGACTATATTTTAAACTTTATTGGGTGCAATCATCCAATTACTTCAATACGATTAAACATAAACATTTGTAAACGAAAAAAAAAGTTTAAATTTATTTTAGTCAATAATTTTCTCAAGATTATAGAAAAATGCTTACGGAAATATATGCATACATACATAGCAAAAGAAAACTAGAAATACAGTGTACGAAATAGACATTTCTCAATTCCAGACTAACTCAATTGGAACCACGGAAAGATACACAATCGAACAACGCGTTAAAGTTATTGAGGCTTAGTATGAAAATGAGCGTTCCAATCAAAATGCATATCGTGCACTTCGTGAGCAATTTGAGCAAACCGGGTCTGTAGCAGATGTGAAAACACCAGTGCATGCTCGTACAGCTCGCAATGCAGAATATATTGCTGCTGTTCGCGATAGTGTGATTGAAGAGCCGACTACCTCAACTCGTCGTCGTGCCCAACAATTGCATCTCTCACGCTCGTAGTTGATGAACATTATGCATAAAGACTTGCATTAACACGCTTACAAGGTGCAATTAACTCAAGAACTAAAGCCTCTTGAGTGATGAGGTACATTTTCACCTCAGCGGATTCGTCAATAAGCAAATGTGCCCCAAATGCTTCGAATGACAATCCAAGAGTGATTGTCGCAAAACCAATGCACCCACAAAGAGTAACTGTTTGGGTCGGTTTACGTTTAACGCTTCCAAATTGTAAAAATTTACTTTGAAAAATATAGGTCAGTTCGAGAAGTTCAAAGAGCACTTCGGCCTTTATACGAAGCTCATTTCTGGTTAAACTGCTACATCAATAAGCAAATTGCCGTATTTAGAGCGAAGACAATCCGCAAGCCGTTAACGTATCACCATTACATCAATTAAAATTAAATGTTTGGTGCTGTTTACACGCTCTTTCGAAATGAGTAAGGAACTGCGGTTACGGTGAATGGCGAGCGCTATCGAGCAATGCAGACCCAAGTTTTGTTTTCAAAAATTAATCAGCTTAACACCAATGTCATTTGGTTCCAACAAGGCGACGCAACTTGCCTTACAGCGCGTTTAACAATCGATTTATTGCAAAATCAATTTGGTGACAACAACCCTCGTTCGTGCCATTTAACGCCTCTAGAATATTTTGTTAAGTAAACTTTTGAATCATTGGAAGCCAATATTCAAGGCACCATTGACACAATACGGCCAAATTTATTGGAAAAAGTATTCAAAAGTTGGACTGATCAAGAGGATGTTGTAACTCGTATCTTTAGCGGACATATCCCGGAAATCATATTTCTAAAATAAATGCCATGAAATTATCTGCAACATTATAATAAAAATTATCATCCTAACAATATTTATGCATTGTATTATCATTTTAAGTTCTCATGCAACTAAAAAAATGCTTTATAGTAAATTTGCCAGCACTACTAAGAGCCGCCTGGCTGTCTGTAGACTTTCTTTTAATTTTTTATGCATTGGTATGTTCTTTTTGGCGTCTTAAAGGCAAACGGCTTATGAAATTGTATTTATATTGCCACATACTAAAACAGTATATATGAATAATTACTTATATATTATATTATTTAATTTACTTAAAATAAATTTTCAAAGTTGGTGTCATATGAAGACTTCTTTTACATAGTGTATATAGTGACCTCCGAGCCCCCGGAAAATCTTTTCAAATTGCATTAGATGCGCTATAATTTTCTCTGGTCGAAAAATTAGCTTTTTGTTTTATTCGATTCACTGGCACACGCAGAAAAAAAACATGTTTAAATATGGTCACCTCCAACAATACTATGCTTGAAGAAAATTTTAACCATATAATGTTTAATTTAACCATATTTTTGTCACCGACAACCATATTATGGTTAAATTAGTACATGTTATGGTTAAATATGACAATAATTTGTTTTTATATTAACAATAGTATTTTCGTCTCTTTCGAGAGCAACATGCTATGGTTGAAAACCAACCATGCTATTGTAAGTGTTAAACATGATTTAGTTATTATTAACCATGTTCGGAGGCAACCATAAAATGGTCGTGGAGGACTTATTTAACTATAACATGGTTGTCGGTGCCAACAATATCGTTAAATTAAACATAATATGGTTAAAATGTTCTTTGAACATAGTATTGTTGGAGGTGACCATATTAAAACATGTTTTTTTCTCTGGGTGCAGCTGGTGGTAGCATTTAACATGTTAAATGCTGTGTCATACGATTGCATTTGATTCCCCGTACGAAGTAGGCTATTAAGTCGATTTCTCGCTAGTGATGCAGGACAGTGGCATAGGATGTGAATCAAAAGAATTAAACAAAACGTTAATATAAGTCAACATAAATTACTGTAGCGCAACAAATTCCAATTAACAAATGTCCAACATTTTTGACTTAGGTTTTTTTTTTTTTTATTAAAAGGCACATCATTTCATCTAAGGAGAAGAACAAAGCTACTAAAATTGTTTATTTAACCATAAGAAAAGATAAAGAAATACACTCTTATTACAATATATTATTATTTACTTAAACCAAATTTAATGATGAGCCCAACAACATTGTACAAACAAACAAAAGTTACAAATGTTTCCATACTTTGCAAATAGACTTAGAAAAACGTTTTGATCTTTTTAGAAAGCTTAACAAAAATATACTTTAGAGCAGCAGCAACGTGTACATTAAATAGGGGTCCAAGTAAATAAAGTATACAGTTTTGATTTTTACAGCTCAACCAACCGACCAACCAACCAGCAGATAGAGAAACCCATGAAGTGACATTTCGAAATTCATGTACTAAATTTGGCTTCAATACAGCAGATAGTGGTTTAAAATATTGTTTAGTTTGACAAAAGTAAATGTGTAAGATATATAAAGCACACTGCACAATAGGACTAATTGCCCAAAAAAAAATATTAATATATATTTATCGTATGGCATTAAAGCAAAGAATCGTATTGTTAAAAATATAACAGAAAGAAGATATAGAATATAGGGTAGGTAAGGTTAGGTCGAAATGGCAGTCAGTGTCCATCTGGCACACTAACCCTACGTTTCCACATGAAAGTAACTACTTGCAAGTAGTGAATACGTATTATCAACCGATTGGCTGGAAGAACAAAAAATGTGCGAATGATAGTGAAAAAGTGTGAGTTTTTCGAACTTGCACTTGGCAACTGGGGGGTAAGACCAAATCATCCATTGTGATACCATGGAGTTCCACTAAACAGAATCGCAGAACCAACCCGAATTTCTAAAAAAAAGTCTTCTCGCCAGTGCAGTACAGCGACATAGAAAGTGTTCCGCGCTCTCCTACTCGTTCTCGTCATCAATGTGTCCCAGACGCTGAAAAGTTTCCAGTGACAGCAGATACTAAAAGCGATACGTCCCTCTTGGTCATCGATAGTAGAGACAGGGTTTGCCTGCCATCCATTCGGGACCACAATTGCCTGGCAGTCCTGCATCTTGTGTTCGCGGCCCATCTATTGTTAGTAATATCGATAGTCGATCGCTTCATATCGAGCTTGCTGGGAAGCAGAGACACTCCGACGCCTTCCAGATCTAGTGAAACCCGTAAGGTAGTGCCAATTCTAGCATCATCATCAGCTCATTTGCCCGAATGTACTCCAGTTAATCGCCGTATGATCCTGATGTCAAACTGCGTAGCCATCTCGTTTAGAGATGACCGGCAGTCAAGGGCTGTTTTTGCTCTCAGGGTGAGGGAATCTAGGGCCATAGCAGCCCGGCTATCAGTGTAAATATCCACGGTAGTCAGTCGTCGACACAGTAGATAGTCTAAGTAAGTCTACAGCTCCTTTGATCGCAGGTATCTCTGCCTGGAAAGCCTTCGCAATAAATTTAGGTAGGGCTCCCCTAAGCGTACTCCGAGGCCTACACCTTCTTTTGACTTAGAGCATCGGCTTGATATCAGCGCTCTGTAGCAACGATCGTAAACCATTTGAGGCGAATTTCCGAGTTTGTCGCCATCTCTTTGCCCACCAAATACCAAAGATGGTAAATGAACCCTACAAATAATAGGACTAGTCCAAACACGCGCGTAAAATGTAGCTTACAAGGGACTAGGACTAGTCCAAAAGTAACTCAAACGTGTAAAAAAACATGGTCTATTTAACATTACGATGTCCTAGGGCAGGACCATATAACCCAGCTTTGCATTACAAAGGAGTAGTCTTAAAACTACTCTATGGTATACTCAAGAGGATTAGTTTTGAAGCCGTTTAAAAACGAAAACATGTCGTTAAAAAACGAAGACATTTCGTCTCACTACAAACACTTTTGAACAATGACATGGTCCATTCTTGCATTACATTGGACCAGTCCATGGAGTGGCAAAATAAAATAATTAAACTACTAGACATAGCAAAAAACAGTTTTTTGTAAGATGTGGTATTTTAATCAAAATAAATATTGATATTAAGCGTAATGATTTTTTAGTTTGGTTGTTGGTCCCGTATTTTTCTTCAAATATTTGATAAGTCTGACCGCAGCTTTACACAAGCGAATTACTGTGTGCATTACGAGAAAGTGCTTTATGAATTGTTGTAATGTAATGCTGCTAGTAGCCTTTTGACTTGAAAGGTAATTCGTTTAGGAACTTGTTATGAAAAAGGTAAGATAAGTTTTTGCTGGGATGGTTATTTTTTGCAAGAACAACAACAAAAACACCCTTAAGAATGTATTTAGCCTTAAATTTTTTTGTTTTTCTTAAAATATTTATTTAAAAGTTGATGTTAAGTCCCCCGTTTTTATTCCATATCTCTTTGCAGTTGCTTTATGCAGAAAGTTCTATTGATAAGTTGAAAAAACTTTTTGCACTTTCCAAAAGGTTTGGTCAAGCATTTTAAGTGGGTTTTCCTTTAGCCATCTTCTCTAATTAATTTCTTGTTCGTTTGTCAGAACATTTAGGAACCCAAATTAAAAAATTCTTTTTTTATGAGATGAGTTTGTAAATAGATTTTATTTTTTCTATTTTTTTGTATTTGTTTGTCTGCTTTCTACAATTGTTTGCCTTGTAAAACTCCTGAAGAAATTTTGTATAGAAGTTCATAAATACGTTTTGTATGCTTTTTGAATTTAACTTAAAAGCTGTGAAACCCCCGAAACGTCTGTCAATTTAATACAATTTTATTGTGTTGTTATTTTAGGTATTTATGTATATTCTTAAGCCTTTATAAAACTTAAGCAAAGTTAAATTTAAGAAATTTAAAAATAAAGAGGATATTAACTCAAAATGTTCAGTACAAGCATTTTATTTATTAGAAAAGGCAAATGAAAAATAATCTTTAAACCAACTGTTTCATTACCATAAACAAGACTTAGCAGCACGGTATTTTTAGAGCAAAGTAGATAAGAATATTAAGTGTTGATTTTTTCCAAAAAGTGAACGTTTGTGTTAATACCCTCTATATAATAAAAGTACGATAAATGTATATCTACTTCTTTTTAATTTAGCTTTTCCTAAGCTTTTATTAATTTCATTAAATAATTTTTGGGAATACAGAATTTTAATTCAAAAGATTTTGTTTTTCGTGCTTAATTCCCAATTTTTATTCTTGATAAAAGCACTGAAATTTATAGTTGATGGGATAAGCTGTACCTAATGCGTCTACCTACTTACAACTACAATTAATGTTAGAAGAATTCCAATCAATTGTAGTCGGGTATGTAACACTGTTTATTGTTGATGTTTTTGTTTAAACTTTGATATTGTTACAAGTAGAACTGTTGCTTATAATTCTTACACGCTTAACAGTTTTATTTGGTTTAATATCTTTAGTTTTTCTAAAATCTTTATGGATGAAGTTTCCTGACGATCTGGCCTCAGCAACCAATGAACAATAAATTTCAGTGCTTTTATCAAGAATAAAAATTGGGAACTAAGCACGAATAACAAATCTTTTGAATTTTGTTCATTTCCCTAAGATTCTTTGGAAATCATATTTCAACAAAGAAAATACTAGCAGGCAGGTAGACGTTTTCAAGGTTGTAGTGATTGTTCTGACTTCAAGTTGGTCTTAACACCGGATGAAAAAATGCGTTTACCAACCCCCGTATCCGAGCTAACACAGGTCACATGTTTCAAGCGAAAATCAGCGGAATTTTGCTGTAAACTACAGCCACAGCCTAACGTTAAATCTGTCTAGAAGCTATAAAGTCCTGGGGGCACCTGGTTTCCGTGCTACCAGATCAGTCTCTGGTCAGCCGCGATCTTGGAGATAAGCCAATTTAGTCCACTGACAAGCTTGAGAGTACGAAAGATGTGGAAAAGATAAACATAAGCACATGCCATATGGGCTTACCACTGGTTGACAAGCAATGCATTCAACAACCGCCTCCCGCGTGTGAGAGCATTATCGGGCAAGAATATGCACTCGCCCCTTGTGAAGGAACTGGATGAGCAGCATCTGTTTAGTAACCCCACGCCAAGAAATGGTCCGCCCTAAGGCTGAACTCTCTTACAGGTGATGAAAAATCAGCCCTTGAGTAAGATTTTCAGATATCCCTTCCCCGAAAAAATTTCCTCCCGAAAAATACCTTTTTGCAAAGGGACCTCTCGAAGAGTAAACTTAAAAATGCATCTTTCTCCTAGAGAATTACACACCTTGCCAAAGTAATCCTTTCGTGGCGAGAAGCATTTTTTTATACAAAGGTTGGAAATATTGTTACTTACTTTTTCCTAGATTTAAATTATTAGTTTTCCCCTTTTGGTAAAAAGATAAACAAAAACTGTTATTAACCTGTAATACACAGAAAAAAATAAAAATTGATTTCAATTAAAAAATTTGTGATATTAATTAAAAAATTAATTAAATTTGCACCAGTAAACAAATTAATAGTATCAATTAAACCTGTTAATAGTATTAATTAAACGTTTAATTCACTTGATTAAACGTTTAATTCACTTGATTAAATTTTTAATTAAAACTGATTATATTTTTGATTAATGCTTTAATTGGTGAAAAATTTTGGATAATTTTAGCAAGAGCCAGATTTTATACAAACGCACATTTTTTTTTTTTTTTTTTTTTTGTTCATGCTAAAATACTTAGTTATGTAGTTATTTAGCCAAAACAATCGATGATTGGTATTTTTTTTAATCAAACTTAGAATGGTCATTTCTAAAGTGTCGAAAACTATCTGAAAATAATTTCAGCAAAGAACAAACACGTCATAAACTTTCGCGATAATAGATATTTTATGTCACAAAATTCTCGAATTTTGAAACAGAACTTCAACTGAAAAAGTACTTTTTCCCAACAAATGGTTCATTTTGTTAAAAAAAAAATTACAAAAATTCAAAAACAATTACGATCACATTTTGTTTTATTTTCAAAACTTAATTTAGTCCTTAATGATTTGCAAAATCTTTATAAACAATTTCATTTTTAATAAATTTTTCAAATTGAGTTCTACAAAAAATTTCATTTAAAGGTTTTCTTTTAAATTTCCACTGACATATTATCCAATGCAATTTCTTGCCACTTTATAGTCGTTAATTATTTTTAATCTACAGCAACATAAATTTTGCCACAACCACATGATTACCAAAATCTGCTATAGAAATGATCACATCCCACAGTTTTAGTTTAGCGCCGTTTTGGGAATATAGGCCCCTATTACGGTTCAAAACTTAACTCAGTTGAGTTGTAATTTCTAAATTTTTGTAATATGATTTACAACTTTGCTATATTGCGGCGAATTAAACCACATCCAGGGGGCTGATTCTGGAATTATTTTTTCAGTGTTGTAAAGCATTAATTTGAGTTTCACAATACTGAAAAAATAATTTCGATTCGTTCAGTATCGACTGAAAGATTTAGAAATAAAATTGCTTTCGACTCGAGAAAGTACTCGATCACAACTGCCAGAATTAGGCCCCAGTTGTCTTAATTACAACTCAACTGAGTTGAGTTGTGAACCGTAATAGGGGCCATATTAAAAGTTAAAAAGCGCAAACGATAAAAAAGTACTAAAAACAACGAGGGGATACTGCGGTATTTTTAAAATGATATAGTACTGAATTTTTCAACACTGGATATGATAAATTTTTCACCACGTGGAGTAAAATATGTTTTGGCAACTAAACTTTTTTAAAAGAAAATGTTTTCTAATCCAAATTTAATATTTTTAATCAGATTAAAGACCATTAAATTTAATTTTCATTAAATTATTTTATGAAGAAACGAATTTTACAACATGAAATCAATAAAAATTTATTTATAATTGTTCATTCTTGACTGACATTGAGATCGAATCCACGTTCACGGACAGGTTGATCTGACATGTTTCGATATTCACCACGCTATCTCCTTAGAAATCTTTGCCACTTAACGTGTTGCCACTTTCTTCATAAAAATAATTTGATGAACTTTAGCCTGATTAAAAATATTTAATTTGGATTAAATACCATAAGCAATTCAATAAAATTACCACAATCCTAAAAAATGTTTTCTTCTAGGCGTTTTTGGTTTTGAAATTTCAAAGTAAGTAAGTAACTGTTATATGCGGTCCCTGTCTATCAGGGCTGTTACAGAAATCAATTACGATGGAAAGTGAAAGTGGTACCGTATTTTGCTTCTCCAAAAAATAAAAAAAAAAATGGAAAAAGTCGCTCCAAAACGCCTCCGGGTTATAGCTACAATTTTCTTCAATGGTTAATAAAAATATCTAATATTTAAAAATTGCATGTTTTGATAGCTTTCCTTTAAACAATAATTGCATATTTAATAAAAATATTTGGGCATGTTTTAAATTTTTGGATGCATTTGTTTTAATATATTTTTCCTTTAAAAACAATGCATTAAAATCCGACCTAGAATTTTAAATCTATTTCTAAAAAAAGAAAAACCATTATAAAAATATAAAAATTTTACAAAAATACGGAAAAACAACCACCATCTTTTTAGAACTTTTTTTTCAACCCCTAAAGCCCTTATGACACTACATTTTTTATTCATTAATTGATATAGAATTGATAGAAAGAAACAGTAAATGTAAGAAAGAGCAAACTATATGTATGTTATGTTTTTGTTTCAGGGATGGCGTTGAGAATTTTTAATATTGTACCAACAACCTTTAAAAATTATAGTTTTTTACCCTAATTGTACTAAAAGATTTTTTTTAGTTGAAATTAATTTTAATTATGTTCATAAAAAACACCACAAAAAGGTATTATAAATCTTAGTTAAAAAAGTATCAACAAAAAAGAACAATTGAAACAACTTAGCCATCCCTGTTTTGTTTATTTTATTAAATGCTGCCAACTTTTTGTTTATGAGAAACCTAAAAACAAAAAGCGGTAAATCGCTGAATTTGCCCATAAACCGCTGATTCAGCAACACTTTTAATATTTCAAGCTTGAAATGTCAATTTTAAGTTAAACAATTTTACATTTTTTTTGACATAACTTCATTTTTTATCGATAACTTTAGTAAAATTTTTGACAGTTTGCCATTTATCTTAATACAGCTTAACTCTTTGCACTTGGTAAATTTTTGTATTACATTATATTTGTACTGTTCACCAAAACTTTAACAATGCATTAAAAATGTAGTGTCATAAGGGCTTAAATGCCGCCCCACCCCACTTTAAAATTTTTTCAAAACCCCAGTTAAATATATCAGCATTTAGGCAGGCAATTTGAAACAATTTGCAAAAGCAGAAAATTCCAAGCACGTGGCACTCGTATATATAAATAAATTATTCTGCTAAATATACGTCAGTGTTGAACATATTGCAAAAACAAAAAGTTAATATTGGATTTAGTTTATTTTTAAAGATTAATCAGCAAACAGGATATTGATAATCGGAAATAAAATGACGGTAGAAAAATCTCCAGATAAAAACCTTGAAAAAAACTTAAAACATAAGGATTTATATTTATAGTAGAAACAACTTAAATTAATAATGAATTAAAAGATTTTAAGTGGAATTAAAATTTAATTGGATTTTCCACATAACACATTCCATCTATATATATAAAAATGAAAAATGTTTGTATGTTTGTTTGTTTGTTTGTTTGTTTGTTTGTTTGTTTGTTGGCTTATAGACTCCTAAACTACTGAACCGATTTTCCTGAAATTTTTACAGATACATCACGTGAGCCCTAAAAATAAAATAGGCTACTTATTTTTTCGATAGGGGCAGGGGAATTGGTATCCCCCATAGGATGCCAATATTAATTATCGCATATATTAAGATCCGCAGCTCGCATTAGGCAGAACTTTTGGTAGTAAGATCTTCTGAGCCCCAAAATTAAAATAAAATAGCAGCGGGGGAAGTGGAATCCCCCATAGGACGCCAATGTTTAACATCGCATATCTAAAGAACTGTAATAGTGAGAATGTTCAAACTTTCTAGAAGTCACTCTTATGGTATACAACACTTTTGAAAATAACAATAAAGCGGGTAGGCGCAGGGGGGGAAATACCTCCCATAGGATGCATATATTAAATATCGCTCAACTGAAAAATTATTAAAGGGAGAGTCTTCAAAAGTGGTTAAAGCTATTATTATAGTAAACTATAAATTTTAATATACAAATGGGCGGGGTAGACGGGGGAGAAGCAGTACCCCTCATATATAGAAATATTAATAAGAGCCACTGCACGCATTTTGTTGAACTTTTGGTAGTAGGATCTTCAGAGCCCCAAAATTGAAATAAAATAGCAGCGGGGGAAGTGGTACCCACCATAGGACGCCAATGTTTAACATCGCATATCTAAAGAACTGTAATAGTGAGAATGTTCAAACTTTCTAGAAGTCACTCTTATGGTATACAACACTTTTGAAAATAACAATAAAGCGGGTAGGCGCAGGGGGGGAAATACCTCCCATAGGATGCATATATTAAATATCGCTCAACTGAAGAATTATTAAAGGGAGAGTCTTCAAAAGTGGTTAAAGCTATTATTATAGTAAACTATAAATTTCAATATACAAATGGGCGGGGAAGACGAGGGAGGAGCAGTACCCCTCATATATAGAAATATTAATAAGAGCCACTGCACGCATTTTGTTGAACTTTTGGTAGTAGGATCTTCTGAGCCCCAAAATTAAAACAAAATAGCGGCGGGGGTAGTGGTACCCACCATAGGACGCCAATGTTTAATATCGCATATCTTAAGAACTGTTATAGTGAGAATGTTCAAACTTTGTGGAAGTCACTCTTATGGTATACTTCACTTTTGAAAATAAAAATAAAGCGAGCAGGTGCATAGGGGAAACACCTCCCATAGGATGCATATATTAAATATCGCTCAACAGAAGAACTATTAAAGGGAGAGTCTTCAAACATGGTTACAGCTACTACTATGGTAAACTATAAATTTCAATATAAAAATGGGCGGGGTAGACAGAGGAGGAGCAGTACCCCTCATAGATACCAATATTAATAAGAGCCGCTGCAAGCAATTTGTTGAACTTTTGGTAGTAGGATGTTCTGAGCCCCAAAATTTAAACACAATAGCAGCGGGGGAAGTGTTACCTCCCATAGGACGCCAATGTTTAATATCGGATATCTTAAAAACTATTAAAGTTAGAATGTTCAAACTTTGTAGAAGTCACACTTATGGTATACTACACTTTTGAAAATAACAATAAATCGGGAAGGCGCAGGGGGAAATACCTTCCATAGGATGCATATATTAAATATCTCTCAACTCAAGAACTATTAAAGGGAGAGTCTTCAAACGTGGTTAAAGCTACTATTATGGCAAACTTTAAATTTCAATATAGAAATGGACAGAGGAGGAGCAGTACCCCTCATAGATAGAAATATAATTTAGAGCCGCTGCACTCTTTTTATTAAACTTTTTGTAGTATGATCTTCTAAACCCCAAAATTGAAATAAAATAGCAGCGGAGAAATGTTACCCCCCATAGGACGCCAATGTTTAATATCACATATCTTAAGAACTGTTATAGTAAGAATGTTCAAACTTAGTAGAAGTCACTCGTATGGTATACTACACTTTTGAAAATAAAAATAAAGCGGGAAGGCGCAGGGGGGAAAACCTTCCATAAGATGCATATATTAAATATCTCTCAACTGAAGAAGTGGTTTAAGAAGTGTAGCGAAGCGCACCGGGTTAAGCTAGTGTTTTATAAGAAAGCAGATAAAATCAAACAAACAAATGTGAATTTTACACTGTGCAAGTGCAAAAATGAAACGAATGAAAATTGACAAATTGAAAAGAAATTGACAAAACAAGAGGGATTTTATGATTTTCACAGAACGGAAGTTAATTTTCAAAAAGCTTTTAGAACTTTTTTGTTAAAAAAATTATATAAACACCATTATTATTTAAAAATTTGCCATTATAGCCAAGATAAATTTTTCAACCAAAAAAGCCTCTCCATCATGTAAAATAGTTTAGCAAAAAAAGCTCGGGGAGCTTTTTCAAAAGTCACTAAATTTTAAAAAAATATCAAGATTACATTGTATATAATTAAAGCTATGATAAAATGAAACATCTTTATTTCTTAAAATCCTTTGAATAAAGGGTATTTTTCTAGACGTATAGAACTTTCGACAAGGAGAACTGTAAAACTAGCTGTCATACTAATGAAGGGTTTTTTTTTAGTATACTTTGGCAAATCACCATGCATAGACTTACACCAGAACAAGGTTAACAAATCGTAAAATTTGTTTTATCCATATAAGATCCTACTACACGCAGAGAAAAAATGTGGTTGGGCATGGTTACGGCAACAACACTATGTTTAATGTAACAATATATTGTTGTCGTACACAAATAATTGTTATTTTTATTTAATATCAACAATATTATAGTTAGTGTAAACATATCAATGTTTATCGCAATTATGAATTTGTGTATTGTTGACCGAAAAATAATTATTTTTCTAACAACTTAATTATGATAACTTTCTAAACATATTATATTTCTGATATTCATGATATTCAATAGCCATAACATGATAACTTTCTATACATTTATCATATTATGTTAAACATGCAATCAAACTATTTTTACTCTAATCATATTATGTTAGCGCCATTTTAAAATAATTTTGAAGAAGTTGTGTCGTTTTTTTTATTTGTGAGCGGTTAAACAATTAAAAGATAAAATTCCATAAAAAAAATAAGTTTAAAGAAATTAAAAAATTAAAATATTAGCGGAGTTCATTCAAGTATTAGTGATGTAATAGTGCAAATGCAAAATATCATAGTTTTTTGTAAAATCCAGCAACAAACCACACAGAGATTTCGTTATATTTTATAAAAGTGCTACGATATTTCTGTGGTTTTCATGGGCAACCGCGTATGTCTTAAAACAAATTGTTCAGGAAAGCCGAAAACCCATTCTAGAGCAAACTATGGGCTAGGTATTGCACATTTTAAACTGTGTCATTACGTTACAAAACGGAATTGATCCATCTTTTTTCAAAAAAATATAAAGAGCGTTCAAAATTAGGCAATATGGCATCAACATCTTAAAATCAAAAAAATGGACACACGCGGTTGCCCATGAAAACCACAGATTTTCATTTGCTCTTTTGCAAGCCTTATATTGAACTCCGCTATTTGATTAACATTAAGAAAAATTGTAAAAAGCCACAAAATAAAAAATCGATTCAAAAATATTTAAATTTATTTTGTATTTTTATGACAGCAATGAGAGGTGCTGTATCATAATATGATTGCTTCTTAATTTATTATGATTAACATGATGATAATATGATTACTTCTTAGCTTATTATGATTAACATGACAATAATATGATTAATTTCTTAGCTTATTATGATCAACATGACAATAATTTGATTACTTCTTAACTTAGTATGATTAACAGAATAATAATATGATTAAGGGAAAAATATTATGATGACATATTACGAGTATATTGAGTCGTAATATGTTTCAATAATAATCTTAATATGGTGACTACAATCATAATTCTTATCATAATATGTTGCTCTTAGAATATGTTTACCACAACCATGTTTTTTCTTTGCGTGTGGTACAAGGACTTAAGCCAGCGGACCGTTAATAACGTCGTATATTCGGTGAATGAGTTGAGAATTAACTGGAAATTAAACCAGATTTTTATCGAGAAATCATATTCAGCGATGAGGCCTTTTTCTGACGTAACGGGTTACATACCCAAGCAGGATTGTAATTTTTGGATTGAGCACAATCCTCATGAGACTCTTAAGACTCCATTATATCCCGATAAAAGTCACTCTTTGGTGCGCTTTACATGCTAAAGCCATCATCGGCAAATTTTTCTTTAAGTCCGAAATCGAACGTGACAGGCAAATGATTTGTGATTTTTATATTGCCCATGTCATTGCAAATCATTTGGGCGAAAAATTGTTCCAACAAGACCGCACAACATGCCATACAGCACGTAAAACCATATCTTTTTTAAGCCAAACTTTTGGTGACCGATGGATCTGTGAATAACCTCCCTCATTTGTATGATTTGGCACCTTTTTCCACCCGTTTGTGCGGGTACAACAAATCCCTAGACTATGCTGATAAAACAGCAACGATTAATCATTTGAAAGCCAACATTCGACACTTTTTCGACGTATGCTCGAAAAAGTAGTGCAAAATTAGACCGACAGGATGGCGTTACTAAAGCGCTGTCGCGAAGACCATATGGCAGATATTATTTTTAAACATTAAACACATTGAGCCAAAATTTTGTCATTGAATTTATTGTGTTCTTTTTTTAAATAAGTTTTACGCCTCTAAAAAATCCACCCTTTAAAACCGCCATTATTTCCAGAATACATCCCATACTGTTCAAAATATATAAATGATTGTTTCAAATCATTCGCTAAAAATTGTATCAAATTCGGAGAAATCGTTCTAAAGTCATAATAAAATGTATTTGCAATAACCGCCTTATAAACATATCGGTCGAAATATTACACTCAATTCACATGAGGGCTTTTACGACTTCGTTTTATATTGATTCCCTTTTAAAGGAACTTCCAAAATCTCTTTGCGTTAATACGATGATTTTTCAATTTACAGGAAAATAAAAACTTTTTTTGCATTGATTTAAATTACCTCTATTATCCGGCATTAACTCTGTTATTCGAAATTATAAACACATTATCTTTTTTTCGTTTACTTTTGAACAATCAAAATAAATTTAAACAAACGAAGAAAGAGAATTTCCCAACGTACTGGAAGCATGTTCTGCCAAAATTACTTTTTTTCCTCATGTTTACATAATTATACATTATATATTTACATAAAATAAGAAAGACACAAAAAAAATCTATCTGTTATCGATAATCGAGGTCTCACTGTTTTTTCAACCACACACTTCAAAGTAAGAAAAAGAATAAAACGTAAAAAGAAAAAGTTTAAAGAGAAATATAAAAAACGACATGAACAGCACAAAACGAGTCGTTTTATTTACCCTTCTTTCTTCTCTACACCGCTCGCCATCAAACCAAAAGAGACGTCGACAAAGTGACGTCGTAAAAGCCTCCATGTAAATTGGCTGTTAGTCATGAGCAGAATAATGAATGACACATTAACCCATTTAAGCCCAAACAAAAACTACCGGACAAAAAATAAAATATTTTTTTTTTTTTTTTTTTTTTTTTTTGAATTAAAGAGGTGTACCCAAATTGGCACTACGGTCACTTTGAAAAAAAAAAAAATTTAAAAAAAATTTTTTTTGATGTTATAGAAATTTCTGAAATTTTAGTTTATCAATAAGGTAAACATATATTGAATAATGTCAAAAACTTTGTCATAAGCCGGAAATAATGAAGTGTTCCCAAATTGGCACAGCGGGCGTAAATGGGTTAAATTAGCATTCGTCCGCCTTATTTTATTTATAATATACCGGTCTTTCAGACAAATTTTTATCATTCATAATTTTGTAAAATTTGTGTCCTCACGCAAAGAAAAAACATGGTTGTGGTAAACATATTCTAAGAGCAACATATTATGATAAGAATTATGATTGTAGTTACCATATTAAGATTATTATTGAAACATATTATGACTCAATATACTCGTAATACGTCATCATAATATTTTTCCCTTAATCATATTATTATTCTGTTAATCATACTAAGTTAAGAAGTAATCAAATTATTGTCATGTTGATCATAATAAGCTAAGAAATTAATCATATTATTGTCATGTTAATCATAATAAGCTAAGAAGTAATCATATTATCATCATGCTAATCATAATATATTTAGAAGCAATCATATTATGATACAGCACCTTTCATAGCTGTCATAAAAATACAAAATAAATTTAAATATTTTTGAATCGATTTTTTATTTTGTGGCTTTTTACAATTTTTCTTAATGTTAATCAAATAGCGGAGTTCAATATAAGGCTTGCAAAAGAGCAAATGAAAATCTGTGGTTTTCATGGGCAACCGCGTGTGTCCATTTTTTTGATTTTAAGATGTTGATGCCATATTACCTAATTTTGAATGCTCTTTATATTTTTTTGAAAAAAGATGGATCAATTCCGTTTTGTAACGTAATGACAAAGTTTAAAATGTGCAATACCTAGCCCATAGTTTGATCTAGAATGGGTTTTCGGCTTTCCTGAACAATTTGTTTTAAGACATACGCGGTTGCCCATGAAAACCACAGAAATATCGTAGCACTTTTATAAAATATAACGAAATCTCTGTGTGTTTCGTTGTTGGATTTTACAAAAAACTATTATATTTTGCATTTGCACTATTACATCACTAATACTTGAATGAACTCCGCTAATATTTTAATTTTTTAATTTCTTTAAACTTATTTTTTTATGGAATTTTATCTTTTATCTTTCTTCAAAATTATCTTTTATCTTTTATCAAAATTATCTTTTCTTCAAAATTATTTTACAAATGGCGCTAACATAATATGATTAGAGTAAAAATAGTTTGATTGCATCTTTAACATAATATGATAAATGTATAGAAAGTTATCATGTTATGGCTATTAAATATCATGATATGGTTGTGAGAAATATAATATGTTTAGAAAGTTATCATAATTAAGTTGTTAGAAAAACAATTATTTTTCGGTCAACAATACTCAAATTCATAATTGCGATAAACATTGATATGTTTACAGTAACTATAATATTGTTGATATTAAATAAAAATAACTATTATTTGTGTACGACAACAATATATAGTTACATTAAACATAGTGTTGTTGCAGTAACCATGCCCAACCATATTTTTTCTCTGCGTGCTTATGGTTTTTCTATAAATTTTTTACTCAGTTTGCAAAAAATGTATCGCTTTTAATTTCTGAATAACTCCGAAAAAGGAAAAATATAAAAACATATGTTATTTAGATGATTCAAAGAAAATTGCATTCCTAATCATCTGCAACCATTTTGATCAAAATCGGAGAAATCGTTCGCAAGTTATGATGAAATAAATTAGCATAACCGCCTTATTGGTCTATCCCATAAAAAAAATTACACGTGATAAGACCAATATGTGAATAGATTTCGATTAAGTACGCTAAAGCTCCCGACTTTTTTTGTGTTTTGCCGACCAATTATATAGACCCAAATTGTGTAAAACGCAACGCAACGCATCGCCAAAAATTCCATTGAAAGCAAAAACAAAGTCAAAAATATTTTGTTGTTGTTTTCTACAGAAAATTGTAACAAATTCTTAAATTTTAAACGCTGCATATCTTGTGGCGTTGAAATTTTTAAAACAAAATATGAATTTCTGTAGAAAGCAAAAACAAAATTATGAAAAATTTTTGACAATGTTTATTTTATTGATGTGCATTACAAACTGAATTTTCAAAAAATTTGGACTTGGCTCCTTTACAATTGAAGGTAGTGATTTGTTAAAAACTAAGTCGGTTGCTGCTGCCATAAGTTTCTTTTATTCCTTACATTTTGGTATAATAGCTTAATTGGGTATTCTGGTGGTTACTGCCACTTTTGGTGCTGCTTGTTTTTGCATTGTTGAGTGGCGTGTTAAAAGACGGCTCCGTGAAGAGTCGCAAGATGCTTCGGAAATTTCAGAATCGATTAAAGACTATCACAAACTAAAAAGGACTTTTTTATTAATTAAATACTACAGGCAAATCCCGATAATTCGTACCCCGATAAATCGTAATTCCCGATAATCCGTTATAAACTGTCGGTCCCTTGGAAAAATCTCGTTAATTCGTAAAATTTCCATTGGTTCCCTCGCTAATTTCAAATTTTTTTCAAATAAAATCTTATTTACCTCTTATAAATCGTAATTGTTTGCTAACTACCACTTATAATCTCTACATATATAAATATTACGTGTATGTTCGTGATCGCTAAACTCAAAAGCTACTGGGCCGATTTTGACCAAATTTTATATGCATCTTCTTATCTAATCAACCGGTTTTCTTAAAATTTGACATGCAGACACCGTTACATCTTATCATTAAACTTGTGATTTGAAGGAAAATAGGGCAAAAAGGGATAAAGGGGGTAAAAGCTCCTCCTTCCTATATCTTCTTAACTAATCAACCGATTTTCTTAAAATTTGACATGCAGATACTGTAACATGAGAAAGATGATAAGTAATAGTTCGTGAAATACAAACGGGGTAAAATCTCCCCCTCCTTATATCTTCTTAAATAATCAACCAATTTTCTTGAAATTTGGCAGGCAAATAGTGTAACATCTGGAAGATTATAGCCTATATTTTTTATTATTTAGGGCGTGAATAATGGCAAAAGCGGTAAAAGCTCCCCCTCCCAATATATTTTTAACTTATCAACCGGTTTTTCTTTAAATTTGGCATGCAGACACTGTAACATCTGAAAGAAGTAAATTATATGGCAAAACAACGATTGCCGGGCCAGCCAATTCGTAATAAAAACAACAATAAAAACATGGAAAGAATGATTTTTTTTTTAACCGCAATTTTTTTTTTTTTTTTTTTGCGTGGGTTTTTTCCTTGTGTGTGTGTTTATTCTCTTAAGATCAGTTTGTTACATGAATAATAAATAAAAATGTCAAAGCGCTCGCATGTTGGTGTTACAAAAACAATAAATGTTTGCAGCCATTGACAATAGAGAAAAAAATAGACGTTGCTAAGCGATTTAAAATTGCTTCATCAACTCTTACTGCAATTCATCAATAAAGAGAATTTATTATGCAAAACTCTTAAGGCAGTTAGCTAAAGCGCGAAAAACTACCTGAATATCCAGAGCTTGAAAAGTCTTTAGTTTTATGGCTTACACAGTGCCGGCAGTCTAACATTCCGATTAGTGGCCCATTACTATCAGAAAAAGCAGTATGTTTTGCTTTTGTTAAGAAAATTAATTTGTCAGTTTTATTTTTCTTATATTGTTTTTTGTTTGCTATTAAAATTACACGAATTTTACTCTAAGTCAATGAATTAGTAATTTCATTTTATTTAATTTGTATTTTATTTTTAACAATTGTTTTTTAAGTTTTTTTTATTTATTTACTAAAAATAAATTGAAAAGTCCCGTTAATTCGTATTTATTTTATTTCAACACCGGTAATCGAAACTCTGGTAATCGAAACCCCGCTAAATCGAAAACCCCTATAATTCGTAAGAAGTGGCCGGTCCCTTGAATTATCGGGAGCCCACTCTATTACCGTATTCACAAAACCCCTTGTAAGTTGCATAAAATACAGCATAAAATACAATATATAATCGATACAATGAGACAAGGGGTTTCGTGAATACGATATATATCTGTGGTTTTCAGCGACAACCGCGTATCATCTATGTCTTAACATGAAATTTTTCAGGAGAGCTATTCCAGATACACTCAAAATAAATCAATCTATCCGTACTCAAATAAATCCAAAGCGGTATTAATAGTACGGTGAGTACGGATTTTCTTGAATCAAGTGCAGAAAGATTGATTGAAGTACGGATTTAAAATCGCGAAATACTTAAACTATCCATATTCAATCCCGATTTCGTACTTGAAATAATCCGAAAATAAGATTGATCTAAGTAAAACTAAGATTGAACCATTCTCAAAATGCGCTTGATTTAAGAATTTTAAAGTTGATTTAATACCGAATTCGTATTTAAAATAAACCAAAAATAAATTAATAGGAGAATTTTATTTTGACTGATTTGATTACAATAATAATAATTTGATTTCAATAATAAAACACTACCATCATTTCCGATATGGTTTTTACTTTAAAACGCCCGGGAGACTATCAAATAAATACATCAATCACATAGTTGTGTGCGTGCAGTCGTTCTTTTTCGGGTACACATACGCGTTGTCGGCAATGCTTGATGAAAATCAAAAAGTTTTTATTTTTTTATTTGATGGCTGATTATTTGATAGTCTCCAGTTGTGATTGACAAAAAAAATTTTATTTGCTTTGTGTATGTTGTCATGTACGGAAGAAAAAAATATATAAATACTTATTTGAAACGAACCCTATGAAATCAAAATTACAAATGTTGATTGACGGGTTTATTTGTACTTCTCCAAAAAAGCCCCAAATAAGCGACACTAACACATATGCACTGATTGACGGGTTTATTTGAAAGTCTCCAGAGCCCTTAAAACTTAATATACACCTATAACTGAAAATATAAACTAAATGAGAACCAAGAGTTCTCAATTTAGCTTTTTAATTATGAAAATAATGTGTTTTCGTCTTTTTCTGTTGTTCCTACATACAACAAGTAAATCGTTTTTTAACTACTTTTATGGTGTTGTTGTTTATATGTCAATTTTCTTACTGAAAATTGTTATTTTTATGAGTTCCGGCTTTTTATTTATTTACGGCCTTATTTATAAAAAATAAAACCGGTTAATTAAGGGTTAATAAAATGGATTTTCATACAAAATCCGTTTAATAAACCCTTTATTAACATGTTTTATTTTTTATAAATAAGGCTGTTAATGAATAATGAAAATATTAAAAATTGTTGTGTTTTTGTGAATTTTATTTTCACAATTTTGAATTAATTTTACTTTTGTTGTCGTCGAAATAAAAACGTAAAACGGTTAAAAGTGTGGCAATGCTTTAAACCTTATTTGCAAATATGTTGTGTTGTGTCAGGAATTGTTTTCGTGAGTTAGCTATTCGCAAATAAAAATTTAATTCACTGTTTATGCGGCAATATTCTCTACTTGCAATATATATAAAAGCTAATAAGTGGTGCGTATAAACGTAGTAAAAGTTTAATAAGTAAAATGAGATTTAAATAAGATTTTACTCTCAGAGTACGAAAAGTATTTTTTTACTTGGTTTAATAATTTTGTACTTATTTTAAGAAATTCCGGGATGGATTTTCGAAAGAAATCCTATTTAGGATTGTTTTGAATACGTTTTAGTGTTATTCGTACTTGAATATTTTAGTACGACTCGTACTTAAAGTAAATATAAAAAAACTTAATTTATCTCGTATGTTTTTCTTTTTGTGTACGTATTGCACTTTTTGAACTTTGTTTTTATGTTAAAAATCGGAACTGGTCCATCTGTTTTTAGACATTTTTAAAACCATGCGTTTAAAAATCTATAAAAAAAAAGGACTTACGCCGTTGCCCATAAAAAAAAAAACAGATATGTAACATGGTGGAATAAGCAGGCATCGTTACGGCAACAAATACAACATTACAACAAAAATGGAAATTACATCACCGTTTACGTCAAAAAATACTTTCAACAAAAATCAAAGCTTGCCGCTGAACGTGATGAAATAAATAAATGTTTAGCCAATTTTTATTTAATTATGATATTGACCATAATTTATTTATTTTAATTTAATATTATCAAAAACTTTAATAAAATACAATAATCACAGCACAAAACGTGGACTTTTTGTAAACATAAACAAAATTTTGACATAAATCTAGACAAACAATGCAAGAGCAAAAAATCGTCATCTGGCGTAGTGCTGCCACCTGTTTATTTCACCATGATATGTAATGCACTTTTAAAAATTTCACCTACAGCATAACCCCGGGTCTCCACGTAGCAATATTTATTGCGGTAAACTTCAAATTTGATTGCTCCATTAAATTTGCGACGTATAGACCGCATATTGCCATGAGTGGCAATCCATTGCGCAATGATTGCTCTTCTTATTGCTTGAGCAATTATTGCTTAGCAATCTGCTGTCAAATCAGTTGTAATTTATCTGACATTTTATTTCTCTGTACGGTTGTTTATTTATTTGTGTGTTTATTTATTAAATAGCAATTTTTTTCCAATGCAAATAAACAAAAAAGTAATACAAATCACAGCTACGACAATTACAATTAATTATTTTATTGAATTAATTGATTAATTGAAAAAAGAAAATTTAACAACCACTTGAAAACACAACATAAAACATTTGTTAGAAGTACAGCCACAAAACTTTGGACAACTACTCGCGGTGGAAATTGCAAATTTATGGCAAAGCAATTTCAAGTGTTCTCCAGCAATATAATCAGCAATTATTGCTCCATTGTTCTGTCATTGTTCTGCCGACGTTTTTGCTTGTACTTAGCAATAAATATTGCTACGTGGAGACCCAGCGTAAATAACATGGATGCAGGGCTGTCAGATTGGTTTTGGCCTTTTTCGCTAAATTCAATGTCAAAAATCGCCAAAATCACCAAAGACATTATTTTCAAGTAAATATTTTTTATATTATTAAAAGTATTTTTTAAAAATCCTAAAAAAAAATTTTTTCCGTATCGCCAAAAATTAAAAAAAAGTCACCTTTATATATATGTATTTTGTTTAATAGTTAGTGAACACAAAAAAGTAAGATGTTTATTATAAAATAGTTTATGGTAGTCTATTTTAAGCAACAACAAAAAAAGAACTTTTGCGAAGAAGTGCAACATGTACTATTCGCATTCATATAGACTATGACTCCTAATAACGCGTCTAGAAGTTCGTATTGCGTTCTACTTCGAAGACGAGTTTAAGTGGAGTTGAAAGTTTTAACACAGGCATTACTAGTTTTAATTACCGCATATAAAGGACAGCCAAAGTAAGTTCCTTAAAGTTTTGTCCTAAACTTATTCATCTTTCCATTTAACAAACGCTAATTTTTTGCATTGTGTTTCATAAAAGTCCAAGGGTATGTTGGGATTCATAAAAATCTTTAAAATATCACTAACAACAACGTATTTTATCTGTGATTATAAACTGCAACATGCATATAATGAAAATATGCTTAAAGACTTAAAACATATTAATGTTTTAAGTAATTCTATTTATTGATTTTTTCAAGAGAACTTTTAAATATGAAAACCCATTTTCAAGAAGATTAGCATTATATTCATCAGCCATTTGAACATCGTTTCAAATATCTATCACACAAATGAATGCCTGAAATTTTATTCATAAAAATACTAGAATAAAAATAATATTATTTCTATGTTTTGAATTTAACGAATTTAAAAACAAATTCATTGCTCATCAAAAATAGCCAACAAAATCGCCAACTATTTTATAAATCGCCAAAAAAAAATCGCCATGTCGCCAAATCAAATATTAGGTCGCCAAACCAGTTTGAAAATCGCTATGTTTGGCGATAAATCCCAAAATCTGACAACCCTGCATACATGTTGTTTTTCTCACCATGGTGTTTGTCCACGATTGATAAATGAGTGGTGAGAATTAGAATGTTGAATAATTACTAATTTAATAAAAAAAAAATAAACAGCACTTGGTCTGCAATGGGTTAATTAAAACAATATGCTCCACCTGGCGTGTAGTTTGCGCATTAAAGTATATGGGTTGCGTCTTCGATAAAACTCTTTTGGTTGGAGTCATAGCTAAAAAGTAAACATACATTAAGTTAAATTTTATCTGCTGTATTTATAAAAAATAATTAAGATTCCAAACGTATTTTAAATCTACATTTCCATGCACATTTTTCTTAACTTGGATTTCAAATCCAATTTAGTTTTTTTTGTTGTAAATCAGATAATTAATTAATTAAAATCAATTTATATATTTTTTTTATATATTTTCATTCGTCCATCAACATTGAATTATTTAATACTTACTAAGTACTAACTAACTAAAAATATAGCAAATATTATATAAAACATACATAAATAATTTTCTAATATGTAATAGAAGGAAACAAAGAAGGTCTTAGATCAAGCTCATCAATGCATTTTAATACCAGGCATTGGAAATAAAGGCCAGAAATAAAGTTTTTTTTTATTAAATAAAAGTTTCTTTTTTTTGCATTAAGTTATAAATATTTATTCAGGTAAATAATACTTTTCATACAATAAAAGAATACATACTAATCAAAAATTTAAAACATTAATTACTTTATTTTTTTTTTAGTTTTTTTTTTTTTTATATAAATATAACGAAAGGAAAATCATAAAGAACATAAAAAAAACTTTATATTTTTGTATGTTGTTTTTCTTCTAGATATTTACATTATAACCAGGTTAAGAAAAAAAGTTAAAACAAAAACATTTTCTTATATTTTTCAGTTTTTAAGAACAGCTCTCGTTTTTAATGATGGAATGTCATGAAGTCAGGCAACGGCCAACGACAGTTTGTCAAGCCCCAGTTAGATTGTTATAATTTTAATATATTCAGATATTCATATGCATAGTTTATGAATGTTGCACATTGGGTTAACGAAAGCGTCAAAAATTTCAAAAGAATGAAAATTTCTTCTAATTAGAAAAAATAAACATAATAAATAGGGTTTCCAACTTCCCGGACTTTTTCTATTCCCGGGAAACGAATTAAAAAAATCTTATTCCCGGGAATCCCGGGATTTTTAGAATAAAACAATCATTTCATTAAATGAGTTTAAGACACAGGTTTTTACTTTTTTAAAATAATATATACATATATGTATATACAACAGTCTAAACAAATAAACTTAATTAAATCTACAGAAAATCAAAACAAAACCAAATAAATTGTAACATTCACACCCAGCCAGCAAAATACTCCGACGTTGTCTGAATTAGACATGTCTTTCAAATGTCTGACTTCATTCTTAGAGACTTTGTTCAGATTTCTGAAAAACATTGAATATACTTACTGTCTGGACGATTTCTGATCGATTTCGAAGGGATATATCGGGGGAAATTTATGTACAAATATGTCTAATAGAATTCCGACGAAATTCTTACGGATGTGTCTAACGAGACTTTTTTTTTTTGTGTAAATAATGACAATTTTCATTAAGTTGAAAATAATTTCAATTTAATTTTATTGTTTCAAGATAAAAAGATTTAAAAAAGGTACGTACCAAGGCGAATTAACTACAGGTGGTGTCGAAACGGCATCTGATTTTGACAGTTCGGGCTTATTTGTTTTGATTTGTTAGTGTTTTGCTAATAATGGTTGACATTTCGAGCTAATGGCACTAACAATGCAATGCAAAAAACCCTATGTTGTTTCTGTTGTTTTTGGATTGTTGTAGTTCCGACACCACCTGTAGTTGAATTCGCCTTGGTACGTACGTGTAAAATTTTTAATTATAAATGTACTTTTAAATTTGTTGCAATAAAAGGAATTCTTTTAGCTATCAGCTAAAACACAATAAGAATCTCGGTCAACTCATCGAAATTTTCCATGCCTTTTTCATTAGATTTCTGTCAGATATCTATCAGAAATTTCGGCAAACAAAAAAAAACCAGAATTTCCCACGACATGTCTGTCAGAATTCGAGTCAACCACTTCATACGTTTTTGGGTCAGAAATCTGACAGAATTCTTATACGATTCCGACTTTTTTTATCGACGTTTCTCTAAGATATCTGGAAGACGTCGTACAATTTTGCTGGCTGGGTATATTTACAAACATATTATATGTATGTAGCAACTTGGTAAAATTAATTTTCTTTTAAGAAAAAACATTTTAATATTATTTAAGCATTTAAAAGCTCATCAGAGATTCTATTTCTAATCTTTGTTGATATGCCTGCTACCGAAAACGCACTCTCGCTTTCTACAGACGTTGGTTTTATAGTAAGAAGCGCATCATACAAAGATTTTAAATTCGTTGGCCCGTGACTTCACAGACGTCAAATTTTTTTTTAAATATTTTCAGGATTTTGTTTTTTCTTTACATTTATTTTTTTAGAATTTGATATGGCCTTTTGAAGGTGTTCTTTAAAGATAGTAGATGGTTCATCTGGTGTTAGTGATGGTGTATCGTGTACATTTTTATTTTCTACTTCAAGAAGCTTTTTCACCAGCAATTAAAGAGACCGTTCATTTATTGGCGTAGGAAAAATAGTCCGATTTGTAGGTAGTTTTAGTAATTTTAGTAAAGAATATATTTTTTTATTGCTCGTTTTTTTAATTTTAACAAATAAAAACTTCAAAAAATTAAATTTGAAATTCCCGAAAAATAATTTCCGGGATTAATTTTAAAAAAAGTGTCCCGGGATTCCCGGGAATTCTTTCCCGTGTAGAAACTCTAATAATAAAATTTAATTCTGTGTTTTTTTTTAAGTTTTGACATTGGACATTTTCATTTTGTTCTGAACTTTTTTTTTTTTTTTGGGAATGTCCCGGGAAATTAAAATCTTTTCTATTTCCTCTTTCTCGTGAATTTAATGAGGGGTTTTACGAAAATTGTTAAAAATGTCTACTTCAAAAGCCATTAATTTTCCAACTCAAACTTTTTCGCAGGATTCTAGGCTTTCCCCCGAAAATTTAATTGTTTTCTATTCTCACTTTCCACAGAAATTAATGCGGCGTTTTATAATTTTTTTTGTTTAATAAAAATAAAGAAACAAAATTACTTAATAATTTTAATTAGGCTTAAGTTCATTAAATTTAATTTTCATCAAATTATTTTTATGAAGAAAGGAATTTTACAACATGAAAATTAATTAAAATTGTTATTGATAATCTTTCATTCTTGACCGTGGCCGGGGCTCGAACCCGGGCCGGCAGGTTACCATGACATGTTTCGATCGCAACCACTCGATCTCCTCAGATGGATTTGCCGTTTTACACTCAGAATGAAAGATTATCAATAACAATTTTAATTAATTTTCATGTTGTAAAATTCCTTTCTTCATAAAAATAATTTGATGAAAATTAAATTTAATGAACTTAAGCCTAATTAAAATTATTAAAAAATTTGGATTAAAAACCATAAATAGTTCAACAAGATGACCACAATACTAATTATTGTTAAAGCTAAAGCACGGGCTCTCTATGTATTCATTTTTTTTTTCTTCAAGTTGTACTGAAAAAGGTCAACAAGAAAAAGAAAGACAAAAAATGAAAAAACAAAAAATGTACTTTGGACTTCAAGAAAAATTCTTGACAAAAGTACGAAAAAACAGAAGTAAGAAAGAACATGTAAAATCAATTGAAATGGATAATCATTCAAAAAAGCAAACTTCGATCTACCAAAGGTTAAAATACAATTTGGTTTAAGGATTGATGTTTGACTATTGACGTCAGCAGTCGTCGATGGCTGCGAGTGTAAAACGGCAAATCCATCTGATGAGATCGAGTGGTTGCGATCGAAACATGTCATGGTAACCTGCCGGCACGGGTTCGAGCCCCGGCCACGGTCAAGAATGAAAGATTATCAATAACAATTTTAATTATTTTCATGTTGTAAAATTCCTTTTTTCATGAAAATAAATTGATGAAAATTAAATTTAATGAACTTAAGCCTAATTAAAATGATTAAAAAATTTGGATTAAAAACCATAAATAGTTCAACAAGATGACCACAATACTAATTATTGAAACAAAATTACTTTACGTTGCTTTTTTGCTTACACAAAAGTTATTTAGTCGATATTTTGCGAACATTATTAATTTTCAAACGTCAATCCAAAAAGACTTTTAAACTTGCATTGCTTTAGTCCTCATCTTAATTGTGAAGCATTTGATCAGAATTTTTCATTAAATCTCATTTGAAACTGCATTTGTTTCCATTTAATGCAACTTTTGTTTTGCAGCATTTTAAGTATTTTAAATGTCTTTCTCCTTTCTCTCATGAACAAACTCATACTTTGCTCTGGGTTCCTCATTACTTCGAACCACAACTTCTTCGTCTTCACCCATCAACTCGTTCGTTAAATCCAGGTCTTTAACGCTTCTGGGATAAAACCGATCCATCGCCGCTTCCTCCACTTACTAGCTACTATGCCTTCATCACTACCACCAACGCAACACACACCCAACACACCCTTGGTCCCTCAACTTTATGCGCTTCATAAAATCCAGGCCGCCAACGATCCGGGGGCCAAATACCAGCCTGATCCTTCATTTACTCATCGCTACAAGTCTGACTGACTCATAAAGTTTACCTCTCAGCATGCCCCGGGGGGACCCAACCATTAGTCAGTCTGATACCGAGGTACCAGGGGCTTTGACTCCCATCTCCGACTTCCAGAGATCGTTTGGTCTGAAGAAAACTGCCAATTTTTAATTACTAACGAATTCAAGGTATTAGCTGTACCTGTTTTCCCCACAGGATGTAAAAGATTGAGAAGCGGACCACTTTGGGACACTTTACTTTGTAAAATTCTAAACGGTTGCATTGTAGAATGCATTTAAAAAGCGAGTGGCTTTGCAACTGATATTTTGGAACTTAAAAAGGTTGTTTAAAAGTAAAACTTACATACAGCTACTCACACTGCAAATGGGACACATAGCAAAAGTCTTATTTTGCTTTGTTCAAAATAAAAACCTTACAGCCAGGCCCCCCATGTCGATCGACAACTTAAGCGAGCGACAACTAGTCACTCATTATCGTTCTCTTAGCGGCCTACTGGTCGGTCGACAGGTTTTACGTTTCTAACGTAATTTATTTATTGTCAAATGACTGTATTTCCACATCAGTAATTCCACAAAAAAAACACTAGTTTGACAATAAAACATAAAAATTAAGACATACAAATAGAACTCTGGCTACACAGAAGGCAGAATAAAAAACAAAGGAGCAAAAAAAACAAGCAAAGCAGTAAACAAAAAATATAGATTAGAATTTTATGAAAAATATTTTAAAAACCAATATAATTTTATAGGTGGTGGTTTTTTAAAAATATATAATATCTAATAAAGAAATTATTTAGCGTTTGTGTGTAAAGAAAAATTGTGTTAAATATTTTAACAGAATGCCTCTCTCGACAACTACAACACAAGTGACTGATTATGACATTTGTGGTCGCATAATATTTCTTAGTAGGCCGCAAATTTTTATAAAATGACCTACGTTATCGGTCGCCTATGTTGCGAAAATCGATGGCTGATTTTCAAAGTAAATTTAGATAACTTGGTGGCGTTGTTCAAGCATGAATCTATTCATGATGATGTGTCGGATCAAAAAGTGAAAGCAAAATGACAGTTCTTTTGACAGCTAACCTTTCGTAAGCTCTATGAGGCTAAAAAAAACACCCATAATAAAGGAATGACAATGAGAATTTTGAACCCTAGATATATGCAACAAAATGTGGATGTTAGACTCATTATTTTAGGAGTTTTATTTTATGTTTTATTATTTGTTTGTAGTCTTTTATGTTATTTTTGTTAATTTATTTAAAATTACACTAAGAATCTTAACAGTTTGACTAATATTGATCTTCTTTCAATGAGTTTGTTGTTTTTTTGCTTCTTTGTAAATGTCTTTTTATTAAATAAAACTTCAATTTTATATCAGGTGTAAATTCATTTAAATCGGGTAATTTTGCTTCATATCAAGTGTAATTTTGAATTTTGCTGGTGGTAACAATGGTGTCAGATCAAATTATTAAAAAAAAGTGCAAATAAATACCTGGATTTAATATACGTAATTTGCAAATTTATCCATAATTTTTCGAATAACCAGAAATATTTTTTACAAATTCAACAGTATTTTGTTATTTGTATTTCTACACAGAAAAAAATAAAAATTGATTTCAATTAAAACATTTGCGATATTAATTAAAAAATTAATTAAATTTGCACCAGTAAACAAATTAATAGTATCAATTAAACCAGTTAATGGTATTTAATTCACTTGATTAGACGTTTCATTTGCTTGATTAAATTTTTAATTAAAACTGATTTTATTTTTGATTAATGCTTTAATTGGTGCAAAATTTTGGAGAATTTTTTCTGTGTAGCCCGGGAAATTTGAAGTTATTTTGTACTATCCCGGGAAGTGAAAAATGTCGGGCTTAAAAAAAAACTTATTTCCAACCCACTGTTTGCTTGTTTACAAAAATAAAAAAACTATTTCATTCATCCATGTACATGGGCATAGCACATGTTCATACGCCATACAAGAGAATGAATAAAAAATATCTCAATAAAAATTTTAGTTCTCTCTTTTTTATATGAATTTAAAATTTTGGGCATTTTTTTTTTTTTTGTTTTCCAAATTCTCTTCACCTCTTGGCCCTTTTTAAGTACAAATTTAAAATTGGGTATAATCGAGATGCCTTTTAAAAACAAGCACGAGTATTTGTGTGTGTGTTTGTTTTTTTTTTTTTTTTTTTTTTTTTTTTGTAGCTGATGTGCGTGCATGTGTGTTAACCAAATAACATGTGAAAGCGGTGTAAATTAGCACAACCGCCACAAATTATTGAGATTCAACAACAAAAACAAACAAACCAGCCAACAGAAATTATCAATGGAAGGTAGTTGAGCAAACCACTTAAAAGATCTGTCGCGTATAAAGATACCAGTAACATATTTATGCAGAGCAGTGGGGCAAATGGGGGAATTAGGTGAATATGAATACGAAACTTCTATAATGGTCACCTCATAAAACCATTGTAGAATCTAGAGCTTTTTTGAAACCTGGCTAAAATGTAAATTCTAAAAAATTGTGAAAACAGTAATGGAAAATTGAAAAATTTAGATTGTACTGACCACCAAGCAAAAGAGTACTTTTTCAACATTTTGGTACTTTTTCAAACATTTTTTTTTGAAAATAAATTTAAAAATAAAAAAATTAAACACATAATTTTTGCTGGACTAGGGAATGGTAAATCGATTTCGATTCCAATCGAAAATCGATTTTGTGGTAAAAAAAATCGATTTTTTGCAATCGAATTTACGTATGAGATTTTATACTGAAATCGATTATTGGGCTTTTAAAATCGATTTTTTATTTATATCAAAATTTTGGCAATTTTTAATTGTAATCTTAAATTAATCGATAAATTATGGGCATGCACAATAAAACTTATTTTTTTTGTGCGTACATACATACGTCTGTAGGTATGCTTATGCGGTCTCTTGTTCTTCAGAAATTAAAGTCATCAATGGACAGTGAACAAAACAGTACTTAACATATCGTATCGAACCAAACACTGAAAGTCAGCCATGGCCTTCCTGTGGAAACATGCTAATATGCAAACAGGCCAGTGTGTGAGCGATATTTAAATCTTGTTATAAACAGAGTGAAAAAACAAAAAGTGTGTAATTTATCCTATGAAATACGAAATTACAGGAAAGTATCTCTGCATCTTTCTGACATCAATGATATGCAAACGTTTGTTTTCTAAAACTTACTTAATAGTAACAGTCGCCACCGAGCAGGAACTATTGTCATAATCCTTTGAAATACTAAACATACATTCAGGTTTGTCACATATATCAATTCCCATCAAAAGTGATTTCGATTTATGTGAAGCAAGATACAAAATCACTTCCACTTTCGATCGGAATCAATTTGTGTGACAGGCCTGATTGACTACACAAGAATACAGTTTGAATATATATGTGCAATGTACATGCACTTGTTCTTCTAAAGGACATCTCAAAATTTACACATTTTCACTTTTTACAGGAAAATTGTAAAAAGTAGTCATATATACCCACTGTAAAAATCTCAGTTCAATTTCTCTAGTAGTTTGCCAAAAAAATGCTGGTGTATCCCCCTTTGTGATATAATGTATAAGATTGCAAACTAGTCTTAAACGATTTTGAAATCGATTTTAAAATCGATTTTGACGTTCGATTAATCGATTTCAAAAACCGTAATAAAAAAAGTCGATCGAAAAATCGAAAATCGATTTTGGAATCCATTTACCATTCCCTATGCTGGACCATTTTTAAAAAAGGTCTTTTTTCAGTTTTTTAAAACAGATTCAATTTGAAAAGCAGAACATTATTTCCACATATGTAGAATTTATATGAAAATATTTATTTAGTTAAATATCTCAATTAGTAGGACGTTCAAGTTTTATATACCAGCTTCAAAAACTCTTTTCGAAGATACCAAATTTTATTTATGACGTCTTGGAGCAAAGTACAAAAATTCGAAAAACTGAAAAAAATACCTTTTTTGAAACGCTAGAACCAAAATATTTTGTGAATCATCATACAACATATTAAGCTTTATTTTCAGAGGGATAACAAAAACACTTTTTTCAGCTCCGTACAAGTTGAGTCGGTCTACTGTACGGTAATCTTCGGTATAGACGCTTTCATCTACATTTCACAATTCATCCAAGCCATTTAATTGGCCGAACAGTTCTTTTAAATTTGCATAAGTTGCAAGTGAAATATAATTCTCGACATGAAAATCAGGAAAATTGGAACTAGCAGATTTGAATCCAGCCATTTTTTTGTTCTCGGGGAATCACCAATTTTTTTTTTCATTAACACAGAGTTGCAAAACGAGGAATTACTAATAAAATATAACTCTTCTTGGTTTTTATCAAATTTTCTGTCCGTTTATGAGATTTATTTTGCAAATAAAAATGTTAAAACTTAGGTCCTTATCATGAAAAACGCAACGCCAAAGAATTATATTGAAAGCAAAAACAAAGTCATACGTATTCCACGGATAGTTAGCTCGCCAAAAATGCCAATATTTTTGGGTAATTATGCGGGGTAGGCATTTAAACGAATACGCTTAACTACCTCGTTGAGGTAATTATAAGAATACGTTTCAATACCTCAGTTAGGTAATTAAACGTATTTATTTACAAGATACCTTAAATTTGATGTATGAAAAAAAGTTGACAGTAATATTTACATGTATCAGCTAAAGTCTAAAGGGATAGCAATAAAAAACAATGGGATTTGCTGTCTTAAATTTTATCTGTAATGCTTTTTGATATGTTCTGTTATATCCTACTAACAAAAGCGTACTCATACATACAAACTTATGATCAGGGAAACCGTAAATATGCAACTGCATGGTTTTTCTTGTGCGATCAATAAATAAAAATATTTATCCGTTTTAAAACTTTTTATAAATTTTGGTATCGATTTGTTTGTTAACAATTTGCATATCTTAGCTATTGCTCTATTTTTTGCACACATACACAGAAAAAATTATTGCTGAATTATTTTCAAACAAACGCTTGTTTGAAATTTTTTTTAATTTCTACAAATTTTTTTACTGATTCAATTAATATTTTTGTTTGATTTTTAGTTTAACCAACAGAAATGTTGACAACTATTCAAAAATTTAATAAACGCGTTATTGGTTTCAAGTTTTCATAATTTTGTATGAAATATTTAACGCTCTTTAATGTTGTCGTTTTTTGCATTTATTTTATTTGATCGTAAGCAACACTTCTTTATGTAAAATATAAAAACAACAACAAAAAACACATACAGTCAATTTTTGGACGCTTTAAAGAAGTACAACAATAAGAAAGATGATAAAATAGCGTGGCGAGGTTTTTAGTAAAAAAAAGACAAAAACAATACATATTAGGTAAAAAAACCTTTTACACTTTTTAAACAACAACAACATTAGAAAAAACAAAATAAATTTTTGGTTGGTTTCAAAGTTGGTAAAAAAGAATGAAAAACAAAATCCCGTATTCAATTTTTCAAAAATGTTTAGTTAAATACCTACATCAAATAAAAGAAATAAAATGATGACGAAAAACATGCCGAGTCGGTCTGCTGCCAAGGAAAGGATACAGAACAGTGAGTGAAGAAGAAAAAAAACATTGTGTGAACAAACAAGACTTGGTGCAAAAATTATTCCAACAAAAAAATGTGTCTCAAAGCCAGCCGGCGCCGCTCTGCTCTGCCTTCATCTACTTCTACAGTGCTTGCTTGTGTGCGCGTCATTGCTTGTGCTAAAACTTTTTTGTTTGATTCAGCAAAATTATTTGTTTGAAATTTATATGATTTTCAGTAAACTATTTCTTTGATTCAGTTAAATTATTTGTTTGAAAAAATCAGTGTGTTTTTTCAATAAACGAAATGCAAATAAATTGTTTGAATATGCGAATTTGTTTGTAGGACCGATTTCAGACAAAAAATGTTTTGATTCTACAAATTTTTTGTTTGAATTGGAAAAATAATTTTTTCTGTGTATTTCAAATTTTTAAGCATATTTTAAAACATGTTCAGCAAAAAACAAATACTTAAAATAACTTGCATAACAAATGAATTTTCTGTTGCCATCTACATTTAATTTTCACTCTACAATTGTAAGTAAGTTTTCGTTTAAGATAAATGTTAATTCAAGCTGTAAAGTTTTATATATATGCAAAAATTAAGAAAAAAGGAATTATATTAATTTGTGCCGATCAATTCCGAAACACTTTTTAAAGTGATCTTTTCGTGTCCGTCCGTTCACCTGGCTGGTTGTATGTCCATGTAAACCTTGTGCGGAAAGTAAAAGTGGCAGATTTTAAATAATTTTATAAAATTTGATAAAAGCGATTTAATTGTCATAAGAACGAAACCTATGTAAATTGTGAGAATCGGTCTATAATATCACATAGTCCCTATGCAAACTTTTTTCTTTATGTCCATAAGCCATTTAATCATGTTCGTATTAAAATTAAATTTGGCCCAAAATATCTTACTGCAAATTAATATAGTTGAATCGGTTCGGATTTAGACATACAGCTTCCATTCAAATTTCAATCCCTAAAATATTCAAGCTATGTTATTTTTTTAAATGTTAATGTAATTTTAAATTTAGCGACCTTTCCTTTAATCCCTTCAAGACAAACTATCTCATATATTTGGTGTTTCACAAATAACTCTTATAGTGAGCACAGAATAAAGTTTATTTTAATACAAATATGAAATTGTGGAATATTTAGCTTTCAAATAAGCCATTTTGGGCATATTTTTTTTTTAAATTTTAGTGTATATTTCCAAATTATTAACATGTAAACTTAATTTTTTTTTTTTTTAATTTTCTAAGCTAATCCCGCGAAGCTATATGCTTGTCTGTAGGAAAGAAACCAGAGTCTCAGGCGGGAATCGAACCCGCAACCCCGGCGCTGATAGACTAGCTCGCTACCAGCTAGCCTACCGGGGCACTCAAATGCATTACTTGCTGTGTTATTGTCAAATAGTACTGAGGCAATTAATCGAATAAAATTTAGGTGAAATTTTGTTTTGGGAGCTTAATTTTTAAAGCAATTACCCGAATTGGGTAATAAAGCGTAAGGCAATTAAACGTGGATTTTTGTTTGAAAAATGGAAAAAACGGGGATTTAAAACTCATGGTAAATAAGCGGGGCCCGTGCAAAAAGGCCATAGAAAATAAAACCATCAAAGTGCAATAACACCGTAATCGTTTAGTAACCAAAGTGGAAATAACGCCATAACAGTGTAAAATCTGCCTTGTTTTCGAACGAAGGCCGGCTATGCAGAGAAGCTTTAGTTAGCGAAGCCGGTGTTTGTTATACTATAGAGGTCATATGGCTTTATTCCCTACGGCTTAATTGCACGGAGTCAAAAAAGCGTGAAAGGCATTTAAGAGTGGGGCAATTAAACGGGTTATACTGTAATTTTTTGTAATTCAGTTGTTGCTTTCTACAAAAATGCATGTGCCGTATTAAAATTTTCAACACCACAAGCTATTTAGCGTTTGAAATTTAAAACGCAATGTGAATTTCTGTAGAAAGCAACAACAAAATTACAAAATATTTATGACTTTGTTTTTGCTTTCAATGTAATTATTTGGCGTTGCGTTACGTTTTACATGATTAGGGCCTTAGTGTCCGCGTTCGATTATGAGAATTTCCGATTATGGAAATACATTTTGTATGACAATGACAATGTATGAAAAAACTGAAGAGCAGATTGAATCAACAAATTATGGCCGGTTATGGAAGGTGTCCACTATGGGAGGTTTCACTGTATTAAAATTTAAAAATTTTAACGGATCATATTAATGAGAAACATCAAAAGCGAGTGTAAGCTGAGAAGTAAGGGATACAAAAGGACTAATCATTTAAAACCTTTATTTTTAATTAAACTTTTTTAAAACGACATTTAAAATAAGAACTCAAAGATTTTACTGATTTGAAAAACCAATTTTAACCTTCGTCTTACGATTATCCACCCAAGTGACCATGTCGGTTTTATTTCTTAAAGAACTTCTTAAAAATTGGCTATAGTTAAAACGAAATTTTTACTTACTAACAAATTATTAAGGGACTCTTAATTTTAAACTATATTTGAACGGAAATCTAAAAAAAAACAAATGCACTTATGTATTCAAGAAAAATTCTTGTTAAAAGTAAGAGAAAGCAGAAGTGAGGAAGAAACATGTACAAATTATGAATAGATAATCAATAATAGTTAATTTGGACCCATCAAGAGAATATGTTTGACTATAGACTGAAAGCAATTGCAGTGGCGGAATGAGATACACTGCAAAGAACTTTGAGGATGATAATATGATTATTCTCGAAACATGTAAGTTTGAACCGAGTTCAACTCCCCGTTCGGTCAAGAAAAAAATGTTCTATAAATTCACTCACAATATTATTACAGTAACGGACTGTAGTTTATTTAAGAAATATTCCGTTCAGTCATTTTTAAATAAATAAACATTTAAAATTCCAAGCAAATTTATTTTTAACTGATTCTAACAGTTATTCAAAAAACTAAGTGCATATTAATACGGATTTTCAGTTGCAGTTTATATTGTCCGTTGATTGAGTTAAATTCTTCTTTATGTTAAATTAAATAAAAATGTAATTTAAAGCAACGAAAAGTTCATTTAATTTTTACTATCAAAAATTCAACCGCGAATTCCGTAAAAACAAATCAATATTCAGTTATCTTATATAAATTAATTGTCAAAAAATTAACTACATATTCCGTAAAACCAAATAAATATGCAGTTATTTTATAAAATTTTACTGTCAAAAATTCAACACCATATTCAGTAAAAACAATTAAATATTCAGTTATTTTATATAATTTTACTACCAAAAATTAATTTTTACTTATCTATAAAAAATGAATTGCTTGTTTTGTGTAAGCAATTCCCATTTTCTATTTGTTAAAATAATTTAGTTAAATACATCAAATTTTAAAAGTAAAATAATTGCGAAGCCATATCGGTCATGCTGCTGGTGTCTTATAATTGAGAGTTCTTCTGTAAACAACGTGGTCAGTACAACAAAAGTAAAACAAACGTGTGTAACTGGGTAAGTAAATAAAAATATTCTTCCTCTCTCGCTTATAAGAAAAACAAGCGGACAGGTGTCTGTCTGGTATTTTTTAGAAATTCGGCTCTTTTGTGGAGTAAACGAAAATTTAATAAAATAACTGAATATTTAATTGTTTTTACTGAATATGGGGTCAATTTTTTGACAGTAAAATTTTAATAAATAACTGAATATTTATTTGATTTTACGGAATATGGTGTTGAATTTTTGACAGTAAAAATTAAATGAACTTTTTGTTAAAAATAAATGAAAAATAGGTAGACCGGTTTTTAATTGAACTTTCATTTATTTTATATTACAATTTCAGTTAATTTTACGTACAGAATATTGTGAGTGTTTTAATGATTTTCACATTGTTAAATTTCTTGCTCCTTTAAAATAATTTAATAAAAATTTAATTTAATGACCTTGAGCCATGTTTAAAATTTGGATTGAAAATCTAAAAATTTATAAAAAAGAAAGTTGAAACTGAAATCTTGAAGTTTAATTAAACTACGTTTAAATTGTTTTTTTATGTCATGGAAATACTATTGAAAGTAACGATATGTATTAAAATTTTGCAAGTTAATGTTTGCTCTTTCAAACGGCAAAGATAATGTGGCTACTATCGAAACATGTCAAATCAACCTGTCCGTTAACGTGGGTTCAATTTCCCGATCAGTCAAGAATGAAAAATTATCAATAAAAATATTAATTAATTTCATGTTGTAAAATTCCTTTCTTCATAAACTAATTAACTTAAGCCTGATTAAAATATTTAAATTCTTTGTATTTTCAAGAAATATCTGAGCCAAATTTTATCGTTCTATCTTTTATGGTAAAGGCGCTATTGTGTCAAGACTATGATTTCAAAAGGAAAAAAAGGACTACAAATTTTATTAACAAAAAAACAAAAGGCCCTATGTATAAAAGATTATATGATAAACGTTAAAAGACCTAACTAACAGTTTGCATAAAATGCAAAATTATCAACTGTCGAAACAACTGGTAGGTTTTACAAGAAAAATTAATAATTAACTGCCGTATTTTATTTTAAGGCAAAATGTTCATACAAATTTTTCTTAAAATACATTTTAAATTCATTTTAATTTTTTATGAATACGACAGTAAAAGTTTAAGGCAATTTATCATTTTAAATAGTTTCTTGCCACTACTGTAATATTTTCAAAATTTTAGATAGGCCTTTTCCGTTTGATGTAACGATAAGCTTTTTGCACTTGAGGTAAAGTGTATTAAAAGTACTTAAACTATTCACACACTCATAAACTCACTCTAACATTTAACTGCTGCAGAAGACAATTTATTAATTTCTTATTTTCGTACGACAATCTTTAAAAATTGATTTCTTTTTTTTGTTCATTAAAACCTGCGAGTACTCGTTATTTTTGTAAATTTTTATAAACAAAATGAATGAAAGCGTTAAAAAGGTTTAAAAATAAATTTCTTTGCAAAGTTTATTTATCTTTTAAATGTTTTTATTTCATTTTTAATAATGCGATTTATTTATATGTTAGTCTTGAAGAAAGTTTTATATAAATTATTTTTTGTACAAAAAGAAATTTATGTTTAAATTTTTTTATAAATTATAAAAATTTCGTTATTGTTAAAAAAAAAAATTTGTTAAACATTTTTCGAAATATTACATGTTGAAAAAAACAAAAAAAAAAAAGTACTACAGATTTTTGTTAGATATTATCTAAACAATTACTGAAGCATGTTTTTAATTCAGCGATTTCAACACTCTTGTGTTGCGTTGCATTCGGTTGTATAAAATTTTTTAACATTTTTTTTTTTCGGGAATTATGTTTAATAATTTGTTTTTAACTATTGGAATTATGTATGAACTCATTTGTTGTGTGGTAGACACCTTTTGGTGCACGTAGTTTTTTGGTTTTCTAAATGTTTTTTTAATTAAGGCATGTGTTACCTCAACTCTTGGTGGTTTTTTTAGGTACCGCACATCTTTTATCTAAAAACTTACGTTATTTAAGTAAATTTTTTAATTTGGTTTTTTAAAGATAAGTTTCAATTAAAAATAAAATGCTTTATAATGTTGAAAGTTGTTTTACAAATAATAAAGTAAAGTGATGATATTTAAATAAAGCATAATATTAATTGAACTGATTTTAATTTAAAAATTAACTAAAGCTTTAATTAAAACATAAAAAAAACAATGTTTAATTTAGAATATTACGAACTTATAAAACCACTTGTATCTTTAAGCTAAACTTTACAAAAACTTATGTAACAGACTTTAAAATTAAAACTTAACGACTTTTAAAACTGCTATAGATTGAATTTTAAAAGATTTATAAAACCGAGTTTAACCTAAAGAATTTACGATTTAGGAAACCTTCTTTAAATTTATGTTCAAAAGGTTTTTAAAGCCACTTTTAAGCTAAAATGTCAATGACTTGAAAACCACGTTTAAGCTTAAGTTTAAAAAATCTATAAAACCACGTTTATATTTTAATTTAAAGGATTTGTTTAAACCACGTTTAAGCTAAAATTTTACAGATTTGGATCTAATAAATCAGAGCAAGTTCAACTATCTATAAATCAGTTAACATATAAGCCTTAAGGATGGTTTATATATTAACTGATGCATAAATACAGTCCATATGAATTCGACGACTTTTATCGTAGTGCTGCCACATGGTATTTTTTAAGCTACAAATAATACTTGGGACATTGATTTACTGTTGCTGTTGAGTTTAAACAACATATATATTTAAGTTAAGTTTAACTAAACCAGCGTTTCAACATTTTCTGATTTATTAGCCATTACAACACCCAGTTTAAGATAAAATTCAGAAGATTTGTAAAACCAAGCTAAAGCGAATATAATTAAGACTTATAAAACCAAGTTTAAGCTTAAATTTTACAGATTTGTAAAACCACGTTTAGAATATTTTAATAGGTTTTATATGGAAAGTGCCACATCCACTCAATCGATTTCGCTCATTTTTGGCAGGGGATCGTGGCATGCCAAGTCCTTTGTTAGTACAAATCTTGATGCACTTATAAAAACGAGTTATGACTTTACCATTGGGACCACTGTGCGATGGTCTGGAAAGGACAGTAGGCTATATAATTTTTCGAAATTTTTAGTGGAAGTGGCACCTCCTATACAAAGTTAGCAATTCTTTTTGTCAATTTTTAAAACGTTTTGAGCTAGAGCTTTCAACAATTTTTTATAAAGAGCTTTTACAAGTAAAACTTTTAAAATCTTTCAAAGTGAATTGTGCGATAGATCTTTTTTCCCGGTGGAAATTTAATAAAAGGGCATGGGATCGGAAGGACCTTTGACCTTGTCGTTAATCTGGAAGTAGTAGCAGATAACGGCCATCTACACTTCAAAGTATTATTATTATGTATTACTAGCTGGCCGCCCCGGCCAGCCGTTTTCTGATTTTAGGTAAATCGAAAAAAGTAGGCGTAAAAGTGGGCGAGGCAAAATTTTCTTTTCGTAAAAACCTAAGTTGGACCATGGCGATCATTAGAAAGAAAAAATAGTCCAAATCGGTCCAGCCGTTCTCAAGTTATGCGCTTGATCGAAAAAGTGGGCATAAAAGTAGGCGTGGTAAATTTTTCTTTCGATTAAAACTTAAAATGGATTATTACGAACATTTGAAAAAAAATTAGTCAAATCGATGGAGCCGTTTTCTGATTTTTTGGTAAATCGAAAAAAGTGGGCGTAAAAGTGGTCGGGGCAAAATTCGGTCAAGCCGTTCTCAAGTTATGCGATTAGCAACACACAACATTTCATTTTTATTATATAGATTATATGGATAAGCTTTTTAAAAAAAATAATTTTTAAGTAGATGAAAAAATAATTGGTTTTTGATGCACAATTGCCACACACACAATTTTAAGGGTCAAAAAAGCGGAGCGGGTAGTTCTTGTTCCAAAACAAAAAATTGGTTATTTTTGTGTTGAAAAAAATTAACCAAAATGAAAAAAACAACACAAGTACACATTGAAAAAACAGTAACAAAATAATTTAATTTTAAAAACTTTCTGTTTTCACTCAAAGTGTTAATGGCAGGTGATTCTTCTTTTAATCAAGAACTTTAATGGGGTGTTATTAAGGCAACAATGTTTCAAAGGCAAACCGATTAATTTTGTAATATGGCAAGTACATATATTATATTGCTGCTACAGCAATAATTGTAAATAGACGTACATATACAATCCAAAGTGTTCAGAAAATATGTAAATTTTTATGTTTTTCGTGTTATGTCTTCATAAATACATTGCCAGTACTTAAAGATGCAATTCCTTACTGAAATAGTGTAAAAAAAATATTTAACAGCAGCAGAACTTGCTTTGATTACCGTCATAAAAAATTAACATACATAAAAGTAGTCTAACAGACTGACTGGCTGGCTAACAGGCACACGGACGGATTGGCTTTAGCTTTTTAAACACTCATAGTGCAAAATTATTTCTAGTTTTTTTTCTGGTATGTTTTTCTATACATTTTTGTTGTTTTTGCTGATTTTTATTTAAACTTATATAATTTATATCGGTTGCAATGCTGTAATTGTTGCATCTTCTTATAAAGTTGTTGTTTTTGTTTACTGTTGTTGCTACAAGATTTTTATTTATTTTTTTTTTTTTTTTTAACTAACCGGCCAATAACTTCTTTAGCAATTGAACGCTAAATAAACCACTACAAACCAACGATTTCCAATTGAAGTTGGCTGCCGTTTAAAAATTTGCAGACGATTGCGGACTCTATTGAGTGTGGCTTAAACGATGGATGAAATGGCTGGTTGGTTTGTTGGTTAGATGGCCATATAAAGTTTTATTTTCTACCAGATTTGAACACGTAATCATAAACTCAACACAGCAAAGAAATTTGAAAATTTTCTTTTATCAAACAAATAAAGAGAATAAATAAATAAAAATTGTTGCTAAAATTTAATTATATAAGAAGTTGCTAAATTTGTTGCAGCAGTAAAAATGAAAAAATAAATTTTAGTAAACAAATTTGTTAAAAATTGAACATTTTGTTTTGAAAGCTTTTAATCTCGACTTAATTTATCTTAAGTTTAAATTAATAATTAGTATTGTGGTTATTTTGTTGAACTATTTATGGTTTTGAATCCAAATTTTTAATATTTTTAATTAGGCTTAAGTTCATCAAATTTAATTTTCATTAATCGAGTGGTTGCAATCGAAACATGTCATGGTAACCTGCCGGCCGCGGTTCGAATCCCGGCCACGGTCAAGAAGGAAAGATTATCAATAACAATTTTAATTAATTTTCATGTTGTAAAATTCCTTTCTTCATAAAAATAATTTAATGAAAATTAAATTTAATGAACTTAAGCCTAATTAAAAATATTAATAAGTTTAAATTTTAAAATCTTGTGAAAAATATTGCCGATTGTCAACTTTTTAAATTGAAAAAAGTAACGCATTTGGTAAAAAAAAGGATTAAATAAAAATTTCTTAAATCACGTTTTAACTAAAAATTTTTATTGTTTGTTGTTGTTGTTTTTGTTTAAGCTTTGACATTGTTACAAGTAAAACTGGGGCTTATAATTCTTATTCGCTTAACAGTTTTATTATATTTTTAGTTTTTCTAAAATCTAAAAAATGGATGAAGTTTCATGACGATCTGGCCTAAGCAACCAGTGAAATGCGCATAGGATTCGCTCCCTGCAGATAACGAGACTAGTCCATATATGCATGTAAAGAGTAGTCCATAAAGGAATAGGAGTACTCTAAAACTACTCCAAATATATGGGTTAAAGGTTGTCCATTTAACATTACGATATCCTAGGAGGGGACCATATAACCCACCGAAGTAGTCCCTAAACTACTTCATGGAGTACTAAAGTGGGTTAGTTTTAAAAGTACTCCAAGCCACTACAGTATGGAGTACACTAAAGCGGTAGTTTAAGCATTTTTCATTTTTTACTAATCGCCTTTTATGGCGTGCCATGTAGTCTATTATTGCTATTATAAATTACTTAGTATTTTTAATTTGTTAACCTTTTTCACAAACTTTCACTTTTAAATAAACAATTAATAATGGACACCATCACGGCTACCAATGTGTAATACTGTAAACTATAGAAAAGTATACATCATGCAGTTGTTGGCAGCACTCCATGTTAATTTCTTATAACATGGCCCATATTACAGTAGATTGGACCATGTTGTAAGTAGTCCATTTAAGCCACAATGGACCACGTAGTCCAATATTATCTGTAGGGCTTATCCCATCAACAATAAATTTCAGTTTATCAATAGTATGAAATGGGAATTTAGCACATTTAAACGAAACCTTGATTAATTTTTTGAATCCCAAGAAAAACTTTGCAAATGGCTTAAGTTTTTTTTAAAACCTTTAATTGTGATTTAGTTATTAGTTTTTAAATCCTTGAAAGTAAGATTATTGAAATTAGATTACAGCTTAATTACAACCAGGGCTGTGGAGTCATCAAAAAATAGTTCTAACTCCAACTTCAACCTCTGAAATTTTTTAAGTTCGACTCCAACATCGACTCCTACTCTAACCTTGATGCTAAATGTATATGAGAAAGTCCTTATTTAATTTTAACCTCTTTTTTTTAATGCAGTACCTGTAAAATGGTTAAATCATCTTATTCATATTGAAAATATTGCATTGGCAATTTCGAAGAGTTTTTATTTTAGAAAATATTAGAAAATTGTTTTAAATTTTTTATGCTGAAAAATTTTGGAGTCGGAGTCGCGAGTTTTTGTGGGTGCTTCGACTCCGATTTCGGTACAAAAAAACTCAACTCCGACTCCGGAAAAAACCTAAACTCCAACTCCAAAACTTTGACTCCGACTTTACAGCCCTGCTTACAACTGGAAAACAACATCGTTAATTAAAATTCTCCATATGAGATTTAAATTGACTTTTATAAAACCAAGTTAAATAAAGGTTTACTAAGCTATATTTTAACTTAAATCTTTACCTTCTAATAGAGATTTATAAAACCATAATTTAAAACGACCAGTGTCCACGTTCTGTCACGTTAGTGAGAACTTCTCGCATCGAAAAGTGAGAAAAAAGTGTGTCTGTAACTCAAGTCGAAAACTATCAGAAGAGATTACGTCGTTACGTTATAAATGTCATAAAAATGTACTCAAAGCCGATGTGACATTGCAGGTGATAAGAACGCCAGTCACACATATCGTTGACGGCGATCAAAATTTAATAAAATTGAAAAATTTTCAACGACGTTGGCGAAAATACAACCGTCGGCTATACCAAATAAAGTAAAGTGAGACTTTCATGTTTGTTGTTTGCAAACGAACTTTGAAAACGTTCGTATATTTTATAAAAATGTTAAAAGAAAAATAATTAAACAATGAAAAAATGTATCAAGAACAAAACATTAATATAATTATTCTTTGTATTTTGCATTTTTAATATGTTTTTTAGCGTTAAAATTTTTTCTCGCCCTGTTTTTATTCGTGAGTTTATTTGACAGTTCAAAGCGGGAACTTTCTTACAGAAATTTTACAAACACACTTTTTCTGTAAATTGGCGAGTAATTTCCTTACGTGACAGCTACTACTCGGCAAAAATGTTACAGACGCAGTTAAGTGAGAAAACAGTTGCTTGTTTCATTTTATGGCACTTTTGTTTCATTTCACACATTTCAATCGAAAAGTTTCTCGACGCTAGAGTTACACAACATGGGCACAGGTCAAAAAATATATTTTTAGAAGCACGTTTAAGTAGGGATTCTTTAATAAAGGCTAATCAAACTACTTTTAAATAAACATCTATAGATTTAATTTAAATTTGTGAAATCAAGTTTATATTAGTTTGTGTTTTTTTTTTAAATAAAAGATTAATAATATTTTTTTAGCCACGTTTAAGTTTCTAAGTCCATAGTTTAATTTACGGTTGTTAAAATTCGTAAAATTTTAATTCACTTTTATAAACCACATTTTCTTCTTATTTATTAAACCACGTTTAAATTCATTTTTATAAACAAAGCTTAAATTTTAATTTTTTAACCACGTTTAATCAATTTTACGAAACTATATTTAACTTTATTTTTTGAATATGGGTTTTAAATCAACGTTAAATAAACCGCAGTCAAAGTAGAAAAACTGCCATTTCTTCCGCTTCTTCATTTGTCATTGGCCAAAAAAAAACTGTAACTTTTACTTCTGATTCATTAAATGTAAACAGTCGTTGTCGAACCAACTCCAAAAGCGAAAAGTTGTACAGAAATTTTCGTTTTTTGTTCGACAGTTTTTGGTTACGACTGCAGTTTTTTAAACCCTGGTTCAAAAAGAATTGCTCTGGCCTCTACTGTGAAGAGATTATTTAAAATGTGACAGCGAAGAACTTAATCCTCTTATTTATATTTTTTAAAAGTATTATTAGTATTGTGGTTATTTTGTTAAAATGCTTATGGGTTTTAATCCAAGTTTTGATATTTTAATTAGGCTTAAGTTCATCAGATTTAATTTGCATTAAATTATTTTTATGAAGAGAGGAATTTTAAAACATAAAATTAATTAAAATTTATTGATAATTTTTCATTCTTGACTGCCGCTGGGCTGGAACCCAGGCTTTTACGGACAGATAACCTTCCATGTTTCGATTGCAACCACTCAATCTCTTCAGAGGGGTTTGCCGTTTAACACTCACAGCCATCGGCAGTCAATAGTCAAACATCAATATTTAAACCAAATTGTATTTAACCTTTGGTAAATCGAAATTGGCTTTTTGAATGATTATCTATTTTAATAGATTTACATGTTCTTCCTTAAGTTATCAAAAGATTCGTACTAATTTCTTGACAACTGTTTTTATTGATATCGTAAATATTTCACAATTAAATTCCAATAGGAAATCTAAATAATAGATATTGTTGAACTTGCTTTCAATTAATTTTACCATAATTAATTAAGCTTTTTTTTAACAAAAAATTAACACTTGTTTATTAACGAGTATTAATAAAGTTATGGAAATAAAAATGGTTAACAGGTTGTTGGAAAATCGATAAATAACTTAATGATCATTAACTTGGAAATAAATGCATTTAGTACTCGTTTACCTTGGAGTAACTGCATCGGCAGCAGTTAATGCACATGAGATTATTTATTGTTGTATTTTTATTATTATAATTTTTTTTTTTACTATTGTGGTTATAATTGGTAATATTTACTGTTTGTCGTTTGGAAATAATTTGTTTAGTTAAAGATTTTCTTAAGAGTTCCGATTTGTTTTCATACAACATCGGCATCGTAATCACCTTTTGCAGCAACACTATTGACATTATCATTATGACTATTAATTAAAATGAAGAAAAATGAAAAATTGTATGAACAAAAATAATTTAATAAATGACTTGATGGCTTTTTTTAATTCATACAATCTTAAAAATAAATAATTTTTTTCTAGATACTAAGACATTTATGCATGGGTTCCGCAATATTTTGCATACTAAGGCTGGGTTTTTGATATCTCAGTTAAACTAGGCTTAGTTAATCTGAAAACAGATTTGTGCCGCCATTAACAAATTTGTATACAAAAATTTTGACGAAACAGCTTAGTTTTGCTTAAAATTTTGGTCTTTAATGAAATAATAAAAAAAATCACATTTCGCCGAAAAATGCGAGTTTCAGACTAATGGTGTTTTCTTTTCTACAAAAAAATGTGACATTAATCCAAAATTTTTAATAATTCTAATTAGGCTTAAGTTCATTAAATTTAATTTTCATTAAATTTGTTTAATTCAATAAATGAATTGGGTTAAACTGATTTGTTTAACCTTTGAATTGGGTTTTATTTACAAGGCTATGAGCCAAGTAACGTTAATAATATTGTCTAGGCAGTATCACCAAGACAATTGTACAGAGTAACACAAGCACTTGAAACTTGGTTACAGCGGAGTTATAGTAGAGAAACAACTTGTCAAATAAATTGATTTATTATTTCTGATTTTATTAAAATAAAATTGATTCTTATATACTAATTAATTACTAAATACAAATAACAACAAAGCTTATAAAATTGTAAATTAAAGAAATTCCAGAAAAAATGTGAAACCGCCGACGATGCAAAAATAAAATAAACTCAAACAGTAGTTCAAGGTTACTAAATGAAAATATTTAAATGAAATTGGAGTTCCTCAAACTTGGTAAAAAGTAAAAACACAGGCAAATTGCAATTAAACTAGAAGTTCAAGGCACGAGTTAAATTAAAATTGAAACTTTGCAAAAAAAAAAAAACAAAAAAAAAATATGAGAATATTAATTTAAGATTGTTCACATAATTTCGGACAGGCACATGTACGTAAGTAAGTTTGTAGATTGGTACAAACGTACTTACAAACGTGTGAAAGAAATTCAAGTTAAATAAAAATAAAAACATTACAAAAAATAAAAGAAAAAACATGAAACTGACAATTTAAGGTTGTTCACATAATTTCGTGCAGGCACATGTACGCAAGTATGTTTGTAGACTTGTACAAACATAGTTACGAATATGTGAAAGAAATTCTTTGTGAAGGTTTGAACATACACCCCGCCGTTGAGCATTGATCAACAAAATTGCAAATGCGACAACCTTACATTGTTTTTATTAGAATTATACGCTTAAGTTATTGATACTTCAAATTCTTGAGTTGGAATATGTTGGCGTACTGCTGGACTTGGGGGTTGTTGAGCTGCTTTAATTCCTTTACAACGTGCCTTTTTCCAGGCAACCTTCACACTGATTATGATTGCGATGACGAGGGCGACATAGGCAATGGTCCCGTGGTGGTATTGTATGCTTTTGATTTGTGATGGAAACTCGGCAGATACCATTCGATGTAATTTGCTCTGTATGTCGGAGATGTTTTTAATTTGGTCAGCATAGGCTTTGGTGTGAATTCTTTCAAATTGTACCTCATCTGGGTAGCTGATGTCAGTGCTATTGCTCATTACAGTGTAAGATGTATGAAGAGATGTGAAAACAGTTTGATGACCTTTGATGATGATTGAGTTGAATTTGAGTGTGCAGTCTGGTGATATTTTTAGGACACCAGATCCTTTTAAGGTGAGCTGTGATTTTTCTTGCCCACATACGGCGCTTATTCGGGAAGGCTGCTGCATTGTGTATAGCCATTGATTGTTATATTCCAACTGTGTAAGTGACGTATTGTCAGTAACAGGAACAATGTAACAACCTCTTTGCGTGTTGTAGTTGAGAAGTGAAAGTTCGCATAGGCATTTGTCAGCGTTTGCGTTGAATGTTGATTGCATGTGTTGGCACAAAAGTTCATCTTCTCTAATTATTGCACATGTGTCCCGCTGTTTTTCTGTCATGATGAAGTACTGATCCCTGTGGGAATTTATAGCTAGGAAGTTGCCGCATGGCCTTATAGCGAGCATTGTGCCATTTGTCAGAACCGGAATTGGGTGTGGTTTCAGAAGCTCGAATGGTTCAGGATCAGCTAACGGAATAGATATATGAAAGATGACGTGGTCTTTTGTTACGCCTCCTCTTACACTCATAATTTTATACAGTTGTAGAATATTATCTCCGCCTACTGGTAGTTCTAGAGACGTTGGAAGATGGTTCCTCACTTGCATAAGCTCGGCTTGAAGTTGGGACGGTGATAGAAGTGTTGGGCTGATTTTTCCATGGTGTGAATCTGTTAGTGCTGATAAGATTTCTGACTGGATTCGATGTAACCTTGCTGATGTTAGAGAAAGTTGAACAGATCGCGACATAAAAATCCGAAAAAGTCTTGCTTGATACTGTTCTTTTTCATTGTTGTGTAGTCTGGATGTAATTTCTGTTAATTGGTTTTCTACGCTGTTGAACCTTTGTTTTATATTCTCTTCATCTTGTTTAAGTACGTTTAGAGTTGCGTCGACAATTGATGTTTGATTGCTGAGGAGTTGTTTCAGATGGTTTTCATTTGCGTTTACTGCGCTGATGGTGTTTGACATTTGTTCAGCATAATCTGAATCTAAAATTCCGAACAGTGAATTAGCAATGTTACCAACAGCGTTTATAGCGCCACGTTTAACTCTTCTTTTTAGCAAAAGATTATTGTTATTAAGACTTGCTATGCTGAAGTCTACTGCTTGGAGAACGCTCGAGCAAGTTGTCCTTTGAACTAGCAGGTCGCATAAGTGGTGCAATGCCGTTGATTCGTTCATGAAGCTGGATATTTCCTGCCAATATGGGCGTAAGTTATAGTAGGAAATAATGTTCCATTCTGATCGCGATACTCGGATGTTGCTGATACCTTCGAAGTACAAGCCGATGTTGGGTTCAAATTGGGTTATTTCAATTTTATCTGTGGACACGAGTGGGAGTAATAGCAAGATTGCGAGTAGTGTAGTCATGATTGAGTTTGCCAAGGTTCGCTGTTTTTTGGCGAGTGGCCTTCCGTCCGATGATGGTTTTGGTGATTGATTTTCTGCTGACAATTCGGATTCTGGGATTTGTGGAGGAGATAGTTGTCCTTCTTCTTCGGGTTCATCGGTGAGTTTAGGGAGTGGAGCTAAATATTGAATCGCTCTTTTAAGGATGCCTGAAGCGGTCTGAACATCTGCTACTCTTACCACACCGTCGTGTCCTTTATATGTTTGTATAACACGCCCCAAGGGCCATTTCATTACTGGAACATTATCTTCTTTAATGAGGACGGTTGCCCCTGGCTTCAGATTTTTTGACTGTTCTCGCCATTTGTTTCGATATTGCAGTTCATTTAGGTAGTCTCGTGACCATCTCTTCCAAAATTCATGCTTGAGATGAGAAACTAATTTCCATCGTGTTTCCAATTTAAGATTTGTGGGCTTCGCTTGAGCATCAATTTGGGCAGTTAGTGGTTCGCCAATCAGAAAATGGCCCGGGGTAATTGCGCCTATGTCGTTTGCGTCATTTGACATTGGTGAAATCGGTCTGGAATTAAGTATTGCTTCAATTTCCACAACTATGGTTTCAAGTTCTTCGTAAGTTAAGGATGCATTCCCCAATGTCCTTACCAGAAGATATTTTGCGGATTTAACAGCTGCTTCCCAAAGGCCGCCAAAGTGTGGTGCTCTTGGTGGAATAAAATTGAATTGAATACCCTTGTTGCTGCAAGCATTCATAATGGTAGCTTGTGCTTCTGAAGAATGTATTATTGTGGAAAGTTCAGGCAATTTGTTTTTCGCGCCGACGAAGTTTGTTGCATTGTCGCAATATAAATTTTGACAATGTCCACGACGAGATATGAACCGTTTGAGTGCACCTATAAATGCCTCAGTCGTGAGGTCGCTCACAAGTTCCAAGTGTACTGCCTTTGTAGCAAAGCAGCAAAAGACAGCAATGTAGGCCTTGTGTGGTCGTTTTCCCCGAAGTTTATAATGAACGGTGATTGGGCCACAGTAATCGACTCCGGTATTAATGAAGGCCCGGGCGGGTGTGACACGTGTTGATGGCAGGTTGCCCATTATTTGTTGGAATAGCTCAGGCTTGGCTCTGCTGCATGTCGTGCATCGATGCACTGTGGCTCTTGCCATAATTTTGCCTTTTATTGGCCAAAATTTTTGTCGAACTATGCCCAGGAGTGTTTGCGCACCACAATGTTTGTTGTCGTTGTGGGTCATTTCAAAGATCAGCTTTGCAATCGGGTCATTATATGGAATCAAGAGCTGGTGTTTGGAGTCGAATTGAAGCGGTGAGGCTTCTAGTCGACCTCCAACACGAATTAAACCATCTGTGTCTAAAAACGGTGACAGATTGCTTAGATTGCTGGTGCCTCTTAACTCCTTGTATTTGGTGAGTTGTTGAATTTCTTGTTGAAATCCTGATGCTTGCATTTGTGCCACGATTGCGACTAGTGCTCGGCTGAGTTCCATTGTTGTTATCACCTTTGATGTCTGTCGCATCTGCTTTTTGCATTTGGTGTGGGTGATGAAGCGCAGAACATATCCAACAATCCGCTGCAGACGGTGGAATGAATTTTTATGGTTAATTTTGTAAATGAAGTCAGGTTCAGTTGTAGTCATTGCTCGTGCCTCAAGCAGTCTTGCCTTTCTTTCGAGGTTTGGTGGACTGTTGGAACTTAAGTTGAACCTTGGTGGCCACACCTTCTCCACGCCATGAAGAAACGTTGGACCATAAAACCAAAGAGTGCATTCCTTAAGGGCTGTTGGAGATATTCCACGAGATAACAGATCTGCTGGGTTGCACTTGGAGTTTACATGACGCCATTGTTCTGCCTTGGTTTCCTCTTGGATTGCTGAAATCCGATTTGCTACGAATGTGTTAAAGGATGCCGACGATGAATTTATCCATGAGAGCACAATTTCAGAGTCAGTCCAGAGCCATACTGGGCTTGTAAATCGTAGATCAGACCTGATTCTGGTGGCTAGTTGGGCTCCAAGTGTAGCTGCACATAGTTCCAATCGTGGTATTGTTTGCCGCTTAAGTGGAGCTATGCGTGATTTAGCACAGAGTAAGTGTACCATAATGGTGCCATCTTTGAAAACTGATCGAATATAAGCTGCAGCTCCATAAGCCTTTTCGGATGCGTCCGTAAAAATATGTAATTGTTGGGATTCTGGAACTTTGCCCTTGAAAATGTGTCTGGATATTTGAAGCGTTTTTAATACGTTCAAATCTGTGCGAAATGTGATCCATTTAGTGTGCAGTGATTCTGGCAAAGATTGATCCCAATCTAATTTTAACTCCCACAATTCTTGAATAAATATTTTCGCCGTTACTATGATGGGAGATAGAATCCCCAAAGGGTCGAATAACTTTGCAAGGTCTGACGTTACTGTTCGCTTGGTGATCCTCTTGATGTTGCCAGGATTTACCTTAATCCCCAGTTTGTCGGATTTCGGTAGCCAAACAAGTCCCAACGTTTTGATAGTGTCGGCTTCTGTGCTTTCAAAATCTAAGTTTACCTCCAAGTCGCTTTGTTGAATATTATGGAGTAATTGTGGGTGGTTTGCACACCATTTGCGTAAAGTGAAGCCACCTTTCTTCATAATCTGAACGAGTTGCTCTTGCAATTGTATTGCGGTTGCTAAGCTATTTGAACCGCCCAAACCATCGTCCACGTAGAAATTTTCTTTAAGAAATTGGGAAGCAAGGGGATAATGTATGTTGTTTTCTTCAGCCAGTTGTTCTAGACATTTCGTTGCTAAATATGGAGCAGCTCTTGTGCCATATGTGACGGTATTGAGTTGGTAGTAGGAAATGGGCCTTGTTGGATCCTTTCTCCAAATGATGAGCTGAAATTGACGATCTTCAGGGGCAATCAATACCTGTCTATACATCTTTTCAACATCAGTGGTAAACACAAATCTTGGCATTCGAAACCTTAGGAGTATAGAGAAAAGCTCGCTTTGTAAAGTTGGTCCCGTGAACATCAGATCATTTAAGGAGTATCCTGATGAGGTTTTGGCCGATGCATCAAATACTACTCTAAGCTTGGTGGTTGAACTTTCGGGCCGCAATACGCAATGATGTGGGATGTAGTAGTTTGGAGAGGTTATGGATATTGGTTCCCATTTTGTCATGTGTCCCATCGATTCATACTCGTCCATGAACTCAGTGTATTTAGTTTTTAATTCCGGACTCTTTTGAAGACGACGTTCCAGAGCAAAAAATCGGTTGAGAGCGATTGCATGTGAATCGCCTAGGGTATTGGGGTTTTCATGAAATGGGATCCTGACTACGAAGCGGTCTTGATGGTTTCTAGTTGTGTTTTGGGCAAAATGTTCTTCGCATTGTCTGTCGGCTATTGACAGTGGCCTTTTATTAGTTTTGACTTCATCTAGTTCCCAGAGTCGAGCGATGGAAGCTTCAAGCGCTTCATCTTCAGTGCATACTCCACAAGATGCATTTGGTGAATGTTCGCTTTTTATTTTTCCAGCTACAACCCAACCAAAAACTGTGTTCTGTAAAGTCGGGAGTTGTGGGGATAGTTTTATTTGCCCAATTGCGAGCAGTTGGTGGTAATGCTCTGCACCTAGCAATATGTCGATTTTATTTGATCGATTGAACGCTGGGTCAGCTAACATCAGGTTTTTTGGTAGCGGCCATTCATTAATGTCGATAAATTGTGATGGTTGTGGTGCGATGATTCGAGGCAAGACGAGTGCCTCCAGGCGCGTTGAAAACCCGTTAATTCGAGACTGCAGGGCAACATTGACTCGGTGTTGTGTTTTGGTGTTGGAATCACCAATTCCGTTGATGTTTACTGATGACGTATGTTTAGCAATGTTTAGTCGTTTTACCAGGCGTTCGGTGATCAAATTTACTTGTGACCCAGAGTCAAGTAAGGCGCGACATTCCATCTCCATTGTCTCAGTTTTGATTTTTACTAGAGCTGTGCTGAGAAGAACGTACGAATTGGATAGTTGACCGTTTGCTGCCGCCAGTGACGATGCTTCTGGAGAGCTGGTTGGTTCTTCACTGATGTTGGGTTTAATTATTTCAGGTGGAGTAGTCACGGCTGATGATGTCGTCTGCGATGTCCTTCCACTAGGTGATTCTTGTTTTGTTGATTGAGTGTTGTTCTCCAGATGAAGTAGCGAGTTGTGCTTTTTCTTGCACGTTAAGCACAGTCCTGATTTGCAAGTTTTTGCTGTGTGTCCTGATTTTAGGCAATTGACGCAAAGGTTCTGGTTCCGAACGAAACTCAGGCGGTTGGGTGTTGATAGTTGTTGAAACTTCTGACACCGATACAGTGGGTGAGAGCCGCTTTTGCAAAGTGGGCACGCGATCTCTGTTTGCTTTGCTGATGTAGCAGAAACGTATACCTTTGATGATTTTTCCTTCTGGGTTATAGCTTCCAAGGACTGGAAGCGGTTTTCCAGAAAGTTTAAAAGGTCTTTGATTTTTTGTAAATCTTTTGGATTACTGATGGTTCTCTCATACAGGACAAGAGTGCCACGATCCAATTTTTTGACCAGTATGTGAAACAACATGGGGTCCCACGATGTTGTGTCGATCCCGATGTTGTTAAGTGCATGTAGACATTCTTGTGTCGTATCATGCAAAGTCTTGATGGCAGCAGCTGACGGGCCAGCATTCGGTTGATCTAAAAGCTGTTGAATTAGCGTGGTTACAAGAACCCGTTGATTATTGTATCGGTCTTGCAATAGATTCCAGGCGGTTCTGTAGTTTTCGGCAGTAGCTGAAAGATGGCTTATTAACCTTTCAGCTTCGCCCCCCAAGTTTGATTTCAGGTACCACATCTTTTGTGCCGCAGGAATATGTTGGTTGTCTACTAGTTGTGTAAACAAGTCGTAAAAGGCCCTCCATTTTAAATAATCCCCATTAAATTTTGGGATTGTGACTTTTGGCAGTGGCAAAACATTGTGTTGCATAGGTCCCAAACCTTGCTCCGGAGTGCGTGAAGATAGCTTGAAATTTTCAATGACCATTTTCTCCAGATCTTCATAGGAATCCATGTCATATCCTTCCTTCAGTGGATCAGTGCTGGATTCCCAAATTAAAAAATGTAGTTCTTGTATTTCGTCCCACAGTTTTTCTTTTAGCTTCATGTTGGTTGCTGTGGGGTCCGTGGCGAGTAGCCGTTTGAGGGACGTCATCATGACATTTTGCCTTCTCATTGTAGAATTTGTTGAGGTGAGAGTAACAGGTTTTTTAATAGGAACTGTGGGCTCCCTATTGGTGTTTTGTTGAAAGGGATCAAGTGTTGGCGTTCTCAATGTTGCATCCATGGCTGATTCAAATACTTCCCGGTATTTGATGACGAGTTCCTCAATTTTTTGGTAGTAATTTTCGGTAAAATATTTATGGTCTAACTGGGGCTTCTCCAGACATCGTATTTTGTTATCAGTGAGCTCGAATTCGGTCCAAGCAGCGTCTAGCCTTTTAATCCTTTCTTCAAAATAGTGGACTGTCTTTCTGGACGCTGAATCCTTTTTAAAATTCCGAATAATGGATTCTATAAGCTCTCCTGCTGCTCGCTGGGAAGTTGTTAGTTGTTCCATTGGGGTGATCTCGCCTGTAGCCATTATGTTGCTTGCCCGTGATAATTGCGCCCTTTGAGGAATTTGCTTCTAGTGAAGCAGCTGATTATTAATCACGTCTTCTGGAGATGTCCTATGGCTTGTTTCCTTGACAGAAGCACGTCTTCTTGAGCTGTCCTGCGGATTTTTTTTTTTTTTTCTTGACAGGAGCACGTGGTGTTGTATCCTATTGACTTTCAGGACCCTTACCACTGGTGGGGGGAATCTTGAATTTCAAAGGGATCACGTCGGGGTCACCAGATGTTTAATTCAATAAATGAATTGGGTTAAACTGATTTGTTTAACCTTTGAATTGGGTTTTATTTACAAGGCTATGAGCCAAGTAACGTTAATAATATTGTCTAGGCAGTATCACCAAGACAATTGTACAGAGTAACACAAGCACTTGAAACTTGGTTACAGCGGAGTTATAGTAGAGAAACAACTTGTCAAATAAATTGATTTATTATTTCTGATTTTATTAAAATAAAATTGATTCTTATATACTAATTAATTACTAAATACAAATAACAACAAAGCTTATAAAATTGTAAATTAAAGAAATTCCAGAAAAAATGTGAAACCGCCGACGATGCAAAAATAAAATAAACTCAAACAGTAGTTCAAGGTTACTAAATGAAAATATTTAAATGAAATTGGAGTTCCTCAAACTTGGTAAAAAGTAAAAACACAGGCAAATTGCAATTAAACTAGAAGTTCAAGGCACGAGTTAAATTAAAATTGAAACTTTGCAAAAAAAAAAAAACAAAAAAAAAATATGAGAATATTAATTTAAGATTGTTCACATAATTTCGGACAGGCACATGTACGTAAGTAAGTTTGTAGATTGGTACAAACGTACTTACAAACGTGTGAAAGAAATTCAAGTTAAATAAAAATAAAAACATTACAAAAAATAAAAGAAAAAACATGAAACTGACAATTTAAGGTTGTTCACATAATTTCGTGCAGGCACATGTACGCAAGTATGTTTGTAGACTTGTACAAACATAGTTACGAATATGTGAAAGAAATTCTTTGTGAAGGTTTGAACAAAATTATTTTTATGAAGAAAGAAATTTTACAACATGAAAATTAATTAAAATTGTTATTGATAATCTTTCATTATTGACCGTGGCTGGGGCTCGAACCCAGGCCGGCAGGTTACCATGACATGTTTCGATCGCAACCACTCGATCTCCTCAGATGGATTTGCCGTTTTACACTCGCAGCCATCGACGACTGCTGACGTCAATAGTCAAACATCAATCCTTAAACCAAATTGTATTTTAACCTTTGGTAGATCGAAGTTTGCTTTTTTGAAGGATTATCCATTTTCAATTGATTTTACATGTTCTTCCTTACTTCTGTTTTCTCGTACTTTTGTCAAGAATTTTTCTTGAAGTCCAAAGTACATTTTTTTGTTGTTTTCATTTTTTTGTCCTTCCTTTTCTTGTTGACCTTTTTCAGTACAACTTGAAGGACAAATGAATACATAGAGCTCGTGCCCTAGCTTTAACAATAATTAGTATTGTGGTTATTTTGTTGAACTATTTATGGTTTTTAATCCAAAATTTTTAATAATTCTAATTAGGCTTAAGTTCATTAAATTTAATTTTCATCAAATTATTTTTATGAAGAAAGGAATTTTACAACATGAAAATTAATTAAAATTGTTATTGATAATCTTTCATTATTGACCGTGGCTGGGGCTCGAACCCAGGCCGGCAGATTACCATGACATGTTTCGATCGCAACCACTCGATCTCCGATTATTTTAAAAAAATGCAGTTTGGTGTCTGTTTCTTAAAAATGTTGCTCCCGAAAAGGATGAGTTTTTGAGAATAAAACAAGCCACCATTTTCGGGAGCAAAATTTTTAAGAAACAGACACCAAATTGCATTTTTTTAAAATAAAATGTCACACTTTTTTGTAGAAAAGAAAACACCATAAGTAAAACTAAGTTTAAACATAATTATACCCACACCACAATAGTGGAGAGGGTTTTATGCATTTGTGCTGATGTGTGTAACACCTTAAAGTATACCGATCTACTCAGAATTACTTTCTGAGTCGAACTAGCGATGTCCGCCCGGCTGGCTGGCAGGCTGGCTGGCTGGAATAAACTTTTCGTTACTTAATTCATAAGCTACATTTCCCTAATTTTGCACTGGCTAGCTTCTGTTTAAGGTTAATTGCGTTTAAGTTTTCCTACAACAATTCTCTTTAATTTTGTATTATCATCAAAATAAAAATAAATGACTAATAAAATTCTTTTATTCATTGTGTGTGTGTTTTTTTTAAAATTAAATTTCTTGTTGAAAAAAAAAACAATTGGGACATGGGTTCTTATTGGCACAAGGAGCAAGCCTTTTGAAAATGGGCCAAATCGTAGGACCACGAGGGAAGATAGGGAGAAATTTCTTCCTCTCAGAAACTATCAAACCGATTTTAATGAAATTTAAAACATGGATAGATCCATATCTATATGGACACATTAGCTATACAGTTTTAAAAAAATAGGACCACAAGGGGTGATAAGGGCAATTTTTGTCTCTCAAACCGATTTTAATGAAATTTAAAACATGGATAGATCCGTATCTATATGGATTCATAAGCTATACAGTTTTTCAAAAATAGGACCACAACGGGATGTAGGGGGCAATTTCTGCCTCTCACAAACTTTCAAACCGATTTTAATGAAGTCTTTAAACATAGAGAAATCCATATTTATATGGACACATAAGCATGATGTGTTTTTAAGTACTGTGGTGCTTAAACCGGGCTTGACCGACTATACTTTCTTACTTGTTCAAATCTCAAAAACCCGGCCTAAGAGATTTACAAAACAAGTAAGAAAGTGTAGTCAGTCAAGGTCGTGCATATAAGAAAAATTTTCCTTAGCGTATCTTAATTGTTTGCAATCATGGACCTGTCAAAATGTTTGGGGATAGTTATTATTGCTGATTACACTGGTCTACAAATTTGGAAAAAAAAAATTACCGCAGAAGCGAAGCATGGTTTTTAACTTATCTGGGTGCAGGCAGTACTGTAAAACAATCAACGCTGACACTACAATTTCACAATTATTTATTTGACAGAAGCGTTGCACATTCATTCTAAATCTTCATAATAGTTTAGCGTTTAAGAACGTCAGGGAGATCGTGTGTCACTGATTCAAGCTATTTTTGTTTTGTGTGTGGGGAATATTTGGTTGGAAAAAAGGATATCAAAAAAAATCAGAATCATTAAAATAGTATGCATATTTATATTATTTTGGTTTTGCAGTCAGAAACTTGGACAAACCGTGGACACCGGCAATGTTTTGCATATTCTTCATTCACATTTAGATCTTTTTCCAAAAAAAAAAACTTGGTGCAGTGAGCGCGAACAAGGGAAGCGTGCTCGTCAAGATTTAATGAAAATTGAAAGAATTTATCAAGCGTTTTCAGACTAAAGCATGCTGTGAGACTATTTCTGGACTCTAATACGTGAAACCGAACCAACAAAATACAAACGTTTAAATAATACCATTCACTTTTGAAAATTTATTGATTTTTAAATAAACTAGTTATTTTTTGTGTAAGAAACCAATAAAAATATTTTTTTTTTTAAATGTTCTTTTTTCTTATTTTTTTTTTTGTTATTCGAAATCTGACGTGATAGAGAAAAACCAATAACAGAGTCGAATTCAGCCCACTAAATAACCCTAGGAAAGCTTGTTGGCTAGTGTTAATTTATAGATTATTAAATTTATATAAGGTTTGTTCGTCTTTAAGTGATTAATCTAAAGGAAGGTTTTTATATGGGACTACGCTCCAGTTTGTGTTCATTTTTCTTGCCTCGCCATCAATTTGCCTTTACCACTGAGGATTTCACACGATAGCATTTCTGACGATATCAGACACTTATTTACAGTATGTGGCCCACACCAATTCCACATTCTTATCTGTATTTCCACAAATGTATATTCCACTCTATAGGCTTTTGCTGGAGATAGTTCGTAGCCAGAACATTCGTAGAGTTCTTTGGAGACATTTATTTGCGAAAACTTGCAAGGCGTAAATGTCTCGAGAATCAGCGTTCCAAGTTTCACAACCACATAACAATGTTTATTTAACATTGGAGTTGAAAATGTTAGTATTTTGGACCATTTTCAAAAGCTTTGGCCTCATGACAATTAAAATGTGTTTCTTTAAATTTCATTAATTTATCGACCGAAAGTGATTTAAAGCCGTTCGGTTTACTAAAATGTCAAAAAACTTATGTTTACATGGGTAACACATCGACACGAATGCATTAAACCCTTCCGATCTATATATGGAGCCCTTAACGCAAAAATAGCTTAAGCGACATCATTTTCAATTTTTGATTTTTTTTTTTATAAAGGAATTTATTGGCAGCACTTGCATTATCTCCTAGCAGTGTTGCCACTACCAAAAAAAAATGTGTAATCAAAATGTAAAAATAAAGTAACCAAAAACGAAAAAAAGTAACCAAAACTATTTTGTATCAAAAGTTCTATTTTATTCGCACTTTAGTTGAAAAATATGTCTAAAGAAGAAATTTTGTTCGCTTGTATTTTGTAGGCTCAAAAACCGCTTGACCGATTTTTATAAAGCTTTGAGAGTATATTATCAGTTCGGAATGAAGAATCAAAAAATGTTCAAAATTTTCAGTGGACGTGACACCTCCTATAAAAAGTTAACACTTATTTTGGTCTATTTTAAAAACATTATTAGCTAGAGCTTTCAACCTTTTTATATAAAGAGCTCTTAAAAGTAAAACTTTTTATTTCTTGATATGTTATTATGCTATAAAAGTGTAAAATTGAGCTAAATTATGCGGTAGATTTTTTTATATAGATGCTTTTTGCCCCGTCGAAATAAAATCATATTAAACCGGATGTTTATATGTATATAAGTATATGTATATAATAATGTTTAACCACACACCACTTTAAGGGTCAAATAAGCGGAGCGGGTAATTCTTGTTCCAAAACAAAAAATTGGTTATTTTTGTGTTGAAAAAATGTAACCAAAATGGAAAATAAGTACACAAGTACACATTGGAAAAAAAGTAGCCAATTTTGATTAAAAGTAACCAAAACGGCAACGCTGCTCCTAAAATGTCATGGTATGTAACTTGAGGGTTACACGATCAAGTTTTGCCTATCAAGTTTTAATACTCTCACACTTTTCTACTAATACACTAATACTTTTAAAAATTAAAATTCTCTTTCCAGAGATTGCTTCAATTTACGTTCAAGAAAACAGCTGATTTCAAGGTTAGTGAGCAAATTTTTCGTTTGCCTCTATAAATTGTTTTCTTGATGACATCTTGAATGTAAATTGCTCAAAAATTTAATGCAGCCTACGTCACAGCTTTCAATTTTTGTTAATTTTGACAAATAGTATATGTAAAAGACTATCAAGAAAATCTTGATCGTGTGGCTGCACTCTAAAGTAATGTTCAAGGCGAATTCAACTACAGGTGGTGTCGGAACTACAACAATAAAAAACAACAGAAACCACATAGGGGGTTTTGCATTACATTGTTAGTGTTTGCAGCTCGAAATGTCAACCATTCCTAACAAAATACTAACAAATCAAAACAAATTAGCGCGAACTGTCAAAATCAGATAGCGTATCGACAGCACCTGTAGTTGAATTCGCTTTGGTAATGTTAAGATTTTATAGCAAAAACAAATTTCCCTTAAGCGACAGCCTTTATACAAAAATTTTATGAAATAAAATGAAAAAACTTCTACTGTAATATTGTGTTTTTGTCGCTTCAGCTTTTTTGTGGCAATGGCTCGATATATAGTAAACTTTAATTTTTAGGATAACAATTTGTCATTTCGCTAAAATTACTTTTTTTTTTTTGTTTTCATAGAATTTTAATAAAAATTTCAATTTTTTCTGATAAAATTTTAATGAAAACTGCCACTTTTTTCTCTTCAAGGCTTTTAACTAGAATCTAGGTTTTTTGTCTTTTAGATGTTTGAGAATTAGGTTAAGCTAACATTACATGCAACAGGCAGACAGACATACAGACAGCCAATAAAAAAACAAACAAGCGAGAAACATCTAATGGATTTACTAAGCCACTACAACAACAACAACACAAAACAACATGTTAGTTTTTGTTTCTAAAAAGATTCTTTTGAATTTATTTATTATTAGTTGGTTTGTTGTTATAAGCTGTAGTTGCTCTAGAATTTTACTTTTTTTAGTTCTTTACACACGCCAAAATAAGTTAAAGCCATTTTAGACATGCTGCCTGGTTTATTACGGGTTATTTTTTTTTTTCTTTTTTGCTTTAAGGTGTTGCATTTATGATTATAAATAATATTTTATTATTATTTTTATATTTGTAGCAAGGTGTAAAAAAAGTGTGTTAAATTAAAATTTCAAATTTTCAAAAAAAGAAAAGTTTTGTTTCTGGCATGATAAACAGTGAAAGTTCTCAAAGGTGGACTTTTGAGAGAAGTTATAACTTATTAAGTTAATTTGAAAATAGAAAAATACCACAAAACTGTGCTAGAGTAAAAGTATGTTAAAACAAATAAAATTCAGTTTTAAATTGGGAATCATACAATTTAACACTTTTATATTGAGATTGAATTTTATTGGGTCTATAATGGATCTGCTCAAATTTGCAGAGTTGATTATCTCAAACGTGATTAAGCTCTAAGTACATCAAAATCAAGATGAATATTCGTACCATAATATGCAAAGTCTTGCTTTATCTACTGTCAAAAATTTATAACAAAAAATCTCTAAAAATTATTTAAAAAACAAAAATCAAATCAAAAAACATTTCATTTCATTTCGTAGGTAGCTAAGCAAATGACAGTTTGATAAACCTTAGCAAAAAGTTTCCCTAAGTTCAGTATGGTTTGGCTTATATGATTTGCATGTATTCGCACTTGGAATCCTCTGACAATACCTCAAATTGAGTATGATGTAGTTTCGGCCACAAACAACGTAACTTCCAGGTGTACTTCCGACGACGCTGTCTTCAATATGTTTTGTTTCGTTCAACAATGTTCAAAATTCCATCATTAATAAGCTTAGAATAATCTGCCGAAATCTTTTTTAAAGTATTTCTTTACATTTTTAATGCTTTAAAGAAATACAAATTTCACTGAAAGAAAAATGCTTCATATATTAAATGAATCGTGTTCATAACAAAATTTCACTGGTTAAATGAAAAATTTCATTGTCCAAATGGAATTTCGTAGTTATAATGAAGTATTTTCGTTAAAATCGATTCATTGGATTTCGTAATTACGTTAAAAATTTTCATTGGATATATGAAAATTAAAGTTTGTCCAAGTTAAACAAACAATTTTAATTGGGAACATAAAAAACAATATACAAACATAACTACATTCATAAATTAATACAAAATTATAGTTTCCTTAAAAATATGTTTAATTGTTAATTAAAAAATGTAAGATTTAAATGTTCATACATCTAATGTAATATGCCATTAAATTTATGAAATCAAAAATTTTTATATAAAAGCAACATATTTCAATAATTGAAAGTATAAAAATATTTCGAAAAAGCAAGCTTTCATAAATTTAAATTCTCATTATGACAATGAAAATTGTCATTATAGTAATGAAACAAAAACTTTCAATTCATAAATTGGTATGTTTTTAGTTTTCTTTGTTCTCTCTTTTTGTGGTCTTTTTTATTATGCGTTAGCAAAAAAAATCAACGTTGTTTTGTTGTTATTGGCAATTTAATCTCATATTTACGCTCTTAATTGAGTAGTGGCAAAAAACATAGTTTTTTTTCAAAAACTACACTGCCCCAGTAGGCTAGCTGGTAGTGAGCTAGTCTAACAGCGCCGGGGTTGCGGGATCGATTCCCGCCAGCGACTCTGGTTAAAAAAAAAAAAAAAAAAAGTTGAATAAGAACAACTTTGATTATAAATAAAAAAAATTCAAAAAATAAAAAAAGTCTATCAGCGCTGAGGTTGCGTGATCGATTCCCGCAAGCGACTCTGGTTAAAAAAAAAAAAGTTGAATAAGAACAACTTTGATTAAAAAAAAAAATTCAAAAAAATTAAACAATAAAATAAAAAGAATTTGTTTTACTTTTTTGAAAGTATTCATCCAATGATCATCCATAGATCTAATGTAATGTTTCATTAAATACATTTTAATGAAACAGGTTTCATTGATCTAACGAAGCGCTGCAAAGGTTCCTTATAAATGCAATTTTTCATGGGATTAATGTCAAAATTCATTGGTATTCTGAAGAAAATTATTTTAGTGTTGTTTGTTGTTTATTTATTAATCAACTGTCAACTTAATCATCACAAATATAATGTTCGCCAGTGTTCGAAAATCAACACTAAATATCGCTCCTTAGTGCTCGGTTCGGTAGATTTGTGTAAAACACAAACGCTAATAGTGTTTGTGTAGTAAATCATTAAAAAAATAACGTTTTCCAGTTTGTCATCTTTCGAAACCTAAAAGTAATACTGTTATCCAACTCAACAAAAAGATGAGAACATTTAATTCCGTTCGGTTTTTTTTTAAACCGCCAGCTTCATTTATTTTAAACCGCCAGCTCTTAAATGTTTGTTCGTTTCTGTTTTGCTTAGCGCCTTTTGGCTGGTAAAAAAAAAATACACATACGAAAAAAAAACAAACGCCAGAAAAATAATTTTACGCAAATACACACACAAGCTGTTCATGCTGCGTTCGTTGCTTAAATTTCATGTTTGTGCATTTCATTATCAATGTAAAAAAGAAACATTATAGAACATTAAAATATAATGTTTGTCTACAGTATCACTGCAATTTTTTTTTTTTGTTTTTTAACGCAGAACAGAACACTATAAAATGTTCGACTCTTTCTTAAAAATAGTTACATAAACACTAAAAAAAATAGATATCGTTCCTGGGTGTGTGAGCCGAACGCTAAATAATGTTCTGTTTATTTTCGAACACTGATGTGAACGGCTTTGATTAACTTACAAATAATATAATTAACGCTGGCTTAGTTGAACTAAACTTAAATTTATATGTAGTTTAAACTCAACAGCTAGCTGTAAGTCAGTGCCGAATATATAATATGAAGTCTAAAAAATAATATTGTAGCATCTGTATTGGTAATTTAAACGCCAAATTTAATGGGTTTAGGGCTAATAAATCAGTGCAAGTACGTAGTGCTGCCACATTATTATATTTTGCACTACATATAATATTTTGGGCACTTACTTACAGCTGTTGAGTTTAAAATAAAAAGTTCAACTAAACCAATGTTTAAACATTCACTGATTTATGAGGCATTAGAAACGTTAAGTTTTTATAAATTTGCTGGTTTAAATACATTTTAAACCGAAAAAAAATTTTACTTGCATTGATTTATTAGCCCTTAATCAACATTTTGCTTAAACGCGTTTGAAACGTCTAGATCGAATGAAACCAGGAAAATTACACATACTGCCAATTTCGGATAATCTGTTATAAAGAGAAGCGTAGGTCATGTTCTGAAATTCATCACTGCGCGTTCGTAAAAGCATCACTGTAAATGTCAGTCTACGCACCGAAACGACTCAGAGTTCAATGAACACCTACCAAGGATTGTCAACTCACCAACACCTTCAGTCTCGCTGCTACAACAACTAGCAAGTATTGGCATCAGCTAATTTGCATAAGAATCGCAATCTCATCACAGTTGTGCGTCAGCTGCAGCGCAGTAATGCGTTTTTTAACAGGTCCGAAGTCCAGAGAGAGCTTGCTGCATCGATCGAAACAAATGTGAGCCAGACGGAGCACGGTTTACACTAAATAACGGGTAAGGCAAACCCACCAACCACTATTTTCTTAAAACGACTTTGAACTAGGCTTGCTGCATGAAGCCGAGCGTTGCTATTATGGAATACTAAGGATTCATGTCTGGTTGCATACTCCGGCATCCTTTTTCAGCCAAGGCGCAATTATCAAGCTCTTCTTAAGTTTAACCATCAAACTTTTTTACCTGACCAGGGCAACGAGTCAAAATACCTATTTCTGAACCGCACAAACTATATCAAAAATCTTTGTGCTTCGGCTACACTTTGTTTTCAACTCGCCATGTAAAATTCATGCCTACCGTAAGCCAGATGATAAGCGAAACTTTTACATTTTGTTCAGGTGAACCTCACAATTATTTATCGCCCGTGTTATAATCACCCGGGCTGTAGTGTTTTTGGTGGTTGTTTTTTACACTCATTGTTCTGTTTAAATTTGCTCCTCTTTTCACTGCCACTACTTTGTTTATGCGCAGCCGTTCTTATATTAATTTAAGGCTCAGTTAGCCGGGAGTTACAGTAACGTTGCAAATTAGCTGCTTCATTTCGTTGTATGTAAAGCAATTAAAACGATTAAAGTTAGCAGTAAGATGTAACGTCTCAATCTGTAAGAAATATGTATATTAGTTATACTTTATAAATTTTCATATTATTCGAATGTGTATTCTTAGTCAAATTACAATCCTCAAAAGCTTTAATACTATATTTTCGAATAATATGAAAATTTATATAATAAATGTTACTCACCATGAGAAATAAATTCCCAGATTCTATTTGTTACACTGTTTTACGGTAAGGTTAAGTTACTGTTACTCCCTGCTAACTGAGCCTTTATGCCAGACAACTGGACACTCTCAAAGAAACCTCGGAACAAAAGACTCTAGTGCAGTGTAATTAAAAGTTAATTTAAAATAAAAAAATAGATCCACAAATAAAAGAGTTTTGTTGCAACTATAACCAAAAAATAAACAAGTGTTTTATTTACACAACTTACTTAACTCCACAGATCTCCATCTAGCAATTATGCGGATAACTCCGACCCCAACCTTTCCACATTTCTTCCTTCCAAACCTGTTGCGTTTAAAGCTCCTTTTTTATTGGAATATCTAAATTAAACCGATTTCATGTTGATTAACTAAATAAGATTCTTAAAACTAGTTTCAATCCCAGATTTCTAAAACTACGCTCACATTATTTCTTAGTTCTAGTTTCAACTCGGATTTTTAAAAGCACTTTAAGGTTAAAAAACATTACAAAAATGCTAGTTAAACCCAAGGTCTTAAATAAGGTTTTTAAGTCCAAAATAAAGATATTTAAACTTGAATAAAATCTTTGACGTGATTTTAATAAAATAGCTTTCTATTAATCTGGACGTTACTGTATTCCCGGTTTGAGCCACAGTTAGTTAAGCAACGGTCATTATTTCTTTTACGAACATCTTAATAAACCTTTTAATAAATGAAAAAAATCTTAAAAAATAATAAACTTCTATTTGATATCTTTATAGTATTGCATTTGCTTTTTATTTTTCTGTTATACAAACTTGCCAACACGCCAACAATTAAACACATACTGGACAGTGGGGAAAATACATTTAAATGTCTTCAAAATTGTTAGATAAACAACAAGTAGAATGTGGCAAAATGAAATAACCGCCCCCCCCCCCCCCACACACAAATTAAAATAACCTCCCTTGAACTTGGAGCCTTATTTTACATGCAAAAAAACCTCAATTTCGTAAATAAAATAAGCCCCCAACAAAAATGAATAACGCCCTAGACAGAATTATATATTATTACATAAGGCCCCAATATGTATAATACATTAATTGTACAGTTCTGGCTTTAGGAATCGGGCGATAGATAGCATGGTTGGGACTTCGGGCGGGCGCAAGGATTCTCTCCTCTATGGTAAAGGGTGGTTAAATTGTAAGGGCCGATGTTGAATGTGAACCACACCTAAACGCCAAGTTTTTTTCCGAATTTTATTTGACATTTCTCTATTTCAGACTTACTCAATTTGAACCATGGAGAGATACACAATCCAACAACGTGTTAAAGTTATCCAGACTTATTATGAAAATGGATGATAAATTTCGAAGAAAATCATCTTCAGTGATGAGGCACATTTTCACCTCAGTGGATTTGTCGATAAGCAGAATTTCCGCATTTGGGCGAATAATAATCCAAGAGTGATTGTCGAAAAACCAATGCACCCACAAAGAGTGACTGTTTGGTGCGGTTTATGGGCTGGCGGCATCATCGCGCCGTATTTTTTCCAAAATGAGGCCGGTCAGGCAGTTACTGTGAATGGTGTTCGCTATCGTGAGATAATAACGAACTTTTTATGGCCCGAATTGGAAGATATGGATGTGGACGATATGTGGTTTCAGCAGGACGGTGCCACTTGCCACACAGCTAACGAAACAATGGCTCTTTTGCGCAACAAATTCAATGGCCGTGTTATCTCACGTAATGGCGATGTCAATTGGCCGCCAAGATCATGTGATTTGACACCGTTGGACTTTTTTCTTTGGGGTTATTTGAAAGAAAAGGTGTACGTCGATAAGCCAGCAACAATTCAAGAGCTTAAGGATGAGATAATTCGGCACATTAACGGCATAGAACCTCCATTATGCCTCAGGGTCATCGAAAATTTGGACCATCGGATGGAGTTGTGCCGCCGTGGTCGCGGCGCCCATTTGGCCGATATTTTGTTCCATACATAATTGAGTAATACCAATATATCATAATAAAATAAAATTACAATAATTTCCTAAATAGTTTGTGTTTTATTCAAAATCAACATCGGCCCTTGAAATTTAACCACCCTTTATAACAAACACCGGCTTCCAAAGCCCTAAATTCGCTCTTGTGCCCGAAGCTTTAATTAGCAAATTATTTATTAAAGAAACAGCTTCAAACATTAAAATATATTGAAAAAAATTTAAAAATGTGATATTGATACAAAATTATACATAATAAACAAATAAAAAGTTGATTATTTACACAGGTTTTATTTATGTGTGGTTTAAAGAACACGAGCGCAAAACTCGTCCTTTCAACTTAAATTAAAAAAAAAACAAAATTTCCAAATTTGTGTAAAATATTCGACCCTTTTAAATCCTTAAATAAAACATACCAAATTATAGTGAAATATTGCAATTCATACATAAAAGTTAAATTGCATGTAATTTTACATGCGTTCAGTTATGAAAAATTTATTTTAAGGTATGTATTTTACATTCATTTAAGTAAATAAGTACTAAAGAAATCTTGAAAATATTCCCTCTTCTTGAAAAACTTCAAAGTTTTTTGGCTGGGAAGATAAAATTTTTTTTATATTAAATTAATAATTTTTACTTTTTTACCCTTGCACATAGGGCCAGATTCAATTTTTTTTGGCATAAAGTCTAATAATAAAGCTAGAGAGCTGAATTTTGGTGGAATTGATTATATTGGCACTTGCAGTAAGTGAGAACAATTTCAAGTCAATCCGACCACGCCCACTTATACCGCCCATATAACGACACATTGCAGAGGAGTAATTTTTTTTTTATTATTTGATGTTTCGATTTAACCCAACTTAAATACTGATTTCTTAAAGATATTAAATTAATACTATTAAATTAATCTTCTTTTTCTACTTCCAAATCCAAGCAAAAGGAGACTTGTATTATTTTCTTCATTATCTGCCAGTTTCTTTGCCATTTTTCTTTTTAGCCTTGATCCTGCATCACTGTAAGACAGTCGTGGTCGCCCCGTTTGATTTTCTGAAGAAACTTGGTCGTTGATTTTCTCCACGACAACAGTCATGCTTGACAAAAGCCAACTGGAATGTTTCCTTTTAAATGTCGTAATTGTACGATTACATTTAGGTAGATTTTTCAGAATATAAAGGTGAAAACTCCTTATTTTCTTAGTGATTTCGGCCTTTAAGTCAACTGATACATCATTTAAATGAAATTTATCAACAATCCAGTCAAATAACGCTTTTTCATTTCGGTTTTCGTTGATCCACACATCCAGTAGGGCAGAATGGCTTACCTCAAACTTGGCTAAAAATGCAAAATATGCGCGAATGGGCAAAAATGGGCAAAAAATTTTAGCAACAAGTTTAAAAACACAGTTTAGAGTAAACATTTGCATAATTACTTTTTGGCACAAATTGGCAGAAATTAGTTTTTAACTACACGATACACGAACACTTCGGTTAGATTTTTTCTAAAATAAGACATATTAAAGACAATCCACAACTAAAAAATATAACTCATAATTCGAAAACATTTAATAACAATTATATTTGGCATACCTTGACCTTTATTTTCCATTTTTCCAAAAAAGATTTGGATACCTGGTGTTGCTACAGCAAAAGCGCAAAGTTGAGTAAAAGACTCCCGCCAATTTTGACAAAACAAACAGCTTACCAGACAGCTGACTTTGTTAGCGCTGCAAAAATGCAGCGTTGCCACTGAAATGTTTTTATTTGCGAACTCGATGTACCCAATGTATGCCCTTTCAAAATATTCAGTTAAATTCAAAATATATTTTACAAAAATTTACGACTTTATGCCAAAAAAAATTGAATCTGGCCCTATGTGCCTTGTTATAAACAATTTGATGTAAAAAAAATTTTTCTAGATTTTTCTCTTCAAGACAAAATTTTTTTTATTGGCAAATGATGATTTTTTACCAAACTTTCTGGCAACGCTGTATATAAATATAAAGTTGCAGCCAACTTCAGGTATAAACTACGAACGAAAAACAAAACGAATTTTCGAGTACAGCAAAGTATGTACTCCCCCGCTATTCTCTTTTTCCCTCCCTTCTATGAACTCAAGACTTTGCAAAGTAAACTTTGCCTGTCTAAAAGGGGACTAATTTCTATTTTTTTCAACTACTTAAAATAAGTTCTTGAAAAAGATTTATTTTTTGCGCCAACGCTACTAGTTTAGGAGTTAAAGGTCGTTAAAGATTTAAAATTCATTATCCATTTCTTTAGGTATAAATATTGAAATTTTGTTATTGTCTTAAATGTTAGTTAAGTGAGTCACTTTTGCACTCGCGGTCTAAAAACAGGCAGTATATTTAGGTATCAGTGGAAAATGCTTCAAAATGCCTAAATACTTTTTGACTGACTTTTGTACAAAATTGGCTTTATCCTTTAATTATGTCGATACAGTAGTTTTGACTTAACTGCCTCTTGTTTAAGTGCACTTTTGACTTAGCTGCACAAAATTAAAAATTTTTGTCGTTATTGTTTAAAATCCCTTACAAATTCCTTTTTTAAGTGTACTTTCTATACCTGCACATTTAAGATAAAATACAAATCCATACAAAAAATTCATGGTAGCTGCACTTTGACCTAACTGCCTCAATAACATTTTTTCTGTAATTAATCTTCAAAATCCTTGCTTACGTGCATTTTGTATACCTGCATATTTACCATATTTTTGGGCAACTTTAAAATATTTTCATATAAAACATCAAAGTTAGCTGCACCATTCGTCCTCATCAACTGAAACGGGTGAGGTTAATGGAGATGACCACTTAGATGAGTCGTCGTAATCAACTCCATCGGATTCTCCATTCTCATATTTTGTTACAACTTCCGGGGTTGATTCAATTGCACCACTTCTCTCCCCTGAATCAATACTTTCAGAATTTTGTAGTAATAGAAATACAATACACTTACTAGAAGTCAAAAAATATCTAGTTATTATTTAACTACTAGTAAGTTGAATTGTCAGTACTTACAATATACTTACCAGAAGCCAAAAAATCACTAGTTAATAGACCTAATAAGTAATTATTGAGTGCGTTACCAGTAAGTTAATATTTAGTACTGAAAACAACACAAGTAATAAGTAGTTACTGAGCTGATTATTAGTAAGCAAATATTCAGTAGTGAAAATAATAGAAGTAATAAGTAGCTGTTGTGGTCATTACTAGTAAGTACTTATTAAAGTTTTCAAAATAATGATTATTGTAATGACAACTACTTACCATGTAACGTATGAAATAACTATCACCTATTACTAAAAATCAAAAAGTTTTTCCTGGGTAGTTTTTCGGAGGTTGTTTAAATTTTTTTTTTTTTTTGGGTTATTTCGTTGGGGTGTTAGTTTAAGCTGCCGTAGAATATAAATGATCCAATTTCAATTCGTAGAAACTTTATTTTGTTACAGTTATATATAATATTGGAATTTAAGTATATATTTGCTAACTTCTTTAACAGACCCACTGTATTTCGAAGTAACAATTTTTAAAACCTTTTCGTTTTTTTTAATTTATTTCAAATGCTACTTTTATGAATACTCATAATATAATGTTGAAATAACTTTAAATTTTCTTTAACATTTTTGCATTAAATCAGAGCAAATAATAAAAAATCTATAACGGTTTGTTGCATTTTTATTTAATAAAACCAAAAAAGAAGAAAAAAATATCGGTACTGGTACTTGCACAATGTGTAACATGTTGCATGTTAAATTTACCGGCTGCCTGGCCATTCCTTTTTATACCCACACCACAATAGTGGAGAGGGTATTATGCATTTGTGCTGACGTGTGTAACATTAAAAATACTAAATCCGAGATGTATCTTTTATTTTACCGATCGATTCGGAATCATTTTTTAAAACGATATAACAATGTCCGTCCGTCGGTCCGGCTGGCTAGCAGGCTGGCTGTCCATGTAAACCTTGTACGCAGAGTGCAGGTCGCAATTCGGAGATGATATAATGAAATTTAATATGTGCATTTTAAATGAAATAAGGACGAAACGTATCAAAAATTGTTCTAATCGGTTTATACATTCAATCTTTTACTAATTAAAGCATTAATCAAAAATAAGATCAGTTTTAATTTAAAGTTTTATCAAGTGAATTGAATGGCACCAGTTAACAAAGTAATAGTATCAGTTAAGCGTTTAATTCACTTGATTAAACATTTAATTCACTTGAATACATTTTTAATTAAAAGTTTTTAACTTTATGTTTGATTAGTACAGGGTGGCCCAGAAAGACCGAAGTGGTGTGAATTCCTTATAATTTTTATTTAAAAGGCCATTTACATTACAACGAAATCTAGTAGATTTCATTTGAAATCTTCCTCAAAATCTAGTGCGTTTACATTATTTTTTTTTTTTTTTTGACATTAGCGAGATTTTGTTTTTATAACAAATCAATGACTAAAATATTTTTGTGTAACACATACAAACACAAAAAGAAATAGACATTAAAAAATTTGCATTATCTTTAGTTTTTAATCAACATCACTTTTTTACCAATTATTTGTCCTTTTTTTATTTTTTACAAATTCTCAATTTTTTTTTTTATTTTTTTCAACAGTTTTTGTTTTGTTTTTAATTAAAATGTCATATTTTTGTTATGCAGGGAAGTATTTTTTAGTGCTATATGGAAAAAACCATAGTTGCAAAACTAAGTACTACTAGATTTTGAGTAGATTTCGTCGAAATCTAGTCACAAAGTAGATTTTGTTTTGTATGGGAAATCTAGTCAAAAACCACTAGATTTCGCTCGAAATCTCGTAAGTACTAGATTTCGTTGTAGTGTAAATTGGCTATAAGACATATTTTTTTAATTTTTTGTTTTTAAATAAAGTTAATTTATAGGGAATATTTTTAGATTAGTTATTAAAAATGATATCCCGCAAGTGGTGGCCATTTTCTGCTTCGCACAAATGTGCTCTTTTCAACACATTTTCCATGACCTTTCGCAAAACTTCCGGTGTTATGTTGTTAATTTCGTCTCGAATATTGGTTTTTAATACCTCAATAGTCCTAGGCTTATTAACATAAGCTTTCCCTTTTAAATAACCCCAAAGGAAACAGTCTGGAGCGGTTAAATCCGGGGAACGCGGAGGCCAATTAAAATTGCTTCTACGCGAAATTATTCTTTTACCAAAGATGTCGCGTAAAAGAGCCATTGTGGCCCTCGCAGTGTGCGCGTATTTGCGGATGGTTTTCCACGGCTGGCCTTACAAAATTTTCCAACATGGCCCGATATCGATCACGACACCTCGTTCATTTTCAAAAAAATATGGGCCAATAATCCTTTCTGAAGAAACACCGCACCAAAAAGTACACTTAACTGGGTGTGATTGTCGTTGATGAAGTACTCTCGGGTTTTCCGTAGCCCATATCCTACAGTTTTGCTTGTTAACGAACCCATTTAATTGGAAATGGGCTTTGTCTACTAAGTTATGAATAAAATTAGGATTCTCTTGTGCTTTTTGCTGGAAATAAATTGCATAGTCAAGTCGTTGCTGGTAATCTGTCGGTTTTAATTCTTGGACAAGTTGAATTTTGTATGGAAACATTCTTCTTATGGTATGCAAAATTCGCTGCAGCAACCCTCTTGAGGGGCCAAGTTGTGTCGAACGTCTCCTGGTTGATGTTTCTGGATCCTCCCGAATACTCTCCTGTACCAATTGAATATTGTCAAACGTGTGGACAGTTCGTAGTCTTCCGGAACCAGGAAGGTTCCTTACTGCCCCTTGTTGTCGAAAATTTGCAACCAGACGGTTTATTGTTGACTGAGAGGGTGCAACCTGCACATTAAATTGACGACGGTATGCACGCTGAGTCAACACAATGGACCGTTGATTTGAAAAGTAAATTTCAACGATTTGGGTACGTTGTTCAGTTGTGTATTGCTCCATTATAAATTGTCCAAGTCTTGAAAGAAAAGACTGAAAAGAAAAGAAGAAAAAAAATTATAATAAAAAAGTTATAAGGAATTCACACCACTTCGGTCTTTCTGAGCCACCCTGTACTTTAATTGGTGAAAAAAATTTTTCTTTGCCCATTAACCAACTTGCTATGTTGGTTTTAAGATTAAATATAGTCCAAACACATTTTATTGCAATCTAAATTATTTAAATAATTTTACTAAAATTTGTCCATATGTGGCCCCAAAGCTTGTAAATTTACACAAAAATTGGCGAAAATAACTTTTCAGCTTGTACATCATAAATCACTTAAATACGAAAAAAAACCTTAGTTTCAATACAAAGAAATCTTACGTGAATTTGGTTCTGACAGGGTCCATGAGTCCCTTACAGGGTCCACTCTCGAAAATTTGGCTATAAGTTCCGTGGTAGTCGGGCTTGACCGACTGTACTTTCTTACTTGCTGATGATTGTTGTTGTTTTTTTATTATTATTTTTATTACAGTAGTTTTCCGATTTAACGAACCTAATTGTTGTCAGGCGTGTTCGTTAAAGTGAATTGTTCGTTATATCCAGTACTAAGTTAAAAATTAATAACGTCCTCTATTTTATTCAAAACTCAAAGTATACGTAGTATTTTTAATATTTTATTAAAAGAAAACAAACATATTTTATTAATATTTAAATGTATATATGTATATATGTATGTATAAATGTAAAATTCATAAAGTAATTTAATACTTTCTCATAATGGCTTCTTCTTGAAGCTCTCTCAAGAGCATTAAATTTGAGCTACTTATTTTGTTTTGTTAATCCCATTTAATAAAAATTAATAGTTAATACAAAGAATATGACAATTGCGTTGCATGAGGAAGAAAGCATTGAAAAAGTTAGTTTTCCATTCTTGGGAACTCACCTTGCTTTAAAGCTCTTCTATTGCGATACCCAAAATTACTGGTTTTTAACTTAATCCGCTAAGAACAATCTATTTCTTTTACCCATTTTGATGTTTCTAACACAAATTACTTCACACACCTGACTCTCAAATGCTATTAAACAAATCCGTCAAAAGAAGAAAATTAACGGTACATTTTTATATACATTCTTTTTTAGTTATTTTTTTGTTCGTTATACCGAGTACAAAATAAAAATTTTGGGTGTTCGTTAAATGCGATGTTCACTAACTCGAAGGTTCGTTAAATCGGAAAACTACTGTATTTTATCTCTCTCCCTGGTTGCCCATTTTGGCTTTGTTAAATATTTTATTTACAGAAAAGGCCCCTTAATTGCACTTAAGTTTTAGTCTATTTGTTTTAGTTTGCTGTTTTTTTTTTTTTTTTTTTTTGTTTTTAATGGAAAGTTATTACTGAAATCATGTTCAAGACGACGATGATCTTTTACATTGATCATGATTGTAATTATGGCATTAAGAGGCAAGTGGATTTTTATTTTAAAATATAAAAAAAATATTTTTATTTCATATAAATTTTTATTTTTTTTATTTTTTAATGGTTGGTGATCATGAGAAGCAAGTTATTTTTATGGCATTGTAAAGTTTATTTTTTTTTGGAGCGCTTTGGAATGTCTTGAATTACTTTGACTTGTCGAGAGTTATTGCAGTTATTGTTTTTATTTAAAAAAACCTTTTTATTTATTTAAAGCAAATTCGCTTTTTTATTAAAAAGTTAATTTGTATGAACATGCAATTCAGCAAGTACAAAATTTTAAATGGATTTGAATGAATTGGAAAAGATCTATTTTATATTTAATTTTGTTTGTTATTCAGTAATATGAAATTTTTTTTGGTAAAAAAAGGTAAATTATTGAAAATGTTTGTGTTTTAAAACCAAAATAACGTTAATTGTTTTATTAAACCAAGTTAAAAAAAATGGTAATAAAAAACCCCCGTTTAAATATAATTTCTTATAGACTTACAGCTGTACTTAAACAAGAGCGGAAAGCGTTTTCTAGCTGTCAAAAATTCTAATGTCCATACAATTTGTATGAAGCATCCCTAAATAGCGCGGTGAAGTGAAGTTGACCGCTATTGGTGATAAATAATGGCAATTTAGCAGTTTTTGTCAATCTAGCGGTTTCTTCTCTTCTTTTTATTACTATTATGTGGGTTTTAATAAACAAGAGAGTTAACACTACTGTTTGTGACACAACATTTAAGCTCTAGTTTAGGTATAGCATATCAGCGTAAAAGTTAAGCGGAAGAAAGCGTTCCGCCTTCGGCTCTTGTTTAAGTGCGGCTATTATAAAACCCCGGTTTAATTAAGAATATTAAATTTTAAACAAAAAAAAAATAGTAGGTTTAAGTATTTTTTTTTTTTTATATTTATTTATTGAATCTTCAAATATTAGAATATTGGTTGGTTTGTTAACGTGGTAGCACGGCCAAAAACAGGGCGTGCTGCAAGTAGAGGCGACAGTGACTCCATTTTTAAACAGTTGGAACACCGGATCAAGCGTGACACCAGGTCAATACTCATGTGGCTCGAGCCTGCCCGATGCGTTATGATATTTCACCGAATTTCCGAGTTTCAACCGCGATATCTCCAATCATCTAGTGACCAAAAAGTACGTATACGAATTCTTCGCAAAACTTAACTGTATTCAGTTCTGTGAAGGGCTGAAGCAAAAAGTGTTTCGTTCCTGACGTAACGGTAATAAACCCAAGCCAATGGCTTTAGGATTTAATAACAGTTCACTTACTCAACCTCAAAATATTTTCGAATTTTCGACCTGGACGATAATTGGTTCCAACAGTATGGTGCCACTTGCCACACAGCCAACGAAACAATAGCTCTTTTGCTCGGGAAATTCATAGCCGTGTTGTCTCATCATGTGATCGTGTGATTTGACACCTTTGAACTTCTTTCTTTGGGGATATTTAACAATTCAAGAGCTAAAGGATGAGATAATTCGTTACATTAACCACATTTATGCTCAATTATGTCTCAGAGTTATCGAAAATATAGACCATCGGATAGAGCTATGCCTCTGAAGCAGTGGCGAGCATTTGGCCAATATCTTCTTTAACACATAATTGCCATAGATCCTTCTGCAACCGAAACATGTAAGGGTAACCTGTCCGTCAAAGCCTGGGCCCAAATCGTCGCAGTCGTGATCGAGTGACTTTGATCGAAATTTTACTTTTTGAAATTATGTCAATCGATAACGAGTAGCCGATCGAATGATTTTACTCGAAATGTCATTCGATAGGTTAAGAGCTTTCGTAAAAACATTTAATTGTTTTTTTACAAACAATTTACACACTTTTTGGGAATAATTATTAGATTTCTTTAACAAATTTCCCCTAATTTAGCAATTTTTACAGAATTTTTTCCATTCCTTATACTTTTATGGACTTTTTATCAATTTTATGGCTTGTTCGAATTATTACAAATTTTCGCTATTTTTGCAAAAAAATTTTTTTTGTTAATTGAAGGCCAGCCGCGAATAACGTTTTAAGTTACAAAATAATTATTTTTCAGGAGAGCAAAAAAACGTTTTTATCAGGCAAGGTTAATAATTTTTTATTTTTTTTCTTTAGATTATTAAAAATAATGGTAATACAGTAGACGCTCGCAAATTAGAACCGCTTTGTTTTTGAGGCAATTCTAATTTCTGAATTATTCTAATTTCTGGACGTTTTTATTTCGAATAAAAAATAAAAATTACTTAAATTTTTTTTAATTCAATTTTATTTGATTGACATTAAATGTATTTTTTAAAATTAAAAATACCGTGTCGTTTCTTATATGTATTTGGAAAACTATCCATTGCTTCCACGGAATGCATTTTCATCTTTATAGGGATATTCCTCTCTAAATATTTTTTTAGCTTTCTCTTTAAACCACTCATACAGACGACTTACCATATTTGGGTATTCAGCGCTGTGCAAAGATTTATTGCTTGCTTCCTGATATGTGTTGAAAACAGCATTTAATATTGCTGTTCTATGTGATTTGATATAGCTGATTGAAGATGTCGTAACATTAATATTCCCTTCAAACCCTTTGTCAAGCTTTTCTAATATTTTGACCTTCGTTTCCAATGATAAAGTGTTTTTTTTTTACGTTTATTTGACATTTCGAATGATACACTTTCACTTTTTAATAGAGACTTCCAAAATATGTACACATGTTTCGAATTTCACAAATAAACTAGCCACAAATATATATAAATGCGACAAAAAAACAACAAATAAAGAAACACATCTAAAATTTGGTAATTCCCCTTTTTAGTTTTACATGTTCAAACAGAATAAAAATAAATTGCGGATTTCTTGTGTTCAAATAACAAAAAAAAAAAAAAACGCTCTGAAATTAGAACTATAAATTCGAATTTTAGAGCGTTTAATGTATTGCAAACACTGATTCTAATTTCTGGACGTTCGAATTACTGAAAGCTCTAATTTGTGAGCGTCTACTGTAAGAACTTTTATTTAAAATATCAAAAAATTTAAAATTTAAATTACATGCGAATTTACAGTTTATAACCTTTTTTTTAGTGGAAAAACGTTTCATATCCACAATCGCGATGTCATTTAAAACGTTAATCCACGTTTCAAAACCATTTACTTTGTATCATTTTGTAAGTAACTTACAACGTTCTTCCACTAGTTGATTCTTTGAATGTCACTTTGAAGGCGTTAGGGTGCATAGTTTTGGGTGATTTAAGGTTTAAACAGTCTAAAAGGGTAATGTTAACGGTTATCTGCAAAAAAACAGGTTTTGCAAAAAGTGGCTTTTACAACGTTATTCGCGGCTGTGCTTCAATTGTTGACATTTTGTTTTTTTAACCGATTTGAAATAAATTTTATGGTTTCTTTCCAAGTTTGCGATTATTTGCGGATTTTAGCCATGTTCGCTATAGCAGCGATTTTTTCTGTAAGTTTTCTGATTCTGTACAGCTTTAACAATTTTTAATAAATACTAGACTTTGCTTTCATGCCGCTGTTTGCTAATTTCCGCTAATTTAAAATTTTTAATCGAATTTTTGCCATTCCTTGTAATTTTAGGGACTTTTAATCAATTAAATGGCTTGTTTGATATGTTAAAAACTTTCGCGAATTTTCGCTATTTTTGCAAATTTTCTGAATTTTTAAAATGTTTTCCGAATTTTTGCGTTGCTTTGTTGCTCTTTTTGGCAAGCGCCGCCGCTATAAAAAAGCCACATAAATAAACCGAAGTCACCTATTTTATAGGGCACTATCAACATTGTGGATTTATATGCGGCGAAAAGTGCAATGCCTTATGCCATTAGTATACAAGCATAAAAATCTATTACATTTTTTAAACAAATTTCGATACGAAAGCTTTCGAATGCCGCAATCCCGTTTTTGATACGTCACGAAGTTTAATTCGATACGAAAGTTCATTCGATCACGTGTGCGACGATTTGGGCCCTGGGTTCGTTTCCAGCAGCAGTTAAGAATGAAAAATTATCAATAAATTTAAATTAATTTTCATGTTGTAAATTCCTTCTTCATAAAAATAATTTAATTAAAATTAAATTTGATGAACTTTAGCCTTATTAAAATATCAAAATTTGGATTAAAAAGCATAAATAGTTCAACAAAATAACTACAATACTAATTATAATAAAAAAATATTAAGATAATTCTCTATAAACTTTTTGTTTTATTTACAATTAACATCTTGCGTTTTTTTCCTTTGGACCACCTTTTTTATATTTAAAATTTCAAGTATTTTCTGTTATTTTTTTTAAAATTAAAATTCATTTGCTTAAGCCGGATATGACACTCTGACTGGTTGTATTATGAGAAAAATAAACAAAAATAAAATTTTCCAATTACTCAAATATTTAGACGTTAAACATTTTACACGAATTGATTGACATTTACAAGAACGAACATTAAACAAACCGGTCTCATGTTTATACCCACACCACAATAGTGGAGAGGGTATTATGCATTTGTACTGATGTGTGTAACACCTTAAAATATGGGTCATGGTCCCACCTTAAAGTACACCGATCGACTCAGAATCACTTTCTGAGTCGATCTAACAATGTCTGTCCGGCTGGCTGTCCATGTAACCTTGTGCGCAAAGTAGCAATGTAGCAATTTTGGAGATAATTTGACAAAATTAGGTTCTTATTGGCCTATTGAAAATGGGCCGAATCGTAGGACCATAAGGCGAGGTAGGGAACAATTTCTGCATCTCACAAACTTTCAAACCGATTTTAATGAAATTTAAAACATAGATAGATCCATAATTATATGGATACATAAGCATGACTCTCCATGGGTCCCGAATAGGGTGCACTCTCGTAAATGTTTTTTAAAATACCATGGTGTAGGGTATCATACAGTCGGGCTTGACCGACTGTACTTTCTTCCATGTTTTAAATTATCTTTGTTTTTTTTTAGATTTTAAAATGATAAAAGTTCAAAAGCCTTTTTTGTTTGCAAGTGTCATTGTTACAAAAATGTGTGTCTAAAACATGAATAAAAAGAAAAGAATCAACAAAGAAACTTGTCAAAAAAAATTAATCTTAAGATCAATTAAAATAAACAAACCAGTCTTCTTTCAGATTAAGTAATCAAAAAAAACAGTATTTAAGAAATTTTCACACAAACTCAAGTATGTATTTAAATAGAAAAGTATTTAAACTAAAAGCAATAATAAGATTTCTTATCAAAAAAAAAAAAAATCTTATTAGCTTATCAGTGAAAACAGCATCTACAATTAAAAATTTTGTTGAAAAAGAGTTCCAAACTTAATTATATTTTTTCAACACTTAATTAAAGGGCAACCAAACAACCAACATTTCGCTGCCAGCTCAAGTAAAAACAAAAGACTTAAACAACGAACTTGATAGGAAAACTTCACACACATTCATACTCTCTTTTCTTGTTGTTGGCCTTTTCAAAACAAATATCATTCATAAATTCTTAGAGCTCTAGATTACAACTCTTTCTTAGTACAATTTTAGTACTAAATCTTAAAAAAATAAATTTAGTACCAAGACCTTAAACTAAAGAGCTCAATTCTTTGGAAATTTTGCACAAAAACTGGTTATTTAAAACTCATGAGTTTTCAAAGTATCCAACACCTGCTATTGCAAATGCTCAACCAAACATTCGTTTCAGCTCTGAGAGCATTCCCAAGAAGTTTGAAGTGTTGTTTAACTGTGGGCAAAGCCAGTGGTTGCTCTAAATGATGCTTTTTTCTGTATTATTTTTAAGTTAAAGTTTAGTTGTTGAGCGACTGTTGTCTAAGTTAAAGCGTTTATTTTACTACAAACGGTTGGTTTTATTTTAACGTAGCGGCGACCTAAGCTTTGTAACGCAAAGAGTGCGTTGTGTCTTAAGTCTTGCTTTTTTTTTGTAAAGACTAGTTTGTCTGCATTTTTTCTGTTGGTGTATGTATTGAAAGTTAAAAAAAAAAAATAAAAAAAAAGAATTCAACTATAAAAATAAGCAACTTTCGTGGCGCGTTTGCTTCTTTGTAAAAGAAATTATTTTCAATAATAAGAAAATTCTCCTAAAATTATTTCTTAAACTTAAAAAAAATTTAAGTTTTAATCAAAAATATTATAAAATGCAATTAAATTTCCAAAGAAAAATGCACAAAATAATTTATTATCTAAAAAAAAAAACATTATAAAAGTTTTAATTAATTAAAAAAATATATAAATTTTATCTCTAACTTAAAAAAAAGTTAATTTTGTCTATTTTTTTTTTCATTATTTCAAAGTCGTTTTCTTAATAAATAAAAAAAAATCTGTAGTGTGGTTCTACTTGAAAAGAATTTTTAAGAAAATTAAAAATATATATTTAATTTATTTTTTAGCTTGGGATTTTTTAGCAAACAACAACAACAACTACTACTTTTTTTTAACCAATAACACACTTTCAAGGTGAGTTTAAAAAAAAAAAAAATCTTTAAAAAAATATTTATCTTTTACACTTCAAAAAAAAATAGCAACATACAATGAATGGCAGCACCTTCTAAAACTAGTTCTTTTAACAATTTTTTTTTTAAACAAATTAATCGGAAAAAATTGCATTGGCATTTTAAATTTGTTAGACCAATTTAACATGAATATGACTCAAAAGCTGGTTTGCTAAAAAATGTTTATATATTTACACAAAAATAGAAGAGAAAAAAAAACAAAGAATAATATAATAAATAACAATTAAATTGCGGTTAACGAATGTATTGAATAATATATTGAATAAGTAATAATTTTAATACATAATTTAATAATAAATTTGCATTAAGTTTTAAAATTTTGCAATTTTCCGAAAAATTATTTTTATATACCAAAATGCTGATTAGTTTTAGGACTCACAGTAACTTTTGTTTTAATTTTTATATACAAAAATACTGATTAGTTTTAGGACTCACAGTAACTTTTTTGTCCAAAATTAAGAGTATCATTTAAATTTTGATAAAAAAAGAAGAGTTTTCTTTTGAGATATTAAAAATTATTACATTTTAATTTTGTTACAAATAGGTTTCGGTTAAAAATGAAAAATTATGTCCTCCCCTACTGGCTCGGCAGGCTCCCAATCTTTTACCAAAATTCCCAATTACGATTTTCAATAAACTGTTGTCAATTATAAATATCTGCTCTATAATGTTGTTTTCAGGCCGTTAAACTGTTGTTAGATTATTGCTGTACACTTTCGATTGCAAGAACCCCCCACAAAAAAAGTCTATAGGTGTCAAATTGACCGATCTTGGTGGCCAATTCACTCCTCCTCTACGAGAAATAATGCGATTTTCGAACTTTTTTTTCAAAAGATTTTCTTGATGTTTGGCAAGTGGCGCCATCCTGTTAAAACCAGATATTCTCTACGTCTAAATTATCAATTTTCCGCCACAAAATGCTTCAGATCATCTCCCTGTAGCGAATTCCATTGACCGATAATACCTTAAGTTTGGGCACCCTTTATCTTCTACTCTACTGTTGAAAAAGGTCATCCAGTAAGCACTTCAAAACTTTGACAGTCTCGATGGACAGAAGAAGCAAACAATAAAGCTTCAATCTTAACCAAAAGGCTGGCTTAAGCAAACAGGAATAGGAATAGGACTATTACAAAAAAATATTTTAAATTGAAATTCGACTTAAAGAATCACATTCGAAAAAAAAATGAATAATAAATATTCATTTAAAAGTCATTTCTAGTAGTGAGGCCCATTTCTGGATGAATTAGCAGGTCATCAAATTCGAATTTAGAACGAACTTCCATATAGCCATATTTAAAACGCTCTTTACATGATTCTAAAAATTTCTGAAAAAAGATGGACCAATTCCGAATTTTTAAGCGCAATAAAAAGTTAAAAAAGTTCAATAACTAGCCCATAATTTGATCTAGAATGGTTTTTCGGTTCTGCTTAGAAATTTGATTCTAAGAAATACGCTGTTGCACATGAAACCACAGTCTTATCCACGTTGGATACAAGAGCGTCTAATGTATCCCAAAAAAACTTACTGTTTGGCGGCGTAGTCGGTCCATATTTGTTTGAAAACGATAGTAGCCAGGACATCACAGTCAACGACGAGTGCTATAGGTCGATGATAAAAAGCTATTTGAATGATATGGACATCAAGGACATTTGGTTTCAGCATGATAGCGCCACGTGCCACACAGCGTATGCGACATTGCGAACTAGCGATTTCAGGACACGATCATCCCACTTGAAGGGGAGATGATGTGAACTGGCCACCAAGATCGTGCAAGTTTACTCTGTACGATTTTTTCTGGTGCATTTTTCTTAAGTCGCAGTACTAAGCAAACCTGCTTAATCCACTTGTGTCTTAGAAAAATATAGCTGTTCAATTTTAGTCTTGAAGTGTGTAAAACCAACTTAATATTTGGTTTTCCTCTCAATCTGCAAATATGAAATATAAAAAGTTTTTTGTCTCTCCTGCAAAATGTGCTGAAAGGGAGGTAGCAGGTTTTGCATTTTAAGCCGACGAAATATCGATTCCTTGGAAAAAAGGGCCATTATCATTTATGCCCCGGTTGGCTAGCTGGTTGAGGGTTCGACTCCCGCCAAAGACTAGCGTAAGCTTAGGGAATTTGAAAAAAAATATCATATTTATCTTCTATATATATAAAAAGAAGTGTACACTTTGATGTCACCACTAACTGCAAAAACGGGTAAACTGACTTAAATCAAATTTAAAGAGTACTTTGAGGATAGTCTGAAGATGGTTTATGTGAAGTTTGCACGAAGTCGGCCCAGTGGTTCTTGAAATATGGCATTTAGATTTTCATATATATTCCTAAAACAAAATGCCCTCTATATATTTAATGTTATGATTTTTTATTGTCACTTGAAAAGCTACCAAGCCATTTTATCGTAATGTCTAATGTGTACAATGACATTTGGAATAGATTTTAATGTATATTTCATATCGCTAGAGGGCGTAAAATAGGGTAAAACGGGTAAAAGCTCCCCCTCCAAATATCTGCTTAACTAATCAACCGATTTTCTTGAAATTTGGCAGGAAAATAGTGTAACATCTGGACGAGACTATAGCCTGTAATTTTTACTATTTAGAATGATAAATAGGGCAAGAGGAGTATCCGCTCTCCCTTCTTATATCTTCTTAACTAATCAACCGGTTTTATTAAAATTTGGCATGCACACACTGTAATATTTAAAGGAACTGTAGGATATATATTTTTTGGAAATTCCAACAATTAGGGCGTAAAATAGGACAAAAGGAGTAAAGGCTCCCTCTACCCATGTCTTCTTAATTAATTATCCAATGATAGTTTCAAGTCTTCAAGAAACTGCAGGCTATAAATTTCAACATTTACGGCGTAAAATAAAGCAAAAAGGGAAAACGCACCCCCTCCTATCATCGAGCTTATTTGTGTTGGCTAAAGACGGACTGACAGAAAATATCGTACACGCAATGTCTCTTCGTAATGAAATTTTTTATCCCCGTTTGATTTTCATACTTCAGGATAAACAATACATCACTTTTTTATTTTTAACTTTTGAATATGTAACGAACAGAAATAAAAAAATATTGTTTTATTTGTCATCGCCGATCATGGTATAAAGCGCTTTATTTCTCTTTCTTTCACTAGTAATAAGCTATGTATATGGCAAAACAACGTTTGCCGGGGCAGCTAGTCATTTATAATAATAAGATTTCTGTATGACGTGCGAAATTCCCAATTTTCATATCTGATAAATACACTGAAATGTATTGTTGAGGGAAAGCAAGCTTCTGTGCGCATTTCACAGGTTGCTTAGGCCAGATCGTCAGGAAACCTTTTTCAAAGATTTTAGAAAAGCTTAAAATATTATACAAAAAAAAAACCATATTTACATAATTTATATTTGGATTTCATTCGCTGTGGATTCTGTTTTTCTTTTCCCGGACATTTTCATTTCCCGGGAAAGCGGGATTTATTTTTCAATTTCCCGGGATCCCGGGAATTCCCGCTCAATACAAATCGATGCAAAATATTATTTAATTTAATTTATTATTTGAACAAAAAACATTTCCTGAGATCAATTCAATAAGTTTATAAATGCATTCAACTTTTTTATTTCTGTGGCAATTATTTTGTAGGATTTTTAAGAAAGTTATAGCAAAATGACTTTTTGGTTATCTCTTTTCAATGTGCAGTAACATTTGGAATAATAAAAACTTCCGATCTTTGACATTAGGAGGGTTAAGGAAAAAAAAAACTTAAAAAACTATAACCGCAGAGAACTGATGATTGTATATAATTCGGAGTACATTTCCAAAAGCCACCTATAAAGTTTTAAGTTTTTCTACTATAAAACTAAACCAATAGACTTAAGAAGTAGTTGTGTAGAGTAAAGTGATTTAAGCCAGGGTTTAAGAAACTGCAGTCGAAACCAAAAACTTCCGAACGAAAATGTGTGTACAACTTTTTGCTTTTTGAGTGGATTTAACAGTGACTGTTTACACTTACTGAATCAGAAGTAAAAGCAAAATTTTTTTAGGCCAATGACAAATAAAGAAGTGGAAGATGTGGAAGATGTGGCAGTTTTTCTACTTTGGCTGCAGTTTTTTAAACGCTTATTTAAGCCAAACAAAAGAGAAAAAAAAATTAATTAAAGCCAATCAAAGACTTAAAATGCTTGTTTTTGACTGAATCCCTTTTTGCCTAACGGCTTAGATATATTTCATGACACAACTTATTTATAATTATACATATCAGCAGTAAAGTTGCCATAATTAAATAAAAAAATCCCGGGAATACCCGCTCAAATTTCCCGGGACACTAGTTATCATGAGAGTTTAAGCTAAGCCGATGATTAGCCGATCGCATCCGATTCTGGTATCGGGGTTGCCGGTTAGAGTCTTCAGACATGATCTATGATTCTATCTTCTCAACTAGTTGCTTAGATTAGCTGTCGTTCTAAGGATATGAACAGGAGTTCCAAAGCAACTCCCTCCTTAATTTTCCTGGATTTTCTACTATCCTCAACCTATGGATGCTTCAGCTATGCTTCCCACGGTAGAAAGTATCATGGGATGAGATTTTCATGCACTAAGAAATCGAAAATATGCACTAAAAACTCCAAAATATGCATTAAAAAAATAAAAAATATGCACTAAAAACTATTAAAAACAAAAAAAAAATAAAAAATTCTATTGTTGTTTTTATTCCATTCTTATTCATAGGTATACTATTTTCTTAAACTTAATTTAAATAACTACATAATTTAAATTTTTGTTTGCATAATCAAATAAATACTTTTTTATATCATCAAAAGTAAGCATTTGTCTGTTTAAAAGCTTTTGTACATGGAAAATGATCCCTCAAAATCCCATATTTTTTTGCAAGACGTTTTGGATTTTTTTTAATTTGTCGGGCTATTCTTCCTTCCACATTGGTTTCCGTATGAAATCAATAAATCAATATTATCGAATTGGCTTCTCATTTCCTCTGCAACTCGATGTAAGCCATGTGCCTAGTAAGTAGCATGTAACAGTTTTGGATGGATAAATTATGTTAAGCCAATTGGCAGCCTTAACCATGTAAGGTGCTGCATCGGTTAAAAATTGAAGGATCTTTTGTCGAAATCTTGAATTTTAAGAAGAGCACCAAAAAAATTTTTTATTGATATAAAATTTTTTTATTGTTTTCTACAATTTTTAAATTTTTTGAAGAACTTTTTTTATAATATCGAAATTTAAAAAATATGTCACTCAAAAATTTTAAAATATGCATTAAAAACCAAAATATGCATTTTTACCAAAATATGCAAAAACAAATCGATTACATTTTAACGAAAATTTAATGATTCGGAAAGACAATTGGTCGACATCGATCTTAGACTATCGACCAAAAAACATGCATTTGCATGGAAATCGCATCCCTACTTATAACATACTTAGCCGCCAAAGAAAATAAACAAAAGGGTGTAAAATAATAATGCCCTTTAAAAAAGGTATACACAGAAAAAATTGTAGCCATTTATTTTTTCAAAAATGCAATAAAGTGAACGTTTACTTGTACCAACAACATTACTGCAGAAAATGTTGTAAATTTCAAAAAAATATTTAATTGCTGCTATTAATTTTATTAATACATATCACAATTTTTTAATTGAAATCAATTTTTATTTTTTTCTGTGTATGAAGGATTGAAGAAAAAAACATAAGACAGATGTGGGCTCTTCAACATAACTCCCTTTCAGCACATTTTACGCCACCAAGCAATTAATCTTGTATTTTAACCCAAGTTGTTCAAATTGTTCCTCTCTTTTACAAAATTGCGGTTTAAACCAAAATATAAAAAAATAAAAAATAATATTAAGATTATTCTTTGAGAAATATTTTAAAACGCTTATAATCAATAAAAAATTGGCATACGCTTTTATACTAAAAACCCACAGAAATTACACTTCTACTAGACTTTTTTTTATCCACCAAAAAAAAATCCTTAAAAATTTAGTTTTAAACATTTCTTGAAACTAACTTGACCAGCTTTCCAAAAATTTCAGAGAAAAAAAAAGACTTGAAAAAAACTTCCTTCAAAATGTATTCATGCAGTTTTTTATTTCAAAAGAGTAACCACTTGTTTAACCCCTTCCACGAAATGACCTTAAGAGTTTCTTTCAAGCAAAAAAAAAATTTTAAAATATTTTTTTAAATTATTAAACTTCCCACTTTAAAAACAACAATTGCTGGCTGGCAAAAAATAAACAACACAAGAAATATTGCGGCTATTTCAAGTATTTTTTTTATTAAATTCATAGTTTTGTATAAATTTTTTTTTATAAATTTTTTATCTTTTTTTTTAAATCATCTGCTTTTTAAAAGTGGTTTTAAATAGCGTTGAGTTGTATTCAAGCGTGTATAGTGACGAATGGTGTGTTTGAATTTTTACGGGAAATGATTACAGAGTTTTGTTTTGAAATTTTTTTTTTTTTAATTTGTTCGGTTTGATTGTACATTTCATATAAAACTTGTTGTCCAAGGTTGTTTACAAACTATTCAAACGAGAAGATGTTACAAGTTGTTTTGTAAATTAATTAAAGACAGACAGACAAACGGTCAGAGATATATTGTGCGTTTAAAAGTGTTGTTGAATACATTGTAAAGTTGGTGAAATATTACAGAATGTATGATGAAATCAAAAGATTTAGGTAGGAAACTTGTTGGAGGTTTTCCCAAAAATTGTTCATTAAAAAAACATTTTTAAAAATATATAACGTTGAAAATAAGCTTTTCATCAAAAGAAGAAGTTAAATTTTTAATCAATAATCTTTTTAATTAAATTTTTTAAGCTCATCACAGATGATCACTGGTGTTTTTGATTTAAATATTATTTTGTTTTTAAAGCAAAAAAAAAAGTTATATCTTTGAAAATAATCATTTAGTCAAGATAATAAGCTCCTGTTCAAAATCTCTCATAAATAAAAAAAAAATTTAAAAGATTTTGTTATTGGTGCTTAATTCCCAGTTTTTATTCTTGATAAAAACACTTGACAATTATTGTTGATGGGATAAGCTATTTGCTTAGGCCAGATCATCCGGAAACTTCATCCATAAAGATTTTAGAAAAACTAAAGATATTAAGCCAAATAAAACTGTTAAGCGTATAAGAATCATAAGCAACAGTTCTGCTTGTAACAATATCAAAGTTTAAACAAAAACATCAACAATAAATAAACAGTGAGTTTATCTCTTCTTACATTCCCCACTGCAATTGATTGGAATTCTTCCAACATTAATTGTAGTTGTAAGTAGGTTAAGAAAAACAAAATAAAAACAACAACAACTTACAAAAGATGTTGTCAATTAAGTGTTTTTTAGGCCGTGCACTTGCCAGTTTATTATCAAAAGTAATTTTTGGGGTAAAATGTGGGGAATGTAAGAAGAGATAAACTCACGGTTTATTTATTGTTGATGTTTTTGTTTAAACTTTGATATTGTTACAAGTAGAACTGTTGCTTATGATTCTTATACGCTTAACAGTTTTATTTGGTTTAATATCTTTAGTTTTTCCAAAATCTTTATGGATGAAGTTTCCTGATGATCTGGCCTAAGCAACCAGTGAAATGCGCATAGGAATAGCTTATCCCATCAACAATAAATTTCAAGTGTTTTCATCAAGAATAAAAACTGGGAATTAAGCACGAATAGCAAAATCTTTTAAATTTTATTAAGTTTTTAAAAAATAAACTTCCTGCCTGGCCCACAATGTCGAGAAGAAAATTTGTTTTTGTTTTCAGTCTTAATATAAGAATGAGAATTTATTCGACAATGTGGGCCAGACAGTTAATAAAACCTTGCATGTTAAATTTCATGTTTCTAGGTCCAATACTAATGGAAATTCAAAAAGTACCAGTTAGAGATCAAAAAAGTACCAAAAGCAATCTTACAGATTCTCATTCACTAAGGATCTTCCACGTTTCATTAACTCAGACGAACCTTGCACGTTTAATTTCATATTTCTAGGTCCAATGCTAACTCAAATTCAAAAAATATCAGTTAAAGAACAAAAAAGTACCAAAAAACGCACTCACAGGTTCGTATCCACTCAGGACATTGCATGTTGAATTTTATGTTTCTTGTTAAAATATTAACTATAATTAAGGAAAGTACCAGTTGTAAAACAAAAAGCTATAGAAAGAAATTTAGTTTAACATATTCCCCCTTTTTGGTACTTTTTTCTCTCAACTGAAGTATCAAGAATTTCAATATTGTAGTGGGAGCCCATGAATTAATACGTTTGTATATATGTCAATGAATGGAGAAAAATGTTTGGTAAAAAGGTACCAGTTTTATTGTATTGCCCTTCTTTGTTTACAGAAGAACACTAAACTATAAAAAACACAATTCATACCCTCTTTTGAATCACGTGCGATATGTCTACATACATTTAGCATCGAAGCCGTAGTTGGAGTCGGACTCTTATTATTTTAGCGGTATTAGTCGGATAAATAAAGTAAATAATCAGGCTCGAGGTCTGTGTTATAATCTATTATTTTATTTATTTCAATATTTCGCCTACCGTCGGTAAGCATCATCAGGAAAATAAAACAATGAGTTACAATAAACAAAAATTAGAACTTTAAAGTTAAACATTTATGCCTGTATTCACAAAAAATTTTTACATTTAATAAAGGTTTAAAGAACAAATTTACTATGGCAATTATCCTTAATATACGTTTGTTAAATTTAATAATCGTTAATATTTCCTGATTATTAACTTAATTTATTTAAATTTTTAAAGAACGCAACAAAAACATATTTAGGTATTAGTCGGTGTTGGAACTTTTTTTGACGACTTCACAGCCCTGCTTCTTTGCGAAATTTTTTAAAATTTCTTTAAATATGTGTGTAGCAAGAAATGTTTGCCTCAATATACAAAAGCTAAAATTACTTAGAAACAAATCAAAAAAAATAGGCCAATGATCATATATGAGCTCTTAATAAAAGCAAGAACTAAGGGAACTAAAGTAATATATGAAAAAAAAAACTAAAAACAAGCAACTGCCGGTATGTACTTTAAGTAAAATACTACAAAATCAACCACTTAAAATTATGGCTTCACATAATTAAAAAAAAAAATCTGATTTTGCTCATTATAGTGGCAAGTTTTAATAACCCAGCAAAAACTTAAGTTACCTAATAAGCCAGCAAATAACATTGCATAAGACTGTTCACTACTCTTTTTACAATTGTTTAAAAAGTTACACATTTCACAGGTCCATCTAACAAATGTGCATGCTTAAAAAGTGCAAATAATGCATATGTTGCATATGAACTGTTAACAAATAACCAGCGTTTAAAAAACTGCAGTCGAAGAAGAAAAACGGTCTTTTCTTTCACTTCTTCATTTGTCGTTGGTCTGAAAAATACTGTTGCTTTTACTTCTAATTCATTAAATGTAAACAGTCGCTATCAAACCAACTCAAAAGCCGAACATCTGTACTCAAATTTTATTTTTTTCGACTTTTTTTAGTTTCGACTGCAGTTTTTCAAACACTGCAAAAAACTATAAAAAAATATGTATACGTTAAACAAAACTATTTAATTAGGGTATGAGCTGAGGTTTTGAACTTTGGCTGACAAATTTACATGTGTTTACTTGTAAGGCCCAGAACAGACGGTGAAACGCATCTGCAACGGAACCCTGTATTGTATTATTGTTTGTTTTCCAAATAGTCTGCTACCTAAATTGTACCACAATGTAATGAAATTATCACAATAATTTCGGGTTTATTTGAGCTCAAGTGAAACGCAAACACGTGCACGCTGGTTTCAACGAAACTGTTTTGATAATGGTCGCGTCATGTGCGGTCTCTCAAAGGATTGTATGTCATAAAATCAAATGAAACTCAAAAATAACACTGTGTGTAATTTTTTAAGTCATGGAAAACAACCATATACGGACACCACGACGTGATTAAAGACCAAAAAAATATAGACCCTTGTCTCCCAATTTTGCCCAAAGTCATGCACTTTTTTTATGGGCCCCCAAAGATTTGGGGCCTCGGTGTCATTTTTGCAAAAAAGTGATCATTTTCTCAGGCTCATTACTTGCAAACCGTTCGGAGTTTTGATTTACCTTCTGAGACAAAGTTTTAGCTCTTGCCATAAGTAACAAAAATTGTGAACATATAAAATCAAAAAAACTTCATCTTTAAGATCAACATCGCAAAAACTTTAAAAAATTCGATTTTCTTTTGCCTTTTTTCGCCTGTTCAGGTCCATAGGTTGCAAGCCGTTCAAAATTCAAGGAAACAATCCACTACAAAAATGTACCTAAGTTCTCAGTCAACAACTTCTTAGAACATATAAACTTTCTAGGAATGGTTCTTAACACCGTTTAGGTAGCGCTTATGTAGCCGCAAAAGTGAAATATTTCCCGAAAATTTTTTTTGGTCTTTTATCACGTAGTGGTGTCCGTATATGGTTATTTTTTTCGTGTTGCACTGTGTAACTTGGAGTTGCAGTTTCTTTGTAGTTGCGTTTCACCGTCTGTTCTGGGCCTAAGTCTTACATCTTACTTGCATTTCCACGTGTAAAAATTATTTGCTGTCCCAGTTGAGATTTGAACTCTGAACTTTTCTGTCTTTTATTGGCTTTGCGAGCTCGCCAACTGAGCGATTAGCGCATATGCACTAGTCAGTTACTGGGTGAATTGCGAGAAAGTACCTTTTAAAATTTTGTAATGTTTATAAAGTGGTGTTACAAGCATGTCGTTATTTAATATAAGAACTAGTGTACAAAAATAAACACTTAATAGCGCTTCTTAGTGTTCGGTTCGGTAGATTTGTAAAAAACACAAACACTAATAGTGTTTGTGAAGTAAATCATTAAAAAAATAACGTTTCTCTGTTTGCCATCTTTCGAACACAAAAATAATACTGTTCTTATTCAAGTCAACAAAAAGATGAGAACATTTAATTCCGTTTGATTTTTTTAAAAAACCACAAACTTCATTGTATTCGGTTTAGCTCATTGATGTACGTTCGTTTCTGTTGCGCTCACCGCCCTTTTGGCTGGTAAAAAAAACCAAAAATTTTTTACAAAAACAAAATGCACACAGAAAAAAATAATTTTCATATTTGAAACGAAAATCGCATATTTGATTACAAAAATTTTTGAATTTTCTGCGATGACGATTTTTGCGGTATTGATAAAAAAGTTTGTATGTATAATTGTTAAATTTTTAGTCAACAACCAAGTTTATTGAGTCAATAAAAAAAGTTGTTGCTCAAAATAATTTTTTTCAACAAAATGTTTACTTGATTTGTTAAAATAAATTGTTGAATATGTTGAATAAATCGAACAAAATGTTAATCGAATCTTTATTTTTTTATTTATAAATGATGATGTCATAAATTTTCAATTTTTATATTTTTATAAAAACACTAAAATTTATTATGCGGGAATAAGTAAGTTCTTATGCGCATTTCACTGGTTGCTTAGGCCAGATCATCAGGAAACCTTTTCCAAAGACTTTGGCAAAACTAAATATATTATTCAAATAAAACTGTAAAACAAATGAGAATTATTAGCTATTTAAAAATGGTCAAGAGTTGTTAAAATACTGTCTTTACTTTGATTCAAATATTTTTTTTATTGAATATGAAGAAATATTTAATTATTTCATTATTAAATATGTTTTATTGCAAAGTGTAAACTTGATAAATTTTTTCTTTGACTCAAACAAAAAGTTTGTTGACCTAAAATTTTATTTTTAACAAGCTGTGTTGTTAAAAATTTTATTGAGATATTTTTTTCTGTGCACATTCGAAAAAAAAAAAACAAAAAAGCCAGCAAACTAATTTTCCGCAAGCAAAACATATACACAATACACACACAAGCTGTTCGTGCTGCGGTCGTTGCTAAAATTTTTTGTTTGTTCATTTCTTTATCAACGTTAAAAAAGAAACATTAAAGAACATTAAAATATAATATTTGTCTACAGTATGACTTCAATTTTAAACGAAGAACAGAACACTATATAATTTTCGGCTCCTTCTTCAAAATAGCTACGAATGGTATTAAGGGCTGTGTTCGTCTACCTAAACACTAAAAAAACTAGATATCGTTCCTCAGTGTGTGAGCCGAACGCTAAATAATGTTCTGTTTATTTTCGAACACTAAAAAAAATTTGCTAAGGTAGAAAACTACTAGATATTACCATGTTGCTAGTCCCTAAAGGCCTGGATCAATTCGAAAATCAAATACACCAAAATCGAGTGTATATAAAAAATTTTTGTGAAGGTGCGTGAATTAAAAAAAATACAATCCAAATAGTACTTATCTCCTTTCAAAACCTATCAATACGGTTAAAAAAATTGTATTCTAAAATTTAATCGTGCAGTCTGCGAGAATTTGTGATGTTTGTTTGTGTGTCATATGTGGCGTACGCATACAAAAAAGAATTATTTTTGCAAAGAATTGTTAGTGCAATACATTTTAAAGAAATTAACATACGAAATATTTCGTACACAAGTATCGCAAACTCACATTTAAAAAATAAGAATGGGTGTATTTTTTTAGCTCCCACTCCCATTGCTTAAGGGTAGTTTATACTATCTCACAAGTCTTACGTTTTCCATAATACTTTGTGAGATAGAAATCTAATGAGTTTGGTTTGAGTTTGGACTGTCAAAAAATTTAATTTTAATGTTCACACCATCACACAAAGTATAAACACTCACACATGAAATAAAATTCAACCCGGTTCCAATGAAAAGTATTATTGTTTAGAAATTTTTCAAGAAACGATGAAGTATATTGGGATGTCAAACTTTTTTTCATAATACTGGTCATTTGCATCACACATGCATTCAGACAATCAGACTTTTACATATTACTTGAGTTTTTGACATGAATTAATACAAAGTATAATAGTGTAAACTAGCCTTTAGTGTATTTTTCACTCCCTTGTTAATTTTTAAGAGAAATTTTTTATACTCTTTTCTCAATTGACTTTCACTATAGTGATGCATTTGTTCACACAGTATTTGTTTGTGACAGCGACACTGCTGTATAGAGTTTGGAAAATTTACAATGATCTGAATAGGTATTTGAATACAATTGTGCAGGCCTCTACTAGTTATACAAATCTGACATAAATTCTTTTAATCCGTTAGGCAAAAAGTTCTTAAGTCAAGAAAATGCATTTTGAGTTTAATTGGCTTAAATTTAATTTGTTTCCGCTTTCGTTTGATATCAATTACTTAAGTCTAGCACAACTGCTTCTAATCGTTATTATCTGCTCTTTAGGAAGAAATTCTAAAAATGCGCTAAATAAATATTTTTCAATTTAACATTACAAAAAAAACTACAGTTTCTGAGTTAAGACCTTTTTGCTAAACGCCAAAGAATTGTAAAAAGTTTTGCTGGGAAGCTAAAAATTTAAAAAAAAAATCTATATTAATGATGTTCATTTATTCTTATCACTTACTTTATTTAAAACAATCTTTGTTTTTTTTTATTTATGTAGGAAAAAATTATTTCCATTTATATTTTTTTTTATCTTTTGCGATTTGCATACGAAAAGAGGTGGCTGAACTTCAAGAAATAACTGAAATATTTTTTTTTTCGTTTTGTAAAAATATGTGTCTTAATTTTTGTTTAGAAAAAAAGATAATAAAACTTACTCATCTTTATCTATTTTATGCGTTAATTACACTGGGTAACAAAAAAAATTGTTATTTAACGAAAGAAAAAAATTGTCAAATGATTTTTTCGTTTTTTTTTACTTAACGTTTATTTTGACTTTCTTTTATTGGACAAACCAATATGACTTTTAATTTTGTGGGCAAAGTGTTTCTGCACTCTTTAAGAATTTAGCAACACAACTGAAGCTAAGTTGCCAGCGGCGAAATAAGGCAACGCCGCTCAATCATAAGCTCTGGTCAGCCATAATCTCAAAGAGATCTATTCATTTGGAATTCTGGCGTTTCCCTTAAATTTAAGACCTTAAGGTGGACTATCCCTAAGATGTTTCCCTACATACCCCTAGGAGTTTAAACGGTTCAATTTGATTAACCAAAAGTTCAATTTGGACTGCAAAGCCTGTGCTATACATTAGCAATGAGTTAAATTAGAAAATTATTTCAATCGGCCTCATAACGAATATCTCTCTGAAAAAGTGTTTTTGGCACAACTTAAGTCATGTCCAAGAGCTTTTAATTTAAAGACATACACTGTCATTAAAAAAATTAACCAACTTATTGCTAAATCGTATGCAGTCGTACTTTCCATAATTCAACATGTCATCTTCTTTAACTAATCTCCCACCCAGTTGTAATTTAAGCCTACTGTCAATTTATTTTAATGGGATTTTCCATTAAAATATGCTGAAACTGACAGAAAATTTCAATGCAAATCTTGTTGTCATCCAAGAGTAATAATAATGTTTATAATTATTGTTTTTCTTCTTTAATCTGGGTAAAAGAAAAAGAAAACCAACACAGACATTGTACTCCACTGTAAGTAAGAGTTGGTTAGATGGGGAGTTTTTTTTTTTTTTTTTTTTGTTGTATTTCTTTCGTTTTTTGTTTGTGTATAATTTTTTTTCAATTTCTTAATACCACTTTTATACTATTTTCTTTAAGCATGTTTATTCATGTACAAACTTGCTTGCAAACATAATTGCTAGGCATAATTTTTTTATGAATTTTTTTTTTTTTAGAAAAAGGGAGCTGGTATTTCGTGTTTTTAGATAATTTAGTTTAAAGAAAAAAAATGTTAAAACAATTATTAAAAGTTTTAATGTTACTGCTTATTATTTGTAGTTAAAACCAAAAAAAACTTTCTTTCTTTTTGAATTTAATTAAAATTTTCTTTAAAGCTTCTTATGCGTATGTTTGAGTCAAACTCCGACATAATTTTTCCAAATTAATTTAATAAAGTTTTTTTTTATGGTTTATTTACTTTCTTACTTAATAAAGGAAGTAGTTGTATTTGAATTTGTATGATTATGTTTTTTCTTTTTAAATATAAATGATATTAGATAAAACTACATAAATATGTCTTGAATGTGTAAATAATTTGAGTTATTTTGATAATAATTATTACATAAATGATAAGTTTTTCACACAGGTTTGCCATTTTTTTTTTATTGCTGAAACAATCCAAATACAATCGTAATTTGTGTAAGATTTAAGACGCAACTTTTATGTCTTTTGCTGCCTGGGTTTTCTTTTTGAAAGTTTGTTTCTTAAATCTTTTGTTTGACGTTAATTCACAATAAATAATCATAAAATTAATGAAATGTTTTTAATTATGAGAAAATTTGTTATTTCTTATTTTGTTGGATGTACATATATTATGTTTCATAAAGATTGCAAACGAATTTCAAAGTTCACAAAACTTTATAATTTCCTCGAGCAGGGAAGTTGTGAAATCTGAAGTTTTCTTAAATAATCGTAAAATTTTTATAATATAAATTTCCATAAAAGTCAAGAAACGATATAAATTAAAAACAGTGGTAGGCCCCAAACATTTAACAATATTTACGATTGTGTGTGTTAAGCAGCAAAGCTAACTTGCATTAGTTTCGCTGCTTTCTGTAATTATGATTTTTGCTAGAAACTTTAGGAGCAGTAAGAGAATTTTAAAGTGTAGGTGTCAAAACGTGTCGCATTTAAAATTTTGTTGCAAAAGCACACATGGGGTATCTGATATTAAAAATTTGCCCATCACTTACTTAAATTTATGACCATGGTAGGTAGGAACATTTTCTGACTATATTTTAAACATTTTGACTGAAATCCCCTTAAAAATAAGATCTTTAAGTAAAACCACCTATGTAAATACGAGTGTATTTTATTGAAAATTGAAAATAACAACGTATCGCACAGGTTCCTCTAAAGAGAGTCAACTCAAAATTTTTAAATTTTCAGTTTTCATTTTTTGCAAGAAATCAATGTACAGTGGTTATATCTACGCACTGTAATTATGTTAGATCAATTTCTCTAGTATATCGCAAAAAAAAATACAATTGTAGCCCCGTTTGTAGTAAAGGGTGGTTGAATTTTCGATGACGCTGAGGCATAATTGAGGTTCTATGCCGTTAATGTGCCGAATTATCTCATCCTTTAGCTCTTGAATGGTTGATGGCTTATCGACGTACACCTTTTCTTTCAAATAACCTTAAAGAAAGAAGTCCAACGGTGTCAAATTACATGATCTTGGCGGCCAATTGACATCGTCACCACGTGAGATAACACGGCCATTGAATTTGGCGCGCAAAAGAGCAATTGTTTCGTTAGCTGTGTGGCAAGTGGCACCGTCCTGTTGAAACCACATATCGTCCACATCCATATTTTCCAATGCGGGCCATAAAAACTTCGTTATCATCTCACGATAGCGAACACCATAACACAGTAACTGCCTGACCGGCCTCATTTTGGAAAAAATACGGTCCGATGATGCCGGCAGCCCATAAATCGCACCAAGCACTTACTCTTTGTGGGTGCATTGGTTTCTCAACAATCACTCTTGGATTGTCATTCGCCCAAATGCTGCAATTCAGCTTATTGACGAATCCACTGAGGTGAAAATGTGCCTCATCACCAGTGTTGCCAGATACTAAAATAGAAGCGTAGGGAAAATCGGACAGATTTTTTAAAATCTACAATATGTAGGGATTTTTCGTAATATCGCAATTTTATGAAATAAATGCAAAAAAGCGCATTTTTAGTATATTTAGAATTTTAGAATTTATCTTAGAAAAAAATATGTTTTCTGATTTACTTAGGATTAGCGAAGAAGCTAACGAATAGTGGGTACCTATTGTTACAGCTATAAGTGTTTGGAGAATGAGGCATGTGTGTACCTTGCGGTATACACTATTACTAAAGCCATTGGTGTATAGAGTAAAAATGCCAACCATTTCGCTAGTCACTTATACCACTGGGATATTATTCAATGTTGAAAGATTTATTTGAACTAGTGTTCGCCTAATGGTCAAAATTCGATCATAAACTTTCATGTTCATATGAAGAAAACATAGTACATCTAAGTATATATGATCGTGGATCGATTTGGCGATTGACCTCCGGTTCATATTTTAACTTCCACGAGAGCAAATTTAATTTTATAAGTTCAAAAAATCTCTTTAATAGATTGTCACTCAGGACATTGCATGTTTAATTTTATTTTGCAATGTCTAATATCAACGATCAATGAATCAATTAAATCAATTAATCAAAGCACCAGATGTTAAACAAAAAAGTACTGAAAAGCTCCCCTTACATATTCTTGTTCACTCAGGACCATGAATTTTTAATTTTATTTTAAGTAGAATATTAACAAAAATTCAAAAAGTACCAGATGAAAAACAAAAATTACCAACATTTTTCATCTTATAGGTTTTCATTCACTTGGACCCTACGCCTATAATATTACGTTTCTAAGTTCAATATTATAGAAAATTTAAAAATTATTACATGATTCACGGAAAAGTAAAAGAAAAAAATTTTATTTTCCGTATTTTCGTATATATATAGTCGAAATATTAGAAAACCGGTTTCTTAAAAATGTCGAATAATCGATATCCCTATTTTTTATTATTTGATAATTGAAAAAAACAAATTTTTTGTATTTGTGTTAGTAGCAAATTCTGCACTTCTGTAAGTAAATATCTTTCAAATGGTGTATATTTTGTTCAAATTGTTGACATACAGAGGAGGAAAGTGTTCTTAACTGTTTTGCCTTTGCCGATTTATATATAGATTTATTATTATTTATTTTTGTTTTGTACTTATTTTTTGTCAATATATTTAAATTTATTTTTATAACTAATGTTTTTTCTTCCATTTTAATGACACCGGTGTTTTCACACCTCCTACAGACCCGGTTTGCTCAAATTTTTGCGCGACCGAAAAAATCACGAAGTGCACATTGCCTTTTTGATTTGAACGCCCATTTTCATAATAAGCCTGAAAAACTTTAAAGCGTTGCTCAACCGCGTATCTTTCCATGGTTCAAATTGAGCTTGTCTGAAATTGTGAAATGTCAAATGAAATTAAGAAAAAAACTTGACGTTTAGGTGTGTTTCATATTCAACATCGGCCCTTAAAATTGAACCACCATTTATAAGACTACATATAAAAAGAAAACAGTTTTCTTATCTCTACTGAAAATTTATAATTTTTGAGTTCTCAATGTGAACTTGTGTACTTTTTTTTCATTTTGGTTACATTTTTCAACACAAAAATAACCAATTTTTTGTTTTTGAAAAAGAACTACCCGCTCAAAATGTACAACAATGAAACAATAGAAAAAACAACAGGCATTTTGTTGCTAGAATTGAGACGACAAATGTCAAAATGCTTTATTAAAAAAAGTAAATAAACAAAAAAAATGACGACAAACGTCACACACGAAGAAAATCACTGCAAACAGCTGTGCTTGTGAGGTCACTTTATTAGTACATTCTGTACCCGCTTTTTTGATCCTTAAAAATCGTGTGTGTGGTATTTGTGCATTTAAAACCAATAATTTTTTCATCGACTTAAAAATTGTTTTTTTAGAAGCTTAAACTTTAACAGACTATCAAGTTAACCATATAAGGTATATACTTTGAAGTGAAGATGACCATTATATGCTTCTCTTTATGATTCATAGGGCTAACTGAAACACTTTTTTCGATAAGCGATAAGGTCAAAGGACATCCCGTTGAAAATGATTATATTCCACCAAAGGTTGAAAACTATAGCTCATAAAGGTTTTAACTAGACGAAATAAGTGCAAGCTTTGTATAGATGGTGCCACTTCCAACAAAAATTTCGTAAAATTATATAGCCTATTGTTCTTTCCAGAACATCGGTACACTGAAAGAAAAATGGTTCAAATATTTGATGAATCTTTTCATAAAAAAAAATTTCACTGTCCAAATGGAATTTCGTAGTTATAATGAAGTACTTTCGTTAAAATCGATTCATTGGATTTCGTAATTACGTTAAAAATTTTCATTGGATATATGAAAACTAAAGTTTGTCCAAGTTAAACAAAAAAAATTTTAATTGGGAACATAAAAAACAATATACAAACATAACTATATTCATAAATTAATACAAAATTATAGTTTCCTTGAAAATATGTTTAATTGTTAATTAAAAAATGTAAGATTAAATTATTTCATACATCTAATGAAATATGCCTTTAAATTTATGAAATCAAACATTTTTTTATAAAAGCAACATATTTCAATTTGAAAAAAAAAATAATTTTTAACATTCAAAGAACTCTATAGTCTCAATAATTAAAAGTATAAAAATATTTTGAAAAAGCAAACCTTCATAAATTTGAATTTTCATTGTGACAATGAAAAATGTCATTGTAGTAATGAAACAAAAACTTTCAATCCATAAATACGTATGTTTTTAGTTTTCTTTAATATGTACATACCTAAATATATATAGTATTTTAAACTGCTGTCAACCAAATGATGTATACGAAAAAGCTTGTTCTGTCTTTATGTGGTCTTTTTTTTATTATGCGTTAGCAAAAAAAATCAACATTGTTATTGTTGTTATGTTATGACAATTTAATCTCATATTTACGCTCTTAATTGAGTAATGGCAAGAAACATAGTTTTTTTATTCAAAAACTTCACTGCCCCAGTAGGCTAGCTGGTAGTCAGCTAGTCTATCAGCGCCGAGGTTGCGTGATCGATTCCCACCAGCGACTCTGGTTAAAAAAAAAAAAGTTGAATAAGAACAACTTTGATTATAAAAAAAAAACAAATTCCAAAAAATTAAAAAAAAAATATAATAAAAAAAGTCTATCAGCGCCGAGGTTGCGGGATCAATTCCCGCTAGCGACTCTGGGTAAAAAAAAAAAGTTGAATAAGAACAACATTGATTGAAAAAAAAAAATTCAAAAAAATTTTAAACAAAAATTAAATAAAAAAAATTTTTTTTTACGTTTTTGAAAGTATTCATCCAATGAATAACATTTTAGATCTAATGTAATGTTTCATTAAATACATTTAAATGAAACATGTTTCAATGTCAAAATTCATTGGTATTCTGAAGAAAATTCTTTCACTGTCAAAACTTTATAAAAATCAGTTCAGCGGTTTATGAGCCTACAAGATACAAACAAAATCAATTTCTTCTTTAGACAAACATATTTTTAAACTAAAGTGCGAATAAAATAGTAGTTTTGATACAAAATAATTTTGGTTACTTTTTATCTCTTTTGGTTACTTTATTTTTTATTTTGGTTACAAATTTTTTTTGGTCGTGGCAACGCTGATAGTGAGTAAAAAATTTTATTTTTTTTTTTTTTTGAAAAATGTAATATCTGCAAAATATTACATTTTAAAAATGGACTAAGTCAAAATCCTATTTTTTATTTTTATAGCATTAAATTCTTATAAATATAAATACGATTCTTGACAATGGCATTTTAACAACTAACCGCTCAGAAATTACGCTCAGTAATAAGCCACTTGCCGCTCATACTCGCCGCTTTTTGGTTTTATCATGCAAAAATTAATAGAAAATTACATCGATCACAGATTTATGTTTTAATATTAATATAAAAAACTTTAATTTTAATTTAAATAGTTTTCAAGACTTACGAAGGAATTATGTTAAAACAAGTAAGAGTGCAATATTCAGGAGTTTTTTGTATCTCCTGAATACTTTGTATTTTAGTACCAGAGCTAGAGTTTGCTAAAAACCGTAAAAATGTGAAACCGATGTTTCGGTTTTAAAATGATTTTAACCGGTCGGTTTCGGCTCGGTTATCGGTTTTAAAAATATCCAAGTAAAACAACATACATCTTTTTTTTTGTATATAGAACAATTTTTTATTTTTTTTTTCAATTCAGGTACTTTTATTAAAAAAGAAACATTTGTTCTTCTTAGTATTTATTTTTAATTTTGAAATACGTTGCAATTGTTCCAGGCTGTTATGTATAAAGTTATTTTATATGAAGTACGAGTATTATGTATAATATGCAATTTCTTCTAGCAAAAATTTATATTTAAAGTAAAAGCTAGAACCGAGGTTTTATGGTCGGTTTTCGGTTTTTAGGCATTAAAACCGCGGTTTCGATTTCGGTTAAAACCGCACAGCAATCCCTAACCTGAGCCCTTTTCGAAATTCATAATTCAATTACTTTTTTTAACTTATCTGTTTAAAAAAAATTATAATAACATATGTGCTTTTGTCTTTATAAAAACTTATAATTACTCATGTGCTTTTAGGTTCGACATAGTCCTTCAGTGATGACATAGATCATTTAGACTGCTCACATTTGTGGCATTTATTTATATGACTTAATTCCTATTTCTTCTTAAAAAGTATAAATTTTACACTTGAATTTCAAATCATTAAAAATTTTTAACATGCGTTGTTATTCAGGAAATCGAATGAGGTACCTTAAATATCATAACTGTGGCATTTTGAGAAAACATCTTAAGTCGAGATGAGAAAGCAAAAATATTAAAAAAAATAAACCAATATTAAAGAAAAAAATTTATATTACAAAATTTTGAAAACGTGAACAAAAATGTTTTTTGGATGACAATTCGTATCAAGGCGAATTCATACAAGGTGGTCTTATTTTGAAAACGTTTTACAACACTGTAAAATATTTTAACGTTGTGTCAAAAATTCAAGCAAATATTTCATTTTGTTTTCAATTTAAAATTGTGTGTTTTGAAATAAAGGGTGGTTAAATTGTAAGGGACGATGTTGAATGTGAACCACACCTAAACGCCAAGTTTTTTTCCGAATTTTATTCGACATTTTTCAATTTCAGACTAACTCAATTTGAATCATGGGAAGATACACAATCGAGCTACGCGTTAAAGTTATTCAGGCTTATTATGAAAATAGGAAATCAAATCAAAATGCATATCGTGCAATTTTCGAAGAAAATCATCTTTAGTGGATTCGTCAATAAGCAGAATTGCCGCATATGGGCGAATGATAATCCAAGAGTGATTGTCGAAAAACCAATGCACCCACAAAAAGTGACCGTTTTGTGCGGTTTATTGGCTGGCGGCATCATCGGGCCGAATTTTTTCCCAAATGAGGCCGGTCAGGCAGTTACTGTGAATGGTGTTCGCTATCGTGAGATGATAACGAACTTTTTATGGCCCGAATTGGAAGATATGGATGTGGACGATATGTGGTTTCAACAGGACGTTGCCACTTGCCACACAGCTAACGAAACAATGGCTCTTTTGCGCAACAAATTCAATGGCCGTGTTATCTTACGTAATGGCGATGTCAATTGGCCGCCAAGATCATGTGATTTGACACCGTTGGACTTTTTTCTTTGGGGTTATTTGAAAGAAAAGGTGTACGTCGATAAGCCAGCAACAATTCAAGAGCTAAAGGATGAGATAATTCGGCACATTAACGGCATAGAACCTCCATTATGCCTCAGGGTCATCGAAAATTTGGACCATCGGATGGAGGTGTGCCGCCGTGGTCGCGGCGCCCATTTGGCCGATATTTTGTTCCATACATAATTGAGTAGTATCAATATATCATAATAAAATAAAATTACAATAATTTCCTAAATAGTTTGTGTTTTATTCAAAATCAACATCGTGCCTTGAAATTTTAACCACCCTTTATAATAACTTAAAAAAGTTTTAAATTTCATAATTTTAAGCGAAAATTATAGAATTTTGTAAAGATTCCGCAGAACCACTAGAACGGTATACCATTTTGACACAAGGTTAGTTATCAGCTGTTGCTTACGTAGCAAGATAAGTTCACCTGGTGTAAATTCGCCTTGATTCGTATGATTAACAATATTTTTTTTAAATTTTAAAATTTGACTTAAGATGTTTTGTCAAAATGCCACAGATATTTTTTTTAACCATTTTTCATACTTCTTTTATTATTTACTTTTCAAACTATCAAGTTTTGTCTTTGAATAATTTATTCAAAAAAAAAATGTAATAACTAAACGCTTGTGTGTATTTAACATTTTTCAAATTTCTTAAGTAAACATTTTGTTTAGGTTTGGCTTTTTTCTTGTACGAGTATCAAAATAACAAACATAAATTGTTATTTAAACATTTTTAAACGCATTCCACAAAATGAAAATGTTACCATTTATGGGCAAACATTTTTGTGAACAGTGGGTAAGAAAAATCTATGAACAGAGAAAAAAAGTTTTAAAATTTTCCTAAAGCTTAGTCTAGACGATATGTTGAATCAGCAAATTTATGTTGAAAAATTTGCTTTCAGCACCAACATATCGTGTAGACACCAAATTTTTTCAACAAACGTATGCTTACCAACATATGACAGGCATTTGTTAACGAAGTCAGCAAACGTTTGTTCACAATTATAGCATATCGTCTAGACACAATATTTTTACTTTTCAACAAATTTTCTACGTATGTTGACAAATATGTTATTTGTTGAAAGTCGTATACAAGCTTTTCAGCATACGGCAAATTTGGTAGCATATAAAATATATAAAAATTTGTATTCTTTTAATTACTTGTTTAATTTTGTATATAACCGCGGAACTTATCAATATTTCTAGCTCATCGGTAAGCAAGAAACAAAAAAGAGCATTTAGAAGTGCTTTGAAAATAAAAATGTTGGCCAACGAACTTTGTTTTTGAGTTATAGACCATAAAAGTTGATAAATTCTTAACCAATATCTCTTGAAGTATAAATTTGATCTCAGCAATATGGGTATCGCTGAACGGTGTTTCCAAATACCTTTCATGTGGTATATAAAACATGCCAAAATATTAACCCATTAATAACCAATTTCAAAAAATATTTTTAGTAGCTAAAGTAGTTTATCAAAACGGCTCCAATCTCATAACTTTGTCGATATTGTGGTATTGTTTTACATATATTTTTAGAGAACGCTTCAAGCTTTCATATAATAGAATGCATGGTACGGTAGCGTATAGAATTCTGAAGTTATTAAAGTTAAAAATGTAAATTCTAATAAATGTTATTGTTTAATATGTAGGTTTGAGTTTACATGTGGTAATAATTTATATACTTTATGCAATTGTTGCAATATGAGTGTTATTTAACTATGTGGTATGACAAACACCAGCTTCGCTTATTAAGGGTTCTTAATTTAATGGTCTATCAAGCACCGATTTCGCTTAGCTGAGTTAATTTTCTTTTAAACCAGAACCCCAACACACTTACAAATTGATATTTCTGAACTCGTTTTCTACGACTAGATATTACATTAAGATGATCGCTCCATAATTTACAATAGGCCCCATGTAAAACCCACTTTCGGAAATACTTAAATGTGCCTAAGACGTACCGAATAACGTTATTATAGTAAAATTTGGTCTGTCATAGTTTCATAAAACTAGAAATCACACAACTAAATTTGGAGAAGATCCGCCCACAATTTACCATATGCTCCACATAAAGCCTAATCTGGAAATCATTTTAATAGGCCTTAAACCGTAAAAATATCGATATTGTGATAAAATATGGTCCAACTTAGCTTTAAATAGCTAAAAATAACACGATGCAATTTTGTGATAATCGGCATACAACTCACTAAAGGTCACGTAGATAGCGGGACTTTAAAACGGTTAAAAAAATTGTATAATTGTATTGAAATTTGGTCTAATTTATGTTTTTAATACTAAAAATTACTCAACCGACCAGAAATCCAAAATATCTCTTTAATAAGGCTAAACTGATACAAATCATGATAGTTTATTCAAATTTGGTCAAATTAAGTTATATATGATAAACAAGTCGGTTAAGTCCGGTCATTTAATACCCTATACCACAGAATATACAAGCAAGCTTTGAGAAATTATGGACTGTTCCTCACAGTTTTTAATTACAATTAATAATTATAGCCAATGTACCAAATTTCATCAAATAATTGCGACCTGTACTTTGCGCACTACAAGCTGGACAGCCAGTCAGCCGCCCGGACGGACATTCTTACATATACTAAGATAGTGATTGAGTCGATCGGTATACTTAACGATGGTTATAGGACCAATATTTTAAGGTGTTACAGACACTATGGTGGTGTGAGTATCAAATTAATCCATAAAATATTCTGCTGGTCGGCACATAATATACCATAGAGGTACAATTGCAATTAATTAATTAACTGTGAGGCTTTATTAATAATTTTTAGATCAACCCGGTCCTTAAATATTTTAATTTTTTGCGGATTTGACCCAGCCCAATAAAGCACTCTTACTTATTAAGTATTAATATGCACTCAAACTATTCATTTTTGCACTAAAGCGACAACTGATAAAACAAATTTAAATTGAATAATAAAAAAGAGAATTGTCAAATTAATTTTTAATTTTTAAACAAATGTTCTCCTTACTCAACATACATAACAACATACACAATTCAACATATCGTGTAGACACAAAAATTGTATGCTAACTTGTATGTTGAAATATCATTTGCTGGCATTTGTTGAATTTGAAAAATTTGGTATTTTCAGCATATCGTCTAGACACCTAACATATGAAATATGCTGATAGAGGCATTTGTTATTATTTTTAAGCATATGAGTGTAAGCATACATTTGCTGATTCAACATATCGTCTAGACTAAGCTTAATGAATTTGTATCAATAGGTCTCTTAAGCAACCGCATATGTCGTAAAAATAAAATTGTATAGGAAATCCAAAAAATACTGTATATAAAAAGGTTAATTCGGTTTCAAATTAACAGAGATTTTTTTTTTAATACCAAGAAAATCTTGTCAAAAAAATGTCATGCTAAAATGTCCTATAAATCACCATAAAGGAAAAAATAGACATTAAAAATATGTGCAGATAAAACAGCTTATGACAGTGCGATGAGTTTTCGTTAAGCAAAAATGTAACCAATTTGATTATTTAGGAAGAATTTTTTAAATCTTAATGTTAAAGACAAAAATAAATTTTTTATTTTTTCGGACACAACAACGTATGTGTCTTCTAATTTTGTTTTTTCGGCGAAAATAAATAAATTATTTAAAAACGAATAGATGTTTTTTGGTTGTCCCATAAAAAATTGATTTACGTTCAGACAATTTATGCTTTTCTAACAAAAACTCAAAAGAATTGACTTAGACAATTATTAAAGGAGTCCACAAATGTATTCTTTTTTCTTTTGCAATAGCGTTTACTGTGCAATTAAAAGCAAAACGCATATTCTAATTTTAAAAGCTTTTTAGTTAAAATATAGCTTGAAAGTGTTCAACACACATAAACTGCTGTTGTTAATGAAATCTGAAGGTGTTGCCAATACAAACTTATTACTAACCTGGCGTTTCCATTTGCCAGTACTGGCATGACAGTAGCAATACATGCAAACTTTTTTACTAATACATGCACACTTTTCCAACTGTCTTGTCTACTGTCTAGCAAATTTTGCAGACAGTAAAATTGGACAGTGATTTGTCATTTTCTAATAGTAATCGGAAGTTTTAGTAGCAAAAGGAAAAAAATCATAAAAAAAAAAAATATATTTTGCTTTGATTTTTTATGTTTTAGTTAAGTGTTATGTTATTTTACAAAATATAGTTATTTTAGGCTGTTTTTAAGTTTGTTTAGTTCATATAAAACACGTTTATATTTCAAAGTGAACTGTCTTAACTACTGTCTGGACGCCTACGTCACGAAGACAGTTAGCAGTGTTTTTGGCAACTTATATGTATTTTCTTACTGTCTTGCCAGTACTGTCACATGTATACGCTATGTTAGTCACCAGTAGAGAAGAAACAACAACTTGCAATTTTACTGAAGTAAAATTTAAATAAATAAATAAATGGAAACAAAATTTTGAATCCGTCTAATAATTATTAATGTGTGTTTTAAATGGTGTTTTTTTTTAGTCGTTTCGAACTTCTGTTAGCATCAAGTTTCTACAAGTCGCCACTTTTGTCAATTATTTTGGTGACAATATCAGCAAATGCGTCTACATTTTTGTCTGCTTATAAAAAGAGGGAATTTTTGACAGCTGTAAAGATAGAACAATGGAAAACGATGCAACTTATTTATAGTAATAGTTCGGCATTTTTTTATAAAATAATTGAAAGTTCTTTTTAATAATTGAACATTTTTTTTAAGCAAAATTAACGGGTTCTAATAGGGATGACTGTAAAACTAGCTGTCATACTTTAAAAGTATGTTTAACATTTTTTTAATATATTTGACAAATTAACCTGCAAAGACTTACACCGGAACAATTTTTACAATTCGTAGACATTTATTTCCAAAATTCGCGCTTTGTTAGCAAACTCTAAAGCACATCGTTAAGTTTAAAGTGCGCATAATTGTCCATTTGAGCAGCTAATACGCATTACTATGGATCGATTTATGACCACATTGACTCTTTTACAGAAGAAGAAGTCATCGTCGCTGTAGATGTGAGTGTGACATATGCTCGAATATATTGATCCGACGCCGTTCTCAGCAACTTGATCTCCGTCCGTTCACTACAGGGAAAATTTTGAGGAAAGATCTTAAATTTCGTCCATATAAGATCCAACTGGTGCAAGAATTAAAGGCAGCGGACCATCAATTGAGTCGTGTGTTCGATGAATGGGGTAAGAATCAACTGGAAGTTGAACCAGATTTTAATCATCAAATCGTCTTTAGCGATGAAGCTCCTTTCTGGCTTAACAGATGTGGAAAACCCCAGAAATGTCAGTTTTGGAGACAGCATTATCCTCATGAGACTCGATTAAATGTCAAAAAAAAATCATAGTTTAGTGCCGCTTACATGTTAAAGCCGTCATCGGCTCATTTGTCTTTAAATACGTAATCGGTGCTAGTTTTACCCTTAATGGGAACAAGACAGGCAAATTATTCGTGATTTATTTTTATTTTTATGTCATTGCAAATCAATTGGAGGAAAAGTGTTTCAAACACAACGGCGCAACTTGCCAACTATCGCTTTGTTGAGCCAAAAGTTTAATGATCGAATTATCTCAAGAAATGGACCTGGCAATTCGCCACCTCCTTCGTGTGACTTGACGCCTTTGGACTACCTTTCCTGGGGGCTTGTCAAATCTCTGTTCTATTATATTAAGCCAGCAACGATTAATCAGTTAGAAGCCAACCTTCGGCGCACTATTGATTAAATAAAACCGGGTAAAGTTGGACCGACAGGTTAATGTTCATAAGGCGCAGTCGCAGAGCCCTTATGCCAGAAATTGTTCTTAAGCGTTGAATGCCAAGAAATTGTTGAAACAAAATTCTGGTCGTTCCATCGAATTGATTATGTTTAATTTAAAAAAAAAAAATGTATGCCTCCCAAAAAACAAAACCCCCTATTATTAGGCAAATTAAAAAATTTTCCAGCTTTTTCAGAGGAAAATAAAGCAAAATATAAAAAAAAAAAACTATTATTGAAAGTTTTCTTAAGTTTCTTTTAGTAATTCTGTAATCAATAACTCAAAAAAAATTAACAAGAACAACTTAAATGTTTTTCACAGCGTTTAAAAAACTGCAGTCGAAGTAGAAAAACTGCTATTTCTTCCAATTCTTGATTAATCATTGGTCAAAAAAAAATTTGTTGCCTTTACTTCTGATTCATTAAATGTAAACAGTAGGGAGATCGATCGAATTATGCGAATAAAACCGGTTTTTTTTAAATAGCAGCTTATCAGAATATTCGAAAACCGGTTTTTAAAAAAAGTCGAATAATCGATCTCCCTAGTAAACAGTCGCTGTTAAACCAACTCAAATAGCGAAAAGTTTAACACAAATTTTCGTTTTCTGTTCGACAGTTTTTGGTTTCGACTGCAATTTTTTAAACCCTGGTTTTTCAAACCTTGTTTTATTTTCGTTTATATTGTTATACTGGATTTGAACTTTTATTTGTAGGGCAAAGAAAGTCCTATCTATCCCCTCGCATACCTTTCTACTCCCTGATTTTACCAGCAAAAACTTCACAATTTAAATTCAGCTTTAAGCGGCCCATACACTTGCAATATTATTGTTAGTGTTGCCAATTTAGCCATTTAGTGGCTAGATTTAGCCATTTATCATCTTGTTTAGCCATTAAAAAATGAATTTAGCCATTAGCCATTTTTTAGCCATTTTTCAAATTGTTTAGCCATAAAATTTTTTTGCCGTTTTTGTAGTAAAATAATAGAAACAATATTAAAATATTCAATTTATAAAATGGACCAACAAAAGCAACAGTTTCTTTCTGGTCGGAAGTTTTAGAAATTTTAGTATTTCTGTAAAGTTGCTCAAGTAAATTGAGTATATATGTAGCTAAGTTAACATTTTTAAAAGTAACTTGAGAAATAGGCAACCGTAAATTCTATTTTATGAATTAGGTAAAAAATTTGGCTCTACCAATAAAATATTTTTATCTTTTTGTATTTTCTAATGTAGATTTGGACTCAAAAGGTTGGGTAAAGGATGTCATGATAATGGTTTACCTTTTTATTTATGAAAGATAACGACATCGAATTTACCGATGATTTAATTTTTTAAATGCCAGAATATTTAATTTACTTTTTTTTTCTTATGTAGAAAATTAATCTTAGGTTAAAATTTCATTCTAAAACATTTTTAATGGTTTATATTTGTTCTGTTATTGAATTTCAATGTGTTTTTATTTAAAAAAGTTTTTAGCCATTTTTTAGCCGATTTTTAGCCATTTTTTAGCCATTTTTTCTGTAAATTTAGCCATTTTTGGTCACCAAGTTTTGGCAACACTGATTATTGTATATGATATTCGCCATATTATTTCCATTTTGTACTATATTATGCAATAAGTCGCACAATGGTTTTATTCATTCAATAAAAAGGTAAACATAACGTATACGAATAACATAAACAGCATTGTACAATGTTGCCAACACATTTCACTTTCTTTTCGTTGTGCAATAAAAATCAAAAGTATTTTGATTGTTGCCAACATATTGTGCCACCTTCGAATATGAGCAATTTTATTGCAAATGTATGAGCCGCTTTAGACCCAAAACACACAATCAGCTTTATTACGGTTCTTGATCTAGTAAATGACTAAGTCGTTTTTTGTAGTAGACTAAAGATCAGAGGTTGTTTGTTACTTTTATCTATTACAAAAAACGACTTAATTGGTTATGTTATCGTTAACCGTAGTATTTAAAATTATTTTTTCAAAATAATAATAAACGAACATTTTTTGCTACAACTGTATTTATTTTAATATTAAAGACTTTTGCAAAAAAAAAAATCAAAAACAAATAAATTTACAAAGTTGTAACAATATCAAAAAAAAAAAAACGCAACTAGTTTGTTGGTATTTAGCCTTAAAAAGTCCATGTTAGTCAAACCACAGAACAGTCAAAGACAAATACAGAAACAGCAGCTACAATAACTAAAAAATCACTTCCAACAATATTTAAAACAACAAAAGCGGCGGCAACAGATGACACCCAATGTCTTCTACAAAAAAGCAAATAACATCCATCCATCCGTCCGTCCAGCCAACCAACAACACTTGCAATTGTTTTACTACTGCCAACATGAACTTCAAAAGACTGACAGGCGGACTGACTGACTGTCTGAGAGCAACCAACGCCACAAAAGAAATGCAAGTGTCTAGTAATGTTCAACTATAAAATAAAATTAGAAAAAAGTTACAAGCCAACTTAATGTTACTTATTTTTTAATCACAACAAAATATATAGATAAATGGATGGACGGATGGATGATGGTTGGCTGGATAAATATTTAGATGGACGGATGGATGGTTGCAGGGATGGATGTGTCTGAGTTTTGTGTGTTATTTGTTTGTCTTGCAAAACCACACTTCATTGTCATTGACCATAACAGCGTGTTAAAAATTTTAAACAGAAATAGATTAAATGATTTTTTTTTTTTCAAAACTCTACTAAACTAGTTTTATAAAGAAAATTTATTTTCTTTTAACAAAAAAAAAAACTAATCAGAGTTTGTGTGGGTTTTTGAACAACAACAAAAAAGTAATTAATTCAAAAAAAATCTTACTAGAATAAATTGGTTTAACTCTTTTAGAGCATTAATTATAAAATTTTATTTTTTCAATTACAAATTGTAGGAAATAATTTGCTTTATGATTTCATTTGTCATTTTAAGTACTTGACTTTTCTTTAAATGATTTCATATTTTATTGTTTCTTGTTTCACTTTTATTATAGTTCATTATTTTAATTGGTTTATTAAAACAACATCAATTGTTCATTGTTTTTATTAAATCACCAACTCTTTGCTTTGTTTCTTTAATAACAATAAAAAGTGGTCATTTAGTTAATGTTTTTTAATGTATCTCTTCCTTTTACAAGAAACATACATAAATTATTTATTATTAACCTAAAGGAAACAAAAGAAAATTACAAAAAAAAATATGACATCAGATTTGAATTAGTGTAGAATTGAAAAACTGAAAACAGTTTAGAAAAAAATTATCAAATATCGGAAAATACGTAAAGAAATCATGTTTTTTTGGAAAATTTTCTAAAACAATAAGATTTTTCATCAAAGTAGTTTTTGGGAATACAAAAAAAATTTTTTTTTAATTTACAAGATTTTGTTAGTCGTGCTCAATTCCCAATTTTTATTCTTGATAAAAATACTGAAATTTATTGTTGATGGGTTAAGCTATTCCTAGGCGCATTTCACTGGTTGCTTAGGCCAGATCGTCAGGAAACTTCATCCAAAGATTTTAGAAAAACTAAAGATATTAAACAAGTAAAACTGTTAAGCGAATAAGAATTATAAGCAACAGTCTTACTTGTAACCATATCAAAGCTTTAACAAAAACAACAACAATGAACAGTGAGTTTATCTTTTCTTACATTCCCCACTACAATTGGTTGGAATTCTTCTAACATGCATTGCAGTTGTAAGTAGGTTAAGAAAAAACAAAAACAACTTGCTTTATTGCTCTCGCAAAAATTAAGTATGTTGCAAGTTTAGTTTATTGGCCGTGCACTTGCCAGTTTATTATTAAAGTCATTTTTGGGAATACAAAATTTTTAATTTACAAGATTTTGTTAGATTCTTCATTAATAAAATTTCTTTATAACGTGCTAAATTCCCCGTTTTTATTTTTGATAAATACACTGCAATTTATTGTTAAGTGAAAGCTAGTTTCTATGCGCATTTCACTGATTGCTTACGCCAGATCATCAGGAAACTTTTTCCAAAGAATTTGAGAAAGCTAAAGATATTATACAAATAAAACTGTAAAACGAATGAGAATTACAAACGTTCAAGTCTTACTTGTAAACGGTATCAAAGCTTAGACAAAAAACCTACAATAAACAGTGAGCTTATCTCTTCTTACATTCCCCTACAATTGGTTGGCTTTTTGCGACTCGAGCTTTCATTTTATCAGAATTGTATTTCTACAGAAGCACAAGTAAAAAAATCATAAATGGAAAATTAAAATTTTGTTCACAAATTTACATTGTTATTTTTTCATTAAAAAGAAGCCGTGTCCGTGGCATCTCCCGTCAGAAAATTGCTTTTCTGTCTCCTATTGGTCTAAGGTTTAAAAAAATATAAAGGCTGTGTGTTTTAAATTTCATCAAAATCGGTAAGATAGTTTCGGATAGGTAGAAATTGCCCATCTATCCCTTCATATTTCTAGCTTCGTAAAAAATATAAACCCTGTGTGTTTTATTAACGCTGATATATCTATAATTAAAATTTCATCAAAATTGGTTAGATATTTTTGGAGAGGCAGTAATTCTCCTAGCCGATAAAGGGTAGCAAACGCAAAATTCACTTTCGCATTCGGGCAGGGGACGGTCGAGCGGACAGATAGACTGGAAGCAGAATGGAGGGCCAACATCGTACTCACGTTGAAATGGCTTTGTTTTTTTTTAGTACGGAAACTATTGCTTTAATATGTAGATCTCTTCTAAAACGATAATTAATATTTTCTGAGTGTAGGAGGTTAAGTGCCCTGGACCCTATCCTAAGCATTTTAGTGGAACATTATATAACCTATGACCGTTAGGAGGCTCCATTCTTCGAAAAAAAATTTTAAAATCAGACTGGCAGTTTCGAAAACACTAAATAGCGCTTCTTAGTGCTCGGTTCGGTAGATTTGTGTAAAACACAAACGCTTACAGTGCTTGTGTAGTAAATCATTAAAAAAAATAATGTTTCCTTCTTTGTCTTCTTCGAGCACGAAAATAATACTGTTCCTATCCTACTCAACAAAAAGATGAGAACATTAAATTCCGTTCGGTTTTTTAAAAATCTTCATTGTGTTCGGTTTAGCTCATTAGTGTTCGTTTCATTTCTGCTGTGCTAAGCACCCTTTTGGCGCTAACGCTGTTTTAACAAAAACAAAATGCAAATACGAAAAAAAAAACCAAAAGCCAACAAAAAAATTGTACACAAACAAAACACATACACAATACACACACAAGCTGTTCGTGCTGTGGTCGGCGCTAAAATTTTTTGTTTGTTTATTTTTCATCAATGTAAAAAAAGAAACATTATAGAACATTCGAACACAACCCTTAATAGCGTTCGTAACTATTTTCAAGAAAGTGGCGAACATTATATAGTGTTCTGTTCTTCAAGCCAAACATTTGTATTGGTACTATTAAAAAACATTATATACCACTACAAATGTTTTGTTTTTTAAACGAAGAACAGAACACTATCAGCCCAATTACGAATAAAAATTCCCCGGGAGTATTCTCCCTTTTCCCGTTTTTACAACTGAATTTACATAGGAAAATAGGGAGAAGGGAAAAAAATCCCGGGGAATTTTCATTCATAATTTGGCTGTATATAATGTTCGTTACTTTCTTGAAAATAGTTACGAACGCTATTAAGGGTTGTGTTCGTCTACACAAACACTAAAAAAAAAGATATAGTTCCTGGGTGTGTGAGCCGAACGCTAAATAATGTTCTGTTTATTTTCGAACACTCCCAGCTAGCATTTGGGTGATATTTTTTGTAAAAATCACCTAAGTGAGCCTTTTCAGATCAGTTTTGATGATTTAAAAATGATTTATCACTTGAGCGATAGAAAAAGGATTCATATATGATTCAGTGATATGATAAAATGATTATTTTCAAATATTTGTTTTTGTCAAATCAAAAAAATAAAAATAGAAGCTTTAGAGTCTGCCAAACAAATAAAAAGCCCAAAAATTATTAGCTATTTATGAACATAAATGTTAGTGCAAATGGTTTCTTCTCTTCTTTGCAAAAATTCGATAACTTTCGTAACAAAAAAAGTTTGTTTGAATGATAAAAAACCATAAAGGTGCTGATTTTACAAAAAAAAAAAAAAAAAAAAATAAAAAACATGACAATTAAAAAATTATATGAAATATAATCAAAAACTATATAATTTACGATTGAAAAATTAGACAAAAACGATTCAATAATGATTATAAAAACTAACATTGAAATAATCAAAAAGGAATCAGAAAATTGTATCACATATGATTCTTTCAGGTGATTCATCTGTAGGATACCATTTTCTCACAACGAGAGTATCACTTATGATTAAAAAATGAGCTCATATACGGGTATTTTGCTCGTGAAGCTGATTCCTAAATGATTAGATTATGATACAAAATGCTAGCTGGGCTCATTAGTATAGATAAATGCCAAATAATAAAATTATATTTTTAGTGAAGCTTGTATAGGGGCTATATAACATTATGGACCGATTCTTAACATTTTCAATAGGCTAAACCTACGTTTCAAATTTCATCAAATTATTTCCCAAATAGCGACTTGTCTATTGCGCACAATGTTTACGTGGACAGCGATCCAGCCTGCCAGCCGGATGGCCGGACATCGTTAAATCAATCAAAAAGTGATTATAAGATGATCGCTACACTTAAAGGGGGATCTAGAAGCAATATTTGAAGGTGTTGCGTACATCAGCACAAACGCATTATACCACTGTTGTGGTGTATGTTTAATACCCATAAGAACCATAATACTTTTCTTTAAAAATAGTTTAGTTATTCATAACCATATCGTCAGCTCATTATTGATTTGAGCTACCTACTATTTAAAAAAAAGAGTTAGGCATGGGGAGTATATATTTTAAATACTTCCTTTCTGAATTCAAGACCGGTTTCACCAAATTTTTTATGGTTTCTGAGATAATAAGCATTCATTTTGCTACATATCAACTATTTTAAAGTTTATTAAGTACACTTATAAAATTATTACAGTAACTGATTGTGGGTTATTAAATTCGTTTTCCGTACTGTTAAAATTGAATAAAAATATAGTTATTTTTCGAATAATTTAATTTTTTAACATTTATGTTTGTTATTCAAAAAACAAACTACCAAAAAATAATGTTTTTCCGTATTTGTTTTGTTATGTAGTTTGATTTTTGTCGGTTAAAATATATTTTTTAAAAGTAAAAACTATTCAATTTAAAGGAATATGCGGTTTAATAAATACAAAATTTAAAAATTTATGTAAAAATTATTTGTTTTAAATGAAATGTAAATGAACCGTTTTTTAAATGAATTTTAAGTTGCTTAATATGAATTTTCATTTTTTTTTTTTTTAAATTTCCTAAGCTAATCCCGCGAAGCTCTTTGCTTGTCTGCAGGAAAGAAACCAGAGTCTCTGGCGGGAATCGAACCCGCTACCTCGGCGCTGATAGACTAGCTCGCTACCAGCTAGCCTACCGAGGCACTCAATTTAACTTTGAATTTAACTACATAATATTTTGAGTGTATTGTTTTGCTCTACACGATACTGTTTGGCGAATGCAGAATAGTCCCCATTTAAAAACGTACGAAATAAGTTTAACTCTTGCTTTGCTTCATTGCCGTAAGAAAAAAAAGGAGTTAAAGCGAAATCAAAACAAAATGACCACAAGAAAACAAATTTCACTCATGCTTCGCTTTATTGCCGTAAGAAATAAGTAGTTAAAGCAAAAGCAAAATAAAATGTAAGCAAATCAATACATAGCAGTAAGTATACGTATGCATCACAAAAAACTACTTTTTAAAAATAATTTTAGAAAAGTGGCGTATGCTGCACAAAACAAACATTTTCACTTCCAATAAAATGCTATAAACTTCTATATTCGTTAATGATTTAAAAAAAATTTTCAGAAAACTTCATGTAAACCTTCATTGTTGTTTTCTCCACTACGACTTTTTGGCGCCAAACCAATAATGAGCTGAAGATATAGTAAAACATTTTTATTTTCCATATTAAAGAAAAGACTAGTTATTTGTTATAAATACTATGTGGTCTAACATGCCCCATTATATGTATATAACTTTCAAATTAAGGACTTGCATTTACTTATAGCTGTGAAAATCTAACAATATCATTAGATATTGCTGATTTATATTTCTCTTGTTTTTCACAAATAACCCACTGGTGAGTGTTTTTTTTTTTCTATTAATGAAAATATGTTATTCCTTACAATTTCTTAGATAGTAGGAAGTTTTTATTAAACATTTCCTTTCCATAACAAAATTGTGCATAATTGACATTTTTATGTGCGGATATTAATTCGAAGTTATTACACGTAACTTATGAATGATACTAACTGTTATTTTAATAATTTATTGGCAGTTAAATACATTTTAATAAAAATGGTTTAAATGACTATTATTGTGCAAATAAAACTCTTAATAAAATGCAAAAAAAAATAGATTTGCATTTAATATTTTCATAGTTTTGTTAAGAAATTTTTAGGGAAATTAAATGAATATCTGTGGCATTTGGACAAAATATCTTAAGTCGAGATAAGAAGCAAAAAAACGCGGTGAAAAAATCATTTTTATCAAATAATAAAATAAACCAAAATTAAAAAAAAAAATTTCGTTAATAATACAAAATTTTAAAAACGTAAACAAAAATTTTTTTTTGAATAAAACTTCGTATGATTAACAACATTTGTTTTAACTTTTTATGTTTGGAACACAACTGGGACGAACGACGAATTTTTGGCCGCGAATATTTGTCGCCAAAAATAAAACATATTTGTGTATATGAGAATACACACAATCATGGCGTCGGCCGAAATTCGTCATACGCGGCGACTTTGCAATAGATTTATTTCTATTTCATACGCCGGCGAACGACGAACAAATCAGTACCGGGTGACCATGTTTGATTTTAGTTTTCAAGTATTTTAGTATATAAAGTTACTTTTTTTACTTTAATAATTGTTCTTTATTATTTTATCGCATCTTAAATATATATACAAAGAAGATAACTATAAAAATAGTTTTTAATTGCGTTTTTGTTAGTGTTTGTGTTTTTTAAGTAATTTTTTTTATATGGTCATACTATTTCTCTCTCTGCACAAACAGCAAAGAACTTTTTCAATTAAAAAAGTTGTTAGTTATTCGTCGTTATTGTGTTTCATACGACGAACTTACTCAGCGAATTTTAACTAAAAAATTCGTCGTGTAGGGCGAAATTCGTCGTTCGTCCCAGTTGTGTTCCTAGCATAAGCTTGACTTCAGATGTTTTGTCACAGATATATTTATTAAGTTGGTCATCTTTGCAGTAACTTGTTACTCACTTCTTGGTGACTTACATATTTTCTTTTCTTTACCTTATGTGCAGAACGATATCAATGTCTGATTAATATTTACATTTTTTTTATAAAAAATTTCTTGAAATTCTTTTGAATTTAAAAACTCTTCTTTAACCATTCGGAAACCTAAAATCATTGTTTTTTTATATGGTCAAATTTCACATTATTTTCAAATATTCAAATATTTTACATTTCTTTTGGATCACAAAAGTAGCAGTGAGCAAAATTTGATTAATTTAAGCCAAAAAAAAAAAGATGATTTCATAAAGTATAAAATAAATAAGTAGGTAAATTGATAAAATCCAAAAACAGCAGCTTCACAAAAAAAGCACACAATTCAGAATTTTTAATGATGTTTTTGTTAATTTTTTTTTTTAAATTTTTTAAATATTATTAATAACTTTTTTAACAAATGAATTTAGCAAACAAAACACACACCTTTTTTATAATTTAAATAAAAAATTCCTAATCAGATTTGTTGCTTAAATCTTTCGTTTTACGGCAAATTATCAAAATAAATTGTCTTTGTTTGCTACAAATGTTTAAGTTAAAAGACTCTTTTTTAGCTCTTATTTATTATCTCTTTATTTTATTACATTTATAATATTTCTAAATTTGCTCACAAAAAATAAGAAAATGCGCATTCTTAAAGATTTTAAGGAATATTTGTACAGATTTAACTACGTTTTTTAACCCAATTGCGCAGCCACAAATACACGCAAAAAAAAACATGGTTGTGGTAAACACATTTTAAGAGCAACATATTATGATAAGAATTATGATTGTAGTCACCATATTAAGATTATTATTGAAACATATTATGACTCAATATACTCGTAATATGTCATCATAATATTTTTCCCTTAATCATATTATTATTCTGTTAATCATACTAAGTTAAGAAGTAATCAAATTATTGTCATGTTAATCATAATAAACTAATAAGTAATCATATTGTCATCATGTTAATCATAATAAATTTAGAAGCAATCATATTATGATACAGCACCTTTCATAGCTGTCATAAAAATACAAAATAAATTTAAATATTTTTGAATCGATTTTTTTATTTTGTGGCTTTTTACAACTTTTCTTAATGTTAATCAAATAGCGGAGTTCAATATAAGGCTTGCAAAAGAGCAAATGAAAAATCTGTGGTTTTCATGGGCAACCGCGTGTGTCTAATTTTGCCTAATTTTGAACGCTCTTTATATTTTTTTGAAAAAAGATCGATCAATTCCGTTTTGTAACGTAATGACAAAGTTTAAAATGTGCAATACCTAGCCCATAGTTTGATCTAGAATGGGGTTTCGGCTTTCCTGAACAATTTGTTTTAAGACATACGCGGTTGCCCATGAAAACCACAGAAATATCGTAGCACTTTTATAAAATATAACGAAATCTCTGTGTGTTTTGTTGTTGGATTTTACAAAAAAACTATGATATTTTGCATTTGCACTATTACATCACTAATACTTGAATGAACTGCGCTAATATTTTAATTTTTTAATTTCTTTAAGCTTATTTTTTTTATGGAATTTTATCTTTTGATTGTTTAACCGCTCACAAATAAAAAAACGACACAACTTCTTCAAAATAATTTTACAAATGGCGCTAACATAAAATGATTAGAGTAAAAATAGTTTGATTGCATCTTTAACATAATATGATAAATGTATAGAAAGTTATCATGTTATGGCTATTAAATATCATGATATGGTTGTGAGAAATATAATATGTTTAGAAAGTTATCATAATTAAGTTGTTAGAAAAATAATTATTTTTCGGTCAACAATACTCAAATTCATAATTGCGATAAACATTGATATGTTTACAGTAACTATAATATTTGTTGATATTAAATAAAAATAACAATTATTTGTGTACGACAACAATATATTGTTACATTAAACATAGTGTTGTTGCCGTAACCATGCCCAACCATATTTTTTATCTGCTTGTAGAAATGTAAAAATAAAAAAAAATATAAAGTACAGTCGTTTAAGCCCGACCATATGATGCTCCTCACCCCAGTATTAAAAAACTAATTTTCGAGAGTGTACTCTATTTCGGACCCATGGGTGGTAAGATTCTTCAGATTGCAATGAAATAAGTTTGGACCAAATTTAATCTAAACACCCACAGAATAAGATGGTTAATTGGCACAACGACTTTATTCCGAAAATAAGGTTATATAAGGGCTTTATAAAATTTGAAGCCACATTTCAATAGGTTAAGGGTCTTGTGACAATTAGAACCTTTTTATCAAATTTTGTCAAATTATCTCCGAAACTACGATCTGTACTTCGCGCATAAGGTTTACAAGGTCATCCAGCCGGACGGACGGACGGATGGACATGGTTAGATCTTTTCAAAAAGTGATTCTAAGTCGATCGGTATACTTAAAGATGGCTCTAAGACCAAAATTATATTGTGTTACAAACATTAGCACAAACGCATAATACCCTCTGCATTATTGTGGTGTGTATATAAGAAAGGGTTAATTAATTAAGACTTTAGTAATTTGTTAAAATTAATTAAAAACAAATTTAATCGCAACGCAATACGAGCAAAAATTTTAATCAAACTCAACATGAAACATGAAACGGAAGGACACAGACTCTTAACCCCATTGACGGTCGAAAGCAAAATTGTATGCAATAAATTTCGAAATTTTATTATCAATATTGCATTATTAATTAAAGCGTCAAATACATTCACAAACTTTGTTCTTAGGCTGGGCTAATATGAAAACAGATTTGTGCCGGCATTACCAAGTTGTTAGACAAAATTTTGAAGGCATAGCTTAGTTTTGCTTAAAATAATAAAAAAAAAAATCTTATATCGCCGGAAAAATCCGGGCTTCTGACTACATTCAAGTAAGCTTAAACTTAATCCACATCTCAAAAACCCGGCCTTAATTAATTAACTGGGCATTAGTAACGTAGACCTTCAGCCCGTTGCAGTAGGCCAGACATGGTCTCTGACAGTAACAGAAAAGGCAACAGTCGCCTTAACTGTCGAGGCACCCATGTTGCATGTTTTTCATTGTGCGACCAATGAAGACAGAAACAATATATTTACACTGATAGAAAAATGCATCTTCATATTGATGATGCCCTAACATCAGAATTGTTACAGCAATGTTACTACAAATGGCATCAATGATGCAAAAAGTAACATCAATCCAATGACTAACGTCTTCGTACAAACTTTTATTTTTACGTGTCATCTATTTTATGACTATAGTGACATCAATTCGATGCCACATTTTGTTTATTATTAACATTATTTTCATGATTACAATGTATTATAAGAAGCAAAAATTCCTATATTCTATTTTTTTAAATTATTTAGTTAAATACATGAAATTTTTAAAGTAGAATGATTACGAAAACCACATGAGGCATGGTGCTGGTGTCTTATTATTGAGACTTCTGGCTGTAAACAAAGGTCGTAATTCAACAAACGTGAAACAAACATACGCAACGGGTAAGTAAATAATAATTTTATCTCACTTTGACTTAAGTCAATACCAATGACTTTGACTTAATGACAAACTGTCATTAAATTGATGCTAATGTGTCCTTTCTCCGATATAACTGCGTCATCGCACTGAGGACATGTTCGTCATTTCTGTGATGCCGATGTGTCATCCCATTGATGACATAATTTCATTTTGACCCTGATGACACTTTGGCCAAGTGATGTTAAGGTTGACATCACAATAATGACAAGTGTCATGGGGTCAAAAACGAAGACACTTGTCATAGTACTAATGTCAAAATACATCAGCGTTATGACGCCTTTTCTATCAGTGTATCCGTTTTTGAACTATTTATGAATTTTCGCATCGATTTGTTAGTGCATATTTTACCCTTTGCAGCATTTTTTTGCATAATTTTTAAGTTTTTAACGCATATTTTGCTTTTTGAGGCATATTTTGATTTAAATTTTTTTTGAATGCCTACTAGAGCTTTCGCAGCAAATAAAAATTTTTTTTTTCTTGCAAATTTTTGGCTTTTCTGTTTTAAATAAATACCTGTGTACCCAACGTGTTGCTTCATTTAATTTTTACTCGAAAATATAAGACAAAGCAGTTTGTCACTATAGATAAATTAATATTTAAAATTTTATATACTAGGAAAAAATCAATTATTTATGTTTTCGGCGATGTGTGTATTACGTAGAAATCTGTATCAATCTTTTTGTATACCGATCGAATTAAAATCACATTATAAAGTAGTCTAACGATAACCATCCGCCCGTCTGGCTGGCTGCCCGTCCATGTTAATCTTGTTCGCAAAGTTGCAATCTTGTTGATAATTTGATCAAATTTGGTAAATACGTTTTAATTGCTCTAAGGACGAATTCTATGTAAATGGTTAGAATCGGTCTAAAATTTAACATATTCCCCATAAAAACTTCTTTCCAATTTAGACTCTTTGTGTGCGTATACCATCTAATTATGTTGGTATTTACATTAAATACGCCCCAAAAATATTTTACTGCAAATTAAATTCTTTATAAATCAGTTCACATTTGCCCAAAGCTTGCAAAAATAGTTTAACATTCTAAACAAATGTATTCAGGTTTTCAAGACAAAGTCTTGACAGAAAGAAAACGAAAAAACAGAGGAAAGGAGCCAACATGTTATTTGAAATTTAAAAATAATAATAACAGCAAATTTCGAACCACCAGTACTGCTGGTTAAAATTTTGATGTTTGACTGTTGGCTGGCGGGCACCGCAGTGGTGCAGTGGTTAGAACTCAAAGATTATCTGAAGATAGAATGTGGTGATTCTTGAAACATGTAAAAATCAACCCAGGTTCAAATCCCAGCTCAGCCAAAGAAAAATTATCAATAAATTTTATTAAAAATTCCAAGGTGTAAAATTCCTTCCTCAATGAAAATAATTTAATGAAAATTAAATTTGATGAACTCAAGCCTAATTAAAGAATATTAAAAATTAACAGTTCAACGAAAAATCAAAATTTTTCTTTTTGAATGTTAACATTATTCAACAATTTAGCGACCGTTTCTAAAATCGCTTTAATACAAAAAATCTCATAAAGATGTTAATATCTAGATAATATTCGCTCAAATAACTCTTATATGAATTTAAACCTCTTAACATAACTTTGTTTTTGTGAGCCGATGAATGCCCATCATTTCCAAATAGGGTGAAATCTCGAAAATTCGACTGTAAATACGATGGTGTTTGGGCTTTACCGATTATAATTTTTTTATTTAATGAATTTGTTAAAGCCCTAATGACACTACATTTTTAATGCATTGTTCAAGTTTTGGTGAACAGTACAAATATAATGTTATACAAAAATTTACCAAGTGCAAAGAGTGTTTCGTGTGTATTCGTGTTTCGCGCTCTTATTCCTGTTTCGCACCCCAAACATGACTGAAACGACTTGTTTCCCCATACAAAATTTTGAGAGCGAAACAGGTCGTTTCCTTTTGAAACAGGCTGCGAAACAGGAAAAATGTACTATCATCTCCAATTTTGATAACATTTATCGTTAGTTTATCTGAACTAGCTCTCAAAAAAAATCAAAACAAAGAAAAAAACAAAATAAAAATTGATGTTTAATAAAATAAAGTGATAATTATAACAGAATAATATTAATAAAAGTATTAAATAATATATTTTTAAGTTTTATTTACTTTTTTATCTATTTTAAAAAAAATCTCACTAACAGCACAAAAAAAGTGTCAAAATGAAACAAGAATGAATCGTATGAACTGCATGTTTGACAAACTAGTTTCATAGAGCGAAACGAGTGGTTTATATCGTCGTATGAACATAGCATAAATGGCAAACTGTCAAAAATTTTACTAAAGTTATCGATAAAAAATTAAGTTATGTCAAAAAAAATTTAAAATTTTTTAACTTAAAATTGACATTTCCAGCTTGATATATTAAAAGTGTTGCTGAATCAGCGGTTTATGGGCAAATGCAGCGATTTACCGCTTTTTGTTTTTAGGTTTCTCATAAACAAAAAGTTGGCAACATTTAATAAAATAAACAAAACAGGGATGGCTAAGTTGTTTCAATTGTACTTTTTTGTTGATACTTTTTAAACTAAGATTTATAATACCTTTTTGTGGTGTTTTTTTTAGAACATAAATAAAATTAAGTTAAACTAAAAAAAATCTTTTAGTAAAATTAGGGTAAGAAAGTAAAATTTTTAAAGGTTGTTGCTACAATTTTAAAAATTCTCAACCCCATCCCTGAAACAAAACCATAACAAGAGAAAAAAAAACTAAAAACTTTGTTTACATTTTTTATAGTTCGCTCTTTCTAACATTTACTGTTTCTTTCTATCAATTCTATATCAATTAATGAATAAAAAATGTAGTGTCATAAGGGCTTAATTAATTGTTGAATATTTTTTTGGCTTGTCTTAGCAATTTTGGATTTTTTTAGGGCATATTTTTAACAATTTTCAAGGCATATTTTCAGCTTTTACTGCATTTTTAATGCGCATAAAACGTGTTTTTATAGCATATTTCTGGTTTCCCTGTTAATAACATTTTCTAAATGGAAAAAACATTACAGAATTAAGTTTTTTTTCTACCAAATCAAAGCATTAACTTGGCACCATTTCTATTCGGCTTTGGCGTTGAATCGGCTGCCTGGCGGGGTTTTACGATTTTTTGCACTTCGGATTTTCAAAAAAAGCTTTATTTGTTGTCGTCAGTAATTGTTCCAAGCAAAAATTACATTTTTTTTTGACGCTTAAACAGCTTAAACAGCATTGTGTCTTTTAACATCGCCTCGACTTTAATGTGTGCAGAGCTGCAAAAAACTGCAATCAGTTGGCATTAAAATCAAAATGATTTCCAGCAAACTGATTTTATTCTTTAAATTCAAAACGATTTTAGATTTCAAAAAGAAATCTTTTTTAGAAATCACTGTTGTAAAAACACGTCGGAGTTAAAAGCTTTACAAAGGCTACAAAATAGAGTACATAAAACTGTTTTTTATTTGCCTATAAAGTATTCCATCTTATCTTCGTATAAAGATAAAGCTTAAAATATTCTGCCAATAAATTACTTCTCTTTGTATTTAAATCACTGCATAACATTGGACATACTACAATATAATTTCAGCGAAATCAATTTTCGTTCAGTACAAAAAATAGTTCAAATTCAAGAACAACAAGATGTAGACTAGAAACCACAAAACAAAGAGTTGAATATATCTGCAGTTTAATGTTCAATAATTTGCCTGAAAGTTTAAAAAATATTAATGTTATTTCACATTTTAAATCTTCTTTGAAAGAATTTTACTGAACAATGTTGAAATGCTATTGATTTAATTTATTTTTTTTTTTTAATTTTAAATTGAAACTATGTACTTCTTTTTGTAAATAGTAAATTTATTACATAACATATTAACTATACTTATTGTCAACTCGTCTCAATTGAATTTGTGAATTTTAAAAAGGAAATAAATCTTATACATAAATACGGGATCAATTTTTTTGTGGTTGATTTTTAAGTATCTTAACGTCCACCAATTTTAATGAAACATATGTCGTTTTAAAGGTATTTTTGTGTAGATATGCACAAGATAAATAAAATAATTTTCTAAATTTTCAGGATTGAAGGGTTGTAAAAGCGTTTTAAATTTGCCTGCAAACACACGCACATACATGTATAAATAGTACATAGTTGAGTTTTTTGTTATTCTCTCAAAATGGGTTTTTTCTTGCAATAAACTTGCAAACAGAGCTGCCGTTTTTGGTTATTTCTAACCAAAATTGGTTATATTTTTTTTCAATGTGGAGATGTGAATATTTTTTTCATTTTGGTTACTTTTTTCTAAAACAATAATAATTACGAGCGAATATGTTTTTCTTGGTACAATTATTTACGAGCTCGAATAATTTGTACTGTGTACTACGATTTTTTCATTATTTGTTACCAATAAACGGAAGTTTTTTAAAATCCCTTTCAAAACAGCAACCAAATAATTTTTTTAAGATTTTTGCTAAGAAAATATTGTCATTTGTGATTTTTATATTAAAAACGCCATGATCTGAAATCGTAAACAAATGAAGTTTTAATCAATGGAGATTTTCAATTATTATTTTTTTTTTTTTAAATGAGCGTAGTTTTTCTTGATTTTAAGAGAAGTAAAGATAAGTAGTACTTAAAGTAGGAAGTGCATAAAATCGTCCGGAATCGATTTCAGAAAATTACTGAAAAATTACACAAAAGCCGTTTTAGTGTTTTAAAAACTTGAAAATAAGTTTAAGGTTTTTAATTTAGGTTATTTCCAGAAGTATATTTATATATTTACATTAATTTATCAATATAATTTTAAAATTTATGGAATTTTCTTTAAGAAATGGCTGTAAGTTTAAAGAAATTTGAAATTTTACTTTTTATAACTTGTCGGTATGTATATTTAATTAATGTTTTTTAAGATAATTATTTGGTAAAAAAAAAAACTTTTGCCTGTCAGTCATATACGTTTTCCCCATTGAATGTACGTTACGAAAGGCGAAAGGCGAAAGGCAGCAATATTTTACAATGATTTACAAAATATTTGATATATTAGAACAATTTTGAAACATTTTTTATAATAAGAATTATAAATTTGAAATAAAATTTACACAAAAGAGAAAAAAGTTTTAATAATATTTCAGATATATGTAAATTAGAAAATATTTACATAAAATGCATTTCGCATATCGCCATTCGTTTTAAATTTCGCCGAAATAATCGCCATATCACCAAACGTAAATTTCCATCGACAAAAGGATTAAGAAATCGCCACATTTGACAGTCCTGCCAATAACAGCTAAAAAGCGGAAAACAATTCCCCATTTTTGTTTTTTATAACTGGCATATTAAAAAATATTTAATTTATTAACTTTCAATATACTGAATTTTGTATCGAAATTTTACGGGCTTAACTCTTGTAAAATAAAAAAATTTTACGCAAAAAGTCTCAAATAAATAAAAACTTTTAATTAAGTTTAACGTAATTTTTTTAATATGTAAAAGAATTACATTTCTTGTTTTGTTTTCTTGATTTATAATTATTCTTTTACTATAAAGTGCAAATAACCTTTGTGTTACAATGTATTACAATGATTTTAATGTTTTCTCAATTAATAAAAAGCATTTTAAATTTGGTTATATTTTTTTACATTTGGTAACTTTTTCAAAAATTTTGGTTGTAAAAATTGTATTCATTGTGGCAGCACTGCTTGCAAACACACGACGGTTGCGCTCTATGTTGTTCTCCCATAATGTTCTTGTTTTCATTTTGCACTTGCAAACACACATGTAAATATAAACGTATTAGGACAGGGTTATCGTATTCAAATGTATACGTTTTTATTGTATAACGCACAGGCTCTCTGGAAGGCAAATGTCAAGTGGTCGAATTTCGGCCACCGGGCAATCCTAGTAATAAATAAATAAAAAAAAAAACAAATAAAAAAATTACATAATTTAATTGCAATCAAAGTTTTATTGAAATCTTACGATTTCAATCAAATCCGCCAAAATCACAACTATAGTGAAATAATATACATTTGGAATCTAGCGTTTGTACACAAAAATTTACATTCCAAATTAAAATCATACAAATCCATTTTTCGATTTTTAATGCAATCAAAATTAATGCAATTGAATACAATCAAAATCAATGTTGAATGTTGTTATAAAATTATAATGTAATTGCAATTCAATTGGGGGAAATCTTTTACAGCCCTGAATTTGTGCAGTATTTGTGCTGCTTGCAAGCGTTTTGAAATTTGTGCTTAAGTGCCTCTCAATCTACGAACTTTTTCAGCTGACCTGTGCGCTTTTTTCTTTTCTTCCTTGACAGAATTACCTTTAGAATCGATGGAACATATTCAGTCGGTGAGCAAACAAAGTTCTTTAACTGCACTTTTTCAAATAAAAAAATAAAAAAACTAAATGCTTTGTTGAACAAAACTCCTCATTTTCAAATAAAAGAAAAAACTTTATTTTTTGCTACATTTTGTTCAATGTCCAAGTGAGAATAACTAAGTGACAAATGTTTATAGACACAAACCATTTGTAAAACATAAGTTGTGAATTTCTGATTTTGAAATTATTCACGCATTATTTTAAATTATAAGCAAAAGTGTATTTAATTAATTAATTTATATATTTTACATTATCAATAACGAAGTGTTAAATTGTAAATTTATTTATGTAATTATTATATTAAAAAAGAAAAGCCTGCCCGTTTAATAACACTATCTCGACATGTAAGCATTTAAACATTATTATTTATTAATTTAAAATTTTCCACTTTAATTTTATTAGTTTTCAAAACAGTTATTTATATTCTCTTCTTCTCTTCTTCTCTCGTACATGAACAAAAAAAACTTGTCTATGTGTTAAATCTATTATTGTTATTATTATTGTTGTTAATTTTGCGCTTGACGTATCAAAGTAATTGTATGGTGTCGTCAAGTGAACGAATAATTGAAGCAAGACGACCAAACCACTGAAACTTATTTGAATAAACATGTACGTAGATATAACAAAAGAGTGTAATATAAATAAATAATTGATGGTCAATGGTGATGAACTATAGTTTTAATAGTAAGATATTAACTGTTTCTATTGTTAGGAGCTTTGAAGGCATATAAAGTATGATTAAGTAAAAAAAAAATAAAAAAAACTGTGAATTGAATGGAAGTTTTTTTATTTAACAAGTAAGAATTGGCTTCACCGAGAGTTCAAAAATTTCAGGAGTAGGCTTTATATAATATCTATAGAATATAAGCCAATCTTTATAAAACCTGACCTCTCAGTATTATAATTCGTTGCCTAATCTATATCAGCCGTTTTCATAACAAACATTTAGCCACGATTTGTACACTACGTACAACGAGCTGCTCACTAGAATGCCGATTAAGCCTAGCAGCTTGTTAGCACAGAGTTAATTCATAAAGAACTTTTCTCCATCTGCTAACTTTTAATAAATCAACTCTGCATTTTAATGATGCCACATTATATTTCTCAAAAATGCAATTAATGTGCATTAATCATCGCTGGTTTTGTCTTTTTTTTTCCTCCACATTTAACAATTTTAAAAAGTTTTTAAAATTAAAATTAAAATAATAACAGATTAACTTAAAAAAAAACAGTAATTTAAAAAAATTATTTAACATTAAACAGCTGTTTTTCAAAAGTTGCCAAGCGTTTGGCAGCTCGTTAACAAGAGTTAAGCAAATCGTTGGCCAGAGCTTGGTAAGTACAATATGAATAAACTTTGGGCATGCAGCAAATATTCATTATGAATACGGCTGTATATATATAAATCGGTAAAGGCAAAAAATTTAAGAACACTTTCCTCCTCTGCTTGCCCAACGACTAGAACAAAGTTAAAGTGCAAAATATACATATATTTTATTAAAATCTGTTCAATATTTTCAGAGTTATAAGCGTTAAAATTTGCTACTAACACATATGATGAATTTCATTTAAAAATCGAGATAAAACTGAAATTTTGAACCCGACCCCCTCAGATATCGATGAAATTTTGTTCATAGCTAAATTTGATCAACACAAACAAACTCTAATTTTTAGAAATGACTGTTTTGCGATTTTTTGGGCGTGACACAGTGGGAACGTTTTCAAAAAAACGCGAAAATGGTCGAAAAGAGCTCCATTTAAACTACAATAACTCAGAATCGGCTAAACCGATTTCCATGATCTTGGTATCATTAAAAAGATATTTAAACAGGCTTTATGACACGTTTAAAAAAAAAAAGAAATACACTGTAAAAAAATTTATAACAAAAAAAAATTTTAACTGACGAAAAAACCAAAAAGATCAAGGGTTTTTTTACAGTGTATTGATTTTTTTGAAAGGTTTATCCTTCATCTATACCATATCAAAAAATAAAAATGGGTTCTTTTTTAGTTTTTTTTATATAATTTTTTAAGTAGTGTCACTTCTAGTAATTGCCCTTATATTTTATAAAAAAAAAAATTTAGGTAACGAAAAACCAAAAAAGATCAAGGATTTTTTACAGTGTATTACTTTTTTAGACAGGTATTTCCTTCACCTATAACATATCCAAAAAGTAAAATGGGTTATTTTTTATTTTTTTTTAAATAATTTTTTAAGTAGTGTCACTTCTAGTAATTCCGCAAAATTCTGAATAAAAAAATCAATGTATTCTTCATAATAATTTTCTATTTTGTCATAAACATTTATTACTTTACCCATAATAAAGAGAAATATATATAGAACAAAAAATTCATAATTAAATAGTTTTGTTTAAAGTGACCATATCGAAAAAAGTGTTTCTCTCCGTGTAGGAATTGTAATGTTAGATTTGTTCATAATTTATTACAAATCTCTCTTTAACCCATTTAAACCCAAACAAAAACTACCGGACAAAAAATAAAATATTGTTTATTTTATTATTTAATTCATTACATATAAACAAAAAACAAAAAAAAATTTTAAAAAAAATTTTTTTTGATATAGAAATATCTGAAATTTTAGTTTATCAATAAGGTAAACATATATTGAATAATGTCAAAAACTTTGTCGTAAGTTGCAAAAAATTAAGTGATCCCAAATTGGCACAGCGGGTGTAAATGGGTTAAAGCCTAGGCACCAAGAATCCTTTGTACTTTATACGTCGCTTTTTTCAACTGACACTAATGTAACAACGGAGGAGTGACACACAATGAATACTTTAATGACGGATATTTGATCAAAACCGAGATAATTTTATTTATTTAATTTTAGTTTTTTTATTTTATTTTAATTTTGATCAAAAAACAAACTGATATGTTTCAATAACTCAACGTACTTTGCGTTAACGGAAACGTACGATATGGAACAAAACTTATAAAAAAAACTGTATTATAACGTAGTTGTCAGTTGAAAAAAGCGACGAATAAAGTACAAAATATTTTACGCGACTCGGCCTTAAGTCTACTCCCAAAAAATTTTAAATCTTGGTGAAGAATATAAAAGATTGGAAACAGCCTAATCTTGGTATCCTACCTTTTTTAATTGAATTTTTTTTAAAGCAATTTGGTAGTTTTTGCTTACACTTTTTAATTCTGTAGAAGTATTTCCCATTTTTTTAAATTTAAATAATTTTTTTTTTAATTAATTATTCATGGTAAGTTTTAGTTTATTGTCTCTTGTTGTGAAATTTTGTTATTTGTTTAACAAATTATGTTTATTGTTTTTAAGCAAATAAAAAAATTCTCACGACCTGATGCATGGCTTATTTTTCACACAAAATCTTGTAATTTTTTTTTATAACGAAAAGCGAAAAAAAGGAAAACATAAGAAATTCAAAAGTGGCAAATTTTGAAGAAAATAGAGCATGATTAAAATAGAAATAAGATTTAAAAGGGATTTGCGGGGGAAAATGTAAATTAATAATTTTCCCTAAATAAAAAACAAAAACAAAAAACATTAAGACTGGGTTTTTGAGTTCTCAGTTAAACTAGGTTTAGTTAATCTGAAAACAGATTTGTGCCGTCATTAGACTTAAAAGAAAAATCAATCCATCTGTACTCAAATCAATCCGAAGCGGTATTAATAGTACGGTGAGTACGAATATTCTTAAATCAAGTACAGAAATATTAATTCAAGTACGGATTTTTAATCGTGAAATACTTAATTTATCTATATTCAATACCGATTTCGTACTTAAAATAATCCGAAAATGAGATTGATTAAAGTAAAACTAAGATCGAATCAATCTCAAAATGAGCTTGATTCAAGTATTATAATGTTGATTCAATCCCGAATTCGTACTTGAAATAAACCAAAAGTTAAATTAGAAGGAGCATTTTATTATGACTCATTTACTTACCTGTTTTACACCTTACAGAATTTTAATTATAAAACACCAGCATCATTCCCGATATGGTTTTTACTTTGAAGACCAAATCTACATATAAAACTGAAAATATAAACTAAATGAGAAGCAAGAGTTCTCAATATTACTTTTTAAACATGAAAATAATGTGTTTTCGCCTTGTTCTCTTGTTTTTGTTGTTTCTACACACAACAAGCAAATCGTTTTTTAACTGCTTGTGTGGTGTTGTTGTAGTGTCTGCAACAAACTTGGATAAGATTAATGATATTAACTGCCTGTTTTTAGAAAACGTAAACAAGTGAGTGAGTGAGAAATTATATTGAAAACAACAATAAAAAACGAAAATTTGTTTTTGTTTGCAATATAATTTCTCACTCACTCACTTGTTTACGTTTTCTAAAAACAGGCAGTAAAACGCTCACATTGTAATTTTACTCTCAAAGTGGCACTAGCAACGAAAAGTTTAACGGTTTTTTACTTGGATTAAGAATTTCGTACTTATTTCAAGAAATTCCGGGATTGATTTTTGAAAGTAGCCCCATTTAGGATTGTTTTAGGTATGCTTTATTGTTATTCGTACGACTCGTACTTAAAGTAACTTTATAAAACTTAATTTATCCCTGATTTTTTTTAATTTTTTTTTAAAAGATTATCTTTAATAACATATCGTCTTTCGTAAATTCTTGTGTTCTATATGGTTATCCCAGTAAAAACTTCGCCTACAAAATAATTTGTTGAGTAATCAGAAAAACATAAAAGCACTACTTACAATTCTACTGAAAGAACCAATGAATTTTACAAGGGATGTCCCAAAATGAACGCATTCAAAAGCAAGTCATTATTTTTTTTACTTTAATACATAAAGAAAAAAGTAGTTATAGAAGTTGTTATACATGTAGTTATAGAAGAAAGCTACTAAATAATGAGTTAAAGAAGCTATTCATTTTGAAAAAGTAAGCGAAGTTTTTACTGGGTACATACATCCAGAAAAAAGTAGTTATAGAAGTTGTTGTCGACATAGTTAAAGAAGAAAGCTACTAAATAATGAGTGAAAGAAGCTATTCAATTTGGAAAAGTAAGCGAAGTTTTTATTGGGTATATTTTACATAAATTATAGAACACAATAATTTACGAACGACGATATACATACATAGCGCCGCCATGGCGCGCCATTTAAGCACCGCTTGCAAAAGCAAATATAAAGCCATGGTCAAGACATGAACAACATATGAGATATGATAAGATCGGAGTTTAAGTGGCGGCGGTATATCTTTGAGTGCCTCGGTAGGCTAGCTGGTAGTGAGCTAGTCTATCAGCGAATTTAAAAAAAAAAAAAAGGTTAGAAAAAAGGTCTTAACTCAGAAACTGTAAGTTCGTTATCATAAATTGAAAATAATTTAATTGCCTTATTAAATTGACATATTATCTAAACAAATCATTGGAAGCAGTTGTCCTAGACTTACAGCCGTATTCATAAAAACTTATTGATGATTAATTGACCGTGTTTAAGCAAAAATTGCTAAAGTTGTATTCATAAACGAAAAATAGTATATTGAACCTTTAATAAACCATTCATAAAGTAAGAAAATTTATTGTTGGATTTGCCCTTCTTTAAACCAAAACTAAATTAACATTTAAAAAGGTGTTTGCATTTTATAAACTTATTTTTGTGAAATAAGTTAAAAAATAATGACAAAAATGTTTTATTTATTACAAAGGATATGTTAAATACATTTTACTAATTGTTTTTATATTTCAGATTTATTTAAAAAAAATTTATATGATTTAAATGAATATGTTCAGGGGCAAATGCAGATGTTCTCTTTAATTATTTATTAAATTATTGCAACTAGTTGTTTTGTTTTTGTTTAAAACAACAAATTATTGTTCAAAAATATAAAAAAAAATAAAATAAACAAATCATAATAATAGTGATGTTAATAAAAAGTAAAAAAACTTTTTATTCGATTACTTTCTTATCGTATAATTAAAAAAGGTTCAAACAAAAGTTTTTATGATACCTTTCAGAAACATTTTGTTCAGAAACTAAAATAATATTTAGTTTTATTTGATAAGAATAATTTTGAAGGTCTACAATTAAAAAAAAATTTAAATATAGAATATCATGTAAACCGAATAGAAGTTTCGTGCATCACTAACAATAAAATGGCAGCCAGGTATAAAGAAAGTTGCCATACTTAAACAAAAAATCGCTGCAAACAGTTAATAGTAAAAAAGCTGTTATTGTACGTTTATGAATACAAATTTTTATAAGAGGTTTATAAGACAAAAAGCGTTTAATAGTTATTACATACTATAAGCTTAAAATAAGAACTTTTTATAAATATGGCTGTTAAGTTATTGATACCAAACGAAGAGTAGAAAAGACCCTACAAAAACTCAAAATGTTTTTTTTTTTTTTTTTTTTACTAAGACCTTTTTGCCTAAAGTCCAAATATATACAAAACATAAAGCGCTTTGGGGCGTGTCGAAAAAACAAGGTTGTCCTCTTTTACAAACTTCATTGACATTTTTTCATTTTAGGGGGTGACTGGCACAATTTTTTTTTTTTTAATGGAAGCCGACTCGCTTTAAATTACCCATCTGTGGCATTTTGACAAAACATCTAAGGTCGAGATAAGATAGCAAAAAAGTTTTTTAAAAAAACTCGGTGAAAAAATCCTATTTATCAACTAAAAAAATAAAGCAAAATTAAAGTGCTACAAGTTTAAATCATAACACAAGATAGTAATATATTTTTGATATCAATGAAACGGTCTTTATTAGATAGAAATGACAAATTTTGACATTAATGTTTAAATATGATTTCTGTCATGTGGCCGCCATGGCTAGCGAATAGAAGGCGCAATCTGGAACACCAATTTTTAACAACTTTTCGCATTCTAACCATCATCTTTTTTGAAGACATATGGGCGAATCACTCCGCCAGCCCATAAAGCGCACCAAACAAATTTTCTGTGGATGTAATGGTGTTTCGACAAAAGCTTGTGGATTCTCCTCACTCCAAATACGAAAATTTTGCTTATTTACGTACCCATTCAACCAGAAATGGGCTTCATCGGAAAATAAAAATTTTGAAAATTATTGCTTGGGAATTCGCACGAGAATAGCCTGTGTGTGTTTTTGTATTGTGTACATGTTTAATTATCCAAAAAATTTTTTGTCGGATTTTTGGTTTTCGTTAATATTACATATGCAATTTGTTTTTGTTAAAAATTGTTTGTTGTTTTTACTAGCCAGTACTGAACTGAACACAACGAAGATTTTGGCTTTTTGCAAAAAAAAAAATAGAACGCAATGAAACGTTCTCATCTTTATATTGAGTATTTTTATTGTATACAAAGTTTACAAACAGAAAAACGTTGTTTTTATGTATTTACCACAAAACACTATTAGCGTTTGTCTTTTCCATATTTCTACCGTACAGAACACTAAAGTACACTTTATAATGTTTATTTTCGAATTTTGATTTGTACTATAATCAAACGTAAAAAAATTATTTGGAAATGAATTTGGAGATTATTGTGAGTATTCGCCTTCGCAAACATTTTATTTGATTATTTGCGTTCGCATTCGCTTAACCTTAAAATATTCGCCGCACCCGTAGTAATAAGCTACTACCTTTGTTTGGATCACATTGAATTGTTTATTAAATATTTTCAATTAAACAAGTTTCATTTAAATATCAATAATCTAGCGAGTTTCTCGTAAATTGCTATTTATGCGTGCGTGTGTGTATGTGTGTGTGTGTGTGTGTGTGTATGTGTGTGTGTAGATAAAAATTCTTTTTAGCTCTAACAAGACTATTTGGTGTCTTCTATATCTTAATTTTGCAGTTGTTTCTCTAAGAATCAGATAGATTCATTTGTATTTTGTGAGGAACTTTGTTTTTTAATTTTTATTTTTTATTATTTCTTTTTATGTTGACTCATGTGATAAATTATGATATTTTATTTGTTGTAATTCTATATGAATACTTTAAGCATTTTATATTTCTGTAGCGGCACTTTGCATATGAATAGTATTTTAACATTTAACGTTTTTGTTTCAATTTTTTTTTTTTTTTTGTTTTTTCAAAGAACTTGAACTTGACAAACTTGTATTAAGTTTAAGATTTTCTTACAAGTTTCTGTAAATAGAAATGATAAAAAGTCCAACTAAAAGTCTGCTTTTTTTAATCTTTTAATACGAATTTATAAAATACGCCTCTTCGTTTTATATTTCATATAAAAATGTTATTGAATTTTTGCAACATTATGAGATAATTTTATTTCAATATGAACACAATTTTAATGTCATTAGAAGGGCAAGTTTACAAAAAGCTCAAAAAATATATTAAATCTATCCCTACTAATATTTTTAATAAGAAACGAAGAAATATGCTCAAAATATGGGGTGCGTTCGTAAATGCATCACTGCGCTGCATCAGTGATTTTAAATGGTTATATATTTATCAGTGTAGTCAATGTAGACCAAAAAATTGTGAAATACTCCACAAAAATAATAGTCCCACAATAAAAAAAATTATAATTATTCTTTTAACGCCATTAAAAAGAGTTTGCTTTTCTGATGCAGCGCAGTGATGCATTTACGAACATACCCATGCAAAAAAAAAGCATGAATATGCATACAAAAAATCTTAATGAAAACTTTTTATTGTTATTTTTTTAAGTTTTTAATTGAAATGATCAATTTAAACAGAATATATTAAAGCAATCATATAATGTTACTTTAGTAAACGCAGAGAAAAGACGTGGTTGCCGTATGGTTCAAAAAATCATATCAAGTTTCTCGCAATGAACACAAACAACCTATTGCTTAATTACGTATGCACAATTATGTTTTCAACAAATAATTTGATATAGACCGAAGAAAATCAAAAATCTGTTTAATGGGGATGGCTGGGTTATTCACATACAAGTACTACCGATAATAAGGCAAATTTTAATTTTCGACTTCTTGTTCTTCTGAAAAGTGTTTGGGACATTCGTTTTTTATAGACAGTAAATGAGTATGACGACAAAAAAGTATAAAAAAGGGCCTGGCGAGAAAAAATAAAAAAGGTGAAATTATCAAAAAATCAAGCATACCCAGGAAAAACTTCGCCTACAAAATAATATTTCGAGTAATTAGAAAAAAAGCAAAAAACTACTTACTAATTATGCTGAATGTTATAGCTGCTACATATGTAACGCAAATAGAAGCGAAAAAATCAGCTACTAAATAGTGAGTGAAAGAAGCTACACATTCATTTTGAAAAAGTAATCAAAGTTTTTACTGGGTATGGAACTGGAATAGAAAAAAATTTAATAAAACTACAATACTTGACTTGAAAACCACATTAAGAAAATGTGATAAAATCAATAGTCATGATTTTATTACCCAGTAAAAACTTCGCCTTCTTTTTTAAAATGAACAGCTTCTTTCACTCATTATTTAGTAGCTGATTTCTATATAACTACTATAACTACTTATATAACTACTTATTTTTCAGATGTATGTAGGTATAAAATAATGACTTACATTAAAATGCGTTCATTTTGGGACATCCCTTGTAAAATTCATCGGTTCTTTCAGCAGAATTGGAAGTAGTATTTTTACTTTTTCCTGATTACATAACACATTATTTTGTAGGCAATGTTTTTACTGGGTATTTACAATAAAATGGTTGCTATTGACAGTAGTATTGAAAATATTGTGGTTAATTTTTACCACACTATTATTAAAATTAACCATAATGTGTTTAAAAGTAACAATAATATGGTAAAAATTTTACCATAATATGGTCCCCTTTAAACATAGCATTATTATAATCAAACCATTGTGTGTAGCTCTTGGATTCTGCTTCCATTGAATTCTAATAGTTTTTAAACCTTCAAAGAGTACGCCCAAATATGTTTCGAAACGGTTTTATGCGATTCATATAGATGTTATTTATATCAACTTTTATATCCGTACCGGTGTCCGATACGATACTTTCGATACTTTTCGGAGTAAAATTTAAGTAGGATTTTTAAAAAATTATATACCGATCAATTAAGGGGAATAATTTCTGGGCATAAAGAACTAAATTAAAGTAAACTTTACTAAAATATCAATATTCGTAATATATTAAGTCGTTTCCGTAAGTGGGGTTTTTTCGGACCTTTTGGTATGGATTAATCTTCATTAAATTTTAAACTATAATTTTCAATCATATAGGTTGTATATTTATTACAGTTTTAGGCAGGGCTGTGGAGTCGGAGTTGAGGTTTTTGTACCGGAGTCGGAGTCGAAGTACCCACAAAAACTAGCGACTCCGACTCCGACTTTTTTGCATTAAAATTTTTCTAATATTTTTCAAAATAAAAAATTTTAATGACCAATTTCTCCAATTCTTTTTAAATATCAATTCATATTTAAATATAATTTTTCTAATAATTTTATTTTTCTTTGACATAAAAAAAACAAATTTTAAACATAAATTGATATTTAGATAAATTAGTGGAATTGGCCATAAGAGGGTCTGCTTTTTGAAATTGTGAAGTCAGAAAATAAGGACCAGTATACTTTTCATATGAGTAGGGGAGTTTCAAAAATTAAAAAATTGAGATAACATCTTATTTTGCCAATTTATAAGAATAGTTATATAGATTGTATCAAAGCATGTCCTTTTCTATGTTTTAATGTGACCTCAAATTTCTGTAACAAAAACCAGCGGGTTCACTATTTGAATTTCGCCAAGATATCGTTAATGAAATAGAGCCGAATTAAGGAATTTAAAAATTAAATTTGTAAAGATGTTGTTTTTTATTTATCGTATATTAACAAAAATTTTTGGAGCCATGTTCATGAATATGACTTGAAATTAGCTGTAGCTGCTGTGGTGAAAGCATTAAGTGAACTACATTTTAAGTTCCAACCTTCAAGGTGAATTATAATAGAATAAAAGGAAAAGGAACTCGGAAAAATACATGACATTGTTCCAGATATAATTCCCATCAATGTGGGGGTTAACCCGAAAAATGATTTGAGAATACTTTTATCTACTCACTTTAGGGAAAATTGGAGAGATAATAAAGACTTGCAATTTCAAATTTCGGTCTTGGAGAGTAATACTATTGAATTAGGAACGGAAAAATGCAATGGCGAGTACACTGAAGAAAAAGATTTAAATCTAGTTGTTTAAAAACTCACATTTTTTTTTTAACTCTGCAGGTGGGATATAAACTACATCAAGCCACATTTTGAAAGCTTTTCAGCAGACCGCGAAAACATATTGATAATCGAAAATGATAATTATGTTATAAAAATGTGCATTTGTACGAATATTTTATATGATCCTAACATATTTTTTTATGTCGATGATATACTTAAAAAATTACGTCATAAAAGGTTCGTTACCTTCTATGGTACTGTTCCATGCCTTGAGACAAACAGCACCAAGTCCAACAACAAAAGGGGTGCTATTTCCCAAAAATAATAGAAGGCTAACAACATTTTTTTACTTTACGTTTCTCTTCAAAATGTGTTATATTAATTGTAGAACTAACAACTGAAGGCGCATCTGCATGTTTTAATAAATTATATTAAATTTTCCTGAGAATGATTTGACTTAATAAATAAAACAAGACCAAAATGGCAGTGTCTGAATTTATGTATGTATATTAAAAACAAAAGACCTCACTTCACAATTTACAAAAAAGGACTGTCCTTTGCCTCTATTAATATTGTGGTAAACAACACTAAGTACACTTGATGCCTTTAACGTCTAAGCCAATTGGACTTGGTGTTGTTTTCAACTTTTCTATCTCGAAAGCTACATTAGATAGGACTTATGGAAATTCACACATCTATAAATTCCAACAGTATAAAAAACGTTTTTTGAAAAAGATGTGAATTGGTGTAGTTTATCTCTCCCCTACAGAACTATTTTTACATTTTTTAGCACTGTTTGCATAATTTTAATAAATTAATATAGCCTTTAAAATATACTAAAGTTCAATGATCCCATACGGATTGAAGAAAAACTCGTTTCTTTCGAAAGTTCGTAACAAAACTCGTTCGTTCTAAAATTAAATCCATTATTTTTCTATATTTCAGTTGGTTTAAATTTCTCAACTGTTATAAGTCAAGAATGTCATAAAACTTTAGAATTAAAAAAGTTCAACTCATTTGGGCTATTTAATCGGGCGCTATATGTTTTTTGCATTTTTTCCAAAATCCAAATAAAATATTTTGCAGCTTTCCTACTCATATGTTAGTAACTAGTAGGTTAAAGCTCAATGCGCGGCACGTTAGAATTAAAATATCAATTTGAAATGTTTACAGAATCATTTTCTTGCTATATTTAACCATTTTACAGGTACTAAATTAAAAAAGAGTTTAAAGTCAAATAAAAACTAGTCCCTTAAATAATGCTAGGTTAGAGTAGGAGTCGGAGTCGGAGTTGGAGTCGTTCAGCAAAAGGAGTCGGAGTCGGAGTTATAACTATTTCTTAACGACTCCACAGCCCTGGTTTTAGGCTTTAAGGTTTTTTTCGGCAGTGTGCTTTACATTCTGCTTCTACTTTCTACTTTGTTATATGCCTATTTGCCATACAGATCATGGCGATCAATATAATTACAATGAAGATGATGAACATAAAATTCACCAATCGTCGAGAAAAAATTAAATAAAAAATATGCTTTTTTATTTACAATAATCACATAGAATCCTCTGAACATACCTCAAACTGAGTATGAGGAAGCATCGGCCACCAAAAGCATACCTCTCACGTGTACAACCGACCACAATTTATTCTTAATGTTTTTTTTTTTTGTCCTTCAATAATCCATCAATTTTCAAAATTTTATCATTAATATGTTTAAAATAATCTTCTGATAACTTGTTTAAAGTATTTGTATCAATGTTTAATACTTTAAAGAAATATTAATTTGTTTGCTGTCATCCTTAGCATCTCAAATGTAATATGAACGGCTTAACTTTATCCACATTTTGCTTAAACGCGTTTAAAAAATCAAGTGTGAACATAACATTAATCATGTCAGTTTGAAGTTTAGAGCTTAATCACGTTCGAGGTGCTTAAACGCGTTTTAAAAAGCAAGTGTGAGCATAGCATAAGTCCGTTGCAGAACTGGGTTTTGAAATACATATATGGGGGATTTCATATCAAGTAACCCAATTTTTAAGTCGATGTCTTCCGATTTGGATGAAATTTGCGCCAAGCTTAGTCCTATTGGCTAGTAGCTTAGACACACATTTTCAACAAGATCGGTCAAAAAGTTTCTGAGTTAGAGGGGGTCAAAGTTTGAAATTTTGGCCACAGAGGTGTTCTTTCTCATCCATGTAATTTATTACCTATTGGTGTTAGCAAAATTTGTCCCCAGAAGCTTTGATAGCTATTTGGTTAATCTTTTGAAAAAAATTTAAATTTTCATCCAAATCGAAAGACATCGATTTAAAAATTGGGTCCCTTGACATAAAATCCCCCATATGTATTATATTTTATGACTTGGTTCGGTTTAGCGCTGAACTCTCCATATATTCTGGGTCCTTATAAGTAGCGAAGTTAATGTAACGATGTTCATCTGTCCGTTTATATGTTGAAATGGGTTTTCCAAAGATCCCAGAAATGATGGGAATATGTTTATATATATATATATACATATATGTCGCATATCGTTAGCTAAAATGCGAAAAGACGAAACTAACAAAAAAAAAATAAAAATCGAGTTTTTGATTGATTATTATGAATGCCATTAAAAAAACATGTCTTGATAAAATTTTTCACTTTTGCGATCAATAATTAGAATCTTTTAACAAAAAAACAAAGGCACGTAACAACAAGTGAGTTTATCATGGCTAAATTGACTAAGATATTCTCAAATGGTGAATATGGGTGCGTTAAGTTTTTCATTCTATGTTTAACACATAGAAAAACTTATCTAAGGGCCCAAAGAGTATATACAGCTATTCACACTATAAGTGGGACACATAGAAAAAGTCTGTTGTTGTGTTTGGAACTCAAAATAAAAGTTTAGTTTAAGAATTTTCCCGGCCACGGTCAAGAATGAAAGATTATCAATAACAATTTTAATTAATTTTCATGTTGTAAAATTCCTTTCTTCATAAAAATAATTTAATGAAAATTAAATTTAATGAACTTAAGCCTAATTAAAAAATATTAAAAATTTGGATTAAAAACCATAACTAGTTCAACAAAATAACCACAATACTAATTATTATTTTCATTTAAAATACTTAATTTTTGATGAATTAAAATAAAATGTATATGGTGTACCACTTATAATGTGAGTAGCTGTATATACTCTTTGGGCCCTAAGAGAAGTATGTCTTAAGTCTAAAGTACACGGAATGTAAAAAGCTACATGCGCATGTGTTTCTGACGTTATTTTGAAGTCACTACAAAGCCACAATAGCAAGTGCGTGTTGCGTGAAGACGACAAAATTACGTCAGAAACACATGCGTATGTAGCTTTTAGCATTCCGTGTACTGTTGGCTTTAGCGTTACACATGGAGTGACAAACTTAATATACCCATATTCACCATTTGTGATATTAAAGGGAATATAAACGTTTAATTTCAAAGCTGACTTTAATGAAATACAAAAGTCTTTAGAAGCTTAAACCAAAAGCAGCACATCTTTAATAAAAATCTATTTCTAAATAAATTAATATGTATTAAGCTTTATTTAACTTTCTTTAACACTCTACTTCAATTCTTCTCTTTTAATTTAGTTCAAACTGGTTTTCAAAACTTTTACAAAAAAGAACTAAATTGTATCCCTTTTAAAAGGCCAAGTTATAAAATTAACTTTAAGTAATTTAAAAAAAGTGCTATTTATAAATGTATTAGGCACAAATTAGCAAATAAACAAAAGACTTGAGAAACAAACTTACAAAATCTTTGCTGAATCAACAAAAAAAAATTACAAAAGTCTTAAGCAACAAACAGTTTTTAAACTTAATTTTCAAAATGCTGCATATTTTTATGCTGCAACAAACAAATAAAAACAATGATTTTAATCTCAAAAAAAATGTATCTTTGAAAAGCTTAAATAATAAAAATGTTTTTGAAAAACAGACATACATACATGCTTCCGTTATATGAATATTTTCTTAAATTTTTTTAAATTATATTTAGCTGTTTCATACACGAAAAGAAAAATTTTAATTTTTACTAAAATTGGCTTGAACCAAGAAAATTTTGCATGTCTCTCGTCCAAGCCAAAAATTATTTATTCTAAATATTTGTATGGCTTGGTTTACACAAAATGTTTCCTTATTTAAACCAAATTTTACTAAATAATAACAAAATAAGTTAAAATCAAGAAATTGTTGGCTTAGACGAGAATCATGCAAAATTTTATTGGCTTAAGCCATGTATAGTAAATAATTCTTTCCGTGTATATGTTCGGCTTTATATGGATACATATGTTTCAAATAAATTCATTTTAAAGAAAATTATTTAATTTTATTAACTATTCAGGTGAATAATTAAAACTATGTCTATTAGGGATATAACCATTTGCATTTTTTTGCAAATATCAAAAAGGACCTATCATAGTGAGATAGTGCATAAAAAAATATGAAGAAATGTGCCTTCCTTTTTTCGCGAGCGTTCAAAAAGGTTCGGCACCGATCGCGATGAAGTTTTAGCTTATAATTTTTTTCACTTTTACAGGAAATCCATAATTCTAACGTCGAAAGCCATGCTGGTCTTTGCATTTCGTGTTTTTTTTATGAAATGGCGATTCCTTGCATTCCAAAAAAAGAAACCAAAAAAACGGTACAAGGGAAGGATACCCACCATAAAAATTTATACTACAATTAAAAAAAAAAAATGTTTGGTGTTTTAGAAATTGCATTCGGTGCCGAAGGTTTTTGGACCGAAATGACCCCTGATATCGATTTTTAATATCAGTATAACATTGCCCATACCGTAATGATAGGTTCTTATTTTGGTTATACCCCTAATGTCTATTCATGGGAACAATTTCTGTTGGCTGAATTTTATTTTTATAATAAAATGGCAAGAGAAACATAAATTTTTAAAGAAGAAATTTGAATTGAAGATTTCTTGATAAGCTGCTGAATACTGATTTAAAATTTGTTGGATTCAAAAATGGTTCATTAAGGAAAGAAATTTATATATTTATATTTCTGTGGTCACAACCCATAACAGCCTAACTCGAGTTAGGATACAATTGAGTTATTAGTACCATCGTATTCAGCGTGTCTAAATCTGTTTTTATTTTTGTGTCTGTTATAGGAAGGGGATTAACCCAAAAAAACCTAAAAGCTTAAGTTTTTTTTCTAAACGACTGTTTTGCCATAACCGCCTAAGTCAAATCAGGATTACAACATATATAAACATTATTTTTTTATTATTGCCTAAATCAACTTAAGTCGTTATTCTTTAAACTTTATGAATTTTTATATAGGAATAACAACCTAACTCAACATGAGACATCGAATCTGAAAGAATAATAATTTATGTCAATTTAGGCGCACTAAAAGTTTTTTTTATTTTATTTGAAATAATAGCCTAGCTCAACTTTAACTTTTTGACTTTCTCTCGTTCAACAATTCATAAGAGCCTTAGTGTCTTTAAAGGTATTATCTTTTAACTACGAGAATAAACAACTATTTTTTCTAACAACTAAGAAAATAAATTCGTTTTTTTGGAATTTGTAGCAAAGTTTTCCAAAAAAGCTGTCTCATTAAGGTCCACAAATGTTTTTAATTATTATAAAGAAACTAGAGTAACCCTGCCCGCGTTTTCTAGACAAAATGTAATTCTCATAAGGAAAAAAATACATTTTATATAGGGAAAACACACCATCATGAAAGTGCGCATATAACAGGGAAAACACACCATCATAAAAGTGCGCGTATATTCGTAGAATTTTTATAAACCATCAGTGAAAGTAGACCATTTCCACGCATGTACTCGTTTGAAAATCGTTTGAGTGGTTCTCGAGTTATAAAATGACGAACATAGGACAACTTATTTATATATATATATATATATTTAGATAGAAGATAAGAACAATTTTTTTTGATACATGAGAACTTAAACTATAGATAATTTCATGATATTTTTATGCACACACCAGTGGAGTGGATATTATGCATCTGTGCTGCTGTTTGAAACACCTTAAAATATTGGACCTAGACCTTTAAGTATACCGATCAAGTCAGAATCACAGTCTTTATGATCTAAGAGTCGATCTAACGATGTCCGTCCGTGTGGCTGATTGCCTATGTAAACCTTGTGCGCGATTTCGAAGATATTCGATATCTTCGATTCGATAAAATTTGGTACATAGGTTCTACTTAGCACAATGACCAATCCTATTGAAAATGGGGTGAGTCGGTTCATAATTTCACATAGCCCCTATACAAGCTTCTTTGGGAAAACGGAATTGTGCCTATATTTGGAAGACTTCAGGCAATCCGCTAAAAAAAAAAACATTCAACGCAATTGCCACCTCAACTCTTAATTCCGAAGTTAATAAGTTTTTGACGCACTTGCATTGAATTAAAAAAAAAAAAACTAAAACCACTTAAAAACGTTATAAAAATATTTGTACATCTTTTAAATTTATACACTGAAAGAATTTTCTTCACAATACCAATGAATTTTGACATTAATCTCATGAAAAATTGAATTAAAAATGAACCTATGCAGCGCTTCGCTGGATCAATGAAACCGGTTTCATTAAAATGTATTTAATGAAACATTACATTGGATCTATGAATAATATTCATTGGATGACTACTTTCAAAAAAGTAAAAAAAATATTTTTTTTTTTATTTTGTTTTATTTTATTTTATTTTTTTTAAATTTTTTTTCTTCTTTTTTTTATTTATTTTCCTTTTTTTTAATTGTTTTTTTTAATAATTCCCTTAACTAATCCCGCGAAGCTTTACGCTTGTCTGCATGAACCAGAGTCTCTGGCGGGAATCGATCCGGCAACCTCGGCGCTGAGAGACTAGCTCACTACTAGCTAGCCTACCGGGGCAGTGTAGTTTTTGAATGAAAAAACTATCTATTTTCCACTACTCAATTAAGAGCGTAAATATGAGATTAAATTGCCCATAACAACAATAACAACGTTGATTTATTTGCTAAAACATCATGAAACAAAGAAAACAAGATAGTGCATTTAAATTTATAAAAACATTATTTTTCTGCGCATGTACGTCATAGTAGTAAATGAGCACAAACATGATCACACAAACATGTGTTGGTAGTATGCTGAATGTTTGTTTACATTTAAATTTCTTTACTATAATGACGTCAAAATGAGAGTAAAAAGATAACGGACCTGCGCAATGCGCTATCTTGTTTTCTTTGTTTCATGCTAAAACATAATAAAAAAAGACCACATAAAGAGAGAACAAGCTTTTTGGTATACATCATTTGGTTGACAACAGTTTAAAATAAGGGTGTGTTTTTTTAAAGGGTAACATTTGTTTGTTTATTACTTACTTATTACTTATACTATATGTATTTAGGTATGTACATATTAAAGAAAACTAAAAACATACGTATTTATGGATTGAAAGTTTTTGTTTCATTACTATAATGACATTTTTCATTGTCACAATGAAAACTTAAATTTATGAAGGCATGCTTTTTCGAAATATTTTTATACATTTAATTATTGAGACTATAGAGTTATTTGAAAGTTAAAAATAATTTTTTTTTTTTTCAAATTGAAATATGTTGCTTTTATAAAAAAATGTTTGGTTTCATAAATTTAATGGCATATTTCATTAGATGTATGAAATAATTTAATCTTACATTTTTTAATTAACAATTAAACATATTTTTAAGGAAACTATAATTTTGTATTAATTTATGAATATAGTTATGTTTGTATATTGTTTTTTATGTTCCCAATTAAAATTTTTTGTTTAACTTGGACAAACTTTAGTTTTCATATATCCAATGAAAATTTTTCACGTAATTACGAAATCCAATGAATCGATTTTAACTAAAATACATCATTATAACTACGAAATTCCATTTGGACAATGAACATTTTTTTTATGAAAACGATTCATTAAATATATGAATCATTTTTCTTTCAGTGTAGAGATAAATTAATTTCTATGAATAACAAAAAGAGTTGTTTCATAATGTTACAACATTTATCAGCCACCCTGTATTGCTCTTAGTAAAACTATTGAAATATTTAAATAGCAATAAAACTAAATGCCTTAAAAGCCTGACCTTTTTATTTCTTAACAGCCAACAAAAACTAAGATTTAAGCAACGAACCTGAAATTACATAAAGTTTATAAAGCAAAAAGTTCAAGCCAGCAACAAAAAAAATCTAAAATCTGCTCTAAGTTAAACTCAAATACGTTTTCTTAAGTAATTAAACAGTTACTTGGTTCAAATACATTTCCCAATGCAATTTATTCCGCAAACTTATTTAATTTGTAATTTTTATAAAAATGTAAACTATTTCATGATAAAATGTTGTTGAAAAATGTTTACTACATGTAATTTTTATAAAATTCTTTTAACATTTTTATCTTATTTTTTTCCTTTTATATTTATTTTCTTTAAGCAAACAATATAATAAAATTTCTTATTTAAAATTATAATTTCATTAAAAATATTAATGATTTCTTTATTCAATTTTCTTGTTGTCTTTTACACAGATGTTTTACCACCAACAGCACATACAACGAATACGACACTTGAGCATATTTCTACTGCTGTTACTCTATTTGTCACAAATTAAAGGTTGGCGACCATGTCCAGAACTGAGTCCAGCTTTGCGTTTACCTTGCAGGTGTGTATGATATTAAAAATGTATGCAATTTTTTTTTAAGTATTTAAGTAGTATAAGCAACAGTGGGTCGAATTAAAGAAAAAAATAATTTTATTTAATTTAACTAAAGTGCGATAACAGGGCCTGTTCGGAAATGCATCACTGCGCTGCATTTGATGCATCCGTAAAATAAGTTTGCGATGCTTATGTAAATCAGCTGACGCCGTTGCTTGTTTGTTTCGCAGTTTGGTAACATTTTCTAACAGAGCAGAATTTCAAATTAAAAGTTTACAGTAAATTTCATGTGTGTCTGCGCCACATTTCCGACTCTTATTAGTAGTTTGGAAAATTTTGCATCAGCCTCGGCTCTTAAAAAAAAATACATAAGCATAAATAAATTAGCGGATACACAACGTGAGCTTCTACGTCCCCTCCCCTCATAGTACCAGAGATCTATCTAAGTATTTAATTTCATAAGAATCTGTTAGGTAGTTTCGTAGAGGCAGAAATCGCCCCCTACATCCCCTACATAGCTTATGTGTCCATATAAATAGGGATCTATCTAATCGCCCCCTACCTCCCATCGTGGCACTAGTTTTGAAAAAATGTACAACCATCTCACAAAATTGCCTTTCTAATCAAACCGATCTGGACAACATCGGTCAAAGTCTAAAATGAACATTTTTTGTTTTTCTTTCAGCCTTTTTTGTGATGCGTGTTCAGATTTTTTGCGCATCATCTGCTTTTGTTATTTATTTTCGAACAGCTGACATTTTCAGTGTTGCCATATGACGCTTATACGAACTCGCTACGTAGAGATGCATTTCCGAACGAAAAAAAAACAAAAATTCGACCAACAATTTTTACAAAAACAAAACATGCTACTTGTGCTGTAGTCATGCAAATTGCGCTGCTGCTAAGTTTACATTGGATTCTAACTTCGCTTCCTCAGCTTCCATAGCTACTTCGACACGATATTTACTAAAGCCCTGCACGAATGCATTCGTTTCTTGTTCACAGTTCTCCACACCAAGTTATTGTTGTGTCAAATACTGTATTTTTTTAAATCAGTTCGAATGATACATTATGAAAAACCAAATCAATGTTAAAACAGAAGTTGGTTTCAAACAAATCAACTCAATGTATAATTCTATGTGAACGAAAACACAACACTCAACAATTGTGAGTCTATAACAGTCAACAGTACAATTAACTTTTCAATACACACTGTATGATCTGCCACACATACATGCACACAAAGCAAATTTTTTCCTTTTGTTTCGCCTATGTCGTAGGAAGATATTGACAACGGCGAGGAATTTTACACAAACAAAATGCCTGTAGTTTTTTGTCTTTTTGTATTGATTCGGGTGATTTGGTATAGTTATGGCATTTTCTCATTAGGCGATTATCTTTTTTCCCAACGAAAAACTGCACATTAAAGAAATTTCGTTTTCTCAATGTCTCATTTGCTTCTATTTTGTCGCAATGCTAACCGGCACTCATCTGCCAATTATTTATTTTCCTTATATTTTCCGTACAGATAAATTCAATCAGCTGACTCCCAACTTTTACATGTATTTTGAGTGGTGTTGCCAACTCAAACCAATGTTTTTTGTCGGTATATTGAGAAACCCAAAATCGTTAACGGACAGTTTTTCGGTATAATAAATTTATGTTGACATTAAGTAACAGACAGTTTGTCGATACATTGAGAAAATGCCCTAGATCTTTTAAATTGAAACATTGTTTCAAAAGAAATTATTTAAAATCATAACAGCAGGACTAGATGCAAATGAATGGTTTTTCATATACGAGTACAGTAATTTTGACTTAGCTGCACAATCTCCTCTGCACGATTTTTTGTGCAGATAAATCAAAAATGCAGCTATCTTAAATGTACTTAGCTACCTTAATGTGCAGGTACGCAATTGTGGTTACCTGCATAATAGTGCAGCTAAAGTAAAGTGCTTAAAATTGATAATAACAATGAGGTTCAAACAATCTGTAGTCATTTGTTTTTCATATTTATAATGAACGAGGTAGCCAAATTGGTAACAATTGGGGAACATAATAGTCGCTGTAGTACAACGTTAAGAATAGCGCTGCAAGCTGCCAAAAGTTAAAAATGACAGTTTTAAAGTGGTATCAACAGAATACGTAGTTGGAGTAGTCGTTGCAGTTGAATCGCAAAATTCGAAATTTTGAACTTTGTTGCGCTACAGAGCATTCGTCAGCTTCAAATACTACTAAAACTACTTTATTCTGTTGGTAAAGTTGCGGTAACCGCAAACCATATGCATAAATGTAGGTACATGCAAACAAAATAATTGAATTATAATGATGCCAACTTGACTTGTTTTCGATTTTTGTTTTTATAAACAGCTTAAATTGGATATTTATGTGAAAAAGTGGAGACCATATTTTGTATGTGTGCAGCTAACTTTGATGTTTTAAATGGAAATATTTTAAAACTGCCAAAAAATATGAAAATTGCGCAGGTATACAAAAGGCACGTAAGCAAGGATTTTGAAGAATAATTACAGAAAATATGTGTTTTGAGCAGTTGAGTCAAAGTGCAGCTAACTTTGATTTTTGGTATGAAAATAATTTTAAAATGCCAAAAATCTTTGGCATTTACCTCAAATGTGCAGGTATGAAAGTGCACTTAAAAAAGGAATTTGTATGGTATTTTAAACAATAATGACAAAAAATATTAATTTTGTTAAAAGTGCACTTAAATAAAAGGCAGTTAAGTCAAAACTACTGTAGACCTTTTGCCAATGATAAATGATTTCGGAACAAAATAATTGAAAGAAAATGAGTTAAAAAAAATTTTGCTCAAATGTTTACAAAGTACTTGTTCTATATATTCACCAAACAAATGTCCCTCAGAATAAGAGTCTCATGTCAAAACCCTCTCGAACGCTTGAATTGTTAGACTGATCAAACTTCTAATTGAAACAAGTCTTCGTCATTGGAAAGAAATAAATGTGCAATTACTTAACTGCAAAGATTTCGCCAAAAAAAAAAAAAATCTATAACTAGAAAATTACCGAAGAGCCATATTAGGGTATACCAATTTACCAGGATTAACTTATGGTGTTTTCTTTTCTACAAAAAAATGAGACATTTTATTTAAAAAAATGCAATTTGGTGTCTGTTTCTTAAAAATGTTGCTCCCGAAAAGGATGAGTGTTTTAGAATAAAGCAAGCCACCCTTTTCGGGAGAAAAATTTTTAAGAAACAGACACAAATTTCCATTTTTTTGAAATAAAATGTTACCTTCTTTGTAGAAAAGAAAACACCTTTACATAAATCTTACGATAATGTTGAGATCTGATTCATAAAAAACAAGTTTCTTTAAAAACATGCAAACCAACATACGATGAAGTGATCCACCTAAATAAAAGCGTCAGTTCTATCAAATTTTTATATTATTTACAAGTATTCTCTTATCCAACCCCACAGTGCCATTTCAAATACATAAAATGTTTTCTTATGTACATATGTGTTTGTGCTTATTAAATCAACTGCTTTTTTAACGGTTTTTTTCACTTCATAGACTTTTTATAATCATTTTATGTGTGATTTTGTGATTGTGTCACAGAATTTCTTTCTACACTTCTTCTCTCACTCAACCACTCAGACACTCGCATTCTTACTCACTCGACTGGCTGGCTGTTTGACTCGATCACTTACTATGCTAATGGAAGCAATAAAAATTATAAGTAAACAATTTCCGCCTATGGCAGATTGATTTTCATTCACAACTTTCGCATTTTTTCTGTTTTAATTTATTTTATTTTATGCTATGTTTTTTTTTTTATCTTGTCATGGAATTTTAGGTTATCGAACATTTTTTCTGAATGAATAAGAATATATTTTTTATTTTTGTTGTTTTGTTTTTATTTCTAAAATAGATGCAATGTTGTTGCTTTTGGCTCAACGGGACAACTAGGTGCAGTGGCCATGGATTGTGATCGTGTTGTATTTCATGGTGAAGCTCCACAGTTACCATACGGTGCACCAATAGTTTTATTCTCTCAGCGTTATAGTGGCCAGCAAGTACTGCCATCACAGGTAAGATAAAACTTAAGGGGTTTTGTTGTCATAAAAATTGTATGGAATTTTTTATGGTGAGGTAAAATATTTTAGAAGGAAAGGGGGATCATATTTTAAGGGAATAAAACTTTTAAGTATTTAGCAGCTTAATTAAAATAATATAAGTAGTAACTTTAACTATTTTAATCAATTAAAAAAAAATATTATCTTTCCGTGTTGCTTATTATCTAAAATAAGAATTTCTTAGCTGAATAATATTTTTCTACTTGTATAATAGCAACATGTGTTAAAATTCTTAGGCTATAGAAGGCTTTTCTTAGCTGAATTATTCTTTTCAGCAAAAATTCTTTTAATTTTAATAAAAATTTCATAATTAATAATGAAACGTCTAAGATGAATTATTATTTTATTAGCTGAATTGTACCTACCTGCAAAAATTCTACAAGTTATATAGATTAGTAATACATAGGAAAAACTTATTAGCTGAATACAAATTTCAGCTTATTATATGTTGATAAACCAAAGTAAGATTAAGAGTATATTATTCAGCTAAATTTAATTTATCTGCTTAAATTTAACTAGTGTAAGAAATTTGTTATTTGTAGTAAAATTCTTAATATAAATACAAATTTCCTAAGCTGAATTGTACTTTTCTGCAAAAATCCTACTTATTTAAATATAATTAGTAAAATAAACGAAAACCTTAGTAAGTCTAGTAATAGAAAATTAAAATTCAGCTGAATTTTATTTAGTGATTTTTTATCTGAATACATATTTGCTTAGCTGAATTGTATTAATCTGCAAAAATGCTTCTAATTAAAATAGATGTAGGAATATATAGGAAAAATTTCTTAACTTAATTAATAGTTTAGCTTATTAAATTGTTACGTTTTTCTTTTAATAAACGCGTTTGAGTTCTTTTAATTGCAAATCTAAATAAATACACACACTTATTCAACTTAACAAACTTTATTACAATTAACCCTCAAATACCTGCAATTTGAATATATAGTCTGCAATTTATATGTCTTTTCGCATCAAAGTTCTGACAAGAATGATTTCTTTTTCCGCACTATCCCAATCATTGAATTCAATTGGTACCGTTATACTGAGAATTGTATACTCATTTTAAATTTTAGCATCATAGCAACGTGAAGAAAATGGGTTTTGTTCAATACTTATTTTTCCTGATGACCGTCTGTAGGCGGTCTTGGGTGTTTAAGGGTTAATTATTATGTCACTAAATTTATTCAATACTTTTAGAAACAAACTGATGTTTAATGTCTCAAAACAAACTCAACTGAACTTTACGAGTCAGCCTGAATATATAGTTATAGTATAGTAGTATAGTAGTTGTAGACTAGTAGATTCAAGAACCTTCTAGTCGATTCCAGACCATTCTGTTCGAATTCGAAATTCTATCGGGTGATTTTTTAGCTATTATCTTTTTGGCAACACTGGTTTAAACAGCTGACGCACGTTTCGTGTTTTGTTTCACTGTCAAGCATCTTCAGTTTGGTCTATAATTTAACCATGAATCGTCTTACAAACGAACAACGCTTGCAAATTATTGAATTTTATTATCAAAATGCGTGCTCTGTTAAGAAAGTTCATCGCGCGCTTTTTCCATTTTATGGTCAGTTTAATCGACCCACTAAAGCGGCTATTCGGGCTATTGTGACTAAATTTCGCACCAAATTTATATTGTTGGGCATTAAACCACCAACACGCTTACGTAGAGTGGGAAGTGAAGAAAATATCGCAGCTGTATCGGCCAGTGTTAAAGATAATGCGAATGATGCGAATCGTAACGTAACTGTGAATGGTGAGCGCTACCGTGAGATGATATCCAACTTTTTTTGCCCAAAATGCAAGAGTTTGACTTGCATGACATGTGGTTTCAACAAGACGGTGCGACATGCCACACAGCACGCTTAACAATGGACTTATTGAGAGGAGAGTTCGGTGAACATTTTATTTCACGTTCGGGACCGGTCAATTGGCCGCCTAGATCGTGCGATTTAACGCCTTTAGACTATTTTTTGTGGGGCTATGTTAAAGCTCATGTCTATACACACATGCCCGCTTCAATTGACGCATTGAAAGACAACATTGAAGAATTTATTCATGAGATACCGGCCGAAATGTTGGAAAGAGTATGCCAAAATTGGACTAAGCGGATGGACCATTTGAGGTGCAGTCACGGTCAGCATTTGCATGAAATAATCTTCAAACATTAAATTATATGGACCGTTCTATCGATTCAAATAAAGATTTCATGCATTTTTCTGAATTTAATGTGTTTTTATTTAAACTTTCCTATAGCTCTTTAAAATCACCCATTACAATTAAATCTAAGGTCTACAATACAGTGAAGCAAATAACAATTTAAGCTAACACGATATATGTAAATTATAATTTACAAAATAACTTTCATATAACTAAAACTATAAATAATTCTTAGATAAATCTTATTTCGTAAAAATATATTGATTCACCAAAACCAAGGTAAGACTTATAATAAACTTATAGAATTTAGCTAAATTTTGTTTATCTGTTAAAATTTAACTTGTTTAAAGAAAATTATTGTAACTTGTACTGAAATTCTTTATCTAACAGCCTGTTCAACGATTTCGAACCTTAACGTTCGCATAGAAAATTACATTTAAAACAAAAACAAAATTCGACAAATTGTTTTTGTTTTTAATGTTATTTTCTATGCGAACGTTAACGTTCGAAATCGTTGAACAGGCTGTAAATACAAATTTGCCTAGTTAAATTGTACTTTCTGCAAAAATCCTACTTATTTTAAACAGAACTAGTAATAAATAGAAAAAATTTCTTAGCTGAATACATATTAAAGCTATTTATACATTGATAATTCAAAACCGAAGTAAGACTTATAAAAATAAGCTAAATAAAATTCATTTTAAATTAAAGTAGTTTTATCAAAATTGTTGTTATTTTTAGTAAAATTTTTCATCTGAATACATATTTACTTAGCTGAATTGTACTTATCTGCAAAATATATATAAATCTAAAGATTCTAGTGAATTTCTTTATCTAAATACAAATGTTCTTAGCTGAATTTAATTTAAATTTAAGCTAAAAAAAATTGTTTATTAGCTTAGTTAATTTTTCTTTTAAAATTTTATTTAAAAAAAAAATTATTTTATAGATAAATTATATTTTTTTCTCCAACTGTAGTGATTATACCCACACCACAATAGTGGAGAGGGTATTATGCATTTGTGCTGATGTGTGTAACGCCTTAAAATAGTGGTCCTAGACCCACCTTAAAGTATACCGATCGACTCAGAATCACTTTCTGAGTCGAACTAGCGATGTCCGTCCGGCTGGCTGGCTGGCTGTCTGTCCATGTAACCTTGTACAGGTTGCAAAGTACAGGTCGCTATTTTGGAGATAATTTGATAAAATTTGGGACATAGGTTCTACTTGGCACAAGGACCAAGCCTATTGAAAATGGGCCGAATCGTAGGAACACGAGGGAAGATAGGGGGAAATTTTTTCCTCTCAGAAACTATTAAACCGATTTTAATGAAATTTAAAACATAGATAGATCCATATCTATATGGACACATAAGCTATACAGTTTTAAAAAATATAGGACCACAAGGGGTGATAAGGGCAATTTTTGTCTCTCAAACCGATTTTAATGAAATTTAAAACATAGATAGATCCATATCTATATGGACACATAAGCTATACAGTTTTAAAAAATATAGGACCACAAGGGGAGAAAGGGGCAATTTTTGCCTCTCAAACCGATTTTAATGAAATTTAAAACATAGATAGATCCATATCTATATGGACACATAAGCTATACAGTTTTAAAAAATAGGACCACAAGGGGTGATAAGGGCAATTTTTGTCTCTCAAACCGATTTTAATGAAATTTTAAACATAGATAGATCCATATCTATATGGACACATAAGCTATACAGTTTTAAAAAATATAGGACCACAAGGGGAGAAAGGGGCAATTTTTGCCTCTCAAACCGATTTTAATGAAATTTAAAACATAGATAGATCCATATCTACATGAACACATAAGCTATACAGTTTTTCCAAAATAGGACCACAAGGGGATGTAGGGGGCAATTTCTGCTTCTCACAAACTTTCAAACCGATTTTAATGAAGTTTTTAAACATAGAGAAATCCATATTTATATGGACACATAAGCATGATGTGTTTTTAAGTACTGTGGTGCTGGGTATCATATGGTCGGGCTTGACCGACTATACTTTCTTACTTGTTTTATTATTGTTATTTATATTAAAATTCTTTAGATAACTAAATATTTTCTTGGCTTCATTGAGTTTTTAAAGCAAAAGAGTTATAAATTTTAATCAAAATTTCGTTATAGTAATTAAATTTCTTAGCTGAATTATATTTTCTAGTAAAAGTCTAGTAATTTGTATACACATTTTTATTTAACACCATACTACTATTCAAATATGGGCATTTCCGTCAAAAGGTCCACCGTGACCGAAAATTTAAAGGTTATAAGAAGCTTATTATTTTACGATATTGTTATAGAGAAATATTTAGATATTACTAATGTTATAAATTTACCCATAAATTTGTTACCTTAGATACACAATCAGACTGCAAAGTTGTGCAAACGTTATTTCTTATTTGTGAGAAAGTTTTATTGCATGTTTTCTTTAATATTAGCTTCCTTAAATTATTATGAAAAATATGTCACGCTCGAAATGTCACGTACCGAAATAGATTTTGGCTTAAGCAAAAAAAAAAAATATAGAAGATTTTGGAATCAAACCAAACCCATTTAAATGTAACATTGCTACGTAAAATTCTGAAGTTAGTTTGACTAAAAAATTGTGCCAGGTTTCAAAAACTACTTCTATTTTTTTCACGTTCGAACCGCTACTTCTTTTGCCATTAACTTTGACCTAGAATTGCGCCCCCCATAAACTTTAGCATAGATAATAGTGCTTTCTTAGTGCTATAATTTAAGGTTAAAAGAACGTAAAAATATTTGTTGTTTAAAATGTTATTGCATTTTTGATGCGTACGACTGTCACGTTCAACACTTTGGAATTACCCATATGGTAAAAATATGTGTTCAACATGATTTCTTAGCTTTTCGACAAAAAAGTTAAAATTTGATTAAAAATAAAGCCATCTATAGCTAAGTAATCTGGCTGGGCCCTGTTTCTCAAAACTACAAGTTACAAAGCTACAAGTAAAATACATTTGAAACAAAAACAAAAATTTGAAAATTGTTGCTTTTTTAATGTATTTTACTTGTAGATTTGAAACTTGCAGTTTTGAGAAACATGGCCCTGTTTGTACATACATGCATATTTTAATAGTATCTAAGATTGTTATATCTTTTTACTGAAACTATTAAAGTAAAATTATTCTGCTGAATTAATTATTTTTAGCTTATTTACCCTTTCTTTCTTTAAGATTTATAATTGGAATATATATTATCTTATATAAGAAAAATTAGCCTGATTTTAAGATCCGTTAGCTGAATTGCGTTTTCCTTAACAAAAAAAAAACTTCTTAGCTAAATTAAATAATTGAACTTAAATTAATAAAAATATCATTTGGTATAAAAGTCTCAGTTGAAATATAATAAGCTGAATTATACTTTCATGCTTAGATTTAAAATTAAAATATTTTCGAACTAAATAAAAGTAATTTTAATAAAAATTAATGATAATAAAAATCCTGAAATTTTTTAAAATTTTGCTTCGAAATTGCATTAGTGTCCACATTATGAAATTCTAGTCATGCAATTTTTGTATTATTATCTTGGTTTTCCCCTTCTTCCTTTTATATTTTATATCCTACCTTCAAGTTGAAAAGTGTGAGAATTAGAAAACAAAATAGAATTGCAGATTACATGAAACTGAGTACCATTCCTTAATCTTCTGACCTCTCTCACCAATAAACTTAAGAATTGCTGCAATAAAAATTGCAAGATCGGACGATGACTAACTGTATAAACAGATTCTTACCTGAATGATTAAATTTTTAATTTCTAAGTTTCATCTTTAATTTGTTGATGCTTTCATCAGCTTAATAAAAATTTTTCTGTTACCCAAAACTAAATTTTAGAAAGCCAAGATTTATTAAGTTTATTTATATAAAATTAATAATAAAAAAACTTGGCTGAATTGTATTTTTTATAGCTGAATTACCATCATTTCCATCAATACATAATTGTTTTGCAATTTTGTCTATATTTTTTTATTGACTTATTAGGCTGAATATGAATTTTGATTAAAAATTTTATTTTAAAGCAATTCAAAACACTTATTTTCCTAATATAATTGTTTAGAATTACAATATCAATAAAAAGTTTTTGTATTTGCCTTGTTATGGTAATTTTTATGTTTTTTTTTTATTTCCTGAATCTTTTTTTATCATATCACACAATAAATAAACCAAATTGGTCACTATAAATTTGTTTATTTTAACTAGCGATTAATCGTTAAAAATTTGTTTATTATTACAACTGATGCCACAGTTTAAACAATAGTTTGTAAAAGTTGGTAAGACTTAAAAATAATAAGCTCCTCAACATACCCGTTACAAACAAATAAAAGAGTCAGTGTTGTCTATAAAACCACAACTTAACGGATTTTTGCATATATTATTAAGCTGGGAAATAGCTAGTCGACTATGAGATTTCAAGAAAAGTAAGAAAACAAATAAAGTCAAGGTTGTCGCAACAAATCAAATTGAACAGTAAAACTTTAAAACAAAAAATTAAAAATAAAATAATTGAACTTTAGCAGCATTTTAATAATGGGATAATTAATTTTTAAATATATTGTTAACTAAACAGCATTAAATGTAATAGAAATTAAATGAATATCTTAAAAAAAACTTTTACTTTGTATTAATCATACATAATTCAAAAAAAGAAAAAAAAAAAGATATTCAAAACAATAATTAATTACACTCTTTTTTCGTATCCAAATACGAAAGCTTTAGGAAAATAGAACAAGCTTTCTAAATCTTAATTTTAAATAATTCGGAGTACCCTTAAGTACATATATACAGGGTTGTCAGATGTGGCGATTTCTCGCCAAACGTGGAGATTTTAAAACGAAATATTCCATTTTGTTGAGCCATGAATTTGTTTTAAGAATCGTTGACAAATTTACCGTTTGTTATTTGGACAGAATTTCTTAATAATGGTGTTCCATCTAATTTAAATCAGCCTTGGGTAAAAGTTTATAGCTAAAGGGGGGTCCAACCATAATGCACGATGTTTATTGTGTCACACCATAACGTCAAGTTTTTGGCCCAACTTAATTTGACAATTCTTTCTTTTAGTGTTTGACAAATTCAACCATGGAGAGGTACGCAATTGAGCAGCGCGGTTAGATTGTTGAAGACTTTTACGAAAATGTTCGTTCAAATCAAAATGCATTTCGTGGATTCGTTAACAAGCAGAATCGCCGATTTTGGGCAAATGAGAATCCACGAGTGATTGTAGAAAAGCCGATGCATCGGTCCGCCAAGCAGTTACCATGAATTGTGTTCGCTATCGCGAACTTTTTGTGGCCAGAAATTGAGGATATGGACCTGGATGATATGGGGTTCCAACAAGATGATGTTATTTGCCACACAGCCAACGAAACAATGACTATTTTGCACGACAAATTCAATGGCTGTGTTATCTCATGTCGTGGCGATGTTAAGTGGCCGTCACGATCATGTGATTTGACGCCGTTGGACTTCTTTCTTTGGGGATATTTAAAAGAAAAAGTGTATGTCAATAAGTCAAGAACAATTCAAGAGCTAAAAGATGAAATAATTCTGCACATTAACAACATTGAACCTAAATTATGTCTTAAAGTCATTGAAAATATGGACCATAGAGGTATGCCACCGAAGGCGTGGCGACCAATTGGCCGATATTTTGTTTCACACATAATTGTCATTGATTTCTCTATTATAATAACAAATATTAAGATAATTCTCTGAAAACTTTGGTTTTGGTTGGACCACCCTTTATAAGGATACGGCAGGTACGTACCATTGCCAAACCAAGTTCTTTAAAATGCAAATGCCTGTGTTGAAAGAGTCTTTTTGATAATGAAATCCACTAAAGCCCGTCTTCGAAATAGAATACAATAAGAACCTTTTGGCTTGTTATTACGAGTTATAAATTATGAATTTAAGTAGTTGAATAAATTTAATTATTACACAATGTATTTCAAAAAAAAAGACAATAAGGAAAGTCTTAGCGATGTAGCGTTTTAGAAGAACATCCAAAATTTGTTTAATACTTACCACAAAAATTCTTTTTTTTTCTGCTTTAATTAGACTACTATAAACTATTTTGTAATAGACATAGTACCTTTTTTGCGTTCATTTTTTTCTTTGTTTTAAATACAAAATAAATACCATATAATAAACAGGGCAAGTAATTGAGAGAACCCTTTATTGGGAGTACCGTGTTTGCCATTTTCTTCATTATTTCGTTAAAAAGCCATTTTTGATCTAGCTTGCCAAAAAATACCTTTTTTTGCAACCTAGAAGAATTTTTAAAATAAGCATAGCGAATATGAGGCAGAATCTATTTGAAATGCTAAATGAAAGTTGCAAAAAACGGACGAAAAAAGTTACTAGAGACTCATTTAGCCGGGAGTACCAGTAACTTAACCTTACCGTAAAAAGTAAGACCAATCTATTTCTTACAGATTGAGACGTAACATCTTACTGCTTACGATAATCGTTAGAATTGCTTTACATACAACAAAATAAAGCAGCTAATTTGCAACGTTACTGTTACTCCCGGCTAACTGAGCCTTAAGTGTACATAAAAGAGCACTCTCAATGCATCCGCTCAAGTTCCTTTTAAATTACAAGCAATAGGGCTTTATATAAATGAGAGCTTAGACTTAATTGACAGAAAATATTAAGGACGTCAGTTAAAAAAGATTTTGTCGAAAAGTTTTAAAAAAGTTTAATATCGTAATACCGGATTACAAGATTAATTAAAATAACAAAAAGTATATGACATAAAATATTATTTGTTTCTTCATATGAACTTTTAGCGTTCAAATATGCTCCAGTTAAATCTTGCGATTTTGAAAGATTGTTTTCCATTTATTGAAGTGTTTTATGCGATAACAGGAGATTATTTATTTTTGACAATTTGAAGAAACATGCTATTGTATTATGCAATCAAAACTTAATAAAATAAATGTTTCTTAAATTACAACATGTTTATTTTTGCCAGTTTTGCCATTTTGTGTCATTTTTCGTGCAATTTTTAATACTTTTTCGCGCCATTTTTTATACTTTTTTGTGCCACTTTGCCACCCAGTTTCAAACATTTTTCGTGCCATTTTAAACTTGCCCTGATAAGAAATACTAAATATTTTTTTTAAATTAATTGACAAGCCTTTCGCGTTTTTTTTTTTTTTTTTTTTTTTTTTGGCGATGTTTGACAGTGAATTTGGCGAAAAAGATCAAAACAAATCTAACAACCCTGCATACACATACATATACTCATCCATCCAATGCTTTTTAATATACAGCGAGTACTTTTCAAAAGACCAAATTTACTGTTAACGTATCTTAAAAAAAAAACTTAGATACATATTCAAAGAAATAAAAGCGGCAAAAGTAATGCAGAAATATTTATAGTATAAAGAAGAGATGAGAAAGCAAAATTAACTACAAAACACTTTCACTTGGTCTAAATAAAATAAACAGACAAACCGTCAAACTTCAAGCACGAAATTATTATAATCTTAAGACTTCCATTAACAGCCAAGAATATGAAGATAAAAACTCATAAAAAGTGAAATTTTTTTTTTAACTACTTTAAACAAGAAAACATTTTCACAAAGTAAATAAAGAAAAAAAAAATATACAACCACATTAAATGTAAATGTGCTAATCACCAAAATCCAATTAAGTATTAATTTACTCTTTCTTCTTAATTCTCTTTCTTATTCATTCAAAATAAATTCTTTTTCGTTTCATTTTTTTACAGCACTTTGGCATTTTGAAACTTCCCATGGAAGAATTAGATTTATCAAATAATCTAATTAGACGCATACCAGAAAAATCTTTTGTCGGTCTTAAGGAAACCCTAACGACACTACGTTTGGCCAATAACTTACTGGGCGACAGTTTGAATCCAATATTTTCTTCAGCCGAATTTCATCCATTGAAAAATTTAAAACTACTAGATTTATCGGCGAATAAAATAAAATCCATTGAGGAGGGTCTGCTCAAAGGTTGTGGTGATTTGAAGGTCAGTATAAAATTGTTCACATGCATACACGGGTGGTGGTGTTCAAATGATTAATTATGCATTTTTAATTTGGTATGTTCACGTGGTGTCGTACAAGTGTTTAAAGACAAATTAAAGATAAAAGAGAAAAAAATCAAGACACAAATCAATGCAAACATATTTTATTAGTCATGCCTTATTAACATTTTTCAAAGGTCTTTTCAGCTTAAGAGTTGGACGGACATATTAGTTATTTTAATGTTTACACCATTTCTCTAGAAAATGTTGTACTTTAAAACCAGTTTTGTTATGAACTAGACTCTATACTATATGTGGCAGTTTCAGTTAAAAGGGACCTATGGGCAAAAAATGGGTGTTGGAGAAAAACGATTTTGAAGTTAACACGTTAATTTTTAAACGCCTGAACCCTGAACCCATTATAAGGGGGTTTTGGGGGTCGCTGAGTCCGAATCTGATATTGGATTTTGAAAAATCAAAATTTTTTGTAATGTTATTGGATTTGTTTAAAACAAGTGGATTTTGATACGCCTGAATGTTTTTATGGCTTGAAACTCGTTACCAGATTGTTTTTGGGGTCGAAGATTACGAATCTGGTATTAGATTTTGAAAATTCAAAATGGCGGATTCAATGTGGTGGACTTTTTTTTGTAAGTTTAAAGCTGCATCTGAACACTTTTATGGCCTGAAACTTATCATCCGGGCGTTTTTGAGGTTCAAGATTACGAATCTAGTATAAGATTTTGAAAATTCAAAATGGCGGATCCAATATGACGGATTATTTTTTATAACATAATTGGATTTGCTTGCGGTTCGTCACTCAAGGGCTCTCTGGTATTAGATTTTGAAAAATCAATATGGCGTAGCCAATATGGCGGACTATTTTTTGTAACATTACTGGAATCGCTGTTTACGAATATTAGATTTTAAAAATTCAAAATGACGGATCCAATATGGCGGACTATTTTTTTGTAATGTTATTGAATTTGTTTGAAACTCGTCACTCAGGGTTTTTCGGGGTAGCTGGTTATGAATCTAAAGACAGACTTTTCAAATTCAAAATGTCGGAGTTTAAGGCTCTGCTTAACGCTGTGTAATAATTCTGGAGTTTCGAGGTTACTGACCCTAAAAACCCCTAAATGATGAGTTCCAAATAAATCATAATATCAGATTCGTAATCAGCGACTCCAATAACATTTAAGTAACGAGTTTCAAGCAAATCCCATAATCTTACAGAAAATAGTCAGCCATATTGGATTCGCTATTATGAATTTTCCAAATCTAAGAACAGATTCGTAATCTAAAATCCAAAAAAAACCCCGGATAACTAGTTTCAAGCCATAAAAGCGATCAGATGTATCAAAATCGACTTGTTAACTTTACAAAAAAGTCCGCCATATTGTTTTTTGAATTTTCAAAATCTAATGCCAGATTCATAATAGTCGGCTTCGAACACCCCTGAAAGGCGAGTTTCAAGAAAATTAGATCAATTACAAAAAATTTTGTAATGTTTTTCTTTTTCTTTTCTTATCAAAGGTGTATTTTAAAGCTTACTTATGACAAAACTGCGGCTTGCTGCATTAGAAAGAGCGTATTGTCTATTTTAAGAATCACCAAAAAAGTCAAAATCGATTTTTTCATCTATAGGTCCCTTTTAACTGAAACTGCCACATATACAGCTTTTCAAACTATGAGTGGAACACCTCATAAAATACTTAGGTTATATATCTACCAAGGCGAATTAACTACAGGTGGTGTCGAAACGGCATCTGTTTTTGACAGTTCGAGCTTATTTGTTTTGATTTGTTAGTGTTTTGCTAAGAATGGTTGACATTTCGAGCTAATGGCACTAACAATGCAATGCAAAAACCCTATGTTGTTTCTGTTATTTTTGGATTGTTGTAGTTCCGACACCACCTGTAGTTCAATTCGCCTTGATATGTACTTTATATTAATTATTTTATGTAGGTCTAAATTAAATTTTGATTATTAATAACAAATGTGGTATGTTTAATGAAAATTTTTAAAATAAACTAAAGCTTTTATTTTGATTTCCAAAAGTAGCAACATAAGATTTTTCTATGTGTCCCACTTAACATAGTGTGAGTAGCTGCATTATGGATTATAATTTATTTACGCAGAAAAAAACATGGAAGTATGGTTAAAAAATACTGTATTATCATTTCGTAATGGGCACAAAAAAACTATTGTTGGTTTAACTATTGTCTCGAGTTGTACAATGCTCTTTCCTTAAAAATTCAAATATGGTTGACAAGGTGAGGTTATGCTCCATTAGCAGACGCAATCAAGCACAACTTATGTGGGTCCAGCAAATAGCTCCATTTATGTTACCATGTTTCACTGTCTCCCAGGGGTCCTATGCTACCTGGCTGTCGACATTGTCACTCAGCCAGCCGACTGGTTCAATGAGGGTGTGGATCTCATTTAAATCAATGCCAGAAGAACACATTTTGTCTCTAAGGGTTTTTCGTTCAAACTCTTTAAATCCTTAATCCGAAGGTGGTCGTCGCAACTTCTACATAAGTCATTGTGCGGAATCCCTAGCCGCAATGGCCAGTTGTAACCGCAATTAGGCTTCTGAGTTAAAGTCGGGTTCAGTTTTAAAGCCCGCTAAGTCCTTTTTTTCATATAGTGTAGTGGTTTAGATCTTTCTGGTTTCTCCACAGGTAGTCTCTGAATATGGTTGGCTAAGACAATATGTATTAGGTTTGCAAAACAATCAAAAGTAACAAAATTATAGTGGTTTTTTCTCTGATGATGGAGAATCTAGTGATGATATAGCTGGTGAATATGGAACGGTGGTTAATTTTATATAGCTCCATCAACATAGAAGAAAGATCAACTCCGATCATATTTTTTGTTATAGCAATCAACTATTTGACATTCTTCTATTATTTTCATGTTCATCGTCAACAATCCCTTCAATCAAATCAGCCACCAATTCGTTTTCGTTCATGCTTTGTTTTGTTTCCTCTATTAAATTCCCAAATATGTGAACTCCAGGCTAGTGGATGTTTGCAGGAGGGCTTTAGGAGATATCTAAGGGAATTATGTGGTGAGAGACAGCTGATGAGTTGGCGAGACTGGGCTCGGAAATCGAGGATCCTGACAGTTTGCAGGCAGTCCTCCAATGCGGTTCTACTTTGGAAGAATTAGGGAATGGGCTCTGAGCGGAACTTATCGGTTGTGGCGGAGCGGAACATACTATAGGCAACATTGTTTTAAAAAAAATACTGAGGACAAAGCTACAACTTTTTTCTTGTGTTTGTTGTTTAATATCATTAACTAACCTGTTTTAAATAGCAAATTGCACTTTTTACACAAATATTTTTTTTAATATCAGTTTCTTTAGTTTTTTTAAAAATACACTTTTTCCAAATAATTTGTAATACGTATGGTCGCTTAAACAAACAGTTCGCAAATGAACACCATCAAAGCTTATTGTATTAAATTCTGCACACACATTGCTAAGATGCATATTTACTAAGAACAGAAAACCGTTATAAGAAAAAATGAAATTTTCGGGAGTTATAAGCGTTTGATTGCAATGTTGCCTATAGGCAACAACGGGGCTGAAAGCGTTAAAAAAAAAAATAAATTACGGTTGTCGTTGTCGTTAACGACTGTGATTTATTGTACATCGAATACATTTTAGCAAGGTTAAGGCTGCTACTTAAATCTTTACATTAAGATTTAAGGCCCAAACCATTATATGCATGAGCTAGCTAAAGCTAACGTCAAAAATTAAAGAAAAACCTGTCAAATGCATTTAAGAAAACAAAATAAAAAACATCTGATTTCGTAGTACACTTCGCTTAAACAAATTAAAATTTCATAAAACTTAATCCATTTAAGCCCAAACAAAAACTACCGGACAAAAAATAAAATATTGTTTATTTTATTATTTAATTCATTACATATAAACAAAAAACAAAAAAAATTTTTTTTTTTTTTTGAATTAAAGAGGTGTTCCCAAATTGGCACTACGGTCACTTTAAAAAAAAGAAATTTTTTGATGTTATAGAAATTTCTGAAATTTAAGCGGGCGTAAATGGGTTAACGAAATATTTCTCAAGTTCAATATAGTTTGACACATATGATTTACATGTACTTGCACAGTTGCTTAAGCCAGCAGGCTTTCAAATCCATGACTCTCAGTAGCAGTAAAGAAATAAATAAAAAAAATAGAGTTCATGTAGGTTTGAAATCTGTTTAACAGACATTTCCTACGAGACTTTTACGGTTTAGATTTTTTGGGTTTGGGTAGAACGGTAGGGAGAAGAAAGAGGGTTAAACAAAAAGAATCGGTTTGTGTGTTCATGCCTTTTTCTCATATTTCTCTTTAAGCTTATTACTTTTCTTCTTGCTACGTTTTATTCTTGTTCTTACATAGCGTCTTCACCTGACAATTTTTTGTCATACCAAACGTCAAACTTCATATTAAAAAAACGCTGACAAAAATTTTCGACTTTGACGTTTGGTATGACAAAAAATTGTCAGGTGAAGACGCACACTTACTTTGAAGTGTCAGGTTGAAAAGACAGTGATACCTCGATTATCAATAACGTACAGGACTCAGAGCATTCTGGATAATCAATTTTTCCCGGTTAATTGGGTAGCAATTTTGAGTAATTTTTTGTGTGCTTCTTTAGCTCGATTCACCCATGCGTTCCGAACAATAATTTTATGCGGACAAAAGTATTTTTATATTGAGTTTGGGTCTTACTTTTTAGAGTGAGAAAAATTATTTGATTCGGCAAATTTTGTTTTTGATTTGCTTTATTTTTAGTTTTTATTCAGAACAAATTGAACTGAGTTGCCACTTTTTTCAATTTGTTCATAAAAGTTTAAATGAGCTGCCACATCATATAGTGTTTTGGCATTTATATTACAACAATTGTTTATACAAATATAAATGAAAATAATAAAATTACTTTCCTTTTTTCGAGCATTTTTCTTAACACACTTTTAGAAAACAATTCAATATAAGTAGTTTGCTAGTTGTGTTGCCATTTTTTATAATTGTTTACATCTGTAAACCATATGGTAGTTTTGTTTTTCCGGACAAATTTTCCGAAATGGGTGTATCGTTCTACAGAACACTCTCAGTAAAAAAAAAAAAAATATTTGTGTCTATCTTTATTGAACTATAAACGAATATTATCGTATCTAAAATTTTTATTTATGAATTATAAATGAATACCGGATAATAAAGGAGGTCGTTGCTAAAATTGCTTTAATCGATGCAAAAATTTCCTTTTATTTCCCGAATAATTGATGTTGCCGGTTAATCCAATGACTGATAATCGAGGCCCTAATGTCAATAAAAAATTACATGCATTTTAAAATCATCGCATGAACGCATATGCTTTTTGGAAGTTGCTTCAAAAGAAATTAAGAAAAAAACGACGTTGTAAAAGCCCTAGTATGAATTGGGTGTAAGTTTACTTTAATTATTTGATACATGGAATGCAAAAACTCAACTAAATGAAAAAATGTCAAAGGCTTTGAAAAAAGTACGTTTCGATAAAAGAAAAATTAAATAAGTACGTTTTGTTATGCACCAATTTTTATATAACTTATTTTTTGGTTAAAAAATTATGCTAACTACACTTTATCTAGAATATGTTAACCCAAATATTATCAACAAACTTAAAAGGTACTTTTTGTTCTGTGGCTCCTCAAATAAGGTTTAAGTCCCTAGACAAGACTATTTACTGGAAATGGTGTAATTCAATAAATTAATTTTTAATGCACTTAGTTAAACCAGTTTGAATTTCTTTACCATCATTTTTTTATTGAATTTGTTTATTATTTCACATTAGTTTGTTTGCTTTTTTATTTATACATAATTTTAAATACCAACCTCGAAGTTGTTTTATTATAGTATTTTATGGATAGATGTATGTAATTTTGTGGTCGATAGCGTTACATTTTGCAATTATAGTTACAGACAATTTTTAATGTACTTACTTGGCGTTAAGACTATTTTTGATTAGTGTAAATCACAACGGTGCCGTTGTACTTACCAATCTTTCACATTCAATTGTAAGTTTATGCGTTAAAATTACTTTAATAAGTATTTGCGGGTACTTGTTTTCGAAAGAAATGAAAAAGCGTGTACACCATTAAATCATTCTGTTTTATTTAATTTTTTTCGCGTTATTATTCATTACATGTCTATGAAATTGTTGCGTGTAATTTTTTCCAATCTAGTTTTTTTTTTTTTTTTGTTTGTTATTGATTGTGGAGTTCATTGATTTATGGTGGACTGTTAGGTTGAGGTTTTTTTTTTAATTTTCCACTATTTTAAATGTAAACAGTAACTCTTTGAAATATTATAAAGAATTATTTTTTTTAATTTTTAATTACTTTAACAGTGAGTTCAAATTAAGTTTATTTAAAAATTAAGATTTTTTTTTTTATTCTAAATAAAAGTTGTCGGCTGACTATTTACATACACATATATAAAACATATTTTCGAATATGCTTCTGTGAGTCAAACTTCAATATATTGTTACGAAAGCAACTTTAGTTAAGAATTAGTTGTAATTATTGGTTAAGAATTAGTTATAATTATTAGTTATCTTGTATTTATTAGTAATCTTGTATTCATAAGTAATTATATTATGGTGTTTTATTTTCTACAAAAAAAATGTGACATTTTATTTTAAAAAAATGCAATTTGGTGTCTGTTTCCTAAAAATTTTGCTCCCGAAAAGGATGAGTTTTTTAGAATAAAACAAGCCACCCTTTTCGGGAGCAAAATTTTTAAGAAACAGACACCAAATTGCATTTTTTTTAATAAAATGTCACATTTTTTTGTAGAAAAGAAAACACCATTAGTTTACATTGTTTTTGTTATAATTTAGTACACTTCAATCCAAATGTGCAGAAAGCCCCCGAAATTACCGTTAAAAAAAACCTTAGTGGTGAAATTATTTAAACATAAGTGTCGCCATAAATCCAATTAGAGTGGTGAATAGTAAAGCCTCGAACCTTCGAAAATATTTCGAATGCTCTAGACAACCAAATTGCAGTAAAAATATTAGCGGCGACTAGCATAATAAGATCATTCTAAGTTCAGACTTTGTCTATAACGTATAACGTGGAGAAAATTATAGTTGGTTTTGAATAAAAGCTATTAATAAATGTTATAAATTGTAAACAGTGTTTGAAGCGTTGTGTTTTATATATTTTATTAAAGTTGCAATAAAGAATACGAAACGGTTTATTATAAAGGAAATAAACCAAAACGTTATTGAAAGGCAGTAACGTAACAATATAAAGCTTTCGTACAATAGTCTTATTCCAAAGCAAAAAGTATGTGGAATATTGAAGGAATAGGACTATTGTAAGAAAGCTTTATAAATTTAAATTTAACTCATAGAAGCACATTCGAAAAAATCTTTAATAAAGGGTGATCCAACTATAATGCACGATGTTAATATTAAGGCACACCTTAACGTCATTTTTGTGCCCAACTTAATTTGACATTCCCGCCCAGTTCGTTCTGATGAAAACATTGCTGTGGTTTGAAAATGAGGTCGGCCAAGCAGTCAGTAACCGTGAATGGTGTTCCATATTGCGAGATGATAAGGGACTTCTTGTGGCCAGAAATTGAGGATATGGACCCAGACGATATGTGGTTCCAACAGGATGATGCCACACAGCCAACGAAACAATGGCTCCTTTGCGCGTGAAATTCAATGGGCGTGTTATCTCACGTCGTGACGATGTTAATTGGCCTGCACGATCGTGTGATTTGACACCGTTGGACTTTTTTCTTTGGGGATATTTAAAAGAAAAAGTGTATGTCAATAAGTCAAGAACAATTCAAAAGCTAAAGGCTGAGATAGTTCGGCACATTTACAACATTGAACATCAACTTGTCTTAGAGTCATTTTTTAATTGTAATAAGAACGAAACTTTTTGAAAATTATGAGAATCGGTCTATAAATTCAAACTATCTGATTATGTTGGTGATTTAATTAAATTTTTCCAATGATATATTATTTAAACATAAATCGTCTTGTCAAATCTTTTAAATCGGTATATACTTAACTATAGCTTCCATACAAATACAACTCTCGAAAGTACTTAGCATTAAGTGCCATAATTTTCGTATTAATGTTTCATATAATTTATATAATATTTGGCAACGATAACTTTTATTATAACAACTATGTAATAGTAGGACCAAAATTGACCATATGTCCCCTAGAAACCCTTTTTCCAATATCGCTTAAAGACGATGTTTTATAGATGTTGTTAAAAAATATTCGGCACATAGATTTCTTATATAAATTTTAACCTCATAACATAATTTTGTTTTGTACGGTCCATCATGATGTTATAAAAGCGTTGTTAAAACATTTGCATCAACAACCGGGTTTTTACATGAGAAAACCTCTAAAGCGGCCCATACACTTGCAATATTATTGAATATGATATTCGCAATATTATTTTCATTTTGTCCTATATTATGTGATATCTCGCACAATGGTTTCATTCATTCAATAAAAAGGTGAACATAACCTAAAGGAATAACATAAACAGCATTGTACAATGTTGCCAACACATTTCACTTTCTTTTCGTTGTGCAATAAAAATCAAAAGACTTTTGATTGTTGCCAATATATTGTGCCACCTTCGAATATCACATTGGCGATAAATTTGCACATAAGTAAAATTGAACAATTTTACTGCAAGTGTACGAGACGCTTAACGTGATGAGTCTATACCCTGTCGGACATTCAGTTAACTTTAAATTAACTGAAAGCTAACTATTTCTCAACTAGTGGTGGTTGACACTTTTTTCGGCACTACTTTTATATGGAATTAACTAACTATTTTAACATTGCGATGTCCTAGGAAGTAGTCGATTGTCCGACTCTGCATTACTTTCAATTAACTTTAAGTTAACTTTTTGTAGCTAGCTATAAACTCAATACTTTAAGTTAGCTTTAAGTTAAGTTAGTTTAAGTTAAGGCCGATTAAGGCCGATCTATAAATGTTATTCATTGGATGAATACTTTCAAAAAAATAAAAAAATTTTATTTTTTTATTTTATTTTCTTTTATTTCTTTTATTTTATTTTATTAATCAAAGTTGTTTTTATTCAACTTTTTTTTTTAACCAGAGTCGCTGGCGGGAATCGATCCCGCAACCTCGGCGCTGATAGACTTGCTCACTACCAGCTAGCCTACCGGGGCAGTCTAGTTTTTGAATAAAAAAGCTATGTTTTTTGCCATTACTCAATTAAGAGCGTAAAATGAGATTAAATTGTCATAACATAACAACAATAACAACGTTGATTTTTTTTGCTAACGACTTGGCTCTCTCTACTTAAAATATACAACACAGTGTTTGTATACACTTTGGTTAATGTAAATTTTGCATTGCGTAGTAGTTGGCTTTAAGTTAGTCTATACAAGCTAACTTAAAGTTGGGTTTTTTTGTAGTTTGCTACTCATTTGACGGCAGGGTACCTAATACTAACATCATATTAGTGTTAGTGTTAAGCATTTCATGTCAGTTGTAGACTGCATTCATTAAAAATAGAAAATATTTAAAAATTGACAAAATATATTTTTTATTTAAACTTGATATCTACATATTTTTTTTTAAAATATAGCTACATATTTGTTTAAGGTACATAAGAATTTGTATAGCGATTGTTGTAATTTATCTAAGTAATTATCTAATAATTAAAACAAAGTCTATTAATAAAATCTTAACATAAATAATACTCTCTGGTTTCTTTTTATTAAAAACCAAGCAACCTCAACTGCAAATCATGCAAAAATCTTAAAAACAAAAGATCCATTTACTAGTTTCTTCGCAAGTGAGGGCCCTCAGTGTTATCGGGTTGTTTGGATGGCATGCGTTGTGCTTGTAAAAAAGGAGTTTTTTCCTTATCACTGCGACTGTCAGATGACTGCAAATATAGAAAAAGAAATAATTTAAATTCCTATTACATAATTTAAACTTGTTTATATATTTTAGGCATAAGTTTGTGGCTCTTTTTATATTTTTTTTATTATTGAACTGTTCATGGTTTTTAATCCAAATTTTTGATATTTTTAAATCATGCTTAAGTTCATACAAGGCGAACTCACTTTGCAGGTGAGAGAGAAATGTCAAAAGTTGCTTGTATTTTTTAACATATCGACCAACGAAAGTAACAAATAAGAAACAATGTTGTGTTTTTAGCGTTGTACTTATTGTTGTATTGCCATACCCGTTAACATCCAATTTAATTTTTATTATGCTGAGTACCCACTATACAATGCATTTACGCAATCTAGCAAATTAAATTCATTTTCATTCATTTTAGATTTTATCAACATCAAAACGTTTTGATATTTTGAGATTGCATTGATGTAGACTGGACTGTCTGTACCCAGCATTAAATTATTTTTAATGAAGGAAGGAATCAAGGCGAATTCATGTAAACGATGGTGCCGATACTACAACAAGTACAACCCCAAAAACACGACATTGTATTTTATTTGTTGCTTTTGTTGGTCGATACGTCAAAAACACAAGCAACTTTTGACATTCCTCTCTCTTAGTAAGAAAAAAAGTAGCTCAGCTGTGCTTTCAACGCCACCTGAAAAATGAATTCGCCTTGGAAGGAATTTAATGAATTAAAATTTATTGACAACTTTCATTCTTGATTGAATCAAGGCTCGAACTCGGGCCGAGAACAACCACATTCTCATTATCAGAATTCTTTGCAGTTTAACCCTTTAACTGTGACAGCTGACAGTCTATAGTCAATCGTCAATCATTTAACCAATGGTATTCTCTTGGTGAATCGAAATTTGCTATAATTGATTATCTATTTTCAATTTATTAACATGTTTCTTTCTCACTTCTGTTTTTTTAGGAATTTTATATTGATCGCAACAGTTTGGCAGCAGTGCCCTCGAATTCTTTAAATGGTCCAACAGCTTTGAGACATTTATCCTTAAGGCATAACTACATAAGTAAGTATTTTTTTACCATTATTACAAATATTTACGGCCACTTTCAATAAGTTCAGTTATAATTAACTATAACTATCAGTTAACAAAATGTTATTTGACAGTTAAAGTAATAATTAATTATAACTTGGGGGCTACTCTCTGTTGCGATGCGCATGCAATTTCGATACGAAAACTAAATGCAATAAGAGGCCAAATTGGTACTCTATTGCTTTCGCATACCCGTTCGCAAGATTTTTGGAAAGCTAAGCAACGAATAAAAATTAAAGACGGCGCAGATTGACAGTAATGAAATGTGAAAATATGTAAAAAAAAAAAGTAAATTTTAGCCGATAAGCGTGTTTTTGCTGTAACATTTTTATAAGAATATTAATAGTGATTTGCAAAATTAAAAAAAAAAGATGCGAAAGACAAATGCGCAAACGCATTAAAGAGTACAAAAGAAGCCCCCCTGAACTTGGTGAAATTGGGCGTTAAACATAAAACTATATTTAAAAACTCCCTTTTAGCTTCTTTACGCTATGAATCGTTTATTGCCCAGCCTCAGTTAGAAATTATCGACTTACGCTACAATGAAATTAAAACGATTGAGGGACTGACCTTTAAGGGTTTACGTAAAATTCGCGACATTAAATTATCCGGCAATCGTATTACTAACCTAAACAGTGATGTCTTTGAAAATCTTCCAACTTTGCAAAAATTAGATTTATCCGAGAATTTTATACAAACATTCCCCTCTGTATCCTTGAGACCCATAGCAAATTTGAAATTTTTGAATTTATCTTCGAATATGTTGCAGGTTAGTTGTTGTTTATTTTTATACAATTAACTTTTATAATAATTATTAAAAAAATCTTAGCGCTTGGATTATTCTCATATGGAAGTGGTGAAATCTTTAGAGACGTTGGACTTAAGTCGCAATGGCATTACGACAATACCTCCTGGCACTTTCCGCGATTTGTTTAATCTGAAATATTTGGATTTGAGTTTAAATTCTTTAAGAACGGTAAGAACGAAATCATTATTATTCTAAAAAAAAGAAATTAGAAATTTCCTAAAAAAATTCTCGATATATTCGAACTTATCGATATTTTCGGACTTAAGTATTTTCTATTCTATTCTAAGTTAATAAAATTTCAAATAACTTTGAGTTTTGAATAATTTCGTATGGTAGAATTTTTGATAACTTCAAATTTTAAAATTTTCAGTAATTCAATACTAATTTCGAATTTGAATTTTTTTTAATTTATTAATACATAAAACATAGAACTTTTCGATAATTTAAAATAAAAAAATTTCGGCAATTACAAATATAAAAAAATGTTGAATTCCGTTTTTTAATATTTTGGAAAAAAATTTTCTTAATTATCAAAAGAAATTTTCGGGAATACAAAATTTTAATTTAAAAGATTTTGAAATGCGCATAGGAAAAGCTTATCCCATCAACAATAAATTTCAGGAATTAAGCACGAAAGCAAAATCTTTTAAATTAAAATTTTCTTAATTTTTTATTACGATTTTCAAAAACTTTAAATAGGAAAATCTTCGATAATTTCCAAAATAAAACTTTTTTTAAAAATTGGCGAAAAATTTTAAAATTTTCGAATATTAAAACTTTCCTACATAAAGTTTTTTTAAACAAAACTTTCTATTTTTAATAATCTGATATTTGAGAATTTTTTAAAACTTTGAACTCGATAATTTTATAGAGATTATCTTAATAAATGTCTCTCTCTCTTAACAATTTCTTTTAACTTAATTAATTTGTTATTTTCTTTTTTTACAAATCACCAGATTGAAGATGATGCTCTTGAGGGCTTAGAAAATTTACAAACGTTAATCATACGCGACAACAATATACTTCTCATACCCGGCAGTGCCTTAGGACGCTTATCAAACTTAAATACTTTATATCTGGACTTTAATCGAGTAGCAGCATTATCAGCAGAAATTCTGGGATCTATACAAGCTTCCGACATAACCAGTCTTTCATTGGCCCGAAATGTTATACGTGAATTGCCCACTGGAAGCTTCCAAATGTTTAGCAATTTAAGGACCTTGGATTTGTCTGGCAATTCTTTGGCAGTCATTAACGCTGATATTTTCATGGGTTTGGAAACATCTCTAAACGAATTGAAATTGGGACAGAATCGCATTACCGGCTTGGGCAATATACCTATGGCCTTGGCCGAACTAAGAAGTTTGGATTTAAGCTACAACAATTTGGCTGAACTTCCCACCAACATCTTTCAAGGTTTCGAGAATTTGCAGTATTTAAATTTAAGTGGTAATCATCATTTGGCTCCTATACCAGCCGCTCTCATACGTCCCTTAAGCCGCTTACAAATAGTGGATTTTAGTTCTTGTTCTTTGAGACAGTTATCGGGAGATTTGTTTGCTACTTTGCAGGATTTGAAAATGATTTATTTGAATGACAATAATATACAAGAAATAAACGATGGAAGTTTTGTGGACTTGTGGAACATCACCACCATTGATTTGTCTAATAATCAAATTACCTCCATCAGACCTGGGGCCTTTGTTAATGTTATGCATTTGAAGAGATTAAATTTGAGAGGAAACCAGTTGTCCGCTTTTAAAGGCGAATTTTTCAATACTGGTACTGGCATAGAGGAATTGGACATTTCGAATAATCATCTAAGCTATCTCTTTCCCTCCTCCTTCCGTATACATCCTCGACTAAGAGTAATTATGGCAGCCAACAACAAATTTAGTTTCTTCCCCGCAGAACTTATTTCCACTTTACAATATTTGGAATATATAGATTTGTCACAAAATCAATTGAAATCCATAGAAGAACTCGATTTTGCCCGTTTGCCTCGCTTGAGAGTATTAAAAGTGGCCAATAACCAATTGGATATGTTAAGTGAAATGGCTTTCCACAATTCCACCCAATTGCAGGTTTTGGATTTGTCCAATAATGCCTTGGATCGCATAGGAGAACGAACTTTCGAGGGATTGGTTAGATTGGAATACTTGAATTTGGAACACAACAAATTGAATGAACTTTCCGATGCGGTATTTGAAAGATCGAAATTGCAAATGTTAGAAAATATTAATTTAGCTTACAACAGTTTTCAATATGCTCCTCTTAAGGCTTTGCAAAGACAATATTTCTTTGTTTCGTCGGTAGACTTAAGCCATAACAAGATCAAGGCCATACCCAATGATGACAGTATTATGGTGAATATTAAAAACTTGGATTTATCTTTTAATCCTCTGAGCAGAGAAGCTGTGAAAAATATTTTGAATGAACCTAAAACTGTGAGGGAATTAAATTTAGCAGCTTGTGGTATCCAGAGTCTAGAAGCTTTAGAGACTCCCTTCTTGCAATATTTGAATTTGTCACAAAATAGTTTACAAACCATAAAATCCGATATCTTTCAACGTACCACCATGTTAGAAACTTTAGATTTGTCCAACAATCAATTGGAAAATTTTACAGATTTATCTTCTGCTTGGCCAAAATTGCAGAATCTACAATATTTAGATTTGTCAAATAACAGTTTTGAGGTCATACAGCAAGAAGACTTTGAGAATTTGGATATGTTGCATACTCTAAAGCTTAAATCTCTTGCGAAGTGCAATCGCCTAGAGAAAAATGCTTTTAAGCATACACCCAATTTAGCTTCTTTAGAAGCTTACGACTTGCCTTTATTGGGTTATTTGGACTTGCAAGGCATTTTGGAACTTTTGCCTGGCTTGGAAACTTTAGATATTGAGGTCAAGGACTCTTCTATAGGCACAGAACAAATACAACCATCCAAACATCCCAGACTTAAAGCTATCGGCATAAGAGGAGAACGTTTAAAATCTATATCCTCGAGTACTTTGGCAGGTCTTAAGTCCAGTGACTTAACCATCAAGTTACAAAACACTTCATTAACAGCCCTGCCACCAGCCCTTTTATTCCCTGTACCCAGATCTTCGCATTTAACTTTGGATATTGAGGGATCCAAAGTGGCTGTATTGGTACCACAGTTCCTTAATGCTTTAGAAGATCGTAGATCTAGTTTGCAACTTAGAGGTCTGTCTTCCAATCCCATACACTGTGATTGTAATGCACGAGCCTTAAGAAGATGGTTACCCAATTCCCATATGACTGAATTGACTTGTCATTCACCAGCATATTTGGCGGGCAGGAAACTTATAGAAGTAGGAGATGATGAATTAACCTGTGATCCACGTAAAATGACTTCCACTACAGCTAGAACAGCTTCAACAAATATTTTAAAATCTTCCTCCAGATTGGTAACACGACCACAGACTACAACACCGGAAGAACCTCCTATGATCATATGGAGTATGGAACCCACTCAGCCACCACCCATGAAGATAAAAACTAAAGCTCCTCTCATGAAGGCGCCCATCATGACCAATGATGATACCCTTATCATAGGCATAGTGGGAGGAGTGGTGGCATTTATAGCCATACTCATTATAATAATATGCATTGTGCGCTTGCGCATGAGTAATGCTGAGTACCATAATGCGCCAGCAATGATCGGTATACCTCCAATGCCTATGGGTCCTGGTAGTGTGCCACTTAGTTATAAAGGACAACCTACAGCTGCTCTCTATGCAGTACCACCTTATGCCCAAAATTATGCCACATTGCCACACAAACCTCCCTCCATACACCAATCGACGCAAAATCTTACAGCACGCCAAACTCAACAGCAGCAGCAACAACAACAGCAGGCCACTTATTCCTCAAGAATGTCATACTTTGGTGGTTCAACCCCCCAACAACAACCGGTGGCCGCAAATCTATCCCAAAATCAACCCTATATTATATACTCAGATGATAAAGCTTATAGATAAGCTAAGAAGCTTTTAAAAAAAAAGTTTACATGTATTTTTTTTTTCTTAAAAAATGGGCGCTTAAAATAAATTTAAAGCGAAAAGGGTTGTTTGCTACAACAAACCCAACCCCCTCTTTAAAACAGTCAGTCAAATTGGTGTAACATTTACGCTTTATGACATTTTTCCCCCCATAACTCGACTAATTTCCACAGGATCTTTTAAACAAATTCAAAATGTCTTACCACTTTGTTCAAGTTAACACGATTGATACATCAATCTAATAATGAAAAAAAGTCGTTTGTATATAATTTTAAGTTTTAGTAAATTATAAATCCAATAGTACTTTTAATTCTAAGCATTGTTTAAGATTTTATTTGAGCCTGGTTTCAGACACAAGTATTTTAAAACAATTTTGTGTCTTAAGTTCGTAATTTAGTCAGCACAAGTATAAAAACTATTTCTAAGCAAAAAATATTTTAAAATTTTTTTTACGACTTCAATGCGTTAGTACTGCGTTACTAATGGGTTAATAATAATATATTTTTTAATTTTAGTTATTACTCATTTTAAGTTTTTTTTTTTAATATAGAAAAACACACACATATTGAAAAAATGTATTGTATAAATTAATTTAATCTTATGGATTTATGTGCAAATAATTAAGTACAATAATAAAAAAGAAATTTAATTTTAATAAAACAAAAATAAGAGAAATTGAAGCGGTTTTTTTTAAAAAAAAGCTAATTGAAACTTTTAACGAAGCTTTCAAATAATTGTGTATAAATTTGATGTGAATTATAAACAAAAAATAATGCTACAGTAGTGCTTAACTCAAAAGAATGTTCGAGAAAAAATTTTTTTTTAAATTCCTAGAATTTTTAGTACGGAATAATTCCTGCAAGTTTTAGACTTAAAAAAAAGGTTTTGTTACAACAACACAGGCCTGCAAATTTCGGAAAATTTCGAAACCCTAAGTCCTACATATACTTTTCTAAAGGCTTGATTTGCTCTGAATCCGAATCTGTACTCAGAACTTACTTGATATTTTTGCTTAAAGCTAAAAAAAAAACCCCACTTTTTCGCCATATTCGAGACGTTCTAACTGCGCGGATTTAATTTTATTTATTAAATCTGATATGTCGCCTGAAAATCCTACCAATTACCTATAAAATAAAGGTTTAACCTTTGAAATATTTTGTTCCTTTTCTGAGATATCATAATTGAAAATTAAAAAATTCAATATTTTCGCTATTTTAATGATACTAGTGTTCGCCTAATCGACCATAAATTTTTATGTTCATACATATGAGGGAAACATAGCACATCTACCCTGCCGTCAAATGAGTAGCTAACTACAAAAAAAACCAACTTTAAGTTAGCTTGTATAGACTAACTTAAAGCCAACTACTACGCAATGCAAAATTTACATTAACCAAAGTGTATACAAACACTGTGTAGTATATCTTAGGTAGAGAGAGCAAAGTCGATTGGCAAACAAACAGTTCTAGACCCACAAAAGATTTAATTTATTTAGGGCCATTATTACAATATACGGAGTAGAAATTGGTAATCGGTTATGGCCAGGTTACAGTATAATTAAAAAATTAAAAAAAATAACTAAGTACAAATTTTCGATTTCGACAGGGGATTTAAATCGAAGAGGAAACATAGCATTACTTATTGTTTTGCATTATAACAACTTTTTTATTGTCATTATTTTTAAAAATATTAAGTTTGTAATAATCGGCCTTAACTTAAATTAACTTAACTTAAAGCTAAATTAAAGTAGTAAGTTTATAGCTAGCTACAAAAAGTTAACTTTAAGTTAACGGATAGGTAGCTAACTTTAAAGTTAATTGAAAGTAATGCAGAGTCGGACAATCGACTACTTCCTAGGACATCGCAATGTTAAAATAGTTAGTTAATTCCATATAAAAGTAGTGCAAGTGTCAACCACCACTACTTGAGAAATAGTTAGCTTTCAGTTAATTTAAAGTTAACTGAATGTCCGACAGGGATGTTTTGAGCATTTATTTTTTCCGTCTTAGTGGATCGATTTGGCGAGGGACGAACCTTCGATTCATATTTTATCTTCTACGTGAGTTAATTTAATTTTGTAATTTCAATATAAAAAATATCAATTGAAAAAAAAAAGTATCAAAAAGTCTTTTATGGATTGTCATCCACTCAGGACATTGCATCTTTAATTTTATGTTTCTATGTCTAACATTAACGAAAATTAATCAAAGTACCAGATGTTTAACGAAAAAGTACCAAAAAGCTCCCCTTACATGTTCTTATTCACCCAGTTTAATATATAATTTATCTTTATAGGCCGAATATTAAAAAACCAGATGTTGAAGGAAAAAGTACCAAAAAGCTCCCCTTACGTGTTTTTATTTATTTTTTCTTATAGGTTTTAATCCACTCAGGACCCTGCACCTATAATATTATGTTTCTAAGTTAAATATATAAGAAAAGTACATGTACAATGTACCTTGCGTCAAAAGGGAAACAATAATTACAGATAGGATTTCTTTTTGTCAGATTTTCGAAAACTAGTCGACATCGACACAATATTTTTAGAAAATACCGAATTAACGTCGAAGTAATGTAAGTGTCGACTTGATGTGACAGTACTTAAATTTGACTTTGAAATCGATAACGCCTTACAAAAGTCTGTGGCAGAATCGTGAAAATTTTGTACATAAATTACATAAATGGCAATAATATTTGTTCTTTTATGATCGTAAAAAATTTAATAAGTGGTACAAAATATTTTGGCAAAATTTCTGCATAAAACAGTAAACATCGATACAGATCTTTGCGTTTTTCCGAAGTTGCGTCGCTGCAGATTTTTTCACTGTGCGTCGTAAGATTTTCGAAGTTGCTAATTTTAGAGTTCTTTCAATTGGTGTGTTGTGCTTTTTTTAAAGAGATATATATTTTACGTTGAAAAAAAGCTGTACAGCAAACATTGAACCAATTTTTTGTGAAAGAAGAAAAGCCGACTTACGACAACAGCCACTAATTTCGTTTTTTAAAAATTAATTGAATATTCACCCTTATTCTATTTGGCGTCGTTAACAGTTAACAACGTAGTTTTTTATGTTTTGTTTCAATTTCGTATTCCCGTTGGCAATACATATTGCCATATTTCGATGACTATTAACTAGGGTTTTTTCCCGGGAATTCCAATTTCAATTATTTTATTTCCCGTTTTCCCGGGATTTTTCTTGCGGGATCCCGGGAAATAAAAAATTCCTCATAATTTCAGAAAATAGCTATTTATACTTTGAAATTTAGTTTTCTATTCTCTAAAAATTAGCATCAGTGGATGAGTTGTGGATTAGATCAATTACAAGAAGTGAGACATGTATTTAAATCAATGTCTCCTGATGCAATAAATCTACTAAAAGCAGAATAGACAGTGCAACAGTTGATAATTACTACATTTAGTGAAGTGAAGAGTTAATAAAGTACATTAATTCAAAATAAGATGCAGGTAGTAAAGTTTTATTGTCAATGAACAAGTCTCAAAAATAGGAGATACCTAAACATATCACTCCTTCATTGCAACATAGTCATATCTACAAAAACAAACGATCTTGGCAAAATGCGATTAAAGTTTTCAAAATGTACCGATTTAAAGATATATTTTGCTCCGGTTCAGTTTGAGATATAATACGAGAAGGTATGAAGGAAAACTTTGCTAAAGATACTTAAAATTTTGAGATATGACTATGATGCAATGAAGGAGCGATATGTTTATTAGGTGATAAACACAATTTCAATTTAAATTTGTGTTGGTTTATATACCCGTGAAGTGCGGGGAAACCGAAATAAAATAACATTTTAGAAACTCGTGTAAGATACTACAACATACCACTTGAAAAACACATTGTCCTAAAGATTACAAATGGACCTATTGAAATGAAAAGGTTTGGAAGAAGCAGTCCGGTTGATGCTATTTTTGCATTAACCTTGACATACAATTGACTGATATAAACGTTGTTTATAAAAAAGAAAAAATTGCTTCTGATTGTGAATCCGAAGCATGCTACAACTATTTAACTATATGTCCAACCTCGGTAAAAAATGAACGAAATTTTTCGGAAACATGGTATTAGTTAATAAAATCAAGAATATACTTTTTGACGACTTGCAAAGCGCTTTGAGTGTGTCAGAAAGTTATTTCCTAAGCCATTAAAAAATGTTATATATTTCTTTAAAATATTTCATCTATTTTATTAAATAACTTTTTGATTTCATATCTTGAGTATCTTAATTTTTATTTTATTTTATTATTGCTTTATGAATTAAATTGTTATGTTTATGTTATCTTTTTATCTTGTATCCAGAGCATAATAATACTGAATAAAAGCATAATAATAGGGAATAAAGGCGTGAGGTGATAGTAATTAAAGTTCCTATTTCAATCTTCAATTAATTTTTTAGTATTGAACCATTTCTTTTACTTTCTTTGTAAAGAAGTTCCCTTACGTTGTTTTATAAAAGTTTTTTTTCATTAATTAATAACAAAATTTACTTTGTATTATTTATATGGAGCGGGATCCCGGGATCCCGGGAAATTTAAAAAAATTTCCCGCTTTCCCGGGAATCGAAAAAGTCCGGGAAAAAAAAACTCTACTATTAACATATGTATACCATACATATGTTAATAGTAGAGTGAAAAATTGGCGTTGTTGTTGCCTTTAATTGCTAATGATTTTGTCGTCGGCGTTTTTAGTGCACCAGCACAAGCTTTCTGTTGTGTTTTAAAAATTTTAAAAAAATTTACGTTATGGTGTTGGCTGCAATTTTTGATTTCTACCGCGGTTTTGATATTTTTCTACATTTGTGTTGTGTTTTGATATATTTTTTGTGGAAATAATTGAAAAAATTAAAATAACAGCTAAGTGCCAGTTCGAAAAGCTAGTGCAAGAGCTTGTAAGAACCCATTAAATTAAATATCCCTTGCGATCAAAGTAGAGATTTTGATGTGGGTTCCGTCCACACAGCCAATTACTTCGGAAATGCTGCTTTTCGAAGAAATACAACTTCGTCTCATTCTTATCAGCATCCGCCTTGTCGAAGTTTATCCATTGTGGACAAAGTTCTCTCTCCATGACTTCCAGAGTCTAGGATAAAATGTTTGTAACTAGTGGCTGGGACAGTCCAAAGTTGAAATAATTTCCAACGCTAAGCTGGTACGATCCCTGGGCAAAAAACCGCAATGTTGCTGCAAATTATATTGTGTTTGGAACAAACGTTCCCATTTTTTAAATGCGCCTCTATTATTTCCAACACATGTTTAAAATAAGGTGTATTGAAACTTTCAAATCTTAAAAAGGTTAAAAAAAAAATCCATTAGGCACTTGGGAAATTTGAATATGTATGTCACTTACTTTTCATTGGGCAAATTAAAAATGGAAGATTTCTGTCTATGCAGTCTTCTTTCCGCTATAAAATTTTTTTATTTCCTTCGTCACGGACGAGTCCGAATCAGAAATAAAAAAAATTTATTTAAACATTATTTTTTTTTTACAAACAAATTTTTATTTAACTTAAAATTTTGCACAAACAGCACAGAAATTTTTTCTTATTAAAAAACAGTAAAAAAATGAATCAGCTGATTCTAATGTTAGAGATTTGTACTGTATTTTATTAACATTATCGATAAATAGTCAACGGCATCATAACTCTTACGAAATACCAATTTAACATAGAATTGATATTGTCTTTAATAAGAATTGCTGTTGCCTTAAAATTGCCGTTGTGGTTGCCGACGCCAAATAGAATAAGGGTGATTATTTGATAATATTTTATTTTGTTTTAATTGAATTGGTTTTTTTTTTTTATTTTTGTATGTATGTATGTAATAAAATTTTTTATATTATTTTTGTTTTTTAAATGTTTACTTAGTTTAGTTTTCTTTTTAAAAAGTAGTATTTTCGTTACCCTGGAACCTATCTTCAATCTTTACATGGTTTGCTATAGAAAATCTTAATTCACTTTGCGTCGTTTCAATTTGCGTCGCTTTTTTTTTTTTTTTTTAACGTAACCACGACGCAGTGAGGTAGTGGTGAACTTGAAACATTACTACACAAGATGAAACATTAAGTGAAACGTGCCCATGTTTCTTATGTTGCAGGGTGCGTAACGGTATAAGAAAAGGAAACGCTAAAATATTCTTTGACTAAGAGCGATGAAAGAAACCCAATTAGTTTATTTTTACTTTTTTGCAACGCAGAAACGAGAAAATTGAGATTAAGGATTAATAAATTTGTATCAACTTTAATATTAAAACTTCGTAATTTTCTGTAACCCCATTGAGTCGAAAAAGGATCCCCTTTAAAAATTTTTCGATTTTTAATCTACAGTGCAATTTAAGTCTATTTTCTTAGGGACACTTCTTAGTTCTACAAATTAAGCTAAAAAGCTGCTCAAATTCTTTTATTAAGCTTAACGCCAGCCAAAATGTGTTGCAAAAATTGATGTTACAGTGAAATAACGCATATTAAAAAAAACCCAATTTATTATTTGTTTTGAAGTACGAAAATTATTTACAAAAATATATTTTGAAAAATAACTGTCTGTTCATCCACATCCGAATGAAGACTTCGTTCGCTTAACTAACATTTAAAACATAAGCAGATTATAAAATATTGTTTTTGGTTTACATATACATAAGTTAAGCGCACGAATTCTTCGTTCCAAATTGATTAACAAACCTTAAGTATATTTAAAGAAAGATTTCAACAACTATGTATTTAAAAACCAATTAAAACAATAAGGGAATTCACAAAGTGTTCTATGGTGTCATATTGGTTGTATTTGCTATAATTTTATGACTGTCATAAAAATTTTGTTTTATTTTTTATATTCATAATAATAATAATTAATAATTAATAATTAATAATAATTATAATGTTTTTTTAATTTTTTTTTTTTTTTTTTTTTTTTTTTGTTAATCAATTTTATTTTTACACTAATTTAGCTTATGATAATACAACCAATACGTTGTTCACAACAGTGCTATTTAGCTTAAGATAGTACTTTAGTACTTATTACTTTAGAACACTTTGTGAATTGGCTTAGTATTTATTTAAAGATCTTTATTTAATTTTATTTTTATACTGAATAAAACTTTTTTATTTAAGTGTACTTTTTCTATAATAATTCATTAAAATGTTTTTATAATTTGGTTAATATCTAGAAAATTATATATCGTTACCTTAAACGAAAAACGCACTAATAATAAATTCAAAAAGTCTAATTTTTTTGGAGGTGATGGATGTACTTTAATGAGATACATACATCGGAATTAAAAAAAAAAATTTGTTTTGAATTTTTTGTTAGTTTGGGCGTTTTGCGTTTTAGGTAACGATATTTATGTATGTTTGTATGTATGTATGTTTGTATATAATTAATATAGAAAACAATAATTAGGGTTGTTGCAGAATTTAAGTCAGAATTGTCATTTATCTGAATAGAAAATCGATTCTGATATGAATTGGTGTCATGAAACCGTTGGTTTTGCCTAAATTCGAGATAAACAAAGTCCATGTTTGAATCAGCTGATTTTGGATTTTTGTTTGTTTACATTTCGAAGTTTAATTTTAGCACTAATTTGTTTGCAAACAAAACACTTTTTATTTTTTTATTTTTTTAAATAAACTTTGTGCTTAAATTTTATTTGATTGAGGCTGTTTATATTTATTAACAGAAGATGAAACTAGTGAAAAAGTAAAACGAAAAATATTGAACTGCTAGGGGGGGGCTACTCTCTATTGCGATGCGATAGCTAAATGCCAACTTTGTACTCTCAATCACTTTCGCAAATTTTTTTGAAAATTAAGCAATATGGCTCAGATGGCTCAGTTATAAAATATCAAAACATGTAAGAGAATCCATTGGAGACAGTTTTCTGATATTGAAACGGAATTTTAATTAAAATTAAAAAGATTTATAAGTACCTAAACATCGAAGAGGGTGTTTAAATGTTGTGGCACATATCGAATTCACTTGCATCCATCAAAGATTTCCTTCACTATTTGGGTACCTGAAACATTGCGTTTTTGGCGGAAGGGTCTTAACATAAGACAGTTGGAAATGAATCTTGAACCGTGTACTTAAAGTTTTTGGTTACATTGATAAAACTCAAATCAAACAAATGGAAACCTTTTCTTATTAATCATCCCTATTATGTTAGTCGTTGTCGACGTCGACATTAATTTTTGATTGTTGTCACATCAAGTCGACGACTAACTACATCACTTCGAAGTTTATTTGGTTTTTAATATGGAAATTGTGTCGACGTCGACTAGTTATCGAAAATCTGACAAAAAAATCCCATCTCCAATTATTTTTCTATTATTTTTGTTCTTATCATTATAGCTCAGTTTTTAACGCTATAAATGCTATTTTCCGTTTTGGTTTTTTTTAACCGATAAGCGATTTCATATAAATTTAAGAGTTTGTTTCCGATTTTGAATTTTTTGCCATGTTCGCGATAAGATCTATTTTTTCCGTAAGTTTTCTAATTATTTATAGCTTTAACGATTATTAATTAATATAAGACTTTGCTATCATGCCGCTGTTAGCAAATTTTTGGGAATTTCCGTTAATTTAGCAATTTTTACGGAATTTTCGCAATTCCTTTTTATTTTAGGGACTTTTAATTAATGTTATGCCTTGTTTGAAAAATTAAAAATTTTCGCGAATTTAAGCTATTTTTGCAAAATTTTCTGAATTTTCACGATTAATTAACAAATAAAATTTGTGGCCTTTTAAATTTGGATTTTTTTATAAATATGCTTGCATTTAAAATCTCTTTAACTTTCATTTGAGTCGTCGCAAAATTTCCTGTCGACTAAACCAGAGACAATTCTATTCGACGTCGACTTAAAAGCGCCTTAGAAAATATAAAGTGACTGTCAATAGTAATCGATTTTTGTCAATACGGACGTCGACGACGACTTTTATAATAGGGGTGAATAAAATTTCTCTAAACTCCCAATTTTTTTTTATAAACACACTGAAATTTATTGTTTAGTGAAAGCTAGTTTCTATGCGCACTTCACTGGTTGCTTAGGCTAGATCATCAGGAAACCTTTTTCCAAAGGTTTTGGAAAAGCTAAAAATATTATATAAATAAAATTGTAAAGCGAATAAGAGTTATAAACACTCAAAATTCTACTTGTAACAATATTAAAGCTTAAACAAAACACCAACAAAAAACAGTGACTTTATCATTCCTTACATTCCCCTACAATTGGTTGGCTTTTTTCCGACTCGAATTGTAGTTGTAAGTGGATAAAAATTTTATTTCTAGGAAATATTAAACGCCAAAAATATTCGTTTTTTATTCAAAAAAGCAAAACGAAAACGGTACGAATTGAAAAATTTGTAAAAATTTTGATGTTAAAAACAATTGCACGGAAAAATCACAACTCTGCAAAAAATCAGCAGGCGTTTCGCGCAGACCTACTAATTGGGCCATGCATTAACCCAATAACATCTGTTTCTGTGCTACCAAAACAAATTCTTTGTTGATTTTAATTCTGATTCTGACAACAATTAAATTCTACAGCAACCCTAAATAGGTTAATCAATTAAATAAAAAAAAATTTAATAATTTATGTTTAGAAAAAATACAAATCTTTTACTTTTTTCAGTTTAAATTATGACAGATTTGTTTTAACGTCATATCAAAGTAAAGATGAGTTAAAATTACATTGATAATATACGCAGAAAGTAAGATGAATTAATGTATTATTTATTTATAATTTATTAAAAAAAATATATAACATTCAAAACAACACGTTTTATTTTTTTTCAAATTTTTAAAAAAAATTTCAAATTTTTAAAAAAATTTTAAATTTTTTTAACAAATACAATTAGTAACAATTATTTTCTTTAGTATTTAATAATTTACATTTATAATAATAATTTATTAATTTAAAAAAAAAAGTTTCAAATAACAAATTGTGGAGAGGTTTTTGAGTTAATTTAATCTTAAATATCTACTTAATTTGTTAAAATTTTTCAATTTTTATAAACATATTTTATCTTTTCTCTTTATGCTTTTTTTATAACGATTACTAGGTTTTGAAAATGCGAATCACAATGTTAAATGACTTTGATTGGTTTTGTATAATTTTCTTAAACATAATTAAAAAATGTAAGTACAATTATTTGTTAAATAAAAAAATTAGTAGCAAATGCCAAGTTTTTTTTATTATTTATTAAAATAAAATTTCAAGAAATGCATCATTTTATTATATGGTGATGTTTGTTTGTATGTATGTACATAAATTTGGCGACATTAGTTTTTGCAACATGTATGAGTTAGATAATAAATTAAAAATTATTTTTTTTTTAATTTTTTTAACTAAAGCCAAAAAAAAACAATAAAAAACTAAAATTTATACTTTTCTAGAAACTAATTTTGGTAGAGAGTGAGCGAGCATTCAAAGTATTCAGAAATGAAGATGGTGAAGTGATTTTTTTTTTAATTGCAAACAAAATTACAGTTTTAGGCATCCAATTTGTGTTGCTGATTGTTTTAAGGGAGGGAGGGAAAAAAATTTTGTAGGTAAAAGAAAAAAGAAATTATTAAATTATTGCTGGGCTATAGAGGTGGATGAAAAGAAAAAGAAAGAGTAAATAAAATATTTAAGCCACCTGTATGTAGGAGAAATGATTTTTATAGCTGCGCCGCCGGTAGTAGATCATGACAACATACGAAAGGAATAACATAACGGTAATAATAGCAACTAAAATGCCTGGAAAGAAAAAAGAGACAACAAGAAAATTTTGAGTTTGATTAATAATAATAAGTATTGTTTTATTTTATTGAACTGTTTATGGTTTTTAATCCGAATTTTTGACCAAGGTTTTTTAAAAAGTGGAGTCTTCTTCTTCTTTAGCAACAAATTAAAAATGACGTTTATAATTTTATTTAGTTTGGAATGAAAATTTTAAAAAAATGTTTTAAAAAATAATAATATATACAAATGTATGTTGGTATATTAAACATCCGCATGAAACTTAATAATGATGTTCATGAAACCTTCATTTTAATTTTGTATATGCTTTGTTTTTTTAGTAAGTTGAATAACTATGAAACGAAAGCAACAAACACTCGATACTTAAGAGACGAGAAATTTAAAAAATTTAATATTAAAAAAAAATTAAAAAAACAAAAATTTAAAAAATTTAAACGAAACCTTTTTAATTAAAAAATTGTTGAATCCCAAGAAAAACTTTGATAACTAATATGCATGTGGCAGTGTAAATAAAACTGAACTGGCAAAATAAAATAAAGTAATTTGTTTTTGTTTTTTCTTTTCCCACTTACAACTACATTTAGAGTTGACAAAAAATCAACCAATTGTAGCCGGGACTGTAAGAAAAGATGAACTCACTGTTTATTGTTGTTGTTTTTGTTTATGCTTTGATATTGTTACAAGTAAAACTGTGGCTTATAATTCTTATTCGATTAACAGTTTTATATGTGTAATATCTTTAGTTTTTCTAAAATCTTTGGATGAAGTTTCCTGACGATCTGGCCTAAGCAACCAGTGAAATGCGCATAGGAATAGCTAATCCTTTCAACAATTAATTTCAGTTTATCAATAGAATGAAATGGGAATGTAGCACATTTAAACGAAACCTTTTTAATTAAAAAATTTTTGAATCCCAAGAAAACCTTTGAGAAAGATAAAGTTAGTTTGTTTACTTATATATACAAGAAAATATGAACACTAGCAACTCGGAAACAAAACAACCACTGAATAAATGTCAAATAAGTTCATGGAAAAACACATTGATTTGAAAGTGAGTATTGCCAGTTGAAGAAAAAGAAAAACATTAGGAAAGATAAAAAAAAAACAAAAATAACCATGAAGAGTGTAAGCAACAAGATTACATTAATATTAAAATAACAAAAAAAAACAAATTTGACTTTGTTTTCAACGTAAATTAATTGTTTTCAATCATGGTCCAATAAGTAGGTCTGTTTTCAATGTAAATTTTAAAATTTAAAAAAATTTTATTTTATTTTCAAAAACAATCACTCAGGGTGTGTGTGAAACGGTAGTAAAGTACTCATGGAAGTAAATTTTTGACACTGTTGAGGTGAATTAAATTTCACTAGCCCTGGGGGCTAGTATAAATTTTGACATTAGCGTAGAAATTTTTGACAATTTTAATTCACCATAGAACTTTGCTACCGTTTCACACACACACTAAGTTTAAAAACATTTTTCAGCAATACGTTTTGCTTGGATGTATGTACATAAAAAAGGGTTTAGCAAAAAAATTCTTTATAAATTACATATATTATTGCAAAGGTAACAAATGAGAAGAAATAATATGAATTTACTAAAGTGGCAACATTGGAAACTTTTTTATTATTCATCTCAGACCCCATAAAGTATATATATTCTGGCTCCTTGAGTAATTCTAAGTCGATTTAGCCATGTCCGTCTGTCTGTCCGTCTGTTGAAAACACGCTAACTTTCGAAAAACTCAAAAGAAATGAACAAGTTTGGTGTCAAATGCCTTTTAGTTATTCTAAGCAGTTTGGGATTGAAATCCAGCCAAATCGGATCAGTAGGATCAGAGCAATGAATCAAAATGTGGAACCACCACTTTAAAAAATTGATAATTTTGTTACAAAAACTAACAAAAAGGGTGCAACAATACACTAAATGAACAAAGATTCAGCAAAAGTTCGTTTTATTAAACTGGAAATCACACTGTAAAATTTCGTGAAGATCGGTTCATAATTTACCCTAGGCCCCATATAAACCCTACTACCGGAAAACAGTTTAGTACGCCTAAAACCGTAATTATTAATGCTATCATAACAAAATTCACAGTTTTTTAGGATTAGAAATGACGCTGTAAAATTTTATGAAGATCGGTCGATAATTAACCCTAGGCCCCATATAAACCCCACTTCCATAAAACAGTTTAGTACGCCTAAAACCGTAATAAATAATGCTATCATAATAGCATTTGTCGGTCAATAATTTAATATAGGGTAAGCCGCAACCAGTTTTAATGCTGATGTCTGTTTTTATAAAGATAAATTAATAATAAATAGACAGCATATAGATATCACTCCTGAATTATTCAAATTGTCGGTGAAGGGTATCAAAGATTCGGCACAGCCGAATATAACACTCTTACTTGTTATGGGTGTATTTAAATAAAACCAATAGTAAAACATAGATTTTATCCATTTTTGTTTTACTTTAATATTACACACTTTATGTTTCACAAATACCATTGCTCAAAAGCAACATGAAATTTTATTTTTTAATACAAAATTTAATTTATCTATGAAGCATTATTATCATAGATAATTAATTTTTTTAATTTTTACCTACTTAAAAAAATTTTAATTTAAAGCAAGACTGATTTGCACACAAAAGTAACAGTTCTTACTTGAAAGGGCCAAGTTTACAAAACAATTGGTTTGACAAAAAAAAAAAACGGATGTTTTTATGAATATGTACTTAAAATTTTTAATTTTCATACAAACAACTGCTTGTATGGTTTATTTGGTCCTGTACAAACAAAACAATTTCGTAAATAAAAGTATTGTTCAAAAAAGTAAGAAAATAACATTGAAAAATGTATTAACTGATTTGTTTCCTTAACTAATCCCGCGAAGCTCTTCGCTGCGGGAGGCCAGAGTCTCTTGCTGGAATCGAACCCGCGACTCCGGCACTAATAGACTAGCTCACTACCAGCTAGTTTAACCTTGACCTGAAAGGGCCAAAATAGATTTCTACAGGGCCATCAAACGTTCAAAAGTGCCAAAAATGGCCAAATTGTGCCACGTTTTGCATCACTGCGATGTGAAACAAATTGTGTTTGCTAGTAGCATGAATAAAACAACAGTTTGTTCAGTAAGCTTAATTATATTCGACAACAAAGTTCAGTGGATAAACATTTCAGTATGTTTATGAATGAAGTTGTTCATCCAGCGCTTTAATGTATATAAATTGTTCGGTCAAAATTTGCAAACGGTTTCTTAATTCAAAATGTGTGTGAATGCTAAAAAAAAACTGTTGCTTTATTCTGACAACCAAGCGAAAATGTTGCTGGCATTGTGATCAAAGCTTAAATATTGATTACATTTCTAAACAAATATGTTGGTTTCAAATCTTTTTATATACATAAATATGTATAGGGAAAAAGTTCAGGTGGCCGACAAGTCTAGCACAACACTCTGCTCATGCTTTTTACACCCACACTACTGTATGTAGAGAGGATATTATGTGTTTGTGCTAATACCGCTTTTAGTATAAAGGCCGAAGTCTATTTAATGTTGAGAAGTTATTCATTATTTTACACATCCCAAATCGAAAGAGAGTTTTTATGATGATAAACCCTTTTGTTTTGAAGGTATTTAGATTTAATTAGGACCAAAAATATTTTATGGCAATCTAAATGAGCATTGCAAATTTTATTGGACCATAGCTTCCATAGAAATAAACTCCTGCTGATAACTTTTTTTTAGCTTTATTATTGTTGGATGAAAAAATTGTTTTTCCTATACATATTTGTTTCTGTTTTTGACATTGTACAATGTAACTAAAAAAATATCAAAATTAAAATTAACATTTCAACTAAAAATCACAATTGTTCTTAAAAATAGCTATGGCACAAGCTCTAATGTTTCCATTTTTACTGCAAGTTGTACAAATAAAATGTCGACGAAAGTGGACAAAAAACCTAATAAACAAATGTATTCAGGTTTTTAAGACAAAGTCTTGGCAGAAAGAATACGAAAAAACGGAGGAAAAGAATCAACATGTAATATAAAATTGAAAATGATAATAGCAGCAAATTTCGAACCACCAGTACTACTGGTTAAAAGATTGATGTTTGACTGTTGGCTGGCAGGCACCGCAGTGATGCAGAGGTTAGAACTCAAAGAATTCTAATGAAAGAATGTGGTGATTCTTGAAACATGTAAATTCAACCCAGGTTTGAGCCGAAGCTCAGCCAAGAAAATTATCAATAAATTTAAAAAAAATTCCAAGTTATAAAATTTCTTACTTCAGTAAAAAATAATTAAATGAGAATTAGATTTGATTTTGAGGCCCTATGCTCCTAATAGGATCGAGGGGAATATATATAATATATAAATTTGATGAACTCCAGCCTAACAAAAAAAATATCAAAATTGTACAATGATTTTACAAAAACAAATTGCTTGTGGTTTTTGTATGAGTTGTACTTGTTGTAGTACCGAGATTACCTGAAATTAATTCGCCTTGGTTTTTTGTAACGGGTCCGCCATCTAACGTTTTTTTTTTTTCAACTAGAGCTTATTTCGTGAATGGTAACACTTAGCTCATGTCTGATTTGACAGATAATTAGTTGTATCCTTCCGCTGAACGAATATGGTTGTGCATACGCTTGAACAACGCTGGGAAATATTGCGACATTACTTTGAAAATCATGGTAATGTTGCAGAATGTGTGCGAAAATTGCGTACGGATTTTGGAAGAAGAGAAGCACCGTCAGCTCCGTGTGTTCGTTATCTTGTGAAAAAAGTGAAAGAAACTGGCATCCTCATCGATAAACCAAAGCGTAAAAAGCCAAAAACAGTGCGTACACCCAAGAATATTGCTGCTGTGGCAGAAAGTGTGCGTGAAGCGCCATCAACATCAATTCACCGTCGTTCTCAACAGTTGAACATTTCGGAGACATCATTGAGACGAATTTTGCATAAAGACCTTGGTATGACGCCATACAAAGTCCAATTAGTTTAGGAGTTGAAGCCAACTGACCATCCAATGCGTTTTCGCTTCGCTAAGTGGGCCTGCGATCGACTTAAAAAAGATGCCGATTTTTCCAAAAAAATCGTCTTTTCAGATGAAGCTCATTTTGATCTTGGCGGGCATGTAAACAAGCAAAATTGTCGCATTTGGGGCACAGAAAACCCGCACGCATACATTGAAAAGCCGATGCACCCAAAACGAGTCACTGTTTGCTGCGGATTTTGGTCCAGAGGCATAATTGGGCCATTGTTCTTCGAAAATGAGCAAGGAGAGGCCGTTACAGTCAATGGCGATCGTTATCGGGCCATGTTGAATGAATTTTTGTTCACAAAAATTGAAGAGGGGGATATTGGCAACATTTGGTTTCAACAGGACGGCGCTACGTGCCACACAGCCGAAGCTACACTCGATGTTTTTCGCCCTGTTTTTGAAGATCGCATTATCAGCCGCAGAGCTTATGTCGTTTGGCCACCTCGGAGCTGCGATTTGACACCGTTGGACTATTATTTGTGGGGTGCCGTCAAAGATAAGTGCTACGCCGACAAGCCAGAGACAATTGACGCTTGACGCTTGGACCGATCGTGTAGGCTACTGCATGGCCAGCCGAGGCAGCCATTTGAATGAAATTATTTTCCATTATTAACCGGAAGGATTGTACTTTCAAATAAAAAAAGAAATTTTAGAAAACATTCAGTAGTTTTTTTTATAGCATTTTCAAAAAAAAAAGTTATTTGGCGGACCCTTTAAATCCTAGCCTCACAACCAGAGATGCTATATATTTTTTTAAAAACTTCTTATTTCTGAATAAAAACTTTTTTAAAAAAAAAGCTTTTTTTCTACAAAAGTGCCAAAATTTAAAAAAAAAACACAAATATTTATTTAAAATTTTAAGATATACATAGAAAAAACTATTAAAAAAAACATTTTTTCTTTTGAACCAAAAAATTAGATTGCAAGGAAATACTTATTTAAGAAAAAAATATAAATTAAAGCCATTTCTTTTGGGTGCTTAAAATTTGCTGTAGATTACGTAACGGCAAAATTGAAAAAATCTTTTTTTTTTTTTGAAATATAAAAAAATTCGGACTCATCACAACTTGTTACTTGGAATACTACCTCCCAAAAATTTTCAATACATATTTTGCTCTTTCCGATAATTAATTAACGACAATTATCGTCAACTTACGAATTTTGACTACTTAACGACAAATATTTGTCGTTAAAAAGTTACAGAATTTGAGTACAGATCTTAACGACAAATATTTGTCGTTAAAAAGTTACATAATGTTAGTACAGATCTTATTTAGGCAATTAAGTTCAAAAAATATCCAATGTACATCACTTGGGAGCTGAGGCATACATAAGTTAACACAAATTTAATTAAATTTGAATACTCTCTCTCTCTTTCTTTTATTAGTTAACACAATTTTAGATAATTATGAATATCCCCTCTTTCTTTTATTGGTTAACACAATTTTAGTTAATTATGAATAATCCTCTATTTTTTTAATCTGCTGTGTTTGCGTTTTTGTTGGATTTATTAAAGTTAATTTAACTGTCTACAATTTGGGTAAGCTATTTTGTTTGCAACACACACTTTTGTATTGTCAGCACTTATGCTAGAAACACAACTAGGACGAACGACGAATTATTCGCAACGAATATTCGTCGTCAAAAATAGAACACATTGGTATGTATGAAAATACACACAATCATTGCGTAGACCGAAATTCGTCCTGCGCAACGAACACTGCGATAGGTTTATTTCTATTTCTTACGCAGACGAACGACGAATAAATTGGGACAGGGGCAGCTAACCGCAGCTTAATCGAGAAAATTGTAAAGAATCACAGGGAACAATCGCTTCTATTGCGAACTTGGCTAAAATTTGCAAAAATGGCGAAAATTTGCGAAAATTTTTAATATTTGAAACAAGCCATAAAATTGATTAAAAGTGTCTAAAACTATAAGGAATGCCAAAAATTCGATAAAATTTGCTTAATTAGCGAAAATTCGCAAAAATTTGCTTACAGCGGCAAAATAGCAATGTGTAATATTTTTTAAAAATCGTTAAAGTTGTAAAGTATCACAATTCTTACAGATAACATTCACTTATATCGCGAACATGGCTAAAATTCGCGAAAATTGCAAAATTGAAACAAGCGCAAAAATTTATTTGAAATCGCTTAATCAGTTAAAAAAATTAAAATATCCGATAATTACATAAAAAAATTTTGCAAAAATAGCGCAAATTCGCGAAAATTTTTCATTTTCCAAAGAACCCATAAAATTGATTAAAAGTTCCTTAGACTATTAGGAATGGCAAAAACTCGTTAAAAATTGCCTAAATTGCTGAAATTCGCGAAAAATTGCGAAATTTAAACCAAATCCAAAAACTAATTTGAGTTTGCGAAATCGAAATGCAGAACACCAAAAATGGTTAAGTAATCCACTTTCGAGTGGATTCGCATTCTGGAGCACACCCAATTAATAGTTTTTGTATGTTTTTTTTTTTTTTTTTTTATGATTGGATAAATGTTAACAAACAAATAAATTACAAAGAAATTTTAATAAAATTTATTGTTAGTTAAAAAAAGATAAAAATGTTTATATAATCTAGCGTCCAAGGTATTTATTTTTATAATTTAAAAAAAAAAAATTTAAGCCACATTAATACCTGGAATTCACGCACTTATTGTGTCTCATATGACGAATTTACGCAACGAATTCTTGGCGACGAATTCGTCGTACTATGCGAAGTTCGTCGTTCGTCCTAGTTGTGTTTATACCATTATAATTACTAATAATCAAGTTTGGTTTATTTTATGCAATTTAATTTTTTATGATAAAGCATTTTTATATTTTAAATTATAACATTTTTTAATAAAGAAGACAGTCGTGTGCAAGCAATGAAATAACTTATATAAGGACTTATATAATTCCTAGCTTTTCTTTTAGCCATCCAAGCGTTTGATGATGATGACATAAAAAAATATTGAAGATCTTGCTAAATCTATACCGAAAAGGCAGAGATGCCAACTATTCAATGGCAATACGTGCCGACCGAGCAGTCAAAAAGAGCTAAAAAGTGCTAAATTTTAAAATCAAAGATTGTTCTGTTTTAAATCCATTAATTATTCATTTTTGTACTTCAAACTCGTTTACATATCGTTACTTTACTATAGAAAAGCCCTAACTAACATTTTCCTTACTTTACAGGAGAAGGAAAAGACTTAATAAAAATTGTAATATCGTAGTTGCGATTTTTTTTTAACGCAGTTTTTTATTAAATTGTTTAGAGAGTTTAATAAAAAAGTGCTTTTAAAAAAAATCGCGACTACAAGACTATAATTTTTATTAAGTTTTTTCCTTCTCCTGTAAAGTAAGGAACATGTTAGTTAGGGCTTTTCTATATTAAAGTAACGATATATATAAAAAAAAAAAATGTACATATTAATGTTTAATAAAATTACTACTTAAAAATTGTACACAAATATTAACATTACCATATGTAGCATTTCAATTAATAAAATGAAAAATATGAACAGTCATTTTCAAAAAGTGTTAAATTTTCTTCTTCTTCTGGCCATATGTTTGTTTTAATGTAATATTTTGACTTTTTATACGTTTCAATTGAATTTATTTTTACAAACACGTTTGCTGGCATATCGTAGCTTGAACAGCATGCGCTACTGCTTCGTAAGCCATATTTTATATGAATTAAACTGTTTACAGTATTCAAAGCCATACGGTTTCTAATTTTATTCTTAAAAAAATTCATAGCACTGAATGCTCTTTCCACCTCAGCGTTAGAGTATGGTACACATATATAAATGAACTAAAGCCAAAACAAGAGGGTAAAAACGGGAGTATTAACAGATGTATGCAAAAAGTGTCAAACGTACCAAATCACGTTTGAAAAGAGCCGGTGTTAGCTCTTTTTAAAAAAAAGAGCTATCGAGAAAAATTACGTGTCAGAAGTAATTGAAAAGAGCCAAATTTAGCCCCAAAATAGCTAAGTTGGCATCCCTGCGAAAAGGACTGATTGTCATTACACAAAAAACCTATAAATAACCATAAAACCCAAGAAAACCCGAAAACTCCATAAAAAAGCCGCTGGGATGGGTTTTTTAAAAAAACCCGTGTTTTTTCTAGTAGAGCTCTCTGTTGTGAAACTTCGAGAACTTATGTTTACTGTCAATGATTTATATTAGCTTTACTTAAATTTTATAAGTACTCAGCAAAATCAGAAAAACTCTAACCGTGGAAAATTGGCCATAGAAATATTTATATCTTATTAATCACGTATGGCCAATTTCACCAATTTATTTATATATCAATTTATGTTTAAAATTCGGTTTTTATGTCAAATAAAAATAAAGTTATCTTCATACAAGTTACCGCATCATAAGCTTTATAAGATTTAATAAGATTTAAAATGTAAACAAAGCTTGACATTCAGCATACACTCAAATAAATAAACAATAACTCGAAAATGTCACCTGTATGAATTCGCCTTGTGCATTAAATATGAATTGATATTTAAATAGAATTGGTGAAATTGGCCGTTAAAGTTAAATCGAAATTGTAAATAATAAAAATTAATTTAAAACCTACCCATGGCTGTGCCAATATTGGCCTCTTCATAAGTCATCATTAAAGTGGAAAGTTTACATTCACCTTCCCAGTCTTTTGGTAAAATATCACCGTATAGAGTAAACATTTTATCTAAAGGACAGGCCACTCCACAATCTGGTATAAACAAAGGTACAGGTTCAGCTGTGGTATTTTTATAGAATATTGAAACAAAAGGTTGTAACTTTTCATCTAAACGTAATTCCAACATAATGCAAGCACAATAAGGAGGACTATGTGTCTAAAAAGTTAAAAGAATTATTTTAATGCTAAAACCGCATCTAATAATTTTGCTTAACACTTACATCATATAATTTCAAAGCATTCAAAACATTGGCCACTGTTGTATCATGGGCTGAGTAAACCCATAATGAACGATCTGGATTTAATTTTCCCTTTGATTTGTCAACAAACCTTTCCAACATTTCCTTGATTAATGGCCCAATTTTAAGACGAGCCATTTGCCGTGTGTATGTACTAATGGAAAAAACAAAGTCCGATATATATGTCATATCAGTACTGGGATAAACCTTTTTTGTCCATTCCGGCAGGGTTTTGTTGTAAAGCTCTTCTATAAGGAAAGTATTATTAAGGCGCTGTAAACTTTCAAGAGAATCCACAGTAATGCCAGTATATTTAGTTAGATAATTATAGAGATAGACATAGCGGTCGTTAAGTTTTTGGAATTCTGCAGAATCTTTTAAAGCCGAAAGAGCATACTCGAAAGCGGGACAAGCGGCTTTTCCAGCAAGAACCTAAAATAAAAAAGCGAAAATTAGAAAAAGAAATTATAACAAATTTTTTTCGTAATACTCTTCTTACCGCATCACTATTTTCTGGCTGAGTATGAACTGAAATTGGTTGCCAATTTATTGCTGGATTCCATATATCGTTGTTGACGGGTTCATAAAGGCCAGCTAGATTTGACAAAGCACTCATTAACGTACGATCAACATCGGTAGAACGTACATAAATTTCATCTTTGCTATAGGTGTCACTTAAAATACTGTTATAACGTTTGCGCAACCATTTCCCCAGATGATAGTGTTCTTGTTTGCCAATCTAAAATTAAAAAATACGATTTTAACATTTCATTATTTATTAGAAGAGTCAAAAAGGAACAGAAACAGCATCTTTTTTTCGGCAAAAAATTTATTGACACAAAGAATAAAAAAAACACTCTTACCAACTCATTAAACACAAATCGACATATTTTTATCAAGAATTTGTTTACCAAATACCAATAAAAACGGCGATATTTTTTTTAAATATTCAATAAATTATGTTGAACTGTTCCATTCCCGTTTAATGAAACATTAAAATTGATTTATTTGTCACGTTAAGAGATTACTTCAAAAGTTAAATATAAAATTTTTTGTTTGTTGACCTCTGATACGATATTGCGGTAGGTAAGTACAACAAGTAAAATGGTAGATAATTAGGTCAAATAATAGTATTTCATAAGTATTTCATAATTTTGAATTAAGTTAAATTATGAAATTTTCTTGATTTAAAACACGACAACAACAAAATGCATGCATATGAAAATTAAGTATTGTAGATGGCGTAAACATAGTAAATTTAAAATGTATTCATTTTGTTGTTGTCGAGTTTTAAATCAAGCTTAACAAGACCTACAAGATGTACAAGGTCTACAATAGAAAACCGTGAATTCCACGAATATTTTCACTTTCGAAATTATAATACATATTACTAAGGTTACTAAAATTCAATAACTTAAGTTGGAAAAATTGGTACTTTTTCTCTTTTTAATACATTTGGTATACAGATTGCATATGTTCTAGATTAAAATACAGGGTACTTTTTAGGAGATTAAGGCCCCTGTTAATACATATTTTATTTTTTGTTCTTGCCTAATTATTTTCCGTAATACATGTATTATTTTGTGATTGTCTAATTGTTGTCGTTTAAGTTTTTTGAACCGTTCTCTGCTTAGTTTGAGTTCATTGAAATTACACATTTTTTTTGTTTTGACATTGAAATTTAAACTTAATACTTAATATTTCTTGTTTATTTGTTTTGTTTTGGCTTGTCAGTAGCCTATAAGTTTCATTGACTTTAATTTAATGTTTATTTGTTCATATGATAAATTGTAAATTCGGCAGAAATATGGGTCAATGTATTATTAATTAATTTATAACAAATAGGCCGTCAGCATATTTCTCATAAGCAATTATTCATATGTTTAGTGTAAAAATTAGTATATAAGTTGGAAAAAATGAATAATAAAGAGACTCTTAATCTGAAGGTAAACCAAGACTTTTAATTAAGAGAAAGCAACACAGTTCAAGTGCTGTTGTTGTCCATCCAAAACCAAATTGCAACATAGTTAAAGTGCTACTGTTGTACAAATCAACTTTAGTTCAATATAGTTTAGGTGCTATTATTGAACATTTTTTGGTGACCCCGACGTGATCCTGTAGCAGGCACAGGATCTCTATCAAGTGAACAGGCAGCATAACTTAAGCCAACATGCCCTCGGTTGAAGACCTCATCGCTAGCCAACAACAGAGCGTCCAAAGGGTTGAAACCATCATCCGCAACTACAAGAAGGATCCAGCCTCTAGGAAGACATCAATCAGCTATTTCCAAGAATGGCTAAGAAGGCTAGACGAGGAGTGGGCGAAATTTGAGAGTACCGATAACCAACTCCGGTTGCTGGAGAAGATACCCTTGGATCATGAGTTTTTCCAAAAGGACTATTATACCTCAATAATGGACATCGTGCAGCAGTACAAGGAGGAATTCGAAACAGCAATGCTGAAAATAATTCCACCTGAAGCCACGAAACGATCCATGAGCTATAGCCCAGACGAGCAAAGTCAGGCCACTGCTGCTGAGGAAGCCACGGCACCAAATGGTGAGCTGGTGAGACTCATGCGCAGGCAAGCAGCCATGATATCCTCCATAGACCGACTATTGGAAGACAATTTCACACCTGAAGACGCCGTAGCTGCCACAAGGCTATGGCAAGATATCGAAGGCCTACACTACCAAATAGCGGAACTATGCGGTGAAGCCGTTCAACACGAGTACAATATGGGGAGGTTTATCCAGCTCGGAAAGCCGGTCAGGGCAGCCTCCAGAAACAACACAACAATTCAGGGTCATTATTAGTGCAACAATGGGCATTCCGAATCATCCACCGTGCCAATTCCAAAGATAACAATCCCCAAATTTGAAGGAGACTACATGAAGTGGAAGGAATTTCATGATCTGTTCTCGTCCCTAATCATTCATCAACCAATTCCAAACGTGCAAAAAATGTGGTACCTAAAAACCCATTTAGGGGGGAAGCAGCAAACTTAATCAAACATTTCGCCACCACAGGAGAAAACTTTGAAGCGGCATAGTCCGTCGTGGTAGAGCGCTACAACAACAGAAGATTACTGGTGAGCAAACTAATCCAGGAGCTAGTCAGTGCTCCAACCAAGACATCAAGCGATAATTACAAGTCGCTGCATGATAAAACTCAAGAGTGTCTTTTATCACTTCGACATCTTGACATTGCTGCTTAAAGGGCTGGATCAGGCCACACGACTTCGGTACGAACAGTCTCTCCTACAGCCACGAGAAGTGCCAACCATCAAAGATTTTCTGAACTTCTTGGAAAGGAATTTTCAGTCGGTAGAAGCAATGTCAGAAAAAGAAAAATCGCCAAGGGCAGAGGTGTGCACATCCATCGCACTAGAAAAACGGAACCATGACCTCTGTAGCATGTGCAAATCAGGAAAACATCCACTATTTGCATGCGCAGAATTTCTGAAACTACCACCATCAGCTCGACTTCAATTTGTTTAAAACCAACGGTACTGTGTGAACTGTTTGAAACCGGGACATATCGCTAAAAATTGTAGTCTAAGAAATTGCATGAGGTGTGCCAACAAACACAATACCCTGTTGCATTTGAAGGACTCAGATAAAAACACAAGCCAACAACCCTCAACCTCAAGGGTAACAGGCACTCATTCAGCTGAGACGACAAGGCCCACGCAAAACAGCCAAACAGCCGCATCACTAAGCGCAGCCAAACACACTACATCAAACAGCTATGTACTACTTAGCACAGCCGCTGTCCACATCAGAGCAACACCAAGGTGCATCATCGGGTCAACGTCGAGCTATGTTCAAGAGTTAATTACTACTCTACACGACTTGAGGCAGCTGTTCTTAAACACATTATCTCACCACAACCCTCTCAAGTGATTAACACAAATCACTGGAAAATTCCTAATAATATCGCACTAGCTGACCCAGGGTTTAACCGTCCGGACAAAATAGACATTTTGCTGGGTGCTGAATTCCATCATCAATTATTGGCAGAGGGGCAAATCAAGTTAGCCAAGAATTTGCCTACTTTGCAAAATACTGCCCTCGGTTGGATCATATCTGGAAAAATCGGAGAACACCAACCAAACACTGCAGCATGCGGGATGTGTGTCGAAAATGAAACAACACTAGAAGAAGACATCGCTCAACTATGGGAACTAGAAAAGGTTACGATGACAGACAAACCTCTGTCAGTGTCAGAAAAACAGTGTGAAAACCATTTTGCGCAGACACACACAGCATTGATAAAAATGGAAGATTTATTGACAGAATTCCGCTTAGTGACAAACCCGATGCGTTAGGCGAGTCGCATGGGATAGCCTATAATCGATTCCTATCACTGGAGCGTCGACTGTCAAAGGCGCCAGAAGTCAAAACACAGTACATACAATTTATGGATGAATTCGAGCACTTAGGCCATATGACACAAATAGGCATAAATTCCACGTGCAAAACAAACTACTTCATTCCGCACCACAGTATACTGCGGCCTGAGAGCTTAACCACAAAATTACGAGTGGTCTTCGACGCTTCAACAAAAACTTCTTCGGGCTTGGCACTATATGATCTGATGTATACAGGGCCCACCATTCAAAGGGAGCTGTTCTCAATACTTCGTTTTCGACTACCACATTTCGTATTCACAACGGACATTGAGAAGATGTATCGCCAGATGCTAATACACCCAGACGACAGAAGGTTTCAGATGATTATCTGGAGACAGGACCCATCTATGCCAATCAAATATTATCAACTTAATACCATTACATACGGTACCAGATCGGCCCCATATTTGGCCACAAAATGTTTGGAAAAAATAGCAAAAGAAAACAGGGTTCAGTACCCACATGGAAGCCAATTTTTGCTTAAACATTTCTATGTGGACGATGGAAACGGCGGAAGCGATGTTTTAAATGTTACACTGACAATCCAGCAAGAGCTAAAACACATACTAAAGAAACATGGTTTGAATCTACAAAAATGGAATCCTAACCACCCAAAATTACTTCAAAGTGTCGCAGAAAAGGAACATGAAGTCAATATTGACTTTAACAATACAGTGGGTAACAAGGTAAAAACCTTAGGCTTAACCTGGTTGCCAATGGCTGACAAGTTTTGTATCAAGGTATATCCAGGAGAAATCAAACATGTTACTAAGCGAACAGTAACGTCAGATCTGGCAAGGCTCTTCGATCCCTTGGGGATATTGGCACCAGTTGTAGTCACCGCCAAAATGTTTATTCAAGAACTTTGGCAAACGAAATTGGAATGGGATGAAGCATTGCCAGCAAACCTCTCCAAAAGATGGATGACATTCCGGAATGAATTAGATCATTTAAATAATCTAGAGATTCCACGACATGTTTTTGAAGGACACATTCCCTCAAACACACAAATTCATGCCTTCGCAGATGCTTCAGAAAAAGCATATGGTGCCGCTGTGTACCTCCGATCAAACATCAAAAATGGGCAGGTAATCGTGAGACTGCTGTGTGCAAAGCCGCGTGTAGCTCCTTTAAAACGTCAGACCTTGCCTCGTCTTGAACTCTGCGCAGCCTTGTTATGTGCCCAACTTACAGCAAGAGTAAAGGATGATTTAGAACTTGAAAATGCACCCACTTATTTGTGGACCGACTCAGAGATCGTTTTAGCCTGGATCAATTCGCAATCATCCGCTTACCAAACGTTCGTAGCTAACCGAATCGCGGCAATCCAGGAATTGTCAATCCCACAGCAGTGGAGACACGTCAAATCAAAGGAAAACCCGGCAGATATTCTTTCACGAGGTCTTTCTCCATCAAAACTAGCAGCAAGCACTCTATGGCTCTATGGGCCTATATTTCTACACGGACGAGAGGAAGTTTGGCCGGCAGCCATGACCAACACACTCAGAATAGCACGACATAGAACGAAAGAGGGTGACCGTAGTTACGACCACAGATGACACATCAACAGATATGATCTACAAAATAAAACACAACGGTTCATTTCAAACCCTCCAGAGGGTTGTAGCTTACATGCTACGATTCATGAATCACACGAGAAAGGTAAAGCAACATCAAGAACTAAACTTAGCGGCTCAGGAACAGCGGAACATGCTCTCACGGCCATTATACTTGCAATGCAACGATCAGATTTTGAAGAAGACTTGAAGCATTTGAAAAGACATGGTGAAGTAAGCCAGGGCAGTCAATATAGCAATCTCACCCCCTTCTTAGATACTAACGGCATCATCATCATATGACGCAAAACATCCGATGTTTTGATTCCCTACAATGACCCAATAACAAAGTTGATAATGCAAATGACACTTGAGAAGAATCGCCACTGTGGCCCCCAAGACAAAGGTATTGGCCAGTAAAAGGTAAAACAGCAGCACGATTAATTGTCCAACACTACTTACGATGCACCAGAGCAAAACCACAATTGCTCAATCAAATCATGGGCAATCTACCATCAACCCGCGTCACACAAGCCTGCCCTTTCATCATCTCCGGTGTTGACTTTTGCGGACCGTTTTGGGTACATTACAAAGTACGAGGGAAGAAACCTCAAAAGGCATACATAGCCGTGTTTTGCTGCTTCGCTACCAAGGCTGTTCATCTAGAACTAGTTAGCGACCTCACCACTGAAGCTTTCATAGGAGCACTAAAGCGATTCACAAGCAGGCGAGGTCATTGTAGAAAGCTGTACTGTGACAACGCGACTAATTTTGTAGGCACAAAAAATCATCTCGCAGAATTGTCAGATTCGGTCTATTCCATTTCGGCTGCAAGTAAAATTAGTAAGGAATGCTCATCCAAGGGCATAACGTTCCACTTCATACCACCACGAGCACCTCACTTTGGGGGCTTATGGGAAGCCGCGGTAAAATCAGCGAAGAACCTTTTACTCAAAAGTGTAGCAACAGCATCGTTGACATATGAGGAACTCGATACCATCATAATTGAAATTGAAGGCATTCTTAATTCAAGACCAATCACCCCCATGTCAAACAACCCAAATGATTTGGCTGCACTAACACCTGGTCACTTTCTAATTGGGGAACCACTTAACTCCCAGGTAAACTTAAGCTCTAAAGAACAAAAAATGGGTCTCTTGACCAGGTGGAAACTAGTCACTCACTTAAAAGAAGAGTTTTGGAGGAGATGGTCGCGGGAATACTTGTGCGAACTACAGTATCGACATAAGTGGAAAACACGGAACGCCAACGCTAGGCCAGGCGATATGGTCATAGTGAAAGAAGACAACATACCTCCCTTGAAATGGCCTTTAGCTAGGATAGTGATAGTAGTACAGAATCCGATAACACTTTCGATCAGGAAGATTGCAATAAGTCCGAGAATCCTAGAAAGAAAAGGCGCATATCCATGCCTAGTAATGTCACCACTGCCTTGATTGCCATCATGTTACTACCATTGGTTCTATGAGCCCAATTTCACAACATGCAGTTTGGAACTCAAATGGGCATCCATTTCGAAGGCATTGGATTAGCCGCAATCTCATCCTCAGAGTGGCAAATATCAATCTATTACGACTTACGGGAGTTTTGGTCTGAATCAGCAATGTTCGCAAGCGGGACCAGCGCGTTAAGCAGTTTATGTGAAATCTTGCAAGAAAAATCTACATGTCAAAACCTTGTCAAATACTTTGAACATACCAAGGATGAACTACACACAAGCAGCACTCTACTTTCAGGTAGAAGATACAAAAGGGGAGCAATCGATTTAGATGGGAACATCGCAAACTCACTATTTGGTGTATTGGACTCAAAGTATGCGGACAACATGGCAAGCACAATTTCACAAATTAAGGAAAATGAGGCACATCTTCTCAGTCTTTTAAAAAAACAGACGTCAATTGTAGACTCTACTATAAATATCCTGAAGTCAGACCAAGGGCGAATAAAAAAGAAATTTGACCAAATCGACCAACAAATCGCGCAAGTGTATAACAAAATACACAATGTCAGTCAAGAACAATACCAAGAAAGAATATACCGCATTTTTCATCACTATGCATTCAACTCACAATCACTGCGGCAAACTTACAACATACACAGTTGTCAATACTGGATGTTCTTACAAACACTCATCACGGTATTATAAGTCGTCTGATTCTTACTCCCTCTCAACTACAACAGGAAATAGAAAAAATAAGAATGCATTTGCCAGAGTCACTTAAATTGCCTGTAAACCAGACTGATGTATTACAATTGTAATATCCGTCATCAGTATTTCACTATTGACAAAACTGAACTTAAATCATGCGCTGTCATCAGAGAAGATAATTTTGTGTGCTCCAAGGTACAGGTCCGATATGAAGATGGTTCAGCCGCATGCGCCTGCGAAATTAGTTTATTTCACAATGAAACCAAAGCGGACTGCCCAGTGCAACAATTAAAAGACACCGATGCTTGGATATCTCTCCATCGCCAGAATAAATTGATTTACGCACTACCTGCTGCAACTCATGCAACGGCGGTGTGTAATAAAGATATTACCCAATTTATCCTTAAAGGATCCGGCTTACTTTACCTGGAACCGGAATGTACTCTCCAAAGTAAGACCATGTCACTACAAGGCCAACACACAATCTCCAGCTCGCTTAAAGCATCATATACCAAGCTGTGGGCAATTACCGAACTAACCCATGCAACACGTCTAAAGCCATTATTCAATAAAATACATACAAGCGAGTACATTTCACAAATACAAAACCTAACAGATTTGCAAACCTCACTAAAGACGGAAGAGATACTTTAGCTACCAAACAGAATTGAGACCCACAACTACCATCACATGACTGTTGGTTACTCAGCTTTAATCATCACGTGCGGCATCTTATTACACCTAATTGTGAGGAAAAACCGTAAACATCATCCAACTCCGGCACCTCGCCAACAACAAACATCAGATTTTGTGGTGCACATTTGATCAACATCAGTAGCAGACCACAATGCAGTTCCCTCAGAAATCAGCACAATGTCTCATCAGATGAACAGGGGAGAGCAAGTCAGCAAATTCCACCCGCAACCTATATTTTGAGCTGCGCTCAACGGGGGGAGAATGTTAATACATATTTTATTTTTTGTTCTTCCCTAATTATTTTCCGTAATACATGTATTATTTTGTGATTGTCTAATTGTTGTCGTTTAAGTTTTTTGAACCGTTCTCTGCTTAGTTTGAGTTCATTGAAATTACACATTTTTTTTGTTTTGACATTGAAATTGAAACCTAATACTTAATATTTCTTGTTTATTTGTTTTGTTTTGGCTTGTCTTTTGCTTACTCAGTAGTCTATAAGTTTCATTGACTTTAATTTAATGTTTATTTGTTCATATGATAATTTGTAAATTCGGCAGAAATATGGGTCAATGTATTATTAATTAATTTATAACAAATAGGCCGTCAGCATATTTCTCATAAGCAATTATTCATATGTTTAGTGTAAAAAGTGCTGTTGTTGTCCATCCAAAACCAAATTGCAACATAGTTAAAGTGCTACTGTTGTACAAATCAACTTTAGTTCAATATAGTTTAGGTGCTATTATTAAACAGCCCCTATTACGGTTTACAACTCAACTCAGTTGAGTTTTAATTTCTTAATTTCTTAATTTTTGTATTATGGTTTACAACTTTGCTTTATTGCGGTGAACAAAAAATAACAAAAATTACAACTGATCACAACCAGTTGTCTTAATTACAACTCAACTGAGTTGAGTTGTAAACCGTAATAGGGGCCTAAATTTGTATTTTTTAAGGGTTAAAAACGGGACAAAATCGAAACTTTTTCTCTTTTGAATAAATTTGATAAACATACAGATTATAAGCGATATCAACATCCAGTGTACTTTATGGGGGGGTCTAAAATGAGGAAAAGCTGGTACTCTTTTAATTTTGGTACTTTTTCTCTTTTTTTTTTTTGAAATTTGGTATATGGTTAAGTGGCGAGAATATACATATTTACACACCTCTTGCTTTTCAGATGGCCAGCTGAATTGCGGTTGCTTAAGAGTATCGATCAAAAAAACTTATATGGCTGTTTTGGCGAAAAATATTATGTAGTTCCTATTATGTTGTTTATAGAAATAAAATAAGTATAGATATGCTTACTTGCCAAAAGCCTGGTTGAGATCAATTTTGCTTACTGGGCAAGCGGGCCAGCTTTATAAAAAACCTATAAATTTTTTATAGGATAATCCCTTTTGTTTAAATCGTGCTCTAATTTCTACTTATGTAAATGAAGTCACAAGTAAAAGCTAGTTATAAATAAAATGTGTATTCTTCAAAAACAAATTATGTATATAAAATAATATGTCTTGGGATCACAATTTGCACATAATGGGTTCTGTACTTAAAATTTGTGTAACTAAGAACGGTTTTGAGCAGGGACAGAAAATAACTGTTATTTTTAAAAATTTACATCAAAACAGCACACATAAAAAATGATCGTAGAAAATTTTGGTTCTTATCATTATGATACATAGGTGATGTACATGAAGATTTGTGTATGACTTTTAAATTTGTGACTTTTTTGATAAAAGTCAAAAAATAACTTTTAATTTTGACTTTTATTTTTTAAGGCAAAAATTAAAAGTTATTTTTGACTTTTATTATTTTACTCAAAAAATAAAAGTTATTTTTTAACTTTTAAAATTTTAAGGCAAAAATAAAAGTCATGAATTAAATATTGCAATAAAACTAGCGTATTACTATGCAATACTTAATTCAAGACTTTTATTTTTGCCTTAAAAAATTAAAAGTTAAAAATAACTTTTATTTTTTGAGTAAAATAATAAAAGTCAAAAATAACTTTTAATTTTTGACTTAAAAAATAAAAGTTAAGAAATAACTTTTATTTCTTCCTTAAAAAATAAAAGTTAAAAAATAACTTTTTTTCTTGACTTTTTCGATAAAAGTCATAACAGTTACGGTCCCTGGTTTTGAGAAAATAAAATTCTTTTTCTTCATGCATGAAACATCCCAGACTTTTTCTTTGTTAAAGTTTTGTTAGTTATCAAACGGCTGTTGAAACATAAACAAAATAAAAAAAACGAAAAATGGTACATTTAATAAAACAAAAGGTTTTGCATTAAAAAATATATCAAAATACTTTGACGTTCTACTTTGTGTCAACAATTTTGTTTTTTATGTTCCCGTACTTTTGTATATTTATGAGAGAAATTAGGTCTGTTCATTAACAGAAAATTCTTTCTTATTTTCAATATTTGTTACTAGTATGTGTTCACTACTTTGGCCGTTAGATGTATGGAGCATTTTTTTTTTATTTCTTATATTTAACCTCCCCCCCCTCCTCCCCCCAAATCGGTTCAGTTTTATGTAAAAACAAGTTAGAGTGCTATATTCGGCTGTGCCGAATCTTTGATACCCTCCACCGACAGTTCGAATGTTTAAGGAGTAATATCTGTATGATGTCTTTTTATTATTATTATCTTAAACTGTGACGATTTGTTATTAATTATGGTTTTAGGAGACTAAACTGTTTTCCGGGAGTAGGGCATATATGGGGCCTAGGGTAAATTATGTACCGATCTTCACGAAATTTCACAGTATCATTTATAGTCCTATAAAATTGTGACGAGCCAAAATTTGTTATGATTGCATTATTTTTTACGGTTTTAGGCGTACTAAACTGTTTTCCGGGAGTAGTGTTTATATGGGGCTTAGGGTAAATTATGGACCGACCTTCGCGAAATTTTACAGTGTCATTTCTAGTCGAATAAAACGGACTTGTGCCAAATCTTATGTCAGTCCGTGCATTTTTGCATTATTTATGTTAGTTTTTGTAACAAAATTATCAAGTTTTTGAAGGTGGTGGTTCCACATTTTGATTCATAACTCTGGTCCTACTGAACCGATTTTGCTGAAATTCAATCCCAAACTGCTTAGGATAACTACAAGCAATTTGACACCTAGTTTGTTTATTTCTTTTGAGTTTTTCGGAAGTGAGCGTGTTTTCAACAGACGGACAGACGGACAGACGGACAGACGGACAGACGGACAGACGGACAGACAGACGGACATGGCTAAATCGACTTAGAATTACTCAAGCAGCCAGAATATATATACTTTATGGGGTCTGAGATGAATAATAAAAAAGTTTCACACGGAATGACAAACTTAATATACCCTCTTCACAACTAATTGTGGTGGAGGGTATAAAAATACAAAAAAATTTCATAGCGATAAGTTGTGTTTTAGGGTGGCGTCCCCCCCTCAATGTTTGCCATCAAGCCCATTAATACAAATGTGATTTGTTTGCATATCGCTCATTTGCTGCTAGACCGGCACAACTCAACAAATGAAATTTTGTAGTTAAAGATGCAGAATTGTTCGCTTTGTTGTTCTTTATATTGTATATTAAATTCATCTTTATATCCTTCCTACTTTCCCAGTTTGAAGAGAATGTGTCTTCTTTTTTTCTAAGTAGTTAGAGCAAATCAAAAACTTTAAATGCCTTTACATTCGAAATGGATTCGAAATGAGCGATATGACTATCTCTTTAAAAAAACATTTTACAAGAATATGATATATGACATAAATTTTAATTTTTTATAAATTTCTAATTATTATACTATTGTGTTTAATTCGACCTTTAAAATGTATAAATAAAAGAACTTTTTTTCCTTTTGGACCTCGAGCTCAAAAGGAAAAAAAGTTCTTTTATTTATAAATTTCTAATAGTAAAATTCTTACTAGCAATAATTATTCAACCACCTGTTTCATGTTTTTATTTACGAAACAAAAATAGTTTTTAAATTAATGTGCTGTTTTCACAACACAAGTGATAATGAAAAGCATTTTGTCTTTTGAGTTTTTTAATAACATAAATTTTACTACACGTTCAATCAATTGTATTGTGGAAACCGCACAATAATGTTTTTCAATAACATAAAATATTTATTTTTCTAAAATTTAAGAACAATATTCTTGTGCAAATTGTTCAAGACAATTGAATTCAGGAAGAAATAAGCTCTTGCTAGTTTTTACAGCTACTTGCTAGTTTTTACAGTGAAGGCTTCATTTACTTTTTTTGAGTAATTGGGAGAAAAATTTTGCAAATTTAAAATTCACTCTCTCTTTGCAAGTGTCTACTAGTAAAGTAAATGAACACACCTATTATTTTTGTACTCTCATTTTCACGAACTTTACCCAAAAAGTTAAAAACAGAACTATTATAAAAAAGTCCTTAAGAACGCGGAGTACTTATTTGTTTTCTGGGGGCTGCATTTCCGGGTCGCCTTGTCAGCCCCATTTAATGAAAATAAAAATTAAACAAAAAAGGCAATACTAAAGTTTTTAATTTAATAAAAAAAATAGAGTCAAAGCCTTTTAATTCACCAACTACACACCTAATACGGCCATCACAAGCGAGAAAAATAAAATCTCTAAAAGCAAGAAAATAATAATATAAGAAAAAAACCCTTTCAAATTTCATATTTTTTAAAGCGTCCACTTCAAGAAAGCTGGTCATATAGAAAAAAATAACTAAAATAAACCGAACCCAATTACAAAATCAACAATTAATGTGATTTATAAACTCCTCAAGCAAAGCAGCAATCAACCTTTAAGAAGCTCTTTGAAAAACTGTACATTCATACTAAAGTACAAATGTTTACATATTTACAACTTTTGTAACAAGCCCCATTGAATTTTTCTTTTTATAGCAATCTTTTTCATCACGCGACTATGTTTAATTTTAAAAATAATAAATTCTTATCGTTTAACTATTCAAACTCATTAATAGTTTGTATAAAATTAAAAACAGTTTGTTTACATTTTGTATTCATTTGCATCGTTCAAATTTATAACAGTAAATATGTAAATTTTTATAAGCAATAGGCAATATAAAATTATCATTAATGCAGTTTTAAGCTATCTGTGTATATACATTAGGGTTGTAACTTTTTACATTTTTTACAATATTAACAAAAGTATCGACATTTTTTTTCAGTATTGTAAAGCATGTATTTATTTAAGATTTCACCTCACTGAAAAAATAATTTCAATTCGTTCAGTATCGACTGAAAGAATTTTAAATAAAATGGCTTCCGAACAAGTATCTGTTTCCTCGATTTTTCGTTGATAATACGTATACAATACTTGCAAGTAATTACTTGCATGTGGGTTAGGTCAAGGGAGTTGTCAAAACTTGTATCACAAGTGTTTTAATTGTTAAACATATGTTGTTTATATTAGGTGAGTTCGAGTAATTTTGGAGTAAAATACTGTAACCGAGTTATTATTGAGTAAACTGAAAAATTACTCTCAAAAAAAGCTGTTGCCCAAAAAAAGTACGCGAACGGAAAATTTATAAAAATTCGTAAAATTTAGGCAACAAGTGGCAAAAAAATGTAGTGTTGAAAAATTGTTACACTTTAAACTACTTAACTGGTTATAATAGGTACTCGATTTGATACGTTTAACAACACGAACATTTTAGGAAAATACAAACAAATTGGTTTATGTAATCTTTCAAATTTGTTTTTTTTTTTTATTTTAATTGATTTTGCTAATTGGTATCCGGTTAGATTTTTTCAAACGTAATATTTATTACTTATAAAACAAATGCAGTACTAAGCTCACAATTACTTTACACTTTAACAACTCCAAAAAATTAAAACAGCTAAAAAAAAGAATGTTTAAATGTTTGTATGGAGCCATATAAATTGTGAAGCATTCAAGTTAAATTAATTAATATTTAGTCACTTTTTGTTTCAGTTTTATTTCACCTTTTTTTAAAAATAATTTTTTGACAATTTGTAGGTATGCAAATGTTTTTTATTTTACTGCAAAAATTTCTGCAGTATAAAATTGTAAATACTCAGTCAAGGACTGCCTCTTTACGCTCTCAATTTGTGTTCTCATTTACTGTATGTTGTGTAGGCGAACGCCGTTTAGTAAAATGCAATAAAGTTCAGTAAAAAATAGTAAAGTCTTTGGGGTTCTCGAACGATTATGGCCTTTAAAGCAGTGTTCGAAAATAAACAGTACATTATTTAGCGTTCGGCTCACACACCCAACAACGATATCAATTTTTTAAGTGATTGTGTAGACGAACACAACCCTTAATACCGTTTGTAACTATTTTCAAGAAAGAGCCGAACATTATATATTGCTCTGTTCTTCGATAAAAAAAAACAGAACAATTGTAGTGTTACTGTAGACAAACATTATATTTTAATGTTTTCTTCTTTTAAATTGTTTCTTTTTTAAATTGATAAAGAAATGAACAAACGAAAAAATTTAGTAACGACCGCACCCCATTGTGTATATGTTTTGTTTGTGTAAAATTATTTTGCTGGCTTTTTGTTTTTTTTATGTGTACATATTTTGTTTTTGTTAAAAATGTTTTTTTTTTACCAGCCAAAAGGGACGAATATTAATGAGCCGAACCGAACACAACGAAGTTTGTGGATTTAAAAAAAAACGAACAGAATTTTTTGTTGAGTTTGATAAAAACAGTATTATTTTTGATGACTAACAGGGTAACGTTAATTTTTTTTAATAATTTTCTGCACAAACACAATTAGCGTTTGTGTTTTCCACAAATCTACCGAACCGAACCGAACACTAAGGAGTTATATTTAGTGTGTATTTTCGAACACTGCTTTAAAGGCTAGGTTATACGCTAGGTTTTAAAAAATAAATATTCGTTCGTATTTTATACAATGAAATTTAAGAAAAGTGAATAAGTTGCTAAAGCTAATTTAACTAGGAACTAGGAGAATTCACCAAACGTGATATACAGGTACTACATACAAAACATGGAATTATCGCTATTAAAGTTAAGCAGAATGCCAGCAGAAAAATGTTATTGGAAGATGCTATGCATTAGTAGAACAAAAAAAGGAAATTTATGTTACAATTTTTGAAGAATTACACAGATAGATATGTATTTTAAATTTTTTTAAACGTTTTTTTACCTTTCGCCAAGTGTTACCAATGAAGAATTCGGAAATTACACACGACTGTGTCCGAAATTACACATTTGAAGAAAAATTACACATGCATTTTTTTAATTATGTAGTTTAAATAAAAAAAACACAAAAACCATAGTATAATAAGTACCAGGTATGTTCATTAGGCAGAGTTTTCATTATTTGCCCATGTAATGTCAAAATAATTTATTTAATTTTTGACGCTTGTTTAAATTTTTTTCTATATTTTCTTTTGTTTGACGTTATATGGGTTTTGAAATTGAGAACAAAATTTCTAATGACTATACCTTGTACTTATTCTACCATGACAAAAACTAAATTGGATATGAAAACATAATAAAAATAAAAATTAATGTTGAAAACTTTCGAAAATGGCTTGTTTCGAAAATTTCGGATTTCAAGCAAAAAAAAAACCATATGAACTTAAAGTTAGAAAATTATCAAGGATAAATATCTGAATAATCGAAAAAGAATATTAACGTTCTTAGCACAAGATAAAAAACCATAATGTTCAATCGGTTTTATTTCAAAATTATGTTTAAAACTTTCTTGGACACCCCAGTTCTTCTTTTTTTATAATTGATTTTTTCTATTTCTTTGGTACAAAGAAAGACTTTTATAATTGATTTTTTTCTATTTCGAAGAGTGTTTATAAGGCTGTAGTGCTTAGAATAAACTTTTTAACACTTTTGAAGTGATTATTCCTTTAAAATTAAAAACAAGTAAGAAAGTATAGTCGGTCAAGCCCGACCATATGATACCCAGCACCACAGTACTTAAAAGCACATCATGCTTATGTGTCCATATACATATGGATTTATCTATGTTTATAAACTTCATTAAAATCGGTTTGAAAGTTTGTGAGAGGCAGAAATTGTCCCCTAACTCCCCTTGTGGTCCTATTTTTGAAAAACTCTATAGCTTATGTGTCTATATAGATATGGATCTATCTATGTTTTACATTTCATTAAAATCGGTTTGAGAGACAAAAATTGCCCTTATCACCCCTTGTGGTCCTATTTTTTTAAAACTGTATAGCTTATGTGTGCATATAGATATGGATCTATCCATGTTTTAAATTTCATTAAAATCGGTTTGATAGTTTCTGAGAGGAAGAAATTTCCCCCTATCTTCCCTCGTGGTCCTACGATTTGGCCCATTTTCAATAGGCTTGGTCCTTGTGCCAATAAGAACCTATGACCCAAATTTTATCAAGTTATCTCCAAAGTTGCGACCTATACTTTGCGCACAAGGTTACATAGACAGCCAGCCAGCCTGCCAGCCAGCCGGACGGACATCGTTAGTTCGACTCAGAAAGTGATTCTGAGTAAATCGGTATACTTTAAGGTGGGTCTAGGACCACTATTTTTAGGTGTTACACACATCAGCACAAATGCATAATACCTCTCCCCTATTGTGGTGTGGGTATAAAAAGAAATATTGTGCAAGTTTTTAGTAACGACAAAAGTAAGATAAATTGGGAATGTATTTCTTTTAGATACAGTACAAAAACAGAACAATGATTTGAATGTGTTTGACTAAAAACAAAAAGCTCTAAAATACAGTACTGTTTCGTGTTGTTCAGAATAGATGGTCACCGTATGTACATATAAATTATATACATACATATTACAGAATTATACAAGACATTTCTTCATACTTTTAATTAACACACACACGAATATGACTAAGGATTTATTTATAAAAATTCTAAAATTCTGTACAAGACAAGATTTATACACAATGTAGCGGACTACCGATGGGATCACCATCCTCTCCAGTTGTGGATAATTTAATTTTATTTTTTCGCTTTAAAACCTTCTTCGTTGTCAGCACATAAAAATCAGCTTTTTGTATATTTTATTCTTTATCATGTACTGCTGTATAAGAGCTCTCTTATTGAAGCGCTCGAATATGTGCTTTTTTCTTAAGTGCTTCAAAAAACCCCATTTTTTTTTTACTGGGTTGTTACTCATTGTTTTGTAAGTTTGGTGTTTTTTGTCGTTTTTTGTTGTGTTATTTATTCTGTAACAATAATAAGAAAAATTTATTTGTATTTTTCTGTTTTGTGTATAGATGTTCCTGAAGATGCTTACCGATGGTAGGCGAAATATTGAATAAATAAATAAAATAAAATATTTTAACACAGACCTCGAGCCTGACTATTTACTTAATTTATTTAAAATTTAAAAGGTCGAAACAAAAACATATTTAATTTAATAAACATATAAAAAATGGGCATTTCAAAATTGGAATTACATTTATTTTTAATTAACTTAATTTATTTTATCAACATTATTTTTTTTTCGATTTTATTACTATTTCGTTAACATTTTTGAATTTTGGCTATTTTTTTGTAATTTTTTTCTTGTACCGAGAGGTATTTTCAGTACGTAAGTACTAGATTCCGTTGTAGTTTAAACGGGCAAAAATCACAATTCAATATGTAATTTTAAAAGTATGTATTGTCAAATTAAAAAACTTAATAAAAAAAGAAAAAACTCAAAATAAAATTACACACAGATTACACATGGGCTACACATGTAAGGAAATTACAGACAATATGTGTAATTACACATGGATTGGCAACACTGCTTCCACCTGAATTGTATTGACTTTGGCATTCTAAAAACGAATATGAGCTAAGTTTTCGCCTATCCCATCACATTTATCAGATAACGGTACATTTGTGTTTTTCGCTGTATACTTATTTCAGCCTTCATCCAGAGTTAAAGTCCAGGTTAATTCAAATAAGTCAGGCCTGTTTTCACAACTAACCGATAGCTAAAGGTAGGATTTTATCGGCCGTATAAAAGGTGTTCCATTATTACAACTTTATTTTAACCTCAAGTGAGCGATTACCGATAACCTACCTGGTAGGTTAAAGTACAGTTGTAAAAGGGAAATCCTAACTTAAGCTATCGGCTACCCTACACCTACAATTTGAATATTTCCGAAGTATGCTTTTTATGGAATCTATGATAAATTATGGCCCGATGCTCACAAAATTTGACAGTGTGTTTTCTAGTATTATAAACCTATGACTGGCCAAATTATTATAATAGCATTATACTAAGTATCGCCTATTCACAACTAGTTGTGGTGGAGGGTACAAAAATACAAATACAATATGTAAACTGTCTGTTTTTTCTTTAAATAATAACAGCCGTATTCATAATAAAAAGTTAGCCACATTTTGTACACTACGTACAACGAGCTGCTAACTAGAATGCCAATTAAGCCTAGCAGTTTGTAAGCACAGAGTTTATTCTTAACAAACTTTTGTCCATCTGCTAACTTTAAAGAAATCAACTCTGAATTTTAATGATGCCACATTTTTTTGCTCAGAAATGCAACACGTTTTGCATTAATCATCGCTGGTTTTGTCATTTAATTTTGTTTTTGTTTTTCCATCCACATACAGTACTTTTCGCTTATAGTCCACTACTATAGTTGCACAACTTTTGTGGACTATAAGCGAATTTGGACTATAACCGATTTTTTTTTTATAAGCCATTTTATGGATAATAAGTGAAACCTAGTGTAATCCACATTTTGGACTATATAAATATTATTTTCTTCAATAAATCCACTCTTTTTAAACTAAAAACAAATGCGTATGAGATTCATTTTAATTCTTTGGATGACGAAATCAAACACAACATAAATATCAATTTCATAGGATCTTTACATGGGGTCTCCACCTGACAGTTTTTTGTTATACCAAACGTCAAAGTCTATATAAAAAAACTCTTTTATTTTTATTAGCGTTTTTTTATGAAGTTGGACGTTTATTTAACAAAAAATTGTCAGACGAAGACACCATGTCATGAAATATAAATTGCGAAATTTAGCATTTATAATACAGTAGACGCTCAGAAATTCGAACTCTCAGAATCAACTTGATGTTGTTAGAGTTTATAACTCAGTTTTTTTGGTGTTTGTATTACACATACTTAATAAAGTCAAATGAACTGAATTGTTATATTTTATATTTCGTTAAGTTTTTTATAGTTTTTATGTTAAATAAACTAAAATTAAAAAAAAGTATAGTTTTGTATATCTTTATGGTCAAATTTATCTAAATTTTTGTAAAAAAAAACCGTCCAGAAATTCGAATAACTCGGAAACTCGAATCGCCCTAAAAACAAAGTGGATCGAATTTCCGAGCGTGTGCTGTAATTGCCAGAAAGGTAAATTAAAACATGTTGCCAGTTGATTAAAAATATATAAAAAACAGAGTGGACTATAAGCGAACATTTTTGCATGAAGAATTATATACGCATGCTAAGAAAATGTGGCTTTTAAACGAAAATGGACTACAAGCGAAATGGACCTTAGAACAAATAATTTGTATGAAATTCGAAAAAATCTGCATGTGAATATGACAGTTTTGGCTTATATCCGTTTTTGGCCTTTAAGCGGAATGGACTATAAGCGAAAAGTACTGTATAAACATTTTAAGAAGTTTTTAAAATAAAATTAATTAAAAAAATAAAGCGAATTCAAAAACAGCCATTAAATAAATAAAAAAACCAACAAAATTGTTTGAAGTAAACGACTGTTTTCCACAAGTTGTCAAACATGTGACAGCTCGTTAACAAGAGTTTAGCAAATCGTTAGCCAGAGTTTGGTTGAGTATTATGAATAAACTTTGTGCCAACTTTATGCCAAATTTTCATTATGAATACGGCTGTAAAAGTTTATTTTATTTATTTTTAAAGCATATTTTGAATTTTTTTAGAACTTAGAAAATTATCAAAAAAAAATATTTTTATCATCAGTACAGCATTGCCCAAAGAGGGCTGCGATGAAGAATTTCCGGGCAAAAAAGTTTCCACCCTAATGTACATACATAAACACATATGTAAGTTGTAAATAATTAACTTTTATATTTAAACTGCACTGAACTAATAACACTAGAGCAGAAAATAACAATAAAAAAATAGTAACAAAAGAAAAATTACAAGTCACATGCAGTTAAGTGGGCTGCTGATCATCGAACTAAATTATATTTTAATGAAATATTAAATTATCATGCTCATACATATGTATACGCACAAGGAAGATTGTTTGTAATAACTCAAAGTGTTTTTTGTAAACATATCGCCTTCTGAAAAACATAGGGCTATAACTAAAAAAACAAACTTACGAATTTTTCGTTAAACTAGAATTGATATAAAATCAAACCCCTTTTTCAAATGACGGTTGTTAAAAATATGTTTAAAATAAAGGGACATTTATTAAACTGCTCTGCATCTCGTGCGTCTTTGTCATTATTTCTTAAGGGCAATTAGGCCGTCGCTATTTGGAGTTTCAGTTTTTTAACCAATCGCTTTTAACCTAACTTTTCAACGTAGTGGAGACCACCAAAAACTCATTTTAACAATTTTATCACAAATGCAATAACATTTACTATGGCTTCTTCTGTTCCTGAACCTTTTCTAAAGCCATACTGATTTATATAAAACACTTCTCGAGTGAAACATGTTTAAAGTCAGCTGTTTTTTTTTTAAGTATAGCTACAAATTTATGGATCTTTAAAATATATGGAGATTTTTGAGTTGCAATCATGTTATTAAAAATCTCAACAAGTATATTTTAAACTAAAGTTTTTCTTATAACCAACATTTTTATATTTATGTTCGTCATATCCAATACACCTATACGTATTAAGGGATACAATTATGCTTACAACATCAGCTTGACAAACTGGAGTTAAATTCCAATAACAGCTTTCAGTACTAAAGTTCCAAGCATATTTATTTTATAATTGGGATAACTTTTTATTTTATTAATAGGGATGAGATTTTCATGCACTAAAAAACGAAAATATGCTCTTAAAAAATGCACTAAAAATCCGAAATATGCACTAAAAAAAAAAATATGCACTAAAAACTTAAAAAATTTCTATAAAAAATAGTTTTTTAATTTTACTAAAAACAAAAATATAAAAAACTCAGTCTATTGTGATTCAAATATCTTTAAAAAATTAAATAACTAATTAAAATTTTTGCTTGTTTAAATAAATAAGTACTGTTTTATTAAAAGTAAAACTTTGTCTTTTGTTTTTGTTTTAAATATAATTTTCTATGCGAACGTTGACGTTCGAAATCGTTAAACAGGCAGTTAATTTTTTTGCAAAACGTTTTGGATTTTTTTTTATTTTTTAATTTTTTGGGCTATTCTTCCTTCCATATTGTTAACTTTAATCCTCGGAATCAACAAGCTCTTCTAACATTCTAAATTAACTCAAAGTTCTTTGAATCTAGCCAGGCTGTAGTGGAAGGGGAATCAAGGGAAACATTTCATTACAAAATGCGATATTATCGAATTTGCTAATTTCCTCTGCAATGCGATATAACCCATGAGCCAAGCAAGTAACTTGTAACAGTTTTGGGTAAAATATTTTTACCCATTGGAAGCCTTAACTGCATCCATCGTTTTAAAAAAGAAGGATCTTTTGTCGAAATCTTGAAAATCTTGCTCCAAAATAATTTATTTATTGATTTAAATTTTTTTTTTTTTTGTGTATTTAAAATTTTTTTTAAGAACATTTTTTATAATATGAAAATTAAAAAAATGTCAAAATATGCATTAAAAACCAAAACTTGCATTTTTACCAAAATATGCAACAATATGCAAAAACAAATCGATGCCATTTTAAGGCATGATTTGGAAAGATAAATTGGTCGACATCGTTCTTAAACTATCGACAAAAAACATGCATTTGAATGGAAATCGCATCCCTAATTATTAACATATTTATGGCTTCGTTCAGAAAAATATGAATTGAGAGCATTAGCCTTATCATCTTTTAAAATACTGTTGCCATCATCATCTAATAACTCTTTTTGTGGAATTTAACATCGAACGAGTTCATTGTTAAAAAAGTTCCATGTTTTTTTTTAACATTTGTTCCAAAAGATCTCAAATTTTGTTATAGTCACCTCTGTGTTTCTTATTACAATTTTGTATAACTTCACTGATGTTTTTATCTTAGTTATGCTATGTTCATACCTATTAAATATTTAACGTCCCTTGTTTTATCAAAAAAATCTATTGCTTTTGCAAAACGTTTGGCTAGATCAAACATCATTATACAGTTTTATAATTACATTATACATTTATCTTCTTACAAATAAAGTTAAGCAAATCCATAGAAATAGTTAAAAATAAAGCTAAAGTTTGATCCATTTACTGGTCACGCTTTTTTGGATTTTTTTCCTTTTTTTATACATATAATTATTCTCAGCTATAATTAGTAAAAGAACCTATAACTGTTATTATTTAATTTATATAATATTCATATGTACATATAAAGAAATTGTTATTTATTCATACTAATTAGTACTACTGATAGGTTATTTGGTTTCAGATTTTTACAATTCCAAATAACCTAAGTGACAAAACATAAGCTGTGTTTAGAAAAACAAAATTTTCTCAACCGATATATATTTCTGGTTTCATTTTTATCAAAATATGTAATTTTTGTTTCAATATTGTAAATTGTATAACGGGTTTCCCTCTCTTGTAAATTTTTGAAAACTGCAGATAGGTTATTTCGTCTTTAAGGTGACGATATGTTAAAAATTGTTTTTCGTTATATGTAAGTGTGTAACCATTAACATTAAAAGTGACAAAATGAGTTCGGAAAGTGAAAAATGATTTTGCAAAAAGTTTGGTTAATTCTGTAATTAATTCCAACAAAATTAAAATTTGCAAACAGGAAAACAAAAATGAACGTATGAAAGTATCAGGGAATATCAAATGGAAATATGAGCAATAAATCAGCAAGGCAAATGAATGAACCATGTACTTCAAATTTTTGTGAGAAAAGTTCTGCTCGGCACTGTGGTTTTTTTACGGAAGTGAAGCGAAAGGAAATATTTGACCTGTCCTGGAAATTGTGCTGGAATGAAAAGAAAGTATTTGTCAAAAGTCTTATAGAATACTCGGAAAGAAGACTTGTTTGCGTGGAAAATTTTCGACGTTCCAATACATAATCGTATTATTTGGTATATGGCCAAATCTGCAAGCAAGTATGAAGTAAAACGTTTCTTTCCACTTTAGGAATTTCTGAAAATACTACAAGAATATGGACACTACATCAAGGCATTTGTAAAGATAGTAAACACAGTTATGACAAAAGAGTTAAAAAGGTTTAGTACGAGAAACGAATTTTTTGAAAAATTGGCTAGAGGACATGCCAAAATCGAATCCCATCACCGACGAAAATATACAAAAAAAATTATTTTGAGGCGAATTTTACCACGTTTAGACAAATTTTTAATTTATATCTTCAAAAATGTAATACAAATGAAGAAAATGCCGTTATTTCAGTTTCCTTTCCAAATTTTATGGCAACATTGAAGGAGGGCAATTACTCATTATTTAAGCCGAGAAATTATCAGTGCGATATCTGCTTACAATTCAAGCAAAAAACTTATCACAAAATCAGTTTAACGAACACTGAAATGAAATAGAAATAATGAAAAATGAAAATAATGTAGAGAGCGCAAAAGCAGGACTATGTTTTCTCTTCTGTATAGATGTGCAGGCCGTAAAACTTGTTCCACAACTAAAGGCTGCTTCCTCGTTCTATAAAATGAAATTGGTGGTTCACAATTTTACGATTTATAATGTTACTTCGCACGAATCGGATAATTACGTTTGGGACGAATCAGAGCGAAACCTCGTAGCATCAACATTTATGCAATTTCGCAGTGTAACTTTATTAATCATATAATTATATACTCTGACAGCTGTGGTTATCAAAATAAAAATGTTGTATTATCAAATGCTCTACTTTAATTTTGCAAGGAAACAAATTCGACTATTGAACACAAATGGATTGTGACTCAACACATTCGCTCATGGAAAGAAAAATTACCAACAAACAAATTAACTTACCATCGCAACTTGTAGATTTAATAAGAAATGCACGAAGAAAATCCATTCCACTCAAAGAGCATCATTTGACTCATAAATACTTTCTCGATTACGAACTTTATTCATCAATACGACCCAGTAAGGTAATATTTTGAATGTTCCTTGTAAAGAATCATTAAAACATTTTTTTCTACAGGTAAAACGGTTGGAGATCCCACAGTCAATATGATTCGTGTATTAGCCTATGATCCGTCAGGAGTAATTTATTTTAAAGTAAAAGCAACATATGAGTATAAGGAACTTCCGCAAAGAATTGAAAACAAATTAAAAGCGTTTGAACCTTTTAAATAACGTTTACAACGAATTAAAATATCAAGCAAAAAATGGCAACATCTTAAGGGCCTTAAGCCGTTTCTTCCACCCGATTGCCATTCTTATTACAATGAAATTACATTTGAGAAGTAGTTAAAGTTCTATTTTTTTTTCTTTGCATTGTAGTTATTGTTGGGAATCAACTTTTGTTTTTGCAATCAATTTTTTACTTTCATATTTTGAAAAAAACAAATAATATATATATAAATGTATAAAATGAAACATATATTAAAAAAAAACAACAACATTTTACAAATGCCAAACAAGATTTTCTTTGAAACTTAAAAAAAATTCATTGTATTTACGTGTTTTTGTTGAAGAAAAAACGAGTTTAAGAGCACGTAATAAACTAATTCTTTGAAACATGAATAAATTTTTTTCATTTCAGATATGAATAAATCTTAGTAGTTATGAGGGAAAAAAAGCCTTATGTAACTCTACCAACTTTAAGCGGGAATGCAAAATCTTGATCTCCAATGGCACACCATGTTAATTGGAAGTTGGATTGCTGCTGAGAGGCCTTATGTCTGCGAAAAAAGCCTGTTAGAAGGCCTCATTACTATTTCTCTTCCCGCTGGTAATCTATCTCATTTGTTTCGAAGATTTTATGAAATTAGGTTAACGTTCAAAATATTAAGGTTTTGTTTGATCTTATTGGTATTATACATACATACATACATATTCATTAATGCATTTGTTTTTGTTTATGCTTAAAATACCAGGGGTCAAATTACGGCATTCGATATTGATCGAAATTATTATTTTAATCGTATTGCAATTTGGATCGATATCGAATGCCGTTATTTGGTAACAGAACAAGTTTTTTAAACCAGTTGTTTTTTTTTAAATTTGGAATTCAAGTAGTAACAAAATTTGTTTTGTATTGTTCTGGTTTATTTCGTCAGTTTTAAAAACATGTATGTATTGATAGTAGAATGCTGTAGCATTTGTTTAAACATATAAACTAAGCATTTAAGTGGATAAATGGATTTTGTAAACAAAGACTTAAAGTCTCTGAAGATAAAATTGTACTTTTTAATTTGTAATATTCCTAATAGCATTCTTTAAATATCGGTCACATTAAGGAAGTACCTATATTAAATTAATTGAAAATAAAAAAAAACAACCTATTGTTTAATCAGATATTTTCTTTATAATTAAGGCAGGTATCAAGTTAAAAAAAAAAGTTTAATGTCTTCACAAAGAAAAAATTTATAAAAAAATGTTTGCCATATGCTAGCTTAAAAAACCCCCAAACTTCCTTCAAAAATTTTGTATCTATGTAGGTATGTACTTACATTTGTAAGTTGGCCCCAACCCGTTGGCCAGTATTTTAAATTGTTCCATGGATCCGTAGGATATGATGTTATAGGTGTACGATCGCCATGACGATAAATCTTTAAGACACAATTAAAAATTCAACCACTTTCCTGCTTTTTGGTTAATAAAATTTCATTATAAAATTACATACCACTTGAGCAAATACTAATTTTCCCTTCAAGTCGGCAGCTGTTGCTTGGTTAACATCTAACAATTTATCCATTGACGTTGTTGTGGCTGTGACCATTGAATTGGCCATAAGCACATATAACAACAACAAATATAATGCATATTTTTTAACGCACCAGCAATTACGAAATTTGGTTGTAAAATATAAATAAATTTGATTTGACATATTTTTCTTTTTAATTTGTAACTATATTTTTTCTAACGCAGCCAAAAAAAGGTACACTTTTTATTTTACTTCCTGGATTTAGTATCTTTTTATTTTAAGTTTTATTAATTCATTTTATTCAACTGTCTTGTTTTAGATTTTGTACTTTTTTCTCTTCAGCCAAGAAAAAAAACTATAGAAGAAGTAACAAGCACCAAAAATCCGTCAAATACCTCCACTACATACAACTGCCGCTACTTTGCGAACGAATATTCTGCTTTTGAAATTAAAATAAGCAAAAAACAACAACAAAAAGAAAAACGAAATGGAAAACAAAAGCAGAGCTGTGGATTAAGGTATTTTATTTTTTAAGCGGGGACAAAACATGTTATTTAGGAATACTTTTTTAATACTGGGGATTTTTATTTTTGTAATAATTAGGGGACCACTTTTATGCAGTAAAAATCATATTTGTTGCGCATAAAAAATTCGCAAAAAATTTAAAAAATAGGCAATTAAAATTTTTTTTAACACATTTATTACTGAAAATATAAGTTGCATGGTTAAATGCTGATAGTTGTTGTGATAGTTGATCTGTTGTATATTCATTTTCCCTACGCTGTTTTCGTACAAATTCAAACTAAATATCCCAGCAGTTTGTTTTATTGTTTTAAGTTCTTAATTTTCTTCAAGATTTATCAAGCTTGATACGAACTTGTTTACTTAAGTTACCCTCCACAGCATACATCTTATTTAGGGCAATATCAATTAACTTAACTTGCTTTCCATATGGATTAGATTTTTCTAATTTCACAATAGTACCCATAATTTGAAGATAAAAACATTATTTGAGCATTTATAAAATTTTAAATTTGTTATTGAAACTGCATCACCATTGTTGAATCCTTTCACCACATCTTTGAATTTGTAAAAGTTTTCAGCATAATACATAATTGCTTTCAACCACGTTCCCCCACCTGGTTGTTATGCGCTGTAGAGGAAGACAGAAATCGGAATACTTCTCTCTATAATCGGCAACACGCGAAGATGATTTACCAAATATTTTTTCCAATAAAAATCAATAAAAAAAATCATCGGAGTTGCTATTTATTTCTTCTGCAAGATGCATGGCAAAATAAAGCAATTAAAACAAAAAAAAAATTTAAAAATGCAACATCAGCAATATATGCACTAACAAATCGATGCCATAATACTGCACATTTTTTTAATTCGCAAAGATATTTAGATTATGGTAATCCCAGACTGACTACAACAAATATTGTATGCATTAGCATAAACATCCGGGCGTTGATAATAACTAAATTTTTTATGGCAACAAAAACAATGGTTAAGATAAAATTTTTGGTTTGACAAAGCTTTCCCTAAATTATGATATTTAAGGCTATTTCTCTTTGGCAGATCGCTTTGATAAAAAAGATAAAATTTTTATATCTAAAAAGTTTATTGCAAACATGTTAAACGTTCCCGAAAATACAGTATATACATACATACATATGTATATACTGTTCCTCATTGGGTTTCTTCATGCATAAATTTACAACCATACGTATCACAAAGAAAAATTGTTATTTGTTAAATGGATAGACTTGTTTAATGAGTAAAAATTATAACCCCATTTAGATAGAAATTTATTAATATGTATAAAAACGCCGCTGGATCAGAGTCGTTTCAAGATCTAACCAAATTGGTATATTAACAAGCAATATTTGCTTCAAAATTAAGAAATTAAATCAATTACGAGAATTGTTATTAATAATAATATCTTCACCCCTATCGTGAATAATTTTTCCCTTTTTCACATATTTGCGATCATAAACAGCTCCCATGAAAAAAGGTAATTCAAAGCAGAATAATAACATGAAAAAATGTTCACGGGAATAAATTCCCCTTATCATGTTTCCCTTAGATTTTCTTACTTTATTTTTGCTAGGGAATAGAACATGTATGTTAGTAGTTCCTCCTATATTATTAAGGGCTAGATCCGTTAATAAGGCACAAACCGATATATTGGTCAACAAAATGCAAAACAGCAGGTTAATTGCCACCGAATTTGTGAAAGACTACTACATAAAATTTTAAAAATGAAAAAAAACTTACGTTGTAATCAACCTATCCCTCCAATACTAATTATTTAGATTTATTATTTTAACTTTTCTTTAAAATATAAACGTGTATATTTTTAAACAAAAATTTCATTGATTTTTAATTTTCTAATATATCTTCTTTTTTTACATTCATTGGAACTACTAGCGTGAAAAAATTTTCACATGAGATTCACGATTGCTTTTTTCCTTTCAAGGGGAATGAAAATTTCATGGGATCAAAAATTCCACTTGTAATTCACGATAGGGCTGATTATTTTTAAAACAATATAATTTGTTGCGGCACGTTTAACCGTCTCAAGAAATATTAAAACTGTTTAGTTCTAATAAAAAGCATTACAAGTTGAAAAAGATGACAAGATATTTTCCATCTGTGAGTTAGTGTAAAATTTACTAATAGAAACATAAGTATATACGTAAAATGTGCAAATGAAATAAGATAGGTACAAATAAAATATTTTATTGCGAATTTTAAACACAATTAAAATTTAAGAGTATTTAAGGCCAGTTTACACGGTAATATTTTGTATTACGACTTGTCGAATAATTATGTAGAATGAGAAAAATCATCATGTAAAAGCAAAATGTATTGAGTACAATACGGATACAAAATCTGACAAGCGGTCGGTAAATGCTTTTTTTCTAAACCATTTTAGAAACTTATGTATTCTCATCACACCAGAGGTGTATTTTAACGGAGTATATTGAAGGTGGTAGCATTTTTATACAATTACAAAAACACCTAAAATCAACTCAGGAAATTTTCATGTTGTTTTTGTAAAAATTTAAAACTGCAACCATCTGTTTTTTTGTTATTATTTTTGATTTTACTTATACCATCCGTGTAAACATGAATTATACTTACAAAAGATTTTTATTTTTTTCTTTTAAACACGGAGAGAATTTCATAATATTTTGATTCTACAAAGTCGTAATACATTGTATTACCGTGTAAACTGGCCTTTAGTGGGGATTATTTGGAAAAAAAAACTTTCGAGGATTTTTGGGAATACAAAATTTCAATTTGTGGATAACATTTAAAAAATACCTGACAACACCTTAAGAGTTAAAGAGAATCTTTGTCGTTCTTAGAGTTGCCGAATATTTTAATTTATTGTTTTCAGACGATTTTATACCTACATACAGGGTTACCGTTCGCCCGACTAAAGTCGCAATTTGACCCCTTTTTTAGCGGCCTGCGACTTTTTGTGACTTTTTTATTACCGACTTTTGTGCCTTTTTTTAATTTTTATCATTTTTTTGTAAGGTTTCTCAAAAAAAAAATTTAATTTGCAGTAAATTAAAAATTTTTTTTAGTATTTTTATCAAAAAAAATTGTCAAAACAACAACAATTTTAAAGCAATTTAAATCCTTTGGCAACAATTTCATTACTTTTTTACAACTTTGTCATGTATACAATATATTAAAGAAATTATTCTCAAAGTTTCAAGGAATAGTGTTAGCAAAAAAGCTTTTAAAATAAAAAATTGTGGTGTTTGCAATGCTCATTTTACAAAATTTCTTTCAGCCGCTGAGTCAATGAATGCAGGTCCTTCCAAGAACTGAAGTACACCAATACCCCGGCATACGTCGCTACTTGAGACCTGAAAAAGTCGACGCAAACTGAAGCACGATTCTCCATACATTTGTATTGATTTTCATTTAATTTGTTCTGAGATTCATAATTTTAGCTGAAAAAATAAATTTTGATTTGATAGTCTTTATAACGGATGATTTTATTTTAGATCTTCAAATAAAGTTAAAGCTTTCTTTTGAATAACCTTTTGTTTTAAGGGCATTCATCGCTGATTTTGATCATCAATCCAAATGGTAAGAAGATTTTTTTCATTTTTGTAACCTGTTTATGTTGTAACAATGTTCTTGTTTTAACAAATTTCTTCATTTTTTCAGCGTCACTGGAACAGCAAATGGATTTTATTGTAGAAGGGGCTAGTTCAAGGTTTCTTTCAATATCAACAGCTTTTTCCCCTGATTTAGAACGCGACAAAATGCTCAGCTTATTTGCCCTTTTTTGAATCGGTGCTGCAAAATATTTAAATTTAACTTTACTTCAGCAAATGCAACCAGTTGCAATCAGCAGACAACCTTCACATACATATTTGCATTAGCTTTGCACAAACATTGTGACGCAAAGTGAAACAAAAATCACAAAATTTTTAAAAGGACGCAACATCGAAAACTACATAAACCGAAGCGACGCAAATTGGGGTATTGGTCTATAAATGGCTTAACCAAGACATGGAGTCAAAGAGGTCTTTGGAAGTGTTGGTAAACAGGTTTTAGTGAACTAAACAATCATATTCAGCGACATGGAAATCACATTAATAATATAAAAAGGATTCTGAAATAATAAAATGCTTCTGACTGTTTTGTTTCAATTGGTTTTTTGTTTTGCTTTGCTTTTAATTAATAAAAAAAAAACGTTAAAAAAGATGCGCGACTTTTTTTTTCTCAAACGACTTTTTTCTGCGACTTTATTTTTATAAAACGACTTTTTGTGCGACTTTTCAAAAATGTCTAACGGTAACCCTGCCTACATAACTTTTAAATATGAGGCATATAGAAACAAAAGCAGCTATCTCCATTTTTTTAGTTTCGATAATAATTTTAAGAACCATTTGCATTTGTAGTATCATGTTTTGCTATTTGGTACAAACTTATCAAAAGAAGATACAATTTAACTACTCCGCGGTTAAGACACAAAACCAATAAGAACACTGTATATTTTCATTTGTTTTTTTGAGATCGGCTTTACTACATACAATTGACATACATACTAATGTACATAATCGAATATAAATAGAAATTGGGTTTTTTTGCTTAATTTTTCTTCATTCCTTCACTGATTTTCAGATACTTCACAAAAACTTGTCTTTATGTTAATGAAATCACAGACTAATAATGTATCTTCCGGCGAAAGTTAAGAAGAAACAATCATGATTTTTCTTATTTATTTATTTATAATATCCTTAAAAACCATCAAAAATGAAAGTAAAACGTGTGGGGTGGAAAAACTTGCATTTTAGTATTACCCCCCGTTTGCACATGCAAGTGCAAGTTCGAAAAATTTTTGTACTTTCAGCCAATCGGCTGTTTCCTCGATTTTTCGTTGAAAAAACGTATATATATAATGGAAACGGCTATTTCTGTTTCAATCGATACTTTTTGGTCATACATACTGTGAGCGTCAAAATAAAGTGTACAACTTGTTTTCCAATGTAAGAAGTGTTGTAAGTTGTAAAAAAAGTATAATTTCTACTTTGTCAAATTTGATCAGACTTCAAGCTTGCTGTCATCTGTGAAAAATACGTTGCTCCAAAAATTGACGAAAGCAAGTTGGACAAAAAAAAACGTGATAAAAGGTAGAAATAAGAAATTCAACGGAAAAATACAGTATCTATAGTGAAGCGTGATAGTGTTGGCTTTTGTAATACGTCCTTAAACAGATTAATCAGCACAATAGTCGCTAAATATCAAATCACCTAAACATTTGGGAACATTTGGACAGACAAATTACAGAAAAACATACGCAGCAAGCACTCTCTGAAGAAAATTCTGCAGGAAGAGTAGCCAAAATTGTCTACTGCGCTAACTTTAAAATGGGTGAAATCGATGCCATAGAAACTAGAAGCTGTCCTAAAAGCAAAAAGAAATCAAACAAAGTATTAGCCATTCACTTTTCTTAGTATTTTAAAACTGTATACTTTTTTTGACGCCTTAAAAATGGAGTAAATTGTTTTTTTTATTGTACTGGTTTTGTTGTTTTTCAAGTATTACAAATTTTTAATTTGTAATAACATTGTCCAAAGTTTTGTAAATGATAAAAAACTTCTAAAAATTTAATTCTTTTTTACTAAAATAACACTTTTTATATTGGAAAACCAGTTGTACACTTTATTTTGACGCTGACAGTATGTAAGTATATTTAATCTGGATTAAGGCTTTTTGGTACATTTGGTACATGCCACAGAACGAAGTAAGTTTTTTTAACATATTAATTCAATCAAATAGAATTAACTGATTTATTATTTTTTTCTTATTTAACTAATTTTGTTGACGGGCGAATTTCATCTAAATACGAACAAACCTAGAGGTTTTATATGCACACAGCCATATGTCAAGAATTTTGTTTTTTTTTTTTTTGCTGCGAAACCATTTGTAAACATTTAAAATTTTGAACGAGTACCAAAATTTGCTACAAAAAGAATAAATATGCTATATTAGTTAAAATATGGGGAAAAAATGCTGCAAAGGTAAAATATGTAAAAATATGCACTGAAAAATCGATGTCAAAATTCATAGAAAGGTCTAACGCGCAAAAATATATTGTTTCTGTCTTCATTGGTCGCACAAGAAAAAACATGCAATTGCATAAGTATAAAAATGCGTTACTGGTGCAGGGTTAAACGAGTTAAAGCCTTTTTATAGCCTTTTCACACTTGTCAACATTTAACATTTAACATCAATTTGCGAAGATGTTGGAATTTTCCCATAAGAAATACATAGGGCTAAAAATCAAAATTTTTCAACATTTTTACAGAATGTTACTATCTCATTTTGTTCCCTTTTACATTTTTCGATTCTTTTAGTGTCATCACTAGAAAAGTGGCAATAAATTCTATTATTATTGTGGCATCACTGACAAAATGGAAGTTGCTTTGAAAGCAGCGTTACCATTTCTTAAGTTTTTCTTTTTTTGCAAGCCTTATTTTGCTTAATTTTGCTTAAATTATTAAACAAAATGATTGAGAAATACATTTTGGTGTTATCTTTAAGAATGTTGCCACTTTTGTAGAAAAAAAGTATTTAAAAAAAATAAAAGTTTTTTTTCAGAAATGGTGACATTTTTTATTAATGGTAGATGTTAGATGTTTCAAGTGTGAATGCGTATTTCACATTTTCAACATCTTCCACGCGTTCCTCCGAAATGTATGCAAGTGTACAAACTTCCATTTTGTCAGTGATGCCACAATAATAATAGAGTTTATTGCCACTTTTCTAGTGATGATACTAAAAGAATCGAAAAATGTAAAAGGGAGCAAAATGAGATAGTAACATTCTGTAAAGATGTTGAAAAATTTTGATTTTTAGCCCTATTTATTTCTTATGGGAAAATTCCAACATTTTCGCAAATTGATGTTAAATGTTGACAAGTGTGAAAAGGCTATAAACGAGTGTTTCACATTTCCTACATCTTTGATGGTAGATGTTGACCAGTATAAAAAGCCTATTAAAAACTGGAACTTTGATTATCTTAAAAAATCGAAGTTTTTCAAAAAAAACCAATCATAACACAAATAAATTTACATTGAATGAAAAAGAAACTAAAAGGAAAAGATATGTAACACCTAATTTTTTTTAAGTATTATTTTTCCCCGCAGTGGAATAAAATAAAACGAAGAGTTGGCAATTATTTTGAATTCGTAGTTATTCTCAGAGAGCAAACAATAAAGAGCGCATGTTTCAAGACACCGCTAGGAAATTGGACAATATTTCTTAAGAGTTTTAAAAGATAAAAATTAATATATTCACCCCTAACCAAGGTATATTTAAAGCAGGTAGTCTCGGAAGGCCAGCTGTTTATTTTTTATTTGCTTGTTTTGTGGTACGAACTGTCAAATGTTGTATAGTAAACATGAAAACAAGTTTTTTGTCTCTATCTTTTGTCTCTTATCAACCCCTTCGCCTTTTGACAGTTCGTACCACATAACAACAATAAAAAGCCCTGTTGTTTGTTTTATTGTACAATTGTTGTAATCTCGCGGCTACCTGCTATAAATATACCTTGCCCCTAACCGTAGGAACACAATTGCAACGTATAAACGTAGTAGCGAACGACGTAGAAACATTTTCAAATTAAAAAATATATTTTATACAAAGGCACACAATAGCTGACATAAACGTTTAAGCGTATCTACGTCTTACATGGACTTAGATATTATTTAGCGACGCCCAATTCTCATACATATTCCTATACCCGCGAGTATACAGCAAAAAATTCATCTGCAGCTACCCTGCAGATAGCGAGACTAGTCCATACATGCATTTAAAGAGTAGTCCATAAAGGAGTAGGAGTACTCCAAAACTACTTCAAATATATGGTTAAAAGCTGTGCTTGGAGTGGACCATATAACCCAGTTTTGCATTAAAACGGAGTAGTCTTAAAACTACTCCATGTTCATACATACTCTAGTCGACTAGTTTTGAAACTACTCCATGGTATACTACAGAGGATTAGTTTTAACTTCGTTTAAAAACGAACACTTGTCCTTTTACTACAAACTCTTTTACCCAATGACATGGTCCATGCTTGCATAACGTTGGACCAGTCCATTTCATCAAAATGGATCATGTAGTTCAATATTATCTGCAGGGTATGTCAGCACACATATACTATAATATTATTCATGTGAATGCCGATGACCAAGGCTTACGCTAAATTTACACGGAGACTTTAACGACGTCGCTTTTTCGACGGCTCTTTTTGTTTGTGGCGAACGGTGTAGGAAAGAGGGGTAAAGACTTGGTTTGTGTTTTTCATTTCGTTTTTTATATTTCTCTTTTAACTTTTTACGTTTTATTCTTTTTCTTACTTTGAAGTGTCAGGTTAAAATATAGTGAGACCTCGATTATCGCTAACAGACGGAACCGGCAGCATTCTTGATTACACATATTGTTTGTGTGTTTCTTAAGTTATGTAAATATGTATATGTTTTATTATGTAAATATTTAAATATGAGGAAAAAAGTAATTTGGCAGAACATGATTCTAGTTCGTTGGGAAATTCTCTTTCTTCGTTTATTTAAATTTTTTTGATTGTTCAAAAGTAAACGAAAAAAAAAAGATAATTTGCTTATTATTTTGGATAACAGAGGTAATGTCGGATAATAGAGATAATCATTGCAAAAAAATATGAATCAATACAAAAAGTTGTTTTTATTTTCCGATTAATTGATGCTGCCGGTTAATCAAATTACGGATAATCAAGACCCTTCTGTAAATAAAAAAAAAAACATGTAACTAATAGTCATCGTATAAGCTAGTCTTGGGCTTAATCGTTCGTTTAGGTGACCGGTCATTAACGTTCAATTCGAAACAGTGAACGAGTTCGTTCATTTCGTTCAGTCGGTCATTTCAGGTCACTTGTCTTTTGGGTCGGTTGATCGTTTGGATCAGTCGGTCTTTTGTATCAGTTGCTCTTTTGTGGTTTTCGTTCAGTCATTCACAATTGATTGAATACGGCAATGTGTTAAAAGAGTATAGCAATATTCATATAAGAAATATGTATACAATAATAGAAAATAATAAACACAAAGCAAATTCGAAGAAACATTTTGCTTTGTGTTTTGCATTGTTTTTTGTGAATGACTGATTCAAACTGATTCAAAAGACCCAAGTGAACCATATTGAACGATGTATGTATTATGAAAATGTGTAAAGCAATGTGACAATGAGTAAAAGAAACAAGTATATTATTCTGGCATAACAAACATATACACAAGAATAGTACTGTTGTTTCTTTTCAATCAGTTGTTCGGTAAGCAAGTGAATGACTGATTCAAAAGACCTGAAAAGACCCAAGTGAACCATATTGAACGATGAGACTGAACGGCCGTTCAACGTTCATTTGACTGATTCGTTCAATTGAACCGGGTCGTTCATGACCGACACAACTCTAGTATAAGCGCAGAGGGATTTTGGAAGTTGCTTCAAAAGGGAATCAAGGAAAAACGACGTCGTAAAAGCCCTAATGTGAATTGAGTGTTATTCAACTACAGGTGGTGTCGGAACTTCAACAATCCAATAAGAACAGAAACAACATAGGGGTTTTTGCATTGCATTGTTAATTGTCAATTTTGGCGGTTTGCCTAAAAAGAAAAGAAATTGAAATTAAACAAAATAAAAGAAAGAAGCGCATTTGGATGAAAGAGTGGCTCAAAAAGAGGAATCAATTTACACATGAAAATTTATTGGTTGAGCTCAGAGTGTCTTCAGCAAGCGACTTTAAAAACTTTTTGAGGATGAATAGTTCCACATACGAGGAGTTACTAAATTTAGTTGGACCGTTGATACAAAAGAGGGACACACAACTTCGTAAGGCTATACCGGTCAGCCTCCGGCTATCAACCACACTCAGATACTTTGTGAGTGGATGTAGTTTTGAGGACATACAATTTTCAAGTGCTATATCCTCCTGTCGTGTGTCCAAAATTGTTATGGAAACAAGTGATGCTATTATCCAGTGTTTAGAAGAATATATAAAAGTAAGTAAATCTTTATAGATAATTATTTCTAATGCGAAAACTCATTTTTGTTTGTTTGGCGTAAGGGAAGTTCAATGAAAGAGGAAAATTACACAAGATTTAATTCAGCTCCATATGTATATCTATTGGCAAATTCCAAAGCAGTGCTACGGCAGTCATATTTTTTAAACTTAATTATTTTTCATGAATATGGTAGTACATGTGTACATAAATACATATGTATGTATGTATTTATTTTAATGCTTAACAATCTTTTTAATTTTTTGAAATTAAATAAAACTTTAAATAACATTATCGTTTTGGTTATTTCTTTGGTTTATTAGGTTTGTTTTTTAAAAGTTCTCTGAATTTTAACTAAAGAATTTTTGGTATGTACAAAAATAACAGCAAAACAAAATTCATATTAATACCAGAGAACGGCTTTGTGAATGAACAACGTCAAATACACTCATTTGTGTTCATGCAATCAATCAAACTTTCTCAGCCACACACATTGGTGTTGTTTTAAGATTCATTGAAGTCATGCACAGCGTATTGGCTTCGTCATTCATACCATGTTTAGCTTCGTTCGTCAATTATTGCTTGGTAAAAATGTTTTTTAAAAAAACACATACAAATTGCTCTGATGCGTATTCAGCAGTTGCTATGTATGTAGTACGTATTAAAGTTTTTTCATATGCTAGATTCGAAAGAAAAAAGATTTAAATGCAACTAAACGCACATATGTAGGTACAAAATATTTCTATAGAAACAGAAGACTTTTTTTTATTTTTTATAATTTCTTAAAAGGTACTGTAGTTCTGTATGTAAATACAATTGGGGTATTCACAAGGTGTGCTATCATGTTATATTGTCATAATGTTCTAACATTTTACAATGGTTTAAAAATATTGTTGTTGCTTTGTTAATAAAAAGTGTCTTAAATTAATAGAACTTTGCTTGCTATTGGGGTATTCACAAGGTGTGCTATCATGTTATATTGTCATAATGTTCTAACATTTTACAATGGTTTAAAAATATTGTTGTTGGTTTGTTAATAAAAAGTGTCTTAAATTAATAGAACTTTGCTTGCTATGTTTTTGTGCTGTCGTAATTAATCAGAAAAGACCTGCGCTGAGCGGCTGAGCCGAGCCGCATTAGTTTCTGTAGCCGTCGCCGTTGATGGCATAGTTTTATCCGGCTAAGGTTAGGTTAGGTTACATGGGCAGCCGTCACAACGACGACTCACTTGGGTCCTTATAGCGGTCCCTTTGTGATACCCCTAGCCAGTGACAGGAGTCAGCCAGTACCCACCAGACTATTCCCCCGAGTTCACTGCAGCCTCGAACCACCCCGACTCCCTGCAAAACAGGGAGATCGATCTCAGTCCCACATTGGACAGATCGTCCAGACATGGCAATTCTGGTCTCCCAAAATGCCCAAACCTGATGCTCCCCAAACCGGGGCATTGGCAGAGAAAGTGAGACACCGTCTCCTCCTCCTCTTCATCATGACAACTCCTACAGTAGTCGTTATGCGCAAGACCCATCCTCCTGGCATGAGTCCCTATCACCCAGTGACCCGTAATGACCGATATCACCGTTCTCATCCGGTCCCTACCGAGACCGAGAAGTACACGCGTTCTCAACGCGTCATAGCCAGGCCATAGAGTCCTGGCCATCAAGCAGGTAGGCTCCCTCTGCCATCTGCCCTGAGCCCTTCTGTACGACTCCCCTCTGATGAGAGTCCTGCAGCGGGCCATTGAGGTGCCAACCAGGCCGTCGATGAACAGGTCATCCAAGAGACAGCCTCGTTTGGCCAGACCGTCCGCAGTTTGGTTACCCAGGCATCCACTGTGCCCTGGTACCCATGTCAGCGTTACACTGGAATGTTTCGCGATCTCATTTAGAGACATCCGGCATTCCACTGTTAACATAGATGTCGTAAAGACACCAGCCAGAGCTGCAATGGCAGCCTTGCTGTCCGTAAATATACATATATCCCTCGATATACGATAGTACTTCAGCCAGTTTGCCGCCCGCTTTATGGCAGAGATTTCCGCCTGCAGCACACTGCTACCATCCGGCAGCCTGAAAGAGACCCTAATGTCCCACTCCTCGATGAAGAAACCTCCACCCACTCTATCGCCCATCCTGGAACCATCGGTGTAGACCCGCAGGATCGGTTCCAGAGATCGCGTATTATCGAGCAGCCCATCATCATTACCATGATGAACTGTGAACAAAGCACCGAAAAAGGGTTCCGGAGTGCAATAGTCCAGCCCCGCCAGGTCATATGATGCACTAAGCAAGATCCTGGCATGACCATAGTTCCGCGAAGACCATAGGCCCACCGCCCCCAGTCTAATAGCGGAAGTCAGGGCCTGTTGTTCGGCCATGATGTCAACCGGCAGCCAGTTCAGCATAGTAAACAGCGCCTTCGTCGGTGTCGAGCGGAGTGATCCCGTGATCATCAGCGCCGCCACCCTATATACTTTCTCAAGCATCCTGCAGTACCGTCCCCTTCCCATCGCAGGCCACCACACTATGACCCCATAGAAGAGGATCGGTTTTACCACCGCCTCGAAGATCCATTCGACGCCCCTGGGGCCAAGGCCCCAACTTCTGCCCAAGGATCTCTTGCAGGTGTACAAGGCCACAATGGCCCTATCAACCCTCGTTCGAACGTTGAGTTCCCATGATAGTTTGCTATCGAGAATTACGCCCAAATATTTGGCACTGTTCGAGAGCGTCAACCCCGTGCCATTTAGCCTAGGAAGTTTAAAGTTGCCAACCTTGTACTTCCTGGTGAAGAGTACCAACTCAGTCTTCTGTGGATTGACGCCAAGTCCACAGGAGGTGCTCCAAGAGCTTAGAATCTGCAATGCAGATTCCATGCAACGGGACAGTGTGTCCGGGTGTTTACCCATGACCGCCACCGCCACGTTTTATCCGGCTAATATCCGAATTTAACCTGCGGCTAGCAATTTTTGCAACAAAAAGCTTGCGGCGTCAAATTATATCGGCTTAGGACTCTGATGTTTGGTAAACAAACAAAATATAATTTATTTGTGATTTGCGTCTAAAAAATGGAAAATAGTCAGATAAGATCTAATATAATTTATTAATTCATGGATTAGAATTAAAAAATATATTTTGATGTTAGGTAAATATTTATTTTTTATATTTGTTTTAAATCAGCTGATTTAAATTCAAAATAGCACATTAATTTATGAGGGGTTGTTCACAACAGTCGTATTTTTTCATGGTATTATTTTAAGACTTATGACTTTATGACACCTTGTGAATCCCCCATATGTTTATTGTGCTGTCGTAATTAATCAGCAGAGCCCTGCGCTGAGCGGCTGAGCCGAGCCGGATTAGTTTTTGTAGCCGTCGCCGTTGATGATATAGTTTTATCCGACTAATATCCGAATTTAACCTGCGGCTAGCAATTTTTGCAACAAAACACTTGCGGCGTCAAACTATATCGGCTTAGGACTTTAATGTTTTGTAAACAAACAAAATAAAATTGATTTGTGATTTGCGTCTAAAAAATGGAAAATAGTCAGATAAGATCTAATTTAATGTATCAATTCATGGATTAGAATTAAAAAATATGTTGATGTTTGGTAAATATCAACAACGTATATTTGTTTTAAGTCAGCTGATTTAAATTAAAAATAGCACACTAAATTATGAGGGGTTGTTCACAACAGTCGTATTTTTTCATGTTATTATTTTAAGACTTATGACTTTATGACACCTTGTGAATCCCCCAAATGTATTGTTGTTAATGTTGCTTGTTACGCTTTTAAAAAACTAAAAACAAATTATAAGTGTTGATCGACCTTTTTTTTAATACTCTAAATAGTTTATATAGTTTCCTATATGCAGGCTTTTAAGGTCATTAATTTAATGTAAATAAAAGATTATTTATTTCATTCTCAATAAAATTCAACGTTTCGTTGGTATTCTTTCCAACTTCTTCAGGGATTGAGTTTTTATTAAAATCTGGCAACATTGTAAAAATACAAAGTAAAAAGCAAGATGTTTGATTTGTTTATTCCTCAACGATGTCAAAAGTTGTTTACTTTTTCCTTACCCCGGGTCTTCACGTAGCAATATTTATTGCGGCAAACGTCAAATTTCATTGCTCCATAAAATTTGCGACGTATAGACCGCATATTGCCATGAGTGGCAATCCATTGCGCAATGATTGCTCTTCTTATTGCTTGAGCAATTATTGCTTAGCAATATGCTGTCAAATCAGTTGTAATTTATCTGACATTTTATTTCTCTGTACGGTTGTTTTTTGTTTGTGTGTTTATTTATTAAAAAAGCAATCAATAAATATATTATTATATATTATATTTGTTAAAAAACGTCAAGATCAACAAAAGCAAACGACGAATTTATTTTTTTGTATATTTTTATTTTTTCAATAGAACAGTTCAACTTTTTTTTTAACGCAAATAAACAAAAAAGTAATACAAAACACAGCTACGACAATTACAATTAATTATTTTATTAATTTAAAAAAGAAAATTTCACAACCACAACATAAAACATTTGTTATAAATATGTACAGCCACAAAACTTTATACGACTACTCGCGGTGAAAATTGCAAATTTATGGCAAAGCAATTTCAAGTGTTCTCCAGCAATAAATTCAGCAATTATTGCTCCATTGTTCTGCCGACGTTTTTGCTTGTACTTAGCAATAAATATTGCAACGTGGAGACCCAGCGTTATACATGTATATTTTTGTTTTTTTGCCACACATACATGCACACAAAACACATTTTTCCTTTTGTTTCCTCTATGTAGTAGTAAGATTTTGACAACGGTGAGGAATTTTACACAAACAAAATGCCTGTTGTTTTTTGTGTTGTTTTATTGTTGTTGAGGTAAGCAGACCTATTGCATAGGCCTTGGTAAAAAGTAGTCAATAATAACAATAATTAAAATCTTAATTTTTGACAAATTAACTTACAATAATCCTTTTCGTCAGTTCACATCATTTATAAATTATATCACAGTATTTTGTAAAGGTGGACAGCACAAAACAAAACTTAAAATATTAAAATAAATGTATGTAAATTTAAAAATTATCACAGAAAATTTGTCCTTTTTGATCACAGTTGTTATTATTACTAAAGTATTGCAATGGTGTAGTCAAGGTATATTTATAGCAGGTAGTCTCGGAAAGCCAGCTGCAAGGTATATTTACACAAGGTAAACTCGTTGGCTCATATGTTTGTCAGCTGTTTACCCCTAGTTGGAGCCAAAACGTCAAATTGCGTGTATATGAGCCAAAATTTGTACGTGTGCGTTAAATTGTTTTTGTTTTATATGAAGACAATTTTGACAAATTGGCTCCTTTTATAGAGCAGCATGTCTACACTCCCAAATGAGTCTACCTTGTGTAAATATACCTTGGCCAGCTGTTTATTTTTTATTTGCTTGTTTTGTGGTACGAACTGTCAAATGTTGTATAGAAAACTAGTAAACAAGTTATTTGTCTTTATCTTTTGTCTTTTTTGTCTCTTATCAACCCCTTTGCTGTTTGACAGTTCGTACCACATAACAACAATAAAAAGCCCTGTTGTTTGTTTTATTGTACAATTGTTGTAATCTCGCGGCTACCTGCTATTAATATACCTTGGGTGTAGTTTGCATTTGTATTGTCTTTGTCTTCTTTTGTGTTTATTGCACTTGTCGATTTTTGTTGTATTCTTAAGCTCTCCAACGTATATCTTTTATTTTCCCTTTTCTCTTTATCTAAAATTCTCACTTTTTCAAAGTTTGGCTTGTGTCCGTTTTCAATTCAGTGTTGTGCAAGTGCAGTTGATTTTTTTCCTCTTTTTATATCAGCTTTATGTTCGTCTGTACCAATGTAGATTTTTCCACACTCCCCATTATCACCTCCATCACATTCAATTTGATAAACAACATCACTATGATCCCTACACTCAATCTTTGTTTTTGTTTGTGTAAATAAGTTATGTATTGTCTTGTTTGATTTATGCGCGAATATTATTTGTTGGTCTTTTATTATCTCTCAGTTTGTTGTTCTCAGTTAGTCTTGGAATAAACGGTAGACTATAGTATTTGGCGTTGCCAGATGTGTCATTTTTGTTTTTTTCCCCTGATGAAATATTATTTTTAACTTTAGTCAGTAATGAATTGATCAACCCCTTTGGAAAATTGTTTTTCATTAAAATATCCTTTATTCTTGTCATATTCTTAAATTGAAATTTTACGTTGCTTATTTTTATAACTTTGTCAATTAGATTCATTGCTGTATTTATCTTCTGTTTCATGGGTTGTGTTGAGTGGAAATTCATCAAGCGTCCAGAAGCAGTTGGTTTCATATACCAATCTGTTTTTATTTTGCCATTTTGTCGGAATATCTTCATATCCAGATATGGTATTGCATTTTCCTTCTCCCTCTCTAGAGTAAATTTCAGTTTGCTATGATATGAGTTAAATGTTTTCAATATAATGTCTTCGTCTTTGTATTTTATTATGGCAAACAAATCATCCACATACTTTGTGATCAGTCTTGTTCGTATATTGTTCATTTGTAGTTCTTCGATACATTGTTTCATTAGGTGGTCCAATATAATGGCGGCTACAGTCGGTGATAATGGGTTGCCCATTGGCATCCCGTATGTCTGTTGGTATAATTTGCCATCATGCATAAAATAATTATTGTCATTTAAGCAGAATTTAAGTATTTTTAGAAAAGGAAAATAAAAGATATACGTTGGAGAGCTTAAGAATACAACAAAAATCGACAAGTGCAATAAACACAAAAGAAGACAAAGACAATACAAATGCAAACTACACCATTGCAATACTTTAGTAATAATAACTGTGATCAAAAAGGACAAATTTTCTGTGATAATTTTTATACTTACATACATTTATTTTAATATTTTAAGTTTTGTTTTGTGCTGTCCACCTTTACAAAATACTGTGATATAATTTATAAATGATGTAAACTGACGAAAATGATTATTGTAAGTTAATATGTCAAAAATTAAGATTATAATTATTGTTATTATTATGTGCGTTCGTTTACTTTTCCAATAAAAACCAGTAGGTGAGTAATATGAATATTTTACAAATTTATGTGTACGCGAACGCATTTCAGTAAAATCCAGTACAAATTTGTACAAATTTTGGAGTAAACGAACGCAGCTAATGACTACTTTTTACTTTGTATTTTTACAATGTTGCCAGATTTTAATAAAAACTCAATCCCTGAAGAAGTTGGAAGAATACCAACGAGACCTCGGATTTTATTGAGAATGAAATAAATAATCTTTTATTTACATTAAATTAATGACCTTGAAAGCCTGCATATAGGAAACTATATAAACTATTTAGAGAAAACAAATTGGATTTATTTGAACTTATGCCTACAACCACTGTTGCCAATTTAGAGATTTTATTTTTGTTTTTCTGGCTAAAAACTACTTGTTTATGTTCAAGGTTTTAACTACTTTTGTAGTTTTAGTGAATTGAAGATTGTATATGGCATGTTTTTTTTCGACTTACAATTAGTATTTTGTTAGGACTGCATGTGACAAATCACAACTTTGAGCTTGCTTAAAATTTGGAAACAAAAGGTAAGAAAAATAACGTAAATGTTACAAACTTTTTTGCGTTTACGAGTACTTACGTACAAAGTTTGTCACTCCGAGTGAAACTGTTTTAATATTCATCATGTCAACTTAAGCGTATGAGTAAATCAAGAAAAATAGTGAGTTTTGCAGTTTTCTGACATATACATACAAACATTTATAAATCAAACAACAGTTTCTTTTTTTCTTCCAAAAAGTGATTAAAGACATAATAGGAAAACGCACTTCAAACTGCAAAATCAAAACAAACAAAAAACACAACATCCCATCTACGTTAACTTCGGGACACAGAGCACTTTGTGCTTCGGGATTTATTTAAAGTTTCAGTCTGTCAAACCAAACACTTCCGAACATGTCGACCACAAAACATAAGTCGACTGCCGATGTTCCTTGTTGTGTACAACTTTTCCTTTTTTGCTTTTGCATGGACTACGACTATTTTCATTTAATGAATCGGAAGTAAAAGCAACAGTTTATTTTTGTCTTATGGGAAATCAAAAAGCGAAGAAAAAGCATTTTTTTATTTTGTCTGAAATTTTGTAAACCCTGTTTGAAGCTTGTTTGTAGAAATTCACGGTGATACGTCCTATTTTCCTACGACGTACGACACAATTGTGTTCCTAGCATAAATGTTTTAATTCTTTTTTTGGGCAAAATATGTGCACAAAAAAATAACGTACATAATTTTTTTATGTATTTTCATAAACTGTTTAAATAAATAAAAAAAATAATGTAGTTAAATTTTATTCTAAACATATATACTATTCCATTATAAAGGATTTTATTAAGAAAAAGATTTTTTATTTATAATTATAAGTGCAACAAGTAAGAGTGCTATATTCGGCTGTGCCGAATCTTATATACCCTTCACCATTGTGCGAGCAGAATACAGAGCAACTAGACAAAACCTAAATAATTTCGACATAAACGTACATATATACAATACATAAAACTTCATTATAAATTAAATTTAAAAAGTTAAAACTGGTAAATATTTTTTTAAATCGTTTCAGAACACAAAAAAATTAAAAAAAAATTTTATTTTTGAAAAAACAAGATTCGGTAACCATAGGTCATATGAGAGTCCAAAAAATCAGGTTTTTATACAATTTTTGATATTTTTTGTACGGGAGGTACCACGCCTACTTGTTCAATCCCGCCCACATTTTGTGGGATGCTGTGTATTTATAACGTTAATGTGTGTACCTAATTTGGAAACTTTGGCTCTTGCCGTTCTCAAGATATACAGAAATAAAAAAATAAAACAACAAGGGATTTTTTGGGCAAAATCAGAGGCAGTCGTGGTTTTTTGCTCATATCTCCGTCATTTTTGGAACGATCTGGCTGAATTTCAATAGCAAACTTATACGGAGTATATGTGACATAAATATACATCAACCTAGTCCACATAATTTCTTGGGGTTTTCGGAAAACCCATTTCAACATACACACAGACGGACAGACGGACATCGTTAAATCAACTTCGCTTTCCATAAGGACCCAGAATTTATATACTTTATAGGGTGTAGGATCAATATTTTGGAACATACAAACGGAATGACAAAGTTATATATACCCTCTTACCTTCGGTGAAGGGTATAAAAAGAGATAAAACAAATTTAATACAGTGGAAGACAGTCCTGTTATAAAAATATAACTTAATGTTAAGTACATAATTTAATAAAACTAGAGTTTATACTTAAAAGTTTGAAATTGGTTTAGCTAAGATATGAATGATGACATGTATCCTAGAAACGTTGCCTGTAAAAAGAAAACATTAAAACTCTTTTAGTAAAACCATATTAAAATACGTACCTAAGTTAATTGAATATGGTTAGTAAAAATAAAAAAGGTACAAAAGTAAATTATGTATTTAAAAAAATCTTCATATAGAAGTTTACTTGTATGCAAGGCGAATTTGCCTTGCTATCATAGCTGTTCAACATGAATGGAATAATAAAATATTTTATTATTTTTATTTAAAATTGTTTTATTTTAAACAAAAATAAATCAAATTATTATTTCTATTGAAATGTTAATATACGGCCATGTTCTGACAATCGCACGATTTGGTATCGCAAAACGCCAGATTTATTATATGGTGTTCTCAAACTCGTGCGTTTAGCGTGCGATCTGCCATAATTTTTTACAAATATTCTAGTTCTCTTTTGCAATTTGAACTCGCCAAACTTCTTGCTATTGTGATTAACAGAACACCTAATTTGCAATTTTAAGTCAGAATCGCCAATGTTAAGCGTTTTGCGATTGTCAGAACATGCCCGATAATTCATTTAAGCTTTGTTCACAATGGGTGCAACAATTTCGTTTTTTCTTCTATCTCTCATTTCTTCCAAAAGTATTTCATATATTTTTCTTTCATTTTTCAAAGAAAAATTTAACTAAAAGTGTTTTTTTAAAGTTGAGTAAATTTCTACTTCAGAAACAAATTGTATGAGATTGTTCGTTTATAATAATTATACCCACACCACAATAGTGGAGAGGGTATTATGCATTTGTGCTGATGTGTGTAGCCAGGGCTAGTGAAATTTTATTCACCTCAATAGTGTCAAAATTTTACTTCCATGAGTACTTTTGCTACCGTTTCACACACATCCAAGGCGAATTTACACCAGGTGAACTTATCTTGCTACGTAAGCAACAGCTGATAACTAACCTTGTGTCAAAATGGTATACCGTTCTAGTGGTTCTGGGGAATCTTTACTAAATTCTATAATTTTCGCTTGAAATTATGAAATGTAAAACTTTTTTAAGTTATTACATTTCAAAACACATAATTTAAAATTGAAAACAAAATGAAATATTTGCTTGAATTTTTGACACAACGTTAAAATATTTTACAGTGTTGTAAAACGTTTTCAAAATAAGACCACCTTGTATGAATTCGCCTTGCACACATCCTTAGTTTAACTTAAATTTTATTAAATATTATAAATGTATTCACACTAGGGAGATCGATTATTCGACTTTTTTCAATAACCGGTTTTCGAATATTCCGAATAATTGCTTTTTAAAAAAAAACCGGTTTTCGGTTAAGCATTTTAAAAATAACCGGTTTTAGTTCGAATACATTAAAATACAAATATCAAATTAGTTTTTCTAAAAAATTAATTTGAATAAAAACAAAACAATTCACGATGGTAAGGAACCAACAAAATACATAGATATGACTTAAGGCATGTTCAGACCTAACAAATATTTAACGATAAAATGCAAAAAAAAGGCTTTAGCTTTATTTTTAACAATTTCTATTTATTAACTAATCTTTACTTCTAAGATCATAATTGTACAGTAGTTTTGACTTAACTGCCTTTTATTTACGTGCACTTTTGACTTAGCTGCACAAAATTGATCATTTTTGGCATTATTCTTTATAATCCCATACAAATTCCTTTTTTAAGTGCACTTTCTTTACCTACACATTTAAGATAAGTGCTTAAAATTTTTGGCATTTTAAAATTATTTTCATACAAAAAATTCAAGTTAGCTGCACTTTGACTTAACTGCCCAAAATACATATTTTTTGTAATTATTCTTCAAAATCCTTGTTTACGTGCATTTTGTATACCTGCACATTTTTCGTATTTTTGGGCAGCTTTAAAATATTTTCATATAAAACATCAAAGTTAGCTGCACACATGAAAAAATATGGTGGCCACTTTTTCACATAAATATCCAATTTAAGCAGTTTATAAAATCAAAAATCGCAAACAAGTCAAGTTGGTATCATTATAATTCATTTATTTTGTTTGCATATGTGGTTTACTGTTTTTTCAGTGTAACCGATAAATAATGAAACGTAGATTTCTGTATTTTTAATGACTTTTTATTTTAACAAAAGTAAGACTTCAGCGTCTGTTGCTATATGAAAGAATAATCTTGACTAAAACTAAAATAACAATGTTAGTGGTGCCACTTTTTGTTGCAGCCTTTTTTAGCTGAATTCTAAGGGTTACCAGATTAAAATATTTTATGTGTAATGCAGGATTGACCTCGTGCAGCATTGCTGCCACATCACTCCCCTTTCAATATGGTTGCTATGCAACAAATTGTACGAATCTTTTCGGTATGTTAATTGTTCTACCTGAACGTGATGTTTCCGGAGGTACATATACACTCCCCGCAGGTTGCTGCTGTACTGGTGTTTCGATTTGTGTTTGATTTACCGGAACAATTTGAACATCAGTATCAGATGATGATTGATGTTGAACTGGAATGTTTTCTGAAAGATTTTGCCGGTTTTCGTTGAGTATAAATGCCGCCTTGACTCTGTCTATGTTTACTTTTACGATTTTAGCACCTATTCTGATGTCAAAATTTTTATCATTTCGATTTATGACTTCATAAGGACCGTCGTAGGGTGCTTTCAATGGTGCGCGAACTGTATCGTCCCGTAGGAAAACATGAGTGCAGGTTGCAAGTTCCTTTTGTATAAAAACATTTTGCGATGAATGGTTTGACGTTGGAACTGGTTTTAGATTGCCAATTACGTTACGAAGATTTTTTACAAAATCACTTTCAACATATTCTTCTGTTGGTTTTTCAAAAAATTCACCCGGTAATCTGATTGTGGATCCGTATATCATTTCAGCTGCTGATGCATTTAAATCTGGTTTGAAAGTTGTTCTCAGTCCCAACAATACTATTGGCAAACTATCAGTCCAATTTGTAGATGTATGGCACTTAATAGCAGATTTAAGAGTACGGTGCATGCGCTTCACCAGGCCATTTGCCTGTGGGTGGTAAGCGGTTGTACGAAGATGTTTTGAACCAGTCAGGTGAGTTAGCTCCTTGAATAATTTTGACTCGAATTGTCTACCCTGGTCTGTCGTTATGGCGCTTGGCATACCATATTGCGATATCCATCCGCTTAAAAATGCTCGTGCCACAGTTTCTGCTGTTATGTCCTTAATAGGGATAGCGACTGGCCAACGACTAAATCGGTCTATACAGGTCAAAGCGTATCTGAAGTCATCCGATATCGGCAACGGTCCCACTAAGTCAATATTTACATGTCGAAACCGTTGATCTGGGACATTAAATTGTTGTAAAGCGCTTCGATTATGTTTATTTATCTTAGTTTTTTGGCATTCAAGGCAGGAATTAACCATTTTGGTGATGTCATTTTTCATATTTTTCCAGACGAACCGTTCGGTGATCAGCTTTACTGTTGAACGTTTTCCAGAATGTGATATATTGTGGATTGAATTAAATATTTGTCTTCTGAACGATGAAGTAATATAAGGACGGACTTTTGCTGTTGAAACATCGCACCATAACGACACTTGGGAATTTGGTAGCTGTATTTGTTTTAACTGTAGTGACGAATTTTGTTCGGCATCTCTTAATTCATCATCATTTTGTTGGCTTAATGCAAGCTCCTCAAAATTTACCTGGTCGGCGTTAAACATGGCCTCGATCCGCGACAATGTGTCGGCAACGACGTTGTCTCTGCCAGAAATGTGTTGAATGTTGGTTGTATATTCACTAATGAAGCTAAGTTGGCGTATTTGTTTAGGGGTAGCCTTTTCCGGATTTTGTTGAAAAGCGAACGTAAGTGGTTTGTGGTCCGTTAAAATTGTACAATCACGACCATCAATCATGTGTTTAAAATATTTTACTGATTGGTAGACTGCCAGTAGCTCTCTATCAATCGTGCTGTACCTTTTTTGAGTATCAGACATCCTCTTCGAGAAAAAACCAAGGGGTCGAAGAGTACGACCTACTACCTCATGAATTGCTGCACCAACACAGAAGTTGCTGGCATCAACATGGAGAACCAATTTTGCATTTAAGGAGGGATGAACTAATAGAGCCGCTTCAGCGAGGCTGTTTCTACATTCTTCAAACGCTTTTGTTGCATCATCATCCCACTTAATTGGTGTTCTATCATTTTTCTTGTTGGTTTTTATAAGTTTTTGTAGCTTACCTTGTTTATATGCCGCATTTGGAAGAAAACGTCTGTAAAAATTCAACAGTGCTATAAATCGTCTTAAATCACATGTGAGTGTTGGTTTATTAAAATTTAAAATTGCTTCAACTTTTTCTCTCGTAGGTGATACGCCATCTTTTGTTATATGGTGGCCCAAAAAATTTATTTCATTTTGCCCGAAGACACATTTTGAAACTTTTATTTTTAGGCCTTGCTGCCGAAGACGATCAAAAACGATATTCAAATGTTGGACATGTTCTTCTTCACCCGATGATGCTACGCATATGTCGTCAATGTATACGATCACGAAATCCAAATCACGAAAAATTTGATCCATATATCGTTGAAAAGTTTGGCTGGCATTCCGGAGACCAAATGTCATAACGTTAAATTGGTATAAACCAAACGGTGTAACTATGGCTGTCTTTTCACGATCTTCTGGTGCAATGGGTACCTGATGATAAGCCCGCTCCAAATCGAGGGTTGTAAATATGAACTTGTTGTGCAACATTTGTGAAATGTCATGGACATGAGGGATGGGGTACCTGTCTGGTTTGGTCACCGTATTCAATCGCCTGTAGTCGCCGCATGGTCGCCACTCACCTGGCGTTTTCTTCGGTGCCATGTGTAGTGGACTTGACCACTGGCTGCTGCTCGGACTGCAAATGCCTTGCTTTAGCATATATTCAAATTCCCTCTTTGCGAGGGCCAGTTTCTCGGGATTGAGTCGCCTAGGCTTTGAAAATATTGGCGGTCCCTCAGTTACGATATGGTGGTTAACTTTAGAATTTTCAGAATTTGCTGTGTACTTAAATGGTTGTGTTAAATCCTGGTATTCATCTAATAGTTGTTTCACCCAGCCATTTTCAGCTGGCGAAATTGTGTGAATCTGTTCATGGCAGCTTTTGTCAAAAATTATATTTACCATGAGTTTTGTCTTGTTATCAATTAACTTTTTCTTACGAACGTCCACTAAAAGATCAAATTCATGTAAAAAATCAACGCCTATAATGGGTTTGGTAACGTCGGCAATGAGAAATTCCCAGTCCATTTTTCTTCGTAGGCCAAAGTCGACTGAAATGATTTTCGTACCATATGTTTTTATTGGCGTACCATTTGCTGCGTATAAATTGTATGAATGTGGTACGTCACGATTTGTAGGTGGCAAAACCGAGAAATCTGCGCCGGTGTCGATTAAGTATCGCAGTTTGGTTTTTTGGTCCGTTACGAATAAGCGACGGCTTTCTGCAGTTTCCACTCTGTTTGCCGCCGATGACAGAGCAGGAGTTAGTTTTCCGGCTTGAGATTTTTAAATTGGCAAGGTTCCTCACATCTACGAGCCTTGTCGCCAAACCTGTAATGAAATCTGCAAAAAGGAAAGCGTACCTTTGTTCTTGAATTACCGCGGTTATGCTGATAACTTCGGTCATTTGAACGGCCTCTGTCATTTTGACTGGCACGCATGTCTTTAATTTGATTACGAAGTTCCTCTATTTCTGCTCTTAAAGTTGAATCATGTTGAACAGTTGATATACTAGGGTAGTTTTGCACCTCCATTAACTTATCGGCTTGTAGAGCCATTTGTGAAGAATTACCATCAACAATGGTCACAACAGAGCGAACCGTCTCTGGCAAACGTTCCATCCACAATGATTTTAATGCGTCGTCAGATATTTTGTCGCCAGCTAAGTCCTTCATTCTTTTCAAAAGCTGAGAAGGCTTAAGATCACCAAGTTCAATTTCCTTAATTAATTTTCTTAATTTACGATGGTCTGAATCAGTATATTCAGCAATCAAAGATTTCTTTATGGCATCATATTTTTCACCGGGTGGTGGGTTGCGTATAATGTCTGCAACTTGAATTAAATATTGTGGTTCCAATGATGAAATAACATGGTGGTACATTGTTTCATCGACTTTGATTCCGGCTACGGCAAACTGTGATTCCATTTGTATGAAATAAATGTCCGGTTGCTCTTTACAAAATGTCGGTGGCTTGACGCCCACCCTAAAAACTTCACGAACACCATTTGCACTCGATGCTGCACTTTCTTTTGTGTCGCTCATGTTGTCCAGAGAATCATGAAAATCTTCGTCAGATTTTTCTTTTTTTTTCCATAACACTCGGGGTCACCAATGTGGTTTACTGTTTTTTCAGTGTAACCGATAAATAATGAAACGTAGATTTCTGTATTTTTAATGACTTTTTATTTTAACAAAAGTAAGACTTCAGCGTCTGTTGCTATATGAAAGAATAATCTAGACTAAAACTAAAATAACAATGTTAGTGGTGCCACTTTTTGTTGCAGCCTTTTTTAGCTGAATTCTAAGGGTTACCAGATTAAAATATTTTATGTGTAATGCAGGATTGACCTCGTGCAGCATTGCTGCCACACATATATTTACATTTATGCATATGGGTTGTGGTTACAGCAACTTTACCACGACTATATGAAAGGAATAGCAAATCTTAGGTCTGGGGCAGAATAAAGTAGTTGTAGTATTTGAAGCTTACAAATGCTCTGTAGCGCAAAAAAGTTCAAAATTTCGAATTTTGCGCTTCAACGGCAACGACTACTACAACTACGTATTCTGTTGACACTACTTTGCAACTGCCGTTTTTAACTATTGATAGCTTGCAGCGCTATTCTTAACGTTGTACTACAGCGACTATTCTGTTCCACACTTTATTGTTACCAATTTGGCTAGCTCGTTCATTATAAAAATGCGTAACAAATGTCTACAAGTTGTTTGAACGTCATTGTTTTTATCAATTTATGAATAAAAACGTTGTTACGTCTCTTTCAAACACTTTACTTTAGCTGCACTTTTATGCAGGTAACCACAATTGCGTACCTGCACATTAAGGCAGCTAAATACATTTAAGATAGCTGCATTTTTGATTTACCTGCACAAAAAATCGTGCAAAGGAGATTGTGCAGCTAAGTCAAAATTACTGTATAATGTAATTGAGAAACTGTTTAATAATGTTTGCTCTACCTAGCCTAACGTTTTGCAAAAGCAAACAATTCTTTAACCCTTTCGGGACGGCTCTCTAATTGCAGTAATATATTATCATTTTTGTAATTATTGTGTTAGATAGGTCTCAAATAGATCTCCTGTTAGGGAAATGTGGTAGGGCTGCCACAAGGGGATTGCTGGGGGACTGATAAGCCCTTGGACTAATGGTACAAATATGTACCATCCAAAAATTTTTATGGAATAAATACAAACAAAAAATGTCAAATATACTTATCAGTTGTAAAGTAAAAAAAATAAACCGAAATTTATTTATTTAGTCCAAATATGTCCAAAAATATATTCCTATTTAATATCGTGAAATCTAAAAAAATTCATCAATTAATGTGGTTAACGTCCGTCTCTGCCAACAAGATCCATGCACTGAGCACATGCTACCAAAGATATTAAAAAAATACCATTGTATAGCAAAGAAAACCTTTGATAAAACGAAATGGTTTGTTTGCAAACCAAAGAAAATGAGAATTTTAACTTTTAGGAATGTTTTAACTTTGGTGGTACTTATATATACCACTCGTACCGAAAGGGTTAAGAAAACTAGTGGTTACATGTAGGACATCAAATATTTAATAGGTGTGAACATAGCTTTAGAATTTTTGAAAAACTTTGGTTAAAAAAAATTATCATACCAGTGCGAATTGTACCACCATTGGGTGAGGAGCGGTTATTTTTGCGATACTTAACGTTTTTGTTTTTATAACTGCCTATAGGAAAGTTTTTGTTTTTGGCATTTTGGGTCATTTTTCTTGTTAAGTGACTGATTGGATTTGATTTGGACTTTCTTTTGTTTGTGTGTGTTAAGTAAAGATTTTTGAGAGGTGCCGGCTGTTGGCAAGAATAAAAGTGGCGCCATGGCGTCACGGGCTGTTATTGTGCCTCAGAAGGTGTTTGACGATTTTGAAAAGTCGTTTTCTACTGGAAGGGGAAAGATCTCGAAAGCTGAAAGGAAGGAAAAAGAAAAACTTGAGGAAATGAGAAAGACTTTGGCGAATTTTAATCCTGATTTGCTTGGTAAAATTACAGGCAAGGGGGAAATAGGTAAAGATAAAGTTGGCAATTTTATGCAAAATGATGCTAAGGCAAACAAAAAACTCAAGATGGCGAATACTAATAACCTTGATACGGACAATATGGCGACTTTGCTGGAAATTTCTGATAATAACGATATGATAGTTGAGTTGTTTGATGGTGAATGCAAAACAGCGGGGACGGGTGTAACAATCCAGACTGGAAGTGAAGGTGTAAATACAACGTCTATGGAGGCTGGAATAAATTTGGACACTGCTTCAATTAATGATAACATGACAACAGAAAATAATGGTGACAAAACAGTTTTTTATCCAGTCGATTATCTTGGTGATATTTATGTTTTTTTTGACACCTCGAAACTGGAGGCAAATGGTAATAGAAGAATGAAAAATGGTCTCTTTTTATGGGAGAAAATTCGTGATATCCATATTCCTGGTATTAAGATGATAAAGGCTATAGGTGCTACTTTGTACAAAATTTTATTTGATAGTATTGAAAACGCGAACAGTTGTTTGGTAAACAAAGAGTTGAAAGCTAAGAAACTGCGTGCTTTTGTACCTTATAGTGTATTGGAAACTTATGGTGTTATACGGTATGTTCCAACATTTTTATCTGAAGAAGACATCAGGAAAAATATTCAATCACCAATAAAAGTTAATTCAGTAAGACGTTTTAGAAAACGTTTCATTAATAGTGAAAATGAGGAGGTTTTTGAACCTACATATTCTGTGAAAATTGGATTTGCTGGAAATGATTTGCCCAATGAAGTGGTATTAAATTATACTATACTTAAGGTTGATCAGTACTATCCCCCTATTCGCCAGTGTAGAAACTGCGGGAGGGTAGGACATACTCAGAATGGCTGTAGATCAGTTAAAAGATGTCTAATGTGTGGTAAAGCTGGCGGTTGTGAACCAAGCTGTGGTATAATTAAATGTATTCTCTGCAATAGTGTTGATCATCAATCTCATGAGAAAAATAAATGCACTAAATGGGTGCAGGAACAGGACATAAAGAAAATCATGACTATTAAGAAGATTTCACGTAGGGAAGTTTTGGAGACCTATGGAAGCCAAAATAATCGTTTTAGTATTCTGGAAAATTATGATGATGAATTTCCGGTGTTGTCAAAAACTGATATGATTAGGAACAAGGATGATGAAGTTAACAGGCTTCTAGTTAAGAAAAAATACAATAGAGTTGTGCGCCAACCGGCCAAAATATCTAAATCTCCAATAATAAATGAGTCTTCTGTCAATCCCCGCGGAAATCAGGGTAATACTCAACCTATAATTCCTGTCTATGACATGCCTAACTATCAACGCGTTAGTGAAATTGAGAGAACGGTATCTGAATTGACTAAATTGTGTAAGGACATTTTTGTCAAACTCAATCATCAAGATGCAATCACGGCTGTTGAACACTTAAGTAAGAGAATAAACAACCAATTTAAAATTTTGAACACTACTGGTAATGTTAATTGTGTATATAATGACGACGTACCTTCAACATCAAACTTTTTCAACTATGGTAAGGATCTGTCAGTACAACTGTCAATCACTGGGGAGTAATTCCAGTTATATAGAGTACTTTTTAAATAACAATAATATTGATATTTGCTGTCTGAGTGAGATTTTTTCCCATGAGGGCAGTAGACATAAACTTTTGAATTACAATATCTTAAAGAAAACTCGTGTAAATGATAATTATGGTGGAGTCGCAATATGTTACCGAAAGTCTATTAGAATGAAAAAGATTAATCATAACGTATCATCGGAAGTAGTGCTGGCAAAGACGACTAATTTAAAGGAAAATTTTGTAATATGTTCTACTTATTTTAAACCAGATATATCCGAGGGTGATTTTTGTAATCAGATATCTGATCTGATTGATTTTTTGGAGTTATATAATAATGTAATTATCTGTGGCGATTTTAATGCTAAATGTAGTATATGGGGTGATCCTGGTGGAAATGCAAAGGGATCTAGGTTGGAGCAGAAGATTGCTATGTCGAGTTTTCGCTGCCTTAATAACGGGTCAATTACTTTCAGACAGAACACAGATCATTGTGGTTCAGTTTTGGATTTAACTTTCACTAATGCCTCTTTTGATTTCTTGTGGAAAACAGTTGCCGTAAGTCTGGGTGGTAGTCATCATTTACCTATTGTAATTCAATGTGAGGTTGCTTGTATGACCTTGAATAATTTTGTCTCAAAGAATAAGCTCTTATCATCACTATCGAATGTAAAATTGGAGCCTAATATTGATAGCATTAATGCTGTATTCCATGGTGAAATTGAGGGTGCAACCTTCAATACAAGTATAGGGTTTAAACCAAAATCCTGGTGGCATGGAGATTTAGGAGTTGTTTATAGACGTCTAAATGCTGCAACCAAAAGTTCATTTACACATCCTAGTCCTATGAGATATGAGGCGTTGCTTGAGGCAAAAAAAACATGGCGAAAGCAAGTTCGTTTAGCCAAACGGAATTGTTATAAATGTAAAATTGATGAGTTAAATAAAGCTCCAACTACAACTTTGGCTTGGAAATTTATTAAAAATGTTAAAAATTGTTCGCAGGCGTTTGATAATCAATGGGATTCGGATAACAATTTATGTTATCTTCAATTTCTAAAATCTCAAGTTGTGGAAAATAGTTTGCAGCTGCAGTTTAATTTTAATATTGATGCTACATCTAGTATAAAATTTTCAGTGTCAGAAATGAATGACATACTTGCTAAAAAGAACAAAAAATCTGCTGGAGGCTATGATAAAGTGTCATATGAGATGATTAAAGCGCTTCATCCTGATGCAAGGTCAAAATTATTAGAAGCCCTGAATGAATGTTTTTTAAATTGCAATGTACCAGAGTGTTGGCGTATTATAAAAATTGTTCATATACCTAAAAGGGGTAGGAATTTATCTGACTTTAGAAACTTCAGACCAATTTCATTATTAACGGTGTTCTTGAAATGTTTAAATCTAATGATTAAAGTAAGATTGTGTGATTGCATTGAACGTAATAATATTCTTCCTGTGCGATCATTTGCATATAGGAAGAACAGATCTGCTGCCATGTGTATTTATGATTTGATCTTTTCAATCTCCTGGCTTAAACAGGAACGTTTTAAGGTTATTATGTTTGTTTTGGACTTAAATGATGCTTATAATTGTGTTGATATAAGTATGTTAAATGCGGATTTGAGGGCTAATGGTATTGATATTAATATTGTTAACTGGATAACTAACGTTTTTTCAAGGCGAATTTTAAAAATTGGAAAGGAACAAATTGAAATTCAAAATGGCATCCCACAGGGCAGCTGTCTGTCTCCTGTCTTGTTTAACCTTTATACCAGGAGTCTACATGAAATAGAGGATCATAACACGAGGATTTATCAATTTGCGGATGATTTTATTATTTTATCATGGCATGAGGATTTTGACTGTGCAGTCTCTAATTTGCAGGAAAAAATAAAGCTTTTTCATGATGCTTGTAGTACACGTAATCTGACTTTTAATGTGTCCAAGACCAAATGTATGTATGTTGCGCAGGGAGGAAGAAGGCAAGTAAAACTTAAGATTAATGAGATGTGTGCTGAACAAGTGAACAGTATTAAGATTCTTGGTAGAACTATATCTAACAGTCTAGCGGTACGGGATCATTGTGATTATATTTTAAAAGAATCTGTAAAGAATACCAACTTACTTAAGATGCTTACTCCAATAAAGACTGGTCTTCATCCTCATGTTGCCTTAAATATCTATAAAGCTTGTGTACGATCGAAAATTGAATATGCAATAACAACATTTGCCAATGCACCGAAATACATCAGTAACCGTCTTAAATCTTATCAGAATGCATCGTTAAGGCGATGCTTGGGTCTATCTCCTTCAACGCCTGTGCATGTGGTATATGTAATGGCAGGGGAACTTATTCCGGAAAAGAGAGCGAAGTTTCTGTCCTTTAAGGAACTTTTGAAGGTTAAACAATTTTTTCCCAAATTATACAACACTATTATAAATGCTGATGGAAATAAATCTAGTTATGGAACCATTGCTAGAAAATTTGAGTATCAGTTGAAGAGTACGTCATTTTCCAACAACTTTGTTAAGCACTCAAAGTTGTCAATTAGGAAAAATGAATTACCTGATAAAAAACAGAATTTGTCTAACATTGTTATGATCCAGCATTACTTAGAAAAAATGGAGAATTATCAAAGGAAGAATTTTACGATATTTGCAACTGATGCATCTGTCTGCAGCAATGCTGCTGGATGTGGAGTTTATAATGTAACCAACAATGAAAAATTTTACTTTAAAATCAATTTTAATACATCATCTCTGTTTGCTGAAATTGTTGCCCTATATCATGCTGTTAAAATTGCTGTGGAGGATGGAAGGAGGAATGTTGCTATTTTTACGGATAGTTTGGGTGTTTGTCAACTTCTTCAAGCGGAAAGTACTGAATATTTGTATATTGCTGAAATTCATAATCTAATTGCAAATTCGTCTTTGGAGTCTGTGGACGTGTTATGGACACCGAGCCATGTTGGAATTAGCTTTAATGAAACTGTTGATGAGATGGCAAAAGCTGCCTGTGACATTGGTGCTATCTTTGAGGCCAAACTCAGTCCAGTCGAGGCAATACGTAATGTAAAGGATGTTCTGTACAGTGAACAAAAAGAAGAATTTGAGCAAATTTTTGCTGAAAAGGGAAAATGGTTTCATGAAATAAAGGCTCGAATTTCTCCAACGGTTTTTTATAAGAAAAGGTTACTTGGTGCTGAAGATGTGAAAACCCTAAACAGACTTTTTGCTGGCCATTCCTATAATAAAATATATTTGAATATGATTAATATATGTTCTTCTGCTGACTGTACTACGTGTGGGGTCTCTGAGACTAATGATCATGTTATCTTCAAATGCCCACGTTATGAATGCAATCGGGAAAAATTCGCCTTTTTTAAAGAATTTGACAACTTGAAGGATATCTTGGATGCGGAAAATTTTGAACTTTATAAGGATTTGTGTCTATTCATTAGGAAGTCGAGTATTGAACTCTAGACTTTTTGGTTATAATTTTCTAAGTTTTATTCACTGCATATCTGCAATCAAAATTTATTCACATATACACATAATTTTTCACCTATCAACATTTTCGTCAATCAAAATTTTCATCAGTCAACACTTAACACATTTCTTATTTTTCATCAATCAACTCTCTTTTAAAATTTTGACATGGATCTTGCTATAGCTTTTTGGACGTTGACCCTGGAAATATAAGTCTGTAGGGCTTGTCCAACCTTGGATCTTTGGATCTATCATATTGGAAAAAAAAAAAAAAATTATAGGAAGATAATAGATTTATTTTTTGAGATATTTTTACAAATTTATTTTAAATGAGTTTTAATTTGTTGGTGGCTAAGCATGTCTATATGAATCAGTAGACTTCCACCATATTTTTGAAAAGTTGCAAACAAAACTTCTTAGCGAGTATTATAAATTTCAAATTATTTTGTTTCAGTATTATAGAAACGAATAGTAATATGAACATGCTGTTTGTATGAAATATCTGTCAATTCGTTGATCACAATTTTAAACCTTCCATGACAGTGTTTGATTCCTTCAATTTTGTTTTAAGTTCTTGGTGTTTTAATAATTTAAACGGATGAATTTTCCCATATCGTTGATTCCGACGGTATGTTGTAATTTTAAGCTTGAATATATGCTAGGATATAACAGGCGAATATTTCACCCAATGATTCATTTGTGGCAGCATATTTTAGTAAAGTATTATTTGCAGTCGCTTAAGAACTACTTGGAACAGAGTCAAGTTTTACTTGGCGTATTTTTATGTCAAGCTTGTGGACTAATAAAAGGTGATTAATATGTCGTAACGTTGAAGAACATTTGCAACTTACCATTTTAGGGCCGTTTTAGCACCATTGTCTTTTAAATCAGTTCGAAATATCACCAGAGATGACATATTTATAAAAATATATATAATATTTTTTAATCCAAATTTTTAATAATTTTAATTAGGCTTAAGTTCATTAAATTTAATTTTCATTAAATTATTTTTATGAAGAAAGGAATTTTACAACATGAAAATTAATTAAAATTGTTATTGATAATCTTTCATTTTTGACCGTGGCCGGGGCTCGAACCCACAATACTAATTAATATATATAATATTTAGAATAGGCTGACTTCCAAAACGTACTTATACAAAGTTTGTATACAGTTTTACTACTTATTTAAACGTTTTGAAATTTAAGTGATGCAATGCATAATATTAATCTGTATTGTTAGAAATTAAATGTTAAATGTCACAAAGCATCAACTTTAAAACCGATGATTTGATTACTTTTTTGCTGCCGTACTAAAACTTTTGATGATGTTTTGGAAGGGTTTGCATTGTATATATATTATACTGCGGCGTTATGAAACATTATACTTTGTTCTAACATAAAGCAATTAACGTTTTGAAAGTCAGCCATACTGTCCAATTGCTAACTACTTTTTAAGCTGAACATTTTTTGTGTTGTATTTTGAATAGTTTTTGGTTTTTGTTACAAGAACAAGAAGCTTATATGTATAAGCGATTTGTATTTAAATTGCTCATAAGGTTTTTTTACTTTTGTTACATTTAGTTTTGACTTTTTTCATAAAAAGTTTAAGTTTTCCCAATACTTAAATTACGGGTACATTTATAACAAAAGTAATGAAAACGTATATAAATTACACATTACTAAAATAACCGGTTTATTTTATCAAAATAACCGGTTTATTCGATATTCGAAAAATGGACATTTTAAAATATTCGACTTGGGCAAAACTAAAATAACCGGTTAAAACCGGTCGAATACTATTCGATCGATCTCTCTAATTCACACTGAACAGCTACGTTAAAAACAATGTTCGAAAATAAACATTATACACTGTTCTTTAGTATTCGGTACGGTACAAAAAAACGTTTGTCTGTTTGTGATCTTCGTACAAAATCAATATACCTACTGTACTAATCCAACTCAATATAAAGATGAGAACATTCTTTGTGTTCGGTTCAGCACATTAATGTTCGTTCGTTTCAGTTGTGCTCAGCAGCGCGCTTTTGGTTGGTAAACACAATACAATTTTTTTACAAAAACAAAATACATATGTACGTTCATAAGGGTATGACTAATTTTAAACAAAAAGTTTACCTATCACCACGTGATGGCCAATACCTAATTAGTGATAAAAATCATTTTGGCAGAAAAAACCTTTCGCACCAAATGCAATTTCTAAAAATTTACACATAATTTTTTTACTTCATTAGCGGTGTTCGGAAAAAGCAAATACAAAAATTCGTAGTAGGTCTTCTGTTAAATCTAACAACAAAATACAAAGTTTCCGTTAGATTTCTTTAGCCGTTTAAAATTGTGACAATCGGGCCTGTTCTGAAAATCACGTGATTTTGTGGTGTTCTGAAAGTCATACCGTTTTTGTGTTTCTCGGTGTGCTTTTGGTAATTGAAGATCACACAAAAACGGGACACTAAAATATCACACGTGTGATTTTAGTAGCCACATGTGATTTGAAATCACGTGATTTGAGTAAAAGTGATTTGCAGAACAGGCCTGAATAGTATATTTGTTTTATTTTTTTAATATAAAAACAAATTTCAAATTGTTTGGTTCGGGAACTTTTTTTAAGCAGCGAAAAAGAAAGATGGCGTTTGTAAATATTTTTTTTTTTTTTGACATTTTGGCTATGACATGTTCAATTTAATATTTGCAAAAAAATCAAAAAATTACCACCCTAATAAAAATTTTTTTAACGGAAAAAAAACAGTCAACAAAAAAATAAATAAAAAAAAAAAAACATTTATACAGTACACACACATGCTATTCGTGCTGTGGTCGTGCAAATTGCCAAGCAACAACAACAATGCTAGTGAGAATCGTTGCTAAAATTTGTTTGTTTGCTCATTCAATGTAAAAAAAAAAACACTAAAGAAAATTGAAATATGTATAACGTATGTAAGTCTGCAGAATCACTGCAATTGTTCTATTTTATAACGAAAAACAGAACACTACATAATGTTTGTTACTTTTGTGCAAATAGTTAGGAACGGTATCGTTTATGGATGTGTGTACCGTACGCTAAATAAAGTTGGGTTTGTTTTCGGACAGTGGTTTAAAATGCTAATGAAAAAAATGTTTAATTTCGGTGCTTGAAATCATTATTTGAAGATTAAATTCGAGTCATTAGTGCTAATTAATTTTTTTATATATCTATTTTTTCTTTTTGTTTGTTTTCAGTTTGTTTTTTACAACTGTATACATACATATATATCTGTGGCTTGGAGCTAAAAAGGCTAATGTCCAAATGTTCACTTTTGAGAAAATTGGAAAAAAACAAATCAAATGCAATGATTAACTCAAAAGAGCAAAAAATTGACATTGGCCCTTTTAGCTCCAAGCCACAGATATATAGTATGTATAGAGATTTAAACACCTCCGAAACGGCTCATTCGATTTGTGTACATAAGTATGTATATTTGGTAAGTATGAGATAAAAGTTCGTAAAACATCGCTTGGTCATTAGGGCGTCCATATTTTTTTGGGTTTGTTTTCGAACAGTGGTTTAAAATGCTAATGAAAAAAATGTTTAATTTCGGTGCTTGAAATCATTATTTGAAGATTAAATTCGAGTCATTAATGCTAATTAAATTTTTTATGTATCTATTTTTTCTTTTTGTTTGTTTTCAGTTTGTTTTTTACAACTGTATACATACATATATATCTGTGGCTTGAAGCTAAAAGGGCCAATGTCAAAATGTTCACTTTTTGTGAAAATGCAATGATTAACTCAAAAGAGCAAAAATGTGACATTGGCCCTTTTAGCTCTAAGCCACAGATATATAGTAAAGAGATTTAAACACCTCCGAAACGGCTCATTCGATTTGTGTACATAAGTATGTATATTTGGTAAGTATGAGATAAAAGTTCGTAAAACATCGCTTGGTCATTAGGGCATCCATATTTTTTTTCGCATTTTGTTTTTATTTGGCATCAAAAAATACATATTATCCCAAATTTTCAGCCTCCTACCCGACCGCTTATTTTCTGATGTAAGAACACAATACAAAAAGCATGTCAGGCTGGCAAAAAGAGCCATTTTGGCAGTTAAAAATGTAGACGTCAGGTAACTTCGTACCATACGAATCGATCAATACAGTTTGTGATGCCGAGTTATTTGCTAATAATTCTCACCTACCAGCTAGAAATCAACCATTACCCGAACTCGAAAAAGTATCCGTAACTATGCCTAGAATATTTTTTCGGGCTCGAGCTGTTAAAACGGTTCTTGCGGATCTCGATATAAACAAGTCTCCTGGGCCGGATGGTATACCTGCACTGGTCTTGAAGCAGTGATTTTCAACGCTAGCTCGTCCCTTAGCAAATCTTTTCAGCACTTTATACCATGCCGCGGAATTTCAGTCTGCTGAAAAGTTGCTAATTTAACGCCAATTCCTTAAAAAGGATTGGCCAATAACCCTGAAAATTACCGCCCAATTGCAATTTGTTCGGCACTTTCCAAAGTTATGGAGAGTATGGTAAATTACCATCTTGTCAAATATTTAGAGTCAAACTACCTACTAAGCGACCGCCAGTATGGCTTTCGTAGAGGTCGCTCTACTGGAGACTGACTAGCTGTTATCGGAAAAATGGTGCCGTTCCATTCAATATTTTGGCGAAAGTTAGGTAGTTGATTTAGATATTTCCAAGGCGTTCGACAGAGTCTGGCATGGTGCGTTATTGTCAAAACTTGTTGCATTTAGTGTCGGTGATAAATTTTTTTTTTTTTAATTTCCTAAGCTAATCCCGCGAAGCTATATGCTTGTCTGCAGGAAAGAAACCAGAGTCTCAGGCGGGAATCGAACCCGATCGTCAAACGAGTTGCATTTGCCTGTTTTATCGTTACTACAATGGGATGTGTTCTGACGAAATTAGGGATCTGGTTACCGAAACATGTACGTTTGGTCGTAATACACGTTTTTCCTCAAGAGCCCATCATTATGTGGTCGATTGGCAGGTGAATCGTACAACGCATTACAGATAGAATTCCCTCACACTTACAACATGATTAAGTTTAAATCGAATGTTCACAAACACTTCTCCCTCTATCCTCCTTCCCACAACCTATTTTCCTAGTTCCAACAAAATGCAATGCCTTAGTAGGGCCCGCTACGGCCTTCGTCAGCATTATTTGTATCTTGTAACTGGATAGTGCCTATTGTAAATTTTATGTATTTAATTTTATTATTTTAACAAATAGAATCTGGGAATTTATTTCTCATGGTGAGTAACATTTATTATATAAATTTTCATATTAAAGTAACTCGTAACAGAAATATACAAACGAAAATTCTGATAGTGCATAGAAAATATTGAAGGAATAAGACTATTAAAAAGTATAAAAGCTTTTGAGGATTGTAATCTGACTTAGAATACACATTCGAATAATATGAAAATTTAAAAAATATACATATTACTTTACATTTAACTTTTAAGAGATCAAACAATGCATATGTTTGTTACGTTAACGAAATACATTGTATTGAAAAAATAAATGGTTTGTGTTTTTTTATCGGCGGTCGTCGTCTTCAGTGATACATTCCTGTTGCTTGCATAGATCCAATCCCCACACACTTAAAATACATTCGATATTTTTTACTGAACAACCAAAATATTCACTAGAAATAATTTTTATGGCAGAATAACGTTTGCAGGGTCAGCTAGTGTTGTAAACATTAGGCATTTTGATTTGTACTTTCGAGAAATTTTCGATTTTTTAATTTTATTCGCAAATAATAAGACATTTCTTATAATTTCTACTTATTTATTTCTAAAGGAACTTGCCCAATATTAAAAGATAACCGCAAGTACAGCTTTCCAAATTTTTCATGTTGAAATTTTTTTAGTTTTTCCAATAAAACGCAATTTTTGTGAGGTATGTTTTAAATTATTAATATTTATTTTTTGTTTTAAGAGCTTTATAAAAAAAAACGCAGGTTTTTTTAAATATTTGTTATATTTGTTTGTCTGTTTTATTAGCGGTTTATAAAAAAAACGCCGTTTTTGATAAATATTTCAATTTAGTTTTGAAATTTATATGAGTAAAAGTTTAATTGTGTTTAGAATTCTGTTTTATAAATAAGACGAATTATAAATAAAACTTTTTTTTTGCAAAATAAAAATTATAAGATGAATTATCTAAACAATCAAAAGTTAAAACTAAAATATGACAGTTATTTAATTTTGCGACGAATAAGTACGCATTGCGTTGTTATATTTTACATTACGTAACGTAAAGGGTAATGACGTTTAGGAAGTTATTTTAAACGTAAATTTCTACACTTAAATAAACTTTGTTATTTGATGATAGTATTTATTATTTTAAGTTTCTAATTTATATCTTTTATCTTCCTTTAAGTAAAAGTGTTTTTGCTTTAGCAATAATGTTTTGTATGCATTCTAATAGCGACGATTTGGCATATTTTGACGTGGCGCATTGCTGTTTAAAAAAAATACATAAATTTTTTATTAGTTATTTGTTTATCTTTTAGATACAGTATAAATTAATTTCTTAAGCTACATTTAAAAGTAATTAATTTTTTTTTTATCAAATCACCTTAAATATATATGTATTTAGTCTAACCTACGTAATACAAACGTAACACAAAAAATAAAAAACAAATTTTTTTAAACGGCTATATTTATTTTTTAAAAAAATAGGCAAAACTTGAGAAAAACAAACTCTTCATTTGCGTCATAAAGTGAAATTAGTTAGTTTTGCAAGAAAATAATGATTTGCAGCAATTACGCTCGATTACAAAAGGAAACGGTGTACAACGAATTACATTAAATTTATTACAACTTACAATGTATTTATCTTTTGTCAACCGATCAATATTTAAACTTTTATATAAATACTGTAGCGGTTTTTACTCTTGGTAGAAAAGTACCATTGTAGATCTTGTAACGTACTAACATTTACAACACCGCAACAACAAAATGTATTAAACTTTTAAACTAGTAAGCACATGTGTTATACTGCCAGAATAAACGAGTTGACGAAACTCTATATTTTTCTCTCAGAAGAAATACATACGAAAAAGACACTCACGCTTAGTAGTATAATTCGTATTAAATAAAGGGTGAAACCGCTAATATCTAAAACTTAAAAAGTTATAACATTTCAACCAAATTATATGTTTCTACTTATAATTGTGGTTTTAAATTTTTCAGGATGTTCCTTTTGTAAATTATCATATGATTATTGCGCAGCTCTCCCTGAATTTCAGTTTCTATTAGTATAATATAATATACCTTTGTATTCCGATATTACATCGGATGGCTTATTATAAACAAGGCGTGACCCGATTGTTTGTTAGTTTGCAGGGGAATAAAAAAAACTTAATAAGATCCGTAAAATGTTTGGTATAAAAAAAAGTTTTAATTAAATTTTTAATGTAAGGATGCAACAAATTTTCTACTACAGCCACCTGAAATTTTAAAGCAAGGTACATTTGTCTACTAGAATAAACAAACCCCCTTTTTGAAGCATTCAGCAGAAAAGAAGTGCAAGCGGAAATAAAGACGTGTGTTAACTATTACAATGTTGACAATACGCAATATGAAAACATTTTTTAGCCAACTCAAACCACAATTATTGTTTTGAGTATTATTTGGTGACGAGGTTTCACAAACCTAGATCGAAAATGTATTTATTATATTTGTTTTTTTTTTCTTTACACAAAAGATAAATGAAACCTTTTAAAGCAGAAGTTTTACATACCTTGAAAGCGAAATAAGTTTTACAAATTCATTTAATCTTGTGCACGCATTTAACCCTTTAAAACGCATTCCTACATATTGGAAACCAAAGTATAACTTGGAAACTTTCTGATCTTATTTTTATGTTTAATTTTGTTTTTAATTTTAAATACATACAGATGTGCACTTCTTACGAATAACAATTTTATATTAAATAACTTTTAAATATTTTCACTTACCGGTTCATTCCACCACCCCGTCCTCCTTGACCGACTTGATTACGGTTATTACCACCAAAACCGTCATGACCATTACCACTTCCTAGAGGCGGAAAATTTTGTTGGTAATTGTCTCCTGAATTCATGTTGTTACCATTAGGACCTCCACGCTTAAAACCACCTTGTTGGAAGCCCTGACCACCTCCTCGATTGTTTTGAAAACCACCTTGTCCACCACCACCACCTCCACGGCCACCAGGATTACCGCCACGATTAAAGTTACCACCACCGCTCATATTACCACCCTTTCCAGCGCTTCTGAAATCAATGATTACGGGACTGATTTTTTGTAAAACAGGAAAGAATAAATGTGTTATCAGTTAAATTTCAAAAATTTTTTCTACAGGCAGATGTAATATAATTAGCCTTTAAGGTAGACAAAACTATTTTAAGGTAAAACAAATAAATATGGTAGGGAATGGTAGAATAATAAAAAAGTCAGAAATAAGGATGAAAGATTAAGTCATAAATAAAGTAAGGAAAGGCAAGACAATAATTTTAAGATGTTTTTGTATGAGAAATTGTACGATTCACATCAAGCTAATATTTATTTTAAAGAATTTTAAGCTCAATTTTTTTTAAATTTCAATATTTTACATACAAAAAAAATCTACTTACGCATTTGAAGGATTGTGGTTGCGTCTTTGAAAAATTGCATCATCGCCATACGGTTCACCACCATCATTACCACCATAACCGCCGATTTGATTAGCGCCACCACTTCCACCATATTGCTGGAATTGATTTGAGGGCAAAGCAAAACCACGTCTGTCTTGTTGACCGCCAAAATTGGCACCTCCAGAATTTCCCATGTTGCCGCTAAAACCTCCTGAAAAGTTGTCTTCGGCAAAGTTGCGGCCACTTTGTTGAGGCATACCACCTCGTTGATCATTATTCCAAGAATTATTGCCACCAAAATTATTTGCAACAGGTTTAGGTGCAAAGTTACCACCTCGAGGATTATTGTTATAGTTTCCTGATGGACCACCTGCACCTCCAGCTCTATTTGATTGATTATTAAATCTGCCTCCACCGCCTTGTTGATGGACATTAGGAGAGCCACCCATATTTGAGCCTTGAGGGTACGGTGCAGGTCTTTCACTTTTGAAGCCTTGATTACGCATCGGTCCAACACCATTCATATTTTGATTACCTCCACGATTGCCACCCTGAGTGTTACCACCACGACCTCCTCCACCACCTCCTCTGCGGTAGCCAGAATCACCACCACCACCGCCTCCTCTCATATTATTATTTCCACCTGAAATTTCATCGAGTTGGTTTTGTTGATCACCGAGCAGTTCCATAATGACACCGGCCAATTGCAAAGTGGCCGCTTGATTAAAATTATTCGAGGTTTGCTTGCCAGGGAAGCCAACTTTATAAAATTTATTATGGCGATTATAAAAGTACACAAAAAATGAAATAGAATTTATATTATTAAGGCATACCTTTAGAGTTGGCTTCCCTTAAGCCTTAATAATACAGGGATATTGGAATTTCATTGGAATCAACTTATAAAACTTACCCAATATACCTCTGCCTCCACCACCAGTTCTACTACCGCGTGGTCCGCCACCTCCTTGGTTACCTCCTCGGCCACCACCTTGCTTCCTTTCTTTAGGTCTACCATGTTCTACTACGATACTTTGGCCCTTAAACTCACTAGCATTCAAAGCGACAATGGCGCTATCCGCCATTGCTGCATTTTTCATGTGCACAAATCCACAGCGATTCATAACGTCACATTCCACAACGATGCCATAATTCTCAAATAAACGTCGTAGTTCTTCTGGTTTAGTACCTTGAGGTAAACTACCAACAAATACTTTGGTAGGTTGCTATAAAATGAATGTTAATAAAATTAATTTTTAGCATTTAGACAATTTGATTGGAAAAAAAAAATGTGTTAATCCGCGAGTCTAATTTTATAAAATATTTTTAAGAGTTACTAAATATAATAATAGTTCCTTTTAACTTACCGCCATTTTATTTAATTGTATAAAATTATTTTGTTATTTTATATGCTACAAAATATTTCTTCAAAATTTTGTCATAAAATATTTTCTCTTCCACTCTTGACGCGGCTTTTTTTACAATGGTGGAGGAAAAAATTGTAACAGTTGCAAAAAGTGGAAAAAATCAAGGGCGAAATGATGCCAGATACAGTGCAAGGCGAATTCAACTAGTTGAATTCGCTTTGATACAGTGTGACGAAAATGAAATAAGGCTTCCAAATAAACTAAATTTAGAATTTTTTTTGTTGATTTAGCTGTACAACTTTCGATTTAACCATTAGCATTTTCCAATTATTTACTTAACATTTTTTAATAAAATAAAGGGGACTATGTTAATAATTTCACGTAAAACCATTGCAATAATGTGAACGTACATATGTCTGGCAGCACCGCGCTATTATTAAAGTAAATTCCGTACGCAAATATGCAACCAAGGTAAATTTACACAAGGTAAACTTGTTACACACAGCGTTACCGTTGAATATTTTCCAAAAGTACCAAAAAGAGGATATTTACAAAAAAGTGGCACCAAAAAAGGATTAAAGAAAAAATGGGGCACTTCTTTTAAAATCAGAATAAGTGCTCCAAATAATGTTTTTCCACGTATTTTGTCCAATTTGTTTAAAATTTCAAATAACATTTTATAAATGGTTAAAAAAATTCATGGGCTAAAGCAATATTTCACCCGAAATAAGGCGGTTATGCTAATGCATTTTATCAAAACTTGAGATCGATTTGACCGATTTTGTCAAAACAATTACAGATGATTACTAATAACATTTACTTTGAGTTATCTAAATACACTTTTTTTTATATATTTTCAACTGATTCGAAATTATTCAAAAATTAGAAGCGATACTTTTTTTGCAAAATTAGTAATATTTTTGTTTTCAAAAATTCATAGAAAAATGAAAGGATAGAAATTTGAAATTTTTATAATTTTTCTGAAAGCCACGTATATTACGAATAACATATGGCAAATTTCATGAAAATCGTAAGACAAATATTAATTTTATGTATTATTTATTATTGCGCGTATGATTTATATTTCGGCCGAAATAAGTCGATTATTTAATCATGACTTGAAGATATTTGTACAATTGGATATGTATACATGACAGTACTGGCAAGACAGTACGAAAATACATATTAGTTGCCAAAAACACTACTTACGGTCTTCGTGACGTAGGCGTCCAAACAGTAGTTAAGACAGTTCACTTTTAAAAATATGTCAAACGTGAATGTTGAGTGCAGGTCCAGCTAAAGGTGTTTTATATGAAATTAACAAATTTAAAAATAGCTTAAATTTGATTTTTTTTTTCTTGTGCGAACAAAACTTCAGATTACTGTTAGCAAATGTCAAATCACTGTCCAATTTTACTGTCTGCAAAATTTGCTAGACAGTAGACAAGATAGTTGGAAAAGTGTGCATGTATTAGTGAAAAAGTTTGCTTACATCGCTACTGTCTTGCCCCTGCAAATAACATTGGACTACCTGATCCATTTTGCTAAAATGGACTACTCCATGGGCTAAGTAAAATGTTAGTAGCCAGTTGGTGCAATTTAAAAATTTCGTTTTGTCATCCCTTGTATCGGCGCTGATTGGCGACTGTGATCGGCGGGATAATAATTAAATCGAAATTAATTAAATCGGTTTAATCGTTAATCGAAAATAGCTTATTTTAAATTAACCGATCAGTTAATCGGGTAGTAATTAATCGGTTAACCGAATGAATACCCTAATGTATATATTCGCTCTTGTTTAGGTAGTTCTGTTAACCCGTTTCTCGACTTCCTTATTTTCTGCTGCGTTGGTAAGCTAGACTTAAGCCTAAAGTTACCTTGTTTTTTGTGTGTATGTATACATTTATAAACTTAAGTGATAACTCTATAAATCTTTCGCGAAATGCATACCAAACTCTGCGCAGTCCTGCTTATACTTACATACGTCTTTTTTGAGATCTCAAGACAAAAAGGTTAAAAAAAACAACCTTGAGACCAACTTATTTCATAAGTGTCAAAAAACAGATTCAAGTATAAAAATGATTTTTGTTATTTTGGCACGAAAAGATTAAAATAAAAAATAGCAGTTATTTTTATTGAAAAAAATAAAAATCCAATACACTACAATAAAAATAACTGTTATTTTTGCACTCCAATAAAAAATAACTGTTATTTTTTATTAAAAAAAAATATCTGGTTCCAGAGGAATCAGATATTGATAAATATTTTCCTACAATGTAAAGAAATGCTACATTCTTTTAAATTTTGTTTATTTCCTTATTATTTTTTTATAAACAAAAAATCTGTTATTTACTTTTTTTTTAGTAGTTACAAATGGTTTTTTTTAATTAATTGTCATATATTATTGTTAAAACTTTTATTTGCTTTTATACTAAAAATAAATACAAACTATGCACTTGTTTATTTAAATTTAAATATGTATTACCAATATAAAATTAATAAAATATTTACAAAACATGAAACAACACATACACTACATAAACAAAATATGTTTTTATTTTATTATTGGAATTTTAAAACAGGAATTACTCGGCACAATCTTTTAATTAAATTTTAAAGTTACGTGCAATCAAATTGTCTAACTGTCAGTTTACCGATTCCAAAAAAAAACCATTTTATAACTGATAAATAATGCTATAATTTACCAGTCCGAACTATTTGTACGTAGTACACATTGTTAGAATACTTGTAAACGTTAGGCAGAATTGTATCTACGAGCATGTTCTGACAATAGCAAAACGTTTAACATTTGCAATTCTGACTTTGAAATCGCATATAGGTGTTCTATAAATCACAATCGCAAGAAGTTTGGCTAAATTGCAAAATTATATGCTCGAGGGACTAGAATATTTTTAAGAAACTATGGCAGATCGCAAGCAAAATCGATTATCATCACATACCTTAAAAATATGTAAGCTCAATAACAGGTTTTTTCGGTCAAGAATTGTAGATAAACAATAGATTTCATTATTGTCTAAAACCTCAAATCTTTCATTCAGAGCTAATGCGAAATAAGTCGCCAATTTTTGTGACTCTAAAAACAATTCTGCATTTCAGTTTATTCATTTATTGTAATTTCTAATAACGTTCGAAGACTGTTAACTAGCGAAATAGCGCCAGAAAATGTAGTTAGTAGTGGCTTTGTAACCAAAAATTTGTAGCAAAATTATCTTTATTTTTCACAAAAATTATAAAAAATTATCAGAAATATCTTAAAACGTACAAATACATACAAGACTTATCAAATTTAATAACTATGGTGCAAAGCAAAACGGTTACAGCTGCAGGTCCACATACATAACATTCATAAAATTATAGCTTACAGGGGTGTTCTGGAAATCGAGCACGCAAGAATTTGGAAGTGGTTTTTAATACACTTACCCCCATTTTCACAACTTACCGATAGCTAAAAGTAGGATTTTATCGGCCGTATATAAAGCGTTAGATCACTACAACTTTACTTTAAGCTAAAGTGAACGATAAGTTAAAGAAAGGCTCATAATACCTGCTAGGTTAAAGTAAAATTGTAATAATGAAACTTTTTATTAGACCGATAAAATCCTATCGGTAAGTCGTAAAAACGGGCCTTAATCTAATTTTTATAATTTTTGTTATAAAATTCTGTTTAATAGAAAAACATTTGTATAATATTTGTCATAAAATTCTTTTATTACAGAAATCTTATTAAAAAACGACGTTTAAAATTCTTGCGTTTTACGTTTTCAATTTTCAGAACAACCCTGAATATTTTAGGTTTTTAAAAGGTTCATCATTGTGAAGGGTAAATAAGATTCGGTACAGCCGAAAATAGAACTCTTACTTGTTTTTTATTAAATAGTTAACTGAAGTGCCGGGCGCATCCCTTTTTATAAAGATAGAGCCCACTACTAAAATATTGTAATTGTCGGTGAAGGGTATCAATGGTTTGGCACAGCCAAATATAGCTCTTTAACTTGTTATATTTGGATCTGCGTCCTTAAACTAGACTTAAGCCGCAGTATGTTTTTGCACTGTCTTTTGTGTTTACTTACTTGATTTGAGTTGTCAACAGTTGACCGACGAATAATACATGTGTTGAGAAATGCCATCTCGTTGTACCAGAACACGGTTGGCATGTACATAGATTCTGTGCTGCATTCAGATTTTTTACTTCTTTCTACTTTACTTTTTTCCGCACTGTAGGCTGTTCGAAGAGTTTTAATTTTTTTTTCACATCTTCCACAGACATTGTCATTTCAGCAGAAATTAGTTCATATGCCTTTACCCTGCAAACAATTTTCATCGCCCGCGAATCGCCGGCAAGTTGTCTAACATCGCTGCGATGCATCGCGTGGAAGCTAAATGCGATCCTCTGGCGAATCGCGAAAACGTTCGCATGTGTCAACCACGCGATTCGCGTGAACATCGTGCACCGCGATTGGAACCAAATATTTATTTTCCCGTTACCTTAACATAACACCAAGACAAAAAAAATCTATCGAAAGTTATAAAAAAACACTGATGATTCCCGCTACTTGTGTGCGCTCGCATATTCATCGCCTAGTTGTAAGGCGTAGGCTAGTAATATATTTTATAAGTTGTATAACACAAAGGTACAAAATTATTAATTTTTTGTATTGCTAGAAAATTTGTAGCAGTTCTATACCAATTCAATGTCGCTGATTTTAAAACTGCACTTTTTTTATTCGGAAGCTTTTTGACTCTAAATCAGTTTCAAATATCTTATCAAACAATTGTAAAAAAATTAAAGATTTTAATGTTTTAAAAATTCATAGCAAATATAAAGGGTGTTTTTTTGAGCTAGATAGAACTTTAAATTGTAAAAAGTAACACAAAAAATTAAATTTTGATTGAATATTTTTTTTTATCGTTTCAGTATACTCTGACAAATCATCATGAATAGACTCACGCTTGAACAACGCTACGAAATTATCCAAATTTACTTTGAAAATCAGTCGTCGATTCGCGCAACTTATACACAATTTCAGCGATGAGGCGCATTTTTGGCTTAACGGGTTTGTTAATAAGCAAAATTGCCGCATATGGAGCGAGACCAATCCACAGGAGACCCTACAGACTCCATTACATCCAGAAAAATGCACCGTTTGGTGCGGTTTTCACGCTGGTGGCATCATCGGACCTTATTTCTTTAAAAATTAGGCCGGAGCTCGCGTTACGGTCAATGGAGATCGTTACCGCACCATGATCAATGATTTTTTGTTTGAAAATATGGATGACATTGATCCGGAGGAGATGTGGTTTCAACAGGATGGCGCTACGTGCCATACGGCGAACGCAACCATCGACTTATTGAAATCAAAATTTGGCGATAAGTTGATTTCGAGAAATGGACCTGTCAATTGGCCTCCAAGGTCGTGCGATTTGACAACTCTCGATTATTTCCTGAACGTGAAGTCACTGGTTTATGCTGATAAACCAGCAACAATTGACGCCTTGGAGGCCAGCATTGTTCGTGTTATTCGTGACATACGGCCAGCAGTGCTCGAAAAAGTGGTCCAAAATTGGACGTCCAGAATGCGCTTCGTCAAGAACAGCCGCGGTGCCCATATGCCCGAAATCATTTTCAAATGTTAATGTCACGTATTGATCTTTCGAATAAAAATTTTGATTACAATTTAATTTTTTGTGTTATTTTTTACAATTTAAAGTTCTATCGGGCTTAAAAAAACACCCTTTATATTGCACGCAAATCACAGCTGATAATAAAAGTGGAGTTTTAAAATCAGCTACATTGAATTGGTAAAGAACTGCTACAAACTTTCTAGCAACACAAAAAATGTTTAATTTTGTATCCTTGTGTTATACAACTTATAAAATAAAATCTTCTAGATTTATACTTTTATGGCAGTATCGTAATGGTAGAATGCTTTTCAAATGGGATGAACTTAATTTATTACGTTGCTTGGAACACATAAATTTTAAATACGAAAAAATTTGTTCGCATAGGTAAGTAGTGCCGAATAAAGAGAGGCACTTAAATGAATTTTTTTTAGTTCAGGATAGAACTCGCCATCCAAATCTTTCCAGAACTCTACAATATTATTTTCGTCTGGAGCATTTACTTCGCTTCGTAGTATGATTAGTTCTGATTGAATATCATATTCGTAGTTGCTTACATCGCAACTAAAAGATCTAATAGCGGTTGTAAAATTACAAAATCTTGAAACCTGTCTTGAAAATTATTGAAAAGTGTTTCAAAATTTCGGCATATTCATATCTTTTGTCGATTTCGCGATTTCTGTAAACAAGTAAAGTTTTTGGAAAAATCACCAGTTTTAATTTGGGAAAAAATTAGAAAAAGTTATGTTTCGATGTCTACGCATCGAATACAAATTACAAGTTCACATAGATCATTTATGTCAGTGCTTTCGTCTAAACAAATTGAAAAAAATTCGCAATTAATTACTTCTTCCCTAATTGCAGATTCTACACATGTTCCTAATTGAGCAGTACGACGGCCTACAGTTTGACTGGACAGGGGAAGAGACTCTATAAATTTAGTATTATAATTAAGCCTTTCCCAAATTTTCTTCAGCAATTGCTTGATAAGAACACCATCCCACAATGGTCTTGCTTTCTTAACAATTTCCAATATTACTAAACTTGAAATCTCCTTTTTCAATTTGGGAACTGATTTTGGTTCATAAATTTGCTCTTCTAATAACCTTTTTTTTTCAATTTTTCTAAAAATATTGTTTTATTTTTATAAAACAGGTCTTCTCTTTCCTTATCATTTAAATTATTATGAAAACGATCGCAATGCGGTTTAATAACATATTCCGTTCTTTCCTTAAATGTTGCATAGCATATAAGGCATTGGATGTTACCAAAAGCGTTTTTGACCGCACAGTATTTTTTAAGTGCCATCATAAAGTTTTTTTCTGTTAACCTGAAACAAAAATAGGTATTAGTAGCGGTACACACAATTGTGCATAGAAATGGATTTCCCTGGTCTATTTATTCAAAAATTAATAAATTACATGAGAATTATAACGTGAAAAAGTTATTTTAGTAAACAGGGTATTCATAGTGGTGAGTAAAATAGAAAGGGTATTCACGGTGTTGGGTTACTCTTACTTCAAACATCTGTGTATACATTTTAATTCTAGCTAATGGTATATCATAACTTTTTACAAAATTCCAAATGCGCACCTGAGTTTGAATGCAAAAATGTATAAAGTCATTATAACAGGTCAAAGTTACGTTAAATAGTTACCATAAATTAGTAAGGATAACTCTTTGGGCTCGGTCGTATAATTGTAGCATAAACAAGTTAGAGTGCTATATTCGGCTGTGCCGAATCTTTGATACCCTCCACCGACAGTTCGAATGTTGAAGGAGTAATATCTGTATGATGTCATTTTATTATTATTATCTTAAACTGTGACGATTTGTTATTAATTATGGTTTTAGGAGACTAAACTGTTTTCCGGGAGTAGGGCATATATGGGGCCTAGGGTAAATTATGTACCGATCTTCACGAGATTTCACAGTATAATTTATAGTCCTATAAAATTGTGACGAGCCAAAATTTGTTATGATTGCATTATTTTTAACGGTTTTAGGCGTACTAAACTGTTTTCCGTGAGTAGTGTTTATATGGGGCTTAGGGTAAATTATGGACCGACCTTCGCGAAATTGTACAGTGTCATTTCTAGTCGAATAAAACGGACTTGTGCAAAATCTTATGTCATTCCGTGCATTTTTGCATCATTTATGTTAGTTTTTGTAACAAAATTATCAAGTTTTTGAAGGTGGTGGTTCCACATTTTGATTCATAGCTCTGGTCCTACTGAACCGATTTTGCTGAAATTCAATCCCAAACTGCTTAGGATAACTACAAGCAATTTGACACCTAGTTTGTTTATTTCTTTTGAGTTTTTCGAAAGTGAGCGTGTTTTCAACAGACGGACAGACAGACGGACATGGCTAAATCGACTTAGAATTACTCAAGCAGCCAGAATATATATACTTTATGGGGTCTGAGATGAATAATAAAAAAGTTTCACACGGAATGACAAACTTAGTATACCCTCTTCACAACTAATTGTGGTGGAGGGTATAAAAAGTAAGCAATAAAAAAAGTACGAAGCAATAAAGTTTCATTAATACATCAATAAAACACATCTTCTTACCCAAAAATTTTACCTACTATCACAATTGCTTTTATGTGTATAGGTTATTTACACATAAATTGTAGCAAAACAAGACTTTTTTAACTTGTTTTTCAAATATTTTTACATAATTATGAAAAGTGTTTTCAAAGAAAAAAAAAAAACGCACCGACGTGATTGGTACAGAAACCAAAATATTTTTACAAGCACAAAATACCAACAAATTCTTGTGGCTATTTTTTTTCTTAATAATTTCTGCATTTAGGTCAGAGAACCAAGCCGATCGGCGCAAGCCGATCAGCTCGCCGCCGCCGCTTGATTTTACCAAGCCGCGCCGCCGCCGACTTACACGGCTTAGACGGCTCAATTAAAGCCGCCGATGACAGCAGCTGAGCCGTGAAATTTCTTAATTCGTGTGACTAAGTTTATTTTACAGATTTGCGTTTTAATGAATTAATTTCTTTGTCAAAAATGGTATGTTTTAGCATCAATGTGCAACATTCAAGTGCCGTTATATTTTCTTAAAATTTTTCAAAGCGTTATTGTACTTAACAACTTTTTCTTAGTTTTTTGAAAATATAATTGGTTAAATGCTTCTTTCGTTTTCATGAATGCATACATACATATGTGAATCTTTATTAAAAATTATTTTTACACAAATATTTCCATGATAATAACAAATTTAACTTGCAATATTTTCATTTTGATGGACTTTTATTTAGGACACAACACCGTTTGAACATACAGAATTTTTTTTTCTCAGATATTTTTTTACACATACGTATTTCCAAACATATCGATTAAGAAGTTCAGACAAAAAACTTGGTAATAGCCAAATATCAGTGAATGCTTTATTGAAGTAATCTATTTGAAAACTTGTTAAATTTAAAAAAAAAAATATATGAACAACATATTTTTTTCTTGCTTTTAACTAATTAGTGGTATAATTTTGACCACAATAATTAAATTAAAAAAATAGTTTTGCAGGTTAAGGAAATTTTATTTTTAATTATTGCAGAAAGCTTTACTTTTTGTAAATGGATATGGGTATGTGGTCCTACAGATAACATCAGTTTAAAACAGTAATGAGAAAAAAACGAAATTGCACTATCCTTTTATAATTATTTAATGTTTTGTACTTTAACATAAAAATAAATAGATATAGAAATGATTAATAGTTTTCCTTAACTGCCCGTCTACAACTGACATGATTTGCTGTTATAACTTGATGTTATAAAAGCGTTGCTAAAACATTTGCATTAACAACCGTGTTATAACATGAGAAAACTTCTAACATGATGAGTCTATACTTAACAATAACATCATATTAGTTTTAAACATTTCAAGCCGACATTTAAGCCGCCGCCGATTCATTGACGCAAACGCCGCCGCCGCCGATCAATTATACCGACGCCGCCGCCGCCGATCAAATGCCTTCGGCTTGGTTCACTGATTTAGGTACGTCTTTTTAACGAAAGAAAAAGGGACCCTTTTGCAGGCATCAAAGAATTTTTTTTCACAAACAAAATACATATCGTTAACTTAAATGCAAAACAATGCAGATATTATTGAAAAATTTGAAATAGACTTGTTACTTCATTACTTTGTATATATAAAAACCCCTTTTATAAATTTGACTTCTTCATTTAACTTTTTTAGATTTTGTGGTACAAATATCACGACACGTCAAAATGGAAATGCCCATATATATTCTATTTTTCCGGTAATTTAACACAAATATTTAATTATTTAATATTTTAAATGTTTGTTTCACTTAATACAAATATACTTTCGTTGATGATACGTCTTTTCGTTTCTGTAAAGTACAAATTAATATAACGTAACACACACACAACTTAAATATAATATTTTTTCCTTAATAATATGTATATCGGTTATCGCATTTTTAACTGAAATATTAAAAATTGCTTTTAAATCTCAAATAATTACCATTTTACACATTTCTTTGATTCGCATTTAAACTTATGAAATGTTATGTTACATTATTCTGCATTTAAGTCTTAAAATTTTGACTTTAAATACAAATAAATGTTGCACACAAGGCATTGGATGTTACCAAAAGCATTTTTGACTGCACAATATTTTTTGAGTGTTAGCTGAAACAAAATAACATAGCATCTGTTACGAACCGTTTGGTCTGGGGAGGTTTCCCACTAGCTCTTCTGCATTTTTTCTCGGGGGGTTCCAACCCTATTATCACACTTTCTCCGCCATCAGGTACTTAAATCACAGATATCATATATAAATTTGCTTATTTTTTTCGCAAGGTATCACAAAACTATTTAAATTAATGTATTTATTCAAAGACTGTTTTTACCTTAAGCTCTACTACTGTACAATTTATTCCATCATTATTATTATTTGTTGGTAAATAAAAAATTTTAAATTAATAATGATATCTGATGCTTTAAGTATTCCAAAGTTCCTACTTAAGTATCAAAGTCTATCTGAACCGTACTAAAAGAAAACATTTCAAAATTATTATATAATCGACAGTTGCACAAAGAGTAATACAGTTGAGGCTGATTTATAAAATAATGGCTAGTTCTCCTTGTTTTAATTATGGCTGTAAATATTCTGGACAAAAATAAAACTGAAAATTTTCACAAAATTTTTTGAAACAAATAATGTATAAAAATTATCAAAATTAAAACTTGTGGGTTGAAACTATAATTTTGTGTGTGAGTGTAAAAAGTTTTATTTAAACGTTGATATGTGAATTGGTGATTTTGAAGTAAGTATTTATTTTAAAATGACAAAATAGATTTTTAATTAATAAATAAAAATAATTTTAAGTGTAGTTTTGTGCATTGTGTAAAAAAAAAATCTGTAAAACGAGTGTCAAGTGTAGTAATTTGTGTGCATGCCCCATATCATGGTGAAATTACTACAAGGTGGCAGCACAAGATGTTGTTGTACAACAATACAACAAAAACAGGCAAATTTGTTTGTGTAATAAACTCCGTGCTGTCAAAAATTATGTGCAACAATGTTTCCATTGCTTGTCTTTTCCGACATCATTTGGTCGGATAATTTTCGCTTGGTAGGATGGTAGGCTTAACCTTTGGGCAATGTTACACGTTTAATAAATACATATATAACAAAATCGAAAAAACTTAAGATTAAAGCTATTTTAAGATATTAAAGTGGTCATTTTAAATGCTAAAGGATCATAGAAATCAATATACGTATAAGCATTGCATAATGAGAATGAAAATATTGAAGTCTAAGTGGAATGCTATATCTGGAAGGCCAATAGAAACAGAAAGCTAAACATTACGAATTAGGAATTCTGAAACAATTTCGTTATTAAACAATTTGTGCATTAAGGAGAAATTTAATTTATCATATTACTATGTTTATCATTCTATGTGAATTTTTTTTTCAATATTCATCGAAGATCCCATAAAGTTTATATATTCTGGGTCTTCTAAGTCGATTTAGCCGTTTGGGTTACAAATTGTTTCTAGTTCTTCAAAGATGTGTGAAACTACCCCCCTAAAAACTAACATAAATTTGTAGCGGAATGCACTGATTGTCATTAAATTTCAACAAAAACCTTTTTATGACACCAAATATGGTGAAGGTCTGTCCATAATTTACCTACGGCTCCATGTTAACTCAAAATTTAAAAATTTTCAGTAGAAGCAAAACAAATTTTAATTTTATATTAAAGGTATATAAAAAATAAGTTTTAAACTAACAGCTATAACTGGTAGTTAATTATAACTAAACTTTCTTAAATGTATCAAAAATAGAAAACTGGTCGAGTCCAAAGGATTTTGGTTAATAAGTTTGGTCGAATAGAAAATTTTCAGTGGCAACGCTGATCTGAAACGAATAAACGAAAAATATTATGAAAAAATACTAAAAGATTCATACTTAAAATTTTAATGTTTTTTGAATTAAAAACAATTGTTTTTCCACTTTTTTTTCACTACAAGTCCTTTGGAGGTTTAAAGAAAGTGGCGCACAAGCGCATATCAAAAATATACGCATTTTTCAAACGTACACACGACGTGGTCACATACACAATTATTTCTGTTTTTATTTATTATTAAAAAAAAACTGTTTGCACAACTAAAGACGCACATATAAAAACCACATACGATTTATTTTTTGCAAATATTTTAATTGTTATGCACAATTTTCATTTAAAAACCGCACAAAAATGATTTTTTTAAAATTTTTTTTCAAGAATGTAAACATAAACAAAAAAAAAAAATGACATCTTTGGGTTTTCACCACAGTTAAGCAAAAAATTACCAGATGCCACCTTGTAGTAATTTCACCATGCCCCATATATTTGTATATATACACTTAACCCTCTTTTGCCGGTATTAATTTATTTATAATTACAAATTTAAAATTAAATAAAAAAATTCAATTTAAAAAAAGGTAGCATGTCTCAGAGAGCTCTTTTAGATATAGGAAGTTAAGCAAATTTAAAATTTATAATAAAAAGAGAAAAAGATATAGGTAAAAGAAAAATAAATTTTGAGAATTAAAATATGTAAATATAAATAAATTTATTAGTTAAGTGCAAATGAAAAAAAAAACATTAAGGAGAAAGATTGAGGGAAAAAGTATATATGTATAATGTCTTATTTTTGTGTTTTTCTGTTTTATTTTATATTATTATAAATATTATTATTTTTAATTAAGTTTTTTTTTATAATAAATAATGTAAATTTTAATTTAAATATTTAGAATTTTTACTTAGCAAGGTACAGGTAATGATGGATTGGTAAGTGGAGAGAGAGGTCAAGTGGGTAGTGGGTCATGTGACTGAATTTTTGCGGATGCATCCATGACATGGTTGGGAGGGCGAAATGAGACAGACATCAGTCTCAAAATTCTTTATGTAGTGGTAGATTGTTGTGTAGTGATAGTTTTGAGTTTTATTTTATGTTTCATTTTTTTTTTTGTGTTCGAATACGTGGCTGGTGAGGAGGGTTGGAACCCCCCGAGAAAAAAATGCACAGGAGCTAGTGGGAAACCTCGCCAGACCAAGCGGCTCGTAACAGAATGGCGCTCAATCAAATGTAAAAAAAAAAGCATGTGTAATCATCTAAACATGCAGTAATAGCCTAATAGTTTGTTTTTGTACAAGCGCTAGTGTAATCGTGAATCATGTTGTGGAAGTTATTTATGTAACAGTTCTAGGACGTAATAGAGTGTATACGATTATGTACAGTGGGGAGCAAAGGTGAGTACATGTTTGTATATCTTGCACTTCTAAGGGAATAAGAAAAACAATAATAAAGCTATTTAAAAATTTTTTTTTTGTATTTTATTTCTTTTTTAATTCTTGGCAAAAGTCAATTTAAAACGAATTAAAAAAACAACAAGTTCATAGGTAAACATAAACAAAACTTAAATAACTCTCATGTACTCAATTTTGCACCTTCCTACTACAATTAATATTGATTACATTTTTAGTATTTAGTACATAGTCCTTTATTATTTAAAACACTTATTATGCGTTTAGGCATACTTTCTACCAAGTTCTGAATAATTTCATCAGGAATGCGCTGCCACTCCAGCTGCACACTGGGCCATAGCTCGTTTAAGTTCGATGAAGCTGATTGATACTGTCCCAACCGTCTTTTCACGATTGACCACAAATTTTTAATTGGATTGAAGTCGGGACTTTGCGGTGGCCACTGCATTAACTGAAAATTTTGCCCAGTCAACCATTCCTTAACGATTTTGGAGGTGTGCTTTGGGTCGCCATCCTGTTGAAATATGACTTCTTCCTCAGGATATGCGCTCATATCCACAAAACCGGGAAGATGGGTCTCTAAAATTTTCAAATAATCCTCTTTTCACATGATACCATCAATTTTTTGCAGTAGTCCAATATGCCACCAAGTAAAGTAGCCCCATACCATAACGCTTCCTCCACCATGTTTAACAGTTTGTTCAACATGGTGTCTTTGTATGGTCTTCCCAGGGCGGCGCCAGCAATACTGCTTACCATCTGACTGAAATCGGTTGAATTTGGATTCATCTGACCAGAATACTCGTTTCCAATCATCGGCAGTCCAATTCTTGTGTTCCAATGCGAACTTTCATCGTGCTGCAACATTTTTCTTTCATAATGCAGGTTTGTGTTTCTTAAAAGCTGATATGTAGCCAATGTTGTGCAGCGCTCTTCTTGCTGTCCATCGGCTTACAATTTTATTTATTGCTAGGGAAGCTTCCTTTAGCGTTAAAGATTGATTTGCCTTCATCTTTCTCATCATTAAACGTGCGTCGCCATCCGTTAAAAGTCTTCGGCGACCCAGAACTTGCGCTTGGGAAGTAATATTTCGCCTTTTCCGGACTCTTATCACCACTGACTGACTCACTTGAATTTCTTTGGCTATTACTCTCAATGAGAAGCCATTTTCTGTCATGGTTAAAATACTATTTTCCACGGTTCGCGATAGCTTTCTCATAATTTTAAATATTTTGGAATTTGTATTTTATATTTAAAATGCACCTTTTATTTACATTACGCAGTTTATCAAACACGACGTTAAACTAAAATTTATATTAACAGAAACATTAAAAACACCAATCAAATCATAAACCAAATCAAAATTAACGGTAAATTTTGAATGTTTCTAAGAATATGGTTGAAAACTCGCGGGTGCAAAATTGAGTACATGAGAGTTATTTAAGTTCTGTTTATGTTTACCTATGAACTTGTTGTTTTCTTATTTTGTTTTAAATTGAATTTTGCTAAGAATTAAAAAAGAAATAAAATACAAAAAAAAATGTTTAAATAGCTTTATTATTGTTTTTCTTATTCCCTTAGAAGTGCAAGATATACAAACATGTACTCACCTCTGCTCCCCACTGTAGCTTGAAGATGTGGTGATCGGTGAAATGTGTTCATAGTGAAATGTGATACAGTAACTTGCGAGTGACCTGGTGTGTCCCCAAATGTATTGTATTCGTTTCCATTTGTATGTTGCTTAAATTTTAGAGTTCATTTGTGTAAAGTCATTGTTTAGTATTGAATGTTATATAATCTCTAATAGCCTGTCGTGATATGTTTCGTGAAGTGTGTAGAGTTAGAGTTATTCATTCCTCCTGAATATGATTGTTTTGATTTTGTTTTAGAGTTGAATGTGTATTAATGTCTGATAGCCTGTCATGATCGTGTGTATCGTGATGTATGTAGTATCGGCATTATAAACGTTTGTCCCTAAAATAAATGTTTAGTTTTTTTTGATTTAGTGTTGTTTGTAAACCACATAAAGAATTTAATTTTTTTTGTAAAAAACCGCTTTGACCTCCACATCCGTCCATCATTACCTAAACCAAACCAAATTAGAATCAGTAATTTGTTTTAGCGTTTTATTGTTTGTTTATAGTTTTACAACATACATTTATATAAGTTAACACGCGCATAATATTTCGTCACTCTTTCCTTCTTCTTTTCCTTTTTGTTCTTTATTTTAATGCAGACTAGTAGTCAGCATTTATTTATTTCCTACATACCAGTTAACACGCGCATAATATTTCGTCACTCTTTCATTCTTCTTCTTCTTGTTCTTTATTTTATTGCGGACTAGTAGTCAGCATTTATTTATTTCCCACATACCATTGGGGTAATCATATTTCATTTTAAGTAACACGCGCATAATATCTCGCCACCCTTTCCTTCTTCTTTTCTTTTTTTTTTATTCTTTATTTTAATGCAGACTAGTAGTCAGCATTTATTTATTTTTCATACCGGTTGCAGTACTATAACTAAAATTGAGTAAGCATATTTTTTATAAAAAATAAAATTAAGAACACTTACCTGTAAAAGTGTAAAAGTGTCGAACAAGCATATTTTTTGGAATTATTGTAAAAACTAATATAAAGAACACTTACCTGTAAAAGTGTCGAACAAGCATATTTTTTTGGAATGATTGTAAAAACTAATATTACTTAAATATAAAATTTTATTTGAATAAAGCAGTTGTTGTTGACAATTCAAACTAAAAACTTGTGTGTTTTTTTTTATTATTATCGGGTAACCGATAAAATTAACTGGCGCCCAACGCGGTAAAAAAGTCCTTGTAAAGGATAGTAAACCCGAAATAAACTTAAGTAACGGAAAAAATCCTTGTAAAGGATAAATTAGAAATTAAAATAAAAATTAAGTGACGCAGTGAAAGAAATCCTTGTAAAGGATAAATTAAAAATTAAAACTCAAAATTAAAAAACGCAGTAAAAAAATATAATTAATTAAAATTCTTTATAAAACTTAATAAACTCAAAATTTAAATTAAGTGAAAGAAGTCCTTGTAAAGGATAAATTAGAAATTAAAATAAAAATTAAGTGACGCAGTGAAAGAAATCCTTGTAAAGGATAAATTAAAAATTAAAACTCAAAATTAAAAAACGCAGTAAAAAAAAATTTAATTAATTAAAATTCTTTATAAAACTTAATAAACTCAAAATTTTCCTTGTAAAGGATAAATTAGAAATTAAAATAAAAATTAAGTGACGCAGTGAAAGAAATCCTTGTAAAGGATAAATTAAAAATTAAAACTCAAAATTAAAAAACGCAGTAAAAAAATTTAATTAATTAAAATTCTTTATAAAACTTAATAAACTCAAAATTTAAATTAAGTGAAAGAAGTCCTTGTAAAGGATAAATTAGAAATTAAAATAAAAATTAAGTGACGCAGTGAAAGAAATCCTTGTAAAGGATAAATTAAAAATTAAAACTCAAAATTAAAAAACGCAGTAAAAAAAATTTAATTAATTAAAATTCTTTATAAAACTTAATAAACTCAAAATTTAAATTAAGTGAAAGAAGTCCTTGTAAAGGATAAACTAGAAATTAAAATAAAAATTAAGTGACGCAGTGAAAGAAATCCTTGTAAAGGATAAATTAAAAATTAAAACTCAAAATTAAAATCAAGTGACGCAGTGAAAAAATCCTTTAAAAGATAAATGAAAATTCATTATAAAAGATAACAAACTTAAAATTAAGTGACGCAGTCCTTGTAAAGGATAAATTAAAATTCATTATAAAAATTAAAATTAAGCGACGCAGTGAAAAAAATAAATTAGAAGATAACGAACTAAAAATTAAGCAACGCAGTGGAAAAAATCCTTGTAGAAGCTACTCGGAGGTGAAATTTAGTCAACAATAAAAAGAGGGATGAAGGCTGTTTTGATGCTGTAAGTTTAATTTGTTCTAAAATAAATTTAAAAAAAAATACATATAAATTTAAATATCAATAAATTAACTAAATTGCATTTATGCCGAGAATTAGAAGTGAAAGGATCCTTTGAAAATAAATCGTGAATAATTTTTGTTGTAAATTTAAGTTTTGAATTTGTTATAAATAAATATTTAATTAATAATTTTTATTTCTTTGAAATTAAATTTTGAATCTTGAAATTTAAGTGAATTGTCATTGAATTTTTTGCTATAAATAAATATTAAATTTCGTTGAAACTAAATTTTGAATCTTGAAATTTAAGTGAATTGTCATTGAATTTTTTGCTATAAATAAATATTAAATTTCGTTGAAATTAAATTTTGAATCTTGAAATTTAAGTGAATTGTCATTGAATTTTTTGCTATAAATAAATATTAAATTTCGTTGAAATTAAATTTTGAATCTTGAAATTTAAGTGAATTGTCATTTAATTTTTTGCTATAAATAAATATTAAATTTCGTTGAAATTAAATTTTGAATCTTGAAATTTAAGTGAATTGTCATTGAATTTTTTGCTATAAATAAATATTTAATTTCGTTGAAATTAAATTTTGAATCTTGAAATTTAAGTGAATTGTCATTGAATTTTTGCTATTAATAAATATTAATTATTATCGAAAGAGTTTAATAAATTATTCTACTACCTTTTTTATATAAACGGAATTGAATCGATTGTAAAGAATTTTTTGATAAGTAAAGGCTTAGGTATCTATAAAATTGTGAGAAATATTCGGATGAGTATAGACGAATTAGTAGCGAACTTGGAGTTGGTTAGGATTTCGTCAGAAAATAATCAAGAGAGGGAAGGTAGGAAGACAGATAGTTTACAACAGGATAAAATGGACACGACAGTAATTCAAAGTCTGTTGACCACGGCGATAGCCCAGGCAACTGAACAGACGCGTCAGAGTTTTCAGGCCACAATAGATGACCTAACAAGTAGGTTAGCTAATATAGAAAGTCCCATACAGGTGGAGGAATATAAACCTGTAGAAATTAGAGTAGGGGTGGAGTGTAATGAACCACTCGACATAGTAAAATCGCTCCCAGAATTCAATGGCGACGCGAATAGGTACGTTTCGTGGAGGCAGGCGGCCATAACCGCGCATAGACTGTACGAGGGGTTTAATGGCAGCTCCAAATATTACCAGGCAGTGGCCATTATTAGGAATAAGGTAGTGGGTGCAGCGGATACCGTGTTGAGTTCATACAACACTGTATTAAACTTTAGGGCGATTCTCTCCAGGTTGGACTTCGCGTACGGAGACAAACGCTCCATTTTTACCCTCGAACAGGAGCTCTCAACGCTTAAACAGGGCTCAAAGCCAATAACAGACTTCTACGATGAGGTCGAACAGAAATTGACTCTCATAGTCAACAAGGTGGCTATGACCAACGAGGGTGACGATTCATTGATCAAAGCACTCAACCAAAAATATAGGGATAATGCTCTGAGAATTTTTATCTCTGGCCTTCGACGCCCCGTTTGTGACATACTCTTCTCATGCAAACCGCCCGACATGCCTTCGGCCTTGGCTCTGGCTCAGGAATTGGAAACTAACCAGACACGATACAGTTTCGCAACTACATTCTGGAACCAGAGTAACAGAATGAATAATACATGGAACTCTCCTCATTACCAGAAGATGCCATCAGGGGGGCAATTGAACCAACCTCAACCACATCCTTCAACTAGAGCTCCAACAATGGGGAATTTCAACCCGGCAATGAGGCAAACACCAGCTCCGCAGCAGCGACCTCAACCGATGGAGGTAGATCGCAGTCTTAGGAGTGTGCAACGCAGTATGCAGCGGCGCGTGACAGAACAACAACCACAAGCAATTAAACGTCCATGGGATGGATCAATGCGGCAGCCACCAAAGTTTCAAAGAATTAACCACCTTCAACAGCAGGAGCAGCAGGAGAGGCAGTATCCACATTTTAATGGCCAGGGGCACGAAGAATGTTCCAACTGGCCAGGTTTTTGTGGTGAAAGCACTGATCAAGCCAATGAAGAAATAAATTTTAATGGCCAGGGGCACGAAGAATGTTCCAACTGGCCAGGGTTTTGTGGCGAAACCAGTGAACAAGCCAATGAAGAAATAAATTTTTTAGAAAACGTTCCCTCCTACCATATGTAGAAAAAATGATAGGGGGGCAAATTATAAAAATTCTCATCGATACCGGCACTTCCAAAAACTATGTAAAAGACTTAAAAATTTTAAAGACCGTAAGGCCTGTCCAAAAATCGTTTACCGTAAAATCAGTTCACGGAAATTCCCTCGTTAAATCGAAATGTCTTATAAACTTACTTTGCCACACGGCCACGTTCTATGTTTTGTCGGAACTCCAAACATTTGATGCAATTATTGGTTTCGACTTCCTCAAGCAAATCAAGGCCCGAATCGATTGTGTGGAGGGTCACTTGAGCCATGAGCACGGTATAGAACAACTAAAATTTTTTTCTTGTAACGACGTAAATAATATACAAATGGGACGGCCTGATTGTGACGCACCTCCTTATATTCATAGACAACTCATTGCACTCTTGCAAGAGAATAGGAAGGTATTTGCAGACCCGAATGTAGCCCTACCTTATAACACTGTAGTTAAGGCCAAGATCCATACCGAAGATGACGAACCTGTGTATTCGAAATCTTACCCGTACCCATTTAGCTGTAAAGAATTCGTTAATAAAGAAATCCAGGCGCTACTCAACGATAAAATAATTAGGCCCTCACGATCAGCTTACAACAATCCCATATGGATTGTCGATAAGAAGGGAACTGACGAGTTAGGGTCCCAAAAGAAAAGATTGGTAATCGATTTTAGGAAATTAAATTCCAAAACCAAGAGCGACCGATATCCCATTCCGGATACATCGGTGATTCTATCCAATTTGGGTAAGGGGAAATTTTTCACTACGATAGACCTAAAGAGTGGATTTCATCAGATCAACCTGGACGAAAAAGATAGGGAAAAGACTGCTTTTAGCGTCAGTAATGGGAAGTACGAGTTTTGTAGGATGCCATTTGGTCTGAAGAATGCACCTAGCATTTTTCAAAGGGCGATCGATGACATTTTGCGTGAGCATATTGGCGTAATATGCCACGTTTATATAGATGATATAATCATCTTTTCTCGTACAGCTGAACAACACCTGAAGGACATAGAACAGATATTAAAGAAGCTTTATTTGGCCAACATGAGAGTCTCATATGAGAAGTCCAAATTCTTTAAGAATTCAGTAGAATTTTTAGGGTTTACTGTCACCGAACAGGGTATAAAAACCTGCCGTGACAAGGTTAGGGATATTTTGAATTTTCAGACGCCTCAAACGCTTAGAGGGTTGAGGTCATTTTTGGGCTTGGCTGGCTACTATAGACGTTTCGTCAAGGATTACGCAAAAATAACTAAACCGTTGACAAGATACCTCAGGGGGGAGAATGGAAATGTCGGGAGCAATAAATCAAAAAACACGAGGATAAACCTCGATGATGAGGCGATAAAAGCCTTCGGAAAGGTGAAAACAATTTTAGCATCCGAGGACGTGTTATTGCTGCATCCTGACTTTAGTAAGACCTTCGAATTAACGACTGACGCTTCATCCACGGCGGTTGGGGCCGTGCTTTCCCAGGACGGTCGACCAATAACAATGATTTCGCGAACCTTATCACCCACAGAGGAGAATTACGCGACCAACGAACGAGAAATGTTGGCGATCGTTTGGTCACTACAGAAACTACGGAACTACTTGTATGGGGTAAGGAACTTGCACATCTTTACTGATCATCAGCCGTTGTCATATTCTATATCTGAAAAAAACCCAAATCCGAAGATAAGACGTTGGAGAGCATTCATCGAAGAGTTTTCACCCAGGTTTTTTTATAAACCCGGGAAAGAGAACGTAGTCGCAGACGCACTGTCTAGGCAACACCTACACCACATTGACACCGTTTGGGAAGGCTCAAGCGTTGATACAACAGGTGGTGAGAACGGTTCGAGTACAGAGACTGCAAGCGAAGGAACTGCAGGCACATGCACCGCATCAGAGGGAATGTCTACTGTGCATAGCGAAGAATCCTCGACGGACTTCATACGCACCGTGCAGAATCCGGTAAACTGCTTTAGGAATCAAATTGTCTTAAACGAGAATGATGCCTCAGGCCTTTCCACAAAAACTATATTTAAAAACCAACTGCGACACTCAATAGGCTTTGTGAATCTACCTGAGGCTCTGAAACTAATAAGTAAAGTCGTTGATTGTCAAAGGGTAAATTGCATATTATGCAGCAACCACACCCTGGCCCAGATACAGAACAAGTTGAAAGAAGCATTCCCGGCTGTTAAATTTGTGCACTCAAAGGAATTGGTGATTGATGTTCACAATGCGGATGACCAACTCGAAATAATTCACAATGAACATAATAGGGCACATCGTTCTCTGAAGGAGAATATGCAACAAATTCTTTTAGATTATTATTTTCCCAATATGCGGAAGCAATTGGAACATATAATTTCCTCGTGTAGAACATGTCGAGAGGCCAAATACTCTAGACATCCACGAAAACATCAAATATCAAAGACACCCATACCAACTGCTTTAGGGGAAATCCTTCATGTGGACATCTACAATACGAATAAACAATTTTTCTTGACGTGCTTGGACAAGTTTTCGAAGTTCGCTGTGGTAAAGCCGATAGCTTCAAGGGCTATCGTTGATATTAGACCAGCTCTCCTCGAGATACTCAATTTTTTCGGAAACACCAGAATAGTAGTGTGCGATAACGAGAAAGCACTTAACTCAGAGACAATAAAAACACTTATAAAAGGTAGCTTTGGAGCGGATATTTATGCGATACCACCTCTCCACAGCTCTTCGAACGGGCAAGTGGAACGCTTTCATAGCACTTTGACAGAAATTGCAAGATGCCTGAAACTGGACAATGCCTCATTGGACCCACTGGACCTTATACTACTCGCTACATCGAAATACAATAGAACTGTTCACACTACAACTGGAATGAGACCAATTGATATTGTTCAGACTATTCCGGAGGACCTTAAGAGGAAAATATCTTCGAAGATTGCCGCCAAGCAGGAATCCGATTTGAACTACCATAATAGGGATAGAGTTAATAAGAGATATAATACAGGCGATAAGGTTTATGTTAGGGTTAACAAACGCTTGGGAAATAAATTTAGCAAGATTTTTGTCGAGAAAATTGTCCAAGAAGATTTAGGAACTGCTCTTAGGATTGACGATAGAATAGTTCACAAAGACAATATACGCTGATTTTTCGCATTTTATTTCTTCCAGAATCCTTGTGACGTGCTGCCACATCTTGACAGGAAAATTAATCGACTACTCACATTCATATTACGTACCAATAGAGGACGGGACCATAGGGATTTACCAGGACTTCGGTTATATTGCACATTACACTAATATCACGAACTACGAAGACATTGTGACTGATACAGCTAAGGCTGCGGACACTCTCTTAGATGCGCAGATGCGGCAGATAATAACAGACGACCTTAGTACAATAACGAGACAAATACTCAATATTAGGGCACACCACAGACAGGCGCGCAGCATCAATATGTTGGGATCAGCATTGAAGGTAATAACGGGGACTCCAGACTTTGACGATTTCGAAAAACTTAAGTTCGCACAACAAACACTACAGACTAACAACGACAGACAGGTAATAATAAATCAACAAATAGAGCAAAAAATAAACAAACTCACTAAGGCAATTAATGACATACAGAATAGTGTTAGACACTCCGGAGAAAATAATGCTTACCTTTTCAATCTACTTAATAATAGGAATAAGGTTATGATTGGTGAACTCGACAATTTGTCTATGTCTATGATACTCGGGAAACTGGGCATTATTAACCCAATAATACTAAATTCAGAGGAAGTAGAATCAGTACTTAGGGCAGAAAAAATGAATGAATTTAGCATTAACGAAATCATAACAAACTCCAAGTTTCGAATTAGACAAAATAATAATATCATAGAAATCTTAATAAAGTATCCAATTATTTATGAGACCTGTAACAAGATCCGGATATTTCCTGTAGTCCATAATAAGAAAATACTAACACTAGAAAGTAACCTCGTTGCCAAATGTAACGGTAATTATAAAGTAGTACAATGCAACTCGGATATGGACCCTACCTTTTGTAGGGAAACTTTTGAACAAAGTTCTTGTCTGGGAAGTCTTTTGAATAATAATTCAGCTTCGTGTAAGTCTTCTTCGTCACACCAAATAGAACGAATAACAGAAATTAGTGATGGTGTGCTGCTCATAAACGAGGAGTTTGCACGAATCAAAGAACTTGGAAAACCGCCAATATTTGTAAATGGCTCATTTTTAATAACATTTAAAGATTCCGTTGAGGTGAACAATACCCTGTTCACCAACAAGAAAAGTAAGGTTTTCGTTGGCCCAAATATGCCATCTGCTCATAAGGTAAATGTTACGGGTCACTCACAAGCCCTATCATTGCCATATCTCCATGAACTTCACCTCAAGAACTTAGATATGATTGCAGGTATGAGGCGGAGCGTAGAGAAGCACTCGTACGTTTTTTCATCACTAATATTTATAGCAGTAATGTTATTCATATCCTATATGTCCTACGGACGCTACAGAAAGCGTTCAGAAATCAATAAATTGGTATGTAACCTAAAGGCAGTCGGGACGCCTGCTCCTAAGGAAGGGGGAAGTTAACACGCGCATAATATTTCGTCACTCTTTCCTTCTTCTTTTCCTTTTTGTTCTTTATTTTAATGCAGACTAGTAGTCAGCATTTATTTATTTCCTACATACCAGTTAACACGCGCATAATATTTCGTCACTCTTTCATTCTTCTTCTTCTTGTTCTTTATTTTATTGCGGACTAGTAGTCAGCATTTATTTATTTCCCACATACCATTGGGGTAATCATATTTCATTTTAAGTAACACGCGCATAATATCTCGCCACCCTTTCCTTCTTCTTTTCTTTTTTTTTTATTCTTTATTTTAATGCAGACTAGTAGTCAGCATTTATTTATTTTTCATACCGGTTGCAGTACTATAACTAAAATTGAGTAAGCATATTTTTTATAAAAAATAAAATTAAGAACACTTACCTGTAAAAGTGTAAAAGTGTCGAACAAGCATATTTTTTTGGAATTATTGTAAAAACTAATATAAAGAACACTTACCTGTAAAAGTGTCGAACAAGCATATTTTTTTGGAATGATTGTAAAAACTAATATTACTTAAATATAAAATTTTATTTGAATAAAGCAGTTGTTGTTGACAATTCAAACTAAAAACTTGTGTGTTTTTTTTATTATTATCGGGTAACCGATAAAATTAACTTATATATATATATATATATATATATATATATATATATAAAAAACATTATAATTATAATTTAATTTATTTATTTATTTATCAAATTAAAATTTTTTTATTTTAATTGCATGACAAATTCGTCTTTATTTATTTATTTTTAATATCTTTGACTTCTATTTTATGTTTGTGAAACGTTTTAATTATTTATTTATTTAATTTTTTAATTGCATGTTTTGGTTTATTTGGTAATTATTTATGTGTATTTATACAGTTTTTAATTTTTATTTTTTTTATTTAATTTAAAATTTATTTCTTTTTATTTCACTGTTCGTAGATGTCTAAATTATTTTTTTATTTATGATTGCATGATTTTTTTTATAAAACAATTGATTATTTTATTTATGATTTCAATGATTTACATGTATGTATTTTTAATATTTTTATTTATCTATATAAAAATCTATTTTTTCATTTTAAAATAAATACTTACTTCAAAATCGCCAATTCACATATCAACGTTAAAATAAAACTTTTTACACCCACACACAAAATTATAGTTTCAACCCACAAGTTTTAATTTGTATACATTATTTGTTTCAAAAAATTTTGTGAAAATTTTCAGTTTTATTTTTGTCAAGAATATTTACAGCCATAATTAAAACAAGGAGAACTAGCCATTTTTTTATAAATCAGCCTCAAATTTATTACTCTTTTTGCAACTGTCGAGAATATAATTTTGTAATGTTTTCTTTTAGTACGGTTCAGATAGACTTTGATACTTAAGTAGGAACTTTGGAATACTTAAAGCATCAGATATCATTATTAATTTGAAAATTTTTATTTACCAACAAATAATAATAATTATGGAATAAATTGTGCAATAGTAGAGCTTAAGGTTAAAATAGTCTTTGAATGAATACATTAATTCAAATAGTTTTGTGATACTTTGAGCTAAATACAAGAAAAAAAAATGATGTCTGTGATTTAAGTACCTGATGGTGTGTTATAATAGGGTTAGATGGTTACTCAATTTAGGTTAGCCAATTAGTGCAATATTAGTTATAGGAAACCGCAATATTAGTCTTACGATTATACTGTGATCTAAATGTTTGATTTGTGATGTCCTTTTCCCTATTAGTGGTTTAAGAATGTTTTCGGTGCAATATAGGTTTATTTATCCTTATTGTGTTGGATTATTCAGCCTTTTAATTCTGAAAAAAAAGAAAAGGATAAACAGAGTAGACTCTATATAATAGATTTTTGATTTAGTATACTTCCCGTAATTGATGAAGTGGCGATAGGACCACTGAGATATTTCCAAATCTCTGATTTTTATTTGTTTAAAGATTTCAGAGATTTCTGGTCAGTATAATGGATATAGTACCCGAGAGTTAGGAATGGAAGAATAGAAGTGTAGCCCGATTAAGTAGATTAAGTGATTATTTAGTTTTAGTTTAATATATTTGCCTCAAACTTTCAAATTTTGTGGGCCTTCGATTTTATAGACACGTACAATCCGTGTACTACTGGTAAATCCGGTAAAATGAAAATTTTTTTTAATATAAGAAGGGTTGCCTCTACGTCTTTTTTCCTGACAGAAAAAATTCGGCAGAGTGCTAAATTATATGCGGGCAAATGGGAAATATTCATATGGTTATGCGCTGCGAGGTTTCCTGGGAAAAATAAAGCGGAAATTTTTATTTATACTGATATTTGTATTAAACAATTTATGATACTTAGAATGTTGTATTGCCCGGCTAACTCAGGATAGAATATGAGACTCGTTCAGGGTCATGGGAGTTCCCCACGTTGGGCTCTTGATTATTAATAACCCGCACACCGTTCCCTCTTGCTGTCGCCAGCGAAACCGGAGTTTTGTTGCGGGTGAACTGACCATATGTGTTAAATGTATTTAATGTTAAGAACTTGTATGTTTTTGTTTCTTCGGTGTGTCTGTTTGTTTTCTTTTTTGTAGTTGGTTGCTGTTCCCTTATGTTTTTCTAAATGTTTTTGGTTTTTTGTGTGTGCGTTTTTCTAAAATGACCAAAACATTACGGCTTAAAATTATTAACATAGTCCAATAAATATATACTAACCCATGTTAAATGTGTGTTGTCCATTGTCCAGTCCATAAACAGAATTAAAATATGTAAATATAAATAAATTTATTAGTTAAGTGCAAATGAAAAAAAAAAAAAACATTAAGGAGAAAGATTGAGGGAAAAAGTATTTATGTATAATGTCTTATTTTTGTGTTTTTCTGTTTTATTTTATATTATTATAAATATTATTATTTTTAATTAAGTTTTTTTTTATAATAAATAATGTAAATTTTAATTTAAATATTTAGAATTTTTACTTAGCAAGGTACAGGTAATGATGGATTGGTAAGTGGAGAGAGAGGTCAAGTGGGTAGTGGGTCATGTGACTGAATTTTTGCGGATGCATCCATGACATGGTTGGGAGGGCGAAATGAGACAGACATCAGTCTCAAAATTCTTTATGTAGTGGTAGATTGTTGTGTAGTGATAGTTTTGAGTTTTATTTTATGTTTCATTTTTTTTTTGTGTTCGAATACGTGGCTGGTGAGGAGGGTTGGAACCCCCAGAGAAAAAATTCACAGGAGCTAGTGGGAAACCTCGCCATTGAAATGCATAAAAATATGTGTTAGTAGTGGTGTGCACAATTGTGCAATGAAATGGAAATCCCTGCTTTAAATCATTTCGTCTATATGACGAAAGATTCATATTCCAACGGACTTCGTGGCTTCTATATAGTGTTACGAACCGGTTTTTTATCTAAGGCCATGGTTACCCTACTAGCTCTCATCGGTGCCATCTCTTAGGGGGGTGTTCTCAACCCTTTGGTTGACCCTGGTTCGCAGCCAGAACAAAAATAAACTGAAACACAAAAACTCAAAAAACATAAACACACTTACACGTTATTCTACCTGGAACATCAATTTATAGGGAGGTAGATCTTGACCTCCAACCGCCCATTTCCCAACCATGACCGCGGTATCCACATGTTCTTCTACGGTCCCATAAACCCGTCTTACGTCGCCCTTTCTATATCAACAATCCCCAAAACTATACAAGAAAATATTCAGACATAAATACGCAAACAACAGACAGAAAGAATAAATAAGGTTTTTGCCCTATGATTATCCCCATTCCATACCAGGCTATCAGCAATTTTAGCAGCATCCAATCTTTCATTCATAATTTCATTAATTTTTCAAAATTTAATTTCTACAAATTGCTATTTAATGAATGAAAACTACATCCCTGCCTTTTTTACTATTATAATGCGTTGCCATCTTATGCAAACTAAACACACTTTCTACAGCTGATATGCGAACAGCTGTCATTTTACCCACATGTATTACATTCTATTGGCACAGAATATGAAATGATCATTTTTTTAATAATTTTTCGTTTTTCTATATTTTCAGGCACTTGGACACAAATTTGGACTTAAGGTAGGGTAAGTATGTATCGTTCCAGTTGTCCTTAACATATTGATAATCTATTTTTCTCACTTTACAGCAAAAAAAAACAACATAAAAAACTACTGGGAAATGGGCTGGAGATAGTAGACTCCAAAACTACAGGCCCTTCCCTTAAATTTACTTTGCACCGAGACGTGGGCTGGAGCTGGTGCCTCCACACTATAATATGGCCCCTCTCTACATAATTTTTGATATAAATTGGGAAAAAAATTGAGGCATTAGGTATTTGCCTCTTCCCAACCTCAAATCTACCTACCCCCCACGCAAAATTTTTTTTCGATCACCAGAGGCGTGATGGGGTGGGTTTGCTGGTCAATGGCGTAGTTCCCAAGAGGGTAACTTGCCATCTCCAAATCGCCCGCAACAAAACACCGATGTCTAATGACATAGTAGCAGGGAGCGGTGTGCGGGATATCTTTTGTAAGAGCCCAACGTGGGGAACTCCCACACCCTGAAAACAGAGAGTCTCATACTCTACCCTATATTCAGCCGGGCCTTACTAAAGATACGGTTACACTTGGCTACTACTTGATGACGGAATTTACCAACAGGTAAACTCAAATATAATTTGAACATTTGTTTTGATTAGGGTTCCACAAATATTAAAAAAATAATTTTCTGCTATTTTTTCTAGTAATTTTATGTGCTAATTTTTTTCATGATATCAAATAAAATGAACATACCACTATCTCCAAAAGAGGTGGATGTGCTTTTTACGTCAAATTTTTAAACAATGTAACCATGGCATATTTCCATTGAAAATTAAACCTTAACCAGCCGAATTTTCCCTTCTACACATGAATCCCTGTACTACACTGGACGAAATTAATTATTGTATTTCCTCACAGCCCATAAATACAGTCAAATTAAATCCATGGTTATATGTTGTCAATAGAATTTATGTAGTGGAATAATATTTCCTCGGTCATCATCATTATATTTTATCTTTAAAGTCAATATTGGTACGAAAACAAACATACAAAAAAAAATAATTGAATAAAATAATTACAGCGTTTTCTAAACCTAATATTGCACTTTAAAACTAATATCACAGATGACCTAAAACTATTATTGCACTTAAACAAAGTATATTGCACATTGGATTTTTGAGATGTTCTCCCTATTATCGGAATCTAGGATTCGAACCCCATGTTTATAGAAACAGAACATCGCCGACTATTGCCTTTTACGTAAGGAAAATGCATAGTGGCCTCCAAACCATTGAGGTAGATTCTGATCAGTTCATGTAATTGGTCCTTGACCAATTGTAGCGCACAGCGCAAACAATCAAAAAAAAATTTTCGTTCACGTAATTGGTACTTGACCAATTGCAGCACATATAGCGCAAACTAAATTATCAAAAAAAAACTTATTATACGTTATCACATTCCGTAATTGTCATTTACCTATTTTTTTTTTTTATTAATTATTCTCCTCTTTCCTTAATTTATTTTCTAGAATCTTCCCAACTATCTTGGAAATACCCCTACACTCTTCTCTACATCCACGAGTCTTCTATTCTACACTACATGGTCACAGTCTCTGAAAAGCTTTCCTAAAGAAAGATTTCGAGATTGCCTCGTATCCGTTTCCGGAAAATTTATTTACGGGAAGTAACCCTAAAATCCAATTTACATATAATTATCTTACTTTGTTAAAATTTAATTTCTTTTCCACCACTAGATTCTAATTCAACCCTTACTTGAAGTACTAGTATACACACGGATTCACGTATAAGAATGAAATGTTGGCTATTTCTGAGATGTACTATTTTATCAATCCACTTACAGTAAGTAAAAAAAAACTTAATGAAATTCATATTAGGGAAATTTAGATTTAAAATTTTTTTTTTTTCTACATTTACATTTTAATATCCTTGGCATGGTATATACCAATTGATTTACCCTGTAATGACTCAAGTTCATACATGTTATTTCCGACTGGTTTTACTACTCTACATTTTAGGAATTTTTTACAAAATTTAGCGTTTATATTTTTACTGAAGTTGCTCAGTACTGTATTTCTTCGGTAAACTTCCTGACCGGGTATGAACTTGACAATACGTGCCCCTCTATTATACCTTTCAGCGCTCCTTTCCTGGGCTTTTTTCATATTTTCTTTCATTTTCCCCCTAATAATTTCCATTCTATCATTCCGGCTGATATCCAGTATTTCATGGTCATTCAGTGTTTGTAGTTTTCTACCTAGCTTATAATCTGCCCCACTCGTGTACATGTGATACCCAAAAAGTGCGAAAAATGGGGTTACACCTGTGGCTGTGTGTACCGACGTCCTAATTGCACATTCAATTTCTGATAGGTACATGTCCCAATCACGATGGTCTTTATCTAAATAAGCTCTTATAGCGGCCAATACGGATTGATTCACTCGTTCACTTGCGTTGCTCTGAGGTGAATAAACCGCGGTTTTTATATGTTTTATTTTATAAGTATTAAGCAAATTTTCAAAGCTTTTGGCGATGAACTGACTACCATTATCGCTATGTATTACCTCAGGCACGCCAAATTTATGAAAAATTTCATGAACGAGAAAATCAATAACGTTACTGGTTGTTGCCTCCCTCATTGCTTTTAAAAACATAAATTTTGTGAAGTGATCAACGACAATAAAAATGTAACAATTTCCCCTTTTTGATCTAGGGTATTTACCCATAAAATCTATGTACAATTTTTGAAACGGTCTTTCGGTAACAACTGGTTTTCCTATTTCCGGTTTCAGATTTAGATTGCACGACTTTGATTCCTTGCAAACTCTACAACTATTTACAAAATTTTTTACTTGGATAGACATTTTTGGCCAATAGAAATTTCGTTTTACCCTTTCAAGTGTTTTTGCCACACCTCCGTGTGCTGCTGTTAAAGTGGAATGAGCATTTTCGATTATTTGATGTGTAATCATTGCCGGAATCCATAACTTCCACGGCGACTCTTCACCTATTTGTTCAAAACCTATCTTTTTGAATATCAAACCACTTTCTACTTTTAAATCAGGTAATTTGTTTTTGTTTTCCCGTATATGTTTTGCCAAGTCTATATACTCATCGCTCTCAAATTCGTTTGTTTCGAAACCTAGCAGTTCTGTCAAATTTAGCTCGTCTACATTTGGTAACCTTGACAGCATATCGGCAACTATGTTCTCCGAACCTTTTCCGTGTTTTATTTCGAAATCAAATGCTTGTAACTTCAGAGACCACCTAGCTAACCTTCCAGACAAATCCTTTAAAGTCATCAGCCATTTAAGGCTGGCGTGATCAGTCACGATGGTAAAAGGCATCATTTCTACATATTGCCTGAACTTTTGTACAGCCATAACCGCAGCATAACACTCTTTTTCGGTTACACTGTAATTTCTCTGACATGAGTTCAACTTTTGTGAAAAGAAGGCTATTGGGTGTTCATCATTTTCAGCACCCATTTGGTACAACACCGCACCTATACCATATTCACAAGCATCGCATTGCACATAAAACCTTTTCGTAAAATCTGGGTGACGAAGCACTGGTGCCGAGGTCAAAGCTTTTTTTAAATTTTCAAATGCCTCGATAGCCTCTGGTGTCATTTCAAATTTTTTTGATTTTTTTAGGGTGTCTGTAAGTGGTGCAGATATGACCGAAAAATTCTTAATAAATCTGCGATACCACCCTGCAGTACCCAAAAAACTTCTTACTTCTCTCACCGATTTTGGAACCTTTATATCCCTGATTGCCTTAACCTTATCAGGATCAGTTTTGAGCATTCCACCACCCACAATAAAACCTAAATATTTTAATTGTTTGAAGCAAAATTGGGATTTGTTCAAGCCTATTGTTAAGTTCGCTTTCCTCAGACAATTTGCTACTTCCTCTAGTAACTTTAAATGCTTATCGAAGCCATTTGATATTATTAACAAATCGTCCAAATAAATAAAAACATTGTCCTTTAAAGTCTGCGGTATCACCTTGTCCATCAATCTGCACAAACGCTGGGCCGCGTTACAGAGACCAAAGGGCATAACCCGAAATTGGTACAGCGGTCTCCCTGCAACGGTAAAAGCGGTATACGGTTTGCTTTCAGGGTCCAGTTCCATTTGCCAGAATGCGTATTTCAGATCGACGCTACTAATAAAATATGTTTCGTCAATCCTACTTAAGATACCGTCAATATTTTGCAAGGGATACGCATCTTTAACGGTCACTTTATTTAGCTTTCTTGCGTCCAAACAAAATCTATTTTTACCAGGTTTTCTCACGATGGTGGTCCTATTACTCCAAGGGCTCTCACTAATTTCTATTACGTTCAATGCTAACATATTGTCAATTTCCCTATAGGTTATTTCCTGAACTGCCGGCGAAATAGGATAATGCCGGTCCTTCACTGGCTCAGCACCATCTATTAATTTAATAGTATGCCTCTCTAAATTCGTCTTACCTAAACCTTTTTCCTCAAACGTATCAAATTTTTCAATTACCTCATCTAATCTTCGTTTTTGCTCCTCATCCAATTCATGAGGACCCATCCTATAGTCGTCCTTGTCCTGCACAAAATCGCTTACTACTTTTTCCATATCTATCTCACTGACGCCTACAATATCCGGAGCTAAACTAAAAGTTCGCCAAAAATCTATTCCTAGGTATAAATCTTGTTCCAAATCAGGACAAAGATATAGAGTTAGATTATCACTCTTATCTTTATACTTAATGGATAAATTTACTTTACCTAATATTCTATGGTGTTGACCACTTGCAGTCTTCACGTTGGAGAATATTGGTATTATCTTTAATCCTAGCTCTTCTACTACTTCTCTACATTGTTTTCCTAATATGCTCACGGAAGCTCCACTATCTAACAAACCTGAAATTTCCTTTCCCTCTACTTCTACATTGACATAAACACGATTATCACCTAACTTATTTATTCTAGTCACAGAATCTACAACCATTCCTTTCATTTCCTGTTTTTTTCTGTATTTTTCCCTAATTTTCAAAATTCTTTGTGACAAAGGTTTTCGTTGCCTCTCAGTATTAAATATTCGTCCTCTAACATAGTCATAATAATTCTGTCGCGTTTCTATAGGTAACTTGTGTCTAATTTTGGGCATATCTTTCGCAATTTGTTTCCAATCATGTGTTAAATCGTTGTTATTTTTATTCGCATCGCAAACTTCTACTTCTCCTTGTTGGGATTCTGGGACGGACGTAGGTCCCCATTCATTCCCACGCCCCTTTTCAAGTTTCCCTGACAGGTTGGGCAATTAGGAGTTATGACATTAGGCTTTCCACACCGATAACAAAATAATGTCCTTTCGGTTGAAGGGCATTCCATAAAAACGTGGCCTGGTACTTTACAATTCCAACATATTAAGTTAGATTTTGGTTGATTCACATGTATGGCAGACACTTCTAAATCTTCTGACATATTTTCTTCCCGACCTGTATAATTATTTTGATCTACATATTGTATCTCATTTACAGGTCTCATGGTTCTGGCTGGTAGCTGTGCATTCCTAAAATCTCTACGTGGAAAATTTCTTTCGGCCTCATTACACTCAATTCTGAGTTGTTCCACAGAAGAAACTGAAATTGGGTACACGATCCTAGCAACACTTTCTTTCACATTCCGTTTTAAAATCTTAATCATATCATATTCCGGTATAGCCTGAATCAATTTAGAACGGATCTGATTCATCGCATGGAAGAACTGATCAATGGACTCATTATTATTTTGCCTCCTTTCTACTAAATCGCGCATGATTTCAAAATTTGACCTGGATGTTTGGTATTGACTCAGCAAGGCTTGTTTTAACCCTGGCCATTTTACACCAAAATGAGTTTGGACGAAAAGCCAGTACCAATCCTTGGCTGGACCAGATAACAATAGATGGAAGTCTCTTTCTAACTCATCCACGGGTATTTGGTATTGAGCCTTTAAACGCTCTACCCGGAATATGAAATCTTCTACGCTCATACGTGAGTTATTACCATCAAAATTAAGACCCCATTTATCTATTCTTATCCACATTTTAGGTAAATCCCTATGCATCGCATTGTTTGGAATTGAGGACCTGTTATTTGCATTAAAATTCTCAAACGCATAACTTGTGGGCATTTCATGATTGGCAAAATTCTCCCTAAATGGTAAGTTTTCCACATTATTCATGCCATAATTGGCATTAAACTGAAATCCTGTAGCTTGAGGAATTGGATTTGTATTTCTATTTTGTCCTGGTATAAAACTATCAAAAACTGTTCGAGTTGGTAGAGCTGGTATCGACATAGGTGTCCTATTTTGGCAGTTGTCCGACAACGCCTGACCCTGACTAGCACCTGGTATGGCCTGTACCTCCACACTAGGTGGGTTAATGTGAATCACCTCTGTTACCCGTGGTTCACTGACAGATTTACCATTAACATTAGCTGGCTCTGTAGTCTGACTATTTCGGACAGCAATTTTCGAGAGATCCCCTACAACTTTCATTAAATCTCCTATGGACTTTCTAACCTCCTGCATTTCACCCTGAACCATATTTCTAATCTGCTCCTGTAATGTTTTCCGTACCGATAATGCCCCATCCACCACTAGATCTCTGACCTCTGGTGTTATTTCCTCACTCATAGCACTACTATTAGCAGAATTTGAGCGTGATGTTGTATCCATAGGTACATTACCAGACGTACTGGGCATATTAGAAATTATCGTTCTAGACAGATCAGTGATTTGACCCTCATTGGTCCTATTGTTATTTTGCTCACTCATTCTAACTCTGCGCTGTTTCGGAGACAATGGGAAATTAGATCTACTCGTATCAAACTGAACTTTTCTTTTCCTATCTCTATATTGGGCTCTAGTTTCTTTATTCATTCCCTAAAATACAATTCAAAGTATATTCAAAATCCTGTTTGAAATTAACAAAAAGAAATACGTTTCGTAGATGTTGTTGCAAAAAATAACAAAAAATATAAAAAAATGTTGTGAATTTTGTTTTATATTCAATACAAAAGGTTTGCAAAAATAAAAAAAAACAAAATCAAAAATTATCAAAAGCAAAAATTATCAATGGTAATAAAAAAAAATAAATCTAAATTAATGTGAATAAAAATGTCAGTAATAATAGTAAAAATAATTGTTATAAAATCTAACACTTAAATAAAAAAAAACATTACAAATACCTTTAAAACACGTACTAAATGATACACATAAATAAATAAATGAAATTAAAGAAAAACAAATAATTACTTAAAAAAAACTACTACTCTACAAATAAAAAAAACTAAATACTATTAAATAAATAAATTAATTATATAAAAAAAAACAATAATGATTACAAAAAAAAACAACAATTCTACAAATACATAAAAAAACTAAATACTCTTAAATAAATAAATTAATTATAAAAAAAACAATATCAATTACAAAAAAAAAACATCAATTCTACAAATACATAAACACTACAAAAACTAAATACGACTAATTAACTACTATCAAATTACAAAATATAAATTTTTTCAAACTCAAAAAAAAAATACAAAAAATAAGACAATATCTCTACGCTTTTTAAACAAAAAAACAAATTTTTTTTTTCAAACAATTAACTCTTTTAAGGACTGTTGATTAGCGGCGGTACGACGGTTTATTATTCATTTGATTCTCTCCAAGAGAGCTATTATGATATTCCAGTCAATCAAACTAAATCAAAAGTAAAACACTCAACATCTTTATGTGACCTACACTTCTAACGACAATCGCTAGAGGACAGTATGACATGAATGTCGACACAACTGGCTTTGAGTCGTAGACTCACGAGGCTGTCGCTTTTCATCCCTGCTGCTTTGCACATAAAGATTAAAACTGAAACTACTACAAATTTTACAATAAAACAAACTCAAGACTAGGTGAACATTTAGACTGAACTACTTGTCAATTCTAAGGACTTTCCCCCTCTTGAATGAATTGGTCGTATATTTTTCCCATTTATAAGACATTCAATAACATAGAATACCTCACACAACGGACTTTTTGGTTTAAATACCAAAAACGGATATGACTTTACCCTAAACTATCGAACACTTACATACAAAAAAAATACACGATAAACTATTTTCCATACATTTAGTGGTATATTGCCTAGTGTATAGGTCTTTTACACTACCTAACTTTCGCTTGGGCGTTAAACACTTCCTCACTTTCGATCGGACGTTTTACTACCTTCTTTGTGTTTGGGCGCCATTTCTGTTACGAACCGGTTTTTTATCTAAGGCCATGGTTACCCTACTAGCTCTCATCGGTGCCATCTCTTAGGGGGGTGTTCTCAACCCTTTGGTTGACCCTGGTTCGCAGCCAGAACAAAAATAAACTGAAACACAAAAACTCAAAAAACATAAACACACTTACACGTTATTCTACCTGGAACATCAATTTATAGGGAGGTAGATCTTGACCTCCAACCGCCCATTTCCCAACCATGACCGCGGTATCCACATGTTCTTCTACGGTCCCATAAACCCGTCTTACGTCGCCCTTTCTATATCAACAATCCCCAAAACTATACAAGAAAATATTCAGACATAAATACGCAAACAACAGACAGAAAGAATAAATAAGGTTTTTGCCCTATGATTATCCCCATTCCATACCAGGCTATCAGCAATTTTAGCAGCATCCAATCTTTCATTCATAATTTCATTAATTTTTCAAAATTTAATTTCTACAAATTGCTATTTAATGAATGAAAACTACATCCCTGCCTTTTTTACTATTATAATGCGTTGCCATCTTATGCAAACTAAACACACTTTCTACAGCTGATATGCGAACAGCTGTCATTTTACCCACATGTATTACATTCTATTGGCACAGAATATGAAATGATCATTTTTTTAATAATTTTTCGTTTTTTCTATATTTTCAGGCACTTGGACACAAATTTGGACTTAAGGTAGGGTAAGTATGTATCGTTCCAGTTGTCCTTAACATATTGATAATCTATTTTTCTCACTTTACAGCAAAAAAAAACAACATAAAAAACTACTGGGAAATGGGCTGGAGATAGTAGACTCCAAAACTACAGGCCCTTCCCTTAAATTTACTTTGCACCGAGACGTGGGCTGGAGCTGGTGCCTCCACACTATAATATGGCCCCTCTCTACATAATTTTTGATATAAATTGGGAAAAAAATTGAGGCATTAGGTATTTGCCTCTTCCCAACCTCAAATCTACCTACCCCCCACGCAAAATTTTTTTTCGATCACCAGAGGCGTGATGGGGTGGGTTTGCTGGTCAATGGCGTAGTTCCCAAGAGGGTAACTTGCCATCTCCAAATCGCCCGCAACAATAGTTCTATGAACCGGTACACATCCACATTTTTATTAATTTTGTTCATAATTTTTATTTTCAGAGATTATTTTATAAAAAAAGTAATAGAATTTTTAAAAACACAATTTTTTCTCAAATAAAGCACATTTACATATTTTGCAATATATTTTTTTATAAAGAAAGCGCCAAAATTAATTTGTGATCAGCTGTTAAATTGAATGTAAAATTGTCAAGCAGATGGAAAGGTAAAATTGAAAGCCATCTCGTGGTCAATTCAAAAAGTGTGAGTGTGTAAAGGCCCAACCATAATATGCATAGCCTTGCTTAACCTACTGTCAAAAATTAACAAAAGTCTCTGAAATTAATTTAAAAAAACCAAAATTTAAGCAACAAACATTTGATTCCGTACGGAATGTGCGATCAGTTTCGCACTTTGCTTAAGCAAATGACAGTTTCATAAAATTTAACAAAAAGCTTCCTTAGGTTCAATATGGTTTGCCTCATATGATTTACATTTATTCGTACATTTGCTTAAGCCAACATAAGCACATTATGGTTGGGCCTTTAGTAAAAAAAGTAACAGTGTATTGCAAATTGAAAGGCAAAACTTGATCGTGTGGCCACCAAGTTTTGCTTTTCAATTCCATTCAATTTGCAATACACTCGTATGGGACGCATAATGTTACTTCGTCTGTGGGCAAATATATATTCTTGAAAGAAGGAAAATGGGCGTTTTTACACTACATAGTAATATAAACAAACTATTAAAAAAAGCTAAACTGGCACAATTAAAGGATTTTAATAACTATTTATTTTGGCTTTTTTTTATAGAAATAGAAATGCTTAATTCTTTACCAAAGCCATTAGAAGATGACCACTTTGCAAATATAAATTACAGCAAAAATATTGAGTGTATTGTTCCAACAGCCGAACTTATGGTAAATTTCAGAGAGAACGGCTTAAAAGCACAAAAGGTTTGTTATGTTTTTGCCGAAAAATTGGATTTTAAAGGATTGATTGTAAGCTTACACACATTTTACAAAAAACCACAATTTTTAAAATTTCTTTACCTGCATCATTTTTTATTCACGGATTAGCAATTGAGATTAATAGAAAAATGTGACCAACGGAAAATGTACATATCAACTGTAGATATCACATCCTTTCAGGAATTAAAACAGGATCAGTCCCTACATGTCACTTTTGCTGGGTTCTTAGAAAATTTGGTGCACATTTTACAAGATTGTCAGGCTGCCAAATTGGAAATATGTTTGCTGCAGGTAATACAACCGCAGGATACAAGAGATATACGTTTGGGAGATTCCGCCACGAGTAGTTGCCATCAGAACTGCAATTATCAATTGCAATTTGTAGAAATGAGATCTTTTAAGAATTTAGTACATTTGTGCTTGCCCTGTCGGATGGCTCCATTAAATGTTGTTTTGTTTTATATGAATAATATATTGGATGATTTGCAGGTGCTTTAACAAATATGAATATTTAATCTTGGTAATCTATATTTTAATTAATTGAAAAACTTTTAGAAAAAATGCTTCAATCATGAGCAAACCATTCAACAGTTGCAACATGAAAAACACAATCATATACGAAGAGTTGGCCAACTGGATGCAGAGTGTTTAAAACTTAGGGAAAACCTTTTGGAAAACACCAGAAATTTAAACCAAAAACATGCTGAAGAACTAAATCACCTGCAAGAAAATCTACGCAAAACAGCTGAACAAAGACAACAGGATAGTGAAAGAAATCGTAAGACAATGAATGTTTTGCAGCAGCAAATCGATAAATTGGTTTCTGAGAAAAGTGAAATACAAAGTGAAAAAGTGTAAGTTAAATTAAATTAAAATCCCTCTCTGTCGTTAAAATAACAAATTTTTGAATATTTTTTGAGATTAGACAAGAAGTTAAACGCAATGAAACTTTAAATGAGGAATTGGCAACCTCAAAGGCAAGAATATCAAATCTAAAAGAACAAAATGAAAAGTTACACTTGGAAATTTCTGCTCTAAAAAATCTTGAACGTAAAAAAGAAATGCATTTACAAGATTCACGTAAAGAAATTATTGATTTAAAGGAAAAACTTAAAAAATATGATAAAAATAAAGCAGACTTGGTTGCAGAGCTGGAGGCGGAAAAAAAAATTAGTCAAACTAAACGTCAGGCATTAGAAATGGCAACAGAAGAAATTTCCAAAGCTAATCAAATAATTATGAAACAAAATCAAGAACTTAATAAATTAAAAACGACGATAGGCTGGCGTACAGAAGTGGCATTGCAGCAAGAACAGGCCATAAAACAAAAGGATTTTATTTTAAAAAAACGCGAAGAAGAGCTGTTGTTTCTTAAGGCCACCGTGGAATCATTAAGAACAGAAATACCAAAAGAACTAGACTCAATGCGAAAATTTGCAAAATCATTAGAAACAAAATACTCTGAACGTAAGATAATTTTTTAAACGTACATACCAAGATGAAAAATATACTTTTACACATTTTTAGAAATCAATTCCCTAAAAATGAAACTTCAACCATTGGATAAGGAAAATGTTAGGCCACCTAAAGATCCAGGCAAATCAACAAGACGCTAACATTAAAAAAAATAATATTTTTTAGATTTAATTGGTTTATTAAACATATAATTTTAAATATATATTTATTTCTAAATTAATCATCTACATTGTTTGTTCCTTCTCCAATATGTGCTGTGCCCACATTAACTGCCTGAAATATATCATTTCCCTGCTGATTCTTTTTCAGCCTTTCTCTTATTAATTCCGCTATGGCTTTCTGAGTTCTTCTTTCCAAACGCTCCAATTTTTTTGAAACATCTCTCTTTAAATCCCAATCTGACTTACGGGGAGCCAAGTTTGTTATATCAATTTCATCTATAATAATGGGCTGCTTTAATAATTCCAATTGATTTTCGACTGCTGTTTCTATATCACCCGAAGGTTCTTGGGGCAGAACATCACCCTCCGTTGTTTTATTTTGTGGTTTGTAACTCCGGAATATGGGTCTAAAATAATTTTTATTTTATTAGCAATATGTACTTTAAGGAACAAATCCAGTTTATTAGCGCATCTCTAAATAAAAAAAAAAATAAATTTAAAACTAAAAAAAAAATATTAAATGGAAATAGTCTCGGAAACGCAGCTTTTGAGTAATGGTACTTTGAAGGTTTAATACATATATGCGAGTTTCCATTACATTTCTGAACTTTAATGGTAAATATTTTTATTATTTGAAAGCTTTTGAATTTATCTTTTTGGATATACAAAATTTATTTAAAAATATAGATATAAATTTATTAAATAACAAACACCGGCTTCGCTAACTTAAGCTTCTCTGCATAGCCTGCCTTCGGCCGGGCGCAATGATTTTTCCTCTATGGTATAACAAACACTGTCTTCTCTAACTTAAGCTCTGCATAGCCGCCCTTCTACCTGGAGCAAGGATTTTTTCCTCAATGGTATAACAAATACCGGATTCGGTAACTAAAACTTCTCTAGTAATGCTTACTAAAAACTTGTACCTTCGCTCTCATCCCAGCTACTTAATGGGTTAAAAAGTGTTAAATTTTGTATATGTATCCAGAAAGATCTTTTCAAAAGCTTTCAAATAACACCAAGTGGTCATATACATACGTAGAAATGTAGTGGAAAAACGTATATACATACATATGTACTATGTATATGAAAACTTCGGAGGTCCATAACTCAAAAGTTATGAGTTTTTGAGACTTTCTTCATTTAATATTTCGTTTCCGATTTTCTATCATCCTATGTAATTTTTATTTTGTTTAGAGCTGCGTAAGTAAACGAGATCAAGGCCTACTTTTATTAGGATTTACTTGGGTAAAGTCTCATTATTGGAGTCACTTCTATTTGTTTCATTCTTGGCGGCTTTTTCTCTTAATATCCTTAAACGTTCTTTGCGTTTAAACGATTCTTCCGTTAGTTTACCTAAATTACTTTCAGGCAGTTCCATACTTTTTACCACTTTTTACAATATATGTAAATTTTTACTCAAAATTAGTTTTTAATAATTTGCAAAGCGTTTTTTTTTGTTTGTTTTACGATTAGAAATGGGCAAAAAATATCGATATATCAAAATATCGATATTTAAAAAAATAAACGATATATATCGCCGATATTTAAAATACCGATATATCGATATTGAAATACGACTATCGAATTCGATATTTTTTAAAGTCAGTCTTCATTAAAAACTCGAAATTTTAGCCGTTTTTCAAACAATATATTTTTTAAGAATTGGCATCACTGCATGCATCATATGTTTTTTTAACTAATATGAAGATCTAAAATGATTGGCATTTATAATAAATAAGCAGTGCCGGATAGAAAAACAGATTGACCGAAGAGCACATAAAACAGAGAGTGCTCCTGATGTCCATATCTGATGATTACTGGTTTGACTAAAACAATCAAAAACATTACTAGTTAAAGTTGGTACTTTTGCGGTGCAATTCAAATTTTAAGGTAATTTGGTACTTCCATGACTTATTTACTTCCATATAAATTTTTCGTAATTTACTTTTTTTAGATTTCATATGGTTTTTTTTATTCTTCCCTTTTGATTTTGTTATAATTGAATTTTTTGTTTTTATTGAATTTTTTGTTCCTATTAATTTTTTGAAATAAAATGAAACAATAAAAAGTAACAATGTTATTACATATAATATGTCTGTTCATAAATATGTATTTACAAAGGTATATTAAATTTTTTAATTTGGTTATATGTGGTTTCAGCAAAATACGTTCGATATATCGATATTTTTGAAATAATAAATATCGATACCCCTAAAAAATATCGATTCGATATATATCAATATATTTTTTCACTTTGCCCATCCCTTTTAACGATTACTCGATTCGATTGGTTAACACATGATCCAGGCGAATTCGAATACAGGTGGTGTCGAAACGCCACCTGATTTTGACAGTTCGCACAAATTTGTTTGGATTTCTTAGCGATGGTTGAGCGATTTTTAAAGGCTTTCTAGATTTTTTTTAGTGTTATTATAACCCAAATGTTTTTACAATTTTTTAGTAAGCTTTACTGCCTTTCAGGGCTGCCAGAAATTTTCAGCAAAATATGTTAATTTCACCAAAAAAAATCTTATTTTGGAAAAAAAATCTTTTTTTTTGGAAAAAAGTAGTTTTTTTTATTAAAATTAACTTTAAAACGTATCAATATGTATTTCCACAGCTGCCAACTTTTTTTTGAAGATTTCCCGCCAAATCGGACCTCAAAACCGCTAAATATTCAATTTATTATACAAATTATGCTCTATTAAACAGAATTTTTTAACAAAAATTGTAAAAATTAGATGAAAAGTTTAATAAAAAGAACTGCCAAATTCTTTCGTTTTACGTTTTCGATTTCCATGACACCCCTGATAAGCTCCTTTTTCAAAGGTATTTCGATGCACTTAAAATTACCTTTTCGGATTAAACATTTTTCCATTAAATGTCTTTGCTATTATTTAATTTTTGCGAACCTTAGTCTGACTAGCAAAATTTTCTGTTTTAGCAAAATAAAAAGCGCGCAAAACTTACACCTGATTTATCACCCTTGAACGCCAAACAGAGGTTGCTTTTTAAAGGCCCAACCATAAAATGCATAGCGTTGCTTAACCTGTCAACAAAAAGTCTCTCAAATGTATTAAAAAACAAGTAAGAGTGCTATATTCGGCTATGCCGAATCTTATATACCCTTCACCATGGTTTGGAAAGAACAGAAGTTTATATATTTATCTAAATATATGTATATATATATATATATATATATATATATATATACATATATATATATAAAGAAAATTTAAAATAATAAAGCATAATATTTAGTATTGGAGGGATAGTTTGATTACAACGTTAGTTTTTTTTCACTTTTTAAATTTTATGTACATATTAAAATATTTTCCAAAATTCTGCCACCACGCGCAATCGACTTGTTGTTTTGCATTTTGTTAACCAATATATCGGTTTGTGCCTTATTAGCGGATCTAGCCCTTAATATTCGATTTATAGGTGGAACTACTTACATACATCTTATGTTCCCTAGCAAAAATAAAGTGAGAAAATCTAAGGGAAATGTGAACAAATTACGAGGGAAAAATCTTTTCACGATAAGGGGAATAATTTCCCGTGAACATTTTTTCACGTTATTATTCTCATTTGAATTACCTTTTTTTTCATAGGAGTTTTTAATGATCGCAAATACATATGTGGAAAGGGGAAAAATTATTCACGATAGGGGTGAATATAAATTAGATAAAAGTTATGTATTTTGACTGATATAATTATGGTTCGAAAAAAAAACAACTTGTCATGACAGGGTTGTATTTTTTTTAAATTAATGCTTTAATATAGATATGTTTAACCCCGGGTCTTCACGTAGCAATATTTATTGCGGCAAACGTCAAATTTCATTGCTCCATAAAATTTGCGACGTATAGACCGCATATTGCCATGAGTGGCAATGCATTGCGCAATGATTGCTCTTCTTATTGCTTGAGCAATTATTGCTTAGCAATATGCTGTCAAATCAGTTGTAATTTATCTGACGTTTCATTTCTCTGTAAGGTTGTTTTTTGTTTGTGTGATTATTTATTAAAAAAGCAATCAATAAATATATTATTATATTTTATATTTTTTAATAAACGTAAAGTTCAACAAAAGCAAACGACAAATTTATTTTTTTGTATATTTTTTTATTTTTTCAATAGAACAATTCAACTTTTTTTAACGCAAATAAACAAAAAAGTAATACAAAACACAGCTACGACAATTACAATTAATTATTTTATTAATTTAAAAAAGAAAATTTCACAACCACTTCAAAACACAACATAAAATATGTACAGCCAAAAAACTTTATACGACTACTCGCGGTGAAAATTGCAAATTTATGGCAAAGCAATTTCAAGTGTTCTCCAGCAATAAATTCAGCAATTATTGCTCCATTGTTCTGTCATTGTTCTGCCGACGTTTTTGCTTGTACTTAGCAATAAATATTGCAACGTGGAGACCCAGCGTAATAAGAGTATAGTGGCCATGTACTGTCAGATTGCGCAAAGTCTAAGTCAACGTATAACGCCATCTATCGGATTTTGGCTGAAAACTTTCTATTTATTCATTTGGAAAACCATTAAGGAATAATTTCACACAAAATTTCGTACAAAAAAATCAATTTTCGATTTTTCCAATTTTCCGACTTTTGCGGAGAGATTTTCCAATTTTCCGCATTTCGAATTTTCCGCAATTTTTTTTGATTTACACTAAGAACTTTCGATTGTTTGATTTGGAAAGTCATTAAGGAATAATTTCACACAAAATTTCATACAAGAACTCGATTTTCGATTTTTTCAATTTTCCGACTTTGCTGGAGGGATTTTCCAAAATTCCGTAAAAACCTTCTCCTCCAAAATAAGAACAACTGACAAAAAATTTTACAGAAATCGGCCCAGCCGTTCATTTCTCTCATTTTATGAATTACTATACATTTTTTACACCATTTTTATATACAGCTGCGGTCAAAAAAATAGCACCAGGATATAAAAAAAAGTTCTTCGTTAGATATTTGCAAATACTTACAGGACTGTCAAACAAAATTTAATATTATTATTCATTTATTTAATCTATAGAATTAATTCTAAGACTAAATTTATATTTTTAGAGCACTGGCTGCATAGGCCGTCGGCTCTAGGTTACAGTATCATGCTTCCTTGTACATGGAAATTTGTTGCAGTGTTTTACATATATGAATAAATGTTAGTACAACATGTTTCGTTAAATTTTCAACTTAGTTATTTTAATAAATTCGTATATCTTGTTGATGTTGGTGGGTGAGGGGTTCTTAAGAAGATCAATGGCTGATGTGTTGCTGAATATTTTGATCCTTTGATTGTGAAATAGTGAACATTCTAACAAGACGTGTTTGATTGTTAAAGAACAATTGCATATGTAACAGCTAGGGCGTGTTGTCTTCCTTAGTAACCATTCATGTGAGAAGCTGGTGTGACCCAGACGCAGTCTTAAATATATTTTAATTTTATTTTTTAAATATTTTGGAAATGGTTGATAGGGGTTTCTTTAGCTTTGACTTTGATGTAGTTTGTAATGTTGCGGCGAATGTCTTTTTTTTCTAATGTTCCATCCATTATGAGTGGCGCAAGAGAGGCATATTTGGCTGCAATGGCAGCAGCTTAATTTCCCGAGATTCCGATGTGTCTAGGTATCCAATATAATTTGTTTTTATTTTCACTACCTATGAGCGCATTTCTAATATTTGTTATTAAATTCCATTTGTGGTTGTATGGGTTACTTATGGCCTTTAGAACTGATAAGCTGTCTGTAAAGATAGCTGTTTTATTTTTATTTTTTAATGCAAAGTTAATGGCCTGGTAAATAGCGCATGATTCAGCCGTAAAAACTGATGAACTGATGACTGGCCTTGAGATTTAGTGCCATCTGTGAATATGGATCTCCATCCGCCGTTTTTTAGCCTGGACTTTACATAGCGTCTTCAACTGACAATTTTTTGTCATACCAAACGTCAAAGTCTATATAAAAAAAACTCGAAAATTTTTGTCAGCGTTTTTTTAATATGAAGTTTGACGTTTGGTATGACAAAAAATTGTCAGGTAAAGACGCTATGTTAGCTCTAACATTATGCTATGGAATGTATTTTTAGGGGTGTCATTTTTATTAAAGTTGGTAAGTGACAGGTCTAGGTAGGACGTGTTGAATTTCCATGGAGCTTTATTTATCCGCTTCTTGGAAGTTATTATGGGTAGATTAGATTTTAAAATGTTTAAGATAACATGCGGGCCAATTCTATCAAAAGCTTTTTCGAAGTCAATTGATAGAATGGTCACGTGATTTTTTGCTGACAAGGCTTTTGTTATATAATGGTCCATGTGAAGTAGTGCGTCATCACAACCTTTGTTTGCTTTAAAGACGACTTGTTCAATTGCTATCAGTTTTTTATTTGCCATGAACCAGGAAAGTCTAGTGGCTATAATTTTCTCAATGATTTTCGATAGACATGAGAGCAATTATATTGGCCTGTATTCTCCAACCGTAGTTGCGTTCTTATTTTTGGGAGTTGATACTATAATAGCCAGTTTCCAAGAGTGTGGGATAACGCCGCTATTAAAAATTGTGTTGTAAGTTTCCAGCAGTTTTGTTTTACTAGCATGCGAAAGATTTTGTATCATTTGGCAAGAGATGCGGTCATGTCCGGGCAAGGTACCTTTGACTTTACTTAAACAGTGGCGGAGCTCCAACAAGGTGATTGGCTCGTCTATAAGGCTGGCGTCTTTGTCTTTAGTATTATCTACGGCTGCAATCGGTAAGTTTTTGGCTGCTTTGAATGATACTGAAAAATTTTCGTCCGTAGCATATTTTGCCCATTCTTTTCTAAAGTGTTGTGCGATTTGAGGTGGGTCAGTTAGGCTATCATTATTTGCATTGATGACTTTTATACTGTTAGAGGAATGCTTCCGTGAAATTTTGCTTATTTTATTCCACATATCAGACGTTGTTGTATCTCGATTGATTGTTTTAGTGAAGTTTTGAAAGCATAAACGTTTGGCCTTTTTCATTTCATACCTGAACTTAGCATTTAGTTTTTTGTAAGCTACGAGGTTTTCCCGAGTAGGGTTGCATTTATATTTTTTCCAGTTTTCCATTTTCAGGTTGCGCAGACTTGCTAATGTTGAGTTCCACCAAGGAATCAGAGATCGTTGCATTTTTATACTTCCCTTTGATTGCGGTATGTAGAGATTTGCTGCCGTCCGTATTGCTTTAGTTATTGTAGCTCCGTCTTTATTACTCATTGAGGACAGGCGTGTTTTAGACATTTCGCTTTCGTTGCGGGAAAAGTTAGACCAGTCGGCTAATTGAACTAAAAATCTTTTCGTTTTTTCCGAGGAGTTGTGTTTATCTCATAATTTTATGGTGATTTTGATTGGGAAGTGGTCTCTGCCGTGTAAGTCGTTAAGAGTGTTCCAGGAGGTTAATAGAAGTAGATTTAATGAGCAAAATTAAACGTCTATATGGGAGAAAGTGTTATGTGTTGAGAAATGGGTGGGACTGCCGTCATTTAGCACACGCAGCCCCGCGCGTGCTATTATGTTTTCCACCAATGTTCCCCTATGGTTGTTGGAAGTGGATCCCCAAAAAGTATTCCAACCATTGAAATCCCCAACGACTTAGAGAGGGGTGGTGAATGATGTAAGGATATTTGAAAGTACACGAGCGGAAATGTCCTGGTTGGGTGGGATATAGAAAGACAGGATGGTAAATTTTATATTGAGACTTATTTCAATAGCTACGATTTGATGCTCAGTGTTTGTGTGGATTTGTTTATGAGGAATATCTGATTTAATGAAGATTCCAGTACCTTGCTTTGATATGGTGTTTAGCAGAGAGTTTGTAAAGTATGCATTGTAGTTTTTAGGGGGGATTGGTGTAGGCTTGCCAGACGTACTGTTTTGAGAAGTATGCGTACTTTTTTTTACCATTTGTACTGCTTTCTGCATAACCATTAAAGAAGTACTCAATTGTACTTTTTTTTTTAGCTCTTGTACTTCATTTTGTACTTTTTTTATTTTTATTGTAAAAAAACAAACCAATTTTCAACAAATTTTCGAACTAAAAAGACTGCAAATCTGAAAGAAATGTTTGAGTTTTGCGATTTGAAATGGTTTGAAATGCTGCGTCATGTACCAACTCGATGCCGCCTGCAGCTAAAAGATTTTTAAGAAAACTATCGAGCCTTAAAAGCTTACTTGTTGTCTCAAAACTGTTGTTCACCTCTTTTAAGCCAATTTTTTGAAAATGAACTTTCTGAAGCAATCCTTGGCTTTGTAAACAACATAGAAAATACTATATTATGATTTTTAAAAAATTAGAGGATAATGAAAATCTAAAATTCATTGACATGTTCCGGATAGTAAAGCAAATTTGTGAAAAATTTAAACAACAACAGAATCAAAAATTTTATGGTTTCACATAACAAACAGGATAATTGCTCTTTTAAACATCGTGTAGATGAGTTTCTTCTGAAAACGAAACTTTATATACGACAACTTTTCAGCCTAAACCACAGTTAATTTGAAAAACTTTCCATTTTAAGGTAATTCAGTTATTTTCTATAATTAAATTGACTGAATATGCTTTTTGATGAGTTCGTATCATTGAAAGCTTGTGCAAAAAAAATTTGAAAAGAAAAACCTATAGAAAATGTAAACGAAAAGAATTTCTACAAAGTTGGTCCTTTCTTAATTTCGAAAATAATTGTATTTTCACTTCCTAATTCAAACAACTGAAAAAATTTTTCTTTTTAGAGAAAAGAGCGAAGTGAATTAATAATAAAAACTTATTTTAAATACACTTAGAGTTATTCAATTTTTTAAAAACAGATAACGGTCAAAAATGGCATTGTTAACAAAGTACAAAAAACTGCTAAATTAGAATAATTAAATTGTTAAATAAGAATATTTAAATTGCTTAACTAACACGTAATATTAAACTGAAAATTAGTATTATTATTTTACTTAAAATTTTTAATATTTTTTTCATTAGGCTTTAGTTCATTAAATTTAATTTTCATTAAATTATTTTTATGAAGAAAGTAATTTTTTACAACATGAAAATTAATTAAAATTGTTATTGATAATCTTTCATTCTTGACCGTGGCCGGGGCTCGAACCGCGGCCGGCAGGTTACCATGACATGTTTCGATCGCAACCACTCGATCTCCTCAGATGGATTTGCCGTTTTACACTCGCAGCCATCGACGACTGCAAGGTCAATAGTCAAACATCAATCCTTAAACCAAATTGTATTTTAAAATTTGGTAGATCGAAGTTTGCTTTTTTGAATGATTATCCATTTTAATTGATTTTACATGTTTTTCCTAACTTCTGGTTTTTCCTACTTTTGTCAAGAATTTTTCTTGAAGTCCAAAGTACATTTTTAGTTTTTTCATTTTGGTCTTTCTTTTTCTTATTGACCTTTTTCAGCACAACTTGAAGGACAAATAAACACATAGAGCTCGTGCCTTAGCTTTAACAATAATTAGTATTGTGGTTATTTTGTTTAACTATTTATGGTTTTTAATCCAAATTTTTAATATTTTTTTTTAATTAGGCTTAAGTTTATTAAATTTAATTTTCATTAAATTATTTTTATGAAGAAAGGAATTTTTACAACATGAAAATAATTAAAATTGTTATTGATAATCTTTAATTCTTGACCGTGGCCGGGGCAGGAACAAAATTAAAATGAACAAAGCTTTTTCGTTTTTTAAAACATCTGACTTATTTAAAGATTTCACTGCATAAGTACAAAAAATAAAACAGGTTTATTAAACAAATTTTCATAGTAAACTAGCGGGCCCGTTGCCTGCTTCGCACGGCAAAACAAAATAAGAAAAGAAACACACTTGTTTTTAATAAAGTTGGTTTTCCTGCGGCAAAAACACACTCACTTCACATACGCACCGCACACACATGCGTTATCGGATTTCAACCAAACTTCATATAAACCATATATGGGCCACTGCCTACGCAGTGTATAAGTTTGAAATCGCACGACGCGTTTATGAGTAGTTCGGCGACGTACATATACGGACTTATTTTTATATATGTATATAGATTCGTTTCATAAACCTGTTTAATTTTTTATGAATAAGGGGTTTAATGTTTAAGATTTCGTATTTTGTGTTCTTTATGAATTGCTATGCATTGAATTTTATATTTTTGTTTTTAGTTACATCAACTGCCTGTATTTCAAACTAAAATAAAAATTTTCGTTTGGGAATTTATATTGAAACAGCAATAAAATACTCAAAATTGTTTTAGATGTACTGCATTTAAAGTTAATAAAATACAAAAAAAATTTTACTTCTTTTTACATTAATGTACTGCCGTTTTTTTCTCAATGTACTGTTTTTATGGATTTCATATCTGGCAAGCCTAGATTGGTGTGTTATTATAAGCGCAGTGCCATGGGCAGTGCGTTTCTTGCAGAGAAATGATGCTGGGATTTAGATCCTTTATGAGTAATTGAAGCTCAGTATAATTGTTTATTAGACCGTGTATATTCCATTGCAGAAGCACGAAGTCCATAATACGGAGTTTTATTAATACAGAACGGGTTGTTTATGTAAGTTGTTGTTTATAGTTGTTCTTTATTGAGCTAAGAGGCCACTTTACAATCCAAACCGAAATAAAGCTCTCCCAAATCCGAGTGTAAATGACACACTAAGCCGGGGAGCCGTCCCAGATCGAACTGCAAAGCCGCCCCAATTCTGGTAAATAATTGGTGTTGTTTTTACTAATGTGGTTACGTTTTTGCTAGGCCCATTGTGACCGCGTCGAGGGATTCCTCGTCACTCAACGTTACGAAATAATCGTTTTTATTTAGAAGAGTTTGTGTTAAACAAGAAATTGGCGACATTAAAGTGTTGTTGTTTGTTTCAATAGATGAGTTTGTGTTGTATTTGTTGGTTGATGTTGTTGGTTTTGTTGATTCAATTTTTTCTGTTATTAGGTGCGTTTGAGTACTTTTACAGTAAAATGCAGTAAATGAGAAAATTGTAAAATTTGCTCTCACAAAAAGCTGTTGTCCAAAAAAGTACGCGAACGCAAATTTTGTAAAAATTCGTAAAATAAAGGCAACAGCTGATGACAAATAATTGAAGTGTTGAAAAATGTTAACACTTTTGACTACTTAACTCGTTTTCTTATCGGTACTCGATTAAATACTTTTTATAACACAAAAATTTTTGGAAAATACAAACAAATTGTTTTATGTAATCTTTCATATTTGTTTGTTTTTTTATTTTATTTGATGTTACTCATTTGTGGCGGGTTAATTTATTAAAAGAACATGAATAATTTTTTGCTATTGATTACTTAAGTACCCAAGTACTTAGCACTTTTACAACTCTAAAAAATTAACATAACAAAATAAGTTTCAAATGTTTTTATTTAGCCAAGTAAATGATTCACAAACAAGTTAAATTAATTAATATTTATTCACATATTGTTTTTGTTTAATTTTTATATCAACTTTTCGTTTATTTAACAATTTTTTCACAATTTGTAAGCATTTTGTTTGTTACTTTTGTTTGTTTACCTTTTGAAACATATGTTTTTTTGTTTTACAAAATTTTACTGCAAAAATTTCTGCAGTAAAAATTTGTAAATACTCAGAAAAGAACTGTCACTTTTCGCTCTCAATTTGTGTTCTCATTTACTGCATTTTGTGTACTCGAACGCAATTTCGTAAAATGCAGTAAAGTTCAGTAAAAAATAGTAAAAACTTTTGTGTTCTCGAACGCAGCTATTGTAGAAGTTTTAACTTCATTGTTTTTTGACATTGTGTTTTCTTTAGAGGTCATTGGTTTGTTTGTGTCTACATATACATACATAGTTGATTTGTTTTTTTTGCAAGATGTTTGTTATGTTTTGCTATTTGTGTGGATGGTGTGATTTTTTGCATTTGGTATTCTGGTTTTTCTTTGCGTTTTGTGGGAGAATCAGAGGTCTCGGCGGCATATGTGTTTTTGGTGTTTGTCTTAATTGGGTTATTTTCCCTGTATTTACGACGTGCTTCTCCTATACTGCAGTAATTTTTGGTTTTTATTTTTAATATCTCTTTCATTTGTATGAAACGAGGGTACCCATTGTCAGCTGATGAATGTTCTCCCGAGCAGTTGATGCAAAATATGCGGGTACATTTTTCTGGTGCGTGCGGTGGTAAACTGCATTCGGGGCAGGTTGTGATTCCTCTGCCTCGGTTTTTAGTATGGCCAAGTATCTGGCAATTTTTACATCTCTTAGGATTGGGGATGTAGTGGTCCACTTTACATTTGTACCACGCAACGTCTACAGTTGTAGGTAAGCGGTAGAGGTCGAACGTTAATATCATCTTGCCAGTTGGGGTACGTGAGTTTCCGTCCTTGCTGGGTCTAGTAAATTTATATACATCTGTTACACCTTGGTCTTTCATCTCCTGTATAATTTCACTTTCTGTAACAGGTATTAAGCACGGAGCGTATATGACTCCTTTTAAAGAGTTGAGCGTTTCATGAAGCTTACATGAGATCGGGCATATATTTGATGGATGTTTTGTTTTCAAAAACTTTTCTGCGATGCGCGAGTTGTTGGCGAGTACTAGAAGGCTTCCGTCACGGAGCGACGACATCGAGTTGATTTCCGTAGAAATACTTTCTATTCCTTTTTTTATAGCAAAAGGGCTTAGTTGAGATAATTGTTTATTAATATCACTGGAGGATATTAGAAAATATTTCGGAGTGTTTTTGTTGTTGTTAATTGGTATGGGCAAATCAGGAAATTCATTAATTTTTTCTTCTTGGAGGGGTTTTCTATGAAATCCCCAAGAATATGGAACCTGTTATTTGCTAACCTGTCCGGAGGCCCCGGAACCATGATTAAATTATATTATAGTCGTCTCTATATATAAATATGTGGTTTTACAAGAGCGGGATTAAGTAAAATAAGAAACGAAAAGAAAAACTCTTATTAAAAACAAAATTTATCAACCGTTATTCTATTATAAAGAAAAACTCTTATTAAAAACAAAATTTATCAACCGTTATTCTATTTAGAATATTTTCTTATTTTGTAATACCAAGAGCGAAAACAACCGTACGTTTTGAGAATTAGTCGGAGACTGAAAAAATTTAATAAAAAGTAACTGATTTGGTTTTTTATTTGATATAAAATTTTTAACTTTTTTAAAACAACTTAAAAAACACTCAGTCAAAAAATAGCACTACAGCTCTTATTCTATTAAAAATTAATACTTAAACTAAAAATAAATTAAAAATTTTGAATTCTTTTTTATGATGTCTTCTCATATTGAAATTAATATTTTGATGCGTGCCCATTATTGATAATAACCTCTGCACAATTTGCTGAACTGTCACCCAAATGGCTTCGTTACTTGGTGGTTGTATTTGGGATACTCCCTTCTTTATATCTGTCCATAAGTTCTCGATTGGATTTAGATCTGGGGACTGAGCTGGCCATTCTATAACGTTTATTTTATTGTCCTGAAACCACTTTTTGGCAAGTTTGATGGTATGCTTCGGGTCATTGTCTTGCTGAACCACCCAACCAAGCGGCATTTCCTTAGAAACATATGGTAGCATTACATCCTGAAGGATGTTAACTTGTAGTTTCTTATCGATGATTGTTCTGATTCAATATATGGGTCCAACTCCATAGTAGGAAAAGCACCCCCATACCTGTGCCCATACCATAATGCTTGAACCACCATGTTTAACGGTTTTCGTTGTGAATTTTGGATTGAGTTCAGCGTTAGGGGGTCTTCTGACATAAGAACGCGACCCTTTGCCACCAAATAAAACAACCTTGGATTCATCTGTCCAAATAACATTGCTCCACTTTTCAGTTGGTCATTCAAAATGAGTTCTTTCATACTCCGAACGTTTTGCAACATGCTTACGTGAGAGCAGGGGCACTTTTCGGGGACTACAGGCATTCAAGTTGTTGTCTCGCAACCTCCGACGAATAGTTTCACACTTGCGGTCACACTTAGCTCCTTTTTTAGCTCTGTAGATCGGGCTCTTCTTGCATTGTCTGACCAAACGCTTAACCATTTATGGTGGCAAAACTTTCTTGCGACCACGTGTTTCCGACTTTTGAGTTAATTTAATTGCATTCACAATCATTTTCTTGGAGCACCCAATCAAGTTTCTTATCTCAGAATATGATTCATACTCAGAAACCATTTTTTTTATAAAAGCACGTTTTGCAGGTGTACAATGCTTTCCACGTCCCATTTCTATGAAAATCAATAATGTAATTTTATTTCAACTATTAAATCACTATCGGTGCTATTTTAATGACTGCACTGATGTGGAGTTTTTTATAATTTCGATCATTGGAAAAGAACCGCTAACATTTTTTGGAAAAAATAAAGACGCTCAAAGAGAATATACATATTACAACATTTATTGCAAACTTAATTTAAAATAATTAGCACAATATATTAGTTTTCACTAGAATGAACATAGCCGACGGTTGTATTTTCGCCGCCGTAACATTTATAACGTAACGACGTAATCCCTTTTGATAGTTTTCGACATGAGGTACAGACACACTTTTTTCTCACTTTTCGAGAAACGATGGAATATTTTGTTTCATATCTTTTCGACGCGAGAAGTTCTCACTATATATACATAGTTACAAAACATGGGTACAGGTTACAGCAGAGAAGCAAGCCGATTAAAAATTTTCGGCGGCGGCTAAAGACCAGAAATATTCGGCGGCGGCGGCTGAGCTGCTTTGCGCCGAACTTTGATTTTTTGATTTTGATTTGCCGCGCAGAGTCAGTGTTCCAAAATAGTCCCAGACTATTAAACCATTTCCTGTGCGTTCGTTCAAAACTATTTTTGCCACTTCTTTTGCAGCTTTATTGCGACGGGGTATACGTTCATGTTCACTAACCTGACGATCAGACATCAACATCATTAATCTCATTCGATTTTTCGGAATCACTATCCAAGATTGGTAGTTCCATACTGGGTCTTGTAGAACTATTGTTGCTTCACATAAAATAGCTTTCTATTTTTCGATTCATTGATAAATTTTATTAAACAACTGGTATTTATTTTTTAAGACTTGTAATGAGGAACACTTTTATTTAGACTTTTTGAAAACAATTTGAAAAAAATGGATAGTAGGTATTCAGTATTCAAAATTATATTTTAATATTACAATTACTTTTGAAAACAGCTTATTCCGAGTAGAAAAAGCTGGTTGCGTGTTACTTTAATCTCTTACAAAAAACGACTTGATCGATTACGACAACGACAACCGGAATAAGGCTAAATATTTAGATTTTTAGTCGAACTTTATGAATTATTTCGGATTTTTTAAGTATTTTAAATATTTTTTTGCAAACAATTATATTAGTAAATTATTAAGGATTAAGTTCATTAAATTATTTTTTTTAGAAAGATAATTCTATTTTTAAAACTGTCATAACTTCTACGAATAAAGAAAAAGTTAATTATGTATTAAGACAAGTGGCAGAATAGGATTCATGTGAATAAAATATACTTGAGTCTAAAATTTACAAACATAATTGTTTGCAATAAAATATTTAAAATACTTTAAAAGTCCGTTTTTGACTTGGTATACATAACGAATTAAAAGAAGTTTTCATAACAGTGTTTGTCTGTTTTTAAAATATTTTTTTTTTTTTGACAAAATAGAAACCAAAAAATAATTTATTTTCTATGAATTTAATACAAAAAAGTTTCGTTTAAACTTTTTAAGTCTTTTTACAACAAAATTTTTAAAATAAGATAAATAATCGTATATGGTAACACTGCCACTTATTTCATTAAATACCGACTTTCGCAAGTATTCGCTATCTTACATAAATAGTATTAAAAAATAACCAAAAATTAATTAAATAACTAATTTTGGCTAAATATTAAAAAAAAAAAATACAAAAAATAACAATCAGCTAGCAATTGAGCCGTCGATCAGCCGAGTATATCGGCGGCGGCGCGGCTTACTGAAAAAAATCGGCTGAGCGGCTAGCCGTCAGCCGCGCCGTTACGGCTTGCTTCTCTGGGTTATGCTATGTTCATACGACGATATAAACCACTCGTTTCGCTCTCTGAAACTACATTTTGACATTTTTTTTGTGTTGTTAGTGTGATTTTTTTTTTTAAAGTAGATAAAAAAAGTTAAAAAAACTTGAAAATATAATCCCCCCTATTGCTAATGTCAATGTCGACTTAAATGGCGTCGACACCGCAGTCATGGCATTACCGCCGTCAATATTTACGATAACCGATTACTATTGACAAAGAATTTGTATTAAGCCCTTATGACACTACATTTTTTATTCATTAATTGATATAGAATTGATAGAAAGAAACAGTAAATGTTAGAAAGAGCAAACTGGAGCAAACTATAAAAAATGTAAACAAAGTTTTGTTGTTTTTTTTTTTCTCTTGTTATGGTTTTGTTTCAGGGATGGCGTTGAGAATTTTTAAAATTGTACCAACAACCTTTAAAACTTTTACTTTTTTACCCTAATTGTACTAAAAGATTTTTTTAGTTGAAATTTATTTTATTTATGTTTATAAAAAATACAACAAAAAGGTATTATACATCTTTGTTTAAAAAGTATCAATAAAAAAGTACAATTGAAACAACTTAGCCATCCCTGTTTTGTTTATTTTATTAAATGTTGCCAACTTTTTGTTTATGAGAAACCTAAAAACAAAAAGCGGTAAATCGCTGAATTTGCCCACAAACCGCTGATTCAGCAACACTTTTAATATTTCAAGCTTGAAATGTCAATTTTAAGTTAAACAATTTTACATTTTTTTTGACATAACTTCATTTTTTATCGACAACTTTTTAAAAATTGTTGACAGCAAGGCCTATCCAATAGGTCTGCTTACTATTACAACAATACAACAATACAAAAAACAACAGGCATTTTGTTTGTGTAAATTCCTCGCCGTTGTCAAAATCTTACTACTACATAGGCAAAACAAAAGGAAAAATGTGTTTTGTGTGCATGTATGTGTGGCAAAAAACCAAAAAAGTAAAAAAAAATATACACGTATAAGGAAAATGTAAACAACTTTTGATATCGTTGAGGAAAAAACCAAATAAACATCTGGCTTCTTAAGCAGACCTATTGGATAGACCTTGGTTGACAGTTTGCCATTTATCTTAATACAGCTGAACTCTTTGCACTTGGTAAATTTTTCTATTACATTATATTTGTACTGTTCACCAAAACTTGAACAATGCATTAAAAATGTAGTGTCATATGGGCTTAAAGACGATTTAACGCCGACGTTGACACGAATTGGCTTTGATTTTGTCAACAAAGTTTTTACCGTCGTCAAGTGAAATTGTGAGAAAGTTCTTACAATATATTTTAAAAAAAATTTTAAAAAATATATTAATAATATATAAATGGAAAAAAAATTAAAGTAACAACTTTAAAACAATTTGAAACCCTTATTGCTGAACTTGAAAATAAGCCCAGTTTGGCAAAAGGATTTCAACGCAGCTCAACTCCTAACAATTTCAAAAAAGAATGGGAGGAAATAACAACAAAATTAGATTCAATGGGACCACCAATTAGAGACAGCGAGGGTTGGCAAAAGGTTTGGCTAGAAAATTTTTTAAAAATATAAATGTTTAAATTTTGACCATTTCAAGGTGTGGAGGGATTTTAAATGTAAGTTAAAAAAAAAACATACTCACAACAACTCTTTATTTTCTTCATCGCTACTTTCAGAGTCAAACAAAAATAACATTTTACACGAAAATTTAAAAAATAAATTAATTTACTGTCAAAATACATAGGGATGAGCAATTTTTTTTTTAAATATCGATAACATGTCGACATCAATATATACATGCAAATTAATACTAGTCTTGGGCTTAATCGTTCGTTTAGGTGACCGGTCATTAACGTTCAATTCGAAACAGTGAACGAGTTCGTTCATTTCGTTCAGTCGGTCATTTCAGGTCACTTGTCTTTTGGGTCGGTTGATCGTTTGGATCAGTCGGTCTTTTGTATCAGTTGCTCTTTTGTGGTTTTCGTTCAGTCATTCACAATTGATTGAATACGGCAATATGTTAAAAGAGTATAGCAATATTCATATAAGAAATATGTATACAATAATAGAAAACAATAAACACAAAGCAAATTCGAAGAAACATTTTGCTTTGTGTTTTGCATTGTTTTTTGTGAATGACTGATTCAAACTGATTCAAAAGACCCAAGTGAACCATATTGAACGATGTATTATGAAAATGTGTAAAGCAATACGACAATGAGTAAAAGAAACAAGTATATTATTCTGGCATAACAAACATATACACAAGAATAGTACTGTTGTTTCTTTTCAATCAGTTGTTCGGTAAGCAAGTGAATGACTGATTCAAACTGATTCAAAAGACCTGAAAAGACCCAAGTGAACCATATTGAACGATGAGACTGAACGGCCGTTCAACGTTCATTTGACTGATTCGTTCAATTGAACCGGGTCGTTCATGACCGACACAACTCTAATTAATACCGATTTAATGTCGAGTTGACGTCGGCGTCGACTAAATGTGACGTGAGCTTAAAATTAACGACGCCGTCGACAACGAGTTTAGTAATAGAGGGGAATATTTAATACTTTTATTAATATTATTAGGTTATAATTATCACTTTATTTTATTAAACATCAATTGTTTTCTTTGTTTTGATTTTTTTTGAGAGCTAGTTCAGATAAACTAACGATAAATGTTATCAAAATTGGAGATGATAGTACATTTTTCCTGTTTCGCAGCCTGTTTCAAAATGAAACGACCTGTTTCGCTCTCAAAATTTTGTATGGGGAAACAAGTCGTTTCAATCATGTTTAGGGCGCGAAACAGGAATAAGAGCGCGAAACACGAATATTGCTGTCCGTGTGAACATGGTATTACAGTAATCCAAGATATCAAAGCCTTTGATACAAATAAAGAATTTGAATTGACAGTAGAGGAAATAACAGAAGTTAAAGAACAAAAATAAACGTATAACTACTTTAGAAAAACGTCTAAGTTCCATGCTGCGAAGTACACCTAATTTTAGACAAATATCATCTAAACGTTTAAAAATAAATACAAATTATGTTCCTAAAGAAAAACTAATTACTTTAAATGAAATGGATGCAGTATTAAATGGGAAATAATCACCCTTATTGTGTTTGGCGTATTTAAAATACGCCTACGACTGTTTGGTAATAGATTAAAGAGAACGTGAACTTATTTTCTTTAATCTATTAGCAAACAGTCGTAGGCGTATTTTAAATACGCCAAACACAATAAGGGTGAATACTTAACAAATCAAGTCTTAAATTCAAAAGATTCTAATATTAACAAATAAAATATTTGCAATTTGTATGACAATAAATTTTACACTACGCGAGAAGTTTTATTAAAATATCAAAAAATCTGTAGAAAGTGTAAAATTAAATAAAAAAAAAATATAAATTGAATCCTTCCGGCAAATATAAACTTGCAACACTCACGAAAATATTTAAAAAACGTTGTTTTTAACAACGAATGATGTATGCCTGGTTTGAATATTGTTGATATATGCATATGTAGCTTTTATTTTTTAATTGGATGAAAAACATAATAAAATTATAAAGTAACGTCTTGCAAAACACTGTCACTTATATTAAATAAGGCGTCTTCCTCTTGGTCATACTTATTAGCGGAAACATTTGCACTTTGTTCGCTAGCATTGCTTGTGTTAGGATTGTTTTCATCATTTATGTTAATTTTGACTGGAGAGTTTGCCAACATCTTCGGATTTTCATAAACCATCGAGTTCTAAAAAGAGGCGAAGAGAGATTATATTATTAATATGAATATTAAGTTAAAATTATAAAATTAATTTTTATATATGTACATTAGAGTGGGTAAATTTTTTTCTCGACCAAGCGGTTGTCAAAATCGTAATCTACGAAGAATTCTAAGAAGGTTTGCCCAAGAAACCATGGATCTAAAATCAAAATCGAGCTCCCCGTTTTTAAGAACAAAATTCTCTTTTCGAATTTTAAATTTTGTTAAAAAATGCTAAAATTTTATTGAAAAAATATTCCAATCCGGCCAAGATTTTGTCAGATGTTGTGTACTGATAACCAAGATATTCGTACCAAATTTGGAAACTTTAGCTCTTGTCGTTATACAGATAAGTTTAAGTATATAATGTCTTTGTATAGGAGGTGTCCCGCCCACCATTAATAATATACTGTAAAAGTTTCATAAAGATCGGCTCAGCGGTTACGAAGATTACCTCCTGCAAACAAACAAACAAACATTACCTCTTTGTAATATTAGTAAAAACTGGAAGCTCGATTTTGAATTTAAACCCATGGTTTCTTTGTCAAACCTTCTTAGAATTCGTCGTAGATTACGATTTTGACAACCGCTTGGTGAATTTTTTTTAATGCATACAAATTGACCCACTTTAATGTACATATTGCTAATTTGCTGAAACATCGTCAGAACTCAAAAATATTAGTTTTGCAGAAAACGACTTTAAAGTCTTAAATTTACACACAAGCTAAAGGAAAAAAGAAAATGGAATGTGGGAATTATTTCTTTTTATAAGTTATTTTTAATATATTAAAAAATTTTTTCTATTGATGTAATATGACTATTGCAAGAAAGTTTTATAAATTGAAATTTGATTCATTGAACACATTCGAAAAATAAAAAATAAATGGTTTATATATGGAAAAAGAAAATTATATTCTTCTTTCACGAGTTGGGTTTACAATATCTTTATTTATGAAATAATAATCACTTCATAAAACACCTAATTTACGATGCATTAGTCTGCTTTCACACGTTTCATCTTTTGATGCTCAACTCTTATGTTTTTAGGAGAGGGAAGAAAGAAGAAAGGGGGTTGGTACGGAGATGCCTGTACTCGGTCAGTACGCTTTGTGTTTTTATTCGTTGGCATATGCACAAGGATGGCTGTATGTAATTTTTTTCTTTTCTTTTTCTCTTTGATTCGCTGTTAATAAAATTGTTTTTGTTTTGAACCGAAAAAAGTTGAAACCGATTGCTACGTGTGAATATATTGGCATCTTCAAAAGGAAATTGAAAAGAAGTTGAGCATCAAAAGATGAAACGTGTAAATTTAGACTTAGTAATATTACTAGTCATGTTTTGAAAACCACGTGATTTCAAATCACGTGCTTTTAAAATCAAACGTGTGAATTTGAGGTGGTTTGAGAATCACAACGTTTTTGTGTTGTGTGCTTTCGGTAATTGAAAATTACACCGAAAAATACAAAAGCGGAAAACCACAATATCACACGTGTGATTTTAAAAGGCACATGTGATTTAAATTTAAGTGATTTTCACAACAGGTCCCTGTTTCTCAAAACTGCAAGTTACGAAACTACAACAAAAAATTTGTAAAATTGTTGCTTTTTTTAATCCAGGACTAGGTCTGTTAAGTCAAAAGTTTCGAATATAATGCGAAAAATGTTTACTGTATCAATTTTTTAATTTTACGAAAGTAACGAATTCTTTTGTTGTCCTATTTTTCGTTTATAGCTGTGTTCATTTACTAAAAATCTTTACAAATGTTGCAAGTAAATGTTAAAAGTACACGTTAAAAAAAATTTTACTAAAATGTTACGCGTGTTCAAAGGTCAAGAAAATCGCGCTAACGGCATTTGTCAATTGAACAAATTTGCCTGTTGGGTAGCCTAATTATTACTAACTTCACAGATTTTCCTCTCTTAAGGGACAAGAGTAGGAGAAATCTGTAAAGGCAACTAAACTTCTTTTACTCCGTAGAGCAAATAAATTTAGTTGGTGAATGGGAAATGGATAAGCAGAATTTAGGGGTTACAGTGGGCCTTCCAATTTGACATACACGTGTATGCTTACCTTTGTCGATTAGGGTGCCTTATGGGAGGAAAGTGCAATGACGGTTGGTTTAATTCAACATACAAACTTCTTTATTGGGGGGGGATTTTCTCACGTTATAAGTTACAATCGTAATAATAATTAATAATTAATCTTTTAATTTAATTTAAATTTTTTCAAAAAACCAAACGGTAAAGTTAAAAAAAGCAAAATTTAATTTGAGGTTGAAAATGAATTGGGAATTGGGAACTGCTCTGATTGCAAGCAGAAATTGAAGCGTTTCTTCTTTTTTTGCTGACTCGCCTTGAGCCTTGTTCATTTTAATTTTTTACTCTCCAAAGCCAGGCTTGACAGTCTGGTATTAATGAGTACTAAATTTCAATCACAATAGATTACTCAGTCTTCAATCAACCCAAATTTCCATCTACAATAATTCACAAAAGTTATTGAAGAACTGAACCAAGGTATATTTACACAAGGTAGACTCATTTGGGAGTGTAGACATGCTGCTCTATAAAAGGAACCATGTTGTCAAAATTGTCTTCATATAAAACAAAAACAATTTAACGCACACATGTACAAATTTTGGCTCATATACACGCAATTTGACGTTGTGGTTCCAACTATGGGTAAACAGCTGACAAACATATGGGCCAACGAGTTTACCTTGTGTAAATATACCTTGAACTGAACGTTATTTTTAACTTATAATTTAACATCAATTCACAATTTATTTTCAATTTAATTCATTGCCTAATAGGCCAAGACAATATAATAATAAAAACTTCATTTAATTAAATTCAATAATTAGATTCCAATTATCAGACAAAAAAATATATAAATAATTCATTTTTTTCCCGGGTGTTCAATGTACATTGAACATGCTCCGGCCTCGAACCAAACCTGCTGGCGCTACTCATCCACACACAGAACTTGTGCTAGCGACTTAATGGCCTCTAATATTACCCTCGTGTTTGGGGCAGTGGCCGTTGAGGTGGTTGGTTGTTGTGCTGGCTGTGGCGCTGTACTTGTTGCTGCTGCTGGCGGTTGATGCTGCTGGCGTTGTGGCCTTGACTGACGTTGTGGCCTCTGCTGACGTTGTGTTTGTTGACGTTGGTGCTGTTGACGTTGGTGCTGTTGACGTTGGCGCTGTTGACGAGTCCTTTGCTGCGGTTGTGAGCGCGTCCTACGTTGTTGTTGTGAGCGAGTCCTCCGTGGTTGTTGTGGCCGAGTCCTGCGTGGTGGTGTGCGTTGGTGCGGTTGACGTGTACATGGGGTTTGTAGACGTTGGGGTGATGATAGCTGACGCGTACGGGACTGCTGCCGCTGACCTCTGGCAGTGGCCCTGACCAAAGCTAGCTCTTCCCGTCGCTCCTGACGAGACTGCACGTGCAGTAGCGTGTGATGAAATTGGTCGCACTGTCGACATACCTCGAGCGAGGTACAGTAGTTTTGGCTATGGCTTCGCGCGAGGCAGTTAAAACAATAACCCAGGTTAGATATCCGGTTCGAAGGACCATGAACAAATTAGCCTGTTGGGTAGCCTAATTATTACTAACTTCACAGATTTTCCTCTCTTAAGGGACAAGAGCAGGAGAAATCTGTAAAGGCAACTAAACTTCTTTTACTCCGTAGAGCAAATAAATTTAGTTGGTGAATGGGAAATGGATAAGCGGAATTTAGGGGTTGCCTTATGGGAGGAAAGTGCAATGACGGTTGGTTTAATTCAACATACAAACTTATTTATTGGGGGGGGGATTTTCTCACGTTATAAGTTACAATCGTAATAATAATAAAAACTTCATTTCATTAAATTCAATAATTAGATTCCAATTATCAGACAAAAAAAATATATATAAATAATTAATTTTTTCCCGGGTGTTCAATGTACATTGAACACAATATAAAGCATATTAGGGGTATTCAGTTTAGATTTTTTTGATGGCGAAAATGGAAAAATGCATATTTTTATTACAAAAAACACAAGGAAAAACCTTTAAACAAGTTTTTTTGCTCTTAGATTAGATTGAAAAATTACAACATTGCAATTTTGAAAGCGTTAGCAATTAATAAACTGCAAATTTAATGTTGTTGGCACTCTAACAAACAGTTTTATTTTTCACAAAAAGCACTAAAATTTAATTACTCTATGTGTAAGTTTTTTCGTTGAAATAAAGGTTTTTGAGAAAATTCATCTAAAAAATTTTATCTTAGAGTATGCGAACCAACGTCACAAAGTAGGAGATTTTGGAAAAAAATGCATATAAGTTTTAAAATTACTCGTCGATTTTTTCCAAAAAGTGAAAAATAAACATGTTAAGTTAAAAAACTATTGTTGAACAAGTGGGATATATTGAGGGCATATATTCACTATCTACTATCTGCAATTTTTACCAAAACGAGTTTTTGGTGGGAGAGTCATCGATGACGGTATACCCATGTATGATATCAGTTGGGAAGCGAAATACATATGAATATATTTTTGGCGACAGTTTTCGTCATTTTACTTTTTTTCCATATCTACAAACAAATTTACTTTCAAATTCAAAATCTCCTTATCTACACACAAAATCAAGTATTTAAATATAGATGGTAAAAAACAAAATATTGAGTATACATACATATCTGATGAAGGTGTTGGAGCTTGTGTACAGTTTTGGTCATTTGGAAAACAACAACTACGTTAACAAATTGGAAACATTCATAATAGGATTGAATACCTGCAATGTAATTTGGCATTTTCATTTTTAAGGAACTATTTTCTGTGAAATAGCTGTCAAATAGTTTATAGTTCTCTTACGCAATAATTTCAAATGGATTGCTTGCATCTATCTATCAAATAAGATTTTTCAGCCGGGTTTTGTTGAAATCGCGCTCTTAAGGTTTGTTTCGTATAAATTGTATGAAAATGAGCTCAGTTAAGGTGTTATTACTTAAATTATTTAAAGATCATAAAATAATCACCCTATTTAATTGAGGTAAGTTAAAATATTGTTAATTATAGGACTTTTAAAACTTTTCTAGTTACAATAACTTGTGTTTCACTCAAGTCCGTAAATGCCCTTTTTAATTTTGTTAGTTCAATAAAATAAAGAAAAACAGAAAGTATTAATTGAAAAACAAAAAAGGGTCCAAAAAGTCTCCTCTTATAGTTTCTCAATCACTCTGGACTCTGCATGTTGAATTTTATGTTTTAGGTTCTATACTAATTAACAGGGCAAGTTTTTTATGGCATATGCCTTTTTTGCCATTTCTTCAATTATTTTGTTAAAAAGCCATTTTTGATCCAGCTTTCCAAAAAATACCTTTTTTTGCAACTTAGAAGGAAGGAATTTTTAGAAAAGCTAAGCGTAAAAGAGGCAGAATCTATTCAAAATGCTAAATGAATGTTGCAAAAATCGGAAGTAAAAAGTGACAAGTGTACATAAAAAAGCACTTTGAATGCATCTGCTCAAGTCTCACTACAAAATTAATATTTCTGAACACAACCTAAACCATGTCTGTTATATGAACGGCGGAAAGCTTTTATTGGTAAAATTTAATAATATTAGCCTTCGTGATCTGCTGATGAAGGAGTATTTTACAACACGTTCCCTTAAAGTTAAAGATGTTCTCGGTGGCGATATTGATAGCCGGGTTTACTTAAATGACCACTATTCTCCTGCGGCATCAAATCTTAATTCTATTTGCCGGAAAATGCTACGTCTGAAAGTCATCACTAAATTTAAAGTTTTGAATAAAGACAAGCCGAAGGCGGTGTTGACTTTGTGTAATGGAAAGCAAGTAGTATACGATTTAGCTGAATGTGCTGACCTTTTAACCAATAATGATGGATCTATTCTATGAAAATGTATTATTTCTACTAAAATTTTTGCTTTAACCAAATTTAACTAAGATGTATTTCTGTTGTGTACGACTTCATCATCTACGTTTAAGACATATTAAATACGTTTGGTTAAGTTTCGTTATTGCAGAATATTATATATTTGTTCCTATTTTTATTTTAATTTTTTTTTATCTTTTTTTGATCTCTTTTGTTTATGATAGCGAGTGTAAATTGAATTGTTTTTGTATACATTAGTTAAAAATATTTATTTTTAATTTTTAGAATGCTATTTACCTACAGACTTTGTTACTCGTGGTCCCCTGCCAACATTTGCATTTTTATATTTAATGTCAGTTAACAATGAAAATATTGGTCCCACTGTAAGCAACGGATCGTTGATTAAATCTTCTTTGAATTCGTTTTCTCAGCAATTCAAAATAGCACATATAAATTGTCAGAGTATTAAGCCGTTTCAGAATGCTGTTAAATTTGATGAGTTTAAAAATATTGTTGGAGATAGCTTTGAGCTAATTGCAATTTCAGAGACGTGGCTAAAACCATATGTGTCTAACTTATCTATACGTTTGGAAAACTGCAAATTAATAAGGAATGACCGTTTGCATCGTCGAGGTGGTGGGGTTTGCATATATTTAAAAACTAACCTGCAACATAAAATTGCTTTTCAAATTTCTACCGATGATTGTGAATCGATCTTTATTGAGGTCAATTTTAATAATGTTAATACTCTTTTTGGAGTCGTGTATTTGCCGCATGGGAACATTAGTGCGTTTGAAAATTTACATTACGATCTGCTTTTAAAATATAGTAACATAATAATCGTTGGTGATTTTAATTGTAATATGTTTAACGCGGTCAAATCTAGTCAAATGCGGTCTATGTGTGTCCGTTTTGGTATCTCAGTTCATCATAATTCTCGCCCGACTCACTTTGACATAGCACATGGTTCTACTTCCTTATTGGATTATTGGTTAGTTAGTGATCAATCCATGATTTCATATTCCAACCAGGTGCAGTGTCCTGCTATTTCTCACCACTCATTAATTTATGCTGCTTTTCGATTTAAAGTTGTACGGTCCTGTGAAGTTATTGAATATCGAAATTTTAATGGTATTGACTGGGATGGTCTCTTAGAGTTTCTATTGGGATTTGACTCGTACTGTTTTTTTAATTCCGCCGATGTAAATTTTCAAAATCTAGTTATAGATTCATTGATTGCCTCACTTTACTGTTTTGTTCCAATTGTCAGAAGAAAAGTAAGACGTGACAATAATACTTGGATGAAGTCCAGGGTTATTTTATTGGCTACATCCCTTAGAGACTTGGCGTTTTCAGCTTTTTTATCGAACAGGTCTACCGAGAACTGGGCTATTTTTTGCAAATACCGAAACAGGGCCAAAAATATCATTCGTAAGGAAAAAAGGAAATTTTACGCTAGTTTGTTCTCTGATCTAGATGGATCTGGAGTGTGGAAGGTGTTGAAAGGATCGGGTTGTATTGGGACTAGTGAATGGTCATGTAATTTTAATGTTAATGATATTAACCAGTCTTTTGTTAATAACTCGTATATAGTTGATAATAATTTAATTGACTTTGGTTCCTTTGATGCTGTGGATGGATCGTTTTCTTTCAATCGCATAAGTGAGAATGATGTATATGAAGCCATATGCAAAGTTAAATCGAAGTCTATAGGTGTCGATAAGATTCCTATTCGTTTTTTCAAAACTATTTATCCTTATATTTCACTTATTTTAACTCATCATGTTAACACCATTTTCCTATCGTCAGCGTTTCCGTCTTCGTGGAAGACGGCTCGTGTGGTACCTATCCCTAAGTCAAAAAATATTCGTGATTTTGAGGACTTGAGGCCAATTTCAATTCTTCCTGCTCTGTCAAAAGCGGTTGAACATATTATGAAGGATCAGATATTGTCATTTGTTCGCAATAGTATTGTTTCTTCGCAATATGCTTTTCGTCGTGGTCATAGTACTACATCTCTTTTACTTAACTTAACTGATGATATCAGATGTCATTTGAATGATAGTAAGGTAGCGACCTTAGTATCGCTTGACTTGACTAAAGCATTTAGTTCTGTTAACTTCCGAATTTTGATAAGAAAATTAAGAGAAATATTTAATTTTTCCGCTACGGCTTGTAAGTTGATTTATTCGTACTTGACAGATCGTGTTCAGTTCGTTGATGTTAACAATATATATTCTAATCTACTTCATCTGACATCTGGTGTTCCCCAAGGCTCAGTTTTGGGACCCATTCTCTTCACGTTATACGTTAATGACTTATCAAGTTATATTGATAACCATATATGTAAGTCATTTTTGTTCGCTGATGACGTATTACTTTTGTTTAATGGCAGAAGAGCGGAAATTAATAATTTATGTTTAAACATCAATGATATTCTTCAACGTTTTCTATATTGGTCTAATGAAAATTGCCTATCCATAAATTCGTCAAAGACTAAAGCTCTTGCTTTTGGTATCAATGAACAGCAGTTACTTGATTTAAATATATATGTTGGTGGAACACGCGTGAACTTCGTGGATCGGTTGAAATGTCTAGGCATTTATTTAGATAAATGTCTAAATTTTGAGGCTCATATTGATAACATTAGCTGGAAAGTTTCAAGTTTATTGCGTCAACTTTACTCTACAAATATTTATTTGCCACAACGTATTAAATTGCGTTTGGCTCATGCAGTTTTAATGCCACAGATCTTATATGGTCTTGAAGTTTTTTCTGGTTCAATGAATTATGTAACCTCTAAGTTAGGTCGCATCGCTAACACGATTGTACGGTACGTTTATGGTGTTCGTAGAAATGATCACATATCTGAATATGTTAAACGCTTTATGGGCTGTTCTTTCGGTAATGTAATAACTTTACGTAACTTGGCGTTTTTCTATAAAATTATAAAAAGCGGGTTTCCCACGCAACTTTATTCCAAATTTCTTTTTTCCCATTCAACAAGAAACCCTCAAATTATATTGCCTAGAATTAACAATGCTTTATTTGAAAGGTCTTTTATTGTAAGAATTGCACGTTGTTGGAACACATTACCCATTGAGCTTCGTGTGTTTTCACACTCAAATAACGCCTTTCGTGTGAAAATGTTGGCCGTTCTTCCGAACTTATAGTGAACAATTCATTGTATTTCATTTAAAACGTGAGGTTGCTTGCATATATTTTGGGATCAATTGTCTTTTTATATTGTCTTTTTATATTTTCTTATTTAATTCTACCTTTGTATATATATATGTATATGTGTACAATGTACACTGTACATATATATGTACATTGATTTTTATTTTGGTTTGGGACCTAGGGATTTTAGTTATATTCTAATTTAAATATTTTAGTATTAATTCAGGTATATTTCTTTGTAATATAGTTTATTGGCCTAATGAGGCTTTTATATTACCTTCAATAAATTGAATTGAATTGAATTGAATTGAATTGAAATTATAAACAAAAGGGCTTTCTATAAATAAAAGCTAAGACTTATTGACAATACTAAGGAAAATATTAAAGATGTCAGTAAAAAAGATTTTATTGAAAAGTTAAAAAAAAGTTTTAGATCATAATACCGGATTACTAGATTAATTAAAATAAGAAACAGTATATGTGAGTAGTCAAACAACGCTAAGTCAAAGAAATAAAAATTCTGTAAAAGCCGCCATTTTATTTGTTTTTTAAAATGCATCCCTAAGCCGTTATCAATCTCGTACAAAACTCCGTAAGTAACGAGCATGTTCTGGTTAATTATTCAATACTCCTGGAAAACTCTCTATATGGCTTGGCATTTCAATTTAAAAAAAAACTGTTTAAATCGATTTTCTCAGAATTTTGACGGATGAATTTATTGACAACCTTTCTCCATCTGAACTATTAGCGTTCAAATATGTTCCAGTTCGTCTTGCGATGTTGAAAGAGTGTTTTTCATTTATTGAACTGTTTTATGCGATAAAAGGAGATTATTTACTTTTGATAATTAGTATTGTGGTTATTTTGTTGAACTATTTATGGTTTATAATCCAAATTTTTAATAATTTGAATTAGGCTTAAGTTCATTAAATTTAATTTTCATTAAATTATTTTTATGAAGAAAGGAATTTTACAACATGAAAATTAATTAAAATTGTTATTGATAATCTTTTCATTCTTGACCGTGGCCAGGGCTCGAACCCGGGCCGGCATGTTACCATGACATGTTTCGATCGCAACCACTCGATCTCCTCAGATGGATTTGCCGTTTTACACTCGCAGCCATCGACGACTGCTGACGTCAATAGTCAAACATCAATCCTTAAACCAAATTGTATTTTAACCTTTGGTAGATCGAAGTTTGCTTTTTTGAATGATTATCCATTTTAATTGATTTTACATGTTCTTCCTTACTTCTGTTTTTTCGTACTTTTGTCAAGAATTTTTCTTGAAGTCCAAAGTACATTTTTTTTTTTTTTTGTTTTTTCATTTTTTATCTTTTTCTTTTTCTTGTTGACCTTTTTTTTCAGTACAACTTGAAGGACAAATGAATACATAGTTTTAAGAAACATAATTTTAAGAAACATGCTATTGTACTGTACAATCAAAACTATTTTGCCAGCCATTTTTAACCATTTTTCGTGCCATTTTAAACTTGCAATGCTAATAAATATTCAAAAAGTACCAGTAAAAGAACGAAAAAGTACCTCAAAGATTCGTCTACAGTTCCTCATTCACAACATTGCGTGTTTTATTTAATGTTTCTGGGTCCAATATTAACGAGAATTCAAAAAGTACCAGTTGAAGAACAAAAAATACCAACATTTAATTTAAGTTTAAGTTGCTAAAAAATAAAAAATTCAAAAATTACCACATGGGTCACAAAAAGGTTAAAGATAGAAATTTACAGGGTGTTCTGGAAATCGAAAACTCAAAACGCAAGAATTTGGAAGTTGTTTTTAATACACTTTTAATCAATTTTTGTTATGAAATTGTGTTTAATAGAGAAATATTTGTCATAAAATTCATTTATCACAAAAATCTTATAAAAAACGACGTTTAAAATTCTAGCGTTTTGCGTTTTCGATTTCCAGAACACCCCTGTTAATTTCCCGTATTTCCCCTTTTTAATACTTTTTTCATTCCATTGAAGTATTAAAAATTTTTCAATACTGTAGTGGGAGTTCATAACTTAATACGTATATGTATGTCAATGAATGGAGAAAAATGTTTTGTTAAAATATTACCAATAGGTACAAATTCCATCCCTTAAACGTACGAATCTCGAAAAAGTACCAAATTTATATTCATATGTATGTATTTTTTAGAAGAATTTTTTATAATATTTATTTCTATGTTTAATGGTTTAAAAGAAAAATGGGGTCACAAAGAAGTTTTAAAATACAGGATTAACCGTTTACTCCCCAAAAAAACGAATTTCAAAAAATTACCAGACACCCGGGCTCTGTTTCTTAAAACTACAAGTTACAAATCTACAAGAAAAATACGTTAAAAAAGCAACAATTTTCGAATTTTTGTTTCAAATGTATTTTACTTGTAGATTTGTAATTTGTAGTTTTGAGAAACAGGGCCCTGTTCGCTTATTTTTCTAATGAACAACGATAAGTATTAAATTTTATTTTGTCTCTAAGCTTACCGAATCTACCCGTTTTACCTTCTGTTAGTTTTATTGATGATAAGAGATTATGAATATAAGCCCTCGATGTTTTTTGTAGGAAATTTCCTAACCTACACTTTGTTGATAAATGTTACCGTTAGCGTGATTTTTACGGACATCTGGGGTTTCCTGACCTTTGACCCCGCGTGACTTTTTTAGCGGCGCATGGATTGACGGAGATTCGTGCAAAAATTCAACATCCTTAATTATTCCGAAGTTTGTTTATTAAATTTTTATTCGTAAATTATTAAAAGGTATTTTATATTTTGCTATAGCATTTCGTGGTGCAAAATTACAAACGATTTTGTACAATGTACGACAGTTTTCGTACATATAAGGTATGAACATTTTTTGCCAACTATCTGGAGTACATATTAGTTAATATTAGGCCCCTATTACGGTTGAACTGAGTTGAGTTGTAATTTCTTAATTTTTGTATTATGGTTTACAACTTTGCTATGGCCCCTATTACGGTTTACAACTCAACTCAGTTTAGTTGTAATTTCTTAATTTTTGTATTATGGTTTACAACTTTGCTATATTTCGGTGAACAAAAACATAACAAAAATTACAACTGATCACAACCAGTTGTCTTAATTACAACTCAACTGAGTTGAGTTGTAAACCGTAATAGGGGCCTATATTGCAGTGAACAAAAACAAAGCAAAAATTACAACTGATCACAACCAGTTGTTTTAATTACAACTCAACTCAGTTGAGTTGTAAACCGTAATAGGGGCCTTAATTTTTTTTTTCTTTTTTGTAAATATAAATTGAATCACTAAGTACAGAAAGAAACATTTACTTCACTTATTTGAGTATTGCTAAGAAGCCAGTGTAAGAAGAGCCATCTTAAGGTATGTTCAGACCAAACAAATGTTTGACAAAAACATCCAAAAAGCGTGATCTGTAAGATAATTAAACTTCGGCTTTATTTTTGAACATTTTTATTGATTTACTAAACTTTATTTGTAAGGAGATAATTTTATAATGTAATTTATAAACAGTTAAATGTTTGATCGAGCCAAACGTTTTGCAAAAGCAAAAAATTTTTTAATATAACTAGTGGTTACGTATAGGACGTCAAATATAGGGTTATCCATTTTGCGGTTATAAAAATAAACGTAAATAAAACACATATAATATATTTTTTTTCATGATATTTATTTTTTATTACAAAGTTTGAACGTTGACATTATGTGTAAAATAGAGGCCTGCAAGAATAAATAAAAAGCAATTTCAACTCACTCATTTGTTTTTTAACTGCAATGAGTCGAGCTTACAATCATAACGAAACAAATGAAAGAATAACCAAACACAAAACAAATAAAAACTCATTCAATTCAGTCAACTCAAATGTAATGAGATGAATATTCAAGTATATTTTGAATGTAAAATTATTTGAATTTTTACTTCTCTTTTGTATTTTTTCTGTACATGCATATTATTATTGTATGTGTTAGCTTAACTCTTATAAATAAAAGAAGCCACTAGCTTACACACATATTATGTCAATGTATTCAAATAAATGTACGCACATTCAATTATTCAAAAATTATTTGAATGTTTTTTGTAAACTTGCTCTCTCTAACGGGTCATCAAAATGTTTTGTTAGACTTTTTTTTGTGGGGCTACGCGAAAGACCGTGTTGATGCAGATAAACCTTTAACTCTTGAGCACTTAAGAACCAACATTCGTCAAGTTATGGCTGAGATACCGCCCAATGTGTCAAAAAGTGGTCCAAAATTACCTCAAAAGAATCAATTCTTGCAACACTACGCGTGGTGGTGTTTCACACATAATGTCAACGTTCAAACTTTATAATAAAAAAGAAATATCATGAAAAAAAATATTTTGTATGTGTTTTATTTACGTTTACTTTTGAAACCGCAAAATAGATAACCCGTTATTTAATAGGTGTGAACATAGCTAACATAGCTACGAGCTAAGATCATAAAACTTGCCTTATTATTAAATACACTGTTCTATTTGATTATCTTAAAATCAATGTTTTAAAGTTCATAGTTTCCTTTCTGCCCTTAGCGATTAAATTATTAAGCTTTAAAAATATATTCAGGATTATAGCTTTGTAATATAATCATGTTTTGGCCTATTATATATTACTGTGAAATTTTTTAAATAAACATTAAATTTTATTTATACGATTATTAATTGTATACTCTCCTGATCTTTTAACTTTTGGTTGTACTTACAGTTAAGCTCAAATTGTGTTCAATTAACGATACATCATTTAGTTTAAGCTTGGGTATATCTAAATCTTCGGCAGTAACCAATGGATCTAAACGTCCAGAAGGACTGGTACTTAAATTGGCAAAATTTAATGAGGCGTCCTGCACCTTTTTAACTGCAGACAATTTTTTAGCACAATTTAATGAAAATGATCCAGAATTATTTCCATTTCCAGTTTCTAATTGATATTGAGATTTAGCAATGCGGGTAAGATCATTAGAACTGAAAGGCGTAAACGGAGATGTAGTAGACGAAGCAGTTTTGGTAAATGACTGTGGCGATGTTTTACTTAAAGTTAATGGTTTAAAATGTGTTTTAGGTGTGAAAGCCATTGATATTGCCGAAGAGATATTAGGTGCGTCCTCATCTTTGTCGTTTAGAACTGACTGACTTTGCTTCCACTTTGAGCCCAAGTCTGAAATTATTATATGCGGTGTAGTTATTTTATATTTTGATGAGTCCTTCTTGCTAGCTGAACGTAACAATTGCATGGGATCAATTATTTTCGATCTATTCATGGTAGTATTTAAATCGGACATTGAGTGATCTACCGAACTATGATGCCGATTTGGTTGGCGTATTGATGTTGTTCGTGGTGGAGCTAAAACATTGTTTAAATAGTAACTCCAAACATTAATTTATGATTTAATGAAATATTTACCCAGAAAATTATTAAACGTAGCATCATTAATATTAGATGCTTTAGTATCTACTAGGGCAAGTCTTGATTTACCCCCACCTTCGGGAACCTCAAACTTAATGGGAGGCGTGGAAACCAATTTATTTAGTAAAGTATTTTCTAAATTTCGTTTAATAGGTTCATTTACGTTGGTGCGAACAGGTGTTTGAGGAAACTCAGTTTTAGATTTTTTCATATTTTCATGCAACATTTTTTTAAAATCTGTTATTTGTGCTTCCATTTCTTGCAGCTCTTTTGTCAAGCTTAATAGGCGAGAATATACAAACTCTCCAGCAGAAGGTTTTTTATTGAAAATCTTTAATTCATTTTGAATAGTATCGTTAATAGCATTAAATGTAGTTATAAGTGTATTTATATTAACACCCTCATCGGTTACTTTAGAGCCGAAAGATTCTAAAATTTATACGTAATAAACGATTTTAATTTATGACTAAAATCAACAAAAATAATTTTAGGAAACCTACCTTCTACCAACTCCTCAATGGGAAAATGATCTCTTATGCGCCTTAACTGTAGGCATATATGTTGCTTATCATACTTGTATCCAGTCTCTTTGCTGTAAAATTTATCCATTGCTTCTTTGAGTTCACTAATTAAGTTTTCCATTTCCAATACTTTTTTGGAACGATCACTGTAATACTGCTGAAAAAGTTGGCTATTGTTTTCCTCAAAATCCTGTAGAAATTTCTGATCTATCAGTAAATCTAAACTTAATCCTGACTCCTGCGAAAGTACTTCCAAATGTTGTATTAACTTTTGACGCTTATTTTCGTACTTCTTGTTAAGATTTTCTACAGCATCTATAAATTCGGAAGCCATACCCTTGAAAAATTCATTCTTTGCACACATTTTATGTAAATTTGCTTCAGAAACTTGACACCGGTAACTGTTAGCATCTAAATTCAATTGTTTTTCTTTTTGTTTTATCAACTCTTGTACAATAAAGTTTATAAAGTCCAAAAGAAAACAAATGAATTTCATGCCTCCCGGCATTACAACTAAATATGATTTGATGTTTGTCCAATTTAATTGATATTTTTCATTTAGGTGTTTAAGGTACTCTACTGTACTGGTGCGGAAATTCGATTCAGAACGCTTATCTGTAATGGGCCAGAAAAAACGTTTCTTGAATTCTTGTGGATCAAGAAGGCGAAACAAGTAGTGCATTATATGAAAGAATGCATGTTGGTTGGGCTTTATGAACATTTCGTCGGATAGACATTTTCGTAAATCTTCTGTGGGTGGATGCAAAAGGAATAAGCCCTGAATTGCGTTATATAAAATGTAAGAAAGTTCTTTTTCTTCTGCACGATACGGTACTATTATTGTGCGATCCATTTTTAATCTTTATTTTGCAAAATTTTAATAAAACTCGGTATTTGGCGCCGCTAGTAGTTCATAATTGAAAGTGTTCGCAAAAGTAGGTGAATTTAAAAAATATTGTGCAATTTAAATACCAGTGTTGTTTAACTATGTAGCAAATAAGCTGCCAGATGTCAAATAAATGTTACCTACGATCACTGCTGCCAGCTTTTTTTTAACATTTCCCGTCATAACGGACTTTAAAACCGCTAGAAACCGCTAAATATTTAGTTAAACGAGTCACTTTTGAGCTCGCGTTCTAAAAAAGGGCTGTTAATTTTAATATGTTTTTATACATGTAATATTTAAAAAAAGAAAAATCCCGCTAAAACCTGAACATTTTTAAAAGGTTTATATAAATCTAGATATATATAAGCTGCTTTTTCAAAAGTATATGACTTCGCTAGCTATTTTATTCAAAAAAAAAAAAAAGTTAGAGTGATGATTTGGGCTGTGCCGAGTCTTTGATACCCTCCACCTTCAGGAAGAATATTTCCGGAGTGGTCTTTATATGGGACCTATGGTAAGTTACGGGCCGATCTTCACAAAACTTGAACAAGTAATTTATAGTCTTATAAAACTATGACTGCCCAAATTTTATTATAATAGAACACAGATTGAGAGCGTTACGGTTTTGCGCCTTCTAAAGTTTTTTCCGAGAATAGGCTTTGTATTTGGCCAATGGCAAGCTATGGACATAGTCATATAAAACTATGATAGACCAAAATTTATTACAATAGCATTATTTGTTACGGTTTTGTAAGTATGATTTTTAGTCATATAGAACGAATATGTGCACAATCTTATATCAATATGTGCATTCCGCCACTAGTTAAGCTAGTTTTTGTAACAAAGTGAAATATTTTTTAGAGTGGTTGTTCCACATTTTAATTTTTACCGCTTTTCCTACTGAACCAATTTTACTGGATTTCAATCCCAAACTGCTTAAGGAAACTAGCAAGGTATATTTATAGCAGGTAGTCTCGGAAAGCCAGCTGTTTATTTTTTATTTGCTTGTTTTGTGGTACGAAATGTCAAAAGTTGTATAGTAAACATGTAAATAAGTTTTTTGTCTCTATCTTTTGTCTTTTTTGTATCTTATCAACCCCTTTGCCTTTTTACAGTTCGTACCACATAACAACAATAAAAAGCCCGGTTGTTTGTTTTATTGTACAATGGTTGTAATCTAGCGGCTACCTGCTATAAATATACCTTGGAAACTAGAAACAATTTGATACCAATACATATTTATCTTGTCTTTTGAGTCGTTTGAAAGTGAGCGTGATTTCAATAGACAGACGAACATGGCTTAATCGACTTACTCAATGACCTAGACTATCAGCCTGTTCAACGATTTCGAACGTTAACGTTCGCAAAGAAAATTACATTTAAAACAAAAACAAAATTCGACAATTTGTTTTTGTTTTAAATGTAATTTTCTATGCGAACGTTAACGTTCGAAATCGTTAAACAGGCTGTATATATATTTTTTTTGAAGTCTTAAATTAATATTTAACAGTTTCAAACGGAATAACAAACTTAGTATACCCTCATCACAACTAGTTTTGGCAATTATTTGCCGTTTTAAGCAATAAGATAAAATTAGTTAGATAAAAGTAAATGAATTATATTGTTTGGGATCTATCGAGACAATTAAATTTTGTTTCCTAAGTTAACTAAAACTACAAAAGTAAGTAAAACGTGAACATAAACAAGTAAATTTTAGCCAAAAAAAAAACTTTATAAGAAAAATTATAAAATTGTAAATTTAAGAAATGTTTTTGTACCGGAAATGTGCAGCCAAGAAATGTTTGAAAAACGCTAGATATCCCGCTTACCGCTATAATAGCATGTCTGCAGGTCAAAACACCAGTAATAAAATCGATGAGGCTGAAGTGTACGATCTTATAGAGTTGTGTACTTAATTTTAGTTTTTTGATGTGAAGATATGATCTCCATTTTATGTTAATTAAAAAAAAAGTAACAGAAACTAAACAAAATTTACTTTCGCCGACTTTTTTGTATTTTTTCTTAGTTTTTGGCGAATTTTGACTGAAATATTATACTAGCTTTTTTGTATGCAAAAGTTAATTTAAAAAAAAAAATGTACGAAAACTGAGCAAAATTGATGTTTGGCGATTTCTGACATCCGGTTTGGCGATGGAGCTCAAAAAAATCTGACAACCCTGCCTACGATGCACAGTGGACCAAATGATAAGTATCCTTTTACAATTTATGAAGGCGATATTTTTTGTGTAGAAAAGAAAACAACAAACAGTAATTTCCATGATGAAATGTTACAGGTGGCAGCACTAAGGCAACAAATGAGTAGGTGAGTTGCAAAACTCGTTCGTTACAAAATTAAAAATACAAGATGGCAAGTTATTCCAACAGTTCCTATGGCGCTTTATGAGAAGAAATATACTAGTTGTATCAATGCATTTCCTCTTTAATTTTTTTTTTCAAGGACATGCATTAATACAATTAGTATATTTCTTCTCACAAAGCGCCATAGGAACTGTTGGAATAAATTGTCATCATGTATTTTTTATTTTGTAACGAACGAGTTTTGCAACTCACCTACTCAAATACAACAGCACAACAAAAATTGAAAATGTTTTCCTGTTTGTATTTAGAACGCGAGAGCAAAAATGACTTTTTTAACTATAGCTTCGTACAGACGATGGTCAAATCTTACAATGTTGTCATTTTTCTGACAATGGTGCCATTGTCAGATGCATTAATTTAACACATCTGCCAAATGAAAATAGCGTACAAAGTTTACACAGTTGCAAGACAGTTTTAATCAATTTTAAAGTCAACATTGTAAGATCTGACCACCGTCTGTACGAAGCTTAACAGAAGAAAAAAGACCAAAAGGTGACAAAAAAACTAATTTTAAAATTTTTCTATATTTTCAGCTTGTACCCATGCAGCATTCAAAAATATGTACAGTCTTTTGTTTTTAATTTATTTGAACTAAAAAAAAAAAAAATTTTTTGAACAAATTTCTAATTTAAATGTTTGTGTATTTATTTGTTTTTTTACATCGAAGGTAATTTTTTTTTTTTTATTTAAAATTTTTTTTTGGCTAACTCTCTTGAGTTATATTACCAGGGTATCACACATTTTTTGGAGCTTTAACCACAAGTACTCGTTCGACCTAAACCTTCGTATAGGAAGGCGAGAGCTTCCAGAATCCGCTCCAGAGTATTTTGGTCTCGACCAGTAAACGTCTGAGTTATTTCCTTGGTACTCCACCAGTAAAACGTCTGGTTCTCCACCAGTCACGTTGAGTTATTTTTGGTTCTCCACCAGACAACACCTTTAAACATTGAGGTTAAAAACGATTGCATATAGTTAATGTAGAAACCGCAAAAACTGTAACTCGGTACAGTTATACGACGCCGAACCACTAACCAATGCGGGGTGACAACGCAAAACGCACGAAAAGCAGACAAACAAGAACGACCTGTTTGTCCTTAAGAAATAATGACAAAAAGCCGCGAGCTGCTTCTCCACTCAGAGCAGTTTTACGAGTGACATCGAAGGTAAAGGCCATGTCAGATAGAACTTTAGGCCCAACCATAATGTGCTTAAGTTGGCTTAAGCAAATGTGCGAATACATGTTAATTATATGAGGCAAACCATATTTAACTTAAGGAAACTTTTTGCTAAGTTTAATGAAACTGTCGTTTGCTTAAGCAAGGTGCGAATCTAATCGCACATTCCGTACGGAATCAAATGTTTTTTTTATTTTGTTTTTGTCTTTTTAAATACATTTGCGAGACTTTTTGTTAATTTTTGACAGTAGGTTAAGAGGCTATGCATATTATGGTTAGACCTTTTATCGCTTTGCGTGACACTTTTAACTTTGACAGAAAATCGTCACGCAAAAGGTGTATGTCACGCAAAAGGTGAGAGTCTACACGTAAGATAATACTCTCTGCGATTGAATTTGACATTTGCTGATATAAAAATCTTATATCTTATCTCAGGTGGAGACCCTATGTAAGATTACGCCTTGCGAATGTTTTACCGTTTGATGACGTAGTAGTTCCCTTGTAAAGATTACCAAGTCTATTCTATATGTGAAAATCGTAATTTTTTACAAAAATTGTATATATTACGTAATAGTTGGCAGCCCTGCATTTAATTTACTCAGAGAGTTCAAAAAAAAAAATATTATATCAATTGTCAAAAAATTAGGAATTTTGCTTAATATTTTATATTCAAACTATTTTTAAAATTGTTCAAACGTGTGTTAAAAGATGCATAATAAGGAAAAATAAATAAAAATAAAAGAGAGCAGAAAAGAGTACAAGCACAAAGTGTGCAGTGGGCAAATGCCAACAAATTAACCGCAAAAAAAACAAAGCGGAAATTGTGCGAAAAACTAACGAGTTGCGTCCTTTTAATTGATATTTTCAGGTATATTTACACAAGGTAAACTCGTTGGCCTATATGTTTGTTAGCTGTTTACCCCTAGTTGGAACCCAAACGTCAAAATTTCGTGTATATGAGCCAAAATTTGTACATGTGTGCGTTAAATTGTTTTTGTTTTATATGAAGACAATTTTGACAACTCGGTTCTTTTTATAGATCAGCATGTCTACACCCCCAAATGAGTCTACCTTGTGTAAATATACACATACCTAGGTAATTACATATGATAAAACGATTTTTATACGTCAAAGTTGTCATATCTGGTTATGTCTGTGATTTTTGTGGAGTATTTGACAATTTTTTGTTCCACATCTACTGCACTGATATATATTTAAGCATTTTAAATCACTGATGCAGCGTAGTGATGCATTTCCGAACAGGCCCAATATCATTTCAGCAAATCCTAATCCTCTAATCTTCATCAGTTTTATTTATTAAAACACCAAGAACTTAAAACAAAATTGAAGGAATCAAACAATGTCACGGAAATTTTTAAATTGTGATCGATGAATTGACAGATATTTCATACAAAAAGCATGTTCATATTAATATTCGTTTCTATAACGCTGAAACTTTAAATATGGGGGATTTCATATCAAGTGACCCAATTTTGAAATCGATGTCTTCCGATTTGGAGTTAGGTTAGGCCCAGAACAGACGGTGAAACGCAACTGCAACGAAACTGCATTTGAGTTTATGCCATAGACTCCTTTGAGGGACCACACATGACGCGACCATTTTGAGACCGGTTTGAAATGCATTAGAAATCAGTTGCATTGAAACCGGCGTGCAGGAAACTCGTGTTTGCGTTTCATCTGTTCTCAAAGAAAATCGAAATGATTGTGATAATTTCATTACATTTTGGTACAATTTAGGTTGCAGGGTGTGTGGAAAACGATTGAAACTAGTTTCAAAACAATGATTTCTAAAGGGTTTCGTTGCAGTGGCGTTTTACCGTCTGTTCTGGGCCTTAGTCCCATTGGATAGTAGTTTAGACACAAATTTTCAACAAGATCGGTCAAAAAGTTTCTGAGTTAGAGGGTGTCAAAGTTGGACATTTTGGCTATACAGGTGTTCTTTCTCATCCATTTAACTTATTACCTATTGGTGTGATCAAAATTTGTCCCAAGTAGCTTTGATAGCTTTGATCAATCTTTTTAAAAAAAACTTTTTTGTTTTAAACATTTTTTTTTTCTTTAAATTTAAAACTTTTTTTTTTGCTAATGCGAGTGGCTTATATATAAAAAAAAATAATTTCTAACTCTAGATGAGGGTTTTTCAATTTTTAGCATATGCAGTGCTCTTTCTCATCCATGTAACTTATTACCTATTGGTGTTAGCAAAATTTGCCCAAAGTAGCTTAGATAGCTATTTGATCAATCTTTTGAAATTTTTTTTGTTTTGTTTTTTAAGATTTTTTTTTTTATAGCGGGAATGTTTTTATTTTTGCTTAAAAGAAAGCTCATGACTTTTCCTTTAAGTTAGTTCTGGTCTTTTAGGAAAAAATTCAAAATAGTGCTGCATATGCTAAAAATTTAAAAAATATACCGCTAATCGAACTATATATTTGGTATTTCCTCATGGATCTTGTTCATTGTTTTTGTAACATTAATTTTAAAGCATAATTTTAGGGTTACCAGTATCTGTATTTAATCGGAAGAAAATTAAAAATTGTTAATTGCAGTTTCTAAAAATTCGTCTATACTACTATCCAATAGGACTAACCTTGGTGCAAAGTTCATCCAAATCGGAAGACATCGATTTAAAAATATGACATGAAAGCCCCCATATATTATCCTGGCTAAGGGGTTTTGTGTGTAACTTTTCAAAAATATGGTTGAAGTCTGCTGATTTATATATACATGCTTAACCACCAACAAATTAAAGCTCATTTAAAATAAATTTGGGAGAATAATAAATAATAAAATAATAAAATTCCTATGATTTTTTAAAACTAAAGTTTTTCAAAAATTCTAAAGATATGTTCACATCTATTAAATATTTGACTTCCTACACGTAACCACTAGCAGGAAGCTCGATTTTGATTTTAGACCAATGGTTTCTTTGTCAAACCTTCTTTGAATTCGTCGTAGATTAAGATTTTGACAACCGCTTGGTGAATTTTTTTTAATGCATAAAAATTGACCCACTCTAATGTACATACTTAGAAAGACACTACAAAAAATGTTACTTCTTTTCTAAAGCTCAAAAAAAAAACCACAATATTTTAATGACTTTTTGATAGTAGGTCGTAGTAAAATATTTTTTCCTCATACCAAAAGCTATCGAAAAATCGATGCCACAATATCGACAAATTTTTATCCTTACCCTAGGTCTACACTAAAGATAAATACATATCTCAGCAAATTGGCAATAACGTGGGCTGAATAAATAAGGTTGTTATAAAAAAACTTTTCATAAAGATTTTATTCCATAAAAACCCATAAAAAAAAACATTTTCCAACTTAAAGATTTGAATTTGTACATACTTAGATAGACACTACAAAAAATGTTACTTCTTTTCTAAAGCTCAGAAAAAAACACCACAATATTTTATATTTTAACTTTTTGAAAGTATTTTTAATTTTAATTTTTATTTAAAAATATATAGTTTATATGAATGTTTATGTTTAATTAATGATAAGTTATTATGTGATTTATTTTTTCTTTTTCATTTCCAATGTGTAATCGTAGTTGTTGTTTTGATTCTTAATATTATTAATATGTAAGTATGTAATTACTCCTGAAACAAATATTCCAAATTCAAATTAGTGTATAAAATTTATGAAGAATTAATTTTATAAAAGAAGAAACCAAATAAATAGAAATCTTGTTGAAAACTGAGTGACAGCAATTGAGCAAATACAATCGATATGGTTTTTATCCAATTAATATTTTTTTTGATAGCATTTAAATTTATACTATGAAATACTTCTACTTTCGATGACATAATAGTATTGATGAGGATGATGTTTGTTGATAAGATCACGATGATGAGATTATATTGTCCGTATTTGTTTTTAATTTACAAACTAAGAATTTTAATATTAATAAAATTAAATTCAAATTATCATCAAAAATAAAAAAATCTTACGGAATTTATATGTAGAAACTAAACAAAGAAATAATTTTCTGTAGAAAATAAAAGTTTTATTTTTGATAATTAAAGAAAATCTGTATCATTTCTATAAAACGACAAACCAAAAATTATTTTTTTATGCAAAATTAAAGTTATCGATATATTTTTCTTTTTTAAAAGGTGGGATGAATTCTAAGCGTTTTAAAAATCAATTTCTGAATTAGTCTTACGTTTTTGTTCAAAATACAGTTTAATTAATACATATTATCAAAAAGTAATTTCAATTTTTGGGAATACAAAATTTTAATTTCAAAAGATTTTGTTATTCGTGCTTAATTCCCAGTTTTTATTATTGATAAAAACACTTGAAATTTATTGTTGATGGGATAAGCTATTCCTATATATATATATAATATTCAATATAAATGAATCTACATATCGTCACCTTAAACACCAAATAACCTATCTGCAAAAATTTCAAAATTGAGTTTTTTATGGAATTTTATTCTCTATAAAATAACGCATATGTGTGCAAAATTTTGAACATGTAATATTACAAATGACAACTTTTTTGTACCTAGAGGACCGTTACGCACTAAAAAAAATGAAAAATATATATAATATATTATCAAAAATCACGATAAAAGTTTAATTTTGTTGCGTAGTGTAATTTAAACAAACATTAAGTACTTTTTTTTTGCTTAAACCAGTAAAAGAAATTAAAACTGTTATTATTTAATGTATATAATATTCATATGTATAACGAAATTGTTATTTATTCATACTAATTAGTACTGCTGATAGGTTTTTTGGTTTCAGATTTTTATAATTCCAAATAACCTAAGTGTGTTTAGAAAAACAAAATTTTCTCAACCGATATATATTTCTGGTTTCATTTTAATCAAAATATGTAATTTTCGTTTCAACATTGTAAATAGTTCCAATTTTATAACGTTTTTTCCCTGTCCTGTAAACTTTTGAAAACTGCAGATAGGTTATTTCGTCTTTAAGATGACGATATGTATATACAAATTATAAATAGAAAATTTGTTAGAAATCAATTTTTAAAGATACTGAAAACGATATTGTCGGTTTAAAATACATTCGCTTTCAAAGTAGATTTCCATCACATATCTGAAAAATGAAAACATAAACAAATTAGGGGAATATTTCTTAAATCCCTACCTACTATATTCATAAAAAATAAAATACATAAGTTTAAAATGTGTTTTAAGTCAAAACTTTCATACCATTTTTTTAAAAAATACAATTCAAATGTATTTTAATTTTTTATGAATACAGCAGTTCGTCTTGTGTTAAGAAATTTTTCATAGAAAATTTTTATAATTTGTATAAAAATTTTTTAAAGCGAGTTTAAAAAAAAACAAGTAAGAAAGTACAGTCGGTCAAGCCCATGTGATAGCCTACACCACAGTATTAAAAAAAAAACACATGTGTCCATATAAATATGGATTTATCTATGTTTATAAACTTCATTAAAATCGGGTTGAAAGTTTGTGGGAGGCAGAAATTGCCCCCTACCTCCCCTTGTGGTCATATTTTTGAAAAACTGTATAGCTATTGTGTCCGTATAGATATGGATCTATCTATGTTTTAAATTTCATTAAAATCTCCCCTTGTGGTCCTATTTTTTAAAAAATGCATACCTATTGTGTCCAATAGGCTTGGTCCTTGGGCCAATAAGAACCTATGTCCCAAATTTTATCAAATGATCTCCAAACTTTGCGCACAAGATTACATGGACAGCCAGCCAGACGGACGGACATCGTTAGTTCGACTAAGAAAGTGATTCTGAGTCGATCGGTATACTTTAACGTGGGTCTAGGACCAATATTTTAAGGCTTTACAAACATCAGCACAAATGCACAATACCCTCTCCACTATTGTGGTGTGGGTATAACAACAAGTAAGAGTGCTATTCCGAATCTTATATACCTTTAAAATGGTGCGATAAGAATAGAAAGTTACATAAATACCGTTCTTTTTTATATAAAAAAAATCCATTTTTTGCCGCGCCCACTTCTCAAATCCCGTCCACATTTTGCCGAATGTTGTCTATTGATAACCAAGATTCTTGTATCTAATTTGGAAACTTTGGATCCTGTCGTTTTCCATATATACTTAAAAACTAAAAAATACAACAGAAAGGGATTTATGGGTGAAATTAGAGGCAGTCGTAATTTCGCCGTCATAAGTGGACCGATTAAGCTGAAATTTAATAGCAAACAATTCCGGACTATATGTGACATAAATATATAGCTACATACACACCTAGTCCCCATCATATCTTCGGAAACCCCATTTCAACAGACACACGGACATCGTTAAATCAACTTCGCTACTAAAAAGGACCAAGAATATATCTGTGCCAATATGGAAGAGTAGCTTAAATTGACATAAGGCAAAATTGTGTTATTACAAGTAGAAATGGTGTAAAATATTTGATAATTTAAAAAAAAAAATTTTGAACATTTATATTGAGCCTCTATTAAAGTTGTTACAAATACGATAATATACAGAATAAAAGCAAAAAACTGCAAGAATAAAACTAAGGCAAGCTACTTTTCCATATTGGCCAAGACATACCACCTTATGCGAAAAAAGTAAAAGTTCACATTAAGCCCAGCAAAAGTGTATTGGTTTTTATGTGTAGGTGGAATTAATGTGAACTTTAACTTTATTTGGCATCAGGGGGATGGATATACTTTATAGGGCCTAAGATCAACATTGTAGAAATAAGAAACGAATTGACAAACGTATCTATACCCTTTCCATCTATAGTGAAGGTTACAATGAGGTCCCTGCAGAAGGTTAAGAGTTAATTGTCTAAATATCTCTAGTATAATTACTAGAACAAGAAGTACTAGTGTAAAAATACTAGTGCATATGAGTACCAGTGCTTGATGTAGTACAAGGGCACTACTTGTAGACTGATAGAATTTTTTGTAACAAAACTAAAATTCCAGTACATATTTTTATTTTGATACCGCTTCTTAAGTTTGATTTCGAATCATTTATTTATGGCATTTTTATTGAAAAAAATTTTAAAATGCAAAATGCTATTGCAAAAAGCACTTAATGTTTTGCAAGTCTACTAGTACAAGTCTAGAACCTATAGTACAAGTGATGTTCCAAGCATTAAGCATTAAGATCGTATAGAAAAGTTTACAGTTGAGAACTAGTACTGGTTATTTTTGTACTAGTTTGGTACTTATTAGGTACTAGTTCAATCTCCTGCAGGGGTGTTAATTTTGAATACATCTATATATATAAAAATAAGTCCGTATATGTACGTCGCCGAACTAATCATAAACGCGTCGTGCGATTTCAACCAAACTTATACACTACGTAGGCAGTGGCCCATATATGGTTTATATGAAGTTTGGTTGAAATCCGATAACGCATGTGTGTTTCTTTTCTTATTTTGTTTTGCCGTGCGAAGCAGGCAACGGGCCCGCTAGTTTTCCATAAAAATGTATTTTTTTTAGAAAAAATTAAATTAAGCGATACATTTTCTATGTACGTCGCCGAACTAATCATAAACGCGTCGTGCGATTTCAACCAAACTTATACACTACGTAGGCAGTGGCCCATATATGGTTTATATGAAGTTTGGTTGAAATCCGATAACGCATGTGTGTTTCTTTTCTTATTTTGTTTTGCCGTGCGAAGCAGGCAACGGGCCCGCTAGTTTTCCATAAAAATGTATTTTTTTTAGAAAAAATTAAATTAAGCGATACATTTTCTATAAAAATTTAAAGTTATCGATAAATTGCCCATAGAGAATTAAAAGTTATCAATTAATTTCCAATACAAAGTTCTTGATAAATTATTTATAGAAAATTAATACTGAAAATTTTTTATTTTTTTTTTTTAATTTCCTAAGCTAATCCCGCGAAGCTCTATGCTTGTCTGCAGGAAAGAAACCAGAGTCTCTGGCGGGAATCGAACCCGCAACCTCGGCGCTGATAGACTAGCTCGCTACCAGCTAGCCTTCCGAGGCATAGAGCTCCCTAAATAAGTGCGACAAGCGTTGGTTTTATGTCAAAACTTCTTATTTTCATACAGTTTATACGAAACAAACTTTTAGATCGCGAATCTAACACCACCCGGCTGGAAAATCTTGTTTTACAGATGGCTATGGCACAGTAATAATAAATCTTTTTGTTTGACTGATTGAAAATTTGAGTTAAAGTTACATTTTAAATGAAAAAAAAATATTTTTAATTAAAAAATTAGTAGTTTTTAAGGCGAATTCATACAGGCGACTGCATCTTTAGAGAGAGTTATGCTAGTTGTCCCTTTTTTGTATGTAGTGGCAAAATCTAAAAAAACCCAGCATAACCCTCTCCCTCATGCGGTCACCTGTATGAATTCACCTTGGTAGTTATTGAACAAGTAAAAAGTAAATTAAAAACGCTAACCTGCGAAACTATATAATAAGGCAAATTTATTAAAAAAATAAAATATTCTCACTCTTTGAGTGTGGTTTTTAAAAATATCAAATATACATATGTATGTATTTATGTTGTTATATATTTTTATAGTAAATGTGACCTAGGGATCAAAAATTCTAAGCTAAAAGACAAAAAATATTCATACATAACATACAATCATCAAATAATATAGATATATAATATATATTCAAAAAATAAAATCTAATTATTTTCTTTAAAATTAGTCACAAAATGCATAAGAGATACTCAATTATTTGTTTCTTAAAAAAATGTAGGTTTCAATTTAATTTAAAAATGAATTTCATACACAAATATAAAATGATTAAATATGAATGAACATGATCATAATGATAACGAATTATTAATATTAATGAGGCTTGAGACGCAATGAATACAACATCTAACTAAAACAGTCTGGTAATAAACACAACATCTACCAAATATTAAATATTTTTTCAGTTTCTTTTTTGTTCTCGTAATGTTACAAAGTCTCAAAAATTTTAAAAATATGTAATTAAAAAGCAATGAAGTTATGGCATTGAATAATACATTGTAGGTTGTTCAATAATATAATACATAATTATAAATTTAAATATTTTTGTAAAAAAAAAAATGTCTGCTTGTAATGCGATTGATGTAATAGTTTGTTTTTAAATATGTTGTTAGTTATTATTAATAGTAGTAGAAAAATAATTTTAATGTTTATTTTTGATTTTGAGGTTTATTCAAAATATATTTTATTTGTTTAATCTTTGATTCCTATAATTATAAGGTTTAAGTCTGAGTTGTTAAAATTGTGTTAATAATTTTAGTAGTATGTATTTTTATTTGAGCATAAATATAGATTTTTATTTTTTTAATACGACCAAGGAGGAAAATGTTGGTTGTTTTGGGAAAAAATTTGACAAGTTATTTAAATATTTTTACGTTTGTAGTCAAAGTTTATACAGGATATTTTTCCATAATGCAAAATTAAAACTGTAATGATGAGATTTTTATTCAAAATATTTAATTTTTTCAAGCAATTTCTCAACTGTTGGAGCAATTGCTTAAAAGAGGATCTTAAAAACTCCCGAAAAATTATTATCAGTATTGATATTTAAGTTTTAAAAAGATTTAAAAAAATTTTTTTTAAGTACTGGCCACAACTGGATGAACTTTTGCGCGCAAATTAAGATCTATTCTTTTTCCTGCTGGGATGTTACGAACGAAAACTAATACATATATAGGTACATATATGTTTTTTTTAACATTTCGTTTTTTATTAAAAACTTTTAAGTTTTAATATTTACGACAACTTGTCAATATTATAGCACAAAAAATTAATACTTCTATGCTGGCATATTTGTAAAATAAGCTAAAATTTTAAAATTTTAATACAGAACGTATCTAAAAACAATTACATTAAGGAATCATATGTATGAATTAAAAGTATTTACCTATAATAAATAGATTGCTATTAAATGGGTTTGTTCATTCATGCGACAAATAGTTTCGATTTACAAGCTTTAATAAGTCAATCATTGTTGTGTTATTTTAATAAGAACTAAATTTTATGTCATACACACTCTACAAGCATTAAATAATCTTCAGAGTTTAAAAATTCTATAATTTTTTTTGACTTTAAAATTCAGAATGTTTTCTTCTCAAACATATGATTTTCAAAAAATTTTAACTCCTTTTTTCCCCCTATTAGTGAATTAAAAAAACTTTAAGTAAACTAAAGTGAGGTCACACTGCACTTGTAGTATGTATACTACATATGTTTAGTAGTGTTTAGTACTAAGTAGTATGCATATTTGTTTATAGCACTTTTTAATGAATTCTTAATATGCTCCGCTAATAATTAGAGTGTATGCTTACTTTTCGAGACCTTTTTTGCGTTTATAGTTTTTTATATGTGCGTTTTGTGAGATTTGTGCATTCATGTTCCTCCACTTCTATACGGTCGTTTCGAACTTTTCTATCTGTTCATCGTAGGCATTTTGAAATTCGATTGCATTCTCAAAGGAATGTGGTTCGTCATGATATTGTTTGTTTTTGTTCTTAATAAATTTAATTAATGAGTGATTAGTAGCCGCTGCAAGAGCATTTACCGCTGGCGTTGATGAGATTTGTGCTGATGTTGTTGTTGCATGGTGCTGAAGTATAGGAGTAGTATTAGAATGTAATTGGTCATCAATTGAATAAGCACCATCTAAGCAAGAGGATGAAGAAGTTTCATCACCTGCAGAAGTAATAACACCACTAACACCAACAATACTAGCACCACCACCAATTGCATGATGTGTTGCAGTTGCTGAACCTATACCATTATTGCCACCACTACAAACGCCAGTGACGCTACCATTGCCACCTCCACCACTTACACTGCCGGCAAGACTACTACAACTACTACCACCACCTGTTGTTTTATTTGTTGATGTTGTTATGTTATTAATGTGGGAAATGGAAGAGCAGGATGCGGCATCGGCATTTGCATTGGCAACGACATTGGCATTGGAAATGGCGGAATTATTGGTATTGTTAAAATAAACATCATTAACAACATACTTTGCGATATCTTTATTGTCTACTAACATTGAAGTGGATGAAGAGCAAGAATTCTCTAAGTACAAATGTTCCATAGATTGGGAATTTTGAGCGGGTAGACGTACTTCATCTTTAAGCTTAAGCGATATGTATTTATCGGGTACTAAACCCTCTTTACCATTAACCGAACCCTGCCACCAATCGTTAGATACTTGTTTTCTTAAAATTATACAATCACCCTTGGTCAACGACAGTTCACGGCTGGAACGAGCATTGAAGTCAAACTGTGCCATGGCTTCTAGTACTTCGGATTCATCTTCTGATGGATATGCATCTGACTCAGGATCTTCAGTCAGTACCTCTGATGGCGAATCTCCAACATCCATGTCGAGCGTGTGCGGTGATATATATTTTTCATATTCCAGGCCACCCAATTCCTTCGGGAATAATTCTTCATGATATATAATCATATTTTTAATAAGTTCATTCACTTGGTTCTGATATTGAACCTGATCTTTATCTTCAGGAGCTGGCATTAGTGTGGGACCGAAACATATGGCCAAATTGTATGCGTCCATCATGTTCTCATCAGCATATTCGGATAGATGATTAAGGAAAGCAAAGAGATAACGTATGACTATGACCACAGAATTCGGAAGATTTTGTAAAAATTGCCTTATACCTTTTACCATGTCACCTTTGGTTTGCATTTCGGCTATGGAAATGAAACTTTCAAAATAGAACTTCGGGAAAAGGGGCACTCTTAATTCCCTTAAATATAATTTTAACACTCCGGCCACGGAATTGATGTCAGACGCATCGGTGGTATCTGCTAAAGGGTCCTCTCCCCTTTCGAAGGACTCTTTAAAGTTGGCTATTTCTACTTGGGACCCGGACACTCGGAAGATGCCTTGATGATGCAACCCATATAGGTTTATGACACGTATACAACTACGAATGATCAAAGGTATATCTTCTCCAGTACACTCAAGGTATTCCTCTAAGGAGCCACCAAATAATTTTGGTCTACCGGATTGATTCTTTCGACCTATTCGCTTACGTTTGCTGTTTATGGGATGTTCTAATATTTCAGTGGTGAAGGCCTTGTTATTGTCCGTTAATAGCATTTCTCTCAAATACTTGGCTTTTGCATCTAGACGCGCTATGCGCGATGTGCCTCGTATGTATTCTCGTATCTTATTGATATAGAAGTCTTCGACTTCTTCTTTTTCAGCCTTTAGTTTGGGATTAAACGCTATTGTGGCACCGCCCTTTTGCAAAAGGCTTTTATTGTGCTCCGTAAATGCGGGGCTAACATCACAGTCCTTGCTGGTAAAATGTTCAAGTAACTTAACTTCAGCCATCTCTAGTGTCTTCCAGATTTCTTCCGATTCTGTGCGCAATGAGTTCAAACGCTGGCCTATCAATTGCAAACGATGTTCCATGTCCACATACAGTTCCTTTTGGACACTCTGTTCGAGCAGATCGTTACTAAACTGACCTTGGAATTCAAAACGTTTGGGAATCATAAAAGCGGCGTGATACTGTTCCATAAACTTTTGTTTGTCCTGTTGACTATCTATAAGATGAATGACATGGGCCAAATTATCTGCTTGACTTAGGATGGCTCTTGCTCGGCCTTGATCTGCAGTCACGTGCATCACTAGACATCTAGAAATCATGGAACTAAAACCTAAGTCCATGCAATCAATCAAATCACTTAAATCATCAATAAAATATTTGTGTATGGTTGTGTTAGAAGATTCCAAACAAAGTTGATACTCGTTTTTAGCCTTTAAAGCCTTCATACGAGCATCTGAGTATTTGGTGCGTCGCTTTAGCACCTCTTTTTCAATCATGCGATATTTCTTACTACTACGCAGTTTTTCTTTCTGCATGGTCTGTTCTAATTTCTGTTGTTGGGCTTCAGCAGTCATTAGTTTTACTTCAGCTGCTTTCCATTCTGCTTCGTATTTCTGATAAGTTTTCATTGTGGCATACAGCTCCTCCAACACTCTTAATATTTCCTCGTGTATGTCATAGCCAATAGATCGACATTTCTTGTATATCCTTTGGACATCTTCAATTGTTGTCTGAAGTGATGAAACAATATTTACGGAATATAATTCTGATAAAGTGGCATGATCTCTGCTTAACGACTGTGTTTGCTCCAGCAGATGCGACCAGCAGGCAAAGGCTGAAAATATATGCCACTGTTCACGTTTTTGTTTTTGTTCCTTGTGCCTGGCCTGTAGGCTACGCACTAGCTTATCCAAATTCTTGCTATACTCTAATTCTAATTCACCTCTTCGTCGAAAGAGATCCTGCAGCTCCTGTATGAGAGACACTTGCGATTCGACACGGGCATCTAAGCATCTTAAATGTTCGTTTAGTTGCTGTCGTATATTATTGAACAAAAACACCTTGCGGGTAGATCCAACTCGTTTCATGGGACTTTTTAACTCTTGTTCGTTTTCATCCATTTTGTTGGTCTTTTGTTTTGTTTATGTGTTTGTGCTTTTTGTTTTCTATATGTGTTGCTTGTTATTGTTGATTAATGACTGCTAAATAATATTCTGTTGTTTTTTCCTTTTTCCTACAGCTACTGCACAATTGCTTCTGTTGATATCGTTGAAGTTTGACTCTAAAAAGTATAGATGGAGATAAATTACTATGACTGAATATTTAAAAATATAGTGTGGGAGATATATAATTTAAAATTGTAGTTGCATTAGTAAAATGTTAAGTGGAATCAGTATCAAGTTAAGTTGAAGTAAATATTTTATACTTATACAGTGTAATCTCCCTTAAGGGACAGCTTTCTTAAGACCCAACCATAATATGCATAGCCTTGCTTAAACTACTGTCAAAAATTACCAAAAAGTCTCTTAAATGTATTTAAAAAAACAAAAACAAAATCAAAAAACATTTTATTCCGTACGGAATGTGCGATAAGTTTCGCACTTTGCTTAAGCAAATGACAGTTTCATAAAACTAAACAAAAAGTTTCCTTGAGTTCAATATGGTTAGCCTCATATGATTTACATGTATTCGCACATTTGCTTAAGCCAACTTAAGCGCATTATTGTTGGGTCTTTAAACGAACACACACTTTTGATAGACGCGTTTACATGGTCCCGGCGGCGTTCTCTAGGAAAGCATTAAGTTTTTTTGAGAGGACAGCCCCCTTTTTTACGGACACATTTTAGTGGTACTTCGGTGGCTGGTCATGAGAGATTCCACTGTATATGTATTAGGGAGATCGAACGCTTATTATTAGTTTTGCCGAAACCGGATATTTTTAAATCTTCCAATATTGATAAACCGGTAATTTGTATACGAAACCGGTTCTTTTAAAAATGTGAAATTTATATACGTTTTTCTTACTTTTGTTGTAAATATACCCGTAATTTAAGTATTTTTATACCCACACTACAATAATTGGTACTATGCGTTTGGGCTGATGTTAGTAACATCTGGATATATTGATCGTAGACCCACCTTTAAGTATACCGATCGATTCAGAATCACTTTCTGAGTCGATCGAATAATGTCCGTCCGCCCGGCTGTCTGGCTATCCATGTAAACCTTGTGCGCAAAGTACAGCTCGCAACTTTGAAGATAACTTAAATACATACAAGCAATAGGGTCTTTGTGCACATAAATCATCTTAGTATATTGGTATTTAGATTACATTTATTCTAAACTTATTGTATTGCAATCTAAAGCTACGTTCACACTATGTGTATTTGTCATGTGGAATGTCACTTTTGAGTTTTACATAAAGTTTATAATTTACATGTTCATATGTTTGTAGGTAAAGTACATTTGACATAACCTATCAAAACAAAAAAAAAAAAAAAACATTTTTCATAATTAATTTGTGTATTTTTTTATCTATTTTATTATTACTATTATGTATTAAAATTTCAATTAATTTTTGCCGCCACAAACTATTTTGTTAATAAAAAACAGCTGATGTCAGATGCTTTGCCACTTGAAAATAGAACACATTCTTAATCAAAAATGTCATGTGTACTGTACACAGAGAAATAAAACATGATATTTTTTGAAGGGGTTCAGACGATATGTACAAATTTAACATGTGAAAAAGTGACAATCCACATAATGTGAACATAGCTTAAACCATCTTACTAAATTTAATTGGAATCGGTCAAATACTACTAACCGATTATGGCCTTTAAGGCTAGGTTATTGGTAATGTAAAAATAAATAAATAAATAAATAAAAAGAGCTTTAAATGTTACTTCCTTATAACTGTTGGTATTAACATTAAAATTAAGGACAATAACTACTATGTCATGACAAAATGTTGTACTGTTAGGTTCAAAATTAACCATAGGTCCCTTATAAACCTGCACCCTAAAATCACTTTAAACCAAACAATTCTCATTTAGATGAGGGTATCTAATTAATATTCTGCAGAAAGAACTTTTACATATGTATATCTGAACCTTATAAAATAATTTTGTTCTGGCGGGTCCATTATTGCACATGGGTCCCAAATAGGGTACACTTTCGATCATAAGATCGGGCTTGACCGACTATCATTTTTTTAATTGCTTTAATATTAAAATTGGGCTTCCTTTTTTAATACATCCTGTTCTTAAACTAGGGACTTAACGAATACCGATAATTGGCTATACTTCATATTTTCCGATGTATCGGTGGCGGCGATATTTTGCCGGTACCGTACGTTGATACTTTTTTAAATATTTTTTTGGAGTATTTTTGAACAAATAATTTCATTTTCATGCTTATTTTTTTGTACAGCAACTAAGAGAAATTACACATCAAAAAGCAGAGCATAACATCAAAACAGAATAATGAAATTGTTTCATATAATAAATGAATCAACGAAAATGAAAAATAGTTCGGAGTCTCGTCAAAATTTAGCGGCTGACTTAGCATTGGCTATAAATGAAAGATTAGGGGATTTAGAAAATAATGAAACCTATTGTTTATCTACAATTCTTAGCCCTCGATACAATGCTCGAATATTTCAAAAACGAATTCAACACCACCTGGCTGGGATATCTTATTTAACAAATCGCTATGTCGATTTTTTAAACTTAAATCATAAAAATTCCAATGCTTTTTTTTAAAGAAAAATCAGTTATTTCCTATTGTACATACTAGAAGTTTTAAAGTTTGTAAGTGGGCTAAGGGATCAATTAATAAATAACTGAAATATATAAAATTAAATAAATACCCTGTTCCAAAAGTGACCACACCTTAAAAAAATTGGTTCAATTGGTGCAAAATTGTCCGCTGAATCAGAATATGAAGCCAGAATTGTCAAAAGTAGAACAGTTTTTGAGATATTCCAAAAAAAAACATTATTTGTGTTTTTATAAAAGATGATGTGACTGAAATGCAAATATGTATCTTTAATAATTGTAAACGGATTATGTATAGCCTATTTCAATACGAACATTTTGTGCCTAATAGGATCCAGATCGGTGCAAAGATGACAAAGTTACAGAAGATTAATCGAATTAACCCACTTTTCGATTTGTATCAAATCAAAGAAAAACACAACAAATAAATATATAAAGCTAAATTTTTAGTAACAATAAATATTAATAAAAATAGCTAAAAACTATTAAGTTTCTATGTGGGTTAATTTACTAAATCTTCTGTAGCTTTGTCATTTTTGTACCAATCTATGTCTTGTTGGGCGAAAAATGTTCATATTAAAATAGTCTAATGTCGCATGCAATAAAATATTAAGATTTTTAAATCATTGGTTTAAAAAAAATTGAAAAGAGTAAAATTGAACAAAATCATAAAACTTTTTATGAAGTTTGAACTTTTGTCCACTGTAACTCTGTCATTTGTTGACTTATCTTCACAAACGACGCATGGTTATTTTAGATATTGTATACCCTTTTACTAAAAAAAAAAAGGAAAAACATAATCCGTTTAAAATATTTGAAGATATTTGCATTTAAGTCACAACATCTTTTTTAAAAACACAAATAACGGTTATTTTGGAATATGTTTCTCAAAACTGTTCTACTTTTGACAAATCTGACTTCATATTCGGATTCAGCGGACAGTTTGTCAGATTCATTTGGTCACGACTTTGTTAAAAATTTGTGACACAGTGTTATACAAAATAAGAGTGTAAGAGGTTATTAATATTTAAAATTTAAGGAACAAAGAATTTAATTTAAATTCATGATTAATGGTGTTTTATTTTCTACAAAAAAATGTAACATTTTATTTAAAAAAAATGCAATTTGGTGTCTGTTTCTTAAAAATTTTGCTCCCGAAAAGGGTGGCTTGTTTTATTCTAAAAAACTCATACTTTTCGGAGGCAAAATTTTTAAGAAACAGACACCAAACAGCATTTTTTTAAATAAAATGTCACATTTTTTTGTAGAAAAGAAAACACCATAAATTAACAAAAAATAAAAAAAAATATTCAACATTTTTATTTTTCGAATGAATTCAATGAGGTACATTTTAATTTTATAAGCTTTTTTGTAATACATAGTTCTATTCCTTCAACATTTCACATATTGTTTTTGCTTAAGCAAACCTTTGTAAAATATTAAAGGAATAGAACAATTACAATATGTTGAATATAAGAAGTAACTTATAAAAATAAATAATTTTCCCATTCTAGTATAAAAATAAAAAAAAAAAATAACAGCGTTAGAAACTTACATTAATAAGATATTTGTATAAAAAACAAAGTATTAACAACGGAGATAGACGATTTGGCAAGTCCCTTTAAACCAGACCTGAAGTGGAAAATAGTCTCTCAGACTCGACAAAACTAATTTGAAAATAAGAATTTCTGCGCCATCTTCTTCAAGTTTGTATATAAGTGTTATTTAGGTCGTAAACAAGCAGATTTGCGTCTTTATAAATATTAGATGGAAAGAGGCCCATCCTTCTCGGATTCTCTAATAATTTCTTTTACAAACGGTCCAAAGGCCAGTTCCATTAAGACTTATTAGAACTTTCGGAATGCAGAGACATGTTAAGTAGCTCAATAAGACGTTTTTTCGATACGATTGAAATATTCGATCATTGTATTGAGGGGCAAGAATTGTGGATAAACAATAAGTTCATTATTTTCTGAAGCCTCACATCTTTTGTTTATAAACAATGCAAGGCCATCCTTAAAATTTTGGGACTATTTCCCATCTCCGTTAAGTTATGTTTTTTTTTTCTCCTAGTTACTGTTCAAAAAAGCATAGAAAGTTAAATTGTTTGTTCAAAAATAATCCAAAAATATCTAAAAAGTATCGTCGTATCGACAGAAAAATATCGCTGATACCGATATATCGGAAAATATATGTATGTATGTATATCGGTATTCGTTACATTTCTAGTCTAGATTTCTTCAGCTCGCGAACAAAAATAAAAAAATTAATTTAATATCAGCAAAGAACTTTCCGCAACAGCAAACTTGCTACAACAACATAAGGTACAATTATTATTAGAAATTCAAAATTTTTAAATAGTTGACCTTGAGACGAATTATTTTGCTTAAGGTTCTTTTAATTAAACATACATAGTTATTTTATGTTGTTTTATTATTGAAAATTAAATTAAAAAATAAGTGATTTATAAAGTAAGACAAAAGAGAAAAACATTTACAATTTTGCAAATTAACTGATGAACTACAACGACCACCACTGCACCGGCGTCTTACTGATAGACTTGTCTGACTGACCACAGACAAACCACCATACATGTCCATCAACAATAACAAAAACTTGCCACAAATACGGTTACAATAAAACAAACAACAGGAATAAAAAACGACGCATTCACTTTACTACTCAATCGCTTTTTTTAATAAAAACATTCATTCGCACCCATACATTCGTTAAATTTACATACATACATATGCATGTATGTACAAACAACGGAGGGTGAAAATGTTTGTAAAAACGAATTTTTAGTACGAAATAACTAAAGGTAGGTACAAATTTATTTAAAATTATTAATTTATTAAAAAATAACTACATACATATTTAATTATTTTATTATTATTATTTCTAAAATATTTTTTTTTAATTGTTTAACTTCTTCAAAAACTTTTTCAATAATAATTTTGTCAAAGTAATAAGCAGGGCAATTTAAAATATGCACAAAAAGTTTAAAATATGCATGCATATACTTACAAAACGCTTAACATTTGCGATTTTGACTTGAAATTGCCTAATAGGTGTACTGTTAATCGCGATCGCGGGTAGTTTGCGATTTCAAACCGCAAAAGTATGCTCCAGGATACTTTTGGAAACTATAAGAGATCGCAAGCAAAAGGCACGAGTTTCAGAACATCATAAAATAAATCTGGCGTTTTGCGATTTAAAATCGTGCGATTGTCAGAACATGGCCGATAGTTGGGCCTTAACATATCGATAAAAAAGTTTGTTAGGTTTTTTAATAAGTATTTTATTCTTATGCCCGTATTCACAACTTACCGATAGCTAAGGGTAGGATTTTATCGGCCGTATAAAAAGTGTTCCATTATTACAATTTTACTTTAAACTACCTTAATTAACTTACTCGCTCACTTTAGGTTAAAGTAAAGTTTTAATCATGGAACACCTTTAATTAGGCCGTTTAAAGTCTACTTTTAGCTATCTGTAAGTTGTCATCTATGACGGATTAACTTTCAAGAAAAGAACACAAAACAGAACGGAACAAAACAACTTCCTGTGGTTTTTCTCACCATACGAGCATTAAAGTCTTTTTTAGTTTCTTTTAGTACTTTTAGAAACCACTATCGAAAACAAAACATTGTTCAGTAAACGTTTATCTTAGAAAAACTTACCCCGATGTAATTTCTATTAGTTTTTGTTGAAAATTTCGATTTAAGAATATGCATATGAAAGAAAAGAACCGATATGTTTTTTTTTTGTAATTGCAACAGATTGAGTCAAATGCAAGTATGTATTTTGTTAAGAACGGCTGCCAACATGCGTAATATGCAAAATTCGATAATCCGGATAATTGATTGCAGACCCCAATCCGGAGTAGCGATTTATCCGGATTACTGCATGTATGTATTTATTAAAAATTATAATAATTCATAGAAAAAAAAAAACGCATGTGCAAACATACTCATATCACACTATTCTAACTTTTTGAATAAAAAAATAAATAAAAACGGGTGTTATTCAATCCGGATTATAGGGTTGCAATCAATCCGGATTATAGAATACGCAATAACTGTATTTTTCAAAGCATGCTGTGATTTGAATAAAAAAAATTAATTAAAACGGTTGTTATTCAATCCGGACTATATAGTTGCAATAAATCCGGATTATAGAATACGCAATGAGCTGAAAAATTCTGTCCGGATTTCCGAATATTCCGGATTAGTGGAGTTCGGATTATCGAATTTACACTGTATTATATTTTTGGAAAAAAACTTAAAAAATATGGAAATGCATAATAAATAATTCAAACTGGTTGCAACTAGTTGTGCAGGTCTACGACAAAAAAAAGTCGCTAAACATCGACAGAGAAACTGTGAATGGACTGAGAGCTAAATTTAGATTTCGAATGTTTAATATTTAAAGATCATTTCAGGATTTGCGCCTGAATTTCTTTACAAAAGATAAAAAAAAGTAAGAAAGTATTGTCGGCCAAGCCCGATCATATGATACCCTACACCAATTTATAGTTAAGTTTTCGAGAGTATATCCTAATTGGGACCCCAGTTTTGCTAACTAGTGGTTACGTGTAGGGCGTCAAATATTTAATAGGTGTGGATAGCTTTAAGAAGGGGGTTTTTATAGCAGCTATGGTTAATTTTGGATCTAGCAGCACAACATTTTTTATAGACATAGTAGCTATCCTAAAAGTTATTGTCGCAAAATTTTATGACAATACGAACTTATAAAAGGAAGTTATGGCATTAAACACTATTTTAAGTGGTATTATTATTGGAGCTTAGGTCAAATATGGACCGATTCTAATAAACTTTGGAAAGACGATTTACATTGCCATAACATAGGTTTGGACCAAATTAAATCTATATATCAAAATAACATGGTTTATGATCACAAAGGCTAAATTCCGAAAATAAGCTTTTATGGGGGCTATGTAATATTATGGACCAAATTTCACCATTTCTAATAGGATTTTTAGATCCAACACCACAATAGTGGTATGATAATATAATAGTAACGAAAAAAAACAGTTCTTCCGCTCTCCTGTAAAATTGTGATTTAGCAGATAGCATTTTTTGAATATCAACACTCTATATATTTTAAAGAGTCTAAGATCAGTAATATAGATATTACAAACGGAATGACAAACTAATAAATATCATTTCCACCTGTATAAAAAGGGATCCTCACATTGCATTATTTAATTTATAGTAAAATATAACCCATATTCTGCGATTTAACAATATTTATCTATTTGTTTCATCATTATTTCTTAGACCTTTATAAAATTTCTAGCTTTTAAACTGCCTATTTAGCTGTACTAATAAGATATGGCAACGTTGCTAATGGTACTTTAAATGTGTACAAATTGGTACAATTTATTAATTGTACCCGCATCCCTGGTAGCAGCGCACTATGCATACATTTATTTTCCTTATTTTTATGCCTTTTTTGTTGTTGTATTTTCTGTTAGTATACCAACGAAAAGTGATTCCGGGAGTCTTTATTTTCACATATGATTTTGCAAATCTTTTAAACAAAAGAAATATTTTGAGAACTAAATAAGGAAAATATTAAGAATGTTTTATTATTTTTGTTCTAAACCACATTTATTTATTGTTATAACTTACCTACTCAAAAACTATTAAAGAATTTACTTCACTAAATAGAATTCTAAGCCCTCTACATATTGAACTAATGGCGTTTCTTTCATTATTCAACTCAACAAAACCACACAACTAATCAGCCATCCATCCATAAGACATCCCCATTTAAGAAGATATGTACATAGGTATACAACACAAAAGACATGCATATTTTTGTTATACAAATCAATGTAAAACGAAGTGTGCACTTTTTTGCTTAAATAAATTTTTGTTAAAACCTTTCTTAACACAATAAGTTTTGCATAAAATTTATATTTTCACAATCGTTTTTCATTTATTAAAATGCATTTAATTCTATTTACCTTATTTTATAGAGGATAATGATAACTTAAGTTATCAACGTAATTTTTAATTTATTTCTTCGTATCTTTATTTAAGTATATTTCCATTTTCATTTATTTTTAAACAATCACTATGCACATTTACAACACAAACACAATCATTTTTAACGTACAATTATTAATTTTATATTTAAGTTTCTTAAAATTATTTAAAACTTCAATATTTGTTGCTTAAATTTATTTTAAAATAATAAAGCACCTTAAATTATAGGAGTGCATTTAATTTAAAGCAGACAAGGAGTGTGAAAATTTCTGATCTGAAATCGTATTTCTTTTATAGTTTTTTTCTTTCTGTTCTTTTCTTTTAGTTCCACGGTTCTCTATCTTGTTTCGGCGACACCCCAATGTACATATGTACAACATGTAGTTTTTAATTTTTTTTCTGTTTCCTTCTCCATTTATTTCCATTTCAATACTTTTCTATACATATTCATAAGCACATACATACATATGTTCATATATATATTGTTATTTTTTTCTATTTGTGAAGAGGACTTTGAAGGTACATTTTTGTTCTTTTGCTCATTTTTTTGTTTTCGTAAACAAATGCAGAGTTGTCGTTGTCCCTTAAAGCATTTAAGCAATTTTTAGCCACAATTTTATTTTACAAATTAAAATGTATTTATATACAAATTCATTTTTGTAACTTATGGATAGATATAGTATTCAAATGTGAAAAATACGAATGTCAGCAACTCTGTAAGAATTGTTTTGTTAATTTTGTTTTGTTTTTTTAATTCGCTTAGGTTTTTGTGCAACTGGGTGCTGAAAATATAAATATTATCAATAAATAAAATAATTTGCTGTAAGCCTGTAACTTTTAGGGGTTTTGGAAATCGCTCAACTTTAGTAATAACAGAAATTATTTTTAAATATGTAATTAAAAATGTATTGTTATTATATCTTGTAAGTTTGAATAAATATAACAAATATTCATGTAAAAACGAGTACGTAATTTTACCTCAATTAACCGGCAAAATCCATTTTCCGGAACGGTCTTGACAAGCCCGAAATTTGCATTATCAATACAAAAGGAGGCAAAATTAACGAGCCGAATTTATTACAGTATACCTGTAGCAACAGGATTTTGTTTCTGTTTTTGACATTGTTCAATGACTTTACAAAAACAAATTGCTTGTGGTTTTTGAAGGAGATATTCTTAATGTAGTGCCGAAATTACCTGTAATAAATTCGCCTGGAAAATTTAATAATTAACGTACAATAACAATAATTTTGTAATTTAAATTGTTCATAGGTAGGTACCCAATTTTATGGGATAAGGAAGTATTTATAATACAAACGTATACAGAAATTTCATAAAAGGTATGTACACACTTTTATGTTCTAAGCGTTATGTTTAGTTGAAAATTTTATGAAAATATATCATTTTCCAATTTTATTATTAAAATTTTATTGTTTGATAAATACCGGTGTGTTCTAAAATTCAAATCCACTCGAAAGTGTATTACTTCAGCATTATTGGTATTCTGCATTTCACATCCACATGTATTTATACGTTTTCAATTAGGGTAGTAAGGGTTTGGTGAAAGCAAAACGAATCGACTTTTATTCTTATATGTAAGTGATAACATTGTTAACAAAAAAAAAATTTAGTTTTTAGTTTGAAAAGTTCTTTATCGAATTTAATAAAAAAAATATCGTTATCGAAAACGCAAAAGGCCCTAACTAACCCAAAATTTAGAATAACCCTCAAGTTAGCAAATTAGCGATCTTTAGTTCAACTAACGTTTTTTTTAAACAAAACTTCCAATACACAAAAACATACGAATTTGAGAAAACTAATTTATGAACTATGCGGATTCAAAAAATTGTTCGTTTTCAATTCGAGTCGAAACCTAGAACATACATACCTGATAACTAAATATTTTCCAACAAAAAAAAAAAAAAAAAATCGAAATTTTTTATATATAAATAAAAATTTTTAAAAGAAGTTTGATGATATGAATTTTATGTGTGGCTGCGCTAAGCAAAACAAATTATTACCAACTTCATACGTAAATTTTATAAAGGTTGTAAATACAAAATATCAAACATTCTTTATAAAAAAACTATTTACGCTTACTTGTTTATAAACTTCAGGTAACAAAACTCGAGAATTTTTAAAATCGGTTAATTTTATCAGTAATTTACTGCTGTTCAAAAATTATAATTTTTCGTTAGAATATTGAAAAATGCATTTACTCTAAAGCATTAATTTAAAAACAAAAAGTCGATAAAACAGGATAGTTGTAACCAGAGCTGCCGTTTTTGGTTATTTCTAACCAAAATTGGTTATATTTTTTTTCAATGTGGAGATGTGAATATTTTTTTCATTTTGGTTACTTTTTTCTAAAACAATAATTACGTACGAATATGTTTTTCTTGGTACAGTTATTTACGAGCTCAAATAATTTGTACTGTGTACTACGATTTTTTCATTATTTGTTACCAATGAACGGAAGTTTTTTATAATCCCTTTCAAAACAGCAACCAAATAATTTTTTCAAGATTTTTGCCATTTTTGATGTTTACAGTAATTTTGACTTAGCTGCACAATCTCCTTTGCACGATTTTTTGTGCAGGTAAATCAAAAATGCAGCTATCTTAAATGTATTTAGCTGCCTTAATATGCAGGTACGCAATTGTGGTTACCTGCATAAAAGTGCAGCTAAAGTAAAGTGTTTGAAAGAGAAGTAACAACGTTTTTATTAATAACAATGACGTTCAAACAACTTGTAGTCATTTGTTACGCATTTTTATAATGAACGAGCTAGCCAAATTGGTAACAATAAAGTGTGGAACAGAACAGTCGCTGTAGTACAACGTTAAGAATAGCGCTGCAATCTCTCAAAAGTTAAAAACGGCAGTTGCAAAGTAGTGTCAACAGAAAACGTAGTTGTAGTAGTCGTTGCAGTTGAAGCGCAAAATTCGAAATTTTGAACTTTGTTGCGCTACAGAGCATTCGTCAGCTTCAAATACTACTACAACTACTTTATTCTGTTCCAGACCAAAGATTTGCTATTCCTTTCATATAATCGTGGTAAAGTTGCTGTAACCACAACCCATATGCATAAATGTAAATACATGCAAACAAAATAAATGAATTATAATGATACCAACTTGACTTGTTTGCGATTTTTGATTTTATAAACTGCTAAAATTGGATATTTATGTAAAAAAGTGGCCACCATATTTTTTAATGTGTGCAGCTAACTTTGATGTTTTATATGAAAATATTTTAAAGCTGCCCAAAAATACGAAAAATGTGCAGGTATGCAAAATGCACGTAAATAAGGATTTTGAAGAATAATTACAGAAAATATGTATTTTGGGCAGTTAAGTCAAAGTGCAGCTAACTTAAATTTTTTGTATGAAAATAATGCCAAAAGTTTTGGGCACTTATCTTAAATGTGCAGGTAAAGAAAGTGCACTTAAAAAAGGAATTTGTATGGGATTATAAAGAATAATGCCAAAAATTATCAATTTTGTGCAGCTAAGTCAAAAGTGCACGTAAATAAAAGGCAGTTAAGTCAAAACTACTGTATATTAAAAACGCCATGATCTGAAATCGTAAAAAAATTAAGTTTTAATCAATGGAGATTTTCAATTATTTTTTTTTTAAATGAGCGTAGTTTTTCTTGATTTTAAGAAAAGTAAAGATAATTAGTACTAAAAGTAGGAAGTGCATAAAATCATCCGGAATCGATTTTAGAAAATTACTGAAAAGTTACACAAAAGTCGTTTCAGTGTTTTTAAAAACTTGAAAATAAGTTTAAGGTTCTGAATTTGGGTTTTTCCAGAAGTATATTTATATACATATTTGAAAATACACGTAGGAATTTTAAAGATTTTTTAAGATTACATTGATTTATCAATATAATTTTAAAATTTATGGAATTTTCTTTTAAAAATGGCTGTAAGTTTAAAGGAATTTTGAAATTTTACTGTTTATAACTTGTCGGTATGTATATTTATTTATTTAATGTTTTTTAAGATAATTATTTGGTAAAAAAAAACTTTTGACTGTCAGTCATATACTTTTTCCCCATTAAATGTACGTTACGAAAGGCGAAAGGCACTAATATTTTACAATGATTTACAAAATACTTGATATATGTATTAGAACAATTTTGAAACATTTTTTTATAAGAAGAATTATAAATTTAAAATAATATTTATAAAAAAGAGAAAAAGTTTTTATAATATTTTAGATATACATATGTAAATTAGAAAATATTTACATAAAATGCATTTCGCATATCGCCAATCGTTTTAAATTTCGCCAAAATAATTGCCATATCGCCAAACGTAAATTTCCATCGACAAAAGGATTAAGATATCGCCACATTTGACAGTCCTGCCAATAACAGCTAAAAAGCGGAAAACTATTATCCATTTTTGTTATTTATAACTGGCATATTAAAAACTATTAAATTTCTTTTTTATATATTCCTCTAACTCCCACTGGAGCATAGGGCGCCAAAAAATAAAAAAATTTTTTTTACGAAAAAAGTCTCAAATAAAAAAAAAACTTTTAATTAAGTTTCACGTTATTTTTTAATATGTAAAAGAATTACATTTCTTGTTTTGTTTTCTTGATTTATAATTACTGTTTTACTATAAAGTGCAAATAACCTTTGTGTTACAATGTATTACAATGATTTCTCAATTAATAAAAAGCATTTTATATTTGGTTATAATTTTTTACATTTGGTAACTTTTTCAAAAATTTTGGTTGTAAAAATTGTATTCGTTGTGGCAGCACTGGTTGTAACCTATATACATATCGCACTTGTTCAACAATACTGTTTTAACTGAAAATAAAAAAAAATTCAGTAGTAGCATAATTCCTTCAGAAATTCATGTACCGTTTTAAAATTTGGAACGCCACAAGCTATGAGGCGTTTGGAACAAACAAAATTAAAAAATATTTATGACTTTGTTTTTGCTTTCAATGTAATTCTTTGGCGTTGCGTTGTGATTTACATAATTAGGGCCTTAGGGCAAAATTATAACAAGAATACCTGACAGAAATATACACCAACCAAGCCTCCATCATGTCTGGCGGCTTCAGAAAACCCATTTCAACAGACAGACGGACAACCGGACTTGAACTTCGCTTTTCATAAGGACCCAGAATATATATACTTTATAGGGTGTAGGATAAATATTGTAGAAATTACCAACGGAATGACAAAGTTACATATATATACCCTTTTACCTTTGGTGAAGGGTATACAAAAAAATAATTTTTGGGATTTCAGTATTGTGATTATAACTTAGCCATTTTTAAACCGATTTGACAGATTTAAATACCGACATGTTAAGGAAGAAATTTACCATTTACTTGAGTTATAAAGCTTGGACTCGGGAAGATCTATGGTTCCCGAAAGTGGGTATTTAAAAAAAAAAATCTCAATTTTTAATCTCTTGGCTTAAACAGGAACGGTTTAAGGTTATTATGGTTGTTTTGGACTTAAATGATGCTTATAATTGTGTTGATATAAATAAGTTAAATGCATATTTAAGGGCTAATAGTATTGAAACAAATATTGTTAACTGGATAACTAACGTTTTTTCAAGACGAATTTTAAAAACTGGAAAGGAAAAAATTTAAATTCAAAATGGCATCCCACAGGGCAGCTGTCTGTCACCTGTTTTGTTTAACCTTTACACCAGGATACTACATGAAATAGAGGATCATAACACGAAGATTTATCAATTTGCAGATGATTTTATTATTTTATCATGGCATGAGGATTTTGACTGTGTAGTCTCTAATTTACAGTTTTAGGATATTTGCAACTGATGAATTTGTCTGCATCAATGTTGCTAGATGTGTGATTGTCAACTTCTTCAAGCAAAAAGTACAGAATATTTTTATATTGCTAATCATAATCAAATTGCAAATTCGTCATTGGAGTCTGTGGAGGTATTATGGACTCCGAGCCATGATGGAATTATCTTTAATAAAACTGTTGATGAGATGGCAAAAGCTGCCTGTGACATTGGTGCTAAATTAAGACCATTTGAGGCAATACGTTATGTAAGAGATGTTTTGTACAATGAACAAAGAGAAGAATTTGAGCAAATTTTTGCTGAAAAGGGAAAAATGGTACCATGAAATAAATCTCGAGTTTCTACAAAAGTTTTTTATAAGAAAAGTTTACTTGGTGCTGAAGATGTGAAAACCCTAAACAGGCTTTTCGCTGGTCACTCCTATAATAAAACATATTTTAATATGATTAATATATGTTCTTCTGCTGATTGTTCTACATGTGAAGTTTCTAGGACTAATGATCATGTTATCTTTAAATGCCCACGTTATGAATGCAATCGGGCAAAATTTGCATTTTTTAAAGAATTTGACAACTTGAGAGATATCTTGGTTACGGAAAATTTTGAACTTTATAAGGATTTGTGTTTATTCATTAGGAAGTCGAGTGTTGAACATTAGACTCTTTGTTTTTAACTTTTTTGAATCATTGAACATCTTGCACTATCAAAGTTTCATTCACTGTTTATCCGCAATTAAAATTTATTTACATATGTATGTACATTAGGGATAAAACTTTTTAACAATTTTTTAAAATATCAAAACTATAATAGCACAAGTCCGATAGAGCATAAAAAACTAAAAGGGAACATATATTTATTTTTTCGCTAAGGTCAAAAAAGTTCACGCACCAACCAACCGTGATGAAGTTTTGAAAATTTTTAATTTTATTTTTGGTTATGGAAAATTAATAATTTGTTTATTTAAAATAAAAAATAGCTTAAATTCTTACATTTTAATTAATCTATCTAACCCTATTGTTATTATATTTTAATTTTTATATATATATATACGATATTTATTTATATATATACGATATTTTACATTGCTATACTTTGAATACTTTGTGCAGCCATGAACACATTCAAATGCCCGCAAAGAATACGTGGATAAGTAAAATTTTTTTACATATAAAACAGTCCATATCTTTTTATGATTATTTTTCCTTGTTTCTTTCTTGAAATGTCTTCTATCTAAAAAGCATCTGTAAATTAAAATTAAGAATGTTTTATTTTATATTTTTAATAATCGTAGCTTGTTAAATTTAATTTTTTTTAATATATTAACCTTTTCTTCACAAAAATTTCCAATTGACAATAAAATAAAATACAACTTCATATACAAACATATTATAAAAATCGAAGAAGATACCTAACTCAATTAGTTATATTAACAAAAAATTTAGGCAATACTTCCTTTATATATTACCAAATATTTTAGGTAATTAAACTTAGTTTTTTGTTTCTATATAAAAATAAATTACCTATGCACGTCTTGGTAAAATTAACTAGATTATTTTTTTGTGTGTACATACAAACATTTATATATTAATTTTTGTTTACAATTATTAGTAGAAATTTGTAACCGATTATGGCCTTTAAGGCTAGGTTATTGGTAATGTAAAAATAAATAAAAATAAATAAAAAATATGATATGCAGTAATGTTTAGAGATGGTAAGAGATTTTTCCGCAAACTAAAACGAATCTTCAACCTTTTTTAACGAAAAAAAATTCAAAATTAGAAAAACCAATTGGTGCGTGAACTTTTTTGAGAAAAATTACAAAAGATTATAATTTTCGTGCACGCAGAGAAAAAACATGATAAATGAATGGTCACTACGACCATTTTTATTCACATTTGCCTAATATTTTTACCATAATAAATTTATTATAGTCCTAATTTAACATGAAAAAATATTTTTTGTCCTAAGCATTTTTTAATTCACTATAATAATATTATATGGTGTTTTATACCTCAAAAGTTACTCTGATCTAGCTAAACATATTAGATTATGTAAAATGTTTGCTACTATAATATATATATTTTCAACTATACAATTCAAATAATAATATTAGTTGCCCACAAAAGGTATGTTTCATACAATAATTTTTGTTTGCTTAAAAACACATTCTCTAAATGAGCAAACATTAATTTTTGTCGCAAACAGTGTGTAAATAAAAAAAAATAAATTTTTATTCCACGTCATTTTCCGTGATGTTAATCGGGAAACATCAATAACAAAATAATTAAAAGGATGCCTTGAAAAACTAAGGAAATACAATAGTTATTATACGTTAATTGAAACAGGTCAATTTTTTATATATACACAATTATAAAAATGTATAAATTAGCAATTGGATTGTCTTTCTTGCAGCAAAAAAAAAAAACAAACATTGAAACCGGCATAGCCATTTTGACACAAAATTTTGTCATTAGCCCCGAAATTTCTGCTCAACAGTATAAGGTATATTTTTGTATTAGACTTTATTTTTACTTTTCATATATGTCTCTAAAATGTATGTATTGATTTTATTTAATATATGCTACACGGTATATCATATTACCAAATTTTATTGGAAACGGTCCATAACTCCAATACAAATACTACTCCTGAAAATAGCTTTTAATGCCATAACATGACAAAATTTGTTCTTAGTAGGTTCAAAAAAACCAAAGGTACTATATAAACCCCCAACCTTAAGTTAAGTTAAGTTAAGTTTATTTGAGACTTTAAAACAATCAAATAAGAGAAAAAAAATTATGAGTCAAATTACAAAGAAAACTTAAAACTATAATGTTTTGTATTAATAAATATTATTGTTTAACAGTAACAAACTTATCAGATTTTGCGAAAGATCCCTAACATTAAGGTTTAAAGTGCTTGCTCCCGGCACAACATTTTGTGGTAGTAAAAATGAAATTTGCTTAAAAACTAAACTTAAAGCTAAAAATAATAAAAGGTAGCAAAAAAAAAAAACAAGAAGGGGGGAAAAAAAAAAAAAAAAAAAAAATTAACCCCTGTGGGCACCTGCAATTTTTGAAACGTAAAATTTCGGTAGTAAGCTATTTACACATTTAATTTCATGTTCCACATAACCTAAGGGTGAGTAGTAGTTGGTATTCAGCCAATTTGAACCTAGTTGATCATTTAAGACATTTTGAATCACAACATTATCGAGATTATGTAAAGAGTCAATAAAGCGTTTCATTAAATCAAAACCATACGAGGCTAAGGGCTTAACCTTTGTTAAATCATATATATATTCATTAGAAAACTTCCTATGAGCCCGTTCAAAGTGTTTGTTTACGCAAAGTCTAAGAACTTTACGTTCAAAAATTTCAAATTCCTTCATTACCGAAGGTGAAAATGAAAACCATATGGAGAAAGCATACATAAGAACCGGCCTTATGCTTAATTTATAAATTAACAATTTTGTCTTTTCTGGTAAATATCTGCTATTAAATAATTTTCCAAAAGAAATTTTAATGCCGCGAGCTTTGTTAAGACAAATTCTAGCATGACGGTTAAACTTAAAAAGCTTATTAAAATGAATACCTAAATATTTAATATTGTCTACAAATGGAATTTCCTGTCCATCAAGGGACAAACTAAGCTGCTTGCTCTCAGGTACAACAAAATATTTACATTTTCCAGAAGCATTCCTTAAACAAATGGCTTCACTTTTAGACGCATTTATCTTTATACCCCAAAATTTATAAAAATTATTTACCGAATTTAAATATGACGAAATAGAACTCAATGTATTCTTTGGTGAAGTTCCATGAGCGTAAATAAGAGAATCATCAGCGTAAAGAATACCAGTTGAACAACCAAACTGATGTGGAAAATCAGAGATGAAAATGTTGTACAAATGAGGAGCTAAAATAGAACCCTGCGGTACACCGCAACAAATATTACCAAACATAGAATTTTCGTTTTGTAATTGGACGCAAAACTTTCTATTTTTTAAAAAATTTTGAGCTAACTTAATAATGTGAGGTTTGAAGCCAATATTAATCATTTTAAAAATTATGCCATCGTGGTAAGCATGGTCAAAAGCCTTTTCAATATCAAGGGAAACTGCTATTGTACAGCATTTATTTCTCAAATTGGTCACTACATCATTTTGAAATTTTAGTAAGGCATGACTAGTAGAGTGAAATTTTTTAAACCCAAACTGATAATTTGGAATATATGAAGCATCTAAATTTATATCCATCTTAACTCGAATTACCTTTTCAAAGAGCTTTCCTAAGTTGGATAAAAGTGATATTGGTCTTATATTGTCTAATTCAAAATTGTTATGTTTTTTTGGGATTGGGCAGATTTTTGCTATCTTCCAGGAATTTGGAAAATATCCATTGCTAATGCAATTATTGAAAATAATTGCTAAATAATCAAAAGCTTTGGCTGGAAGTTTTCTGATGATGAAGTTTGAAATACCGTCTAAGCCGAAGGATTTTTTATTATTTAACGATTTAGAAACTGCAAAAAGCTGATCAGTGTTAGTTAATGAACTATCATTTTGAACATTCGTTGATGGAAATTGATTATTGAAATTTAAAAATATGTTTGGTATCTGAGACAAATTTTGTCTTATTGTGTTTTCAACATCGGAGACATCCCTATTAGGCACTAAACCAGAATAAATAGAAGAAAAATGGCTGTGAAGATGAAATAATTTTTGATTATTTTCAGTTATCTCCGTGCCGTTTACTATTAGTTTTGTAAATGCAGATTTTTTAGAAACTCCTAAGATATTGTGAATTTGTTTGTATGCAGTAGGACCTGGTTTGATACTTGCAAGACGATTTTTGAAAATTTCGGCTTGTTCCATTTGAACTTGTTCTTTTATAATAATTTTAATCAGATGAATCTGCTTAGATAACAGAATATAATTCGGCTGTGTCCTATCTAAAGTTCTTCTAAAAAGGCGCCTTAACTCCTTTTGCCAAGCAAACTTTAACTTATATAAATTTTTAATTCTGTCTGAGATAAAAATACGCTTATTTTTGATTTCGATTTTCTCACAGTGATTAAAAGTTACTTCGTTTACTGCAGAAGAAAACTCTTCAACAAAATTGTCAATTTCAAAATTTGATAAGTTAACGTTCGAAGGTGGAAAATTTGAATTTATTTTGGATGATGTTTCCCTTCTGAAAGAGACCCAATTAGTATTTCTGAAAGATGTAAATATACGTGGTTGTCTTAAAATAAACTCAAAGCTCAAGAATTTTAATTGAAAATGTAAAGGAAAATGATCAGAAAATGATGGAAGAGATTTAACCCCCCAACCTTAAATCTTATGTAAATAAAGATATCTAAATAATAGGTATTCGGCTCAAAGAACTTTTACATGACTCTTAACCTTATAGGGTACACTCGCAATAATTGTTTTTATATGTTGTGGTGTAAGGTTATGTGGTCGGGCTTGACCGACTGTACTTTCTCACATGTTTTCTGACTTGAGTTAGATTTTTATCTCTTGCTCTTCTGATTTTAGGGTAAAAGCGTTTTTATTGTTTCCCTAAAAATTTTTCAAATACATTGAAATATGAATCTAGGGTCAAATGCCTTGTTCGTGATGTTTGCTTTTTAATCGCTAATGATGGCATTTCGTATATGAAACGCCGCAACATGTTAAATCTTTCCTTTTATCCTATTTGCTTATATTATTGTTGTTAGTATTGAATTTAAAGTTTAAAAATTATAATGATTTGAATATATCGTTATGTTTTCGTTAAAAAAATTGTTTTTCCAAATTTTTAATCTGGCTACCCTAACATAAATGCGCTCATAACGAGCAAACCAGAACTCAATTATTCCTTCAATGACAAACTAAGAGAAAACTATGTCTCTCTTCAGGCTCATTACCACCAAGTTGCGACAGATGGTGTGAAGTCTCCTTCACACCTTCACCCAGAGACCAATATGGTCCATTGTGACGCCTTATTTAGAGATAGATATATAAAGATGGAAAGAAGGTAAAATAAAGAGCAAAAGCATAAGACAGATTAAAAAGATAGGAAAAGAAAAGATGATGTTAACACAGCCCAAAACCCTGGATGGCGAGATAATCTAAAGTTCTTATATGAACTATGTCAGGCATATCGTAATTACAGAACAACTTCACGATGGCCCCGAATCCGCTGGAAGAAACTCCCAAGCTTACAACAGGCAAGATGGAGCTTGAGTGCAATATATGCTGTTATAGCACTGATGCCAGAGTGCAGGCGCATCCTCGGTACAGCATGCGACTTCATCTGCTATGAAGGGGCAAACGCTTGGTTCCAGTCGCAACACTACAACGAAGCATTCTTCAATGAACTGTTAACCTCACTCACCAAGACAAAATACAAGAAGGCAATTAAGTGTTTTAAGACGCACTGTTCGGTCGAGGATTCATTAATTGACATTCCCAGATCTAACCAAAATTCTGAACGTGCTGTAAAACCATGCGACCTCGAAAAAAATTTGAATTTTTGAAGCTAAAGTTCATAGGAAAAAAAAATTTTAAAACATTTTTTTGTACACTCTGAACTTATTACCCAGTAAAAAACATTTGGGTTTTTTGAAGCACTTAAGAGAAAAAGCGCATAATGGAGCGCTTGAATAAGAGAGCTTTTATACAGCAGTAAATGACAAAGAATAAAATATACAATATATGTACTGCTATTTTATTGCTGAAAACGAAGAAGGTTTATAACCGAAAAAAATAAAAATATATTATGGTTTACGAAAATGATTGAAAAAAGTCATTTAAACAAGTAAAAGCAAAACATTAATGAATATGTAAATATACTTAGCCCCTAAAAAAGCACTTTAGGAGTGCTTTGTTTGCATGTTAAAAGAAGCGCTTATTGTAAGCAGAAAATAGTCCTCCAAACCGGGAACACCCCATACAAAAATCAGGCATCCCTTCAACAGGTTTGAAGCGATTTGAGGTATGAATTTTTTTTGGAGCACATTTTTTACTGGGTACTAACTGTTTTATATTATTAATTATTTTACTATTAATCTTTTGAATACAGTAAAAACAGCATGTAATTTTATTGAAATAAATTAATTTTTCACTTTTTTTTTCATCCGAATGAAAAAGGGGAAACTTTTTTAAAAAAACACAAAAATGCAATTAATAATCTTAAATTACACAAAAAACTTCCTCGATTGCAAGTGGTTTCATAATTCTTCTTTTTTTGTAATTACACTAATGTACACATTTTTAAAGAACTGGCCCAAAGTTCTATTAAACGTTATTAAAACAATCATGATTTGAGTTTAAAATTTTAAGTACTTTACTAACAAAATACATGGTACATAGATTTAAATAATTCTTTGGATGCATTAACTTTAATACAAATTTATATTATAACAACTTATATAAAATGAATTGTTTACATTGATATAAATACGTATGTATGTAGTTACATATTTTTTTTACTTTAATTTTAGCTTAGATACAAAAATAATATACTATTACACACTCGTAATTAAAAAAAAAACAATTTTGAATCGAAACAATTTATTTTAATTAAAATAGTTTTTTTCGTTCGCCTAACTTACATTTTAAACAAAAACAAATTTCAAAATATTGTTTTTGTTTGAAATGTAAGTAAAGAGAATAACATTTTCGTTCGAAATCGTGGGACTGTCAGTTAATTAGATCATATTAAAAAAAATATTAAGCTACATAATCAAAATTTTATAGAAATTAAGGTAATATTTTTTTTATGAATCAGATCGATTTTTGTCACTTTAAAATTCTTAAAGCGGTTTCATTTCGATTTATTAGAAAAAAATGCCAAATTTGTATTAGAATATTGGCAAGTTAAGATTTCTTGAAATATTATCATTGCTTAATAAATATTATCATTGCTTAGTTAAATTAATAGTGGGTTTCAAAATTAAAATAATAATCAGCTATGTTTTGGAAATCGAATTCGAGTGAAATTCAAATCTAATAAATTTTGAAAACGATCATGTTTTTCTTTATATACCACAAACTTTGACGATCACTTATCTTTACCAGAAATCAGGGAAAGACAGTTAATTTATTTAAAACAAAAATTATATAAAGTATCTGGATCGATTTTAATTTCACTCGCATTCGATTTCCAGAACATGCCCGATTATTTCAATATATTTATTTTCATTTAAAACTCAATTATGAAAACTAGTTATACAAGTACTTACATATGAGGAGCCGCAGAACAAAACGTACTTTTTTGTATTTTTTGACAAATTGGTTTTTTGATATTTTTATAATATTTGGGTTGAAATCTTTAAGAAAAAATCTAGTTAGCATATTTGTTTCTTTTTTTTACCAAGGAAATGGGTTCTTAAAAAATTGGTGCATTACAAAACGTACTTTTTTAATTTTTTTTTCAAAACGTGCTTTTTTCATTGTTTTTGCCATTTCTTCGTGTAATTGTTTTAATTACATAACATTTCATTATATGCTTAATTTGTTTGACGTTTATTTATGTCATTTAATTTTCTTTAAAACTAACTGTTAAATAATGGTGAAAATTTTCATTAAAACAAAAACAAAGTTTAGGAAATTAGTTTTGTGTTTAAAATTTACCGTTTTTTAAAGAGAGAGAAACGCGTCAAAATTCTCAGTTTTATTTCATTTTAGAAATTTATGATAAAATAAAACTATTTTTTAAACTTTGCTTTTGTTTTTATGTAAATTTGTATTTGTTCGACGAGTTTTTAAGAATAGCCACCAATAATTGCAAAAATTTAACTATTCTTTGATGAATGAGTGTTATGAAAAAAATAATTAATACAATAGTATAGTTAAAACATGGAAGAATTACAAGAATTTTTAGAAAATTTAAATATTTTTTTAAACAAAACGTGCTTTTTTCATTTTATTTTAACAAAACGTACTTTTTTCGATATAAAATTGGTTTGATATTAAACATCCTTGACATTTAATGTGTTGACTTACGGCAGTTTGATTCATCTTTTGGTAAGCCAAAAACTTGTTTCCATTTCCAGGTTCATACAGTTTTTTAAGGGCTCGAAAGAAATAAACCTCAATTTCCCAAAAATTTTAAATGTGTGAAAAAGTACGTTTTGTTCTGCGGCTCCTCATATGCATGTATTAATACTTAAAATTATTAGTTTTAAAAAAAGTTAAAACTTTGGACTTTAAAAAATATAAAATAAGTATCTTATAAATAACTTTTTGATTCTTTTCGTAACCAATCCAGTATAGTTTGATAATTTGTATTCATCCAATTGACATTGACTTGTGCATGTTCAACAATTTGTTGAGATAAACGACTGTTATCCTTCAACTCATCTGCTACAAACGTTTGTAATTCTAACAAATGGTATTTTGAATTAATGCGTTTTGTGGCGAATTTTAAAATTGTATTAAAATTAGACATCGAAGATCCCAAGCTAGAATATTAATTAATAAATATTACATTTTATTGTTTATTGAACTAAAAAATATATACAAAATTCAACTTACTATGCTTTTATATCTTCCCAATTATTGCGTATAAAATCGAATGCCATTTTTTGACCCACAACATTTGATGAAACGGCCGCAAATACCCGATAAACATCTTGTTTTCTTATGCCCATGTCTCCTGTTATTGAATAACGTAAATATCTTGATAAGATCCATGGTTCTTTGGAACAGCCTAAAGCAGTTAATAATATTTCTTTTTCGGTAGAAACACTGGATTTTAAATAACGCTCAAATGCAAATTCCCATTCAGCCTCCGTGCCATATTGTACAGCTGTACAGTAAACAATGCCCCGTAAATTTGGGGAAATACTACAAATAACAAGATAAGAAATAAGAATTAAATTAACAAAATATATTGTATGCATATTTCATAAATTCTTAAATATATACTCACGGATTATTTGCATCGTAATTAGGAACTTGAATCCAATTTTGAAAATGTCTTACACTATCAGATATACAACCCTGATGTCCCAAATGACAAGCCATATTTAAAATTTCCACACGTTTAAAATGCTCCAACATATTATTTTCATCTGCAGAATCCCTGAATCCCAATTCATTATAAACTTTATTAACCAATTTCAAAAGATAGTTCTAAAAAATATAAAAATTTGTTTTAAAATAAACTAAATGCAATATTAATTTATTGCACCTTAAACATGTCATAATCACCCTGACTAACAAACATGGAGTCAATAAATTGAAAAGCATTTACTGCCGACTTCCAAGGCGCATGATCATCTTCATTTATTAAGTAACGTGTTAGATTTAAAGCTATATCATAATTTAAGTAACCTCCTCTTGCCAAATTCATGGCATCATCTATTAATTGTGCTCTATTAGAGGGAGCAAATTGTTTAAATTTTTTTGGATCCATCAAATCGTTTGTTATGGTTTGCCAATTTGACAATTCATAATTGATGCGATAGTAACCGCTTTGCTGGATATTGAATATATACCAATCAGCAGTTGTCAAATTGCGACTTTCAATTTCGTAAATTTTAGATCTAGGTATCCAAGTCAAAGGTCGTGTGTTTTCAAAATCTAATTCTTCTGATGTCGTATATGTAATTGGTATCCACCAAAGAGCTTCCTCTTCTACTTCTTTATTACTTTGATTTTTCGAAGTTTCGTAAACGAAACGCTGTTGCTCCAAACGAATGACATTTGTATTTGGATGTTTTGAAACATGTACTACAGGAAAACCAACTTGTAATGTCCAAGTATCCATGATATCCTTTACTGTAGTATCACGATCTAAAAGACCCTCAAGCTTAGCTTCTAAAGTTAACGAGTGCCACAAATCATCTTGTTCAGCGGAGCTATAGGCCCTGCAAATATTAAGACCATCATCAACAATCTTTTTTACTCATATAAATTAAACTAAAGATATATGTATATTTACATTTCTTTTAAATAACGATTTAAGCCTCGTCGAAATATGGTGGAAGTCAAGAAGTGACTCATCATTCTAATAATAGTAGATCCCTTGCCATACGAAATACGATCAAATATTTCCGTTATTTCCTCAGGATTGCCTACTTCAACGGATATTTTGTGTGATGTTGATAAAGCGTCTAATTGAAAAACATTTTGCAATTCATTGACCACAAATTGATCCATTGTTTTCCACTCGGGTTCTATAGCATCCACTGTTAAATATTCCATATAACTAGCAAAACCTTCATTCAACCAAATATCTGACCACCAGCTAGGTGTGACCAAATTACCAAACCATTGATGGGCCAATTCATGACCCACCACCGAAGCGACACGTTGTTTATAAGTTGATGCCGAAACACCTTCTTCAAACAGCATGGTAGTTTCTCTAGACATTTTAAAACGATTTGATTTTGTTTTTTGTTGTTGTTCATAAACTATTATTACATATCTTTTACATACCTGTATGTTATCAGACCCCAATTTTCCATTGCTCCTGCTTGAAAATCTGGCAAGGCTATCATATCCATTTTTGGCAAGGGATATTTCAAATCAAAGAATTCTTCCAAGAATTTTAAAATTTTTGGTCCAACACTCAAGGCGTACCTAGCGGATTGTATGGCATCATGTCTAGCCCATACTGAAAAATTTCCATCTGATAATTTACTGAAATCCGATATACTATAGGCAACTAAATACGTGGACATTGGCAATGACTCATCAAAATAGTCCCATTCATAGTCAGGTAAGGTTTCACTGTCAAATATGAAGAAAGAAGTTTCATAACAAAACGCAATAGTTTCACTTTTTATGTTTTTGGATTTTACAATTCATAAAGCTTTCATACACATTCGAATTAATATGAGGAGCCGCAGAACAAAACGTACTTTTTCACATATTTAAAATTTTTGGGAAATTGAGGTTTATTTTTTTCGACCCCTCAAAAAACTGTATGAACCTGGAAATGGAAACAAGTTTTTTGCTTACCAAAAGATGAATCAAACTGCCGTAAGTCAACACATTAAATGTCAAGGATATTTAATATCAAACCAATTTTATATCGAAAAAAGTACGTTTTGCTAAAAAAAAAAAATGAAAAAGGTACGTTTTGTTTAAAAAAATATTTAAATTTTCTACAGATTCTTGTAATTATTCCATGTTTAATTATACTATTGTATTAATTATTGTTATCATAACACTCATTCACCAAACAATAGTTAAATTAAAGCACGTTTTGAAAAAAAAAATTAAAAAAGTACGTTTTGTTATGCACCAATTTTTTTAGAACCCATTTTCTTGGTAAAAAAAAGAAAAAAAATATGCTAACAAGATGTTTTCTTAAAGATTTAAACCCAAATATTATAAAAATATCAAAAAACCAATTTGTCAAAAAATGCGAAAAAGTACGTTTTGTTCTGCGGCTCCTCATATGAAAATTTATATGATAAGTTTTTGGACTTGTTAAATAATCAATACCAAGAAACAGTAATTCCCCTGAAGGAAACCTTGGTGCAAGTGTCTCCAAGTCATCAATTTTGTCGACTATTTTTGTGACATTGTCAACGAAGTGTCTACACTACACTACATTTGCCACTATATTTGCCTTTAAAACGAAAATTTTTTTATCAATAACAACTGAGAAGTATTATTCCTATAAAAGTTGAAGAAATAATAAAAAAGATTTTTATGAATTTGTATTCGTACCAAAACCCAATAAAAAATGCAGCTTCCAACGAAGCAGGTTTGTAAGGGAGAAACGTAAAAGTATCGCTTACCATGGACAGGTACATAACAGTGCTCAAACGGGGACGCAGCCCTACCTCTGCAGCAGTTGCTTCGGCCTCAAAAGTACCAACTTTTGATAAAATAAATACTCAAAATCGTTTTGCAATTCTGGAGGATGAATCCTCTGAAGCACCAAACGTCATAAAATCGTCAAAGCCTCCCCCGATATATCTTAGGGAACAAAATTCAAATGAGCTCATAAAGAGTTTGATATCAGTGATAGGTGAAAATTCGTTTTACGTAGCGGCTATCAAGCGTGGTAGTATAAACGAGACTAAAATACAAGTCAATCATGAGAATGATTTTCGCAAAGTAATAAACAACTTTGAAGCACTAAAAAAAAACTTTTATACATACCAACTGAAAAGCAGTAAAGGTCTTCAGGTAGTGATTAAGGGTATTGACTCATGTGTGGACCCAGAAGAGGTCAAAACATTCCTAGAAGAAAAAGGCTTCAAGGTAAAACATGTAGTAAACATTAAAAATAGAGAAAAAATTCCCCAACCACTTTTTCGAGTAGAGTTTGAACCCGGCGACGTTAAGCTTAAAAAAAATGAAACGCATCCCATCTATGATTTAAAATACATTCTGTACAGAAAAGTAACTATAGAGGAGCCGCACAAAAGAGGTGGTCCTGTTCAATGTTTGAACTGCCAAGAATTTGGCCATACTAAGGCATACTGCTATTTACCCCCTGTTTGCGTAGTATGTGGTAAGCTACACGGTACAGTTCTTTGCGATAAGTCTAAAACCGACCCCAACGTAAAAAAATGCAGCAACTGTGGTGGTAATCACACTGCCAATTATAGAGGATGCCCTGTATATACTATCGTCAAGCAGTCTAATCCCCCTCAAATGCAGGTAACGAATCAAGTAAACAGTAATGATCTTCAGGCTCCGCAGCCTAGTAGTAACAGAACCTCTTATGCTAACGTTTTAAAATCAAACAATGTACCAATGCAAGGCGCTTCGTCAAGTAATGACGAAACTCCAGTTTCTAATCTAAGTCGTCTAGAAAAAACCACGGAAACATTAGTGCAAACAGTAAGTAATTTTACAAACTCAAAGGGTAATATGATGCAGGAAATTCTTAGAATGCAATCGATGTTATTGCAAGCTATTCTTAACAAGCCATGAACTGTTTAAAAATTTGTTTTTGGAACGCAAACGGCATCCGCCAACATAAAAATGAATTAGAATACTTTCTTAAAAATAAACAAATTGATGTCATGATGGTTTCTGAAACTCATTTGACCTCAAGAAATACGTTTAAAATTAATGGTTATACTCTATATGGTACCAAGGACCCTCGAGATAGAGCTTGTGGAGGTTCTGCTATATTAATAAAAAACCGAACTAAACACTACCCAATGTGTAATCATCGTGAAGATTATCTCCAAGCTACGAACATTTGTGTCGAAGAGCTAAATCGAAGCATAGTTATTTCATCTCTATATTCACCACCTAGATTTGCAATATCAGAAAGCCAATATTACAAATATTATAAGTCACTGGGGCCCTGTTTCCTGGCTGCTGGCGATTACAACGCAAAACATACCTTCTGGGGGTCACGACTTATAACACCAAAGGGTCGTGTTCTGTTTAATACAATCTCTAAAATGAATTTAAATGTTGTCGCGAGCGGCCAACCAACATATTGGCCTGCTGATCCGCAAAAAATTCCAGATGTCATCGATTTTGGCGTGGTTAAAAACATCCCCACAGAAACGATTTACGTTGAAGCTTCCATAGAATTATCCTCTGATCACACACCTACAATTGTTACTATAAAAAACACCAATAGAATTGAATCTCCCTCTGGTCACATAGCGACGTCAGCTACACATATAAATTGGATAAAATATAAAAAATATCTCAGTACCCATTGCACAGAAAATATTCCGCTTAGCACACCGGAGTATATAGATCGTTCTATTGTCAATTTTGACAGTTTTCTAAAACTAGCTGTTCAACATTCCAGCATTGCCCCCAAAAAAACCAAAAATAATAAAATATATTCCTCAGATGTCGAGCGTCTCTTGTCTGAAAAAAGGAGAGCTCGTAGAGAGTGGCAATTGCACAGATCCCCTCAACTTAAGAACTTACTAAAAGACTGTACAAAAAGGCTGAGAAAGTTACTGCAGACTCAGAAAACGGCTTCTCTGGAAAAATATCTTAAGGAACTTGATGCAACTCCACAATCAGACTACTCATTATGGCGTGCAGCTAGAAATCTCAAAAGGCCAGTTGTCGCTAATCCGCCATTAAGAAACTTGAATGGAAGTTGGGCAAGAAATGATGTTGAAAAAGGAAATCTGTTTGTTAATCATTTAAAACACGTATTTACCCCAAACATATCTCACGATATGGCGGTCGAGTTACCACCTGTTGCTGCTAGAGCAGCTGTTCCCCTAAGATTTGAGATAAGAGAAATCGAAAAGGCTATTTGTGATTTAAACCCCAAAAAGGCTCCTGGTTTTGATAAGATCAGCAACAAAATGCTTTTGGAGCTACCCAGCATAGCAAGGAGAATTATTCTTTTAATTTTTAATGCTATTTTACGCCTGGAATACTATCCTCAAAAGTGGAAGGTTTCCTTAGTCATCATGATACCTAAACCAGGAAAGGATCACACAAAAGTTGAGTCATATAGGCCTGTAAGTTTACTTTCAAATATATCAAAGCTGTTTGAGAAGCTGTTAGCGTCAAAATTAACCCCAATTCTAAATGAAAACAGATGTATTCCTAACCACCAATTCGGCTTTAGAAGAGAACACAGCACAATTGAGCAAACCCATCGTATAGTAAACGCAATAAGAAAAGCCTTTGAAGAAAGAAAATATTGTTCCGCTCTCTTCATCGATGTTTCTCAAGCTTTTGACAAAGTCTGGCATGAAGGCTTATTACATAAATTGAAGCTAAACTTACCAGTAAACACACACAAGCTGTTAGAAAGCTACTTAGTCGGTCGAAAGTTTATTATTAAAGAAGGTGATTATTTAAGCTCTCCTCAACCAATTGAAGCTGGAGTCCCTCAGGGAAGCATCCTAGGCCCACTTTTATACTTAATATATACTTCGGATATGCCAATAAACAACTACACCCAAACTTCAACATTTGCTGATGACACAGCTTTTCTAAGCGTGCACGAAAACAGTCAAGAAGCATCTCGATACCTACAGGATCATATATTTCAACTCGAACTGTGGCTGAAGCAATGGAGGATAAAGGTCAATGAGCAAAAATGCGTACATGTAACATTTACCTTGCGTCGGGAAACATGCCCCTCTATTAAAATCAATAATCATTTAGTGCCTCAAAATTCGCATGTAAAATACCTCGGTATTCATCTAGATCGCCGTTTAACGTGGAAAAGCCATATAGAGGCAAAATTATCTCAAATGAAACTAAAAGCCATCCAAATTCATTGGCTTATTGGAAGAAACTCTGTCCTAAGTCTCGACTGCAAACTTTTACTATACAACTCCATCTTAAAGCCAATCTGGTGCTACGGTATTCAACTATGGGGCACTGCCTCGGCCTCTAATATCGAAAAAATTCAAAGGCGCCAAAATAAACTTCTTCGAATAATCACAGCTGCCCCTTGGTATGTTAAAAACTCAAATATTCACAAGGATCTCAATGTTCCTTTAGTAAAAACTATGATTACAAAATATGCAGTAAAATATTTAAAAAGGCTTGAACAACACCCAAATCCACTAGCTCGAAATATTTTAAACCATGGCGGCCACACTCGCTTAAGAAGAAGAGACACTGCAGCACTTACCCAATTAGATGAGCGATAAACACCTATATAAGTGAACAGAACCCGTGATGAAGAAAATTTTTGTCTGGCACTGGCAGGACATAAAATAACGTATTAGGTTAAGATTTGATTAATTATTGTTAGTTCATATTTAATATATGAAGATTCAATAAAAAATAATGAGAAAAAAAAAAAAAAAATATCGCTTACGAAAGCGCTTTATTATGCGAATATAAAAATTGTTGTATGTAACGATTAAGTTTACCCACGGAATGTCTTTTTCAAAGTTATTTTTTTGTATTCTCCCTTACAAATCTGCTTCGTAGTATGGGAATGCAGTGGCACTTGAAATTTTATTTTTTTTTTTTATAAAAGTCTTTCACTTACTTTACTGAATCTCTGTATGTCTTATTGCGTAGCGCATAATGTTATTACATATTATTTTTTTTAAAGTACCATTAGTGCTTCGCAAAATGATACAATTTATATTGGGAAGTGTAGCCTAGATTTATTAAAATGTACTAATGATTCTCTGGTTCCAATGTCTACACATGTTCCCAAAGAAACTAACTACCTAGTCAATAGTACCAACGTCAGTAGTAGAATTCCAATGACACGCATATGTTAAATGTCTTTAGTAAATTACATTGTCTGGGGTATAATAAGTCACTAGTTCTGGTGACTATGTCAATAGTAAATCAGTACAGATTCACTAGTGACATTTCCTGCAGGGTCAAACCAAAAATTCCCTACATACATATGTAAAGGGTGTTTTTTTTGAGTGATACAACTTTGAGTTGGCATCACTGCTTTATTTGATCACACATTTAACAGCTGATAGTTGCTTTTTGTTTAGTTTGCTTTGACATTTTATTATAAATCGACTTACACCAGAGCAACGTGTGCAAAGTGTTGAAATTTTTAATCAAAATAATTCGACAAATGGGCTGAACAACAAATTGATATTGATTTTGAATTTCCATTCAAAATTTTATTTTCCGATGGAGCCCATTTCTGGTTGAATGGGAACGTAAATAAGCAGAATTGTCGCATTTGGAGTGAGGAGAATCCAAGAGCTTTTGTCGAAACAGCATTACATCTACAGAAAATAACTGTTTAGTGCGCTTTATTGGCTAGCGTAGTCATTGGCATTCATTCAAACGATGATGGTCAGAATGTGAAAAGTTGTTGAAATTGGTGTTCCAAATAGGCTTTCTACGCGCCAGACGTGGCGGCCACATGGCCGAAATCATATTTAAACATTAATGTCATACAATTTTCTATCCAATAAAGACCGTTTCATTGATATCAAAAATATATTACTTTACAAGAACAATTTAGATTTTTTTAGTTGAACTGTTAATTTTTAATTTTTGATATTCTTTAATTAGGCTCGAGTTCATCAAATTTAATTTTCATTAAATTATTTTCACTGAGGGAAGGAATTTTTACAACTTGGAATTTTTATTAAAATTTATTGATAATTTTTCTTGGCTGAGCTGGGATTTGAACCCGGGTTGATCTTTACATGTTTCAAGAAACTTTACTTTACTTTATCACTCTATAAAAAAACACCCTTTATGTACTGCCCTACTAAAAAAGAAAGTCGCAAGCGCCAAAATTCCAAAATTGAGATAAGTGCAGATTCGGAACCGTGAATGTGTTTCTTATTTTTGTGATAAGCGTTAAAGATCCATTTCCAAATGTAAATGACTGAAAAACGTTTAGCAAAATGGTCACATCTACCACTTCTAGCGTGTTTCCTAGACAAAAAAAGTCTTATCTGCCACTTACTATGACAAAAAGTCACATTTACCAAAATTGTAAGCAAAAAATGGAAAAATCAATAGGGCTGATCGCTCGTTTCTTGATTTCGTATATCTTCGTACAGACAGTGGGTCAGATCTTACAATGTTGTCATTAAAATTGACTAAAAATGACTTGCAACTATGTGAACATTGTACGCTATTTTCATTTGGCAGATGTGTTAAATTAATGCATCTGACAATGGCACCATTTTCAGAAAAATGACAACATTGTAAGATCTGACCATCGTCTGTACGAAGCTTATGTATTAAAAATATATGTTGTGCATTAGTGCAAGCATGCAAACATTCATTCATACACCCATTTTGAAGGTGCAGGTCAGATGACTTGACTTTTGAGTTTGTTGCTGCTTATTGGCTTCGAGTCTTTTTGTATATTTTTTTATTAAAAGGGTGTAGAAAATGAAAAATTCTGTTAAGTAAAATTCATTAATTTTTATTTGCGTTATTATAATTCATACGTTTTTGATAATAAAAACTGCGCTTTTAGCAAAGAAATATGTACTCCGATCTCGCTAAACATATTGTGATAATGAGCCATCATACACACTGCTAAAAGAACAAGCGCAGAATTTCACATCCCCAAAAAATCTTGCTATACCATCGCTATCATATCCTGATCAAAACATGCCGTCAAAATCGCCCAATATTGAGCAATATATAATTATAGCTGTAGAACTTTTCTCGACACTTTCACTAGAAACTTCAAATGTTCAATTGAAAAAAAATGGCTTACATCTCCAAATTTTGAACTTATTTGTACAATTCGGTTTTCGTAAGAAATTTTTGCGTGCCTATACTAGGCAAAAAACTCATAAGTCCATTTTTTCTACTTTATCATCAAAATTTCACCCGCCTGGCAGGATAATAAAATTGGATCATATATGTAATGTATTTTTAAATCATTTTAGAGATTTTTCAAAAAAATTAAATTTTTAGGCTCGAAAGATAAAAAACGTAAAAGTTAAGTATCTCAAAATTACTAAAATAGAGATGTAACTTTCTTAGGAGGGCAGTATACATACATGCATAAATAAATACATACATACATGTGTAAAAATCGCAATTCGTTAACAAAATCCTCTGGTTCGACTTTTATGTTTTTGAATTCGGAAACAATTTCAAATAATTAATATCTTGTTTGGAATTTACAAAAATCGGATGGTATTACAGTAATTTTGACTTAGCTGCACAATCTCCTTTGCACTATTTTTTGTGCAGGTAAATCAAAAAAGCAGCTATCTTAAATGTATTTAGCTGCCTAAATGTACAGGTACGCAATTGTGGTTACCTGCATAAAAGTGCAGCTAAAGTTAAGTGTTTGAAAAAGGAGTATCAAACGTTCAAACAACCTGTAGGCATTTGTTATGCATTTTTATAAAGAACGGTATAACCAAATTGTTAACAATAAAGTGTGGGACAGAAAAGTCGCTGTAGTACAACGTTAAGAATAGCGATGCAAGCTGTCAGAAGTTAAAAACGGCAGTTTCAAAGTAGTGTCAACAGAACGTAGTTGTAGTAGCCGTTGAAGTTGAAGCGCAAAAATCGAAATTTTGAACTTTGTTGCGCTACAGAGCATTCGTTACCTTCAAATACTACTACAACTACTTTATTCTATTCCAGGACTAAGATTTGCTATTCCTTTCATACAATCGTGGTAAAGTTGCTGTAACCACAAACCATATGCATAAATGTAGGTACATGCAAACAAAATAAATGAATTATAATGATACCAACTTTAATTGTTTGCGATTTTTGTTTTTATAAACACCTAAAATTGGATATTAATGTGAAAAAGTGGCCACCACATTTTGTCATGTGTGCAGCTAACTTTGATGTTTTACATGAAAATATTTTAAAGCTGCCCAAAATTATGAAAAATGTGCAGGTATACAAAATGCACGTAAACAAGGATTTTGGAGAATAATTACAGACAATATGTATTTTGGGCAGTTAAGTCAAAGTGCAGCTTAGTTGAATTTTTTGTATGAAAATAATTTTAAAATGCCAAAAATTTTGGGCTCTTATCTTAAATGTGCAGATAAATAAAGTGCACTTAAAAAAGGAATTTGTATGGGATTATAAAGAATAATGCCAAAAGTTATCAATTTTGTGCAGTTAAGTCAAAAGTGCACGTAAATAAAAGGCAGCTAAGTCAAAACTACTGTATTTATATAGTTCTTTAAAAAAAAAAAAAAATATATACATATGTATGTACATAAATGTATTAAATGCTTATTCCCAGCTAGCATTTTGTATCGTAATCTAATCATTTAGGAATCAGCTTAAGGGGCAAAATACCCGTATATGAGCTCATTTTTCAATCATAAATGATACTCTCGTTGTGAGAAAATGGTACCCTACCAAAGAATCACCTGAAAGAATCATTTGTGATACAATTTTCTGATTCCATTTTGATCATTTTTATATTAGTTTTTCTAATCATTATTGAATCGTTTTTGTCTCATTTTTTAATCATAAATTATATAGTTTTTGGTTATATGCATTTTATATAATTTTTTAATTGTCATGTTTTTTAATTTTTCTCCGAAAAAATCAGCACCATTATTGCTTTTGAACCAAACAAAAGTAATTGGTTTTTCGCAAAGAAGAGAACAAACAATTTGCACTAACATTTATGTTCATAAATTGTCCATAATTTATGTGCTTCTTTTTAAGCCAAGCTTTTTATTTCTTTGGCTGACATGAAAGTTTCTATTTTTATTTTTTCCATTTGGCAAAAACAAAAATTCAAAATCATTATTTAAACATATAAATGAATCATATATGAATCCTTTTTCAATCACTCAAGTGATAAATAAGTTTTTAATCATCAAAACTGATCTGAAAAGAATCATTTGGGTGATTTTTACAAAAAATAATCACCCAAATGCTAGCTGGGTTGTTAAAAAGTTATATGCGACAAAAAAAATTATTTGGAGAAAATCGACTTTAAAATTATAAAATATATTAAAATGTATAAATGTAAAAAGTTAACTATAGTCTTAAAAAGAAACTATATTGAAAAATAGCTTAAATCTTAACCCAGAGTATTATTGTTTGGGTTGACAGTACGTAACAGTACGACAGTAAGATGGTACGTCGGGTAGGGGGACGTAACGTAAGCTGTGGTCAATCAATGGATGGGTTTCCTTTTTTTCCAATTTAAATTTTTATTTTCATTCATAGAATTGAAACCATGATACAAATACAGAAGGTAGTTCCACACTCTCTTTTTGTCGTGTTCTGACATTTATTATAATTATGAAAATATGTGCTACCACATTTTATTAAATAATCCCATTTTTCTGTCTTTGTTTTGTTTTTTATTTGAAGTTTAAAAAAAATAATATAAATTTACATAAAATTGAAAACAATTTATATTAAAATGTTTTAAAATTAATTTTGTAAATTTTGAAAACAAAAAATTAAATAAAATATTTATATTTAAAAGTTAAAAATAAGAAAATTGTATCTAAAAATGTTGGGAAGTTGTTGTTGGGAAGTTTTGGAAGATTTAAATAGAATCACTTTCTGAATCGATCTAACGATGTTCGTCCGTCCGACTGGCTGGCTGTCAACGCACACTGTGTGCGAAAGGTTGTTACGTACAAAGAACGCAATTTTGAAGATATTTATGTATATGCAATTTGTTGTATATGTAAGTTCTTATTGTCACAAGGAAGAACCTTTCGGCACAGTCGAATTAAGCACTCTAACTTGTTTAATATAAAATAAAATAACAGCAAATAATGTGTTTTAAATTTTCGCGAAAGCAAATTAAAATGCTTAAATATCACATCAAAGCTGTTAATACAAATTACACATTTATACTTAAAATTTCCAAAAGGAATTTATTGTCCTTTTTATATGTGGCAACGTTTTTTTTAATGTTTACATAAAACAAAATTCAAATAATTCCGATAAACTTCAAAAAAGAAATTGTGAGAGAGAAGTGGAACTTCCTTGTGTATTTGTATCATGATTGAAACAGTAAAGGCCGTGTCAGATAAAACTTTTGCTTCGCGTTGCGTTACATATACGCTTTGACATTTGAGTTAAATGTACATGTTTATATGGCACTTGTCACATAAACTGCTTTTAACGCAAAGCGAAGCGAAAAGTTGGGCAACTCTCATCTTTTTGCGCGCTTTGACAATCTTCTAGTATAATTTTTTTTATTTATTTTCTTTTTAACACACAATGTGTGAGTGTTGTCAAAGTTTTTATTGTGACATACACTTTTTGCTTTACGCTTTTCTGTCAAAGTATATGTAACGCAACGCGAAGCAAAAGTTGTATCTGACACGGCCTTAAGTTTAATATTCGAGCTTCTTGTCAAATTTTTTTATTGTTTAATTATTTTGCTTTTAACATTTTTATAAAATATACGATTGTTTTCAAAGCTCGTTTGCAAACAACAAACATTAAAAGTCGCACCTTACATTATTTGGTATAGCCTACGGTTGTATTTTTGCCGCCGTCATTTAAAAATTTTCAATTTGAATAAATTTTGGCCGCCGTCAACGATATTAGTTACTGGCGTTATCAACGTCTGCAATGTCACATCGGCTTCGAGTGCAATGTTATGACATTTATAACGTAACGACGTAATCTCTTTTGATAGTTTTCGACATGAGTTACAGACACACTTTTTTCTTACTTTTCCGGAAACGATGGACGATCGGCCTAAGCAACCAGTGAAATGCGCATAGGAATAGCTTGTCCCTGCAACAAGAAATTTCAGTTTATCCATAGTATGAAATGGGAATTTAGCACATTTAAACGAAACCTTGTTAATTAATTTTTTGAATCCCAAGAAAAACTTTGATGGAATATTTTGTTTCACATATTTTCGATGCGAGAAGTTTTCACTATAGTTACAGAATATGGGTACAGTTCACTCATGGGATTTGTGGTACAATTGTACCAAATTTGGTACAATCGAAACTTAATTGGTACACTGGTACAATTTATCTTTTTTTTGGTAATATTAAAACAATACCCACGTAGTTTTATCATTTCTTTTAGGTGGATTAACTCACTTTTCTTTTCAATAATAAAATTTGTATTAATATACCTCCAGCCCTGAATAGAACTACCAAAAATTGCATTATTGTTAATTTGCGCTTGTGATGCTATACTAACACACTAAGCACATACAAACATACATACAGTATATCCCTGTAGGAAGCCTGGGATCAAGTGTCTCCAAATTCCACTTCTGTTTTTGTGACACTGTCTACACTGTTGTCTGCCTTTGACAAGAAAATATAAATTTTTTATTCCTTTTTATTTTGTATTCCCCCACCAGAATAGTGGAGAGGGCGCTTGTGCTGATGGGTGAATACTAAAAAATATTGGTTCAAGACCCACCTTTAAGTATACCGATCGACTCAATATCAATATCAATATAATATCAATATCTGGGTCGATTTAACGATGTCCCTCAGTCTGACTGCAGGCTGACTGGTTTTTTGTCCATTTAATCTTGTGCGCAAAGTAAAACTCACAATTTTAAAGGTAATTTGATGAAATTTTGTATTTCAATTTATAAGTACGAAGCCTATTTAAAAGGGTGAGAATCGGTTCGTTATTTCACATAGCCGCCATACAAACTACTTTCAGGAATAGTGTTTGTGACTATAAACTCTATTATTATACATATTGGTATTCAGGTGTAATTTCGGCAAAATTTATTTTATTGCAATCTAAATCATCTTACAAGATTTTGAAATATTGAAATCGGTCCATATTTGACGATACTACTTTTGAAAAGCTTTTAATGCCGTAACGTCATTATAAATGTTGGCATTGACATAAAAATTGGCTACAATAACTTTTAAGATAGCTACTATGTCATAAAAAAAGTTGTGCTGGTAGGTCCAATATTAACTATAGGTCCCATATAAGCGCCCTTCCTAAAATACGTAAGGGCAAAGAAATCTCATATAGATGAACATATCTACATAATATCCAAAAAAAGAACTTTCACATGAATCTTAAACTCCTAACATAATTTTGTTCTGGCTGGCCCATGATTGCCCATGGGTCCGAAATAGAGTCTTTAAACACTGTGCTGTGGGGTATCAAATGGTCGGCCTTGACCGATTATAGTTTTTTACTGGTTTTTAATTTTATTGAATAAAAAGTTACTAAGATGAATTACTTTGTATGCTTTCTTATTTTACAGCGATGTTTTGGTACAATTTATATCAATTTGGTACAATTTTGACATTGAGACGGTACAATTTAAGAATTATCAGATCCCAACAGTGGTACAGTTTTGTTTTTGTAAAAGCTATAACAAATTTCTTTTGGGACAAATCAAACAGCCATGAACACACGAAGTAGCTCAAATTTAAGAGTGGCAAGATGTAGACTCGAAGCCACAAAGCATAAAATTGAATATATTGGGTGTTGGGAGTTCAACAGTTTACCACAAAATCTAAGAAATATTGAACGAATTTCAACTTTTAAATCCTCTTTAAAGAAGCATTTGTTAAAAAAATTTAGAAATGCTTTTAATGTAATAATTAAAAAAAAATTGTAAATTTATATGAAATTATGAATAATAATATTTATTTATTATTTAGTTAAATTTAATGCCAACTCGCCTCAACAATGTCATATGACGCTGATGCCAACTTAATTTTGAAATAAAACTTTTTCAAAAAAAATTTAAAACCTTGTTTTTATTTTGTAATAAAAAAGACATTTAAAAATATTTTTACTAAAAAGCTTCATTAAATTTTTCAATGTACTAAGCAAGGTATATTTACACAAGGTAAACTCGTTGGCCCATATGTTTGTCAGCTGTTTACCCATAGTTGGAACCACAACGTCAAATTGCGTGTATATGAGCCAAAATTTGTACATGTGTGCGTTAAATTGTTTTTGTTTTATATGAAGACAATTTTGACAACATGGTTCCTTTTATAGAGCAGCATGTCTACACTCCCAAATGAGTCTACCTTGTGTAAATATACCTTGGTACTAAGTTTACGTATTTACATAATTATTTGCAAAATTTCTGAATAAAAAAAATCTAAGTTATATTTCAGTATTAAAAGTACTTACTGCTTTTCAGTTTTAACTTTTGGCATATTCGATACTGTGGACATATTTTTGGGTCTTGCAATATTTAGCGTAAAATTTGCCTTTAACGCTGGTTCATCAAAACAAGGAAATGCTCTGCGAGCGTCTGTTGCCTGAAATTGTGTTGAGGCCAACCACCTTTATTTTCCATGTTGTTAAAACCAAAAAAGAACAATAACAAATTAAGAAAATACGTGAAAAATTACATTTACAAAAAAAGCTACTTTTCACATCCAATATATTAATGTATCTACAGCATACCTTGTTTCATTCCGCACCTTGTACGAACTGCGATAGAATCCTTGCAAATAGTCTTGTATTAAGCCACTAAATTTGATTTTAATCACGTATTTGGAATTTTTTAAAAGTTTGTCATATAATTCAATTATGAAAAATTGCTTGGCCTCCAAAAGATATTGTTTGCGTATACGTAACTCAGCAGCAGCAGCAGCGATATTCACTCCTCTACTCTCTTTAACACTGTTTGAGCGTTTCTTATCGGATTTCGTTTCAAGTGGCAGTATGGCAACGTCCTTTTTTGAAATATCCAAATCAATAGCATGCATTGTTACGTTATAACAATCCTCCAGTACTAGAATGTGAATGTGAACCTCTCCATTGAAGGTAAAATTACCTTCGTATAAATAGGGCTCTAATGATATGTTGTACTTCAAAGGTTTTATTGAAGTTGGCAAACGTACATCCTGCTCGTATGTACGTTGCGTAGAGTCCGTTTCATTTTGCTCGTTGACTTTGTGTTTCATGGGTATGGCAGTGCATACGATATCTTCATCTTCGTTCGGTATAATGTCATCACATGTTGCAAAATTATAGACCACAAAGGAAACCGTGAGTAAAGTGCAAACAAAAAATGCTCCCAATAGTAATATTGTGCTGTATGACAATGTATATCCTCTTCTATGGGTGATAAACTGCGTAGTTGCGGTATTATTGCCACCCGTTCTTTGGGATTCCATATTTAAATTTTCATGCGGGTGGGTAACCATACCAAGCAAACAATAGACCTGCTCAACCCTGGTCAGGTGTGTTATTTTATAGTATTTTAAATTATATTGTCGAAAAACAAATGTGAGTTTAATTACTTTGTTGAAGTATTATTTCATTTTGGTGGTTCACATGAAACAAAAGAAATCTGTAAAAATTAAAAACAAACATTTAACTTTTTTTAAACACACATGTGTAGTTATTTGCTACAGGTTATCATTTATTTGTTAAACAAACGATTTAAATAATTATTTTTCTTAAAACGGAAAAGAAGTCAAAACAATAACATAATTGTTATGTTAAGATCACACACGTGTTGATGATGCATTTTATTCGTGAAGCAGGCAATAAAAATTTTTTTTTGTCAAAATTCCTTCATATTTGGTATGACTATAATTCTAGTAGATATGAATGTGTGTGCCAAATATTTTTTTGTATAATGTTTATTTTTGTTTTTAATTTTCTAATCTAATCCTGCGAAGCTTTTCGCTTGTCTGCAGGAAAGAAAACAAACTCTTTGGCGCGAATCGAACCCACAACCCCGGCGCTCATAGACTAGCTCACTACCAGCTATCCTGCAGGGGTCGAGTTATGGGACGCTAAAGTGTTGCCGTTTTTGAAAAATTGTTTTTTTTAAATTATTATTTTGCAATAGAAACAAATAAAACAAAAATTTTAGATTAGTGATTCTAAAAGGAAATCGTTTAAAATTCTCAAAAAAAAAAAAAAATATTTGAAAAAAAAATTTCATCTGCAAACCGGAAATGACCAATTTAAATTAAAATTTTTTTTAGTTTCACAACATTTTTTATTTTACCAAATTAGCCGTTAAAAGTTTGAAATTGATTGCCATTGGCTTAAAGTTTTGCAAATTTTTTTACACGCGTACCACACTTTAAAAAGAAAAACGAAAAATAGTGGGGCAGTGCGACAATCATGGACAGTTATTTACGTATCTTTTTAACTTATCCCACTTCAAAACATTTGCAGTATTATGAGTATACTCTAGGTTAATTTCGGATTTTAAAAAAATAAAAAAAATATGGGGCTAATTTAGAAATATGTATTGAAATTAAAAATCTTCACTTTCGGTTTTGGAGTGCGTTACACGTGTAAAGAAATTTGCATAGTTTTTAAACTTATGAAGATCCCAAACTTTAACTGTATATGGACGACACCCTAGGCTTATTTTGGTAAAAAAGAAGAGTAAAAAAGACTAAAAATTAGAACATTTGTAATTTTAATTAGTCACTTCCGGTCTTACAGATGAAATTTTTTTTCTTTTTGAAAATATGAAACGATTTCCTATAAGAATCACTTATCTTAATTTTTTGTTTTATTTATTTCTAGTTTGAAACAATTATTTAAATTTTCAAGCACGGCAACACTTAACTACCCCATAACTCAACAAATAAACATAATACAAAAACATATTTGGCACACAAATTCAATCCTTTAGGGTTAAGTTATGCTAAATTTTGGCAAAATTTTTATTTTGGGTTGTCCGCTTCACGAATAATGCCTCATATGTATATGGTTTAAGAGGTATTTTGGTATAGATATGCACAATATAAACATTTTTTCCAAGTACTTTGCACAAAAGTTGTAAAAAGCGTTTAGGGTTTGATTGAAAAGCAAAAAAATGCAATATGTATTACCTTTTTCTGCTTTGTACTTGCAAGCACACCTTGCATGTATTTTCGCAAGGAGATAAGTAATTCGATACTTCCAGCAGAAACATTTTTAATTAGAAAATTAAAGCTCATAAAAAATCATTCCAGTTTCGCTAAGGAAGTCTTTCTATAACTAATGCAGAACAGTCGGCAGTCTTGTAGTTTTTCAGAGGCGGTACTATTAATGTCGCTTACGTCTTTTTTTGCTGTCATGCTGGCTAGCTACTTATTTATGTTAAGGCGGTAACGCCTTAATGATTTAATTGAAAAACTACTTTCTTTTTTATACCCTTCAACGAAGGTAAAAGTGTATATATAACTTTGTCATTCCGTTTGTAATTTCTACAATATTGATCCTACACCCTATAAAGTATATATATTCTGGGTCCTTATGAAAAGCGAAGTTCAAATCCGGTTGTCCGTCTGTTTGGGGTATCTTTATGTCACGTATTCTTATTATAATTTTGCTATTGGAATTCAGCCCGATCGGTCCAAAAATGGCTGAGATATGAGCAAAAAACCACGACTACCTCTAATTTTTTCCAAAAATCCCTTGTGGTTGTTGTATTTTTATTACTTTTTGCTGTATATGTATCTGGGAACGGCAAAAGCCAAAGTTTCCAAATTAGGTACACACATTAAGGTTGTCAATACACACCATCCTACAAAATGTAGGCGGGATTGGAGAAGTGGGCGTGGTACCTCCCGTACAAAAAATATCAAAAATTGTATAAAAAACTGAATTTTTGGACTGTCATATGACCTATGGTTACGCCTTATATATCAAAAGATCTTTAGTAGACAATATTTTCTGAAAATTTCAGAAAAATCGGTTCATATTCGAAAAAGTTATGGCCAAAATATTAATTTTTTTTTTTTAAAAATACCCTGCCAAATTTCTTCTTAAAGACGTTGGTATATGCTGATTTTTAATGTTTGTAATATGGTTTACAACTTTGCTATACAAATACATCAAAAATAACGCAGTTGAGTTGTATACCGGAAAACGGGCCATATTCATTTTAATGACATTTAAACAAGGTTCCTTCATGGTTCAGTTGTCTAGGGGGTTTGTGAAAGTTAGAAACTGTGAGTCCCATGGTTAGAATCTTGGTTTTTCAAAAAAAAAAAATTTTTTTTTTAAATTTTTTATGTTCTAAAAACGATTTGAAAAAAATATTTACCAGTTTTCGCTTTTCAAATTTAATTTATAATGAAGTTTTTAGTATTGTAAATATGCATGTATTTGTAAAAATTTTTTCGTTTTTGTCTAGTTGCTCTGTATTCTGCTCGCACAATGGTGAAGGGTATATAAGATTCGGCACAGCCGAAAATAACAGTCTTACTGGTTGTTTAATTATTTCGTGTACAAAAGTTAAAAATTAACGTTTTACACTTTATATACATTGGTTTTGCCAAAATTTAATACATTTAATTAAACTTTTATAAGAAATAATTTTGAGTGCAATCAGAATTAACTCTAAATTAAAAAAAATTCACATTAATTAACCAACACATCAAGTCCAGCAAAAGTGTATGGGCTTCTCTTAATGTGTTAAATTTGGTTGTCAATTGAAAATAGGAGCAAAAATAAAAAAAAAACAAAAGCAAATTGTGTGGAAAAGAAATTAATTCTTAATAAAGCTCTAAGAAAAAATGGCAAACGATTCCTACGTCTAAAACAAAGTTTGAACCTTCGAATTTTCATAGGAAAGTGTAAAAATCGTATTTTATCATACAATGTTATTATAAAGTCGAATGGCCAAACGTCGTTTTAGATGGTTTGCATGTTGGGCATTTTGGCTAACGATTTCATAAATAAACGGAATAGGTTATACGCTTTGGTCAAAATAAAATCAATCAACCAAAAATCGCAGGTTAAACGTCATTTCCAAAATATAGTTTGTTTCCGAATATACTTAACGCTTTTATCGAAGAAAAGTCAATCCACTCTCTATTTACACAGCGTTTACATTTGACAGTACTGGCAAGACAGTAATAAAATAAATATTAGTTGCCAAAAACACTACTAACTGTCTTTGTGACGTAGGCGTCCAGACAGTAATTAAGACAGTTCACTTTTAAAAATATGTCAAACGTAAATGTTGCAGTGCAAGTCCACCTAAACGTGTTTTATATGAACTAAACAAATTTAGAAATAACATAATTGTGTGAACAAATATAAAACATACAAAATCAAAGCAAAATATGTTTATTTTTTCTTACTTACTTCTTGATTTTGTTTTCTTTTTTGAACAAAACTTCAAATTACTGTTAGCAAATGTCAAATCACTGTGCAACTTTACTGTTTGCAAAATTTGCTAGACAGTAGAAAAGACAGCCCAACAGACCAAAACAGACCAAAATGTAAATGAGTTGTAGAATAAGCCTATCATAAGAGATTTCCAATATGATTGCAAATGACTTATTCTCGCAATAGTTTTGTAAGTGTTTTTGACAATGATGTCCCGTTATTTGAATTTTGTATTATTAGTTGCAGTATTTGTGTTTTGTAAAGTGTTTTAAAGAGTTTTAAACAGTGCACAATTTAAATAAAGTAATTAAATATTTGGGGGATTCACAAGGTTGTCATAAAGTTGTAAAGTCATATGTCGTAAAATAATTACAAGAAATATATTGGACTGCTGTGGGTAACCGCTTACCACTCTAAAAAAGAAATTGTAATGTTTTTTTTAATTTTTCATTGCAAATAAATAAAATAATACATAAAATATAATATATACCTAAAAAGTAATTTTTATTAATAGTTTTTATACTAGAGAGCTCTTGTATGGGACATTGAATAATTTGAATTTATATTGTTGACTAATGTTTATGTTGTTTAATGTTTATCAAAATGTAAATAAATAAACGTTAAAAAAAACTTTAGGACATTATGACGATATGACTTGAAACTAAAAAACTTTTTGTAAATATGCTATATAAATTAAAACAGAGTGTTCGTAAAGAATTTAACCTTATTATAGATTAGAAAAGTATATTTCTGTAAGCTTAATCTATGTTTAGACTTCTAAGCTTACATTATATTATAGACAAGTAATATTATCGCAAGGGATCAGTTTTCATTATTAAACAATTACATATTAATAAGCCTTTTATGATAGTTATCACAACACTTTCCTAAGCTTAAGGCCTATGATAGTAAGCTTGCTGCAAGTTCTTTCTATATCGTTTTGGTTTGTTGGGAGTTGGAAAAGTGTGCATGTATTATTAAAAAAGTTTCCATGTATTACTATCGCTTGCCAGAACTGACAAATGTAAACGCTATGTTAACATAAAATATTAAAAACATTGTGATGCCCAAAATATAAATGACTATTTGTTTTTGGACAAAAATAATGATGCCCTGACTCATGGGGTTATCATTTTAGTAGCAGTCCGTATGTTTTTGCATACATTTTAATCTTTATTTTAGTATTTATATACATATACATAATTAAAAAACATTCGTGTTTGTGTTTTCGGCTAAATAAGTGTGTATCTGATAATATAGCCAATTTAAATTAATTAAAAGCAAATAAAATACTTGTAGGACAAATCTATTAACCACAGTATTGTCAGGTCATTAATTTTCTCACCCACCCACCCCCCCCCCCAAAAAAAAAATTAGACTTAGACTGTAACTCAAAAAATAATATAAAGTATTTTTTCAAAAGTATCTTTGGCATTTACAGTCTAAGAGCATGAGCATCAAACTTTTTGTCATTAGATAATTGTTTTGCTACAGTTTAATAAGACTAGAAATTATACTATCAAATTTCGTAAAGATCGGTTCATAATTTACCAAACGCCCTATAAGAGAACACTCTCCGAAAAAACTTTAGTACGCCTAAAACCGTAACAAAAAACGCTGTTGTAATAAAGTTTGTAACATTTGCGTTCTCGAGAAAAAAGCTTTGATATATCAATCTTTATGATCCGGCTATAAATGCCAAAGATAAAACGAAAACCTAAAAAGGCGAACCCTACGTTCGGCAAATTTTTTTTTTGAAACCGCTTTGCAAAAAACTTTATATTAGGGGATGTACGGGGATATTATTTCGATGCACGGTCTAATGAACATCACATGTACATGGAGTTTCTTAGTCACAGGATTTGCATGCGCTAGACTCCTAGTGTTATAAGGTTTGGAAAAAATGCATGAGCCAAAATATGGGGGGTAGGACGAGGGGAAGTGGACATTCATCGAGCTCCAAGTGGAGCAAAAAGAAAAATTTACAAAAGAGACTCCGTAACTACCACAGGGTCACTCCTGGGGGTAGGGTTGCCAAACGGCCTGGATTGTCCAGTTTTTTTGGTCTTGTCCAGGTACCAGCTAAAATACAACTTATCCAGTAAAAAAAATTTATTTCAATTTGAAAAATTACTATATACATATTTTTCAGTGATTTAATTAATATTTTTAACCGAAAAAAATCGTATACAAAGACAAAAATTTTAAAGAAAAAAATATTAATTGCCGAAAGACATTCTAATTAACATAATACGGTCCAGTTTATAAAAATGCGATAAAAAAATGTAACGTACAAAATCTATATAAATTGATCACGTTTGTTATTCATGCCAATTAAAATTACTTTTTGTGAAAGGACTTAAGGTATTTTTAATAATCTTTACTCACAAGAAACCATTCCTTTGACCGTATGAAGGCTGTAATTTTATTAAGACTAAATTGTGATGGGAGCTGCAAAATGTTTCAAAAATTGTCGCTTACAACTAAAGTAGTAGAGTAATTAAACTCTGTAAATAACAATACAAAATATGTATAAGAGGCTAAACAAATAGTTATCAGCCATCTTCTGGAAATCGAATCCGAGTGAAATTAAAATCGATCGAACTTGAAAACGAATCAGTGTTAAAGGTTCATTAACTTTTTTCGTTTTATGTTCTTTATACTTTGAGTACAGCTTATCTTAAAATAAGGAAAAACTACGGTAATTTTTTTTCAATAAAATTTAACGTAAAATTGATTTCAATTTCACTCCATTTCGATAAACATTATATGGTTGCATATGTACTTTTGTATGTGATTTAAATAAATAAATCAATGCGAACTTATGTATACGGTGACAGCAATTCTAGAACAATACAAGAATAACAGAAAAATGGCATTGTAAGTGTTTACGGCTCGAAATGTTAACCGTTTCTAAACAAAGCATTGTGAAACCTAAATAAATTAGTTCGAACTGTCAAATTCAGCAGGATTTTCGCTGTCACCTGTAGTGAATTGGCCCTGATATTATATATAATTTTGTTATATGACATAGGACGACTGAATTTTAAATGTTACGTTTCCTTGCTTTCTATATTCTTGTTTTATTGTAAAATTTTACTTCTTCTTATTATTAAGTGCATTTTAAAATTGTCCAGTTATTTTCCAGGTTAATTTTTTCTATTGTCCAGTTATTTGACTCTTGCTGTCTGGCAGCCCTACCTAGGCCTAAACCCCCTTAATATCCAAACATTTTTCCCGAACATACGCACTATCTTTATTCCTGAATGAAGCTCCGATACAAAGTTTAAATTTTATGAAATTTTTAAAAATTAATTTGCCCCCATGGAGTTATGCTGGCTGTCAATTTTTGTAGAATGGAGTTTGACATTTAGAATACATATACCTACGTAAAAAAAGGAATATCTAGCCTATACCATGGTATAAGAAGTACAAGGTATGTCCATTAGGGAGAGTTGTCATTACAATTTACCCATGTAATGTCAGATTAATTTATTTTATTTTTGACGCTTGATTTAATTTTTATGGGTTATAAAATTGAGAACAAAATTTCTAATGACTACACCTTGTACTTATTCTACCAATACAAACTTTAATTGTTGACATTTTAATTTTGCAAATAATTTATTTATAAAACATTTGTTAAAAAAATTTACCATTGAAAATAAACAATTTGTTGATAATGTTTTATTAGCGCGTGTGTGAATAAATTGACATTAACACCCCTTTTAGTTAAAAAAAAAATAATAAAATCTAATTACATTGTAAAATGGTGCAACTTTGATTTAATTCTTTTTTTATTTTGTTTTCAAATATTCAATTTGAAAGTACAAAATTAATTTAATTTTATAATTTTTCTTTTTCTGTGACATACGATCGCAAACGGCAGCACAGAGAGTTGAAATTTACTAAAAGTGAGGATTAATTCAAAAGCTGAACTTTATTCTTTACAGTCATGTTTGGTGTTGGGTGAAAGTAAAAAATTCTTTAACGCTAACTGCTAAATTACTGCTTTGATTTTGCAATTTTTGGATTTTTATCTTGTCTTTAATTTTTCATTGCTTCATTTCTTTTTATCAGGCCTGTCATAGAAACCCATTCCGATCGAAATTCGAAGTTATTTCGTATCTTGCAGCACATAAAACGAAATCACTTTCGATCGGAATTGAGATCTGTGGCAGGCCTGTATATTTTATATATAAATAAAAATATACCACAGCCAACTTCCAGTTAAAAAGTGTGAGAATAACAAAACAAAACAGAGTTGCAGAGTGCATGAAACTGAGTGCCCCTCTCCAATCTGCTCACTCCTCTCACCTATAAACTCAAGAGTTGCTGCAACAAAAATTGCAAGTCTGGACGACGGCTAAGCGAATAGTTCGCAAATGCGAAATCAAATATTCGTCGCACCCTACTTTTAAGTTAAAATTTGTATCAGAATTGTTATTGTAATTTTCAATTTTACCAAATCACCCTAAAAAAACTTACGTTATTGACTCTCGTGTGTGGGTGTTCATACATATGGAATGTCTGTCTACTTTTTTTATTGAATCTTTTTTGTCGAAAATTACAATATGTATTCAAAGCTTAATCCTAATTGTTGCTTATTAGCCATTACCAATGTAACCGCTAATTAATTGCATTCAAGTGTTAAAAAAGCCTGCTAGGCTCAAAGTATCTGTTCTTTTTAGCCTCCGGTGACCTTCGAACTTAAATAGATCCCGAGCGAGGTAGTTGGGCTGGACCATTAGTTACCATTATCTACGTATTTGACTGAGTACTAAAAAAACATATGTATATTGCAGTTCTCAACAATATCAAAAATATTCACACTCGCCGAGATAACATTTTGTCTCTAGTGCAAATTACATAGAAACTACATATGTATCTGTTCTGAAATATTTCGTTATTAAAAAATATTTTTTAATCAAAAAATGAGTTTTCAGTACTTATTTGATATTGCTAACAAAGTCAAGAAGTTTTTTTTATTGCACCTCAACAAATTTTTTGCACTCAAAAGAAAAATCAATCCATCCGTACTCAAATAAATACGAAGCGGTATTAATAGTACGGTCAGTACGGATTTTCATTCGCAAAATACTTAAATTATCCATATTCAATCCCGATTTTGCACTTGAAATAATCTGAAAATGAGATTGACTTAAGTAAAAAAAAAGAGATTGAATCAATCTCAAATGCGCTTGGTTCAAGTATTACAAAGTTGATTTTATTCCGAATTTGAAAGAAAAAATTATTATGATTGATTGATTTACTTACCCGTATTACACCTTACAGAATGATAAAACACCAACATAATGTCCGATATGGTTTTTACTTTAGAAATCTTTTGTGTATATATTTAACCAAAATATAAACTAAATGAGAAGCAAGAGTTCAAATTTACTTTTTAACCCTTTGTGGTACACATGAGACTGGCCAGACCTTTTTTCATTGTGTATAGAAAACAAAACATGCGTATGTCGGAGGGATGTGTTTACACAACGAAAAGCTTAATCTTTTTTTACTTGATTTAAGAATCTTATACTTATTTCAAGAAATTCCGGAATTGGTTTTCGAAAGTAATCCCATTTAGGATTGTTTTGAGTACGTTTTAGTGTTATTCGTACTTGAATTTTTGAGTACGACTCGTACTTAAAGTAATTATAAAAAACTTGATTTATCCCGAGTGTTTTACTTTCTGTGTGGATATCGTGTCAAAATGATTTCTTTTGTGTGGTAATATTAGTTGCAATCATAAAAAATTTTGATCAAATGCAACGTAAATTGCAATGTTTTTATTTCTAATGGGGTCTTAGGCCCGTAAATGAATCAAAATTCAAAACTTTAAATGCGTTTTGTAATAAATGTATTTTGCCATGCTGTACACAAAAACATATACATACATAAATATTTATTATTCAGATGTACAATTCAAATACGAGTGTTAAACAATAAACAAAAATTAAATTTGTTTTGAGATAATTTGCAAATGTTTTATAAACAAAACACATTTGTTTATTTAATTTTTTTTTAATTTTTCAAATAAATAATTAAATATGTAATGTTTTCTTCTTGTAAATAGTATTTGTTATCTATTGGAAGTGTTAAAAACTAACAACTATGTATGTTTATATTTTAAAGCTAAATAAAATTAACAAAAAAATGTATGCCTTCTTTTAACTTTATAAGCAATTAAATGCTTTAAATATGTACTTTTCATATATAAATGCATCACATATTTTGGAACAACAATAAATTCGTATTTAATTAAAAAGAAACTACGCCCCATTCATTTTAGCAATAAAACAAAACGATTTTGAATTTAATTAAAAAATATTTGTATGTCAAAGTTACGTCTAAGGGTTAAGTGTTAAGTTGTAAAAAAAAAAATTAATGTGCCATTCATGCACTCACTCATTCATTAATGCACTTGAGCGCTCGTTTTTATTTTTAGATTTCAATATTGCTTTTACTACTAAATACTATTACTAGAAGTTACCACAAACAGTGAATTGCACAGTAGGGGATTTATTAAAAAGGTTAGGAAATAGATCTACAAAACTACTTTTTGAATTAAAGCACAGATAAAAAGAAAAAATTTATAAAACTTTAAACCATCTTCATAAATCAAAACAAATTTCAGCTTAATTTTATAATGTTGAAGATTCTGGTTTTGATGGAAGTAATCGAAGATACAAGCGTAAAAGGCAGTATGGGCGGGCAGCAACACCAAAATTTAAAAGAAATCGAAAAAATTGAACATGTAGATATCAAAATATCCTCCAAAATGGTGAAATATACGCTAAAAACCTCAAAATGATATTTTTACTATGCAAAAAGTGCTGAAAAGGGTAATGTATGCAGCGTTTAAAAAACTGCAGTCAAAGTAGAAAAACTGCCATTTCTTCCACTTCTTCATTTTTCATTGGCCTTAAAAAAATTGTTGCTTTTACTTCTAATTCATTAAATGCAAACATTCGCTGTCAAACCTCAAAAAGCGAAAAGTTGTTTACACATTTTCGTTTTTTGTTTCAAGTTTTTGGTATCGACTGCGGTTTTTTTAACCCTGAATATATGCACTAACTAATCGATGCGCAAGAAAAAAACATGCAAGAAATTGCATATTTAGGGTTTCCCCTTCTATAAGCATCGTTTCAAAATGATGGATGCTACTAGTACAATAATGAGCTAATATTTACTAATATTAACTAATAATAAAATAATAATAATAATAAAAAAAACAAATAAGTAATTATGTATTATGATTTCAAGAAAAACGAATTGAATTTTATTTCAAGGAAAATTTACTACTTTTACTAGGTGTTCGGAATAGCAGAGTCATGTTAAGCAGATCAATAAGACGTTGTGTTTCGATCCATTGTCTTTAAAATTTTCGAGCTTTGTATCGAAGCTCAAGAATTGTAGATAAGCAAAAGTTTTCATTATTCTCTTAACCCTCAAATCTTTCATGCTAAGTAAGTCGCCAAATTTTCAGACTCTGACTATTCTGCATCTTAGTTTATTCATTTATGTCATTTTCTCAATAAAGTTCAAAGACTCTTAACAAGCGGAACAGCGTCAGACAATGTAGCAGTGCCCTTGCTTATGGATTTTCTGGTCTCTTCGAAGCAACCCAAAATCAAAATTTGTAGCAACATTATTTTTACTATTGTTTGACCAATGGTCGAAATTCGACTATAAGTTTTCAATATAAATTAAAAATAAAGTTAAGTATTAACTCTCAAGCGGTGGTCAACATCTTTCTAACGACGTATTGGAAATGAAAATCGGACAAAAAATGGTTAAGTTATTTAAATTTTCATTAACATCAAATTGAAAAGCATAAAAAAACTGACATAAACATCTCGCTATCTCGAGTCTGTGGTGAGATTTTTAAAATATTTAAAGGCAGAATCAATAATTCCCAAATATCTATTATATTTAGTCATTCACTAGACAAAAAAAAAAAAATTACCGAATTTTTTATTCATGAAAAATACCATTTTTGGACCCTTTTTTGACGCGGCTTAGCTCACGGGAGATTATTGATATTTTTTTCTGCGAGCAAAAATATATTGGGAATCTTAATAGAACATGTCAAAGTTAATTTTTAGGGGGGTACAACCTTAACTTTTTTATGCCCATATAAGGTGAGTCGATCTAATGTTCATTGTATGTATATAGTATATTGCGCATTTCTGTAAGTAAATACCTTTAAAATTGTGTATTTTTTCTTCTAGTCTTCAGGCAAACAGAGAAGGAAAGTGTTCTTAACTGTTTCGCCTTGCCGATTTATATATTAGATTAAAGATTTACCAATCTACTATGGTGCAAAGCAAAACGACTAAAGCTGCAATTCCACACCAAGCGGTCATTGCGTTGATGCGTTTATGCATATAAAACATGATATTTTTAAAATAATATAAATTTGCTAAAAATCTGCTGAATTTTTATAAAAAAAAATGATGCTGAAAATCAGCTAAACAATTTAGTAGATATTTCATAAAAAATATTATTTTTTAAAAACAATATCCTTATCAAAAACGAAAAACTGGGAAATATGCTAAAAAGAAGTAAGTTTTTAAAAAAAATTATGCAATTACCCAACTTAATCTGCTAAATCTAGCAGAAAATATACTTAAACGGTAGCACTGGTCGAAACTTGCTTGAGTAGCCTAGCTGTATCTGCAACTCAGGTCTCCGTGGAAAGGGCGTTCAGCGGCTTACCAATTATCTTGATAAAAAAACCGCAAAAATTTTAGGTCTGAATATTTACTGCCTGTTTGTAGAACACGAGCACAAGACACGTTCGCTTAACTAACATTTAAAACAAAAACCAATTTTGAAATTTTGTTTTTGTTTTAAATGAAAGTTAAGTTTTAAAAGAAAGTTATAAACTCACTCGTATGAACGCATATTGGTTTTTGAAAATTATCCCCTTTTTTTATTGTTTTAAGTACTTTTAAGTGTTATCCATTATTAAATTTTTGAGTACGACTCGTACTAAAGTAAAAAAGAAAAAACTTAAATTTAGTACGGGTTTTTTCTTTCTGTGTACTTGTATGAGAATTTTAGAAATAATACTCGAGCACTAAAGAGAATATCGGTAAGTCAAGGTTCACACTGTGAAAGTTTTCTTTCAAAAATGCGGTTTACTTTTTGTTTAAAAATATTTCAAACAAAAAAATTATGTTAAAGTAAACATGTGACGTGTGCTGGACGTAATATTGCCGTCATATCTAAATTTTTTGATTTACCATCCAGCATATAATACTACCATAGCGCTTGATGAGAAATGTTTGAGGTGTATAGACAAAATTACTTACTTTCATAATGTGAACCGTATCTAAACAAATGCCAGATTTAAATTCAGTTGTTATCGATGTTACTGGTTCGACATTGATGAACTTCTTACTTTATTAGTACCCTGAAGGAAATCTGGGAGCAAGTGGCTCCAGATTTGATGAGAAAAAAATGTATACACAACAAATAAGAGTTCTAATTCGTCGCCAAAGCGCTATTATTCGTTGAAGGCATAATTGATTTTATTAATCTAGTATTTTTTCAATTGTGCTATAATATTTTATAATTTTAAACATTACATACAAAATCCCATTTTTCATATTTTTCTTCCTTATTAATTTAGAGCAGCATTGCAGCGCCGAAAAAGAAATATTTTAAGCAAATGGGTCGCAGCAAATCAATAAATAGTGAAAACATTGAATTTGAAGGCGATTCATCCAAAGAAAATTAATAGTTGTGTTAAAATACCTATTTATAATGAAATTTATTTTAAATACTATTTTAAAGGCTGAAATGAACCTTATTTACTTTTTTTATTTAATATTTAAAACGGCTGTTATGAATTCCTTAATTTTTTAAACAACATCAAATGTTAACAAAAGTTCTATTAACGACGTCTATTTCAGAAAAGTATCAAAAGTGAAGACCAGAATTACTAAAATGGACTGGTAAATCTCTGGTGACAATGTCTACAAATGGTTCCAAAAGAACTACCTACTCAATGGTACCAGTTTCAGTAGTAGATTTCCAATGGCACGCATATGTTAAATGTCTATAGTAAAAAAGCATTGTCGGGGGTTTAATAAGTCACTAGTTAGTACTGGTGACAGTGTCAATAGTGAATCAGTAGTGACATTTCCTACAGGATACCGCTTGGCAAAAAACCCTTAATGTTAAACGGGGGTTTTCTAGAGAAAAGTTTTACCTCCATACAATTCGTAAGAATACTTAATATATTTTTCTGAACTTTTTTTTCACATAAGATCCAATGTGCTTCTTGTTTTAACAAAAAAGATATATAATTTGTATGTTAATAAAAAAATAAGCTATAATTATTTCTGAATTCATTGCATTGTGCACTGCAAATACGTTACGTACTCTTTTATCTTTTACGATTAGTATACATACGGACGGAATAACATCTACGTAAATATACAAGTAGAGGTTTTTAATTAACATATTACTTTATTAATTTAATATTTAAATTGTGTTTAGCAAGGAATTAGCAACATTTCATTTTAATTGTACATCAGCATCGACATCGTCATTATTATCATCGACGCGTATTATTGAATTAATCAATTAAACACATAAAAAAATTTTGATGGGTAAATTTGAAAACGAACGTTGGTAAAGAAAAAAAAAATATTATATTTTTAAAAGCAATAATACTTACTAGATGTTTGTTATATTGATCTTAATCGTACATAAAGAGTCAGATATATATTTATTTTAGTTTTCTTAAGATTTTTTTTACATTTTTTGGGGATTATTTGGTGTATTTTATATGTCTGGAAATCATACTACTTAATTTTGTGAAGAACTCCCATCCTCGGAAAACACTTTAGTACGTCTAAAACCGTACTGTATCGTGATACTAAAGTAAAACTCTCTCACTCTTCCAAATTTTGTCAAGAGATCGATCCATAATATAACATAGGCACTGTTGAAAGTTGTTCGAATTTAGGTTTTTTAATACTAGAAAACACATTTCTAAACGATCTATAATTTACAATAGGTTCAATATAAAATCCTATTACGAAAAAAACTTAAATATGCCTAATAGTATTTCCGAAACAAATATTCATTAAGTTTTATTTGACATTTTGTAAAAGAATACGCCTTAATCCGCAACGAATTATAACAGTGTGAAGTGAGTTTTTATGAAAATTTGTTTATAATTTATAGATCCCACTCCTGTAGCTCGTTTCTGTATTTCTCGCAACGTAAAATTTCTTACATGAAGTGTGAAACAAAAAATTCCATCGTTTCTCGATTTATGAGATAAAAGTGTTTCTGTATTTGAATGCGAAAACAGACACAACAAATTCTGTTTATACTGGAATACTTCCAGTAATTAAGTGTCAAATAAAAGCGAAACGTCAACAAAAGAAATAAATATAATAAAAACAGGGCTGCCAGATTTGACGAGTTATCGTCATCTTGACGATTTTTTGTTCCGATATTAACAAAGTGACGTTTTGATGATTTTTTCTAAAAAAGTGACGAAAGCAAAAACAAAATCAAAAATATTTTATAATTTTGTTGTTACTTCCTATAGAAATTCATCTTGAATTTTTAAATTTCAAACACTTCTATTTTGTGGCGTTGAAAATTGAAAAAAAAAAATAATATGAATGTCTGTAGAAAGCAACAACAAATTTATAAAATATTTTTGATTTTATTTTTGCTTTTAATGAAATTGTTGGTGTTGCGTTTTACACTATAAGCCCCTTATGGACGTAATTTCTACAAATAGGTATCTAGCTGTGTATAGGTATCTATGGTTTTCATAATTTTAAAACGTATTTCTAACCTACGGGTTAAAGTGTAATGTATTTTACCCCATCGATTTTCGGTAGTTAATTCACGTAGGAAAAATTAACGTTGAAGTTACCACAATAGTGATACCGGATAGGTAAAGATAACTGTTAGGTATGAACACTACTAGATATCTATTTGTAGAAATTACGGGCATTAGTGTTCGAAAAAAGATAATTGTAAATATTTTTATATGTTTGTTTATTAGAAAAAAAGATATCTTTAGAAACAAGGCTGCTTAAATTTTTATATTTATCCCTATTGTGAAAATTGTCCTCGAAATTGTTTGTTTCTTCCCTAAAAAATGCATCGGCAAAAGCAAAATTTCGAGAAAAAGTGGTCCATTACTTTCCCTCGAAACTTATTTGGCTTATTTTGAACATTTAATACTTCTTATATACATATACAAAATATGATTGATATTTGATATTCTTATCTTATATGTACACTTTTGTGCCAAAACCATTATTCCGGCAAGAAAGAAATTTGTTTGTCTCCCAGTAAAAACTTTTTCAAAATGGATAGCTTCTTTCACTCGTTATTAAGTAGCTTTCTTCCATAAGAACTTCGATAATTCCTTTTTTCTGGATGTATTAAGATAAAAAAATGACTTACTTTTGAATTTGTTCTTTTTGGCACAACCCTTGTAAAATTCATTACTTTTTCAGTAGAATTGTATGTAGTGCTTTTATGTGTTTCTGATTACTTAACATATTATTTTGTAGGCGAAGATTTTACTGGGTCTTTAACCCGTTTATTTATGAACCGATTTTTTTAATTTTAACTACAAGGTATTCTACTAAGTCTATTTCAGGTAAAAAAGAAAAAGATTATAGGAATAGGTAAATTAAAGATTTATATCTCAATTATTAAATAATAATTATTAAATACCCATGAACTTTAACTATGTTTTTGTTTGATTATTTTTTAATAAAAGTCGAAACAAATTTGTTTAAAATTGATTTTAAATTGCACGATTTTTAAAACAAAAAAGACGATCTTTTTTATTTTTTTCTCTCTGGCAGCACTGATTAGAACCAAAACAAGAAAAGGCTAACAAAAATTTAAACTAACAAAATATAACAATTGTTTTTTGTTAATTTTCATCATATAAATTATGCATTTATCATTTATATTCCTTCTTTTTTTTTATTTATTTAAAAAAAATAGTATACAAACATATTTTAAATTCAAAACATCTACATTTTGTTTTTCTCGCCACCAATTTCAAATGTGACTTATTTTGACAGTTCTTGAAAAAAACTTTTCGCAAAATATTGTTATAGAAACACTTTTTCTCGCATCCTTCCAATAATTGCTGGAAAATTATTTAAATGACAGATAATTCTCGCAAAAAAAAGATACAGAAACACTTGTGTGAGAAAAACCATTTTTTGTTTCATTTTTCACTGTTTCTGTCCCGATTCACTGGTTTCAGTCGGAAAATTTTACGATGCGAGAAATACAGAAACGAGCTACAGTAGCTCGTTTCTGTATTTCTCGCATCGTAAAATTTCTTACATGAAGTGTGAAACAAAAAATTCCATCGTTTCTCGATTTATGAGATAAAAGTGTTTCTGTATTTGAATGCGAAAACAGACACAACAAATTCTGTTTATACTGGAATATTTCCAGTAATTAAGTGTCAAATAAAAGCGAAACGTCAACAAAAGAAATAAATATAATAAAAACAGGGCTGCCAGATTTGACGAGTTATCGTCATCTTGACGATTTTTTGTTCCGATATTAACAAAGTGACGTTTTGATGATTTTTTCTAAAAAAGTGACGAAAACAAAAACAAAATCAAAAATATTTTATAATTTTGTTGTTACTTTCTATAGAAATTCATCTTGAATTTTTAAATTTCAAACACTTCTATTTTGTGGCGTTGAAAATTGAAAAAAAAAAAATATGAATGTCTGTAGAAAGCAACAACAAATTTATAAAATATTTTTGATTTTATTTTTGCTTTAAAAGAAATTGTTGGCGTTGCGTTTTACACTATAAGCCCCTTAGTCTTCGAAATAAGATAATTGTAAATATTTTTATATGTTTGTTTATTAGAAAAAAAGATATCTTTAGAAACAAGGCTGCTTAAATTTTTATATTTATCCCTATTGTGAAAATTGTCCTCGAAATTGTTTGTTTCTTCCCTAAAAAATGCATCGGCAAAAGCAAAATTTCGAGAAAAAGTGGTCCATTACTTTCCCTCGAAACTTATTTGGCTTATTTTGAACATTTAATACTTCTTATATACATATACAAAATATGATTGATATTTGATATTCTTATCTTATATGTACACTTTTGTGCCAAAACCATTATTCCGGCAAGAAAGAAATTTGTTTGTCTCCCAGTAAAAACTTTTTCAAAATGGATAGCTTCTTTCACTCGTTATTAAGTAGCTTTCTTCCATAAGAACTTTGATAACTACTTTTTTCTGGATGTATTAAGATAAAAAAAATGACTTACTTTTGAATTTGTTCTTTTTGGCACAACCCTTGTAAAATTCATTAGTTTTTCAGTAGAATTGTATGTAGTGCTTTTATGTGTTTCTGATTACTTAACATATTATTTTGTAGGCGAAGATTTTACTGGGTCTTTAACCCGTTTATTTATGAACCGAATTTTTTAATTTTAACTACAAGGTATTCTACTAAGTCTATTTCAGGTAAAAAAGAAAAAGATTATGGGAATAGGTAAATTAAAGATTTATATCTCAATTATTAAATACCCATGAACTTTAACTATGTTTTTGTTTGATTATTTTTTAATAAAAGTCGAAACAAATTTGTTTAAAATTGATTTTAAATTGCACGATTTTTAAAACAAAAAAGACGATCTTTTTTATTTTTTTCTCTCTGGCAGCACTGATTAGAACCAAAACAAGAAAAGGCTAACAAAAATTTAAACTAACAAAATATAACAATTGTTTTTTGTTAATTTTCATCATATAAATTATGCATTTATCATTTATATTCCTTCTTTTTTTTTATTTATTTAAAAAAAATAGTATACAAACATATTTTAAATTCAAAACATCTACATTTTGTTTTTCTCGCCACCAATTTCAAATGTGACTTATTTTGACAGTTCTTGAAAAAAACTTTTCGCAAAATATTGTTATAGAAACACTTTTTCTCGCATCCTTCCAATAATTGCTGGAAAATTATTTAAATGACAGATAATTCTCGCAAAAAAAAGATACAGAAACACTTGTGTGAGAAAAACCATTTTTTGTTTCATTTTTCACTGTTTCTGTCCCGATTCACTGGTTTCAGTCGGAAAATTTTACGATGCGAGAAATACAGAAACGAGCTACAGTAGCTCGTTTCTGTATTTCTCGCATCGTAAAATTTCTTACATGAAGTGTGAAACAAAAAATTCCATCGTTTCTCGATTTATGAGATAAAAGTGTTTCTGTATTTGAATGCGAAAACAGACACAACAAATTCTGTTTATACTGGAATATTTCCAGTAATTAAGTGTCAAATAAAAGCGAAACGTCAACAAAAGAAATAAATATAATAAAAACAGGGCTGCCAGATTTGACGAGTTATCGTCATCTTGACGATTTTTTGTTCCGATATTAACAAAGTGACGTTTTGATGATTTTTTCTAAAAAAGTGACGAAAACAAAAACAAAATCAAAAATATTTTATAATTTTGTTGTTACTTTCTATAGAAATTCATCTTGAATTTTTAAATTTCAAACACTTCTATTTTGTGGCGTTGAAAATTGAAAAAAAAAAAATATGAATGTCTGTAGAAAGCAACAACAAATTTATAAAATATTTTTGATTTTATTTTTGCTTTAAAAGAAATTGTTGGCGTTGCGTTTTACACTATAAGCCCCTTAGTCTTCGAAATAAGATAATTGTAAATATTTTTATATGTTTGTTTATTAGAAAAAAAGATATCTTTAGAAACAAGGCTGCTTAAATTTTTATATTTATCCCTATTGTGAAAATTGTCCTTCAAATTGTTTGTTTCTTCCCTAAAAAATGTATCGGCAAAAGCAAAATTTCGAGGGAAAGTAATGGACCGACTTGGCTTATTTTAAACATTTAATACTTCTTATATACATACATATACAAAATATGATTGATATTTGATATTCTTATCTTATATGTACACTTTTGTGCCAAAACCATTATTCCGGCAAGAAAGAAATTTGTTTGTCTCCCAGTAAAAACTTTTTCAAAATGGATAGCTTCTTTCACTCGTTATTAAGTAGCTTTCTTCCATAAGAACTTTGATAACTACTTTTTTCTGGATGTATTAAGATAAAAAAAATGACTTACTTTTGAATTTGTTCTTTTTGGCACAACCCTTGTAAAATTCATTAGTTTTTCAGTAGAATTGTATGTAGTGCTTTTATGTGTTTCTGATTACTTAACATATTATTTTGTAGGCGAAGATTTTACTGGGTCTTTAACCCGTTTATTTATGAACCGAATTTTTTAATTTTAACTACAAGGTATTCTACTAAGTCTATTTCAGGTAAAAAAGAAAAAGATTATGGGAATAGGTAAATTAAAGATTTATATCTCAATTATTAAATACCCATGAACTTTAACTATGTTTTTGTTTGATTATTTTTTAATAAAAGTCGAAACAAATTTGTTTAAAATTGATTTTAAATTGCACGATTTTTAAAACAAAAAAGACGATCTTTTTTATTTTTTTCTCTCTGGCAGCACTGATTAGAACCAAAACAAGAAAAGGCTAACAAAAATTTAAACTAACAAAATATAACAATTGTTTTTTGTTAATTTTCATCATATAAATTATGCATTTATCATTTATATTCCTTCTTTTTTTTTATTTATTTAAAAAAAATAGTATACAAACATATTTTAAATTCAAAACATCTACATTTTGTTTTTCTCGCCACCAATTTCAAATGTGACTTATTTTGACAGTTCTTGAAAAAAACTTTTCGCAAAATATTGTTATAGAAACACTTTTTCTCGCATCCTTCCAATAATTGCTGGAAAATTATTTAAATGACAGATAATTCTCGCAAAAAAAAGATACAGAAACACTTGTGTGAGAAAAACCATTTTTTGTTTCATTTTTCACTGTTTCTGTCCCGATTCACTGGTTTCAGTCGGAAAATTTTACGATGCGAGAAATACAGAAACGAGCTACAGTAGCTCGTTTCTGTATTTCTCGCATCGTAAAATTTCTTACATGAAGTGTGAAACAAAAAATTCCATCGTTTCTCGATTTATGAGATAAAAGTGTTTCTGTATTTGAATGCGAAAACAGACACAACAAATTCTGTTTATACTGGAATATTTCCAGTAATTAAGTGTCAAATAAAAGCGAAACGTCAACAAAAGAAATAAATATAATAAAAACAGGGCTGCCAGATTTGACGAGTTATCGTCATCTTGACGATTTTTTGTTCCGATATTAACAAAGTGACGTTTTGATGATTTTTTCTAAAAAAGTGACGAAAACAAAAACAAAATCAAAAATATTTTATAATTTTGTTGTTACTTTCTATAGAAATTCATCTTGAATTTTTAAATTTCAAACACTTCTATTTTGTGGCGTTGAAAATTGAAAAAAAAAAAATATGAATGTCTGTAGAAAGCAACAACAAATTTATAAAATATTTTTGATTTTATTTTTGCTTTAAAAGAAATTGTTGGCGTTGCGTTTTACACTATAAGCCCCTTAGTCTTCGAAATAAGATAATTGTAAATATTTTTATATGTTTGTTTATTAGAAAAAAAGATATCTTTAGAAACAAGGCTGCTTAAATTTTTATATTTATCCCTATTGTGAAAATTGTCCTTCAAATTGTTTGTTTCTTCCCTAAAAAATGTATCGGCAAAAGCAAAATTTCGAGGGAAAGTAATGGACCGACTTGGCTTATTTTAAACATTTAATACTTCTTATATACATACATATACAAAATATGATTGATATTTGATATTCTTATCTTATATGTACACTTTTGTGCCAAAACCATTATTCCGGCAAGAAAGAAATTTGTTTGTCTCCCAGTAAAAACTTTTTCAAAATGGATAGCTTCTTTCACTCGTTATTAAGTAGCTTTCTTCCATAAGAACTTTGATAACTACTTTTTTCTGGATGTATTAAGATAAAAAAAATGACTTACTTTTGAATTTGTTCTTTTTGGCACAACCCTTGTAAAATTCATTAGTTTTTCAGTAGAATTGTATGTAGTGCTTTTATGTGTTTCTGATTACTTAACATATTATTTTGTAGGCGAAGATTTTACTGGGTCTTTAACCCGTTTATTTATGAACCGAATTTTTTAATTTTAACTACAAGGTATTCTACTAAGTCTATTTCAGGTAAAAAAGAAAAAGATTATGGGAATAGGTAAATTAAAGATTTATATCTCAATTATTAAATACCCATGAACTTTAACTATGTTTTTGTTTGATTATTTTTTAATAAAAGTCGAAACAAATTTGTTTAAAATTGATTTTAAATTGCACGATTTTTAAAACAAAAAAGACGATCTTTTTTATTTTTTTCTCTCTGGCAGCACTGATTAGAACCAAAACAAGAAAAGGCTAACAAAAATTTAAACTAACAAAATATAACAATTGTTTTTTGTTAATTTTCATCATATAAATTATGCATTTATCATTTATATTCCTTCTTTTTTTTTATTTATTTAAAAAAAATAGTATACAAACATATTTTAAATTCAAAACATCTACATTTTGTTTTTCTCGCCACCAATTTCAAATGTGACTTATTTTGACAGTTCTTGAAAAAAACTTTTCGCAAAATATTGTTATAGAAACACTTTTTCTCGCATCCTTCCAATAATTGCTGGAAAATTATTTAAATGACAGATAATTCTCGCAAAAAAAAGATACAGAAACACTTGTGTGAGAAAAACCATTTTTTGTTTCATTTTTCACTGTTTCTGTCCCGATTCACTGGTTTCAGTCGGAAAATTTTACGATGCGAGAAATACAGAAACGAGCTACAGTAGCTCGTTTCTGTATTTCTCGCATCGTAAAATTTCTTACATGAAGTGTGAAACAAAAAATTCCATCGTTTCTCGATTTATGAGATAAAAGTGTTTCTGTATTTGAATGCGAAAACAGACACAACAAATTCTGTTTATACTGGAATATTTCCAGTAATTAAGTGTCAAATAAAAGCGAAACGTCAACAAAAGAAATAAATATAATAAAAACAGGGCTGCCAGATTTGACGAGTTATCGTCATCTTGACGATTTTTTGTTCCGATATTAACAAAGTGACGTTTTGATGATTTTTTCTAAAAAAGTGACGAAAACAAAAACAAAATCAAAAATATTTTATAATTTTGTTGTTACTTTCTATAGAAATTCATCTTGAATTTTTAAATTTCAAACACTTCTATTTTGTGGCGTTGAAAATTGAAAAAAAAAAAATATGAATGTCTGTAGAAAGCAACAACAAATTTATAAAATATTTTTGATTTTATTTTTGCTTTAAAAGAAATTGTTGGCGTTGCGTTTTACACTATAAGCCCCTTAGTCTTCGAAATAAGATAATTGTAAATATTTTTATATGTTTGTTTATTAGAAAAAAAGATATCTTTAGAAACAAGGCTGCTTAAATTTTTATATTTATCCCTATTGTGAAAATTGTCCTTCAAATTGTTTGTTTCTTCCCTAAAAAATGTATCGGCAAAAGCAAAATTTCGAGGGAAAGTAATGGACCGACTTGGCTTATTTTAAACATTTAATACTTCTTATATACATACATATACAAAATATGATTGATATTTGATATTCTTATCTTATATGTACACTTTTGTGCCAAAACCATTATTCCGGCAAGAAAGAAATTTGTTTGTCTCCCAGTAAAAACTTTTTCAAAATGGATAGCTTCTTTCACTCGTTATTAAGTAGCTTTCTTCCATAAGAACTTTGATAACTACTTTTTTCTGGATGTATTAAGATAAAAAAAATGACTTACTTTTGAATTTGTTCTTTTTGGCACAACCCTTGTAAAATTCATTAGTTTTTCAGTAGAATTGTATGTAGTGCTTTTATGTGTTTCTGATTACTTAACATATTATTTTGTAGGCGAAGATTTTACTGGGTCTTTAACCCGTTTATTTATGAACCGAATTTTTTAATTTTAACTACAAGGTATTCTACTAAGTCTATTTCAGGTAAAAAAGAAAAAGATTATGGGAATAGGTAAATTAAAGATTTATATCTCAATTATTAAATACCCATGAACTTTAACTATGTTTTTGTTTGATTATTTTTTAATAAAAGTCGAAACAAATTTGTTTAAAATTGATTTTAAATTGCACGATTTTTAAAACAAAAAAGACGATCTTTTTTATTTTTTTCTCTCTGGCAGCACTGATTAGAACCAAAACAAGAAAAGGCTAACAAAAATTTAAACTAACAAAATATAACAATTGTTTTTTGTTAATTTTCATCATATAAATTATGCATTTATCATTTATATTCCTTCTTTTTTTTTATTTATTTAAAAAAAATAGTATACAAACATATTTTAAATTCAAAACATCTACATTTTGTTTTTCTCGCCACCAATTTCAAATGTGACTTATTTTGACAGTTCTTGAAAAAAACTTTTCGCAAAATATTGTTATAGAAACACTTTTTCTCGCATCCTTCCAATAATTGCTGGAAAATTATTTAAATGACAGATAATTCTCGCAAAAAAAAGATACAGAAACACTTGTGTGAGAAAAACCATTTTTTGTTTCATTTTTCACTGTTTCTGTCCCGATTCACTGGTTTCAGTCGGAAAATTTTACGATGCGAGAAATACAGAAACGAGCTACAGTAGCTCGTTTCTGTATTTCTCGCATCGTAAAATTTCTTACATGAAGTGTGAAACAAAAAATTCCATCGTTTCTCGATTTATGAGATAAAAGTGTTTCTGTATTTGAATGCGAAAACAGACACAACAAATTCTGTTTATACTGGAATATTTCCAGTAATTAAGTGTCAAATAAAAGCGAAACGTCAACAAAAGAAATAAATATAATAAAAACAGGGCTGCCAGATTTGACGAGTTATCGTCATCTTGACGATTTTTTGTTCCGATATTAACAAAGTGACGTTTTGATGATTTTTTCTAAAAAAGTGACGAAAACAAAAACAAAATCAAAAATATTTTATAATTTTGTTGTTACTTTCTATAGAAATTCATCTTGAATTTTTAAATTTCAAACACTTCTATTTTGTGGCGTTGAAAATTGAAAAAAAAAAAATATGAATGTCTGTAGAAAGCAACAACAAATTTATAAAATATTTTTGATTTTATTTTTGCTTTAAAAGAAATTGTTGGCGTTGCGTTTTACACTATAAGCCCCTTAGTCTTCGAAATAAGATAATTGTAAATATTTTTATATGTTTGTTTATTAGAAAAAAAGATATCTTTAGAAACAAGGCTGCTTAAATTTTTATATTTATCCCTATTGTGAAAATTGTCCTTCAAATTGTTTGTTTCTTCCCTAAAAAATGTATCGGCAAAAGCAAAATTTCGAGGGAAAGTAATGGACCGACTTGGCTTATTTTAAACATTTAATACTTCTTATATACATACATATACAAAATATGATTGATATTTGATATTCTTATCTTATATGTACACTTTTGTGCCAAAACCATTATTCCGGCAAGAAAGAAATTTGTTTGTCTCCCAGTAAAAACTTTTTCAAAATGGATAGCTTCTTTCACTCGTTATTAAGTAGCTTTCTTCCATAAGAACTTTGATAACTACTTTTTTCTGGATGTATTAAGATAAAAAAAATGACTTACTTTTGAATTTGTTCTTTTTGGCACAACCCTTGTAAAATTCATTAGTTTTTCAGTAGAATTGTATGTAGTGCTTTTATGTGTTTCTGATTACTTAACATATTATTTTGTAGGCGAAGATTTTACTGGGTCTTTAACCCGTTTATTTATGAACCGAATTTTTTAATTTTAACTACAAGGTATTCTACTAAGTCTATTTCAGGTAAAAAAGAAAAAGATTATGGGAATAGGTAAATTAAAGATTTATATCTCAATTATTAAATACCCATGAACTTTAACTATGTTTTTGTTTGATTATTTTTTAATAAAAGTCGAAACAAATTTGTTTAAAATTGATTTTAAATTGCACGATTTTTAAAACAAAAAAGACGATCTTTTTTATTTTTTTCTCTCTGGCAGCACTGATTAGAACCAAAACAAGAAAAGGCTAACAAAAATTTAAACTAACAAAATATAACAATTGTTTTTTGTTAATTTTCATCATATAAATTATGCATTTATCATTTATATTCCTTCTTTTTTTTTATTTATTTAAAAAAAATAGTATACAAACATATTTTAAATTCAAAACATCTACATTTTGTTTTTCTCGCCACCAATTTCAAATGTGACTTATTTTGACAGTTCTTGAAAAAAACTTTTCGCAAAATATTGTTATAGAAACACTTTTTCTCGCATCCTTCCAATAATTGCTGGAAAATTATTTAAATGACAGATAATTCTCGCAAAAAAAAGATACAGAAACACTTGTGTGAGAAAAACCATTTTTTGTTTCATTTTTCACTGTTTCTGTCCCGATTCACTGGTTTCAGTCGGAAAATTTTACGATGCGAGAAATACAGAAACGAGCTACAGTAGCTCGTTTCTGTATTTCTCGCATCGTAAAATTTCTTACATGAAGTGTGAAACAAAAAATTCCATCGTTTCTCGATTTATGAGATAAAAGTGTTTCTGTATTTGAATGCGAAAACAGACACAACAAATTCTGTTTATACTGGAATATTTCCAGTAATTAAGTGTCAAATAAAAGCGAAACGTCAACAAAAGAAATAAATATAATAAAAACAGGGCTGCCAGATTTGACGAGTTATCGTCATCTTGACGATTTTTTGTTCCGATATTAACAAAGTGACGTTTTGATGATTTTTTCTAAAAAAGTGACGAAAACAAAAACAAAATCAAAAATATTTTATAATTTTGTTGTTACTTTCTATAGAAATTCATCTTGAATTTTTAAATTTCAAACACTTCTATTTTGTGGCGTTGAAAATTGAAAAAAAAAAAATATGAATGTCTGTAGAAAGCAACAACAAATTTATAAAATATTTTTGATTTTATTTTTGCTTTAAAAGAAATTGTTGGCGTTGCGTTTTACACTATAAGCCCCTTAGTCTTCGAAATAAGATAATTGTAAATATTTTTATATGTTTGTTTATTAGAAAAAAAGATATCTTTAGAAACAAGGCTGCTTAAATTTTTATATTTATCCCTATTGTGAAAATTGTCCTTCAAATTGTTTGTTTCTTCCCTAAAAAATGTATCGGCAAAAGCAAAATTTCGAGGGAAAGTAATGGACCGACTTGGCTTATTTTAAACATTTAATACTTCTTATATACATACATATACAAAATATGATTGATATTTGATATTCTTATCTTATATGTACACTTTTGTGCCAAAACCATTATTCCGGCAAGAAAGAAATTTGTTTGTCTCCCAGTAAAAACTTTTTCAAAATGGATAGCTTCTTTCACTCGTTATTAAGTAGCTTTCTTCCATAAGAACTTTGATAACTACTTTTTTCTGGATGTATTAAGATAAAAAAAATGACTTACTTTTGAATTTGTTCTTTTTGGCACAACCCTTGTAAAATTCATTAGTTTTTCAGTAGAATTGTATGTAGTGCTTTTATGTGTTTCTGATTACTTAACATATTATTTTGTAGGCGAAGATTTTACTGGGTCTTTAACCCGTTTATTTATGAACCGAATTTTTTAATTTTAACTACAAGGTATTCTACTAAGTCTATTTCAGGTAAAAAAGAAAAAGATTATGGGAATAGGTATATTAAAGATTTATATCTCAATTATTAAATACCCATGAACTTTAACTATGTTTTTGTTTGATTATTTTTTAATAAAAGTCGAAACAAATTTGTTTAAAATTGATTTTAAATTGCACGATTTTTAAAACAAAAAAGACGATCTTTTTTATTTTTTTCTCTCTGGCAGCACTGATTAGAACCAAAACAAGAAAAGGCTAACAAAAATTTAAACTAACAAAATATAACAATTGTTTTTTGTTAATTTTCATCATATAAATTATGCATTTATCATTTATATTCCTTCTTTTTTTTTATTTATTTAAAAAAAATAGTATACAAACATATTTTAAATTCAAAACATCTACATTTTGTTTTTCTCGCCACCAATTTCAAATGTGACTTATTTTGACAGTTCTTGAAAAAAACTTTTCGCAAAATATTGTTATAGAAACACTTTTTCTCGCATCCTTCCAATAATTGCTGGAAAATTATTTAAATGACAGATAATTCTCGCAAAAAAAAGATACAGAAACACTTGTGTGAGAAAAACCATTTTTTGTTTCATTTCACACTATTTTTGTTGCAATTCACGCGTTTCATGCGAAGAGTTTTACGATGTGAGATATACAGAAACGGGCTACTGAACTCTAAGTAGAGGGTATCAAAGATTCCGCACAGCCATATTGAAAATTGCTCATTATGACTAATGTTTGTTTTTGTCAGGTTTACTTATTTACTTTTTTTTGGAAATGTTTAACACTTGTACACTAATTGAATATTGGTACAGAAAGTTAATATGTATGACTTTGGCTGAAAACTTCGAGTTAATATTTTTATCAAAATTTTTCGATATTACTGAAATTAAATGTGTTACGTTTATATTTTCGGCTGGAAGTCTGTTTCAAAATAGAATAAAAATAAAAAATAAAAACTCTTGTTTTGTTTTAAAATATTGAACGAATAAGACTATTAAAAGTATAAAAGCTTTTGGGGATTGTAATTTGACGTAGAATACACATTCGAATAATATGAAAATTTTTATTATTTATTTATTCCAATATTTCGACCAACTTTATTGGTCATCCTTAGGGAAATAGTTATGATTTAATATTTAATTCAGTCCGATGTTATCGTTTTAAGTTTTCTTCACTGACTGAAATTGTTAAATTGCGTTACTAAAAATATTTTTTTAGGGCTTATAAACAAAAACATTTTAACCAAGAATATAATTGGATAGCCAAGGAGTGAAGCTTTCTAAGTATGTATAAATTATTTTTATAATTTTATAAAAATCAATTATGTAAAAGATATTTTTACAAAAATATTTTAAAATGAATTTTTATATTTATTTCCAATATTTTTAACTCTAATGTTGGATTTTTAAACGCGTTTAAGCAAAATTTAATTTAATCAAAGCCGTTCACATTACTTTTGAGATGATTAAGATGACAGCAGTGTTGCCAGTGGATTTTTCGAAAAAATACCTACAGATGCTAAAAAAAATCCGATTTTTCCCTACACGCTGGAAAAATTTCCCCTACAAAAATCCCTACGCATTATTATCATTAAAATAGAAGAAAAAACATTAGTTATAAAAAACGAATTCAATTAAGTCTTTCAATATTAGGTGTGATCCCGTACTGTTCCCGTACTCAAAGTTTGGTAAGGTGGGAGAGCTTTTAGGAGAAAAATATTCTCCTTCTTGCACGAAGTAGCCCAAGGTATATTTATAGCAGGTAGTCTCGGAAAGCCAGCTGTTTGCTTGTTTTGTGGTACGAACTGTCAAATGTTGTATAGTAAACATGTAAACAAGTTTTTTGTCTCTATCTTTTGTCTTTTTTGTCTCTTATCAACCCCTTTGCCTTTTGACAGTTCGTACCACATAACAACAATAAAAAGCCCTGTTGTTTGTTTTATTGTACAATTACTGTAATCTCGCGGCTACCTGCTATAAATATACCAAGGCGAATTGACTAGAAGGTGAGGTCAACTCTACAACAACACTGCTTCTGTGGTCGGGTTGTCAAAAAAATTGCTAGTAAAAAAAATTGGTTTGTTTACATAAAAAACTAGTTTGTATACAAACTTTGACAAGTCGACCACCGAAAAAAAACACCGTATGTTGACTTGACCCCACCTTCTAGTCAATTCGCCTTGAAATATACCTTGAAGTAGCCCGTACTTTTTCTTTGAGCAAATTTATAAAATTGTTAAACAATCAGCTGTGTTAAAAATAAATAAAAAACTGCAAGCAAGTTAACCAAAATAATTAATATAAGAAATATTTATAAAATAAACAATAGAAAATGTTGGGATATGTAAGTAAATGCTTGGATTTTAATTTTATGCACGTCAAAGTGTCATTTATGTATTTAATATTCACGATTTCTTTTGGATCAGAAATTTGGTTTTTATTGTTCCCGTACTTTTGTACATTTTTGTCTATTAGTAAGATAAATTTTTGTTTACTCTCATTTTCCCGAAATTTACCCAAAATGAAGGGGATCACACCTATTGAATGTTAACTTAGAAAAAGCATATACATACATATTAGTGCCGCCAACTTTTTAAACCACAAACAACTCTGGAAATATATTTTGAAGCTATTTTAGAGGAAACCATTTTTTTAACCGTTTTAGACCATAAAATATCATTAAAAAAATTTTTTTCAGCATTTATTTTATAAATAATACGATATGACGAAAAATCTCTACATTTTGGAGATTATGAAAAATCTGTCCGATTTTCCCTACGCTTCTATTTAACCCTGCCTTTACACATGCAAGTAGTGGCATGCCACTACAGTATACATATTATCAAAGAAAATTTGTTCGAAATAGTCGAATCTCATGCCATTAGCTTTTGTGTCTACACATGCCACTGCGAGTTCATTTTCAAAATGTCTTTGAAGCGTCAACTTGAGATCATTTGTTGACTTCTTAAATTAAAAAAAAAAGTATCAAAAAATCAAATAGAGTTACCGAGTTAATCACATAAGCACATTTTTGGGGAAATGGTTTACATTTATTTATATAAGCATTATTTTAACAATATTAATGCTCTAAAATTAACAAACTTGCTTTTATTTATGCGCGTTTCAAAAAATTAATCATAATAATACATTTATCAAGTTAAAACTTTAATTACAGTTCGACAATAATCCAGTAAATTTGCATTAAATTTTTAACAGGGTAACATTGTTCATCGTTTTGTCATTTAATGGCATGCAAGTGCCAAATTTCCACTCGCATGCAATTTTTGCTGCCACTGGAGCTGCCATTGCGAAAAATGTGAGTGTATAAGTAAAAAAGTGTGAGTGTATTGAGTGTTTCGAACTGGCAGTGGCATGTGTAAATGCTAGGTAAGTATCAAAAATACATACATGTAGGGATTTTCCCCTAATTCTGGCAACACTGGATGACAGTTGATTAATAAATAATACACAAAAACGAATTTATATTTTTTTAAGGTATTAAAAAATAATAAGAAATAATTTAATAAAGTTATCAGAAAATTATTTTAAAGATATTAATGATGAAATTGTGAAAGCTAATGGATAACTTAAGGACGCAATAAAAACATTAAGAAGAAATCGTGTTCGGTTGTGCACGTGCAAGGTACGTTTATTGCTGCCGATGCTACTTTTTACTCACCCAAGAACAAATTTCCGTGTTTTGCGAAGCACTAATAGTTAGTTTTAAAAAGTAAGCGCATATTAAGCCACTACGCAATAAGTAAATAATGGTTTTAGTGTCAAAGATTGATTTGCTTCAAGGTGCATGTATTCCGTAAACAATATGGTAACCGAAACATTAACGTTTCTCCCTTACCTGCTTCGTCGGAACCTCCATTTTTTATTGGGCAGTTTTAGATATATTCAGAGGATTCAATGTGATTAATGAAATGAAACAGTTTCAATCATGTCAATTTAAAGTGATTAGCAAATCACTTAAATGTATGGATAATCATAATTTTGATGTGACTATAACTTAATAACTTTCGAGATGCTTAAACGCGTTTTTGTTTATTAGTTTTAATTTGACTACTGAATTTCGAAATTAACGACGTAATTATTAACAATGATATGTTACAGTCATAACATAAGTTATAGTTTTTGTTGAAAAAGGTGTGTTTTTTATGAATTACAGTGAATTGTACTAAACTTTTCAAGTTCTTAGTTTAAAAAAAATTTAATACCTTTGTTAATATTTTAGTAATGTCAACAAGTTAAATTTTTTATTACTCTATATAGGCTAGAATTATAGAAAAATCAGGACTAACCTTTTTGTCCAGGAAATCCTAAAAATAGTTGTTTGCTCAGATTCAGATTTTTAAAGCGTAAGTAAAAGTCGTAAAATTATAAGGTGATCTTTTAATAACAAATATTAAGTTTTTTCGATTTTGTGCCATAATGTAAATATGTAATTAACTAATAAGCATTGTTACAGAATTTTTTAACTCTTGGCATAACAAAACATTTATTCTACGGTAGAAAAAAAAGTTAAAATTTCACCGATATGCTATTTTTTTGATTTTCCATCCAGCATCGTCGGTGTCACACATACAAACACTTTTTCACTAATACTACCAAAGCGCTTGATGAGAAATGCTTGACCGTGTACAGACCCCTTTATTTTTCACCGAAAAAATATTAGTCAAATTTTAAGTTTTATTTTTGACGGAAAAATATAAGTCAAATTTAAACTTTCATTTTTGATTGAAAAAATATTAGTTAAAAAATAACTGTTATTTTTTGACCAAAAAATACTTGTCATGAAAAAAGTCATTACAGTTACGGTCTCTGGTTCTACCATCTTATTTACTTTTATTTAGTATTGGGTAAGAAAGAAGATAACTCTAAAAACAAAAGTTTAAAGTAAAACTTGTGTTGAAACCAAGGCGAATTTATACAGTTGACCACTGCTGCCAACTTTTTTTTTGAACATTTCCCGTCAAATCGGACTTAAAACCGCTAGAAACCGCTAAATATTTAGCTTTTTTTTAATACCGCTAAAACCTAAACATTTTTAAACGTTTTATATAAATCTAGATATAAGCTACTTTTTCAAAGATATATGACTCTCAAATACGTTACATACTAAGGTTTCCAACTTCCCTATGGGTAATTAATAGTCTTATAAAACTATGATCAAATTTTATTATAATAGAACACAGAAAGTTTTTACCGTTATGGACCGATATGCACGAAAGTTGACAGTGTAATTTCTAGTCATATTAAACTGTGACAGACCACAATTTATTACAATAGCATTATTTGTTACGGTTTTATGGGTACTAAAGGTTTATAAGTATGATTTTTAGTCATATTGAACGAATTTGTGTAAAATCTAATATCAATAATTCGTTACTCTTTTCCTACTGAACCAATTTTGCTGGATTTCAAACCCAAACTGATTCCAATATTCACATTTTCTCTTGAGTCGTTTGAAAAGAAGCGTGTTTCAATAGACTGATAGACAGACAGACATGGCTAAATTGACTTAGAATTACACGATGACCTAGAAAATATATTTTTTTCTGGGGTTTTAGATGAATATTAAAACCGTTTCACATGGAATGACAAACTTAGTATACCCTCATCACAACTAGTTGTGGTCAGCGTTGTCATGACTAAAAAAAATTTGTAACCAAAATGGAAAAATAAAGTAACCAAAATCGACAAAAAGTAACCAAAATATATTATTTGTGTTAAAAGTACTATTATTATCGCACTTCAGTTTAAAAATATGTATAAAGAAATAATTGTGTTTGTTTGTATCTTGTAGGCTCATAAACCACTGGACCGATTTTTATAATATTTTGACATTATATTACCGATGGTCTGAAAAGAACAATAGGCTATATAATATTTTTAAATTTTTAGTGGAAGGGGCACCTCCTATACCAAGTTAACACTTATTTTCGTCAATTTTGAAAACTTTATGAGCTAAAGCTTTCAACGTTTTAATATGAAGTGCTCTTACAAGTAAAACTTTTAAGTCCTGCTGTGAGTTATGGTATCAAAGTGCAAAATTGAGCTAAATTATGCGGTAGATCTTTTATATATAGATGCTTTTCGCCCGGTGAAAATATAATCATATTTAAGTGTTATATAAAGTTAACAAGCAGGGTTACCGCTAAGAATTTTTGAAAATTCGCACAGTTTTTCGAGTGTTTTTCGTATAAATTTTACTGGACGGTCAATCACTTGTGTTGTAAAAACAGCACATAAAGCTTCTAAAAAATAATTTTTAAGTAGATGAAAAAAGCGGATTGGGTAGTTCTTGTACCAAAACAAAAAATTGGTTATTTTTGTGTTAAAAAAGTAACCAAAATGGAAAAAAGTACACGAGTACACATCGAGAAAAAAGTAACCAATTTTGGTTAAAAGTAACCAAAACGGCAACGCTGGTTGTGGTGGAGGGTATACAAATCCCTATAATAAAACACAAGTGGTTTTTATCCAGAAAAACAAAAACTCTAATAAGAAAAAGTATAAAATCTGTAAATTTAAATATTGAGAAATGTTTTTGTAGCGGAAATGAGCCGCTGAGAGATGTTTGAAAACTGCTAGCTTTCTCGCTTACCGCTAAAACGTATTTTCCCCCGCGATTAACATTTCAAAAACGCTAGATTTAACAGGAAAAATCTCTAAATTGCCAACAGTGCAGGTGAGAGAGAGAGAGAGAGAGAAAGACAGAGTTAATATCCCAAACTAGGCTTTTACTAGGATAGATCGCTTTAAAATTTTATAATCGTTTGAAACGGGTATCATTGTTAAAAAGGCTTAGGGATTATTTTCTTAAGCATGTCATCCAACTTGAATAATATTTTTATAAAAAATTGATATGGAAATTTTCTCAACAGACGGTGAAGGGATTTACGAAATAATCATCTAAGGGGATTATCGAGATCAAATTTACCGCCAATAACTGTTATGTAAACAACAATAATTTTACTTTATTTATGAACATAAGTCCATAATTGTTCATACTTCCCACATAAGTTCCTTTTCCCAAGGCTTGCTTTATTATCGCATAAATCTTTCTAAAATGTTAGTAACAATTAGTGTTTTTCAAATGAGATTTTTTAAATTTTATGATTTTTTATGCAGAGCAGTTGATGTTTTGGACTAGATTCTGAAAATGCAATAAACACTATTTCTTTAAGAGATGATAACGAAAGTATAAAAATTGACATTTCCCGAACTTTTAAATGCAGAGATTAGTTAAAAAAACCCTCATTCGATTAAAAGAAAACATTTTTCATTACAAGCTTTTGAAGGAAGTGCTGCGAAAACTGAAAGTGGCCAGACTTTATAATGTGTTCTTTTCACTATAGAGCAAGCATCCCCAAAAAGGCAAAGTGTTTTCTCATTGACAGGACAATTCTTGATTAAAATTAGCAAAAGGCTGTCAAACGTAAAAAAATAAAGTAAAAGTAAAAACTTTTAATAATTTTTAATGCATTGATAAACTTATTTAATAGACCTTATGAATTGTTTTTTGTTTTATGTTTAAATAAATTGAATTTAATTATATTTTGTACCGTTGTATATTTAGCTGAACTTCCCGTTAATTCCGGGGAAATTGAAAAATAAACCCCGCTTTCCTGGCAAATGAAAAAGTAAGGGAAACGAAAAGTTCTAGTAACAATAAAAAAGAAGTAAGAAAGTGTAGTCCATTAGGCGCGACGAAATGATACCCTACATATAAATTTTAGAAAGGCTTGCCTATTTAGGACCCATGGCTAAATGATAAAAATGTCAAGAACAAAAGCATTTGTTTGTGTAATAAATGGTAAAATGTCGAAAACAATTAAATTTAATTATATTTTGCACCGTTGTATATTTAGCGGAACTTCCCATTAATTCCGGGGAAATTGAAAATTAAACCCCGCTTTCCAGGGAAATGAAAAAGTAAGGGAAACGAAAAGTTCTAGTAACAATAAAAAAGAAGTAAGAAAGTGTAGTCCATTAGGCGCGACGAAATGATACCCTACATATAAATTTTAGAAAGGCTTGCCTATTTAGGACCCATGGCTAAATGATAAAAATGTCAAGAACAAAAGCATTTGTTTGTGTAATAAATGGTAAAATGTCGAAAACAATTGCTACAAAAACAATTGCACGTAAAAAACACAACCCTGCAAAAAATCAGCAGGCGTTTCGAGCAGACCTTCTAATCGGACCAGGGTCGAGACAAAATGGCAAAAAAGTTTTAAAAAAACGCGGTAAAAAAAACATTTTTATTAAATAAAAAAAAACCAAATTAAAGAAAAATTTAGTCTATCAGGGGTGTCATGGAAATCGAAAACGTAAAACGAAAGAATTTGGCAGTTCTTTTTATTAAACTTTTAATCTAATTTTTACAATTTTTGTTAAAAAATTCGGTTTAATAGAGCATTTTTTGTATAATAATTGTCATAAAATTTTTTTATTACAGAAATCTTATTGAAAAACGACTCTTAAAATTGTTTCGTTTTACGTTTTCGATTTCCATGACACCCCTGTATAATACAAAATTTTAAAAAATTAAACGAAAATGTTTTTTTAATGAAAATTCGTATGATTAACAACATTTTTTTCAACTATTTAAATTTGACTTAAGATGTTTTGTCAAAATGCCACAGATATGTACATGGTCACCTTAAAGACGAAATAACCTATCTGCAGTTTTCAAAAGTTTACAGGAGAGGGAAAAAACGTTTTGATTAAAATGAAACCAGGTTAGGTTATTTGGAATTGTAAAAATCTGAAACCAAATAACCTATCAGCAGTACTAATAAGTATGAATAAATAACAATTTCTTTATACATATGAATATTATATACATTAAATAATAACAGTTATAGTTTCTTTTACTGGTTCAAGCAAAAAAAAGTACTTAATGTATGTTAAAATTACACTATACAACAAAATTAAACTTTTATTGTGAGTTTTGGTGATTTATTTTTCTCTTTTTTTAGTGCGTTATGGTCCTCTAGGTACAAAAACTTTGTCATTTTTAATATTACATGTTCAAAATTTTGCACACATATGCGTAATGATACAGGGAATTAAAATCCATAAAAAACTCAATTTAAAAAATTTTTGCAGATAGGTTATTTGGTCTTTAAGTTGACGATATGTACATATTTATTTTATAATAATTAGTATTGTGGTTATTTTGTTGAACTGTTTATCATTTTTAATCCAAATTTTAATATTTTAATTAGGCTAAGGTTCATCAAATTTAATTTTCATTAAAGTATTTTTTTTTTGCAGGACCACTATTTGCTTAATATCGAATTGCTTTTTCTGTATTTTTGTTTCAAAATTATGGTCACCGCTGGTATCGTATGGACTATATTTTCTTAATTATCGTACTAAAGTTGATATAAAGGGTTAAGGGCACGGTTTTCAGATTTGACGATTTAGGGTCATTTTGAAAATTTTTGGGCCTAATGGCGGTTAATGCTCTTACTATGCCGAATTTTTAATTGACTTATTTTGTATCAATTTGCAAATGTTTTTATTAATATTATTATTTTCACATTTTTTTTTTGGTTCTGGACCCTTTTATTTATTTGGTTGGCATTTATTTTTATGTTTTAGCATTTTATAATACAAAACGCACATATTTTGTCGTTTATTTTGCTTGTTGGTCCCGTTATGATTCTGTTAGTAGTTTAAATTTTAAACACAAAATTTCCAAAACGATTTTCAACCAATTATATTTGGCAACTATGTTTAAGGGTCAAATTTTATTCAGAACTTTATAAATTTTAAAGATAAATCCATTTATCAAAAGAATTTTATGTTGATCAAACTAAAGAATTATAATCATAACATGAAATTCTATTTGCGCATCCTGTTAGACTGTTTAAAAAAAAAAAAATTAATCACAAATATTTTATTTAATTAATGCATGTAATCTAAAAATAGTTTACCCTAAAATTAGTAAGAATATCAAATTTATTCGAAACAGGAAATAACACTATAATGTTTCACTTCATTATTCTTGACAAATAATACTTATTTTATGTTTTTTGTTTGTTCTTGTCATTATTGTTCTTTTTGTGATTACTAAAGATATGAGAGTGTAGAATGTAAAATTGTATGTGGTTATTGTGGTGTATAAGAAGTAATTTGGTATAAAATTTCCCAAAGGTAATTGAAACTTTATTAACCCCCACTAACTAATTAAGAAGCATAAACTATACAACTCAAGGAATAGTATGTTCTTGTGAACACATTTGCAAACAAATAATTATCCTTTTCGAATAAATAAATAGGAGCCTGTAATATTATTTTGTGGTAGAACTTCTTACCCGCAGCTAAAAAGTATAAGATTTCATATTTACAAAAAGAAACTCACATTTACAGAGTTCTTTACCACTTAGAACAGTAACATTTTTGTTTCTTTTTATACATTGCTATGGTTAGTTTGTATGTGGTTTTGCATTATAATAATAATGAAAACGTGATTTATATTAATTGTCAAACAACATCATTTTGCCGGATTAAAAATTAAACTGGAGCAGAGCTATAATGACAAAATTTGTTTTTAACCTTAAAGCAAAATATTCCCATTATTATTTACTTTATGTGAAATCAATACTCAGTTGTTTGTTCTCTAATTGCTTTAGGGTATTTTTTTCATTTCCTTCGACTCATTAGCAGCTCGAAAATGGCTTTTGTGCAAAAATTACATTAAAATAAAATTCCTTGTCTTTATAAACTTAAAAAAAATCTGACAGAGAAAAATTGGTAAGGATTTTTAACTAACATACATACATACATATAATTTAATTATTTTTTATTTAAAAAAAATTAACTGTAATTAAATGCAAAACTTTAATATTTGTTCATACAATGTATTTCCTTTTAGAAATTCATTCTTAAAATACGGTACGAAAACAGAAATTAAGGAATTCGGAAATAAACTTTTTGCAGAATGTTCGGTGCGAGCTTTGCCAGTATGGATCAGATGATGAACTAGCAACAGAAGAAACTCTCGAATTGTAACACAAATAATCTTTTAACAGAATTAACCGAAACTTTTTTTTTTTTTTTTTTTTTTTGTTAATTTCCTAAGCTAATACCGCGAAGCTCTTCGCTTCTCTGCAGGAAAGAAGCCAGTGTCTCTGGCGGGAATCGAACCCGCAACCCCGGCGCTGATAGACTAGCTCACTACCAGCTAGCCTACCGGGGCACATACAAAAAATAAAAACAGGACTCTAATGGCATAATGGAAGATTTTATATGTTAAGAGAAATCCAGGAAAAGCACTGAAAAATTAGATAATCGGGTATGTACTGTAAATTGAAATGAAGTGAATTTAAAACCGAAAAAATTTTTAAATCGAGCCTGTAAAGAAAGCCCATAAAAATAATCCTTTTTCTATATTTCATATATTGAGTACCAATTATATTTACAAGAACAGCTCTTATAAACTGGAAAAACTACAATAATTTTGTAAATAATTGAAATTAAGATCTCGTTTGATTTCAATTCCACTTCCTTTCAATTTGTAGGACATGCCCGATTATATATTGTAGGTTGCTTCTGATTTTCCAACATCTACAATAAGTGAAATTTTTTAAGTCAAAATTTATCAACACTAAAGAATAGAGTCTCTAAGTTCGTAAACATTTAAACCAAAGATCTCCTTAAACTATTGAATTACTATTAAAATGATCTCAAAGTTTATTTTTTTATAAATACATAATATGTATTAATTAAAGAATACGTATTATATGGTTATGAATTTTTTTTTTTGTTTGCTTGTTTTAGTTTAAAATTAACCGATTATTAATCGATTAAACCAAAACCTCGATTAATTAATCAAGCGATTTACCGATTAAAGCAAAAACCCGATTAAATGAATACCCTAGTTCTTAAGGTATAAATAAATCTATTTGTGCCATGCCCACGTCTTCGATCCCGCCCACATTTTGTCGGATATTGTGTATTGATTGATAGCCAAATTTTAAAGTTTTGGCTCTTGCCCCTCTCCAGATACACTGACAAATAAAATAAAAAACAACAACAAGGCATTGAAGAGTAAATTAAGAGACAGCCATGGTTTTTACTCATATCTCAGCCATTTGTGGACAAATCAATAGCAACCTTTAACGGAGTATATGCGACATAAATAACAATCTACTCCCCATCATTTCATGGGTCTTTGGAAAAAATATATACACGGACAAATTGTCATCGTTAAATTAAGCTCGCTCCTCATAAGAACTTTATAGAGTCTAAGGTCAATATTTAAGAAGTAACAAGTGGAATGACAAACTTATATATGCCCTTTTACCTTAGGTGAAGGATATAAACAGTGTTTTCATATTTTTTTTAAAAAAAATTTTAATATTTAAAAAAAAATTTTTTTTCGATCAAAAAAACGTTTTTTTACGAATTGTTAAAAAGAACCACCTACACTGCATGTGGTTTGATTCTATTTATTAAAAAATATACATACATTCTTACATACATGTATATGAACTTAAAATATATAAATATAAAAAAAATTTATTCATTTGTTTTATATCACGTATTAAATTTTTATATTTTGAAATAAACAAAGCTCTAAGGAGAGAAGGGAAAAGAGAATGCCATTTCTTTTACCTTCTCTCCTAAAAACTCTAGACTTGACGAGTCAAACTTAACGTGTGTAAACTGATACTTACAAATTACAACTTAATTTATATAAACTATGTACTTTAATTTCAGAAAACTTTTTTTTTAAATTAAAAACTTTCTTACATTTCAAAAACTTGCAAAAAAAAATATAAATCTTAGATATGACAACACTGGGTATAAAAATTTAAGCAACAAAAATTTCAAGTCTTGACGATGACTTATTCGTACCAAATTTTATTTAGACACTAAAATTTTGCACAATTTTCGCCAGCGGTTTTCCGTCCTTAAGTTAGCGGGTGTAGCAAACTATTATAAAGAACTATCTTTAAAGATACAATCTCAAGACCTTTAAAAATCAATACCTTTTTTTTGACATTATAAACTTCCCTACAGGTTATTTATAGGCTGCCCCCACTATACGTGGTAAATATTTGACGCCAACGCCCTGAATATAAAATCTAGGTTTTTATATTTTTTTTTAAAAGTGTAAGTAAACATATTGCTAATTAGTAAAATATAATTAACCCAGATGTTATGATCATTGGCATTTCCTTTTCCTCTTATTTATTTTTTTCAAAATTTTACTTTTGAATACAGATAATTGAAAGAAATTTTTGTTTTTCTTTTTAATAAAGAAACAATAGGTTAACAATACCAATAGGAAAATGTCGCATAAACTTCAAAAATCTAAAATATTCCATGTATGCTCCTAATTCTTAAAGAATTTAGAATAAAAAAAAAAAAAAATTAATAAGCTAAAGGTTGCCGAACAAATAAAAAAAATATAGTTCTTAAAAAAGTCTGATGGTATGGCCAATCGCATAGATTAATTGTTTTTTTTATTAATGCATGTTTTATATAAAATTTCTTATTGTTATCAAAGTGTACATGGTCTACTAACAAGTTTAATAATTTTTCTTTCCAAAAAGACAATATTTCAATTTTAAAAGTTGAAAAACTGTTGTGACAGCTGTAGTCAATTAATGTACAATTCATATAAACTCATATACAATTGCAATAAATATGTACGAATAAATGCGGGATCTATACACATTAAAAATAAAAACAAACATTTACAGTGGATAGCGAAAGTTCAAAAAGTTTTTGAGTTTAACAATTCAGTAGCAAATTTATATCCTTATAAAGTAAATTTTTTAACACGCCTTTAATATCTAGGTCAAAAATAGAGACGAATAAAATCTAGCAACATTTTTATCTATAAGAAGCATTAGTGTCCGACCGAACGCACTATTTCAGACCGAATCGCAAGTTAGTCTTTTTTGTTGTATAGAAAAATTTTGACTTTTGCGATATATCTTTGACGTTAGGTAAAAAGGCTTTTTGTCAAAAAAAAAAAATGCAGATTGAGTTTTCGATTGGATTAAACACAATTTTTTTTCTTTCGTTTTGTATCTAGTCTAGCATAACGGCTTCGAATCGCAATCAATTGCTCTTCAGGCAATAAGTCAATTAAACATGGCAATTATCTAATTTTAAATTTAAGATTGCGAAAAGCTACAGTTTCTGGCTTAAGACCTTTTATCCTAACTTCAAAGTTTTTTTTTAATTAAAATAAAATTACAAAATTTATAGTATTCAAAAGTATTTCCAACCATAATGTAAAGTTACTAAAAAAAAGTATTTTTCATGGAAAAGCTAAACAAAACATGTAGCACTGAGCAAAACTTTAATACACTAGTATTGAAAAGTTTGTATTTGAATATTAGCTGCGTTCGTGAACACAAAAGTTTTTACTATTTTTTACTGAACTTTACTGCATTTTACGAAATGGCGTTCGAGTACACAAAATGCAGTAAATGAGAACACAAATTGAGAGCAAAAGGTAACAGTTCTTGTCTGAGTATTTACAAATTTTTACTGCAGAAATGTTTGCAGTAAAATTTAGTAAAACAAAAAAACATGTTTCAAAAGGTAAACAAACGAAATGCTTACAAATTGTGAAAAAATTGTTAAATAAAAGAAAAGTTGAAATAAAAATTAATCAAAAACAAAAATTGAATACATAGTAATTAATTAAACTTGTTTGTGAAGCATTTATTTGGCTAAATACCAACTTTTGAAACTTTTTTTGTTATGTTATTTTTTTAGAGTTGTAAAAGTGTGAAGTATTTGGGTCTTAAGTAGTCAATAGCAAAAAAATTATTCATGTTCTTTGAATAAATTAATCCGCCACAAATTCTTAAAATCAAATAAAATAAAAAACAAACAGAGATGAAAGCTTACATAAAATAATTTAATTGTATTTTCCAAAAATGTTCGTGTTATACAAAGTATTTAATCGAGTACCGATAAGAAAACGAGTTAAATAGTCAAAAGTGTAAACATTGTTCAACACTTCAATCATTTGTCATCAGCTGTTGCCTTTATTTTACGAAATTTGCGTTCGCGTACTTTTTTGGACAACAGCTTTTTGTGAGAGAAAATTTTTCAATTTGCTCATTTATTGCATTTTACTGTAAAAGTACTCAAACGCACCTATTATAAAGTAATTTTTCTTTACGCCTATTGTCTTTAGGTTATTTAAAAGACTGTAATTCCAGAATTCATTTAAAGTTCAGTTAAAACTAACTATTACTTTAACTTCCAGTTAACTATATGTTTTCGATAGTTATAACCGATAGTTAATTATAACTTAACTTGGTGAAAGGCTTAATCAAATAAATTTAATTTCTTTGTCAACAATATTTTTATGCTCCTCTGGATCTTCTAGATATGGTGGTGTAGTCACTTTAGATACCCAATAAAAAATGGAGCTTCCAACGAAGCAGGTTTGTAAGGGAGAAAAATAAAAGTTTCGCTTACCATTGCGCTTACGGAAGGCATGGATTTTATATGGCGAGTTCCCACTTTGAAGCAATAAATTTTTGACACATAAAGTGCATTATTCAGCGCATATAAGAATTGTTGGATGTAACGATCAGCTTTACACACTGAATGTTTTGATACAGTTATTTTTTAGTATTCTCCCTTACAAACCTGCTTCGTAGTAAGGGAATGCCGTAGCACTTGAAATATTATTTTTTATACCCTCCACCACAATTAGTTGTGAAGAGGGTATACTAAGTTTGTCATTCCGTGTGAAACTTTTTTATTATTTATCTCAGACCCCATAAAGTATATATATTCTGGCTGCTTGAGTAATTCTAAGTCGATTTAGCCATGTCCGTCTGTCTGTCCGTCTGTCCGTCTGTTGAAAACACGCTCACTTTCGAAAAACTCAAAAGAAATAAACAAACTAGGTGTCAAATTGCTTGTAGTTATCCTAAGGATTGGGATTGAATTTCAGCAAAATCGGTTCAGTAGGACCAGAGCTATGAATCAAAATGTGGAACCACCACCTTCAAAAACTTGATAATTTTGTTACAAAAACTAACATAAATGATGCAAAAATGCACGGAATGACATAAGATTTTGCACAAGTCCGTTTTATTCGACTAGAAATGACACTGTAAAATTTCGCGAAGGTCGGTCCATAATTTACCCTAAGCCCCATATAAACACTACTCCCGGAAAAGAGTTTAGTACGCCTAAAACCGTAAAAAATAATGCAATCATAACAAATTTTGGCTCGTCACAATTTTATAGGACTATAAATGATACTGTGAAATTTCGTGAAGATCGGTACATAATTTACCCTAGGCCCCATATATGCCCTACTCCCGGAAAACAGTTTAGTCTCCTAAAACCATAATTAATAACAAATCGTCACAGTTTAAGATAATAATAATAAAAAGACATCATACAGATATTACTCCTTAAACATTCGAACTGTCGGTGGAGGGTATTAAAGATTCGGCACAGCCGAATATAGCACTCTAACTTGTTTTTTATAAAAGTTGTTGAGAGTTCTTTCACTTACTTTACTGCATTTCTGTATGTCTTATTGCGTAGCGCATAATTGTGCGCTTATTTTTTTAAATGTACCTTTAGTGCTTCGCAAAATGATAAAAATTTTTATTGGGTATGTTCTTTCCTTAAAGATGAAACGGAGTTCAGTGTTTGATGTAAATGGTCTTGCGAAAGTGCCAATGGAAGATATTGCAGTTTTCATTTGCAATCCAACACATAACTGCTTTTGCACTAAAACTGTATAGCTTTCTTCCTACGTGTATTGCGTTTGCATTCCTGATACTCGAACAGTTGACATTTGTAAACAATTTAATAATTCTTCCATATTTTCTTTTGCAATGCTTCGTGGCATTTAAAACGATTTCGCAAAATAGTTAAACACCTTTTTGTAAATTTAGACAACGAATAATTCCGTATATCAGCTGTTGCCTAATTTGCATTAAACATTGTAAAGTTGCTAAAAATACCGCTCACTGTCAATGACAAAACTATTGCAATAACAAACACACTTAATACCGCTACGATCTTTTTGATTTGTTTTCTCTTTTTCTTTGAGTGTTTCCAAAACCATGAATGCTAGTTTTGATTAAGAAATTGTTTTATTTCCAATATGGACCAAAATGTGCCATGAGGTAAAATAGTAACTAGTAACATTTGTTTAGCAGTTTGGTAGGAGATCGCTGTTCGAAAATTTTACCAACAACGGATGATAAACCGAACGTAGTTTTTTGCCAAACTCCGACACCGAACCCGAACGTTCTTTATTTAAAATATCGTATATCTTGCATAACCGTGCAAGTCCATTATATATGAAAAAACTTCAACCGCCAGTTGAAGGGATTTAGGAAATAGGATCCAGTGAGTCTCTAATGTAAATTGTTTTTGTAGATAGAGACGAGCCATTATTATAAAAGTTACTTCTGGTTGTATTCATTATACTGTAAGTTTTTTAATTGCCGAATTTTATCTCGACGCTGATATTTAAAAAAATTTATTTAATAGAAATGAAGGTGATTTTTTCCTAAGTATCGGTTTAAGGTTTACGTCAAAATTTGTATACCAAAGTATTCCAGATCTATATGAGTTAAAAAAATTTGTTTGCTATGTAATACATTTATCGAGCTTAAAACTTATTCTGAGAAGATACATAGATAGCTTTAACTGAGATCTATCTATGTATCTTCTAAATATTTAAAAATTAAAAAGTGATTGTTTGTTTGTTTGTGTCCTAACTCCAAAGCTACTTAACCGGTTTTTACACTATTTTCCTGGTTTCACGGCACTAAAATATTTGCAAATTTTTAAGTGGACGTGGTGCCTCTCATACAAAAAATCACCAGAACTTGATAGCACCAAAAACAGCGTAAAACACAGCATGCCACTACTCATATGTGGATGGCAGCACCAAAGACAGCACTAAAAAATCAATACGCTAACATATCTTCATATGATTTAAAAAACCCTAAGTTACAAAAAATTTAAGATCGAATTTTTGATCGACTATGATGCACCGTATCATAAAAATAACGTTTTTTCAACAAAAATCTAAAAGGCCTTTGTGCAAACACCTTTTGATAAATAATAAATAACAAACCCAAAAAAAGGAAATTTGTTTTTAAAAATTTTTGTTTATCAACAGTTAGTTTCCTGTGTTGTATTTTAATAAGAGATTATCAGTTTTTTATTTTAACAAATTAAAAAATTTAGTTTATTTTTCAATGTAGATTTTTTTGCTTCTCCTGCACGGAAAGAATTGGTTACTAAATCTCCACTCTTATCCAAGCCAAAAATGCTTGATTGTAAACATATGTGTGGCTTGGTTTAAGCAAAAAATTTATTTTAATTCTAAAGTTTCTTTAATTAAGTTTTCGTTGCTTATGGCAAATTTCACCAATTGTAAAAATTCAATACGCTAACATATCTTCATATGATTTAAAAAAACCCTAAGTTACAAAAAATTTAAGATCGAATTTTTGATCGACTATGATGCACCGTATCATAAAAATAACGTTTTTTCAACAAAAATCTAAAAGGCCTTTGTGCAAACACCTTTTGATAAATAATAAATAACAAACCCAAAAAAAGGAAATTTGTTTTTAAAAATTTTTGTTTATCAACAGTTAGTTTCCTGTGTTGTATTTTAATAAGAGATTATCAGTTTTTTATTTTAACAAATTAAAAAATTTAGTTTATTTTTCAATGTAGATTTTTTTGCTTCTCCTGCACGGAAAGAATTGGTTACTAAATCTCCACTCTTATCCAAGCCAAAAATGCTTGATTGTAAACATATGTGTGGCTTGGTTTAAGCAAAAAATTTATTTTAATTCTAAAGTTTCTTTAATTAAGTTTTCGTTGCTTATGGCAAATTTCACCAATTGTATTTAAATATCAATTCATATTAAAATATAGTTTTTTATATAATTCTCTTTTTATTTGGCATTAAAAACGAATTTTAAACATAAATTAATATTTAAATAAATTGGTGAAATCGGCCATTAATATTTTACAAAATACGAAGAAAATCCTGAATTTTTATTTACATATCGGCCATTAATATTTTACAAAATACGAAGAAAATCCTTAATTTTTATTTACATAAAATCGTGTAGCATTAGTAAGTTTAAGAACACTTAATATCGTTTCTATTTTAAAATCAAGAAAACGAGAATAATAATTAATAAAAGCAGCTTGAACTCAGAAATATATTTCTTATTTTTAATAACTAAAATCAAGCTACATTTGTCCATTAAATTTGATTTTATTTTAGCTAATACGGCCTAAAGTTCTATATGTAATTAAAATATTTTCCCAACGTGGAGTGAATGTAATGTTCACTTTATCAAGGGATTTGTAATAAGAGAACAAGGAAAATATAAATGTCTAAAAAAATATCTGGAGAAGCATTATAGTTAAAGTATCTTATTTTATTTCAATATAGTAGTGAAGTGCACTAGTTTAAGCTACCCAGCTAGCATTTGGGTGATTATTTTTTGTAAAAATCACCTAAGTGAGCCTTTTCAGATCAGTTTTGATGATTAAAAACTGATTTATCACTTGAGCGATAGAAAAAGGATTCATATATGATTCAGTGATATGATAAAATGATTATTTTTAAATATTTGTTTTTGTCAAATCAAAAAATAAACATAGGAAAACAAATAAAAAGCACAAAAATTATTAGCAATTTATGAACATAAATGTTAGTGCAAATGGTTTCTTCTCTTCTTTGCAAAAATTCGATAACTTTCGTAACAAAAAAAAGTTTGTTTGAATGATAAAAAGCCATAAAGGTGCTGATTTTACCAAAAAAAAAATAAAATAAAAAACATGACAATTAAAAAATTATATGAAATATAATCAAAAACTATATAATTTACGATTAAAAAATGAGACAAAAACGATTCAATAATGATTATAAAAACCAAGGTATGTTTACACAAGGTAAACTCGTTGGCCCATATGTTTGTCAGCTGTTTACCCATAGTTGGAACCACAACGTCAAATTGCGTGTATATGAGCCAAAATTTGTACATGTGTGCGTTAAATTGTTTTTGTTTTATATGAAGACAATTTTGACAACATAGTTCCTTTTATAGAGCAAAATGTCTACACTCCCAAATGAGTCTACCTTGTGTAAATATACATTGATAAAAACTAACATTGAAATGATCAAAAAGGAATCAGAAAATTGTATCACATATGATTCTTTCAGGTGATTCATCTGTAGGGTACCATTTTCTCACAACGAGAGTATCACTTATGATTGAAAAATAAGCTCATATATGGGTATTTTGCTCGTGAAGCTGATTCCTAAATGATTAGATTATGATACAAAATGCTAGCTGGGTAATATTGTATGCAAGAAACTTATGGTTTTTTCTTTTCTACAAAAAAATGTGACATTTTATTTTAAAAAAATGCAATTTTGGGTCTGTTTCTTAAAAATGTTGCTACCGAAAAGGGTGGCTTGTTTTATTCTAAAAAACTCATCCTTTTCGGGAGCAAAATTTTTAGGAAACAGTCACCAAATTGCATGTTTTTAAAATAAAATGTCACATTTTTTGTAGAAAAGAAAACACCATTAGGAATAAGTAACCTTTGAATAATAAAAAATTCCAAATTAAAATAAATAACACACTTTTACTTTCCACAGTAACAGAAATTAGATTAATGAACCAATAAAAATTAAATTTATCAGACGAACTACAAAATGTTAAATGTTTTTTCAACATCAGCTACTACAGCTAATAAACATTTTCCGTCAATTGCTGGCGAATAGGGGCTGAAATTATACGCAAGTCCATGTTTTATCTCAAACGTTAACTTATTAAGTTGTTTGAAACAATCACAGTTTTTGCGGATATCATCGATTTGTTTGTTTATATTTTAGGCTCCGTGCAATAAATCGCAGGTGCAATAAGTCCCAAGAAAAAAATGAAATTAGACCCAACAATTTTTCATACAAATGTGGGAGTAATTTCATTATGAAATAGCTCCCAGCCCTCCCGGTTTTATTTTATTTTTTTGGAAGTTATTTCATTTTTTGCCTGGGAGTTATTTCATAATGAAATAAAATCCAAATGAAATAAGTCCCCGAAAAAATAAACGTGGGAGTTATTTCATTTTATTTTGGTTTTCGGTGTTACTTCATTTGCTGTGGGAGTTATTTTTTATAGGAGTTATTTCATTTTAATTATTTGCAATTTCTTAAAATTTTTTAACATTTTAAACGGTATTTTTGTCTCCAAAAAAATTGTGAGTTTGATTCAGGGAAATATTATGTCCAATAATATAAAAATTTTAATCGATGCAACTTTTGCAGTGGTTCGTATGGGCTGTTTTAAACAGTTGCTAATCATACATTTGAAATATTTTGGAAAGGTAAAGGATGTCTGTTAAAAACGTGAAAAGAGTAAGAGTGAAGAAGAAAATCCTTGCAACCGGCTGAAGAACGGATATACAAAGAAGCTTTAGTCAGCGAAGCCGGTGTTTGTTATACCATAGAGGAGATAATCCTTGTACGATTGTGCCATATGTATGGGTAGTGAATCAAATACTCTTTTTTTGCCATGCAAACACCTAAAAACTAACAATATCTGCATGCTTAAACTGCAGGCAGCTGGCATTGCAAGAGGTCAGGATACAATAAAATGCCCCATTTGTTGCCAAAATGTCAAGTAAAAGCGAATATACATATAATAAATTTCTTTGGGAGTTCTTAATTTTTTTTTTTTTTTTTGCCTTATTTCATTTCTTTTCGATGGACTGTTTTTGGAAGTTATTTCATTAATGTCTTTAGGAGTTATTCATAATGAAATAACTCCCAAAAGTTGGGGTTTGTTTCATTTTAGACTTGGAAATTATTTCATTATCTTGGTATTTATTTTTTTTCCAGTTTGGGACTTATTTCATTTATTTTGGGATTTATTTCATTGGGAGTTATTGCACTGGGACTTATTGCACCTGGGGCTTATTCCACAGAGCCATATTTTATATTATAAAAAATGCATATAAATTGTATTGTTTTTTGCTTAAAATATTATATTTCTTTACATTTTTATTTAAATTGGGCACAATCAAGGGGAATTCATACAGGTGACCGCATCATGAGATAGAGTTGTGCTAGCTATCCATTTTTTTAAAAAATACTATGTATTTTGTTTTTGTAAAAAGTTAGAGTGGATGTCAAAATTATTTGTTGAAAATATAAAAAAAGGGAATTTTTTGGTTAAAAAATATACGTAATTGCTTTAGACGGTAAATCTTTTTCCTATATTGCAAATTTATTGTGGCTCCACTTATTCCTTACGCATTTTTAATTCCTTGTGTTAATATTTTATATTTACTTTTATAAAATTTATATAAGTTGTTTTCAAGTATTTAATTTTTTATTGAATTTTAAATTTGAATTAATTTTTTCACAAAATGTAAACAAAGCTTGACATTCAGTATACACACAAAAAATAAGCAATATACTCGAAAATGTCACCTGTATGAATTCGCCTTGGATACAATGAAATACTTTAATGATCAAGGCGAATTTACTTCAGGTGGTGTCGAAAAGACAGCCGGTTATTTTTTTTGGTCATGCCATTTATGTCAAAAGTTTTGTTTACATGTGCTTTTTAAAATTGTGTTTTTAAATAAACATTTTGTTTAACAACTTATTAATGAAAAAATTAAACAATAAAGAGATGATTAAAGAAACTATAGATAAAAATTAAATACAAATCGTTTTTACATCACAAAAAATAATTTTTACCGTCATCACTATATCTTAATGGTATTTTTATGTTTATGTTCAGTTTTAATATTAAATGCATAAACTGGACGCAGAAAAAAACGGTTTAGATTATTTTTAATAAAAGATCCAATTCAACCGAATTTGCAATTTAATGCTCACAAAATTCTCACAAGTTTATGTTATAAAAACTGTGTTTTTCTTAATTTAAAAAAAATTTAATTTTTTTTTATATTTTTTCTCAAATATTTTTATTAATTTTTAGTCTAGTGATGCCACATAAATTTTTTCTTCAATCCCAAATTTAAAATAAAAATTTCTTATAATATCCCCTTCAAAAATAAAAAGCACACAAATACATTATTTTTAAGAAACTATTTAGTTTTAAAGTAACATATTAGTGGGCAAGGTATATTTACACAAGGTAAACTCTTTGGCCCATATGTTTGTCAGCTGTTTACCCCTAGTTGGAACCCAAACGTCAAATTTCGTGTATATGAGCCAAAATTTGTACATGTGTGTGTTAAATTGTTTTTGTTTTATATGAAGACAATTTTGACAACTCGGTTCCTTTTATAGAGCAGTATGTCTACACTCCCAAATGAGTCTACCTTGTGTAAATATACCTTGTTAGTGGGGATTAATAATTATCTTATAAATTTGTCATTTAAATTTATATAAGTAGGTATAGGTAAGTAAACTAAAACAATAATGTCATTTTACCAATTTTACAACTTGGTAATTATCAAATGTACCAAAATGTACGTTTTTAAGGGAGGGGGAAAGTTGATCATTCAGTTAATCTTAAATATTATTAATACATTTTTAGTTTCTTGTATGACTACTGGTTAATATTTAAAACTTAAAGCATCATGTACATATAAGCAAACATTCTTCTAGCATTAATGGAGTACCAGCCTGAAAATTCCCGTTTAACCATTCAATATCGTTTACGAACATTTTAAGTTTTGACATTTCAAATACGGAGAATTAGGGTTATAATAACAACCCCACAAATACATCCATTGAATGCGTTAAATATCCATTGGCTAAGCCATTATATTGGTGGACATACGTTTGAAAGTATTTTTACTTATTAGAGTATTAACAGGTCAACCTAAACAAAAGGAGAAAATGTTTTTTATATAAGAAAAATTCTGCTGCTGACACATTTTAAATAAAAAACTATATTGCGTTCAGTAAATCCGATTTTTCAGCCCAAAAAAAAAAAAAAATATGTAGTTTATTTTTACATTCTCAATTAAAATCCGAAATTAATTTTTGCTATCTAATTTGATATTAGAACCCCAAATCTGGTAGCCCTGCTTTAGTCAACTGTTTTATACAAGGCGAATTCATATATATATTAATTCGCCTTGTTTTTGACATTACATGACCGAAAAATAAAAACAAAATACATGTTGTTTTTTGTGTTGTTGACTTGTTGTAGTCTCGCCGCCACCTGAAGTTAATTCGCCTTGTTAATGATGTTTAAAAAAAACCTACTTTAAAGCTTCGTTCACAATCAGAAAAAACATTTCCACTTGGTGTTCATAATAGAGCAACAATTTCTTTTGCAAGCACACACATTTTGCATTAAGAAACCGTTTGCAAATTTTAGCCACAACAATATTATGCATTTATTATTATTTTTTACAACATTTTGTTGAAATTTTCATTCAAAACTAAATAAAATTATTTTAAACGTCAGAAACAATTTCATACAAATTGTTACTGAAGTTCTAGTTGACTCAACTCAAGTTACATTTTTAAAAAAATTTTAGTTACATTTTTGTTTTAAAAATGAAAGGAAAATATATGAAATATTTTAGGAAGAAAAAAGATAGAAGAAAAAACGAAAGTGTTACTCTGATTGTGAACGAAGCTTAATGCTTGAAGCAACATATTCCATAAGCAAATTCAGTGCTCTGGTTTCCGTTTAATATCCTTAAGTGTTTTTCACGATTTTGCAAGATGTTTTTGTCTCTGTCAAGATCTTCATCAAGGACCCTGTGTCTCCTTCTTTCAACGTTTAAACTACCATTTTTAAGTGGCAAACACAATAGAAAGAGGCATAAGTTTAACAAGTCAAAATATTTTACTTAAAATGTATTTTTAATCCAATTATTTAGATATTAATGCAATAAAAAACATTTTGTTTTATGCGCATATTTTTCAAAAGTAAATGCATGAAATTCCTTTCCCAACTGATGATGATAATTTATTTAGAATATTTCAAACAGTAACATTGAACAGACGCACATACGTTAGTGCTTAACTAGTTAGCAAGCACAAAATTTCACAGATATTAGAATTATTTATAGTACAGCACAAATAAAAAAATATTCAAGAAAAATTCTTAATGCAAAAGTCTGCAACGTTAGGTCCCTACTATAAAGTTTCCTCAGTTAGCATAGATTGTATAGGGTGTCTTCAATAAAAAGTTATAATGAACTCAAACTCTTTCGGTAATTTTGGAGCACTCTCTATATAGCACTTATTGTCAAAAATATCTCACCCATGGCTATAAAATTGAAAACAAATATGTAGCCTATAAACTCACTATAGAATATTATACGTTTTGTAATACCCGACTAGTTGGCTGTATGTATGTCCATGAAAACCTTGTGTGCAAAGTAGAGACCGCAATATTGAAGATAATTTCTTTTGACAAAACATCTTAAGTCAAATTTAAAAAGTTGAAAAAAATGCTGTTAATTATACGAATTTACCTTCAAAAAACTTTTTTGTTTACGATCTTAAAATTTTGTATTATAAACGAAATTTTTCTTTAATTTCGGTTTCTCTATTATTTGATAAATATGATTTTTTCACCGAGTTTTTTTTAAAACTTTTTTTGCTATTTTATCTCGACGTAAGATGTTTTGTCAAAATGCCACAGATTTAATTGTCCCTTCAGTTCATGATTTCACCTATAATGTCTTTCAAGAACTAATCAAATACATGCAAAATGTTTACAATAAAAAATGGTCAGTATAACTGACATCTAATACAAATAAATCTCATATATGTATGTACATTAGGGCCATAACTTTTTAACATTTTTTGTTATTATAAAATTTGACATAGTATAGTTGTATAGGCCATTAAAAACGTTGTAGAAATACATTTAAATTTTTGTTCGCTGGCTTTAAAAAAGTTCACGCATCAACAGCAATGAAGTTTTACATTTGTATTTGTATGCAATGAAAAGGTGTTGCAATTTATTTAAATAAAATATATATCGTCGTGCCGAAGTTATCTTGGCATTTTGTCGTATGTTACAAAATCAGAAAAATGAGATAAGACCGTTTCGTCTATCGATTTGCGCAATCCTCAGGTATCTATTTCTTATGGTTTTTGAGATATTACTAGGCCATTTTGTTGCTTATCCATATTTGCGAAAAATTTAATGCGTTATCGTATCGTATGTAACATAATTGTGAATATATAAAACAAGAAGCGTATGAATATTTACAATTAAAAAATCTTGCGTTATCTTGTTGTATGTGAACAAGCATATTAGGCATATTACAAAAAAAGAGACTACATATCTTATAAGTTGGTTAAATATTTTCAAATTGATATACAGCACAGCAGTATAACTTTTTTCTAGTGATTCTGAAATGACATTAACTTTACGATTACATAGCTCCGGGGTTCCTTGACTGTACCGAAATCCAAACTGGTGGTCTGAAATTATGTTTTAGTTTAAAACATCTGCTTTTAAAAATATTTTTTAAAAAAAATTAAAATATATGTATAGGCAAATATATTTGGCCTATACATATCGTTACCTAAAACGCAAAACGCCCTATCTAACATGTTTAAAATTTTACAGGAGAAGCAAATTGCTATTAAAAATGTTAATCGATAAATTGCCTTAAACCGTTTATAATTTATTTTTCTTCTAAAACCTACCAGTTGTTTTGACAATTGACAATGTTGTATATAATGCAAACTGTTAGTAAGGTCTTTTAGCGCGTATCATATAATCTTTTGTAGATAGGGCCGTTTGTTTTTTGTTAATAAAATCGGTAATTTCGGTTGAAAGATTCCAAAATTTATTGTGGACATTAGTGTTGATGCAATTCATCAGATTTATTAAAAAAGTCGATTTTTAATTTTATGTTAGTTAGGGCCTTTTGCGTTTTAGCTAACGATATACAGGCCCATATGTCTATAGACATATAGGCCTGTATGACGTTTTCTTATTTGCTTCTTTGGATAACAACACATCATTACATTTTTAGAAATGAAGCAAACTTAAAAATGTACGGTTACATCTTAAAGCCTAATTGTATAGTATTGAAGAACTGAACCTAAATCAATTTTTATGAATCCTGAGAAAGAAGCTGGTCTATTTGTCCCATTTTGACGACATCCATCAAAGTCACATGAAAGCAATTGTATTTAGTTGAAAAATTACAATAACTTTTAAATCAAAACATTCCAGGCCTCTAAAAAAATGGTTAAATGCTTCGATGTTAAAAAATTTGTGTTGGTTACATCCCTTTTAAGCTTCTTAGTTTTATGTTTTAAGCAATGCTTAATTGTATATTTGTTTTAGTTTTTATGTGGGGTGATTGATATAAACAGCGACTCTTTACATTCCATTATTGGTAAACGAATAATTTAGCGAAATTTACCTGATAACTGGCCATTTGTTCATGTGATTTGATGCCATTAGATTAATTTAGATTAGATTAATAAGAAACAGTTAAGCACTTGGACGTAAATTTTTGACAAATTACAGCACAATTTACTGCAAAGGTTATGTAAAAATTATACCTTAAACGACAGGTATGCGCTAACCGCGGCGACCATATTACCGAATTTGTTTTTAACATTATTGCCTTAAAATTATCTTATCAATAAAGCCAATTGGAGGCATAGTTATTCTCTATTTTATTATAATTTCAAGTTTCCCGACTCTAAAAAAACACCCGTTAATTATTTAAATTTATAACACTTATTTATTGAGATAAGTTTACGTTGTTTATAAACCGGCGCACACATGTGTGTAATAATTTTAAATTTTAATTTGCTTAATATTTCATCAATTTTTATTATAATCCTCTATTATTGAAGTTGTGTTTTTAATTTTAAAAATATATTTTTGTTTTTGGTTCACATACGATCTATGAATTCAATTTTGCCAAAAAAAAAACAATAAATAAAATGATATTTTCCAGTGTTGCCTGGGAAAAAATTTGTTTCGGAGTATTATTGGATCATACATTTTTTTGTTATTTCGCCTAAACATTATTATATATTCGACATCGATTTTGAACGAAGACTTCGTTCGCTTAACTTACAAGTAAAACAAAAACAATATCAAAAAACAACCAAACATTTGTATATTTTTTTCAAGTTTTAACGATTTTATTGTTGAAAGCTTTTAGTCAAAAGTTTTTAAGATAAAAAACTGTTTTGGTAAGTCTCTGTTTCCTAATTTAAACAATTTAATAACTTTACTTTCGGTTCTATTAAAAATGTTGGTGTCAACGGTGCATATCAGAAGATATTGGAAATTTTGTTTGGTCAGCTATGAAAACAGGCCAACTCCAGGTGTCTAAATTGCGAACGCATTATTTTGCGCACAAGCGATTTTAACTGGCCTCCATGTTAACCTGATTTAAAAGTTTCTGACAGTTTTCTTTGGGGATACTTGAAAGAAGGAGTGTATGTTAACAAGCCAAGAACCATCCCACAAGTAAAAAAACAATATTCGAAATTAATTCCCATTACACTAGGGTTTCTAATTTCCCGCTCTTTTTCTATTCCCTGGAAACGAAACAAAAAATCTTATTCCGGGATTCTATGAACAAAACGATGATTTCATTAAATGAGTTCAAGACAAAAGTTTTTACTTTTTTAAAAGAATATACACATTTACAACAGTATAAAAAAATACCTTTATTAATTCCACAGAAAACTAAAACACAACCAAATAAATTGTTAAATTTATTATTTTTTTTTTTTTTTGGAGATCACGAATTATTAAAACTTATTAATATTTAGCAATTATTATTAATAGCAACTTGGTAAAATGAATTTTCTTTTAAAAAAATTTCTTTTTATATTATTAAAGCATTAAAAAGCTCATCAGAGATTCGATTTCTAATCATTGTTGAAATGTATATGTATATTGCCTGCTACCGAAAACGTGTCTCGCTTTCTACATACGTTGGTTTTATAGTAAGAAGCGCATCATACAAAGATTATTAATTTGTTGGCCTGTTACCCGTGACTTCATAGACATCAAATTCTTTTTTTAAGATAATTGCAGGCTTTTGTATTTTCTTTAAATTTTTTTTAGAATTTGTAGATGCTTCATCATCTGGTGTTGGTGATGGTGTATCGTATACATTTTCGTTTTCTACTTCAAGAAGCTTTTTAGACATTTCATCAGCAATTAAAAAGACCGTTGATTTATTCTTGTAGGAAAAATAATTCGATTTGTAGGTAGTTTGTAGTAATTTTACTAAAGAATACATTTTCATTGCTCGTTTTTCATTTTAACGATGCTAACAAATTAAAATTTAAAAAAAATTTAATATTAATTTCTCGAAAATTCCCCGGGATTAATTTAAAAAAAATGTCCCGTATTCCCGGGAATTCTTTCCCGCGTAGAAACTCTACATTACACCCGAAATTAAGCGAAAAATTATTAAAAATTTGTTTAAAAGAGCGAAAAATTATTGAAAATATGTTTAAAAGAGCACGTATAATTGAAGCAGAAAATGGCTAGCCACCACTTACTTACTAACTTGCTTAATTAAAAATAATATACAGCTCATTTGCACCGCACTGAATTTTTTGTAAATAAAAACACAACATTTATTTTGTGTAATTTGTAAAATTTTGATGATTTGTCCGTTTTGAATTGAATTTGGATTCCGGCAACACTTATATTTTCTCACTCAACAATTTAATAAAAAGAATTAAATATTCAAAACTGTTTACAAATATTTCGCGTTTATTTGTTTTCAACTGCGATGAATTAAAAAAAAGGATTATTACATTTTTAATGGTAGATTTTTCCAAAAAAAAAAAAAAAAAAAATTGAGGACTTTGTGCCTCGCAAAAAACAAATCTTAAACCTTTTTAGACCCAACATCAAAGAGGTGGGGAATATATTGAGTTTGTGTTATATAAGTCAAAATGGAAAATTCGAAAATATTTTCAATTTTAGTAAGTGAACTGCCATTAATTTATGAAGTTTTTGACTTGGGTTTATTGCCGTTGCCTTTGAAACCAGAATGCACTAATAAAGTGACCTCACAAGCGCAGCTGTTTGCAGTGATTTTCTTCGTGTGTGACGTTTGGTGTCTTTTTTGTTTATTTACTGTTTTTAATAAGGCATTTTTACATTTGCCGTCTCAATTCTAGCAACAAAATGCCTGTTGTTTTTTCTGTTGTTTCATTGTTGTAGTACTGAGGTCACTTTGTTAATACATTTTGTTTGAAACGAAACACTTTTTTATTTATTTTTTAAAGAATTTCGAATCAGTTTTAAAATACATATATGTATGTATTACATATATTTTAAGACTTGTTTCGGTTCAGCTCGGAACCCTCCATAAAAACTACACATTTTCTAGATCCTTGTGAAATTCTAAGATACTCTTGCCCCTCCGTCTGCTAAAAGTACGATAGAGGTTGCAATAAAAGACCTGTTTCCACCAAAAAGAGTATGTAAGAGATTTTTGTGCCAATTACTATCTTAATATCTTCTACTATTACTATGATTACTACTATAAGATAACATAGAAGCTATACAGGGGTGTTCTGGTTACTTATTATAAGTGTATTCGTATGGAAGCTGTGGTTAAATATGGACTGATTCTAATAAAATTTATTCCGCAGATTTATGTAGGTTAAAACAAAATATTTTTGGACCTAATTAAACCGAAATGTCTATAAAACAAGAACTCAATTCCGGAAAGAAGTGTTCATATTGGCTATGAAAAATAAAGAACCGCTTCTCACCATTTTGAATAGCCATCGACCTTGTGACAATAAACACATGTGCCAAATTTGGTAAAATTTTTATTTATTTATTGTAGTTCTTACCATAAAATCACTACAGCTACGGTCACAATTGTCAAATATTTAATGAAAAAAATGTGACCTTTGCCTGTTGGTCGCGTTTTTTTTTTCGTAATATAAAAAATTAAAATAATATAAAATTTTCTTTAATTCCAATATTTATTTGGATTAATCTTAAAAAAAACAGTTTTTTGCTATGTCTAGCAGTATAATTAGTTTTATTTTGTGATATTAACAGCCAGGCCCACGATGTCACACGTTAACGTTCGCATAGAAAATTACATTTAAAACAAAAACAAATTTTAGAAACGATAACGATAACGTGTGACATCGTGGGCCTGGCTGTAAGACTATGTTTAATATCACTTACTATAAACAAAAGTAGTGGCTATGCTTATTTGGTCAAATGTGTTTCTGTAGCTTAAGTCCTCTTCCTTATTATTAACCATTTTCTACAAAAACTTTCTTCAATTCTCTTTTGAAACTGCATTCGTGTCCATAAAATTAAACTTTTGTTTTGCCGCATTTCTCTCTTTCTTTCAATGACAAACTCATAAAAACTGCTTGTACATGAAACAAAGTACACTTTTATATTCGTCTTTCCCCTTTCATCAGCAAACTTAAATGTTTTGCAGCATATGTTTCACAATATGAACGAGGACTAAGCAATCAAATGACTATTTAATGAAACAAATAAAAATAATTTTTTATTCATACAACTGTTTATTGTTCAGGGATTTGCCCATCCTCATAAGTATTTTGTTAAGTATTTAAACTTTAAGGCATAAACTTTTTTAATTTTAAAAATTATGCGATCATTTGATTCATAAATTTTGAATTTTCTAAAAATATTTTAGAAACATATGTATGTTCGTATAATAAGGAAAAATATAGAATATGGTTTTAAACTTAAGTTTAAAAAATATTTACTTTCAAGAATATTTTGATATAGGAGTTTTTGTTTTAATTCGAACAAAATTTTTTATTTTTGAAAATTTATTTAACAAAAAATAAGTTTAACTGCTTGTTTTTCAAACTTAAATAAAAATTTTCGTTTAGAAATTTATATTGAAAACCAAAACAAATTTGAGTTCTTTTATTTTTACTTCAATTCTCAAGCGAATATTTTTATTTTATTTTGAAAAACTGGCTGTTAAACTACGATCTTTAAAAAACATTAGTTCTTAAATTTAAACATTAACATACCAAATTTAGGCGCCGTTAATAGAAATCTTTACGTACTTTTTAACTTCCTCTTTGATAACTTTTCACTTGAGTTTTTTTAATTTAATTTTTGCTTTTATTTGACGTTAAAGAAAGTGATGCTAAAAAACACTAAGAAAAAAATAAGGCACACACAATCATACAATCTTTAAAATCAAAAAGTCATCAACACTACATAAATCTTATTACGTTTATGATAGAATTACTGCTGGGCTGACCGACAAACCGACGGACCGACCAAGCGAGTAAGCGACCGGCTAAACAAACGCCTAACTGCACATACCCACCACGCGAATCCAAAAGAGACAATCGAAATAACCAACCGTTGCGTTTACACAGCAAGTAGAAGGAAGCAGTGATGCCAACTTTTTGAGAGCAAAAAGCACTTGAAAATTTAAAAAAGCACTATTTCAAACAACAAAAGCACTAAGCCATTTTTACAATGTACCCTGCGGCCACACGGTCAAGTTTTTCTTTTACATATACTGTTTGTCAAAATTTACATAAATTGAAAGCTGTGACGTAGGCTGCACTCAATTTGAAAACAATTTAATTTCAAGATGTCATCAAGAAAACAATTTATAAAGACAAACTTGTAATCAGCTGTTAAATTGAAAGTAATATTGGCAAACAAATGGCAAGTTAAAATTTGAAAGCAATCTCGTGGTCAATTTAAAAAGTGAAAAGTAAAAAAGTGAGAGTGTATTGCAAATTGAATGGAATTGAAAGGCAAAACTGGATCGTGTGGCCACCAAGTTAATTAAACACAAAACAAGTTGCATTCGGCTGTGCCGAATATTATACACCTCCAAAATTTTAAAAAGGCGACGGCGTTGATGGAGACCATTTTCATTTTAAATTAAATAATAAATATATTTACATTTGTATATAAACATTTTGGAATGAATTATTATTATCTTCAATAAAACTAATGTAACCCAAATCATTTGGCCATAAAACAGTTTTAAAGTAATACAGTGCGAGCTCGATTTTTGTAGCCCGAAAAAATCTGGCCTGTTGCAATTACCGAAAATTTGCAATGACCAACCATTGTTTATATATCTTAATGACAGCCCATATTTTTATAAAAAAACCTCATATTTTATCAAAGTTTTTCTTGGGATTCAAAAAATTAATTAAAAAGGTTTCGTTTAAATGTGCTAAATTCCCATTTGATACTATTGATTAACTGAAATTTATTGTTGATGGAATAAGCTATTCCTATGTGCATTTCACTGGTTGCTTAGGCCAGATCGTCAGGAAACTTCATCCAAAAATTTTAGAAAAACTAAAGATATTATACAAATAAAAAAGTTAAGCGAATACGAATTATAAGCCCCCGTTTTACTTGTAACAATATCAAAGCTTAAACTAAAACAACAACACTAAACAATGAGTTTATATTTTCTTAAATAAATCTAAATTAAAATCGTGCAAAGTTTAATAAAACAATTGGCGTATGATATTATCCAATTATTTTAACCTATGTACGCTTCTTAATAAAGAACACACATAAGGTGTATAATAGAAAAAACCTGTATGTTTGTATTCTGATACTTAGTCAAACCGTTTTGCAATAGCACTAAAGGTAGAAGTGCACAACACACGGTTATTTGGAGACAAGCGTCGTGCGTTTGAAAACTAAAGCTCATGAAAAATGACAGGTTACACAACACTCGTTATAAAAACATTTTCTCTCAGCTGTTTGAATTTATTTAACACCAAGTTACGACTCTTTTTGGTTTTTAAAGTCCTTGCGTTCTTTTGTACGATTTCTGACTGCATGTTTTTTAACTTTTCAAAGCGTTTTTATATTTTCCAAGCCATTTTCTATTTTTGAAACAAATACATCGTTTTTATTACGATTACTAAATATGTTGTCAATTTGAAATCTTAAAATCTTTACAGGCTTTCTCAAAATTGTACTCCAAATAGCAAAGCTCATCTAAATCATCCTCTATATAATCGAAGTTTTAAAAAATGGTAGAAAAAAATAAAAATTGTAAAAAGCACTAAAGGCACTAACGAAAAATTTGTAAAGCACCAAGTTAGTGCTTTTTCTTAGTTTGGCACTGAGGATAAAATTTTGGCGTTTTGAGGCGTCAAAAAGCACCATAAATAGTGCCAAAAGCACTAAGCTGGCCTCACTGGAAGGAAGGTAATTGAATCAAAACAACATCAACAACGGCAACAAAAAAATGTAAACAAATAATTAACAGCGGCAGCCGCAGCAGTAGCACACATCATTCAAATGTATTTTATTTTCTCGATGGAATGGAATCCATCGTATCTATTTATTTTTTTATGTTGTATATAGCCAGTAGAGAAGATACATTCTGGGTATGTAGATATGTAAATACTTTTTTCTCACACTCACGATTTAATATTAATGAGATAGATTTACTTAGTTGGACTCGCGTGCGAAAACGTTTTATCACTCTATTCTAATTGTGCTCAACAACACACAGATTCAAAATACACATACTATCACCATTAACCAAACACACTATGCCAAATCTACTATGTACAATTTTTTAAATAAAAAAAAGCGCCAGTAAAATTGGTTTTTCGGGATGCAAAGATGATGGAAGCTATTTTAAGAGCATTCACAAACTAAAACGAACTGTTTAACTCAAAGGCCGGCAAGCAACTAAAAGTTTTGTGTTGATAAATTTTTTGATATGTTTCTTGTTGGTGTTCAAGCTCCAGACTTTTTGTTGTGTGTCTGGTTGGACAGGCCGCACACATTGTCATCAGCGTTGTCAGATTTTTGAGCTCCATCGTCAAACCGGATGTCAAAAATCGCCACAAGTCAATTTTGTTCAGTTTTTGTTATATTATTGATTTAGTATTATTTAAAAAAATTTAATTTTGTTCACACAAAGAAGCTAGTATAATATCCCTGCAAATAATAGGACTAGTCCAAAAGTAACCCAAACGTATTGAAAAACATGATCTATTTAATATTACGATGCCCTAGGGCAGGACCATATAACCCAGCTTTGAACTACAAAGGAGTAGTCTTTAAAGTACTCCATGGCAGGGCTGTCAGATATGGCGATTTATCGCCAAGCGTGGCGATTTTGAAATGTGCTTGGCGATGGGATTTTCCATATGGCGACTGGCGATTTTTGGTATAACTGACGATTTACTTGGCTATTTTTACCATTTGTATTATTTCCGCGATTTTTTTTAACAGTTTGTCAGTTTTTGTAATTATTACTAAGTTAAAAAAAATCTGGCAACTTTTTTTCAAATGATTTTTGTTTTGTTATCATTTTAAGCGAATTTTATATTCAGTCACTATTTAATTCTAATAGTATGTATGCAGGTCAAAACACCAGTAATAAAATCGATGAGGCGTGAACGATCTTATAGTCTTGTGAACTTAACTTTTTTTGTATGCAACATTTACTTAAATAAAAAAAATATTACGACAACTGAACAAAATTGACGTTTAGCGATTTTTGGCGATTTCTGACATCCGGTTTGGCGATGGAGCTCAAAAAAATCTGACAACCCTGCTCCATGGTATACACAAGTGGATTATTTTTGAAGTCGCTTAAAAACGAAAACATGTCGTTGAAAAACGAAGACATGTCGTCTAACTACAAACACTTTTTAACAATGACATGGTCCATGCTTGCATTACATTGAACCAGTCCATGGAGTAGTCCATTTTATCAAATGGAAAATTTCACCGCAAAACACGTTTCAGAATCGCCAAGCTTGTCAGGCATAGACAGAGTGTAGCCAGCTTAATTCAAAATCAATTTGCCAATACAAAAATTTAAACTACCCAATATGGTTTTGATTCAAGAAAAGCATTACTTTATATTTTTTAGAAATAAATAAATTTTTAGCATTAAATAAAGTTGACCTCGGTGTTACAACAAATACATTTTGTGTAATTTTTCACATGCAGTTTGACAATATGCAATAGTGTTGTGCATAATATCTCTGCAAATAATGCGACTAGTCCATACACGCTTGTAAAATGTAGCCCATAAGGCACTAGTACTAGTCCAAAGGTAACCCAAATGTATGGGAAAAACATGGTGTATTTAACATTACGATGTCCTAGGGCAGGACCATATAACCCAGCTTTGCATTACAAAGGAGTAGTCTTAAAACTACTCTATGGTATACTCCAGAAGATTAGTTTTGAAATCGTTTAAAAACGAAAACATTTCGTTAAAAACGAAGACATGTCGTGGTCCATGCTTGCATTACATTGGACCAGTCCAGGGAGTATTCCGTTTGGTCAAAATGGATCAAGTAGTCCAATATTATTTGCAGGGATACGAGCTTTAATTATGCATAAACACATACAAGCAAACAAAAAAATCTAGCTTATCGAGAGTAAAATGCCCGATAAGACATTTGGAATAAGATAAGTATTAAGGAGCGTAGTTTAAGACCGAAAGTGTACGAAGATTTAGAAAAAGGTACACAAGATCTAATACTCGCTCCCAGTTGATAGAACTTAGTTTGGAACTGAAAATTGATATGAAAGCTAGCCGGATTATAGATATTGCTTTTTTTACGTAAGACTGCAAGTGTACGAAGAATGAAATATTTTATTCAAATGCATGGAAAGTTTGTACTAGTACACGCGCCGAGTTTCTGGAGCTTACTAACGTTCAGAATTAATTAGTGTACACAGATAAACCACATTTTTCGATATTATTACCTCAAATAAAACTATTTTTCATGAAAACATTTTTAACATATTCTTTAACCATGTTATTTTCGCCGGAAACTCCGTTATGGTTAGCCACAACCATACACAACCAACATGTTAACAATATCAATAATATGTTTACCACTTATAATAGTACGGTTGTTTATCAACTATAACATGTTGTTTCTCTTGGAAAAAAATGTTATTGTAAATATAAAACCATAAAATTATTAGTTAGAAGCTTATTATTGTTTTTTTTTAACCATAACATTTCTACAACCTTATCTGACTCTGGCTTCTTGATAAACGACTAATAAAACCATAATATGGTTGCTGTTGACAATAATTTGGTTAAAGTTACCATAATTTGTTTAAGAATTGTTAGTTAAAAATGTGTTTTCTCTGCGTTTGTTGTAAAAAATATAAAACGAAGACCATTTTGTCGATTGGCGAACCCATATGAAATAAACAGGTGTCATTACTTCGCCACATGAAGATTTTTTGCTCTAGTATTGTTTGTCTTCTGCCAAAGTCTTGTTTATCTTTACAAAAATGCCACGTTTTGTGTTGATATTAGTTCATTTTATTTTTTTTAAATTTTATTATTTTAATTAAAATTAAAGAAGATATTGACCACAATGTAATTAAAATTGGCTTAAAATTTATTTACATTTTTCATCTCGTTCATCTTTGTTTAAGCCTGGGTTCACATTATACAAGTTTTCTTTCAGCAAGTCTGAGTTTATTGGTGGGAGGGGAGAGAAGAATAGCCTTTTCTCTTCCTCGTATTCGGAGACAAAGTTCCATTCTTGGTGTAAATTATGTTGTATATGCTGCCATAGTGGTGCCACCTGTATTATTTCACCATGGACGATCCCATGTATATATATATATATTTATATATATATATCGAAATCTCTAGCTTATTTTCCAGGCTAATTTCTTATAATAATGGTAATAGGTGGTAATAATATTACTGGTTACAAAGTAATGTGTATTATATATCCCAGGGACTCCAAATAAATTTTTCATATAAAAACTAACAAAATCTAACTTAAAGAAAAGTGTTACGTGCATAAGGAATACATTAAGATATTCTTTTTTACATGCACTACCTTTAGATACATTAATTTTTTTTAGATTTTATAAAAAAAAATCCTCAGGAAATAAAAATAATTTTTGAGTTTTATTTTATGCTTAGAAAACAAAAGGTGTTTCCTGAGTTTTATATATGCCTCATTAACAAAAGTTATTTTTTAACTGTCTGTCTTTCAAAACAAAATAAAAATTTTCGCTTGGGAATTTATATTAAAACAACAATAAAAAACTAAAATTTGTTTTTGGTTTTAATATAAATTTCTAAGCGAAAATTTTTATTTAAGTTTAAAAAATAACAATTATCTTTGAGTTTTATTTATTCCTCAAAGAAAAAAGTTATTTCTTTATTTTTTTTTATTACTCAGAAATAAAAGTCGTTTTTTGCTAAGAAAAAAGTCACTTTTTTTAATTGAATATAATATAAAAAAAATCATTTAATTTAACAAATTAAAGTTTTTGCACGGTCTCTTGGGATAAATTCGCCCTTAAATCGGTTAATGAGTTACTGTTATTTTCTAAGCAAAAAATAAAACTCAAGAAATAACTTTTATTTTTGAGGAGTAAATAAAACTTACAAAATAACTTGTGTTTTCTAAGCGAAAAATAAAATTCAAAATATAACGATTAAAAAGAAATTTTTAAAATAATTGTTTACCCATTTCAGTCACTTGGCTGTAAACCAATTTATAAAGTATGTACTTTCAGGTAATTCAAACAGTAAAGACCCAAGTTCAATAATATTTTTAAAGAAATTAAGGTTTGTGCTAGGGAATGGTAAATGGATTGCAAAGTCGGTTTTCGATTTTTTGATCGACTTTTTTATTTAGATTTTTGTAATCAATTAATCGCACCTCAAAATCGATTTCAAAATCGTTTAAGATAATTTTGCGAACGTATACCTACCTATATTACCAAGGGGGATACAACTGCATTTACTTTTTTGTTTTTTTTTTTTGCGAAATACTAGATAAATTGAATTAAGATTTTTACAGTAGCAAAAATTTTAAATGTGTAATTTGAGTTGACTCCCTTTAAAGAAACTAGTACGATATTTATTTACATTTCACATATTAAAATTGGGTTCTTGATTAAAATTATAAATAAAACTGAATTTAAGCAATATTTTTTATAATAAATTAAAAAGTTTCAAAATATTGCAAATTAGTAAATGTGTGAATAGTAAGTGTTTCAAAGGATTATGACAATGGTTCTTGTTTGGTGGAGACTGTTTCTTTGCTAAGTTACTATTAAGCTAGCTTTAGAAAACAAACGTTTGCAATTCATTGAATTCGGATAGATACAGAGATTTTGCCTTGAAATTTCGTATGTGTTAGGATAAATTATTTCGGTTTTTCCACTCTGCTAATAACTAAATTTAAATATCTCTCACACACTGGTCTGTTAAAATATAAACGTAATTCCGAAGGAATACCATTGTTTTATTCACCTGTTGTGTTTCTATAATATTATCTTGTTTTTCGCGAAGCTCAATTTCAGCGTTTGTTTCTGTAGGATACGTTTAGGACTTTTTTGTTTACTGAAGAACAAGAGGACCTTTATTTAAGTTGGAAGTATACCAAGGGTTTTAATAAGTAAACACGTAAAAATAAAACAGATTTTTTTACTTTAAACTTGGAAAACTGCATAAACATACCTACACACAAAACAAAATGTAAAGTTGTAAATGTAAATATTGATAAAAAAAAGGTTTTTAAAAGCCCAATAATCGATTTCAGTATAAAATCGCATATGAAAATTCGATTGCGAAAAATCGATTTTTTTAACACAAAATTTTTTTAACACAAAATTTTTTTAACACAAAATCGATTTTCGATTGGAGTCGAAATCGATTTACCATCCCCTAGTTTTTGCTTGTAGAAGAGCTTATATGGGGACAAATGATTTTATCTGGCAACACGAACAACAGTCGTAAGCAAATAGAGCCAAACAACATTACAACTTGCTTCATACAAATCCTTTTAAATTAATCAAACAAAACACAACATATCAGTAGCAAACACGAACTCAGTAAATGAAAAAAAAAATATTGCCAATTTTGTTAAAACAAATTTTAGAATGTTAAAAAATACTGTAAAGAATAACATGATTAAAGGTTCTTTCTATCACGCTGTTATTCATTATAAAAGATTTTTTAATGCAGACATATTAATTATATTGTGCACTGTACGATATAGATATTAAAATGTACTCGCAGTTTGAACCTATCTTTGGCTAAATATAAAAAAAGCGTAACTAGATTTTTGGTTTTTTTTTACAAAGGGGGAAAGAAACTTGATAAAATCCGTAAAATTTTGAAATGTAAAAACGTTTTTTTTTGCAATTTTTTTGTAAAAAGATGCAAAAAATTTTATATTAAAGCCCCCTAAAATTTTAATAGCAAGATGCATACACAAAAGTAAACAAAAAAAATCTATTTAAAAAAATTGAGTTAGGTACGCGTTTTTTACATTAAATTATAAAAGTAGCTATATGTAGTGAATGCAACATTTTCGTGAGACAAAATATCGGCCAAATGCTCGCCACGGCTTCGTTGGCATACCTCTATTCGATGGTCCATATTTTCAATGACTCTGAAACATAATCGAGGTTCAATGTCGTTATGGCGCCGAATTATCTCATCCTTTAGCTCTTGAATTGTTCTTGGCTGATTGACGTACACTTTTTCTTTTAAATATCCCCTAAAAAGAAGTCCAACGGTGTCAAATCACATGATCGTCGCGGCCAATTAACATCGCCACGACATGAGTTAACATGGCCATTGAATCTCTAGCGCAAAAGAGCCATTGTTTCGTTGGCTGTGTGGCAAGCAGCACCGTTCTTTTGAAATCACATATCGTTCAAGTTCATATCCTTAATTTGTGGCCATAGGCAGTCCGTCCAATTGTTGGGCATGACGACGAGTCGAGGTTGACGGCTCTTCTGCCACACAAACCCGATTTTTACTGTATATTAGAAGGTGTCAGCGCACTTTCTTTCCTTGTAAGGTGGTACGCTTTACTGTACAGTATAATTTCATTACATATATTTAAATTTATTTACAGTAGTTTTCCGGTTTAACGAACCAGTACTTTGTCAGGCCTGTTCGTTAAACTGAAAAGTTCGTTATATGCCATACTTATGTCTAGTACCCATGTTATGAATAAATCAAAAAATTGTACGGTTTTATTTGTGGTTTTTTTTGAAATATGTTTTGGTTTTTTTTAGAACAATGCATGTATGAATGTCGTTGTCGTAAAAACCAAGAAAGAAGTTGTTTCTGCATTCTTGGAAAATAACCTTGTTTCATGGCTTTCCTATTTTTAAACTCAAAGGTGTACTTCTTATTACTTTTTGCACAAATCCACAACTCGCAATCCATTTTGGTAATCATCCACAATTTTTAGTTTTTCTTTAAAAAAAGCGTCTTTCTTGTACTCATTTTGCTGATCATTGCAGCATAATCAATCAAAAATGCTACATAAACAAAACCTAAAATACAGCGGTACTTTTTGCTACTCACTTTGTTTTTAGTTAGAAATTACATTATGCTTTTGTACACTAAAACTATGAATCTTATTTGTTCGCTAAATTGAGCACAAAAAAAAATATTTTTTGTTCGCTATATAAGGTACTTAATGGAGCAACTTGTGTGTTCGTTAAATGCGGTGTTCGCTGAATCGAAGGTTCATTAAACAGGAATTCTACTGTATTAAGGTTGAGAACTTTTATTTTTTATAAAAATATTTTATCCGATATTTCCTCGCGACTTTGTGGGACGTCTTCAGGGAAAATTAACAAAGTAAAATTTGTTCTATAATTATAAAAAATAAATTCTTCAAACTGTCATAAAATTTTTTTTAAATAAAAAGCAAATTTTAAAACCAAACAACAATTTTTCAAATATAAAAAAACTTTATTATAAAATATTTTTTTATAAAAATTTTTAATATTTTTAATTAATTTCATCAAATTTAATTTTCATTAAATTATTTTTATAAAGAAAGGAATTTTACAACATGAAAATTAATTAAAATTGTTATTGATAATTTTTCATTCTTGACTGTAGCCGGGCTCGAACCCAGGCCGGCAGGTTACCCTGACATATTTCGATAGCAACCACTCGATCTCCTCAGAGGGATTTGCCGTCTTACACTCAAAGCCATCGACGACTGCTGACGTCAATAGTCAAACATCAGTCCTTAAACCAAATTGTATTTTTAACCTTTTTTAAAAGTTCAACAAAATAACCACAATACTAATTATATTTTTATATATATATATATATATATATATATATATATATATATATATATATATTAATGGCCAATTTCACCAACTTATTCAAATATCAATTTATGTTTAAAATTCGTTTTTCATGTCAAATAAAAATAAAATTATATGTACTAAGTGCGAGAAAGGGCTTCATCCGAAAGAATGCTTCAAGCAATATCACACTTCAAATGCCCATACTGCATAGTGTCCCTTATAAGGAACGGTCCCCAAAACCCCCAAAACACATTTTTTTTAATAAATCAAATTAAAACTACTTTATTAGACTTATTTCAATGCATGGTGATTAAAAAAAAGGTAAGTATAGCGCCAGGGAACTTCATGCACTAATGGGTTAACCATGGTTGGGAAAGAACAGAAGTTTATATATACGTATATTTAAATACATGTATACATATTTATATATGTAGTATAAATCGCTTAATTGCATTTATTTACACTACGCCACAAAAAAAATAACCTCAAAAATTAGATATTTTCTAAGATAAATTGGGGCTGCATATCACGAATATGGCATTCATTTATTTTTCTCAAGAAGCGTTTTCGAGATATACGCGAAAATCGTGTTTTTCTGCAGTTGTTGTAGGTATTTCGAAAAATCTCGAGAACTGTTTAACTGAATTGTACAAGATTTAACATTTTGCATAGATATCTCTTTTCTCTTGCAGAACATATCCAAACTGTGTCGATCGGATAAAGATTTACTGAGTTACAGGACTGATTTTCTATGTTTTTTCAAAATTCACGATTTTAATTCGCTCCAGTAAGGCAATAAAAAAAACTTTTAAGTTTTTTTAACATGTAAATTAAATAATATTTTGTTATCTCGGACAAAGAATTAAGAAATAACGGCATATTTAGTGAAAACATCCGAACTTGAATTTTCAAACAAACATTTTTTTTAAGAATGCTACTATTACACTGCGGAACAGTAAGTTTGCGGTCTGGAATTTGATTGCAAATTTTTATTAATTTGAGGTCGCTGATTTGAAATCTAGTCTCCATTTTTCTCTATAAGCTCTAGTTTTCGAGATATACCGTTATGTCAAAAATTAAAGCACTTTCACTACATATATTAGAATAACTTAAAAACAGTTGACCATATTCGGTTAAAAAAAAAAAAATCCGCAACTCGGCAACAATATTATCTTTAAGCCGTGCTTACATTGTTTTTAAATTTGCTCTGTAGTTTCAGAGATTTCGTAGAATTTTCGAAGTTTGGATATGTTCTGAAAGAGAAAAGATATCTATGCAAAATGTTAAATCTTGTACAATTCAGTTGAATAGTTCTCGAGATTTTTCGAAATACCTAAAACAACTGCAGAAAAACACGATTTTCGCGTATATCTCGAAAACGCTTCTTGAGAAAAATTAATAAATGCCATATTCGTGATCAGCAGCCCCGATTTATCTTAGAAAACATCTCATTTTTGAGGTTATGGCAAAAAGTTAAAAATTTGTGAACCAGTGTCATTTGCCAATTATTAAATATTAAATATATAAAAAGTAAACTTAATAATAAAAGAAGTAATTTTTGGGACAGATTTTTATACCGACGTGTTAAAGAAGCAATTTACCATTTACTTGGGTTATAAAACTTGGCCTCGTAAAGATCAATGGATCCCGCAAATGGGTATTTTTCAAAAAAAAATTTATATTTTGATCATAACTTTTTTTATCTGAACCGATTTTTCCGAGTTTTTCAGAAAATATGTTCTACTAAAGATTTCTGAACTTTTGATATATAAGGCGTATTCATAGGCAGTGTTGCCAGTGGATTTTTCGAAAAAATACCTACACATGTTAATAAATATCCGATTTTTTTTTTTTAAATTTCCCCTACAATTATCCCTACACATAATTGTCATTAAAATAGAAGAAAAAACATTAGTTATATAAAAAAAATTTAATATGCTTTGACATAAAATAAGTACAAAACTAAAAAAAATAATACATGTGTTTGTACTTTTAATTAAATTCAATTAGTTCTTTCAACATTAGGTGAGATCCAGTACCGCGGGATTCCAATCTTACCAAAAACTGTTCCCGTACTCAAAGTTTTGTAAGGTGGAGCTTTTAAAAGAAAAATATTCGTCTTCTTGTACGATGTATTCCGCAATTTTTTTTTTAGCAAATTTATAAAATTGTTAAACAATCAGCTGTGTCAAAAATAAATAAAAAACTGCAAGAAATCTAACCAAAATAATTAATATAAATATTTATAAAATAATTAGTATTGTGGTTATTTTGTTGAACTATTATTTATGGTTTTTAATCCAAATTTTTAATATTTTAAATTAGGCTTAAGTTCATCAAATTTAATTTTCATTAAATTATTTTTATGAAGAAAGGAATTTTACAATATGAAAATTAATTAAAATTGTTATTGATAATCTTTCATTCTTGACCGTGGCCGGGGCTCGAACCCTGGCCGGCAGGTTACCGTGACATGTTTCGATCGCAACCACTCGATCTCCTCAGATGGATTTGCCGTCTTACACTCGCAGCCATCGACGACTGCTGACGCCAATAGTCAAACATCAATCCTTAAATTGAATTGTATATTAACCTTTGGTAGATCGAAATTTGCTTTTTTGAATGATTATCCATTTTAATTGATTTTACATGTTTTTCCTTACTTCTGTTTTTTCCGTACTTTTTGTCAAGAATTCTTCTTAAAGTCCAAAGTAGATTTTTTTGGTTTTTCATTTTTGTCTTTCTTTTTCTTGTTGACCTTTTTCAGCACAACTTGAAGGACAAATGTACACATAGAGCTCGTGCCTTAGCTTTTACAATAATTAGTATTGTGCTTATTTTGTTGAACTATTTATGAGTTTTTTTATATTTTTAATTAGGCTTAAGTTCATTAAATTTAATTTTCATTAAATTATTTTTATGAAGAAAGGAATTTTACAACATGAAAATTAATTAAAATTGTTATTGATAATCTTTCATTCTTGACCGTGGGTCAATTTTTAATATTTTTAATTAGGCTTAAGTTCATCAAATTTAATTTTCATTAAATTATTTTTATAAAATAAACAATAGAAAATGTTGAAATATGTAAGTAAATGCTTGAATTTTAATTTTATGCACGTTAATGTATTATTTATGCATTTATTTAAACCTATTTCATATTAATCCTTTGGATTAGAAATTTGGTTTTTATTGTTCCCGTACTTTTTGTCTATTAGTGAGAGAAATTTTTGTTTACTCTCATTTTACCGAACTTTACCCAAAAAGTTCGGGATCACACCTATTGGATGATAACTTAGAAAAAGCATATACAGTAAAAATTCGATAATCCGGACAATTGATTGCAGACCCCAATCCGGAGTGTTACCGCATGTATGTATTTATTAAAATTTATAATAATTCATAGGAAAAAAAGCATGTGCAAACATACTCATATCACACTACTCTAACTGCATTTTTCAAAGCATGCTGTGATTGGAATAAAAAAAATAAATAAAAACGGGTGTTATTCAATCCGGATTATAGAGTTGCAATCAATCCGGATTATAGAATACACAACTACTGTACTTTTCAAAGCATGCTGTGATTTGAATAGAAAAATAAATAAAAACTGGTGTTATTCAATCCGGACTATATATTTGCAATTAATCCGGATTATAGAACACGCAATGAGCTGCAAAATTCTGTCCGGATTACCGAATATTCCGGATTAGTTGAGTCCGGATTATCAAATTTACCTTGTACATACATACATATTAGTGTCGCTAACTTTTTAAACCACAAACAACTCTGGAAATAAATTTTGAAGCTATTTTAGACGAAATAATTTGTTTTCACCCGCTTTGGACAATAAAATATCATTACAAAAACGTTTTTTCAGCATTTATTTTATAAATAATACGATATGACGTAAAATCCCTAAATTTTGGAGATTGTGAAAAATCTGTCCGATTTTTCCGACGCTTCAATTTTAGTAACAAAAATACCTACATGTAGGGATTTTCCGCTACTTCTGGCAACACTGCTCATAGGTCATAGTATATCCCTAAAATTTAAATAAAAATTTTTTAACCGATTTGACAGAATTATATACCGACATGTTAAAGAACAAATTTTCCATTAACTTGGGCTATAAAACTAAGACTTGGGAAGATCGATGGTTTCCGATAATGCGTATTTAAAAAAATTTTATTTTGGCCATAACTTTTTCGCATCTGAACCGCTTTTTCCGAGTTTTTCAGAAAATATTTTCTACTACAGATTTCCGATCTTTTGATATATAAGGGGTAACCATAGGTCATATGACAGTCCAAAAATTCAGGTTTTTATACAATTTTTGATATTTTTTGTATCGGAGGTACCACACCTAATTCTTCAATCCCGCCCACATTTTGGAAACTTTGGCTCTTGCCGTTCTCCCGGTATTCAGAAAAAAGTAATATAAATACAACAACAACAAGGGATATTTGAAAAAACTTAGAGGTAGTCGTGGTTTTTTGCTCATATCTCAGCTATTTTTGGACCGATCTGGTTGAATTGCAATAGCAAAATTATAATAAGAATACCTGACATAAATATATACCAGCCAATCTGGGGGCTTCGGAAAACGCATTTCAACAAACAGACGTACAACCGGATTTGAACTTCCCTTCTCATAAGGATCCAGAATATATATACTTTATATGGTCTATACACTCACAATATTCTGTACGTAAAATTAACTAAAATTGTAATATAAAATAAATGAAAATTCAGGTAAAAACCGGTCTACTTATTTTTAATTTTTTTTAACAAAAAGTTCATTTAATTTTTACTGTCAAAAATTCAAGCCCATGTTCCGTAGAAACAAATGAATTTTCAGTTATTTTATATAAATTAACTATCAAAAAATTAACTACATATTCCGCAAAAAAAACAATGGAATATTCAATTATTTAATATAAATTAACTATCAAAAAATTAATTACATTTTCCGTAAAAACATAGCAATATTCAATTATTTTACTAAACGTAATCTTGTTTTTATCATTCTTGGTTACACCCCCGTCGTTTACAAAAGAACTCTCAATTATAAGACACCAGCAGCATGACCGATATGGTTTCGCAATTATTTTACTTTAAAAATTTGATGTATTAAGGTAAAAAATTTTAACAAATAGAAATTGGGAATTGCTTACAGAAAACAAGAAATTCTTTTTTATAGATAACTAAAAATTTATTTTTGGTAGTTAACAGCCAGGCCCACGATATCACACGTTAACGTTCGCATAGAAAATTACATTTAAAACAAAAACAAATTTTAGAAATTGTTTTTTTTTTAAATGTAAATTTCTCAGGGACCGAAAATAACTGTTATGTTTTTATTTATCTGCATTTGGGAATTTTTAACCATTATCGTGTCTTTTATATTATATTGGTTACCGTAACTAATTAATTGAGAATACAAAAATTTTGGTTAAAAATAACCATTAAATCAACCAAAAAAATTTTTGGTTGAAAATAACCATTATCGAAAAAAATTTATTTAATTTGGTTATCATGTATAAAAAAATTCCAAAAATTTCAAATGTTTATTGTTGTCACCAAGTTTGTATATACATGTTTACATACATATGTACAATGTATATTGTTTAGGTATCAAACTCAAATATGGGCATTTTCTGGGGTCACGAACGTACCTTCATATGCTTTTGATGTACAAATACCAAACCAAAACTTTTCAGAGCATTTTTTTCGATTCGATAGCATTTGATAGTTTTGAAAGATAGTTTTTATTGAGTTTTAATTTTTCATTAAATTTCCTCAATTTCCTTAACAAAAAAAACTTAATACTCCTTTTACAATTGATTGTAAATTATAAAGAAAGAGTGTAAGCATAACATATTTTTTGCATGTAAAATAAGTTTATAAAAATGTCTTTAGAAGTAGCTTAAAAAGAAAATATAAAATTTTCCAGTTTCCAGCGCAATTTCCTCAAGTTAAATAGATCAGATATGCTATGAAACCATTCTTTTATAAAAACATAGACCTTTTTTATAATAATAGACAATAAAAGACGATGATTATCAACATTTAATTTTTTTCATCCTGGTAGACCATTCTGGGGAAATGCCCATATACAATAATGATTTTTCTTTTTATAAAAAGATAATTCCACAAAAATGTGTTTTGTTTAAAACAGGACCTACAAACAAATTTGCATATTCAAACAATTTATTTTGCATTTCGTTTATTGAAAAAACCCCTGATTTTTCAAACAAATAATTGTGATAATTAGCTGGTGGATATTGTTCAAGCAGCTCCAGCAACTGAAGTCAGTGTCGAGCGCGCATTCTCAGCCCTGAAACTGGTCCTTAGTGATCTTAGATGTAACCTCTCAGAGAATTCTTTAAGATCCCTAATGTTTGTTAAACTAAACAAAAATGTTAATATATGAGACCAACTTCTTTGATATTGCGTTGAATTCTTTTAGTGTGATTCTACGTTAGGCTTTCTTCATTTAAATATAACAAACTTATGTGTATGTTGGGTTTAAAAAACTGATATTGAAAGCCTGACAACAGATACATACATATGTATAGGAACATAATTTAAAAAAAATTCATTAACATATGTAAATTTTTAACGTCGAAAGAGTTCGTTAAATCATGTTTCAGGACTTTGGGGCATACTCAGGTTCTTGGTTTTAGATATATGTGTTAAAAATATAAGTTTTTGACCGATATCTTGGTTATATGTGGACTGACTTTTTCCTGAGTTATGTTGAATTATTTTAGTGTGATTACTGAGTTTCGATTATGTACAGTGTAATTTCTTCATTCGTAATGCACTGAAAAAGTCGAATTTTTGAAGTAGTAACAAAAAAAAAAAATTTTTTTTTAATAATGGTTATTTTCAACCAAAACTTTTTTTGGTTAAAATAATGGTTATTTTCAACCAAAAATTTTTTTGGTTTATATAACGATTATTTATAACCAAAAAAATATATTTCTCATTTCAATTGGTTAAAATAACCAAAATAAAATATATATCTTTTTAATGGTTGATTATAACCATTAGGTAAATGTATCGGTAATATCTTATAACTGTTACGTCCCTGAAATTTCTATGCGAACGTTAACGTGTGACATCGTGGGCCTGGCTGTAAATTATATAAAATAACTTGTTTTTACGGAATATGTAGTTAATTTTCTCAATCAACGAAGAATATAAACTGCAACTGAAAATCCGTATTAATATGCACTTAGTTTTTTGAATAAATGTTAGAATCAGTTAAGAATAAATTTGCTTGGAATTTTAAATGTTTATTTATTTAAAAATGACTGAACGAAATACATACTTCTTAAATAAACCACAGCCCGTTACTGTAATAATATTGTGAGTGTACATACCCTTTTACCTTCGGTGAAGGGTATAAAAATATATTAAATATGAATTGATATTTAAAAAGAATTGGTGAATCTGCTCATAAGAGTCAATAATTTTTTGATACATTATCTGTATGTGATTTAAAGTTAATTCTTAACATTGTTGGTACTTTTATTATTACATACTTACATATAACGACGCTTAAAGTAAAATTATGTACTTAAAAATAATTTATTATCAAATCTGGATAGTGATTTAAATAAGCACAATGGGTTGGTTTCCTGTTCACTACCATTTCCCTAACAAGGTATGTAGTTTATAGACAACTTTTGACATAAAGTATGCGGAATAAAATATGGACTGACACATTAGAAATAATAAAAAATTTAAATCAGATATTAAAAAATCAAAGTTATTATGGGTAATTCCATGTCAAATCGACCAAGAGTGGGACCCGAAACGCTTCGATTTGAATGAAATCCGGTGAAAAGGTTCTTTTTATTCTATAAGGAACATATCTGTGGCATTTTGACAAAACATCTTAGTCGAGATAAGATAGCAAAAAAGTTAATTTTTTTAAAGAAATTAAAGAAAAATTTCGTTTATAATACAAAATTTTAAAAACGTATACCAAAATGGTTTGAAATTAAAATTCATATCATTTACAACATTTTTTTCTACTTTTTAAATTTGACTTAAGATGTTTTGTCAAAATGCCACAGATATATGAACGAAAAAAAATAAAAAATTTTTTTTTTTCGAAAGTTATGTCATATTCAAGATGTGTTGAATGTGTTGAGTTTATTTCTTCAATATTTTAATAACTACTTTACATAAGAAGATTATTTTTATGCCATTTTAAAGAGAATACATGAGGCTACAAGTATTTATTGAAAACATTTTTTGAAAAATGTAATATCTTCAAAATATTAATTTTTAAAAATGGACTAAGTCAAACACCTATTTTTTTATTTGGTTGATTTTTCTTATATAATACCTCAAATTATTCTTTAAAAATCCTTAAACTTTAAAGAAGGTGTTTTTTTTATTTTTAAGATGATTTTTTTTCTTTCTCAACTAAACTAGGGAGTTCAATCGATTTATTTTTGTCCGATTAATCGAACAATTTTAGACGATTAATTGTTCGAATAATGAAAAACTGCTAATTTCGATTAAAGGATTAATCGAAGAATTTAAACCGATTAATCGAATAATATTAATATGTATATAGTATTTCTGTTAAATGTATAATTATTTAAAGAAAGTTTTAAGTCGAATAAATGTATGAGTTTGTAGAATTAAAAAAACAGTCACGTTAAGTGAGTATTTTAGCTAATATTTTTGTTACATTTTTTCAACACTATAGATACTATAAGAATGAAGTAGATAAAGTGGAATATTTTTATAAACTTTCATTACAGGGTCGTTTTTAAAATTTGTTCGATTATAAATCCACTTCATTACGATATCTAGAACACGCCCATATATATTAGTTCCTTTAAACAAGTTGCTTCCAATATTCTCGATCCGATGCTCGATGTTTAAGTTCATTCCAATTTAGGTTTAGTTTGGACATCTCAATTGTTATCTCGCGTTTCCAGGTATGCGATGGACGTCCTGAACGGCGACTGCCTTGTGGGTTCCACTCTAAGGCTTGTCCATAGTTCATGCGTTTCTCTCTTTAAAATGAGTTTGGTTTAAAAATATTGTACGAAGGATAAATCTAATAATGCTAAATGTAACAGGTCCAAAAATGTATTAACGTAAATGTTCTTCAACGACTTCTCTAATTTACCACTTATATAGTGACTATAACATAGTACTTGAAAAAGATGCTTCACCAACAATATCAAAGGAGGCTACAAGTGTTCCAATGAATAAATATTTTAAGCAAGATACTTCGATCGATTCTCTGGAGGAAATAATTTGAAAAAGCATAACGGGACTAGGGTAAAGGCAAAGAGGATGGAAAGTCCGTAAAAGTTTAAAGAAATCCAAAGTTATATTGACTCTTTTGAAATCTAAGTTCCCGAAAGTGAAGCAACAATTTGCTACATTGACAAGTTTTATTTATAGAAGACTGTTTATTTACTCAAGTACTAATTGTTTCTAAACTTATCAAAAAAAAAAAAAAATCTCTTAATTAATAAAATTTCTGGACTTAGAATTATTCGATTAATCGATTAATTTTTAGATTTTATTCGTTTAATCGAATAAGTTAAAAATTACAAATATCGATTAATCGTTTAATCGAACAAAAATAAAACCCGATTAATTGAACCCCCTATTCTCAACCTTTAAAAAATAATCTTAAAATAACTTAAAATAACGCACCTGGCGTTTTAACCTAATTCAGGCACGCTGAATCTAGTGGTGATAAACGTTTTTTTAGGTTAGCTCTTGTTTTTAAGATATACCATTATTTCGAAAATATAGGAGGTGTCAAAAACCGTTTATTTTATTTAAATTACTAAAGCGGCTCATACACTTACAATAAAATTGTTTAATTTTACGTATTGTACAATAATATCGCCAATGTGTATGTGATATTTGAAGCTGGCACAATATATTGGCAACAATCAAAAGACTTTTGATTTTTATTTCACAACGAAAAGAAAGTGAAGTGTGTTGGCAACATTGTATAATGCTGTTTATGTTATTCCTATAGGTTATGTTCACCTTTTTATTGAATGAATTAAACCATTGTGCGACTTATTGCATAATATAGGACAAAATGAAAATTACATAAAAAAAAAAAATTTCAATAATATTGCAAGTTTATGGGACTCTTAAAAAAAATCGAAATTCCGCAATACATTATAAAGTGGGGTTAATCATACATTTGACCCATCTAGGAGCATTCTACGCGCTGCAGGGGCCAAATTAAAGAATTTTATAAAACCGCCATATCTGTATGGTTGAAATTTCAACCATACGCCTAGACGGGTCAAATGTATTACCAACCTCACTTTATTTTTCATCTCCATCATTTATTTTTAACATACCTACCCGCTATCTACATTGCTTAAGGGCGCTCCCATAGAAAATGTTCAATACAGACTAGAAATAGATTAAAGGAGTCGCCCATAGTGGGATATAATGTGTGACCGACCTCAATTAGTTTTTTGTCCTTAACATTTTCTCGACACATATTTGCCCCTTATCACCGCTTCTTAGGGGCTCCTATACAAATATTGCGTTTTATGCACTTGAATAAAATCAAAAGTTGTTAACAGATTTAAATTTTAATCATTTTGTTTGCAACATCGGTTTTTATATGTCCTCTTATTAGAAGCCTAGCTGTATTTTCCAATTTTTTTATGAATTTTTAACAAACAAAAATTTCGAAATGTTACTTAAAAACTATTTTTTTTGCAAAAAAAAAAAATCTGTTTCTAAAATGACTGCTCGTATTAGAAAAAACTAAACTTTACTTAAAGTAATTGAGCAATATATATATCTAAAAAAATAATATGAATACAAAAAATGTAAAATAAAATGTTCACGAAGAGCATAGGGCGTCAAAATTAAAATTTGTTGACGTTTCTGTAACCGATATATGTATTTAAGAAGATCGACTGATTAGGCCAAAGCTTGCGATCCTAGAGTTGGTACTGCCAACAAACCGCTAGGCCGGCTAAATACAGATGAGTTTCAGCGACTAATTTTTATTGGATTGTCACCTAGTTTCCAGAGACGAATCTGTGTTAGCATGCACTCTGGATACTCGGTACTGTACGTCTTCTCACTTTTGCTGCCACCAGACGGAAGCCCGAATGACCAGGGAGCACTTGGTCTAAGACCGGAAGTTGTGAGATGCTTGGGAATTTCGATAGAGGAATCGCTTCTTGCTACCCCCAAGTGAATAGCAGAAAGAGAGCTTTCAATCTCTGAGAAAAACCCGGTTTTTAATTAATTTCAATAAGCTAAACCGTTTTGAGTTACGCGAATAAATGTTGTGACACCTCCTACATTTTCGAAATAACGCTATATCTCGAAAACAAGAGATAACCTAAAATAAAGGTAAGCAGCACTGGAATTAGCGTGCCCGAATTAGGTTAGAACGCCAGGTACCTGGCTTGTCTGTTTTTTTTTTTTTTTTTCAAATTGCACAGTGTACTTATTGCTCAAAATTAGAATATTAAAATTGTATTTTAAGATTATTTTTTAAAGGTTGCGAAAGAAAAAAATCATATCTTAAAAAGAAAAAACACCTCAGCAAAAGCAGCAATAGATTTTAATAGCTTTTGTAACAATGTGAGGTTATGTTTATTATTATTTTTTACTAATACAATGTCTGTCTTAGATCTAATGAATTATAATTATTGTTCATTTAATTGAAAGATTGGTTGCAAATATTCCATATTCTGTTCTGTGTATTTCTTATCTTTAGTAGTTTTTTGACTAAATCTAAATCCCGATGTTCCACTTTCCATTGATTTCGAATACTGGAGATGAACGGATCTGACGTTGCCAATAATATATTAAATAGATCTTCATTAGTGGAATTCTCTATAAAATCTGTAATCCTTATTCCTTTTTTCCTGAGCTTCCTTTGATAAATCTCCAACTGGCACCAACTGATATTTAATGACATCTTCTCCATGATAAAGGATTTTGTGAACTGTAACAGACATATTTCTCCATGGGTACTTGGTTGTATATATTTTTGCAGTTTCCTTAGCAAAATCTCCAAATTTTCTAGAGTCAATTCTTCTAGGATTATTTTATATGTAATAATCAACCCAAATTTGCGATATTCATCTTGAACATGTTTCCTTCTTGAACTTCTAACCTTGTTGGTTTCATTGTTTCTTATTGATCCTGAAGATCCGAAATCCAAATCATAGCTGATGTTTAATATGTGTTCCATAAGCCGTATTCTTGCATGTAGTGGTGATAATCCAAATTCATATGCATCAGTATTATCTAATGATTTTGTCGGGACTTGGTTTAATTGGCTTGATGTTGCATGGCATATGATGCAGCTTCGTGTGAGTCAAAGCCTGGCCTACTTTTCCATCTATCATTGTAAGCACTAATTGGTAGCTAACTTCAATTTGCTGCCCATCTAAATCTAATTGTAATGGCTGTAGTGTTGCAATTTGGACCTTGATATTACTAACTTCTTTGTTAATGGCATCAAGAGTCTCTTTTTTGAATTCAAATTTGATAGGCCTGCAGTATTTCGTAGAAGATGGTGTCTTATTTTTCCAAATATCCTTTGTTTGCGTTGTACTAGTCGAAGGCTCTGAATCTTCCAAAATCTTTTTTAATCGCAATAGTACAAATGATACCATAAACATATTTGATGTGATTGTAATAGTGTCCTTTAATGGCAAACAGTCCATTTTAGCACCTGCTATGTGATGATATGCTGGATACAGATTTGAGCCTTTTTCAATCGCACGCAATCTGAACTGAATATATTGCTGTTTTGTTAATTTCAAATCCAGAAATAGTGCTAATGCCTCCTCATTTGTGAATTGTTTTGAATCGCTCGGAGTTGGTTTTCTTTTAACAATCCGTTTTGTTCTCAATTGACTAGCTTTAACAACTTTTTCAATGATATCCACTCTTGTCAGTTGTTTCTGTGATCGTAATTGATGTAGGAAAATATCTTGAATATTTTTATATCCGATTTCTTCATTGATATCCTTACGCTTCCGCCTCTTGGATCTATCGCTACAGTTGTCCAGCGATTTTTGTGGTCTTCCACGAGAGTTTTGATTTGTAGCTTCTGAAGCGATCTGGACAAAAAGTTCGTTCTCTAACTAATTTACAAAGCTCTTATAAAATGTATCTTTGCTGTAATCAACTTTCCTGTATCGCTGTTTTAAATGTTTGATGAAAGCAGATAATTTATTTTCTATATAACGAAGTAAGAAAGAAACATGTTTTTTTCAGAAGTAAGAAAGAAACATGTAAAATCAATTAAAATGGATAATCATTCAAAAAAGCAAATTTCGATCTACCAAAGGTTAAAATACAATTTGGTTTAAGGATTGATGTTTGACTATTGACGTCAGCAGTCGTCGATGGCTGCGAGTGTAAAACGGCAAATCCATCTGAGGAGGTCGATTGGTTGCGATCGAAACATGTCATGGTAACCTGCCGGCCGTGGTTCGAATCCCGGCCACGGTCAAGAATGAAAGATTATCAATAACAATTTTAATTAATTTTCATGTTGTAAAATTCCTTTCTTCATAAAAATAATTTAATGAAAATTAAATTTAATGAACTTAAGCCTAATTAAAAATATTAAAAATTTTTATTTACTTTAGTAAACACACAGAAACTTTTACGAACAAATACAACTCTACAAAAACCACAAGCCACTTGTTTTTGTAAAATCATTGTACAATGTCAAAAACAAATGACGTAAGCCAAAAAATAAAACATTAAGCTAAACAAGACGAATTCATAAATTAATGATAATAATAATTAATTTTGTGAAAATGTTTTCAGCAATGATTTGAGTCTTGGAATAACTTAGCCAAGGTCCTCATTAAATAAGGCGATGGGCAAAGAGCACATAAAGTTTAAGCAGTCATTGAAATGCAATTACACTAAGGCCCAGAACAGACGGTATAACGCAACTGCAACGAAACCCTTTAGAAATTATTGTTTTGAAACCAGTTTCAATCGTTTTCCACACACCCTGCAACCTAAATTGTACCAGAATATAATAAAATTATCACAATCTTTTGTATTCTTAAAATAAGCTATTCAATTATAAAGAACAGAACTTTATTAAAAAACGTTTATTGAAAAAAAGGTATGACTTCACAAGATGATGCAATAATTAATTAAGTATACAGTTATAGAAAAAACCAAGAGTTGACAGAAGTTAGTGCTGCCAATTAAATTAGTGAAGATAATCGCCAGTTCAGTGTGAAATACACAACATATCTTCTCCCCCTAGGGTGAGTAAACCAAACGTCTCTTCCTGAGTCTCATAGATCTACGTACGGGGGCAGGGAAATTCTGCCCTGATGATAACTCAAGATTAGACTCCGATTGTCGCTGCAGTGACATCGGTGTTGATGCCGGGTTGACCTCTCGGTCAGAGCCCCGAGGTGTTGCTCCACTATAGGAAGACCAATCATTTCGTTCCAAAGCTGCAGAATTTGTACTGGATTCCGCTGGAGTAAAATAATGTAAGTCGCTTCCTGATTCTTCGCTTTTGTCCTGTGGTGATACCCGAATGAACTCGGATCTTCCTCCTATCGGTTCATAACAACTAGCTCGGACTGTTGGATTAATGTTTACTGCCCGCTCGCTTTCCTTATGTGCATTCGTATTTCTTAGTTGGTCTATGTGACGTTTAACCAGTTTACCTCCATAATTTATTCCGTAATGCAGGTCTCCTAGCCGTGCCGATACTGTACCAAATAACCACTTTGCCGCTCGTGGATTCCACGAGAGGAATTGTATCCTATTCCCTTTTTCCAAACTTCGATACTTTGGTAGAAATTGCATATACTGTTTTTCCATAACTGTACTTGGGACGTCGCTAGGATATACGAGGTTCAATCTCGTGCGAATGCCCCGTCCCAAGAACAACTGTGCTGGTGACTGACCAGTTGTTGAATGAGGTGCTTTTCTATATTGCCTTAGGAATTCGTTTAAGTTTTCCTGAAGTGTACTTTTGGTCGTGCCCATGGTTTTGAGTTCATTCTTAATGGTCTGGACATACCTCTCTGCCTGGCCATTACTAGACGGATGATAAGGAGCTGTACGTTTGTGATATTTGACCCCGACCATTGCAAGATACTGTTTGAACTCACTAGAGGTGAAGCATGTGCCGTTATCGGACACTATAGTAACCGGAACCCCGTAAGCAGCGCAAAGTTCGTCAAGTACACATATTGTAGCAGCAGGGCCGACAGATTTAGTGATTTTCACCTCGACCCATCTGGGGGCTTCGGAAAACGCATTTCAACAAACAGACGTACAACCGGATTTGAACTTCCCTTCTCATAAGGATCCAGAATATATATACTTTATATGGTCTATACACTCACAATATTCTGTACGTAAAATTAACTAAAATTGTAATATAAAATAAATGAAAATTCAGGTAAAAACCGGTCTACTTATTTTTAATTTTTTTTAACAAAAAGTTCATTTAATTTTTACTGTCAAAAATTCAAGCCCATGTTCCGTAGAAACAAATGAATTTTCAGTTATTTTATATAAATTAACTATCAAAAAATTAACTACATATTCCGCAAAAAAAACAATGGAATATTCAATTATTTAATATAAATTAACTATCAAAAAATTAATTACATTTTCCGTAAAAACATAGCAATATTCAATTATTTTACTAAACGTAATCTTGTTTTTATCATTCTTGGTTACACCCCCGTCGTTTACAAAAGAACTCTCAATTATAAGACACCAGCAGCATGACCGATATGGTTTCGCAATTATTTTACTTTAAAAATTTGATGTATTAAGGTAAAAAATTTTAACAAATAGAAATTGGGAATTGCTTACAGAAAACAAGAAATTCTTTTTTATAGATAACTAAAAATTTATTTTTGGTAGTTAACAGCCAGGCCCACGATATCACACGTTAACGTTCGCATAGAAAATTACATTTAAAACAAAAACAAATTTTAGAAATTGTTTTTTTTTTAAATGTAAATTTCTCAGGGACCGAAAATAACTGTTATGTTTTTATTTATCTGCATTTGGGAATTTTTAACCATTATCGTGTCTTTTATATTATATTGGTTACCGTAACTAATTAATTGAGAATACAAAAATTTTGGTTAAAAATAACCATTAAATCAACCAAAAAAATTTTTGGTTGAAAATAACCATTATCGAAAAAAATTTATTTAATTTGGTTATCATGTATAAAAAAATTCCAAAAATTTCAAATGTTTATTGTTGTCACCAAGTTTGTATATACATGTTTACATACATATGTACAATGTATATTGTTTAGGTATCAAACTCAAATATGGGCATTTTCTGGGGTCACGAACGTACCTTCATATGCTTTTGATGTACAAATACCAAACCAAAACTTTTCAGAGCATTTTTTTCGATTCGATAGCATTTGATAGTTTTGAAAGATAGTTTTTATTGAGTTTTAATTTTTCATTAAATTTCCTCAATTTCCTTAACAAAAAAAACTTAATACTCCTTTTACAATTGATTGTAAATTATAAAGAAAGAGTGTAAGCATAACATATTTTTTGCATGTAAAATAAGTTTATAAAAATGTCTTTAGAAGTAGCTTAAAAAGAAAATATAAAATTTTCCAGTTTCCAGCGCAATTTCCTCAAGTTAAATAGATCAGATATGCTATGAAACCATTCTTTTATAAAAACATAGACCTTTTTTATAATAATAGACAATAAAAGACGATGATTATCAACATTTAATTTTTTTCATCCTGGTAGACCATTCTGGGGAAATGCCCATATACAATAATGATTTTTCTTTTTATAAAAAGATAATTCCACAAAAATGTGTTTTGTTTAAAACAGGACCTACAAACAAATTTGCATATTCAAACAATTTATTTTGCATTTCGTTTATTGAAAAAACCCCTGATTTTTCAAACAAATAATTGTGATAATTAGCTGGTGGATATTGGTTAAGCAGCTCCAGCAACTGAAGTCAGTGTCGAGCGCGCATTCTCAGCCCTGAAACTGGTCCTTAGTGATCTTAGATGTAACCTCTCAGAGAATTCTTTAAGATCCCTAATGTTTGTTAAACTAAACAAAAATGTTAATATATGAGACCAACTTCTTTGATATTGCGTTGAATTCTTTTAGTGTGATTCTACGTTAGGCTTTCTTCATTTAAATATAACAAACTTATGTGTATGTTGGGTTTAAAAAACTGATATTGAAAGCCTGACAACAGATACATACATATGTATAGGAACATAATTTAAAAAAAATTCATTAACATATGTAAATTTTTAACGTCGAAAGAGTTCGTTAAATCATGTTTCAGGACTTTGGGGCATACTCAGGTTCTTGGTTTTAGATATATGTGTTAAAAATATAAGTTTTTGACCGATATCTTGGTTATATGTGGACTGACTTTTTCCTGAGTTATGTTGAATTATTTTAGTGTGATTACTGAGTTTCGATTATGTACAGTGTAATTTCTTCATTCGTAATGCACTGAAAAAGTCGAATTTTTGAAGTAGTAACAAAAAAAAAAAATTTTTTTTTAATAATGGTTATTTTCAACCAAAACTTTTTTTGGTTAAAATAATGGTTATTTTCAACCAAAAATTTTTTTGGTTTATATAACGATTATTTATAACCAAAAAAATATATTTCTCATTTCAATTGGTTAAAATAACCAAAATAAAATATATATCTTTTTAATGGTTGATTATAACCATTAGGTAAATGTATCGGTAATATCTTATAACTGTTACGTCCCTGAAATTTCTATGCGAACGTTAACGTGTGACATCGTGGGCCTGGCTGTAAATTATATAAAATAACTTGTTTTTACGGAATATGTAGTTAATTTTCTCAATCAACGAAGAATATAAACTGCAACTGAAAATCCGTATTAATATGCACTTAGTTTTTTGAATAAATGTTAGAATCAGTTAAGAATAAATTTGCTTGGAATTTTAAATGTTTATTTATTTAAAAATGACTGAACGAAATACATACTTCTTAAATAAACCACAGCCCGTTACTGTAATAATATTGTGAGTGTACATACCCTTTTACCTTCGGTGAAGGGTATAAAAATATATTAAATATGAATTGATATTTAAAAAGAATTGGTGAATCTGCTCATAAGAGTCAATAATTTTTTGATACATTATCTGTATGTGATTTAAAGTTAATTCTTAACATTGTTGGTACTTTTATTATTACATACTTACATATAACGACGCTTAAAGTAAAATTATGTACTTAAAAATAATTTATTATCAAATCTGGATAGTGATTTAAATAAGCACAATGGGTTGGTTTCCTGTTCACTACCATTTCCCTAACAAGGTATGTAGTTTATAGACAACTTTTGACATAAAGTATGCGGAATAAAATATGGACTGACACATTAGAAATAATAAAAAATTTAAATCAGATATTAAAAAATCAAAGTTATTATGGGTAATTCCATGTCAAATCGACCAAGAGTGGGACCCGAAACGCTTCGATTTGAATGAAATCCGGTGAAAAGGTTCTTTTTATTCTATAAGGAACATATCTGTGGCATTTTGACAAAACATCTTAGTCGAGATAAGATAGCAAAAAAGTTAATTTTTTTAAAGAAATTAAAGAAAAATTTCGTTTATAATACAAAATTTTAAAAACGTATACCAAAATGGTTTGAAATTAAAATTCATATCATTTACAACATTTTTTTCTACTTTTTAAATTTGACTTAAGATGTTTTGTCAAAATGCCACAGATATATGAACGAAAAAAAATAAAAAATTTTTTTTTTTCGAAAGTTATGTCATATTCAAGATGTGTTGAATGTGTTGAGTTTATTTCTTCAATATTTTAATAACTACTTTACATAAGAAGATTATTTTTATGCCATTTTAAAGAGAATACATGAGGCTACAAGTATTTATTGAAAACATTTTTTGAAAAATGTAATATCTTCAAAATATTAATTTTTAAAAATGGACTAAGTCAAACACCTATTTTTTTATTTGGTTGATTTTTCTTATATAATACCTCAAATTATTCTTTAAAAATCCTTAAACTTTAAAGAAGGTGTTTTTTTTATTTTTAAGATGATTTTTTTTCTTTCTCAACTAAACTAGGGAGTTCAATCGATTTATTTTTGTCCGATTAATCGAACAATTTTAGACGATTAATTGTTCGAATAATGAAAAACTGCTAATTTCGATTAAAGGATTAATCGAAGAATTTAAACCGATTAATCGAATAATATTAATATGTATATAGTATTTCTGTTAAATGTATAATTATTTAAAGAAAGTTTTAAGTCGAATAAATGTATGAGTTTGTAGAATTAAAAAAACAGTCACGTTAAGTGAGTATTTTAGCTAATATTTTTGTTACATTTTTTCAACACTATAGATACTATAAGAATGAAGTAGATAAAGTGGAATATTTTTATAAACTTTCATTACAGGGTCGTTTTTAAAATTTGTTCGATTATAAATCCACTTCATTACGATATCTAGAACACGCCCATATATATTAGTTCCTTTAAACAAGTTGCTTCCAATATTCTCGATCCGATGCTCGATGTTTAAGTTCATTCCAATTTAGGTTTAGTTTGGACATCTCAATTGTTATCTCGCGTTTCCAGGTATGCGATGGACGTCCTGAACGGCGACTGCCTTGTGGGTTCCACTCTAAGGCTTGTCCATAGTTCATGCGTTTCTCTCTTTAAAATGAGTTTGGTTTAAAAATATTGTACGAAGGATAAATCTAATAATGCTAAATGTAACAGGTCCAAAAATGTATTAACGTAAATGTTCTTCAACGACTTCTCTAATTTACCACTTATATAGTGACTATAACATAGTACTTGAAAAAGATGCTTCACCAACAATATCAAAGGAGGCTACAAGTGTTCCAATGAATAAATATTTTAAGCAAGATACTTCGATCGATTCTCTGGAGGAAATAATTTGAAAAAGCATAACGGGACTAGGGTAAAGGCAAAGAGGATGGAAAGTCCGTAAAAGTTTAAAGAAATCCAAAGTTATATTGACTCTTTTGAAATCTAAGTTCCCGAAAGTGAAGCAACAATTTGCTACATTGACAAGTTTTATTTATAGAAGACTGTTTATTTACTCAAGTACTAATTGTTTCTAAACTTATCAAAAAAAAAAAAAAATCTCTTAATTAATAAAATTTCTGGACTTAGAATTATTCGATTAATCGATTAATTTTTAGATTTTATTCGTTTAATCGAATAAGTTAAAAATTACAAATATCGATTAATCGTTTAATCGAACAAAAATAAAACCCGATTAATTGAACCCCCTATTCTCAACCTTTAAAAAATAATCTTAAAATAACTTAAAATAACGCACCTGGCGTTTTAACCTAATTCAGGCACGCTGAATCTAGTGGTGATAAACGTTTTTTTAGGTTAGCTCTTGTTTTTAAGATATACCATTATTTCGAAAATATAGGAGGTGTCAAAAACCGTTTATTTTATTTAAATTACTAAAGCGGCTCATACACTTACAATAAAATTGTTTAATTTTACGTATTGTACAATAATATCGCCAATGTGTATGTGATATTTGAAGCTGGCACAATATATTGGCAACAATCAAAAGACTTTTGATTTTTATTTCACAACGAAAAGAAAGTGAAGTGTGTTGGCAACATTGTATAATGCTGTTTATGTTATTCCTATAGGTTATGTTCACCTTTTTATTGAATGAATTAAACCATTGTGCGACTTATTGCATAATATAGGACAAAATGAAAATTACATAAAAAAAAAAAATTTCAATAATATTGCAAGTTTATGGGACTCTTAAAAAAAATCGAAATTCCGCAATACATTATAAAGTGGGGTTAATCATACATTTGACCCATCTAGGAGCATTCTACGCGCTGCAGGGGCCAAATTAAAGAATTTTATAAAACCGCCATATCTGTATGGTTGAAATTTCAACCATACGCCTAGACGGGTCAAATGTATTACCAACCTCACTTTATTTTTCATCTCCATCATTTATTTTTAACATACCTACCCGCTATCTACATTGCTTAAGGGCGCTCCCATAGAAAATGTTCAATACAGACTAGAAATAGATTAAAGGAGTCGCCCATAGTGGGATATAATGTGTGACCGACCTCAATTAGTTTTTTGTCCTTAACATTTTCTCGACACATATTTGCCCCTTATCACCGCTTCTTAGGGGCTCCTATACAAATATTGCGTTTTATGCACTTGAATAAAATCAAAAGTTGTTAACAGATTTAAATTTTAATCATTTTGTTTGCAACATCGGTTTTTATATGTCCTCTTATTAGAAGCCTAGCTGTATTTTCCAATTTTTTTATGAATTTTTAACAAACAAAAATTTCGAAATGTTACTTAAAAACTATTTTTTTTGCAAAAAAAAAAAATCTGTTTCTAAAATGACTGCTCGTATTAGAAAAAACTAAACTTTACTTAAAGTAATTGAGCAATATATATATCTAAAAAAATAATATGAATACAAAAAATGTAAAATAAAATGTTCACGAAGAGCATAGGGCGTCAAAATTAAAATTTGTTGACGTTTCTGTAACCGATATATGTATTTAAGAAGATCGACTGATTAGGCCAAAGCTTGCGATCCTAGAGTTGGTACTGCCAACAAACCGCTAGGCCGGCTAAATACAGATGAGTTTCAGCGACTAATTTTTATTGGATTGTCACCTAGTTTCCAGAGACGAATCTGTGTTAGCATGCACTCTGGATACTCGGTACTGTACGTCTTCTCACTTTTGCTGCCACCAGACGGAAGCCCGAATGACCAGGGAGCACTTGGTCTAAGACCGGAAGTTGTGAGATGCTTGGGAATTTCGATAGAGGAATCGCTTCTTGCTACCCCCAAGTGAATAGCAGAAAGAGAGCTTTCAATCTCTGAGAAAAACCCGGTTTTTAATTAATTTCAATAAGCTAAACCGTTTTGAGTTACGCGAATAAATGTTGTGACACCTCCTACATTTTCGAAATAACGCTATATCTCGAAAACAAGAGATAACCTAAAATAAAGGTAAGCAGCACTGGAATTAGCGTGCCCGAATTAGGTTAGAACGCCAGGTACCTGGCTTGTCTGTTTTTTTTTTTTTTTTCAAATTGCACAGTGTACTTATTGCTCAAAATTAGAATATTAAAATTGTATTTTAAGATTATTTTTTAAAGGTTGCGAAAGAAAAAAATCATATCTTAAAAAGAAAAAACACCTCAGCAAAAGCAGCAATAGATTTTAATAGCTTTTGTAACAATGTGAGGTTATGTTTATTATTATTTTTTACTAATACAATGTCTGTCTTAGATCTAATGAATTATAATTATTGTTCATTTAATTGAAAGATTGGTTGCAAATATTCCATATTCTGTTCTGTGTATTTCTTATCTTTAGTAGTTTTTTGACTAAATCTAAATCCCGATGTTCCACTTTCCATTGATTTCGAATACTGGAGATGAACGGATCTGACGTTGCCAATAATATATTAAATAGATCTTCATTAGTGGAATTTCATAAAATTTTTCTAGTATTGTGTTCTCTATAAAATCTGTAATCCTTATTCCTTTTTTCCTGAGCTTCCTTTGATAAATCTCCAAGTGGCACCAACTGATATTTAATGACATCTTCTCCATGATAAAGGATTTTGTGAACTGTAACAGACATATTTCTCCATGGGTACTTGGTTGTATATATTTTTGCAGTTTCCTTAGCAAAATCTCCAAATTTTCTAGAGTCAATTCTTCTAGGATTATTTTATATGTAATAATCAACCCAAATTTGCGATATTCATCTTGAACATGTTTCCTTCTTGAACTTCTAACCTTGTTGGTTTCATTGTTTCTTATTGATCCTGAAGATCCGAAATCCAAATCATAGCTGATGTTTAATATGTGTTCCATAAGCCGTATTCTTGCATGTAGTGGTGATAATCCAAATTCATATGCATCAGTATTATCTAATGATTTTGTCGGGACTTGGTTTAATTGGCTTGATGTTGCATGGCATATGATGCAGCTTCGTGTGAGTCAAAGCCTGGCCTACTTTTCCATCTATCATTGTAAGCACTAATTGGTAGCTAACTTCAATTTGCTGCCCATCTAAATCTAATTGTAATGGCTGTAGTGTTGCAATTTGGACCTTGATATTACTAACTTCTTTGTTAATGGCATCAAGAGTCTCTTTTTTGAATTCAAATTTGATAGGCCTGCAGTATTTCGTAGAAGATGGTGTCTTATTTTTCCAAATATCCTTTGTTTGCGTTGTACTAGTCGAAGGCTCTGAATCTTCCAAAATCTTTTTTAATCGCAATAGTACAAATGATACCATAAACATATTTGATGTGATTGTAATAGTGTCCTTTAATGGCAAACAGTCCATTTTAGCACCTGCTATGTGATGATATGCTGGATACAGATTTGAGCCTTTTTCAATCGCACGCAATCTGAACTGAATATATTGCTGTTTTGTTAATTTCAAATCCAGAAATAGTGCTAATGCCTCCTCATTTGTGAATTGTTTTGAATCGCTCGGAGTTGGTTTTCTTTTAACAATCCGTTTTGTTCTCAATTGACTAGCTTTAACAACTTTTTCAATGATATCCACTCTTGTCAGTTGTTTCTGTGATCGTAATTGATGTAGGAAAATATCTTGAATATTTTTATATCCGATTTCTTCATTGATATCCTTACGCTTCCGCCTCTTGGATCTATCGCTACAGTTGTCCAGCGATTTTTGTGGTCTTCCACGAGAGTTTTGATTTGTAGCTTCTGAAGCGATCTGGACAAAAAGTTCGTTCTCTAACTAATTTACAAAGCTCTTATAAAATTTATCTTTGCTGTAATCAACTTTCCTGTATCGCTGTTTTAAATGTGTGATGAAAGCAGATAATTTATTTTCTATATAACGAAGTAAGAAAGAAACATGTTTTTTTCAGAAGTAAGAAAGAAACATGTAAAATCAATTAAAATGGATAATCATTCAAAAAAGCAAATTTCGATCTACCAAAGGTTAAAATACAATTTGGTTTAAGGATTGATGTTTGACTATTGACGTCAGCAGTCGTCGATGGCTGCGAGTGTAAAACGGCAAATCCATCTGAGGAGGTCGATTGGTTGCGATCGAAACATGTCATGGTAACCTGCCGGCCGTGGTTCGAATCCCGGCCACGGTCAAGAATGAAAGATTATCAATAACAATTTTAATTAATTTTCATGTTGTAAAATTCCTTTCTTCATAAAAATAATTTAATGAAAATTAAATTTAATGAACTTAAGCCTAATTAAAAATATTAAAAATTTTTATTTACTTTAGTAAACACACAGAAACTTTTACGAACAAATACAACTCTACAAAAACCACAAGCCACTTGTTTTTGTAAAATCATTGTACAATGTCAAAAACAAATGACGTAAGCCAAAAAATAAAACATTAAGCTAAACAAGACGAATTCATAAATTAATGATAATAATAATTAATTTTGTGAAAATGTTTTCAGCAATGATTTGAGTCTTGGAATAACTTAGCCAAGGTCCTCATTAAATAAGGCGATGGGCAAAGAGCACATAAAGTTTAAGCAGTCATTGAAATGCAATTACACTAAGGCCCAGAACAGACGGTATAACGCAACTGCAACGAAACCCTTTAGAAATTATTGTTTTGAAACCAGTTTCAATCGTTTTCCACACACCCTGCAACCTAAATTGTACCAGAATATAATAAAATTATCACAATCTTTTGTATTCTTAAAATAAGCTATTCAATTATAAAGAACAGAACTTTATTAAAAAACGTTTATTGAAAAAAAGGTATGACTTCACAAGATGATGCAATAATTAATTAAGTATACAGTTATAGAAAAAACCAAGAGTTGACAGAAGTTAGTGCTGCCAATTAAATTAGTGAAGATAATCGCCAGTTCAGTGTGAAATACACAACATATCTTCTCCCCCTAGGGTGAGTAAACCAAACGTCTCTTCCTGAGTCTCATAGATCTACGTACGGGGGCAGGGACATTCTGCCCTGATGATAACTCAAGATTAGACTCCGATTGTCGCTGCAGTGACATCGGTGTTGATGCCGGGTTGACCTCTCGGTCAGAGCCCCGAGGTGTTGCTCCACTATAGGAAGACCAATCATTTCGTTCCAAAGCTGCAGAATTTGTACTGGATTCCGCTGGAGTAAAATAATGTAAGTCGCTTCCTGATTCTTCGCTTTTGTCCTGTGGTGATACCCGAATGAACTCGGATCTTCCTCCTATCGGTTCATAACAACTAGCTCGGACTGTTGGATTAATGTTTACTGCCCGCTCGCTTTCCTTATGTGCATTCGTATTTCTTAGTTGGTCTATGTGACGTTTAACCAGTTTACCTCCATAATTTATTCCGTAATGCAGGTCTCCTAGCCGTGCCGATACTGTACCAAATAACCACTTTGCCGCTCGTGGATTCCACGAGAGGAATTGTATCCTATTCCCTTTTTCCAAACTTCGATACTTTGGTAGAAATTGCATATACTGTTTTTCCATAACTGTACTTGGGACGTCGCTAGGATATACGAGGTTCAATCTCGTGCGAATGCCCCGTCCCAAGAACAACTTGTTACGAAACCATTTAGGTGGCACTAAAGTGATTTCTCGCCTAGCTCAAAATCGGATTCTCTCGGGCGTGTCCATCCCTCACTCTAGCCCATGGATCGTGAACAATTAAAAGAGAACAAAAAAAAACAAACAATTTACACTTACACCACAACATGTCCGGAATGGGAGGTAGGTGTTGACCTCCAACCGCCCAACCCAACCTTGGTCACCGACACCTCCGTGCTAGATTTTCAGGTGACCCCTGTGAACCGCACTTTATCCGCACTTACCTTCCTTCAACAACCCATATTAATCAATTTAGCCAGACATAATTTTTTAAATACACACTTAAGACATATTTATTTATCTAATCAATATTTATACTAACTTATTACTACCAAAAATAAAATCTTTCTTTTTGTTAATTATCTATTTTTTTTTTTTTTTTAGATAGACTGATAATTATTGAAACGAACCCTGTCAAACAGGAAATATTAATGAGTTATCTCTAATTTTAATTTTTTCTTTTTGTAATTTATTTTCTCTTATTTATTACCCTATATCTAAATCTCTTTGTAATAACGATAAAACATTAACCAATAAACTTAATAATTATGTCACAAAAAAAACGATAAACTCCCTAATAAAATTTAAACCTTTTTTTTCTAGAAACAAAGTTCTTTTTCCTGTTTTATTTATTACACTACAACAAAAATGTAACTCCACTAAATTTTTTCCACAAAATCACAATAAGTATGGTAACAACTTCCGCTTACACAACTTGTATTCCTAACGATAATTTGATCTACACCTAAAAGAGCTCGCTTAAGTGGATCTAGGGTAACATTAGTCCCAATATATATATATATCCTAACCTTCACTCTATTGTGAATTCTTTTCCAAAAACAGTGGGTCACTTTGCACAAAATGGTTTTTTACTACTAAGTAACTCTGTTTCTAAAAAAATTGATAACTACTTCTCACAAAATTACACACATACATATATCCTATGCTTTTAACAAAAAAAAATCTTAAATTTTAACACACATAAATTTAATAATAAATAAATACTTATAACTAATTTTAAATGAAAATCCGTGCTTAAAATTTGAAACTAACCCTACAATGCAATGTAAATTTTTCTTGTATATACTTCTTAGTGGTCAATTTTAAATATTTTATCTGCACGCACACTCTATTTTCCTCACTTCTATATTGTTGGTTAATAGCTTGTTGGTAAATAACAAAATAAAAATTTTTCTGGTTACCTTTTTTTTCGTGGCAATATACTAGGCACTTGGAAACTGGCTTCTCATTAACATTATTTTTGGCCCACTGGCCCTGTTTCCTCTGGACGCCAAACTTAAAACGTTAAAAATCCTACAAATCACAGATTTTACTTTGTAAAACACATATCACTTACTTATTTCTTTTTCTTATATATTCTCAGGGAACTTCCGAAGTGCAAGCCCCGACAGGTAACCTCACAAATACAAAACAATTTTTCTAAAAATATATTCATTATAGAACAATTCCCTACTATGTAATTTCATTTAAATCTTACCCACAATTATCCGGGATTAGGTTGTTTAAAAAAACACGGTCTAAATATTTTGCCAGTCCCTCACAGAAAATATTTTCCTTCGACACTTATCACAACACAATATATTTAAACTTTTATTATTTTTCTTTTAATATAAACTTCTGGAAACGTCTGCTTCTCTAGGCGGCCTTTTTCCTAATGTTCTAAGAAAGATGGCTTCCTGAGTTCTCTACCCAAATTTAATTGACAACGAAATAAATATATCTACTTGTACTATTACATTTTTCTCGTTCCCTACAATTTGCCAAATAGTGATATGCATTTGTTCTTTTCTAACTGACTATAACTTAATATTCCCCTTATTCCATTATTTCAAACTAATGCTGTTATATAATGATCATTAGATCTTGCTCCTTTTTTTTAATTCAAACCTTTTATAACAGTCATTTTTCATTCATTAAATACGTTTACTACAATTTCTTCCAGTATATTTCCATATACTGTCATTCCACCTTTCTGGCAACACCACATTTCAACGTCAGCTGTAGTATAACAATTATAACATAAACAAATGAACACAAGGTCAGTATTTTCCATTAACTTCTAAATTTATTATTTGCAATTTTATAAATTTCCTTTTATCCTCCCTCTAGACAATTATGCCCATTGGACGTGCACGTAGAACCGGTAAGGACGTATCGTTCCATAAAATGCATGCGGTGTATGTTATTAATGTTTTTTTTTCTTTCTTTTTTAGATTACACTTGCTCAGGATGGACTGAAAAAATGTAGTTTCATACAACCAGGTCCATCTTGGGTGGCCGATGATCCCACTGCAGTTTGGCCATCTGCATTTACCGGTGGTGGGTCATTCTAATAGAGCCAGAGGAAGGGGTGGGGTTAATTTTTTAATATTATATTAGCTCGCTCCCCAGATCAAGCGCCCCTTCTCATAATGTCCTTTTTTTAACTTTCTGTGAGGCCGGACAGTTCCTAACACCAATGTGCCCGCCCACAGATTACTTTCCATAACTATTTTTGCACGGCCGGCCAGTCCTTAACAACCAATGTGCCCGCCCTTGTGCCAAAAATGTCTTTCCCTAAGACGTCGCTACGTCCAAAATTTTTCTCCCCAGGGTTGCCACCGCAACAAACTCCGGGTTTGACGATGAACTAGAAGACAAAAACGGTGTGCGTGGCTCCTGTTCTAAGCTAACGTGGGGAACTCCCACACCCTGATCTCATCAGCCGGGCATTATTATTCAATTTGCCGTTTATTTAATGTATGTAATAAATTTATATACAATTTTTTCTACTTTTGCTAACAAATTTAATTACAGGTACAGGATTTCCACACGATTGTCAGATAAGTTTTTCATACCATTTTGTCTTAAAGAATCGATTCTTTGTTGTGTCCTTTCCGTTCTTACAGGTACATGGACTTTTATAACGTCACATTTTGATTGTTGGTAACAACGCTGTTCGGTCTTTAACTATGTTCACGCATACAATTGTACATACATCCATACGTCGATCACAAGACATGTAAGTTTACTTTTCATTTAAGCTAGACATTACCCAGATATTTAGAAATAAGATTTTCCTTTTGAAAAGTCATCATTATAATTATTCAATCTGGCATAGGTTGTACTTATTACCATTCTTAACCTAATTTTAATATCACAGATTGTTTAAAAAGAAATAAAAATTATTGAATCTTATTTCTAATATCACAGTTATTTCCAGCCTAAGTATTGCACTATCATGTTAAGTCTTTGGAAGGATCATAGTTAATTAATTCTAAATATTGCACTATAATTTAATATCTTTGGAATGATATACGCCGATAGGTTTTCCCTGTAACGACTCAAGTTCGTACATATTATTACCTATAGGCCTAAGAACCCGACATTTAATAAATTTTTTGCAAAATTTAGAATTTATATTTTTTCCAAAATCACTTAACACAGTGTTTCGCCTATAAACTTCTTGTCCTGGCACTAGCATTAGGTTTCTCGCTCTCCTATTGTATCGTAATGCGCTTTTTTCGTAGGCATCATGCATATTTCTTTTTATTTTTTCTCGAATGATCTCCAGCCTATCTTTATTAGATAAATGTGTAATCTCATGGTCAGATAAGGATTTAAGTTTTCTTGCCAACTTGTAGTCGGCTCCGCTGGTGAACATATGCATCCCGAAAAGGGAAAAGAAGGGTGTCACTCCTGTGGCGGAATGTACCGACGTTCTTAACGCACATTCGATTTCAGAGAGATACAAATCCCAGTCCCTATGGTCGTCTTTTAAGTAAGCCCTAATCGCCGCTAATACTGACTGATTGACGCGTTCTGACGCATTCGATTGTGGCGAATATACAGCCGTTTTCATATGTATGATTTTGTAAGCCTCTATCATTTCCTGAAAAGCTTTTGCGATAAATTGTGACCCATTATCACTGTGAATTATTTCCGGTACGCCGAATTTATGGAATATTTCCTGTACTAAAAATTGTATGACGTTTTTGGTGGTCGCGTCTTTCATGGCTTTTAAAAATACAAATTTTGAGAAATGATCAACAACAATAAAGATGAACGAATTTCCGCATTTAGAGCGGGGATATTTTCCCAAGAAGTCAATATATAACTTCTGGAATGGTCGTTCGGTAACTACCTCGTTTCCTATCTCCGGCATCATGTGAGTATTTGAAGGCTTTGTTTCCTTGCACGTTTGACACCTCCTAACAAATTCTCTAACTTGACTTGTCATTTTCGGCCAATAGTAAAACCTTTTTAATCTTTCAAGCGTTTTCACTAAGCCTCCATGAGCAGACGTCGTTGATATATGAGCTTTTTCAATTAAGGCGTTTGTAAGATCGGCGGGAATCCACAACTTCCATTGATTCTCATCCAAATCGGGGTTACAAGTCGTTCGTTTATAGATTTTTCCGTTATTAATTTTTATATCTGGTAGTCTGCTCGCATTCTTTTCTATATCTTCTACCAGGCTTATATACTCGTCACTTTCAAACTCCATCGTTTCCCAGTCCAAAAAATCTTCTGCCTCAATTTCTGCTATAGTGACATCCGGAGCCATCCTTTACGGTGCTCGATATCGAAATCAAAGGCCTGTAGCTGTAGAGACCACCTAGCTAACCTACCGCTCAGGTCTTTAAGTGTCATAAGCCACTTCAGACTTGCATGGTCCGTTATGATTGTAAATGGCATCATCTCTACATATGGTCGGAACTTGCGAACAGCCATTACAGCAGCCAAGCATTCCTTTTCTGTTACTGTGTAGTTACGTTGACAAGGGTTTAATTTTTGCGAATAGAACGCTATAGGGTGCTCTTCTTTGTTTTTATTCAATTGGTATAATACCGCTCCGATCCCATAATCGGAAGCGTCGCATTGAATATAAAATCGCCTTGAGAAATCGGCATGTCTCAAAACTGGAGCAGTCGTTAGGGCCTTTTTTAAATTTTCAAAAGCCTTAATAGCTTCAGGGGTCATTATAAGTTTTTTTGACTTTTTTAGAGTATCGGTAAGTGGTGCGGCTATAGTTGCGAAATTTTTTATAAACCGCCTATACCATCCGGCTGTACCTAAGAAACTTCTAACTTCTCTAATTGTTTTCGGTAAACGTATATCCTTAATTGCCCGAATTTTATCCGGGTCTGTTTTTAAAGTTCCTCCCCCTATAATAAACCCTAAATATTTCAGCTCCTGAAAACAAAACTGTGACTTTTTCAACCCTATTGTTAATCCTGCATCTCTAAGACACTTTGCAACTTTCCCTAATAATTCCAGATGCTCCTCAAATGTACTAGATATAACCAACAAATCATCTAAGTATATGAATACATTTTCCTTCAGACTTTGAGGAACAACTTTATCCATTAATCTGCATAATCGTTGTGCAGCGTTGCATAATCCAAAAGGCATCACTCTAAACTGGTATAACGGTCTTCCAGCCACCGTAAAAGCTGTATATGCCTTACTATCCTCGTCCAATTCGATTTGCCAAAAGGCGTATTTTAGATCGACACTGCTTATAAAATGGGTGTCATCGATTCTACTTAAAATGCCATCTATATTTTGAAGCGGGTATGCATCCTTAACCGTTAATTTATTCAACTTCCGGGCATCCAAACAAAATCGATTTTTTTCTGGTTTCCTCACCACTGTTGTTCGATTACTCCATGGACTTTCACTAAGTTCTATAACTTTAAGCTTTAACATATTATCTATTTCATGGTACGTAATCTGTTGTACTGCGGGAGATATTGGGTAATACCGATCTTTGACGGGGACAGCTCCCTCAACTAATTTTATGCTGTGTTTTTCCAAAGGTGTCAACCCTAACCCTTTGTCCTCAAATGTGTCAAACTCTCGAATTACGCTCTCTAGTTCTTGTTGTTGTTCTCTTGTTAAGTCGTGTGGTCTCATCTTGTAAGCCATTCCCCTATGCAAAAACTCTTCTCCTATCTGTTGCATATTCAATTCTTCCACTCCTAAGACATCCGGGGCTAGACCAAATTCCCTCCAAAAATCTATCCCTAAATATAAAACTTGTTCCAAATCCGGGCAAAGATACAAAAACATTTCCCTCTTTTGATCTTTGTAGGCAATGGAAACCTTTACTTTTCCTAATATTCTGTGATGTTGACCACTGGCAGTTTTCACATTGGTCCACATCGGTAAAATATCTAGGTCTAAATTTTCTACAAATTCCCTACATTCTCGTCCTAAAATGCTTACTGACGCTCCCGTATCTAACAATCCTTTATATTCTATTCCGTCTATGCTAACATTCGCAAACCTTCTGTTGTCATTTCCCGTCAATAAGGCCCTATTCAATGACTCCACTACAATTCGTCTTGTCCTCTTTCTCGCAGCAAATTTTTCCCGTACCTTTCGTATCCGCCTAGACACAAATCCCTGTCTAAAATTATCACCAAAAATTCGCTCCCTAACTCTGTCGTAATTTTCCTGTCTAACCCTGGCCGGTAAGTAATGCCTAATTTTCGGAAAACAATTTCCATCATCTACCCTACTACGCCCCAAATTTTTCCTTATTTCATCAAAGAGGCATTGTTCCCGGATTGACGTGGGTCCCCCTTCACTCCCAAGTCCCGTCTCCAGTTTCCCGACTGACATATTGGACATTTTGGAGTTATCACATTCGGTTTTCCGCAACGGTAACAGAAAAGATTTCTTTCTGTCACAGGACAATCAATAAATATGTGGCCAGGTTCTTTACAATTCCAACATACTACTGGTTTTTTTATTTGATGTGGATTTCGGACTGAGACTTCATCAATTATGGTTACAGGGTCTTCATCTGATTCACCTTGTTCTTCATATATTTCGCTAACAAAGCGTTGTTGACGTGGCGGAGGTTGAAGATTTTTGGACTCTTTTCTGGGAAAGTTTCTTTCCGCCTCATGGCATTCAATTCTAAGCTGTTCTACCGACGACACCGACATGGGGTAAACAATTCTACCTAGACTTTCTCTTATATTTCTTTTAAGGATCTTTATCATGTCGTATTCAGGGATTGGTTGAACAAGTTTTGAACGAATTTGATTCATGATATGGAAGTAACTATCTATAGTTTCATTAAATTGCTGTTTCCTCTCCACAAGGTCTCTCATAATTTCAAAGTTTGATCTAGTGGACTGGAATTGACTTATTAACGCATGACGCAATCCAGGCCAATCTATAAATCCTTGCGTTTTTACAAACAGCCAATACCATTCTCTAGCCGGACCAGTAACAAGGAGATGGAAATCACGCAGAACCTCAGACCATGGTAATTGATATTGCCTCTGGAGATGTTCCAAACGAAAAATAAAATCCTCCACGCTAGTACGAGCTGAACTACCATCAAATACTACACCCAACTTGTCGATACGAATTCGAATCTGCTCAAGGCTGTTTACGACCGGATGTGCTATTCTGTCCCTTACATATGTAGTGTTATTATTTGTACTTCCCGTAGGGACACTATCATCAGAAGACTGATCTAAAACAGTTCGCGGATTTAAACGATTTTCATTTATCGTGCGGTCATTCCCGCTCGAATTATTGTTCCCATTTGGGTCGAGTGTATTGCCCTGAGATATCCTCATAAGATTAGCCATTGAATTGGTCAAATCATTTATATTTCTCCTAATTTCTGACATTTCGTCCTGGACCATTTTTCTCACTTTTTCTTCCAATGATCTTTGTACTAACATGGCTTCATCCACTACCATTTCCCTAAATTCTGATGTTATATTTTCGTCGGGTATTACATTCAGTTGCGGGGCCACATTAATTTGACTCGGCGTACCACCTAAACTTTGAGTCCTAGCATTAATGGTTTGAGAAAGATCAACGATTAGAGGTCTATTTATATTATCCGTATTAGAATTCATGTTAGCTGGTCGATTTTGTATTTTAGGCACTTTTGGTTGCCAGTGAGGAATGGATCTATTAAGATCGAATTGTGGTTGCCTGCTTCTTTTTCTAAACTGAGACCTAGTCTCTATATTCATACTTTAACAATTCCCTAAATGAGACTTTGCCCTATTAACTTGTGGGTAAGATATTAAATAAGATCGTATTCCCTTAAATACTCAAAACTTTTATGCCTAAAAATCTATATTCAATTTCCAATTAAAAAAATTAAGCTATATAAAATTCTCAAATGACCATATAATTCTTAAATTAAATAATAAAAATAAATAAACCTATTAATAAAAAATAATCACACAAACAATAAATCAAACGAAACTACAATAAAAAAATATATAAATAAACTAAACAGACACAAAGTACTGAGGTTAATATATAATCAAAAAAAAATAAAGTACTTAAATAATTGTTATATAAATTTAAATGCGAAATTATTAAGTAATAAAAAAAAAACACAATAAATACCGTAAATAAAATACTTTAACACAATAATAAATTAATAAATAAATAACTAAATAAATAAATAAAATAAATAAACTAAATAAAATAAATAAAATACTTGAAATAAATAAAATAAATAATAAAATCTCTAATAAATTTTACTTTCTTATACTGGGTTGCTGAAGATTGGTGCGAAGCGGTTCAAAAAAAATTATTCTTATTGGTTCTTTCATAAAAAGCAATTCCCTTTACATGTTGTCCAATCAATAAATGAAAAACAAAGAAATATTATAAACAGTTAGTTACGATCAATTCACCTCCACTTCTCTATGAATATCACATTGACCCGGAATAATATCTTCCTATACTACGGTCCTTTAAAACGTCGTTTAAAGCGGATATCGTCCAGATATTATTCTGTCATTTTTAAAACTAACCTCAGGCTGAAACTAAACATTTAATACAAACGTGGGTGACAATATAGAACAAATAGGAACAAGCAACCATACCCCTATGGACTATATTCTCCCCTATGCTATTCTTAAATTTATACGCCTGTATTCATATTTATGATTCAGATACTCGTACGACATTTGTGATTTCATACAACACAAACGGCTACGAATACACTTTACCACAAACATTGAATACAATCATATAAACTTAATCTAACTATTGCACTACCCTAATATTCTATTTCACGGTGTTTAGATTGTACACACCTGTCAGCTTCCTTTTGATTGTACGCGTAAAACGCTGAAGCCTTTCGATTGGGCGCCATTCTGTTACGAAACCATTTAGGTGGCACTAAAGTGATTTCTCGCCTAGCTCAAAATCGGATTCTCTCGGGCGTGTCCATCCCTCACTCTAGCCCATGGATCGTGAACAATTAAAAGAGAACAAAAAAAAACAAACAATTTACACTTACACCACAACATGTCCGGAATGGGAGGTAGGTGTTGACCTCCAACCGCCCAACCCAACCTTGGTCACCGACACCTCCGTGCTAGATTTTCAGGTGACCCCTGTGAACCGCACTTTATCCGCACTTACCTTCCTTCAACAACCCATATTAATCAATTTAGCCAGACATAATTTTTTAAATACACACTTAAGACATATTTATTTATCTAATCAATATTTATACTAACTTATTACTACCAAAAATAAAATCTTTCTTTTTGTTAATTATCTATTTTTTTTTTTTTTTTAGATAGACTGATAATTATTGAAACGAACCCTGTCAAACAGGAAATATTAATGAGTTATCTCTAATTTTAATTTTTTCTTTTTGTAATTTATTTTCTCTTATTTATTACCCTATATCTAAATCTCTTTGTAATAACGATAAAACATTAACCAATAAACTTAATAATTATGTCACAAAAAAAACGATAAACTCCCTAATAAAATTTAAACCTTTTTTTTCTAGAAACAAAGTTCTTTTTCCTGTTTTATTTATTACACTACAACAAAAATGTAACTCCACTAAATTTTTTCCACAAAATCACAATAAGTATGGTAACAACTTCCGCTTACACAACTTGTATTCCTAACGATAATTTGATCTACACCTAAAAGAGCTCGCTTAAGTGGATCTAGGGTAACATTAGTCCCAATATATATATATATCCTAACCTTCACTCTATTGTGAATTCTTTTCCAAAAACAGTGGGTCACTTTGCACAAAATGGTTTTTTACTACTAAGTAACTCTGTTTCTAAAAAAATTGATAACTACTTCTCACAAAATTACACACATACATATATCCTATGCTTTTAACAAAAAAAAATCTTAAATTTTAACACACATAAATTTAATAATAAATAAATACTTATAACTAATTTTAAATGAAAATCCGTGCTTAAAATTTGAAACTAACCCTACAATGCAATGTAAATTTTTCTTGTATATACTTCTTAGTGGTCAATTTTAAATATTTTATCTGCACGCACACTCTATTTTCCTCACTTCTATATTGTTGGTTAATAGCTTGTTGGTAAATAACAAAATAAAAATTTTTCTGGTTACCTTTTTTTTCGTGGCAATATACTAGGCACTTGGAAACTGGCTTCTCATTAACATTATTTTTGGCCCACTGGCCCTGTTTCCTCTGGACGCCAAACTTAAAACGTTAAAAATCCTACAAATCACAGATTTTACTTTGTAAAACACATATCACTTACTTATTTCTTTTTCTTATATATTCTCAGGGAACTTCCGAAGTGCAAGCCCCGACAGGTAACCTCACAAATACAAAACAATTTTTCTAAAAATATATTCATTATAGAACAATTCCCTACTATGTAATTTCATTTAAATCTTACCCACAATTATCCGGGATTAGGTTGTTTAAAAAAACACGGTCTAAATATTTTGCCAGTCCCTCACAGAAAATATTTTCCTTCGACACTTATCACAACACAATATATTTAAACTTTTATTATTTTTCTTTTAATATAAACTTCTGGAAACGTCTGCTTCTCTAGGCGGCCTTTTTCCTAATGTTCTAAGAAAGATGGCTTCCTGAGTTCTCTACCCAAATTTAATTGACAACGAAATAAATATATCTACTTGTACTATTACATTTTTCTCGTTCCCTACAATTTGCCAAATAGTGATATGCATTTGTTCTTTTCTAACTGACTATAACTTAATATTCCCCTTATTCCATTATTTCAAACTAATGCTGTTATATAATGATCATTAGATCTTGCTCCTTTTTTTTAATTCAAACCTTTTATAACAGTCATTTTTCATTCATTAAATACGTTTACTACAATTTCTTCCAGTATATTTCCATATACTGTCATTCCACCTTTCTGGCAACACCACATTTCAACGTCAGCTGTAGTATAACAATTATAACATAAACAAATGAACACAAGGTCAGTATTTTCCATTAACTTCTAAATTTATTATTTGCAATTTTATAAATTTCCTTTTATCCTCCCTCTAGACAATTATGCCCATTGGACGTGCACGTAGAACCGGTAAGGACGTATCGTTCCATAAAATGCATGCGGTGTATGTTATTAATGTTTTTTTTTCTTTCTTTTTTAGATTACACTTGCTCAGGATGGACTGAAAAAATGTAGTTTCATACAACCAGGTCCATCTTGGGTGGCCGATGATCCCACTGCAGTTTGGCCATCTGCATTTACCGGTGGTGGGTCATTCTAATAGAGCCAGAGGAAGGGGTGGGGTTAATTTTTTAATATTATATTAGCTCGCTCCCCAGATCAAGCGCCCCTTCTCATAATGTCCTTTTTTTAACTTTCTGTGAGGCCGGACAGTTCCTAACACCAATGTGCCCGCCCACAGATTACTTTCCATAACTATTTTTGCACGGCCGGCCAGTCCTTAACAACCAATGTGCCCGCCCTTGTGCCAAAAATGTCTTTCCCTAAGACGTCGCTACGTCCAAAATTTTTCTCCCCAGGGTTGCCACCGCAACAAACTGTGCTGGTGACTGACCAGTTGTTGAATGAGGTGCTTTTCTATATTGCCTTAGGAATTCGTTTAAGTTTTCCTGAAGTGTACTTTTGGTCGTGCCCATGGTTTTGAGTTCATTCTTAATGGTCTGGACATACCTCTCTGCCTGGCCATTACTAGACGGATGATAAGGAGCTGTACGTTTGTGATATTTGACCCCGACCATTGCAAGATACTGTTTGAACTCACTAGAGGTGAAGCATGTGCCGTTATCGGACACTATAGTAACCGGAACCCCGTAAGCAGCGCAAAGTTCGTCAAGTACACATATTGTAGCAGCAGGGCCGACAGATTTAGTGATTTTCACCTCGACCCATTTGCTGAAAGCGTCGGTTACGATCAGTAACATTGCACCCACAACTGGGCCGGCATAGTCCACATGTATACGATCCCAGGGTCCTTTGGGGTATTCCCAGTGGTGCTGCGAAACTTGGGAGGGTTGTGAGCATTTTTAGCACAGTCCAAATATTCCCTAGCCACATTTTCTATATCCGCATCGATACCAGGCCAATATACGAATGACCTTGCCAACCCTTTCATTTTAACCATCCCCAAGTGTGCTGTGTGTAGATCCTCTAGTATTCGCGGCCGAAGTTTTTCAGGTATCACCACCTTGTGACCGTAAGTAAGGCAACCCGTCGTAAGTTTGTAATTAGTTTCTGGCTCCTTAAGCCCATATTGTTTCAAACTTTTCCCTTCTTCCAGCATTCGTAAAATGTGGCCCAGCTGTTGATCCTTGGACGTTTCACGCGCGATAAATTCACTTCTCACCGGTAATTGTTTTATTTGGCAAGTCATAAAGCTATCGAAGCCATCGTAATCTAAGTGAGACATTGATGTACATTCCCGAGATCTGATCTGAGCTATTTTATCCGTATGTATTGCCCGTGAACAATAGTCAGCATTAGCATTGGCCCTTGTGTTCTTAAATTCGATATCATAATCAAAATTAGAAAGACAATCTGAATAATTTGCCATTCTGCTGATGCAAAGCACTGGTAGCATTGGCCCTTGTGTTCTTAAATTCGATATCATAATCAAAATTAGAAAGACAATCTGAATAATTTGCCATTCTGCTGATGCAAAGCACTTGGAATGATTTGTGCGGGTGTAAAATTTGAGAAAGAGGCTTATGATCGGTGACCAATTTCCAGTGGCGAGCATATAAATATAAGAAAAATTTCTGAACAGCCCACACGATTGCAAGCGCTTCTTTATCCATTTGCGGATACTTCTGTTCGGTAGGTGTAAGGGTGCGACTCGCATATGCTATGGGTCTTTCCATTTTGTCACCGACACGGTGTGATAGTACAGCTCCCAGGCCTGTTTTGCTGGCGTCTGTTGCCAAAATCAGGGGTAGATTCTGGTCATACGGTATGAGAACTTGGGGCGACGTTAATACTCTCTTTATATCCTGGTAGGCGTTCTCTGCACCTTCTGTCCATATGAATTTACCATTTTTAAGAACATCTCGTAGTGGACGATCTCTAGCCGATAAATTTGGAATAAACGTGCCATAATATGTTGCCTTTCCCAAGAATAGCTGCAGCTCCGCCATACTTGATGGCCTGGGAGCATCCCTCACGGCTGTTATGTGCTTGTCCGACTTATGAATGCCGTCGGAGTCAATTTTGTGCCCCAAAAATTCAACTGCGGGTGCCGCGAATACGCATTTAGCACGGTTGAGGCGTAACCCCTGCTCACGTAAGCGGTTCAGTGTAGTCTGCAGTGTAAGTAACATGTTATTAAAATCACTTGCGTTTATCAAAATATCATCGAAGAAATTACATACATTTTCAATGCCATGCAACACGGTCTCCATACGGCGTTGCCAAATGGCAGGGATATTCGCTGCGCCATACACTGCTCTTGTCGGTCGAATTAGGCCATGCGTTGGTGTGTTAAGCTTCAGGGCATGACTAAACTGTTCATCGATAGGTAGATGAGAATACGCATCCGTGATATCAAGGTGGCAAAATATTTTTACCCCATTCATCTTGTTAAACAGGTGCTCTGCGCGTGGAATCGGGTGCTCATCTACAAAAATTCTCGGATTCAGTGTTGGTTTATAATTTCCAGTAATTCTAATTTTACCATTCTTTTTCGTGAAAACGTGAGTGGTCGACGCCCATTCTGAGAATTCCACCCGCTTGTAAAAGCCAGATGCTATTTTTGAATCTATCTCAGCCGTGTATGCTTCCCGTAATGCCAACGGTATTTCGCGTGCTCTCAAAAATATTGGTGCAATCTCCGGTCTGAAATGGCATTTGATGGGTGGGCTAATAAATTTACCAGCCGTGTCGCTAAATACGCCATCATACAAATTTAGAACTTGTTGAACGGATTCACTCTTCTTTGGTGTTAAGGATGGCGTTGCCAATTTGATAGTATTAATTCGATCGGATGCAGAAAATATTTTCCTGAAGTTTATTTCGTCAACAAAATGTGAAATCCACTCCCTTCCAAACAATGAGTCGAACTGACCATCAACAACATAGACGTGCAGTCTGCGAACAGTTGAGCCCACTTTAACGTTCACCGGTGTACGGCCCAAGCATTTTATACCGTGTCCTGTGTAGCTACAAAAATGCCTCTCGTTCTTCTGAAGAGGACCCTTGTTTCCAATTTTGGCGAAGGTGGCCGTACTTATCATGCCACATGGGGCACCGGTGGCAAGTTCCATTTGCACGTTGAAACCATTTATTTTTGTATCAATCATACGTTTACCTGGCCTACTGGTGTTTACTCTATGTATACTCTCAACAACATCGACTTCCTCTTCGGCTTGTTCCTCTCCAAGCTGTAATGTTTTAGAGCTACCTTAAAGATGTGGCCGGTTTTTCCACAAGTATAGCACTTGGCATTACGGAATTTGCACACTTTTCGCTGATGCTGGCCACCGCACCCGTAACACATAGTGTGTTGTAACTTTTCCTGGTGTTTATTCTCGTCTCTCGTTCGATTACCCCTTTGCCCTGCATATGCACCGTATTTCCTACCTCTATTACGTTGTGTTAAAATACCCACTTTGTTCGTTTCCACAATCTCACCACCGGTGTTTGCTGATGTTGTTTTCATTTCCGCTGCTGTTTGATGTGATGATTCCAATGCGTGCGCTATCCCGTATGCCTCTTTAAACGTGGCCGGTTTCTTTGCAATTATGTCATCGCAAATGGTGTTATTGGGTTCACTAGTACCTTCAAAGCATTGTTCAATTCGGGGCCCATGTGCACCCTAGCGTAGTCTGCATATTCTTCCTCTGATATTTTGCTCAGTTGAAGTGCCCATTCGAAGCGTGTAAAATAGTCACAGACCGTAGTCGACTCCGACGTTCTGAATTCCGGGATAGAAAATAGGGGTGGCTTCGTAATAGAAACGCTATTTTGTGGGGGAACGCTACTCATTGCTAGCTGTGTTGCGTGTTGTACCGCTTGCTGGATTGCATCCGCAATTATCTTCGTCAGCGGTTCAATTTGTGTGGGATCCATTGTCGTTGTATTACCACGGTTTTCCTATCCCACTTCTGACACCACTTTTGTATTCTTAAAATAAGCTATTCAATTATAAAGAACAGAACTTTATTAAAAAACGTTTATTGAAAAAAAGGTATGACTTCACAAGATGATGCAATAATTAATTATGTATACAGTTACAGAAAAAACCAAGAGTTGACAGAAGTTAGTGCTGCCAATTAAATAAGTGAAGATAATCGCCAGTTCAGTGTGAAATACACAACACAATAATTTCGATTTTCTTTGAGAACATTCTGTTTGAATGACAACAACTACTTTACATACAATAACAAAATATACAAACAGATTTTTGGTATGCCAATGGGAAATCCCCTTTCCCCTACTATTGCCGATATTGTTTAGGATAATTTACTAGACGCAGCCTTGACAGAATTGAAAAACAAGAACGTCAACATCAAATACGTGGCAAAGTACGTAGATGACATACTGGCTGTAATAGACATTAAGGACAAAGACGATATACTTACAGCACTCAACGGGTATCACCCGAAGATCAAATTCACCGTTGAGGTGGAGACGAACAGAGAAATAGCATAGCTCGACACAAAATGACATAGAGAGGACAATAAAATAACGTTTGACTGGTATGCAAAAAATACATCGTCTGGAAGAATTATCAATTTCAACGCTACTCAACCTAAATCTCAAATAATAAAAACTGCAAAAAATTTTATACGTAGAGTTCTTGATATTAGCGATAAATAACACCACAGCAAAAATAAACTGGTAATCACGAAATTACTTAAAAATAATGCTTTTCCTACAAATTTAATTAAAAATTTAATAACTGCCTATAAACCTATAATAACAAACACAAATGGTAACATTGAAAAGGAGGAAAAATATTTTATCAGTGTAAAAAACATACCGGGCCTCACGGACAATAAAAACATAAAAGGTGCAATAGATAAAAATTACATAAGCTTTGCTTACAAACCAAACAAAACATTAAGTGCAATATTTACAAATACAAAAACTCCAATACACAAACTACAACAAAATAATGTAGTGTATGAAATACCATGCAAGGGAGACAACAACAACAGCTGTGAATAAGTTTACATTGGTACGACCAAAAGGAATTTGGAGACAAGAATGGGAGAACACAATTCAGACATAAACAAAAACAAAGAAAGCACTGCATTATCACAGCACATATTACAAACAAAACACAAACCTGATTTTGACAACATAAGAATACTAGACAAGGTAAATAACGTGAGGAAAAGATATACAACAGAAAGCTTAAGAATTCAACAGAAAATAAACAGAACAATGAATAAAAAAGAAGATACTGACAATTTAAGCGCCTGTTATAGAGTTGTTTTGAAAAACAGTAGATGACACCACTAGTGTTGGCTTTTATGTTTTTAAAAATATATTAATGTAATACAAATTTGTTTCTTTTCACTGTAAGCTCGTTACATTTATATTTATTGTATTATTAAATGTTGATGATTTTATTTTATATTAATAGACGAATCCCCTGAAGAAGTGAACATAAAATTCACGAAACGTCGGGAAAAATGAAATAAAAAAATTTTGCATTTTTATTTTCACAAATGGAGTTAGGCCTCACCAGCTAAATACTATATATAATAAAAAAATATATCAATACAAACAAAAGAAAGTGGCCAAAAATAAAGTAAAACAAATATTTATTTTATGTTGAAATTTTTTTCATGTCTGCTGAAAGTTTTCAACTTAAATGAAAACAAAAATAATAAACAAATTTTGACATCCAACAATGATAAACCTAAAAAAATCACCTGGGTTTATAAGACCACCTGTTGTGAATTCGCCTTGGAACATATACATTAGGCCGGGTCGATTTTTATGGATAAAAAAAATGAAAAATCGTATAGCAAAAACGTAATCTACTGCGAGCGTCAAAATAAAGTGTACAGCTTGTTTTCCAATGTAAGAAGTGTTGTAAGTTGTAAAAAAAGTATAATTGCTACTTTGTCAAATTTGATCAGACTTCAAGCTTGCTGTCATCTGTGAAAAATACGTTGCTCCAAAAATTGACGAAAGCAAGTTGGACAATAAAAAACCTAATAAAAGGTAGAAATAAGAAATTCAACGGAAAAAATACAGTATCTATAGTGAAGCGTGATAGTGTTGGCTTTTGTAGTAGTACGTCCTTAATCAGATCCATCAGCCCAATAGTCGCTCAATATCAACTCACCTAAATATTTGGGAACATTTGGACTGCGCTAACTTTAAAATGGGTGGAATCGATGCCATAGAAACTAGAAGCCGTCCTAAAAGCAAAAAGAAATCAAACAAAGTATTAGCCACTTCACTTTTCTTAGTATATTAAAACTGTACACTTTTTTTGACGCCTTAAAAACGGATTAAATTGTTTTTTTTTATTGTACTGGTTTTGTTGTTTTTGAAGTATTTCAACTTTTTAATTTTAATTTGTAATAACATTGTCCAAAGTTTTGTAAATGATAAAAAACTTCTAAAAATTTGAATTCTAATATTTTTACTAAAATAACACTTTTTATATTGGAAAACCAGTTGTACACTTTATTTTGACGCTGACAGTACGTAAAATTCTAAAGGCCCAAATACACTTGTCAAATGCTTGTCCAGCCGGCGAATTTAACGTCTACGTGTGCTGGATGTTATATTCGCCGTCATATCTAAATTTTTTGATTTTTCATCAAGCGTTGTCGGTGTCACACAAACAAACACATTTACACAATGCTTGATGAATATTTTGATCAATGTATTTTGGCCTTAAGAGAATTCTCCGAAGAAACCATGGGTCTAAAATAAAATCCTAATCCGCGCCTCTCGACTTAAAAATATATATGCGCATTATATGCCAAAAAAAAACAAATTTTTAAAAATAGCTTTTTCCAAAAAGAAATCGAATTTTCTGAATAAAATTGTTTAGTAAGGTTTTTCTTTTGCACTTTAATTTTTTTACACTCAAAATTTTTTTACATTAAAAAATATTCACCCAAGTACAAAAGGTTGTACATAATTTTATCTATATATATAAAATTGTATCGTTACTGAAGCCTGAAGCTAAAAACTTGAAATTTGGACCGGAGGTGGGTCTCTCCCCAAATCGGTCCACTAAGATTGGATTTTTGGAAATTCGAATGTTTAGGGGGTAAAAAAGGGTGAAAACAGGTAAATTCGATAACCCTTTATCTCTAAAACTAAAAGAGATACAAAAAAAACTATATTACTTATCGTTGTTCGTTAGAAAAATAAGCGCACAGGTGTCTGGTACTTTTTTGAAATTCGGATCTTTTAGGGAAAAAACGAGTAAACCCTGAATTTTGGTACTTTTTGGTCACCTCATCTATCTTTTGAACCAATAAACTAAGAAATAAAGTTTATACCAAATTCGAAACTTATCAAAAAAATACAAGTATAAATTTGGTACATTTTCGAAATTCGAACGTTTAAGGGGCGAAAACCATAACTATTTTTGGTACTTTTTATTAAAAACATTTTTCTCCATTCATTGCCCTATTCGTACTAAATTATAGGCCCCCACTACAATACTGCAATTTTCGATACTTTAATGGGGGGAAAAAATAGTACAAAAATTGGAAATACGGGAAACTTAATATCTTTCTTCAGCTTTTTGGTTCTACAACTGGTATTTTTTTGATTATCGTTAATGCAATGTCCAGAGTGGATACGAATCTATGAGGGAACTTTTTGGTACTTTTTTATTCTTTAACTGGTGCTTTTTGAATTTCCGTAAGTATTGGACCTACAAACAAAAATTGCAAGATGCAATGTCCTAAGTAAATAAAAATGTATAAGAGGAAAGTTTTTGGTACTTTTTTGTATATTAACTGGTATATTTTATTCAGAAAATGCGATTTTTTTTGGAAAAAGCTATTTCTTTCAAAAAAAAATTTTTTTTCCAAAAGCCGGCATATAAATTTTCAAGTCGAGAGGCGCGGTGGTTTCTTTGGAGAATTTTCTTAGAATTTAATGTAGATTACGTTTTTGCTATACGATTTAAAAAGAAAAAAAATCGACCCGCCCTAATATACATATATCTGTGCAGGTCTTTAATACGTATAACTTTTATGATCGTATAACGATCATAAACTTTGCTTTTTGAAAAAATTATTTATTTAACGGCGTTGAAATATCTTGCATATCAATAAATAAGGGAAAACACGATGGGTAGTGCAAAGTGTGCAAATGCGTGCAAAAATACACACATTTGCACAACATAACAACAAAATTTACGTATTTGCAATTTGCTCTATTTTACTTCGTTTGCACTTCAACCCATAAGCAAAATTAGGAATACAATTTTTGTATTTTGATCTTGTTCTTTTTCTATTTTATATATAAATACAAAGGCTTCTACTGCCAACTTCAAGTTGAAAAAATCTTAAAGCCCATATTTAACACTAATGCAATTTCAAGGCAGAATTTAAAAAAATTTGATGTTTCTGACAGATTAGTAAAGTTTTACCAGGCGAATTGGGTGTTATTCCATAAATTCGCCTTGCCACTAACTGTAGTGAATTCGGCTTGGTTTATCCAACAGCTGTTTAATTTTAACAAGGTGACCCATTTAATTTTTTACTGTTTTTCTTATCAGTATCAACAAAATATCAAATCAATTTTTCTATTTGTAACAAGTGAACATTTTTTTTTCTAGATATAAGCAATAAAAATATTCCACGTCGAATATGGTACAAATTCGAACAGTATATGTGACAGTTGGAAGTACAAAATTTGATGCCCTAATACAAAATATCACCACGGATGAAGTGCTTAAAATACTTCAATCGAAGGGTTGTAAAAATCTCGTTCTACAAATTGGAAAAGGCTTTAGAGTTAATGAACAAAATATAGCAATTAAATATGGCATGAATGTGGAACAATATGATTTCAAAATTGAACCCAAACGTATGGATATTATAAATGCCGATGTGGTAATTGGCCATGCCGGAGCGGGTACTTGTTTAGATATATTGACTAATCGAAAACCGGGTATATTAGTCATCAACGATCAATTAATGAATAATCATCAACAGGAGTTGGCTTTACACATGAAAAAGGAAGGATATTTGGAATGTTGCACAGCGGACGAGTTAAAAAATTGCTTGGAACACTTAAATTTAGATGGACGCAAGTTATATGAGCCCGGCAGAAATATGAATGTTTTTGTTGAATTTATGGATGATTTAATGGTTAATTAAATAAAGTTATTTTTTATTATTTTAAAGTATTTGATTTGTTACTTTTGAGAGTACTTGGGAAAAGTAGACATTTTTAAACTGTTTATTCATAAAAATATTTTTTTTGGGAAAAGTAGAAATTTTTTAAGCTGTTTATTCATAAAAATATTTTTTTTTTAAAATTACCCCTTTAATATTTAAAACCCTTCACCACACTTTAAAAAAACCAGTTTTTTATACAAGAATATTTAAAAATTATTTAAGATAAGACTATCAGAGAAGTTTGAAACGTTTTTCGTTTTCTCATTTTAAACTTTTTCTTTTTTTTATTATAATTTTTTCAAAAAAAAAAATCAGTTTTTAAACAATTTTTTATGAAAAAGGTGAAGGGGCTTACAAAATAAACCCTTTTTTTAAAAAAACTAAAATATACATATTTTATAAATAAGAAGATAACCTATGTAATGCATTTTCGAAAATAAAACTGGTAATTATAAGAAGAATAACTTATAAAAAGAAATATATCTCACATTCTATTTGTTAAAATTATTGAATTTAATACATAACATTTATAAAGTATCACTATCCAGTGTGACACAAAGAATGTTGAGGAAGGCCGTAGCGGGTCAGAAAATGCATTACACTTTGCTGGTGTCTGATAATCGTAAAATTTTCTGTACATTCAATTTACTCATTGCTAACCAGAGGATAGCTAAAGTGAAACATGAAAAATCATTCCTTAGTAAATGTACATACTACATGTACATTTATAGTATAGATTCTATAGCTTCAATGTTGTCCAAAGGTTGGCTTAAGCAAAAAAGTACATATGTATGTGAAATATTGATGGAATAGAACTATTGCAAGAAAGCTTTATAAATTTAAATTTGATTCATTCATTGAACACATTCCAAAAATAAAAATGGTTAATTAAATTATTTATTAATAGAAAATTTAAATGCCATCTTTGAAGACTATTTTTAAACTCATGGTTTTAATGAGGACGAAAAATTGACCAAAAAACTCGATAACCATCACAGAGTCTCTCATAGAGGAGTAAAATGTAGGACCGATCCCTTTAATTTTTTGCTTCCCAAACATATCCTCACAGCTCCTAGAATACCTCTAGATGGTTGAAATGAATGCCCATCCCCACTTTTTAATCCCAACGTTTTTTACATACTTACCCGCTATCTCCATTTCTTAAGGGGGCTCTTATACAAAATTTTTAAAATGTATGTATTAAAGAAAAAGTTCCATAACAGCATAGGAGTCCCCCCCGAAAGGGGTAAGATATATTACCGACCTCCATTAGTTTTTCGTTCAAAACATTTTTTCAAAACATACTTGCCGCATATCTGCACCACTTAAATTCAAATAAGACGTGACATAACAATACAAAACAGCTGCGACCTTATGGGCAACACTATATTTGATTATAGGTTACTTACCATAACCACATAAGCATAACCATACAAACCAATTGAATTTTATTTTCTATGGTAATCGTTATGGCTATGCATTACGTGATTTCAAATCACGTGCTTTTAAAATCACACTTGTGATTTTGTGATGTTCTGAAATTCATACAGTTATTTTGTTTCTCGGTGTGCTTTCGGTAATTGAAAATCACACAAAACGGAACCTCAAATATTACACGTCTGGCGAATTCATTACAGTTGGTCTTAAAACCCCTCCTAATAACTTTTTAGCTTCATCATTGTTGGATGTCAAAATTTTGTTTATTATCTTTGTTTCTGTTTTGTTTTATTTGTTTTTGACATTGTGCAATGATTTTACAAAAACAAATTGCTTGTGGTTTTTGTTCGAGTTGTACTTGTTGTAGTGCCGAGATTACCTGGAATAAATTCGCCTTGAAATCACGTGATTTTAGTTAAAGTGATTTTCAGAACACCCCTGCATAGAACTCTTACTCCTTATTTAGAGCGTAAATTTTTATATTCTGAATATCTTTAACATGATTGAAAAACAACTTTTAAAATAATTTTAACAAGCTTTTAATTTTTGTAAAATAAAGAAAATAAGTTTCAGCAAATATAATCTGGGAATTATTTCTTTTCATAAGCTACATTATATTCACCATTTTTTATTTTTCGAAGATACAAGATAATAGTCTGGTAGTGTATGAAGTCATTCCTAAAAAACATGAAGAAATAGGACTATTACAAAAAGCTTTATAAAAATTGTTTTCGTAAAATGTTGCATGTACACAATATTCGAAAAAATAACACAAACTTTCTCCTTTTCGGAATGGGCGTCTATGCCGAGCATATAATTTTTATTAATTGTTTTATTATTTATTTGAACATGCCAAGGCAAAAACATTTACTACTTTATGTATTATGTCATGTAAATAGTTGGATAATTATTAAGATAGTTATGTATATATAAATTCACGTTATTTTTAATTTAAATTAGCAAGTTAATTGTTAATAAGTAATTTTTTTAACATCAACATCAAATAATTTTTTTAATCCTTCATAATGTGATTTAATTCACTAGACACATAATTTCATAAAACCTGTTTAAATATTAAGTTGACTTTGATAATTCTAGTTATTGGCTAAAATGTTTATTTTAAATGTTAAAACATTTCTTAAACTAACAAAAGTAATTTCGGTATTCTAATGCTAAATCTCTAAAAAAAAATAACTTTAATAACATAAACATTTGATAAATAATTAATATAAGTGTATATTTTTGGATAGTTTTAATCTCTGTGTTTACATTTCCATCGCACACATTTTTTTTTTTAATAAATACAATATTGAATGATAACGTTTGAAAAATGTATAAATATTAAATACATATTTATTTATATAAATTTAAACGCAATTAAGTGCTATTTTAACTAAATACCATTAAATTTTTTCTTTATTTTCTAATAAAATCTTTTAACTTTGTATGTAGTAAATGAGACTCAGTTTAAAGTTTAATGTTCAGTTGAATTTACTCATTTTCATTGGGTCCAGCAGCCCCACCATTTTCAATAATGGTATCAAAAGAGAATGGCTGGAATGCATAACCTTGACCTTGGTAGAATTTACTTTGGAATTCGACCCTATTAAAAGATTTTTATGTTTTAAAAATTATTAAATTTTTTGTAGTATTTAAAATACTTACCAGTGCAAACGTAATGTATGCAAAAAGGCTGAAAGGCCTTCCATTAGAACTAAAATACCCACAGTTAAGATAGACCAAAATGCAAACACAATGGTTAACATGATGCCACCAAGCCAGCCTTGTTGTTTCAAACCAATTGACAGCACCATATTCCACAAGACCTCAGCAAGTTCTAGATTATGGAAAAAAATTATATTTTAAATGTGGTTCTTAATGTTCACATACATTTTAAATATAGTTTTCAAAATTCATATTTTCTAAAAAAACTACTTTTCTTGAAAAATAATTTATTTATTTCTTAAAAAATACTAATTTGATCAAAAATGGTTTAAACATAAATACTTACGTGCATGAGCCAATGATAAAGCCCAAAGACGCAAATAGGAAGCGGTGTGAGAGACAGATCCTAAGACATATTCAATAGTGTGTATGCCTTGATGAATAAATATTTCTGACATTTCCTCTTCATCGTGATGAGAACCACCGTCATGACCAGCTGCTTGACCATTCGACATACCAACTTCAGCATCACTAGAGCCAGTAATAGGTTGAACCTTAAATGTAATTAAAAGTAGTATTTGTAATGAAACATTTAAAATATAAATTTAAATTTTCAAATTGAATAAATTTGCTGACTTGCTTAACTAACCTCCTCCTGTTATGTTTATTATATTATTTTTTAGAAAAATATTAAAATTTAGTAGGAAAGGAAGAATAGTGTTATTTGTATTAGGTTTAATTAAACTTTTTAAAAGTTGTATAAATGTCTTTAGTTTAGTGATGATACTGATGAAATGTCAATTTCTCATTTGATTATCATGAATTTAAATGGCTTATTCGGATGAATAAAAAAAATTATAATTGATTTATTAAAATCTATACATATGTACTTACATTCGCCAGTCTACGCTGTTTCATTATCTGAAGTGGTTTGCCTAGCAGCATAACAGGTATACAGGACAATGCTACTAAAACAAATAAGTCTTGGATGAAATGCTGGCCAGCAAACATATAAACTTCACAGCCCTCTGAGACTTTCTTTGGAGTATTAAACAAGACCATATCAATAAATGTAATCAAAATCGAGGGAGCACAAGATGCAGAATAGGGTGCTTAAATATACAAAAAATTTTGACATTTTAAAATAAATTTCTATAACGAAATTATTAATTCTTACCTTTATTTGTAGCTGCATATTTGTTCCACTTAATAAACATCAACAAGACCATGTAGAAGAACAAGAAAATCAAGAAAACCATTTGAGGGATGAATTCATAAATCAATGATAAACGATTCTTAAAGTAGATATGATTTTGATAAGACATCAAGACACCAAAAATCATGTGGATTACACCAAATATAATGGAAATTTTCATTTTATAAGCGTTTTGGAATATGATTTTATTGGCGCCAGCCACTTGCCATATCGGATCCATACCAAAGGGATACGGAGTACCCGTATAATCACTAACTTCCGGATTCAGCTGCAAGTATTTATTACTCAGAACTGTTGACGCATTGTAGTTAACCTCCCAATGAGAACCAAATATATTAAGAGATTTCGAAAAGATATCATTATAGATCAAACCCGTGTACATAGAAAATACACCCATAAGAAAGATGATATAACGACCACCAAAGAAAATATTCCATATTTCATTTTCTGTCTTCTGAGCAGCCAAACCTTTTTCCTTGCGTATCATCCAAAGACCAAATAAAGCCATGATTGCACCGTGGCCCAAATCCCCAAACATAACAGCAAACAAAAAGGGAAAGGTAATTATGGTGTAGGGTGCTGGATTCATTTCCCTGTAAGTGGCCACACCATATGCATCTATTAAAGCTTGAAAGGCTTTGGTAAACTTATTCGTCCGATTGTAAGTCGGGGGATTTTCAAACGTCTGCATTCGATTCAAAATAGGTGGCACCGATGAGCCAGAACGTTCAGTACCACGACGCAAAGCCAATTGAATAGTTTCAATGTCCAAAACTGGCACCCAGCATTCGGCAATTAAACATTTTTGCGTCACATCCAAATTGAAAAGGTTTAATGTGTGATAGATGGCTTTAATTTTGCGAACTTTAACAAACCAGTTTTTAAGATTCTTAGCAGCAGCTACCAAAACACGGTGGCGATGATCCTGTGTTTGACCCAAAACTGTATTAAGATCTTCTATACGTGTCATAACACCCATGGCCATTTCGCGACGATCAGCTGGAGCCTCTGGGCACGGATATAGTGTAGCTCTAAAACCTTCACAGATTTTCTTAACACGAGTTTTAAGCTGGTCACCTTGGAAGAAAATTATGAATACGGATTTGTAAACCTGATCACCCTAAAATAAAAAAAATAAAAAAAAGGAAATAAATTATAAATTAGGATTGTTTTTTATTAAAAGTTATTGTTCAAAATTGGAAAATTTTTTAATACTATATCTGTTGCTTGGTGCTAAAAGGGCCAATATAAAAATATTCAATTTTGAGAAAATTACAATTGAAGTTTTAACAAAAAATCCTTTTAATTAGAGCAGAGAATAATTACAAGTTTCACTTATCAACTTTGGCTTAGACATATGGGGGATGATTTCATGTCAAGTGACCCAATTTTTAAATCGATGTCTTCCGATTTGGCACCAAGATTAGTCCTATTGGATAGTAGTTTAGACACAAATTTTCAACAAGATCTGTCAAAAAGTTTCTGAGTTAGAGGGGGTCAAAATTTGACATTTTGGCCATACAGGTGTTCTTTCTCATACATGTTACTTATTACCTATTGGTGTTAGCAAAATTTGTCCCAAGTAGCTTCGATAGCTATTTGATCAATCTTTTAAAAAATAATTTTTTTGTTTTTTTTTAATTTTTTTTTTAAATTCAAACCTTTTTTTTAGCGGGAATGTTTTTTTTTGCTCAAAGAAATTATTTTCATTAAAGTTAGTTCTAACCTTGGTACTAGAACTTGGTGCAAATTTCATCCAAATCGGAAGACATGGATTTAAAAATTGGGTCACTTGACATGAGATCCCCCATATATGTAAAATGTTTGAATAGACTACCATAGTGAAATACATTTTCTGAAAATTTCAGAAAACATTGGCCCTTGTTGTATTTATTTATGATTTTATTTTTATTTGCTGACTTTGGCCGTCATAACAAGACCAGTAACAAACAGAACAGTATTTAAAAAATAATTTTTTTGTTTTTTTTTAAATTTTTTTTTTAAATTCAACCTTTTTTTAGCGGGAATGTTTTTTTTTTTTTGCTCAAAAGAAAGTATTTTCCTTTAAGTTAGTTCTAACCTTGGTACTAGAACTTGGTGCAGATTTCATCCAAAACGGAAGACATGGATTTAAAAATTGGGTCACTTGACATGAGATCCCCCATATATGTAAAATGTTTGAATAGACTACCATAGTGAAATACATTTTCTAAAAATTTCAGAAAACATTGGCCCTTGTTGTATTTATTTATGATTTTATTTTATTTTTTTTTGCTGACTTTGGCCGTCATAACAAGACCAGTAACAAACAGAACAGTATTGTTTTTCATTTGTTTATGTTGTTACAATGTCTATTTAATTTAAAGGATATAAAAACTAAAAACAGTATTAAAATAAAAACTATGTTCATCTGACAAATAATTCACGATGTTGTCATTTGCGGTTATTTGTTCAATGAAATGAAGTATGTATGTAGCATGGGCAATTAGTATGGCTAATGTGTACTTAAAGGCGTTGGTTCGTTGTTGAGTGGTAAAAGTTTGGATAGATTACCCTGTCGTGTTTTTCTGTGATTTCTGGTTATGTCAAACGTTTTAAACTCGCTCTCAAATGAACTATTTGGAGTGTTGGTTGAAAACTGCATCCATTTAATTCGCAGCCAAAGAATATGTTCGTTTAAGGGTTCTTTAAACGATATTCTTAATGAGTATTTAAACATGCTTTAAAGTTTAAAAACTCCGTTTGTTTAGGTTAGTTTAGGTAGAAAGGCTGGTGCGAAGTCAACATCACACCCTCATCCAGAGACCAATATGGCCCTTTGTGACGCCTTAGTTAGTGATAGAGTACTAATCAAAAAAAAATCAGAGAAATAAAGAATGAAAGCACATGAACGGATAGAAATAAGTGGAAGATAAAAATCCGACCAAAAAAGAGAAAACAACCCTACTAAACAAAACCTCCCTACAAGTCCCCATTCGCATTTTATAAAGCCAGGTCATTCCCGTTACGAATCTCTTCAGATTCTCGAACTCACAGCCCAGGACATCGCCTCAGAAACTACTACCTAGCCAGCTCAGCCTGCAGTTCTGCAGCCTAGGACAGTGACACAGAATTGCTTAAATGTCTCCAACTTCTCTCGATCCTTACGCAACCTGCAAATATCCGACAAGTCAGATCGCATTATGATCGCCATTCTTCTTATCAGCAAGTTTCCCTTACTCCTGCTCAGCATCGAATCCAATCAGACTTGCTAAGCACCGACCACAGCGTCCGACACCCTGCAGTCCGTTCTATTCCCCAAGACCCGATTTGTCCCTCTCAGACCACATTCCCTAATCCTTGTAAAATAAAAGCCTAATGGAGGCTGACTGCCTCCGAACAGTCAGGGTCCAACAATTCCGATCCCATTCTCGCTAACTCATCAGTCATTTCCTTGTCGATGATATCGGTTTGTTTAAATTTTATTACTTTCATAGGAGGGTTTCTTGGCACCGAACGTAATACAATTTCCCAATCTCGAGGCAACTCTATATAAGCAGCAGTATGTTTTACTACATTAGAAGCAATTTTAAATCATTAACAGTTTGCAGTAAAGTTGTGGAAAAATAAATGTTCCGGGTTTGTGCACCGCAGGAGTCGTTGTACAGAGTAATTGTATGTATGTATATTACTATTTTTTTAAATTGAGATTATGTATGTAATGGTAGATACAAGATCCGATTTCCAACGATTTCCTTAAAAATAAGTTAAAACAAATAAACATTACGAAGTGCTTTACCACAGACATATAGTGAATGGCCCAAAATGTTTATTTAAAAAATATAACATAAGTGATTGCTAAAAGAGCCAAAGCAAACATTGGCCTTTTTAGCTTTTACTTTAACTTTTATAGTAAAACTGACTAGCAAAATATAAATCTTACAAGTCTGTTTTGGGTTAACTTATATATTGGCCCTTTCAGCGATATAAAAGAACTAAAAAAGACACCTAGTGCAACGATTAACATAAAACAGATTGACATTGGCACTTTAGGCACCAAGCCACAGATATATCGTCAGTTCATCAACTATTTTAAGTTTATTAAGTATTGTTTTGCTTTACAGTACCAAAACGTACAAAATAAATTTCGTTATTGATTTGCTCCATTGCCGTAAGAAAAAAAAAGAAAATAAATTCCACTTTTGCTTAGCACCATTGCCGTAAGAAAAAAAGTAGTTAAAGCAAAATCAAAATAAACTGGGGTGTCATGGAAATCGAAAACTTAAATCGAAAGAATTTGGAAGTTCTTTTTAATTAACTTTTAATCTAATTTTTAAAATTTGTGTTAAAGAATTATGTTTAATGGAGCAATATTTGTATAATAATTGTCATAAAATTTTTTTATTACAGAAATCTTACTGAAAAGCGACTTTTAAAATTCTTTCGTTTTTCGTTTTCGATTTCCATGACACCCCTGAAAATGTCAATAACTCTAAATACAGCACTTTTTTATTAAAGTGGCGTATGCGGCACAAAACAATAATTTTTACTTTCAATTAAATGCTATTAACTTCTAAGTTCGTTCATGGACGTCCACAAAAACTTTACATTTTTCTTCAAAACATATGCCGGAAGAAGTGGTACAAAAACAAAAAAAATCTATCGGGGATATTTTCAGAAAACTTCATGTTAACCTTCATTGTCGTGTTTCTCTATTAGGACCTTTTGGCATATGCGCCAAACCAATAAGCTAACGATATATAAAAAAAAATGATACTTACATTTGATGGATCCTCCAATGGCGACTCAATCATAGCTTGACGTAAAAAAACGTTACCGCGACAGGCACGCCACAGCATACGCTCAAATGCTGGCAATTTTTCTCGCAATATTACACCAGCCACAAAGCTAAAATCCATACGAAAAACGAAATATTAATAATTAAAATTTAATAAATAGTGGCATTAATAACAAGAACTCTTTGTATATTAGTAATATGAAAACATCACTTGGATTTTGTGGTTGATAGTTTATTTGAAATGTCCAATGAAACAAATGTAAAGGAAATGTTTAACACTGAAATGCTGCGCATATTTCAAAAAGCAAAAAAAAAAAAAATTGAATCGATACACACATTTTTAATTAATGTTTTGTTTACTTATGAGAAATGCATGGAAAAAAATATATAAACCATGATCCATTTACTGTAGTAGCGAAACTTGTTGAATGCATAGTGAATTTAGAAAGAAAAATCTTTTTAAGGAACTTGCTGTTATATACAAATTTTCTATATGGTGAAATTTATTTAGCTTTAGTTTTAGTGTTTGCATTTTCCAATAGCTTACTGCCTGTTTTTAGAAAACGTAAACAAGTGAGTGAGTGAGAAATTATATTGAAAACAAAAACAAATTTTCGTTTTTTATTGTTGTTTTCAATATAATTTCTCACTCACTCACTTATTTACGTTTTCTAAAAACAGGCAGTTAATATGACCTTCGAAAATATACTTTATTTTTGACCGAATATTTTATTTTAGCTGCAGTTTTTTAAACACATGTATATAAGAAAAGCATTTTTTTGCAGGTCTCTGGTAAAATAATAATATTTATTATCAAAGTAATTTTTGGGAATACAAAATTTAACAAGATTTCGTTAGTCGTGCTTAATTCCCAATTTTTATTCTTAATAAAAAACACTGAAATTTATTTTTGAGGGGATAAGCTATTCCTATGCGCATTTCACTGGTTGCTTAGGCCAGATCGTCAGGAAACTTCATCCAAGATTTTAGAAAAACTAAAAATATTAAACAAGTAAAAACTGTTAAGCGAATAAGAATTACTTATAAGCAAAAGTTTTACTTGTAACCATATCAAAGCTTTAACAAAAACAACACCAATAAACAGTGAGTTTATTTTTTCTTACATTCCCCACTACAATTGGTTGCAATTCTTCCAATATTATGTGCGTTCGTTTACTTTTCCAGTAAAATCCCATTAAAATCCAGTAGGTGTGTAATGTGAAAATTTTACAAATTTATGTGTACGCGAACGCATTTCAGTAAAATCCAGTACAAATTTGTACAAATTTTGGGGTAAACAAACGCATCTATTAATTGTAGTTGTAAGTGGGTTAAGAAAAAACAAAATGAAAACAAAAACAACTTGCTTTATTGATCTCGCAAAAATAAAGCATGCTGCCAGAGTTTAGTTTTTAAGCCGTGCACTTGCCAGTTTGTTATCAAAGTAATTATTGTTGTTGTTTTTGTTAAAGCTTTGATATGGTTACAAGACTTTTGCTTATAAGTTATTCTTATTCGCTTGTTTAATATCTTTAGTTTTTCTAAAATCTTTGAATGAAGTTTCCTGACGATCTGGCCTAAGCAACCAGTGAAATGCGCATAGGAATAGCTTATCCCCTCAACAATAAATTTTAGTGTTTTTATCAAGAATAAAAATTGGGAATTAAGCACGACTAACAAAACCTTGATAATAATATTTATTTTTTTAACAAAAACATTAAAACCAATATATAATTTAAAGTTTTTGATTGCAAAATAAAGTACATATGTAAGTTTTGTAATAAAACTTATAATCAGGGAAACTGTATATATGCAATTGCATGTTTTCCTCAAGCTTATAACATGCTCTGGTGGTCACATTGCTGCCAACGGATCCCGAATAGGGAACAATCGAAAATTACTTGTAAATACTTTGGTGTAGGATATCATAGGACGGGCTTTATAAACCGTACATTAATTTTATTACTTGGTTAACTTATCCTAATATGATTATGTTATTGAATGTTTTGCTTTCAAATAAGTCATTTTGGTTTTTACGGGCATATTCTTATTAGTTTTTTAGAATATGTATATTTTTAGGCAGTTGCTGCATATTCAATTGAATTTGTCATGCAAAAATGAGTTTTGGGTAAAAAAAAAAGTAATAACAGCATGAAAGATATAAAAAAAAACCGTTCATATTTTTTTCCCTTAATAGTTACAATTGCATTTATGCTACCAAATTTCTTGGAAAACGTGCTTCGGTACAAAAATTTTTTTAATTTTAAAACCACTATGCAATCCAACATACAATTAAATAAAAAAAGAAAATATCTATGTAAATGATTTTTGAAATTCATAGGAATGTTTGATTGATAATTTGTGTTACAGAAAAAAATTAATTTAATATTTATGTATGGTACCAACCATGGATAATATTCTTCACGCTCGTTTGATTTTTCCATAAATCTAATGAATGCAGTTGTAAAAAAATAATTATTAAATAAATTTATATAAAAATAATGCCTAGTTCAAAATAACCTTGTAATATTTTTATAAACATTTTTTCTTAATTTAAAATTTAATCTAAAACCTAAAGAATTTTTTTTTTTTTTTTTTGGTTAGATAATACAACTGGTAAAAAAAATTGTTAAAGGGATCCAACTTTAAATATGTATAGCATTTTAAAATACATACCCTAATTGCACAGGTCCCATAGAATGGCCTGTACGTACTTCATCGGTAATTAAGGCACGTGTCATCGATTCAGTAGTATTGTTAAGACCACCCTCTTGCTATAAAGGTTTTACAGTTTTTTATTTCATTTATTTTATTAAAGTATTAAATATTTCTTTTTTAAACATATAGATTTAATTTTGTTAATAACAAATTAGTAAAAAAAATCTATCGTATTTGCTATTTTTTTTTTTTTTTTTTTGTTTTAATTATAAAAAAAACAAACATTTAAAGGCAAGGCTTTAAAACCATAACCAAAATATTTAAAAAAGGACATAACAAATTTATACCAAATACAATTAGCTTAAAAATGAAAAGCAACCCACCACCAGATTTAATTTTTTATTTAAGTTATTAAATAAAAAACTTTCAACGTTACAAATAAATACTATGAAATTTAATAAGAACCATTTTTGTCTGCGAATTGCAAATTTGTATTTCTGTCGAAGATCAGAAATTTTTTGTTGTACATACATATGTAGAGCAAAAACATTCTCGTGCCTATTTAATTAAGTCAGTTAAGAAATATTTGTATACACATTTCTGTTTATGTAGAAATCTTTTGTTTTAATTACAATGTTATTAGACTTAATTATGTAGACACAAGTGTTATTTTTTTTATTATAAACAAAAAATGCTCCAAGTTTTATTTTGACTACAGGTTATTTTTGATCTTGGCAAAAAAATAATTTATTATAAATTAATTTAATTAAATCTTTTTCTTGTTTAATATTTTGATGTAAATATGTGCATTTTTTGTTTAAAGAACAATCAAACTGAGCGTTAAGAATAAATTCATGATAATTTGGATGACAATGATTATGAATGTATGAATAATTTCCGTTTTTTGTTTGCGTTACAATTTTTTCTGTTTGTTTTGTATGAGTAATGTTTTCATATCTCGACGTTTTTTTTAATTACAACGATTATTTCTTTCGTTTTTACATTTCTGTTAAGATATTTACCCCAATTTTAAATTTTGTCCTGGTTGGCTAGCACGCACACCTTCTTCACCCAAAAGTTGGGCTTGTTCGTCTTCATTTTGATTATCGGCCATCTGTCGATAACGTCGGGATTTATAGGATGGTGAATTATATGTTATCGAGGGTACCGCCTGGCAACACAACCGTTTTTATTTTTGGATGGATGGGAAAGAAAGGGTTTGCAGGGAAGTAAGGACAATTTATTTTTGGATATAGGAAACAATAGGCAGTGCAGGATATTTGGTTTAAAAGAATTTCAAATTGGCAACGTGTTTTGTATGTATTTTGTTCAAACGTAAACAATTAACGAAAATTTTTGATTTGTTAAAAAACCGAAAATGATAAAAAGAGAAAATAATAAAATAACCAAAGGATAAAAAAAAAAAGAATAAAAATAATGAGAAAAAATGGTTTTTATTTATTAATTAAATAAAAAAAAAGTTGTGATAATTTATAGCATGATTGTCTTGAATAATTGTTATATGATTATTGAATTTTTTTTATTTAAAAAAAAAAAGATCTTTTTTTAAAAATAGCAAATAAAAACACTGATTTAAAAATATAATAGTATGTATTTAAATAACATAATATCGATGGTTTGTACAATTTAACAACTTTGCAAATAGAATATTATAATCTAGAAATCTGTCTTTTAGTTACTTTTTTTGTCTAAAAATACACCTAAGAATATGAGTTACAACTTTTTAAACAAAGAATTAAGAAAACGTTTTAAGGAAATACTAATTGTTTATTGATTATACATACATTCATATGTATCTACAACACTTTCCTCTTCTTCTTGCTCCACTCTTGTTTCAAAACAAAACAACACAATGTTATCTTAAAGTATGTTCACGCTTAACAATTATTTATCGTTTGTAAAATTTTATTGATTTTCCAAACTTTAGAAATTTATTTTAATAAACTAAAATCGAACTCTAACTAAATCTAATTACATATGTATTTGTATATGTCTTGTTTATTATCAATACTTTCTCATGATCAAAAATTAAGTCATACTTTTAAAATATTTGAAGCCCGCACGTAACCACTATTTTTATTTAACATTTGTTTGATTTAACATAACGTTTGCTAGATCAAACTCTATTAAACACAGTTTTTATTTACACTCTGCTACGTATTTTTTAAGAAATAAAGTAATACATGGTTAAAAGTTGATCAATTTAGTGGTTACGCTTTTTTTCGATTTTTTTTCTCTCAAATATTTAAGTATACACATATCTCTAGTTATTTTTATATAACACATCGGCTAAAATAATCCGTGGGAAATAAAAAATCGGTAGAATTTTTTGGAACTACCAACCTTCAAAATTTAACCACAATTAGTAAATAAGTTACAGCCGTTTTAGTGACGCACCTTTTCCGATTTTGAAAACAATGGAATCAAAGCCATTTCGTGTGTTTATTTATTTTTAAGCTTTTTAAAAACGCCGCTGTAGGCAAAGCTTGGCTTGATAAGTGTTATTCAGACTGCTTCATCAAGACAAATGGTGGAAAAGTCATTTGCTGACATTCAATGTGGTCGTACAAACACCGATCACGCCAAAAGCTCTGGTCGCGCAAAAGAGATGGTGATACCAGAAAACATCAAAAAAAGCTCACAAAATCGTTTTGGCAGACCTTAAAAAGAAGTTGCAGGATAGCTGATACCTTAAAGCGTGTCGGTTTTATTTTTCATGAACATTTGTCCATGAGAAAGCTGTGTTGATTTTACTTACAGTGCACCAAAAACTACAATGTGTCAACGATTCTGAGAATTGTTTTGATGAGATAAAAAGAACTTTTTGCGTCGGTATATAACAACGGACGAAACTTGGATTTGCCACTTAAGTCCAGAATCGAATCGGCAGTTAGCTGAGTGGACAGAAACTGGCGAAAATCGCGCGAAAATTCGAAAGACTTTTTGCTGGTAAAGTCATGGCATTAGTAGTTTGGGATGTGACTGGAATTTCGTACATTGATTACCTTGAAAAGACCAGCAGAAGAAGAAATTTCTCTTTCACCAAGACAATGCGGCGTGCCACAAATTACAGTATTACACTTTCAATTGCACCTACCGTATTCGCGAGATTGGGTCCCAGCGATTTTTACCTGTTTTCAGACTTAAAAAAATTGCTTGCTGAAAAGAGATTTTGTTCGTATGAAAATGTGATAGTTGATACTTAGGCCTATGTTGAGGCCAAAGATAGATCATTCTATAAAAAAGTATCAAAAAGTTAAAATATGTACTTATCAAATATGAAAAATTGGGAATTTAGCACGTCATACAGAAATCTTATTAATAATAAATTTTGTAATCCCGTAAATAACTTTGATGTTAAAAAGTCGTTGGACTGAATATATCACTCTTGAAGGAGACTATGTTGATAAAGAAAGCAAATTTTGCAAAAAAAAAAAAAAAAAAAAAATGGTTTCTTATTTGTTATCCTAACGACTTTTTAGCCGATGTGTTAGTTCTTCGCATAGCAACAGGTTTGTAAGATCAAATTTTGAACAAAGAAATATTAAATTTTGTTTTAACACAAATATATACCATATATATTTATATACAAACATACATATGAAGGGCTTATTGTTGCAATATCATAAGCCACTTGAATTTAAAAAAAAAAAACGAGGTGATGTGTTTTACCTATTGACAACCAGCCCAACATTCCCTCAAAAGATTTAAGCCTTTTTATACCCACACCACCATATGGACCTAGCCTATTGAAAATGGGCCGAATCGTAGGACCACGAGGGGAAAGGGGGCAATTTCTGCCTTTAGAAACTAGCAAACAGATTTTAATGAAATTTAAAATATATATAGATCTATATTTATATGGACAGATAAGCATGATTCTCCATGGGTCCCGAATGGGGTGAACTCTCGAAAGTATGTTTTTAAATACTGTGGTGTAATGTACCATATGGTCAAGCTTGACCAACTAGACTTTCTTACTTGTTTCAATTAGTTTTTGCATATGTTTAACAATAAGCCCTTCATATTTATATATCGCTTATTTGCTGCATATACGTCATAAGTCAAAAATTGCAAATTTTTACTTATCACTAATGCATAGTAAATCATTCTTATGTAGATATTGTAATTATTTCTTTTGACTATATTGTAAACTGAACTCTTAAGAGAAGAATAAAGTTTTCTGTTTCCAATATGTTGCGTGTGAATTTAAAACTTTAACTCGTTTTATGAAAACGAATATTTTTGAGTTATGGCGATTTCGCAACAAATGAGCGATATTATAATAAATTTTATATAAAATTAATTTCTGATAAAACTTTAATTTTGCCAACCCCTTGCTGGATTGAACACATAAAAATCAGATTCCGTAGAGTCTTATAAAATTCCTAAAATTTCTATTTCGAAAAAACACATATTTAACTAGCAAGAATTTAGTAGCACACAGCATAATTTCGTTATCTTTACCAAAGTGAACGTTCTTTCTTAGAAAAAAAGATTCAATAGTAAAGTAGAAGAAAATTTATAGATAGAAAGTAAATAAAAGCACTAAGCTTTATACACTAAATATGATTATGTGATGATAGTAGTCGTTTCAAATTTTAATTTAACTGCCTGGCCCACGAAACAAAATAAAAACATATTTAGTTTTTTATTATGGTTTTCAAAATAAATATGCGAAAGAAATGTTCTTGTCGATATTGTGGGTCTGGCAGTAAATTGTTATAGTTAGAAGAAAAAAATGCACATATTGATTTTAAGTGGTAATGTTTGGTAAGAAAATAAACTTGTTAAAATTTATATTTTTTCTTGTTGTTTTTGTAATTTCAGTGGTAGGTGGGTAATAAACAAAATATTTGTAAAATAAACACCTTTAAATTGAAATTAGTAAAATAAGCAAATTATTTGAAAGTTTTTTTTTTGTGTTAAAAGCAAAAAATTAAAATAAAAGATAAAATTATAACTAATGGAGATACATATTTAAAATTCTTTTATCATTGAAATCTCGTTACATGCTGTACATAATAAACCAAAGAAATCCATAACCTTTTTCCCAAAAAATTAATAGAAAATAATTATGTACATAAAATTCAAACAAAAATTTAAAAATAACTTTAAACTAAAAATAAAGAAATTTGTATACAAAAAATTAATTAATTAAATACATAAAAATTACAAAGTGCACCTCTCAGTTGTGTTGTCAAAAGGTTAATTACATTTTACAAAAGATATTTAAAGATTTTTTTCATTTCATTTGTTCAGTTTTTTGTAATATGTATATACAAAAGCATTTTAAAAAACATTAGTTTTTCGTTAAACATTTAAAAAATTATTATATTACAATTAACATTAAAGATATCCGGAAAACTTACCTCATCAAAAAACACTTGAGTTTTACGCAAAATGTGTTTCAACTCGGTCAACTCCAAGAAGTTACGTTTTAAAGCTTCAGCATTTTGATTAACTTCTCGCAATTCATTTTCCAGTTTTTCAAAAGTTGCCTATGGTTAAAAATTATTTTAGAAATTCAAAATAGTTTTTATATTTTATTAAAAAATTATATACCTCCAAGTCAATCATTTCCCTTGGTTGGGGAGCTTCAGGGCTTTCTCCGGTATCTAACATAGGTATACCATCTTTCTTAATTTCCTTTTCTAAATAACGCAGTTTTCGTTCCATTTCATCGCAACGTCTAACTTCGTTAACAAATTTTCGTTGAAATGCATTAACGTCGGGATTTAACTAAAAATGAATGTTTTTAGTTGTATTAGAAAATTAGTATTAAGTAAACATTTAATTAAAATTTAAATCATTTAAATTGTTTTACTTACATCTCTGAATTGCACTAAACCTAATTCTCCTAACTCCGATACACAGGCGTAAGCGGCTTCACTCTGGAGAAACAACTGACATAATGTCATTTCCTCACTTCGAAAAAGTGAACCCATTTTTAATGGTATTTAAAGTTTCTGATCCTGCCTTTAACTTATTACAAAGATACTTTAATTTATAGATGATTAATCAATTCAGTGCTCTGTAAAACAATAACAAATTCAATTAAATTTACAAAAATGCTTGCGACTTCTTTTTGTAACCAGTTAAAAATTAGATTAATTGCCAGTATAATTTAATATTAAATTTTTGAAGTTATTTTTAACAAGGTGACTAACGTTTATTTAAGTATAGTTGTATTTGATAAAAAAAAAAATTGGCACATTTTTACTTCGGGACATATATTTTTAGAATAATCCCGGGGTTTCGGTATTCGGAATTGACATCCCCAATTTACATATACATATATTTGTTTATATACATTAAGCTGGTGAGGCCTCCTATCTCCATTTGTGAAAATAAAAATGCAAAATTTTTTATTTTATTTTTCCCGACGTATCGTGAATTTGATGTTCACTTCTTTAGGGGATTCGTCTATTAATATAAAATAAAACCATCAAATTTAATAATACAATAAATATGAACGTAATATTTTTCATTGGCACAAGTGTTGCAACTTGTAATTTTTTTCTATTTGAAAAATATTTTAAATACCGAAAACAAGGTAACTCCACTTTTTGCAAAAATTTAGATAACACCAAAAATAGAAAGTTAGTGTGTTGCAATATTTAAAACAACTAACCTGTGATATAATTTTTAAGTTTGTGCTTAATTTAATTTTTCATGTTTAATGATTTTTATGTTTGTCTACAACAAATTATTGTTCAATGTAATAAAAAATTAATTTCTCTTATTACGAATCCCTTGATAAAGTGAACATAACATTCACGAAACGTTGGGAGAAATATGATTATACTTTAGATTATACTGATAATTATAATTTTACAATTTTTTCATACATTTGCTTGAATTACATTATTCCCATTATTTCTATCAAATTGTGCAAAATTTTTTTTAAATATATTAGTATTCCTTTCTGATTTAACCTTATTTGGTAGCTAGTTATATAATTTTAATCAATCAAAGAAAAGTGATCGTTGCATTGCTGTTGTTGTCACCCTTTGCAGTCTAAAGTTGTCAGAGTTTCTTAGATTGTATGGCTGTACACCACCGATTAGGTAGTCAGGAGCATTTCCCAACTTAATTTTTTGAACAAATGTTATTGTATTTAGTTCCAGTCTCTGTTGTTTATTTAGCCATTTTAGCGCGTCAAGCATTAATGGGTAAATCTGTTGCATTTAAAAATAGAACGCATGGCCTTGTTTTGAAGTTTTTGTAGTCTTTCTAGTTGTCTTGTTGTGCAGCAAGTATTTAAAATTGTAGATCCAAATTTAAAATGTGGTTTGACCATGGTGTTGATCATATTTATTGTTGTTATTATCGATACTTTATTTCGCACCCTTTTAAAAACCCCAATATTTTTGCATATATATTCAACAAGTTGTTTAAATTTTAACGGGCTAATTTATAAAAAATAAAACCGGTTAATAAAGGGTTAATAAAATGGATTTTCATACAAAATCCGTTTAATAAACCCTTTATTAACATGTTTTATATTTTATAAATAAGGCTGTAAGTCTTTATCAATTATAAAACCAAGATATTTAATTTGTTTGATATCATGCATTAATTTATCATTACAATGCGTTTCTGTGTCGCCTTTGGCATAGATCAAGGTGTCATCTGCATAAAGGACTATTTTACAATTATCTAGAATTTTTGGCATGTCGTTTATGTATATTATAAACAATTACGCTCCTAGTATGGAACCCTGAGGCACTCCAAAATCGTTGGTTCGTTTTGTCGAATGCCATACATATATAGTTTTTGTATTAATGCCTGTCTATCAATAGTCTCGAATATTAATATTCATATTAAATAATTAGTGAAATGTGTTTCATATGAAATAAGTTTGGTTTTCTCGTGTTTTCAAAGAATGGAGTTACCTAGTTTTTCCATACGGTCACAGACTTTTTCATTTCAATAATATTGTAAATTTAAGTTATTGTTTTGAATAAGTTTTATAGAAAATATACATTTTTTTAGCCCTTATTACATACACAGAAGTGAAATAGTTTAATTTTGATCTGAAACATATTTGTTGTTGAATAATAACATAATTATTTATATTTTCGTATTGCACGAAATTTTCAGCTATGAGATACCACATCTTTCAATCAAATCCAATACAATACCTGCCCAACCCAACACCAACTAATATCAATATTATCCTAAAATTTTTAAAAACAATTAAAATATACAAAGACATAAAAAAACTAATGTGCAGTTTATAAATAATAGCTCTAGCTAAAAATTCTCTGCATAGCAATTAATATGCTTACTAAAAATATAACTTCTCAACAACGTATTTTATGCGATAATGAAAACTTAATACTTATTATTCTCCCATATCATCTGTACGAGCTAACAATAGGTACATTGTACACTGGCTATAAATTTAACGATAACAAAAACTACTTTTAAACCAAAAAAAATCTAGCTACAAATAATTCAATTTATGGAACAAAAACAAAGTCAAAAATAACAAGAGGGAGTTTTATTCTTATCAGCAATTTTGAGACTCAACCCTCATTTTTAATGTAGACATAATGATGTAGAGCATTTTAAGCTTCGACATGCATATTAAATTTAACTTGTACCAACAATGATTCAACACATACTTATGTTTGTAGTACCCATGTCTTTTTAATTTTGTCCAAAAATGAGTGTTGCACAGAAAATTTTTTATTGCAATTATTAATGTGATTCATACTTAAGTCCAAAAGTTATTGCAAATTTTATTTGTTTGCATGATATGTGTGCGGTGGTATACACAAACAAGACACCAAAATTACAACGTACACAAGAAAAATCAATAGTTTTTTCTTCTACAAGCACAATATTGTCACATTTAAATTCTAAAATATTTACACAATGTTTTAATTTCTGTTCACTGGTTTGTTTATATTTATGTTTAAGTATTTGTATAAATTTGAAGTTTTTCAACAGTTTTCTAATTTAATGTATATAAATTAATAATTATTAATTTTTAAATTAGAATACTATCGGACTCACCTCTTTTGCAAATGAAAAAAATTTACCGAATAAAATATTTCTAATTGCAAAGTTGCCAGATCAATTTTGTATCGTCAAATTAGATGGCCAATTTCACACGGAGACATTTAGACGTTTTTTATCGATATTCTCTTTTTAATATGCTACCAGTAGTGTGATTCTGTAATTCTGAATTTACACGTTTCATCTTTTGATGCTCAACTTCTTTTCAATTCCCTTTTAAAGATGCCAATATAATCACACGCAGCAACCGGTTTCAACTTTTTTCGGTTCAAAATAACAATAATTTTAATAACAGCGAATCAAAGAGAAAAAGAAAAGAAAAAAATTACATGCAGCCATCGTTGTGCATATACCAACGAATAAAAACACAAAGCGTACTGACCGAGTACAGGCATCTCCGTACTAACACCCTTTCTTCTTTCTTCCCTCACCTAAAAACATAAGAGTTGAGCATCAAAAGATGAAACGTGTGAAAGCAGACTAATTCATTTAAACAATAGTTGTCATTGTTAAAACGTTAACAAGCAAATTAACGATTTTGATATTCTAGAGTAGTGGGATTCTGTAACTTTTAACAATAACAACAGTTGTTACAATTGTCAACATCTTTTGTTGTTTGCACTAACGATTAGTCTGCTTTGTGCCCATTCATATTATACGATTTTTGTCGTTGCGATTCTTACTTTATAGGCAAGAGGGGTGAGAGGAATTATAAGAGGTACAGAAGCGAGCGTACTCTTCGATTCGTTTTGTTCATTCATTCGTTTTCTCAATTTTCTCTCATTTGACGAAAAATGTATTAAGGTTGTTACGACAAAAATCGTACAATGTAAATATGAGACCGACTTCAAAGAGGAAACGACAATAATCGCAACGACAAAAATCGTATAATGCAAGGTATATTTATAGCAGGTCGCCGCGAGATTACAACAATTGTACAATAAAACAAACAACAGGGCTTTTTATTGTTGTTATGTGATACGAACTGTCAAACAGCAAAGGGGTTGATAAGAGACAAAAAAGACAAAAGATAAAGACGAAAAACTTGTTTACTATACAACATTTGACAGTTCGTATCGCAAAACAAGCAAATAAAAAATAAACAGCTGGCTTTCCGAGACTACCTGATATAAATATACCTTGATATAATGTGAATTGAGACTTTTACACGTTCCATCTTTTGATGCTCAACTCTTATGTTTTTAGGTGAGAGCAGAAATAAGAAAGGGGGTTGGTACTGCGTTGGCTGTACTCGGTCAGTACGCTTTGTGTTTTTATTCGTTTATATATGCACAACGATTGCTGCATTTAATATTTTTTTTTTTTTTTGATTCTCTGGTTATAATATTGTTGTTGTTTTGTACTGAAAAAAGTTGAAACCGATTGCTACGTTTGATTATATTGGCATCTTTAAAAGAGAATTGAAAAGAAGGTGAGCATCAAAAGATGAAACGTGTAAATTTAGACTTATGCGAAATTGTTGCTAACAACATAGATAAAAATTTACTTCGAGTGGCATCACTGTCAAAAAAATGCCAAAATAACGAAAAACACAAAGTCTAAATTTACAATTCCCTTTTAAAGATGCCAATATAATCACACGCAGCAATCGGTTTCAACTTTTTTCGGTTCAAAACAACAACAATTTTATTTACAGCGAATCAAAGAGAAAAAAAAAAGAAAAAAATTACATGCAGCCATTGTTGTGCATATATCAACGAATAAAAACACAAAGCGTACCGCCCGAGTACAGGCATCTCCGTACTAACCCCCTTTCTTCTTTCTTCTCTCACCTAAAAACATAAGAGTTGAGCATCAAAAGATGAAACGTGTGAAAGCAGACAAAGCAAGGCGAATTTATGTAAACGTCGGTGTCGATACTACAACAAGTAACAACACCAAAAACACAACCAAGGCCTATGCAATTGGATAGGCCTTGAACACAACAATGCAAGGTATATTTACACAAGGTAAACTCGTTGGCCCATATGTTTGTCAGCTGTTTACCCCTAGTTGGAACCCAAACGTTAAATTTCGTGTATATGAGCCAAAATTTGTACGTGTGCGTTAAATTGTTTTTGTTTTATATGAAGACAATTTTGACAACTCGGTTCCTTTTATAGAGCAGCATGTGTACACTCCCAAATGAGTCTACCTTGTGTAAATATACCTTGCAACAATGTATTTTTTTGTTGCTTTCGTTGATCCATATGTCAAAATCACAAGAAACTTTATCTCCGTGAACATAACAAAGTAGTTAACAAAGTAAATCTTGTTTCACTCAAAAGAAAGAGAGCAACAGAATATGTCTCTCTTCTCCTCATTAAAATTGAGTATTTCTGGCTGAGCAGAACTAAACTTAGGTGCAGCCAAGTTAAAATAGCGAAATATTGTGAATAAATATGGCAACTTTAGCCATTTTATAGAGAATATCTTCTTCTTGTTTTCGGTGTATGGGAGAGTTTTCGGCTTTTAACAAGATAACAAAGTAAAACCGGAAATGTTATTTAAATAATAAGTAATTAAAATATTGCGACAAACTAATAAATTTAAAGTAGTTTACAAATAATTAAGCTTCATTTTGGTGTATCATTTATATTTCCCTAAAGTTTTTTGTAGAACAAAGTTATAAAAAATAACTTTCTACTAAATATCACTAATTTCTTATTTTGGATAAGGGCCCAAAATTAGGACTTCCTCCGAAGGTTGGCTATATGTGGCGTGAAGCTGAGTACTTAAGCTTCATTTTGGTGTATCATTTATATTTCCCTAAAGTTTTTTGTAGAACAAAGTTATAAAAAATAACTTTCTACTAAATATCACTAATTTCTTATTTTGGGTAAGGGGCCAAAATTAGGACTTCCTCCGAAGGTGAAGCTGAGTACTTTAGCTTCATTTTGGTATACAATTTATATTTAACTTGAGTTTTTTTTTAGAACAACGTTTAAAAAATAAGTTGGGAAAGAATTGTTTAATTTGACCAGGTTTTCCAATAAGTTTGTTGAAAGCCGAAAATCATCGCCCATGTAATAAAAAAGAAGTAGAACATGAGTGAGTGCATGTTAGTTCTCTCATATTCGGTTATATGATATTGCCATATAAATTTACATGCACTTAGTTTCAGGGATGGAAAGTGGATTTATTTTTATATATTATCAAAGTCGTTTTAAAAATTTTTTATATTTATATTATTACTATAGTTAGAACGTATAAGCGCGCTATTTTTAGGGTGCTAAATTGAATTTAAATTGAATTCGATGCATATCTTAGAAAAAATATAATCACCTCTATTATGTAAGTCGTCGTCGACGTCAACATTACTATTACATTTTTGTCACATCAAGTCGACGAGTACATCACTTCGACGTTAATTTGGTATTTTATAAGAATGTTGTGTCGACGTCGACTAGTTATCGAAAATTTGACAAAAAAAATCTCCAATTATTTTTGTTCTTTCTTCATCACTATAGCTCACTTTTTAACGCTATTTCTGCTACTTTCCGACATATTTTTTAACCGATTTAGCTTTTTCAAATAAAGTGTAGAGTTTGTTTTCAATTTTGAATTTTTTACGAATTTTCGCCATGTTTTAGATAACAGATATTTTTACTGTAAGTTTTCTGATTCTTTATAGCTTTAACGTTTATTATACATATATTAAGACGTTTCTATCATGCCGCTGTTAGCAAATTTTTGCCGAATTTTTGCCATTCTTTATAGTTTATGGACTTTTAATCAATTTTAAGTCTTGTTTGAAATATTAAAAATTTTCGCGAATTTTCGCTATTTTTGCATTCATTATTTTTTTTGTTATTTTTCGAAATTTTGTTTTTTAAGCCGATTTCAAATCAATATTAGGGTTTGTTTCCAATTTTGCAATTTTCGCTTTTTTCCTATAAGTTTACTGATTATTTACAGCTTTAAAGATTTTTATAAAAATTAGACTTTGCTATCATGTCGCTGTTAGCAATTTTTGCGAATTTCCGCAAATTTTGCAATTTTTAATGAATTTTTGCCATTCCTTATAGTTTTAGGGACTTTTAATCAATTTAATGACTTTTTCGCAAATTTTTTTTAAATTTACTAATAAAATTTGTGCCCATAACTTCTTTCAAATTTTAATTTTTTTATTTGAAACATATTCAATAAATATGTTTAAATTTCATTTAAAATTTCTTTAACTTTCATTTGAGTCGTCGCAAAATTTCCTGTCGACTAACCCAGGGACAATTCTACTCGACGTCGACTTTAAAGCGCCTTATAATATATCAATTGACTGTCAATAATAATCGATTATTGTCAATAACGACTCAGAAAATATCATTACTGTTTAGGTGCCGTAGACTTTAATAATAGGGGTGAATATTTATTGAAACAAACTAAGTTACTACATATATACTTTTAAATAACATTCGGGTTCAAAAAGTAGATACTTACAACTATTAAAAAATTTAAGAAGCTTAAAATGATTATAAAACTTAATACATATCGTTACCTAAAACGCAAAAGGCTGTGTTGAATATTTTTCAGGAGAAACAAAAAACTATTTAAAATGATAAATTGCATTAAACTGTTTAAACATTTTTTTCTGTGTTGAGTGACATTTAATTTCTTATTTTTTTTTTAATAAATTATCACATTGAAAGATCTCTCAACTTCTGCATTTGGTGATTTATATTTTATTGACTTTTAAATAACAAAAATTCATCTAATTTTTACAAGTATAAGTGCTATATTTGGCTTTTTTAAATGCATTCTAAATGCAATCATGTAGAATTTTACAATGTTATCTGTACCAAAGTTCACCAAAAAAGTTGTGTTTAGAAATATTTGTTCATACAATATATTTCCTTCAAGAAATTCATTCTTAAAATATTGAAAGTTCGGAAAATTTTTTTTTAAATGCTTGGTGCTTAGCTTTGCCAGGATAAGTTAGATGATGACCTGCCAACAGAAGAAACTCTCGATAGTAACACAACAACAAAATTAACCGAAACAATTAGATGTGTTAAAAATTTAAAAAAATTAAAACAGGTCTCTAAAAGCATTATGAAAGATTTTATATATTTAGAGAAATCCAGTAAAAGGACTGAGAATTAGAAATTTTGTATCATGGGTTGCTTTCGATTTCTCCAACATCTGCGATAATTGAGAGATTTTTTTCGATGTCAAATTTTATCAAAACTAAAGAAAACTGCCAAATTAACCAATTGTTTTTCTAAAAGATTATTTTATTAGATCTCCTTAAACCATTGAAATAAAATGATCACGCAGTTTATTTTTTAATAAATACATAAATATGTTTAAGTTAAAAAATATGTATAACATAGTTAAGAATTATGTTTTTGTTTGCTCGTTTTAGTTTCAGAACAGTTATGTTATTGTTTTGTTTTTATAATAAGCTCAAAAAAAAATAAATAATTTTTAATTTTTATTTATTGAAATTACTTAATTTATAAAAAAAATTTTAGGTAACGATATGTATAAAGTTTTATAATTATTTTAAGCTTCTTAAATTTTTTTAATAGTTGTAAGTATGTATTTACTTTTTAAACCCGAATGAAATTTAAAAATATATATGTAGTTATTTAGTTTTTCAATAAATATTATATTTTTTCTAAGATATGCATCGACTTAAGCGCGTTCATACGTTCTAACTATAACAATAATATAAATATAACAATTCTTAAAACGACTTTGATAATATATAAAAATAAATCTACTTTCCATTCCTGAAACTAAGTGCATGTAAATTTATATGGCAATATCATATAACCGAATATGAGAGAACTAACATGCACTCACTCATGTTCTACTTCTTTTTTATTACATGGGCGATGATTTTCGGCTTTCAACAAACTTATTGGAAAACCTGGTCAAATTAAACAATTCTTTCCCAACTTATTTTTTAAACGTTGTTCTAAAAAAAAACTCAAGTTAAATATAAACTGTATACCAAAATGAAGCTACGGTACTCAGCTTCACGCCACATATAGCCAACCTTCGGAGGAAGTCCTAATTTTGGCCCCTTAGGCAAAAGAAAAAATGAGTGAAATTTAGTAGAAAGTTATTTTTTATAACTTTGTTCTACAAAAAACTTTAGGGAAATATAAATGATACACCAAAATGAAGCTTAAGTACCCTGCTATACGCCACATATAGCCAACCTTCGGAGGAAGTCCTAATTTTGGCCCCTTACCCAAAATAAGAAATTAGTGATATTTAGTAGAAAGTTATTTTTTATAACTTTGTTCTACAAAAAACTTTAGGGAAATATAAATGATACACCAGAATGAAGCTTAAGTACCCTGCTATACGCCACATATAGCCAACCTTCGGAGGAAGTCCTAATTTTGGCCCCTTAGCCAAAATAAGAAATTAGTGATATTTAGTAGAAAGTTATTTTTTATAACTTTGTTCTACAAAAAACTTTAGGGAAATATAAATGATACACCAAAATGAAGCCTATGTACTCAGCTATACGCCACATATAGCCAACCTTCGTAGGAAGTCCTAATTTTGGCCCCTTATCCAAAATAAGAAATTAGTGATATTTAGTAGAAAGTTATTTTTTATAACTTTGTTCTACAAAAAACTTTAGGGAAATATAAATGATACACCAAAATGAAGCTTAAGTACCCTGCTATACGCCACATATAGCCAACCTTCGGAGGAAGTCCTAATTTTGGCCCCTTACCCAAAATAAGAAATTAGTGATATTTAGTAGAAAGTTATTTTTTATAACTTTGTTCTACAAAGAACTTTAGGGAAATATAAATGATACACCAGAATGAAGCTTAAGTACCCTGCTATACGCCACATATAGCCAACCTTCGGAGGAAGTCCTAATTTTGGCCCCTTAGCCAAAAGAAAAAATGAGTGAAATTTAGTAGAAAGTAATTTTTTAAAACTTTGTTCTACAAAAAACTTTAGGAAAATATAAATGATACACCAAAATGAAGCTTAAGTACCCTGCTATACGCCACATATAGCCAACCTTCGGAGGAAGTCCTAAGTTTGGCCCTTTAGCCAAAACAGTGATTTCTTTAACTTTGTTAAAAATAAAAATCGTTAGGAAATTATAAAGTAAAATAATATTCTAAAGGAATCCATTTAACACAATTATTTGTAAACTAATTTAAATTTATTAGCTTGTCGCAATATTTTAATTACTTATTATTTAAATAACATTTCCGGTTTTACTTTGTTATCTTGTTAAAAGCCGAAAACTCTCCCATACACCGAAAACAAGAAGAAGATATTATTCTCTATAAAGTGGCTAAAGTTGCCATACCTATTCACAATATTTCACTATTTTAACTTGGCCTCACCTAAATTTTGTTCTGCTCAGCCGGAAATACTTAATTTTAATCAGGTTGAGAGACATATTTTGTTGCTCTCTTTCTTTTGAGTGAAACAAGATTTACTTTGTTATCTACTTTGTTATCTTCTCGTCCACAGAAACTTTTGTCATTTCTCTCTCTAATTAACGTGCGCCAAGATAGCGTCGAAAGTTATCCACGAAAACGCAAAATTGAATTGGTGCTTTTTGGAGTTGAATTGAAAATGGGAATTTAATGCTTTTTTGTGTTTTGCTTTTGGGAATTCCCAAAGATAGCGTCGAAAGTTATCCACGAAAACGCAAAATTGAATTGGTGCTTTTGGGAGTTGAATTGAAAATGGGAATTTAATGCTTTTGGGTGTTTTGCTTTTGGGAATTCCAAATTTAGGAATCTAAGAATTAGGGTGTTCGAATAAAAATGAGAAATTGTAATTTAAAGCAAATAATTACGCAAAAATGGAGTAAAAAATGAGTTAACAATAATAAAAATCTAATATATATATATAAAAGTATTCAAATAATTAAATGAAGTGTATTTATAATTCAAAACAAACATTTTTACTATAATAAAAAAAGACTTCTTTATCATAAAGAGACAAATCATAAATATTTAATAAAAAATATAAAGTATGTACATATTAATAAAAACGAATTTGGTGTTTCTTTTTTTTGGGGGTAAGAGGTAACGTCAAGGAAGCAACTCTGGTTTTCCAGAAATCGGGATTATCAGGATTATGATAGTAGGTGTACTATGATAGTAGGGATTATCAGGATTATGATAGTAGGTGTACAATAGAATATAAAACGCTTTCCGTGCAAAAAATTGCCGGGCCAGTTTTCCAGAAATCTGGGTTCATCCAAAATGGTCAGTAAAAACTGGGATTTAATTTTAAAGGGGTTTAGAGGCAACGTCAAGGCAAAAACGCACTAGAATATGAAAGTAGGTGTACTATAGAATATAAAACGCTTTCCGTGCAAAAAATTGCCGGGCCAGTTTTCCAGAAATCTGGGTTCATCCAAAATGGTCAGTAAAAACTGGGATTTAATTTTAAAGGGGTTTAGAGGCAACGTCAAGGAAAAAACGCAATAGAATATGAAAGTAGGTGTACTATAGAATATAAAACGCTTTCCGTGCAAAAAATTGCCGGGCCAGTTTTCCAAAAATCTGGGTTCCTCCAAAATGGTCAGTAAAAACTGGGATTTAATTTTTAAGGGGTTTAGAGGCAACGTCAAGGAAAAAACGCAATAGAATATGAAAGTATTTGTACTATAGAATATAAAACGCTTTCCGTGCAAAAAATTGCCGGGCCAGTTTTCCAGAAATCTGGGTTCATCCAAAATGGTCAGTAAAAACTGGAATTTAATTTTTAAGGGGTTTAGAGGCAACGTCAAGGAAAAAACGCAATAGAATATGAAAGTAGGTGTACTATAGAATATAAAACGCTTTCCGTGCAAAAAATTGCCGGGCCAGTTTTCCAGAAATCTGGGTTCATCCAAAATGGTCAGTAAAAACTGGGATTTAATTTTTAAGGGGTTTAGAGGCAACGTCAAGGAAAAAACGCAATAGAATATGAAAGTAGGTGTACTATAGAATATAAAACGCTTTCCGTGCAAAAAATTGCCGGGCCAGTTTTCCAGAAATCTGGGTTCATCCAAAATGGTCAGTAAAAACAGGGATTTAATTTTTAAGGGGTTTAGAGGCAACGTCAAGGAAAAAACGCAATAGAATATGAAAGTAGGTGTACTATAGAATATAAAACGCTTTCCGTGCAAAAAATTGCCGGGCCAGTTTTCCAGAAATCTGGGTTCATCCAAAATGGTCAGTAAAAATTGGTTTTAATTTTTTATATAATGTTAATGTTAAAAAGCGCTAAACTTGTATTACTTTTCTATCACAGACATGGCTTATGGCGTCTTTTTCATTATTGGCGGGAAAAATTTTGTGCAACTCTAAAAAAGGCGCTATATATATATTTGTTGATATAAAGTTGCCATACCAAATAATAATAAGAAAAAGTTGTAAGGAAAAAATTTATAATTTGCCGATAGACATTCCAATTAATGAGATAGAGAGAGAGGTCCAGTTTTTCAAAAATGCGATAAAAATAACATACAAAACTAGCAATACTTTTCGTGCAAGGACTTAAGGTATTTCTGATAATCTTCACTCACAAGAATCCATTCATATGACCAAATAAAGGCTACAATTTTAATAAGACTAAATTTTGATAAAAAATTGCAAAATGGCTCAAATATTTTTGCTTACAACTAAAGTAATAGAGTTCTTAAATTCTTCAAATAACAACACAAAAAAAATATATGTATATGTGGCTAATAGAGTTTTTTTTCTGGAGTTTTTCGATTCCCGGGAAAGCGGGAATTTTTTTTAAATTTCCCGGGATCCCGCTCCATACAAATAAAACAAAGTAAATTTGTTTTTAATTAATGAAAAAAACTTTTATAAAAAAACGTAATGGAACTTGTTTTCAAAGTAAGTAAAATAAATGCTTAAATACTACAAAAATTAATTTAAAATTGAAAGCGGAACTTGAATAATTATTACCTTACGCTTTAATATGGAAATTCCTTATTATTATGCTCTAGATACAAGATAAAAAGATAACATAAACATAACAATTTATTACATAAAAACAATAACAATGAGGTATCAAAATATGAGATCAAAGAGTTAATTCATAAAATGTTTTAATAAATATATTAACATTTTTTAACGGCTTAGGAAATAACTTTGTGTCACACTTAAAGCGTTTAGTGAGTCGTCAAAGAGTATATTTCTGATTTTATTTACTGTTTTATTACCATGTTTCCGAAAATATTCGTTCACTTTTTACCGAGGTTGGACACATAGTTAAAAGTTCACTGTTGTTACATGCTTCTGATGTCAAGGTTGATGCCAAGAATAGCACCATCCGGACCACTTCTTACAAACCTTTTCTTTTCATTAGGCCCATCTGCAATCTTTGAACAATGTGTTTTTGTATATATGACTATGTTGCAATGAAGGAGTGATATGTTTAGGTATCTCCTATTTTTGAGACTTGTCCATGGACAATGAGAATTTACTGCCTGCATCTTATTTTGAATTTACATATGTTCTTTATCAACTCTTCACTTCACTTCACTTAATTTATTAATTATCAACTGTTGCACTGCCCATTCTGCTTTTAATAGATTTATTGCAGCAGGAGAAATTGATTTACGTATGTACTCACTTCTTGTAATTGATCTAATCGACAAGCCATCCACAGATGCTAATTTTTAAAGAAAAGAAAATTAAATTTCAGAGTAAAAATAACTGTTTTCTGAATCTATGAGCAATTTTTTATTTTTTAAAAACGATTCATACTAATAGTACAGCTTATCTTCATTAGAACTTATTTTAAAATTAAAAAACGACGGTAATTTAAACAAAAATTTAACTGGAAATCTCCATTGATTTCAATATCACTCGATCAATAACATGGCTGTTTATGTACTTTTTTATTTGATTTAATAAAATATATACCAAGTTGAATTTATATATACGGTGGCACTTTAGAGGACAACGTGGTTGGTAGCAGTGGCTAGTTAGTGCTTAAAGAAACTAGTCGTTAACAGCTCCCCTCAGCGTCAGGGCAAAGCGCTGTTGTATGTTAGTTACGTAGACACGGAGCTTGATATTGATATATCAGCTCACAGTCAGACTATAGAGCGCAGAGCGGAACAAGGAGCTCTCTGGCATATCTGGATAAGATGTTGAAGAGAGATCTTTCAACGTTTTCCGCGAGGGATAGGCACCTTCTGAGAAGGCACCGACAAAGCGTCGCTAAATTCGAAAGAATTTAAGGCCCTGTCAGTACCGTGCTTGGATGGCCCTACCCCTGGAAAAAGCAGGAGGATGAAGTCGCCGACCCAGACACTACTCAAAAGAGTACATGGCCGGTGGCGTCGTCAACCTGCCGTGGTGAGATGGAGAAAGTAGGGGTTGCCCTGATGACCAAAGCGATCATGTCTTCGGAACGAGCTGCGGAGGACAAGGGGGCGATACCCAAGAAGGTAAGCAAGGTGGCTAAGGCAGCAGACACGGGGAAGAAAGCTGGTATTCCTCCGACCGATTCCACTAGTGGCTCTCGTAAGGGGCTTCTTACCGACCAATGCAGGCTGGTGACCTCACTGGTGTGTAAGGAGAATACCGGCAGGGAATTGAATTTTCTCATCTCTCATTATTTCAGGTGCGGTGACTTGACCGTAGTAAAGGGAGATGCCAAAGGTAAGCGCACTCTTACACTGGCTTCGGTATATATGGCGTACGAGGCGTTGGACCCCCCCTGGCACGGAGGTGCGGGAACTGACGGCATATGCAAGGAGCAAGGGTGAAATCCTTGTATTGGGCTTAATGTTTGATTTTATAACTACTAACAATCTTATTATCTGTAATACGGGTAACACGCCGACGTTCAGAAATAAAGATAGGCAGGCAGTGATAGATCTGACATTAGTGAACCGTGACGAGCAACTTGTTGTTGATTGGAGGGTGGCAACGGACTGTACTTTTTCAGACCATAGTCGTATTACCTTCACACTGAACAGGCCTTGGGCGACTTGCTGCCGACGGATCTGGAGGGTGTGGTGAACAGGTTCACTCATCTGTTAAGGGAAAGCTGTGAGCAGTCCTGCCCGGTTACGTTTCCGGGTAGGCGTAAACAGCCCAAATGGTGGACCAGGGAACTTCACGTTCAAAGGTCTACGGTTAGGAGACTGTTTAATAGGGCCAAGCTTACAAGGGCAAAGCGACTATCAATTTTGTGTATCCATTGATAATGTCAACGAGCTGTCAAGATTCCGACGGATTCTATCTAAGGACCCGAAGGCCCTGGGTTACATCCAAAGGAATGACGGCTTATGGACTGAGTCTAGCTCTGAGATCCTAGCCTTACTTATGGAGACGCACTTTCCCGGGTGTAGGGAAACCGGAGGTATGGAAGACGGTCAGTGGGACGTGATGTTCAGGACATCGGATCATACTTTCACTTGCGTCGAGGAAATGGTAACAAGGGAGAAGCTGGCGTGGCCGGTCAATACTTTCGGCCCATATAAGTCACCGGGTCCGGATGGCATTTTTCCGGCCATGCTTTGCAACATCCCGGACGATGCATCATTTCTGCTGGTGAACATATTCAGGAAATACCTCAGTAGGAGGTATCTGCCTAGGAGGTGGAGAGAGTTCAGGGTGATTTTCATACCCAACCGGGGGATTTTAGACCTATTAGTCTGTCTTCATTCTTGTTGAAGACTCTCGAAAGACTAATAGATTTCTAACTCAGGAGCAATATTGAGACTCGCCTTATTAGCAACGCTCAACATGCCTACCGTAAGGGCAAATCTGTTGAGAGTGCGTTACATGAGGTGGTGGGCTGTATTGAGCACGGTCTGAGGCATAAGGAATATACTCTCGCCGCGTTTCTGGATATAGAAGGAGCCTTTAATAACATTAAGATTGAGGCGATTAAAGATTCGTTGATGGAGTTGGGAGTTGAGGACTTTCTGGTAGAGTGGATAGTATGCATGCTTAGCAGTAGGATTATAAACTCGAGCCTTGGGGATCATGTGATAAGGAGGAGGGTTACCAGGAAGGGACCACAAGGGGGGGTTCTATCGCCTCTACTGTGGTTAATTGTGGTCAACGGGATTCTCAAGTCATTTGATTTCATGGGCAGGAAGGTTGTTGCCTATGCGGACGACATAGTTCTGCTGGTCAGGGGAAAGTTTCAGTCCACGATCGGGGAAATTATGCAGGTGATGCTGGGCAAACTCTCGGCATGGGCAAAGGACAGGCGGCTGTGTGTTAACCCTGTGAAGACTGAACTGGTACTATTTACCAGAAGGTACAGGATAGAGGGATTTAGGGGGCCAGTGCTAGATGGCGTCGCGTTACCTTTATCGTACGGTGCAAAGTATCTGGGTAACTTTCTGGACTTCAAACTGTCTTGGAAAAGAAATACTCAGGAGGATGAGAAGGGGACTCAATGCCTACTACACATGCAGGAACTCCATCGGTAAGAACTGGGGACTGAGGCCGGATATGGTAAACTGGATTTACACATCGGTGGTTAGGCCTATACTTACCTATGGATGCACTGTTTGGTGGGGTGCGTTGAGAGTTTATAACTATAGGAAGATGCTCAGTAAGGTTCAAAGGAGTGCATCTCTTGGCATCACAGGCAGCGCTGGACATCCTACTATATCTGTCCCCTATTGAGCATTATGTGAGGAGTGTGGCTGCTAGGAACCTACTAAGACTTTACGAGTCTTCCTAAGTTAGACCTAGGCGGGATGATCACACGAGAATTTTGTACGAGGTGGGTCTGCTTGATCAAAGTACTGTTCTCGAGAGAATTTCGGATCATAGAATCATGACCCTGGACTTTGGTGTAACACCACCAGTGGAGTTCCCGAATAGGGAAATCTGGGAAACCGGCACTGGTGTATATATCGCGGACACCGAGGTAAAGAGGTCATTCAGACAGTATTTACGGATAAATCCAAGATGGAAACCGGCACTGGTGTATATATCGCGGACACCGAGGTAAAGAGGTCATTCAGACTCCCTGATGAGTGCAGTGTCTTACAGGCTGAGATCCTAGCGATCTGGAGGGCGTCGGAGGTGATACTGCATCACATCGTGGGTGGTTCTGCGGTGACAATTTACGTCGATAGTCAGGCGGCGCTTAGGGCATTGACAAATTATACGGTGCGATCGTCCCTGTCGCTCGGTGTAGGAATGCTTTTAGGGAACTCATGGAGGCATTCAATGTAAGGCTGTGTTGGGTACCTGGACACTGCATGATTGATGGAAATGAGGTGGCGGACGAACTCGCGAGAGGGGGTTCGAATCTGGACTAAGTGGTAAGGGACAGGGGTTGTAAAGCCTCCCCTATATTACTTCTTTGGTGTGATACGGGAAAAATTCCGCGATGACGTTAACCGATCCTGGGGGGACAGAGTGGATTGCAGGGTGTCTAGGGCATTATGGCCCAGACTGGACGCGGGGGCAACCAGGGTTCTTCTGGGATTGGATAGGGTTGGTCTTAGAACACTTATAGAGCTGGAGACGATCGAGCATGTACTGTGCCATTGTCCTAGGATGCAGGGTCTCAGACAGAAGGGGCTAGGAGACAGGTTTCACGACGAACTGGGTGCATCGCTGGATGTAATCCGGCTGATCTACTGGGGTTTGTCAGGGAAATGTTTCTGTTGAGAGGGAAATTGTTCTTCATATTGCCTACTAACTTTCTAATTTTCTGAATTTTATCCACCTCATACAGTAGTTTTGACTTAACTGCCTTTTATTTACGTGCACTTTTGAATTAACTGCACAAAATTGATTATTTTTGGAATTATTATTTATAATCCGATACAAATTCCTTTTTTAAGTGCACTTTCTTTACCTGCACATATAAGATAAGTGCCCAAAACTTTTGGCATTTTAAAATTATTTTCATACAAAAAATTCAAGTTAGCTGCACTTTGACTTAACTGCCCAAAATACATATTTTCTGTAATTATTCTTTAAAATCCTTGTTTACGTGCATTTTGTATACTGGCACATTTTTCATATTTTTTGGCAGCTTTAAAATATTTTTATATGAAACACCAAAGTGTTTCCTTTTTTACATAAATATCCAATTTAAGCTGTTTATAAAAACAAAAATCGCAAACAAGTCAAGTTGGTGTCATTATAATTCATTTATTTTGTTTGCATGTACCTACATTTATGCATATGGGTTATGGTTACAGCAACGTTACCATGATTATATGAAAAGAAAAGCAAATCTTAGGTCTGGAACAGAATAAAGTAGTTGTAGTAGTATTTGAAGCTAACGAATGCTCTGTAGCGCAACAAAGTTCAAAATTTCGAATTTCGCACTTCAACTATTACAACTACGTATTCTGTTGACACTACTTTGAAACTGCTGTTTTTAACTTTTGACAGCTTGCAGCGCTATTGTTAACGTTGTACTACAGGGACTTTTCTGTTCCACACTCGTTCTTTATAAAAATGCATAACAAATGACTACAGGTTGTTTGAACGTCATTGTTTTCATCAATTTATTAATAAAAACGTTGTTACTCCTTCAAACACTTTACTTTAGCTGCACTTTTATGCAGGTAACCAGAATTGCGTACCAGCACATTAAGGCAGCTAAATATGCACATTTAAGAAAGCTGCATTTTTGATTTACCTGCGCAAAAAATCGTGCAAAGGAGATTGTGCAGCTAAGTCAAAATTACTGTACTTCTTTTCTTTACTTTTCTCTTTTCTACTTTTTTCTTTTAATAGAAGGGATTCACAATGGACCGTACCGGTCTCCGAGTGGAAGTGTGCCCTTGGGCACATAACCCTTCTTAACCTAACCTAACCTAACCTACGTCACAACTTTAAATTTTTGGAAATTTTCACAAACAGTATATGTAAAAGACTATCAAGAAAAACTTGAGCGTGTAACTGCAGTGTTACGGGTCGAAATGTTAACTATTTATAAATAAAATATTATGAAACAAAAACGAATTGGTTCGAACTGTCAAATTCAAATTTTTCTTTTTTATTGCAAAATAAATTAACAAGCTTTTTGATCATGGTATATTTACACAAGGGAGACTCGTTGGCCCATATGTTTGTCAGCTGTTCACCCCAGTTGGAACCCAAACGTCAAATTTCGTGTATATAAGCCAAAATTAGTACATGTGTGCGTTAAAATGTTTTTGTTTTATATGAAGTCAATTTTGACAACTCGGTTACTTTTATAGAGCAGCATGTCTACACTCCCAAATGAGTCTACCTTGTGTTTCAATAATAGAAAACTTTTGCTTATTTTCAATTTGTTTAAATTCTTTATGATGAATGTGGTTTCCGTGCAATTTGAACTTTCACCTAAGTGGCAAGAAGTTGTTGCATTAGGACACATAGTCAATTTAATGGGCCATTTACATTACAACGAAATCTAATAGATTTCATTTGAAATCTTCCTAAAAATCTAGTGCGCTTACATTTTACTTTTTTGACATTAGCGAGATTTTGCTTAATTTATTTTATTTGGCTTTTTTATTTTCTTTTCTTATTTTCTCAAAATTGTTTTTAATTTTGTAACAGTTTTTGTTTTGTTTTTTATTAAAATGTAATTTTTTTTTCCTGTACAGGGAAGTATTTTTTAGTGCTATTTGATAAAAACCAAAGTTGTACCCTAAGTACTACTAGATTTTGTGTAGATTTCGTCAAAATCTACTCCGTGAGTAGATTTTGTTTTGTATGGGAAATCTAGTCAAAAACAACTAGATATGGCTTAAAATTTCGTAAGTACTAGATTTCGTTCTAGTGTAAATTGGCTATAAGGTAATTGCGGTAATCGTGCAAATCTTTTGGCCAATCTGTTAAAGGCTAGATTACACTATCTCACAAGTCTTACGTATTCCATAATACTTTGTGAGATAGAAATCTAATGAGTTTTGTTGTGACTGTCAAAAAATCTAATTTAACATGACAGTTTGCGTTCACACCATCACACAAAGTAGAAACACACACACATGAAACAAAATGCAACCCTGATCCAATGAAAAGTATTATTGTTTAGAAATTTTTCAAAAAACGATGAAGTCGTATGGGATGTCAAACTTTTTTCATAATAGTTTTTATTTTTGTGACACATTGCACTCACACTATCACACTTTGACATATAACTTGAGTTTTTGACATGTATTAATACAAAGTATAATAGTGTAATCTAGCCTTAAGTACCTTAAGTTGATTTCCTTTAACATCAGTTTAACATTTGCATAGTAAATGCAAACGCATACTGTGTGAATTCCGCTGCTTACTGCCAAAGCACATTGTTATGGCCTCACTTGAGTAAATTTTGTGAAGCCAATTTTGACATTCGCGTGTTCTGATTGAAATATATATATATTATGTCCTGTGGTTCCTAGTAGGAACAAATGTTGCGAATAATTAATTCAGCTTGCAGAGAACCATTCTTTTTTTAACTTTCTTCCCACAGTTCGTACAGACACCCAGTCTTTCATCCCTGGCGACTCATATCATCTCGCTGATAAAACTGAGTTACTAGAGCTTCAGTTTCGCACTCTAAAATTTTCCCATCTTTTTGTTTGGGAGTGTGAGAATCCCATGCTCAGCAACTAATTTTTTTTAGCAATTTTGGCTTTTCGTTGAGGCGTTCCAAACTCAGTCGTTATTTTTGCACAACTAAATGTCGATGCAGCAAGCGCAAGAGGTTGAACTCTTTCAGCTTTACTCTGTAACGTTTTGTATTTCTCTTATATTGGTTCAAGAGCTTCTACTGCATCCTTATGATAGATGATTTGACACTTATTCTTTGATAAAAAGTTAGAATTTTTTGAAAGATTGAAAAAATAGCTATCTAAGCTTCTTGAGTTTTTTGACCGATCTTGAAAATTTGTGTCTAAGCTACTATCCAATAGGACTAACCTTGGTGCAAATTTCACCCAAATCGGAAGACATCTATTTCAAAAGTTGGGTAACTTGACATGAAATCTCCCTATAATGAATCTGCATTGGACCATAAAATCACTTCATTTTGAAGAAAAAATTAGGTAGTTCTAGTTTGGATTAATTAAGGTCGCCATATCCGACCGCAAATGTAATGCAATACAATGTAACGTAATTGGTAATTAATATCTCAAAATGTTGCCTTTTTAATATTGCACAAATCAAATTCAAAAACTTTTAAGTTGTGTGCTCGCTTATAACGTAATAATAATTGGCAAATAAGTGTTTTGAGTCATTATTACCTGGCTAGTTCTAAATCAATTTTAGGTTTTTAAAAAACGGTATTTATATAACTTTCTGTTATTTTCGTACTATGGTGAAGGGTATATAAGATTCGGCATTACTTATAATAGAATTTTTAAAAATATAACCTTGTTATTATGTAAAGGGCAAAATAAACCACACAAATAAATTGCTTGGCAAAAATGGTAGGTTAAAGAAATATTAAAAATTTTACCCATGAACATTATTATCTTACAATAATAAATTAATATTGTTGTATTTTCTTAATAAAATAACCATGATATAGGAAAACTAACTTTGTGCGTGAAGTTTTTGTATGCAAAATAACTGTAGGTATTGTTTTTCGTTAATTAAACAACATTGCCCACATCGTGATACTATGCGAAAAATTTGGTTATAGACCTTAGGAACATATGTATATAAAAACATTAGCAAAGACTGAATTAATTTTTTGTTTTTTTTTTAATACTTTTTATGGTTAATAAACCATTTGTTTTATATAAAGAAATTTTGTTTTATTTAAAGGAAATAAAAATATAAGCAATAATTGCAAAAATAAGCGATTTATATGAAAAAATTTACTTAAAAAGAAGTTAAATTCAATTTAAGCATTACCCTACAAGAAATGCATAAAATTTTACAACAATTTTACATTAGTTGTTCCACTCTAACATATATGTAAGAATGGTAAAACTATCATTTTCCAAATAATGGCAATATTTTAATATATTTTTGTCATACGCGTGTAAAAATTTGTGAATTTCTTAAATTTAGTATTTGCCATTGGTATTAAAGAAAACAATCAATTAAATAAATTATATAATTTTACTTAAGTGACACCGCCGAATAGCTGTAATCAGAATGCAAGTGGTAAAGGAGGTTGTACTGATGGTGGCTTTATAGGACGTGGTGGTGGATTCTAAGGAAACAACATAGGTCATTGAAAGGAGTGGTCGTCCAACAGGTAGCCGCCATGCGGATGGTGGATTTGACCAGGATAATCGTTGAGGATTTGCCGGTGGTAATAAGGGAACAAATAATGTTATTAAAAACCCTGATAACTTTTGAAGTATGTATTTAATTTTTTGGTCACAATTATTTGGTTACACGTACGTTTACCTCCATTTCCAGACCCATGCAAGAAGTGGAACGTCATAAAGCAGCCACAGAAATAACGATACGTGGTACATACTTTTCTCAAGTCTAATTTCCTATGAATTTGATTATAATTTTTTCAATAAAATATTTAATTAAAAATGAAAATTAGAAAAAATGTAATGTATTTTATGAAGGTTAGTACTAACCAATTTTTACGTTATGAATAACTAGTTAGTGCTAACCACTACATAGGTTGACTAATTAAAAGCAGCAGAGTAAGCAGTACAGATATATGTTCCGTAGTAAAGTGAAATTCATTAGTTAGAAAGAGAGGCAAAATTACATGCACACAAGAGTATCGGTTAGTTTTTTCATTTTGCTCTTAATAAACTAATAGAAACTTTAACCAATATATCGGTCAACACTACCGGTCATATAACTTGTAAAATGACCGGTAGTCTTCTTGTAGGGTATGTTTTAGCACTTTATTTAATTTTTAGCGTTTTTAAGCTATTTTTTTAAGCCAATTTTTAAGAATCTGGTCACACTGATTATTATTGTTCGAGTTGGGGAGAAGCAAGATGAATTAACTACAGGTGGTGTCGAAACGGCATCTGGGGGGTTATTATGTAATTCGATTCGAAACGAAAATACTTTCGAAAGAAATTTCCGTATCGAAAATGAAATGGTATTTTCTAATCCGTTCGAAAGCCCCACAGATTTGTATTTGTTAAAAAAAGGGAAAAACAAAGTGCTGCCAAATTTATAGCCGATAAATTTGACAGTACCTGTCATTATTGACAGAAATTTTTTGAAAAACAAGCGTTAATAAACAAACGTTAAATTTTCCGCAAAATGTAAATATAAGTGAAAACTTCAAAACAAAATAAAATAACAAATAACACTACGTGACAATTTTTTGACCAAATGAATTTTACACCTAATCTTTATGAATCCTGAATCCGAATATGACGTCAGAATTGTCAAAAGTAGAACAGTTTTTGAGATATTCCAAAATAACCGTTATTTGTGTTTTTAAAAAAGATGCTGTGACTGAAATGCAAATATCTTCAAAAATTTTAAACGGATTATGTAATTCTTTCTTTCTAGTAAAAGGTTATAAAATTTCTAAAATAACCATGGATTGCTGACTTCATATTCGCATTCTGCGGAAAATTTTACATAAAGATTAGCTGTCAGATTCATTTGGTCACGACTTTGTTGAAATTTTGTCACGTAGTGTAATTATTTATAAAAATATAACGGTCTAAGAACATAAATTCTGTTCCATTGTGGTTGGAAGATAGCGATTAAGAAAGTGATGCAATTGCAGAAAGAGTTCAACGAAAAATAATACGAGATACATCTGACATTATGAGCCTTGATAATAGTACGTAAGAAAGATTTTTAATTATCAAATTTAATTATAAAAATACTATTTTTAATTTCGTGAAAAACTTTCGGCTTAATAAAAATTCATTTATGTATGTAAACAATTGTATATACATAAGTAGGGTGATTTAAAGCCACCTGAAAGATCGACAGTCATTGAACCTTTAATGAAATTAGCTTCAACATTAAAATGTTTGGTACAAGGTGGATACCAACATCAGATTGACCAATATCGTCTTGTAGGACTTTCACACTCATCAATTTCCATATGCTTATCTGAGGTATGCAAAATAATAGAACAAAATATTTGTCCGAAGCATATTATCTTTGAAATGACTGAAGAAAAAAAGATGGAGGCGAAAAGATGGTTTTTTTTAATAAATGTGGAATACCTGGGGTAATTGGACAAGTAACGATGAGCATTTATACTTCAACCAAAAACAGACATTTAACTCTTCTCATACCTAGTAACATAGCACATTTGTAAAAATAGTTAATACAAAATCGATTAAATGAAAACTCACTTTTTTCCACTTTTTCAATTCACGATACGGTGGACCAACCGCATCTTAATCCTTTGATAGTCTTTGCCACAAATCCTTCGACTTGCTTTTAGCATTTGCAACATTGAGGTGCCCCTTTGCTCAATATGCATGTGCAATTATAAAATCAACCATCACCATATTCTGTCTTGGTTTTGTAAACATTAGGGGGTGTGCTGGAAATCGCAAACGCAAAACGCAAGAATTTGGAGGCTGTTTTTAATACACTTTTAATCTAATTTTTATAGTTTTTGTTATAAAAGTCTGTTTAATAGAGAAATGTTTGTATAATATTTGTCATAAAATTCTTTAATTACAGAAATCTTACTAAAAAACGACTTTTAAAATTCTTGCGTTTTGCGTTTGCGATTTCCAGCACACCCCTGATTGCTTTGTTTAAGCTTTCCCTAAACACAACCCAAATCTAAAAAAATTACTATGTATAAAAATTTTCAGACTAAAAACAAGGAGTTGTGACAACAAACACAGTATAAATTGTGATTTCAAGTCACTCACAGTTCTGAATATAGAGGAAATCGTATGTTTTAAATTATATTTTACACTTTTTGTAAAAAGTTTTATTTAATTACTTACATTTTTAAATTTTTTATTGTTTTCGCAAGCACAGCACCTTTCGAATAATTTACGAAAAATTTAAATGAACTGACATTTGCTTTCGTATTATATAGTTGCAATTGTAAAAGGGTAATTTATAATTTACGAAAGGGGGTAAAAAAAATCCCACAAAAAGAAAATATTTCCGAACGTTCGAAAATAAATTTTCGAAAAACGTACTACATAATACAATTTGTACGAATTCGTAAATCTTTTCTTTCGAATCGTATTACATAATAACCCCCTGATTTTGACAGTTCGAGCTTATTTGGTTTGATTTGTTAGTGTTTTGCTAAGAATGGTTGCCATTCCGAGCTAATGGCACTAACCAAGGCCTATGCAATAGGTCTGCTTACCTCTACAACAATAAAACAACACAAAAAACAACAGGCATTTTGTTTGTGTAAAATTCCTCATCGTTGTCAAAATCTTACTACTACATAGAGGAAACCAAGGCGAATTGGAAGAACCAAAAGGAAAATGTGTTTTGTGTGCATATATGTGTGGCAAAAAAACAAAAATATACATGTTTAAGGATAAAGTAAACAACTTTTGACATCGTTGAGGAATAAACAAATCAAACATCTGGCTTCTTAAGCAGACCCAAGGTATATTTACACAAGGTAAACTCGTTGACCCATATGTATGTCAGCTGTTTACCCCTAGTTGGAACCCAAACGTCAAATTTCGTGTATATGAGCCATAATTTGTACATGTGTGCGTTAAATTGTTTTTGTTTTGTATGAAGACAATTTTGACAACTCGGTTCCTTTTATAGAGCAGCATGTCTACACTCCCAAATGAGTCTACCTTGTGTAAATATACCTTGAGCAGACCTATTGGATAGGCCTTGGCACTAACAATGCAATGCGAAAAACCCTTTGTGGTTTCTGTTAGTTTTGGATTGTTGTAGTTTCGACGCCACCTTTAGTTGAATTCGCCTTGGGGAGAAGAAAGAAAATAAGGGCTATATTTCTTTTTGTTTAATTAGCGGGGATTTATTCACGCTTACCTTGTGGGTGTAGGGGATCTCATCACCATTGGGGTTTAGGGGTTTTAAGTAAAAAAGGGGTTTTAAGTAAAATGCAGAAAAGGAAGTATGTAAGTGCCAAAATTGGTTTTCAAACTTACATGGATGGGGTTTCACCTGATAATTTTTTGCCATAATAAACGTCAAACTTCATATAAAAAAAACGCTGACAAAAATATTATGGTTTATTATACATATCAATAGAACTAACCTTGGTGTTAATTTTAACAAAAAACTTTCTTCGAGGCTAATGTTGTTGACTAGAAGAGCTAAAATATTGCCTTATATCATACTCTTGTTAAATGTTGTTTTTAAGAGATAGTCATATACAAACAGATTACATTTGAATAAATGGCTTGAAGGCAAACTTTTAGGGGCGGACGCCACCCCCCCCCCCTAAAACACAACTTATCGCTCCAAAATTTTTATGTATTTTTTTTTACATAAAACTCAACCAATTTGGGGGGGGGGGGGGAGTGGAATATAAGAAATAAAAAAAAAACGGCCACCCTAGTATCCATATGTATTCTAATAATATACATAAATTTAAAAAGACATATACAATTATTAAGAAAGTTTTAGTAGATTATTTAGTTAATACTTGAAAATCCAAATGTTTCGTAACGTGTTAAAGTTTAGCATTAAATTTATAGCTTTGTTAAAATTATAAATAAAATGTTGTAAATAAATAGAGAAGGTAGTTATTTTATTTACCTAAAAGCTATGTTCTTGTACAAAACTGAACTTTGATAATTTTCCAAAAATAAAAATTTAAAATAACTTTGCTATCATTGGTAAATTTTCAAAGTTTTTAAGTAATTTTGACACAATTTTTTTATATTTTTTCGAACATGGAAATTACCTAAGGTAATAGTCATATTACCTAAGAAACTTTGATACTGCCATGCTACCCTTGCGCTTAGATAATTTTATACCATATTTTTAGGTAATTTTGCGTATGAATTTTTTTTGTGTGTACATATTAAAATGCAACAATTCTAGTAATTCAAAATTCATTAGTTATTTAATTAATTAATATAAAATAAAATAAATATAAATTAAATTAAAATAAAAAAGTATTTCACTAGTATTTCAAGAATTACAAAAGTTTAGTTTTTAAGTAATTTTGACACAATTTTTTTATATTTTTTCGAACATGGAAATTACCTAATGTAATAGTCATATTACCTAAGAAACTTTGATACTGCCATGCTACCCTTGCGCTTAGATAATTTTATACCATATTTTTAGGTAATTTTGCGTATGAATTTCTTTTTGTGTGTACATATTAAAATGCAACAATTCTAGTAATTCAAAATTCATTAGTTATTTAATTAATTAATATAAAATAGAATAAATATAAATTAAATTAAAATAAAAAAGTATTTCACTAGTATTTCAAGAATTACAAAAATTATTTTTTGCGTTTCAACAATTTCGGGTAACTGTGTCAAATTTAGAGAGTCATTTTCATTTTACTTTAACTATTTCGAACTTGCTCAAGATCTTCTGAAACACATATTGCTAAAATTGAAAATGTGCATGGTTGCGAAAAAAATAAGGAAAACAATCAGGGGTGTGCTGGAAATCGCAAACGCAAAACGCAAGAATTTTAAAAGTCGTTTTTTAGTAAGATTTCTGTAATAAAAGAATTTAATGACAAATATTAGACAAATATTTCCCTATTAAACAGAATTTTATAACAAAAATTATAAAAATTAGATTAAAAGTGTATTAAAAACAGCCTCCATATTCTTGCGTTTTGCGTTTGCGATTTCCAGCACACCCCCCAATGATTGTACCTTGCCTTGTACTTATTATACTTTGCTTTTTTATACATTTTTTTTTTATTATTTAAAAAAATCAAATATTTTTATTTACTAGTCAATTTTAATATTTTATTAAAAAATTTTAAAAACCGTTTGTGAATATTGTAAAAAAGGGTAAATTAAAAGAAAATTAAAAATATTGAAAATTCTCAGTTTATGGAAAATAAATCTTTGTTAAAATCTAATCTCTACTATCAACATTCGCAACGCTTAAAATATTTTAATAGCCGCACTCTGCTTAAGTCATTTCTTCGAAGAACTCGCAAAAATAAACAACGTGTAATACCCTTAACTTTCGAAATACAAAAGGCTTTGATGGATTTTAACTGCTCGCAGTCGAATAGTAGCGTTACAGAAAAACCATTTTATAGCAATGAGCTTAAGAGTGAGATTAAAAATATTTTACATGAATTGTGCACTTCAGGTCAGCTTATACCCAAGAAGGATATTAATGCTATAATAGAAAACTTTTTAAAGGAACAGCTTACAGGAATCAAAGATAGGGAAGACTTTGATACAAATAAAGAATTTGAATTGACAGTAGAGGAAATAACAGAAGTTGAAGACAAAAAAAAACATATTGTGGAAAATATACAAATACTTGAAAAACGTATAACTACTTTAGAAAAACGTTTAAGATCCATGCTGCGAAAAATACCAAATTTGAGAAAAATATCAGCTAAACGTTTAAAAAAAGAAAAACTTGAAACTTTAAATGAAACGGATGCAGATATTAAAGGGGAAATAATACTAGACAAATCATGTATTTTATGTTCAAAAGATTCTGATATTAACAAACAAAATGTTTGCAATTTGTATGACAATATATTTTATACTACGCGAGAATGTTTTTTAAATTTATTAAATTATAAAAAATCTGTAGAAAGTTTAGAATTAAATCAAAAACCTAAATTGAATCTTTACGTTAAACCTACAAATATGGACTTGCAACACTCACGAGAAAATTTAAAAAAACGTCCAATGTTTTTAGCAACGAATGATGTATTCCTGGGTTGAATATTGTTCATAAATGTAACTTTTATTTTATGATTGAATAAAAAACACTGTCACTTGTTTTAAATAAGTCGTCTTTTTCCTGATCATACTAAGTAGCTGAAACATTTGCTCTTTGTGGTAATGTGGTATTGGCTGGAGAGTTTACCAATATCTTTATTTTATTAATCAGGTATTTGATGGAAATTGATTTTAAAAACGAAACGATGGAAACGAAAAATGGATTTTAAATACATACCTATTCCTTTTATTTTCAGTCTTTATTTAAAATTTTATATAAGCTGTGTGCATTTACTAAAAATTTGTACGAAAGAAAGAATTCTTTCACACATCGGAAATAGGCTGCAACATCGTTATAAATCAAAAATTTTAATTATACAGAAAACGACTTCAAAGTCTTAAGGCCCAACTACAATATGCTTAAGTTGGCTTAAGCAATTGTGCGAATACATGTGATTCATTTGTGTCGAATCATATTAATTTGTATACCCTTCACCAAAAGTAAAAGGGTATAATTTCTACAATATTGATCCTGCACCCTAAAAAGTATATATATCCTGGGTCCTTATGAAAAGCGAAGTTCAAATCCAGTTGTCCGTCTGTCTGTTGAAATGGGGTTTTCGAAGCCCGCAGTAATGATAAGGGCTTGGTTAGTAAATATTTCTGTCAGGCATTCTTATTATAATTTTGCTATTGAAATTCAGCCAGATCGGTCCAAAAATGGCTGAGATATGAGAAAAAAAACCGCGACTCCCTCAATTTTTTCAAAAATCCCTTGTTGTTGTTGCATTTTTATTACTTTTTTCTGTATATCTGGAGAACGGCAAAAGTCAATGTGTCCAAATTAGATAGAAACATTTAGGTTACCAATACACATCCTCCCACAAAATGAGGGCCGGATTGGAGAAGTGGGCGTGGTACCTCCCGTACAAAAAATATCGAAAATTGTAAAAAATAACCCTGAATTTTTGACTGTCATATGATCTATGGATACGACTTATATATCAAAAGATCGGAAATCTTTAGTAGAAAATATTTTCTGAAAATTTATGCCCGAAATTAAGTTTTTTTAAATGCGCATCATCGGGAACCATACATCTTCCCGAGTCCAACTTTTATAGTTCAAATTATTTGTTCTTTAACACATCGGTATATAAATCTGTCAAATCAGTTAAAAAATGGGCAAGTTACGAATAAAATACTCATGAAATGGCCTTAATGTGCAGGTATACATTGTGGTTACCTGCATAAAAGTGCAGCTAAAGTAAAGTGTAAAACTTCATAAAAAGCTCTAAAACGGTTAAATATGTTGTTCCCGCCTTCATTGGTCACATAAGAAAAAAACATGCAATTGAATATTTATGGTTTCCCTGGTTATCACCAAGGCGTGCTTCGTTTCGCGTAATAGAGATTTTTCCAATACGTTTTCCAGAAGTTTTTTGAAGATTCCTCTAGAATACTGTTTTTAGTTAATTCCCTCTGTGGCTTACTGACGTAAGCAGCAGTCCTCAACACACTAGATTCATCAACCATTTTGGTAAAAACTGAAAAGAAAATACAAAATTAATGTAATATATTTTGCATACTTCAAGACCTCCCTACTTGTCTAAATTAAATCAGAAGTGTATATTTCTAAAACGTACATAACATAAACAATACAATGACCTCGAGTCCGTTTGATTATTGTTAAAACGTTTCATGGCCACATTTTACCATGTTCTGTACCCCTGCACAGAATCATCAGTTGTGTTTTATTTTAATTTCACAATCATTATCTATTACAAACCTCTTCAACTTTTACTTCCATGACAATTAAAGTTTAGAATATTTTTTAAGTGAAGTCATGCCCTCACTTAAATTCTCTATGTGGCTTACTAACATAAGCAGCAGTCCTCAACACACTTGACCAATACACATTATGCTGAAAACTGAAAAGAAAATACAAAATTAATGTAATATATTTTTTATACTTTAAGACCACTATTTGTTTAATTAAAATCAGAAGTGCATATTTCTAAAACGTACATAACCAAAAAAACAATACAATGACCTCGAGCCCGTTTGTTTTTTGTTGTTAAAACGTTTCATGGCCACATTTTACCATGTTCTGTACCCCTGCACAGAATCATCAGTTATGTATTATTATAATTGCACAATTATTATTTATTACTAACCTTATCCACTTTATTTCCCATATTGAGATTTTGGCAATCTTCGCTTTATTACAAAACACAGAAAATTATAGTAAAATATTTATTATAAAATACTAGTATTCTGTGGTAAAAACTGCTAGCGTTCTTTTCAGCCAAGGTTTTTATCACAAAGTATAGTTCAAGGTATATTTATAGCCTTGGTATAGTTTTTATCCAGCTTTGTTTTCAGCATTTTCAGAACAAAGTTGAGCTCAAGGTAGGAATGGGCAATAAATATCGGTATATCAATATCGATATTAAAAAATTATCGCCGATATTTAATACCATGTTCACACGGACAGCATTATACGTGCTTCGCTCTCCCATTCATGTTTCGCGACCCCAAACATGACCGAAACAACATGTATTGCCACACACTGAAACATGCTGCGAAACAGGAAAAATGTACTATCATCTCCAATTTTGATAACATTTATCGTTAGTTTATCTGAACTAGCTCTCAAAAAAAAAAAATCAAAGCAAAGAAAAAAATTGATGTTTAAAGTAATAATTATAACCTAATAATCAAGGCGAATTTATACAAGGTAAGTGCAACTCTACAACTACAAAAAGTCCCATGTATTTTGTTTATGAAATTTTCCGACTTGTTGTCAAATTTCAGTACAGAATCAAAACAATATTTTGACGTTTCACCGTTTTTTTAATTCGCCGTGGATACAGCTGATGAACGGCTGACGAGATGAGTTTACCTTGTGTAAATTCGCCTTGCTAATAATATTAAAAAAAATATTAAATATTATATTTTCAAGTTTTTTTTTACTTTTTTATCTACTTTAAAAAAAATCACACTAACAACACAAAAAAAATGTCAAAATAAAACAAGAATGAATCGTTTGAACAGCATGTTTGGCAAACTAGTTTCAGAGAGCGAAACGAGTGGTTTATATCGTCGTATGAACATAGCATTACCAAGGCCTATCTATTATGCGCCCCATACACGGTTCAATTCAGTTGTCAACTGAGTCTTTCAACTCAACAACTGAATTGACAACTTCATCAACTGAATTGAAAGATTTTAAAATTAAATGAAATAAAAGACAATTTTTAAAATACTTAACTACAAAAATTAATTTTGACAGCTAATCAAGAGACTCGAGCACACACAGTACAATCGAATTGAAAGACTTAGTAGTCAACTTGAAAAATCAAAATCTTTTGATTTTTCTTCAAACAACTCGACAACCGTCAAACTAATCAATTGACAAAGCCATACTCGCTTTGATTTGGAGAACAACCGACTCAGTTGACAATTGAATTGAATCGTGTATGGTCTGCTTTAGGTCTGCTTACTTTTACAAAAACAAAAAACGACATGTATTTTGTTTGTGTAAAATTTCTTTTTAGCTGTCAAAAACTTACTACCACATAAACAAAGCAAAAGCAAAAAACGTGTATGTGTGGCATACCATACCATGGTGAAATAAACAGGTGGCAGCACTACGCCAGATGACGATTTTTTGCTCTTGCATTGTTTGTCTAGGTTTATGTCAAAGTTTTGTTTATGTTTACAAAAAGTTCACGTTTTGTGCTGTGATTATTTTATTTTATTAAAGTTTTTGATAATTTTTAATTAAAATAAATAAGATATTGATCATAATTAAATAAAAATTGGCTAAAAATTAATTTATTTCATCACGTTCAGTGGCACGCTGTGATTTTTCTTAAATGTATTTTTTGACGTAAACGGTGATGTAATTTCCATTTTTGTTGTAATGTTGTATTTGTTGCCGTAACGATGCAACCTGCTTATTCCACCATGTACCATACACATCAAATCAATGGCGCTTAAATTTGTTTGGGAAAAAACAATAAACGTAAACACACATATACATACACATGTAAGCAAAATGTAAACAACTTTTGACAGCTAAAAAGAAACAAAACAATGATCATCAGGCTTCTTGCGCAGACCTGTTCAATGGGCCTTGAGCATTACTATCATTTCCAATTTTGATAACATTTATCGTTAGTTTATCTGAACTAGCTCTCAAAAAAAAAAAAAAAAAAAATTAACTATCAACAAAGAAAAAAACATGATTAAAATTGATGTTTAATAAAATAAAGTGATAATTATTATTATTAATTTTATTAATTTCCCGTAGTTCCTAGGTGGAACATGGGGCCTCAAGTGTGATAATTATAGCATAATAATATTAATAAAAGAATTAAAAAATATATTTTTAAGTTTTATTTAATTTTTTATATATTTAAAAAAGCTGTTTATTTTTTATTTGCTTGTTTTGCGATACGAACTGTCAAATGTTGTATAGTAAACAAGTAAACAGGTTTTTTGTCTTTATCTTTTGTCTTTTTTGTCTCTAAGTGTGCGTCTTCACCTGACAATTTTTTGTCATACCAAACGTCAAAGTCTATGTAAGAAAAACTCAAAAATTTTTGTCAGCGTTTTTTTAATATGAAGTTTGACGTTTGGTATGACAAAAAATTGTCAGGTGAAGACGCTATGTTATCAACCCCTTTGCGGTTTGACAGTTCGTATGACATAACAACAATAAAAAGCCCTGTTGCACTCGTAAAACTGCTCTGGACGGGGAAGCAGCTCGCGCTCGTTGTCATTAATTTTAAGGACAATCAGGTCGTTCTTGTTTGTCTGTCTTTCTTGCGTTTTGCGTTTCACAGCATTGGTTGATGGCGTGGCGTCGTGTAACTGTAATAATTTACAGTTTTTCGTGTTTTCGGCATTAATCACATGCATTCGTTTTAACCTTATTTTGCTTGGCGGTGACCATGTGGAAATAAGTGGCCAACGATTTTTGACTTAAATTGATAGATATTGGTGGAGGACCATTTAAAACTCTTTAACTAACTGGTAGAGTTCCAGTCAAAACTCTTAAAAAAAAAAAAAACTAGCTACTGGTAGAAGACCATTCAAAATTCAATTGGAGAGAATCCGTGGAGTGGACTTCAGGATTTCCATCTTCCTATACGACGGTATAGGTCGTTCTGTGAAATCCTTGTAGCACCTCCCTTTTATAGTATGCAACTGTATGTGAAGGAATAGCATACAAATCTTCTAGTCCTGGCATATAAACCTAAGGTTTTGCCATAGCAAGCATATGATTTTTAACATATCTTGCACCCAAATCCAAAAAAAAAAAAAAAAAAAAAAAAAAGCCCTGTTGTTTGTCTTATTGTACAATTGTTGTAATCTCGCGGCTTTATGTAAAAATTGTTAGAAATTTCAAAAACAATTGCTACAAAAACAAATTGCACGTAAAAAACACAACTCTGAAAAAAATCAGGCGTTTCGAGCAGACAAAGGTGGTCATATATGGTTTAAAAATACAACTATACAACTCATAACATCCCTGTCGGACATTCAGTTAACTTTAAATTAACTGAAAGCTAACTATTTTTCAACTAGTGGTGGTTGACACTTGGATTTATTTTATATGTAATTTACTAACTATTTTAACATTGCGATGTCCTAGGAAGTAGTCAATTGTCCGACTCTGCATTACTTTTAATTAACTTTAAGTTAACTTTTTGTAGCTAGCTATAAACTTACTACTTTAAGTTAGCTTTAAGTTAAGTTAGTTTAAGTTAAGGCCGATCTATGAATGTTATTCATTGGATGAATACTTTCAAAAAAATAAAAAAATTTTATTTTTTTATTTTATTTTCTTTTATTTCTTTTATTTTATTTTATTAATCAAAGTTGTTTTATTAAACTTTTTTTTAACCAGAGTCGCTGACGGGAATCGATCCCGCAACCTCGGGGCTGATAGACTTGCTCACTACCAGCTAGCCTACTGGGGCAGTCTAGTTTTTGAATAAAAAAACTATGTTTTTTGCCATTACTCAATTAAGACCGTAAATATGAGATTAAATTGTCATAACATAACATCAATAACAACGTTGATTTTTTTTGCTAACGACTTGGCTCTCTCTACTTAAAATATACAACACAGTGTTTGTATACACTTTGGTTAATGTAAATTTTGCATTGCGTAGTAGTTGGCTTTAAGTTAGTCTATACAAGCTAACTTAAAGTTGGGTTTTTTTGTAGTTAGCTACTCATTTGACGGCAGGGATACTACTCAATAAACAATAACTCTGGGTCTCCACGTAGCAATATTTATTGCTAAGTACAAGCAAAAACGTCGGCAGAACAATGACAGAACAATGGAGCAATAATTGCTGATTATATTGCTGGAGAACACTTGAAATTGCTTTGCCATAAATTTGCAATTTCTACCGCGAGTAGTTGTCCAAAGTTTTGTGGCTGTATTTATAACAAATGTTTTATGTTGTTTTCAAGTGGTTGTTAAATGTTCTTTTTCCAATTAATAAATTAACTTAATAAAATAATTAATTGTAATTTTCGTAGTTGTGTTTTGTATTACTTTTTTGTTTATTTGCATTTGAAAAAAATTGCTATTTAATAAATAAACACACAAATAAATAAACAACCGTACAGAGAAATAAAATGTCAGATAAATTACAACTGATTTGACAGCAGATTGCTAAGTAATAATTGCTCAAGCAATCAGAAGAGCAATCAATGCGCAATAGATTGCCACTCATGGCAATATGCGGTCTATACGTCGCAAATTTAATGGAGCATTCAAATTTGACGTTTACCGCAATAAATATTGCTACGTGGAGACCCGGGGTAAGAATATAAAAACACTAACAAGGTAGAGCTGCAAAACAATCGATAGTACTATCGATAGTTTTATTTTTGGCGGACGATCGATAGTTTTTATCACTATCGATACTATCGGAAAATTTTAAAAGTAGCTGCAAAGTTGATTAGATGTAGTCAACGACACATTTTTTACAACTCATTCGATGCAAGTTTTAAGCAGTACATAAACTTTTTTAGTTCTTTGGGAAAAGCAAATGAAAAAAGTAATTAAGTTGCCTTAACCCAAATTTGAGTTTATTTTTAGATCATCATATTCAAAAGTACACATGCAACAACAACTAGAAACACTGGCACCCTTGAGACCTTTACAATCAAATTTACACATGGGTAAAGTTTCAATTATTTTGTACGACTTTTTAGGAAGTTATAGAAAAATGACTCCTTTGGAATAAAACTTAAGTTTACTTTAGATCTGTGACATAAGGATTGTTTAGGAATAAAAACTTTAAAAAAAATATAACCGCAGATAAATTATGATTATCTTAGAAAAGGAGTAAATTTTCAAAAATCACCTTTAATTCTTAAAAAATAAACTTAAGCACTTTTTCGTTATTGCCACAGAATTGTGTACTAATTTACAAATTAAAATAATGTTAATCTTACCTACCTTATATAAACTAAATTAATTCAAAGAGTTTTACGTTGTTTATTCAGCTAAAATAATTTTGAGTTTAAAGAAATAATAGCAACCAGGGTTCTTACAAGTGGTGTTTCTCACTAAATGTGGCTATTTGTTTTACTTGTTTGTCATTTTTTTCTTAACGAAAAGTCTTAAAAAATTAATGGAATTATTTTGTAAAAACTTTGTTCTACTTCCTTGAAAAATTTTTTAAAATTCCAAAAATTTTATATGAATAAATTTTCAACGCAAGGGTTACGAAATAACCTTTTAAATTTCTAGACTTTAGTTGAATATTTTGACGTCGAAGATGAAAAAAACTGACAACCCTGGTGACAACTAACCATCTCTATTTCCATATTAAGTTTTTATTTATTTTAAACCATAGATGACATTGAAAGTGAAAGTGGATATGCTGGTCTTTATACCTGCAAAACGTTTTCTGTAAATGAAGTTTTAAAACTTTTTAATTTTTTACCACCTTCATTGAGTACCGTGTCCACAGAAGTGGCACATAGAAACTTTTCGATACTATCGATAGTTTTTAAGCAAACTATCGAAACTATCGATAGGGCGACTATCGATAGTTTTGCAGCTCTATAACAAGGCGAATTTATAACAGGTATGTGCAACTCTACAACTACAAAAAGCCCCATGCAAGGCGCCATGTATTTTGTTTTTGCAATTTTCTGACTTGTCAAATTTCAGTATAGAAACAAAATAATATTTTGACGTTTCACCATTTTTTTAATTCGCCGTGGATACAGCTGATGAACGGCTGACGAGTTGAGCTTACCTGGAGTTAATTCGCCTTGAACACTAACAAATCAAAACAAATAAGCTCGAACTGTCAAAATCAGATGCCGTTTCACCTGTAGGTAATTCGCCGTAGAGCTGACCTACTAATTGGACCATGATGTTTATGAATCATGCTGTTTATACAGCGGCCCATACACTTGAAATATTATTGTATATGCTATTCGCCATATTATTTACATTTTGTCCTATATTATGCACTAACGGCCAATTTCACCAAGTTCGGTTAAAACTAACTTTCAATTAAAGTTCCAGTTACCAATATGTTTTGACAGCTATAACCGGCAGTTAATTATAATACTTAATTCCCAATTCATAGTATTGATACTCTGAAATTTATTGTTGATGGGATAAGCTATTCCTATGCGCATTCCACTGGTTGCCTAGGCCAAAGCTTTTGACAACGGGTGGTGTAATTTGTTGTATTTGAATACCGGATTTTTTTCCTCTGTGCACTGAAATAGAATTAGTAAAAAAATTTACAAAAAAAGATCTCGTATGAGGAGAAAATCCTTGCGCCCGGCCGAAGGCAGAGCTTTAGTTAGCGAAGCCGGTTTTTGTTGTTCCATAGAGGACAAAATCCATGCGCCTGGCCGAAGGCCGGCTATACAGAGAAGCTTCAGTTAGTGAAGCCGGTGTTTGTTATACCATAGAGGAGAAAATCCTTGCGCCCAAAAGTGTTTTCGTTATATATTTAATATATACACCAGAAAAAACAACAAAACAATTTTTAAAAAAAATTTTAACCATATTATGTTTAATTTACCCAAATTATTGTCACCGACAACCATATTATGGTTAAATTAGTTTCTTTCAAAATAGTTTTGTTGGTTGTGACCACAATAAAACATGTTTTTCTCTGCGTGTCTGTTGATTTTTTTTTCTTTCTTTAACTTCTTTAGTAATTATGGACCTTATGACGCTTGTAAAAGTGTCATAATGTCCATTTGCAAAGTGTCATAATGCCCTTGGACATTATGACACTTTAACGTTATGATATGCCACCTGTAAAAAGAAGTACATACAATTTTTTTTATATTATTACCTTAAAATTCAGTACATAAAATAAATAATTAATGCAACAAAATATTCAATGCAAAACAATTCATAAAGAACACAAAATAAGAGATCTTTAATGTTAAGTATTTAATATACTTATGCAGTGAAATCTTTTAAAAGCATTGTTCATTTTAATTTTGTTAAATAATAATATTAATTTTTAGTTCAATATCACGTGTTAGTTAAACAATTCAATTATTCCAATTTAACAATTTAGTTACTGTAAATTTAAAAAATTACAAGTATTTATCACTTTTTTGTAATTTTTTAACAATGCAATTTTTTACCGTTATCCGTTCAAAAAAAATTGAAAAACTCAAATGCCTGTATTCATAAAAATGTTTTAAATTAAATAAAGGCTTACAGAACAAAATTTCTATGAAAATTCTCCTTAATAAACGTTTGTTAACTTTAATAATCGCATATGAATACGGGGGAAAGTGTATTTAAAATTAGTTTTTATTAATTCACTCTCAAAGTTTTCAATTAAAAGTTAACTTCGCCCTTTTATCCAAAAAGAAAACATTGAACTAAAATTTTTTTTAGTTGTTTAAATGAGGAACTGAAATACCAATATTTTCGAAATTGGGAAACGACCAACTTTGTAGAATTTATTTTCTACAGGATTTTCTTTTTACATTTTTTTCAGCAAAAGTTAAGTCAATTTATTTTTAGAAAATGATTGAATTACTCTGAAATGTTAAATTAAGGTTGAAAATGTAGGGTTTTTCAAATTTATTATTGGTTAGGCTGAAAAATTTTTGTATATGTATAAAGTTTAATTTTCAAAAGAAACTCGTCTACATGCTTTTAAAAACTATCCTGTTCATTATAGCAGCTGTTGCAAAATTGTACGATCGGCTATGAAACCATATAATTTTTAATTTTACAGTTGTTTAAATTTTCGCAAAGTTGCTTTACTATTTGGAGCATGTCAATTAATTTTCGGTTGTCATTATCCTTTTTTTTAAAGGCATAATATAGTATTTCCTATGTTGTGTACAAGGCCAATGTTTGCTTTAGCAAGTTCATTTTGGCTTAAAACATGTGAACAACAATTTTGGGACAACAAGTAAGCTTTAACGGCTGGATAGAATTTTAAAAATCCTTTAACTGCAGGCGCCATCGGGTTGGTACATGACGCAGTGTTTCAAACCAATCCAAATCGCAAAATTTCTAACATTTCTTTTAGATTTTTAGTTAATGTTGAAAATTTGTTTGTTGTACTTTATATTATATTATATAGCAGAAAACGTGTTTTATTTTTGTGCAAAAAAAGTAGAAAAGCTAAAAAAAAGTACAAATGCGTACTTCTTTAATAGTTATGCAGAAAGCAGTACAAATAGTAAAAAAAAGTACGCGTACTGCTGAAAAGAGTACGTCTGGCAAGCCTAATACATGTGCACAAAAAAAAGTGCTATATTCTGCTTTACTGAATCTTATATACCCTTCACCATTGTGCGGTAAGAACAAAAAGTTATTTAAATACCGTTCTTTAGATATATGCAAATAAATCTTCTCCAATTGATAACCAAGGTACTTGTACCTATTTTGGAAATTTTGGCTTTTGCCAAACGGGAGGTACCACGCCCACTTCTCCAATCCCGCCCATATTTTTAGAGAAGTTGCGTCGTTTGCTTACGCTTACGATTTGAAAAACGCAAAACGCATTTCAGCATGTTCTGAAAACCAGGCGATTTGCTAGCGTTTTGCTTTTTTTCGAAGTTGTGTTTGAGCAAAGAAAACATATGTTTTATCATAACAAAACGTAAACAAACAAATAATTTACAAATTAGTTCTGTGAAATAAATTTAAAATTAAAATGCCTACAGCTTTCTTACATTTTCATAGGTAAACTACTGCGACAAACAATTGACAAACTCAAAGCTAATTTTTAAATTGCATTTTTTTAATTAAAATCGTGAAAAAATTTTACAAGTTTTTCCTTAAATAAAAAGAAAACATATTAAATTGAAATTGTGGGCCATTTCCTTTTCTCTTTAATGTGCAGTTTTAATAAAATAGTATACACTAGCGGTTTGAAAACGCCAAATTTCTAGCGTTTTCGTTTTTCAGAACACCTGTTTGGCGTTTTCGCAAATTTTAAGCGTTTTACGTTTCTCAGAACATGGGCGTATAATTATTTGATTGACAGGTTTTTTTACTTTTTTTTTTTTTTTTTAAGATGTCAAATGTGTACAACTTTACGCTTTCAAATTATAATAAAGACAGCAAAGTTCACTTCAGCTTGAGTGCAATTTTCCATTTTTGCAATCAAAAAAATCAGAAGTGAATAAAAACATGTCATATGTCAATAAAAACATGTCTTAAAATACATACACAAAATGAACAGAAATTAAAAAAACATTTTTAAATATTTTTTATACATATTTTTTTTTTTATAATTTCACCCTTTTAATACATTATTCAAAATTTTTCGAATAAAACCGATTAATATATACACATATCATTTTTAATAACAAAAATTTTAAACCGAACTATTATTTAAAAAACAATGCACAGTTGATGAAATTCTTTCTTGGAGATCCTAAATATTTTGAAAGTTTTAGCAGCTTTGCTGTATGCTTAAAAGTTAGTAAAATTATAAAAAGAGATTTTTTTAATTTAATTTTGCTAAAATCGGTAATTTTCTTTTATCAGTAACAAAATCACACAATTTACAAAGGGTTTCTTTTTGTTCCATAAGTTTGTTACTTGTATACTTCGTTATGTTTTGTTTTTTAATAATTCTTATTTTGTATTAGATGATTTGAAGATTAACTAAATTTATTTAGTTATAAGTTTTCAAAAGAAGATGGCGGTGTTATAAATTGTTAGTACAGTACTGTACAAAAGTGTCGGAGTGCGTTGTTTCGAGTAATTACTATTACTTTTTGGCTCCTAAAATTTTCGTTACAGCTTCGATAACATCTTTAGGCTGGGGCAGTGCATTAGCTTCTAATGTTTTAGCATATGGCATGGGTACATCAACACCACATACGCGCCACACTGGAGCATCCAAATGGAAGAAAGTTTCATCCTCCATAACACGAGCACAAATTTCAGCGCCAACACCTAGAAAGAAAACCATGGATATTTTAGTTTTTGTTTAATGTATCTAGGTAGGGGTTTTTTAAAGATAAAAGTAGTACTAGAGTTGTCAACTATTAAAAAAAAATTCGTCGTTTTTACTACGTAATTAAATATATCGTTACTTTAACTTAGAAAAGGCGTATCTAACACGCAAAATTTTTTTAAGTTTGAGCCATAAACTTGATAAAAATTAACATTTCGTCAGCTCAGAATTGTTTACAAAAGATTTTGGTTATTTTTAGAACTATGTAAAAAAAATTTAGGACCTATCCTTTATATCTTAAAGTTCTAAACTATACAAAAGCTTTTTCATATATGTATTCTTGTTCAAATTTTCTGTCTCAAACTTAAAAAATGTTATATGTTAAATACGTCTTTTCTAAATTAAAGTTACAATATACAACTTTCATATTTTTTTTATTTAAACAAAAAAAAAATTAAATTCATTAACCTGGATAAAATTTAAAATATTATTAATAAAATATACCTTTCACCAAATTATTAAGAGACAAATTTTCAAGAGTGGACCCTATTCGGGACCCATAGATAATGATGAATCATCCAGAATAAAATTTTCAAAAAAAAAAAATTATATTTTGGTCATAACTTTTTTTTAAGATTTTATAAAAATTTTGATGTTTTTTAGCACAATTTAAAGTTTTTTATTCATAACTTGCCCATTTTTTAACCGATTTGACAAACTTATATACCGACGTATTTAAGAAGAGATTTGCAGCTACTTTGGTTATAAAACTTGGACTCAGAAAGATCTATCGTTACCGAAAATGGGTATTAAAAGAAAAAAAAAAAATATATATATATTTTGGTCATAACTTTTTTATATCTGAACCGATTTTTCCGAGTTTTTCGAAAAATATTTTCTACTAAAGATTTCCGACTTGATATATAAGGTGTATCTATAGCATAGATGGGGTTAGTGCATTCATTTTGCAGTTTCAACTCACTCTTAGTGATAGTGCAAAAATATTGCAATCATTTTGTTGATGTTGAGTGATGAATTGAAAATTTGCAGCCTCACTAAACATGAGTGATAGTGATGTTAAAAAATTTTGCACTAAAAAAAATAGTTTGATTTAAAAAAAAACAATCATCAGCTTATTGCAACTTTTTTCTTCTTCAGTCATTGAGTGCATCTTAAATTGTTGCACTAAATTTATAATTAAAAACTTGTATTTTCATGATTAAAGCCAAAAATAATACCGTTATTGACAAAATTTCATTTTGTTTAATGTTTTTTACTTATGCATATCCTCAAAAGAAATCAAAAACCATTCACATACAAAGTTAAATTTTTTAAATTTTAGTGAGACAATATTTGTATGCAGCTTTTTTGATTGCATGTCCAAATTTTGCACTATTTGAATTGAGTGCAGATTTTTGCATTCAAAATTCAAACCTGCGTTTAGTGATAGTGAACAAATTTTTAATATCACTCAAAAATTTTTAGTGGTAGTTAAAAAATAACAATCATCACTTAAGCTGGTAAAAAAGAGTGCAAACTAATTTCTTTGCAGTTTTATTTAGTAATACATAGTGCAATGCTGATTTAAATCAATATTAAGTGCACTACCCCCAACTATGATCTATAGGTCATATGACAGCCCAAAAATTCATTTTTGAAAAAAATGTTTGATATTTTCTGTACGGCAGGTATCACGCCCACTTCTTTAATCCCGCCCACATTTTGTGGGATGCTGTGTATTGATAACCCAAATGTTTGTACCTAATTTGGAAACTTTGGCTCTTGCCGTTCTCCAGATATGGGTAATTCCAAAGTGTTGAACGTGACATTTTAAACAACAAATATTTTTACGTTCTTTTAACCCTTTAATTATAGCACTAAGAAAGCACTATTAACTATGCTAAAGTTTATGGGGGCGCGATTCTAGGTCAAAGATAATGGCAAAAGAAATAGCGTTTCGAACGTGAAAAAAATAGAAATAGTTTTAGTGGCCATGTATAAAAAGGCGTAATTCAGCGAAACCTGGCACAATTTTTTAGTCAAACTACTTTCAGAATTTTAGGTAGCAATGTAATTTTAAAATGTTTGGTTTGATTCCATAATCGTCTGTATTTTTTTTTGTTTAAGCCAAAATCTGGTTCGATACGTGACATTTCGAACGTGAAATATTTTACATAATAATTTAACTGAATAATGATTAAGAAAAAATAAAAATTTACCGTTAATCCGAATAACATATTTCTTTTGAACTCTTCCTTAGATTACAGACCATGTAAGAAAATTTTTTTGGAATAATTTTCATTTAATATCACCTCTTTTAAGGAAGATAATATAAAAGAAAACATACAAAAAAACATTCTCACAAATAAGAAATTACGTTTGCACAACTTTGCAGTCTGATTGTTTATCTAAAAGAACAAATTTGTGGGTAAATTTATAAAATTAGTAAAATCTAAATATTTCTCTATAACAATATCGTAAAATAATCAACTTCTAATAACTTTTAAATTTTCGGTCACGGTGGACCTTTTGACGGAAATGACCATATGTGACAGCGGCGCATAGAAAAAAGGGGCCAGTAAGGTAATGGGAACAGTAAAAACCAACTAAACAAAACAAGAGGTAGGGACGACTTACGTTTTCAAGGTTGACCAACACGTTCCTGACGTCATGAGATGTGTCGCTTTCAAATGAGACCAATACCAACACGCTCAGTGATGGTACACCAAAGATACACCCTTAGGTCCCATTCTATTTTGCGCTTCACATATACAGAAAAATTAATAAAAAAAAACAACAATGGATTTTTAAAAAAAAATTAGAGGTAGTCGTGGTTTTCTGCTCATATCTCAGCTACCTGACATAAATATATACCAACCAAGACCCCATCATATCTGGGGACTTTGAAACCCCCATTTCAACAGACAGACGGACAACAGGATTTGAACTTCCCTTCTCATAAGTATCCATAATATAAATACTTTATAGGGTAAAAGATCAATATTGTAGAAATTACAAATGGAATGACAAAGTTATACATTTATACCCTTTTACCTTTGGTAAAGGGCATAATAAGTTTTACTTAAACAAATGTAATTTACCAGGGAAACCAGAAATATGCTCTAAAATACGCGTTTTATGCGCATTAAATATGCAGTAAAAACTTGAAAATATGCCCTGAAAATTTTAAAAATATGCGTCAAAAATTGTTTATATTACTCATGTAGAACAAAATATTCCAAAATTAATAACCGTTTTATTTAATAAAAACAATCCTAAAATTATAATCGGTAAAGCCCAAAGACCATAGTATTTACAGACGAATTTTCAAGATCTTACCCTAATTGGAAACGAAGAGCAGTCATGGGCTCACAAAAACAAAGTTATGTTAAGAGTTTAAAATTTATAAAAGAGTTATTTGTGCCAAATATTATTTAGATATTAACATCTATATGAAATTATTTGTCTTTAAAAGATTTTAGCGACGGCCGCTAAATCTATTTATAGATGGACATTTTGGGAAAATGTGAACTAATTCGAAAAGAATTTAATTTGCAGTAAAATATTGTTAGGGCGAATTTTATCTAAATACCAACCTAATTAGGTGGTTTACGGACACAAAGAGTCTAATTTAGAAAGAAGTTTTTATGGCGAATATGTGAAATTATAGACCGGCAATAAAAATATATTTACTAAACTTGATCAAATTAACTACAAGATTGCAACTTGTACTTTGCGCACAAGGTTAACGTGACCAAACAACAATCCTGACGGACGGATAGACATCATACACTTAAAGATTTAATAATATGAAAGTTCACTAAACAATGGTTTATTAAATTTAATAATTGTTTTTGAATACAAAGGCCAAAAACTAGCAATGCTATGATAATAGTTTAATTCTCTATTGTGAATTTTTTCTTTTAGATTCCAAAATATGTATGTTGTTTTAAGAATAATGATTTAATTTTCTGTTTTTACGATGTTATACATAATTTGGAGATAAAAAGTAATTCGATTTTATAAAATAATTTTGTTCAAATAGTAAGGCAAACATTATAAACCTAAATTGCGAATGTTCTTGAAACTATTAATAATACTTTATTCCAAGGCTACAATTACCCAACAAACACGGAGCTTTGATTTCAAATTGAAAATGATTTGAAATCAAACGTTTGATAATGATTTGAAAATCATAGCATTCTCAACAAAAAGGGGAACTTATTTTCAAATTGAAAAATGCCTTTATTTTCAACTTGCTTACAAACGTAATTCTCAAATGTTCTTCAAATGTGGATTATATTACAATTTGGAACATTAATAAAAATATTTTATTTTTTGAAACTAATTATTTATTTAAATAAACTGTGAGATAAACATTCCGCAACATAGCTTAAAGATAAAATAATGTTCTTTCCGTCCTCTAATTCTTGCAAAGACAAAATTGGCTCCCTTTTATTTTGAGGATTGTAGCACCGCGATCGTTCAACAAACTTTCTTCACTTTCGCGTTTTATTTTCCTTTTTTTTCGTATTCTTAATCATTGAAATTACTCACAAATAATTTTTATTTGTCACAAGAAATAAACAGTTCACTTTATATTAAAATTTATTGTTAATAGTAAAACACATGTAGCCACAAAGTAAAAAATGTAACTTTGATCGCCATTTTTAATGCCTACATTTATTTTTTGCTTTAGTGCTTCCAAGTTTATTTTTGATTTGAATTTATCATTTGACAAACATTTGCCATCAAATTGATAAAACATTTGATATTAAATGTTTATTTTGAAATCATTATCAATTTGAAGTTAAATGTTAAATCAAACAATTGAAAAAAGTTTGAGAATTACATACAATATTTATATAAAAAGAAAAAATTCAATAAAATAAAAAAATCTTGATATACTTTCAAATCCGTTTTCAATGTACAAATAAATAAACAAATTAAAAAACAACTGACAGAAATGGCTTTTTTCTAACGCACGTTGTGTAACTTGCAATTTTTCATGCGCTAAAGTTTTTAAACGCACGACACACGTCGACGAACTAACGAGTGTTATGTACTTCCACCTTTATAATTTCTTCACTTTCCCGTTTTATTTTTTTTAATCGTATTCTTAATCATTGTAACTACTCACAAATAATTTTTATTTCTTACAAGAAATAAATCGTTCACTTGTAAAACACATTAAACCACGAAGTACAAATTTAACCCTCTAATGCCTAAGACTGCCTCAAGGCATGCTTTACAAAATTTCTACTGACGCCCAATATATAACTAATTTTTATTAATTTCCATTTTTTTACAATTGCTTAAAGATCTAGAAAAATATTTGTAGAAGCTTCGAAAGCTGTTAAAGCATTGTAAACCATCTCGAACACTATGCTTTTGTTCAAAGTGCAAACTTCATTAATGATGCTCAAATAATAAAAATTTTTTTTTTAATTATCATAAACAAAACCAAATATTTTAAATTTGATTCATTACTTTTTATTTTCAATACAAACTAACAAACAGAATTCTCAAAAATTAAATGTGTTTTTATTACTAGGTACCCAATGGTGCCTCAAGGTACTCCAAGATGTTTTCTTACCTGGAACGTAAACGACTCATCGTACGGACTTAAAAATATTTTTTTTGAATTCAGGGGCCCAAAAATACCCTTAAAAAATTGTTTTCATAATAAATTCCTATTTATTCTAAAACTTGGCATTAGTTAAACCTCTAATCGCCATTTTTAATGTTACATTTATTTTCGCTTTAGTATTGCCAAGTTTAGTTTTGATTTGAATTTAATATTTGAAACCAATTTGACATCAAATTGATAAAACATTTAATGTCAAATGTTTATTTTGAAATCATTATCAATTTGAAGTTAAATGTTAAATCAAACAATTGAAAAACGTTTCAGAATTGTGTTTGATGTCATATGATATAGTGATTTCATATCAAAGGTTTGACTTCGTGTTTGTTGGTTAGGCTTGTGTCGTTCTTGAATGAATTACTTCAACTGAATGATTCTCTTAAGTGAAAGAATAAAATATTTCTGTATTTCATTTCTTTCATCTTTTGGTTTCATTTTTTCTCTCATATTTCTGTTTTATGTCTTGTTATGATTTTTATCTTCTATTTGTCTTTTATTGGAATCAAGTTTTTTATTTACATACTTTTTTGACGAATGACATTTTTAAAACCCAATCTGGATTTAAACATACAGTAACATACCACAGAACGGCTTTGTGCGATTGCAAAAAATTGAACTTCGTTTTGCAGGCATAGAGTTAATGTAAATTATAGCGTATGAATAAATCAAGAAAAATAGTGATTTTTTCAGTTCTCTGTGACATACTCAATGTTTGCACATTTCATATTTCTAAAACAACTACAAAAACCTTTTTAGTTTTATAACATTTTAAACATTCCTCAAAAGAGATAGACACTTCATTCTGAAAGCTGTGTGTCATTCAGAAAGGTGAAAGAAAAGAAAGAATTAATTCACTTAACCTTACTGAAAGATAATGAATGAAAAATTCACATAATTGAAAGATTTTGCCCAATACTAGTTACAATGACTAATTTTACTTTACAAAAACGTTTTTATTTTAAACTATATTTTATTTTAAGCTTACCACTTTGAGGCCAGCCTTGTTCCACTGTAACCAAGTGATGAGTCTTTTTTATGGAATTAAAAATGGTTTCTACATCCAAAGGACGAATTGAACGCAAGTTAATGACTTCAGCATCAATACCTTTAAAACACATATAATATATTTAATTAAGAATAAATAAATTTTTCAATTTCATAAGTCACCCTTCTTTGCCAATTCGGCAGCAGCTTGAAGACTGATTTCTACAGCTCTGGAATGAGCCACAATAGTAACATGTTTGCCTGGTTTCATGATTTTTGCCTTGCCAATGGGCAATACGAAATCCTTATCCAAAACTTTTGGATCAATGGCATAAGATGTGCCATACAAGACCTCGTTTTCTAAAAATACAACTGGATCGGGATCACGGATGGCAGCTTTAAGCAGACCTCTACAATCTTCGGCGTCATAAGGTGATATTACCTTAAGACCGGGACAATGAGCATACCAAGCAGCAAAACATTGTGAATGCTGAGCAGCTACACCCATCGCAGCACCATTAGGGCCACGGAACACTATCGGTACATTAACTCTACCGGCAGACATGTAAAAGGTTTTGGCGGCTGAGTTGATGACCTTAAAAAATGTATTTATATTTAAGATAATTTGGATAAAAGGACATTTTTAACTGGACGCAGGAAATACCAACATTACTTTTGTTAAATTTAAAGTCATTGAATCTATTTTTCATATTATTTAGAAATAAACTTTATTTTACAAATAATTATCAACTAATTAGTTAAAGCACACACACTTTACTTTAAACCCAATTTTTCCTTAATTATAAAAGCAGGCAAACGACGTCCCTTCCAGTAACGTGGCAGTGGTGTTTCCTTAGCTTGCTGCAATTTATCCGTCACATATTTTGCAGCATTAAATGTTTCAGCTTCTTTTATTTGTGCTATCAATTTAGCTTGGAATGCCTTCTCTTTGCGCATTTCTCTACGCTGACGTACCTTGGCCCATTCAAATTTCATCTTACGACGCAATTTCTTCAACTTGTGTTTCTTCATTTTACGACGTCTAATCACTATCATACGAGCCGCTTCCATTTTTTCTTTTTTGCTGTCAGCAGGTGCTCGTTTTTGATTAATTTCATTCATAATATCGCCAATTTCATCTAGCCAATTCGATTTAGTAGGTTCTCCAATTTGTTTTTTGTTTACTAAATCTCCTATAGGTAAATAATTGATTTGATGTCTAATGCCAGCATAAATGGGTATGATTGAGTTAGGCCGGGTAAAATCATTATGAGAGTGCATTTGACGCATTGACAATGATGTTTTAGCAGTAGGTTTCAAAAGAGAGCCCTGTTTGTGTGTATACAAATATAATAGGATAATATGGGTCAATTTTATAAAAAGTAAGATTTTTGAAAATAATTTAAAAATCAAAAAGTTAATTTTGTTTATCTAGGAATTATTGCATTTTTATTTAAATTATAAATAAATGTTAAATCAGTGTTACAATTTTTACTTTTTTTTACAAAGATTTAACCCATATTATCCCATTATGGTTTTAGTTGTACCCAAATTTTGAGCAGAATAAAAAGTTTTAATGTAATATGGTTGGTATTTCCCGTTCGCTTAGGGTTAATCTTTTTTTAATCAATTGCAAAATTACTAATTTTATATATGTACATAGTGTGTTGATTCTGAGATAATATGAGTTAAAGTTCTACTTAATCTAGCTTATATATTTTTAAATAACTTTTTCAGATATATTTTGTACTAATGTGAATACTTAATAAAAAAGGCTTGTATTAAAAAAAAAAAGAAATCGTTAAATTTATATATAATATGTAATATAAAGTCACTTAAAATATTATTCACCATATTCAATGAAAGTTTTCAACCCTGTAATAGTAATTTAAGATATTGAACTTTAATACAAATCAGTTTAAATGTTTTATATGGTTGTTATTGTAGACATTGTAGATCTTGATATAAAACATTTAAAATGTATGCATTTTTTTCTTTTCGTGTTTAGAATCCAGATTTACCAGACCTACAAGATGTACGAATTCTACAATAGTAAACCGTAAAATTTTTAATTTTTTGCAAAATTATGGGCCTCCGAAATTTTGAAAAATATTTACTCATATCTCCATTTTCCTTTGTTTTGATCAAATAATATAAGTATCAATGTACTTTTACACAAAGTAGAGTCGTTTTTTTTTTCAATTTTAAAAATGAAAATTCCAGAAAATATATTTAATAAATAAATTAAATTTAATGGATTACATTTTCTTACGTATAATTTAATTTTTTTTCTTTGTATAGCTGTTAATGGGTTAAGAGAGTTGCCAAGCTTGAAAGATAATTTCTCGAGCTATTCCATGACACTAATATTGCCCCCAAATGAACAATTAGTATTGAAAATATAAGGAAATATATATCAAACATTTAAAGGCCCATAACTCTGGAAATACCTATAGGTTTGCGCCAAAAAATTCTTTTACTTCGAACGCGTTTTTAGTAGTAAAATTTTAGGTTCACTATCTCTAACTTGGGCAATCAAGATTTAAGCCAATCAATAGTTTTAACTTTTTTAAATGACCTTAAAAAATACATACATATGTATTATAACTGTCACAAACTTAGATGAAGAAAAAAATAAAATTAATGAATGTTCGTGGTGGCCATTAACTTTTTCTTTTACAGCCATGTTCTGGAAATCGATAACATTTTAAAAACGATTCTGTAGTCAAAGTTCATAGTTATCAGATATGTGATGAAAATCGATCGATTTAAAAACGAGCATTTTTAAAAAGGGTATTGAATTTGGAGCGATTTTAAAATCCGTTTCTGAATACAATATGGATACATTTCCTATGAAAATGTGGTTCAATAAGCCTTTTATAAATTAAAAATAATTTTTATTTCTCAATTAACATAAATAATATAAAATTTTAAAGAACATACATATGTATATATACAGAAAATAAAAGGGAAATGTATAATAAATCAATGTTTAAAGATTCTGAAAACGATAGTATTGGTTATAAATCGTCTCGTTTTTAAAATAGATTGACATCACATATCTACTTTCCTTTTATATACCTTATACTTTAAGGATCACTAATCTTTATCAGAGCTACTTTTAAAATCAGGAAAAGCTATGTTCCTTAAAAAATTTAATTGAAAATCTCCATCGATTTGAATTTTATTCGATTTAATATCCAGAACATGTTCAATAATCATAATTTTTATTTCCTATAATTTACTCACATGATCAATAGCCTGCATTGAGAAATTGAATGTCATGAACTCGCAAACAGGACGTAAACCTGCCATAGCAGCACCAACAGCAATTCCGGCGAAACCCATTTCAGTAATTGGAGTGTCGATAACACGTTTGTCACCATATTTTTTCCACAAACCACGAGATACCTGAAAAATAATTAAACATATCAAAAAATCAAGAATTTTTAAACAATTTAATTAAATTTAAAAATTAAACAGTGACGTCACAGTTGTTATTTTATTGCAAGCACTCGTTGTTTTGTTCTAATGACCTTAAAAGTTATACTTGTCGAACATTTTCCCAATCACACATTATCAGTAAGAGTAAAATATTTATTCTAACCTATTTTGTCACAACTACAAACTACATATTATTACCACCTTTGCTTGTTCCTTCATATACTCGGTCCACTTTTTAAATGAAAGATAATGAATAAAATATAGAGCCTAACAAACCATATGAATGCATTTCAAGTATATGTTTGTTTGATTGTTTCTCCTTCTACACATATTCTAACCGTAAGTTTACGTAACCATTTCATTTTTTTAAATTTTATATTAATAAAACTTACCTTATATGCACCATCGTATTGGGCCACCTCCTCACCCAAAATAAAGACACGTTCATCGCGTGCCATTTCTTCATCCAAAGCACTGTTTAAGGCATCTCTTACGGTCATTTGTTGTGCAGCCAGTGATCTGGATGCGGTGGTCGATAAACCACGACGAGCAACGCTCATAACTATTTTCATAGGCATCATCATTTTGTTGAACAAAATAATGCTTCGTTGGTGTCGTATGTGGAAAAAAAAAACTGCAATAAAAACCGCGTTTTTTTTTTTATTAAAACTAATTTATTTAAAATGTAATTGTATAATTTCTTCGCAATTCACTGAAATTTTTGTAATTTTTCTGTAAATTTTAACACTAGCGTACCGTTTTACCTTGTGGTGCCGTGGTCGTTTGCTTGAAAAGATGTCAATGAATGTCGGAATGACATTTTAGTTCAGGGCTGCCAGAATAATTTGCGAAAAAACGTTAAAACCCCGCAGCCACACGTTCAAGAAATCTCGTTCAAGTTGTTTACACAAACCAACACAAACTTCGTTTGAACAGACAGCCGTGGCACAGGCTTCATACATATTGATAGTCAATTTAATTTTACAAATGCGACAGATGTAGCATTTATTTAAGTTATTATGTAAAAAATTCTTTTGATTTTTTTAGCTCATTATTTTACTTGAGGGTTACACGATCAAGTTTTGCCTATCAAATTTTAATACTCTCACACTTTTCTACCAATACACTCATACTTTTAAAAATTGAAACGAACTTGCCTTTAAAATTCTCTTTCCAGAGAGGGTTTCAATTTACGTCCAAGAAAACAGCTGATTTCATGGTTAGTGAGCAAATTTTTCATTTGCCTTTATAAATTGTTTTCTTGATGACATCTTGAATGTAAATTGCTCAAAAATTGAATGCAACCTACGTCACAACTTTCAATTTTTGTAAATTTTGACAAATAGTATATGTAAAAGACTATCAAGAAAATCTTGATCGTATGGCTGCACTGTTAAATTAGGCACATTTGCTTTAAAAGATATATATTTTGAAAGGAAACAAAAAAATTAATTTGTGATCAGTTCATAAAATAGAACATAAAAAGGATAAAAGGAAAGGTGAATTTTAAAACAATTTAGTGGTCAATCTAAAAAAAATGTAGATTTAGAATATATGGCGATTTTCACCCATTGCAGTAAAGTACCCATGCAGACCTTATTAATTTTCCCTAAAAAAAACATTTCTATACTCTTCACCACAACTAGTTGTGATGAGGATATACTAAGTCTGTTATTCCGCGTAAAACTTTTTTAGTATTCATATAAGACCCCATACCAGGCGAATTAACTACAGGAGGTGTCGAAACGGAATTACGATGTCCTCGGGCAGGGCCATAAAACCCAGCTTTGGATTACAAAGGAGTAGTCTTTAAACTACTTCATGGTATACTCAAGAGGATTAGTTTTGAAGTCGTTTAAAAACAAACACTATTTAACAATGACATTGTCCATGGTTGCGTTACATTGGACCAGTCCATGGAGTAGTCCATTTTATCAAAATGGATCAGGTAGTCCAATATTATATGCAGGGTACGTTAAATTTTATATACATAAGTAACATTATTTTCTTGTTTATTATATTTTTTTATTAATAACTGAAGTTTGTTGTTTAGTTAGTAGCTTTTACTAACCATAAAAGGCCCTAAGGGCTCGGTTATGTAATTGAAGAAAAATAAAATAAATAAATAAATGTACTGTTTCTACAATACATGTGATTGAACGTGTAGTAAAATTTATATGAAAAGCAAGGGCTGTATTTTAACAAGAGCATGTTCGTGTGTGATAGTGTCAGTAAAACTCTAATGTTGAATCTAACTTGTCAAATTTCCCACTGCAAAATATATACAAACATGTTGTGTGCTACCCTTTTAACATTGCTTCTGTAAAAGCCAGATGCAAAGTCAACTGACAAAATTTCAGTTAGAGCGTGCTCTTTTTACTTCTGACAATTCATCTGACTTCAGCTAAGTCAGAGATCTATGCCGAGAAGAAACCTTCATCGGCGGTCCACTATTGATGGAATCATTAGCCGTTTGAAGTTACTATTTCACAATACCGATAAATGTTCATTTCACCATTGAATTGAAATGATCTACATACGTATATGTATAAAAAACGTTTCATTATAATATCCTAAATTGGTATTTTTTAATTTCAAGAAAAAAAAAATATTAAAATGGCTGAACTCTTGCGGTGCAAATACAAATTTTTGTGGCTGCAGGAAGCTACTTAATCATATTGAACTCAAGAAAACGTTTTGTTAAATTTTATGAAACTGTCCTTTGATGAAGCAAAGTGCGAAACTGATCGCTTTATTATGCATATTATTATAATAAATTAAAAATTATAATTTTTAAGACACAAAAGAAATTATGATTTACTGAAATATAGTTTTGCTTGAAAAAATTGCATTAAGAAAGATTATGTAAGTTAATTTTTTTTTGCCAACATACTAAATTATATTTAGCTAACTAAATTATTATTATATTGTAGCTTTGTGTAAATAAAAAAATATTCCAAAGTTATTATTTATAATTTAATTAAAATAACGATTAATATATTTGGTTTTTATTTCAACCACATAATTGTACATTTTGTTTTAAAAAACGTTATTTAAAAAATTAAAAAGAAATATTTCTTATCAGAATTTCTTTGCAACAGCTGTTATGGGAAATTTTTTGATATAAATATTTAATTGTGTGGCAACGCTAAATTTATATAATTTTGTTTGTTTTGCTTTTGTGGCCTTAGTAATACTGGAATATTTATTACTATTATAGTTTTTTTCACAGCAAATTCGATTTTTTGTTTTTTAGAATTAAATAAATTCGCAAGTTTCTTACAATATTGGTAATTTAAAAAATTTAAGTAAATTTTGGAAAAATATGGATAAAATCAGTAAAATATGGGTTGGTCCTTTACCTAAGGACTCGCCGTATGTCAAGCCATTCCGATTTTATTACATACAAAATGGCAAGGAAAAAAATTGGGACCTTTTGAAAGTACACGATAGTGTAGCCATTGTTATTTTTAATACAACCAGGCAAAAGCTGGTGTTTGTTAAACAATTTCGTCCGGCTGTATTTCATGGTATTGTAACCACAGATGGTGGAGACATTAGTAATATTGATTTAAACAAATATTCACCTTCGTTGGGTATAACAATGGAACTTTGTGCTGGCATAGTGGATAAAGATAAAAGTTGGCAAGAAATTGCCCAAGAGGAGATTTTAGAGGAGTGCGGGTATGATGTACCTGTAGAGCGAGTACAGGAAATCATGACCTATAGGTGAAGCTTGAATATTGATTTAACACACACTGGAATATAAAAAAATCACTGGTTTATTTCAGATCTGGTGTGGGTTCTCAAGGTTCGAAGCAAAAAATGTATTATTGTGAAGTTACCGATGCCGACAAGTGTTCAAGTGGTGGTGGTGTTGATGACGAACTTATCGACGTTGTTGAATGTTCCATTGAAGAGGCACGCAAAATGGTTCAACAAGGCTCAAAAAATAATAGTCCACCTAGTTGCTTGCTGGGTGTTATGTGGTTTTTAATGAATAAAACTTCTAACAATTAAAAAAGTGTATTAAATGCGAGCTTTTACCAAAGTCGTTTAAACAAAACACCAAAACTATTTTTACTTTAATGAGGCAAGCATTATTGATTTTTTGTTTTATTTAAAAACACAGCCTTTTCCAATCCAATAGCTTATAATAAAAATACCTATATAAAGCTTTAAATTTATTCCACTTTACTGTAATTTTAATAAAACTTCTAAAAATAAAAAAATTTTGTTCCCTTTACAGATCAAAGTTCGTTAATACGTACATCAGTTTTTGTTAGCAATAAAATCTCATTACATATTTTTCATCATCCTCATCTTTATTTTAAAATATTATTATTTGTTCAATTAAATACATACCATTTTTTTGCCTACACAAAATTTTTTTGGTAAGTCACTTTATTTAATTAATTTTTGTATTATTTTATATTATTAAATATTGATGACACTCGACATACAAGAAATATGTGGAGGTTCTCATACAGAATCTCTGTTTTTTAGAATCTGTAAAATTCATCTATCTTATAAACCGTTAACAATTTTTGCAAATTAACTCATGTCCAAGTTTTATTGGAACTGTTGGAAACTATTTACATTCATCTGTTAAAAATTATTCATAAGCATATTACATTTGCGTTTTTTGTTCCTCTAAGCATGAAATCTAGCTAATTCGTATATTAAACAAAACAATAAGTCTGTACTTGCTAGAATACACAAATTCAAATCTTAAATGTCAATACATTAAACAAAAATGGTAAGATTTATACACCATAAAATCAGAGAACATTAACCAAATAGCAAAAAAAAAGTTTTGTAATATATGGAGTCAAATAAAACCGAATTGCTATATGAAACTTTTTCCTTCACATTTGTTTCAAGTTTTTAAATTACTTAGGTAATTTGAGTAAATAGTTTTAACGACCATATCGACCCCTAACCGTGAAAATAACGTAAGCGCCAAAAATCAAATTTTACAGGGGAGAGTTTTTTTATTTTATTTCATATAAATTTTGTATGAAATTTGTCGCTTACGATAAAATTGTTCTTGCTATAAAATCGTAACGGTACCTTATGTGACCATAATATTTTTGGAAATGATGCAAGTGTTGTCAATACAGTCATTTATTAAAAAAAAAAAAAAAAAAAAACGAAAATGGAAAATTATGTCATTTACGTTATTTTTGCGATAAGGGCTCGATATAATCCATACCTTTAATCTTTCTTATAAAAGTTATACATATTTTTAATTTAACTAGTGTTCGCCTAATGGTCAAAATTCGAACATAAATTTTTATGTGCATATGAAGAAAATATAGTACATCTAAGTATATATGAATTCACATGCTTTGAGCATTCATTTTTTTTCATCTTAGTGTATCGATTTGGCAAGGGACCAACCTCTGGTTCATATTTAATCTTCCACTAAAGTTAAATTAAATAATATCAATTGAAAAACAAAAACGTATCATAAAATCTCTATTATAAATTGTCATCTACTCCGGACATTGCATGCTTAATATTTGTTATGAATTGAATTAATCTCGATTAGTAGGACTCAGTTCAAACACATGAATTTGAACTGTACCAATCTTTTTCTTGTGATAATCTTTAAGCACTTGTTACTTTAAAAACGACTAACTTACTTTATTTTTTATTTTCTTTTATATACAAGTAATTAAACATAAAATCAATGACCTAATTTATAAATAGTGTAACTGAACTTTATTAGTAAACAAATATTATGGGCAATGGTTAATAAACTTAAAAATGCTGTGTATGCAGTTGACGGAATTAAACAGAAATTAAATATTGGGTAATAAATTGATATGAATGTGTGTTCTTAACAGTAAGCAGAAAATAAACAAATGAGTAAATGTATGAATGTATGAATGTATGTTCTTAACATTAAGTAAGTAAATAAATGGATAAGTGTATGGATGTATGTTCTTAACAATATTGTTTGTCTATGTCTAATATTAATGAAAATTAATTAAAGTTCCAGATGCTGAACGAAAAAGTACAAAAAAGCTCTCCTAACATGTTCTTATTCACCCAGTTTAATGTATAATTCTATCTTTATGGGTCGAATATTAAAAAAGTTCCAGATGAAAAATAAAAAGTAAAAACATTCTTCATTTTCTAGGTTTTCATTCACTCAGGACCCTGCACCTATAATATTATGTTTTTAAGTTCAATATTATAGAAATTTAAAAATTATCACATGCAGCACGGAAAAGGAAAAAAAGAAATTTTATTTCCCGTATTTATATAGTCGAAAAATTCAAAAACCGGTTTCTTAAAAATGTCGAATAATCGAGCAACCTATTTTTTTTATTATTTTATAATTGAAAAAAAAAATTTTAATAAAATATATATTTTGCACTTCTGTAAGTAAATATCTTTCAAGTGTGCTTTGAAATCGGTTGACATACAGGGGAGGAAAGTGTTCTTAACTGTTTTGCCTTGCCGATTTATATATAGATTAATAATTCTTGATAAATACCTATATATCGAGTCATAACCGCAAAAAAGCTTAAGCGACAAAAACAAAATTTTACAGGAGAATGTTTTTTTTTTATTTTATTTCATTTAAATTTTGTATTGTTGCGAAAGTAAAATTATCTAAAGCATTATTTATAGTTATAGTAATAAGTTATCTTTTAAGTTATAGTAGTTACTTAAAATTGTCATGTATAATTTTGAACACAACTGTTATTTTAAAATAATTACATGAATTTCCCAGTCATTTCGAGAAATGGTTTTAGAACATAATCAGGGCTGTCATAGAATCCAAGTCGGTTTTGCTGATTGTCGGTTTTGCAAACCAATATTGGTTTCATTTGGTGTCATGAAAACAAGTCGGTTTTGATATTTTCGAATGCAAATAAAACCGATATTCGAATCAGCTGTTTTATGTTTTGGCTCATTTGTTTACAGTTTTAAATGAAATGTTTGTTTAATAATTTTGTTAATTATTGTTTTTGTGCAAAAATATTGTTAAAACTTGTTTTTTTAATAAAAGAAAATTATAGAACAGAAAGTTGGAAGTGTTAATACAGTTAACATATGAAATAAATAAATTCTATCGTTGAATTATTTACATTTGCTGTTTGTTTAATTTTATTGTTTTGTGGAAATATAGAGCGAATTTATTAAAAATACAAACAATTTTTCTTTAAATACAAAACTAAATAAAATGTCCACTGCTGTTGTTGCATATTTACTTTTGGAGGAAGAGCGCTCAGAGAAGATTAAAAGAAGAATTTTGCGAGATTGCAGCAATCCACTTGACCTACCGGAGTTGGCGTAAGTACATTTCATATATTGTGCGGTCATAGTTAAATCCGTTTTGCAGATTCGTAGGTTATTACCGGTTAAACAAAGATGCGTTTCGTATGGTCCTAGACACAATGAAAGAACACCTTTCCCGCTCTAAGATTCCCCCATTGCTGCAACTTGCAGCTACGTTGCGATTTTTTGCTGAAGGGTCATATCAAAGATCGGTTGGAAACGACTCTTGCATATGTCTGGGTAGGAGCACGGTATCAATAATTTTAGACGATGCGCTCAAGGTCATGGAACGGTTAATTTGCCCGCAGTGGGTGCAACTTGAAATGGACTCAAACGAAAAGCATAGCTCGCGGGAATACTTCTACAATAAATACAAAATACCTTCGATAGTTGGTTGCATCGACGGGACACACATAAAGATTATAAAGCCTAGCGTTAACGAGCATTTATACTTTAATCGAAAAGGCTATTTTAGTATGAATGCAATGATTGTAAGTATGATAAAAACTTAATTTTACATTATTTACGAGCTTATCTTTTTTATATTAAGATTTGTGACCACGACATGAAAATTCGAGCAGTAGATGCACGGTATCCCGGCTCTAGCCATGACGCGTTCATATGGAACATTAGTAGCGCCAGACATCATTTCCTTGGGAAGTATGAGTCAGGCGAAAGGACATTAAAATTATTAGGAGATTGTGGGTATGGCATTGAACCATTTCTGTTAACACCATACAGAAATCCATCCTACAACTCGAAACAGTATAAATTTAATATGGCTCATTCATCGGCTCGCAATATTGTTGAACGCACAATAGGCGTGTTGAAAAGCCGGTTTCGTTGTTTAATGAGCACGTTACACTACCAACCAGAAAAAGTAGTGCAAATTATTAACTCGTGCTGCGCGCTGCACAACATCTGTAGAAGCTACAAAGTTCAAAATAATGAAAACGATACAAATTTAACAGCACACGATAGTGAGGATAACGTTATACTGCCATCAAATACGTCTCTTCAAAGTGAAGGTCAAAGAATTAGAGATGAAATAGCTGACACCTTATAAAAAAAAAACTTATTTATAGATTTAAAATAAAAGTTGTTTATATTTAATATAATAAACATTAAAATAAAAGTTGTTTATATTTAATATAATAAACAAAAAGAACAAACAAAAGAAAAAAAGAAAATCCAGTCTTAAAATCTTATATTATAAGGTACATATGTATGTTTAAAATTATAAAACTTCAAAGCTAAATGCAAAATTGCTTCAATATCATTAGTTATTTTTTTGGTAATCAAATTTCATTATGTCGAGCTCTAACTGTTTCTTCTTTATTTCATTTTTTTCTTGCATTGCTTGCAAAATTCCCCTATTTACTCGAACAAATTCATTTTTGAGATCTGTGACGGCATTCGCGACAGACTCGTGTCCCTTTTCAATCACTCTATATACCCGTCGTAAGCTGCTTGCGTTTTCCTTCTCAACTTTTAGTAGTTCGTCTAACTTTTCATTAAGTTCCACCTTTCTCTTACTATCTTCATCCAAAAACTTTTTTAGCCGTTCACCAGTGTTTTCTGTTTTAGGCCTTTTTGGAGTGCTACTTAGCAAAAGTGGAGACATAGGACGTTTTGACGATGTTAACGGCATTTCTTCCTCAATCTCACCACCTTCATTTTCAGCTAAGCCAATAGCAACACCAGCAACCCCTTCCACCGATTGTGCAATACCACATACGCGTACTATTGCTTCTTCTGTTTGTGTCAACTGATGCTTTGAAAATGGTCCTCCACCAGTCGCTCTGGACTCTGCCTTGTTTTGGGCAAGTTTTCTCTTTACATCACTTTTCCATTCCGTCCACGTCTGTATAAAATAAAAAAACACAATTCAATAACGGATTATGGTTTTTGGCATAAATGTTCTTGCCTTTTTCCATCCATTTACATCCTTTTGTGGTGGACCTGCGCCGTTTAATGTTTCAGCCAACTGTTGCCAAAGAGATTCCACAGTTGGTTTATCACGCTTTGTGAATCCCCGTGCAAGATCTGGATGTTTTTCCATAAAATCCATAATTATCGAGTTTTGGGTACTATTTTTATGCTTTCCCCTGTTTGAAAATAAAAAAAACTATACATAGATATTTATTTTTATAAAATTAACAATTATTTACTTACATTTTCACAAAATATTCACCTGCAGAAGAAAATTAAATTCAAAACGACTCTTTAAACAACTTGATTTGTTTACAATAAAGAAAAACGACAGCTGTTAGCTGCTTGGTTTATTTCCAATAAGAAAACCGATAACATTGGTTTCTGTGACACCTAAAACCGACACTAATTCTAGTTCGAACATAAAACCGATAATATTGGATTTCATGACACCAAGGTTTTTTTTTTGTCGTTTTTAAATCCAATACCGACAAGATTGGATTCTGTAACACCCCTGAATAATAAGTAGTTTTTACAGGAAGGTTCAGGAAATTTCAGGAAATAGTTATGAAATATAAAAAGGGGTTACTCATGAATAATTAGTTTAGTTTGTTTTGAGAAACGGTTCTGTTCATAACTAATAATTGTGAACAAAATAATTAATAAAGTTTGTTAAGTTAAATAAGTGTGAGTTTTTATTCGGATTTGCAATTAAAAGAACTCAAACGCGTTTATTAAAGGAAAAACGTAACAATTGGTGTCAGAAGAAAAAATTAAATAAATAAACAAATAAAAAAAAAAAAAAAACTATACAAGCAACAATGAAATTCGATGAGCTAAAAGTTGAGCAGCTGAAGAAAGAGTTGGGCAAGTTGGATCTGCCTACTGCAGGAAATAAAGCTGAGCTGCAGAAAAGATTAATCGATGAATTTAAGCGACGCAATATTGACATCGCAGCTTATGAATTTGACGAAAAAGAAGAAATAGAAGTTGCTACCCGTGCAGTAACAAGCAACATGGATCTAAGCTCAATGTTTGCTGCTATGATGCAGAAAATGGAAAAGATGTCGGCAGACACTTCTAGAAAAATGGAAGAAAACTCTAAAAATATGGAGAAAATGGTGAAAGAAAATTCGGCTGAAACATCTAGAAAAATGGAAGAAAATTCAAGAAGCATGGAGAAAATGGTAAAGGAAAATTCAAGCACCATCTTAGCCGAAATTCAAGAAAATTCTAGAGTGACAAACGAGAAACTGCAGGCTACTAATGAAAAACTTGAAAAGCTTCAAGAAATTTCTACTGTGATAAATGAAAGAGTAGACGACATGGAGATGGAATTCAATCAGAAGCTGTGTGATGTAAAAACACAAGTCACGGTTTTTGACGAGAAACTGCACCATCTGGAGGTAAAAGTTAATAGTCTTCAGTGCCAAGAGGGAGCGGTTCGAGTTTTACCAGAAGTCTCTAGTAGAATTAAAGCCGCGAGTTTTGACGGCAGTTCACCATTTAATGTTTTTAAGTTCCAGTTTGACACAGTTGCCAACAAAAATGCATGGAACAGTGAAGAAAAAGCCATGAGCTGATTCTGGCTTTAAAGGGAACTGCGGCTGAAGTTCTAGAAAGTGTACCATTAAGTTGAAGAATCAATTATAGTGACATTATGGTAGCACTGCAACGCAAGTATGGTGGTGAACACAGAAAAGAAATATACAGAATGGAATTACGGGGTCGGGTACAAAAGGTAAACGAGACGTTACAGGATTTCGCACTAGAGATTGAGCGCTTGGTGCAGCTTACTTATCCGGGTGAAAGTCATCCATTGCTAGATCATTTTAAGATCGAAGCATTTGTAAATGGTATACGGGATGATGATGTGAAACTAGCGGTATGTGCATCACAGAAGACATCATTTGCAGAAACGGTATCATTTGCCCTAGCACAAGAAACCGCAAGGATAATTTCAAGGCCGCAAGCGTATAAGGTGCGAAAACTTGATTTTGCCGCTGAAGAAGAAAGAGATATTGTAAAGGACATAAAGGAGGCAGTGATGCAAGCGTTGAGCGAGAAGCAAGGTAAAAACAAAGCAAAATGCTATAATTGCGGTAAGATTGGCCATATGCAGCGAAACCCCTTGTAGTTGGCTACGAAACCAAGGCCCATGCAAGACAGCTAGTCGCCCTTCAACGTGAAAGACTGCCACCCAAATCAGAAACCTTAGTATGGGCGCGAATGGAGGGAGATTGTGAGGACAACAGTTTGTGGGTGGTAGAGCCAGCAGAGGTTAAAGGAGATATCGTAACAGCGAATGCCCTCGTAAAACCCAGCAAGAGTCTAGTTCCCGTGAGAGTATTAAATTTATCCAGCAGTGAAAAAGTCCTTACGCAGTACTTCAACATTGGACAATGTACTTCAACAGAGGCAATAATTAATTGCGAGCAGCATCAAGGCGCAGCCAGGAGAAGTAGCAAGGACCACGAGTCACTAGAGAAACATGTGCAAAAATGGACCGAAAAGCTAACACCGCCTTCCAAAAATAAGGCCAAACAACTACTAAGAAAATATGCCTCTGCATTCGCTTTGAAAGGTCAAAACCAAGGCAGAACGTCAATCGTGAAACACGAAATCAACACAGGCGAAGCTAAGCCAATAAAACAGGCGCCAAGAAGCATTCCTCTAGCAAAGCGAAATGAAGTAAAAGAGCTGGTTAGCGAGATGGAAAAGAACGGAGTTATTAAACCGTCATCAAGTCCTTGGAGCTCACCAGTGGTTTTGGTGAAAAAGAAAGATGGAAGTACCAGATTCTGCGTGGATTACAGAAAACTGAATGACGTCACGAAAAAAGATAGTTATCCATTGCCTAGAACTGATGATACCTTGGACACGTTAGCTGGAGCGGAATGGTTTTCTACATTGGATTTGCAGAGCGGTTATTGGCAAGTGGAAATCTCGGAAAATGATAAGGAGAAAACTGCGTTTAGCGCAAGTGATGGTTTATGGCAGTTTAATGTGATGCCATTTGGACTCTGCAATGCTCCGGCTACATTTGAGCGTTTAATGGAGCAGGTGTTAAAAGGTCTTCACAGAAAGACATGTTTGGTGTATCTTGACGACATTATTGTCATGGGGAAAACATTTGATGAGCACCTGAAAAACCTAGAAGAGGTGATGAAACGTATATCAATGGCAGGACTCAAACTAAATGCTAAGAAATGTTCACTGTTCCAAAAGGAAGTAAAATACCTGGGACATCGTGTAACCTCCAAAGGCATCTCAACGGATGATGATAAAATAAAAGCTGTAATGGATTGGCCTCGTCCAAAAAATCTACATGAATTACGCAGTTTTCTAGGCTTATGTACATACTACAGGCGCTTTGTACCGAAATTTGCAAATATTGCTGCAAGTTTACACGAATTAACTAAAAAGGCGCAAAAATACATCTGGGGTGAAGCAGAGGAAGCAGCATTTCAGAAACTGAAGGAATTGTTGTGCTTACCCCATTGCTGGAGAGAAATTTGTGCTTGATACCGATGCGAGCGGATACGGAATTGGTGGTGTGCTTTCCCAGGTGGTCAATGGCGTAGAGCAGGTCGTGGGCTATTACAGTCGAATACTATCAAGGCCTGAGAGAAACTACTGCGTGACGCGAAGGGAGCTCCTGGCAGTATTAGAGTGCATAAAACATTTTCACAAGTATTTGTATGGTCAACATTTTGAGTTAAGAACAGACCATTCTGCACTCAGGTGGTTGCTGCAATTCAAGAATCCAGAAGGTCAGATAGCTCGCTGGATTGAGCGCCTACAAAGTTATGATTTCAGCATTGAGCACAGGAAAGGCGGGAAACATGGAAATGCGGATGCCCTATCAAGACGACCCTGCAAACTGGAATGCAAGCATTGTGTAAGGGCTGAAGGAAAGGAATACAACTGTGAAGTTCGCCTACTGCAGATTGAGTCCAATGAAGACTGGTCAATAGCACAGAAAGCTGACCCTATATTAAAAAAAGTTATGAAGGCCAAAGAAGAAGGCAGAAGGCCGAATCGAAACGAAATATCATCTGAAAGCCCTCTAACAAAAGCATACTGGGCCCTATGGAACAGCCTACAGTTGATAAATGGCTGCCTTTACCGTACATGGGAAAGTACCGATGGAAAGTCAGTTCGGAACCTCATCGTAGTGCCGTCGTCAAAAGTACATGATGTTTTAAATGAATTCCATAACGGACCTAGTGGTGGCCATCTTGGCATAACAAAAACACTAGAAAAATTAAAACAACGTTTCTACTGGGTTGGGTGCCAACAAGCTGTGGCTGATTGGATATCGAATTGCACCCAATGCATTGCTGCAAAAGGACCAACAAAGAGAAGTCGGGGACCGCTTCAACAGTACAATTCGGGAGCCCCATTTGAGCGAATCGCAATGGATATAGCTGGACCTTTTCCTGTGAGTGATGCCGGCAACCGTTATGTGCTAGTAGTTATCGATTACTTCAGTAAATGGCCAGAGGTGTATGCAATCCCAAATCAAGAAGCCAGAACCGTTGTGGACGTATTTTTGAATAACTGGGTATGCCGCTACGGAGTTCCAATAGAATTACACTCCGACCAAGGCAGAAATTTTGAATCTGGTGTGTTCAAAGAGATCTGTGAATTGTACGGAATAAGGAAAACTAGAACCACTCCTTTGCATCCACAATCCGATGGCATGGTTGAAAGATTTAACCGCACACTAGAGGAGCACTTTCCAAAGTTCCTGTTGGCATATAGATCAGCTGTTCACAACTCCACCTCTCGTACACCTGCCAAAATTGTCTTTGGAACGGAGCTCAGATTACCTGGAGATCTAGAATTTGGCGTTAAGCCTGGACCAACAATGAACTTCATGAATTCGTGCGAAGCCGGATTAAGCTGTCCAGTGACAAGATGAAAGCCAGATACGATCGAGCGGCAAATTCGGAAGGCTTCAAAGAAGGCCAGTTGGTTTTACTTTTTAATCCGCAACGGAAGAAAGGACTATCTCCAAAGCTGCAGACTCATTGGGATGGCCCGTATAAAGTAATAAAGAAATTAAATGACGTAGTGTATCGAATCCAGAAATATAAGAGTCCAAGGTCAAAAATGAAAGTGGTACATCTAGAACGACTAGCCCATTATGGAAAAGGAGAATCTGAGCCTATTCGGGACGAACAGGCTTAAGTGGAGGGCAGTGTTGCGAAAGTAAAATTATCTAAAGCATTATTTATAGTTATAGTAATAAGTTATCTTTTAAGTTATAGTAGTTACTTAAAATTGTCATGTATAATTTTGAACACAACTGTTATTTTAAAATAATTATTACATGAATTTGCCAGTCATTTCTAGAAATGGTTTTAGAACATAATAAGTAGTTTTTACAGGAAGGTTCAGGAAATTTCAGGAAATAGTTATGAAATATAAAAAGGGGTGACTCATGAATAATTAGTTTAGTTTGTTTTGAGAAACGGTTCTGTTCGTAACTAATAATTGTGAACAAAATAATTAATAAAGTTTGTTAAGTTAAATAAGTGTGAGTTTTTATTCGGATTTGCAATTAAAAGAACTCAAACGCGTTTATTAAAGGAAAAACGTAACAGTATAAAGGTTTTCCTTACGATAAAATTGTTTTTGCTTTAAAATCGTAACGGTACCTTATGTGACCATGATATTTTAGGAGATGATGCAAGTGTTGCCAAAAAAGTCATTTATTAAAAAAAAAACGAAAATTTAAAATAATGTCGCTTAAGCTTTTTTGCGGTAATGTCTATTTATACCCCCATATTCACAAACGTTTATTAAATTTAACAAACGCTTATTAAATTTTATTTGAGGAAACGGTTATTAAGGAAATTTAAAATGTTCTTATGAACACGGCGGACAAAATGTCTAAGTTGCCTAATAATGTTATAATAACAACTTTTGTAAGAAACATTTTGTCTAAAAATCGATTATTTACTTTCTTTAAGAATTAAAGAAAAAATATCTCAAATGGGATTTGCTATAAAAATTCAGAGTTAAATTTTAATGATAGTTTTTGAGCTTTATTTTAAACAAATTTTGGAAAAGAAAATACTCTTTATTTTGTATTTTTATAATAATAATTTTGTATAATAACACTACTTGACAGTTTTTTGACCAAATGAATCTGACACCTAATCATGTAAAATTGTCCGCTGAATCCGAATATGAATTCAGAATTGTCAAAAGTAGAACCATTTTCATTTCTTGACTAATCTTCACAAACGACCCATGGTTATTTTAGTAATTTTATTAACGTTCACTAAAAAAAAACAAATACATAATCTGTTTAAAATTTTTTGAAGATATTTGCATTTAAGTCACATCATCTTTTTAAAAAACACAAATAACGGTTATTTTGGAATATCTCAAAAACGGACAATTTTGACTTCATATTCGGATTCAGGGGAAAATTTTACATAAAAATTAGCTGTTAGATTCATTTGGTCACGACTTTTTTGAAAATTTGTCACCAATCTGAGCAACAAATTGTCATTTGGAATGGACAAAATCCCGCATATTGTACTAAAACACATTCCGACTGCACTAATTCGTCAGTATTGCACTATATTCAATAATATACTGAACAATTCATACTTCCCTCTAGCTTGGAAAATCGCGAAAGTAGTTGTAATTCCCAAAAAAAACAAAGATTCACGAATATTGAAGAACTTGCGACCTATAAGTCTTTTGCCTAACATAAGTAAAGTTTTCGAAATTTGCGTAAATAATAATTTGTTAAAATTTTGCGATAAACAAAATCTAAACAGTGAAAGACAATTCTGTTTTAAATTTAAACACTCAACTACCCATGCAATCCATTTTTTGGTTTCTAATATTTATTGGAACTGGAATAGGAATAAATGCACGGGAGCGTGCTTAATAGATTTTGAAAAAGCATTCGATAATGTTTGGCTACCGGGTCTTCTTTACAAACTCGACAAATATAAAATGCCTCTATATTTTAGAATACTGATACATAATATGTTAAGCGGTAAATCCTTTAGAGTTTGCAACATGGGAAAGTTTAGTACAAAAACGTTTACCATTTACATATAATGGACTGCAACAGGGTATGGTTAACTCACCTACACTTTTTAATTTATATCTGTACGATTTGGTGCAGAAAATGGACAACGTTATAGCTTTTGCCGATGATTTAATAATCTATCATGCCGATGACAAAATTGGCAAAATTAATGAAAACTTACAAAATCATTTCGGAAATGTAGAAAAATATGCTAGGGACTGGCAACTGAAAATAAACATACTGAAGTGCGAAACAATATTGTTTCGACCTCCTGTTAGCAAATGTAACAGCGACATTAAAAGAAATTGGAAAGAGTTTGGAATCAAATCTTACCTTAATGTGAGAATACCAAACAAGGATATAGTGAAATATCTAGGTGTAAACTTGGACAAATTTCTGTATTTCAATAAACATATAAATATTCAACTGGGTAAGGCCAAAAGTGCATTTTTTATTTATAAAAAGTTGTTTTACTCTAAAGCTATACGACCAAATGTCAGAATAACTTTATACAAAACACTCATTAGACCAATATTGACATTTGGATGCCCAATATGGTACAATATTTCTCCATATTATATGGAAAAATATCGCGTATTTGAAAGAAAATGCATTAGAGCGTGTCTTTCGCTTTACAGGTCACCAAGAGCAATTATAGGTATTAAATATATTTCGAACATTAAGCTGTATGATACGGCAAGAATAACAAGGATTGATAATTTCATTATTCAGCTAATTAGGAAGCATATATTAAAATGTACTGCTTGCGACACTAATAATTTAATATCAGCGCCATATTATTGCAACGAAGGATACATAATGATGTGCCTAATAAATGGATTGGTTCCACCTGAATGCTTCACATACCTCGATAAGAGAGGTTTAATTCAAGATAGCAATGGAATTCCCATTCTCTATCATATTCACAGAAGGACAAATAACAAAACTGTGTTTGAAAATCGGTTAACAACCGACAACAGTAGATTTAGCACCGTTATGTCCTTAATAGATAAAAAGGCGCTTGTGAACCTTGACAGAAATAAATTTTGGTGGCTCTCAGACTGAATCATTTCATAATTTTCTCTTACCTTTTTAAACTAACTGACCATGAACTTTCTTTTTTTTTCTCACTTTAAGTAATGTAATGTTTTTTAGATATTTTCATTACATATGTATTAACATAAAATAATATTACTAACATATTATAAATAACATATTCAATTCGAAAGAAAATAAATGTACACTACTATATGTAGGTAATTAAGCTTTGTACTTGAGATATCCGTGTAGGACTAAGTATATACAAATTCGTGTAACTTTTTGTTTATTTAAAGTAGACTTATTTTATTCTTATATTTCAATAAATAAACAATTTTCAAAAAAAAAAAAAAAATCTTTTTAAAAAACACAAATAACGGTTATTATTGAATATCTCAAAAACTGTTCTACTTTTGACAATTCCGACTTCATATTCGGAATAAACAGACAAATTTACATAAAGATTAGGTGTGAGATTCATTTGGTCACGACTTTGTTGGAAATTTGTGAACCAGTATAATTTATTAGAAATATTTTAGCAATTGACAAAGTGTTCTATTGTTTCGTATTGGTTGTATTCAGCGTTACCATATATTTTTTAAAAAAATCTTGGTTTCTCAGAAAAAACTTGTTTTCGCAAGAAAAAACTTTTTTTCAAAAGTGCCAAATCTTTTTAAAAAAATACCAAAAAAAAAAAAAAAAAAAAAAAAAAAGAAAAAAAAAAATTTTGTATTCCCAAAAATTGAAATTACTTTTTGATAATAAACAGGCAAGTGCACGGCCTAAAAAACACTAAATTGGCAACATCTTTTGTAAAGTTGTTGTTGTTTTTTATTTGGTTTTTCTTAACCTACTTACAACTACAATTAATGTTGAGAGAATTTCAACTAATTGTAGTGGGGAATGTAAGATGAGATAAACCCACTGTTTATTGTTGATGTGTTTTGTTTAAACTTTGATATTATTACAAGTAGAACTGTTGCTATAAGTCTTATACGCTTAACAGTTTTATTTGGTTTAATATCTTTAGTTTTTCTAAAATCTTTATGGATGAAGTTTCCTGATGATCTGGCCTAAGCAACCAGTGAAATGCGCATAGGAATAACTTATCCCAACAACAATAAATTTCAAGTGTTTTTATCAATAATAAAAAAAAACTGGGAATTAAGCACGAATAACAAAATCTTTTGAAATTAAATACCAAAATGTTAAAATTAAATATAAAAAAGTTTACAAGGAACTACATACATACATATATATTAAAAAAAAAAACATAACATATAATAACAATACATAAAATAAAATTAATTTAGGAGATCTTTCTTTTCTTGGGACAAGACAATATAAATTTTTTTTTTTTAAATTTTATATTCTTACCATTTTTTGTTAAATATTTCTCCATGTTTTTTTAATGTCTTCCGCAATACAAATTTAACAAACTGTCAATGTATAAAAACGACCTAGTTTTACTTACAGGGAGTATACACAATTAAACACTGTTGTACTCATGATACAAATACAGAAGGTAGTTCCACTTTCTCTTTTTGACGCCATATTAACGTTTTGACGTTTATTGGAATTATGAAAATGTGTGCTACCATATTTTATTAAATAATTCCATTTTTCTGTTTTTGTTTTTTTTTTTATTTGAAGTTTGGATAAATTAAATTTAAATATATATTAAAAAGCATAAGAATTTGTTAATTTTGAAAATAAGAATATACATAAATAAAATATATTTAAAAAAAGTAAAAAACATTTATCAAACGTTATTTTGTTTGAGTTTAAGAGTTTGTGCTGATGTGTCCAACACATAAAAAATAATGGTTCTAGGCCCAGTTTAAGTCTACCAATTAACTTATTATCAATTTCTGAATCGATCTTACGTGTTCGTCCGTCCGATGGGCTGGCTTTCCATGCACTCCTTAAAACATGGGTCCCACCTTTACGTATCACTTTCTGAGTCGATCTAATGATGTCCGTCCTGCTGGCTGGCCGACTGGCAGGCTGCCCATGTTAAACTTGTGCGCAAAGTACAGGTCCCAATTTTAGTGATAATTTGATGAATTTTGGCACATCGGTTCTAATTGGCACAAGGGCCAAGCCTGTTGATCGGGCCATAAATTTATATACAAGCTTCTTTCTGGAATAGGGTCTTTGAGCCCAAAAAGTATCTTATTATGTTGCTATTAAGATTAAATTTGGATCAAACAAATTTTATTGCAACTACTACTCTCGAAAATAGTTTTTAATGCCATTACTTTCTTATAAATGTTGGTATTTACATTTAAATTGGCGACAATGACTTTTACAATAGCTATTTTGTCAAAATGTTGTGCAGGTGGGTCAAAAATTAACCATATAAACCCCCTTTCTAAAATTACTTAAAGGAAAACAAATTCTATATAGATGAAGAAATCTAAATAATATTCGGCACTGAATTACAGAATTTTGTTCTAGCGGGTCCATGATTGCCGGTAGAATCTTTTTAATACATAAAACAATCCAAAATTTGTGTTCAAAGATGAAATAATTGTAGCTTAAATCTTGTTTTATAAATTTTAATTTCTTTTAAATAAAGATAGACCATACAAATAATGTTTTTTTTAATTTTCGCGAATAAAAACCTATGTATTTTTATAATTAGTGAATTACATTGTTTTTAATTTTCAGCTTTAAAGAAAATTAAAATGCTTAAAAATTCACATTAAACCTGTTAATACAAATTACACATTTTGTCTTTTAATTTCCAAAAGGAATTTGTTGCCTTTTTTAATATGTTGCAACGATATTTTTAATATTTACAAAAAAACAAACTTCAAATAATTCCGATAAACTTCAAAAAAATAATTGTGACAGAGAAGTGGAACTACCTTCTGTATTTGTATCATGGTTGTACTAATAAAGGAGTGAGAAAATATAAAATCACTTAATTGTCTAAAAACATCATTCAATATTTTTATCCAATAAACTGCAAATTTTCAGTTATGTATTTATAAAAAACTGCATAAAACCCCTGATGATGGCCAAAGATTTGGCCGAAATATTGGAAAAATATAATAATAAATAAATAAAAATAAAATCAAAAGTTGAATTTTATTTATTATTTATATAAGACCTCAGCCAAAATAATAAAACAACAACTGCAAAAACTTTATGTATTTATTGAAAACTTTATATATTTATAAAAAACTTTAAATAAATTAAAAACTTTTTGGCATCTCAAAAAACTTGCAAAAAAGGGAAATCTTGACAAATGGCAACGCTGGTTGTATTTGCTACAATTTTATAAATGTGACATTCATAACATTTAAGAAATAACAACCAATATGACTCAATAGAACACCTTGTGAATTGCCTAATTGCCTTTCATATACATTTTACGCGAAAGAATTATAAATGTGTGTGTGCGTGTTGTTTTTGTATTGACAAAGTTTCTTTCTTAAGTCTTTTGTTTTACATGACAATCATTTTGTTGCATACTTTTTTTGAATTCCCATAAAAATGCAATAAATAGCAGATGATTGTACAAATAAGACTAAAACAGGCATTACAAACAACTACTTACATACATACTGCAACAATCAGTTTTCGTATTTAATGTTTGTCTTTCGATTGCTTTTGCATAAAAAGGTTATAAAACAAGAAACAATTTTATTAGAACAAGACACAAATGCTATAAATTGCTTTAAAAAGTTAAACTAATACGTAGATTTCTAAATTATAACTTTAAAGATAATAAAATTAGACGTGTGTCATAAAATATAAACGAAATGCCATCTAAAGATTTAAGAGGGTAATTCTACAAATGAAATTATAGTTTTGTAGGATTCTAAAGAAACGTTTTGCAATATAAATACAAATTTTATTAAAATTATACCTGATTAGACCCCACCTGATCTTTTTTTAAATATAAACATTTTATATTAAAGCAGTAAGAGTGCCCCCCCCCCCCCATGTAGGAGAACAGAGGCTTGTCTTTTTAGAAAAGGTGATTAATACTTCTAAGACATGTATAACTACTGGAGATTGCAGTAGAGCCATACAACATACTACAACGTTTTACCAATCTGCTCTGGATCTGGAAGATATGCCTGTTGGTCAATAATGCTGCGATTTGTATTTATTTTATTTTTTTCGATCCTTATGTGAGTTATGTATGTTTGTTGTATGAATATAATAAAAATTATATACATAATTCAATTTTATCAATTAAAAATTTTCTAAATATCATTTGGAATTTTCTCAATTTCAAATTAAAATTTCTCAATTTCATTTGGAATTTTCTCAATTTCATTTGGAATTTTCTTAATTTCAAATTGAAATTCTCAATTTCATTTGGAATTTTCTCAATATCAAATTGAATTTCTCATTTTCAATTAGAATTTTCTCAATTTCAAATTGAAATTCTCAATTTCATTTGGAATTTTCGCAAATTCAAATTGAAATTCTCAATATCAATTGGAATTTTCTCAATTTCAAAATGAAATTCTCAATTTCATTTGGAATTTTCTCAATTTCATCTAGAATTTTCTCATTTTAAATGAAAAATGGTGTAGTGAGTGAGTGAGAAATTATATAGAAAACAAACACAAATTTTCGTTTTTTATTGTTGTTTTCATTGTAATTTCTCACTCACTCACTTGTTTACGTTTTCTAAAAACAGGCAGTTAATACCTTTCACAATACCACTCAAACAGAATAAAAAAAATTAATGAGCTGTTTCCAGGCGACAGGCAATTTTAATTGTTTAGAAAAATGTATATGTAAATCACTCAGTTTTTTGAGTACTTTTCATATTAATTTAACTACACAATCAATTGCTTGTCACCTGTAAACAACACATAAATAAACTAAAATTAATGTGCTGTTTTCACAACACAAGTGATTGAACGTGTAGAAAAATTTATATGAAAAACACTCAAAAACCTGAGTACTTTTCATATGAATTTTACTACACGTTCAATGACTTGTGTTCCCAGTAAAAACTTCGCTTAGTCTGCTTTCACACGTTTCATCTTTTAATGCTCAACTCTTATGTTTTTAGATGAGGGAAGAAAGAAGAAAGGGTGTTAGTACGGAGATGCCTGTACTCGGTCAGTACGCTTTGTATTTTTATTCGTTGGTATATGCACAACGATGGCTGCATGTAATTTCTTTCTTTCCTTTTTCTCTTTGATTCGCTGTTATTAAAATTTTTGTTGTTTTGAACCAAAAAAAGTTGAAACCGGTTGCTGCGTGTGATTATATTGGCATCTTTAAAAGGGAATTGAAAAGAAGTTGAGCATCAAAAGATGAAACGTGTAAATTTAGACTTACTTTTTCAAAATGAATAGCTTCTTTAACTCATTATTTAGTAGCTTTCTTCTATAACTACATCTATAACAACTTCAATAACTACTTTTTTCTGAATGTATCAAAGTAAACAAATAATGACTTGCTTTTGAATGCGTTCATTTTGGGACATCCCTTGTAAAATTCATTGGTTCTTTCAGTAGAATTGTAAGTAGTGCTATTATGATTTTTTGATTACTCAACACATTATTTTGTAGGCAAAGTTTTTACTTGGTTGTGAAAACATCACATAAGTTGAGTACTTTTTTTCGTTAAAAACTCATTTCTCTGTTTAAGCGGCAAATCATGTTTATACATATGGTTGTATTAGTAACGTGTAAAAAAACATTAAAATAGGGAATTTTATGGTATAAATTAGAGGTAATTGTGCTTTCTAGCATTTATGGAACGATCTGGCTGAATTTCAATAGCAAATTTTAACGGAGTTATTACCCCTATTACGGTTAACAACTCTGTTACAGCTCGGCTAACAAAAACATCAACAATTTACAACTTAGCCGTAGTAGGGACATATGTGACACCAAATATTGCAATCTAGTACACATCATTTCTGGGGTCTTCGGAAAACCTATTTCAACATACACACGAACTGACGCACGGACAGACATCGTTAAATCAACTTCCCTATATAAGCTTTATAGGGTCTTAGATACATTTTGTAGCAATTACAAACGGAATGATAAACCTATGCATATATACTCGAGTATACAGAATTTTTCCGACATTACTTGTTCGAGCGAATTTTTCGAATAACGAATTTATCTTTTAGAAAATTTTACTACTTTAATGCAGTTATTTAATTATCCTTAGTCCCAATTCATACGATACAAGTCTTATTGAAATTCTTTGAACTACCTCCAGCGTTCACACAATGCGAGTCTTAATACTTATTCTGTTATTCTAAAGGGTGATTTTTTATGAATTAAGTTTTTCGGGCTGGCAGCACTGGTTGGTAATTGTTTCCAAACTACATCTGTGAAAGTGAAAAGTGTTCAGTAGATTCTGCCATTCATCATGGAGAACTCAGCAACGACTGCAAATCGTTGAAGTTTATTATCAAAATTCGTGCTCTGTGAGAAATGTTTTATCGAAAAATTGTGTTCAGCGATGAGGCTCATTTCTGGCTAAATGGATACGTAAACAAGCAAAACTGCCGCATCTGGGGTGAAGTACAGACACATGCCGTACAATAAAAAATGACAGTTTGGTGTGGTTTATGGGCTGGAGGCATCATCGTTTCATTTTTCTTCAAAGACGATCGTGGAAGAAACGTTACCGTCAACGGCGAACGATATCGAGCCATGATACGCGACTTTTTTTTGCCCCAATTGGTTGAGTTGGACTTGGTTAATATGTAGTTTCAACAAGACAGTGCCACATGCCATACAGCTCGTGAAACAATGGATATATTAAAGGATGAATTTAGTGAGCCGTTTACTTCTCGAACTGGCCTTGTGAGTTGGCCGCCAAGATCCTGTGATTTGACGCCTCTTTACTATTTCTTGTGGGCTTATGTGAAGTCGTTGGTCTATGTGGACAAGTCAAACACGATTGAAGCCTTAGAGTATAACATAACACGTGTTATTCCTGGAACACATGCCGAAATGCTCGAAAAAGTGGTGCAAAATTGGACCTTACGAATGGACCATTTGAACCGGAGCCGCGGGCAACATTTACATGAAGTTATTTTTAAAAAGTAAATAGCAAAGACCAATTTATCGATTCCAATAAAAATTTTGAATATATGATGCAAATTTGAGTGTTTTATTAGATTTTTAAAAAAACTACGCTTAATTTGATATTTTTCTTCCTGAAACACATTTTTACAAAATAGACAAAAAAACAAAGTACTGAGTAATCGTTTCTTTTCCCCTCGTCTTTCTCACTTATAAAGTAGCAAGCTGATCAATAAGACTTGCTATCGTATGAATTTGGACTTACACATAATTTTTGACATATTTTAGTCCCTTTTTAGATTTGGGGGTGTATGTGTGACAACTTGTGTAAATCACTATAAACGTCAAATTCCATACGTAAGATATTTCGCACTAAAAAAGCAAAATTTTATTTTTCAATTTGACGTTTATTGTAAAAAAATTATCAGTATGTAAACCATGCACTATCAGATTATGGGTAACCTGTTTTTACCCGACAGTCAATTTATTTATTACCTCGTATTTTCTAGTCGGCTGAATTTTGATATTTGAGACATCGTTAGATCCGTCTAAAAACCTTAGTGTCCTTGACATTTTGGCGCCAAATAGTAAAACGTTGAAAAACAAAAATTAATCAAACCTATGAAGGAAGTAGAGTTTAAAAAGAAGGAAATTAAAAGGGAATAACAGAAAAGAACTTAAAGTGTAAAATTGTCCAAAAGTTGGGCAAAATTCAAAAATACAATAAGTTCTATAATTTTTTTTATAATTAATGTAAAAAAGAACTTATGATTATGTTATATTGTCCTCAGTCGAGATTGGGCTTTTATGATATAAAATTTTTAGAAGGTGTTAAAAGTGAGAAAATGAGTTTATGGTGCCTATTATGAACTAAATTCGATTTTCGAAAGCAGTCGAATTAGCTGATCGAACGAATTTTTATTTGGTATTATGGCATTCGATAAAAATTTACTATTGTGATTTTGTTAATTCACAGTAGTACATTTATTATCAGCTGTCACTTAAAATAAAAAAAATTTTAACAAGGTTTCGTTTATCATACTATTGATAAACTGAAATTTTTGTTTACAAATTTAAAAAATAAAGTTAAACGTGACCACGGCGGAATTATGGTTGTTTTCAAATAATTTAGCTTCAGTCGGGTTTCATCCCACTTTTTTACATGGTCAACTTTGCTGCAAATCATTTGGACCAAAAATAATTTTGTTCCATAAGGAATATGAGCGTTTCCAATTGCTGTTTACGACGTTGTACTTGCATAAAATGAACAAAACTGATAAAGAATATGGTATTTGGTATACGAACACAAAATAAATTACAAATAGTTACATTTTCAAAGCAAATTTGTTTTCGTTGAAAAATTCGATGCTCAACGAAATTTTCGACAGTGCTGCCAACTCATAATACCAAATTAACATTCGATAGTCGATGTTCGATAGCCAGCGAAAATCGTTTGTCGAATGTAGCTAATAATAGGGGCCTATAACTATATATTAAAGTCCATAATGGTTCAGCACCGGGCAAAACCGGGGTTTAACAGCTAGTTATTGTAATAAAAGTATCAATTCAAATAGAGATGTATGTTTTTTTCCATTAGATACAATTATTTTAATTCTAGTCATTCGAATAATTTAAAACCTTTTTTCGATTAATCGAGCAACTTTTAAATTTAAAAATCGATTAATTGCCTACCCAGTAAAAACTTCGCCTACAAAATAATGTGTTGAGTAATCAGAAAAACATAAAAGCACTACTTACAATTCTACTGAAAGAACCAATGAATTTTACAAGGGATGTCCCAAAATGAACGCATTCAAAAGAAAGTCATTATTTTTTTACTTAAATACATTAAGAAAAAAGTAGTTATAGAAGTTGTTATAGATGTAGTTATAGAAGAAAACAACTTAATAATGAGTTAAAGAAGCTATTCATTTTGAAAAAGTAAGCGAAAACACAATGTTAATTGTAAACAAAAACAAAAAAGTTTCCTAATATATTTTATTATTATAGAAGGATCTATGACAATAACGTGTAAAACAAAATGCTCGCCGTGGCTTCGGTAGCATACGCCTATTCGATGGTCCAAATTTTCAATGACTCTGAGACATAATTGAGGTTCAATGTCGTTCATGTGCCGAATTATCTCATTCTTAAGCTCTTGAATTGTTCTTGGCTTATTGACGTGGATTCTCAATTACCCATTCTGCTTTTTAACGAATCCACTGAGGTGAAAGTGTGCCACGAAATGCATTTTATCTAATTTAAGCACCCATTTTCGGAAAAGGATTCAACAATCTTAACGCGCTACTCAATTGTATACCTCTCCATGTTTGAATATGTCAAACACTGAAACAAAGACCAACGACAAAGTTGGACCGCCCTTTATATACCCTTTTCAACTGTGGTGAAGATTATTCAAATTGGAAGCCAGAATAAAGCTTCATTCATATAGATGGAATTCTATCGGGTATTTACCTGATGTCTGGGTAAATACCGGGTAAATAACGGGTATATTCCTTTTTTGGAAATTTATTTGGGTATATATAAAACACAAATGCTTATGGCATTCATTAACTGTTATTAAAGTTAATTTAATTTTAAATTAATTTTTTGTTTTTTAAAAACATCGTAACATATTAAAAAGCTGGTACAATAATACTACAATAAGCCGGAGTATGTTGATTTAAAATTGTATAGAAGGTATGTGTTTATTAGTGAAGCTAATATTGATTAAATTAAACAATACATTTTTTTTTAATTTTGTACAAAACGCTTATAATCATCCTTTGGGTAAATATCGGGGTATTTACCAATTATAACCCAATTTTCCCTATTTACCGGGTATCTACCAATTGGATATTTACTAGGGTATTCATTTAATCGGGCTTTTGCTTTAATCGGTTAATCGCTCGATTAATTAACCGAGGTTTTGGTTTAATCGGTTAATAATCGGTTAATTTGTTTTTTAATCGGTTAACCGATTGATAAAGTTTTTTTAAAAAATAAGGTAATTTCCATAATTAAAAATGCATAAATTATTTATTTTTTGGAGTTTATTATTAAAAAAACAAAAATTACAATTCTTGATCTAAAACGAGCAAACAAAAAAAATAATTCATAAATATGTGATATGTATTTTTAAAGTAATACATCATCAAAGGTGTTTTGGAAATCGAAAACGCAAAACGCAAGAATTTTAAACATCGTTTTTTAATAAGATTTCTGTAGTTAAATAATTTTATTGACAAATATTTCCCTATTAAACAGAATTTTATAACAAAATTAAAAAATTAGATTATTAGTTATTTCAATAGTTTAAAGAGATCTGATTAAATAAATTTTGAAAAAAAAATTTTGTTTAAATGTTTAGGATTAAAGCGATAATTTTCTTTAGTTTTGACAACACTTGACTTGGAAAATATTTTTTCTCTTATCGTGGGTGCTGGAGGAATCAGAAGCAGCCATAATAAAGAATATCTAATTTCTCAGTCCTTTTCCTGGATTTCTCTTAACATATACAATCTTCCATGCCATTAAAGTCCTAATTTAATTTTTAAAAATTTTTAACACTTCTTATTGTTTCGGGTAATTCAGTTAAGAATGTTTTGCTAGAAGGAAATATACAGCCCAATTATGATTAAAAATTCCCCGGGAGTTTTTTACTTTTTCCCATTTTTACAATTGAATTAACATAGGAAAAATGGGAGAAGGGAGCAAACTCCCGGGGAATTTTTATTCATAATTGGGCTGGTATTGTATAAAAAAATATTTTCTAAACATGTATGTATATGGGACGAAACAATTAATTAAAACACAAAAAATTTGTTATAATATTACAAAAAAAAAAAAAAAAAGTACTGTTAATCGACTGAAATTATCCGGTTTAATCGTTAATCGAAATTATACAATTTTAAATTAACCGATCAGTTAATCGGATAGTAATTAATCGGTTAACCGATTAACGATTAACCGAATGAATACCCTAATATTTACCATTTTCCTATCTATATTCATTCATAATGCGAGCCACAATTTGGTATTTTCTCTTGTCAAATTTTTTCCCTAACTCTGTCACAGAAATCAATTTCGATCGAAAGTGGAAGTGATTTCGTATCTTGCTTCACATAAAACGAAATCACTTTCCATCGGAATTGATATCTGTGATAGACCTGTATGTTATATAATTTCCTTTCATTTTTTGAACAAAAGTGTAACTGAAGTTTTTTAAAAGTGCTTTAGTAACAATTTGTATGAAATTGTTTATAACGTTTAGAATAAATTTTAAAGGTTTTGAAAAAAAAATTGCAACAATTTGTTTTGAAAATTTTAATTTATACGTACCATGGTTTTGTACAATTAATAAGTTAACCCCAGTAGCCCAGCTGAATTTTGTTTACAAACTTTACATTATGCCACAATTGGTTTACAAATTGTTTCTAGAAATGCACCTAAAATTTCCAGAGGTTTTTGTGTAAAAATATTGCTTGTATTGTTAATCTGGCTTAACTCTCCTGAACGCATATAGCTTATGAATGCGCCTTGCTCTCATTATATGCTGGTTTACACCAGCGTGGCCATTTTTGCAGCTAAATTTAGCATTTTTTGTCTGATTTAGCTGCAAATTTTCCATTTAGCAGTTGGCATTTTTTTTTTGCATTTTTGAACTACATACATACATATTTAGCATTTTTTAGCTTTATTTAATTTAAGAATATTCAGGTAATCTTTGTTTGAAAATCTACCACACTTTTTTGTTGAATACGCATACAAATCCCTACTCTTTTGCTATAGAAACTGTACAATTTTTTAAAATATCAAATTGTTTTAAAAGTTGATCAGTTTGATCCATTAAGTTCATGTTAAGCTGATTTTTGCATACAATTACGATTTTGAACAATTTTTGGAATCGAAAAGAAACTTTTGAAATAGAAAAACAAATACGAATTACATGCCGAGATGTTAAAGCTCAATTAATATGTCAGCTTAGACAACGATTGCCAAACAATTTTCATAATTTAACAAATACTAACTTTTTTTGTGAAGAAAACAGTTTAAAAACTAATAATTGCAAATTAAGCAAATATTTTAAAGAAGAAATGATTGATTTCACTGTAGAAGAAATTACAACTTTGGAACATCAGTGGCTTAGGTTGCCAGATTCCAAAAGTCAAACTACTGGACAATAGGAAAAATTCACCTGGATTTTGAAAAAATAACTGGACAATTTGAAAATGCACCTAATCATAAGAAAAAGTAAAAGTTTACTTTAAAAAGCGAGAACACGTAAAACTTAAAATTCAGTCTTATATCATATTACAAAACTATTATCAGTGCGAATTCACTACAAGTGGCAGCGAAAAGCCTGCTGACTTTAACAGTTCAAACCAATTTGTTTTGGTTTCATAATGTTTTATTTATAAATAGTTGTAATTTGGAGCCGTAAACACTAATAATACAAAGCAAAAAAACATCTGTTGTTTCTGTAGTTTTTGTATTGTTGTAGTATTGCTGCCACCGTATACATAAATCCGACATGCTATATTTAAATCAAATAAAAAAGTACATAAACAGCCATGTTATGGACCGAGTGAAATTGAAATCAATGGAGATTTCTAGTCAAATTTTTCTTTAAATTACCGTCGTTTTTTTATTTTGAGATAAGTTCTGATGAAGATAAGCTGTCTTTATAGTATGAATGAAGTATATAAACAAAATTATTTAATGAACTTTAAGCACTAGATCGTTTTCAAAGTTTGTACGATTTTGATTTCACTCGAATTCGATTTCCAGAACATGGCTGATAACTATTTGTGTAGCGACATATACATACATACTTTATTTTTGTATTGTTATTTAAAAAATTTAATCACTCTTTTACTTTAGTTGTAAGCAAAAATGTTTGAAACATTTTGCAACTTTCATCAAAATATATTCTTATTAAAATTGTGAGTAAAGATTATTAGAAATACTTTAAGTCATTGCACAAAAGGTATTGCTAGTTGGCATGAATTAGAAATTTGATCCTTACAATAGGATTTTATTCTATACAAAATAATAATTTAAATTTAAAAAATATAATCTAAATATAAATCGGCTAAGGCAAAACAGTTAAGAACACTTTCCTCCTCTGTATGTCAAACGCTTTGAAAAAAAACACACAACATTTGAACGATATTTACTTACAGAAGTGCACAATATATATTTTATTAAAATCTGTTCAATATTTTCGGAGTAATAAGCGTTTAAATAAGCTACTAACCCATATGTACAAAATACAAAATTAGCAGCCTGTTCGTTGATTTCGAACGTTAACGTTCGTATAGAAAATAATATTTAAAACAAAAACAATATTTGAAAATTTGTTTTTGTTTTAAATGTAATTTTCTATGCGAACGTTAACGTTCGAAATCGACGAACAGGCTGTAAATTTTTTCAATTATCAAATAATAAAAAAAATAGGGTGCTCGATTATTCGACATTTTTAAGAAACCGGTTTTCGAATATATCGACTATATAAATACGGGAAATTAAATTTCTTTATTTTATTTTTCTGTGCTGCATGTGGTGATTTATTTAACTTAGAAGCATGATATTATAGGTGCAGGGTCCTGAGTGAATTAAAACCTATAAGATGAAAAATGAAGAAGACCATGTAAGGGGAGCTTTTTGGTACTTTTTCGTTCAACATCTGGTTTTTTGATTAATTTTCGTTAATATTGGAATAGAAAAAAAAAAAAAATTAAAATGCAATGTCCTGAGTGGAATACAGTTTACAAAGGAGATTTTATGATACTTTTTTGTTTTTCAATTGATATTTTCTGATATTTTTTATAGTAAAAAAAGCAAATCGTTTTGTTCGAACTTGTGTCGTGTTTTTGCAATTGTACAACAAATTTTGAAAAACACACACGTACGCACGCATAAAAGAATGCAAAGCTGAGATATTAGACTTATAAGTTCTCTGAGAACAATACGCTCACTTTATAATTTAACTCTCAGAGTGGCAATACCAACGAAAAGTTCAATCTTTTTTGTACTTGATTTGATAATTTTATACTTATTTTGAGAAATTCCGGGATTGATTTTCGAAAATGATCCCATTTGGATTGTTTTAAGTACGTTTGGGATTGTTTTAAGTACGTTTAACTGTTTTTCGTACTCAATTTTTTGAGCACGCCTCGTGCTAAAAGTGAGCATAAAAAAATCAATTTATCCCGAGTGTTTTTCTTTCTGTGTAGATGTAGTATCTTCATATGAACCTTAAAAATTTATGGTCGAATTTTGACCATTAGGCCAACACTCGTTAATATAAATTTTCATATTATTCGAATGTGTATTCTAAGTCAAATTACAATCCTCAAAAGCTTTTATACTTTATTAATAAAGTAATTTTTCAAAATTAAATAAAGGATTTTAACTGGTAGATGCATGACGCTCATAACCGTCGATAAACAAAACGTTATTTTTTGCTGTTATATTATTTTTATTTTTAATATCTAGCAGTTTGGTGTTTTCAAAATTTTCCTATCTTGCCTAATAATAGAGATACAACAAGTGTGCCACGGGAAATCCTTCTCCAAAAATGGTATCCGCGAAAGGGTTAAATGAAAATCCATTCAGTAAATTAGCTTCATAGCAACGCGGAAGTTAAATTAGGTTTTTAGTGGCTTAAATCTCTTAAAAACGAAAATTCGAAATATAAGGACGCTTAAGACTATCCCCCGTATTCTTAAGCGATTATTTAATTTAACAAACGTTTATTAAAGATCATATTCATAGTAAATTTCCCAGTAAAAACTTCGCCTACTTTTTTGAAATGTATAGCTTCTTTCACTCATTATCTAGTAGCTTTCTTCTATATAACTACTATAATTACTTCTATAACTACTTATTTTTCAGATGTATGTAGGTAAAAAATAATGACTTACATAAAAATGCGTTCATTTTGGGACATCCTTTGTAAAATTCATTGGTTCTTTCAGTAGAATTGGAAGTAATATTTTTTCTTTTTCCTGATTGCATAACTCATCATTTTATAGGCGAAGTTTTTACTGGGTTGTTCTTTAAACCTTTATTAAATTTAAATATTTTTGTGGATACAGGGAAATGAATTCGCTACTTTATATAAGGTGTGGTTTAAAATGTTGCGATAGTTTTTAAAAATGTACGATCTCATTTAAAATAATAACATATATTTATCATAATGATATCTCGATCGATTCTTCAGAAGCTTTAAAAGAATATTCATTTGATGACGTACTTAATTTATAAAATGAAAATTTTTATTAAACATGTTATATAAATTTGATAGAAATACTAAATAATAGCCATTTATGGGTCAAGTTCCTTTGATTTTTTGTTATGGTATGGTATATAAAGGTTTATTAACTAAAATAACAAAAAAATAATACAATATAAATTTTAGCATTTTTTTTTGGCAGTTTAGAATTTTTTGGCATTATTTTAAAGCCGATTTAGCTGTAAAATATTTTTGGATATGGCCACACTGGTTCACACTCTTCAAGTTTTAGTCGTCTAGTCTTGAGTTTTTAGAAGAGAGAGGAAAATAAATGGCGTTCTCGTTTACCTTCTTTTCTAAAAGCTTAAAGTCCCAAATACATTGATCAAAATACTCATCAAGCATTGTGGTAGTATTAGTGAAAATGTGTTTGTATGTGTCACACCGACAACGCTTGATGAAAAATCAAAAAATTTAGATATGACGGCGAATATTACGTCCAGCACACGTACACGTTGAATTCGCCGGCTGGACAAGCATTTGAAAAGTGTATTTGGGCCTTAAGACTTGATGGCTAATATTCGAACAGTGTGTAGTAAACAGTGTTGCCAATTTAGCCATTTAGTGGCTAGATTTAGCCATTTCTCACCCTGTTTTAGCCATTAAAAAATGAGTTTAGCCATTAGCCATTTTTTAGCCATTTTTCAACTTGTTTAGCCATAAACTTATTTTTGCCGTTTTTCTTTTAAAAGAATAATTTTTATCTTCTATATATATAAAAAGAAGTGTACACTTTGATGTCACCACTAACTGCGAAAACGGGTCAACCGATTTAAACGAAAACTAACACGGTACTTTGGGGATAGTCTGTAGATGGTTTATGTGAAGTTGGACGAAATCGGCCCAGTGGTTTCGGAGATATTGCATTTAGATTTTCCTATATATTATTCCCATATAAATATCAACAAAATGGGTTTCATTATCCATATTATGATTTATTATTGTTTCTTGAAAAGTTACCAAACCATGCCTAATGTGTACAATGACATTCAGAATAGATCTTAATGTATATTTCATATCGCTAGAAGGCGTATCATAGGGCAAAACGGGTAAAAGCTCCCCCTTCCAATATTTTCTTAACTAATTAACCAATTTTCTTGAAATTTAGCAGGCAAATAGTATAACATCTGGAAGGAACTATAGCCTATAATTTTTATTATAAGAGGGGCAAACTCTCCCCCTCCCTATATCTTATTAACTGATCAACCGGTATTCTTTAAATTTGGCATGCAGATACTGTAGTATCTAAAGTAACTTTAAGATATACATGTTTTTGAAATTCCAACAATTAGGGCAAAAGGGGTAAAAGCTTCATCTCCCCATGTCTTTTTAATTAATTATCCGATGAAAGTTTCAAGTCTTGAAGGAACTAAGGGTTATAAATTTTAACATTTACGGCGTAAAATAAAGGTAAACGGGTAAAAGCACCCACATCCAATACCTTCATAATTAATTTGAAAAGTTTATGTATTTTTTTTATAATTTTTTTCTCCGGTTATTCTACTTCGGCTTTGCAATGGTACACGATTGTTCGTTAAAAAATTGATGGAAAACGTTATAGGAGCTACCATTTTGAATGGTAAATTCCGAGACGAAAATGTTTTGCTGCCACGAACTCCGATGATTGCCACAGACGTCCCAATTGAATTCAAACGCGTTTAATTTCCAATTAGATTAAAATTTGCAATAACAATCCATATGTCGCAAGGCCAAACGATGCATGTTTGCGGCTTAGATTTGAGCACACCATGTTTTTCACACGGACAATTATACGTGGCATGTTCTCGCGTCGGCAAGCCATCGAGCATATTTGTGTTGGCTAAAGACGGAATGACAAAAAATATCGTACACGCAATTGCTCTTCGTAATACAAATTGACTATATCTGTTTGATTTTTATACTTCAGGATAACAAATACATTACTTTTTTATGTTTAACTTTTGAATATGTAACGAAAAGAAATAAATAACTATTGTTTTTTTCATCGCCGATCATGGTATAAGGTGCTTTATTCCTCTTTCTTTCACTAGAAATATGTTATATGGCAAAACGACGTTTGCCGGGACAGCTAGTTTTATTATAAAAAATTATAAAAGTAAAATAAACATGTTTAACAATTAAAACGCCTTTAAATTAAATCGCTATGAACTATGATTATGAAAAATCTTTCAAAAAAGAGTAAAACTATTCCAATATTAAATTTATAAAATGGATCAACACAAACGTCGGTGTATCTTTCTGGTTGCAAGAGTTTCAATAAAGATATGCAGGCGGCAACAAAAATTTTTTAGAAATTTCAGAATTGACTATAAAGTTGCTCTCATTTCCATGGTCTAATGCTTAAGTAAAATTAAGTTAATATTGTTAAAAGTAATTTGAGAAATAGGTTACATTTAGCAACCGTTAATTCGATTTTATCAATTAGGTAAATATTTTTACCATAACAATAAAATATTTATAGCAACACCACAATAGTAGAGATGGTACTATGCGCTTGTGTTGATGTTTGCAACACCTTAAAATATTGGTCCTAAGCCCACCTTTTCGTATACCGATTGACTCAGAATCACTTTCTGAGTCGAATTAACGATGTTTGTCCGGCTGGCTGGCTGGCTGTCCATGTAAACCTTGTGCAAAAAGTACAGGTCGCAATTTTGGAGATTAATTGATAAAATTTGGTACAAAGGTTCTAATTTGAATATGATACCCTACTTATAGTTGGGGTTGACCGACTATGCTTTCTTACTTGTATTTTATTGTAGATCTGGACTCAAAAGGTAGGGTAAATATTGTCGTGATTATGATTTACGTTTAAATTATTTAATTCCTATGAGATGAACAATAACGAATTTATCGATGATTTAATTTTTTAAATATCTATCAAAATATTAATTTACGTTTATTCTTATTTATCAAGTTGATCTTAACTTACAATTTCATCGTAAACAACTTTAAATGAATTATTTCTGTTTTGTTATTGAATTTTAATGTGTTTTATTTAAAAAAGCTTTTAGCCATTTTTTAGCCATTTTTTTCCGTAAATTTAGCCATTTTTTGTAGCCAAGTTTTGGCAACACTGGTAGTAAACCATCACTAAAAACTACTAAAGTAAAAAAAATTTCCTTGAAAAATAAATTTTTTTTATTAAATCTAACTAAGGCTCTCCTAATTTTCGAATTTTTCTCTGCACCAGAATTTATTACTTTGAACATCTGAAAAGATCAACCTTAAGATGAATATTTTGTACATTTTATTTTTCAGTTTTTTTAGCAATCAAATAAAATTAAATAAAATAAAGAAAACAAGATAGAGACACCAACAAAATTATAGAAATATTTTCCTTAAATAGATCTTAAACAACTCTTTGTAAGTTTTCAATGGCTCAGCTCAATTTCAATGTAATAAAACAACTTAGTAAACATTTACCACAGGATATTTATACTACTGACTTTGTTGATCTTGCAAAAGCTGAATGTGTATTTTTATTCGCATCAATATGTATGTACCCTATGTAGTTTAGTAAAGTTTTTGCTGTTGTTGTTTCTGTTAAAATTGAAACAAGAAAAACTATTATCAATTCTACATGGCTAATTGGTTTTGAATTTATGGACCTGTGTTAAATATTTATGTATGTCGTCTTTCGACAACATCCAAATACCACAATTTTAAAATTGTCTTAACCAAATTACTTATCCCGCTGATGTGGTGGGGCGGTTAAGGGGGCCGAATATAAACGTAATACATACATACATATATACAACAAAACATGATCACCATATGGATATATGTTTTTAAGATGATATTGTAACTGCAATATCAGTAAACAGCAGCAGCAGCAATAACAGATCAACGATTGTACTTTTTTTGTTCTTTTGCACTTTTTTATTTTGAGTTTTGGTGGAGCTCTCTAGTCTGTAATATATAACAGAATGCAACAATTTTGTGTTTTGCTTAAGACAGGGTTGGCGTTAAGCGGGATTTTTAAAAATTTCACTAGGACATTTAATAAGTTCTAGCTAGTACTTTGTCTTTTGTAAAAATAAAATAAAAAAAGTTTATAAAAAAAGATTTAGTACTATTGGGGCCGAAAAAGTACGATTTTAAAAGTTCGTTGATACGATATTGGTTTTCTCATTTATCATACCTGTCAAATACACTTGTTACTCAGGCGATTTCACTCGTGAACGTTTGCTGGAGCCAGGGTTGCCATTTGTATTTTGTACCTTATCCCCAATTTACGATTTTTCATCAAATATGCATACATTTATTTAAATAGCTAATTAAATTCATTTGTGTTATATTATTAAAACTAATTTTATCAATTAAACAACTTTTGGTTAATCAGCCAATGAAATTTTTTTTTACATTTGGTTTGTATTAAAACATGTTAGCATTTGAGAAGATGGAAAAAATTTGTCACAGCAAACTGAATTATTTTTAAAGTGTGTATTTATTATAAGTAGAGCTTCTAATAACTTATACTGCATTATGTTGCGAATCATAACATGTTGGTATAGAAAGCATATTTAAAATTTTTTCAGCAAGGTTCAGAACCACCAGCATCTTGGTATGACCAAAAACTTTGGACCAAAAAAGATTTTAATTTGTACCCACGTCCTGACCAAACCGGTCTTATACCAAAAAATCTCCAGCGAAAAAAATGCTTTTTCCCGAAAAAATCCCCTGGGGATGTTCACAAAATGTCTATCCCCATTTACAATTAAAAAAAAAATACCCTTTTTGCGGATAAATCCCCAAAACTGGTTGGACGTTGTATAAAATATAACCGCGAAAATAACGTAAGTGCCAAAAATCTAATTTTACAGGAGAGAGTTTTTTTATTTTATTTCATACAAAATTTGTCGCTTACGATCATATAACGGTACCTTATGTGACTATGACATTTTAGGAGATGATGCAAGTGTTGCCAATTAAGCCATTGAATTAAAAATGATGTCGCTTACGTTATTTTCGCGGTTAGGGCTCAATATCAAAATTTTTTGATTTTTCATCCAGCATCGTCGGTGTCACACATACAAACACATTTTCACTAATACTACCACAATGCTTAATGAGTAGTTTGATAAGTGTGTATGTGCCTTAACAGCAGGGGTAACTCTCTTTTGGGCTTTATAATTGTTGGATGCCAAAATTTTGTTGATTATCATAAAGTTCCTGGGATTTTTCCCGAAAAGAGTGCTGGATCCCAGGATTTTTGTCCCGGGAAATCTCAAATGGAAAACACTTATTGCAATAAATAAAACGCATGGTTATTCGAGTCAGACTAACACCAGAACTTATTAAGCTAGGAGTGGTCAAATTTTAATTAAATCTTCTAATCTTAATTATTTTGCAAGGCCAAGGCAAATTTATGTCATTCGACATAAGCCGCAGCGTTTTTTATTTTCAAGCGAAAGTAATTTCTAATAATGATAAGGTTTAGGCCGAGGCCACGCAATGAGCGGCGGAGCGATGAGCGGCTAAAAATTAAAACATATGAAATACTACTGCAGTGGCCACGCTATGAGCGGCATGTGAGCGAAATTTCTGAGCGGCTAAGCGGCGTCGCTCAGGAATAAAACTTGTTCTAATTTTTAGTTGTTTTCTGAGCGGTAAAGAATAAACATGCCAAAAGTGAATGTCGAGCTTATAATTTCATCTGTACGAAGCCGAACGCTATTAGGGCAAGACAGATTACCAAATTTTAAAAATAAAAATATAACCAAGAAATTATTTTTTTGTTTTGTCAATCTAGTGTTAACTTTTTGCAACAGCAAATCAAAGGATTTTACAGACATACGGCAGTATTGCCAAAACCCATCTAGAAGTTTGAGTAGATTTGTATATAAATGCTTAAATTCGCCCTAATGTCGCCTTGCTTAATTTACAGGATGAACACCAAGGCCGGTTCGTCGATTTCGATATATATACATATATATTTTACTAGCTGGCCGTCCCGGCTTCGCTCGGTAGCTCATTACTAATGATCGATGGAGCCGTTTTCTGATTTTAGGTAAATCGAAAAAAGTGGGCTTAAAAGTGGGCGGGGAAATATTTTCTTTCCTTAAAAACCTAAGTTGGAACATGGCGAACATTTTAAAGAAAAAAATCGTCCAAATCGGTCAAATAAATAGAAAAAGTGGGCGTAAAAGTAGGCGTGGTAAATTTTTCTTTCGATGAAAACTTAAAATGGATTAACACGAACATTTGAAAAAAAAATTAGTCAAATCGATGGAGCCGTTTTCTGATTTTAGGTAATTCGAAAAAAGTGGGCGTAAAAGTATAAACCTAAGTTGGACCATGGCGATCATTTTAAACAAAAAAATAGTCCAAATCGGTCAAGCCGTTCTCAAGTTATGCGATCAACAACAGACAACATTTCATTTTTATTATATAGATAATTTGTTTTTGTTTTAAATGTAAGTTAAGCGAACAAGTCTTCGCTCGAAATCGACGAACGGCCGCAAATTGTTTTTTTCTTTTTAATAAACGCATAAAATTCCTTTATTTACGCTTTTCGCGTAATAACATTAAACAAGCCACTCTTTACAATGGCATTTTAGCAACTAACCGCTCAGAAATGACGCTCAGTAATTAGCCACTTGCGTTCAAACTAGACGCTATGCCGTTTACCAGTCAGACGCTTGCCGCTTAGCCGCTCATTGCGTGGCCTCGGCCTTACCCTGCAGTTGTCTCGTGTAGCATTGAAAATGGTGAAAGCTTATAGGATCTTTTCTAGTTTGATGTAGGCCAATATTGTTGAAACCATTAAAATGTTATTGAGAAGTATTAAATAAATTAGGCAACAATAGATTGACTGGTTTAAAAAGATCGTTAATGATTTCAAGAATGAAAATGTCGCTCTTCTTTTAGTGAGACTGCAATAACATGCTTGTCTTACTGCTGACGAACTTTTTATAATTTTTCTAATTGGACCTCCACCCCTTTTCCGACGCACATCCACGCCTCTGTTAACAGTTTATATTTACTATTATTTTACATAGACATAGCTGCATAATTGGCTTTCAATTTGCAGCAAATTGTTGCAAAAGCCACGACTACAACATAACCAAACAAATGCAACCAACAATCAAATTTAGTTATTGTTTTTTGTTTTGTTTGTTGGTTTCTTAGCAGGCGTATTTAGATTACAACAGGATAAACAACCAATTTTTTCGTAAAGATTGTTGCTGTGTTGTTTAAGAGCAATAATACTGTTGTTATTGTTTTGTGGCAGCAAAATCATACGTAGTATCAGTAAAATTTTTACTAGTTGGTATTTTTTTTTAAACAGACTCAAACACACAAACGCACACATTTTCATCTTGCTGCCATACACAAATAAATTGTAGACAAAGTCAACGATGAATGTGGCTGAGAATGATGGTGATATGCAATCGATATTTTATTGTTTGTACAAAAGAAATTTAAGTAAAATTTTGTTATTTCAACATTTGACTTGGTTTTTATCACTGATGTTTTTTTCAACATCTTATTGTCGTTGTTGCTGGTGTTGTGTTAGAGCAACAACAACACCAACACATTTTATTTGCTTTTTTTGTTGTTGTTGTGAGAGTTGAATGGAAAAATAAATGTATTTCATACATTTAATTTGATATAAATTGGCAAAAAGCAACAAAGCGAAGAAAATACTTTGGTTAACAATATAATATTTTTCACTTTAAATAGTGGAGTAATTTATCTTCCACCAACTCAACAAACATCATTATCCTTGTTACGATCATCATCACCTTCGTTATTAGCATTTTGTTTTTCGCAACAAGTACGAACGAGTACATCACACTCTTAACCAACAGCTAAACGCACTGTTTGTTACAACTGAAAATATTTCTACAACATTTGACACGCACTTTACTACAGATTATTTATTTTTTTTCACATAATTTATAACTCAGTTTCTTATTTTTTCGGGAATTGCTAAGAAGAAATAAAAGTTTACTTAAATGCAATATACTAGGGTGGCTCTGTTTTATTGAAACAAAACAAATTTTTGAAAAAAAAAGAATTAAATTTTTGTTTACATTTCCTTCAAATAATTTCTCAAGCTCAAGGTCCGTTTTATATAAAGAATATTTATTTAAAAATTATCCAATATTTCGCTATCTCAATGGATAGCTTTTTCAGGGATTTTTTGGTTTTTTAAGCTTAGTCTAGACGATATGTTGAATCAGCAAATTTATGTTGAAAAATTTGCTTTCAGCACCAACATATCGTGTAGACACCAAATTTTTTCAACAAACGTAAGCTTACCAACATATGACAGGTATTTGTTAACGAAGTCAGCAAACGTTTGTTCACAATTATAGCATATCGTCTAGACACAATATTTTTACTTTTCAACAAATTTTCTACGTATGTTGACAAATATGTTATTTGTTGAAAGTCGTATACAAGCTTTTCAGCATACGGCAAATTTGGTAGCATATAAAATATATAAAAATTTGTATTCTTTTAATTACTTGTTTAATTTTGTATATAACCCCGGAACTTATCATGATTTCTAGCTCATTGGCAAGCAAGAAACAAAAAAATGCATTTAGAAGTGCTTTGAAAATAAAAATGTTGGCCAACGAACTTTGTTTTTGAGTTATAGACCATAAAAGTTGATAAATTCTTAACCAATATCTCTTGAAGTATAAATTTGATCCCAGCAATATGGGTATCGCTGAACGGTGTTTCCAAATACCTTTCACGTGGTATATAAAACATGCCAAAATATTAACCCATTAATAACCAATTTCAAAAAATATTTTTAGTAACTAATGTAGTTTATCAAAATGGCTTCAATCTCATTATTTTGTCGATATTGTGGTATTGTTTTACATATATTTTTTAGAGAACGCTTCAAGCTTTCATATAATAGAATGCATGGTACGGTAGCGTATAGAATTCTGAAGTTATTAAAGTTAAAAATGTAAATTCTAATAAATGTTATTGTTTAATATGTAGGTTTGAGTTTACATGTGGTAATAATTTATATACTTTATGCAATTGTTGCAATATGGGTATTATTTAACTATGTGGAATGACAAACACCAGCTTCGCTTAATAAGAGTTCTTAATTTAATGGTCTATCAAGCACCGACTTCGCTTAGCTGAGTTAATTTTCTTTTAAACCAGAACCCCAACACACTTACAAATTGATATTTCTGAACTCGTTTTCTACGACTAGATATTACATTAAAATGATCGCTCCATTATTTACAATAGGCCCCATGTAAAACCCATTTTCGGAAATACTTAAATATGCCTAAGACGTACCGAATAACGTTATTATAGTAAAATTTGGTCTGTCATAGTTTCATAAAACTAGAAATCACACAACTAAATTTGGAGAAGATCCGCCCACAATTTACCATATGCTCCACATAAAGCCTAATCTGGAAATCATTTTAATAGGCCTTAAACCGTAAAAATATCGATATTGTGATAAAATATGGTCCAATTTAGTTTTAAATAGCTAAAAATAACACGATGCAATTTTGTGATAATCGGCAAAAAACTCACTAAAGGTCCCGTAGATAGCGGGACTTTAAAACGGTTAAAAAACTTGTATAATTGTATTGAAATTTGGTCTAATTTATGTTTTTAATACTAAAAATTACTCAACCGACCAGAAATCCCAAATATCTCTTTAATAAGGCTAAACTGATACAAATCATGATAGTTTATTCAAATTTGGTCAAATTAAGTTCTATGTGATAAACAAGTCGGTTAAGTCCGGTCATTTAATACCCTATACCACAGAATATACAAGCAAGCTTTGAGAAATTATGGACCGTTCCTCACAGTTTTTAATTACAACAAATAATTAGAACCAATGTAACAAATTTCATCAAATAATTGCGACCTGTACTTTGCGCACTACAAGCTGGACAGCCAGCCTGCCGCCCGGACGGACATCCTTACATATACTCAGATAGTGATTGAGTTGATCGGTATACTTAACGATGGTTATAGGACCAATATTTTAAGGTGTTACAGACACTATGGTGGTGTGAGTATCAAACGAATCCATAAAGCATTCTGCTGGTCGGCACATAATATACCATAGAGGTACAACTGCAATAAATTAATTAACTGTGAGGCTTTATTGATAATTTTTAGATCAATCCGGTCCTTAAATATTTTAATTTTTTGCGGATTTGACCCAGCCCAATAAAGCACTCTTACTTATTAAGTATTAATATGCACTAAAACTATTCATTTTTGCACTAAAGCGACAACTGATAAAACAAATTTAAATTAAATAATAAAAACGAGAATTGTCAAATTAAATTTAATTTTTAAACAAATATTCTCCTTACTCAACATACATAACAACATACACAATTCAACATATCGTGTAGACACAAAAATTGTATGCTAACTTGTATGTTGAAATATCATTTGCTGGCATTTGTTGAATTCGAAAAATTTGGTATTTTCAGCATATCGTCTAGACTCCTAACATATGAAATATGCTGATAGAGGCATTTGTTATTATTTTTAAGCATATGAGTGTAAGCATACATTTGCTGATTCAACATATCGTCAAGACTAAGCTTTATATTTCAAACAATTTTATAAACAAAATTTAATGAAAAAACAAAATTGTCAATTATGAAAATTAATAAAAATAATACACAGTAAACAAAAATTATTCTATTACATTTTTGTAAACTTATTTAATTTCCTATCTTATTCTTATAAATTAAATGTCTGTAATTTTGAGCTACATTGTCCGTATCTGTCTTAAAATTAATTCTTTGTTCCATTGGTATGTTTATAATTTGCAACATTTCTAACATGAAGCGACGTTTGTAGTTTGTTTCTGTATTTAAAACTGTTGTATTTTCAAAATCTGGTGTAGGATTGAAATTGGCACAATGCAATGACAATGCAGTTTTTTGAGAAGATGTATTTTTGCATTTTTGATCAGATCTATGTCCTGCTAATCTAGTTTTTAATTTGTTTTTTGTGGTACCTATATATACTTTACTACATAAAAAACCAAAAAATCCCTGAAGAAGCTATCCATTGAGATAGCGAAATATTGGATAATTTTTAAATAAATATTCTTTATATAAAACGGACCTTGAGCTTGAGAAATTATTGGAAGGAAATAATATTCAGAAGGTCGAAGAAATTAAGCTAAATAATTTTTGTTTACAATTAAAACTTTGACATTTTTGCTTATTAACATCTACAGCGCCATTTATTAAAAGTGGTCGAAAGGCAGCCGATTTAAAACAGATCATAGTCGGAAGTCAATGTGTAAGTTATGAAAAAAGTATTGTATTCATTGATGAAATGTAATGTTGCAAGCAGCGATTAGGTGTGAAAGGTAATGAGTTCAGGTAGTTGTTAATATAATACAAGTGAAGTATTATTATTGCATTGCAACTTTCTACAACCCCCTTGTTATAATGAATATGGCCATTTCCTGGGGTCGCGAACGTACGTTCGTACGCTTTGGTGTGAAAAAAATACAGAAAACAAAACTTTTCCTAAAATTTTTTTTGCGATTCGATAGCATTTGGGTAGCTCTATGTTTAGTGCAAAAGTTGGATTTCATCGAGTTTAAGTTTTCATAATGATAGTTATAAACATTTGGTCACGAACGTGCGCAAAATAGAAGTCAACTTTGGCTGACAGTAGTTAAATGTAAAAATCTGCGTAATTAGAGTCTAAACACAATGTAACGATAATTTACTGCGGTGCGATTTTTCATACGATTTTGAAGTAAAAAACCGCAGTGCGGAACGGCATTAAATTAAAATCTATTTTATTTTCATTGCGGACTTTCTTTCTCGCTCAACAAGGCGAATTTAATTCGCCTTGTCTCTTAATTTTTGATACTAGTTCTCTTTCTGATGTTACCATAGTTTTTGAATAATTGGCTATGTTCACAACATTATTGAAAACAAACAACATGATAAAAATGTATGCACAAATAAATTAATAAAAATTTAAACAAAAAATGACAACTATTTCCGTCGCCGTCTTCCGTTGTATTATGTTTATTTTTCTCTCCCGCAACGAGAAATCGCACCGCACCGCAAACATTGTGTTTAGACTCTTAAACGGAATATTCAAAAGTGATTAATTTATTTTGAAAGTGTAGAAATGTAGGTCTCCATCCAGTATTTACAACATAAAATTTCTCTCTTGGTTTTTGTTTAATTGGCTTATGTACCGGTCGCGAACGTACGGGTCCCGAACGTATGATTTTTCCATATGGTTTTTTATTATTATCACCATGCATTTTCCCATAAATGTCCTTAAATTTCCTTAACAAAAAAACTTAATACTCCTTTTACAGTTGATTGTAATGGAGAAATTATGAAGAAAGAGTGTAAACATTACATATTTTTTGCATGTAAAATAAGTATATAAAAATGTCTTTAGAAGAAGAAAATACAAGAAAATATAAAATTTTCCAGTTTCCAGTGCAATTTCTTCGAGTAAAACAGCTGCGACATGCTATGAAACCATTCTTTTATAACAACATAGACTTTTTTATAATAATAAACAATAAAAGACGATGATTATCAACATTTTAGTTTTTCATCCTGGTAGACCATTCTGGGGAAATGCCCATATCTCTTTGCTTGACTTAAGACATAATTTTTGCCGCGGAATTCGCCAATGCCGATACAAGCTGTAGCAGCCGACTTTATTAATTAAGTTTGCTGCTCTTATTCGTTCCGGTCTTTGTTGTAGCTTAAGGAATTTGGAAATCTATATTTCCGAGTAATTGGTAGGCTTTTGATGCGTTCAGAAAACGGCAAAGTTTCTTAATAATATGGCCTTAGAAAAGCTGCTACTAGCTATTCAGATGTGAACTTTTTCATTATATATTTTTAACAACAAAGAATGTTCTCAGCCTAATACTTAGATCTCGCGAGATTCCAAACAAGGTTGTCATCTGGATGATAGATTTGTAGTTCAATTCTTTGGTTTTCCACCAGCTCACTGCAAGTCACTAATTCAGTGCGAATTTTATTCACTTGCACACTTGGGGTGGACTACTGAATCTATGTGCTCCTTAGCTAGGGTTCTAAGGACTGGCTAAGATGAACGGATGACATTCTCTCTACACATGTTAAAAAAAAGGAACAAATCAGGATCGTGCTGTCGGTGATAACTAAGCACTGACTAGTAGGGACTCAAGAGAATGGGGAAGGAATTCAATGACTATGGTATGGAACGAAGGTTGTTTTTTTTCATTAGGAAAACGAATTGGTTAAAATCTGAGTGACAATTATTGAGTAGCTGCTCTGTAGGGTGGGCATTGGCGCTGGGTATCACAAAGTTACCACTGAAGGACACAAAAGATCTGTCTTTTAGAATTGGCAGTATTAAACAATAACGATATCGAACTTATCTAGAATCTAATTTTTTAAATAAAGCTATTTTTAGAAATTTGTTTTTGAAATTTAGCCATTTTATGTCACCAAGTTTTGCTAACACTAATCCACAGCACAGGATTATCCATTTAGTAGTTTCAAAACCGCCGGTCTGGTAAGGCCGTCAGCTGTTAAATATCTGTCAGCTAAAGTGTAATTTGCCGTTTACCAATATGGCTCGTTAAACAACCAAAGAATGCGTAAGAATAATTAAAATTTACTACAAAAGTGGTGCCTCAAACACTTTAGCATTACGCGGTGATTATGGTCGTCGCTGTGTAAGATAAAAAATAAATTTGAAGAGACTGGAAGCGTTACGTGGTCGTGGTCAGGCCTGTGCATCATCGCAATCTGCGCACTGATGAAAATATAGCTTCTGCTAGTGAAAGTGTGGCAGATAGTCCGAATTTGTCGATTTCGCTCCTCAGAACGTATGATAACTGACTGCCTGTTCATCTATTTCCGAACAAAGATTTCATTCGCCTTACTTAAGTTAAAAGAAAAAACAAATTATAAAATACATATTGTTTTTGTTTTGCATGATAGTTAAGCGAACGAAGTCTTCGTTTAAAATCAATGAATAGGCCTTGATTTTTTTTGGCCTGCAACTGAAGATTATGAACTTGACAATATGTGGTTTCAATAAGACGCTGCCATGAGCCACACAACATGACCGATCTTGGCTTTATCACTTTTTGGCGACGTCAATTGGCCACCAAGATCATGCGATTTGACGTCGTTAGACTTTTTTGGTGGGGCTACCTCAAAGACCGTGTCTCCGCGGATAATCCCAGGGTTTGAAGAACTGCAGTCGAAAAAATTGTCGAATATAACCTCAAAAGGATCGACTGCTGCAACCAACCCAGAGGCGATCATTTAAATGACATTGTATTTCGTACGCAATGGCAAGGTCCAAGTATTAAAATGAAATAAAATTGTCATTGAAATCATAGTTTTATGTTTGTTTTATTTAACTTTGCTTTTGAATTCGAAAAAAGGATAACCCTTTACATTGCAGTGAATATTTCAAAGCTTTTAGTTTAAGACATAATTTTTGCCACAGCCTACAAAACTTTAGTAGTGGTTAAAACCAGGCACCCCAAGTGTGATTGCTGGCAGAGGACGAAAAATGTTCAAAAATTTTCGGTTTAAAAAGAATAAGTGACTTTAGCCCTCCCTCAAGCAATTTATACAAGAAGCCCACTGAACTCTCCTCCCCTGCAAAAGATGATAACATCATAGTAAAGGTTCGGCAGCCGCCACCCCCTCGAAAAAATGTAGGAATCAAAGATAAGCAAGGTTCCCCACCACTACACCAAAACAGACGGAGGGCGTTATTCCTTTAATTCTAGGACAGACCAATTATCTACTTAGCTAGGACAACAACCGATTAACGAAACTGATACAAGGCAAAGTAACAATATTAAATGGATCGATACTACAAGAACAAGGACAAGTAAGTCTTACATGGGAACAAAACGTGTAAGATGAATCACAGCCATATGCTCCCAAGGGGGCAATGGAAAAAAATAAAAGCTTTAGTAGAGTACTTCTTCAATGAAGCTTACTGTTCTTACTTGTTCCGGTCTTTGTTGTCGCATTAGGAGATCTTTATTTCCGAGTAATTGCTGATGCGTTCAGACAACGGCAAAGTTTCGTAAAAATCTCGACTATACGGGCCGCTGCAAGCTATTCAGACAACATTGGAGCATTCAACAAACTGTCACCACCCTAATACTACACTTGTTATGTTGCATGTTATTTTGTTTCGTTTTAGTGTTTGTATTTTAAAAAGCATGATCTTTTTTTTTTATATATTTTTTTAATTTTCTTTTTCTGTAAATAAAATCGAAATTAAAAACTCTGTTATATAGATTGTTACTTAAAATGAAATAAGTGTAGATACTCGCTTAAGTTCCTGCAGTAAGTGTATAAATACTGTTGTAATAGGAAAAAAATACCATTAAAAATTGAATTATGTTAAACGTGATCATACATGTTGTTACTAGTCGTCGCTGCTTTTTTTTTTTCTTGCATATTCCATACTACATACTATTTCTATCCATAACCAATATGAGAGTATGTTATTTACTGATTCCTTCTTTGATGGCTGCTGATGTTGCTGGTTGGTGTTTCGGTTGGTAGTGCGCGCTTATTTTTTCCACTTTGTACTCGTATGATATACAATCTCAAAGTAATTGCTTTTTCTCCCTTTTAGTCGTTATGTTCCACATAACTGTTGGAAATCCTATAAAATCTTAAGATTTATTGATTTGTTCCGTAACTTTAAATATGTTTTATTTATTTTTCGCCAGGGTTTTTACACATAAGTTAAACTGTCTAATTTTATAAAGTGTTTTAAGGTTTTCTTTTAATTGTTTTTTTTTCGTGTTTGTGTGAATGTTTATATTTTAAGATGTCTGTTTGCAAATTAATTTTACCAGCTTAAATAATGTTGGTGTAAGTAAAAAATGTCTTGGTTAAAATAATAAAATAGAATACGGAATATTTACAATGTAGCAAGATGGTGAGGTTTTATGACCTTTTAAGATTGTCAACACTTCTTTTTTTTTGCTTTTAAAACAATATTGAATTGTTTTAATAAGAAATGACTTAAAATAGATTATCTCTAAAGAATCTTTAACGATATCGTGATCGTTAAATAAAATTCAGATCTTTTGGTGCAAAATCGGAAAAATCTCCTAACATTGATAAATTTGTCTCCAATTTCGAAGAGTTTGTTAATACGAAGTTACTATTAGATTATAACCCTCCTCCGAAAACACTTTTAGAGAGAAGGACCAAAATAGGAAGACGTCTATTACGAAAAACAGCGATTTAGTTTTGAAGTAAGATTTCTAACCTATTTCTTAAAATTAACCCTGCAAAATATTTTTGAAATTCCCGTACTTATCTCGATTGAAAAAGTAATTTAAGATAATTGTTTGGACTGTAGTAATTGATAGCTAATATTTTTATAACTAGTATTTAACCCGCTACTTCGTTAACGTCTCCCTTTCTTTCGTGGACAAATTTAAATGCCAAATATTATGTATCTAGGTTTTTAGAAAAAAAAGTACTAACATTTTCATCCTATAGCTTGCCATTCACTTGAGGACCTGCGCCTTTAATTTTATGTTTTTGAAATCAATATTATAGAAAAATCAAAAATAATCACATGTAGAATGGAAAAGTAAAAGAAAGACATTTAATTTCCCGTATTTCCCCTTTTTGACACTTTTTCACCCTTTTTTCATTATTATGTGGGAGTGGCAGCCCCTAACTAAATACGTGTATGTCAATGAATTGAGAAAATTTTATTCAGAAAAAAGTACAAAAAATAGGTACGATTTTCACCTCTTAAACTTTCGAATTTTGAAAAAGTACCAAATTTATAATTGTATTTTTAAGATAAGTTACGAATGTGATATAATTTTTACTTCTATGTTTATTGGTTTAAAAGGTGGATGGGGTTTTACCCGCATAATTCCCAAAAGGGCTGAATTTCAAAAAAGTACCAGACACCGCGCCGCTTATTTTTAAAAAGAACAACAGTTAGTGTTAAATTTTAGTTTAGGAGATAAGAGGTTTGCGAATTTATACGTTGTTACCTTTTTCCCCAAAAATCATCAAAAAATCCCATCTTAATACAATAATATGTATGTATTGGCATAAGCTTCTAAATTTGGCAAATAATTTAGAAACTATATCAATGAATTTTAGACGAGGACGAGATCTTCGCCTTTATTGTATTTATTTTTTGTAGCCTTGAATGTTTGGACTTTAAGCAAATATTGAAATTTATGAGGTCGACTATCTGTCACATTCAATTTTATCATGACTATTTTCATAAATATTGAGTACCGCAAGCATATAAAGCACTTTAAGGTAGGTTAACAAAAAAAGATGTGCCAGTCACCCCTAGAATGAAAGAAATATCACACAGAAAAAAATAAAAATTGATTTCAATTAAAAAATTTGTGATATTAATTAAAAAATTAATTAAATTTGCACCAGTAAACAAATTAATAGTATCAATTAAACCAGTTAATAGTATTAATTAATCGTTAAATTTACTTGATTAAAAGTTTAATTCACTCGATTAAATTTTTAATTAAAACTGATTATATTTTTGATTAATGCTTTAATTGGTGAAAAATTTTGGAGAATTTTTTCTGTGCAATGAAGTTTCAAAAACAGGAAACAATTTTTTTGCTATGCCCCAAAATACAGTGCTTTATGTTTTAAATATATAGCGCCTCCATTTAAAGTCGGATCTCAACATATCATATGACATTCTTAATGGCTTGACTATCGGGCATGTTCTGAAAATCACGTGGTTTCAAATCACACGAGTGATTTTAGTAGGCACACGTGCTTTGAAATCACGTGATTTGAGTTAAAATGATTTTCAGAACAGGCCTGTACGGCTTTAATTTTTACCTTTGGTGAATTTTTAATGCGACATCAAATTCTGGGTGCGGTGCCACTTATGTTATTTAGGATCCTTGTCCAATTTTTTGCATGTGTTAGGGAAGTCTTTCTGAAACTTAATGAGTTAAGCTTTTAATATACGCAAAATTCAGCCCCTTTTACTTTTACACATACATGCTGCATTAAACCATCCCAATACAAAACCAATAAATTTGCACCAGTCACGTCTTGGAATTAAAGGAATCAATGAAGAAAAAGGTATGAATCAAGGATTAACAAGGTTCCCCACCACTACCCCAAAATAGACGGAGGACGTTGTTTTTAGCAACGACAGATAGCAGCACAGTTATCCTAGGACCTGCTTCAGCAGACCAATCTTTTACTTAGCTGGAACAACTCTGTTCGAACTTGAGAAAAATGTTGAGCAACATTGATTATTTCACACGAAAATTTTGTCATGTATCAATATTGTCTATCTTGCGGTTTTTCAAAACTTAACGTTTTTATTAGTTACAAGTATACAACATTATTATGCGAAGGTAAACAAAAACTATAGTTGGGGGTAGTGTAATAAATATTGAATTAAATCAACATTGCACTCTCACTGAATAAAACTGCAAAAAATTAGTTTTTACTATTTTTTTTACCAGATTGGTATTTTTTTCACTAGCCCTAAAAAATTAATTGGTATTGCAAATTTTTTTGACTATCACTAACTGTGATTGAATGCATAAAATCTGCACTCAATTCAAATATGTAGTTCAAAATTTGAACTTGCAATCAAAAAGCTGTACAAAAACATATCACTATAATTAAAAAAAAAATTTAAATTTGTATGTGCATAGTTTTCTGATGATATGCATAAGCAAAGAAAATTTAACTAAATGAAATTCGGTCAATAACGGAATAATTCTTGGATTTATTCATGAAAAAACAAGATTTGTACTTTAAATTGTGTGCGAAATTGTTGGTCAAATAAGTGAAGAAAAATATATTGCAATATACTAGGGTATTCATTTAATCGACCTTTTACTTTAATCGGTTAATCGCTCGATTAATTAACCGAGCTTTTTGTTTAATCGGTTAATAATCGGTTAATTTTGATTTTGATCGGTTAACCGATCAATAAAGTTTTTTTTATTAATAAAGTAAATTCAATATATTAAAATGCATAAATAATTTATTATTTGGAGTTTATTAGTAAAAAAAAAACAATAACATACCAAACATAACAATTCTTGCACCAAAACGAGCAAACAAAAAAACAATTCATAAATATGTAATATGCATTTTCAAATAAATACATAATATGCATTTATAAAAAATAGACTGAGATAATTTTATTAGTTATTTCAATAGTTAAAGGAGTTCTTATAAAATAATCTTTTAAAAATGTTTAGGATTGAAGCGATTTTTTTCTTTAGTTTTGACAAAACTTGACTTGAAAAAAATTCTTTTACTTATCGTAGATGAATATCTAATTTCTCAGTCCTTTTCCATATGAACATTCTAAACATATGAAATACTCCATTATACCATTACAGCCCTGTTTTAATTTTTAAAAATTTTTAACACTTCTTATTGATTCGGTTAAATCTGTTAAGACTGATATTAGAAGAAACAAATAACTAAACACAATAACTAAAAACAAAAACGTGAAACAAAAAAAGGTGTTGGCAATCAAACATTTTTCGACACATTCCTGTTGATCGATGATGAAGAAGAAAAAAAACATTAAAAAAAAGAGTAAGAGTGCTTGTAATTTTAGTCACCTGTCGGCGGAAAATGGGTTAAAATGAAGATAACTGAAAACCTTCTTTGTTTATATGAAAAAATATTTTCTAAACACATAGCCCTTTTGTATATGAGACGAAACAAATAATTAAAAACACAAAAAAAATATTTTAAAATACTACAAAAAATTTAAATTTTGTTACGTCGGTTAATCGGTTACTCGACTGAAATTAACCGGCTTAATCGTTGATCGAAAATAGCCAATTTTAAATTAACCGATCAGTTAATCGGGTAGTAATTAATCGGTTAACCGATTGACGGTTAACCGAATGAATACCCTACAATAAACTGATGATTGCTTTTTTTTAAATCAAACTATTTTTTTAGCGCAAAATGTTTTAACATTACAATCACTTATATGTAGTGAGATTGCTAATTTTTAATTCACCACTCAACATCAACAAAATTATTGCAATCATTTTGAACTAGTGCACTACCCCCATCTATGACAAAAACCATTTGTTTTGATAATTGTCATTTAAAAAAAGTAAAACAGTTTTACTTTTCTAAAGTAAAAAACAAAAAAAATTAATTTTTTCATTAATTTTTGCACTTTTCTACATTTTTCTATTTGAAACGCTTGCTATAAACCCCACCTCACATATGCAAAATAAAAAATTACAAAAAATGATTAGCTGTTGCCAGAGCTGCCGTTTTTGGTTATTTCTAACCAAATTTCGTTATATTTTTTTTTCAATGGGGAGATGTGAATATTTTTTTCATTTTGGTTACTTTTTTTTAAAACAATAATAATTACGAACGAATATGTTTTTCTTGGTACAATTATTTACGAGGTCGAATAATTTGTACTGTGTACTACGATTTTTTCATTATTTGTTACCAATGAACGGAAGTTTTTTAAAATCCCTTTCAAAACAGCCACCAAATAATTTTTTTAAGATTTTTGCTAAGAAAATATTGCCATTTGTGATTTTTATATTAAAAACGCCATGATCTGAAATCGTAAACAAATGAAGTTTTTCTTGATTTTAAGAGAAGTAAAGATAATTAGTACTTAAAGTAGGAAGTGCATAAAATCATCCGGAATCGATTTTAGAAAATTACTGAAAAATTACACAAAAGTCGATTCAGTGTTTTTAAAAACTTGAAAATAAGTTTAAGGTTCTGAATTTTGGTTATTTCCAGAAGTATATTTATATACACATTTGAAAATACACGTAGGAATTTTAAAGATTTTTTAAAATTACATTAATTTATCAATATAATTTTAAAATTTATGGAGTTTTCTTTTAAAAAATGGCTGTAGGCTTAAAGAAATTTGAAATTTTACTGTTTATAACTTGTCGGAATGGATATTTATTTAATGTTTTTTAAGATAATTATTTGGTAAAAAAAACTTTTGACTGTCAGTCATGTACTTTTGCCCCATTGAATGTACGTTATGATATATTAGAACAATTTTGAAACATTTTTTTATAATAAGAATTATAAATTTAAAATAAAATTTACACAAAACAGAAAAAAGTTTTTATAATATTTTAGATATATGTATGTAAATTAGAAAATATTTACATAAAATGCATTTCGCATATCGCCAATCATTTTAAATTTCGCCAAAATAATCGCCATATCGCCAAACGTAAATTTCCATAAATAAAGGATTAAGAAAGAATTAAAGAATTAAGAAATCGCCACATTTGACAGTCTTGCCAATAACAGCTTAAAAGCGGAAAACTATAATCCATTTTTGTTATTTATAACTGGCATATGAAAAAATATTTAACTTTTTTTTTATAAATATTCCTCTAACTCCCACTGAAGCGCATAGGGCGCCAAAAAATAAAAAAATTTTTTTACGAAAAAAATCTCAAATAAATAAACTTAATAAAACTTAAAGAATTACATTTCTTGTTTTTTTTCTTGATTTCTAATTATTGTTTTACTATAAAGTGCAAATAACCTTTGTGTTACAATGTATTACAATGATTTTAATGCTTTTCTCAATTAATAAACAGTATTTAAAATTTGGTTATATTTTTTTACATTTGGTAACTTTTTCAAAAATTTTGGTTGTAAAAATTGTATTCGTTGTGGCAGCACTGGCTGTTGCTAAAAATTCCGTGCGAAATAATATGAGCTGCTGCACTTGTTTCGCACGGAAAATAAAAAAGTTGCTAGAAACATTTCGCATGTTTTTCGTAATATAAATAGAGTACAATTCTATCAACATTTTTTCGTTTTTATTTCACAAACATTTTTTTTATATTGATTTTTAAAATATTTTGCACGAAATACTGAACAGAGTACCAGCATTTAAATGGGAAGACGCGAAAAAAACTGCAATTAATCATGTAAGATAGATAAATATAGCGCCGCCATATCGTATAATTTTATTAAGCCACGGTCAAGCCATAAACATTGATATGTAATGCGCTGAGATCGGACTTTAAATGGCGGTGCAATATATAAAAAACAAAAAGTGCTGTATTTTAGGGCGTTTTTACGACTACTTAGCCCGTAACTGCACAACTCAAAAATGTCCCTCCACGTAACTTCCAAACGTCCTTTTCAACGATCAGTCCTGAACTCTAAGGTCTAGCAAGATTTTGTGCAGCCAATATAATTAAACCTTAATGAAAGAGTGCTATCTTAGAATCTTACACTTACTCTCTCTTGGGGAGGAATAAAACTACAGTTTCTTATATCTGAGTCATCGAAAGTTTGAACTAGTTTGTCAAACGTCCCATTTTTCAATATCATATTCTACACGTTATACCATTAAAGTTTTATCTCGATTAGTAAATTCTTTATTTGAAAATGGAAATTGTGAACTTTCATTAGGCGGTGGCATGTCATAACGTGGGCATTAAGACACTTTCCAAATGGACATTATGAAATTTTTAAACATGTCATAAGGTCCATAATTACTAAAGAAGTTAAATACAAAAAAGATCTACATACACGCAGAGAAAAAACATATTTTATTATGGTCACAACCAACAAAACTATTTTTAAAGAAACTAATTTAACCATAATATGGTTGTCGGTGACAATGATTTGGTTAAATTAAACATAATATGGTTAAAATTTTTTTTAAAAATAGTTTTGTTGTTTTTTCTCTGGGTGTATATATTAAATATATAACGAAAACACTTTTGGGCGCAAGGATTTTCTCCTTTATGGTATAACAAATACCGGCTGCGCTTACTAAAGCGTCTCGGCATAGCTGGCCTTCAGCCGGGCGAAAAGATTTTCTCTTCTATGATAAAACAAGTACCGGCTTCGCTAACTAAAGCTTCTCTTCACAGTCGGCCTTCGGCCGGGCGCAAGGATTTTCTCCTCTATAGTTTAACAAGTACCTGTTCCGCTAAGTAAAGTTCCTAAAATCTGCCTGGTTTCCGAACGAGAGAGAGACGCTTTAGTTAGCGAAGCTGGATTTTGATATAGCAAAGAGAAGAAAATCCTTGCGCCCGGCCGAAGGCCGCCTGTGAAGAGAAGCTTTAGTTAGCGAAGCCGGTACTTGTTTTATCATAACGCCCACGGACGTTTTGTCACTGCTCTGATGGACATTATGACACTTTTAAAAGTGCCATAAAGTCCATGGACACCATGACACTGGACGTTACGACATGCCCCCCCATTAGAATTTTGTGGAACCAAGAGAATTTATAATCAAAATTTCATTTTCATAACTTCATTAAAATCGAAAGTTAATTATCGTTAAAAACATTTTATATGATTATCACAAAATGTTCAATTTCTTATTTTTAAAGTTTCTCACAGAGTAGTGAAAACGGAAATTCTTGAAATTTTTTAAATAAATTCTTATCGAAAGATTCTGATTTGATTTGCATTCATAAAAGAGTCTGAGAAGTGTCTGTAATACGAAGAAGTAGATGGAACATCATCAGCACCATAACCGCCACTACCACCATCATCGCAGCCATTTTTAGTACCACGTTTGTCAGCAGACTCACAATGTTGTACAATGTTGTAGCTGTTGACTGTCTGTTTATGTCCATTTTTTCTGTTTGTCTGTCGGTCGGTCGGTCGGTGTCTGTAAACATTTTGTATTGTCTAAATGGTCAAACAACAACTGTTTTGTTTATAGCAGGCGGTACGAATAGGAATATAAAATTAAATTGATAAAATTGTTTGTGACTTTTTTTATATGTACTCTACACTTTTTTTAAGTTTAAATCTTAGATCCAATTATTGATTTCAAGATTATTAATTAAAATAAAATTAATTTTTTAAAGTTGCTTTTTTTAACGCAATCATAGAGTTAGGTCATTTCTCTCTTTCTGTTCTCGTCCTCTTCTATCGCCAAACTTCTGATAGAACTGTCAAAAGTACAAGAAGCTGAGAACAAAACACTTGGGTTGTTCACGGAAGGCGGATTATCAGGTTATATGGTTATGTAGTTAAAAAAACAGCAACAAAGGTTTCAGTCCAGAAACCTTCTAGCCATACTAGAGCAATGCCAAATCTGTGGAGCTTCATGGTGTTACATGTTGAGAAATACTTACAGCCTGTTCATCGATTTCGAACGTTAATGTTCCCATAGAAAATAACATTTTTAACAAAAATAAATTTAAGAATTTTGTTTTTGTTTTAAATATAATTTTCTGTGCGAACGTTGACTTTCGAAATCGTTAAACAGACAGTTAATCCAACATGGATTACACTTTAAAGGGGATTTATTAGTCGTTTTCAATTGGGATACTGTTTTATAACGTCGGAATACTTTGTTTTATTCTCGAACTCCTCATCAGTTTTGTTCGATTTGTTGTTTTTATTTTTGTTGTTTAACGAAGAACAAAATGAAAACAAAGATTGCGCTAATTAAAAATCCACGAAGATTTTTGTTGTTTTATAAATTGTTATTTTATTTTGTTTGTTGATTTGCTCTTCTTCAGCTTTCAACTTAACAGTCTGGTTAAAATTCCAGCAGCGCAAGCAAGAAGCACAGTTGCATTTAATATCCAACCCATCTATCTATCTATCCAAAACATTCGTCCATCTGTAGAAGAAGAGAGTGTTTTTTTTTTGGTACTATGGAAAAATAAATTTTTGCCTGTGTATGTGTTAAATATCTTTCTTTGTTTCAACTTTAATCCTTTATAACATTAACTTGATGCAGAAAAATTAGGGAAGTACGTGAAGTAGAGTGTTTAGTTAAAACCTGCTTACATTAAATACAACGAAATCTAGTAGATTTGATGTGAAATCTTCCTCAAAATCTAGTGCGTTTACATTGTACTCTTTTGACATTAGCAATATTTTGTTTTCATAACAAGAACAGCTGTCTGAAAGTTTTTTGTGTAGCACATACATACATACATACACAAAAATAAAGAATAAAACTTGATTTCAATTATTCCCATACAATTATCAACAAAATTCTCTCCAGTTTCCATATTATGATTTTTTATTGTCACTTGAAAAGTTACCAAACCATGTATCGTAATGTCTTATGTGTACAATGACATTCGGAATAGATCCTAATGTATATTTTATATCGCCGTAAAATAGGGCAACGCGGGTTAAAGCTCCCCCTGCCAATATCTTCTTAACTAATCAACCGATTTTCTTGAAATTTGGCAGGCAAATAGTGTAATATCTTTAAAGAACTATAGCTTATAATTTTTATTATTTAGGGCGTGAAAAAGTGCAAGAGGGGTAAACGCTCCCCTTCCCTATATCTTCTTAATTAGTCCACCGATTTTGTTAAAATTTGGCTTGCAGACACTGTAATATCTAAAGGAACTATAAGATATGAATTTTTTGGAAATTCCAACAATAGGCGAAAAGGGGTAAAATTTCGCTCTACCCATGTCTTCTTGATTTCAAGTCTTGAAGGAATTAAGGGCTATCAATTTTAACATAAACGGCGTAAAATAAGGCAAAAGGGATAAAAGTACCCCCCTCCTATACCCTCTTAATTAATAAACCGATTCTTTTGAAAAGTTTATGTATTTTTTTGAAAAATTTTTTTCTCCGGTTATTCTACTTCGGAATCAAACACGTTTAAGGCATTTGCAATGACAATCAATAAGTTGCAAGGCCAAACGATGTCTGTTTGCGGCTTGGACTTGGCACACCATGTTTTTCACACGGCAAGCCATCGAGCTTATTTGTATTGGCCAAAGACGGACTGACAAAAAACATCGTAAACGCAACTGTTTTCCGTAATGAAAATTGATTGTCTCTGTTTGATTTTAATACTTCAGGATAAAAAATATGTACATCACCGATCATGGTATAAAGCGCTTCATTCATCTTTCTTTTACTAGAAAAAAGTTATATAGGAAAACAACGTTTGAAACATTTTCAACAGTTTTAACAAACCGCTATTTTTTGTTAGTTTTAAATTTTTATTGAAATGTTATTTTCCTTATACAGGGAAGTATTTTTCATACAGGGGAGTATTTCTTATACAGGGAAGTATTTTTTAGTGCAATATGCAACAAGCCATGTTTGCATTCATAGGTTATACTATATTTTGAGTAGATTTCGTCAAAGTCCAGTCACGAAGTAGATTTGGTTTTGTATGGGAAAACAAGATTTGGCTTGAAATATTGTAAGTACTAGATTTCGTTGCAGTGTAAACAGGCTACTAGATTCGATAGGTATTTGTTCTACTATAAAGCTGCGAATAGTCCTAGAGGTATTGACTGTTTTAATTGCCAGATATTTGTACACTTTGTGCTATTTTTACCTTTTGGATTTCTACCTATGTGTTAAAGTCTCCTAGATCCTGCTTAGCGACCTTTAAAATAGCTCTAGAACTGTTTTACTTCCTAATGTTAATTTTGTATTATACTTTATTCTTGCCATTTTCGCTTAAGGTCGTTTTACACTACCACGCAAGTCTTAAGTATTATGACGAAAATGCTTCCCAGATCTAATGATTGCTGGAAATTTTCTATGAAAAACACAAAACGGTTGCGAAACAGTTACGTCTTATGAATGTGCTAAATAACAACTTATCATGACAGTGTTGTATTTTTCTCAAAATACGTAGGACTTGTGTGGTAGTGTAAAGTACCCTTTTACGGCTATTCAATATTTTTAATAATTTTTGTAGGGCTGTTGTCGTGATATTTATTTTTTTTTAATTTATGGTACAATTTGACTGAAACTCGCAAAATATATCTATTAAACAAAAATAAGTTTCCTCATACAATTTTGACCCGGTAGATAGCGCGGGGCTCAAGTTATCAACAAAATTCATAAGTATTTATTTGTTATTTGGAAAATCCCGAGCAGCGCCGGGACCAAATATTTGGCAACAAGGCCTTGGCAGGGAAATAATGCCGGCTTGATGCCTAGGACTCTATGACCAGGCAATAACGCGGGCGAAACCTGCGCGCTACTTGGTCTCGATACGGACCAGATTAGGACAGGGATATCGCTCATTACGTTTCACTGGGTGATAAGGACACATGCGATGAGGATTTTCCTAGTTTATAATGACTACTATAGAAGTTGTCATGATGAGGAGGAAATTGTGTTTCACTTTTAAGACCAGGGCCTCGTGGCTATTAGGGTGAGTCGTTTTGACAGACCATACTTGTCGTGCTTGGATGCTATATCTAATGAGTAACTGAGGTCGATTTCTTTGTTTTGCAGGGAGTCGCAATGCTTCTAGGCTGCAGTGATGTCTGGAGAGTAATCTGGTGGACACTGTCTGACTCTCATCACTGACACAGAGGATCAACAACCTTTATCACTTAATGCCTGCAATTAATTATTCACCTTTATGCCTTATAATTATTATAGACACAAACCATTGAATTGATCTGTTGCAAATTCCGTATATTTAAGTTATAGTGTTAAAGTATTTATCAATAGCCCGTTTCTGTATTTCTGGCATCGTAAAATGTTTCGCAAGAAACGAGTAAATTGCAACAAGTGAAAAATGAAACAAAAAATAGTTTTTCTTCCACAAGTGTTTCTGTATCGTTACTTTGCGAGAATTATCTGTCATTTAAATAATTTTCCAGCAATTATTGGAAGATTGTGAGAAAAAGTGTTTCTGTAACAATATTTTACTAAAAATTTCCTACAAGAACTATTAAAATAAATCAAATTTCAAAGTGGTACGCGAAAAACTAAATTTTAAAAATATAGATAATTTTTATTTAAAATGAGTTTGTAAACTATTTTTTAAATTTTAATGGAAAACAGAAAGAATTTAAGTACTGATTAAATAATGATTAAAGAATTTAAATGATGAAAATAATAAAACACAATTGTTATATATTGTTTTTTACATTTTTTTTAGCCTTTCATTGTTTTGGTTTTATAATTTATTTCCTTTTCTGACGTTTCGCTTGCATTTGACACTTATTTACTGGAAATCAGAATGTACTAATAAAGTGACCTCACAAGAGCAGCTGTTTGTAGTGATTTTCTTCGTGTGTGACGTTTGTCGTCATTTTTTTTGTTTATTTACTTTTTTTCATAAGGCATTTTGGCATTTGCCGTCTCAATTCTAGCAACAAAATGCCTGTTGTTTTTTCTATTGTTGCATTGTTGTAGTACTGAGGTCACTTTGTTAATACATTTTGCTGGAAATACTCCAATAAGAACAGAGACAGTGTTGTCTGTTTTCACGTTCAAATACAGACACACTTTATTCTTACAAATCGAGAAACGTTAGGATTTTTTGAAGTTTTAGAGATTTTTGTAAGCTAATAGGCCTAAATTTTTTCATTGTAAATTAAAAACACATTTAATTACATTTTTTTCCCAACGTTTCGTAAATTTTTTGTTGTTATGATTTTTTGTTTCACACTCCATGTGATAAAATTTACGGTTCGAGAACGAGCTACAGGCCTTTCCGAGACAGGATTAATATGGAAATCATACTGCGCTCTAGTTTTTCTGCTCAGTTAACTTCCCATTTATAAAAAAAAATTATTTAGAAAAATTTCCTTGTATACTTATATGATGCTCTGATTTTTTTTAGTTTTGCCTTAAAAATATTATCGGTATGTAACCCAAAAATAGCACTCCACTGACTTCTTGGCATATTCACAGGCACAGACACATCGACACAGTGAGACAAAAGCAGCGTTGCAAAGATTTAAGATTCTTTCATATTGTTTGACTGTAAGTCAGACACGAGAAAAAGATGAAGGTGTTTTATTGAGTTTAAGTTTTGTTTGAATCTCTGTTTTATTTCATTTGTGAAAATTTACCTTAAGCTTTTATTTGTTGTTGTTGTGTTCTCGAGGATTTGAATTGTTTGTTATTTATCAATTGTATGCCGTCAGTTCTGCTGTTATGAAGTGTCAGTTGGTGGTGGTGTTGGTGTTGGTAGTAGTTGAGATGGTTGCTGTTGTTACAGCAGGCTTCTGAATGCTTCTGGCTAAGTAAAAAATCTTTTCTTTTGATGTTATTCAAACAAATATATTGCACTCATAGTTGTATTTTTTAGTTATATATTGTGAGAAGAAATGTTTGGTGTTTAAAGATTTTAAAGTGAACACAAATAAATCGCATGTTCATCATAAGCTCATCTTGAAAACTTAAACTTTTTTTGTTTTGTTTGTTAAATATATACTTACTTGCAATCATGCCCATAGACACACAAAGAAAGAAAATAAAAGAAATGTATCTAAATAGCGCAACAAAAGCAACTGTAAAAGTTAAAAGGATTTTAAAGTGTGGATAAAAAAAAAACAACAACATAAACAACTGTTTTAATATTCGAAACAGTAGATACTCCAAAGAAAGGAAATTAAGAGATTTCGAATACCTTCAACTCAGAATATGGCTAAACTCCATAATCGGAAATATAGACTTCATGTGTATTCCAGTATCTTAAGGTAATTGTTCTAGAAAATATATTTTCTGTTTTTTTGTTGTTTATTTCCCACGACTATAAGTTTGACATTAACCCAATGTTAAAAACTAATTCTACTTAAAAAGAACTTAAGAGCTTAAAATTTAATAAAACCATTCTTATGATTGAATTTCTCCATCCAACTCAGGCACAATAAATTAAGCAGGGGGCTAATTCTGAGCAGCCGCGATCGAATACTTTTTCGATTCGAAAGAAATGTTATTTTTAGTTACTTCAGTAGATACTGAACGAAATCGAAATTATTATTTCAGTGTTGTAAAGCATTAACAGTATCGGCCAAACCTTAGCACCACCTCAGTACATTTTTTTTAAATGATATTTTTTTTTAGTAAACAACGTTATTAAAGTTTTTTTTTTATTTATTTATATCTTTATTATTGAAAAACACAAACTTAAAGAATTCAGAATTTAATAAAAAAAAGTTAAAATTTAAAAAAATATTTTAAGTCGCAAATACAAGCGGACTAAATTAAAGCACCCCTAATATTGTGCTTGGAAATGTTACTAAGCTACTGAGACATTACTGTATTAGTTAACGGTACACTCCAAAAATGTAGCAGCTATTAAGCTGCAGTGTTAAGAAGAAGAACTTGTAAGAATTTATGCGAAAATTGTCAACGTTTTAAAGTTTTCGTTGAGATAAGATTAATGGCACGCAATAATTACTCAATTGAATTTAAAATTAGAATTCTTGATGATTGGAGAGCTTATCAAGACATCAATTGAGTGCAAAATATTCGATCAACAGAACAATTATTTCTAGGCTAATTAAAAAGTTTTTGCAGACTGGTCGCACATCTCCTACTCTTTATGGATTACTGTGCTATTTTCTGACGAATCTAAGTTTAATTTAAAGGATTCAGATGGCATAAGGCGAGTACGCAGACCAAATGGACAACGGTTGAATGCTAAATATTGCAAAGGCACTGTAAAGCATGGAGGCGGCAACATTATGGTCTGGGGTTGTTTCTCTGGGCAAGGGATTGGGCCAATTCATAAGATTGATGGAATTATGGATAGTTTCATGTATCGTGACATATTAAAAGACGTGATGTTGCCTTATGCTGAAGACGAAATGCCACTTAAATGGACATTCCAGCAAGATAACGACCCAAAACATACGTCAAAAGTGGTTAAGGAGTGGTTCCAGAACAATTTGATACAAGTTCTCCGTTGGCCTGCCCAATTCCCCGATCTTAACCCAATCGAGAGCTTGTGGGAGATGGTTAACTTAAAAATCAACCGAGAAAATTGCAAAACCAAATAAAATTTATTTGAAGCCGCAAAAAAAGCCTGGGAAGCAATATCACCTGATATAATTAATAATTTAATATCCTCTATGCCTAAAAGATGTGCGTGTGTCATCCAGAATAAAGGATTCGCAATGAAATATTGATTTCAATAGTTTTTTTTTTGTACCGAAAATTAGGGGTGCTTTAGTTTAGTCCGCACATGTTTGCGACTTAAAATATTTTTTAAATTTTAAGTTTTTTTTTAATAAATTCTAAATTCCTTAAGTTTGTGTTTTTCAATAATAAAGATATAAATATATATAATAAAAATAAAAAAAAATTAATCACCTGTTTTCTTAAAAAAATTATCATTTAAAAAAAATGTACTGAGGGGGGCTTAGGTTTTGGCCGATACTGTAGCACTAATTTCGATTCGTTCAGTATTAGAAATAAAATTTCTCTCGAATCTAAAAATTATTCGATCACGACTGCTAGAATAAGCCACCACAGTTCTTTTGAAGCGGAATCTCTAGATAGAGCAAGATTATACACAGAAAAAATTCTCGCCTTTTTTTTCAATTAACCCATTAATTAAACATTTCCTGATGATCTGGCCTAAGCAACCAGTGAAATGCGCATAGGAATAGCTTATCGTACGTACAATAAATTTCAGTTTATTAATAGTTCGAGTTGGGAACTTAGCACATTAAAAAGAAATCTTGATCAAAAATGAAATCAGTTTTAATTAATAATTTATTCAAGCGAATTAAACGTTTACTTATATCAACAACATTACTGCAGAAAATGTTGTCAAAATAAAAAAACTATTTAATTGATACTAATAATTTGTTTACTGGTGCAAATTTAATTAATTTCTTAAATTAATATCACAATAAGACAAAATGATGAAACGGAACTGGGGCTGAACGATGTTTTTCATACAGTTTGACATAAAATTATGCCATAAAATGCGGTCGAGAAATAAAATCAATTTTATTTTGAGGACGTTTTTTCTAATGCTCTCACATAAAGACGCTTATTCACTTAACAATGCTACCATACTTTCATTCAATTTCATACAGTTTGTAAACAAAGAAAAATAAGAAAGAAATGAGAGAGATTTTGAAGTTACTGCCGACGTTTTAATTATGGGCTTTAGAATTTTTGCCTGAAGTTGAAGACTCAATTCTGTTTCAACATAAAAGCTGTGTTCACATTATGTGTATTTGTCATGTGGAATGTCACTTTTTCACATGTTAAATTTGTACATATCGTCTGAACCCCTCCAAACAATATCATGTGTTATTTCTCTGTGTGCAGTACACATGACATTTTTTATTTAGAACGAGACTTTTTCAAGTGACAAACCATCTGACATCAGCTGTTTTTTATTAACAAAATTTTGTGGCGGCAAAAATTAATTGAAATTTTAATAAATATAAATTATAATCAATTTACAAGATTTTGTTTGTCGTGCTTAATTCTAAATAATTATAATAGTAAATAAAAAATAATAAAAAATTGAAAAGGAATTAACAAAAGTAAGTACATATGTATTTTTTTTATGACAATTTCCATATTTATTGTTATGTTTTTCCAGTTGGACTGGTGTAAAGAATCGGTACTACAGTTAATAGATATGTGGCAAGAGAAGGAATGCTTGTATAACCCGCGGAATAAGTTCTACCACAATAAGCATGCCAGGTACGCAGCGCTCAATGATATGGCTGACAAGTTAAAAATTTTCAATTCATCTATTGGGCCTAATGAAGTTAAGGTAAGGCATTGGGCAATTGTTGTTTGTAATAAATGTAATGCAATATATTTCCAGAATAAAATAACATACTTGCGCGGTCAATATAGCCGAGAAATTGCAAAAGCAAAAGAAAAAAGAAGTGGGGCCGGAGCAGATGATGACTATTTGATCAACCTTTCGTTCCATATTAAAATACATTTTTTTTAGCACAAATTAAATTTTTATACAATCAGCTGTTTTAAGATTGTTTTTTTTTTTTGATAGGTTATGTCAAGTGTACTTTACATACCAACATGTGTGTAAATTACAAACCATATGTAAAAGATAAATTTTGACATACACATGAAATTACATGTGTGTAGAAAAGTGACATTCCATATGACAAATACACACAATGTGAACACAGCTAAAGTCGATAGAACAAAATCAATGTGACAAAATCAGTTGATGAAAATATGACAAGCAGTGAGGACGTATCAACTTTTTTGTAGTTTTTAATTTGACATTGTTTTAAATCCCCTGAAGATGACCATCGATGTATAGTCGAAATATCGAATGAAAAATAAAAAAAAAAAACAAAATTAAAAATACAAAAACTTGTGGATTATTCTTTTTATAATTTTTATATGACCTTAATACAGCCAAACAAAAAACAACAATAATATCACAAATTTTTTTATTGAAATCAATTTTTGTTTGTACCTAACGATGGCTAATTAATTGAATTACTGCCTGTTTAACGATTTCGAACGTCATCGTTCGCATAGAAAATTACATTTAAAACAAAAACAAAGTTCGTACAATGTTCGAATTTTGTTTTTGTTTTAAATGTAATTTTCTATGCGAACGATGACGTTCGAAATCGTTGAACAGGCTGTTAGTTTATTTTCAACTTATATTTTGCTATAAACGCACAAAATTTCGCATTTTTAAGTTTTACACTGAACTCTCCAATTACGTCACCGTTTACTGTTCCATATAACAACTATTAAAAAAAACTACATAAAAAACACAAATCAGATTTAGTAGATTTTTCCAAAACCGTGTCTTAGGTTTCGCATTTCTTTATTGTTGCTGTTTAATAGTTTTTTAAAATCTCTTCAATCGCTTTATTTCATTTCAAAGTTTTTGCTACAGTTGCGTTTAACTTTAACTGTTTTTTTTTTTGTCCTTCTGTATGTCAGAGTGCTTTCATATTTTTTCTTCTATAGCGATTTTCTTTATTTTTGCATTTTTATATACATATATATATTTTTTTTTATTTCGAATATGTATTTCGAAAAGATGTTGCGTTGATTTGGGTTTATTATGATCATGAAAATGCTCCTGCTGCTGCAGGTATGTGGAATAACTATTGCATGTTACCAAGACTACAGGTATGAATTGTCTATTTTATGAATGTATTCTCAAGAGTCTTAATATATATTCCATCGTATTGTTTGTACTTTTAGTGGTAAACTATTGGTTCAGTTCAATCAGTCCATATGGGGTTCAAAAGTCATAGTGAATGGTTTGGATGAGATGTTTGTATGTGTATGTTAAAAAGGCATTAATATTTGTTTGATATAGAAAGCGGAAATTTATTTTTCTTAGTTTTTCTTTTCTTTGTTAAGTCATTGTTGGCTGACGTTGCGCGGCCAGAATAAAAATCGTATTAAAAATTGCTGTGTTATGCTTTAATACTATTAAAAGTTTTTATTTTTTTTTTTAATTTGGACCATGAGTTTGCATAACTTCCTATTAAATATTGTTCTTTTTTTAATAAAATTTTTTTACAATTCGTTTTAAGTTTTTCTTTCCTTTACACCCAATGTTTGTCCTAATTTTTTTACTTCCTGGCTTAATAATGGAATACAAAATTAAATTAAATTCTATTATTATTCTATTTTGAAACCGACCTCAAGCCGAAAATACAAACATAACACAATTAAATGTTTTATTAAGACTTTATCATTTGTAATGTTAAATGAGATTTTGTACTACATATTTAAAAAGACACACAGATAATAGAATTGCTGGGAAAAAAGGAAAACTGCTTTGTTTTAAAACATTTAATACATAATACTTAAATATAAAGGGACATCACGATGGGTAGTGCAAAGTGTTTAAACGATGCAAATGCGTGCAAAAATACTTACATTTGCACAACACAACAACAAAATGTACGTAGATGCAATTTGCTCTATTTTACTTTGCTTGCATTAAAAAAACCATAAGCAAAACTAGTAGTGCATATTTGCTCAGTTGCAAATAAATGTAAACAATAACATTTGACATATTAACCGCCATATTGTTTTTTAAGGAAACTTATAAATTGAACATTTTCGTGGGTTTTAATACATATAAAATATATAATATAATTTGTGACAACTTCAGTTAAAAGGGACCTATGGATGAAAAAATCGATTTTTACTTTTTTGGTGATTCATAAAATAGACTATACGCTCTTTCCAATGCAGCAGACCGCAGTTTTCTAACTTCATTACTTTTGTCATAATTAAGCTTTAAAATACACCTTTGATAAGAAAAGAAAATAACTTGTTAACTTAAAAATCGGTTTTCTCCAAAACTAATTTTTTCCCATTTAGGGTGTGTGTGAAACGGTAGCAAAGTACTCATGGAAGTAAAATTTTGACACTATTGAGGTGAATAAAATTTCACTAGCCCTGGGGGCTAGTATAAATTTTGACATTAGTGTAGAAATTTTTGACAACCACAAAATTATTTTTTTTCATCAAATTTATTTAAACAAAATAAAAAATAATATGGAAGCAGGACCAGCGGCAAAAAAATGAAAAAGAATTATACAACATACAAGTATTTACATATGTATAAGCTTTTTTGCCCACACTTTTTGTAAAAATTGTTAATATATCAGAACGAATTCATCAAATAGTTGGGACGATCTCATTTCCAACAGAATTGAAATGGTTATTGGTAAAAACTTGATTAATTTATTCATTTTCACAAAACTACTAGTAATTATTTTTTTCTTTATGTCAAAATTTTACGTTGTCAAAAATGTTACAATTTCACACAGCATAAATATGAAAATTTTCTACCACAAACAAATTTCATTTCACCATAGAACTTTGCTACCGTTTCACACACACCCTTAGAAAAAGTGTATTTTAATTTGCTTGTGTATAATTGTAAACAAATGAAGATTTTTTACAGTGTTGCCAGAATTGTTTTGTGTTGCCAGAATAAATTTTTAGAAAAATAGCACATTTGCACAAAAATAAAAGTGGTATGCTCACGATCAATCATAATATGCCCTGCAAATTGCAAATTTGCACAAGGGCCATCGTGATTACCCTTACAAAGCGTCTTTACCTGACAATTTTTTGTCATACCAAACGTCAAACTTCATATTAAAAAAACGCTGACAAAAATTTTCGAGTTTTTTTTTTTATAGACTTTGACGTTTGGTATGACAAAAAATTGTCAGTTGAAGACGAGATTGCCAATTTTGGCAATACATCGTGCTTCGATTATCAGATATTCCTCTGTAGATCCCAATATAGTCGTTAATGGCAAAAAATTAAACTTTCGTATGCATCAAATGAGTCGAGGTCGATCAAATGGTCGTCGAGCTCATCAGACGATCGATCCTCGACAAGTACTTTAATTAACTTAAAGGATTTTTCATAGAATTTATTTAATTTGTCAAAAACTATTGCTTTTTTCTAAAACTAAAACTTTTTTCTGTTCAGATATACTTTTTTTATTAAGTCAATATTCGGCTTATTGACATAATTATTTTTCTGTTCACATATACACAACTTAGCTAACTCAATTGGCGTTTGACAGTTTAAAAAAACATTGCTTATATTACTTCTACATACAACATTCAACGTAAACAAAAATGTACATGTCTTAGCAAAATGTAAGCAACTTTTGGCATCTTTAAGGAACAAACATCTGGCTAATGGATGGGCCTTTGTTTTGTTGTAATTTCAGTTGCCAAATGTCAAAACACTTTGTTTAGTAAGTTGTGTTTTGCTCACTAAACACACTTGTATGCGTATTTATAACAATATGTGCGTTCGTTTACTTTTCCAGTAGAATACCAGTAAAATCCAGTAGGTGAGTAATATGAAAATTTACAAATTTATGTGTACGCGAAAGCATTTCAGTAAAATCCAGTACAAATTTGTACAAATTTTGGGGTAAACGAACGCAGCTAATTTCGAATTAAATGAAAAATAACTAAATTGCAATTTTATATGGATAATTAAACTCAATAATGTCATTTATTGCGTACAACTCAATTAAGGTGCATATCTGAGCACAGTATAAGGGTTTCTTACATTGGGGCATCTAAAGGGTGTTTTTTTTTGAGGCATAGAACTTTTAAAAAAATAAAACATAAGAAATGTTATGGAAATATTGGCTCATTAATTTTATTACATGAACGCGACTAAGCCCGCCATCCTGTCTGTACAATTTTACACCACATTTTCCTGCATATCTGGTCTTATTTTGTCAAGAGTGCGTCTAAAAATGGCTTCTATTCAATCGTTGCTGGCCTATGACCATACCCCCAAGATTTAACGCACCCCCACAAAAAAGGACTTTAAAGGTGTCAAATCACACGAACGAGGTGGCCATGGACCATTTCGTGAGATAATTCTGTTAGCAAACGTTTGGCCGAAAAAAGTGACGGTTTCACGCGGTGAATGACGTGCTGCGCCATCTTGTTTGAACCCTTTTTAAAAATCAATTGCCTTTCGCGTCCGCCATTCCCGTTATTATTGGCACCGGTTTCAGATTTTAAGAGAAATAGGCCGATGACGCCTTCGGCATGGAAACCACACCAAACAGTGGTTTTCTCGGGATGTTATGGAGTCTCAAAAGTCTCATGAGGATTATGATCTCTTCAAAAAACGACGATTCTGCTTTTTTACTTAGTCGTTAAGCCAGAAATGAGCCTTATCGTTGAAGATGATTTAAAGATAAAAATCTGGTTGAACTTCCAGCTGATTCTCAGCCCATTCACTAAACACACGACGCAATTGATGGTCCGCTGGCTTAAATTCTTGCACCAGTTATCTTATATGAATGTTGGCCAAGATCGTTGCTCAAAAATTTCCAACTATCAGAGACCGATTTGCTGAGAACGGCGTCGGAACGATGAATTCCGAGTCCTCTGTCACACTCACGTCTACAGCGGCGATGGTTTCTTCTGTACGCACGTTACTGGCTTAGATGAATATTATCCAAAAGAGTAAATGTGGTCATGAATGATTCCATAGTATTGCGTATTAGCTGCTCAAATGGAAGATTATGTACACTGCAAGCTTGACGAAGTGCTCTATTAGTTTGGTGCGAGTTTTTGAAATTAATTTACAAGATTTCTTAACTTTGTTCTGGTGTGAGGGTTTGCATGGTGATTTGCCAAAGTATACTGAAAAAAGTCAAAAACACTTTACTACTATGACAGCTGGTTTTACAGGCATTTCTTATCGGAAGTTTTAAACGTATTAATAAAACACCCTTTATTTACAAAGTTATTTACGATTTAAGATTTTTTGAGTTTGTCATAAGAAGATATTTATTTTTAAACCAAATTAAAAGAGATAACAAATAAATTTCCATGTTTACAAAGTTGCCAACGATTGATTTTTTTTAAGATGTTCATCAAATATTCTTACAATAGGGTCTTTCAAACTTTGTCAGTTGTTCGTCGAAAAATTTCTCTGGGTTAATGGGTACATCAATAAATAAATTGTCGAATTTGGAACGATACTAATCCGCATTGGATCCAAGAGCGTTCCAGAAAATACAGAAAAAATAACTGTTTGGTGTGGATTTTGGGCCAGGCTATCTCTAAAGGTCTATGTTATATGCACATTAACGACATGTGTTTTCAACAGAACTGTGCTAAGTGCAACACAGCTCATGCTACATTCGTGTTAGGGTTTCTTAAGTCACAGGTCTTTGCGAATAAGCCACAAACCACAGCAGCTCTTAAAGCCAATTTAACCCATGTCATCAGCAAAATTCTGCTTAGTTTACACACCAGCGTCATGGAAAATTAGACATTTTAAATGTGCAGCGGACATTTGGACGTTGTTATATTCCATACATACACGCAAGGAAAAAACATGGTTTTGGTAAACATATTCTAAAAGCAACATATTATGATAAGATTTATGATTGTAGTCATCATATTACCAAATATATTCGTTATATTAAATCGTAATTTTTTATCCTTAATCATATTCTTCTTCTGTCAGTTAAGAGTAATCGTATTATTGTCATGTTAATCAAAAGAACTTCAGATGTACTCATATTATTGCCATGTTAATCATAATAAGTTTGGAAGTAATCATATTATAATGCAGCACCCACTTTCACAACAATGAAAACAAATTTTGAATTTTTTTGCATCGATTTTTTATTTTGTGGCCACTTCACAATTTTTTTTTAATGTAAATACAATTTCTTTACTTTATTAATTTCTTTAAACTTGTTTTTTAATCGATATTTTTTTTTTTTAATTATTTAACCACTCACTAACAAATAATTCGATAGGATTATTTAAACAAAACGACACAACTGATGCAAATTTATTTTTACAAATGGCGCTAACATAATATTATTATAGTAAAGTTATTTTGATTGCATCTTAAACATTGTTAATGGAAGGGTTAGTCGTTATTAGTTTAAAACCAAAAATTTGAACTTTCACTAAGATCCCAATAGAAATTTCTTGCAAGCAATTGAAACTTGAAGAAAATTGTTCAATAGTAAAAACACAATTCTTTATTTAATTATTCTCTTATATATACTTCATAATTAGGTCAAAATATACATAACGTAATAATTACTTATTTGATTACTTTTTTTTTAAGGGTAAAGTTATGATTACTATTACGATTACTTTTGGTTTTGCGTGATTACTAATTGATTACGATTACAAGTAATCAAAAAATAATCAGAAGTACCGTCAATTACTTCAAAATAATCAAAAAGAATCAAAATGTAATACGATTATTTTCAATGATTTTTTTTTGATTCTTTTTGATTACTTTCAAAAATTGCGTATTCATTCGTACAATTATTTTTTTTGGAAACAGTAAAATGTTATCATTATTCAAAAATGTACTGGCAAACACTTTAATCCATATACAATTTTACCAGTATTTGACTGTAGTTATTTATTACCAAACAAAAAATGTAATCAAATTGATCGGTATTATGTTAAATAACATGATACTTAAGGCTAACAAATCAGCGCAAGTTAAACTCTCGTTTTGGCTTAAAATTTGTTTGAACCAACAAATCTATAATTCAGTAAACCTTTAAACCATATATAAACGCATAAAATTGGTCGCTTAAAGTGCTGCCACATTTCTATTTTTTGCGCTTCATATAATATATGGGGTACTGATTTACAGCTATTAAATTTAAACTACACATAAATTTAAGTTAAGTTCAACTAAACCAACTAATTGCCAAGGCGCTGAACTTCCTTTAAGGAGAGAACAATATGAATTATTGTTCTATTAGTCGGAGATGATTGTATTTTATCAAATTTATATATGTAAATTCCTTCTAACACAGGATTCTTAATACCGACCCTTGTGACATTGAGCAATAGGCTACATAAACTAAGTAGGAAACAGGAGCTGCAACAAGTATCCTCTGTTATTTTGAAAATGGAACAACGGCTAAGACAAAGGTTTCAACCATATTTCACGTTGCAGAGGAAATTATTTGCAGAAGCATAGCAGAGGATGGAATGACCGTGAAAAGTTTCAAAAAATCGAAAGTTATATTGACTCTTTTAAAATCTTAGTGCCCGAAAGTGAAGCAACAATTTGGAGCTAAATTGACACGTTTTATTTAAAAAAGAATCTTAATTTATTTTTTCTGAAATTATCGAAAACAATCTCGTAATTTATAAAATTTCTGGATTGAGAGTTAATCGATCAATCGATTAATTTTAAAATTTTATTCGTTTAATCTTATACGTTAAAAATGCTAAATATCGAATAATCGTTAATTCGATCAAAAATAAAACCCGATTAATTGAATACCCTAAACCTGACCGACGATCCGCTATAAAGCATCAATTCTTCAGTTATCTAATCGATAATTCAAGGGCTGACTTGAATTGGCAAAATATCATTTGCTAAACGAAGCATTTATATACTTTAATCGTCAACATTCCAAGGCGACAATCATTGTATGATTTTTCCTTCGAAAAATTATTTTTAATGAAGGCGAATTTTAAAAATATTTAATCATAAGTGTCCGACCGATTATTCGGCAAATAATCGTTGCTCGGCATTTGTTAATAACATTTTTTTGTTTGCTTTTTTTATTACCAAAAATTGTTATAAAATTATTGTTTTTTTTTTTCTTTAATAAATAAGTTTACAACTTACTATTTCTTTAGCTATATTTCTTCGGCTACTTTGTATTACGTGCTGTAGTTTATATTGTTTATGTTATTTTAAAAATAAATGTATTAATCATGGTGAAATAAAAAGGTGGCAGCACTACGCCAGATGACGATTTTTTGCTCTTGCATTGTTTGTCTTGGTTTATGTCAAAGTTTTGTTTATGTTTGCAAAAAGTCCACGTTTTGTGCTGTGATTATTGTATTTTATTAAAGTTTTTGATAATTTTAAATTAAAATAAATAATATATTGACCATAATTAAATAAAAATTGGCTAAAAATTTATGTATTTCATCACGTTCAGCGGCACGTTTTGATTTTTGTTTAAAGTATTTTTTGACGTAAACGGTGATGTAATTTCCATTTTTGTTATAATGTTGTATTTGTTGCCGTCACGATGCCACCTGCTTATTTCACCATGGTATTAATAGTATATATTAATATATTGATTATGAAAATTTTAAAACAGGTTATCAACTGTTTTGAAAACAATTTTAGTGCAACTGAATACACAATTGTTGAAAGTAATCAAAAAGAATCAATAAAAATCCTTAAAAGTAATCGGACTACTATTTGATTTCTTTTGATTCTTTTTGATTATTTTGTAGTAATCGCCGGTATTTCTGATTATTTTTCGATTACTTGTAATCGAAATCAATTAGTAATCAGACATTTTTTCTTATAGAGTTACGATTCTTTTTTAAAAGTAATCTAATTGATAACTAATCGTAATCGATATTTAACAGGTATGCATAAAACTACTAGCTAAGCACAATTGTTTTTAAATATTATTTTGTTGATTCATTGAACTTAAACTACTTGTTAACCGCAAGTTATAATGTTGTGAAATTCAATAACTTATAAAATACAATGACCGAAGAAATGTATGTTAATATGTTTGCAAATAATGTGTAATGAAATAATAAAATGTATGCTTGTATCTAATGATAAGAACATTTATGTTAATATGTTCTTGAACAAAAATATTATGAGTACACATATAGAAAGTTATCATGTTATGACTATTAAATGTCATGAAATGCTTGTGAGTAATATATATTGTTTTTAAAGTTATTAGAAAAATTATTATTTTTCAGTCAGCAATACTCAAATTTATAATTGCGATAAACATTTAAATGTTTACAGTAACTATAGTATTGCTTATATAAAAATATAATAAAATAATTGTTGCAATAAACATACTGTAATTACCGTAACCATGCCCAACCGCATTTTTCTGCCTTTAACGGCATCCAGATGCCTTTTAAATGAATACAAAATTTCAATGATATCTCTCTCACACATACTTTGTTTTGTTTAATTGAAAAGAGAGGAAGTGTAAAGCATGGCTCTTTATTCATTTCGTTTAAACCATTCATCCATCAATGATAAAAGATTGCTTGTTATCTTTTTCAGAGTTGTTAACGATCTTACATATTTCTTAAACAACTTGAATTTTCCATGCATTTATTAGTTATCACCAGGGCAAGTTTAAATTGGCACGAAAAATGTTGAAAAAAGGCTGTCAAAATGGCATAAAAAAGTATAAAAAATGGCATGAAAAATTACACAAAATGGCAAAAATAAACATGTTGTCATTAAGAAACATTTATTTTATTAAGTTTTGATTGTATAGTAAAAATCACATGTGTCATTAAATAAATAATCTCCTGTTATCGTATAAAACAGTTCAATAAATGAAAAACACTCTTTCAACATTGCAAGCAGGCTTGCCAGAAGAATTCAAGTTTGATGCTAAATCGACAAAAAAATTGTTCTACAGTGAAAAACAAAAGTGCAATTTTTGTAACATCAATTTTTACGAATATAATAAAAAATATACATTTGAAATTTTTTTTTACATATTCATTTTGTTTAATATAAACACCATTTCTCTTCTGAGAAATATGTATGTTGCATTAATGTAGCATGTTCTACATTTTTGTGTTCGTTTGTACAAAAAATAAAACTGTGGGAAAAATTTTCAAGTTCTTTTGTAAACAAGTTGATGAAAAATATGCAAAACATGTTGCATATTTTATCCTTACTTTTGTTTAAGGTGTTCATACTGCCCTATTATACAACTCTAGTACTTACTTTCTTTGTAGAACCAATGTTTTATTTTCTTTCTCATAATTTTGTAAAAAGATTGTTTTAGTACAAAATATAAAAATATTTACACATTAAAATGAAAAACAGTTTACGTATATTATAATCGTTTTAATTTTTCTAAGCCATTAGTGATGTCAATATTTGTTTCCAACCCGTAATAGCGTGCAGAAAGCGCTCAAATAGCTTTAAAATCCGCTAATTTTGTTCTATTGAAATTGCACAACATGTAACACTTCGAGTGATTATAGGTAACATTAGAAAGTATTATTATTGTATTACATGTATAAACTTTAACATATTTTTTTCAGAAAATAAATTGCCATTAAATAAAGTTGTTACAACTGTTTAAAATTTCAATTATGTCATTTTCATCTTCCTCATATACCAACTCATTTTGGTACTTTTCAGATGAACCGATTTTTTACAATATTGATATGTTAAAAGTGTGGCAACAATCGTTGTCTAATTTTGCACCTTCCCTTATGCGTATAACTGAGCATAGCAGTTCTGTTTTCATTCTAGTTCTTAGCAAGGTCTATCCAATAGGAGGTTGCCTCGCTGAACTTTCTGAATAGCTGATGGCTTTTTGTCCCAACGTCTGAGAAGACATTCATTTGCTTCTAAAGCCCGACAATGATTTTTGTAGTGCGGCGAAATTATTTTTGTTGATACATTCATACATAGTATGATCAGAAAACCAAACTTCGTCCTAAGCTCACATACAAATTTACAAATATAAAATAATTGCAGTTGATATTTCGGAATAAGTATACACAAACAAAAGTGCCAGAATTCCAACGAGCATTACTGAGTGCTGGCATTGCTAATTGGTAATTGCGTTTGATGCGAAAACTTTTGTGATTTAAAAAAAAAATGTGCTCTATTCAACTATGCTATGCCATTTTTCCTATTTGAAAAAATTGTAAAAATTTATGTGCCTAATATGCATGGATTTTTCTTGATACACTTAAAGAATTGATACTTTACTTGAATTGATTTTGTGAGTTTTTTATTGGTCTTGAGATCTAAAAAAGTGCTAAAAATGCTATATAATTATAAAAATGTGCTAAATTAACACTTAGCACTTTTTTTAAAATTCCTAGTGTCAATAAATTCATCCGTCACACTTTCATTTAAATATGAGAAAATCGAGAAGGAGAGAGTTCTGCAGAGTTTTTATTTTTTTTTTTAACTTAGCGGTGTTTGCAAGTGGACTACTCCCATAAAATATTTCTTATTTTAATTAATCGTGTAATATTACGATCTAACACTTATTTTATACTTTCCAACAAAAAAGTGTTTGTGTAGTAAATCATTAAAAAAATAACGTTTCCCTGTTTGTCATCTTCGAGCACAAAAATAATTCTGGTCCTTTACAACTCAACAAAAAGATGAGAACATTTAATTCCGTTCGGTATTGTTAAAAACACCACACACTTTCCCAGCGGGAAAAAGAAGGAGTACGGAGGCCTTCTAGAAGGCCTCTGTACCCCTTCTTTTGGATGTACAAGGCCTTCTTGCACCATTCCATATTAATATCTTTTTTACACACGTTGTCATTGCGGAGAAGGCCTTCCGCTCTCGCTTCTTCAGCAGGTACATAAGAAGGGTAACGGGACCAAAAATATTAATTTTGCTTTTGCTTGTGCAAAAAAACAATACAAAAAATGTTACTCCTTCTCTACTCCCTTCTCATAAAAGCGAGTGTGGAAGGTGTATCTTATCTTTTATACGAAAGAGCCGAGGCCTTCTTTAGCAGTTAGATAAGAATAGTAATTAAATCAAAAAATCTTTTAAGCAGGCCTTTAAAAAGCCCTGAAGTAAGAAGGTCTTCTGAGTTTTCCCGCTGGGTTATTGTGTTCGGTTCAGCTTATTAGTGTTCGTTCGTCTCAGTTGTGTACATATACTAAAAAAACAAAAAGTCAGCAAAAAATTTTACACAAACAAAACACATACACAATAAACACACAAGCAGTATTGCTGTGGTTTATTTCAGCCTTGAAATTGTAACAGGTAAAACTGTTGCTTATAATTCTTATTCGCTTAACAATTTTATTTGTATAATATCTTTAGTCTTTCTTAAGTCTTTGAGTGAAGTTTCCTGAGGACCTGGCCTAAGCAACCACACACAGAAAAAAAATGTAAAATTAACATGGCGAAATGTTTATTGAGAATCATAGTAAATTTCTGCAAAAGTATGCCCTTTATTTAAATTTATCATAATGTCATACTAATTTTAAATAAAAAAATATTAAAATAAGCTTAAATTACGTTTATTTAATATTATTCACTGTCAAAATAACATTGTTCAATATTGAATCCATAAAAACCTGTTTTATATAAAAATCAAAAGTTTATCTTGTTAAATTAACATGCATACATACTTAAGTATGTGCATTTTTTTTATTTCCATGTTTAAAATATGTTATAAAAATAAGACAATTCCCGTATTCCTTTAATTAAAATTATTTAGTTAAATAGTACATCCAGTTTTCAAAGTAGAATGATGACGAAAACCATATCGGGCCAATCTGCTGATGCTTCTGTTAACAAATACAAAATAAGTGAAACATGTGTTACAGGCAGTGTTGCCAAAACTTGGTGACCAAAAATGGCTAAATTTACGGGGGAAAATGGCTAAAAGTTTTTTTTAAATAAAAACATATTAAAATTCAATAACAACCCAGAAATAATTCATTTAAATTTGCTTACGGTGAAATTGTAAGTTAAGATTTTGTTTAATAAGAATAAACGTAAATTAAAATTTTGATAGATATTAAAAATTAAATCATCGATACCGTTGTGGTGTTGGTATAAATATTTTATTGTTATGATTAAAATGTTTACCTAGTTGATAAAATAGAATAAACGGTTGCTTAATGTAACCTATTTCTTAAATTACTTTAAACCATGTTTACTTGGCTAAATACCCTCTCTACTTCAGCATTTGTTGCCGCCTGCATCTCTTTATTGCAATACTTGCAACCAGAAAGAAACACTGATGTTTGTGTTGATCCATTTTATAAATTTTATATTGGAATACTGTTCATTTACTTTGAAAGATGTCTCATCCTCTTTTTTTTTTTAGCGATTTTCAGCATTTGTAAAAGTTTTGATTTAAATTAAATACATTTTAATTGTTAAAAATGTTTATTTTACTTTTATAAATTTTTATAATATAATAAAAATTATTCTTTTAAAATTAAAACGGCTAAAAAAATTTTATGGCTAAACAAGTTGAAAATGGCTAAAAAAATGGCTAATGGCTAAACTCATTTTTTAATGGCTAAACAGGGTGAAAAATGGCTAAATCTAGCCACTAAACGGCTAAATTGGCAACACTGGTTACAGGGGTAAGTGTTTTGAATTATTCTTAAATAAATGCATATGTTGTCTCTAAAGCTTCTTCACAATGTTACATCACACTCAAACCAATTTGCCTTACATTAAATTCACGTTGTTTCAACTTGAAATAACGTTCATTCAACGTGATTCGGATTGTTATTATAATATAAATGTCATTTTGCTCTTACTTTACTGCAATGTTAAATTAACATGAATTAAAGTTATTTTAAAAGAAAAAAATGTTGTTCGCAAGTTATTGTAAAATAAGGTTGAATTAACATGAAAAACGTATGAAGCAAAATCGCCACCGAACAATTTTAAAGCAATCTTGTTTTCTACATTAATAACTTGATTTTTTTCTGTGTGTAGGAATAGCTTATCCCATCAACAATAAATTTCAGTTTATCAATAGTATGAAATGGGAATTTAGCACATTTAAACGAATCCTTGTTAATTAATTTTTTTAATCCCAAGAAAAACTTTGAGAACGCTATATAGTTTTCGGCTCTTTCTTGAAATTAGTTACGAACGGTAATAAGGGTTGTTCGTCTACACAATCACTAAAAAAATAGATATCGTTCCTGGGTGTGTGAGCCGAATGCTCCATAATGTTCTGTTTATTTTCGAGCACTGACTGAAAGTGCTCTTTTATATACACTTATGGCGATTTCTTTTCTGAGAAAAATGTTGCATTAATGTTACATGTTCTACATTTTGTGTTCGTTTGTACAAAAAATACAACTGTGGGAAAAATTTTCAAGTTCTTTTGTGAAAATGTTGATGAAAAACATGCAAAACATGTTACATGTTTTACCCTTACTTTTACTTAAGGGTTCATACTGCCCTGTTTTACAACTTTGGTACTTACTACTTTGTTTGTACAAACAATATTTTATTTTGTTTGTCATAATATTTTAAAAGTTTTGCCAAAAGAATTCTACATCTAAATATTCTTCGACGGCATACTCCATTTTGAATTAAATCGTTTTTTATTTTGGTGGAAAATTCTATGTATTTATTATCGTTTTAAATTTGTTCAAGCAATAAGTGATGTCAATGTCTGTTTCCAAACCGTAAAGTAAGTGTGCAGCAAATAGTCGAATAGTTTTAAAAAACGCTAATGAACTACATTAATAATAAAAGTGTAATAGTTGTAAATAAAGGCAGCTAATTCTGTTCGATTGAAGTTGTACAACATGTAACACTTCGAGTGATTATAGGTAACATGAAAAAGTGTTACATGCATATACTGTAGCATTTTTTTCTCAGAATAAAAATCGCCATTAGTCACGTTTTACGTCCGATTTTTGCAACATTAATTTAGCATTTCGAATAGAGTCTAGGTAGCAAAAAATTTATTTTTTGACAAGCTGGACCGCTTTTTAAAGAAATAACTGAAGAAATGAAAAAATGGCATATTCCATAAAAAACTTGCCCTGGTTATCACAGATTAAAGTAGTTTTCTCTATTGCACGCATATTTGTGTAAATTTTAGGAATCATAGTTTTTCATTAAACTTAGACTCTTGAATTTATAGGTGACCACATATTAAGGCCCTTTTCATAGTCTTTGTCAGTTTAAGTTGTTCAATTTGATTATATTTTATTTGAACTTTTTTTCTGTTTGGGTTACCCTTCTAAAATCTTCCAATTTTAATAAATTTCAAACAAATTTCCATAAAACCCTAATAATTTTCCACTTGTTACAATTATTTACACTTCTACTACAATGAAAACACCCAAGAATTTTTTTGGAACATCATCTAATGACAATAAATCAAACGCATCTGTCAGGTTTATAAACTTAAGTTAAATGTAATTATATGATCAGAAACATTTAGGGAAACATAAGGGTTAAATCACAAAAAAAAAAAAACAACAGTTCAATGGCAATAAATTTAAACAATAAAGAAAATGAAAACAAGTTTTAAAACATTTTATGTTTTTGTTATTGTTTGTTTTTTTTTTAATGAAATGTAACACTTGTTAAATGAAATCTACACAACAAAAACGAACATTTTCACTGAAGAGCAGCTGCTTAGAAAAAACCTTTTTTTACTCGTGTAAAGTGCAAAAAAGTAGGGTTATAAAAAAATCAGGAGTATCCATAACACCACCACTATCATCACCAACCGCAAGTATTAACACACAATCACACCATCCCCTTCTCATTTTATAACATTGTTATTAAAACCAATGAAATTTTAATTAACCACCTATTGGAATGAGTGGGTTGTTATTGATCTTGATTGAAGGGCTTTGTGTGGTTAATTTTTTTTTGTTTTAGGGTTAATTTGCAAAGAATTTATATTTAAAGCTAGAATCACACATTGTTTTAACATTTTTTTTAACATGTTGAAAAAGAGAAAATATTTTTACCGAATTGGTTTTTTTTTTTTATTTTGTCCGGACAAACTTGAACTGAGTTGCCAATAGGTGAAATTTTTTTTTGTACAAAATTTATGTTTGTGAAATTAAATTGTGAGCGATTATTTTTTTGCATCCATAATTAACACACAAGCCATAAAAATTATTTTAAGAATATACGTAGTTTAACACTAAAAAAACAAAGCAAAATATAATCGTCGCGGAAGTACTACCATGATATAAAGCTAATAGATTTTTTGCCAATAAGGCAGCTTTGATATTCCCTACATATGTTCCGAAATGAGTGAATCGTGTTGCAGAAAACTCTCAGTAAGAACTTTGTCCGGACAAATATCATAATAAACAGGAACGAATTGTAAAAGGTGAAAACAAGAAATAACACTTAACTGGTGATTATGTGTTAAAAGTGTTGTTGAATGGTTGGTTAACGTGGAAGCATGTCCAACGACTAGAAGTGCTGCAAGTAGAGACGACAGTGACTCTGCTGTGATACGACACAAGTCGTCAAGAGTACACTGAAAGAATTTTCTTCAGAATACCAATGAATTTTAACTTTAATCCCATGAAAAATTGCATTAAAAAGTAACCTATGCAGCGCTTCGTTGAATCAATGAAACCTGTTTCATTAAAATGTATTTAATGAAACATTACATTAGATCTATGAATGTTATTCATTGGATGAATACTTTCAAAAAAGTAAAAAAATTTTATTTTTTTATTTTTTTTTTTTAATCTAAGTTGTTCTTATTCAACTTTTTTTTTACCAGAGTCGCTGGCGGGAATCGATCCCGCAACCTCGGCGCTGATAGACTAGCTCACTACCAGCTAGCCTACTGGGGCAGTGTAGTTTTTGAATAAAAAAATATGTTTTTTGCCACTACTCAATTAAGAGCGTAAATATGAGATTAAATTGCCCATAACATAACAACAATAACAACGTTGATTTTTTTTGCTAACGCATAATAAAAAAAGACCACATAAAGAGAGAACAAAGAAAACTAAAAACATACCTATTTATGGATTGAAAGTTTTTGTTTCATTACTATAATGACATTTTCATTGTCATAATGAAAATTTAAATTTATGAAGGCATGCTTTTTCGAAATATTTTTATACTTTTAATTATTGAGACTATAGAGTTATTTCAATGTTAAAAATAATTTTTTTAATTATTGAAATCTGTTGCTTTTTTAAAAACTTTTTGATTTCATAAATTTAACGGCATATTACATTAGATGTATGAAATAATTTAATCTTACATTTTTTAATTAACAATAAAACATATTTTTAAGGAAACTATAATTTTGTATTAATATATGAATATTTGAATATTGTTTTTTATGTTCCCAATTAAAATTTTTTGTTTAACTTGGACAAACTTTAGTTTTCATATATCCAATGAAAATTTTTAACATAATTACGAAATCCAATGAATCGATTTTAACGAAAATACTTCATTTTAAATACGAAATTCCATTTGGACAATGAAAATTTTCATTTAACCAGTGAAATTTTTTTTATGAAAACGATTCATTAAATATATGAAGCATTTTTTTTCAGTGTAGGAATCTTGAATCAATCCTGACACCAGGGCAATACTGAGTTGGCTAGAGCCAGCCCGTCGCTTTGATATTTCAGAGATTCATGTAGAAGGTGATTCCCAAATAATCCATATCGTGTTGAATTGCACACTTTGCAATCAAATGGAAGACAAAATACTGTCTCCTCAGTACCAGGTTCTCTGCAGCTGCGGCAGCATTCATTAAAAGGGAGACCGAGTCTCATAGCGTGGTTACGGATCGTCATGTGTCGTATGTGAGACACTTTTTCTTGGTAGCACCGCAGCCATCCAGTTTTCTCCATTTATCATTACCCATATTCAGACAGTGTCTTAAGATTTCGCTTCTGATAGTTCACAGGGGTGTTGTAACTGACACACCCTGCGATATTTCCAAAGTGGTTCCAGTCTTGGCCAGCCCATCGGTCTGTTCATTAACGTAATGGTAAACGCAAATTAAGCCTATCAAAGACTGCCGAGTCTGCATAGTTCTTTCTTACACTGGTTACCGGGGATGGACGTTGTTTTTAGTGGCGCTCTGATTCCTGGCTATTGACAAAAATATCAATTCTATTATTAATGTCGCCAGTATTTCAGTCTGAAATACGCTTGCTTCATCGGGAAGACGGAAAGAGAGATTTATTTGCAACTCTTCCGAGAAAACTCAAGAGCCAACACCGCAGGTTATCTTTGGCTCATCAGTGTACACTCTTGTGCATTTTTCATTAGCCAGGTTTCCCCTTCTCTATTCCCGCCTTGACGGAAATATGACCTTGTATTTCTTCTCAAAATCTGTTCGTGGTGCGTAGAGCGCCTGTTATTCCAATGCAGGCTGAATTTGATACTCTACCCAGCTGGTCCACGACATATTTCCTGCCTGTCGCGGTCCACCATGCCAAAGATCCATGGGCAAGAATAGACCCTACGATTAAAGCCCCATTTGGCGCCAAAAATTTTGCGACAGGACTAGTAAGCAACCGTAGCTTTCCTGACAGTTGAGTATTGAATTTCCATGACAATTTTAAGTCCAGGATAATTCCTAAATATTTCGCGATATTCGACAGGGGAAGTTCGTAGGCTCCCAGTGGTGGCTTAAAGACCGGGATTTTCGTCCTCATGGTGAGCAGTAACCGTTCCGTTTTGTTCGGGCTTACTCCCAACAAGCACTCTGAGGCCCAGTTACTGAGCGTTCTAAACCACTGGACATAAGGCCACTCATCACATACAGAAACGCATCCAAAACTAATAACATCACTTCATCCGTGTTAGCTACTGCCTTGCTGCCCTAATTATCCAGGCAGGTAGGAATCGAGTTTACAACAATGAGCCAAAGTAGAGGAGAGATCCACCCACCTTGGGGTTTACACCTTTTAACACTCTTTGACTTCAAGTTGTTACCAAGTCATGATATAATGGCCTATACCCATTAACCATCTAATGACGTATTTCTGCACATCTAGATCTGTTAAAGGCTGTTCGTTCGCAGTGATCTTGATCCACGAAAGCGGCCATTATATATTGTTTATATTAAAGAGATCTCTTTATAGCTCTTAATACCTCGTGAAGAGCCGTTTCCGTAGAGCGACCCCTACCTTCATCTATGCTATCGATGTGCCTTCTTTGATAGTTTTTGTTGGTAAAACGTTCATTTCCTTTTTAATTTGTTGGGGTAATTGCGCGAAAAATGTTGGTAATTTTAAATTTACTCTCTCGAAGCAAGTTTCTGCTAGTAAAGTAAATGAACACATTTATTATTAATCTCATTTTTGAACGTTTCTTTACGTATACAATTTTCTTTACTGAATATTTTCTTAAGTATTCCTTCTTTAGCCCAATTAACTTAAACTTTTCATGTTGATCCGCTTCGAAATTTTCAGAAAGTATTTTAAATGTTTTATTTCCTTTAAAGTAAATATACATATTTATTTAAAATCTAAGAGAAGGAAAGTCCGATATAAAAAGGAGAAGAAAGAGCCAGTACAACTCTTACACACGCATATTTGTCTGGCAAGTGTATTAATTGGGATTTTTTCATACTTTTATTTTTTAATTTTAAAAATACACTTGTCACTGTCATGATTTGTGTCAGGTTGGTCATAAAATAAAAGTGATAAACTTAATCTTCGTTTATTTTTATTTTAATTTATATTTATTTCTCTTTTTTGTATACTGTTGGCTGTCTGCTTCTCTTTTTCGTTGTCCTGCTTGTGGCAAAGAATTCATAAACTGTCATGTTGGTGGTTGATAAAAAGAAGAACTCATCATCATCATCATATGGATCATATAAATACTTAAATATAAAGTTTTTTCTTTTCATTGTGGCCTGAAAGATTTAATCCGACAGATTAATTTAAATTCAAAGGGAGATCGTTTCTAAAAAAAAAAAAATTTAAATCCTCCCAAAACGTTTTATTTGTATTTCTTGAATGAAAAGAATTTTTCATATTATTTTTTTCTCGTTTTGGTATTCAAACGAGAAAAAAATAAAAAATTACTTCATTTTGTTGAGGTTGTGAGGATTTAAAAGATTATTAAGCCTCATTAAGATTTAATCATGTTGAATGAGTTAAAAAAATAATAAGGAACGAAACACACAAGCGCACATAATGTGATGAACCAATGGTGTATAAGCGACATACGAATGTCATAAAATACATGAAAAAGAAACCACAAACATTTAATAAACTCCAGAATAGTTTTAAAGCTAAATAAAAAAAAAAACAAAAAAATTATTGACCACAAATTTAAACGGATCCCCAACGATGAATAAAATTGAACATAAATTATGTGGTAAAGAAAACTAAGGAATTAAAAGGAAAAACCTTCAGTTATTTGTTTTTTTTTTCGGTGGCCTTTTTTGTTTTGGACAAACAGACCTTTTTAGGAATCAGATCGTATTTAGGTTTTTAAATGACAAATACTTTTGATGACATTAATTTCAAATAAAAAATATATTTTCCCATAATACAGAAGAAAAAATTAAAGTTCTATTTTGTTTGAATAATATTTAAATATTTCATAATGTTTAAAATATAAACTTTAATTAAAGAAGATGTTAAAATATCCAGAAATAGAGACAGATCCTCGAACATAAAGATATAATAAAAATGTTCAATATTGGGTGCATAACAACATTTTTTAGTGTTTGTGTCTTTAATAACTTATAACTAGGGAAGCGATTTCCATGCAGATGCATGTTTTTTATTGATAGTCTAAGATAGAAGTCGACCAATTACACTGTGCATGAAATTGACACTTTTTTTTCGTGACAAGGCGGGCACATGGCGTTTTAACATAATTCGGGGACGCTGAATCCAGTGGTGCCCGCGGTTTTTTCAGATTGGCTCTGGTTTTCGAGATATACCGTTATTTCGAAAATGGAGGAGGTTGCTCAACATATATTCGCGTAACTCAAAAACGGTGTAGTTTATTGAAATTACTAAAAAAACCGAAATTCCGCAATAAAATTCATTTCAGAAAAGTAAAACTCTTTTTCTAATATGAGTAGTCGTTATTGAAACATAATTTTTTTTTTTAAAAAAATTAATTTTTTTATCAAAATTTCGAAATTTTTGTTTTTTAAAAATTCATACCAAATTAAAAAATGCAGCTAGGCTTCTAATTTTTTGCATACTTATAAAAAACGAAGCTACAAACAAAACAAGCCATAAATGATTAAAATCTGTTTGCAACTTTTGATTTTATTCACAAAAGTCGACAAATTTTTCATTAATTTAAGAATTTCCCTTAGGGGGCTCCCATACAAATATTGCGTTTTATGAAATTCTTAAATTAATTAAAATTTGTCGACTTTTGTAAATAAAATCAAAAGTTGCAAACAGATTTTAATCATTTATGGCTGGTTTTGTTTGTAGCTTCGTTTTTTATAAGTCTGCAAAAAATTAGAAGCCTAGCTGCATTTTTTAATTTTGTATGAGTTTTTAAAAAACAAAAATTTCGAAATTTTGATAAAAAAATTAATTTTTTTTTTTAAAAAAAATTATGTTTCAATAACGACTACTCATATTAAAAAAAGAATTTTACTCTTCTGAAATGAAATTTTATTGCGGAATTTCGGTTTTTTTAGTAATTTCAATAAACTAAACCGTTTTTGAGTTACGCGAATATATGTTGTGCAACCTCCTCCATTTTCGAAATAACGGTATATCTCGAAAACCAGAGCCAATCTGAAAAAACCGCGGGCACCACTGGATTCAGCGTCCCCGAATTATGTTAAAACGCCATGTGCCCGGCTTGTCAGTTTTTTCAACTAGCATAGTGTTATCGTTCTGAATCATTAAATTTGAGTTAAAATGGCATCGATTTGTTTTTCCATATTGTTGCATATTTTGGGTAAAATGCATATTTTAAAATATTTCGGTTTTAAATGCATATTTTTGCATATTTTAAAACTTTTGAGTGATATATTTTTTAATTTACATATTATAAAAAAAGTTCTTCAAAAAATAAAGTTTTGGGATAATCGGAAATCAAACTTATCGCAGGGAATTGGAAAATGTTTAGAGGCTTTGGGTTTTTTTTTTGTGAATTTTTGTACTCTATACAAGTTTTTTCCATTGGTGTTGTTGTTTTTTTATCGCTTTATATTCTTTTTTCTTTTTTTTATTTAAATTTGATAATTTTTGTTGCTTTAATTATTTTTTTTTTTTTTATAATACATTTTTTTTGTACAATGGCTTGTGGATGGTTAAGGTGGCGAATTCACGCCTCTACCGGCCTAGCCTGGCAAAATATCAAAACCTAAGCGTTGCCATCCTAACCATCCACCGGTTCACACCAAAAGACATTGACAAAAATGACTTAAGTTACTTCAAATTTTTGATTTTTTGAGATATGACTATGTTGCAATCAGCGTTTAAAAAACTGCAGTCAAAGTAGAACGTCTTCATTTGTGATTGGCAAAAAAAACAAAAAAATTATTGCTTTTACTTCCGGTTCATTAAATGTAAACAGTCGATGCCATTCCAACTCAAAAAGCGAAAAGTTGTACACAAATTTTTGTTATTTGTTCGACAGTTTTTGGTTTCGGCTGCAGTTTTTTAAACCCTGGTTGCAATAAAGGAGCGATATGTTTTTTTAGTTTACCTTACATATACCATTCTGAAAGATCAGTTGTCGAATTTACCCAAATAAGGTAAGTAGTACTCTCAGTCAAATAATTATACAGTGCGAGCTCGATTTGTGCAACTCGTTAAAAATTAATTTACTAATTATCCAATTATTAAAGGGTGCAAAAAGAAAAGTACAAAGTATGTGTTCTAAAGGCGACCGTACACGACATGTTTTTGTCATCTGACATGTCAAATTTTCCACTGCAAAACACATACATGTCGTGTGTTACCTTTTTAACTTTGCTTCTGTAAAAGTCAGACGCAAAGTCATCTGACAAAATTTCAATTAGAGCGTGCTCTATTTTCTTCTGACAAACCATCTGACATCAGAAAGCTATGCCGGCAAGAAACCGGCAGCGGCGTCCACTATTGACGGAATCATTAGCCGGCTGAAGTTAATTTTTTACAATACCGAGATATGTTTGATCATCTTACCATTGAATAGAATTTATGTGAATATATATATAAAAACCGTTTTATTATAAAATCCTAAATTGGTATCTTTGAATTAAAAGAAAAAAATGTTAAGATGGCTAAACTATTTTACGGCGCAAATAAAACTTTTCATGGCGGCAGCAAGTTATTTTGAAACCGAGCACTACTTTGGTTTCTGCAATAACAATGCGAAAAAAAACAGAGACAATGTCAGAAGCAAATTACATGTACGTTTGTGACCGAATATTATAAAGCTTATGTAAAACAGCGATTTTGACAGACATGCACAATTACATGTGACTTGAAAATTTGACATGTCAGATGACAAAAACATGTCGTCTATATGCGCCTTAAGTAGCAAGCAAAAACGCGATAGAACTAAAAGTAGAAGTGCATAACACGCGGTCGACGAGTAATGCTCGTTTTAATACTTTAGCGCAGAAAAAACGGAAGGAAACACAATGCGTGTTATTAAAGCCTATTCTGTCAGATTTTTTTTATTTATTTAACACTTTTCTTATAGAATTCCAAGCTTCCGTTTTTTTTTTTGTTTTTGCAGTCCTGTAGCTGTGTTCTGTAACTTTGGTGAGAACTTTTCGCATCGAAGAATTGTGAAACAAAGTATTGAAAAGTGAGAAAAAAGTGTGTCTGTAACTCATGTCGAAACCTTTCCACTCAAAGCCGAAGTGAAATTGCAGTCGCTGAGAATGCCAGTCACACATATAGTTGACGGCGATCAAAATTTACTAAAATGTTTAACAACGGCGGCAAAAATACAACCGACGGCTTTACCAAATAATGTAAAGTGCGACTTTTGTATTTGTTGTTTACAACGTGGCTTTAAAAACATTCGTAAATTTTTCAAAAATGTTAAAAGCAAAATAATTAAAGAATGAAACAATCAACCAAGAATAAAATACTTATCTCTTCCGTGTTATTTTTCATTGCATTTTTAATATATTTTTTTGTGTGTTAAAATTTTTTCTTATCCTATTTTTATTCGTGAGTTGATTTGACAGTTCAAAGCGGGAACTTACTTAAAAAAATTTTACAGATGCACTATTTCCTTAAATTGGCGAGTATATTCCTTACGTGACATATTACTCGCCAAAAAAGTTAAAGACGCAGTTAAGTGAGATAAACAGTTATTTGTTTCAATTGTTGGCATTTTTGTTTTATTTCTCAAGTTTCAATCAAAAAGCTTCTCGATTGTATGGCTTCCTACTGTACTTTTTTTACCTCTTTAATACGTTTGTCCTATATGACTTAAAATACTTAAAGCGTTAAAAAGTTTAAAGTCTAATCGCAAACGCATCAAAAGTTTTTGATGTAACTTGTTCTATGAAAAATCCAACGTGTTTAAATTTTGTGACAGAAGTCCACAACGCCCTAACGCGTATTATGTACTTCTATCTTAGAGGACGGAAATTACTTGCTATAAAATCGTTCGATTCATTCACAAGAAAAACTGACAGAATTCTTTCTGACGTTAAAAAAAAGTCCGAAAAACCGGTTGTAAATGCCACACTATCACACAAAAGAGTTGGTAAACTCAGCTCATTTACAAGAAAATGCAACTCTTATATAATTTTACGAACATTTTCATGAACATTTGCAAGCGGGACAGACTTGCCTAAATATATTGTTGGTCAAAATAATTTTTAGGTTAGAAAGTATGATACTAGAAACATCGGTTCGGTAGGATAATAGTTATGCATCAAAATAAGGAACAACCAGACTAAAAACTTGATAATTTTGTTCCAAAAATTAGCATAACTAGTGGCAGAATGCACACATTGATATGAGATTTTGCACAAATTCGTTTAAATGACTTAAAATCATACCACAAAATTTTATGAAGATCGGTCCATAATTTATTTTATGTCCCATATAAATCCCAACTCTCGAAAAAACACTTAAAACCCAGTAAAACATGGGTTTTTTGAAACACTTAAGCTCGATTCACCCATGCGTTCCGAACAAAATTTTTGTCCGGACAAAATTTTTTTTATATTGAGTTTGACGTTTTACTTTTGAGAGAGAGAGCAAAGATTTTGTTCGGAACGTTTTTTCTTGAATTGGTTTAATTTTAATTCTTGTGCCGAACAAAATGAACTGAGATGCCACTTTTTTTCAATTTGTACATAAAAGTTGAATTGAGCTGCCACATATTACATTTTTCGTTTTGTGCTGAATAATTAAAAAAAAAAATTAAACAAAAGATGGATGTTAAAGAAAATATTGCCCTGAAACTAATTGAAGAAATAAAAAAAACCAGGAAGAGAATGTATTTATGATATGGGCAATCGTTCATATAAAAATACTTACCTTAAACAAAATATATGGACGGAAATAGAAAAATCTATTGGAATTGGTCGTAAGTAAATTTTAAATGGTAAATTTTAATCGCCCCTATCGTGAATATTTTTTCCCTCGTAAGTTTTCCCCTTTTCACATATTTGCGATCATGAACAGCTCCCATGAAAAAATGTAATTCAAAGGAGAATAATAACGTGAAAAAATGTTCTCGGGAATAAATTCCGCTTATCTTGAAAAGTTTTTTCCCTCGTAATTTGTTCACATTTCCCTTAGATTTTCTCACTTTATTTTTGCTAGTGAATAGAACGTGTATGTTAGTAGTTCCTCCTATAAATCGAATTTTAAGGGCTAGATCCGTTAATAAGACACAAACCGATATATTGGTCAACAAAATGGAAAACAACAGGTTGATTGCCGCCGGATTTGTGAAAGACGTGGTGGCAGAATTTTGGAAAATATTTTACTACATAAAATTTAAAAAGTGCAAAAAACTAACGTTGTTATCAACCTATCGCTCCAATACTAATTATTTAGATTTATTATTTTAACTTTCCTTTAATATATATACATGTATATTTTTAAACAAAAATTTCAATGATTTTTAATTTTTTCTAATTTTCTTCTTTTTTACATTCACTGGAACAGATAGCATGAACAATTTTTCACATGAGATTCACGATTGCTTTATTCCCTTCGAGGGGAATGAAAATTTCATGGGAACAAAAATTCCACGATAGGGGTGAATATTTTTTTAACATAATGTTTACTAGGGTATTCATTCGGTTAACCGTAAATCGGTTAACCGTTTAATTACTACCCGATTAACTGATCGGTTAATTTAAAATTGGATTTTTTCGATTAACGATTAAGCCGGTTAATTTCAGTCGATTAACCGATTAACCGAAGTAACAAAATTCCGAATTTTTTGAAGTATTAAACCATCAAAACATCAGTTACAAAGCAGCAGTATTAAATGCATTCTACAATGAAACCATGTAGAATTTTACAATGTTATCTGAACCAAAGTTCACCAAAAAAGTTACCAAGTACACAAAAAAAGTTTTGTTTAGAAATATTTTTTCATACAATATATTTCTTCTAGAAATAAATTTTTTAAATACAGTACAAAAACAGAAATTTAAAAAATTAAAACAGGACTTTAATGGCATAATGGAAGATTAAAATGATTGAAGAAAAGTGACTGAGAAATTTGATAATCTGAATTATGGGTTGCTTTCGTTTCAAGTCAAGTTTTATTAAAACTAAAGAAAAAAATCGCTTAAATCCTAAACATTTGAACCATTTATTTTTCTAAAACATTATTTTATAAGATCTCCTTAAACTATTAAAATGATTAATAAAATGATCTCACAGTTTATTTTTTAATAAAAACATAATATCTATTAATAAAAAAAATATGCATTATGTACATAGTTATTAATTTGATTTAATTGTTAGAAAAAACCTTATTACCCGGTTAACCGATCAATAACAAAATTAACCGATTATTAACCGATTAAGCCAAAACCTCGATTAATTAATCGAGCGATTAACCAATTAAAGCAAAAGTCTGATTAAATGAATACCCTAATGTTTACCAATTATTGTAGGAAGTGAATGTCAAGTATTATGGAAAAGTCTGCGAAGACGCTACAAGGCAGCTTTACCTTAATGTTAAGGACAACTTTTCTGCCGGCGTAATATGCTCTGGCTTACGAATAGGTATACCACGCAAATCAGGCCCTAAAATTGCAAGGATTTCATTGTCAGGAACAACAACACCGTTTGTTCTTTTCTGTAATATTTTTCTTACTGCTATTCTTTTTACTTTCAACATTTTTTGATAAATTTTTTTTGCTAGTAAATGGGTTTTATGCAATTAAATTAAAAATAATAAAATTAATTTTTTTCTTTCGTCCATTATCTTAAACACACTTTTATAAAAAAAACTAATAGTTTGCTAACTGTGCTGCCACTTTGTATAATCGTTTACATCTGTAAACCATATGGTAGCTTTGTTTGTCCGGACAAATTTTCCGAGATGGGTGAATCGTTCTGCAGAACACTCTCTGTAAAAAAATTATTGTCCGGTCAAAAATATTGTTCGGAACGCATGGGTGAATCGACCTTTAAGGGGAAAAGTGCATAATCGAGCGCTTCAATAAGAGAGCTCTTATACAGCAGTAAATGATAAAGAATAAAATATACAAAAAAGCTGCTATCTGAGTGCTGAAAACGAAGAAGGTTTTAAAGCGAAAATTATTGAAAACGGCATTTAAACAAGTAAAAGCAAGACATTAATGAATATGTTAATATAGTTAGCCATTAAAAAAGCACTTTAGGAGTGCTTTGTTTGCATGATACAAGAAGCGCTTTTTGTTAGCAGAAAATAGTCCTCCAAACCGGGAACACCCCATACAAAAATCAGGCATCCCATCAGCAGGTTTGAAGCGATTTGAGGTATGAATTCATACATAAAACCTGCTCCTTTGAAAGCACATTTTTTACTGGGGAGCGCCTAAAACCGTAAAGAATAATGTTATTGCAAAAGATTTAGGTCTGTAACAGTTTTATATAAATAGAAATCACAATGTCCAATTTCGTGAAGATCGGTTCATAATTTACCATAGGCCCCATATAAGGCCCACTCTTGAAAAACACTTTAGTACGCCTAAAGCCATAACAAATAGTTCTATTATTTTGGGTTTTATAAACCTGACTTTTGAAAAACACTTAAGTACGCATAAAACCGTAACAAATAATACTTTACTAGTTTTATATGACTAGAAACCACACTGTCAACTTTCGTTAAGATCGGTTCATAATTTACCACAGGTCCGATATAGAGCCCACGAGCCGAATATAGAACTCTAACTTATTTAACTGTTAACTTTGAAACTAAACCCGAACAGTTGTTGGGAAAACTCTTCTGAAATTCGATTTTTCATCAGTTATTTTGGATTAAAATTGTTTTGTGAGCAAAGGAATGCAAATATGTAGATGTTTTAATGAACAAACTCTTGACCAGCTCTAACTCTCTTAACGTAAACGTTAACATGTATAACATATCCCATGGTGGTAAATACACCTTCAAAAATCTTTATTTCATGGCAGAATTTTAGTTAATAAAATATTTCTTAATTTTGTTAAAATGATTCAGAGGATTGTTAAAAATCAATCCAACAAAAAAATAAACCCATCCGAACAACATTTTTGAAATTAAAGTTATTTAATTTAATGTTTTGTGTTGCTCATTAAGCAAAATCTTTTTTTTATTTCGTATTTTCGTTAACTCGAAAACGAATTTAAACACAGAGAATTTTCGATTTATTAACGCTGGAATAAAAATAAAAAAAAGAAGACGGCTTAAAAATATTTGTAAGTTGTAGTTGCTGTTTAGTTTTCGAAAAAAAAAAAAAATATAAATGTTTCATTTTATTTTTGTTTTGAAAAGGGTTTCTTCAAAATGCTATTTATTTTGTTGGCTGCTGCTGAAGTCGGTTGGTCTGTTTGTTGGTTGGTTGATTGGTTCAAATTCGATTTTTCAATGTTTGGTTTCTAATTAAAATACCTTTTGGTCTTTTAACTCTCATGCAACAAACAAACAAAAATTATCCTCTTCTGCTTTAAGGTTGTGGTGGTTTAAACGTTTCTGTTTCAACTTCTGAGCTTGTGTGTTAAAAAAAGAGTTAAAGGAAAATATTTTGTACAACTTAAAACTGAAGCTGACTATGAGAATAAGGATGTTGTTGTGTAAGCTTGTATATTTGTATGTATGAATGTATGTATGTATATAGCTGTAGTGTAGTGTTGGCGGTCTCACACACATTTCAAAAAGTTTGAAAAAAACTCAACTTTAAAAATAATAAGCCGACCTTAAAACGTAAAAATTCTTTGGCTAATAAAAACAACAATTGTAAAAACAGCAAATTAATTTTGAAAAGACTTAACCGACCTTTAAATACACTAAACCAATTTTAAAATGAAATTTTTCAATAATTAGTATTGTGATTATTTTATTGAGCAGTTTATGGTTTTTAATCCCAATTTTTATATAATAATTAGGCTTAAGTTCATCAAGTTTAATTTTCATCAAATTATTTTGAATGAAAAAAGGAAATTTACAAATTAAAATTTATTGACAATTTTTCATTCTTGACTGACCCAGGGATCAAACTCACGGACAAGTCGATTTGACATAATTCGATAGAAATCTTTGTTGTTTTACACACACCAAACGTCAATCTTTGAAACAATTTTAAATGGTGGATCGAAATTTGTTTTGGTGAATCATTTTTCAGTGTATTAAAAACTCAAATAAATGCTTTACAACACTGAAAAAATAATTTCGATTCGTTCAGTATCGACTGAAAGAATAAGAAATAAAATTACTTTCGAATCGCAGAAGTATTCAATTACGACAGCCAGAATTAGCCCCCAAATTCCGCACGGAATGTGCGATCAGTTTCGCACTTTGCTTAAGCAGAGGACGGTTTTCTAAAACTTAACAAAAACACAAAGCCCAGTCTCTTAAACAAGCGTTTGCATATATGCCGGTTCACACACGTCAAATTTGACTCGTCAAGTCTTGAACTTTTAGGCGAGAAGGAAAAAGAGAATGCCATATCTTTTCCCCTCCCTCCTAAAAACTCAAGACTGGACAAGTCAAACTTGACGTGTGTGAACCGGCACTATTATAGTTAGTTATAGTTCAATGTAAATAAGCAAAAAAACTTCGGTGATGCCACTTATTCCTTTTTTTGTTCCCGCGGAATTTATAATTGAAGGTTATTTTTCTCGCGAAAAGTATTTTTTGGATTCGTTGGGACTTTTCGTGATTGAGCTGTTTGTATTTTGTTGGACTAGGACAGTCACATTTATTGTCAGCTCCTGAAACCGGACCAGGTTATCATAGGGAACCTGTACTTGAAGAATGCTATGTTTGAAGCAGAGCTGCCACCGGAAAACAAATGACTCATCTCTTGGTTTTAAATATTTAAAAAATTGCATACTCAAAATTAAAAAAAAATTGCAAAAGTTTTTCTATTACGTGAAAAGAATACGGGTGATACAATTGTCTGTTACTGCGCTAACAATTTTGTAATAAGTGCAGTGTTGCCAATTAAGCCATTAAGTGAATTAATTTACTTTAATTTTGATTTAGCCATTTTTAATGCAAAACAATTAATTTAACCATTAGCCATTAAGCAAAATTTTGTGCAAGTTTTGAAAAATTTTATATCAAAAAATGTTATAGAGGCTGCTTTAGTTGTATGTAACATTGAACTTTTCCTAATTACCTAGTTAACGCAAGTGGCTTTTGAAATGAAAAAAGTTAATTTTATCGATAACTTGAGTTTTTCGCTATTCAAAAATTTTGTTTATGTTTTATTTTTTTTTTCTAAAAATTTAATAATACAAACGAAATAATCTCTTATGTGCAATTTCAGTTAAATAAATACATTTTATAAGATTTTTCATTAAAACGGATGCGTTTTTTTTAATAAAATCTTCCTAAGCTATTTTCTACCACTATTTTTACTTAAAATTTAGCCTTTTTTGGCTGTACAACTTAAAACTTTTCTGAGCGAAAATACGTTGTTTTACCCTTCGTTAATACTGATTCGTAAGATCCAGAAATAGTGATTCTTATAGGAGTCTTTACATTAGTATAGATATCACAAAAGAATGCAAATCATTTTCTGATCCGATCAAAGGATATTCATCTAAGAGCGGGTTTTTTACTTAGAGTTTAAACCAGGATCAATAGTAAGATTTGTTAATCTTATGATAAAATTAATCTAGCCTTAATCCTCTTTGGCGTTTTTGAGTGAAAGATTAAAGCTTTTGGCATTGCCATATGAATTTACAATACTTTTATGTATAAGTATGGCAGTTTAAAACAAATGCCAAAAATTGTCCTCAAATTACTGTTCTTAACGTGAAAAAGAAGAAGAAAAGGCGAGAATTTTATATTGTGTTATATAATATTATATATTTTTGAATAAATGAAATCGAAAAAGAAGCAAAACAATCAAGCAATATTTTATATTACGAGGTGGAATATTTAATAAAACTCTAAATAAAAAAAATTGTCATTTAATAAATAAAAAAAGATTTGGCCCTATTCTTATTGCCCTTGGTCTACTAATATTTGTGTTGTTTAAATATTCAAATATTTTTAAGTTTTTTTTTATTATTTAAAAAGTTCATTTTATTAATTTTATATAAAAGTTTTATTTTCATAAGTAATATTTACTTTTATAAGCTGTTCGTACTTTTGAAAGTTCTGTCGCAAGTTTAAACCGCCAACTTTGGAAACAAAATTAAATAATCGACTACCCAAAAACGAGTTTCAAAGATTAGTTGTAATTTAATCGCTGATCTTTATGTCAAAAACTGGCTCTAAGTGTTCATCATGTTCAAGTGAATTTTATAACTAAATGAACATATTTATTCCTGAAATTTCTACAAGGAACAAAGGGCTATTACAATGTAATTTTAAGCAATTTTTTCACTAGCCAATCGTTTAATTTCGGCCCAACTACGTCTGGTCGGTTCAACTTATTTATTGAGCTGCCTTCTCCATGTATGTATATAGTCTGGTATACACAGGTCTGCCAGCACATCTCTGGCCTTAAGGGTTACGGTCTAAGGCAGGTCTTGTAATTTCGTCTGGTGGCTCCCTTATGGTATGGCCTACCCAGCGCCATTTCCGCTAGCGGATTTCGGTGGTGATAGGCGGTTGGTTAGTAGCCATCCATAGCGAATCGTTGTCATTGCAACGGTAGGCAATGGTTGACGAACGTCTGTATACAATTGGCATCCTTGTGCGTGGCGTTCCACGATTCGCATGCATATAAGAGTTCGGATTTTACATTACATTAAATGAATAGCACATCCTTATTATTTTGAGCCAAAGATGTAGCTTTTTGTCATCGGAGACCATCTGTGTGTGATTTCCAGCTTTCAGAAGAAACCCTCACTATTTTGGAAAATATTGTTGGTTATCGTTATATAACAGAATCTTATTAACGAACAAATCAGAATCTTCAAAAAATTGGTAGTTAAATAAAAATTGTTATTTATAAAATTACACAAAAAATATTGGGGTACAATGTTTGAAAATTATTCAGAAAGTGGCAACGCTGATTTGAAGTGAACTTTAACCCAAACACTCGCGGAATATGTGACTAGACATAAAGCTGTGGTGCTCTATTATAACAATTGTTGGCGTCTGGCTAGTGTAAGCCAAGATTTTGTTTGCCCGTGTGGGCAGCGACGGTCGTTCCTTGGTGTGGAACGCAGCTTCATGGTGCCATCTGGCAACCCATCAAATAGTATATGGCTCAGCTGTGCTTTAACGCCACCTGAAAAATTAATTCGCCTTGATCACTGCATTATAAAACTTTAAACCAGCCAGACACCGGCCATCCAATAAAAGGAATTAATAAAAGGAAATTTGTCACAATACAAATAAGAAATTAAAATATAAAAAAGCCTTAAAGAGCCTAAACTTAAATAAAAAGAACCCTATGTTAAAATAAGATAATAAAAAGTGTTTTAACTTAAGCGCCAGAGAGCTACAGAAAATAAGGGTTGGTTTTTGTATACCACCAACGTTTGTGTGCGTGTGTGTGAAAACGAGACACGACCTACCTCAACAAGCTATTGCTTATGGTCCCCGGACAATGCTCGATTGTGCCACAGTCTACCCAGTGCATACATCCAGAACCAGGTAACCCCATTTGCCCCCAAACAACAATGATCGGCCAGATGTTGCAAGACCAATTTAAAGCATTGATATCGGTTTTTGACAAATTATGATTGACGACAAAATGAAACACATTTCCGCACACACATTTACAACAACGCACCGTGGGAGATTTCGGCCAAAACCCTATAACTTTGTTATTTCTTTACGTAAAGCAATTAAACTTACATACGTAGGTAAAGACCTCTGCACCTACGTATTTAAATGTTTGCCATGCCCATAGTTAACGCCTTTTACGCTGGAGTGCCCATTACGCCGCAATTTGTTGTCCAATATTAAAGATATATATATATCATTGTAAATGGCCTTAAGACAGCTTTATTTCTCAGATTAGTGATTCTGAAACCTGTGGCAATACCTCTTTTGATTTTCAAATAGTAAACCAATTTTTATAGGTTTAAAGTTATTAGTTTTTGCTTATTTTTATTTTTATTAATTTATACCAAGGCGAATTCATTACAGGTGAGCATAACAGCCCAGCTAATTACTTTTTTTAGCTTTGTAATTCTTGAATGTCAAAATTTTATAATTTTTTTTTCTGTTTTTGCATTTTACAATGACAAAAACAAAAAGCTTGTGATTTTTAAAGGAGTTGTAATACCGAGATTACCTGTAATGAATTCGCCTTGATTCATACATGAAATTCAAAAAATTCATACTCAACATATTTTTATATATTTTAAAACTCGCTCGATGCTTTCAATAAAAACGGTTACAGCCGTACCTTAAAACAGAGGCACGCGTTTTCTAGTCATGCCCATACAATTTGTATGCAGCATACCCAAATAGCGCTGCGTCAACGCTTTCAATTTGGAAAATCCGATTTTGACAGAGCGTTTAATAGTCAAGTTGGACGCTATGGTTAATAAATAATGACAATTTAGCTATTTTTTGGTCTGATATCCAGTTTTTTCTGTTATGTGGGTTTTATAAAACAAGAGAGGCAACACTACTGTTCGTGACACAACGATAACGCTTTTGTTTAGGATGCCATACCTAAGCGTTAAGCCAAGGTAAAGAAAAAGTTCCGTTTTTCTCTCTTGTTTATTTTTATATGTTTTCCACACATTGAAAAGTTTAAAATTTATAACAATACGGATCACTTAAAAGGTAATAATTAAAAAAAATTGGCCGAAGTTGGTTGTGGAACTCATAGTACTTACATGTGAGCCTTTGTACTTGCCTGTGCTAACGGCATTCGAACTCTTAAAAAAATCGTAAAAAAAGCCGCAGCTTAACAAACTTTAACCTTGTTACTGATATTATATTTTTCTAAAACATTTTATATACCAGAAATTTTATATGAAAGATCAGTGTTCGAAAATAAATATTAAATATCGTTCTTTAGTGTTCGATTTTGTTCGAAAATAAATACTTAGTGTTCGATTTTGTAGATTTGTGTAAAAGACAAGCGCTAACAGTGTTTGTGTAGTAAGTCATTTAACATAAAAATATACTGTAATTGTCCAACTCAAGAAAAAGATGAGAATATATAATTGCGGGTTGTCTTTTAAAAAAAAAAAAAACGTTTCTGTTTTGTTTAGTACATTTTTTTGTGTTGTGGTCGTTGCTAAATTTGTTTTGTTTGCTCATTCCTTCATCAATGTAAAAAAGAAACACTAAAGAACATTAAAATATAATGTATGTCTACAGAACCACTAAAATTGTTCAGTTTTATAACAAAGAACAGAACACTATAATTGTAAGTTACTTTCTTGAAAATAGTTACGAACGTTGTTAAAGGTTGTGTTCTAATACACAAACACTAAAAAAATAGATATCGGTTATGGGTGTGTGAGCCGTACTGTAAATAATTTTCTGTTTATTTTCGAACACTCTGATGCGGAAAAAATTATCAAAAATAATGTAATTAAGTGTAAAGCGCAACTAGATTAAAATTTAGTAAGAGAGAGGTAACATTTGAATAACATGGGTCTAAAATACAAACTTAATTGTTTGGTGTCGTAACGTGACAAAAAGAGAGCTTTTCTGTGGAAGTGTCCATATGCTCACTAGCACTCCTGAAGTCAAAGTAGGCTGCACATTGTGATCAAAACTTGTAGTAACATGGGTTGAAGTGTTAGCTCTAGACAGAAAAAAATAAAATTAATAAAATTTGTACCAGTAAACCAACTAATAGTATCAATTAAATATTTTTTGAAATTAACAACATTTTCTCTAGTAATGTTGTCGATTAAGTTAACTTTTAATTTACTTGATTAAATTTTTAATTAAGACCGATTTTATTTTTGATAAATGGTTTATTTAAAAAAAAGGCGACAATTTTTTTTGTGCAGTATTGCATTAATATTTTTTTTAAAATGGAAATTTTTTTTTTTTTGAGATTTTAGCCGAAATATACCTCTGTTAAACGTCGACTTTTAGTTTTTAAATCAAAATATAATATTGAAGCTTTTCTTTTGATAAAAGGCTTTTTCGTTTATACAGTATCTTTAAAATTTTAAGCAAAAAAAAAAAAAAACAAAAAAAAAAAAAAAAATCGAGGTTCAGAGCAAGAAAATAAGTTAACTCTTTTAGAGTAAATTAACAAAATCCCATCTATTCCCCCAACCTAAATGTAGGGTCTTCAAAAAAAATTTTTAAATAAAAAATACCCATCATATGTACATTGTGCATTTTATTACTAATGAAGCACAAAATGTTGAAATATTCGCTTGATGTTGCATATACAAAAAAATTCCTATGAAATTACCCAATACACCAGCAAAACCCTTTTTTCTCAAACAAGTCCACATAGAAGTGAAGGGGAATAAACGCTTTTTTTAAGATATTCCAACTTAAAGCTTACATCTACTAGTACCACACCACACCAAACCAAGCTACAAACAGCCGCAGCATGCGTGAATATGCGGCGCAGCATGAGTGTAGACGAAGAAAAATGAAAAATGTGCGAAAGTTTTAGATTTTAGACATTTGTACAGACTCATCGTCATCAGCAGCAGCACTTTTAAGGCCATGGATGGATGCAAACGACGAATATAATGATGAGGACGATGATGATTGTTGGGATTGTTGGGAATCTAAATAAAATGACTCACACATTGAAACCTGGTTGTGTGATGACGATGATGACGATAAAATATAAAAATGTATTTAAAACGGAAGCATGATGTTATAAGTTATTTTTAATAATTTTAATTTGTTCTTAACGAAAGGAGAGAAAAAAAAAACTCATTAAAAATAAATTTTGCTTTGCTGAAACCATAAAAAAGAGTGTGTGTTTGGATTTGTGTGAAATGCTAAATTTAGACAAAAGATTTAAGATACAAACTTTATAGTGATTTCAAAAAGTGGCAGCTAATTAGAGCAAAAATTAGTTTAAGTTTTATGTTTAAATTAAAAGGAGGGACCAGATTGACTTCAAGGCCTAATAACTGGTAGTAGATATTAAAAAGATGCAGTTTTTTTTTCAAAAATTTGATTCATTTGTACAAGATTTTCTTTGCAAATTTTTAAATGAAAAAAATAAAAATTTAAAAAAATATAAATATTCGTTTAAAAAAAAAGATTTAACGGATATTTATAAAAGCAAATAAATTAAGCGAAGCTTCGATCAAAATGCAGGTCAAGTCATGAATATAGCTAGAAAGGAACTAACCCCTTCTAAGATTTAATGGAAACTGTCATTCTCATAATAGAAATAGAGTATAGTTTTCCATCAGTAGTGTCTAATGATAATCGTGATCAAGGTATGCCAAGTTGTATATTTTTATTAAAATCTAGCCTGTAGGTTTGACAAACGACGCATGTTAAAACAGTGTAATCTCTATTAACGGACACCTTTCTTAAGCAAACACCCCCTTTTGCCGGACACTGTTCCTGGTAGAATTCTAAAGAAAATCATTGAGATATTTTGAGAGGACATTACCCTTGAACCGACATATTTTAATGGTCCCTTTGGTGTCCGGTCATGAGAGATTCTACTGTATTTAACAAGCAATAAGCCCTCTACTTCGTCAGAGTCTTCTTAAATTTCGTGGACATATTTATATGGCAAAGCTTATGTTTCTAGGTTTTAACAAATAAGTACCAACATTTTTCCTCCTTAGGTTTTAATTCACTCAGGATCCTTTATATAAAAAATTTAAAAAGTACCACCTGTAGAACGGAAAAGTACAAGAAAGAAATTAATTTTCCCGTATATCCCCTTTTTGATACTTTTTTCTCACCATTGAAATATTATAAATTTTAATATTGTTGTGATAGTCCATAATTTTAAACGAGTATGTCAGTGAATAGAAAAAAATGTTTTGTAAAAAAGTACCAAAAATAGGTACGATTTTCTCCTGTTTCGAATTTCGAAAAAGTACCAAATTCGTATTGGAATTTTTTAAACAGTTACAAATGTGATATAATTTTTATTTCCATAATTATTGAATTAATTTTGTAAGTTCAATAATATAAACAAAAAAATGAGAAAGTTATAATTGCAGAAAAAAAAAAATACCAAAAACTCTCGTCCTTTTCATTCACTGTGCACCTTGCTTGCTGACTTTTATGTTCTAGTTTCAATATAATAGTAAATTCAAAAAGTACCAGTTTAAGAATGAAAAAGTACCAAAAATGTCACTAAAATTAATAATGCAATGCCCTGACTAATTGAGAAATTATAAAAGGGAGTTTTTTGGTATGTTTTTGTTCTTCGACTGGTACTTTTTAAATTTCCGTTATGTTTCTAGGTCCAATACTAGTTCAAAAAATACCAGTTGAAAAACAAAAAAGTACCAAAAACATCCCCCTTATAGATGCTCATCCGTTCAGGACATTGCATGTTTAATTTTATGTTTATAGGTCCAATATTAACAAAAATTAAAAAAAGTACGAAAAGTAAAAAAAGTGGAATAGCAAAAAAGTACTAACATTTTTCGTCTTATAGGTTCTCATTCACTCAGAATCCTGGACCCATAGTTTTATGTTGCTAAGTTTAATATATTATAGTAAATACAAAAAGTAACACATGCCGCATGGAAAACAGTGTTACCACTAGCAAAATTCAAAATTTCACTTGAGATGAAGGAAAATTACCCGATTTAACTTTAATTACACCTGATATAAAATTTACGTTTAATTTTATAAAAACGCTAGTAAATTATGCAAATTAACTTTAAAAATCAGTCATTGATGCGCCCAACTTAAAGGCGACTTTGTGATTTTTATAGCGCACATAATCGTCTATCTGAGTCGGCTTATTACAAACAAAACTGCCGCATATGGAGTGAGACCAATCCACAACAGAATCCATTACATCTAGAAAAATGCACACTTTCGTGCAGTTTATATGCTGGTAGTATCATCAGTCCTTATTTTTTCCAAAAATGAGGCCAGAAGGTTGATTTCGAGAAAAATACCTGCCAATTAGCCTCCAAGGTTTTGCAATTTAACACTTCTCGATTTTGGCGATAGGTCACTGGCTTATGCAGGTAAACCAGCAACATTGCTTGTGATATACGGTTAGAAACTCTCGAAAAAAGGTTTCAGACTAACGTCTGTTTCTTAGATCAGTTTTACAACCGTTGAGGGCGCTAAATATGCTCCCAACTTAAGCATTTGGAAGTGGAAACATAAAATAAAGTTTATTATTTTTTAAAATATTGAAAACATATCTTTTAGTTCGAATAGCTTTTTCCGAGAAATATTTTCTTAATAAGAAACCGTGACTTTGGTTGAGAATACTGTGCATTTTTTTTTTAATGTCAATATTTAAATGGCTTACTCTTTTTTTTTAAATCAAATTTTTACATTTCAAATTACACGTGATCTACACCCATAATAAACTACTAAAAAAATATACCAAAAATAGGTACGATTTTCACCCCGGTGCCCCGGTAGACTAGCTGATAGTAAGATAATCTATGAGCGCCGGGGTTGCGGGTTCGATTCCCACCAGAGACTTTTGTTTCTTTCCTGCAGACAAGCGAAGAGCTTCGCGGAACTAGCTTAAGAAATTCAAAAAAAAAAGAATTTCGAAAAAGTACCAAATTTATATACGAAATTTGCAAAATTTTTCCCCATTATAAAGGTTTTATTTAACAAATTTTCTTAGAAAATTCGTTTCATTAACCTGTTTAATTTTTTATGAATTTCTATGTTTATTAGTTTAAAAGATAGATGGGGGACAGAGAAGTTCTAAAATACAGGTTTTACCCGTTTACTCCCCAGAAGGGTACCAGACATCTATCTGTCCGCTTATTTTTCTAATGGACAACTATAAGTATTGAATTTTTTTTTATCCGTTTTTACCCTTTTTTACCATTTAACGCTCGAATTTCAAAAAATTCCTTCTTAGTGGATCTGCTTATGAAAAGGGTTACTTGTTTACCGGACAGGGTCTACCTTTAGCCGTTTGGTTAATGATGAGTCAGTGAGATATTGAGTGCGTTGTCAGGCCTTGTATTTTGCTATATATAGATACAGGGGGTTTACTACGTATCTCGATTCGAAAGAAATAATTTTCGAGTTCGAACAATTTTTACTGTGTACTACGATTTTCGCAATCGTTCGAAACGATGAGAGAGGTTGTATTTTTTAAAAGATGGGAAATTTTATGAAAATTTTTGTTTGTTATAGAGAGTGGCTGTTAAAAAAGGGATTTTTCTGTTTTCAATAAAGTATAAAAAACGTCCGTATATTCGAAACAAATATTACGAATATCGTAATACACAGTACAAATTGTTGGAATCCGTAAATTATCTCTTTCGAATCGAAATACGCAGAACAAGTTTGGTGTTACAAGAAAGCATTAGTTTAGTCTTCTTTTTTTTATCAAACTAGAGTGACAACATTATTTCAAATGAACTAAGTTCATTTCAAACACTTTCCACAATCTTATGAAAAGATTTAACAAATTAATTAAAGTTTTACTTTTTCACATTTAAGAAAAAAATTACATGTTTATTTAAATAAAAATATATTTAAATAAATAAAAAGTAATTTAAATAAATTAAAATAACCCCAAAGTAAAACTTCCATAATTTTTCCACAATAAATGACTTTATTTAACTAAATTGCTTTATCTATTAAAAAAAAAAAACAAAGTATCTTAGATTAAAAAAATTTATATTTATTTACTAGCACACAATTTTTGAAGTCACTAAAAGCTATTTAGGGCTTTTTGTTTCTTACACAACAACAAAAAATTAAGATTATCTTTTCAAAAAGTAAATAAATTTCCTAGAAAACTGATGAGATTAGGGGAAACATATCGAAAAATAGTAACAAGGTGTTTTATGTATCACATGTATTGAAATCAATAGAAAATGTCAAAACAAAAAAAAACATACAGACATCATTTGGTCGTTAATATAGATTTCCAGCTACAACAAACAGTTTAAGCATGAAATTGTAGTAAAAGTACAAAATTCGACAAAAAAAAAAACAATTTTGCAGAAAAACGTGCGCGATAAGTTTTGTGTAAATCACGTCAAAAATCGAATAGTGTTGAAAATATTGCTTGGATATTCTTTTTTTCCAATACTTTTTGTTAAAGGTTTTCAAAGTTTTTTTTTTTACTAGTTTTCGGGTCTGCGCGAGTGTAAAGTGATGGTGTTGAAAAACATATCACATGCAAAATATACTTTAATGTTGCACCTTCTTCACTATTAGGTACATAAAACATGCAGTACTCTAGACATGGAACCAAAACTCCATAAATTGTCTTTTCTCTTTTAAGTTTTTATTTAAACCTTTGAATGGATTGTGATAAATAAAAAGAATGTTAAGCGCAAGTCAAAGTTTTATGAGAGTAGTTTAAGCAATACCCTCGCTCCGTCTTCGCATTCTCAAAAGTTTGTAACTCATTTTGGAAATATGTATGTGATTTCCCTTTTTCTTTAAGGCTAGTGTACACAGTAATACAATGTATTACGACTTTGTAGAATCAAAATAATATGAAATTCTCTCAATGTTTAAAAGAAAACAATAAAAGTCTGTTGTAAGTATATTTCATGTTTACACGGATGGCATAAGTAAAGTTAAAAATAAAAACAAAAAAGCAGATGGTTACAGTTTTACAATTTTTACAAAAACAACATGAAATACACCTCTGGTGTGATGAAAATACATAAGTTTCTAAAATGGGTAAAAAAAAATATTTACCGACCGCTTGCCAGATTTTGTATTCGTATTCTCTCTTACTCAATACATTTTGCTTTTACATGATGAGATTTTGCTCATTCTACAACATTTTTTGCAATGTCGTTATATATTGTATAACCGTGTAAACAAGCCTTTAATAAGTCACTTATTGCAAACTACGGCTAAGTTCCAAAACGTCAGTTGCAAAGCAACTCGCTTTTTTAAATGCATTTTCCAATGCAACTGTGTAGAATGCTATATGTCCCAAAGTGCCTGCCGCCGGGGGTTGTAGGGAAATTCTAAAGGATATTTCGAATTTGGGTGTTACAACCTCCGGCGAAAATCTGGTTGCGGTCAATCCTGGGAACTGCAGGGATTCAAATTTAACTAATCAATAAACAATATCTGACAACAGTTGTTGCACAGAGAAGCCGTCAAGAGATATAGTAAGATTTATCTTTTTTGTTTTATTGTCGTAGTTCCGTGATGTTCTTCGGAACAGAAATATGGTAGAGGGCTAGAGGAGCATGACTGTTTACTGTTGTATCGATATTCTTTCTTCAGACATTGAAAATCTTTTCGTTCCTGCGGCATAACATCCGAAATGACAGGGCTCTTTGCGATCTTATGATTCCAAGGAAAATAAGTTAACCTTAGTACTTAACTGATGGTGCCTCGGGAGTCAGTAGTCTTCAGCTAAGCAGCTGGTCTGGTTTGGTGAGGTCTCCGTTAGAATACTTTCCAAGAATTGGTTCCTTAATCCCGAAGACTCAAAAGATTGCCTTGTCTTTTTTTGAAGGAGTACTTTCGGAAAGCATGAGGTGTCATTGTTCGAAGGGGAACCCATGTGGAGTGGGCACCTGCTGCTATGCTTGAATCGTCCTAAGGTTCTGTCTTATCAGTACCGAAAATACGTTGAACCAGATTAGCAGTAGAGGTTAGAAGACTCCAGCTGCTAAACAAGGGGAGGGTATGATTTAGCCGGTCATACTCTCAAGCTGCACCTTGTGTATAAAACATGATTATCGCATAAGGGGGGGGGGGGAGGGGGGGGGGGGTACTTGGTAATCAACTTGAGATCCACCATGAGATTAGGACCCAGTTGAGGTGTTCCTGTAAATGAAAATCACATTTATCCTAAAGTGCCCACCGGGGAGTGTAGGAATCATCCAAAGGATATTTAACCTTTTATGTTAAATCCTCCCTCGCAAATCAGGTGCATGCAACCTAGGATGCGATAAACAACGAAATGTCAGCGCTCATAAAGTTTTGGAAATTGAATTAATTTACTCTGATGTTACGGCAGTAATTAGAACCCGATAAGCAGGTACCAGTCTGACTATTGAATGCTCCTTGCGGGAAATGCTTCCTGTCTTTCAGGATGATTACCTTTTCAGATGCCTTGCTCCTCTATGAAGGGATACTTTTGGGGATCACGTAGTGGCTTCTACCCAAAACCACTGGAAAAGAGACTTCCACATGGAAGGCTGATCTTCCGCTCTTGTAGGAAAGTTCGGCCTTTAGAGTTTTCCTATGTGCTGTTTCTATTCAACAGAAGCTACTTTTTTAGTTAGCAGGTTTAAGAGCGAGCGATTCATTAGATTTATTCGTTTGCCTTTTTTGGCACTCCCACACAGAAAGAAAGAAAGAAAGACACGTACTTAAAACATTCCTAAATGGGGTTACTTTCGAAATCAATCCCGGTATTTCTTAAAATAAGTACAAAATTCTTAAGCCAAGTAAAAAAAGATTAAACTTTTCGTTGGTAGTGCCACTCTGAGAGTAAAATTACAAAGTGAGCGTTTTAATCTCATTTAAAATATCAAAGTTTATTGCAGACACCAGTGTTGCCGTTAGGATACGAAAGATACATTTTGCGTATCTTTTGACTACTTCAGGTATCATGTATAATCCTGACATTTTTCGTATCTTTTGAATCTGTACGCAAAATGTACAGAAAAAAAATATTCGAAAATTTTAGCCAACTTATTAAGACTGATCATCGTAGCCGACTCAATACTAATACAATAGCAGCAAAGGCGCATTGACTAAAAGGTGAGGCAACTATACAACAACACTGCTTCTGTGGTCGGATTGTCAAAAATATTGCTAGTAAAAAAAGGTAAGTTTACATAAAAAATTAGTTTGCATACACACTTTGACAAGTCAACCACCGAAAAAATCACCATATGTTGACTTAACCCTACCTTCTACTGAATTCGCCTTGATAGCAGGTTTAATAATGGTGAAAGAAAATATTAAGGGGTTGGAACATACGATCCACCTAAATCGATGATTACTAGAAGTGCGAAGTTGTTCTGAGGAAATAGGAACATCTTTTTTTTCAGGAAATTTATATGAACGTTGATATAATCGCCTTAGTATAAACGCCTTAACTCGTATATTAATTTTTACAAAAATGAATTTGTTTTGATAACATTCAAAGATAGTTACATATAATTAATTTTAAAGTTTGCTTACTGTATTTTTTAAAATTACATATGTACCTAATATTTATAACTTAAATAAATTTAAAAATGAATTTATACGAAATCATTTTCTTAACAATATTCATTTAAATATGAAATAAAAATGTTATGTAAATAAATATTAACTGTAGGGTTTCTAATTTCCCGGACTTTTGTCTGTTCCCGGGAAACGGAACAAAAAAAATCTTATTTCCGGGAATCCCGGGATTCTTTGAATAAAACAATGATTTCATTGAATGAGTTCAAGACAAAAGTTTATACTTGTTTAAAAGAATATACACATACAGAACAGTCTAAAGAAATTAGCGCTATTAATTCCACAGACCACCAAAACAAAACCAAATAAATTGTTACATTCATATGTAAATGTCTATATGTATTTACTTATTTTTTTTTTTTTTTTTTTTTTTTTGGAGATCACGAATTATTAAAACTTATTAATATAAATTGACTCTTATTCGACCTTTACAAAATTTGATTAGTATTATTATTTAATTAAGCTTTAGGTCTCTTTTTTTTATAAAAATATTAATTTTATTAAATCCAATATTTATGATACGGAAAGGTATAAAATTGCGCATAAATCTAATAATACAATAGGTAGATTATTTACTAATATGAAAGACAAAATGAATAAGTTGGAAATGTCGAATGTAGCTTACAAAATACCTTGTAGGGGAAATATTAATGGACAATGCGGTAAAGTGTATGTTGGTACAACGAAGAATAAACTGAAAACTAGGTTAGCAGGACATAAGTCGGATCAAAAATATAGAAATATTTCATCACAAAAAACAGCTTTATCATCTCATTGTGCTAATCTAAATCATTATCCTGATTTTGAAAATACAACAGTTTTAAATAGGGAGAATAATTATAAACGCAGATATATGTTAGAAATGTTGCAAATTATAAATGTACCGACAATATCGCGAATTAATTTTAAGTCAGATTCTGAAAGTTTAGCACAAAATTATAGGCATTTAATTTATAAAAATAGAAACGGAAGTTAAAAATTTATTTATACTGTAATAGATTAGGTTTGAATTGAAAAACCTTTTTTGTATTTAATTGAAAATTGTTATATGACATTTTGTTTAATTTATTTAATTTGTTAAATTTGTTAAAAATTGTTGAAAAATTCAAGAAAAAAACCCTGAAGAAGGCAAACAACGGAGTGCCGAAATATTGGATTAAATAAAATTAATATTTAAAAAAAAAAGAGACCTAAAGCTTAATTAAATAATAATACTTATCAAAACTTATTAATATTTAGTAGTTGTTATTAATAGCAACTTGGTAAAATTAATTTTCTTTTAAAAAATTCTATTCTATTTCTTATCCTTGCTGATATGTATATTGCTTTCTACCGAAAACGTGCTCTCGCTTTCTACAGACGTTGGTTTTATAGTAAGAAGCTCATCATGCAAAGATCAAAAATTTGTTGGCCTGTTACCCCTGACCTAATAGACATCAAATTCTTTTTTTAATATATTTTCAGGCTTTTGTATTTTTTTACATTTATTTTTTTAGAATTGATATAGCGTTTTCAAGGTGTTCTTTAAATATAGTAGATGGTTCATCATCTGGTGTTGGTGATGGTGTATCGTGAACATTTTTCTTTTTTACTTCAAGAAGCTTTTTAGACATTTCATCAGCAATTAAAAAGACCGTTGATTTATTGGCGTAGGAAAAATAGTTTGATTTGTATGTAGTTTTAGTAATTTTAGTAAAGAATATATTGTTATTGCTCGTTTTTGATTTTAAAATTTCAAAAAATTTAATTTGAAACTCCCGAAAATGCCCGGAAAAAATTTCCAGGGATTAATTTTAAAAAAATGTCCCGGGATTCCCGGGAATTCTTTCCTGCGTAGAAACTCTAATTAAATGTTAAAAATGGATTTTCAAATTTTTTTCAAAACGTATCTTTTTGGGAAAAAGTGTATCTTTTTGGAAACTAAAATGTATCTTTCTCGAAATTTCACTGGCAACACTGCCAGACACTACAACAACACCACACAAGTAATTAAAAAACGATTTGCCAGTTTTGTGTAGAAATAACAAAAACAACAGAACAAGACGAAAAAACATTATTTTCATGTTTAAAAAGAAAAATTAAGAACTCTTGCTTCTCATTTAGTTTATATTTTCAGTTATATATGTAGGTACTTTAAGTTTTAAAAATAAAATCCATATCGGAAATGATGCTGGTGTTTTATAATTGTAATTCTGTAAGGTCTAAAACGGGTGAGGATATCCATCATAATAAAATCCTCCTTCTAATTTCACTTTTGGTTTATTTCAAGTACGAACTCGGGATTGAATAAACTTTATTATACTTGAATCAAGCGCATTTACTCTTAGTTTTAATTAAATCAATCTCATTTTCGGATTATTTCAAGTACGAATAAGGGATTGAATATTGATGGATAAGTTAAGTATTTCGCGATTTAAAATCCGTACCTGAATCAATCTTTCTGTAACTGATTTAAGAAAATCCGTACTAACCGTACTATTAATACCGCTTCGGATTGATTTGAGTACGGATGGATTGATTTTTCTTTTGAGTTCAAGAGTTGTTCCTTACGACCACAAGTGACTATAACAAGAATTCGATCAACTTCCCTCTCGTCGCCTTGCAGGTCCGCCAACTTCTTATCACAGTGCATTATGTAAATGCATAAAAACTGTATAGAAAATTGACGTCTGTCATATAATATGGGACTTATTCTCTAATATATTTCTAGTCTGTGTTCAAAATTTTTTATTGGGGTCTCTTAAAGAATGGAGAATCGATAAATGCTGGGGTTGAAATATAAAGAGGGTTAGTTTCTACATTTTACCCCTCTAGGAGCTATGGAGTTTTTCTTGTTAATTTTTACCTTTTTGCCCCACTTTGAGTTCGATGAGCTTCCTTTTCCCCCAAATATTTTGGCTAATGCATTTTTTTACAAGTCTCACAATATTGGGGGTCTAGCGGCTCCAAATCCTGTTACTTAGAAACTCTATAGATCACAAGCCTATAGCTAGTTTACATCCAGTCTAGGTTATTTTACGATGATTGCAGGAATATAAACTCTTTTACAATCTTTTGCGGAACACTAACGAAGGCCCTTAAAGAAGATTTATATCTGATTTGTAGTAAGGCAATGCAAAAAAGAAAATTTCCAAAGAATTTGAAAAAAAGAATCGAATGAGCTTTTATAAGGATTAATTGAAAGTCTTACGTACCCTAGTGCTGTCCCTCGTACCACAATTATTATCAAAGGCGGAGTGGTCCAAGTCTTATATTAACCACAACCTGAGAACTCTTAAACTGTCCAAAAATGTTACGAAATAAACGAGTTCATGCAAAGTAATTCCAATAACAATGATTTAAAAAAAAACACTTCACCTTCCATGTTTATCCCGCTTAGCCCACATTGTTCATTTAAGTGTTAATTTCACACACATGAATATGCATCTTTACATTATCATCGTTGTAATATTTGCGAAAGTAAAAGAAAGAATATCCTTCTTTTATTTCATGTTTTTTTCACATTTGGAATTAAAAGGCATGCAGTATCCATTCATCGGTGCTGCTGCAGATGATGACGATGTGGTGCATATTGAGAAATGTTTATTGTAAACGCATTTTGATCGCAATCATTGAAGTTAAAACACATGCTTATAAAGCTCAATGATTATGGAAACCGAAACAAAACCGAAAAAAGTTATCCATCGCAAAGGAGTTTTAAAAAGAAAAAACAAAATTTAACCGTAACAGAAAAAATACAAATTTGCATGCAGTACTCCAGTACGAATTTGGAGTAAGAGAATCTTTTACCACAGGCATACAATGTGTGTCTTTAAATGGTCTCTGGACGAAGAAAAAAAAATACAAAAGATGCAGTGGCAACTAAACTGCGTTTAATGGCCGCAACATGATGACATGATGCCAATACCACAGATTCAAGAAAAAAAAGAAACATATTGTTGGACAACCTACCAACCGTATGAAGTCTTCCAGCCAACGAAACAACCAACTCAACCAAATACAGCCATTGCTCAGCGACTAACCGACAGATATAGCAACACTTCCTTTCCTTACTGTCTTTTTTCTGAAGTTAAGTTCTTCTGTGTTTTATTTTTTTTTTTTTTGGTGTTGCTTTTGGTTTTGTTGTGGAGCGAAGGTGCTGGCAAGAAAACATGTGTTGTTTCGTAGCTGCCGCTAAAGTACATGTAAGTGTCATATTGATATGAATTTATGACATCACGTGGCTATGTAATCGACATTTTCGGTCATATTCAAATGTAGCAACCAGTCAGGCAGCTACAACAACTAAAAAACCTTTATGTTCATTTGAAAATTGTTAAAGCACATTGAAAACACAATATATTGTATTAAAAGTTTTAAATTCGGCTAAGACGAACATAACTAAGCCTATACTATAACTCGTTACCTTTAAAGAAATTTATCTATTTACAGAATCTCCAGATTCATTCGGAGAAAGGTTTCTTAAGTAATATCCTAAATCCAAAAATTCGGGTTCCCCGCCACTAGAAGCCTGCACAATTCCATTTGAACACATATTCAAATCAATTTTAAGCTCTAGTGTCGCTTGCACAAACAAATACTGTATAAACGTGTAGAAGCAAAAAACGAATTCTTCACTATAGTGGTGGTCAAAGTATAAAAAATACTCTTTAAAAAAAAAAAAAACATATATGCCTGTATTCATAAACATTTTTTAAATTTAATAAAGGTTTAAAGAACAAATTTACTATGAAAATTATCCTTAATAAACGGTTGTTAAATTAAAAATCGGTTATGAATACGGGGGATATTCTTTATTTTTTAATGTGAGTTTTGGATTTTTTTGTACGAAATATTTTGTTTGTTAATTTCTTTGATTGCAGCAACAATTCTTTGCAAAAACTATTCCTTGTATGTCACTTTTTTGAGCTTCCGCGCCTAAAAGGCAATGTTGAAGCAATTTGGCAAAAGAAAAAAAAAAAAAAAAACAATAATTCTTGAGTTAGTAATTAAATAAATAAACGTAATAAAAATTAGCATTATATAATTGTAATTGATATAAATATCATCATCTATATACCAAGAATATTTCTTCCACAAAAAAATCGAACAAACAAACTAATAACATCAAAAATTCTGGCAGACTGTAACTTTCAAATACTAGGAGTATAGGCAAACAAATATTACTGTAGTGCAAGGTTTTGAAAGAGAAAAGTTTTGTCTGAAGTGCATTTCTTTGAATTTTTGTACCCTCACAACACTATTTAAATTGTGCGACGAACAGTAATGCATAGTATTTGTTGTTGTACACAAACGTTTTGTGTGATTGGCCTTTATTGTGTCCTTCAGCATAAAAACCGTTTGAATTATTGTCCTTGATTTTTCTGATTTCAGCAACCTTATTTTTTATGATTACTTCTCTCATATTTCATGACCTCAAATTTTTTTTATATTTGGTCCCGGCGCTTCTCAGGATTTTCCAAATAACAATTAAATACTGGAAACACGTGCAAATTGTTGAAAATTTTAATCAAAATAATTCGGTGAATGGGCTGAAGCACAAATTGATATCGATTTTGAATTTCCGTTAAAAATTTTAGTTTCCGATGAAGCCCATATCTGGTTGAATGGGTACGTAAAAAAGCAGAATTGACGCATTTGGAGTGAGGAGAATCCACAAGCTTTTTTCGAAACACCATTAAATCCACAGAAAATTACTGTTTGGTGCGCTTTATGGGCTGGCGGAGTCATTGGCCCATATCATGGTGAAATAAACAGGTGGCAGCACTACGCCAGATGACGATTTTTTGCTCTTGCATTGCTTGTCTAGGTTTATGTCAAAGTTTTGTTTATGTTAAAAAGTCCACGTTTTGTGCTGTGATTATTGTATTTTATTAAAGTTTTTGATAATTTTAAATTAAAATAAATAAGATATTGATCATAATTAAATAAAAATTGGCTAAAAATTTATTTATTTCAACACATTCAACGGCACGCTTTGATTTTTGTTTAATGTATTTTTTGACGTAACCGGTGATGTAATTTCCATTTTTGTTGTAATGTTGTATTTGTTGCCGTAACGATGCCACCTGCTTATTCCACCATGGCCCATATGTCTTTAAAAACGATGATGGCCAGAATGCGAAAAGTTGTTGAAAATTGTTGTGGCGGCCACATGGCAGAAATCATATTTAAACAATAACTTCATAAAATTTTTTCCAATAAAGCCCGTTTCATTGATATTAAAAATATATTTCCTTGTTCTATTATGATTTAAATTTGTGTCACTCTATAAAAAACACCCTTTATTTCCATCTCTGTAGGACAATTTGTCTTTCGTATGATTGTCTAAGGCTTCGTAGAAGTGGAAATCGGTAACCGTCTAAAACACCATGGTGATACCATGGAGTTCCACTCAACAAAACCTTCACCGTAGAACAAACCTAAACTTCAAACGAAGCTTAAAATGCGCTCCAGTTCAACGCCATATAAATCGTAAAATCCCTAAAAGGTGCCAGATCCTTTTTCATCCTGTCGCCTTCTCGCCAGTGCAGGGCAGTGACAGAGAAAGTATTCCATGTCCTCCTCCTCATTTTCGTCATTGCAGTTGTGGCATCAATCATAGTGTCCGGCTCCCAGACACTGCGCATGGCTACGTATAAGGCAGTGTCCCGTGACAACAGATACCAAAAGTGTTACGTACTTCTTTGCCATCGATAGAAGGGTCATGGTTTGTACACCACCCAACCTAAGTATGTTATTTTGAAAATACAATATTAATTCAATATTGCAATATTTAAATCTTGTACAGCAACGAATATATTGGAACATAAACTCCCAAAAAAAAAACTAACCCATTTCCGAATTATTCACATAACTTGCATCTTTAACGGGACGACTCAAAGGTGCCTAACGAGGCCAATTCACAGCTCTGAGTTAGTCAAATGTATAAGAGATAATTGTTGGAACCTGACATTATGAGTTAATCTTACGGTGGTCTTAATGTCGGCTAAAAACAATCATTCCACTAACGACCTCATGTATTAACAAACCTCACATATGACTGTTTGGTTCATGAACATGAACAATGATTAACTGAGCTACCTAAACAAGAGCGTCAAGCGTTTTTTTAAACATGAAAATTCTTTTGCTTACTTATGCAAACAACATTTTCCAGCCCGGAGATATCGAATTCGCGTTTTAATGGTTTGTTTCGTTTAATCTGTACGAAAATGAGAAGTTTTGATATAAAAACATTGCTTGCTCTTATTGAGGTTATTAAGGTAGCTCAGTAAGGATAAAATTCACTGCAAAAGCAGATTCTGTTCAAGTGCAACAACGTACAGAGAGATAGACAGAGAGTGAGAGAAGATTCAACAAGTCAATAGAACAAAAAATAGTCCCGAACTGACATCGTCAAGATCTATATTTATCTTCACTTGACGAAAATAACATTTTAAGCATTCACGATTGGAGTGAAATTACTTTTGACTAATTACATGACTCCGCACATTGAACATTTGCCCGATATGCTCACAAAGTTTTTGCACAAACTAGTAAACCTACGAAAAGATCATAAGATCCATAATCGATAATTTATCTCATATTTTTCAATCGAATATTCTAGAGTTACAAATCAAAGGACAGAACCATTGAACCCTGCGATATCTTTGGAATTACCCATAAACAGACAACTGAAGGAAATGAAATAACAGCAAAAAAAAAAAAAAAAGTATGGCAAGTTGAGATCCATAAAACAGTCTATCTGTCCGTGAGTATGTTCGTCCGTCTTCATTCAGTCCGTCTGTATTTTATTGAGATAATGCCATGTTTAGAAGAAAATGATTGTGTGTGAAAAAGAACATTAAAACTTTTTGTTTTTGCTTTTGTTGTTGCAGTTTGTCGTGTTGTTGCTAGTTCCTTTAGTTGAACGCATTTTTTCTCATAAGTAGCTAAAAACAACAGCCACAACTTCTAGTATGTCTCTCAACATAAGAATTACAACAATATCGTATGTATGTAAAACATGTTGGCATGTTACTAGTTCTACTTCGTAGTTTGTTCAGGCAGTTCAGTATTTGTTGGTTGGGTTGTTTGTTGCACACTGGTGTTAAAAACACGCAATCTTGTTGAAAGTAATTGGTTAATTATGTTACATGCAAAATTTTGTAACGTATATAAATTAAAAAGGACTTCTAATGGATTCCAAGATTGATGTATAGATTCACTACAAAATTAATATCTACGTTGTCGACATAAATTCTTTTAAGACGATTCGGTGAGACTAATAAAACATTGGTATTGAGTTGAAGGAATAAAAAAAAAAACTGCAACGAGAATATGCTAAAAGAAATTTGTCAAAGAAGCATTTAAGAAAAAATGTTGTACTCAGATAACTATGGACATAAATTTATTTTAAAAAGTTCATTTAAATATCAATTTGATTGGTTTTTGAGGTTGTCTTTAGAAAAAGTTGTATAACTAAAAACTATTTTAAAGTATGTATTAATATATTTTATGGCCAGGAAAGTGACCGAAAGCCAAATCGCCCAAAGCAAAGTGTAAAAAATTGCCCAAAATTTTTCTATACAAATTTGGGTGATTTTTCATAAGAAATATAATTAAATTTTTTTTTGGCGATTTTTCGTAAATTTTGGGAAATAATTCACTTATGCCATAGTTGAGAAACATTTTTTTGGGCGATTATTTTAAAAATTCTTCAATACGTTAGTAAAAAATAACGGTTGAAAGATTTAGTAAAACAACCTTTGTTTTCAGTAACTGATATATTATTATTCATTAAAATCCCGAATTTCAAAATTCCGAATCCAGTTTTTGTTGTGCCAAAGACGAAAAAAATCCTTGCGCCTTTTAGCGATTCGGGAAAATCCGTGGGCTCGGACGAAGGCGGGCTTTGCAGAGAAGCTTCAGTTAGAGAAGCGAGTGTTTGCGAAGGTCGGCTATGCAGCGATAAATTAAGCAATTCGGGATTTTCGAATTTGGAAATACAAGTTGCGGGGACATGACCCCAACCCAAATATATATATATATATATATATATATATATGTTCCTTTAACTCCCATTGGAGCATAGGGCCGAAATAAGTATATGTATATGCTGAAAACTGTGCACTTTGTAAGAACTATTAAATATTTTTGAACTTTTTTTTTAGCGATTTTTTACACTATGCACTGAACCAAAAATCCAATGAAAATGTACCTTAAACAAACGAAATTACGTTTATTAAAATATTTTCGTTGGCTCAACGAATTTTTCGTTAATATAATGAAAATTTAGGTATTATTTTCATTATATTAACGAAAATATTTTAATAACCGTAATTCGTTTGCTTAACGTACATTTTCATTGAATTTTTGGTTCATTGTGCTTAAGGTCATTTTGCCTTTTTTTTGAGCGAAATTCTAACTATTTAAATACAAAAGTGAATTGCCTAAGATGACAATAATTATTGTTATTATTGCATATTGTTTACCTTGTATTTTTACAATGTTGCCAGATTTTAATAAAAACTCAATTCCTGCAGAAGTTGGAAAGAATACCAACGAAACTTCGGATATTGAGAATGAAATAAATAATCTTTTATTTACATTAAATTAATGACCTTGAAAGCCTGCATATAGGAAACTATATAAACTATTTGCAATGCTTTGCATTTGGTTGGATTTGATGTATTAGAAAGGAATAAACAATAGTCTTTAGTTTTCTTCTTGTCAAGGCAAATACTCTTGTTGCGTTAGCAGATAGTTTTATCTTATCTGCTTTATAGACCAGACCTTGTTTCGCGAGTAATTCGTTTAAAGCGGTATTCATCAATTCCTAGATGGATATATACTTCAAAAAATGCTTCATTTAAAAATCTTGAAAAGTAATTTTATATATTTTTTTAACAACAAAACAACAAGAAATTATTTATACTACAACTATTTAATACCAACGATTTTTATAGTACACTCAGGGAAAAGCTGCAACTTAAAAATAAGAACGTGTCATACTTATTCAAAAATTTTCAATATAATAAAAAAATTATATTGATTTACATTAAATCTATACTTTTCAACTTTGAATTAATGTAGTTTCTATTTATTTCGGAGGTTACATTGTATCAACATTGTTTAAAAGTTAAAACGTATTATTTTAAGGTTTTTATTTCATTAATTTCTTAACTAAAGCTTCGTACAGACGGTGGTCAGATCTTGCAATGTTATAATTTTTCTGACAATGGTGCCATTCTTAATTCTTTCTCATTTGATTGTTTTAATTTTTGTTCACAAAATGTATAAAATTTAATGAAAGTATGGTGGCATTGTTGGGAGAATAAGGCTCTATATGTGAGAGCTTTAGAAAAAACGTTCTCAAAATAAAAAAGTTTTTAATTCACGACGGCTTTCTACGACAAATTTTTAAGTAAAATTTTTAACAGAAGAGGCTGGATTTTCTCTTACTTAAAAGGTAATTTTGCTTTTGACTATGGTAAAGAATCAAGTGTTAATATACTTATGTAAACGCCAAGGTAACTTTGATAGCCTGGAATATTAAGACCGAGAAGATTTAAGGAAGGCTATTCCACAAATAGGAGCCCGCGCAAAGTTCCGCCGCAAGCTCTGCGCCTGTAGAAAGGAAACGTGAAGTAAAGTAATTGCTTTTTGTTTTTAATTAGTTTTGTTTGGAAATGACAATGAAGCAGACTCACTCAAGTCTGACATCAGTCTTAATAGAACTTTTTCAGCGACATTTCTGGTATTCGAATGGGTCAAAAATAAATAAAATTAATATTATATACATTTTTGTCTTAATTCGAATGTGTATTCCAAGTCACATTACAATTTTTAAAAGCTTTTATACTTTAATAGTCTTATTCCTGGAAAATATTGAAGGAATAAGACTATAGAAGTATAAAAGCTTTTAAAAATTGTAATTTGACTTAGAATACACACTTGAATTAATATAAAAATTTATATGAGAATTAAATTCCCAGCTTTTATTTATTAAAATAAATATTTTGAACCTGGTATCAATAGTGCGCATTTTAAATTTCATAACGCTTCAATATTAAATCAAAGCTGAAAAACTTTATTTTTTTTTCTTTCAATTTATTCATTCAATTATTTCATTATTCATTGTTTTAATTTTATTTCTAAAATAAAAAATATAATTTCAATAACTTTTCCACATTGTTTCAATAAGACGACAGTATTGTTCTATAAGAATTCATTATTTTTTCAATGCCGAAAAATATAATTTCTATATTGTTCCATATTTAAATGATCAAAAAAGAACAACTTTAAATTATTATTGTTCCATGTTTAAATAACAAATTTTAACATTACTAGACTTTATGTTTCTTATTGATTCAAAATGGCCCTAATTGATTTTAAGTTTTTTCTGTGGGTACATAATTTAGATAAAAAATAACTCTTATTTAAATTAAACGAGAATAAAAAATTTTTTTTTATATTTATTTTAAACTATATTTGCTATAGTTTTTTTTTTATTATCCACATGTAAAATCTGTTTATTTTTAAGTAATGTAAAAAAAAATTGTTATGTATTTACTTTTCCCAAACAAACTTCCCCAACCCTGATAGTTTTACTAACAAAAATTTTTTTTAACAAGTGTCAACAAAAGGAGGTCAACTGCAACCACTTGAAATGGCACGAGTCATAAATAATAGACAAAAACAAAATAAACCAAAAAATAAACCTCAACCCACAAAAAATAACAGCAGAACGTTAGACAAAATGCACCACCTCACGCTCAAAACCCAGACAATGAAGTTTAATACACTTGTACAACTGATCAAATTTTCATGCGAAATTGTCACATGTTCAGATTTTTCCAGCACAATTTCGAAAAACTGAAACAGAAAATTTGTTATAACAAAAAAAAAAAAAAAAAATCCTAAAAAACCTGAAATCTAATCAAATTCATATTAGCGATATTAAAAACTACAGCATCATTGTCATCATGTTTATAACAGTGATAAAACCACCACCATCACCATCCAGATCATCAGCACAGCCACAATAACTAAACCACAGTTTTATTGTACGTTTGCGCATTTGTTATGCTTAATTTAACAGATACGAACATTTAGGTCCTTTGGAACAAGTATCTATCTCAAATCAACCCTTACTTAAATACGCATGTGTGCCTTTTCTTTCCTTGATATTGCGAATAGTTTTTGTTGTTTTTGTTCTTGTATCCTTTGACTTTTGTGTTGTCTTTCAATTTTGTAGACAAACATTACAATAGGATTAATTAAGGATTACTGTTGTTCCATGAATAATTTAGTTATTTATTCGAAAAGGGACATTTTATTATAATTATTTGTTTATGGGGAGTGAAATATTGATAATTTTATAGTTTAAAAATTTAACAACATTTTTTTTGTTTTCTTTTTGAATACGATTAAGATTTGCAATATTTCGGAAGTTAGTATTGATTAAAATTATAATCAAAAAGGCTTTTTGAAAGTGCAAACGGAAACACCTCATCACTGTAGGATGACATTTATTTGGCACAGTGGGGGATTTCGATTTTTTTTTTGTCTAGAGCAAAAGTGTTTGGTTTCAAATCGACATAACTTTAAAAAACTTGAGAAATTTATGACTCAGCACAGAACAAAGAACCAAAGTTATTCAATTTTATTTTCAAAGTCATCATCCGAATATTAAGATTTAAAGATTTTATCGCATAACACTGTGTGTAATTTTTTAAATCATGGAAAAATAACCATATACAGACACCACTACGTGATAAAAGACCATAAGTTCGGGTCTTTTTTTTGGTCTTTTATCACGTATATGGTTATAGATAGCATAGTAGCTCAACGTTGAAGTAAAGAAAAAACCAATGAAATTACAAAATTTTTGGGAAATTTTTCACTTTTGCGGTTACCTAAGCGCTACCTAACCGGTTTAAGAATGTTTCCTAGGAAGTTCATATGCTCTAGAAAGTTGTTTATTGAGATCTTAGGTACATTTTTGTAGTTGATTGTTTCCTTAAATTTTTAACGGTTTGCTACCTATGGACCTAAACAGGGGAAAAAAGGAAAAAATCGAATTTTCGGGAAATTTTTCACTTTTGCGGCTACCTAAACGGTGCTAAGAATCATTCCTAGGAAGTTCATATGTTCTTAGAAGTTGTTTACTGAGATCTTAGGCACATTTTTGTAAGTGATTGTTTCCTTGAATTTTGAACGGCTTGCTACCTATGGATCTGAACAGGGGTAAAAAAAGGTAAAAAAATCCAACTTTTTTAAGTTTTTTTGCGATTTTGGTCTTCAAGATGAAGTTTTTTAGATTTTATACGTTTACAATTTTTGTTCTTTGTGTCAAGAGCTACAACCTTGTCTCAGAGGGTAAATCCTAATTCCGAGCGGTTTACAAGATATGAGCCTGAGAAAATTATCACTTTATGCAAAATTGACACCGAGGCCCCATGGGGGCCCATACAAAAAAGTGAAGGACTTTGGGCAAAAGTGGAAGACACGGGTCTTTGTTTTTTGATCTTTTATCACGTAGTGGTGTCCGTATATGGTTAATTTTTTCGTGTTGCACTGTGTAATGAGCGATGAGGCCCATTTTCAACTCAATAAAAACATGGGGCAACCAAAACCCAAAAGTTATTGTTGAACAACAATTATCTTCAGAAAATATCGTTGGACCATATGTTTTAAAAAACGACGAATAAGTTGAAATATAAATATTATAGTAATTGAAAATTTTTTAAGACCCGGGGTAGATTGAAGAGTTGTGGTTCCAACAAGATGGAGCCATCCATAGCTCACATAGCTCTTCCAACTATTGGTTATATTTTTTGGCGATCATATTGCTATTTATACGCCACTCTTTATTATTTCTTGGCATATATTCAGACATTAGAGCTACAAATTTTTTCTTAAAAACAGTTTGCAAAGAAATTTGGAAATTGTCCTTTGTAAGATTTCTGAAAATTTTAAAACTATTTTTTCCGAATAGAAATCAATTTTAAATTTGATTAACGATTTTTCAGCAAGACAATGCTCGTTTTCACGTTGTTTGAGCAAAATAAACTATTAATTTGGAAAGAAATGCTTTCTAGCGGACATTTAATACAAAGAAAATATTTAAAAAAATGGAAAAAATCAAATTTTTGGAATTTAAAAGTTTTAAGAATTAAATTTTTAGAGTTACTTTTGCCACTTTATTAGAATTTGAACAGAAGTGCTTAGCGATATGCCTACACATTGAATTCGCTCATTAAGCTCACGTTTTTGTGATGGTGTTAATAGAAAAAAACACTCAGGTATGGTTTGATATCAGTTTGACGAAAATCAAAATACTTTTAATTTTTACATAAATTTGAAGACAGATTTATGTGTGTGAACGGAATTTCTTTAAATTTCATAAAGGTTTGGTTTCTAGGGCAGCCCTCAAGAAGACGGCTCACTTGGTTCCTTCAGTTGTCCCTTTGTGACAACCAGCGCGAATGATCATCTAACAAACCAGTTACTCATTAGGTGTCGATGCAGAATTCAATCAATTCGTCTTCCTAACCAAGAGATGGATTATCCAAGCAGACAAGTTCATGGGTATATCTCCCTAATATCCCGAATTCCCAGACAATGATACCGAAAATGAAACACATTTTCCTCTTCCTTCTGCAGTAGTGATTGAATTCCAGACTAATTCTCCTCGCATGAGTCCCTACGGGCCAGTGTCTAGTTTTGACTGAGATCACTGTTCTAATCTGCTCCCTACTGAGCCTTAGTAAAGAGCGTGTTCTCCGTTTATTATACCCAGGTCACAATGCCCTGGATACGGACAGGTGAATTCACAAGCCCACCCCAACTATGAAGGTCTTTCAGACTCGCGCTTAATGACAAACTTATAATGAGCCATTGGAAAGCCAACAAATTGATCAATAAATCTGTCATCCAGATGGCCGTCTCCTTTGGCAAACTCATCTGCCATTTGGTTACCCCGGGCAGGTTGCCAGCCCTAATATCCACATAAGAGTTAATTTCAAGTGCTTCGCAATCACATTTAACCCTTAAATGCCAACTTTTTTAAAATTTGGAATATATTATGAAAATAATTTTTTTAGGGTATTTTTGAGCCTCTGAGTTAATAAAAATATTTTTAAGTCCGCACCGTGAGTCGTTTACGTTCTAGATGAGAAAACATCAAGGAGGTCCTAGAGGCACCCTTGGGCATCTAGTAATAAAAACACATTTAATGTTTGTAAAATTCTGGTTCTAATGAAATGAATTAAAAATATTTTTCAATCTATTTAAGTGTATTTATCAAAAATAAAAAAAAAACTTGGAATTTAGCACGTCATACAGAAATATTATAAATAATAGATTGTGTATTCCCAAAAATTACCTTTATAATATACTTGCATGTGCCCGTGCAAAAAACTGAACTGGCGAGTTGGTGTTTTGTTGTTTTCTTACGAAATCAATAAATTGAAGCAATATGTTGTTAAATTTTGTTTTTTTTTTACCCACTTACAACTACAATTCGAGTCGGAAAAAAGCGAACCTATTGTAGGAGAATGTAAGAAAAGATAAACTCACTGTTTATTGTTGGTGTTTTGTTAAAGCTTTGATATTGTTGCAAGTAAGACTTAGAGTGTTTATAATTCTTATTTGCTTTAAGGTTTTATTTTTATAATATTTTTAGTTTCTGGTGATCTGGCCTAAGCAATTGGTAAAATGCGCATAGAAGCTCTAGCATTCCCTAAACAATAAATTTCAGTGTATTTATCAAAAATAAAAAATTGAGAATTTAGCACGTCATTCAGAAAACTTATTAATAAAAAATATGGGTATTTCCTGGAGTCACGAACGGACGTTCGTATGCTTTTGATTTACAAATTATATAGAAAACAAATCTTTTCCTAGCATTTTTTTTGCGATTCGATAGCATTTGAGTAGCTCTATGTTTAGTGCAAAAGATGGATTTCATCGAGTTTAAGTTTTCAAAATGATAGTTATAAACATGTGGTCACGAACGTACGCAAAATAGAAGTCAACTTTGGCTGACAGTAGTGAAATGCAAAAATCTGCGTAATGGAACGCAATATTCAAAAGTGATTAATTTATTTTAAAAGTGTATTAATGTAGGTCTCCATCCAGTATTTACAAAATAAAATATCTTTCTTGGTTTTTGTTTAATTGGCTTATGTACCGGTCCAAATGTACGGTTCCAAAATTTTTCACCAATTAAGGCATTAATAAAAAATATAACCAGTTTTAATTAAAAATTTAATCAAGTGAATTAAACGTTTAATCAAGTGAATTAAACCGTTAATTAATACTATTAACTGGTTTAATTTGTTTACTGGTGCAAATTTAATTAATTTTTTAATAAATATCACAAATTTTTTAATTGAAATCAATTTTTATTTTTTTCTGTGTACGGGTCGCGAACGTACGATTTTTCCATATGTTTTTTTTTTATTGTCAACATGCAGTTTCCTATAAATATCTTCAAATTCCCTTAACAAACAACTTAATACTCAATTTATAATTGATTTTAATGGAGAGATTATGAAGAAAGAGTGTAAACATAACATATTTTTTGCATGTAAAAAAGTATATAAAAATGTCTTTAGAAGTAGAAAATATAAGAAAATATAAAATTTTCTAGTTTCCAGCGCAATTTCCTCAAGTAAAACAACTGAGATATGCTATGAAACCATTCTTTTATAACAACATAGACTTTTTTTTTATAATAATAAACAATAAAAGAAGATGATTATCAACATTTTATTTTTTCATCCTGGTAGACCATTCTGGAGAAATGCCCATATTTAGTTTTATTTATGATAATCACAAAAAAAAAAAAAAAAAAAAAAAAAAAAACACAATTTTCAATTTTTTAGCAGCATAAATGAAGTTTGCAATGCTTTTACAGCTTTTAAGAGCTTTCGAAGCGTTAAGAAATAATTTTCTAAATCTTAAAGCAATTATAAAAAAGGGAAATAAATATAAATTAATTACACAAGGAACAAAATTGAACTTTTTTTGTTCGGCCTGGAACTTTATTTAAATTTAGTCAAACATATGCATTTTGAATGAAATGAGTCTTATTTTATTGCAATCGGTGCACACCTTTTGATTTTGTTCAGAATTTAGTGAATTGATTAAATCAATCAAAAAACAAACAAAGTTAAATTTTAGAAAATGTTTTTTTTTGCGGAAATCGCAATTTTTAACGGCATCTGTTTTTGACAGTTCGAGCTCATTTGTTTTGATTTGTTAGTAGTGTTTTGCTTAGAATGGTTGACATTTCGAGCCGTAAACAATAACAAAGCAATGCAAAAAACCCTATGTTGTTTTTGGATTGTTGTAGTTCCGACACGACCTGTAAATGAATTCGCCTTGAACAATGTCAGTACTGCTATTGTTGTATTTTTTTTTTCTGAATACAAATTTTGTAAAGCATGCCTTGAGGCTGTGTAAGGCATTAGAGGGTTAAGGATTAACTTCGATATCCTATAGATACCCGCTAGGGATGCAATGACAGCCTTGCTAACCGAATGCGATTAAACCTTAGACACTTAGCTAACCGCCTTATAGCACTGATTTCTGTCTGCAGGATACTTCAGTTATCCGGCAGCCGAAAGGAAACTTTTATATTCAGTAGAAACTCCCGTCAATCCTACTTCCTTTCCTCACAACTTCAGTTTAGACCCTTATACCCCCGACAGACATTTAGTTTTAATACCATGGTATGCATACTACAGTAGTATATAAACCATCAATATACCACATTGTTTCATGATTTAATTGTAGTTTAGGTTGACACATATGTAGTATACCATGATAGTATAGTATACAAATCCTATGTCTGTCAGGGGTATTAGAGTCAGTTCTAGGAAAGGCATCTTAATAGACAGCCCATTTCTGTATACTGTATGTGCAGCATACCTTAGACCGCAAAAAATTTAATTTGAAAAAATAATAAAAATTTTTAAACAAAAAAAAAACATATAATTTGGCGAATAATAAAACATTTGATGAAGCAATTTAATGTGTGGCCGCGCGCGGCTTTATGCAAAGTATTTGCAAACAACAATTGTATTCGGAAACAAACATTTTTTATTTCCAAAAAATAAGAATCAAGTGTAGAATTAAATAGAATGAGAAATGTTGGGGTAGTTTTTTGTTAAAACCTAGAAACATAAACTTTGGCATATAAGTATGTCCACGAATGGAAGGGAGACGCTAACGAAGTATCGGGTTAAATGCTACTGACATATACAAGTTTCTCTTTAAAACATATCGTCGGCTTAATAAGCAAACCTGCTAAATCCACTTTTTAAGTAAATTGAGATTTTGATGCCGTGTGGTAGAGAAAGATACGTCTCGTCGACCAGCATGTAGTTTTTCTTCAATTCGAGTCTTATAGTGTGTATAACCAATTATATTTTTGGTTTTCCTCTCAAGAAGGAAATACGAAAAATGAAAAGTTTTTTGTCTTTCCTGTAAAATGTGTTGAAACGGAATTAGCAGGTTTGCATACTAAGCCGACGATAAAAAAAATTAAAAGCAAATTTTTAACAACGAAATTTAATAAAAAGCAATGTATTCTGAATTACAAAAGTCTTATCGTCCAATAAAAACTCAATATTTTTATTAAAAATTGTCCAATTACAAAAATCCTCTAAAGGACGGTATCATCAAAACCAAACAAAGAAAAATAGAAAAACCAAAGAGAAAATGAAAAGCTTAAAGCAATTTTCTTTTGTTTTACCATTTAAAGAGTGTGTTTGTGTGAGTTTGTTAGAAGGTATTTTATCAAGATTTTCCGATTTTTTTTGTTGCTGTTATGGCGATTGTCTATTGCCGCTTTTACCGCTTTTTCTACACGTTTTGACAAGTGTTGCAAGTTCTTTTATTTGTTTCGATTCGTTTCATTGTATACGTTTGTAGCACCCACATGCTGTGAAAATTCCTTGTTTATTGGCATTTTATAAACCATCATCATCGTCATCATCGTTGTTATTATTTTTATTATTATGGTACGAGAAGTTGAAACTGAAGTAAGCGATAGCGTTAAAGTTGGATCTAGTGATGTTACTTTTTTTGTTACTTGTGGTTTTTAAATGTACTTTTAATAACATTTATGGTTATTTTGTTACTGTTGTAAGTTGTTGATATTGCTGCCTATTTAATAAGTTGATTTTGTGGTTTTTGGGGGGATCAGGAATGGGAAATTGGTAAAAAAAAATTAATAAATATTCGCAACAGATGAAATATCTAAAGAATATTGTGTATTTAAAGTATATATTTTAACGTATAGGACAACTAAATTACACAAACGGCTTGACAAAAAAGCCAAAAGTTTACGTTTGAATAAACTTTTTGCGTTGTTAATTGGGGAGTTTGCACAAATATTTGAAGAAGAAACTTCAATTATTTTAGTGAACAATTTTCTAAAGATGGAGAGAAACGGTTTTAAATAGAATTTATTGGAAAACTAATGCTTTTATGAATTATGTTTTAGTCGTCAATTTGAAAACAAAAAAATTGTGTGTTTGTCAAGCCGTTTGTGTAGTTTATATGACCCTTGAAAAGTAAAATTTTTTTGCTTGATCTTATACATTTTATCGTGCGAGATATGGTTTGTGAAGTTTAGAAGTGGTAATTTTGATAAAGAAAACAATGATCGCCCAGGTCAGCCAACAAAGTTCCAAAATGTTTAATAAGAGGCATTACTTCATGAAAAATATTGTCAATTTCAAAAAGAACTTGCAAAACTGTTGAAACTACTTAAGCAGCAATTTCAAAACGTTTGTAAGCAGCAGGAGTCATCCAAAAGAAAGTTGAAACCATACGAATTGAGGCCAAGATAAGTTTAAAGACTATTTTGCATACCTAAAATGCTGTTTGGCCGCCATTAAAAGAAGTCATATTTGCATTAAATCATTTTACTGGCGAACAAAAATGTATAAATTTCGTCAACTCAAATTGAACCAGCTGAATAAATGCTAAAGCAGAATATGCGTGCTTAAAAATCCCGAAAAATGCCCGGAATATGCCACTTGACATGACACCGTTTTATTTCATTATGAGACAAATCTCGTGCACTTGATGCGAGACTAGATAGAAATTCCAAAGTCTAAATTCAGCTCTGGTATTTTTAAGTCCGTTCGACACATCTTCTTCGACACCACCATCAGTCGATATCATGAACCACAGATAGCAAACGATGGACTCTACTTTAAATAAATTTTTATTGTACCATAGTTTTACAAAAAACTCTAAAAAGTTGCCAAATGCCAAGCATTTTTAGGTTATTCGCCCAATTTATTATACGAAGTAGTTTCAAGCTATGGAAGGTCTTTCCATAAAGCATCGCCAAAATAAAATTACAAATGACAAACTTATTAGTAAAATCAAAAAGACAAAATGGACCCATTAAGGTTCAGCCTATTGGGATCTTCCGATACATCGATTTTCAGATTGTTTTTTTATTTTTAATAATTTATTACTTTCAGATTCAATTAAACAATTTTAGTTTAAACAAATAGAATCTGGGAATTTATTTCTCATGGTGACTTAGAATACACATTCGAATTAATATGAAAATTTATATATTTTTTTTTTATTTAAAACTACATTTACACCTACGCAAAATCTAGTACTTACGAGATTTCGAGCCAAATCTAGTTGTTTTTGACTAGATTTCCCATACAAAACAAAATCTAGTAGTACTTAATGATGCAACTATGGTTTTTTCAATAAAGCACTAAAAAATACTTCCCTGCACAACAAAAAATGACATTAAAAAAAAAAAAACAAAACAAAAATTAATTAGTATTGTGGTTATTTTGTTGAACTATTTATGGTTTTTAATCCAAATTTTTAATATTTTTAATTAGGCTTAAGTTCATTAAATTTAATTTTCATTAAATCATTTCTATGAAGAAAGGAATTTTATAACATGAAAATTAATTAAAATTGTTATTGATAATCTTTCATTTTTGACCGTGGCCGGGATGAACTTAAGCCTAATTAAAAATATTAAAAATTTGGATTAAAAACCATAAATAGTTCAACAAAATAACCACAATACTAATTATTGTTAAAGCTAAGGCACGAGCTCTATGTGTTCATTTGTCCTTTAAGTTGTGCCGAGAAAGGTCAACAAGAAAAAGAAAGACAAAAATGAAAAAACAAAAAATGTACTTTGGACTTCAAGAAAAATTCTTGACAAAAGTACGAACAAAAACAGAAGTAAGGAAAAACATGTAAAATCAATTAAAATAGATAATCATTCAAAAAAGCAAATTTCGATCTACCAAAAGTTAAAATACAATTGAGTGTAAAACGGCTAATCCATCTGAGGAGATCGAGTGGTTGCGATCGAAACATGTCATGGTAACCTGCCGGCCGCGGTTCTAATCCCGGCCACGGTCAAAAATGAAAGATTATCAATAACAATTTTAATTAATTTTCATGTTGTAAAATTCCTACCCAAAATCGTTAACGGACAGTTTATCGCTATTATAAATTTATGTTGACATTAGGTAACAGACAGTTTGTCGATACATTGAGAAAATGGCCATTAGTCAGTTGTTTTGTTATAAAAACAAAATCTCGCTAATGTCAAAATAGTATAATGTAAACGCACTAGATTTCGAAGAAGATTTTAAATCAAATCTACAAGATTTCGGCCTTATGTAAATGTAGTATAAAATATCTCTCTTTTTTTTAAATCTCTATTTCCCATCCCTGATTCTGTAATTGCAGTCTGTGCGTTTAGGATTATTCGCTTAGTTGGCTTGCGTCTTTTTTTGTTGTTATTGTAAGTTGCATTTGTAGCTTTTATTGTTGTTGTGTTTTTCCCTCAAATACTTGCATGGCAATCGTATTCGAATACGAATTTGTATTGTTTTGTCCCCCATCTTAGGTTGTCATAAGAAATATGATGCCATTGTCAAGATGCTTTTGTTTTGGTTTCCTTTTGGTGTTTCGGCTGACTGTTTTTTCTCTCCTCAATTTTCTTCTTAATAAAGTTGTAGGAGTTGTGTTCAACTACAACTTGGTTTTCAATTTAGTTGTATTTTTTGTTTTGTTTGTGTGTTAATGTTAATGTAGGCCATTTAAAAAAGGGATTTAAATGTTTATTTGATTATCGCGTTGACAGGTTTCCAAATATTGAAAATTATTATTATATTTTTGTTTCTTTGTACGTACTTGTATTTAAAAGAACTGATTAACAATGTGGTTTCTTCTTTGTTACATTTAAATAATTGATTTGTATTTGTACGAAATGAATTATTATGGTTATAATTCAATTTAATTGGGAATTATATTTTATAAATTTGTTAAGGCCATTTATTAAAATGTAAAGAGTTGGTTTTTAAAAAAGTTTTAGAGGCATAACACTGTAAGTAACTATGCGTTAATGGGAAAACTTGCCGCAATGGAATTTGTAAATCGATTTTTTTTTTCATTGAAAGAAACCGTAAATAATCTTGAGTCTTGAAAAAATTCTAGATTACAAGCCAATTGCTCTGAAAATGCATGTTTCTAAAGGGAAAAAATTGGTTAAGTTTAAACTTTTGGTTTAACCTAAAATTTATCGAGTCTAAGAATAATAGAATAGAATAGAATAGAATAGAATAGAATAGAAATTTAAAACATCTTAAATTGTTAATAACTAAACCCTTATTCATAAAAAATAGTTATTTAAGGTTTATTGAACCATTTCTCTCTATTAAAATTTGTTAAATAAACCTTTTATAAAACTTAAATATTTTTTATTAGTAAGAGGATAAGTAAATATCCGTGGCATTTTGACAAAACAACTTAAGTCAAATTTAAAAAGTTGAACAAAATTTTTTTAATCATACGAATTTTTACTCAAAAAACATTTTTGTTAACGTTTTTAAAATTTTGTATTATTAACGAAATTTTTATTTTATTTTGGTTTATTTTATTTTTTAATAAAAATAATTTTTTCACCGGGTTTTTTTTTCTAAACTTTCTTATCTCGACTTAAGATGTTTTTTCAAATTGGCACAGATATGTATATGTGGAAGATATCGCAAATTGTTATTGTGTATAATATATTTTTAAAATCGATAACAAAAATTACTTGTAGTGTTATGATAAGTTGTTATTGTTTTTGAAAATTTTCAAACAATAATTAGATCAGGGAAGCATTTTCGAAAAAAAGTTTTAAGACTTTGTGGGATACGCTTCATACGCTTTCTCTAAATATTAAATAAAAATTTATCAAGCACGTCCAGTTTTGGTGTTATAAGCATTTTTTTCATTAGAATTGTTTACATTTCGACTCTGTATTTCTGAATAACATGTTTTTTGTTTTGAAAAGTGTTAGCATTTGAAAAGATGGCATAAATTTGTCAAGGCAAACTGAATTATTTTTAAAGGTTGTATTAATTCTAAGAAGAGCTTCTAATAACTCATATCGCATTCTATTGCGAAATTTGGTTTTAATTTGTATTCATTAAAAAACAACTCGGTCAACACATGCGTTACTTGTTGTTGCAGAAAGCATATTTAAAACTATTACAGCAAGCTCTTAAAAAGACTGTGCCCATATCTTGACTAAATCGGTTTTGCCATTACACAATTGGTTTTTATTATAAAATCTTTTCCACAAGAATCGCCAGCGAAATAAGTGCTTATTCCCCAAAATGCCCGTAGCGATTATTACGACATTTGTATCTCCAATTATAAAAAAAACTACCCTATTTGAGGACAAATAGGACTGTGGTGCCTATTAAACACTTTGCAGAGAAACTCTTAACAAAAACAAAATAAATTTTTTTCTTTTTATCAAAAGTAATTTTTGGGAATACAAAATTTTAATTTAAAAGATTTTGTTATTCGTGCTTAATTCCCAGTTTTTATTCTTGATAAAAACACTTGAAATTTATTGTTGATGGGATAAGCTATTCCTATGCGCATTTCACTGGTTGCTTAGGCCAGATCATCAGGAAACTTCATCCATTAAGATTTTGGAAAAACTAATAAACTGGCAAGTGCACGGCCTAAAAAACTACCTGGCAACATGCTTTTGCAAGTTGTTTTTTGCATTTTGTTTTTTCTTAACCTACTTACAACTACAATTAATGTTGGAAGAATTCCAATCAATTATAGTGGGGAATGCAAGAAGAGATAAACTCTCTGTTTATTGTTGATGTTTTTGTTTAAACTTTGATATTGTTACAAGTAGAACTGTTGCTTATGATTCTTATACACTTAACAGTTTTATTTGGTTTAATATCTTTAGTTTTTCTAAAATCTTTATGGATGAATTTTCCTGATGATCTGGCCAAAGCAACCAGTGAAATGCGCATAGGAATAGCTTATCCCATCAACAATAAATTTCAAGTGTTTTTATCAAAAATAAAAACTGGGAATTAACCACGAATAACAAAATCTTTTAAATTAATTTTTTTTTTAATATTTAATCACGGATAATCGGGCCCCACTGTAGTATAGTACTATAGTTTTATAATTAAACAAAAATAAAAATTTACTTGTATATGAATTTTGAACCTTTGGAAATATGTAATCGCTTTCGCAAAAATTTAATGTGATTATTCGCTTTCGCATTCGCTTTAACAACAATCTGCCACACTCCTATGCTTCTTAGTTTTTTTTACAGTTTTTTTTACAAAAACCGGGTTTCGAATATTCCGAATAACTCGTATTTAAAAAAAACCGGGTTTCAGTTAAGCATTTTAAAAATAACCGGTTAACCGGTTTTATTTCGAATACATAAAAACACAAAAATCAAATTAGTTTTTATAATTAAAAGTTAATTTGAATAAAAACAAAACAATTCACGAAGTTCAGGAACTAACAAAACACATAGATATGACTTAAGGTATGTTCAGACCTAAGGAAACTAGTGGTTACGTGTAGGACGTCAAATATTTAATAGGTGTGAACAGGGCTTTAGAATGTTTGAAAAACTTTGGTTTTAAAAACTTAAAGGAATTAAATATTTTAATTATGCTAAAGTTCATCAAATTTAATTTTTATTAAATTATTTTTATGAAGAATGAATTTTACAACATGAAAATTAATTAAAATTTATTGATAATTTTTCATTCTTAACTGCTGCTGGGCTCGAGCCCAGGCTTTTACAGACAGGTTATCCTTACATGTTTCGATTGCAACTAGTGTTTTCAATTTCGGTTAACCGATTAACCGAAAAACCGGTTTTTGGGCATATTTCCGGTTTTTAAGAAACCGGTTTTTATCCACCGGTTAACCGTTTTTTATATCTGTAAAAATCGCAAATTTTCTTTATTTAATTGTTGTGTGTATCTCACTGATATCAGCTGTTGTTATTATTTCGCAATGAATTATTGTTTGTGTGTCAAATAAAGGAAATTTGTAAGAAATTTGGAGAGCAAAAGAAAGAAAATTTAAATATATAAACTTTTTAACAAAAGTATGTATTACATTTAAAGTTAAATTGTGTTTTAAAAATGAAGCATTTCTTTTTATTTGGCAGAAATGAGTTCTAAAGTGTGGAAATACTACAAAAAGAAAAATGAAAAGGCACAATGTAACAAGTGCCCACAGATCCTTGCTTGTAAAGGCTCTTCCACTTCATCACTTAAGAGTCACTTACTTAGAATACACAAAATTGACGTTGATGTTGACGATGAAAAAGAAAAAAATTCAAATGAAGCATCTTCATCTCAGACTAGCTCAAAAGGTTATTTTAAGACAAAAAGTACAACCTCATCTCTTCCAGAGATTCTATCTCGTTTGGTTGCTGAGGACGGGCTTTCCGCATGTGCGGTATAAAAATCGAAGGTAATGAAGTCTTATCTAAAGACAATAAATAAGGAAATGCCATGCCAGGCTACAATATGGAAACATATTTGTTCATTTTATGAAGAAAAAAAAAGCTGAGTACATTAAAATGTTTAAAGCAATAAAGGAGACTAAAGGAAAGTTCTCCATTACTGTCGATGAGTGGGTTGATATCTCTAGACTAAAATATATAAACGTAAGTGTCCGTTGCTTTAACCCTAGTACCTCCCAATTGGAAATATTCAATTTGGGACTAAAACAACTCACTGTTATGGGAACTGCAGAAAATATAAAGCAGTATGTTGAAGATAAGCTTTTGGAGTTTGAAATCGATTTCAATAATGACGTAGTAGCATCCACTCATGACGGTGCTGCTGTGATGAGAAAATATGGGGAATCTATATCTCCCTTAAGTCAATTATGCTACAATCATGGTATTCATTCATGCGTAGTAGATAGTTTTTACCAAAAATCAAGTAACGATAACGAGGTGATGGATGACAGCGAATTGTCCGATATTAATGATGAAAGTTACTATGATTCTGATGGTTCGTTTTGTCCAGTCGACAACCATACTGTTCTTTCGCCATCGATTTACCCAACTATATACAAAGTTAGAAGAGTGGTTAAAATGTTTAATAAAAGTCAAGATAAACAGCAAAAACTACAAAAGTATGTAATAGAACATGGAGGACACCAGATTATCTTAAAATTGGACGTCAAACATCGCTGGAACTCTTTAGCAACAATGATTTCTACATTTTTAAAACTAAAATCGTATGTCAACCATACACTACTTGATTTTAATTTAGATACATTTTCCGAGTCGGAATTCAAAATTTTGGATAATGTATTGAACGTATTACAACCGCTCAATATTGCAGTTAATAAGTTTTCAAGTGATACTGTGACATTATTGGAATCTGAAGCAATTTTAAAATTTGTGTTCAACACAATTGTAAAATTAAATAGCAGCTTAGCACAAACTCTACTGCTTTGTCTACGTGAGAGGATTTCCCAAAGAAGAAATATAACCCTAAATACACTATTTTTATATTTACATAATGGTTGTTTTCCGAAATCTTGCGAATATATAAAATATTCGTCAAAGTCTACTACTAAAGACTTTGCTATGCAGCTCTACAAGAGACTATTTTTTATTATAGAAAATTAAACTACTGAAAGTGAATCCGACTCTGAAGATTTTGAAATTTTATCAAATTCCGAAAGTTTAGAGGAACAACTAAACTTGACGTTAAAATCTTTTCAAGACTTAAGCAATAAATGCAAACGTGTCAATCTCAATAACCTAAAAGATGACTTCGAATATTTGGAAAAATTTAACAAGAGAACGGAAAAATTAAATATGCTCTATCATGCTCTTCTTACTATTAATCCGACATCATCTATTAGTGAAAGAGTCTTCTCGGTATCATCTTCAATAAAAACGAAATTAAAAAACAGAATGTCTCCTAAACATTTGGATTGTGTTTTGAAATATTACTTTAAAAAAACTTCTTAAAATTCACCTTTGGTCTTTATATGTAAATGTCTTTTAGTCACTATTTTCGTTTTTCTTACCACAAAGTACAAATTTTGTGCAACAAATGCTATTTTTTAAGTTATTTTTAAATTAATATGATTTCTTTTTAACGTTAAATTTATTTTGTTATTTAATGTACAAATGTTGTGTAACAAATGCTGTTTTTTAAGTTATTTTAATTGTTTTTTATATTAAAATGAATTCTTTTTTATGTTTAATTTATTTTGTTATTTCATGAGGGGTTAACCGGCTAACCGGTTTTTTCGAGTTCGGGGAACCGAAAAACCGGTTTTCAAAAAGTCGGTTTTTTGAAAACACTAATTGCAACCACTCAATCTATTCAGAGGTGTTTGCCGTTTAACACTCGCAGCCATCGACGACTGCTGGCAGTCAATAGTCAAACATTGATCTTTAAACCAAATTGTATTTAACGTTTGGTAGATCGAAATTTGCTTTGAATGATTATCTATTTCAATTGATTTTTGTCTAGAATTCTTCTTGAAGTCCAAAGTAAATTTTTTTGTTTTTTAATTTTTTTGGAATTAAATAAATTTATTATTTGAGATATTCTCCAACATTTATTTTAAATGAGTTTTAATTTGTCATATAGATATGCAGCTGTATGCTTCAACCATATTTTTGAAAAGTTGCAAACAAAACTTCTTATCCAGGATTATATATTTCAAATTATTTTGTTTCAGCTTTATAGAAACGAATAGTTATATGAACATGCTTTTTGTATGAAATATCTGTCAATTCGTCGACCACAATTTAAACCCTTCCATGAGATTGTTTGATGCCTTCAATTTTGTTTTAAGTTCTTGGTGTTTAAATAAATAAAACTGATTAATTTTCCCATATCGTCGATTCCGCCGGTATGTTGTAGGTTTGAGCCATGATGGAATATGCAGGTGGCATCGTTACGGCAACAAATACAACATTACAACAAAAATGGAAATTACATCACCGTTTACGTCAAAAATACATTAAACAAAAACTAAAGCGTGCCGCTGAACGTGATGAAATAAATAAGTTTTAAGCCAATTTTTATTTAATTATGGTCAATATCTTATTTATTTTAATTTAAAATTATCAAAAACTTTAATAAAATACAATAATCACAGCACAAAACATGGACTTTTTGTAAACATAAACAAAACTTTGACATAAACCTAGACAAAGAATGCAAGAGCAAAAAATCGTCATCTGTCGTAGTGCTGCCACCTGTTTATTTCACCATGGGTTTGAGCATGAAGATACGCTAGAACTACTCAAGAGCTACTTAAGGCGCCCGTACACGACATGTTTTTGTCATCTGACATGTCAAATTTTCCACTGCAAAATACATACATGTCGTGTGTTACCTTTTTAACTTTGCTTCTGTAGAAGTCAGACGCAAAGTCATCTGACAAAATTTCAATTAGAGCGTGCTCTATTTTCTTCTGACAAACCATCTGACATCAGAAAGCTATGCCGGGAAGAAACCGGCAGCGGCGTCCACTATTGACGAAATCATTAGCCGGCTGAAGTTAATTTTTTACAATACCGAGATATGTTTGATCATCTTACCATTGAATAGAATTTATGTGAATATATATATAAAAACCGTTTTATTATAAAATCCTAAATTGGTATCTTTGAATTAAAAGAAAAAAATGTTAAGATGCCTAAATTATTTTACGGCGCAAATAAAACTTTTCATGGCGGCAGCAAGCTATTTTCAAACCGAGCACTACTTTGGTTTCTGCAATAACAATGCGAAAAAAAAACAGAGACAATGTCAGAAGCAAATTACATGTACGTTTGTGACCGAATATTATAAAGCTTATGTAAAACAGCGATTTTGACAGACATGCACAATTACATGTGACTTGAAAATTTGACATGTCAGATGACAAAAACATGTCGTCTATATGCTCCTTTAAACGATTTGTATTTACATTGCTCATAATGTTTTTGTTTTTTACTTTTATTTTGACATTCTTCATAAAAAGTTTAAGTTTGCTCAATATTCAATTAGAAAAATACTTAAAGGAAAACCTATATAAATTACGCATTACTAAAATAACCGGTTTATTCGATATTAGAAAAATGGGCATCTAAAAATATTCGAATTGGACAAAACTAAAACAACCGGTTAAAACCGGTCGATCTCCCTGTTATTTACCTAATAGGTGGCGCCAAACGTTACAAAAGCTTTTAAAAATTTATAAAGTTACATTTAAAACGGCGATAATACAAACAGCGAAAATCCCTTAACCCACAAAGAAGGGGTTGTTGTTTTAAAGAAAGGAAATATGTATGTATGTAAAAGTAAAAATTGTTCAAAAACCATCATAAAAGTGACAAAAATTAATTGCTAAATATTTCGTTGAGCAAAGGAAAATGCAAGTACATCATTAAGGTAAACAAACATGAAGTACTTGCTTGTATAGAACATGAAGTATGCTCTACATAAAAACTTGCAACATAAATTATATGAAATGCGTGGTTACGCACTGTCAAACATAAACCACCCCCTGTTCGTATTCGAAATGAAAAAAAAGCTAATAAAATGTAAAATATGTAAGAAGCAGAAAATTATTATTAATGAAAAACAGAAATTTATTAGCCAACTTGCTTTTTGAAAAATAAATTCTAATTGCCAACGTATTTTGTGTTGTTACATCTACGAGCTTGTTGTTGTTGTTGTGCTCGAATAGGGATGTTTGAAAAAGAAAAGCCAAAACAACTAAAAGGTTAATCACCCACCACTTGAAACAGGGATGTTGAAGGAAGAAACACTTTGATAGTAAAACAAACAACTATAACAATACTTACACGCCTTAAGGATTAACAATCACAACAACACCAGATTTTTTTACAATAACAAATACAAACGTCCTTGTCAGATTGAATTTTTTGATATAAATGTTTATTGTGTTCGATTTGATTACTCAATATGTTTGATTTTATGATAATAATTTTATTTTTTTTGTTGTTTTGAATTCTGCTCGCAGACAAACACCAACTTGTTTGTTCGTGAATTATTGTGCGAGTCTTGTGTGAGTTTGAGCAGATTTAAAAGCATGTTAAAGATTTAAGAGATTATCAAACATGCTTCTTGCCACAAAGTATGTAGCAGAGAATGTTGGTGTTGAATGAAGAATGCACGCATATGTATGTATTTTGAAACGAAAACTGCGTGCCAGGATTTTAAACAAAAAAAAACAAAACAACGTATACGCACTTGTCCACATTAACTTCCTACATACGAATTCTCTACTCCTGAGCATGATAATAATGATGAGGATTCTTATGTGGTGTGTTGTTTTGCGGCTGCCAGTTGCTTAGTTTGGCAACACAGTTGTTGCCACTTAAAAGCTGTTTGCTTTCTAAATTACATTTAATTTCCTATAATTTAATCTCTTTCTTTCTCTCGCTTCTTAATATCAATTCTCACATCTGGTGGTTGGTTGGTTGGCTGGCTGGCTTGTGAATGCCCAACACAAACTTAAATAATGTTCGATTTGGACAAATCTGGCGTAAATTTTATTGACATAATCACTGCCATCATGTATTAGACGATTAAAAAAAAAAAGTTCTTAAATCGGCAATCACATACAATTTAAGGAATTATTCTAACTGCTTAGAATTGTGTAGTCGTCATTTATTATTTTATTCATTCATTCATTTCTATTTTTCGTTACACTGTTAGAGGAGGCAACAGTTTGCACTACAATTTATTGGCTACTCGTACTGAGCTCGTACATTCGCACTGTTTTAGAGGATTAAAACAGTGTTTTTTTGTTTGTTCGGATTTTGGTTGGCTTGTATGGGATTGAAAGATTGTTTAAGATTTAAAGCTGATAAAGCAGCAAGATTTGTAGCTACTTTGTAGTTTAATTTTTAAATTGTTGCCATTAATAATGGCCATTGATTAAAAATAATTTATTTCAATAAAGATTTTTGTTCTTTGATAAATTGGGCATTTGGGTATTTAACGGCTATAAAGAGATTTTTCTCATTGGAAATTAGTAATTATTTTGGTTATGTTAAAGGAAATGTTTTAATTAATCTCAGTAATCTTTTTTAATATTGTGTGTATAACTTTAAAGTATTGGGTGTATTAGTGTTTTTTATTTTAAACATACTAATTAATATAAAGTTTATAGGACAAGTGTAAAAAGTATAAGTTGAAGACAGAAGGAAGTGTAAGTGGAGTTAAAAGAAAGTTTCAGGCAAAAATTCAGCTTTCCCTTAATTGTTCGAAATTCGAAAGGGTATATACAGGGTGGGCCAAAAGAAACCAAGGGGTGTAAAAGTTTAATAACTTTTTCGTTTATTAATTTTTGTTTTATTTTTTCTTTCAGATTATATAATATACAAAAGGGAAATTTTTTTACACTAAGTATGAACAATGATGTCTCTTAAATGACCACCGTTTTCAGCTTCGCACTGATGGGCTCTTTTTAGAGCATTTTCCATAACATCTTTCAAAACTTGTGGCTGTAGCGTTCGAATTTCTGCACCAATGTTTGCCTTGAGTTCAAGGATTGTCTCTGGCTTGTTCACATATACTCGCTCCTTCCAATAACCCCAAAGAAAATAGTCGGGTGCTGTCAAATCTGGCGATCGCGCTAATTTCCGAATTTCTGGAAATTATTCGCCCTCCAAAAATTTGACTTAAAAGTGCCATTGTGTCTCGGGCAGTATGGGCAGTGGCTCCGTCCTGCTGAAATCACATACCAGGTCAGTTTTCAAGAGCTGGGCGTAAACAATTTTCTGTCATAAACCGATACCGCTGAGCAGAACGCCTTCTGGCAGATGTTTCTGGTGCTTCGTTAACACTTTGCTGTACTCGTTCAATATGTTCCGCAGTGCGACTTAAACGTGGACTACCGGTGCGAGGCAAATCTGTTACGCTGCCATGTTGGTGATGACGATCAACTAAGCAACGAATCATTGCTTCAGAGGGCGAAATTCTGACTTTAAAATGTCGATGATATGCTCTTTGCGTTAAAATAATTGATCTCTGGTTTAAATAATAAAATTCTATTGTTCTGGTTCTCTGTTCAGTTGTGAACCTCTCCATTATAAATTCTCCAAGTGTTGTCTATATAATCTGAAAGAAAAAATAAAAAAAAATTAATAAACGAAAAAGTTATTAAACTTTTACACCCCTTGGTTTCTTTTGGCCCACCCTGTATAATGGTGTTTTCTTTTCTACAAAAAAATGTGACATTTTATTAAAAAAATGCAATTTGGTGTCTGTTTCTTAAAAATTTTGCTCATCCTTTTCGGGAGAAACAGACACCAAATTGCATTTTTTTTAAATAAAATGTCACATTTTTTTGTAGAAAAGAAAACACCATAAGTTTGCTATTCCCTTTGTAATTTTTTCAATATTGATGTTATACCCTATAAAGTATTTATACTCTGGGTCCTTATAAGTAGCGAAGTTAATTAAAAGATGTCCGTCTGTCGGTCTGACCGTTGAAATGGGTTTTCCGAAGACCCCAGATATGATGGGGGCAAAGTTGTAACACATTTATCCCACATATAGTCCGGAATCGTTTGCTATTGAAATTCAGCCAGATGGGTCCATAAATAACTGAGATATGAGAAAAAAAAAACACGACATCCTCTGATTTTTCCCATAAAATCCCTTGTTGTTGTTGGTTTTTTTATATATCATCCCCGAAAATAACAGTTTTTTTTGGGTTTTATTACACATTAACTGAAAAAACAATTCAATCCATCCGTAGTTTAATCAAGCCGAAGCGGTGACAATAGTACATTTAGTACGGATTTTCCTTAACCAAGTACAGAACGCTTGATTCAAGTGCGGATTATTTATCCATATTTATTTATCCTTAATTAATGCCTTTAATCACCTTGCGCTGGGAATCATGTCCCCCTATTAAAATCAATAATCAAATAATTCCTCAACATTCGCATGTAAAATAACGGGTCCGCCATCTAACGTTTTTTTTCAACTAGTGCTTATTTCGTGAATGGTAACACTTAGCTCTTGTCTGATTTGACAGATAATTAGTTTTATCCTTCCGCTGAACGAATATGGTTGGGTATACGCTTGAACAACGCTGGGAAATATTGCGACATTACTTTGAAAATGCAAAAAAACTATCCTTTCAGATGAAGCTCATTTTGATCTTGGCGGGTATGTAAACAAGCATAATTGTCGCATTTGGGGCACAGAAAACCCGCACGCATACATTGAGAAGCCGATGCACCCAAAACGAGCCACTGTTTGGTGCAGATTTTGGTCCAGAGGCATATTTGGGCCATTTTTCTTCGAAAATGAGCAAGGAGTGGCCGTTACAGTCAATGGCGATCGTTATCGGGCCATGTTGAAAGAATTTTTGTTCACAAAAATTGAAGAGGAGGATATTGGCAACATTTGGTTTCAACAGGACGGCTCTACGTGCCACACAGCCAAAGCTACACTCGATGTTTTGTGCTCTGTTTTTGAAGATCGCATTATCAGCCGCAGAGCTGATGCCGTTTGGCCACCTCGGAGCTGCGATTTGACACCGTTGGACTATTATTTGTAAGGTGCCGTCAAAGATAAGTGTTACGCCGAAAAGCCAGAGAAAATTAACGCTTTTAAGGACAATATTCGCGTGAAACCATTGGTGCTATACAGCTGCAAACAATCGATAATGTGCTTAAATCGTGTAGGCTACTGCATGGCCAGCCGATGCAGCCATTTGAATGAAATTATTTTCCATTATTAATCGGAAGGATTGTACTTTCAAATAAAAAAAGAAATTTGAAATATTCAGTAGTTTTTGTTTATAGCATTTTCAAAAAAAAAAAAGTTATTTGGCGGACCCTTTTTATCGGTATACATCTAGATCAACGGTTAACGTGGAAATGCCATATAGAGGCAAAATTAACTCAAATGAAACTAAAAGTCACTCAAATTCATTGGCTTATTTATTTATCCTTAATTAATGCCTTTAATCACCTTGCGCTGGGAATCATGTCCCCCTATTAAAATCAATAATCAAATAATTCCTCAACATTCGCATGTAAAATAACGGGTCCGCCATCTAACGTTTTTTTTCAACTAGTGCTTATTTCGTGAATGGTAACACTTAGCTCTTGTCTGATTTGACAGATAATTAGTTTTATCCTTCCGCTGAACGAATATGGTTGGGTATACGCTTGAACAACGCTGGGAAATATTGCGACATTACTTTGAAAATGCAAAAAAACTATCCTTTCAGATGAAGCTCATTTTGATCTTGGCGGGTATGTAAACAAGCATAATTGTCGCATTTGGGGCACAGAAAACCCGCACGCATACATTGAGAAGCCGATGCACCCAAAACGAGCCACTGTTTGGTGCAGATTTTGGTCCAGAGGCATATTTGGGCCATTTTTCTTCGAAAATGAGCAAGGAGTGGCCGTTACAGTCAATGGCGATCGTTATCGGGCCATGTTGAAAGAATTTTTGTTCACAAAAATTGAAGAGGAGGATATTGGCAACATTTGGTTTCAACAGGACGGCTCTACGTGCCACACAGCCAAAGCTACACTCGATGTTTTGTGCTCTGTTTTTGAAGATCGCATTATCAGCCGCAGAGCTGATGCCGTTTGGCCACCTCGGAGCTGCGATTTGACACCGTTGGACTATTATTTGTAAGGTGCCGTCAAAGATAAGTGTTACGCCGAAAAGCCAGAGAAAATTAACGCTTTTAAGGACAATATTCGCGTGAAACCATTGGTGCTATACAGCTGCAAACAATCGATAATGTGCTTAAATCGTGTAGGCTACTGCATGGCCAGCCGATGCAGCCATTTGAATGAAATTATTTTCCATTATTAATCGGAAGGATTGTACTTTCAAATAAAAAAAGAAATTTGAAATATTCAGTAGTTTTTGTTTATAGCATTTTCAAAAAAAAAAGTTATTTGGCGGACCCTTTTTATCGGTATACATCTAGATCAACGGTTAACGTGGAAATGCCATATAGAGGCAAAATTAACTCAAATGAAACTAAAAGTCACTCAAATTCATTGGCTTATTGGAAGAAATTCTGTCCTTAGTCTCGATTGCAAGCTTCTTTTTTACAACTCTATCTTAAAGTCTATCAGGTGGTGCTACGGCATTCAACTATGGGGCACTGCCTCTGTCTCTAATATCGAAAAAATTCAAAGGCGCCAAAATAAACTTTTTCAAATTATCACAGCCGCTCCCTGCCTGGTATGTAAAAGCTCAAACATTCATTAGGATCTCAATGTGCCATTAGTAAAAACTATGATTACAAAATATGCAGTAAGATATTTAAAAAGCCTTGAACAACACCCAAATCCACTAGCTCGAAATATTTTAAATCATGGCGGCCACACTCGCTTAAGAAGAAGAGACACTGCAGCTCTCACTCAATCAGAAGAGCGATGAACACCTACATATGTGAACAGAAACCGTGATGACGAAATTTGTTGTCTGGCACTGGCAGGATCAAAACAAAGTATTACGATAAGATTTGATTAATTATTGTTAGTTCATATTTAGTATATGAAGATTCAATAAATAAATGTTGAAAAAAAAAGTATTTAATCCGAATTCGTACTTAAAATAATCCGAAAACAGGTTTAACTTAATTAAAAGTGAGATAAAACTAATCTCGAACTATGCTTGATTTAAGAATTTCTAAGACGGTTTAATATCGATTCTTACCTGAAATAATCCGAAAGTGAGATTAGATTGATTCTAACCTAAACACTAACCCCAAAGAACCAGAGAGAATTTTATTATTTTACTTACTCGTTACACATGTTTATTTCATTTCTGTTGTATTCCGTCCTTTGTTTACAGAAGAATTTTCAATTTCATGCAAATGTTGACCGTGACTGCGCCTCAAATGGTCCATCCGCTTAGTCCAATTTTGGCATACTCTTTCCAACATTTCGCCCGGTATCTCATGAATAAACGCTTCAATGTTGTCTTCCAATGCGTCAATTGAAGCGGGCATGTGTGTATAGACATGAGCTTTAACATAGCCCCACAAAAAATAGTCTAAAGGCGTTAAATCGCACGATCTAGGCGGCCAATTGACCGGTCCCGAACGTGAAATAAAATGTTCACCGAACTCGCCTCTCAATAAGTCCATTGTTAAGCGTGCTGTGTGGCATGTGGCACCGTCTTGTTGAAACCACATGTCATGCAAGTCCAGCTCTTGCATTTTGGGCAAAAAAAGTTGGATATCATCTCACGGTAGCGCTCACCATTCACAGTTACGTTGCGATTCGCATCATCTTTAAAAAAGTACGGTCCAATGATGCCACCAGCCCATAAACCGCACCAAACTGTGACTGTTTCGACAATTCTGCTTATTAACGTACCCATTGAGCCAAAAATGAGCTTCGTCGCTGAACACAATTTTTCGATAAAAAAGTGGATCTTCGGCCAACTTTCTTTGATAATAAAATTCAATAATTTGCAAGCGTTGTTCGTTTGTAAGACGATTCATCGTTAAATTATAGACCAAACTGAAGATGTTTGACAGTGAAACAAAACACGAAACGTGAGTCAGCTGTTTAAACCAGTGTTGCCAAAAAGATAATAGCTAAAAAATCACCCGATATTTAACTTAACTAGTGTTTGCCTAATGGTCAAAATTTGACCATATATTTGTATGTACATATATACATAGATATTCCTCGTGAGTTAATGTAATTTTGTAAGTTTAATATAAAAAATATCAGATAATTTCAACTGAAAAACCAAAAAATTCTCCTCTTATATATTCTCCTCCACTCAGGGCATTGCATGTTTAATATTAACAAAAATTCAAAAAGTATTATTTTTCATATATTCAATATTATAGAAAATTTAAAAATTATCACATGCAGCACGGAAAAGTTAAAGAAAGAAATTTAATTTCCCGTATTAATATAGTCGAAACATTCGAAAACCGGTTTCTGAAAAATGTCGAATAATTGACCACCCTATTTTTTTTATTATTGGATAATTGAAAAAAACTAATTTGGTATTTATGTGTTCTGCATATGTTTAAGTTGCAAATTTAAACGCTTATAACTCTGAAAATGTGGAACAGATTTTAATACAATATATATTGTGCACTTCTGTAAGTAAATACCTTTCAAATGGTGTATATTATGTTGAAATCGGTTCACATACAGAGGAGGAAAGTGTTTTGCCTTTGCCGATTTATATATAGATAATTAAACAAAAAAAAAAAAAAATGGGAATTATTGCTTCTAATTTAACTTTTTAAACATGAAAATAATCTATATTTTTCATCTTGTAGTCTTGTTGTTGTGTCTACAATAAACTTTTATAAACACACGCGTACGCAATTTATCCCATTTTGGATTGTTTTAAGCAGCGTTTAATAAACTGCAGTCGAAGTAGAAAAACTGCCATTTCTTTTACTTCTTCATTTGTCATTGGCTTTTACTTCTGATTCATCAAATGTAAACAGTTGCTGTCAATCCAACTCAAAAAACGAAAAGTTCTACACCAACTTTCGTTTTTTGTTCGACAGTTTTTGGTTCCGACTGCAGTTTTTTACACCCTGGTTTTAAGTTCTTTCAAGTGTTATCCGTAATTAAATTTTTGAGTACGACTCGTACTAAGAAGAAAAAAACGTTGATTTAGCACGAGTTTTTTCTTTCTATGTAACAAATACGTACAATACAGCACGAATGGTTTAATGATGTCCGTCTGTTTTTCTGTATATCTGGTTGTTTTATTTTTACTAGTGTTCGCCTAATGGTCCAAATTATACCATAAATTTTTATGTAAATATAAAGGCATATTTCATCTAAGTATATATGAATTTATATGTTTCGAGCATTTATTTTTTCCATCTTAGTGGATCGATTTGGCGAGGGACCAACCTCCGGGTTATATTTGATCTTCTACGTGAGTTGATTTAATATTGTAAGTTCTATAAAAAAAAATATCAGAAAATATCAATTGAAAAACAAACAAAATATCAAAAAGTCTCCTTTATAGATTGTCATCCACTCAGGACATTGCATGTTTAATGTTATGTTTCTATGTCTAAAATTAACGAAAATTAATCAAAGTACCAGATGTAGAACGAAAAAGTACCAAAAAAGATCCCTCTTATACATTCTTATTCACGAAGGACCATGCATGTTTATTTTCGATTAATCGATGTTTTACAATTTTTTAATTTTTGTAGTATTTATTATAACATATTTTTTGTGTTTTTAATTATTTGTTTCGTCTCATATACAAAAGGTTTGTGTTAAGAAAATATTTTTTCATACAATTTATTTTCTTCTAGCAATAATTATCAAAATACAGTACAAAAACAGAAGAAACTCTCGATAACAACACAAACAAACTTTTAACAGAGTTAACCGAAACAATTAAAAGTATTAAAAATTAAAACAGGGCTCTAATGGCATAAAGGAAAATTTTATATGTTTAGAGAATTTCAGGAAATGGACTGAGACATAAGATATTCTGTATTATGGGTTGCTTTCGGTTCCTCCAACATCCACGATAAGTGAAAGAATTTTTTCCAAGCCAAGTTTTGCCAAAACTAAACAAATTATTTTACCTAAATGTTATTTTATCAGATCTCCTTAAACTATTGAAATAACTTTTAAAATGATCTCACAGTTTATTTTTGTAATAAATACATATTTGGGGGATTCACAAGGTGTGCTATCAAGTCATATCGTCATAATGTCCTAATTAATATTTTACAATTGTTTAAAAAAAATGTTGTTGTGTTTCAAATAAAAAAATATTTTAATGCTGTGTTCATTGATTCCTCATAGCAGTACAGTAAAAATCTAAATTATAAGCGGTTGCCCACAGCAGTCATATATATTTTTATTTGTAATTATTTTAAGACATATGACTTTACAACTTTATGACTACCTTGTGAATCCCCCAATTATGTATTAATTTAAAAGTGCATATTACATATTTATGAATTATTTCTTTGTTTGCTCGTTTTAGTTCAACGAATTGTTATTATTGTTTTGTTATTGGTTTTTTTTACTTTATTAATCGGTTAACCGATCAGAAACAAAATAAACCAATTATTAACCGATTAAAGCAAAAGCCCGGTTAAAAAAATATCCTGGTGTTTATATAAATTGCTGTTCTTATTTCACCATGGTAAATATTAAATCAATACTTAACTTATCCATTTTCAATCCCCAATTCATTCTTAAAATAATCCCAAAATGAGACCAATTTAAGTAAAACTGAGATTGGATCAATCTCAAAATGCACTTGATTAAAGAATTTTAAAGTTGATTTTATCCCGAATTCGTGCTTGAGAAAAACCAAAAAACAAATTAGAAAGAGGACATTATTATGATTCATTAACTTTCCGGTTAAAACCTCACAGAATGGTAAAACATCATGCCCGATATGATTTTTACTTTAAAAATCTCATGTACATATTTAATCAAAAATATAAACTAAATGAGAGGTAAGAGTTCTAAATTTTACTTTGTCAACATGAAAATAATATATGTTTTTTTTCTTGTTCTGTTGTTTTCTTTTGGTTCTACACACAACAAGCAAATCGTTTTTTCTACCTTGTGTGGTGTTGTTGAAATTTCTACAAAAACACACGCATATGCACGCATTTATATGAGATTAAAACCCTCACTTTGTAATTTTACTCTCAGAGTGGCACTTCAAACGAAAGTTCAATATTTTTTTTACTTGATTTAAGAATTTTATACTTATGTTAAAAAATAAAAGATTGTTGTAAGTACGTTTTAGTGTTATTCGAACTTGAATTTTTGAGTACGGCCCATAGTTAAAGTAAGTATAAACAACTTAACTTAATCCAAGACTTTTTCTTTCTGTGTATGATACCGGTATTAAGGAAAACGGTATACCGGTGTTCAATTTAAACGGTATATGGTATCTGTATCGGTTGGCAACCTTGGAAAATACTGATGAGGGCTAAGGGCATTTTTTCACAACTTATCGATAGCTAAAGGTAGGATTTAATCGGCCGTAGAAAAAGTGTTCCATTATTACAACTTTACTTTAACCTTCCAGGTAGGATGAACATTCCTTTAACTTATCGCTCACTTTAGATTTAAGTTAAATTATAATAATGGAACACTTTTTATGCAGCCGATTAAATCCTACCTTTAGCTATCGGTAAATAGTTAAAAACGTCCCTAAGTCTGTTTGTATCTTAATTTAATTTAACACTTAAAACAAAACTTTTCATGCACGTCAAGTTAATAAAATCATGTAATGAAAACTCACATATTTTACTGATGAGATTATTAAAAAAAAATCAAAGCAATGCTTCGTTTTAAACTTTTAACCTTTTTAACGGACAACAACTTTCTCATAACTTCTACACATTTTCTCTAACAGATTCTTTAATGAACAAAGTGATTATAAAAATAGTTAAAGAAATTATCAAAATAACTTTTAAATTAAAAAAAAAAAAAAAATGCAACCAAAAAATATTCGTAAATTTAAAATTGTTAGACCTAATTTTCGAACATTTCATAATATTGGCAAAATTTTGCAAGAAACAGCAGGCCAACAAAAAATCTAAACTTTAACAAAATAGAAATAAAATAAAAATCAACAACATCTGGCACAGTGTTGCCATCTTTTGATGACCAAAAATGACGAAATTTTTGCTTATGTTGACGATGTTGCGATTGCTGTTAGAGGAAAATTTATTTCAACTGTAAGCGATGTGCTACAGGGCGGTCTTGTGCACTTTTCCAAATGGGCTGGGGCTAACAGAATTGCTATAAGTCCGGGGAAGATGAAACACTTCCAACCTTCTACTTTTAATAACACCGATATCAAAATTATGAAGGGCTCAAAGTATCTGGGCATCATTCTAGATGACAAGTTGAGCTATATGCAGAGTGCTACGGAGCGAGTCGGGGAGGCAAAATGGCCATTGGCAAAAAGTTGGGATTAACCCAAAGAATAGCCCACTGGATTTATATGATCATAGTTCGTTCAATCCTTCTAAACGGCATACTCGTTTGGTTTTTTTTAACTTGGATAGAATGACCCGCTTGGGAAGAATGAGGAAGATGCAGAGAATAACCTCGCTGCGCATTACAGGGGCTCTTCGCGCCACTTCTATCGATGCGCTGGATATTATGCTTCATCTACCGCCCCTAGATCCGGTGGAGTAAGAGATGGCGACGAACTCGCCAATTTGCCTAAAATGTACCTAACAGTGGAGTGGAAATAGCTGCGGACATTGCAGGGTTATGAACACGACAATCTCGAACCGGAGGATTGATCACACCTCCCCAGTTTTGGTTCACGAACGTCGCTACAAAACGCTGATAACAAGCGGGAATGCGTAAAGAAACGGTGTTCCGGGCAGGAGGAAAAGCGTAAACTTCTACACGGATGGTTTCAAGACACGAGAAAGAGTGGGCTTCGGAGTTGTCTATCAGCTTAAGGGAGTTGATATCAAGACCATTTGGGTTCCAAGGCACGGGGATATACTGGGGAACATTAGGACAGATGAGCTAGGGTTCAACTGTATTTGGAAGACGTTTGAGGGCCTCTGCTCTCCTGCAAACTCGAACTTCGGCGATCGACTATTAATATTGCTAATGACAGATGGGACGCAAACACTGCATGCAGGATTGCCAGGCAATTAATGACGGGCGAATCATATATCAACTTTCGATGAAAAAGAGGGGTGTATCGCCTTTGGTATCTGTTGTAACGGGACACTGTTTCATAGGAAGGCATACACAGTGTTTGGGAGTCAGACACTATGATTACTGCCGCAGCTGTGATGATGAAAATGAGAAGGAGAACACTTTCCCTGTCACTATCTTGCTTTGGTGAGAAAACAACTGGCCAAAATGGGATTCGCCACTTTTGACTTATTGTACGATATCTCTGGATATCTGCGGTAGGGCTTCTGTTGGGTAGAACCCAATTGTATCACAATGGTGCTGTCAGTGTGTCAGATGGATACTGACTGTCATTTCTACTTAACCTAACAAAAAGTAGACAAGTAGTGGCTAAAAAATATTTTTTGGTACAGTTTTGCTAAAAAATGGTCAGTGGCTAAATTTATTGTTCATCAAAAATTGCTTAATTGGCAACACTGATTACTAATCACCTTGATGCTGCTAAAAAGCTGCCGTTTAAAAAATATGAGGAAAGCATTAAATGATTTAAAACTTTGACCTTAAAAATAATGTTTAAATTTACACACACCAAAATTAATGATTGGCCAGATTTGTTCTCCCCAAAAAGACTGAATGACGGACTAACTGCTGAAGTTGAGATTTTTAGCACTAAAAACATCTTTATTTTTAAACTTAAAATAGTTTTTTTTTTCTGCCAAAACTGATGATGAATATTTATTAGAAGCTATAACCATAAAATGGTTTATGAATACAAACGAATACAAACAAATTTAAAAGTGGACGTTAATAAATGTTATTTTTAGCAAATTTGAGGTTAGAGATGAACTTCTTTAGGTTCTGGTTTCTGTTGATGGAAACTGTGTTAATTTACCAGAGTTAATTGCTGGCTAACCATGAAAAAGACCACAAAAAATTCAAGTTATTGTAACTTATGTAAGTGGAAATTGTTATCTTTTTATGATTATAGGAAAACTTTAATAATAAAAAAAAAAAATAAAGAACTTCGTTTGGAAATGTGTACCTTAAAATAGCGAATAGTTATGCCTTATAATCTCTGAGAATAAGCATTGTAAGGCAATATTTGTAGAATAATGTTAAAGATATATTTTTAAGCTTTACTCTTTAGAGATAAACCCCTTCAAAATGATTGTAACTATGTTCATGCAATCTTAGTAAATAATAATCTTCAGATACAGTGATTTGAGGGGAGAAAGTGCAACAACTTTTTGAATTAATAAAACAAGAAAAATATGCTTTTAATAACAGTATAAGTTATTTTCAACAATAAAATAACTAAAAAACTGTACGAATTTTAACAAAAAGTACTTTTTTTTGTAAAAAGTAAAATTTTAACAAAAAAAAAAATTTTTTTTTCTTTGTTTAAAGTAAACGAACGTCATGATGATTCATCATGAAACATACTGAATTTTCTTTGGCGTAATACATGCATTTTGTAAGCAATAGCCCAAAATATCATAGATGACCCGAACTGATTTTGTTCGTTTAGCTTCCGCGTATTAGTGAGTCCTAACAGACAATATCATCGATATTCAGACAACGTTGTCAAGTTTCAATATTATTCAATGCGGTGATAAAAAAGAAAATAACATAAATACATTTAATAATCCGTTATAGCCTTTTCAAACTTGTCAACATTTAACATTTAACATCAACTTGCGAAGATGTTGGAATTTTCCCATAAGAAATACATTGGGCTAAAATTCAAAATTTTTCAACATCTTTACAGAATGTTACTATCTCATTTTGTTCCCTTTTACATTTTTCGATTCTTTTAGTGTCATCACTAGAAAAGTGGCAATAAATTCTATTATTATTCTGCCATCACTGGCAAAATGGAAGTTGATTTGAAAGCAGCGTTACCATTTCTCAAGTTTTTCCTTTTTTGTAAGCCTTATTTTGCTTAGTTTTGCTCAAATTATTAAACAAAATGAATGAGAAATACACTTTGGTGTTATCTTTTAAAATGTTAGCACTTTTGTAGAAAAAAAGTATTTAAAAAAAACAAAAGTTTTTTTTACAGAAATGGTGACATTTTTTATTAATGGTAGATGTTAGATGTTTCAAGTTTGAACGCGTATTTCACATTTTCAACATCTTCCATGCGTTCCTCCGAAATGTATGCAAGTGTACAAAGGGTATTACTCTACCATTGACGAATAGCAGAACAATTTCAGCAGAGTTCAGTTTTATATCGAGTGATAACAGACAATGTCGATTACTTTCAGCTTTATTTTATACAGTGAATCTTTTATAAAAATTTCTGCAAAACTGTATTTAGCAGTGTCGTTGTCGCGTACTTTCATCGACATTTCGATATTTTCATAGAAATTGCGCCTTGAGACCCAGTTTGGCAGAAGGAATCATAGATGAAAATATCAATTTGACAAAGTCGCTCAAAAAACGCCACTGGGTTGTTGTTAATGTTGTCAAATTCTATTCAATGTGTGTGCACACGTACGTAATAAAAGAGTATTAAAGAGAATAAAAGAGAAAACGCGGCGCCCTGATTTTGCCGATCGCAGTTTTAAACACTGTTTTGAAACAATGCACGGTGGTAAATTCCGGCCAAAAATTCATAACTTTTTCATTGCTTTAATAAAAAGCTAAAATTTGGTATCCAACTTAAGAACAATTAACATCATGCATTATGAACCACCCTTTATGGTTCATAATGCATGATGTTAATTGTGAGTCACAACTTAAGGTCAAGTTTTTTGCCCAACTTAATTTGACATTTCTTTGTTTCAGTGTTTGACAAATTCAACCATGGAGACGTGCATATTGGAGCAGCGCGTTAAGATTGTTAAAGCCTTTCACGAAAATATGCGTTCAAATCAAAATACACTTCGTGCACTTCATGATTTTTTTGTCACTTCAGTGGATTCGTTAATAAGCAGAATTGCCGCATTTGGACAAATTAAGATCCACGATTGATTGTTGGAAAGCCGATGCATCCACAAGGAGCGACAGTTTGGTTCGGTTAGCATTTGGCCCATAATTTGCTTCACACACAATTGTCATAAATCCTTCTTCTAAAGATAATTCGCTAAAGACTTTTTGATTTATTTACAATAAACATCGTGCGTTTCGGTTGGACCACCCTAACGCAGTACGTAAATAGCTGTATAAAAAAGTACTTAAACGATTTATATTCTCGAGTTTCGGAAAAGTACCAAAATGTTTTTGAGAGCTACCTAAGGAAAGGAGAATACAATTTAAATTTTATTTCCTTTTTTATTACTTTTAAAATGGGATACCAAAAAAGTACCAAAATTATATTTTGTAAATGTACAGATTTCCAAAAAACAACCAAACTCATGTCCACTTTTGCTTTGATTTAACAGTGCTGCATTTTGAATATAACGTCGACCTCGGTTTGATCACGAGACATAAGGCCATCCAAGGCCCCTTAGGACTTGCATTTCCAAAAATCTCTTCTTAATTTATCTACACATCGGACGGGGAGTTTACAATACAAATTTCAAGTATCTGGCTGCAGTTGTTTGGGCTGGGCGATGATCACCCAGTCAGTCACGCTAATCTTGTGTAAAGATGAAATCGCTAAAAAATCGTTACTAGGGTGGGTGGCATGGCAAGTAGTGGCAGATGAAATTCATAATACTGAGTTAATCTTAACAGAAGTAGATGTAATTAACACTTAACCTCTCCTAGACGCCACCTTTTTCATAAAAAGTACCCTTTTTATAAAAAGTACCTTCTTCATAAAAAGTAAATTTTTTATAAAAAGTTCCTTTTTTATAAAAAGTACCTTTTTTATAAAAAGTACCTTTTGTATAAAAAGTACCTTTTTATGAAAAGTACCTTTTATATAAAAAGTACCTTTTTCATATAAAGTACCTTTTTCATAAAAATTAACTTTTCCTTAAAAAGTACTTTTTTCAAAAAACTACCTTTTTCATAGAAAGTACCTTTTTTATAAAAAGTACTTTTTTATAAAAAGAACATTTTTCATAAAAAGTAAATTTTACATAAAAAGTACCTTTTTCAAAAAAACTACCTTTTTCATAAAAAGTATATATTTCATAAAAAGTACCTTTGTCATTAAAAGTATCTTTTTCATAAAAAGTATTTTTTCATAAAAAGTACTTTTTAATAAAAAGTATCTTTGTCATAAAAAGTACCTTATTTATAAAAGTACCTTTTTCAGCAAAAAACCGCCTTTTGTTTTGGAGAAATTAAGAAATTTACCTTCCTGAATATTTTTAAGCTGCATTTTTAGAAAAGTGAGTTTAAAATCTTCTAAAAAACTACTGTGCTGCATAAAATCTCAAAAATTAAGATTATTGTTTTTTTAGCATGGTGTAGTTGTTGTTGTTGCTATTATTGTAAAATGGCCAATGGTTCAATGATTTGCTGTTGCCAATTTTTTTTTGTTGATACACGTACTGAAGCTGAAGTTGCTGCTGCTGCAGCATTTTTGCTACAAATACATTTATTCATTGATTTCGTCTTCGTGATGTACTTTAATGAAATGAAATCTGATACCTTCGTGTATACTGGATTTTAACTTCTACAAAATTTTTTTTGTTGTTACAACAACAACACTATTTTAGTTCTTCTTATTATGATCATAATGATCATCATTATAATCAACAACATTCATATTCTCATTCGCAACATAATCATCATCGGTGAGCAATAAGCAGAAGCGGACTTTAAATCTATTAAATGAAATGAATGTAATACGAAAACCGATTGTACGAAATAAATAAATGCTGTTGATACTGCTGAGGAGGCAGCATCATCGGCATCGGAATCAGCAGCATCCACTACTACTTCTATGCGGCATCTGTATATGCCAAGTTGTAACAAGTTTTTGGCTGAAACGAAACAAACTGTATAATGAATTGCGGAGAAAAAAAAATGTTGAACAAAAATTATTATCTGCCGTTTTATCCGCGTTGCAAATATTAAATTTCTCATCACGCCCTAACCACAAGGCATTTTGGCAGAGATTGGTGGCGGTTTTTTCATAGCACAACCCCCCTCCCTATAAGAGGGTAAGCGGGTGCTTAGTAGTGGCACAATTAAAAAACGTGAAAATTTTAAGCGTTCTTAGCCTTTTTTTAAACACATTTTTTTTTTTCATTAAAGATTTATGATTTTAAGCAGTTACCACAATAAACTATTAACACTGCACCATCGAACTTGTGCACTGCAACTCATACAATCGCCACACTGCAGACATCTTTCAATGACTTTGGCACTTTTTTCTTTATAACATTTTATAATTATAATTGCGTCGACAGCCTTCAGCTATATTTTGGACTTTGCAAAGAAAAAAATTACAGCCTTTTAAGATTACAGAGAGGTAAGACTACAAGTATGAGAGAAATTTAACTAATTACCTGATGCATTACCAAGGCATAGTAAAGTGGTTAAAATGACTGAAAAGTATAGCAATTACAGGGTAGAACAAAAAAAAGAAAGGGTTGCAAATTGTCAACACCATCATTATTTTAGTATGATATGTTCAGATTGTCGTAAAGAACTTGGGAAACTGAAAATAAAAGGTTCACCTTTTTAAAAACAACAAAATACTAACAAACTATTTTAAATTTCTTGAAGGCCACAAGACAAAGAAGGACATAATTTAATATTCAAATTTCTCAGAATTATGTATTTTTCAAAAATTTTTCTCTCAGATTTCTTAAAATTCCTTTCACTTCTTTAACAATATTACCAGTTCTAATTTAGGTTCTTGATGCTTCAATAAAAAAGCTGTCGCCATTTCCATTCTCACTTTAGCTTTTCTTCTGTCATATTTTTTATGTGTTATTATTGTCCCCTTCATCAACACCACCAGTGGGCCAGAGCATCATCAGTTTGATTTCCTTTGAAATTTTAGAACTCTGACCATATTATTTTTGGACGGCTTCTTGTTTTTCCCGCTCTTAAAAACAGCAAAACAAAATGAAAAAGAAAATCAGTTACAGAAAAAAATGAGTTTCTTTAATTCGTGTTTAAAAATGAAGTGGTTGGTTTATCATTCAACATTTTTTGTCTCTGCTGTTTCTCCAGCTAGATGTTGATTCCTGCAGCAGTTTTCATGTTCTTCAAATGTTTGTATTTGTAATTGTGGCATTGATCATGGGAAGTGGATTTGTAATTTAAGATTTCTATTTGTACAGTTAGTTTAATTAAATGAAAGTTTTTTGTTGGTTGTTGTATTAAAATTTTTTTTTAGGATTTTAAAAGGAAGTTGTGTTCTTTAATATATTTATACTTTGAGATAAAAATCTTTTAGATTTATTTTACACTCTTTAATATTTAAAGAAATTTTTGTGATCAAATTAAGAAAAAAATATTAAAATTTTACAATTGTAGTTCAAGCAGGCATGTTTTTTAAAAATTTAAAAATGTTTATTAGCGGTCTTACTTAAAAAGTCTTATACAGGGTGGCTTAAATAAGACCTGTGAATGTTAATGTTGTCATTGTTGGTGGTCTTACGGTAACAGTGCTTGCATAATTTAAATTTAATATATCTACATGTATTTAAAGATCCAGCTTTAAAATGCTATGCAATATTGTTCTGAAAATGCTTAATTACCCGGAACGACGAAGAGATAGATAAATCATTTGCAATATTTTACCGATCAGCATTGCGAATTGTTTAGTGAGCATCTTTTCCAATGAAAACTGCCTTCTTATTCTCTAAGAAGACTTCGGCTTTTAATCTCTTTAATTATTAAGAATACTGCATTAAGTCACCTTGTCATTCTATTTTTTACAACATCTCCTCTTAAATTCTAATGTCTTATACTGTAATACTCTATAATTGTATGCACCGAAATTCTGTCATCTTGTACACTGCGACTCAGTCGCCTTACCCACTATGTCGTTTATCTTCTATTACTCTTAGACCCTTATGGATTACGAATGAACCGTCCTATAAATTCACACTCTAACATTTCCTACTCTAAGATTCGAATCTTTTCCACTTAAAGACTTAAACGTCTTATAATCTCACTGCTTGTTCAACGATTTCGAACGTTAACGTTCGCATAGAGAACTTCTATGAAAAACACTCAGTTTAAAAAATATATTCCATATAAAATTCTATACGAGCATTTTCGTTCGAAACCGAATAGAAGTTTTATGCATCACTAACAATAAAATGGCAGCAAAATATAAAGAAAGTTGCCATAATTAAACACAAAATCGCTACAAACAGTTAATAGTAAAAAAGCTGTTAATGTACGTTTATGAATACAAATTTTTATAAGAGGTTTATAAGACAAACAGCCTTTAATAGTTATTACATACTATAAGCTTAAAATAAGAACTTTTTGTGAATATGGCTGTTATACTCTGCCAATTTACTCTAATACTTAAAGACCAAAATAAAAAAATTTACAATAAAGTCATTAATTAACATTTTCCAAGCAATTTACATAATTTACATAAATTACGTTAATTTAAATTTTTTACTTCCTTAAAACTTAAATTTTTTTTGAGTAACCATTTACAATTTATCTAAAGATTCCAACTAACAATACCATCATACATCTTCATACCTAAATATCACTTTCAACTTCAGTTAATTCACACCATCATCGTCATCATCTTATTAGCCTTATACGGATATTTAGCAAATAAGTGAACAAAACTAAATTGAATTCGTTTGATAAAATAAATATAAACAATTTTAATAACATATTAGTACTAACAAACAATAACTCTTGTAATGTCAACTTAAACACATTCTCACCCAAGTTCAACAATACGGCAGGCATAAATCATTCCTGATTTAACTCTCAAAGGAGCAACCAAAATTTAGAAAAAAAACTCCCTTAACAAAATAAAAGATTTAAATAAAGAAAAAAATTGCACAAACTCAGTCTCTCCTTTTTTTTGTTTTCAAATAAACCACAATTGTGTTAAACATGTAAACTATGAAAATTATTGTCAAGTATTGAAAAAATAAATATAAATAAATGTGGCCTGTAAAAAAGAAGGCAAATCTCAGCCTCACTGGGAGTAGATTTTGTTTGGAGTTGTTTTAGCTGGTTGGTTATTGGTTTGCCTTAAAGAATATACAATATTGCCAATTATAATGACTACGATTGAATATAAATCAAAAATAGCTAAAAACAAACAAATAAGTCGGAGTTAAAATAATAATAATAAAAAAAAACAAAACAAATACTCATATAAGGCAACTGTTTAAACTATGTTGTGGTTTTTGGTAGAGCCAACTAATAAAATAGTGATTAAAAAGGGTTTCACAAACCTTTGCTTGTAAATCTTAACGGTCTCTTTTCGATTTAAGTAGTACTTTTAGCAGTTTAAGTCCTGCTGCTTTAAAGCAAAACAAAAGACTTAAGCAACATACACTAGCTAGTTTACGGCAACAAGAAGTCTCTCATCGCCCCGTTAAAAATGTTTCTTTTACATTATTGAATATTGATTTAAGAACATTGTTTGTACAAGAATTTGGAATTATTATAATTCTGCAAGCAAATAATAATTTTTTGTCTCTGTTTTGTTCAAATCCTATCACTTAAAAGGAGTTTTGCTTTAAACAGACTTAAAGGCGTTTTACTTATTTGAACTACTAAAAACTCCAACGCATTTGTTTAGTAAAGACGAAAAAAAAAAAAAAAAAATCCATTTGCTTACTACCAAAAATATAATAAGTTTAAACAACCCAAAAACAACTATCAAACATTTATTGCCAACAATTCATAACTGGTGTAGTTTGTTCATTCTTAAACTTATTCCTTCATATTGCTAAAAAGAACACAATGCTTTATAAATTGTTGCCTGTTTGTTTGTTTTTTGCAACTTTTATTAATGTTACTTGAATTGCTGTTGTTGTTATTACTGTTGTTGCTGCTAGTTGGTGTTGCTGTTAACGACAATGCCATACATGCATCATTTTACTTTAAAAAGAGTATGACTAGAACATGTGTCTTGTGTGCTGTTTTTTTTATTCTTTTTTTGTTGTTCTTAAATTTTTTTTGGGTTTTTTGTGACTTGTACGACAAAAAGATAAAACAAATTGACTTCGTGTGTGCCGAAAATGTCTTCTTGAGAACTTTGTAACTTAAAATAAAGTTTTGTTATTGTTTGTAACTTTTTTTTCTGGAATTAGAAGTTGTACTTTTTTCGATTTGGAAAAAAAAACTACGGTTATACAGTGGGCTATGTGAGAACAGAGTTCGGAAAAAACCTGTACACCAAATTAGTGTCGTTTTTTAAACATAATCTCTTAAAATTCCTTTTGTGTTTGAGAATTTGTATACAAACAAAATACGGTACACAACGGTTGTAAGTGGACGAACACAAGTTACAAGATAACGTACCGATCTCGTTTTAGCATACATGTTGTGTACTTTTAGCGTACGCGTTCGGTTTTTTTTAGTGTACCCATAGTGAATTTTTCATATCGTCAACTAAAACGCACAAACAAAAAATTTAAAATCGACTTTTTCATTCAATCTGAATTATTGCATTAACACAAATGCCCGCAAAATATTTTGGAATCTTTCGACAAATATGTATTAGCGAGTTTATTGGCAAAAACCAAAAGGCCCTATCTACAAAAGATTATTTTGTAAGCGCTTAAAGGCTTAACTAACAGTTTGCATAATATGCAACATTGACAACTTTCAAAACAACTGGTAGATTTAACAAAAAAATAGAAGTACAATAAATTATAAACAGTTTAAAGCGATTTATCACTTGAGATGGTTTTTCTTCTCCTGTATAAAATTCAAAATGTTAGATACGGCCTTTTGCGTTTTAGGTGACGATATACTTGTTGTGCTGACCATACGTTTGCTGCATTTGGGTTTTTTTCTGGAATCGTATTGCATGTAAAAGAAGTCACATGCAAATACAGAACGAGTACGCTAAAAGAATACATTACTTACACTAAAACCAGATCGGCACGTTCATGGCAAAAACAGAACGGTGCACTTACTTGCTGTACCTTTGTGTTTTTTTTCGATTTCTAAGTAAGAATATTTTCAATGAATTATTTTAATTTTATTATTTGTTTTCGAAAAATTTTTGAAGAGCTTAAAAGAGTCTTGCATAAATACATTATAAATAAAAAAACTTCATTTTCTTTTTAGGCAGACGACCGCTTTTATATGATTTTAATTGGTAAGTTTATATTTTTTTTTTCGTTTTTAAACGTTATAAATTTAGTGTAGTTTATATGGTTTGTGATTTCTTTCTTTTAATACAACTCTGGATAGTATAAGTATACTGCTAGGAACTCAATGGGGTCGCACGTCGCACACATTTTCGCATCAAAACTCTGTATAGATAGATCTGTTTAATTTTCCACCTATAATCTTAAAAATATTTTTTTATTATTAACCTGAAATTTAAGCCAGAGATTATTTCAGAAAATATGTATGAATTGTACTGATATCATATAGTGATGACTTGTGACAAGACTCATAATACTGTCATAAAAGCTAAGGCTGAGTATACCCAACAAACAGGGAGGTTTGATTTCAAATTGAAAATGATTTGATATCAAACGTTTTCTCAAATGACAAACGTTTGATAATGATTTGAAAATCATAGCATTACCAACAGAAAAGGGAAATTATTTTCAAATGGAAAAATGCCTTTATTTTAAACTTGCTTTCAAACGTAATTCTCAAATGTTTTTCAAATGTGGATTATAATACAATGTGGAACATAAATTAAAATATTTTATTTTTTTAATAAACTGTTAGATAAACATTCGGCACCATATCTAAAAGATGAAATAATGTTCTTTCCGTCCTCTAATTCTTGGAAAGACAAAATACGTGGCTCCCTTTTATTTTGTGGGTTGTAGCACCGCGATCATACAACAAACTTATAATTTCTTCACTTTTCCGTTTTATTTTTTTTAACTCGAATTCTTAATCATTGCAATTACTTACAAATAAATTTAATTTTTCACAAGAAATAAATCGTTAACTTGTAAAACACATTTAACTACGTAGTAAAAATTTTACTTTAATCGATATTTTTAATATTTACATTAATTTTTCGCTTTAGTATTGTCAAGTTTAGTTTTGATTTGAACATAACATTTGATACCAATTTGACATGAAATTGATAAAACATTTAATGTCAAATGTTTATTTTCAAATCATTATCAATTTGAATTAAAATGTTAAAATCAAACAATTCATCAACGTTTCAGAATTGTGTTTGATGTCAAATCGCTCCTTTATTGCAACATAGTCATTTCTCAGAAAATCAAAAATTTCAAGTTACTTAAGCAAAAATGTTTGTTCCTTTATAGTATCAAGAAGATATAAAGTTTATACCTTCTTGATATGTAAAACAAAAATCAGCATTATTTCTCAAACTGAACCGAAGTTATAGCAAAATATATGTTATTAAATCTGTATATAAAGGTACATTTTGAAAACTTTAATAGCATTTTGCCAAGTTTGATTTTTTTTTGAGATATGACTATGTTGCAATAAAGGAGCGAAATGATAAAGTCATTTCATATCAAAGGTTTGACTTCGTGTTTGTTGGGTAAGACTCACCAGATGTTGAGGTATGTTAGAGTCTGCATAAGATCTGACTAAACGATTTTAGAAAAATACTAATTATGTGTAACTTTGTTTGGTCTCGCACTGGAAGTTAGTCTTGTTATTAATTTTTTGATTTAATTTATTATGCTAGAAAAGTATAATAGTACTTTTATTTTTTTTAAAGTATGTATAACTTAAATATTTTGTACAATAATTTTGCTCTTTAATTCTTATATACACATTTCGTCCTTAAATGATATATAATGTAAGAATTTTGACTTAAACTTCAATACTACTGTCCCATATACATTTCCACAGAAAAAAATTCTTAGTCTATAAAAGTATGTTGTTTTAACATATTTTTATAGGAAATCTATCAACTTTCAATAATGTACACAAATTTAACATTTATTCATAACACACTTTGAAATATTCAAATGGGAAGTCGAACAAGTGCAAAAGTTCTGTTTTGAACATTTCTATTGCACGTTTTGTTTTGCTAATTGATCTTAATAAAAAACATTATGCATTGACAATTGCTTTTTAAATCTCGGTTTATATTCAAACAATATAAGAAAAATGTAAACGGAACGATGCGATTGCCAGTTGCAGCAACTTTTTTCTTTGCTTTACCGTATATTTCGATGTAGCGTGCGACATTGAAAACGAACATTTTTTGTCAATGCGTCGAGAGTATTTGTACAATGCGCATCAAATATTAGTAACAAACAGATATTTTTGTTGCAAATTAAATAAAAAAAATTTTCTGGAAATTAATTAGTGTTTTTCTCTTGGTACTTATTTTAAATTTGTAGCGTGCAACATCGTAAAAGTAAAATGCATAAATTAAAAAAAAATTGTTTTTTTAAAATATCTTTATTTGCGATGGCCAACAACTACAAGCAGCAAGGACAGCTTATTCCATTAAAAAAACTTTATTTGAGACTAGCAATAATATTTTCAGTTAAGTTAGTTTTTGTTCTATATTTGTATTTTTCTTTATTGAAGATATTTTTTTTTTGTTTATAATTTTTGTTCGGAAAATAAATATATTGAATGTATTTATATATTGAATGTATTTAAAGTAATGTCTTATTACATAAAAAGTAAAAACATAAACATAAAAGTATGATGGAACAAAATGTCGCATGCAACATGTAGCGTGCGACAGTGATTAAAATTAAATTAAAAATAAACTACACAATATTTTTGAATCAAATAAAAAGCATTATTAAGACACATCAATGCATAACATTTTAAAATTTGTCGCATTTAAATATTTCATCAGATTTCGCTGAAATCAGTGTGTGAAATGTTTGCCTTAAAGGCGACTTCTGTTTTTGTCGCATGCAAGTGCCTTGTTTTTTTTTAATTATCTTGAAAACGAACAATTGCTCAAAGTCAACCTTGGCACAAATTATAGTGCTTATCAAGAGCTTTAAGTTTCGCCTTTTGTCAAAAAAAAAAAAAAAAAAAATAATGTTTTGGTGTATATTTTTTTTTACTTTTAAGGCGCACGAATGTCGCATTCGACATTGGAGAAATGCCTATATAAAATTTCCGTAGTTTCAAAACATTGGGCTAAAGTTAAAAAATAACGTCCTTAAGACACCACAACACTTCTGTTTATATACCGCATGACTTTTATCGTTTTTTCAATTCAATATATAATAAACGACTACGAAGTTATTTTTCCAATCCCACTGTCTCTTTTTATTTCTAAGTACTTTGAAATTAAAACAAAAAAAAAAAACTAAAATTGAACATACATATTTTTGTTTTAAGTACGAGTAAGAAATTGCTGAGTTCTTTATATCCAAACGTCACAACAAACAATAACTTTTCATATAAATCCTCTTAAAGAACAACTGCAACCAACAACAGCAACAAATAGAGGCAACAAACAATAATATACGACGACATACCAGCTAATAAGTTAAAGATGTGCAACGGTTTTTTAGTACAATTGTACGACAAAAAAAAAAAAAAAGAAAAAATTATTTGGTACTTTTTTTTTCTTCTTTTCTCTGTGACATTACAAGCATGGACTTACAAATCGATAATAAAAAACAATGCCAACACATTTTGAGAAAGAAAAAAGACATAAGGAGAAAAAACAACTTCAAAAATACAACAAAAAAAATTTCATTTTGTGGAGTTTTGCACCTACTCTGGTATTACAAGAAATCAAGGGAAAAAAAACTTAGCATCACCCAAAAGCAATCATTATTTAAAGGAAGGCCTTCAATTTTGGAGTTTTGTTTTGGTTCGTTTTTAATATTGGAAAAGAAAAAAGCTCATCAAATTCGTGAACAATTCTTTCCATGACCAAAATAAATTATTTCAATGTTTGACAAATTGAACCATGGAGAGGTGTCCGATTGAGCAGCGCGTTCAGATTGTTGAAGCTTTTTACGAAAATGAGCGTTCGAATAAAAATGCATTCCGTGCACTTCATTATCGGCGACGAGGCACACTTCCGCCTCAGTAGATTCGTTAACAAGCATAATTGCCGCATTTGGGCAAATGAGAATCTCCGAGTGATTGTTGAAAAGCCGATGTATCCACAAAGAGTGACAGTGCGGTGTGTGGTCTTCTAAAATGGCGTCGGCCAAGCAGTTACCGTGAATGGTGTTCGCTATCGTGAGATGATAATGGACTTTTTGTGGCCAGAAATAGAGGATATGGACCTGGACGATTTGTGGTTCCAACAGGATGGTGCAACTTACCACACAACCAACAAAACAATGCCTCTTTTGCGTGAGAAATTCAATGGCCGTGTTAGCTCACGTCGTGGCGATGTTAATTGGCCAACCCGATCATGTGATTTGACACCGTTGGACTTTTTTCTTTGGGGATATTTAAAGGAAAAAGTGTTCGTCAATAAGCGAAGAACAATTCAAGAGCACATTAACGATATTGAACCTCAATTATATCTCAGATTCATGGAAAATATATACCATCGGATAGAGGTATGCCGCCGAAGCAGTAACGAGCATTTGGCCGATATTTTGTTTCACACATAATTGTCATAGATCCTTCTGTCAATAAAAAAATATTAATTTTAGTTGGAACACTCTTTATTAAAAGTATGTCGAAGTGTTCAAACAGAATTGAGTCTTTAACTTCAGACAAAAATCATTAAGTCCATAATTAAAACGTCGGCAGTAACTTCAAATTCTTTCTCAATTTATTTTTATGATTCTTGTTATTATTTTCTGTTTACAAAATGAATAACATTAAGAAAAGTATGGTAGCATTGTCCCGGGAATTTCAAATATTTTATTTCCCGTTTTCCCGGGATTTTTCTTGCGGGATCCCGGGAAATAAAAAATTCCACATAATAGCTATTTATACTTTGAAATTTAGTTTTCTACTCTCTAAAAATTAGCATCTGTGGATGGGTAGTGGGTTAGATTAATTACAAGAAGTGAGTACATGTATTTAAATCCTGATGCAATAAATCTACTAAAAGCAGAATGGGCAGTGCAACAGTTGATAATTATTACATTTAGAGAAGTGAAGAGTTAATAAAGTACATTAATTTAAAATAAGATGCAGGTAGTATAAAGTTTCATTGTCCATGAACAAGTCTTAAAAATAGGAGATACCTAAACATATCGCTCCTTTATTGAAACATAGTCATATCTACAAAAACAAACGATCTTGGCAAAATGCGAGTAAAGTTTTCAAAATGTACCGATTTAAAGATATATTTGGCTATAACTTCGGTTCAGTTTGAGATATAATACGAGAAGGTATGAAGGAAAACTTTGCTAAAGTTACTTAAAATTTTTAGATATGACTATGATGCAATGAAGAAGCGATATGTTTATTAGGTGATAAACACAAATTCCCAATTTCAATTTCAATTTGTGTTGGTTTATATACCCGTGAAGTGCGGGGAAACCGAAATAAAATAACATTTTGGAAACTCGTGTAAGATACTACAACATACAACTTGAAAAACACATTGTCCTAAAGATTATAAAGGGACCTATTGAAATGAAAAGGCTTGTAAGAAGCAGTCTGGTTGATGCAGTTTTTGCATCAACCTTGACATACATTTGACTGATATAGACGTTGTTTATAAAAAAGAAAAAATTGCTTCTGGTTGTGAATCCGAAGCTACAACGGTGCACTTTTAACTATTTGTCCAACCTCGGTAAAAAATGAACGAAATTTTTCGGAAACATGGTATTAGTTAATAAAATCAAGAATATACTTTTTGACGACTTGCAAAGCGCTTTGAGTGTGTCAGAAAGTTATTTCCCAAGCCATTAAAAAATGTTATATATTTCTTTAAAGTATTTTATCTATTTTATTAATTAACTTTTTGATCTTATATCTTGAGTACCTCAATTTTTATTTTGTTTTTATTAATGTTTTATGAATTAAATGGCTATGTTTATGTTATATTTTTATCTTGTATCCAGAGCATAATAATACTGAATAAAAGCATAATAATAGGGAATAAAGGCGTGAGTTCCCTTACGTTTTTTTATAAAAGTTTTTTTCATTAATTAATAACAAAATTTACTTTGTATCATTTATATGGAGCGGGATCCCGGGATCCCGGGAAATTTGAAAAAATTTCCCGCTTTCCCGGGAATCGAATAAGTCCGGGAAAAAAAAACTCTAATTATAATCAACATTTGAGAATTACGTTTGAATGCAAGTTGAAAATAAAGGGTTTTTTCAATTTGAAAATAATTTCCCCATTTTGTTGAGAATGCTATGATTTTCAAATTATTATCAAACGTTTGTCGTTTGCGAAAACTTTTGATTTCAAATCATTTTCAATTAGAAATTCGTGTTTGTTGGGTTGCTAAGATTTTTTGTTTGTTCATTTCTTCATCAATGTAAAATATGTTACATTATAGAACATTAAAATAAAATGTTTGTCTACAGTACCACTACAATTGTTCTGTTTTTAACGAAGAACAGAACGCTATATAATTTTCGGCTCTTTCTTGAAAATAGTTACGAACGACATTAAGGGTTGTGTTCGTCTACACAAACACTAAAAAAATAGATATCGTTCCTGGGCGTGTGAGCCGGGCGCTAAATAATGTTCTGTTTATTTTTGAACAATGCTTTAGGTATTCAAAAAGCGATGATTCAAGTAAAAAAGCTTGAAAAATTTGCCCTGAACTTTTTCAAGCTACTGAATTATTCCCGAACAGCAAAACTTAATTCCTTAAGACCCACTTATATTCCAGAAAAAAAATTTCTTAACTCAAGGCTTTAGTCTTAAACTCGAATGGGCTTAAAATTAAGGAAATGTAAGGAAGCACTACCTTTAAGTCTCTGTCTGCTTTTGACATCCGCCAACCAGCAACCGAACAAAAGGAATTGAGTATTGGTTAGTTAATTCGTTTAGTAAAGTTTTGCCGCTTCACATGGCATCATAAATTATAGGAATAATTGACGCTTTCAGTGAACTCAAAATGCAAAAGAAAAACTTGCTACGAGAGTCTACAAGAGAAAACAAAACAAAAAATATTTTGTTTTTTTTCAAGCGACAGCCAACAAGGCTGTCGTCAATTTAATAGGGAGGTAGGTGGTTGGTTCGATGTTTGTGGCAGTTATTTTTGAGTTTTTTTTTCATATTACTTTTGGCTTCCGATAATGATGAGGAGGATGGTGTCGTGGTTGCAACAATAAATGCAACAGTAGATCTGTTTAATATTTGCCAACTAATTTTGTTATACAGATGGTGTTGTTGTTCTTATTATTATTATTATTTTATTTTCGATTTTTTTATAGCAATAACATCAGCCAAATTAACGGCAACAATTTTTGTTGTTCTTGTTGTCGTTATCGTTTTTTTCGGAAAAGTTGATGCGGTAGGTTTATGAAATGACTTGAACGACAACAACTTGTATTTCGATTTTAAGATGAGATGATATCAAGATAAGAATATCTCTTTCTAAAAGCTAATGTACAAATATGTACGTACATACAAGTAACAACAAGTAAAATGTGTTTTAAACTGATTTGTTATAACTTTAACCCCTTGTTGAGCCGAAAGCGCTAAACACTTGCTAGTTGCAACATTGTATTCGTTAGATAGTTTAATAAAGATTAAGATAAAGTGAAAATGTTATTGAGGATTTAATTTTACAAGGCACTTAATACTTAACAATTAGTTTTTTTTTTTTTTTTTTTTTTTGTAGCAAATTGTTAGTAAAATTAGGAAAATTAGGGACATATGTAACATTTTTTGTTAGATTTTCTAATAAACTGATTGAATTGCTAAGTGCAGAAAGGGATGTACTTCAAAACATTCATTTTGAGATAATCAATTAAAATAGTGTAGTTAATAATAAATATACTAGTTTTATGTTCAAAGCTCTTAGAGAAGAGAACTGACTTTAATTTGAAGTTGCCTAAGATAAAACTTTTTACACTGGTTTGTTAAGGCCGTTACACACTATCCCACAAAGTGTTACGTATTTTTAAAAAATGCTTCCCCGATCTAATTATTCTTTGAACATTTTTAAAAAACAAAGATTATGAAAGATTATCAATAACAATTTTAATTAATTTCCATGTTGTAAAATTCCTTTCTTCATAAAAATAATTTAATGAAAATTAAATTTAATAAACTTAAGCCTAATTAAAATTACTAAAAATTTGGATTAAAAACCATAAATAGTTCAACAAAATAACCATAATACTAATTATTGTTAAAGCTAAGGCACGAGCTCTATGTATTCATTTGTCCTTCAAGTTCTACTGCAAAAGGTCAACAAGAAAAAGAAAGACACAAAATGAAAAACAAAAAATGTACTTTGGACTTCAAGAAGAATTCTTGACAAAAGTACGAAAAAACAGAAGTCAGGAAGAACATGTAAAATCAATTAAAATGGATAATCATTCAAAAAAAGCAAACTTCGATCTACCAAAGGTTAAAATACAATTTGGTTTAAGGATTGATGTTTGACTATTGACGTCAGCAGTCGTCGATGGCTGCGAGTGTAAAACGGCAAATCCATCTGAGGAGATCGAGTGGTTGCGATCGAAACATGTCATGGTAACCTGCCGGCCCGGGTTCGAGCCAAGGCCGCGGTCAATAATAAAAGATTATCAATAACAATTTGAATTAATTTTCATGTTGTAAAATTCCTTTCTTCATAAAAATAATTTAATGAAAATTAAATTTAGTGAACTTAAGCCTAATTAAAATTATTAAAAATTTGGATTAAAAACCATAAACAGGGTTGCATTTTTGTAAACTACTAAAGGCTTTGTGGGATAGTGTATAACGGCCTTTAGCAATACTCAAATAAAATACTTGTATTCATTAAATATTTTTAAATTAAATGAAGGTTTAAAGAACAAATTTACTATATAAATGGTCCTTAATAAACATTTGAGAATGCGGGGGTCAAGGCGAATTTATAACAGGTAAATGCAACTCTACAACTACAAAAAGCCCCATGTATTTTGTTTTTGCAATTTTCTGACTTGTTGTCAAATTTCAGTATAGAAACAAAATAATATTTTGACGTTTCACCATTTTTTTAATTCGCCGTGGATACAGCTGATGAACGGCTGACGAGTTGAGCTTACCTGGAGTTAATTCGCCTTGGCGGGGGTTATACTTAAACTATAGAATCTTATATTTCAAAAGCCATACTCTATAGGCAATCATCCCATATCTGTTTTATACGTAAAGTCAAACGACTTATATTCTAAAGGGAGTATTTTTAGATTGTCACAAGTTGAGTTGATTGAGCACCCATTTAACAAATGATATTGCTTTTTATTTAGTTTGCTTTGAAATGTTATTATGAATCGACTTACACCAGAGCAACGCGAGCAAATTGTTAAAATTTTTTATCAAAACAACTCGGCGAATGGGCTGAAGCACAAATTGATATTGATATTGATTTTGAATTTCCATTTAAAATTTCGTTTTCCGATTAGGCCCATTTCTGGTTGAATGGGTACGTAAATAAGCATAATTGTCGCATTTGGAGTGAGGAGAATCCACAAGCTTTTGTGGAAACAGCATTACATCCACAGAAAATAACTGTTTGGAGCGCTTTATGGGCTGGCGGAGTCATTGGCCCATATTGCTTAAAAACAATAATGGTCAGAATGCAAAAAGTTGTTGAAAATAGGTGTTCCAGATTGCGCCTTCTACGCGCCAGCCGTGGCGGCCGCATGGCAGAAATGATATTTAAACATTCACCCCTATCGTAAATAATTTTTTCCCTCGTAATTTTTCCCCTTTTCACATATTTGCGATCATGAACAACTCCCATGAAAAAAATGTAATTCAAAGGAGAATAATAACGTGAAAAAGTGTTCACGGGAATAAATTCCCCTTATCGTGAAAAGTTTTTTCCCTCGCAATTTGTTTACGTTTCCCTTAGATTTTCTCACTTAATTTTTGCTAGGGAATAGTACATGTATGTTCCTCCTATAAATCGAATGCTAAGGGCTAGATTCGTTAATAAGGCACAAACCGATATATTGGTCAACAAAATGCAAAACAACAGGTTGACTGCCGCCGGATTTGTAAAAGACGTGGTGGCAGAATTTTGGAAAATATTTTACTAATAAAATTTAAAAAGTGCAAAAAACTAACGTTGTAATCAACCTATCCCTCCAATACTAATTATTTAGATTTATTATTTTAACTTTTCTTTAAAATATTTTAAACAAAAATTTCATTGATGTTTAATTTTCTAATCCTTCTTCTTTTTTTTACATTCACTGGAACTGATAGCGTGAAAAATTTTCCACATGAGATTCACGATTGTTTTTTTCCCTTCGAGGGGAATGAAAATTTAATGGGAACAAAAATTCCACTTGTTATTCACGATAGGGGTGATTAATTTCATAAAATATTATTTTCAATAAAGCCCGTTTCATTGGTATACAAAATATATTTCCTTGTTTTATTATGATTTAAACTTATTATGAAATAAAAAACACCCTTAACTTTTACAAAAACAGCCACCTTCAACTTAAAAATCAATCATCCATCTTACTGGGGCCTGATTCTGACAGTCGTGATAGAGTACTTTTTCGATTCGAAAGCAAATTAATATCTGATTATTTCAGTCAATACTGAACGAATCGGAATTTTTTTCAGTGTTGTAAAGCATTAATTTGAGTTTCACAATACTGAAAAAATAATTTCGATTCGTTCAGTATCGACTAAAAATATTAGAAATAAAATTGCTTTCGAATCGAGAAAGAAGCTGATCACGAATAGCTTAACACAGGGTGGCGAATAAGTAACGTTATGATTTAATAAGTGCATACATTTTTTGTTAACGTTTTTTTTTTTTTTTGTTTTATTTTGGAATTAACTTTAAAAAGATTTGGAAATTTTTGATTGAAAGACTCAGCACACAACAAACAAAGAACCAATGTTGTTCAATTTATTTTGAAAGTCAGCATTCGATTCTCCAGATACAGAGATCTTATCGAAAAATAAGCTATAAGGCCCATTTTCACCTGAAGGTCACGTGAATATACAAAATTGCAGAATATGGAGCACTCAAAATCCAAAAATAATTGTTGAACAGCAATTGCACCCACGTGCATCTAAGTAGATATACAACTTTCTTATTTACTTATTCCTGAACTCTTTTACATTTCAGTGTAGAAGTGTTGGGGTTCAAAGATTTCGCCAACTCGTTCTGTCATGTGCCATAGTTTAGGCTGTTCTAGGAAATATGTCCTTTTACTGGAAATTTGTTGTCATTGTGTCTTGCCGTGTTGTTCTCCTGCGGCCTCTGCTACGCGCTCTCGTTGATCTTGCTTCATATATTTGTATCGGTATTGGTTATCGAGCATTCTACTAGTGTGACCATACCAACCCATTTTACTCCGATCAACTCTTGGTAGTAGGGATTCGGTGTTTAGGGTAGTTCATATTGTGTCATATCTTATTCAGTCGCGTCGTGATGTTCTAGCGAATTGTTGACTCGCCAAAAAACGAGTTGCGGTTAATGCGAATGACATGCGATACAGGGCACTGATATAAAATTCTTTAAAATAGAGAAATTTAGAATTGTGGTTCCAACAATTCCTTTACCCTAAACGATTAATGAAACCGTAAATGCAATTAACCAACCGGATAAGTTGGCGAACTTTGACATGAAGATAAGGACTCGAATTGGAACCATCCCGACTAGAACAACGCTCTAACATACAACCTATACAACCTAGCTTAGCTAGGTATCAGCGAGTTTCGTTGGTCTGATGCGGGAGAACATACGACTAGTGACGGTCTGACGCTATTGTATTCTGGAAGAAAGACTTGTAAAACAAGTGCAAGTGGTGTAGGATTTCTACTCTCCAAATAAACCCGTCGTGCATTTGTTAGCTGGAAACCGCACTCGGACCGGATTATAGCAGCCACATTTAATACAAGAGCTAAGTGATAAACCTGCGTCTAGTGATATGCTCCAACCAATACCTCTGACAAATCGATAAAGGAGGTCTTTTATAGTCATCTGCAGAGAGTGCTCATATCCATAAATCGCATAGATAAAGAAATAGTCATGTACGATTTTAACCCACAAGTTGGGGTTATAATTCCAGTAGAGAAAGCACAATGGGCAAACACTGATGACAGCAGAATGACAGAGAAAGGCGAATTATTTGTTGAAATGTGCAGCTCGAACTCTCTGGTCATAGGTGGAAAACTGTTTTCCCATAAGAGGATTCACAGAATTACTTGGCTATCACCCGATCAGGTGACTGAAAATCAGATCGAACATTTCACTATCAGCCGAAAATAGCAAGGGTTCTCCTCTAGATGTACGCAATAAGAGAGGAGCAAACACCCCTCCAGTGATCATTACTTAGTTATTGCCTCACTGCGGATAAAGGTTGCTGCAATAAAAAAGAACAAGACATTATCAAGAATTAAATTTGATTTAAAATAGCTGAAGTATCCCAATAACGCTGAGAAGTATTCTTTAACATTGAAAGCCGCACTACCAGGCTTTACCACTTCTAAAGATTATAGCTGGGCATCAATTGAGCCCCTGATATCTGATTTAGGCTGTCGGAAAGAGTGATATCGTAGGAAACTTGGAAACTTGTTGCAGACAGGAAAGTTGCTAAGAATGACATTAACACTGCGCACGGCGGGATGGAAGCAACTTATTATTCCATAAAAATGGCGACAAAAACCAAAAGCGGGGATTTGTTTGTGATGAAAAATGTATTCAAAAGCCGTTGGAATTGAAATCCTAGCTGCTCCTTTTCTTGAGATATTCACTTTTTTCGATTTTTGCGCAGGAAGAATTTTCTAAAAGAACATGAAGTACGATTTTAGCCGATTTTACACGTTTCCAAGGAGCACCGCGTGAAGGTTTCTTACATTGCACCTCTTTTTTAAAGTTTTTTATTTTTTTTTTAACTATTTTTCTGTTTTTTTTTTTATTTTTTGTTAAAGATGGATCTTCTATACTATTTATATTGAATTTATCCCAAAACATAACAAATACTCTATGAATAGATTCCCCAGCTGCGAAGACACGCTACACAAAGCGAGCCGAGCAAAACACTCTTATATAGATCGAGCTGTGGAAAAGAGTGCAAGGCGTGACAAAAGACGCTGGGCAGATAATATAGCTAAAGATGCTCAAAAAGCTGCTAAAACCAATCGTAGGAGAGACTTACCCGGAGCTGTAAGTGCTCCAGTACGTGCATGCTCTGGACCAACTACTAGACACAAACTCTGGCTGAAATCTCCGCGACAAATGAACAGTCATTAGGCAACTGCAAATCACATGTGATAAACCCAAATGTGATAACTGAATGTCCCTGTATCTCTGAAATATGCGAAGCTATAAAAACATTACAAAATAATAAAATCACCAGGCCTTGACAATATTCCTCCTGAACTGTTGCTGGTCGTTCTAATGATCAGCTCAAAGCTGTTGCTTTCCCTTATTGATAGGTTGTGGTCCTCCAATCATCTATCGGAGCAACTCTTGTAGGGTGTAATAATCAAAATACCGAAAAAGGTGACTTTTCGGAGCGTGATAACTTAACAGGTATAAAACTCTTAAATATACTGATCAAAGTTATAGCCCATATTATAAAAAAGGCTCTATGATACAATTTTATCCAGTATGAGGAAGGAGCAAGATGCGTTCTGTCGCGGAAAGTACTGTGCGGACCACGTAAACAGTCTTAGAATAATAGTTAAGCAGTCCGTTGAAGGGAGGCTACCACTATATCTCCTCTTTATTGACTTTGAAAAGGCATTCGACACACTAAAACATACTGCCATTTGGAAGGCGTAAGCTTGTAAAGGAGTACCACAAAAGCTGATTGCTATCATCAAATCAATGTATGCTAACGCAACATGTAGAATACTGCGTGAGAACGAACTATCTGCTAAAATAAATATCGGCAAACGAGTTCGTTAGGGTTGCGTCTTATCACCACTTCTCTGGAACATTGTGTTAGATGTCATTATGCAGCAACCTACAGCACCAAGAAATGGCATAACATGGGGCTTTTAAAGTAGACTTGAAGACCTTGACTATGCAGACAATATATGTCTGTTAGCACATTCGCATGCTGCAATGGAAAATAAATTACGCATCATCGTCACACACGCCTCTAATGCTGGTTTGAGAGTAAACATAAGCAGAACGAAAGTAATGCGAATATTTACCCAAAGCAACTCCCCTCTTTATATCAATGGAATACAACTTGAATAGGTAGAATCGTTTTGCTACCTTGAATCCTTATTTATAGACAGGGCGGCTCTAGAGCCGATGTATCTGAACATGTTAAAAAGGCAAGGCAGGCATTTGGTATGTTGACCAACGTTTGGAAATCGTCAATTATATCTCAAAGAATCAAAATGAAAGCTTCAACTCAAACTAAAAAGCTGTTCTTATCTATGGCTCTGAAACATGGAATGTCGGCAGCTCTGTCTTTGACTATTAACGTACAACATCAGAAACAACTACTTTTTCATAATTCTTTCCTCTCATTAATACAAATATGACACAATAAAATTTAAAAAAAAAAAAAAAAACATCAAGGGTTAAAAACCCTATTTATACAAAATGTTGGTGGTAACAATAAATATTTTTGGTTGCAACAACAATGCGGACAAACAAATTTATGCGTCTGACTGCGACAGTCGCTTATTAACCAATTGCTACAGTTTTCTAAACAATGGTCTACGGCTTTTATTCGTTAAAGCCTTTTCAGCGTACAGGTGGTTATGGCCATTATGTGCATTATAATGCAAAACACACACACACAACACACTTTTATACAAAACTCATTCACATTATAACAAATATTTTTATGCAGTGTGAACATACAACCGAGTCAGAGAGTTTCAGGTGCTTGAATGCGAGTGTGTTTGGCTGTAAGTTTGTTTGTTAAACATGCCAGTAATACAACAAATATTTCGTGTTAAAGTTTTGTATGAATAACAAAAAAAAAAAGAGCAACAAAAAGCGTTGGAGTTGGTTGGTCGGTGTTGGTATTGTCGTCAATATTGTCGCTTTTATTGTTGTTAAAAATCGTTATATTTTTTGTTGTGGGTTTGTTTTTCTTCTCTTTTGCTCTGCTAACAAAAATATTGTTGTATTGTTATTTTCAGTTTTTTTCGCATCGTTTTGTCACTTTTTGGTTTAGTTTTATTTTGTTGGTGTTATTATTTATTTTATTTTTTTTTTTTGGTATTGTTGTTGCAGTTGTTGCTGTCTCGTTAACTTAAAATCGTTTTGTTCGGTGTTGTCATCATTTTGTACCTTTAGTTGGAATTTTTTTTTTATTACTTTTTTATTATAAATAACTGTCTTTTCTGGGTGAAGGGCTTTGAAAGGGTGAAATCTTGGTTCGATTGTCAAAGTTTAGATGCAATCGATAAACTTGAAATAGACTAATTTGCGACTGCAATTGGGAATCGTGGATGTATCCAATTCAAAACGGATTTGGACTGTTTTGATTTGTAATTGTGAAAACTAAGGAAAACTTTCAGATGAGATCGTGGATCCTAAAGTGGAAAAATTACAGCTTCAATCGTAAATATTGAAGTAGACCGTATTCAGTGGCAATTACGGGTGTGAAGCTGACCATTTTTTTTTTGCCGCAATCGTTAAGTTTAAAGTTGGTTATTTTAAGTTCCAATCACGTAGAAGTAGATCTTGTTAAAGGCTAGTTTACACTATCTCACAAGTCTTACGTATTCCATAATACTTTGTGAGATAGAAATCTAATAAGTTTTGTTGCGATTGTCAAAAAATCGAATGTAACATTACTGTTTGTAGTCGAACTATCACACATGAACATGCTTTTGTTAAATGTCAACCCTGATCAAATGAAAAAATTATTATTGTTTAGAAAAATTTCCAAAAACGATGAAGTCGTATGATGTAAAGTTGTATTTCGTAATACTTGTCATTTTCATGACACATTGCATTCACACTATCACACTTTCTCATATTACTTGAGTTTTTGACATGTATTAATACAAAGTATAATAGTGTAAACTAGCCTTAAGCTGCATTTGTGGATTTTAAAGTAGACAGACAATTTTCGGCCGTAATCGTCAATCTTTAAGTAGACATTTTTCGACTGCAGTTGTGGATCGTGATTCCGGTTACCACAGGTGGAAAGAGTATATGTATTTATAATTGTCTTTCGGTTTGTTATGTCTACAATATTGATCTCAGCCCCTATACAGTATATATATTCTGGATCCTTATGAGTAGCAAAGTTAATGATGTCCGTTTGTCTGTTGATATGGGTCTACCGAATACTGCAGAAATGATGGTAACTAGGTTAATATATACTTATGTTACATTTGCTCCGTAAAATTTTTCTATGGCAATACAGCCAGATTCGTCTATAAATGGCTGAGATATGAGCAAAAACCCACGATTGCTTCTAACTTTTGTCATAACTCTAAAGTTGTTAAAGATAAAATATAGGGTTATTCATTTAGTGGTTTCAAAGCCTTCGGTCTGGCAAGGCTGTCAGGTGTTAAATATTTGTCATCTGGGTATAGATGACGAAAAACTCATAAAAATAGTTAAAAATCACTACACAATTGGTGGTTCAAACGTGGCCACTCTTCGAGCATAATCGACTACTGTGCAAGGAGTTGGCAAGATAATATAAAAATTTCAAGATAATTTGGAAGCGTTACAGATGTGGTCAGGTTAGTGCATCGTCGCTATGTGCGCTCTGCCGAAAATATTGGTTTTTTTTAGTGAAAATGTGGCAGATAATCCGAAGAACTGTTACCATCAATTCAGAGCACTATTGGCCTGCGATTGAAGATCATAAAGTGGGATATATGTGGTTTTCTGCAAGACGATGCCACGAGCCACTCAACACGACTTATTTTGGCTTTATTGCAAGGGAAGCTTACAAAACGCCTAACTTCACGTTTTGGCGACGTCAATTGGACATCAAGATTATGAAATTTGACGCCGTTATATTTTTTTTGTGGGGCTTCGTCAATGACCGTGTCTTTATTTTCATATTTGCCTTTAATACGAAAAAATATTTTGTTATGAATTCGTATTTTTTAATTTATCAAATAATTAAATGTAAAAAAAGTTCCGAAAGTATAGACTAATGGGTCGATTACGGATGGCAACTCAACTTCAGTTAAGTTGTTAGCAACGAGATCAGGAAACTTAACTTCAGTTTAGTTGCCTTCCGTAATCGACTCATAAATTTACTAAAATGTACTAGTGGTTCTTTGGTTCCAATGCTTATAGATGGTCTTAAAACCCTACCAAGTAAATAGTACCAATGTAACAATATATGGTTGTCGTACACAAATAATTGTTATTTTTATTTAATATCAACAATATTATAGTTACTGTAAACATATCAATGTTTATCGCAATTATGAATTTGAGTATTGTTGACCGAAAAATAATTATTTTTCTAACAACTTAATTATGATAACTTTCTAAACATATTATATTTCTCACAACCATATCATGATATTTAATATCCATAACATGATAACTTTCTATACATTTATCATATTATGTTAAAGATGCAATCAAACTATTTTTACTCTAATCATATTATGTTAGCGCCATTTGTAAAATAATTTTAAAGAAGTTGTGTCGTTTTTTTATTTGTGAGCGGTTAAACAATTAAAAGATAAAATTCCATAAAAAAATAAGTTTAAAGAAATTAAAAAATTAAAATATTCGCGGAGTTCATTCAAGTATGAGTGATGTAATAGTGCAAATGCAAAATATCATAGTTTTTTGTAAAATCCAACAACAAAACACAAAGAGATTTCGTTATATTTTATAAAAGTGCTACGATATTTCTGTGGTTTTCATGGGCAACCGCGTATGTCTTTAAACAAATTGTTCAGGAAAGCCGAAAACCCATTCTAGATCAAACTATGGGCTAGGTATTGCACATTTTAAACTTTGTCATTACATTACAAAAAGGAATTGATCCATCTTTTTTCAAAAAAATATAAAGAACGTTCAAAATTAGGCAATATGGCATCAACATCTTAAAATCAAAAAAAAGGACACACGCGGTTGCCCATGAAAACCACAGATTTTTCATTTGCTCTTTTGCAAGCCTTATATTGAACTCCGCTATTTGATTAACATTAAGAAAAATTGTTAAAAGCCACAAAATAAAAAATCGATTCAAAAATATTTAAATTTATTTTGTATTTTTATGACAGCTATGAAAGGTGCTGTATCATAATATGATTGCTTCTAAATTTATTATGATTAACATGATGATAATATGATTACTTCTTAGCTTATTATGATTAACATGACAATAATATGATTAATTTCTTAGCTTATTATGAATAACATGACAATAATTTGATTACTTCTTAACTTAGTATGATTAACAGAATAATAATATGATTAAGGGAAAAATATTATGATGACATATTACTAGTATATTGAGTCACAATATGTTTCAATAATAATCTTAATATGGTGACTACAATCATAATTCTTAGCATAATATGTTGCTCTTAGAATATGTTTACCACAACCATGTTTTTTCTTTGCGTGTAGTTTAACTGAGATCTAAAAAATCCAGCCTTAGAGAAGGAAATGTCAAAAGTTGCATGTGTTTTTGGCATATTGACCAACAAAAGCAACAAATACAATGTTGTGTTTTTGGTGTTGTAGTTTTAGTATTGCCAATACCATTTACATGAATTAGTCTTATTATGGACCTTATGGACAGGTTTTTTTTCACTACAATCGCTTTTTAAATAGACCATCATTTATCTCACTCTCTTACAACCTGCCCTCTGATTTACCTCTATTAAAAATTCTGTGTTGATTTATCCGACTCCAACTTACCGTGTCCGTCCGTCAATTCGTTTGGTAACTAACCTTTTTATTTGTATTATCAGTTTGAGTATTTATTGTTGATTTTATTTTAGTTTTTGTTACTTTTTTGTATTTTCTGGCGGTGTCTTTTGTTTCCATAAGTTTTAGTTTTTTCTTCATGATGCTGAAGTTTACTCTCCATTGGTGTTCGTATCTGTTTTTTTTTGCTTTTGTTTTTTATTTCTTTCATCTTTTTGTCATCGTTTGTAGGTTTAAGGTTTCTTAAATTTTTTTTCATCTACAGATTTATTTTTTTTTTGGTGTTGTGGCTTTTTAGTGTTGACAGTTTTGAGAAATTGTTGTCGTTGCTGTTGTTGTTGTTTTGAAGATTTGCATAATTATGTTTTAACAAGTTGTCAAATCGTTATAAATTGAGTTTATACTTTTTTTGAATAAAATTTTAAAATGAGAAAAAATCACTAAAAGACAAAAAAAAAATAAATAAATCTGTGAATGAATGAATGTTTGCCGTAGTTAAGATTCTGTATGAGTGTTTAAATGTTTTGTGAAGAAAATGTATAGAAAATAAGATTTAAATAAATGAATATCAGGCCAACTAGAGGAGACTTTGAACTGCTATTGATTAATTTCGCCTGAGGACATGAAAAAATTTAAAAATTTTGAAAATAATTTTTTAACTTTCATGTAATTTATTTTTAATTGAAGATTAACACCGAAATCCTGGATATCAGCAGTTTGAAATAAAATATATTTTAGAATCTGGTACGGTTCCAAAAAATGAAAGTGTGAAAAGTTTGTCCTCGAATGAAATTCTCAAATTTAAATATGCACCGTCAACCTCCGTCGATGTATAAAGAAGTTCCTCTTTATACAAAACTCTTTAAACAGATCGACGCAAAAAATTAAAATTTGAAAACATAAAAGCCCACATGATAGTAAAGCGTGTTTTTGTTTAAAGTGTCACAACTTTGAGTTGGCATCACTGCTTTATTTGAGCACCCATTTAACAGCTGATAGTTGCTTTTTGTTAAGTTTGCTTTGAAATTTCATTATGAATCGACTTAAGCCAGAGCAACGCGTGCAAATTGTTGAAATTTTTTTTATCAATATAATTGTTTTATTCGTCAAACTCATCGTGCACTTCTTTCATTTTATGGCGTACATAATCGTCCTTTAGAGCTGCTTATTCGAAAAACAATAGATCGTTTTCGGACCACATTTACTGTTACTGATAATGTGCATCCCATGAGACGCCAAACAGTGCGCACTGAAGAAGCTGTTACCGCTGTACAGGAAAGCATTGGAGATGATCATAATCAATCAATTCGTCGCCGTTCTCAGCAACTGGGGTTGTGTCCTTCCATTTTATGGAAGATTTTACGAAAGGATCTTGGCTTGAAAGCTTTCAAGTTTCAACTTGTGCAGGAATTAAAGCCAAACGACCATCGTATGCGCCGCCAATTCGGCGAATAGGCTGAAGCACAAATTGAATTTCCATTCAAAGTTTTAATTTCCGATGAAGCCCATTTCTGGTTGAATGGGTACTTAAATAAGCAGAATTGTCGCATTTCGAGTGAGGAGGATCCACAAGCTTTTGTCGAAACACCATTACATCCACTGAAAATTACTGTTTGGTGCGCTTTATGGGCTGGCGGAGCCATTGAGCCATTGACCCATTTGTCTTTAAGAACGATGATGGTCAGAATGTTACTGTCAATGGTGAACGGTATGGAAACATGATTCAAAATTTTTTCGTACCTCAATTATGTGGCATTAATCTTGCTGTTATATGGTTCCAACGGGACGGAGCCACATGCCACACAGCGGGCGCTACAATTGCTCAAAGAAACTTTTAATGAAAAAATAATTTCACGAAATGGCCCAATTAATTGGCCCCCAAGATCGTGTTACTTAGCCCCATTGGATTATTTTCTTTGGGGTTATGTTGTCATTTGACTACGTCGATAAACCACAGACAATTGAACACCTGAAAAACAACATTCGAAGAGTTATCGGCAAAATACGGCCGCAAATGCTGCGAAAAGTTGTTGAAAAGTGGTGTTCCAGATTGCGCCTTCTCACGCCAGCCGTGGCAGCCACATGGCAGAAATCATATTTAAACATTAATTTCATAAAGTTTTCTTTCCAATGAAGCCCTTTTCAATGATATTAAAAATATATTTCCTTGTTTTATTATGATTTTAACTCGTGTCACTCTATAAAAACACCCTTTATAATGTAATAAGTTTGATGATATGAAAGAATTAGAATTAAACATTTTTCAATGCTTGTTTTTTGCTTTTTGACTTTTATTCAAAATAATGGTCCTGTACCCATAAACTTTTATACCCCAAAAATATCGTCTTTTACATCGAAACCAGGGTTTAAAAAACTGCAGAGGAAACCAAAAACTGTCGAACAAAAAACGAAAATTTGGGTACAACTTTTCGTTTTTTGAGTTGTTTTCACAGCGACTGTTTATATTAGGTGAATCAGAAGTAAAAGCAACAGTTTTTTTCTGGCCAATGACAAATGAAGAAGTGGAAGAAATGACAGTTTTTGTACTTTGACTGCAGCTCTTTAAACGCTGATCGAAACTACCATTTTATATGCTAAGACAAGGTTAGGTAGAAATGGCAGTCAGTATCCATCTGGCACACTTATTAGACCCAATGATCCATTGTGATAGTATGGAGTTCCTCTAAACAGAACCCTTACCGCGCAGAACCAGCCCAAGGTTCTAACGAAGTTTAAAACAAGTTCTAGTTCAACGCCAGAGATATCGTACAATCCGTTAAAGGTGGCGGATCCCATCTTAACCAGTCGTCTTCTTGCTACTGCAGGAGAGTAAGAGAGAAGGTGGTTTATGTTTACATCCGCATTTAAGTTATCTTAATGTCAGGTTTCAGACGTTTTGCTTGCCTACCTCTAAAAAATTGTCCCCTGACAACAGATACCAAAAATGATACATCCCTCTTGTTCATGGCTTGCACGTCCTTCAAGCGGTGCCAAAACTGCCAGTTCTTCAACATCCAGTGTTTGCGGTCATCAGCAATATCGATAGTCGATCGCCGAAGTTCGAGTTTGGAGGAGAGCAACACCTTCCAAATTCAGTGGAACCCGAAAGGTAGTGACAAATCTAGTAAGCTCATCTGTTATAATGTACCACAGTACATCCCCGTGCCCTGGTGTCCATATGATCCTGATATCAAATTGCTCGAGATGGCTCATCTAGAGAGGGGGGCAGTCAAGGGTTGCTTTCGTTCTTATAGAAAGGGAATCCAAGTCCATAACGCTGACACGGCTATCCGTGCAAATATCCACAGCAGTCGTCGACACAGCAGATAGCCCACAGCTTTCTTGGTTAAAACGCTACAGTAATCTTTTAGTCTTCTTAATAAATTGAGGTTTAGCTCACTCGTGACTTAGAGTCATCCGTGCCGCCTTCTCCTTCTGTCTGATCGTAAGCCAAAATAAGGAAGGTGTGAACAATCCTCCGGTTCGAGACGGTCGTGTTCATAACCCTGCAATATCCTCAGCTATTTCCACTCCGCTGTTGGGTACATTTGCGGCGTATTTCTGAGTTCGTCGTCTTCTTTTTTCCCAAAGTTGTAAAGGTGGCAGATAAAGGATAATATCTAGCGTATGCGTGGGAGTATTGCCCTTTTAATGCATACCGAGGCCATTATCTGCACCTTCCTCAATTTTCCCAAGCAGGTCGCTTCGTTCAAGATTGGCCACTATGCAAAAAAGTATTGGAGGAACTATGGCTGTAAAGATCCAGCGGACTATCCTTTGGGTTAATCCCAGACGGTTGCCTTCCCGACTCGTTCCGTAACATTCTGTCTGAAGCTCAACTTGTCATTATCAAAATAATTTTTGGGAATACAAAATTTTAATTCAAAAGATTTTGTTATTCTTGTCGTCCAACATGATCCCCAGATACTTTGCGCTCTTTGCCAATTTTATCCCGGTGTTATTCAGGATAAGTAATAGGTAAAAATATCTTATACCCAAGACTTGTTATGAGTATAACTTAACTGTATAATAAACACCAAAACTACCATTTATACATATAATACAATACATACATAAATTCCGTTTAAGGATACAATACGGTATGATGGTATGTGCTTTACTTTATTATTTATCAAATTATTCGTTAAGACTGTTGACTAATAAAGGCAAGTTTCTTTTACTTCTGCTTTATACTCCATTACCCTTTAATCTTTAAAATCATCCTAAAAGTTTTAACTCTAAGGAATTTATTTGTCAACTTAAATACTAAAACTTCTAGAATAAAATTATAAGTAAAGGAATCGGAATTCAAATCTAAATCTTATATTGCTTATCCTTTAAATTTAATGGGTGCATTACGGATAGCAACACACCTGAAGTTAAGTTGCCAGCAGCCGCTCATATTAAAATATACACAAATTTTTTCATTTTATATTTTAACATCAGCGGCGTTGCCTGATTTCCCTCCTAGCAGCTCAACCTCAGTTCAGTCTTCATCCGTAATCGATCCATAAGTCTTATACTTTGAGGATAAAACTTTTATACCTAATGAGGATTATCATCTTATGTTGCAAGCCAATCATTTTTTATGTGTCTGTTGAGCTTTTTTTTTCCTCGTGACAAATTAATCAATACCAAACCGCCGCCAGCCAACCAACTTAAGCATTTGAACTATGTCTACATCCAAGTAGTCTTAAGAGGAAGAAAGGACTCAGGATTCTTAAACAATTTCTTAATTTTCGCAAACAAATTTGTTAAATAGTTTCCAGCTTAATCTCATGCCATTTCAAAAGTAACTCAAACAATTAAAACATTAATATGCTGCCATGTTAAGAGATTAAAGCTCCATCATGCCACTGCCCCACCTGAGAATGAGCATTCGACGAAATTGTGTGGTAATTGTTGTTACTTCTTGGAAGTAATAAACTGCTGCTTCTACCAGTGCATTGCAGTACACAAGGATAATAACAATTTAAAACATTTTCCACATATTTTTGTGTAAAATTGATTTAAATTTAACACAGCCTTCAATTTCTTACAATATTTTTTGGAAACCGTTGATAACCGTTAAAAACATGGCATTTTGAAATATGTTTATGGTTGGGTTTGGTTTGGTTCAGTTAAAAGATGAAAAGAAGAACTCAGATACTCACGATAATGGTGTGAACATAAAGCATGTTGTATCATGTATACGAGGTAGACAAGGCATTTCTTCTTCCAAGCAATAACAATGATGCATTTTCATCTCGCATTGTTGTTAAGTTTTTTTTACTATGAAATTTTCGTAGAGCTGAAGAAGAACACGAGCAATCGGGGATGGCTGGCAAAGTAAAGTGGGGAGTAGGAGGTGGCTTAAAAAAATGTTACCATAACCCGACACTAATTTATAGCAATACAAATATTAAGTAATTAAATGTTGTTAAATACTGCCATAAATGCAAAAACTACAACTGCAGCAATAATACGGTGTGCATTGCAGTGTGTGGATGCTACGCTTGCTCTTTAGAGTATTAAATTGCAGCCGCAAAACAGTAAAAGCGGCAAGAAGAAAAAAACTAAAAATAAAAAAACCAAACACACTCACCAAGAAGGCAGCAAGCCTACCAAACTCAACTCTCAAGCCAAAGCAAAGCACAGCACAGCACAGTTTGGTCTTGCAACTAAACGCTGCATGATCATACGAAGACATGAACCAAAAATGGTGAAATCTAATTTAATTATCAAATGCTATTACAAGATTCCATAGCAAAAATATTTTCACACCTCAACTAAATAACCAAACAGCCAGCCAGTCAACACTCTTAAGGTGGCTAGCTAGCCGACATGGCATGGCAGGATGGCTAATTAACTTGGTTAATGTTGTAGTCATGAATTGGAACTGAACTGGACAAAAAAAAAAAACAAAAAAAAAAACTCAAGTGTAGTGCAACAAAGTGATGATTGTAGAGTTTTGCAAACATTTAGGATGTCAATTGAAATTGAAGAGAACATACGGACCAGACAGATAAGTATTTAGTAAGGAATATAAAAGTATGTTTAAATGGATGGTCACATTATGTTGCATTCTTCTGTTTTTGTTTGTTGTGCCAAAAAAAAAAAACAACAAACAACAAACTTCATTAATTGCCTTAAACAGATAAAGTGGTTTCTATTAAATTGGCTTCATGCAACTGCATGAATCTGTGCTACGACGAGTTACCAACTTACCAAGGCAAAGAATTCCCAAGCTAATCGGAAACAGATGTAGAGCACTATCTATGGTTGGTGCTGTTTTTTGTTTGATTTTGGTCTTCTTGTTTGGTTTGGCTTTTGGGTTTGGCATTGTTGTTCATTTTTATTATTATATTGTATTACAGATACTACAACATGGCACTACTATTTGGTTTTGATTCCAATAAAATTTTCATAGAAAAACGGGTAAAGAAATTGTCTCCTTTGAAACTGTTGGTCATCGACATATTTGGCAACAAATGACAGGGTGAACAAGTGTGTTTTGACGCACATGCATCATCGACCCATCAGCTCGTCATCTCGATGTAGATGTGTGAGTGTGTGTGAACTAAAGTGAAATGGGATTACGAACAGGGGTGTAGAAGATTTATTGGGTTGTATTTTTTTATACCCTTCATCGAAGTTAAAAGGATATATGTAAGTTTGTCATTCCGTTTGCAATTTCTACAATATGGATATCAGACCTTGTAAAGTATTAATATTCTGGGTCCTTATAAGTAGCGAAGTGGATTTAATGTTGTCCGGCTGTCTGTCTGTCCGTTGAAAAAGGTTTTCTGAAGACTCCAGATGAGATGGGGACTTTTGTTTGCTATTGAAATTCAGCGTGATCGTTACAGAAATGGCTTATATATGTATGAGCAAAAAACCACGACTGCCTCTAATTTTACCCAAAAATCCCTTGCTGCTGTTGTTTAATTATTTTATTTTTATGTATATCTGGAGAACGGCAGAAGCCAAATCTTCCAAATAAGGTACATGCACCTTGGTAATCAACACACAACATCCGGCACTTCCTATGCAAAGCAATTAAAAATTTATGAAAATCTGGAGAACGCCAAGAGCCAAAGTTTCTAAATTAGGTACAAACATGTTGGTTATCAGTTCACAACATCCGACAAAATTTGGGCGGGATTGGACAAGTGGGCGTGTCACTTCCCATACAAACCCATGTAAGATTTCCGTATGTCTGGAGAACAACAGAAGCCAAAGTTTCCAAATTAGGTACAAACATCTAGATTATCAATTAGCAACATCCGACAAAATGTGGACGGGATTGGACAAGTAGGCGTGGCGCTTAAGTGGGAGCTAAAGTTTCTAAATTAGGCACATGCACCTTGGTAATCAACACACAACATCCGACGAAATTTGGAGAAGATTGGACAAGTGGGCGTGGCACTTCCCATACAAACCCATTTAAGGTTTCTGTATATCTGGAGAACGGCAAAAACCAAAGTAGGTAAAAACAGCTTGATTATCAATTCACAACATCCAACAAAATGTTGGGAGGATTTGACAAGTGGGCGTGGCACTTTACATACAACGTCTTTAAAGATTTCTGTATATCTGGAGAACGGCAAGAGCCAAAGTTTTTAAATTAGGTACAAACATTTTGGTTATCAGTTCACAACATCCAACGAAATGTGGGCGTGATTGAAAAAGTTGGCCTGCCACTTCCCATACATATATATTATAGATTTCTGTATATCTGGAGAACGGCGAAAGCTAATGTTTCCAAATTACGTACATGCATCTTGGCTATTAATACACAACATCCGACAAAATTTGGGTGAAATAAGACAAGTGGGCGTGGCACTACCCATACAAAGTCTTTAAAGGTTTCTGTATATCTATAGAACGACAAAAGGCAAAGCATTAAAGTACGCACAAACATTTTGCTTGTCAATTTACAACATCCTACAAAATGTGGGCGGGATTGGACAAGTGGGCGTGGTACAAAGTTGAATTATTTATATTTATTATATATTTTATTTGAAGAACGGTATTTTTACAACATTCTGGTTTTTTCGCACCATGGTGGAGGGTATATAAGATTCGGCGTAGTCGAATCTAGCACTCTTACTTGTTTTTAAATAAATTTGTATTTAGGGTGTTTTTCTTAGACGTTTAGAACTTCCGATAGGGATAACTGTAAAACTAGCTGTCATACTAAAGAAGAGTGTCTAACTTTTTTCCAGTATACTTTAGACAATCACTATGCAAAGACCTTCAACAAAACAACGTTTACAATTCGTGGAAATTTATTTCCTAAATTCGCGCTTTATATTCCATAGCTTTGTCTTTAAATCCAAATCTTATATTTTAGGTCTTCCATTTTATGCCTCAAGAATTTTGCCAATGCAACCATCTCTGAAGTCTGTTTTGATCACAAATAAATCCATTCAATTTGTGAACGTCTCTATTGACTTTAGTACAACTTTAACACCCGCCTCTGGACATTGTGTCACTTTTGAAACCCAAACAATCTGTAAACTGATGGTGGCAAACGTGCTTTATAGAAATATTTTCCAATTTAATTGGTAACAGTTGGTCACATAGTTTCTTCATTGGCTCCTTGTTAGATGTTAAAGTTGGGTTGTGTGGCGTTATAATTTTGTTGTTCATACGGTGCGACACATCTTTTGAAGAAAAGAAAATATGTAATCAAAAACTGTGCAACTGCAACAACATCAGCAGTAATAGTTGCAAACGCAAACGTATACGCATTTTTATGCATGCTCTTATTTAACGTTATCTTTTACACTCTCAGGGGGCCAGCAGATGATAAGGAAGAAGAAGAAAACTGAAGAAATATTAAAAATAGAGTACAAGAGAAAATGTAAAAGAACAAAAAAAAAAAAAACAATAATTTCAAAATGATCTTTTAAATCAACGGGAATCGTATCGTAATGTAATGTAAGACCGCCGTGTTGTCGCCACGTTCAAGACATTATTCCATATTCGCTGTATTATTACGAGACCATGCAACAACATGCCTGTAAAGGATGTGACTAGTTTTTATATATTTTTTTTGTTCGTGTTAAGTTCTTGATTAAACTTAGTTACAACAACATACAGACGTTTTGAAACAACAAAGTTGATGGAGTTTAAATGCCAACAAAATAAGAACAATCGCCCAGATAAAATACAGATGAAACTGGTGAGGCATCATCATCAGTTGATGTTGGGCGAATAAAAAATCAATCACAGAACACAGATGTGCGTTGAAAACATGAATGAAATCAAATGATGTCAACCTGCATTTATGATGATCACGTTCTTTTTTTATCCACAGCGCAAGCTGATGCCAATTCTGGATATTAAAATTCGAGGAACGGAGGAAAAGTTTTATAAATTTTTGATTTGATTCTAAATAGATTACAAAAATCAGTGCCTGCAATTAGCAAATTACATTGAAAAGATTTATTTTAATTTAGCAAAAGCTTGCTAATGAAAGTAAGTGATATTTGATTGATATTCACCCTTTCAGCAGGCCATGCAGCGTAGCAGTGTTTCGAAGAAAACGTCCACCGGCTTCCCCGTGTATTAGCGGCTTCTTCTTTGACACATTTGGGTGATAATTTTAAGCATATGGATTTCGGCAGTAACCAGTTGCTTTAGAGCTAAAGCTATCTTACCTCCACTGCTTTAATACAGCAGATTCTGTTGATAACAAAACAGCAGCTAGCGAGATCCCGAAACACTGCGAGAGGCCAACTTCTTTAAAATCGGTGGGAAATTAGCTCTTTATGCTGACTTTTATTTTATGTTTAAACAACAGACATAACGTAATGTTCGAAGAATCCTCTCCAGGGGCTACTGGTTCTCTAGTCAGCCGCGACCTTCTGAAGAGATATGCCGTGTCAAGGTTTTGGCTGCACTGTTTTCCACTGAGGGTATAAGACCGAGTGGTGAAAAATTCCAAGATGTATCTCTTCAAATTTTGGAAAAAAGCTCTGATCCGAAGAGAAGTACATGGGGGTAATGGCCCACCCTGGGCTATTCGAGCACTTGTATTCGAGAATCAAAATTGGGTTTGGAGACTGTGGCGACTGAATTTCAATTATGTGAGAAGCAGTTAAGTCTTCTACGGGTTTAATTTATAATCGTTTGTCCACGGTCAAATATCTTCGGCTTAGTAAATTCTGCGAGCTTTACTTATATACAGGGGTGGGCTGGAAATCGTAAACGTCAAACGCTAGAATTTTAAGAGTCTTTTTCATAAGATTTTCTCTAATAAAAGAATTTTATGACAAATATTATACAAATATTTCTCTATTAAACAACATTTTATAATAATAAAAATTATAAAATTAGATTAAAAGTGTAATAAAAATTACTTCCAAATTCTTGCGTTTTACATATTCGATTTCCAGCACAGCCCTGATAAACTTTAAGGGAGCAATAAATAATTTTAAAACATCCTAATCTTTAAATTTTTATAAGAAATTCTCTATTATTCTCACAGGAGCCAATGTTTTGGTTTCAAAACAGTTTTTAAATATCTAAACTTAAAGTCATAAAAACCATTTGCTGATTGCCCTCGTACGTTTTAAGATAAAACAGCAACCAAACTAATAACATTATAAAATGGCTTTAAACCAACTGGGATAAATGATCGATCATTTTTATAAAAGAACAAAACTTGGCTTGTGAATTATTTCGTTAAGTTTTTTTTTTCCATCATATTTAGACGTTGTTTCAGTTCATCTTCATATCAATGTATAAATACTCGTAAGTTCTTATGCCTTGTAGCAAGGCTATTGAATTTTTAACACCGGTTTAAAGCGCACTTTTTTGTGAGCGCTTGCTGTCTGACTGCCTGCCTGCCGTATTCTCCACAAGCCAAAGTGCACCATGAAAAAGGAATAAAATAGGGCTTCTGTAGAAGCAGAATTGTAACAGAAAATCGCTTAAGGAAAAGTTATACAAAAAAAAAAAAAAAAAAAAACAACATAAAAATTATGTTAAAAACCCATAAAGCGCCAGTTTGAAAAATATGGCAAAATGTACAAGAAACAGCAGACACTGCTAATAAACATTGTATGCAGGGCATACATATACATAACCCCCAAGAAAACCCAATCTGAGTATAAAAAAAATCATAAAAAGAATAAAAGGTAAAATAATCTTAACTCGTGATGCATCAGCAGCAACGTCATCATCATCGTCATCTCCATCACTACTCATTCGTATGCACACTCTACAGTGAAGAGTCTACACACTTTATTTTAAATGCACCTGAAACATTTGCAACAAGTGCTACGAATACGAAATAAAACAGAAAACAGCAACAAAATAAAACTTCTGAACAGATGCACGCAACAAATGCGGTTACTGAACTCCTTTTACACTACTGCAATATTTAATGCTCTGGGATCACAGTGATGGCTTAAACACACACACTCACGCTACAACAAAAATTTTGTATTTAATCTCTTTCTCTCTCGTCCATCGTTACGTTATTGTTTCAACAACAAAGACGCCATTTAGCCACGGGCAGTAAAACAAATCGTTAAACGCACTACTTACCAAACATCACATTTATAATAACAAGAAATCCAGCTACAAAGATCGTTTAAGCCACGATCTTGAATAAAAACGATCAATCGTTAAACATACTAAAAATACAAATATGCTGCAGCAACAACAAAGACAACATTTTAGATAATTTTGAATAAAACAACAAATAACTGGTTGTACAATAACAATTTTATAAAAAAAAAGTTGGTAGCAAAAAAAGCAGTTATTTCTTTTTGGCTCAAAACACCAATCAGAAAGCAGACAATTCCCCTTCTTTGTTTTCAAATAAAACTCTCTTTTTTATTAATTTTTGCTTTAAAATTTTTAATACGGTATGGTAGTTTGCAGTTGCTCTCGTAAAAGGTACTAAATGTTGTGGTTGGTACTTTGTTTACTTGTGACGAAATTCGAAAAAAATGTTTCAAACATATTTAACAACAAACTGTTGTTGTTAATGTTTGGAGTTTAACGAAACAATTGCTTATTTTAGAAATAATATTTAAGCTTTTAAAAGAAGCACTTGACATTTTTTTAATCTTTTTTTTTTATTAAGAATTGTTTTATTAAGTCATTAGTGTCAACGGAAATGTTGCTGAGTTAAAAAACCATCAAAGGGTATTCAAAACAAACTGGCTTGTTTTTTAACATAAAAGAAAAAGAACTAATACTGTGAAGAAAGAATTTTCGATAATCGATTAATCGACATAAATTATTCGAGTTATTCGTTAATCGAAAATAAGCAATTTTAAATTATTCGAACAGTTAATCGCCCAAAATTATTCGATTAATCGACAACGGTTAATCGTTTGAATACGACTATTAAAAAAGTTTCACACAAAAATTAAACATTTTACGCAAGAAACTTTTTCGTATTACATATTAACAAAAATTTTTTATATAAAACAAAAAAATTTTATTTTGGCCTCTTAAAATGTAACTGCCTGTTTCTGATGTACGAAAGAAACTGATGTGCAAAAACTAATTCTAAAAGCTTTGTTTTACATATAGAGAAAGTATGAAGGAGCAAATTTGATTAAGTAGCTTAAAATTTTTGATTTTTTGAGATATGACTATGTTGCAATGAAGGAGCGATGTGTGGTGTATTTTAAAAAGCAGAGGAATTGAAATTGGCAGCACTGTTTTTTATGAAAGCAGTTTTTATAGTTCTCGGCGTGAAAAGACTTACGCATTTTATGGTGCTTATCATCGTTCTTCGAATCATCACATCCATTTCCTGGAGGCTAATTCTGGCATCGTGATCGAATACTTTTAGGATTCGAAAGCAATTTTATTTCAGTCGATACTTAACGAATTGAAATGATTTTTTCAGTGTTGTGAAAACTCAAATAGATGCTTTACAACACTGAAAAAAATAGTTTCGATTCGTTTAGTATCGACAAAAAGAATTAGAAATAAAATGGCTTTCGAATCGAAGAAGTATTCGATCACGACTGCAAGAATCAGTCCCCTGTGCCCATGTTCTGTAACTCTCGCATCGAGAAACTTTTCGATTGAAATGTATGAAATGAAACAAAAATGCCATATAATGAAACAAACAGCTGTTTTCTCACTTAACTGTGTCTGTAACTTTTTTTGGCGTGTACAAATTGTCACGTAAGGAAATTACTCGCTAATTTACAGAAAAAGTGTGTCTGTAAAATTTTGGTGAGAAAAGTTCCCGCTTTGAACTGTCAAAAAAACTCACGAATAATAATGGAGCGAATAAAAATTTTAACACTTAAAAACAATTAAAAATAAAAAATACAAAGAATAATAATAATAATATTTTGTTCTTGGCACATTTTTTTATTGTTTTATTATTTTGGTTTAAACATTTTTATAAAATATACGAATTTTTTTCAAAGCTCGTTTGCAAACAACAATTATTAAAGTCGCACTTTACATTATTTGGTATAGCCGGCGGTTGTATTTTCACCGCCGTCGTTGACAAATTTTCAATTTTAGTAAATTTTGGTCGCCGTCAACGATATGTGTTACTGGCGTTCTCAACGTCTGCTTCGAGTGCAATGTTATGACATTTATAACGTAACGACGTAATCTCTTTTGATTGTTTTCGGCATGAGTTACAGACACACTTTTTTCTCACTTTTCGAGAAACGATAGAGTATTTTGTTTAACATATTTTCGATGCGAGAAGTTCTCACTATAGTTACAGAACATGGGTACTGGTATGTAAAAAACTCGTACATTCAGAAAGCCCTTAATTTGCCATAAATAAAAGCTATGATCACAAATATTCAACAAAATATGTTAAAAGGCTTGAATCGCACCCAAATCTACTAGCTCGAAATATTTTAAATGGTGGCGGCCACATTCGCTTAATGATAAGAGAAACTGCAGTACTTATTCGATCAGAAGAGAGCTTAATACCAACTTATGTGAACTGGGACCGTAATTAGGGAATTTTCATAATAATTAGAATAAGATTTTTTTCTTACACTGTGCTGGTCGTAAATTTTATAAAGCTAGACAGCATACTGGTAAAGCTAATTCGAGTACGCTGAATTCAATGGTGATAGCCGTTATTTAAAGTTAGCTCTCGTGTTCGCGATATTAGCGATTAAAAATTTCCATTATAATGTGCCATAAAACGATATTTTTATACTTTTAGGCTCATTGTTTAATTTAAATCAATTCAAGTCTTTTAACTACAATTTTTCGTAATTTTTTTGTCGAGGAAATTTTTTTCCGCGTTTTTCTCTTAACTTTTGAATATTTTCTAAACCCTATTGAATTAAAGGGCTCTAGAGACTTTCAAATAAACCCGTCAATCAGTGCATATGTGTTAGTGTCGTTTATTTGAGGCTTTTTTGAGGCTTCCGTACATGACAACATACACAAAGCAAATACAATTTTTTTGTCAATCACAACTGGAGACTATCAAATAATCAGCCATCAAATAAAAAAATCAAAACTTTTTGATTTTCATCAAGCATTGCCGACAACGCGTATGTGTACCCGAAAAAGAACGACTGCACGCACACAACTATGTGATTGATGTATTTATTTGATAGTCTCCCGGGCGTTTAATACAAAATAACATAACATTATAGTTTTCTTTTCAGAAAAAGGTTTTTGTGAAATACTTTAACTGATATTTAATTACATAATTGCAACATAATTTTTTGCAAATTTGTGAAAATTTAAACTGCACTACACCTTACTTCTTTTTTTCTTTAAATCTCACACCTACGAGTCTATTGGCCACACTTCTTAAATTGATCTTTATTCTCACTTATTATATACATGCTGCTCTATAAAAAGAACCGAGTTGTCAAAATTATCTTCATATAAAACAAAAACAATTTAACGCACACATGTACAAATTTTGGCTCATATACACGAAATTTGACGTTTGAGTTCCAACTGGGGTAAACAGCTGACGAACATATGGGCCAACGAGTCTACCTTGCGTAAACCCTACAGATAATATTGGACTATGTGGTCCATTGTGGCTTAAATAGACTACTTACAACATGGTCCAATCTACTGTAATATGGACCATGTTATAAGAAATTCACATGCAGTGCTGCCAACAACTGCATGATGTATACTTTTCTATAGTTTACAGTATTACACATTGGTAGCCCTAATGGCGTCCATTATTATTTCTTTATTTAAAAGTAAAAGTTTGTGAAACTTGTGAAAAAAAGGTAAACAAATTAAAAATACCAAGTAAATATATTTTAATAATAGCAATAATAGACTACAGAGAACGCCATAAAAGGCGATTAGTAAAAAATTAAAAATGCTAAAACTACCGCTTTAGTGTACTCCATACTGTAATGACATGGAGTACTTTTAAAACTAACCCACTTTAGAACTCCATGGAGTAGTTTAGGGACTACTTCGATGGGTTATATGGTCCTCTCCTAGGACATCGTAATGTTAAATGGACCACCTTTTACCCATACATTTGGAGTACTCCTACTCCTTTATGGACTACTCTTTACATGCATGCATGGACTAGTCTCGTTATCTGCAGGGAATATACCTTGCTTATACTCTACTCAAATATTTCTAGCTATTTTGATTTTTTCAAAAATTTATTTTATAATGAAAAAGTACTTTCGCAAAAAAGTACCATTCATAAAGACTACTGCGATAGAACGATTAAATTGTTTCGTATATTTAATTCTATTTTATATGTCTCCCTCTCTCTCTCTCTCTCTCATTTTTGGCTGTCTTTTAAAAGAACTCTTTAACTCAAAATAATTTTTTTGTTTGTAATGTGTGTAAACTTTCTTAACATCCCCTTAAAACACACGTTTATTACACTTTTATCTCTTCATTTAACTATAAACGTAAAGAAGTGTTAATATAATCTGGCCTCGGGGGTAGCGCTACTTGTATTCTTTTGACTTTACGTCGTTGTAGATACTTCCTCTTTGATTTTATTTTGATCTTGTCTTGCGTGTTGGATTCTTTATTTATTCTTTTCTTATTGTTTCTATTCGATGTTTTAAAAACTACTGTTTTTTTTTTGTTGTTTTTTATTATGATATTTGACAATGTACAGTGGGTAGCAAAATATTAAATAAAGATAGATTTTTAAAAGTACTGAAAGATTTTTTTTTTCGTAAATACTTAACCCAGGCAAAGTTTTAAGGTATATGCATCCGCGAGAGTTATTCTGACTCTATTCGTTCAATTTTCTTAAAAATTACATAAGCTTTCCTGATTTTAAGAGCAGTTTTCGTTAAGATAAGTAGTACTCAAAGTATGAAGAATACAAAAGGGAATAGGAAAGTTTTTAAATTTTGTTCGATTTCAATTTCACTCGATTTCGATTTCCAGAACATGGCAGTACGTCGTTGATTTGAAATTGTTTTTCCGTTTTTCTCCATCTTCTCGTATTTTTAAGTTACAGGTATAAATCGTACTTTTTTCCAAAAATTAAAGGTTCAAAAATAACTGTGCTCTTCATTAAGCTATTTTCCAATTTTTTTTTTTTTAAGATGCGGTACCTTCACTTAATTGTGAATAAAGGCGAAACGCGTTCATCGATTTTTATGATCTATGTCTCATTTTGTTTATAGGTTATGTGACTTTGACGTAAAGTAATTAGAATTTAGCTTTTTTCTGTTTTGGATTTTTCATATAATATTTTTTTTTTTGTTGATTTCCAAAAATTACAAATGTTTTGAAAAACAAAAAAATTTTTGAAAATCAACAAAAAAAAAAATGGCAAAAAAAATATTATATGAAAAATCCAAAACAGAAAAAAGCTAAATTCTTATTACTTTCACGTAAAGTCACATAACCTATAAACAAAATGAGACATAGATCATAAAAATCGATGAACGCGTTTCGCTTTTATTCACAATTAAGTGAAGGTACCTCATTTTTAAGGGTGGCATGTCATATCGTCCTGTGACACAGTGTCCATGGACGTTATGACGCTCAAAAAAGTGTCATGGTGTCCATCAGAGTAGTGTCGTAATCTCCGCGTACGTTATGACACTTTACAGAGCGTCATAATGTCCACAACATGTTTACAAATTCGAAAGCATAGCCGGCCTTTGGCCAGGCGAGAAGATTTTCTCCTCTGTGGTATAACAAATACCAGCTTCGCTAACTAAAGCGTCTCTGCGTAGTCGACCTTCGTTCAGAAACAAGGCAGATTTTAGGAGCTTTACTTAGCGAAGCCGGTACTTGTTTTACCATAGAGGAGAAAATCCTTATGCCCAAAAGTGTTTTCGTTATATTTTTAAAGAAAATTTTAACCATATTATATTTATTTTAACCAAATTATTGTCACCCACAACCATATTATGATTAAATTAGTTTCTTTAAAAATAGTTTTGTTGGTTGTGACGATTACAAGACATGTTTTTTCTCTGCGTGTATGTAGATATTTTTTGCAATTAACTTCTTTAGTAATTAAGGACGTTATGCCATGTTTAAAAATGATATAATGTTCATTTGCAAAGTGTTTTAAAGCCCACAGTGTCCATAGACACTAAGACACTTTTTGGAGCGTCACAGTGTCCATGGACACACACATTTAAAAATTTTATTTTTGTATGGAAATCGCGAATTTTATCAATTCAGATTTTCGGTAAATTGTGAATAAAACCAAAAGTTGTGCACTAGTGATGCCAAACGGGATCGATTTTAACAAATCCCGGGATTTCCTGATTTTTCGGGATCTATTTGTTTCTTTAATAGCGTAACATCGGCAAAGAATTTGGATATTACATTTAACAACACACTCAGCTGGGTTAATCACGTTAATATAGAAGTAGGCAAAACGTACTCAATGCTTCGTACTCTGCCCACAGACACTTTTGCACACTTATGCACTCCAGTAAACATTAGAATGCTAATTGCTAAAACTTATTTAATGCCGGTACTTCTTTATGGATGCGAAGTTTATGCCTATAGTGATTCCACTAGTAAGCAGAGGCTAAATACTCTTTTTAACAACATTGCTAGATATGTATTTGGCCTTCACACTCTTGATGGAATTGCAACCTTAAGTAAAAAACTTTACAACTTGACTTTTAATAATCTGGTCAACATCAGGACACTTACGCTTCTGCACAAAATCGTGTACACAAAAGTGCCGAAATATTTATATAATCGGATAACTTTTGCAAGATCGAATAGGGGGAATAGGGTTATACCTATCGCACACAGAAGTAAGATAACGGAATGGCAATTTGATTATAACGCAATCCATCTATGGAACAGACTTCCGAATTTAATACCGAAATAACAAAACTTTTAAATTATAATATAACGTAACTTGACACTTTAAACTAAACATTGTTTTTACTTTAAGTATTTTTGATAATTAATAATTAGTTTGTATTATTTTTATATTTAATTTGATTTTAGTTTAATTTTATTATTAAACTTTTTTCTCCTTTTTTTAATTTTTTGATCCTTAAAATTGTAAAATTTTTATACTTCTTATTAAACTAATATGTTTTAAGTTGTATTACCATAACTTCTTCTAGTACCATACTTGTTGTGTGGAAATACAAAAAAATAAAAATAAATAAATAATATACAACTTTTTTAAAAAAACAACAACACTTTATTTATTTATGTTTGAATTTTTAAAAAAGAAAACTTAACAAAACAATTCAAAAGCAACTTTTTTTTAATTATCTTAATATTATTTTATTTTTTTTTTGAATTTTTAAAAAAGAAAAATTAACAGAACAATTCTTTTACAACTTTTTCTTATAAACAAAAGTTAAAATATATATTTTCATTTTATTCAATTCATTTTATATAAAAATTTTATTATTTCGTATTTCTTACTTTTTCGTGCGACGATAACAATTTTACGCTTACTACGTTTGAAACAAAATATTATTTAAGATACATGTAAAAAAAATTTTTTAATTTTTTTATTGCATTACAAACATAAAAAATCAAATTTTTTTCAAGTTTAAACTCCCGGGATTCAAAAAAATAAATCCCGGGATGCGGGATTTGTCAATCCCGAAAAATCCCGGGGTTACAGGATTCGGGATTTCTCGTTTGGCATCCCTATTGTGCACCGATTACAATCAAATAAAACTCGTTTGATTCAAAATATGTTAAACTAAATGTTTTTAAGCTTAAACTGTGATCTTTGTCGCATTTTTATTTTTTATGAAATTTTAGGGAACAAAAATTTTATTTTTTTTAAAACTTTTATTTTATTTTTTCAAAACTTTAACGTCATCTCTGAAACTCCTGGGCAAATAAAAAACCAATGTTAATGTAGTGGAAGTGCCTTAATTTTGGACATAACAGTATATCTCGAAAAATAGAGCTGATACTGTCTTGAAGGTACCCAAACATTTGCAACATTATTATGCAATAATGGTTACTGTACAATTAACTAAGTCTTTATCATATTAGTAGGTGGCAAAATATATCGGAAAAAATCAAAGTCATTTAATTTATATTACGCAAAAAAAATATTAATGTGTTGACAACATTGTACAATACGCACATGTGTGCGTTGGTTTTGTTTACTTTTACATGTATTAAATATAAAATTGGCTCATATGCTTGTTTTTTACTTATTGAACAATTCGGAGCAAATCGACAATAACAACCGCAATACTGTACTCAATAATATTGCAAATGTATGGGCACCTTTAACTCATATTAAAGGAAGATATTAGGGTGCAATATGAAGCGATTTTAAACCTATTTGTGTTTGGCCTCTTGTCGATATTTAAAAGAGTTGGCGCTGTTTGTAAAAACGAATTTTAACTTCTTATTTTTGCATTTGTATTTTAAAAAAGTATTTGAAAACACATTTAAAGCATATGAAATTTGCGCTTGTATAGTTGTTCTTATAAAAAATGTTTGTGGAAGATAACAATTTTATATACCAAATATATACAAAATGTAAAATGTAAAATACTTGGGTATAATTTTACAAAGCAATCTCGCTTGGAATGAACACCTACAATTTTTAAGGAAAAAAACAGCTCAAGCTGTTGGTATTTTGTATAAATTCAAAAATAAGTTTGATAAAGATACTAAACTTTCAGTCTATAATGCCCTAATTCAAAGCCATTTGAATTATTTAACCATTTGTTTTGGTTATAAAAAGAGTAATGACTTTAAAGCCCTTCAACGTATGCAAAATAAAGCTCTAAAGACTGTCTACAATTTGCCAATAACATACCCAACTACATCGTTATATATTGATAAATGTAAAACAGTTTTGCCTATTTATGGTATTTACAGGATGCAACTTCTAACATACGTATTCAAGTGTCTGCACAATATTGGACATCACACTATACATTTCATGAGGAATAATCATGCGATAAATACAAGAAATAATGACGACTTAAGAATCGCTTGGTGTAGGTTGGAAACAACCAAACAGCGTGTGGAATTTATGGGTAGTCGTGAATTTAATGAATTACCTCTTATTTTAAAAAATGAAAACAGAATTTCCGTCTTTAAAAGACTTCTTAAAGAACACATTCGGCAATATATAAATGAACTTTTTATATAATGATATCAAATTAACTGATCTCAAATTATTTTAATTAACTTTTTTATACATTGTTTTTTTTTTCTTTTTTTTCTGTATTCAATATATAATTTTTATGGAAAATATTATTATGCCAACTTGTCTCAACAATGCCTTTAAGGCGCTGAGACCAACAATTTGTTATGAATTAATTTGTAAATAAATTTGAAAAAAATAAAATAAAAAAAAAAAAAAAAGAAAGAAAAGATGGGCGACCTTAAATTGTAACACAAATGATTCTTTAAGGAGATTCATCGGTACGGTACCATTTTCTCACGGCGAGAGTGCCATTTATGACCGCAAAATGAGCTTAAATGCGGTTATTTTGCGCTTGAAGCTGATTCCTAAAAGATTCGATTTTGATGAGTATTTGAAAATAAACAGTACATTATTTAGCGTTCGGCTCAAACACCCAAGAACGATATCTATTTTTTAGTGATTGTGTAGACGAACACAACCCTAAATACAGTTCGTAACTATTTTCAAGAAAGAAACGAACATTATATAGTGTTCTGTTCTTCGTTAAAAATCTGAACAGTTGTATCGATACTGTATACAAACATTGTATTTTAATGTTCTATAATGTTTCTGTTTACATTGATAAAGAAATGAACAAACAAAAAGTTTTAGCAACTAGCCAAAAGCGACGAACATTAATGAGCCGAACCGAACACAATGAAGTTTTAAAAAAAACCGAACGGAATAAAATGTTCTCATCTTTTGTTGAGTTGGATTAAGGAGAGGCAACACAAAAGCATAACGTAGAATTTTTTTTGTGTACGAAAGACGACAAACAGGGAAACGTTATTTTTTTAAATGATTTTCTACACAGACACTACTAGCGTTTGTGATTTCCACAAAACTACCGAACCGAACATTAAGAAGCGATATTTAGTGTTTATTTTTAAACACTTATTATGATACAAAATGCTAGCTGGGCCCCTTTAGATGACTTTCAATGCGTTTTGTCCGGTACTTCCATTCTATTTTGCCTTTTAAGAAGTCCCACTGTCCAATTATCGTAGTTGTAGTGAGCGTTTGTAGCAGTAAAATGTAAGCAGGTATTTAGAGCATAAATGATTAAGTTTTTATAGTTTTTATCTCGGTATGTGTGTATCTTAAAGGCGTGTGGTCGCTCGTTTGGTCAGTCGGCTGGTTGTTATAGAAAAATTGCTTTTAGGCCTATAATTAAAATTAATAATAAGACGGTGGTTGTAGTTGTCTTAATTTTGTGTAAAAAGACTTAATTATATTTATTATTGTTTTATTATACTGTTATTGTTTATTTTGTTTTATTTTTTGCTGTTGTTGGTTTTATTAACCAGTTAAAATGTGTGTGCTCTAGAATGTAAAATGGAATTTAAGAAAAAAAGTGTTGAGTAGAGTTTAGTGTTAAGCATTGATGAGCTTTTTGGTGGTCTCGTTAACAATTTAATGATGGGAATTTTGTGCTTAAATAAATTTATTAAATAAGTGATTTTGTTAAATGGTCAATGAATACCTTCCTATTACTTATAAGGGGAAATAAATAAAATTATTTTTAACAAATGATTAATTGTCCAGTAGTCTTTAATGCTTAAAAATTAATTAATAAAAAATAATTAATAACTGGGTGGTCCAAAGGGAATTCAAGTGGAAAAGTATTATGAGGTTTAAGATTAAAATCATAATTCGTAATCGTTTTTAAATTTGGCGTTTATAATTAAAAGCACTTTTATTAATTGTACGTTAAAGATTCTTTCTTAAAACAGTTTGTACTACAATTAAAGGGTGTTTTTTTTGGAGTGATACAACTTTGGTTTGGCATCACTGTTTTATTTGACCACCCATTTAACAGCTGATAGTTGCTTTTTGTTTAGTTTACTTTGACATTTCACTATAAATCGACTTACACTAGAGCAACGTGTGCAAATTGTTGAAAATTTTAATCAAAATAATTCGACAAATGGACTGAAGTACAAATTTATATTGGTTTTGAATTTCCATTCAAAACTTTATTTTCTGATAAAGCCAATTTCTGGTTAAATAAGTTGGTACGTAAATAAGCAGAATTGTCGCATTTGGAGTGAGGAGAATCCACAAGCTTTTGTCGAAACAGCATTACATTCACAGAAAATAACTGTTTAGAGCGCTTTATGGGCTGGCGGAGTCATTGGCCCATATTGCTTCAAAAACAATGATGGTCAGAATGCAAAAAGTTGTTGAAAATAGGTGTTCCAGATTGCGCCTTCTACGCGTCAGCCGTGGCGGCCGCACGGCCGAAATCATATTTAAACATTAATGTCATAAAATTTCTATCCAATAAAGACCGTTTCATTGATATCAAAAAATTATTACTATGTTTTATTATGATGAAAAACACCCTTTGTTAATTCCACTATTCTATAAAACTTTAACTCGATGTTCTAATTAAATGAGTTCAATATTATGATGAGTCAAGCCATTTGAGTAAGATGCATTTTACCAAAAAAGTTCTTAGTGGTGATCAAAACATTTTAAGAATAAAGAAAACTCTGATGTCAAATGATCGTGTGTTTTACAAAACTGTTTACGAATTCAGAGAGATACCGATAGAATTTTAGCTTTATAAATAATTAATGGTTTGGTCTTTCCTAACTGATTGAGTTTTTATCTACAAATTTTTTAATAGAAACTTGGGCGTAGTAACTCTATAGAGTTTACTGGAAATTTATTTTACTAATAATTTACTCCAGACCCTGCCTGAAATTTCTATCGATTGTTCTTAAAGTATTTATCCGGTGACCAGTGAACACAATATTTTAATAAAAAGGAACGAGTTGCAATAGATGAAAAAAGACACATCATTTAACTGGTGATAATGTGTTTGAGGTGTAGTTACTTCAGAGGAAAGGCAATTGACACAAAATTGGACATGTGACTGAATTTTGTGCGAGAAGTGGCAGATAATATCTGGCTCTATTACTTTTTATGATTAGCATGGTTCACTCGGGACAATATCTTTGATAGGAATTATTTAAACCGAAATTAAATGTGTCCATTATACCTGTAGAAAAGTGTCAAAAGGTGACAATTAACCCCCTCCTAGCACATAACCATGTTAAAGTGTCATAAAAAAAATTGTTTAAAAAAATTTCCCAAATTTTTTTTAGAGTTCAGAATTTTTCGTAAAAAACATACATTTTTGATATTTTTTATAAATGAAATATCTTTAAATTGTTATTTCTTTTTAATTCATGAAAATGAATCATAAAAAACATTTTGTTTTTGTTCATTCATTCATGTATGAGATAAAATGAACATGAACCACACTGCTTATTCATATTATTGAAGTTTTTAAATACATAATTAAAATTATTTTTAATTTAAGACTAGCTGGCCGCCCCGGCTTCGCTCGGTTGCTGATTACTAATGATCAATGGAGCCGTTTTCTGATTTTAGATAAATCGAAAAAAGTAGGCGTAAAAGTGGGCGGGGGAAAAATTTTCTTTTTGTAAAAGCCTAAGTTGGACCATGGCGATCATTAGAAAGAAGAAATCGTCCAAATCGGTCCAGCCGTTCTCAAGTTATGCTCTTAATAGAAAAAGTAGGCGTGGTAAATTTTTCTTTCGATGAACACTTAAAATGGATTTATACGAACATTTAGAAGAACAATTAGACAATTCGGTGGAGCCGTTTTCTGTTTTTAGGTAAATCTTAAAAAGTGGGCGTAAGAGTGGGCGGGGCCAAATTTAAAGAAAAAATCGTCCAAATCGGTCAAGCCGTTCTCAAGTTATGCGATCAACAATACACAACATTTCATTTTTATTATATATAAGATTTTTAATCTGCTTAAAATTATTTTTTAATGCATTTTACAACGAAACCCATAATTCGAATATTTCTTAGAAAGTTAATGTTCAATAAATTTTTATTAAAAATTAAGCAAATTTTAAAACTTATACAAATTTAAATATGTGATCTTTTGTATTAACACTCAACCAAATGTCGTTACAATGGAAACGGAACTTAACTAAAACGAAAATAATTTTGTTTACATGGAAATCCTTTTGCAAAAATTTTTATCATCATAAAATATTAGAACAACACTTAACTTAATCTATCTGAAAATAACTGTTGCATTTAAGTAGAAATGACTAGTACTGGCTAATTAAAAAATTATCAAGCTCTCGGCAAAAAGATCAAACAAGGGATGCTTTTCTTACACCCCCTCCCTCTTATCTGTCGCATACACCACGAAAAATAACTGCTTTTTATATTTAGTGACAATTATTAAATTACAAATGATGAGAGTTATCATTACTCTCTTTTTTCTATTACTCGTTTTTTTCTCTCTCCAAAACTATTACCCGATATCTTCTCTCTTTCAAGTAAATGAGTAAACAAACTGTAGAAAGTGTGTTTATATGGTCACCCTAATGTCAAGTAGTAAATCTTCATCGGAACAACCAACCAACTAACGAATAAACGAATCCAATACGAATAACTAAGATATTTGTTGTTGTTGAGTTGTTTTGTGATTATTGTATTTTATAGATATTTTGTGTTTTGTTTGTTTGTATGTCGTGTGTGTATGTGTGTGTTTGGTGTATCTGTGTAATAATGAAATGAGCGCATGCCGCGAGGTTTTGTTAGCCGCAGGACTTGTACAATTTAGTTGAGCGTTATACTTTGAGCTGTAAGCAACAACGGTCGGATAGTTGATTGGGTTTGTTTGTTTGTTTGCATGTGCAGTTTGTGGTAGTTAACAGCCCATTCATTTAAGTTGAAACTGCTTATTTTAAGCTTTTATTTCATTCCAAGTATCTGGGAGTTTTCAGTGTGTGTGTGTACAATTGTAACATTCTTTACAAAACGAGTAACATGCTCTTTTAATAACATTTTACTGTTAATAGTGGATTTGTAAAAGAAAAACCAAAAAAAAATTGTGAGTGCGCGTTTATCTTTAAAAACATGCTGCAACAACTCTCTCTAGTGTTAAAATCACTGATACGAGAATAATTGTAGTTAAATTTATGTAAAATACAAAAAAAAATATATATATGATTTTTGTTGTTGCTTGAGAGTTTTTCCATAACTTACAATTATTTTTATTATCTTTTATTGTGTATTATTACGACGAATGCGATTATTAAACTCAACGTTCAAACGGAGTACGAAATCATGTTTTAATGTCTTTGAAAGTGGATTAAAATAACCAAAATACTTTTAACGAAAATAAAAATCACACGGACAAGTGCAAGTGAAAATTTGTTTCTTTTTAAGCGTAAAATTTAACAAAAAATAAAAAATATTACGAAAGAAGATAAATCTTTGAAAACAAAATAAAAATTTATATCAATAAATTTTATGCAAAAATAAAATTAACGAATTAAAAAAAAAATTAAAGTATTTTCAAAATATTTTATAAAATAAAAAAACATAACAATTTAAAAAAATTAAATAAAAACACGAATTATTTAAAAATTCTAAGAAAAAGTAAGTGTACAAATACAAACAAGTGCTTAAAGTTTATCGACAGAATTTTAAATTTAGAGAAAAAAATTAATTGGTTTACAAAAGGGAAAAATTTAACAAAATTTTTATGTTACTAAACAAATAAAAATTTTATTAATGTTTATACATAAATGTTTAGATATTTATATAAAATTTTTTTTTTTAATTTTTTTGAAAGTTTCAAAAAAAGTTGTTTTAATGTGCTTAATTTTTTATGGAAAATTTAAAGAAAAAAGTTTAAATATTTTGTGTCAATTCACCAATTATCTTCAGGAAATTGTTTAAAAAACTTTGTTGTGGATTTATCTGAAAAAAAAAAACATATTAAAACATCAAAGAGAAGTAAAAGATTAATAAATTATTTTTATATTTATTTATCGTAAATTTGTTACAAAAAATTCTACGTACCAAATAATTTTTTTCCGAATACACCCAGAGAAAAAACCTTTTTCAAAATGGTCACCTCAAACAAAACTATTTTTAATCAAAATGTTTAAACATATTATGGTTACTTTGACCATATTAGTGTCACCGGCAACTATCCTCCATCAAGCAGCCTCCACCATATTGTGGTTGCCTACGAACATGTTATAGTTTTTTTAACCACAGCATGTTTCTCCTATAAAAATGGAAAATACTCTTGTTAATTTTAAACCAAACCATTATAAGAGGTAATACATTTTTGTCATACTTAACCATAACATGTTTAGAGACAACCATAACATGTTTAGAAGCAATCATAACATGGTTGTGGCTTCTCGATGAATGACAAATTAAACCATAATATGGTTGCTGGGTACAATAATATAGAAAATTCATATTTTGGTTTTAAATGGATATTTTTTTATTTTTTAAGTGCAAATTCCGGAATTTTTAGTGCGTATTTTAAGTGCATGTTTTCAATTTTTTAATGAATACAAATCTCAGCCCTAGTTATGGGATTAGTCAAAATTTCTTAAAAATTTTAAATCGATTTCGCATTGAAATTTAACACACCAAAGAATAAATTATTTTTAACTTTTATCCCAATTTGCTAATCAGAAATTATTAGGCCTTTCACACATTTCGCTTGAAATGGATTTTAGTTCCGTAGTTACAATTCAAAATTACTACAACATCTGATTGGAATAAATATCTGTGAGAGGCATGGATACATATACTAATATTTTGAAAACGCCTGTTTAATATACTTGAAGAATCTTAAACTATTTTGTTTATACGGTCCATTAAAAACAAAAATTAATATTGAACATCAGTAAAATTGTCTTGTTAACAAAAAGAAGTATATTTTTTTTCGATGAAAGATTGTTAAACTATTCAAAGTTTGAGGATATTATGACAATATGACGTGATAGCATACCTTGTGAATCCCCCAATTATTAACACCCTTCACCAAAGGTAAAAGGGCATATATAAGTTTGTCATTTCGTTTGTAATTTCTACAATATTGATCTTAGACCCCATTAAGTATATATATTCTGGGTCCTTATGAAAGCGAGTGGATTTAACAATGTCCGTCTGTGCGTGTGTATATTGAAATGGGGTTTTCGAAGACCCCAGACATTATGGGGACTAGGTAGTTATATATTTATGTCACATATACTCCGCTAAAGTATGCTATTGAAATTTAGCCCGATCGGTTCATAGATGAATGAGATGTAAGCAAAAAAAAAAAAAAACCCGCTGTCTCTTCTAATACCCATAAATTCCTTGTTGTTGTTTTTTAATTTCTTTTTCTATATATCTGAAGAACGGCAGCAGCCAAAGTTTCCAAATTAGGTGCAAACATCTTGGAATTGGAGAAGTGGGCGTGCCGCAAAATAGATTTACTAATATCTAAAGAACGTTATTTATATACTGTCTGTTCGCACCATGCTGAAGGGTATATAAGATTCAGTATAGCCTTATATAGCCCCTTACTTCTTTTTATTTGTTTTGTATATTAACATATTGACCCCTTTGTGCGAAATTATCGTATGTTACAAAAACCAAATTTTACAGGACAGCCATTTTTCTACTTTTCTCTGCTATAGCTTGCAATATCAAAATGAAAATATACAATCAATTTTTGGAGCAACAAAGTGGAATTCGCCTACAATATTTTGTCAGGTGACGTCTCTTTGAATGTAGAACAAGATTGCATCAAAAACTCAATTTCAAAAAAATTGGCATATACGATAATTTCGTGCAAAGGGGTCGATATCTGTCTAAAATGATCAGGAAGTCATATTTAAGTTTCAAAAACTACTTTTGCAGACTAAGTATATGTTATATTAATATATAAACACCATTTTTGAGGTCTTTGGCAAACCAATTTCAACGAGCACATGGACAGCTAAGCCGACGGATAAATAAACGGAAATCGTTAAATCAATTGCGCTTTTTATGGGGTCTAGAATTTATACCAGGCTTTAAAAACTGCAGTCGAAACCAAAAACTGTCAAACAAAAAACGAAAATGTGTGTACAAGTTTTAGCTTTTTGAGTTGGTTGGACAGCGACTGTTTACATTTGATGAATCGGAAGTAAAAGCAACAGTTTCTTTTTGGCCAATGACAAATGAGTAGTGGAAGAAATGGCAATTTTTCTACTTTGACTGCAGCATTTTAAGCGCTGATTTATACTTTCTTACTTGTTAAAATTTTGGAAAATTGCCTTTAAAGAATCTGTGGCGTTGGTTGAAAAATGTTGCAATACATACTTACATATTTTAATAAGATTATTTAGTTTTTGTTCATTTTTCCCAGTTTCTTTTTTTGAAAGTTTAAATCACTTAAATAGTTGAAACTTTAAAATTTTTATATGATTGTAGGTATTTTAAATTTTTCAATACTTTAAACTTTAGTTTCATAGTATAAATTCCTTTTAAGAAAAAGTTTCTTCGCTTTATTTTATGATGGTTTTCTACAGATTATTCAAAATTACGAATAAATAATAGTTGTTGTTTTTCTTGGTTTTTGTATTATATAAAACTTATTTTTTTTTTGTGTTTTAAATTTAATTGATAAAACATAAATACATTTTGTATTGAAAATTTATGAATTTTATACTCTCATTCTAGATATTTGACTCTTATTATTTTTTTATGACTCTTATAAAAAATATTGTATGTTGTTGTTTTATATCATACATACTTACAATTAGTCGTATTTATGTACTTACTTTTTCTGTACATTCATTCAACTACTTTTTTTTTAATATAAATTATTTGTTGTTGTTATTTTTTTATACATATTATTTTTATTATTATTGTTATTATTATTTAAATGATTGTGTATGGTGATTGTCAACTTAACAACAAACTACATAAATCGACAGTTTATTTGTTTGTATAATTGTGCTTAAACGAGTGAGTACTACTCATTGTATACGGTACTTTGCATTCACTCTCTACTCTATTGATTGCAATTATACGAGCACTATAAAATATGTTCATACAATCATACACACATACACAAACTTTCTTTCTCCTTTGATTCGATTATTTGCGTTTATTGCATGATGTGATGCCAAATGGTAGGTTGTGTTAAATAAACATGCGATTTATGATTATTAAAAATAATACATAATAAATATTTGTTGGATTTTTTGCATTCTTATTAAACCAGGAGCCAAATTTATCTATTAAATTTCAAGGAAATAAATAAAAGTGTGTGAATTAAGGTGACATAGCGTCGGCGAATTTTCAAGTTATAAAATAATTTTTCTAAAAAAAACCACTTTGATAAAAATTTTAGGTTTCTTTTGAATAAATTAATTTATATACAAATAATGTTGTGATTTTCTTAAATAGCCGAGTTTTCCATTTTTTTTGAACGTCGACATATTTTGCTTCAATAAATATGGGTACTTCCACGAAAAGCTCTGTGCTTGTCACGTTACGCCACCAAGCGATTAAGCTTGCATTTAAGACAATTTAACCTTCGCCTTGCCTTAGCAATACCCACCCGTGTGACCATTTCGGTTTTATTTCTGTAATAACTTTTTTAATTTGCTTCAGTTAAAAGAAAATTGTTTTCTTTAAAAAAACTGCAAAGAAAATTTGTATGACGAAAACTTGTTCTCGTCGCTTATAAACATGCAGTTATACCATGTTCACATGGACAGCAATATTCGTGTTTCGGTCTCCGATTCCTGTTTCGCGCCCCAAACATGATTTAAACAACACGTTTTGCCATAAAAAATTTTGAGAGCGAAACAGGTCGTTTAATTTTGAAACATGCTGCGAAACAGGAAAAATGTACTATCATCTCCAATTTTGATAACAATAATTGTAAGTTTATCTGAACTAGCTCTCAAAAAAAAAAAAAAAAAAAAACAAAACAAAACAAAGAAAAAAACAAAATAAAAATTAATGTTAAATCAAATAAAGTGATAATTATAAAAAATTTATATTAATAAAAGTATTAAATAATATATTTTTAATTTTAACTTAATTTTTTTTTAATCTATTTTTAACAAAATTACACTAACTAATGAATGAATCGTATGAACAGCATGTTTGGCAAACTAGTTTCAGAGAGCGAAACGAGTGGTTTATATCGTCGTATGAACATAGCATAACATCCGGGTGTGTATTGGTAAACGATGTACATACATTAAAAATCCTTGGCAAGGCGAAAGTTAAAATTCTTGGTCGCGTAACATGAGAAAAGTAAATTTTTTTGTGGAATTGCCCATACATAATTGAGGAGGTCCATAACAAAACGCAATAATTACACCATAACCTTATTTTTGGATAAACGTCAGAATTTAATTTAAGTAAGTAGCACATAATTTTTTAAAAAAACAATTATTGAGGTATTATTGTCTACAAAAAATAATACTAATCACAAATATATTATTTTATCTGACAGTTTGTTTTAAAGTTATTTAGATAGCAAATTTGGAATTATTGCGTTTTGGTCCGAATCATAGTATTTATTCATGTAATTATTGCGTTTTGTTAAAGACCTCCTTAATCAACTTAACAAAAGCGTAAGGTATTTACTAAACACAAAACTCCTTACGGTTTACAGTTATCTAAGAGCATAATTTATTTATAATGTTGACTTTTTTAAAATTTCTTGTAGCGATTTATTGCAAATATGTGTAATTATTGCATTTTGCTCGGAACCATTATATTTGATTTGGAATTTCAGTGTAGTTATTGAGTTTTGGAATGCTTTATAATAAAGGTAATATAGATTTCAATGTGTAGAATATGATTCAATCAAAAAATCAAAAAACTTCTAAAATGTAATTATTGCGTTTTGTTATGGACCTCCTCAATTTATATACATATGTACGTTTCTAAAACACGTTTAAAATAAATATTTAATGGATAATTTTGAATACTTTAAGAAAAACAACGCAAGTTGTATTAACTTTTGTTTTTGGGCAAGTTTGTTTTTAGAAAACATTTAAATATCGCACTTGATCAACAAGAGGGGTTTAACTCGAAATTTAAAAATTTTTTGTGGAATCAAAAAACTTTTAAATTTAACAATAAAGGCATATGAAAAAATAACAAAATAGAACAAAATATTTACAGCGGGTTGATACAAACATTATGTTTCGATTTTTTCCAAAGAGTGAAAAAATAAAAATTCTGCTTTAATATCCTCTTGTTGATCAAGTGCGATATGTTCTTATTTCTACAGATCGACTCAGAATAACTTTCTGAGTTATGTATTTCTATAAGAGCTACAAAAATATTTGTAGGATAATTTAGATTCCAATAAAATAAGTTTGGACCAAATTTAACCCAAACTCCAACATAATCAAATGATTTATGGGTACAAAGACTCTATTCCGGCAAGAAACTTCTACGGAAGGTGTGTGAAATTATGGACTGATTCTCACCATTTCCTTGCTGAGTCTTTATGACAATTAGAACATATGTTGATCAAATTGTCTTCAACCTGTACTTTCCGCACAGGGTTTACATGGACAGCCAGCCAGTCGGAAGGAAGGACGGATGGACATCGCTAGCTCGATTCGAAAAGTGGTTCTAAAGTAACTAAATTGTATGTTAGTAAAAAACTTTTTGTAAATATGCCATGTAAATTTAAACAGAGTGTTTGTTAAGAATGAAATCTTATTATATATTAGAAAACTATTTTTCTGTAAGTTTTTTCTATAATTAGACTCCTTAGTTTACATTATATTATAGACAAGTAATATTATCGCAAGCGACCAGTTTTCATTATTCAAACATTTTTAATAAGCCTTTAATAATAGTAAAAACAAAACCTTTTCTTAGCTTAAGTCTTATGTTAGTAAGCTTGCTACAAGATTTTTATGAATCGTTTTGGTTTGTTGGAATATTACTCGAAGTAAGATCTGTTGGATTGTGTGAAAAACAAAGAGCACAACATTTTTAATTACTGTTGATTTCATTTAACAAACGTTTTCTTTTCTAAAAAAAGTGTTGCATAAGTGTTACATGTGACTTGGCAACATTTTTAAATGCACCCCTAATTTTTAAGAAGTGTTTCATATTTTACGTTTACAAAAGAACACAAATTTTGGCATTAAACAATAAAGTACAATTAGCGCAAGGTAAATTTAATTACAGGTGGTGGCAAGACTAAAACAATCCAAAGCTAACAGAAACAACAGATGTTTTTTGTATTGCATTGTCGAAACTTGCCACCACCTTGTACCGACTTCGCCTTGATCTAGTGCTGCACTCATGCCCCTTTAATTAAAATGAGTGTTGAACATGTAGCATTTTTTTCATTTTAAAGGGAACATCATCAGAAAAGGACGCTTTACACTTTTAAAATAACACATGTTTTTCAGAAAAGAGCAGAAAAAATGTAGAAGGCAGAATAAATCCAGAATTTTACTCTGAAAAGAAAACGCCATAAATTTAAATTCCTTTTTTTCAAAGCCGAAAGTTCAACTAAAACTAAAAAAAGTGAAAGCACTACAAAATATTATTAAAAATGCTAAGCAACGTGTCTTTTTAAAGAAATTTTTTTTTTATTTCTAAAATGAAAATATATAAAAAAAAACTAGCATAAAAACTCGTTAAAACCTTAAAATAAAATTTAAGTTACTCTAATCGGAAACATAAAATCAAATTAGAGATTGGTCATAATTACTAGCAATAAAATAAAGGAAATTGGAAAAATTAAAATAAGAAATTTGGAAATACTTAATGAAAATAATAAACAATAACTATGTAAACTAGCTTTTGCAATTGATATTAAACAATTTTACTCCTTTTTGTCTACAAAAATTCCTAAAATCATCAAAATACAATTCAATATTGCTTCTAGCACCTGTAGAAATTTTGTAGCTCTTAAACACTCTTTGAGATCAACGCAAACTCTAAATTTATTGCCTTGTAAGATTATAAATAAATAAAATACTCGTAATATTTTTATCTCTTAGAACAAAAGGAAAAAAGGAGCTGCATTTTATTGCTTTTTCAAAAGTTTTTCTTATACGTTTTTTTACTTTTATTTTATTGATGAGCCCAACAATTTTATTTTGTGGGAATATTTATTTAATTTCTATTTTTATTTTTTGTTATTTTGGTACAGGGAAACCGAAAATATGCATTAAAAAAAATATATACAACAAACACTAACTAAAATATGCTCTAAAAATTATAAAAACATGCCCTAAAAATGGCTAATTTTATAGCAAACACTTAACAGTTTAATAGTATTGGCATAAAATAAACAAGTAAAAAAATTATTGGCTGTCAAGCTTGACAGTACTCAGAAACAAATTTTTAGCGTTTCCTATTTCTTACTCTTGGGAAGTAATGGACCCACCAGAACAATATTATGTTATGAGGTTAAATTCATATACAGAAAAAATTATCAGTAGTTTTTTATCAAAATAAAAAAATAGTTTCAAAAGTATTTCAATTTAATTAATGTGACAATTGCATCAATTATTTTTTTTTTTTTTTTTGAAAGAAAATTAAAAATATAATTTTGATTTAATTAACATTTTAGTTACTTTTAAAAAAATTTTAAATTAAAATTTTAATTAAATAACAACAAATTTTTATTGATTTTTTTCCTTTAAAATAAAATAATTTAAACTTGTGGAAATGTTGTTGGGTAATGTCAAAACCTGAGGTATATTTAATTATATCAATTAACACATTGTTTGAAACGGCAAAGTTTTTTAAAAATTTTTTTAATTGAAATTAAAAATATCATTTATTGAAAAAAATCTATTTAAAATTTAAAATTCTTAAAATTTTTAGTAATCTAAACCAAATTTTTAATAATTTTAATTAGGCTTAAGTTCATTTAATTTAATTTTCATTAAATTATTTTTATGAAGAAAGGAATTTTACAACATGAAAATCAATTAAAATTGTTATTGATAATCTTTCATTATTGACCGTGGCCGGGGCTCGAACCCAGGCCGGCAGGTTACCATGACATGTTTCGATCTTTATAATCATGAATTTGGTGATTAGAGACAATTTTTAATTTTTTCTGTGTATAAGGGTTATTTGTACTAAATATTATCCATAGATATCTACATGAGATTTTTTCGTCTTAAGGCAACTTTAGGACCTTCCGTTTCAAAGTTTTGCAATGTCAAAGTGCTACATAGACCGATTCTAAAAAAATTTGGTGAGGTTGTTTAGGTTAAAATGCAATATTTTTGCGCCGAATTTATTCTAAATGTCCATTTTTGTGAAAAGAATTTTGTATTGGAACGATGTGAAATAATAGACCGATTCTCACCATTTTTCATCCTTTTGACAATTTAAACGTATGTATGCTGAAAAATGCTGCAAAGGGTAAAATATGCAAAAATGTGCACTTACAAATCGATTTCAAAATTCATTTAAAGCTCTAAAACGGATTAATATATTGTTTCTGCCACCATTGGTCGCACAAGGAAAAAACATCTAATTGCCTATTTACGGTTTCCCTGTTTCGGTATATTGTGGGGTATTTCATGTTAATAGTGGCATAAAAAAACATTGAAATGATGGTCACTAATTAGTTCATGAATAAACTTTTAAAAGATTGGAACTAGATTTGTGTAAGTATAAAATCATGTTCTAAGAATTTCGTTTTATTTTAGTGTTTTTTTCTTTTGTCTGATTTAACGTCTGAATTAATCATAAAAGGAGGTTAGGGAATTTGATGCTAGTCATTGGGAATTTTATTACAAATACATGAATTTTCAGAAAGATTAATAAAAAGATGTTAATTCTTTTAAAATTAAAATAACATTCCTCTTTGCATGCATTTCTGTTAGGGGTTTACCCTTTACACTTTCCATTACCTTGTAATGAAAGCAGAATTTCTCCTGCAGAAATACTGTTGTAAACTATAATTATTTGCCTTGAAAACAATATTGGCAGTAAGAAAAGATGAAATGATTTGAATGACCTTCCTTAAAAGAAAAAAACAATAGCTCCCGGTTTACAATGGCCATTTTGGCTTAAGCGCTTTGTACTACAGGGAACATATGTAGTTAAATCGTCTTGGAAAGCCCAAAGAAATTTAGCAATTGTTTGGCGAATAAAAACTATAATAAGTTTTGGCTTGATATAATTTTTTCCGACAAAATTTATAGTTTTACTTTTCTTTATTTACTTTTTGCGACTTTTTTAATTGTAAATGGTAACATGAGGTCTTAAATAATCCCTTAATTCAACTACAGGGTGGCACAGAAATAGTAAATGGTTTACAAATTTTTTTCCCATACCACCACAGTTTGTGGTAATATGCTTATCACTAAAAATATTGGTCCTATACACTGTCTTAGGCATACCGATCGACTTATGATCAGTTTTTGAATCGATCTAACAATGTCCAACCGTCCGGCTGACTTCAACCTTAATATAATATTTAACACAAAGAACTTTAACATTTATATTAGGTCCATAACTCAATTATGTTCTGGCGAGTCCATGTTTGCCCATGCGTCCCAAATAAGGTACAGTCTCGAACATGTTTCTTTAAATATTGTTGTGCTGGGTGTCATATTGTCGGGTTTGATCGACTTATTAAAAAAACAGAACAATTGTAGTGATACAGTAGGCAAACATTATATTTTAGTGTTCTATAATGTTTATTTTTTTACATTAATAAATAAGTGAACAAACAAAAAATTTTAGTAACGACCGCAACACGAACAGCTTGTGTGTGTATTGTGTAAAATTATTTTGCGGGTTTTTGGTTTTGTTTTTCGTATGTGTATTTTGTTTTTGTAAAAAAAGATTGATTTTTTTTACCAGCCAAAAGCGACGAACATTAGTGAACCGAACCGAGCACAATGAAGTTTGTGGTTAAAAAAAAAACGGAACGGAATTAAATGTTCTCATCTTTTGTTGAGTTGTATAAAAACAGTATTATTTTTGTGTTCGAAAGATGACAAACAGGGAAACGGTATTTTTTTAATAATTTTCTACACAAACACTTTTAGCGTTTGTGATTTCCATAAATCTACTGAACCGAACACTAAGGACCGATATTTAATATTTATTTTTGACCACTGTTATATAGTGTTCTGTTTTCGTTATTAAACAGAACAATTGAAGTGGTTCTGCAGACATACATACATTATATTTTAATGTTCTATAGTGTTTCTCTTTTACATTGATAGCAGAAATGAGCAACAAAAATTTAAGCAACGACCACAGCACGAATAGCTTGTGTGTGTATTGTACACATGTTTGGCTTGTGTAAAATTTTTTTGCTCTTTTTTTGTGTATGTATTTTGTTTTTGTAAAAAAGTTTTGGTTTTTTTTCACCAGCCAAAAGGGTGCTGAACAGAACACAACGGTTTGTGGTTTTTAAAAAAACGGAACGAAATAAAATACTCTCATCTTTTTGTTACGTTGGATAAGTACACTATTATTTTTGTGTTGACAAACAGAAAAACGTTACTTTTTTAATAATTTACTAGACAAACACCGAACACTAAGAAAAGATATTTAGACCTGTATTCATAAAATTTTTTTAAATTTAATAAAGGTTTGCAAAACAAATTTTGTATGAAAATGTTCCTTAATAAACGTTTGTTAAATTTGATAGTTGTTTATGAATACGGGCGCTAATGTTTATTTTCAAGCACTGGTATTAATTAAAAAAGTAATAAAGAATAAATCTCATTCTACGCCACCCTGAATTTAAAAGAATTTCTTCATAAATATTAAAGACTTACTTAAATTATTAACCAAACAATACAAAAAATTTCAATCTTTAAAAATTTCAGTAAAACTTATTCCATTTAATCATTCACTACTTAAGTAATTTGCTTTGATTAATTAATTAATTTAAAAAAATGTTACGTAATTCCAACATTATTGGAAACTCTACTTAATTACAGGCTGCCATGTCTAATTATACACAATTTCCTTTTATTCCCAACCAATTAAATCAAAACCTGTTGGTTTCAATTAAATGATCTATAATTAACATTTCTATTTATCATAAACAATTAACACTTGTTGTTTATTTTTTTTCTTTTCTTTCTTCCATTTAAATACTGGATGTAAATATTTATAACAAATTACTAACATTATTATCGTTTACAGTATATTAAATGCTCCAATTACAAATTAGTGGCATGTAACAAACATTTTTAAATGTTAAAAAAAAGAAAATCCCCTTTTTCAGAAAAAAAATACTACACAAACAAAAAACGATTCACCCACTAAACAAAATTCAACACCTACACACTCGAGGAAACAGTCGCACAAAGTTATACACACGCGCTCACTCATATTTTTTTAAAGTGAGAGCAAAAAAAAAAATATGCAATATAACTTCCGGTCAACTACTAAACTCTACACTAAACACCAATAAATATCCAACACATGTCTAAAGAAATTTCTAGCCAGGAATGTGTGCGAGTGTGTCTCATTTAATTTCGTTGTTATTGTTGTTGTTTTTAAACTCAAAACAAGTCAAGTTTGATGTATTTATTCTTCATCATCACATTATGATAATCATCATCGTCATAACTTTTATAAATCGTTGTTGTATTGACAGAGTCAACGACTTCCGTTTTTACGAGAAATTTTCTTAATAAAAAAAAAAAAACATTTATTACTCTCACTTGTTATAAGTTAATTTTTCAAGCAATAAAAGGAGTCTGAAAAGTACTTTTGAAAAGAAGTTATGTTTTCAACACAAAATTAAGTTTTGGTGAAAAGGACCTTTTTTAAGCTAAACTGCAAAGAGAAGTACGATCTGGTACAGTACCATTTTAAATGTACCTTAAAAGTAACTTCTTTTTAAAAAGAACATGTTCGAAAAAATATGTTTTGTTTACGAAAAGAAACTTTTTATTAAAAAAATTAGTTTTTGCTAAAAGTTTAAATTTTCAAGTTCTGCCTTGAATGATTTTTCTAAAGTAGAATTTTAGAAAAGTTTTACATAAACACGGTTCAAGATTTTTTTTAGAGATTTTCTTATATATACATATGTATTATTAGTTTGATTTTAATGTTTTTTTCAAAGTTTTTTTCACATTACACATGGTTCAAGGGTTTTTAGAGAACTTTTTATATGTATGTATTTTAAAATATACTTTTAATGTATTTTTCAAAGTACTTTTCACTAAAAACACGGTTCAAGACGTATTCAGATAACTTCTTATTTTATGTATTTTTAAATGTACACATGTTTCAAGATTTATTTAGAGAACTTATGTATGTATATTTTAATGTACCATTTTTAAAGAAAAATTTAAAAAAAAAGTATATTTTTAAAATAAGTACATTTTTTCAAAAAGTACCATTTTGGAAAAAGTACCATTTTAGTAAAAGTACCATTTAAGAAAAAAGTAAAATTTGAGATAAAAGTATTTTTTTTACTAGAAAGTACCTTTTTGGAAAAAAAAATACCATTTTAGAAAAAAATTTATTTTTACAAGAAAGTACCTTTTAGAAGAAAGTATCTTTTTACAAGAAAGTATTTTTTTCAACAAATTATATTTTTACAACAAAGTACCATTTAACCGATTATCCAAAAAAAAATTACAAAAAGGTATCATTTTACAGAAAGTACATAATAAAAAATAACCTTTTTACAAATATGAGTTTTTAACCAAAAAGTAAATATTTCAAAACAGTACCATTTTACAGAAAAAATTCCATATTACAAAAAGTACCTTTTTACAAGAAAGTACCTTTTAACAAAAAGTACCTGTTTACAAAAAAGTACCTTTTAACAAAACTGTACCATTTTGAAAAAAAAGTAACATTTCACAAGACTAAATTTTTACAAAAAGGTATAATTTTTACGTTTCTACAAAAACTTTTTTTACATAAAAAAAAATAACCAACATTTTTTTTTTATTTTTCGAATTTATTCTATGAGTTACATTTCAGTTATGTATTTTATAAAGCTTTTTTGTAATAGTTCTATTCCTTAAATTTTTAGGAATGACTTTTATACACTACCAGACTATTATATTGTATTTTCTTGTTACATTTTACCTTAGCTATCCATTGGATAGCAATGAAGATAGCAGAATGTAATGCATTTTCTGGCCCGCTACGGCCTTCGTCAGCATTCTTTGTGTCACACTGGATAGTGATACTTTTTAAATTGAATGTATTTAACTCAACTATTTTTAACAAATAGAAACTGGGAATTATCTCCTTTCGTAGGTTACTTTTTATTATATTCAACATTTTTTTTTTTATTTTTCGAATTTATTCTATGAGTTACATTTCAGTTATGTATTTTTTAACCTGTGTCGATTATTTATGTTGTTGTTTTTTGTTTGGCTTAAGGTCATATAAAAATTATAAATAAAAATCCACAAATTTTTGTATTTTTAATTTTGTTTTTTATTTTTCATCCGATATTTCGACCATACATCGATGGTCATCTTCAGGGCATTTAAAACACTGTCAAATTAAAAACTAAAAAAAGCTGATACGTCCTCACTGCTTGTCATATTTTTATCAACTGATCAAGTAACTTTAAAGAACTACATTATGCAAAACATATATTTTTACATTTAAATTAATTATTTTCACATAAACTAAACTTTTATTAAAAGCATATTTTCAAAGATATTTTTTGTTTAAAGTTGTTAAATATATGTACTTTTGCATCTGCCCTCGCTTTCAAATGAACACCACAAAACCTTAAAATACTTGCATGCAAAATTATATATTATCTCTTGTTTAAGTTTTCTGTAGTTGTTGTTTTTGCAGTAATAAATGCAAATTAATTAATTAATTTATAAAACGAGTAATTAACACCATGTTATAAAAGTCAACAAACAAAACGACAATGAATAAGAAAATTCCAAAAGCAAAGTGTACAATCATGGGAGACAAGTCCATAACAAGACTAAAAATGTGCACAAAGAAGGAGGAAAAAATTCTCAGCAGAAAAAAAATAAATTTAAAAGAAAATTTATCCAAGTAGAAAAACAACAAAAACAACAACAATTAACCACAAATAAACAAAAACTTAAAAAACAATTAGCAAACAAATACTTCATGTGGTTTGGTTTTACATCAAATGATTATTAGAGGGAGAGAAAGCAGGGTAAGGGAATAGGAGGGGAAAAACAGGGACATACACAAAAAATAGAGAACGACAGACTGGGAGAATTGATGCAAACAATAAACAAGCAAAATTGCATACAAATATATGCATGATTTTGTTTGTTTGTCTGTCCGTCTGTTTTGTTTATTTGTCGTTTGTTTGCTTGTGTTCACCACTAATTTTGCTGCATGCGTATAATCATTGCAGTTCTCATCGTCATCATCATACTCGTTTGTACCTTCATACGTCATTTTACTAACGTGGCTCCTCTGCCATGTTCTTTTTGTTCGTTGGCTGTCGATGAAGCCAACAAACAAGTGACAACATTGACAATGTTGCTGCTGCTTCTCATCGATCTTCTTTTTTCGTGTCGTTTTCGTTGTTGCTGATGATGACTTCGTTGATCGTTTCATGAAAATATTATCATATTTGAAATTTTTTTTCTCATCTCCTGTTCGTTCTCTCAGGGGTTTAATGATGTTTACGATGATAGTGTGCTTTTCTCTTTTAACCCAGCTGGCATTTGATGAAATTAATGATCGTTAATGATTTTGACTCTACTGCATGATTAAAATAATCATAACAGAGCTCATTTTCTGACCACAAAATATACTTTTGTCCTGCCACGATTGGCACGTTTTTAGGATTCATAAATGCTTTAAAATGCATTTGTGAGTCTTTTCGCAGCCATTCGTTAGATTAATTTCTTTGTGTGTGGCTTTCAGGAGTCAGTATATTTCTATCGGGCTAAAATGGTACTCTACTCTTTAAGAGTCGCATTAAAGAGTAATTAATTACACGTTTTCGTAGTCGGTTTTGAGACTTTAAACAGCCAGTCTGAAAGTACTGTCGATGCAAACCTTCAACAGTTTTTTTTTAAACGAATTAAAAATTTGACCCGTTCAGTTTATTTTTGGATCAAAAAAAAAAAAAAAAAAAAAAAAAAATAAGAAATGAAAAATGAAAAATGAAAACAATATCAATTCAAACACCTGCATAATATTTCTGCCACTGCTAAATATTTTCTCAATGCAAAACAAACAAAAACAACATCACAATAATTACTTTTTTATCGTTCAACTAAAGAAAACATTATTCTCACACCAAAACAGTCTCATTTCAAGCGGCTGCATGATCAATTTGCGATTTTTGTACACGAATCAATTTTGATGTTTTATTTTTTACCGCACAGGACGATAAATTAAAAAGGTTCTCATCCAAATGTTAGTTGGGTATGCTGGTCAAGTCAGGTTGTTTGTAGTTGCAGTAGTTGTAGTTTTACAGCGATGTAACGATGATTCTTTTTCTATCTCTATTGTTTATTTTTATTTACAAAAAGATGTTGCCGTATGATAATTATTGCACTTTATCTAATAATATTGCAATTTTGTTTGTTAGACCAGTAAGCAAATCGGGGCACTCGTTTACAGTCGAAATTACAATATGTACTATTAAATAAAAATATTAATTGATATCGAATGCAAACTAAACATTTTAATACAAATCAAAGTAATTTTAAACCTTAACATTTCTAAAAAAATTATATAAAATATTTTTTGTATAGTTATCTCATCTGGCAACATTTTTTCAAACTTTGTTTGCAAAATAAAACGAAAAATAAATTGTAAATTGTGAATTTTAAATTAATGTAAATTGAATTGCATTTGCATTAAACATGATGGGTTTTTGCTTGTGTGGCTTGTAGCCGGTTAAGAGAAAAAATGATGAATGAATTTCTTAAAAAAATGTGATGATAAAATTGAAAACTGAAAAATCAACAGCCGAGTAAGTTTTTTGAGTATGGTCAGGTTTTTATTTAAATTTTTTTTTTATTATAATTTTTAAACAAGAAAATTTAATGAAAGTGATAAATAAAAAACTAAAATTTAAAAATAAATAAAAATTAAGAAAAATATTGAAAAACATAAAAAAATTTACTTCTTTGTTAAAAAATTAAATATTTTAATTTGATCAAAATATTAGTTTTTTTGGGGAAAAAAGTAATTTTCTTATTTAAGACTTATTAAAAAAAATATAGCTTAAAAAAGTACAATTTTTGACAAAAATACTTTTTGCTTTGGAAAATATTTTTTTTTTTTATAAAAAAGTTTCTTTTATCGCACTGGTTTCTCTAAATTTCTTCATTTCTTCTTCTTCTCATTTTCTTAAAAAAAGTGATAATATGTAATTTTTGAATTTACCCCTTTAGAGGAACAATTGCGTCATGATAAAAACAAGCTTTATGTAAACAAAATATTTTTGTAAAAAAATGCCCTTTTAAAAAAAAGTACTTTTTTGTAAAAACTTGTTATTTTAAAATCATTTTTATTTTAAGAATTTTACTACTCAATCCACTTTTTTTATAAAATGTAAATTCTTGTACAAAAGTTCACTTTGAATGAAGGTACTTTTTCGTAAAAACTGATTTTTTTCAGAAAACTATTTACATAAAAAATCATTTATATATTTTTTATTGTAAAAAGTACTTTTTTATGAAAAACTACTTGTATAAAAACATTTTGCTAAAAAAAGTACCATTTTTTGTTTAAGTCTAAGAAGATTTCGTTGAACAATTTCCTTTAAAACAGCATTTTTTGCTAAATACATCGTTTCTTTAAAAAGTAAAGTGTCAACAGTATTTTTTTCAAAAAAGTACATTTCTGCCTGTAGAAGGTTAAATTTTTGTAAAAAGTTATACTATGTAAAACCTAATTATTTTAATAGCATTTTTATTTGTAACAAATAGGTGAATTCTTATGCAAAAGTTGACTTTGCATGAAAGTACTTTTTCTTAAAAATTAATTTTTTTTTAAAAATATCTAATAAAAAAACTACAATAAAAATCATATGTATATACTATTGTAAAAAGTACTTTTTATAAAAAATTGTTTTTACAAATACTTTTTGCTAGAAAAGGACCATTTTGTGTATAATGTTTATTTTAACGAAATAAATTTCTTTAAACAGTTTCATCTAAAAGATTTTTTTTAAGTTACGCTTGCCTAGTACTTTTTTAAAGACCCAAAGATCTTTTTAAGTAAAATGTACCATTTTTATGTAAGAAGAAGGCTTTTTTAGGTAAAAATGATCGATTTTAAGTAAAAACTACCTTTTTAAATAAAAACTGCCTTTTTAAATAAAAACTACCTTTTTAAATAAAAACTACCTTTTTAAATAAAATCTGCCTTTTTTAGTAAAAAGAATCTAATTTTGTTTTAAGTAAAAAGTAGCGTTTTTAATTTAAAAGTACCATTTTTACTAAAAAGTAAAATTTTTAGTGAAAAGTACCATTTTAAAAAGTACCTTTTTATTAAAATGTATAGTTTTAAAGTAAAAATTAGCTTTTTTAAGTAAACGGTCCATTTTTAAGTAAAATTTTTCGTAAATAGTACCTTTTAAGGAACAAAGTATATTTTTAGTAATTGTACATTATAAGGTAAAAAGTACCTTTTTAAATAACAAGTACCTTTTTTTAAAAAGGTACCTTTTTAAATAAAACGTAACTTTTTAGATAAAAAGTACCTTTTTAAATAAAAAGTTCTTTTAAAATAAAAATTACCTTTTAAATAATAAATACCTGTTTAACCATATTTAAACAAAAAATATCTTTTTAATACAAAAGTACCTTTTTAAATAAAAAAGTACCTCTTTAGATATAACGTACCCTTTAAAATAAAAAGTACTTTCTTAAATCAAAATTACCTTTGTAAATAAAAAGTACCTTTTTAAAAAATAAGTACCTTTTTAAAAAATTAGTACCTTTTTAAAAAATAAGTACATTTTTAAATAAAAAGAAACTTTTTTAATAAAAAGTATATATTTTAATAAAAGTACCTTTTCTAGTAAGCAGTACGTTTTGGAAAATTATCTTCTCGTACCCTTGTATGTAAATAATTTCATTTTTTTATTGTTATAAAGTATGTTTTCATGTAAAAAGTTCCTTTGTATGTTAAACAATATCAAATTTTGTAAAAAGTACATTTTTATCTAAAACAAATTTTTTTTATAAGTACCTATATTTGCTTAGATTTTTTTTAATTGCGTTGAATTTTAAAAATATTTAAACTTGACGTCTATTTCAACATTTTTTGAATAAGCTTAGTTAAGGGGAATATTATTTATTCGAAATTAATGTAACATTTATTTTATTTTATTTGAAATTCTATGAACACTTTTTCTCTAATTCAATTTTTTTTATTCTTTTTTTCTTTGCAGCATACTTTAAAAAAAAACTGAACTATAAATTGAAAAATTAAAAAACTTTTAATTAAGAAAAGTTTTTAAAATATTTAAAAAAGTAAAAATTAGTATAGTTCAAAAAACCTTTAACAGTGATAACATTTTGTTAAACAAAATAAAAAATTAATTTTACTAAATTTAAAAAAAAAAAAATCAAAATTCTAGTGAAAAAAGAAACAAATATTTTGAAAATGTCTTAAAAACATCAGTGAAAGAAAGAAAAATTAAAACAAAATAAGCAATTAACAACTTTCCTTTTAAAGACACAAGTAAAACAATTGCTTATGTCTTTACCATTGTCAACTTTAAAATCATCATTATCACCTGCTGCCAATAAAATGTTTACCAAACATTTTCGCAGAAAATATTTAACAGCATCTAAAATTTGCGGGACTGTAAAATCCAGCATAAATTCCTCTTCAAACCGTTCCAGTTATTGTAGTAGAACAATAAATAACGTCACCACAATGCCTTGTGTTTTAATATTTCTTATATTAAGTGTATTAGTTAATAAGGTAAGTGAAAAATCTTTTTTTTAGATAATTAAATTTTTTGTAAAACTTAAATGCTAATATGCAAAGATATGCAAAGATATGCCATTTTATGCCTTAAATATGTCTACTAGACTAAAAATATATTTATATGTAATTTTTTTTATACATGCAGACTGTTACCGTTGAGGTTTTCTTAAAAAGGATGTTTTGCTTAAAATATGCTATTATATGCAAATATGTAGAAATATGCTTTTTAACTAATGGATATTCAATAAAAACAAATTTAGCTTTTTAAAATTTAAAAATTATTAGGCAATTTACAAAGTGTTCTATTGTGACAAATTAATTGTATTTGATATACTTTTATGAATGTCACATTCATAAAATTATAGCATATAAACAAAAATAACACAATAGAAAAACTTTGTGAATTGTCTAAATTTATTCTACAAATTTTAAGAGACTAATACAATGTTATATTAGTAATATTAATCTCGAATATTAGTATCAAATATTTTCCACATTTATATTTCGGCCAACAAATTGGAAAATATTGTATCTTCTTGTGAAAAGTACTAATTCCGTTTTTTTTTAAGATTTACAACCAGCACACAGCGCTGGCACCACTTTTTTAGTAGGACAAAATATGCTTTCAACTTCTAAAAGAGTTTTAAAATTAAGAAATATCTATTTTTAGACATTAAATACGTAATAAAATCACAAAAAAAAAAATATTCTTAAAATATTTAATTTACTCGTAAAGATAAATGTTTCGTGTTGAACCAAAAAAAAAAGTTAAATTTAAATAATGCCGTTTTTCTTTTATTTCACGGTGTTGATAAAAACCAGCCTCCTTTTGCCTCTTCGAGTCTACTGTCTTTATCTTTAACCATTTATTTACGTATCTGTCGGGCTTAACTGCTTTAGCTCGTCTAACAGAAATTACAAACAAAACATTCTTACATTTCGATTTGATGGATTTCTTTTTAGACACTTGTTATGGCCAACAGAGTGTGTAATCAATTAGAATCTTTTTAGCCAAAGTAAAAAAAATAAAAAAAAAAACAACAAAATGTTTGTAAATACATTCCTAAAAAAATACAACAAACTATCTCTACAATACAAACAATGTGTATCTTTTAGATTTCATTTAAGACACTAAAAAATTATATCCAGTTTAATTAATTGTAAGTAGTGAAACGTGTTGTTTCTCTTTTAGTATATTGAAGATACAACAATTTCAAAAGGTTGATGAGCATCAGTAACACATCAGCATTTTTGAACAAACTGACAAAAAATACACAACATAAATTAAATTGTGTATGATTAATAATTCAAGATTAGTTAAATGTCTTAAAAAAAAAAATAAAAAAGTAACCCCAAAAATTTAAACTATAAAATTGATTGAGTTTATTTTAAAGAATTTTTTTTTGGGGTTTAAGAGCCGGTAACAGCATTCGAAGTTTGTTCGAGTACGAGTCGTTTATGTTTTATTATGATTTAAGTTTGAGATAAAATTTATTTCAGTTCACTTACGAGCATTTGAGAAATGAGTTTTTAAAAGGTATAAAATCATGTTTTAAAATATTTTATGTCTGGCGGTGTCTATAAAAGAAGATATTTGAATCTTTTTTAAATCAACATCATTAGCTTTTTATATTTATTAATGAATTATAAACCTTAAAGGTCCTTTGAAATGAAACCCTTTACAAAATAAAATGGGGGGTCAGAAAATGCGGTGTTTATTAAAATTATTGTTAAAGATTAAGGAAAATTTCTGTAAATGCTTTTACAAAGGAAAATTTCTGTTAAATTTAATATAAAATCCCAATAAGATTTTTCAAATTCCTTAGGTTGGTATAAAAATGTTATAAAAATTCGATAAATTTGTAAAAGCAAATTTTTGCATATTTTTTAATAACGCATGTTAATTTTTCTAGTTCACTTTAAAACAAACTAGATTCATAAACTTATATTTTTTCAAGATTTAAATATGATCTTTAATTTTACAGATATTTACAGCTACTCACGCTATAAGTGGGACACTTAGACAAAGTCTTATGCTGCTATGTTTGAAAATTAATATACTTAATTTTATTTGAATTAAATTAACGCAATTTGATTCAGACATACATGAAATAAAAAACATAATGTTAACCAAGTATTTTTATGAGGTGTCCCACTTAAAGTGTGAGTAGCTGTAGATTTTTATTTATTTAAGCAATATGTATGTTTTTATTTGGCATATAATTGCTTTGTTTGCCCTTTACCACAGGCAAAAATAGAATATCGTCGGTCTTATGTATAAAGGCCCTAAAGACATTTAGATTTTAAGTGATTGCAATACATTTTACACAAATACACCTTGCCAGAAAACTGCAATGTAATAGAGTCAAAAATAACGATTTTACAAGCACTTGCGCAATCAATTTTACATTTTGGTACATACCAGTTTTTATTATGTATGTTTTGACCTTTTCCTGTAAAGTTGCGATTATATGAGTTATGGCCTTTCTACATGAGAGCAACGATTAATTAGTTTGTCATTTCTTCTATACTGATATAATACCATATGGAGTATATACTTTCTCGGTTCTTATAAGTAACGAAGTTGATTTAACAATATTCTGTCTATTCTTTTGTCCGTGCACGCAAAAAAAAACATGTTTAAAAATGGTCACCTCCAACAATAATATGTTTAAAGAAAATTTTAGCCATATTATGTTTAATTTAACCACATTTTTGTCACCGGCAACCTTATAATGGTTAAATTAGTCCCCTATCAAGAAGCCACAACCATATTATGGTTGCCTCTAAACATGTTATGGTTAAATATGACAATAATTTGTTTTTAAATTAACAATCACCCCTATCGTGAATAATTTTTCCCTCGTAATTTTTCCCCTTTTCACATATTTGCGATCATGAACAGCTCCCATGAAAAAAAATGTAATTCAAAGGAGAATAATAACGTGAAAAAATGTTCACGGGAATAAATTCCCCTTATCGTGAAAAGTGTTTTCGCTCGTAATTTATTCACATTTCCCTTAGATTTTCTCACTTTATTTTTGCTAGGGAATAGAACGTGTATGTTAGTAGTTCCTCCTATAAATCGAATACTAAGGGCTAGATCCGTTAATAAGGCACAAACCGATATATTGGTCAACAAAATGCAAAACAACAGGTTGATTGCCGCCGGATTTGTGAAAGACGTGGTGGCAGAATTTTGGAAAATATTTTACTACATAAAATTTAAAAAGTGCAAAAAACTTACGTTGTAATCAACCTATCACTCCAATACTAATTATTTAGATTTATTATTTTAACTTTCCTTTAAAATATATACGTGTATATTTTTAAACAAAAATTTCAATGATTTTTAATTTTCTTCTAATTTTCTTCTTTTTTACATTCACTGGAACTGATAGCATGAACAATTTTTCACATAAGATTCACGATTGCTTTTTTCCCTTCGAGGGGAATGAAAATTTCATGGGAACAAAAATTCCACTTGTTATTCACGATAGGGGTGAATATTATTTTCCTCTATGGTTGAAAACCAACCACGCCATTATAAGTGTTAAACATATTTTAGTTATTATTAACCATAATTACCATAATAAGTTCGGAGGCAACCATAATATGGTTGTGGCTTCTTGATGGAGGACTATTTTAACCATAATATGGTTGTCGTTGACAAAGATATGGATAAATTAAACATAATATGGTTAACATTTTCTTTAAACATAGCATTGTTGGAGGTGACCATATTTAAACATGTTTTTTCTCTGGGTTTGTGTATGTTGAAATGGGTTTTACGAAGATCCCAGATATGTTTGGCAACTAGGCTGCTATACGTATATTTGTGTCACATACATTACGAAATAGTTTTCTATTGACATCTAGCCAGATTGGTTCTCAAATGGCTCTAACGTGAGCTAAAAGCCATGGCTGCCTCTAATTTTCAACCAAAAATCTATAATTTTTGCCCATAAAATGAAACACAAATAAAAGAAGGAAATGCATATTTATGCAATATACTCGTAATAACACAATTCAGCATATTTTTTTTTATAAAACCGCAAATTTATTATAAACTAGTACATTTTCTAAAAAAAAGAAAGTATATGCTTTATAAAATAACGTATTTTTATATAACAGCATATTTTGATAAATAAAGTATGTTTTATAAAATAGCATTGGGTGCCGCGGTAGGCTAGTTGATAGTGAGCTAGTCTATCAGTGCGGGTGTTCGATTCCCGTTAGAGACTCTGGTCTGTTTCACCACAACGGGCTGAAGGTCTACGTTACTATTGCTCGGTTAATTAAGTTAGAACATAATTTGTTATTTTATTTGTAACTCTTATTTAATAAATAAGTAAATAAATAAAATAGCAAATTTTTTATAAAATAGCATATTTTTTCTAAAATAGCATCTGCTTTCATTAAATAGCATATTATTTATAAAATAGCATATTTTTTATTAAATAGAATTTTTTTTCATAAAATAGCATATTTTTTATAATATTGCATATTTTTTATAAAATATAATTTTTTTTATAAAATAGCATATTTTTTTTATTAAGTAGCATATGTGTTATAAAATAGCATTTTTTTTTTTAAAGTAGCATATATTTTAGCATTTTTTTTTTATAAAATAACATGTTTTTTATAAAATAGCATGTTTTTTATAAAATAGAATATTTTTTGTAAAATCAGATTCTTTATAAAATAGCATATTTTTGATTAAATAGCATAAGGTTTAAAAAATAGCATATTTTTGATTAACTTGTATATTTTTATAAAATAGAATATCTTTTAATACAATAGCATATTTATTATTAAAAAGCATATTTTTGATAAAATAGCATACTTTTGATAAAATAGCATATTTTTTTTATAAAATAGCATATTTTTTTTTATCAAAGAGCATTATTTTTGTAAAAAAGCATATATTTTATAAAATAGCATTTTTTATAAAAAAAGATATTTCTTTATAAAATAGTATTTTTTTTTTTTTGTAAAATAGCAAATTTTTTGTTATAAATTAGCATATTTTTATAATATAGCATATTTTTTATAAGCTATGCCCTTTTTTTTATAAAATAGCCTATTTTACAAAAAAAGCATATTTTTTTTACAAAAAAAGCATATTTTTTTTATAAAAAAGCATATTTTTTTTTAAAAATATCATAGTTTTATAATATAGCATATTTTTTATAAGATATGCTATTTCTTTTAAAATTGTCTTTTTTACAAAAAAGCATATTTTTATTTTATAAAATAGCATATTTTTTTTTAAATAGCTTATTTCAATAAAATACTACTTTTTTTTTGGTAAAAAGCATTAAAATAGCATATTGTTTTATAAAATAAAAAATTTTAAATTTTATTCCTTCGACCTTTTTTTTAATAAAAATAAAAAGTTTTTTCGAGCTCGAGGCCAATTATTTGTAAATAATATATATTATTTTTTAATAAATTTGTTCCAATATTTCGATATCCATCGGATATAATTTTTAAGGAATGAGTTACAAGTATATTTGTAAAGCTACGGTCAGACTTATCAAATATTTGACGAAAAAAACGGGACCAACAAACAAACTAAAAAATCATATCGCTTAATATCAATATTTATTTTGATTAAAATACCACATCTTACAAAAAACTGTTTTTTGCTATGGGTAGTAGTATAATTAGTTTATTTTGTAAAATTAAGACCATTTTAAATCTCACTAACTATTAACAAAAGTAGGGGTTACGTTTATTTGATCAAATATTTAATAAGTGTAACCGTAGCTTAAGAGACGTATTACTATCTCCACATTCAATATTGTACAGAAATTTTTTTATAAAAGCATATTTTTTATAAAATAGCATGTATTTTACCTTATATTTTAGGATTATTTTTTATCAAACAGCATATTTTTTGTAAAATAGCATAATTTTTATAAAATAGCTTATTTTTAATAAAGTAACTTATTTTTTATAAAATAGATTATATATTATTAAATAGCATATTTTTAGAATGAAATTCACCAAAGAAATTGGTTAAACATTTTTAATTTTATCAAAAATAAAAAAAATATTTCTTAAACCTCCATGAAATAAATTTAAATTCGTTATGTGAATCTCAAGACACTGCAAATTAGTTCTACTCCATAAAATCTACAAAAATATCTATTAACTGACTATTTTTTTTTTTTTGGTTTTAATTCCAATTTGTTTACTTTAATTATAAACCAGGGGATAAAATTTATTAGTCATCGAAAATATTTTTTTGTAAAATTAAAATTTCAACAAACGTTAATAAAGCTCATCATGGGTGTTCAGTTAGTTTAATTTTAAAAATTAAAACAACGGCATATCTACACAATAACGATGATCGGTTTGGATTTAAGATGATTTTATGATCGCATGTATATTTTTCCTGGCATTTTGCTTCCTTAAAAACATTTTATTTAACTGCTTTTTTACATTGCAGAGTTTTTTTCTTCACATTTATTTATTTTTTTTTTTTGATCTTAAATACTTGTGCGATCGTTTGTTTTTGATTACCATGAAGATCTGTTTCGTTTTGGTCATAATGTTTGATCATACATTTATTTACATATGTGTATAGGGATAGTATGTTTGTGTGTGTATTAGAGAACTGGCTATTTGGTTTTGCCTTCATTTTCTGTTAAAGTTTTTTGTTTTGTGTTCACAGCCCATAATCCGGTCATTCCACATTTATTTACATGAAATGATCGTAAGCATCAATTAAGAATAATTTACATGCACTAAAAACAAAAGACTACAATTCAGACGAAAAAAAATTCGATTCCTTTTTTTTATTTTGTTTTTGACTCAGATTTTAGTTTTTTAGTTTTTTTAGTGGGCTTAAAAAAAGATGCAGAGCAACAACCGATATCATAATTAAGTTGATGATAGTGATGATGGCTGGCAAAAGCGATTATTTCTTTATCGATTTTGGTTTTTGTAAAAAGAAAAAGTTTAAATTTTTGCAGAGAGTCTTACACATTTTAGAATTTAAGAAAAAAAATTTTGAAGTCAAGAAGATACATCCAAGTACTTGATCCTTCCAAGTAATTGGGACAACTAATTAGTACCTTAATAATGTTCGCATTAAAAGCACTTCCAAAGAAGCGAAAAATAATCTTTCTCTTTATCTTAAGCTTAGAAATTATACAGTATTTATCGCTTAGAAGCATTTACAGCGTTTTATTGTAAAATAGTTTTATCGTACTATTTGTACTATTTTCCCTACTTTCCAAAAAGGAATTTCTTCATAATTGTCGCTACTTCTGAAGTTGTTTGAATGTTAAACCTAACAAATCCTAATTACTTAAAGAGGGTTACACGTAAAAACATATTCTCCAAATTCCTTTTCAAATCCCAGCCAGCCAGTTTTCAACCTAAATACAGCCAACAATTACAAATTAACTTAAGAAAACGGCCACAAAAAGGAGTAAAAATAAAACAACAAAAAATTCTTTTAACCATTTATGGAATCATAAACATTTATTTAACCGAATAAATGCAATTAAGAAAGAGTTCATCTACATGTGTATAAAGAATCTTTTTTTTTTTTTTTTTGTTTAATGTTCAATAAAACAAAATTTAAACTACCAGCAACAAATAAATTGAGTTTAAAGTCTGGGTAGTTTAGTCTACAAAACAATATTTTGCATGAACAAAAAAAAAAAAAAAAAAAAAAGTCAATAACTTAAAATTGTTTTTTTTTAAACTTCACAAAATAACAAAAATTAAAATTAAAAAAAAACTTTGTATACAAATCTCTTGATGATGATCTTAACGCTTAATCTTGTGACTTCTTTTTTAGAAGATTTTTTCAGAGATTTTTTTGCCCAACGATTTGGATGATGGGAAATTAACAGTAGACAGGAAAAAATAAAAAAACAACCGAGAGTCAGCTAAAGGGTGGTCCAACCATAATACACAATGTTATTTGTTTTTTGCTTAACTAAATTTGACATTTCTTTGTTTCAATGTTTGACAAATTCAACCATGGAGGACCATCATTGAAGCCTTTTTAATCCAAATTTCAATATTTTTAATCAGGCAAAAGTTCATCAAATTTATTTTTTATTAAATTATTTTTATGAAGGAAGGAAAATTGAAAATTTTTCATTCGTGACTGACGTGGTAATCGAACCCACGAAGATAAGCATTGAAATCAAAATGCATTTCGTGTACTTCGTGTTTTTTTTGGTCAGCATAATGGATTCGGTAACAAGCAGAATTGCGACATTCGGTCAAATGAGGCTCCACGATTGATTGTTAAAAAGCCGATGCATCCACAAATAGTGACTGTTTGGTGCGGTTTATGGCCTGGTGGCGGCATCGTGACGTACTTCATCTAAAATGAGGGCGGCCAAGCAGTTACCGTGAATGGTGTTCGCTGTCGCGAGATGATAACGGACTTCGTGCGGCCAGAAATTGAGGATATGGACCTGTATGATATTTGGTTCCAACAGGATGTTGGCAATTACCACACAGCCAACAAGACAATGGCTCTTTTGCGCAAGAAATTCAATTGCCTTGTAATCTCACGTCGTGGTGATGTTAATATGCCTCCACGATCATGTGATTTGACACCGTTGGACATCTTTTTTTGGGGATATTAAAAAGAAAAAGTGTACGTCAATAAGTCATTATGTCTCAGAGTCATTGAAAATACGCATCGTTGGATAGAGGTTTGCCACCAAAGCCGTGGCGAGCATATATTTTGTTTCATACATAATTGCCATAGATCCTTCTATCATAATAAAATATATCAAGATAATTTTCTGAAAACTTTTTGTTTTATGCACAATTAACATCGTGCGTTTCGGTAGGACCACCCTTTACACAGAGTTAAAAATCGCGTTCACCAAATGTCTGACAAAAACAGACACCAAACTCAAACTTAAGTTAAATAAAATTCACACAATTTAAAGACACACACTCACAAACACATAAAACATTGTTTACACTAAAAGGATACTTTGCTCTACACACATATACCTTAAGGTAGCTGCTTTAAAAAAAAAAAATAAACCCCATTTGGAAGTTTGAATATAATTTTTTTTTCCGATTTCAAGACATTTCCAAAGAGTCTGTATTTTATTATTTTTGGTTTTTGTGTTGGATCATCTTTTAGAATGATTTTTCTAAATATTGTTTTGGCTGCTGTCTGTCTTATCTGAGTTTAATTAAACGGCATCTTGTAATAAATTATCTTCATTAGTTTAAATCTTTGACCATCGTTTAGTTATAATTCCTTTTATTTTTTTTTTTTTTTAATTTTCTTCCTTTGCTTTTGTTAGTTCTTTTTTTGTTTCTATCTATCTAGAGATATTTATTCTTTTTAATATTCATTCAATAGTTTCACATTTTTGTTTAGAACGAACGAAATTGTAAAAGAAAAAAAAAAAAAAATCACAATTTTTGTTTTACTGTGTGAAAACAAAAGTCTTAAAAATTGTTTTCATGACTTTGAATTTTTTTTCTCAAATTTGTTTATTTGTGTTTTTGGGTTTCTTTATTTTAATTTAAGTGTTTGGTATCTGTAAGATTGTTTTTTTCTGAAGTGCCTTTGTTGTTGTTGTTTTTTTTTTGAGGGCTTGTTAATTGGAACTTTGCTTTGTTCGACATTTCGACAGATCGAGTTTGATTTTTTTTAGATTTTTTCAAATTTTGATTGTTTGAACATTAAAATGTTGTCTTTTTTGACAGTTTAATGTTTTTTGAACATTTATTATTTTTATTCTGTGGTTGTTTTTTTTTTTTTAAGTTAAACAAAAATATTAATGTTGTTTTGTGATAAATTTTCGCAAATAAAAAAAAAAGAAAAAAAAATACATATGACCATATATTTAAATTAAAATCAGCATACATTTTTGCAGAAGTCAATTAGGGAACTATAATGCTGGGAAAATAAAAGAGAGTATAAATGTTGTTAATACTAATAGCTACCCAATAAAAAATTGTGCTTCGAGGGAAGCAGGCTTTTATGGGAGAAATTTAAGAGTTTCGCTTACCAATTTGCTTACGAAAGACATGAATTTTACATGGCGAGTTCCCACTTTGAAGCAATACATTTTTGACACATAAAGCGCATTATTTAGCGCATAAAAAATTGTTGGATGTAACGATCAGCTGAATGCACACTGAATGTTTTGATACAGTTATTTTTAAGTATTCTCCCTTATAAACCTGCTTCGTAGTAAGGGAATGCCTTTGCACTTGAAATGTTATTTTTTTTATAAAAAGTTCTTAAGAGTTCTTTCACTAACTTAACTGCATTACTGTATGTCTACACTGAAAGAATTTTCTTCAGAGTACCAATGAATTTTGACATTAATCCAAAGATGCCCAGTAGTGGCTGATATCAGCAAATTAAACTCACACGCAGCGTTACCGTTGGTGCCACTAAAGTGGCAATTTGCCACTTTTTCGACTGCTTGGATACTATTTGGCCACTTTTACAAAATGCACCCAAATGTGGTACTTTTTGCGATTCTTGCCACTTTTTTGATACTTTTTACGCTAGGAAAATATACTTTTTTTCTTTCTATTTTATTATAATCCCCAGCTTTAATATATGTATATGTAAGCAAGTTTATATGAATTTGTTTCTTGTCATTCGTGGTTAGCTGAAAATCGGTTTAAAAAACTTTCTATTAACCTGTTTTATTTATTATGAATAAGGGCATAAAGATATCTCACATATCGATGGGTCTCTTCCGCAACCTCGTAACTCAAAAACAACTACTTTTCAAAAGAGACAAATTACTTTTTTTTTACCAAATATTTGAAACTTTTAGGAAAAATTCCTATAAATATTTAAAAGAATATCTAGCAAAAAGTTTAAAATAGTTGGTAAAAAAAAGTATTTGGTCTCTCCTCAGAAGTCATGAAGCAGAAACCGAACTGTTGTGTACCGAAAACTTGTCTAAAATATGTGTAATTGACATTAAAAGTAAAATCTAAGTTTTTACCAAAAATTGTGTAATGAATTGATATAAAAAACAAAAAGCTTAATATATTGAAGTATTTAGACCCAATATTTATAATGTCTAATGAAGATATAAACTATTTCGAATTAGTTTCAGAGTTTAAAGATATTATAACTGACCCAGATGCATTTAGACATGAATTTAAATTTCTAGAGAGTTAAGTAAATGACACGAATTATGAACACATATTTAAAATTTCGAATGCTGAAGATTTTAGGCGTGAAATAAGAACATTAAAAAATAAATTTGATGAATATACCTTTAATATATTCATACTTGTACAAATTGATCTCTCATATTTTTACATTGTCACATAGTAGTGCTTCTGCTTGGCGTGTTTTTACTAAGTTAGCTTTAACAAAATAAAGTTACAAATAGGCTAAAGACATTTTACGAAAGTGTGGAAGTCGTTTTAAGAACAATCAATTGTAAAATTTGTATGAAACTGACCATTAATTAATATGTAGCACAGGACGACATTGAAAAGTTTGTTTAGCCATTCCAACTGATTCTTATGTTTTTGGAATGCTAAAGACGAATATGAACACAGTTTTCTCCCATCGCGCCACATTTATCAGATACACCAATTATTGTAATTTTGGAAGATGTTTTGTACCACAATTAATAACAAAATCCAGTTTTATAGTTTTGTTCTATAAACCTGATTACAAAAATTTGAAGCAAAAATAGACGAAATTGGATAAAAACTAATTATGCTATAGCAAAGAAATTAAAACACTTGCACTTAAATTTAGTAGCATGTACGCATACCGTGCATTTATTTATATTAAAGTGAGGAACTGATTATATATAGAGTATTTGTGTGATATTTTCGTTTTTTTGTTATAGGATTTTAGCTTAGCTGCCAAGCCCACGGAGTCGACAAGAACATTTCTTTCGCATATTTACATATATTGAAAACAATAATAAAAACTAAAATTTGTTTTTGTTTTCAAAACAAATATACGAAAGAAATTTTGTTGTCGACATCGTGGGCTTGGCCAAACAACTTTTGTAATTAGGTTGACTGTAGAATAAAATTATAAAACTATGGATTTTGTTATTAATTGTGGTACAAAACATCATCCGAAATTACAATAATTGGTGTATCTGATAAATGTGACGTGATGGGAGAAAACTGTGCTCATATTTGGCCATAGCATTCCAAAAAACATAAGAATCTGGTGGAATGGGCAAATAAATTTCTAAAAAGTTTTCAAATGTCTACATGTGCAATATAGAGTCTTAAATAAATCAAAGAAAATGTATTCAGAAGGAATAGTACAAGAAATATATTACTAAATGTATATATAAAACACATTACATAAATATCTTCTATTTGCTGCAACAATGTCAAAATCCAAAAAACATGTTTGGCAGAAAACAAGTTTAACGTGTTTGAATTACCAAAACATTAAAGTAACTATTTTATAAAAATTACTTCTCGAAAGAAATATTTACAAAATATTTATTTTAGTTTTTATATTATTTAAAATTATAATAAATAGAAAAAAAATGTAAAAAATACATAATGTGGTGTACTTATTTTAATTTTAAAAAATGTGCCCCTTTTTTAATAAAAATCTTTTTTTTTGGTGCCACTTTTTTTGTAGATATCCCCTTTTTTTGGTACTTTTTGAAAATATCCGACGGTAACACTGCTCACACGTATACTTACCCTCTTTTGCTTGATCGTCAATCAACCAATAGGAAATCAGCATGTTGAGTGGGAGAGACAAACTACACTTGCAGAACTTCTGTGTCTTATTTTACATTTTAATCGTCATCGAGACTGCTGTGAGTTAACACATAAATTTAAGTTATTGCGATTTATTAATGATGTCAGTCGAAAATTATTTTATGTTACAAAATGCTTTTGATGACATGCAATGTCTTATTTGTCATAAGACATTTAAAAAAACTAAGAAATATAATATAAAAAAACATTTTGAAGATGTTCACAAAGACATGAATTATTTGCAGGGGGAAGAAAAAGAAAAACAATTTAAAATTTACAAGATATAATTGCAAATTGAACAATGATTAATTGAGGGAAAATTTATAAACACTTCGAAGAATCTTTTTATTTCGAAATATATCATACTATCCAGATGTCCGCTTATATAAATTATATATGTATGTATAATAGATATATATATACCAATCAATACATTCATCAAGAGTTTTACTAAAATAAATACATTCACCAAGAGTATTACTTAAATATGTACATTCATTAATTTTAAATTTTCCTTTTGTTAAACAAAGAAACAGAAAAAAAATGACAACACCCGTCACACATGTGCTTTCGTCGCAATCTCGTTGACGACTAAATAAAATGAATAGCAAATTGATTTCTTCCAGTGTTATTTCGTCACTCTCACCAATACTAAAATATTAAAAAGGAACCTATGCAGCGCTTCGTTGGATCAATGCAACCTGTTTCATTAAAATGTATTTAATGAAACATTACATTAGATCTATAAATGTTATTCATTGGATGAATACTTTCAGAAAAGAAAAAAAATTTTTTTTTATTTTATTTTTTAATTTTTTTTTTTTTTTTTAATCAAAGTTGTTTTTATTCAACTTTTTTTTTTAACCAGAGTCGCTGGCGGGAATCGATCCCGCAACCTCGGCGCTGATAGACTAGCTCACTACCAGCTAGCCTACTGGGGCAGTGTAGTTTTTGAATAAAAAAACTATGTTTTTTGCCACTACTCAATTAAGAGCGTAAATATGAGATTAAATTGCCCATAACATAACAACAATAACAACGTTGATTTTTTTTGCTAACGCATAATAAAAAAGACCACATAAAGAGGGAAGAAAGAAAACTAAAGACATACCTATTTATGGATTGAAAGTTTTTGTTTCATTACTATAATAACATTTTCATTGTCATAATGAAAATTTAAATTTATGAAGGCATGCTTTTTCCAAATATTTTTATACTTTTAATTATTAAGACTATAAAGTTATTTCAATGTTAAAAATAATTTTTTTAATTATTAAAATCCAACAGATTTTTTAAAAAAAATTTTGGATTTTATAAATTTAATGGCCTAAAACATTAGATGTATGAAATAATTAAATCTTACATTTTTTAATTAACAATTAAACATATTTTTAAGGAAACTATAATTTTGTATTAATTTATGTATATAGCTATGTTTGTATATTGTTTTTTATGTTCCCAATTAAAATTTTTTGTTTAACTTGGACAAACTTTAGTTTTCCTATATCCAATGAAAATTTTTAACGTTATTACGAAATCCAATGAATCGATTTTAACGAAAAAACTTCATTATAACTACGAAGTTCCATTTGGACAATGAAAATTTTCATTTAACCAGTGAAATTTTCTTTATGAAAACGATTCGTTAAATATGTGAAGCATTTTTCTTTCAGTGTATTGCGTTGCGCATAATTGTGCGCTTATTTTTTTAAATGTACCATTAGTGCTTCGCAAAATGATAAAATTTTTTATTGGGTAACTAATACTAATAGCTGTATATTGATTTCAAAGCAGTCTTGCCAGTTAAGATAATTAGTAGAACCGTTTACCATTTTTTATATCATTTTTATTTTCCGTAATTTCCTTAAAATTTTAAAAGTTAAAGAGTTAATTTTTTTACCCTGTTCGGACGGAAATTAGCAAAATATTTTTTATTGATTTCTTAAAAAAATTGAAAAAATAATATTCAATAAAAAATAAAAATTTTATCAAAGTTTTTCTTAGGATTCAAAAAATTAATTAACAATTTAAACATAGAATTAAATATTTTTCATAGTTGAATAGTTAATTTATAATATTTAACTGTAAGCTATTTCTTCTCAAATCATACATCAAAGTTTTACGTAGTCCGAATGTAACGAATTTTATGTCATTAATGATACACTGATAGAAATCCTGAAATCAGTTCCTGACAAGTGTTTTCGGCTTTGACCCCATGACGCTTTTTATCATTGTGATGTAAGCCTAAACATCACTTGGCCAAATTGTCATCAGGGTTACTAATTTAAATTATGTCATCAATGGGATAACGCATTGGCATCACAGAAATTATGAATCGGAGTAGGTTTCATAAACCATGTCATCAATGTGATGACTCAGTAACTTTGGAAAAAGTACTAATTGAGTCATTGGGATTTACTTAAGTCTAAGTGATACATGTGTGTTTCTTTATTATAAGACACCAGCAGTATGCACGATATGGTTTTCGTAATCATTCTAAAATTTTATGTATTTAACTATATAATTAAAAAAAATATAATATGGGAGCTTTTGCTTCTTATTTTACATTGACATCACTGTAGTCATCATTGATGACACGTAAAATATGAGAAAATTTTATGATGACGTTTGTCATTGGATTGGTGCCCCTTTTTGTATCATTGATGCCATTTGTAATAACATTAATGTCACAATACTGATGTTAGAGCATCATCAATATGAAAGTGCATTTTTCTATCAGTTTACAACAAAATGTAAAGTAAACGCACGATGCTAATTGTCAATTAAACTAAAAGTTTTCAGAGAATTATCTTAATATTTTTTATTATGATGGAAGGATCCTATGAAAATTATCAGCCCAATTATGAATAAAAATTCCCTGGGAGTTTTCTCCCTTCTCCCATTTTTCCTATGTTAATTCAATTGTAAAAATGGGAAAAGGGAAAAAACTACCGGGGAATTAGTATTCATAATTGGCCTGTATGTGTGAAATAATATATCGGCCAAATGCTCGCCACGGCTTCGGTGGCACACCTCTAGACCGATAGTCTATATTTTCTATGAATCTGAGACTCAATGTCGTGAATGTGCCGAAATATCTCATCCTTTAGTTCTTTAATTGTTCTTGGCTTATTGACGTTCACTTTTTCTATTAAAGATCCGCAAAGAAAGAAGTCCAGAGGTGTCAAATTAAATGATCGTGGCAGCCAATTAACGTCAACACGACGTGAGATAACAATTGTTTCATTAGCTGCGTGGCAAGTGACACCATCCTGTTGGAACCACATATCGTCCAGGTCCATATTCTTAATTTCAGGCCACAAGAACTACGTTATCATCTCGCAATAGCGAATACCATTCACGGTAACTGCTTTTTAAAGAATTACGGGCCGATCATGCCGCCAGCCCACAAACCCCACCAAATATTCATTCTTTGTGGATGCATCGGCTTTCCAACAATCACTCGCGGATTCACATTTGCCCAAATGTAGCAATTCTGCGAAGTGCACGAAATTAATTTTGATTTGAACGCCCATTTTCTCTCATGGTTGAATTTGTCAAACACTGAAACAAAGAAAGAACAATTAACATCGTGCATTATGGTTGAAACACCCTTTATAAATAAAAAATTTTAGAACTGCAATAAACCGTTTAGTATCACTAATAAACATTTTCATTGCATTAATGAAATGGGGCCAATGAAACGGTTTCATTCCAGCAACGAAGCGGTTTTTTCAGTGTTCTTAAGAAATGGATAAAATATAAAGTTTTTAACTGTCATGTAAATTTTTTTTTTTTAATTTCCTAACCTAATCCCGCGAAGCTCTATGCTTGTCTGCAGGAAAGAAACCAGAGTCTCTGGCGGGAATCGAACCCGCAACCTCGGCGATGATAGACTAGCTCGCTACCAGCTAGCCTACCGAGGCTTATTTACTTATTATCCATTTTCTGATAAAGAAAATCTTGAAGTTTTTCAAAAATGACTTGAAAACAAGAAGCGAAAAAAGAAAATTTTTTTTGGAAGGAAAGAAAAATAACATAATTTTAATCAATTCAACGCTTTTTTTTTAATAAATGTTCCTTCTTTTATATCCACTTAAATGCCGCTTATTTTTTGAAAATATTTCTTTCACTATCTCCAATTAATTTATAGATTTAAAACACACTGGGACTCTTATACTCGTGTATTACCATAAAATAATCTTTGTAGCATGAGTATCATAAAAATGTTAATTTTATAATGAATATAAAATCATCTAAAAAGCATTTAGAACCGTTATAATAAGCACTTTTTCTCCTTTTGCTGTGCTATTTGCCATAAAACTTCTTTCTTTCTTTAATTTAAAAAAAGCAAAACTTAATTTATAATTTCTAATCAAATTAGAACAGATTTATAGACGAACATTAACAATACATTATGTCAATAATAATCCCAGTAACCAACCAGCAATAATGAATGAATGAGTCAACTATTTTCCATGAATATGAAAAAAAACAAAACCTCTAACAAAGTAGAAATTTATAAACCATAAAGATTTTGCCAAGTAATAATTTAACACACAAACACTGGCACACAGAGTCAAAGATAGAACAAATCGTAAAGTCAATTCACAGACACTCACGAAAAAGAGCGGCTTAAACAACTTTGGTCATTTTAAATATCTAAATAATTAACTGACACATTTTGCCACTTTACGCGCGTACAAAATTAACAACATTAATATGAAACCAAACTCATAGATACAAACTTAAAGATACTTTTGCATTATACTGTATCTTTTTTTTTTTTTAGTTTTACTAATTTGTATGTATTACAAGCATTTCTTTGGTATCTTTTTTAATTTCGTGTAATTTTTAACTCTATCGTTTCGTAAAAAGTAGTTGGAGTGAGTGAGTAGAATGAAAGAGTAGAAAAATTTAATCCCACGACTTAAAATTAACTGAATTATGGACATTTAGTGGACAATTTTTCTCCACATACTAAAAAAGAAACATGTGTTTGTGGAAGTTTAACAAAAAAAAAATGGTGGCATAATATTATTAAGGATATTCACTTTAAAAGTATTAATATTCTTAGCTGAAAGAGTTTTTTAGTCAGTGAAATTTTTTCTTTTATAAAAAAATATTTTTTTATATTATTTTCCAGTTACCCTGGAATACCCCTATGACGAAGTCTATTACAAGCATATTATCGCAAAAAAAGAACAACTTATTTTAATGGCTATTAAAAATTATTAAAGTTTATTTGTCATTAGTTAGTAGCATTAAAGTTAGTAAGTATGACTATTAGACGTTAGTCTGGTTATTGTATTAAAGGTCTTTTAGCTTTACAAGAAAAAGTACAAAATCTAATGAAAAAGAGTAAGAAAATAAAGGCATGAAAAACTTTTAAGTTAACAAAGTTAATGTTAAACATAAATTGTCTAGTAACGCATGCCCAAGTCCTGATTACTGGGAAGAACAGTGAAGGCTTAAAAATAGCAACGGAAACTTTCAAGATACCAAAAGTATTTTTTTTGTAAAATTTTTTGTTTTTTAAAAATACGTATGTTTTTGTTAAAAGCTACGTAATAGAAAAAGGTACTTTTTGGAAAAAGTTACTTTTTAAAGCGGGTATTTTTTAGAAAAATGTACTTTAAAGAAACAGGTTCTTTTTGAAAAGGTACCTTAAAGAAAAAGGTACTTTTTAGAAAAAAGTACTTTTTTGAAAAAGGTACTCTTTTAAAACAGATATTATAGAAAATGGTACTTTTTACAATAATGTACTTTCTAGAAAAATGGTACTTTTTTAGAATAATGTACTTTCTACAAAAAATTTACTTTTTAGAAAAAGGTTCTTTTTAGAAGACGGTAATTTTTAGAGAAATTACTTTTTAGAAAAATTTAGTTTTTAGAATAATGTACTTTCTCGAAAAAGGTACTTTTTAACAAAATGTACTTTTTAGAAAAATGTACTTTTTCAAAAAAGGTTCTTTTTAGAAGATGGCTATTTTTAGAAAAATTACTTTTTAGAAAAATTTAGTTTTTAGAAAAATTTACTTTTTAGAAAAATTTACTTTTTAGAAAAGGGTTCATTTTAGAAAAAGATACATATATTAAGTAACAATGCACCCTAAAAAATTGTTTTTTCTTTGGTTTCAAGAATTTTTTTTGCTTAAAAGTGATTTGCTTTTGTTAGATTTTTGGTTAAAAGGATTTTTTATTACATAGTATTTTCTGTTAATCGGTCCTTTATTATCAAGTTTAAATGTGCTTTTTTAAAGTAAACTTAACATTCGTGAGCTTTAAAAGTGCATTTTTAAAACAATTAATTTCGCTTTTTTTAAAGAAATACATAAAGATAATTGTAAAAAAATGTAGTTTTTAAAATTATTCTTTTGCTAAATTGTACTTTTTCCAATGGGTATATCGTCATGGTTAAATTACCATGCTATGCGCCAAACCAATTCTGAGCTGACGATATGCCAATAAAAAGTTACTTTTCTAAAAGGTACTTTTCATGGCAAATTTTGTAAGTACTTTCTTAATTGCTACTTTTTTTTAGCAATAAAAATATTTTTTAATGACTCTTTTCCAGCAAACTGTAATATTTTATGGGTACTTATTTTAAAAAGGTACTTTTTATAAAAACGCATCATTAGCGAGAGGCTTTTTTTAAAGCTAATTCTTCCAAAATTGCTTTTTTCAAAAGAAAGTCTTTAAAAAGTTCTTATTATACCCTTCACCACAGGCGGAAAGATGACATATAAATACAACTTACAAGCGGAATGACGCATAAACAAATATGCTCCCGGAATAAGGTTTTTTTTGGCACTTTATATAGCGCACATGCTGTAAGAGCTAAATGGAGCCAAATTGGCTCATATAATTCTTATGTATAAGGAGTATATAATATTAAAAACCAGCCAAATCGGTCTATAATTTCTAATGGCTCTTATATAAACGCTTAGGGTTTTGGTACGATATTGTCCATACACAACAAGGTGTATAAAATTGATCTAAATATAACTTTGCGTTCTTTTCCAACCATAGTGAAAGATATAAAAGATTCGTTATAGCCGAATATAGCACTTTTAATTGTTATAATTGTAATATAGTTTAAGGTAAATTAAAAACGAAGCGTACTTTTTTGAAAATATTTTAAACAAGAAGCTTTTTCAAGAGACTATTTTTGAAAGCATGTATTCAAATAATTATAGGTACTATTTTTTAAAATTTTTTTGATATGGTACTACTGTATTTATAAAATACAAAAGTTACTTTGTCAGAAATGGTACTTTTTGAAAAAAGGTACTTCATACTTTAAAAAAGCGTTTTTATTTTTTAAAGGTGTTTTTTAAAAAACACTTTTAAAAATGTCATCTGCTAAAATGTACTTTTTTCCGAAAGATACATATTTCTGAAACTTTTTTTCTAAAAAAATTAGTTTGGAATGATATATTTTTCAAAGTATAGAAACAGCTAATACTAATTAGTTGCTCGCTAATGTACTTTAGTTTTATCCAGGCTTTCGCCTGAGTTTTGTCTTTTATATATGTACTTTTTTATGAAGTGTTAGATGATTTTGAGAATATTAAGTTTAATATTATTTTGTTGTTTGCATCTGGTAGTCAGTCGTCATCCGCACTTCAAGTATCTAAGTATCTGAAGTGTTGAGTTGGTGAACATTTTCCTTTCTCTTATTATTCAAGTTTTCAAAGTTTCAATTATGCTTAATCATGTTGTTGGTTGTTGTAATGTTGATTTTTTTTAAATTACAATTTTTAAACAGACTTTTTTTTTGAAGACTTGAACTGCCAACACCTTTTTACTTGAAACATGGTTTTATCTATAATTTAACTAAAAATATATTTTTTACAAAATTTAATATATTTCATGTTCAATTTATTTTTATTGTTTTCTATCTAATGAGATTTTTCGTTTATCTTTTAATACTTTTGTTACTGTTCAATAGTTTTTGATGTATTTGAAATGGAAAACTGTTGGAGATCTCATTTAATTAAATGGGAATTTTTATATGAGTTTTATATAAAAAAAAAAAAAAAATACCAAAACAATGGCCTCTAATCTTCTAGTCTAACAAAATTGAAATGTTTTATAAAAAGTACTCAATTCATTCAAAATTTATCATAAATCATTTAAATTGTTTGAATGTTCAACAATTTTCTGCTTGATTTTGCATATTTTTTTGAATTTCAGTACTCGAGGACTTAAAAAAGTATACAACTTGATTTAAACTTCTTCTTTCTATTTCTTTAATTTAATAATATTTTTTAATTAAACTTTATAGAGCTTCTAATTAAAACTCTGCAGGCTCCTGTTTAAGTTCACTTCAGTTTTTCATTATTATTATTATTCCTCTTGGCGTGATGATTTCTTTAAGGCAACAGCAAGATTTTCAATTTGTTTGGGCCATTATATTTTATGGCTTCATTAATAAGTTTAAAATGAAAGTCCAACTCTAAAAGAAATATAAAAAAGCAAACAATTTTAAGTAGTTTTGGTGGGAATATTTTTTATGTTTAAACAAATTATGAAGAGGTTTTTAAAGCTTAATCATAGTTAAATTTGTTTCTTTTGCTATTTGTATGATTAGTGTCTTTGATTAATGATTAACCATTTAAATAAAAAGTTTTTGCAATCAAAATTCTTCAATGCGTACTCAAGCAGGCATCAACTTAACTTTACACAGAAAAAAATAATTTTCATATTTGAATACGAAAATCGCATATTTGATTACAAACATTTTTGAATTTTCTGCGATGACGATTTTTGCGGTATTGATAAAAAAGTTTGTATGTATAATTGTTAAATTTTTAGTCAACAACCAAGTTTATTCAGTCAATAAAAAAAGTTGTTGCCCAAAATAATTTTTTTCAACAAAATGTTTACTTGATTTGTTAAAATAAATTGTTGAAAATGTTGAATAAATCAAACAAAATGTTAATCGAATCTTTATTTTTTTATTTATTAATGATGATGTTATAAATTTTCAATTTTTATATTTTTATAAAAACACTAAAATTTATTATGCGGGGACAAGTAAGTTCCTATGCGCATTTCACTGGTTGCTTAGGCCAGATCATCAGGAAACCTTTTCCAAAGACATTGGCAAATATATTATTCAAATAAAACTGTAAAACAAATGAGAATTATGAGCTGTTTAAAAATGGACAAGAGTTGTTAAAATACTGTCTTTACCTTGATTCAAATATTTTTTTTTTTGAATATGAAGAAATATTTAATTATATCATTATTAAATATGTTTTATTGAGTGCTATTTTGCAAAGTGTAAATTTGATAAATTTTTTCTTTGAATCAAACAAAAAGTTTGTTGACCTAAAATTTTATTTTTAACAAACTGTGTTGTTAAAAATTTTCTTGAGATATTTTTTTCTGTGTATAAACAGAAACCAATATTTACATTTTTTGCCAATAAATTAGTAAATATAAATGTTTATTATTTTTTTTTTTGCAAAAAACCAGCATTAAAAAATTAATTAGGTATTTTAAATTTGTCAGTATTAAAAGAACATGTAAAAACAACTAAAAGTTTGGTAAATACTTTGTTAAAAATCCCTTATCAGTCCAATGCTTCATATCTTTAATCAGAAAAGAAAGGAATGCTTAAATAATTTCTAGTCAGGAATATACAGTAGCCCTCCAAAAATGTTCTCTCTAACCAAACGGATTGTAAAACGAACCATTCAACCAGATTGTAAACACCTTTCCATTGCCAATTTTCCTGGGCTTAATTTCCTTAATTATTCATTATTATATTCAATTATTTTTGCAATTCGAACCAGGCTTACAATCAATTTCAAACTGCAACCCATTGTGAAATAATGCAGGTGGTACGCTACGGCAACAAATACAACATTACAACAAAAATGGAAACTATATCCCAGCTTATGTCAACAAATACTTTAAACAAAAATCAAAACGTGCCGCTGAACGTGATAAAATAAATAAATTTTTAGCTAAATTTTATTTATTTATGGTCAATATCTTATTTATTTTTAATTAAAATAATCAAAAACTTTAATAAAATACACTAATCACAGCACAAAACGTGGACTTTTTGTAAACATAAACTAAACTTTGACATAAGGTTAGACAAACAATTCAAGAGCAACAAATCTTCATCAGGCTTAGTAATGCCATCTGTTTTTTCATCATGTTGCAGCGACGCTATTTATTGTGTTTTTATTCGATGAGATTCTAAAAGTAATAAAGAAAATTAAGAAAAAATTTAAATAATTAAAATATAATTGAATAAATTGCTCTATTTAGGCCGTTAAGTCATTCGGGAATTTTAAAGACAAACATTTCTTTAATAAAAAAATTCATTTTTATAAAAATGATGTGATATTGTAGATATCATATACATTTTTTTATTTACTCTCTTCAAATAAATTATACTATCGGAGAAAACAAATTGTTAAAATAAAATAAAAAGTTGTTTTAATTTTTATTTTATGATCCAAGACCTTTAGCCGAAGCAAATAAATAATCTCTCATTTTCCAATATATTCATTTTCTGTTATTAAATAAAATAAAACATTTTATTGTCCTTCGAACCAAGATAATCGCATATTTGACCAAGATCGCTTCAAATGAATCACTTATATTCGTGCTGGTGCTGGTTGGCCGAGCTTCACATAAATTTCTGGCGCTTTGGTTAAAATACTGAAAGAATATTCTTCACAGATGCAATGGATTTTGATTTTAATCCAATGAAAAGTTACAATCAAAATCAACCTATGTTACGCTTTCTTCGATTAATGAAAAACGTTTCATTAGGCCCCAGTTCATGGTTTTTTTTTTATATAAAATCGATGAAAATTTTGCATTAAATTAATGCAAAAATTGTTTTATTATAATTTTGACTGTGTTTCATTATATAAATGAAAATTTTTATTAACATAATGACATAATTTCGTTATTTTAATAAAAAAGGTTTATGTATATTAATCAAATTGTTAAATTGAACATAATTTCATTAAATATCGTTATTAATATGACAATCTTTTATAAACTGATTATATTTATTTGAGCCATTTTTCCTATGTGCTTTTTGAATCGTGAGTTTTATTTGTTTTTTTTTTTGTATTCCTTTTACAAATCATCAAGTTATTTTTGTTTTATTTCGTTTTTATATTTATTCCTGTCACATCTTGTTAGGTTCTACTTTAAATTAGCTTACCCTTTAAGTAAATTTACATTAATTTTCCAACCAGCGACGATTTTCATCAGCATTCTATCCATTTGACTGGCTTGTACTACTACATATATAAATTGTGTGTATCTAAATTAACAATTTAAGGAAAAAGAATGTGAAAAAGAATTTTTGAGCCTTTTACTAACATTATGTTTAAATCACTATTTTGTTATTGTAAATTAAAAATACTTGTTTTCAACAGAAAATATTTTCTAGAATTTTGCAGTTAGAGAACTTTATTTTGTTGCCATTGATTAACGGTGTTTTCTTTTTTTTTACAAAAAATGTCACATTTTATTTAAAAAATGCAATTTGGTGTTCGTTTCTCAAAAATGCTTTGCTCTCTAAAAGGGCAGCGTGTTTTATTCTAAAATAATTCACCCTTAAATGTCATAAGGCATTGCACTTTATGCCCCGTATAAATCGAGAGTGTTGATAATGCCCTGTAAAAAGATGGCTTCCGTTTATATATAGGGTTACCAGACGAAGTTGGGAAAAAATCGCCTCTAATCAGGACAGTAAAAATTTTAAGTTTTAATAGTAACTTTTTCTATTTCTTTATATTAAAGACAAAGAAAGCATTACATTATTAATGGTAGGTTGTCAGTGATATAAAATTTAAATTGATTCGGTGTTATAAAACTGTTTTTGAAAAAAAAACTCAAATCAAGAAATCGTAAAAACTTGGTGTTAATAAATTGGCAATCTGGCAAAGGTATTTTCTTGTTTACATATTTTATAAAAAACAAACAAAAAAAATTGGAATTTGGTCATTCATATTTATTTATTTAATATCAATCTATTAACAAATTTGGGCTTATGTATATTTTTTTTTATATTTTGAAGAACATACTTTTTGATTTATGTACATATTTTTTTATATATTGAAGAACAAACTTTTTGTCGGCTGTTAAAAACAGGGCGATCCAATTTTGTGTTTTGTTCTCGTCAAATAAAAAATTTCATTATTACATGTTAGGCAAGACATTTTATAGATGCACCTTTTAAAATGTGGAATTTTTTTTGTAGAAAAGAAAACACCATAAGTGCTATTTTCATTGAAAGTATGAAGTTACAAAATTTATTTTTTTAAAACGAGATATTAGGTTGTCATTATTCCAATGAAAATTTTTAATCGCAAATAGGAAACTCAATTTCGTAGTGTTAATGAAATTGCTTCATTAAATTTGTAAATTTTCATTTTCATAATGAAATTTTTCATTGTTTAAAAAAAAAAAATTTAATGAAATCGATTCATTAGATTTATGAAGTATAATTCTTTTAGTGTTTTTGAGTGAATTGTGCTGCTTGCAAACGATTTGATATTGTTGCTTGCGCCAGCCATTCAACGAAAAAGTTTAGTGCTGAAGCCTGGCACTGCTTCAACAAAACTTCTGACTTACACTATACTAAAAAAACTGTGCAATGTTTTATTTAAACACAACATTTGCAAAAATTGTGCTACCTTGTTGTTTGATGCAGCAATAAGAAGAACAAATTTAAAACAAAGGTATTTGTTCTTTAATTTATCAATTTGTTTTTCATATGCTTTAACCTTTGCTAAGCAATTTAACTTAAGCAGTTATCAAACTCGTTTTGATCAAACTCTTGAACTGTTGCAATAATAAGGTGGAACCAGTGGGTTAACTGACTATAGAGTTTTTAATGCAAATAAAATTCTATTGATATATTAGATCACAATTTCATACACCCAAAATTATCTATTGTTTTTGTTTTGTTGTATTTGTTATAGAACTGAGGTCGTCACTTTCACAGCCTCTTCGTCGATTTCGAACGTTAACGTTCGTATAGAAAATTATATTTAAAACAAAAACTAAATTCGAATGTTTGTTTTTGTTTTAAATGTAATTTTGTATGCGAACGTTAACTTTCGAAATCGACGAACTGGCTGTTAAAGTAAATTCTAGTTGTATCTTTGTGTCTAAAACTCAAATTATACTTTCTTTTTATTAAAATATATGTTAATACCAAGGCGAATTCATAAAGGTGACCGCATCATGAGATAGAGTTATGCTAGCTTTCCCTTTTTATTGAAAAATACTATGTATTTTGTTTTTGTACAAAGTTAGAGTGAATGTCAAAAATATTTCTTGAAAATATAAAAAAGGAAATTTTTTTGTTTATAAAATATACCCAATTGCTTTAGAAAGTAAATCTTGTTCCTCTATTGCAAATTAGTTGTGGCTTCGCTAATTCCCTACGCATTTTTAATTTCTTTCTAATTTCTATTTTATATTCACTTTTTTTTATTTTATAATATTTAAATAAGTTTTTTTTCCAATTTTTATTGAATTTTAAATTTGAATTAATTTTGTCACAAAATGTAAACAAAGCTTGACATTCAGTATACACACAAAAAAATAAACAATAAACAGATGACTCGAAAATGTCACCTTTATGAATTCGCCTTGGTTAATACTTTAGATTTCGATAATTTAACTGTCATTGCTATAACTATGACATTTCTCTAAATTATATTTACTTTTTTTATACAACTATTTAAAACAATTTCTTTTTGAAATCACTAAAATATAATATTTGCTTTCAAATTTTCTTAAAATCATCGCTTTCATTTTTTCCGCAATTGTCCGAATAAATGCCTGATAATTTCGTTTAAATTGATTTAAACGCATTTATCATTATTTTCATTTAATTCAGTTAAATCACAAGCAAAACGAAGAAATAAATACATGAATAAATGAAAAAATAAATAATGATATCATGAGTTTTTTTTCCTACCTTCTGCAACACTTAACATATCAAATTAAACAACTTAAGACAATCCTAATTCCACTTGCTGATTGAGTGTAGAAAAAACCTAAGATGAAAAAAAAAATAAATAAAATCCTGGTCATACTTAAGGAGGTAACTTGCAGTCATGATACACATGGGTCTACTCCTGGTTTGCCCGCTTACTCTTATAACAAATACTTTTGTACACCTTCTGCTGTAATTTGGTTGAGTTTTGATTCCGTGGTAACTTTTAAAAATGAAGCTTTAGAGTCAGAAAGAAAAAGAACTTAAAACGAGGATGACAACTCATTAATGAGGCCGATGTCATGCAAATTCCAATGGTTTCCTCAGTCAAGCGACATACTTCTTGTTGCTTCTTTAACAAATATCAGCCATTCAACCAGCTATTTTTTTCATATCAGCTCAACTTTTCAAACAGCCACAACAAAACATCTGCAACCAGAAAACACCATCATCATCATCATACTCATCTGTTATGTTCTTTATTTGTTTCCAAATGTCGTTGTTGGTTTTGTTGTCTTTCTCGTTGTCGTTGTCATCATTATCATTGTTGTGTTGTAGCAGTTGCAATCACATGGTCATCATTATATTTTTCGATTTACAAAAAGTTCGAAAAACAAAAAGGAGAAAAAAAAAATCCTCAACAATCCACTAAAAAGAGATACATTCTTTTAGACGACATACTTAATTTGATAAAAAAAAAAAATAAAGAGCAACAAGAAAAAAAGTAACAAAGAATTGTCATGAAAGAACTGCTCCCGCATAAGAAGTTTTTTTCAAGTTCGTTCCATCAAACAAATTAAATTTAACAAAATTTTATTGGCAGCATTGTGATTTTTATAGCGATTTTTAAAGTTGGCTACATGATGTGTTAACAGTTTTTTTTTTTCAAAATGTTCAAGTATTTTGACCAGAATAGCGAAAATTCCAAATTTTAAAACAGGGACTCCATAAGTTCAAAACAGCTGGTTAAGTCCCATTTAAGCTCGAGTTTAATTTTAATAAATTGAGTATTCGCTTCCACATATTTCTCTAAAAGAACTCTTTCTTTCTAACTCTCTCTCTCTTATAAAAAAGCAATACCATAGAGCTTTAAAGCTGCGAGTTAAATCTTGTTTAAATTCGGTTTGCTGGTAAAGTCCTATTTTATTAAGCAGAGTATTCGCTTCCTGCCAACTCTCTGAAACCTATCTTTATTTATCCCTCTCTCTCTCTCTCTCTCTCTCTTATAAAAAACGCAAAACCAGAGAGCTTTCAAGCTTCGAGTTAAATTTGCTTGTTAAGTCTCATTTAAGCTCGAGTTTAATTTTAATAAGCTGAATGTTCGCTTCTTTCTTATTCCCTAAAATCACTCCTTCTTTTGATCTCTCTCTTATAAAAAAGCAATACCATAAAGCGTTAAAGCTTCAGGTTAAATCTTGTTTAAATTGGATTTTTAATTGAGTTGAAGTGCAGGTCAGTAAGTCCTTTTACAAATTCTAGCTAATTTCAAATCGTTTGAAAAATGGCTGTCTCCTTATTCCTTTCAAGTTTCAACTTCTCCACTCTTTTCTTATAAGGGTTTTTTTTGGACGTATAAAACTTTTTTAAAAAAAAAACGCAGCAAATGCTATGGAATGATCAAAATTTTGGCTTTATTAGCTCGCAAATGTCATGTTTAAAAAAATTTCTGGCAATTTGCCCCCGCGACTGCGTCTTATGAACGCCATCCTGTCGGTCCGATGTTGCACCACTCTTTCGAGCATACCCGGTCTTATTCCGTCAAAAGTGCGTCAAATGTTGACGTCAAACCGATTAATCGTTGCTGGTTTATCAGCATAATGCTAGAAACACAACTGGGACGAACGACGAATTATTCGCAACGAATATTCGTCGTCAGAAATAGAACACATTGGTATGTATGAAAATACACACAATCATTGAGTAGACCGAAATTCGTCCTGCTTAACAAACACTGCGATAGGTTTATTTCTATTTCTTACGCAGACGAACGACGAATACATTGGGACAGGGACAGCTAACCCTAGCTAAATTGTGAAAGCTGTAAAGAATTACAGGGAAAAATCGCTTCTATTGCGAACTTGGTTAAAGTTTGCAAAAATTGCGAAAATTCGCGAAAAATGTTAATATTACAAACAAGCCATAAAATTTATTAAACGTCTCTAAAACTATAAGGAATGACAAAATTTCGGTACAAATTGCTAAATTAGCGGAATTCGCAAAAATTTGCTAACAGCGGCATAATAGCAATGTCTACTATATTTTAAAAATCGTTAAGGCTGTAAAGAATAACAACTTTAACAGATAAAAAATGCTTATATCGCGAACATGGCTGAAATTCGCAAAAATTGCAAAATTAAAACAAAGCCAAAAATTTATTTGAAATCGCTAAATCAGTTAAAAAAAATCAATATATCCGATAATAACATAAAAAAGTTTGCAAAAATAGCGAAAATTCGCGAAAATTTTTCATTATTCAAAGAACCCATCAAATTGTTTAAAAGTCCCTTAGACTATTAGGAATGGCGAAAATTCGTTAAAAATTGCTAAATTAGCTGAAATTCGCAAAAATTTTCTAAAAGCGGCATGATAGAAAAGTCTAATATTTATTCTAAATCGTTAAAGCTGTACAGAATCAGACAACTTACAGGAAAAAATTGCGAACATGGCTGAAATTCGCGAAAAATTGCTAAATTTTAAACAAACCCAAAAACTAATTTGAGTATTTATTTTTATAAATCAAATCAAAAGTCACATTAATTCCTGGAATTCACGCACTTATTGTGCCTTGTTTGACAAATTTACGCAACGAGTTCTTGCCGGACGAATGCGTCGCACTATGCGAAGTTCGTCGTTCGTCCCAGTTGTGTTTATACCATAAATCCACAAAAAGTAGTCCGTGTTTGTCAAATAACACGAACAAGGTGCCCAATTCACAATTTATTTCTTAAGAAATTTCGGTCACCAAACATTTAGCTCAACAAGGTGATGGTTTCACGCGCTGTATGGCATGTTGAGCCATCTTTTTGAGACCATTTATCCTCCAAATGATTTGGAATGACATGAGGAATAAAAAATGACAAATTTACCTGTAGCGTTTGCCATTCAAGGTAGTGTTGGCACTGTTTTCGGATTTAAAGACAAATGGGCTCATGACGACAACGGCATGTAGTCCACACCTAACTGATTTTTTTTTGGCATGTAGTGGCGTCTCATGAGGATTGTCCGCTCTCCAAAAACGACAATTCTGCTTCTATACATACAAGTTAAAGCAAAAATGAGCCTCATCGCTGAGGATGATATGATGATAAAAATCTGTTTCAATTTCCAGTTGATTTTCAGATCATGCACCGAACACACAATGCAATCGGTTTACCGCTGGCTTTAATTCTTGTACGAGTTGGATCTTATACACAAGTAGGCCAATATCATTTCTCAAAATTTTGCAGGTTGTGGCTTGGCAAAGATTGAGTTGCTGAGAACGGCGTCGAATCGATAAATTCAAGCCCTATTTCACTCTAACGTCTACAGCGGCGATAACTGCTTCTAGACGCACGGTACTGGCTCGATTTGGACGACTGTTATCCAAAAAAGTAAATGTGGTCATGAATCCATCCATAGTATTGCATATAAGCTGCTCAGATGGACGATTATGCGCAACGTAAACTTTGCGAAGTTCTCTATAAGTTTGGCGAACAGAGCGCGAATTTTGGAAATAAATAAATCTCCAAGGTTTGTAAACGTTTTTCTGGTGTATAGCTTTGCATGGTGATTTGTTAAAGTATACTGAAAAAAAACTTGAATCGCACTTCATTAGTATGACGGCTAGTTTTACAGTTATCCCTACCGGAAGGTTTATAGGTCTAAAAACCATTCTTTACATTTTTTTAAAAACATCCATCTTTCGTCTATCTTTTAAGCTTTGGGTTAGGTCTTGTTTAATTTTACTCCTGAATGTAACTACTAAAGGCATTCTTTAATTAATTCTTCTTTAAAAAGTAAACTTGTTCTCTGTCCTTTTCCTTCTTGCCTTTTCACTTACACGTTGTGTAGTTAAGAGGTTTTATTATCTAATTGTATTTTTTCTTTTTTTTTACTAACTTATCTCTCTTATGTTTTAATTCAAAAATATATTCTTTATGAGATGAAATTATCCTTGAAGGTTTAATGTACCCCTCTCTTTTAAACATCCCAAAATTATCTTAATTCTTTTTTAAATTAAAATAGTTGTTGCAGTTTTCTTTTGTGGAAAGATTAAAAACTCCCAAGATTTTTAAAGAACTGGCTAAATTCTTTTTATTGAGGCTTTAAATCTTCTTTCTTGGAGGCCACCGTTTTCATTCTTTCAAAAAATACGCAAGCTCATACAAAATGTATGCAGCAAACCCGTATAGTACGTCGTCAATGCTTTGCAATTAGAAAACCCGAGTTTGACAAAGCTTTAAGTAGTGAAGTTGGCTGCTATTCTTAAAAAGTAAAAGCAATTTAGCTATTTTTAGTCAATCTAGCGATTTTATCTTAATATATTAGTTCTATATTGTGGATATTATTTAACAAGACTATTCGTGACAAAAAGTTGAAGTTTTAGTTTAAGTTTGGCGTTTCAACGTTTAATCCAGGCGCTTGAGCTTGATACCCGTACGCTTGACATTTTTCCTTTATCTCTTACCAATCATTTTCGCTGCCCAAGGAATTTTAAGGAGTAAGTAAATTCTCGTTTTAGTTAAGAAGCATATACGTTTACATAAGGTAGCAGCTCTATATGTCCCTTTTTTCGTATGTAGTTAGATATATTTTACGTATAGCAGACATATAAAACTCCATACAATAAAAGGTACAGCCAGCATAGGCTTCTGTTGTGCATATATATTGTGTTAATGTACCTTGGTTAAGATTCAATAGTAACCACTTAAATTAACTTCACAAATTTTGATTAGTTTCTGGTAAATAGAAAATGTATTTGCACTCTATAGAGAGATTCTCTTAATAGCTTTTCTCTTCCTCTCTTTAACAATTTTTTACAATTGAAAGATTTTTCAAGAACCGCAGATAACTTTTGTTTATTTTAAACTTAAATTTAAACCTAAACAACGGTCGTCCTTTACGTCAATTCTTTTAACCTCCCCCTACATTGTCCCCTATTAATTGTAGCCAACTTTTTGTTTTAAATTAACATCTGTACTATTTCACTTTTCTACCACACGAAAATGTCAACAACTGATATCTCTACTTTAAAGAGTTTGTATTTATATTCTTATAGATTCCTTGTTTTTTATTACCAAACAACAATTTTGCCCAGCTCTCTAGTTGCCACTAGATAGCAAAAAAAAAAACACACAGAATAAAGTTTCTTTGCAATAGTCATTGGCCGATTGTCGTCATCATTATCATTATCAAGCACACATCAATGTCACAATACTCGTACACCGACTTTAATGACAATCAGCGCCTGAATACATTTTAAACGTTTCGCGTTGATGTTTTCTTGAGATTTTTTTCCTTTTTTTTTATTTGTTTTTTTTTTTACAAGATGTTGGTTTAATATCCGTTTAAGCTTTTCGGTGTGTGTGAGTAAAATGTACGGAAATTCAAGTTATTTTTTTGCTTTCGTAAAGAAATTCTATTGAGTTTTTTGTTTGTTTTGAAAGTTAAGCTACACAGGAAAAAAAGATGGCAAATGAAAAATGAGTAAGTGGTCCTACGAACAAACAATTTATAGAATTTAGAGAAAGCTTAGACATATTGTAGTTTTAACTCTAGAAAATTTATACTAATCAAAACTATGTTAATTGCAGTGGTTCAGAAATTTTAAACTTTTTTTTTTAATTTCAAAAACAGGATGTTTTCTAAGGTCAATCGGGGCGGCTGACCAGGAATATGGCACTTATTTGTTCATCTGAATTGTACGAAATTTAAATTGTTGTTCCTCTTTTAGCCCGGATTTGAAGTGCGTTGATCGGATAAAAATTTTCTGAGTAACAGGCCTTTAGATTTGAAAACAATTTTATTTTTTTTACGTTTTTTTATTTTGAACATTTTAACTTTCCATTAAGGCAATTTTTTTAAATCTCAGTGAATTTTTATCCGATCAACACACTTCAAATATGGGCCGAAAAGCAACAACAGCTTTAATTTTGTACAATACAGATAAACAGTTCTCGAGATTTTTGGAAATGTCTAATATAACTCTAGAAAAACATCATTTTAGCTTCTGAAGAGAAATAAATGGGTGTCATATTCGTAGTCAGCCACCCCAATTTAGCTTAGAAAATACCTAATTTCTAAGGTTAATTTTTTTTTTGTGGCGTAGTGTTATTTACGATCTTGTTATTCAGATTAAAAATCGAAAATCTTGTAAGTTTGAAGTAAGGCATTATTTTCTTCTCTTTCTTATAGAATCGATAAACATTTTTTGATGCGGCTTAAAGTTCTAATTAATATTATCTTTTTTTTAAGTGAAGATTACAATTCTTAAAAGGTTTTGTGGCCCTTCAAATCAAATTACTTAAAAATATACAGTAGAATCCCGATAATTCGTAATCGCAAGGGACCGACCATTTCTTACGAATTATAGGGGTTTTCGATTTAGCGGGGTTTCGATTTAACAGGATTTTTCAATTTATTTACTAAAACAACAAAAAAAAAAAAACATAGAAGACAATTGTTAAAAATAAAATATATAAACGCAAAAAAATATCGGTAAACAAAAAATCATTCTTTTCATGTTTCTGTTTTCTTTATTACCAATTACAAGTGGAAGTTAGCAAAAAATAACGATTTTTAAGAGGTAAGAAAGACTTTTTATGAATATAAAAAAATACGAATTAGCGATTTATCAGGGTACGAATTATCGGGATTTGACTGTATTATACATTTAATAGTGATTATATAATTCTTTTAACATTTTTTTTTGCCAAATGGCAAATTTTAAATTCCTTTTTCTTCTTCTACGAATAGCTTTAACGTACTACTATTTCCAAGTTGATGGTCCTTCGAACCAAAAAATTTCAAAACTTAAATTTTTTTGTAAAAATCTAATGAATTTTTAAGCAAACCTTTGAAAGATTTTAAGTGTGTAACGCAAATTTAAAGCCTTTGGATTAAAAGAGTTTCAAAAAGTATGTGGAGAAAAATATTTCAGGACCTTTTTTGTTTTTTTTCCATTACCCCCTTCGAGAGCATGTGGCATCCACAAAGCTTCTCCATTTTACATGGCTTGTTGCAGTTGTTTTCGCATCTTCCCATGTTAGATTTCACTGTCCTTGCTCTTGGAGTATCGATCCATTCAGTATTGTTATTTTGCGATCTATAAGTTTTGTAAATCGGTGGTTGTTCCAGCTAAGGAGGTGATGGGTCTGCTTAAGCAGGTCCTAGCATATTGGGGCTGTTATCTGTCTTTGCCAAGAAACAACGCCCTTCGTATATTTTAAGGTAGTGGTGGGTAACTTAGCTATTCTTTGATTCCTAGCTTTATCCCGGGTTCAACTTTGGGACACTTATGGCCGATTTCACCAACTTTTTTAAATATCAATTTATGTTTAAAATTCATTTTACATGTCGAATAAAAGTAAAATTATATGAAAATCTATATTTAAATGTGAATTATATTGAATTAGAATTTGTGGAATTATCCATTACTCAAAGTTTATTGTTCCTAAAACGGCAGAGAAATTAAACCTTAAACAAGTATATGGTCCTTCGAATCAAGATTTAAAAACAAGGTTTTAAATAACTTTGGAAAGTAGAACAGTTTTTCAGAATATGAACAAACTTTGCAAAGATTAAATGGTTTGTTTGATCCAAATTATTTTATTGCAAATTTTAGCGTACAGAAATAGTTTAAATCAATTATGGACTAAACAAAGGATGTTTTTTTATAAGATTTCGTTTTTTTTTTGTTTCAGAAGTTTTTAAACCGATACTTCTTCAAGTCAAAGCAAATAAAATCATGTTCTTTCATAACAATTTAAGTACAAGAAATTGTTTTTGTTATAATTAAACACTTAAATCGTAAGTGTAGAATTAATGGTCCTTTAAACCACAACACTAAATTCGCCTGTTTTAATTTGCTGATCCATGCACAACAATTTAGTCTTTTTAAGCAAAGAAATTAAAAATTCTATCGATTTTTATTATTGGTGCAATTAATCAACATAAAAAAAAATAGTTTTGAAGATACATAATATGAAAATAGCTTATATAATAGAGCCATAAAGAATTAAAAAATGACAATTACAAAATTAAACAGTAGTAAATGCGGAACGTTTTAGGCTAAGTGGTTTGTCTTCTAAATTTTATGTTTATTGGTCCTGCGAACCATAATATTGCATTTAATCATTTAATTTAAACATAAAATATAAAAAAAGTTCTGATTAATGCCTTTATACATTTGAATATAATCCCTAGGGAAAAAAGGGAACCAACACCAAACTTGTCACGTGATAGTTCTAAAGTGGTAGGAACCGGTTCTAGTTCTAACACTTTACATGAAGGGTCCTTGTTGCTAGGGAGGAGGTCAATTTTCACCTTTTTGACACTTTAAAAAGTTATTGAAATAACCAAATGGACACATTTAACTTTTGGTTTAAATAATGCCTGTCGCAGATACTGTCCCGAGTGAACTAAGCTAATATGAAAAATCTCCTTCATACAAAGTAATAGAAGCTAGATAGAATCAGCGACTTCTCACACAAAATGCAGTCATATGTCTAGTTTTGTGCCAATTACCTTCCCCCTGAAGTAACTACATTATCACCAATTAGGTAATATGCTTTGTTTTCCCCTATAACAATTCGTTCCTTTTTATTATAATACTGTGTTCACGCTTCGCGAAAACATTGACACAAATTTCCCGCAGGGATGTTTAAATGGTTTCGAAGGACCATAAATATTTATGAAATTAAAGCAAAGCACTGAACGGAAAAAATTTTCGATTCAAAATATCAAAGCAAAAGTTAATGGAAATCATTTACGCCGTAGAAGATATACCAATGTTATATTTTAATCGATTTTTAATTTAGATAACAGTTATCCCAGAAACTTTAACACCATTTCTTTACTGAAAATTTTTCTCTCTGTATAGAAAAATCTGTAACCAGAGACATTATAGAGAACAAAAAGAAACAAGCAAATAAAAGCGGACTGAGTTTGTAATTTCTGTAAAAGGATTGAAGTTTGGTAAATGGTATGTAACATTAGCAATTGTTGTCCATCTGTTTTACTCAAATGACTAAAACCTTGATAAGCACACATTCACATCCACATCCACACACTCGTCACATCACATTGTTTATTTTCATTTCATCATCTTCTCCCAGCTAAATCTTCGACATCATCATCAGTTCGATGCGATTTTATGCAACAGAAAAATAAAACAAAAACAAAAAAAAAGAGAACTTACATGTTTGCATCATGAGGCATTCAATATAAAATCGTCTTCATTTGTGAGGATTGATCAATGTCTGTTTAATATTGTCTTATACGAGTAGTCGTTGGTTTCCACCTTATTTTTGACTTTTTTTTCGATTTTCTTAAAAATTTTTGTTTGTTGTCTTGTTGTTTTTATCCATTTTTTTACATCTTTTGTTTTGATTTTTTGTTTGTATTTTTGTAACGGCCTTTAAGTATTTTGTTGAAATCCAGAAATGTCTTGGAAGAAAAAATTAAAAAAATTCGCTTATATTCCCAGATTCCCACCTGTGATGTGGTTGGTGATCTTCAAATCTTTCGTTTTACACACACACATGCTTTTCATGTATAGCAACAATTTGTTATTGTGTGCATGTTTGTCAGTTTGTGTAAATGCGCGTTTTTCTTGATTTTGTTTTATTTTGGTTTTCCTCTTCTTTTCCATAAAGTTTGTTGTTGGGTTGTTATTTTTTTTTTTTTTTTTATAAAACTTTAATTTTCTTAAAGATCAATCTTTATAGTTTAAGTTTTGATTTTCTTAAATTTTTTTTTAAGATCTGACTGAGACTTGACCAGGCTTAATTTTATAAAAAAAAATCTTCTTTCAGTTTTATTCATATTCGAAGGAAGGCTGGGAAGTTTTAAGCTTATTAGATGGTTTTTTAGTTTTATTATAACACAGAAAACATTTTTTCATCAATTAAAGCATTATTAAAAAATAAAATTAGTTTTAATTAAAAATTTAATCAAATGAATTAAACGTTTAATCAAGTGAATTAAACGTTTAATCAAGTGAATTTTCGAATTTGCTTACTGGTGCAAGTTAATAGTATCAATTAAACGTTTAATTCACTTGATTAAATTTTTAATTAAAACTGATAAAATTTTTGATTAATGCTTTAATTGATGAAAAATTTTGTTCTGTGAATATTAAAAAAAAAAAACATACATAATTGCGCAGAAGTAAACTCAAGAAAAATCAAAATATTGTAAATTTTCGCAAGCATTTTTCTTTAAATAAATTAATTTTTTTTTCAAAAATCGCTTACTTTACAAAAAAAAAAAAAAAAAAAAAAAAAAAAAAATAGTTGATAGTGGCAATCAATCGTCTTATAAAAACATGTATAACCTTCTCCATGGTGCGGTAAGAGACTTTCTTTGCACATGGAAAAAATTTGACATTTGGGGGAAGGATCCGAGATGGCATGAGCTAGGCCCAGAATTTGATGTCGGATTAAAAAGTCACCAAAGCCAAAAATTAAGCCACTGTCAAGCCATGAACAACGATATGCGACATGATGAAATCATGGTGAAATTAAATGGCAGCGCTACCCTGCAGTTTCACAAGTAGTGGCTGGCAACATTTCCCCGACTACATCGCCATTGATTTTTCATTGACTACATCGCCGATTACATTGGTACTCAGTGGTAATCTGTAAGGTAGTGTCTCCAGAGATTTTCTATTGTTTTTCGACGAAATGTAACCGAAATGTAACCGATGAAGTAATCGACGAACAGTAAGGCATTACCAATGCGGACATCGCCTTGTTAAATTCGCCGCTCAAAAGCATTTCTGGTAGTTTAGCGAGTTGTCGACGAAAGGTTTGTGGTAGTCGTTGAACTCATCGGCGTAGAGTCGATTACCAATACTGCAGGGTATATATAAAAAACAAAATTGGCTGTATTTAGGGGCGTGGCAAAAAAATTGTTTTCCTTTTTTAGAAACTTCATTGACGTATCTATCATTCTAGGGAACATCGTTAGATCAACCCAGAAAGTGATTCTGGGTCGATAGGTATACTTTAATGTTGGTCTAGGACCAATATTTAAAGATGTTACACACATCAGCACAAATGCATAATACCCTCTCCACTATTGTGGGGGGGTCTAAATATATTTAAAATCCAATTTAAAGACCTGTTCACAGGTACCAAATCAGGAATTAATGGTCCTTCGAATCAAACCAATACTTCACCCACTCTATACTTTCCAAAGTGACCTTAATTCTGATGTGAATTCTAAAACTGATTGAGTTACATACATGCTGCATTGAGGATTCGTTAAAAATGAACAGATGATTCAAAGAACAATTTCCTAAAAAAAAAAAATATTATCACCCTACCTTCGTAGTTCTTTGATCTCTTTTGATTGAGTATAAGTCAAAAACAAAACAAAAAAAAAAAACAAAAAAAAAAAAATAAAAAAAAACTGCAACAACCGGTTTAGCATATTTTATCATATTTTCAGTTTTGTTTTTGTAAGGAAAATCTTCTTTTCAAATTAAAATTTTTTTCTCAAAGTAAAAAGCACTCTTGGATTTTCTGGTATTCCGCTAATACTTTTTATTTAAGTTAACATAGTTAAAATTCTACATTATTCCTTCATCCTTCAACTTAAGCTTTAAATGGCCTCTGGCCACGTTAGTTGCAATAAAAAAAGAAAATTTAAGATAGACTTAGTTAAAGTATTTTTTAATTCCACTTGTTGCTAAAATTATATTTTTAGACATTTTTTTTTATTATTATTAATGAATGTCATGTAACTAGTCACAACTGTTGAAGACATACAAACTATGAATTATTATTACTAGAACAACTAAACTACAAATATTTTCAACATATTTTTACTAGTTAAATAACCCAGTAAACATTAAGCAAAGTTTTAGATTTTAAGTACTTTTTAGGGTCCCTTAAGATTTAAGAGTAGATTTAACGATTGAACTTTGGAAATGAATTTTCGTTTTTGTTTAATTTTGTTTGCTGGGTTATATTTATTCACATCTGTGAATTTCCTAGTAATAAAGTAAATTAAAATACCCTGTGTTTGTTTGTAAAATGTTCTTTTAGTTAGTTTTGAAATCTTAACAAAGTCTTTAGAACATCATTTATCATGCATTAAAAACTTTTGCACAAGACTTAAAACGTTCCTGTTTGAAATCGTGTGGCGTCATGTTGAAATCAAACCAAGAACTTTTTATTCTCCCCTTTTTGACTGGACTTAAATCAAATCAAAATTGATATAAGAATAAAAAGGAAAAAAATAGAATAAAATAATATGCCTAGTCTTGTATTTATAATTCATTTAAGCGCCTTTATTTATTTTTCTTTTAAAATTTTATTGAAGAAAACAAGTTTTCAGGTTAATTTTTTTGTGCGTAAGTTTAAGCGCAAATAAATGTGTTGTGACTTTTAATTTAGATTGCAAAGAATTTAATACTAAGAAAGCAATTAAACTTAGAACCCAGGATTCTAAGTACACATTTCTTGTTTTATTTAACTTGAAGTGTGTGCTTAAGCATTTGTAGTTAGAGCCGCGATATTATGTACGTAGAGCAAGTTACATTTTACAGCTGTCACTTTGACAGCTGACATTTTAAGGAGAGAAGGAGAGATATAACGAGAAAGAATTAGAGAGATAAAGCTTGAAATGAAAGTTTAAGCAAAGCATATTGAAATTGTTAGATTACTTTTTGTCAAAAGGAATTAAAGACTGACGTAATATCTTAGTAACTTTTTTAGATAATCTTATTTCATTAATTTTTTTATTTTTAACCTCGGTATAACCGCGCATTGGTCTGTGAGACCGACGTACATTTTTTTTAAACATATTTATTTTTCCAGAAACGCTAGAAAGTTGAGGTTTCTGGTAGCTGCCGGATTTATTACAAGCTTAACTTAAGTACATACCACGTGTTACGGAAAGCCAAATCAGTCTGTGATTTTTTTACAGAGTTTATCGCTTATACGCATTTCATAACTTGCATGTTTTTTTTCTTTTGGTGATTTTAAGCGAGAAATTCATTTCTAAATATAAATACTTTTAAACGAGAAATGCATATATAAAAACTTGCTTATATGCACATACTGTGCTACTAAAAAAAAACTCGCTTATATGCACATACTGTGCTACAAAAAAAAAACTCGCTTATATGCACATACTGTATTACTAAAAAAACTCGCGTACTTGCATCCAAAGTGCATTAATACATTCAAGGTATGATTAAATGTTGGACAATTTTGTTTTAATGAAATAATTTACGTGCGTTAATTATTGTATCTGACTCAAGTTTGAAGCGGTGCTTTTATGAGATGTTTTTAATGCAATGTATTAAAATTGTATTTATATTGTAATGCAAAAACGCGGGATACACATATAAGCAAATCTTTATAAACGAAATAATTTCGAGTTTTTTAAATAGCAAACTGTTATTGCACAAGTATGGATGCATAAACACGTGAAATGCTTTATAACCGGTGTGCAAATAAGCGATAAATATTGTAATTTAAATTATTAAATTTAAAATTTTTTAAAAAAACAGAGGTTCAAACTTTCGGTTTGTGAGACCGCACCCGGGTATATGTGTTACAAAAATTTGCCCGGGTATAGGGAGGTTAAGGAAAGATCTCATTGTGTTTAAGTACGGCTAATAATAAAGTAAACTAACTAGAAATAAATAACTGCTTTTAAATACTTAAGCTACGTTCACACCTATTAAATATTTGACGTCCTACACGTAACCCCTAGTTTTATTAAAGAATTATTTGCTTTTGCTAAACGTTTGGCTAAATTAAATACCATTTAAGAGTTTCTTAATTACACTATACAATTCTCTTTTCACAAATAAAGTTTAGTAAACCAATAGAACTTGTCAAAAATGATTCTAAAGGTTGGTTAATTTATTGGTCACGCTTTTTTTGGATTTTTTCGTCAAATATTTGTTAGGTCTGAACATACCTTTATACGATATTTAAAAAAAACATATTTTTCTTTCCTTTCAGATATCTGCCATTGGTAATTTTGAATTAGAAATATTAGAAATTTCAAATACAAATAGTCACTTATTAAGTGGTTACTGTTGTGGTGTTCCTTTAGAGATAAGAAGTACAAAAACAACGGGTAAGTACCTTAATTTTTTTCTTGAATTCTTTAATTTAACTTTAAATTTATAAAATAGACACGCCCTGAAAAAAAATTAATCAATATGTCTTTTTAATGTCATTTTGCAAGTTATAGTAAATATTGCCGTTTGAGACCCTGCCCCTTATCGAAGATACCAACCTATTTTTTTCACAAAATTTATTTTTCTTTTGATCCTTTGTACTTCCCAAACAAACAAGGAGGTTTGTTTTCAAATGGAAAATAGTTAGAAATTAAACCCTGAATATGTTCGGAAATACATCACTGCGCTTACATCAGATGCGTAGCTGTGATTAGTTTGCGCTGTTTGGTTATGAGCATCAGCCATTTTTTTAAATGCGAGTTTTTAGCTGGAGGTTCACATCATCTATTCTACGCTTTCTCGCTGTCAAAAAAGTAAAATCTGTGTTGTTTTATGTAGCAAGTTGCATGCACGAAAGCGTAGGATGCCTCGAGGCGTTGAATGCGAAAAGTAGGTTTACTTTCTACTTTTGTATGCATCACAAGCAGCGTTCGAACAAATCAGCTGATTTTGACGAATAAAATTTTATTTTTACTTGAGGTGATGCCGCATAAAAAGCGTTGCATGTACTTGAAACATAGAACGCAAGTAAGGTTTAAAAATCATGCAATACAGATTTAAGGCCTAACCATAATGTGCTTAAGTTGGATTAAGCATATGGGCGAATACATGTAAGTCATATGAAGCAAACCATATTGAACTTACGGACACTTTTTGTTAAATTTTATGAAACTGTAATTTGCTTAAGCATAGTGCGAAACTGATCGCAACTTCCGTACGGAATCAAATGTTTTTTGATTTTGTTATTGTTTTTTAAAACACATTTGAGAGACTTTTTGGTAATTTTTGACAGTAGGTTAAGCATGGCTATGCATATTATGGTTGGGCGTTTAGATTTGTTAGCGCATCATATGATTTAGTTATATGCCGTCTAGATTAGCAATCGCCTTGTTAAAACAACAAACAATTTCTTGTGCTGTTGATGTTCTTTTCTTGTTAAAACAGCGGTGTTTTAACAATTGTCTGCACAACGATGTCGGCTAACATCTCGGCAGCATTGCCATATAAATAAACGCCATATTGATTGTTATTTTTGCTTTTTATATGGGGCTTCGTGCCATAGGTTTTCCCCACATCTAAGAACATGACCAATTGTGCGTCGCTAACTCTGCCAACGTTTTGTTCTTGAGCAAACATAACAATGGATAGTCTGGACGCATGCTATCCCGGGTCTCCACGTAGTAATATTTATTGCGGAAAATGTAAAATTTGATTGCTCTAAGAAATTTGCGACGTGTGGAACGCATATTGCCATGACTGGCAATCCATTGCGCAATGATTGCTCTTCTGATTGCTTGAGCAATTATTGCTTAGCAATCTGCTGTCAAATCAGTTGTCATTTATCTGACATTTCATTTCTCTGTACGTTTGTTTATGGCAAAGCAATTTCACGTGTTCTCCAGCAATATAATCAGCAATTATTGCGCCATTGTTCTGTCGACGTTTTTGCTTGTGCTTAGCAAAAAAAAGATTGCTACGTGGAGACGCAGCGTTATGTATTTTCAAACATCTGACATTTGCAGCGATGCCAGATAATGCTTTTATTGGCAGTGATGCATTTTATTAGCAAAGTGAGAGTAGTTGTCTTGGAAGCTTCTTGCAAATTTCCTTGTGTGTTTCCTTAAAAGTCCTAAAGAAGAAAAGTAAATAAAAAAGTAATCGAATCTAAATAATAGTTGGGGCAAATTGACCCACAAAGATTATAGATGGACAAAGTAAGGAAGGAATGCAGAAGGGTTACTAACGTCTTAAGATTTATCATCAACCCAGCAAACACATCACTTTAAAAAACAATTTTAAGTCAAGCGTAATCTAAAACGGTAGAAAATAGTTAGGTAATAATATGAGAATTAAAACATTCTAAACAAACTTTCGAAAGTTCTCAATAATATTCGAAACAGAAAAACATAGTATCGCTTAAAATCAAAGGATATTGATATTTTTTAAACGTTAATTTGGTGTTTGCAGGGAAGTGTAGGGAAATAATTTTGTAACTTGCATGGAGAAAATTGTTTTATAAGATTTTTGTAATTTTTAAGACTTGAAAAAAAAACGTTTGTGTGTCCGTTTTTTTTTTTTTTTGTTATGAAAAAATAATTCTTAACTTATTTATTATTTTTCTCTTTTTTTAGGCTGTCCGCCTTGTTCAACAGCATTTCGTCTGTGCCTTAAAGAATATTCCGCCGCCGAACAGGGTACACCCAGTATATCGACTGGCTGTTCGTTTGGCAATACAACCACAACAATACTGGGTGGTTCCAGTTATGTTTTAAGTGATCCCGGTAGAGGGGCCATGGTACTGCCATTTACATTTCGTTGGACGGTAAGTGTTTACAAAAGCTTTTTATAAATAGAAACTGGGAATTATTTCCTTTCGTAGGTTACTTTATATTATATTCAACATTTTTTATTTTTCGAATTTATTCTATGAGTTAAATTTCAGTTATGTATTTTATAAAGCTTTTTTGTAATAGTCTTATTCCTGAAAAATTGAAGGAATAAGACTATTACAAAAAAGCTTTATAAAATACATAACTGAAATTTAACTCATAGAATAAATTCGAAAAATAAAAGCTTTTTATTTAAATATTGAAATCATTTTTTTTCTTGAATTTTTTAAAAATCCGATTAAATGTAGAAAAGAAAACGGTTTCTAAATCTGATTTAAAAAAAAAATTTTTAAATAAATATGAAAAGTACAGACTTGTAAAGGAGGATCACTTTTCTAAAGAAACTTTGAATATTGTTTAGAAAAAAAGTGTTGATTTAAATTTTTGTATACTAGAAAGTTTTTATTTTATAAATACGAGGGCGGTTCCAATGTTAGTTGACGGGACATAGAGATGACGATAGTAGTTTAAAAAAAAGGAAAGAACATATATGTATATGAATTACCGCAATGCAATTCCATTCTTTAATTAAAATGTAAAAAATCATTATATTTACGAAGGTTTTTCTCTTAGTGTAAGGAATTTGGCAGTTCCTGGTATAAACCGGATATCAAAGCTTTTAAATGTCGCTGTAAAAAGTTTATCCAGCTAACAGGAATCATCTCCTTGAGAAATAAGAAATAAGAAAAAAAATTCGCAAACTTGTTGTGTTGGCTTTGTCAGTTAGCCAAATTTTAAGACCATCCTCTTATAAACTATTTTAGAAATCCCTTTGGCAATCATATTATTTTAAAGAGACGTTATTTAGTTACTTTTGTAAAACATTTACTTTGTGTGTTTCTTATCTAAAATTTAACCCAAGAGAGAAGAAATTGTATAATTTTTGTGTTGAATGATGGCTTGTGCCATATTATGTACTTTTTTTTTTTAAATTATGAGAAAATATAAAACAAAGTTTGTTGAGCACATGCCAAAACCGCAAAATACTGATAAGGAATTTTTTTGTTTAGTTTATCAAAAAAGCACCAGAAATGATTTTCTACAAACTGCGTCTTTTTTTGTGCAAATAAAAATAAAGCAAAAAATATTAGAACTAAGGGTGTTTTTTTAAGCCCGATAGAACTTGAAATTGTAAAAAATAACACAAAAAATTAAATTGTAATCAAAATTTTTTTTATTCGAAAGATCAATACGTGACATTAACATTTGAAAATGATTTCGGGCATATGGGCACCGCGGCTGTTCTTGACGAAGCGCATTCTGGACGTCCAATTTTGGGCCACTTTTTCAAGCACTGCTGGCCGTATGTCACGAATAACACGAACAATGCTGGCCTCCAAGGCGTCAATTGTTGCTGGTTTATCAGCATAAGCCAGTGACTTCACGTAGCCCCACAGGAAATAATCGAGAGGTGTCAAATCGCACGACCTTGGAGGCCAATTGACAGGTCCATTTCTCGAAATCAACTTATCGCCAAATTTTGATTTCAATAAGTCGATGGTTGCGTTCGCCGTATGGCACGTAGCGCCATCCTGTTGAAACCACATCTCCTCCGGATCAATGTCATCCATATTTTTAAACAAAAAATCATTGATCATGGTGCGGTAACGATCTCCATTGACCGTAACGCGAGCTCCGGCCTCATTTTTGAAGAAATAAGGTCCGATGATGCCACCAGCGTGAAAACCGCACCAAACGGTGCATTTTTCTGGATGTAATGGAGTCTGTAGGGTCTCTTGTGGATTGGTCTAAACAACGGGTCAGTTGCCAACTGCTCTAGAGCCCAATCGGCGAAAGAACGACGCATATAATGGTCTCGTGGCTTCAATTCCTGCACCAGCTGGATCTTATACGGGTGTAGGCCGAGATCTTTGCGCAAAATTTTCCACGTAGTGGACGGACAGAGCCCCAATTCCTGCGACCGACGACGAATCGATAAATTTGGATCTTCTTCTACACTTTCGTTTACAGCGGCGATATTCTCTTCAGTACGCACATTTCTTCGACGTGTTGGTGTTATTGCATCCTCTAGAGAGTATGTGGTACGAAATCTATCCACAGTTCGACGAATGGCTTGTTCAGATGGACGATTATGTACGCCATAAAAATGACGAAGTCGTCTACAAGTTGCGCGAATCGACGACTGATTTTCAAAGTAAATTTGGATAATTTCGTAGCGTTGTTCAAGCGTGAGTCTATTCATGATGATTTGTCAGAGTATACTGAAACGATAAAAAAAATATTTCATCAAAATTTAATTTTTTGTGTTACTTTTTACAATTTAAAGTTCTATCTAGCTTAAAAAAACACCCTTTATAAGGTAAGATTTTAAAACTAATATAATAACTTTATATTATATATTTAGTATATAATTTTAGAACTTTATATTCAAGTTATTAGGTCATTTTTTGCTTTATTAATAATATATAAACATTTTAAATAAACGAGACCACTGACCTAAATGTTAAAAATAAAAATAAAAAAAATTAAGGAATTTTTTAAAGAATTTTATTTTTGTAATTTTAACAAGTTTAAAAAAAAACTTTGTTTTTTTAAATCATTAATCATTTGTAAAATATTGTTTGCCATGATTGTAGTAGAATAATCTTTTGGATGTTTAACAGTATTTACTGACAATGCAAGGTCATCAATTTCTTTTAACAAATAAGTGTTGATTGCTTTTATCTTTCTTTTCTTCTCTACATATTTTGATAGTTGGAGAAATAGTAACGTTAAAACCTCCAGCCAACAAACCAGAAAAAAGTCGTAAATACTTTTAACAATAAATGTACAAATTGTTGTTTATATTGTAAAACATTAAACAATTTATTTTTATAAAAACTACGCTCACTAGACATTTGTTAAGGCAATGGCATTAAACAACTACAACAACAATAGCAAAACCAAGCCATTCATCCAACATTGTTCAATCAAACTCAGCCACAATCCGTTTAAGATTATGGTTAACTCAATTTTTGTATTTAAGATTTTTTTTTGTTTTTTCTCTTCTTTAGAGTTTTCTAATTAAATTGATCATTAATTCTTTTGTGTTCTTTTTTTTATTGAAAAAAAAAAAAAACTTTAAAATATGAAAACATTTATAAATGAATAAATTTATTTAGAGATTTTTATTTTAATTTTTTTATTTTGTATGGAAAAAAGACAATTCAATTTTTAACATAAAATTATTTGTTTGTTACCAAATAGAAGCAGCATGTTATCAATTAATTAAAAAAAAAAAAAATTATAAAAATTTTTTTCTTAAAGATGAAAATTTGAAAAGAACTTTATTTGGAAAATCTAACGGTGTATTTGAAAATTTATTATCGGTAAAATATTGAAAATGAAAACTATTTTTAACTTATTTTAGTCAATATTTAAAGATTGCAAAAACAAAAAAAAAAAAGACTTACAACGAAGCGAAAAATAAGTGATTGTGTAAATAAGAAAGTTCCAAGGCGAATTCATGTACACGGCGACAACAATACAAAAACTACACAAAAACCACAGTTTTTTTGAATTGCATTCACAGCATTTAATTAAAAAATTTGTGTTACCAGTAAAAAAAATTTATTAAATTTGCACCAGTAAACAAATTAATAGTATCAATTAAATATTTTTTGATATTAACAACCTTTTCTGCACACAGAAAAAAATTTTGCCCCAGTAAACGGATTAATCAAAAATAAAATCAGTTTAAAAAAAAAAAAAGTGAATTAAACGTTTAATCAAGTGAATTAAACGTTTAATCAAGTGAATTAAACGTTTAATCAAGTGTATTTAACGTTTAATTGACAAGATTAATTTGCAACAGCAAACAAATTAATAATATCAATTAAACGTTTAATTCACTTGATTAAAAGTTTAATTCACTTGATTAAACGTTTAATTCACTTGATTAAACGTTTAATTAAAACTGATTTTATTTTTGATTAATCCGTTTACTGGGGCAACATTTTTTTCTGTGCAGTAATGTGGTTGATATAAGTAATTCACTTCACTTGATTAAACTTTTAATTCACTTGATTAAATTTTTAATTAAAACTGATTTTATTTTTGATTAATGATTTAATTTAAAAAATATTGGCGAGAATTCTTTCTATGTTGTTAGTGTTTACGGCTCGAAATGTCAGCCATTTCTAGACAGCACATTGTAAAACCCAAACAAATTCATTTGAACTGTCAAAGTCAGCAAGCAGGCTTTTCGCTGTCACTTGAAGTGAATTCACCTTGGAATATTCGACCTGGCTAAACAATTTTTTATAAATAATAACAAGTTAGGAAGTATAGTCAGTCAAATTTGACCACTTGCACCCAATTTGGGACCCATAGGCAATCATTAACCCGTCAAAATAAAATTATGTTTTGAGGCTTAGATTCATTTAAGAGTTCTTTATATCGGATATTATCTAATTTTCAACATCCCTAGAGAAAAGCGAACTAATACTAAGCTACTCACGTTACAATTCTATAGTGATAGGGTCCGGTTCGACTTGTCACTTAACATGGCGTCGTCCTACGAGACGGTTAATTTGCTCCTTTTTGACGCTTTACAGCAGGCCACAAAAACAACCTAAATGGACAATTTCGGTTAAAATAATGCCTGTCGAACCATGCCAATAGGATAGATCCCCTTCATTTAAATTAATAGAACCAGGTAGAATCAGTAATTTCCCACTCAAAATCCAGTTACATGACGATTGTTTGTCAATTGCCTTCTGGAGTTACTACTCTTTAAATACATTATCACTAGTTAAGTAATATGTTCTGTTTTTACATATCACAATTCGCTCCTTTTTACTATAAAACTGTTTTCACTGGTAACGTGGCCTACTAGTAGGCCTTACTTAACAGATAAAAAATATCAAGTTAATTCTCTGAAAGCTTGTTGTTTTATTTACAATTCACATCCTGCATTATGGTTGGACCACCCTTTAGTTTAAAGAAAACAAGATTTTTCATTTCTTTGAATTTTGCCCAGTGAAAAACTTTCAAATCAATTATGAATAAAAAGTTCCCTCACACATTTTTCCCTTTCCCCCTTTTTTCGATTTAAATTCAATTGCAGCAATAGAAAACAAAATTCCCAGGGGATTTTTTAATCATAATTGGGTTGTTTATTTAATAAAAAAAATCTAAATTTCAAGTTTCATAACTTTTTTTTTTATTAAAAAATTTCATATTATTTTAAAAAATGTCTTTGACCTCTCTGAATAACACAAACACACCCCTCAAACAAAAAAGACAATTAAAAATTTAAAAAATTTTTTGAATTTTTTTTAAATTTAACCTTGTTTCTGTTATAAATCTGCATAAGTTCCTAGGTTAATCTTTTTAAATGGTTTTCTTTAAGCTGTTCAGTAAATGTCTGTATGTCCGTCCGTCCGTTTGTCCGTCTGTTCATCTGTCAGAAAGTCTCTCTGTGTGTAGAGTTATTTCTTTTTCCTGTTCAAAATAAAAACCCTGACTTTTTGTTGTAGGCATTTATTGCTTATAAGCCGCCTCTATAAAACATTTATATATTTTTTTTTCTCTACTTATTACTACCGCCATCAAAATAAACAAAAAAAAAAAAAAAAAAATAAAAACTACTTGCCACACTTGGTTGCTTGTTGTATAAAACTTAAACTCTTTGCAAGCTGCTCTTTTTTTGTTTTTTGAAACATGTTAAAGAAAATGTTTAAATGAATAAGAAAAAAATGTTTATTATGATTAAAAGTTATTTTTGTATTTCTTTTACCAAAATTAATGATTTAAAGCTACGGGTAGTAAACCAGATGATTCTATTTTTTATTTTCTTTAAGAAAAAAAAATCATAATAAATTTATGCTTGATGTATTATTTATATTGAAAGGCTTAAAAATATTTTCCATCCAAAAATAATCTTTTAAATAGTTTTAAAGTTTCCGTAAAAACTACATAAAGAAATGGATTAACAAACAACAATCAAAATAATAGTAAAACAAAACATCAAAATTTTTAGTTAAACATGTATTATTACAGTGGGAGAAAAAACTTAGAAAAAACAAGTTAGAGTGTTATATTCGGCTGTGCCGAATCTTTGATACCATCCACCGACAATTTGAATTTTCAGGAGTGATATCTATATGATGTCTATTTTTTATTAATTTATCTTTATAAAAACAGATATCAGCATTAAAATTGGTTGCGGCTTAGAACTATATTAAATTATTGACCGACAATCTTGAGTAAAATATCTTTATTCGTAACAGTTTAAGCCGAACTTAAATGATTTTCAGGAGGGGGATTTATATTGGAGCCATGGTAAGTGATAAACCAATCATCCCAAAATTCCGCAGAGGTATTTCTGGTATTAAAAAAAAAATACATTTCAATACAGTGGTGAAGTTAGTTTTAGCGTTTACAGTTAATTTCAGAAAGCTGCAAAATATGGGATCTAAGGTAAATTATGGCCCGAATATCACAAAATTGCATGACATTTTTTGTGGCCATATAAAACTAATTTAGAAGACATTTTACCACAATAAATATATCTGCTACGATTTTAGGCGTATTTAATTAATTTATCAGAGTGGGCTTTATATAGGGCCTATCATAAATAATGGACCGATCATCACGAAATTTTTTAGTGCTATTTCTAATCCTATAAAACTGTAAAGTATTCAATTATTCTGAAACCATTATAAATTACGGTTTTAGGCGTACTAAACTGTTTTCCGGGGAGTAGGGTTTATATGGGGCCTAGGGTAAATAATCGACCGATCTTCATGTAATTTCACAGTGTCATTTCCAGTCGAATAAAACGAACATTTGCAAAATTTCAAATCATTTCGTGCATGGTTCAATCATTTATGCCAGTTTTTGTAACAAAATTATCAATTTGTTTAAGTGTTGGTTTCACATTTTGATTCATAGCTCTGATCCTACTGAACCGATTTGGCTGGATTTCAATCCCAAAGTGCTTAGGATAACTACAAGCAATTTGACACCCATTTTTTTTTATTTATTTTGAGTTTTTCGAAAGTGATCGTGTTTTCAACAGACGGATCGACAAAGAATTACTCAAGGAACCAGAATATATATACTTTATGGGGTTTAGAAATCAATTTCATAACAATTTTTTGGGATCTTGCTAGCATTCTTTGATAGTTAAAATACTATCGCCAAAATTTATCTAACTTTCAACATTATTTCTTCTTCTCCTATCCGCTTACCTTCAAACGGAGGATAAGGCCTCTACACAGCCTCTCCAGTTCATTCTCTCGGATGACTTCGCTTTAATCTTGTTCCACAATATTTCGTTCTTTTTATATCTTTTTGCAGACAGTTCTTCCAGGTTGTTTTTGGTCAACTTATTTTTCAATTGCCTTGTGGGTTTCATTCTAGCGCTTGTCGGCATATTTCTTCTGTATCCCTTCTTAGGCTATGTCCAATTCACTTCCATTTTCTTTTCTTCATAATTGTGGAAATTCGTTGAGTTTAACATTTCTTATACAAGTTGTAATTGCTTTTTACATTGGGTCACCATATTTTCACTATATTAGGTAGCGGTTTGTGAAGCTTTAAAGCTTAGAGTTGAAGGCATCTGTTGCCAGCCATGTCTCGCAGCTATAGCACCAATAAAGCAATACTGAAAATACACTTGATCTCAAAATGTTGGCTTGGTTCCGTTGATAATATTGTAGATTACCAAATGTTTCGTAGCTGAACGAATGCGCTGTTTGCCTTCCCGATTCTGGATACCACATCTACTTTTGTACTATCTTCTGCCGCAACCATACTTCCAAGGTTAATCGAATTGTCGTCGAATTCCATTTGTCTTGAAAACGGATAAATAGGGAGGGACGCCCTATTCTACGGCTACCTTGAGGGTTCCCACATGTTTAGAGGCAACTATAATATGGTTGTGACTTCTTGATGAAGGGCTAATTTAACCATAATATGGTTGTCTGTGACAATAATATGGTTAAATTAAAAATAATATATGTCTAAAATTTTCTTTGAAAATAGTATTCTTGGAGGTGACCATATTAAAATATTTTTTCTCTCTTCGTGTAAAGTACACAAGTCTAAAAGATCGTACACTTTAGCCTCATCGATTTTATTACTGGTGTTTTCACCTGCATACATACTATTACATATAATTAAATAGTGACTGAATATAAAATTCACTTAAAATGATAACAAAATAAAAATTATGTGAAAAAAGTTGCCAGATTTTTTTTAAAGTTAACAAAAAAAATTAAATAAAATAAATGGTGAAAATAACCAAGTAAATCGTCAGTTAAATCAAAAATCGCCAAAAGAAAAAGTCGCCTGTCGCCAAATGGAAAATCTCAAACGTGGAGATTTTGAGACGTTTTGACGTTTGGCGAGAAATCGCCATATCTGACAGACCTGGTTTATATTGATCGTAATTCGAGAACATAGTTAAGGATTGTATTAAGCGAACAAAAGTTAGACTTTTTTTCATAAAATTTACATTAGGCGTTTTTCGGCTTCGATTTATCTGGCTAGCAATGACACTGCAGGATCTTCTGATGTTTGACACTGATTTTAATTGAGAAATAAGTCGAATTCTCTATAGTCTCCTTTTCAAAACCCTTTGAGACTTTAAGACATATTATATCTTATTGCACTGGTAGCATTTGGCAATAAACAAATAAAAAAATAAGCAAATAATAAGATCAAAATCAAAATGACTGTAAATCGTTAAATCTAGAAACGTTGTTAGTAGAATTTTCCAGCACTAAGAGCGATAGAGAGAATCCACAACCCACAATCCTAATGAAATTTTTTCCTAAAAAAATAAGTTCTTTCAGCAAATATTTTCAAGTTTTTTGGTATAAAAAAAGTTTTGTTTTGTCTTTAATAGATCTTTTAGCTGTGTACTGTACACTAAAGACAGATATCTTAATTTTCTGATAGAAAACAAGTTTCTTTCACCTTAAGCGAAGCTTTTGCAAAGAGCTTATTTATACAATTAATATTATTAATATACAATTTAAACTTAAGGTATCGCATTTTAAAGCAATATATATTTATATTTTAAAATATTTAATTAGTTAAATTAATTTTTAAAAAACTAATTTTCTTTTGGTGTTCTGGGTACTAAATTCATATTTATCTGAATTCATTCTTTGAACTTGTCATTTTTAAATTGTAAATGCCTCGCCCATTAGAATAACCTTGATTATATTTCTTTTCTATTACAATCTTATATATATTTTGCACCCCACTGTGTTGTTGTTTGTTGGTGTTTTTTCTTTGGTTTCCTTTCTTCGTGTAAAATCAGTCTTAGGTTTGTGTCTTAAGTCTTATGTTTTGTCTGCACTGTTTTTTTTTTTTACTTTTTTTTTCGAAGATTGCACTTGCTTTTTTATTGTGCTTGTTACTGTTGTTGCCTTAGTTTCTGTTGAAAATTGCACTTGTTTTCTTATGGTTTAAAAATTGCTTTACTAGCTGTGAATCTTTTGTTTTTTTTATTTGGAATTTTTTCTCTTTTTTTTTTCTTCTGCTGTTATTAACAGCAACACAATCGTGTTTGAAACACGTTCTAAAATTAAACACTAATTAAACGAAAGGCTGCCTGCCAATAAACTTTAAAATACCGAAAGATGAAAGTCTGTAAATAAAAGATAAAAACATTTTTTTCCCTCCTTTATAATTTGATAAATAACATTTTGAATGGCTTATGCTTAAAAATCAAAGGAAGAAAAAAAGCAGGACGTAAAACAGGAAGAGATTTAAACGCTGAGTGAGTTTTTTTTTTGTTGACTTTTTTTAAGGAAAAGGCACAACTAGATAATTATACTTTTTATCTGGAAGTCTGTATTTTTAATAGTTAAATCAAAACAAATGTAAAAAATTTTCAAACCAAAAGATTTGAAAGTTATGCTGTTAGGAATTTTGATTTTTTTTATTTTTTTTCAATAAATTCCATTTATCACATCTGTTCACATAACATTGACATCCCATATTGCCTTAAAAAGTTAACCAAAAAAAATCTTAATTCATTTTTTGTTCACTCCTCTGATTACTATTCTTTAAGTTGTTCAGAAAAATCATAAAAACACCAATTGTTGTAGTCAATATGTGGTAGCACCTAATTCTTTTCTGTCTTCCAAATAACTTAAGGCTAAAATATTTCAACATGACACACCAACCAACCATTCAACCACCAGTTAGCCAGCCCCACATCATAGCTACACACTGCTGTTTCTAGCTTGTAGAGTAACCGAATGATTTCTTATAAATCGTGGTAAAAAGTGTTAAATTTTAAACACCATCTATTCTTAATATAGTAAAATAGTAACTTAAGCTCTCCTCCCTGGCTGTAATACTTTTTGCTTATTGTTATTATTGTTGTTATTTTCTTAACTGGCCATATTGGGTGCAATATGAGAAAAAATAAAAATACGAAATCATGTGTTTTAAAACTTGTTGAAAAATAAACAGAAATAAATGCAACATTAACCGATAGCTTAAAGCTATTAAAACTGTAGGTACGTACCTACCTACCAGTATGGACGAGTACTCACACATGTATTGATGTGTTTCATTTATTTTTTTTTTTTGAAAACGACAAACAGTGGGTTGGGAAAGAAAAATGTAGAAAAATTCTGAAGGGCTTTTTCATTTAATAGTTAAACTCTCGAATTTAATTCGTCTTAAAAGACGGAAATATACATAAAGCAGTGCAATCTTTATTTTTTCATGTTAAAAAAATATATAAAAATCGTGTTTTGTGAATAGTTTATTTAAAATTATAAAAAAAAACCGGATAACCGGTTATTGGAACCGGTTACTGAAACCGATTATTGAATCCGATTTTTTATAAAAGAACCCGAAAACCAGGTTTTTAACAAAAACGCTTTTTACTAATATTTGCAAATGCGCTTTTTACAAATATTCGAAAACCGGTTTTTTCCTAACTCGATTAGTTGACAACTCTATTCCTAAATATTAAAGATAATAAATCTTTTTATTTAACATTTAAAAAATTGCAGTTATTCGTTTTACCTTTATGGTTACTCGTACCTTTTCTTTTAAAAATATTCGTGACTTTCATAAAAAAAGTTAATTTATTTACACAAACTTTAAAAGATATCAAGTTTTTATTAATACTCCTAAAAAAAAAAACAATCGGTTACTTGCACCTTTTATATTGACTTTTTTTAGTATTTTCATTTAAAACAAATGCTTACGAATTTTATGTTATATTTTTAAATTAAAGAACATACGTAATAATGAAATTTGGGGGAAAATTATAGTTATTTCAGATTTTTATATGGTTACTTGTGAAGTTGATATGGGTACCCATTGACTTTTTTTAAATGTTTACATTCAAAACAAATACTTAATGATTTTAATTTATATTTTTAAATTAAAGAACAAACGTTATAGTGAATTGAAGTGGAAAATGCCAATTATTAAAGATTTTTATATGGTTACTTAACCATTTTATTAAACTTTTAGCAAAAACTTACATTTTTGGTCTTTATTTCTGAAAACAATAATCCTAAAGTAATAAAAAATATTTTTTTTTTAAATAAAATTTAAATAGATTTTCTTAGATTTTTTACATCTTTCTCTTCATTTCTATTAATAGATTTTTGTTTTAATTAAATTAATAAATTAAAAAAATTTTCCCATTTCCAAACCTTTTTCTTTTGCCCTTAACACTGTAATTGTATTTTTATATATTTCTGGTGTGTCTTAGTTGCGGTCAATACCAATAGTAACATTGAATTTTATTCATCTATTGTAATTCTAACTATTTATTCTTAAGAATTCAATGAAAGAAAAAAAGATTAAATGCAACTCTCATACTTCAGCCAAGGAATTACTAGACAACAACGGCTTCAATACTATAGTGTAAGTGTGTGTGTGTGTGTAATTGTGAGTCTCGGCTGGCCACATTTCATAGAAACGTTTAACAAACCATTGCAATATGAAATGTTTTTCATTTAATTTTGTAAGCTGCAGCATGAGGTGCTGTGTGGCAAGAAGTAGAAGTATGAAGCAGAAATGAAGTATATTAAAACGACATTTGCCAAGAGAGTATACTTCTTAATACCGAGACTATCAAGTACTAAAAAACTAAAAAACTACGATGGATAGAGCCAAGAGTATATCTATACGACTCTATGTCTATAGCAGAGAATTTAAATGCAGTCTTTACTGCGACACTTACACACACTGTTTTAAACGGCCGACCAAACAGCCGACCGTCAGGCAGCCAGTTAAATAGTCATTCATTCAGTTAGTCATTTTAGCCAGGCACATTTGTTAAGATGAAAAAAAACGTACTGGAAAAAAACAACCTGTTTCGTGGGAACATTGCCTTGCTTGGAGTTCGAAAATCCACAGAAACAAAAACAACAGCAACAACACAACCACAACATTACAAAAAACAAAAAAGTTTTAAAACTTCATGAGCTCATAACATACCACAACAAATAAAAAGCAACAATAAAAACAAAAACCTACAAGTGAACAAAAATAAAGACAGTTAAACCAACCAACACACAAACTGCCAATATTAACTGGCTTAAACATTACGCTGGCTGGTATTGCTGTTTTTTTGTTGTTTGTTCTCAACTTCTCTTCATCATCATCATAATAAAACTGACCAAATCGTCTAACATACACTTGCACTCGCATACAAAGATACTCTCGTATAGTGTAAGTTGGCTGAAAGCAGAAGCTTAAAAGTATGCAATGTTTTTAAAAGTAATTAAAAAAACCTGCTAGAAGAAGTAGGGACATTTGCTTAGCACTTAAAAGTGTCATGATTCCAAATAGTGGTAATCTTTTTGGTTGAACTAAAAGGAAAAGGTGGTGACTATTAAACCGAATTTAACACATACAACGAACTTTACTTTAACCCATTAGAAGTTTCTGTACTTAAATGAGTACAGCTGGCATTTTACAAGTTTCTAAGCAACAACAAAGAATTTTTAATCAATGTACCATTATTTCTGTTCACAACAATAATACCAACAGCAGCTAAAAAAGAATTTGTGTTTCTTTTTAATTTTTCTGTACAAAAGAATAAGTCTGATTTGTATTACAAAAGCAGTGTGAAGGTATGAACACTATTTTAATAATATTGAAAACAATATTGAATTTTTTTTGGTAATTTTGAATTATTATAATGAAAATCGTATCAAAATAACTCACAGACAAAAAAAAAAAAAATTACTTACATAAAAAAACAATAAACTTAGAGCAGTATAAATTTGACTGTACTCGTTTGAGTACACTGACAACATGCACAGGTAAAAAAAATGTTTTTTTGTCAGATTTTAACTATGAGTGGATAACATTTTACATCCCAAAAGTGATTCAAAAGCCTTCAAGAAGCTGTTGATAGCATATCATGTGGAGAAGAGGTGTTAAGGAAAATAAAACGGTTTCAAGCCTATCAACAGACAAACCTGGTACTATTAAAGTTTTCGTAAATTTTGAAATTATTGACAACGACGTCAGTGACGATAGTGATAATGAGCAGTTGGCACCAAAGAAAACTCGGCAAGACTTTGCAAAGCAAATAATTCATATTTGGCGCAAATACTTTCCATCGCAGAGCTCAACCCCTCAGCAGAACTCGGAAATTTGTAAAAGATGAAATAGTGTATGTGAAGAAATATTTGAAAAATCTTTGATGCCAATGTCTTTGATCTTATCGCCTTCAATTGTTGAAGTCGAATCGAACTGGCTTTCTTCGAATGAAATGCTTAGCGGTGGCCAAAATATTCCTAAAGACGAGTCAATACTTAAATATTCTGGATACCATCCCGCTAAGCAATTCATTCGAGGAAAGACCGTTCGATTCGGCTTCAAAAACTGGGTTGCGTCTATTGCTATAAGCTTTTGCTGCCAGTTAGATTTGTACTCCGGAAAATCGCATTTGGAATCTTCTTATTCGTTTGCTTCATGTGTTGTTAAGCATTTGTTGGTGTTATATTTGTTGGTGTTATAGCTTTTTACTAGATACAATCTTTATGTTGATCTTTGATATTTAGAGTAACGTCTGGGTCAATGTTTGCAGATGAATCTCAAGTTGGGGCTGGACACTATCCTAATAAACTACAAAACCATTTGCGGTACATTTTTTGATATTAAAGAGTTTGTTGGTAGAATAAGAAGTGCTTAAAAACACTTTGCACTGAAAACAATTTTCTGAAAATTTTCATACGTAAGAGGTCAGTGTACTCAGTTGAGTACACCCCAAAAACTCAGTTAAAAAAAATGGCCAGTTTTGGTTTGACCTCTAATGGGTTAAACTGAATATGTGACCTTCTCCGAAATAAGAGACCGAGTGTGTGAAAATGAAGTTTTGAAAAAAAAACGCATTTATCTTATTCTACACTCTTTAAGGTACCAGAATCCACTCTAAACACGGAGAAGGTCACATATATTGACAGCTGACAAAATATTGGGGAAATTCTTATCTCCTTATTTTGTAAAATACTTCACCTCAATTAAAAAATATTTACATAATTTTATTATGTAAATTATTAAATATTTAATAATTGAGATATAAATCTTTAATTTACATATTCCTATAATCTTTTTCTTTTTTACCCGAAATAGACTTAGTAGAATACCTTGTAGTTAAAATTAAAAAAATCGGTTCATAAATAAACGGGTTAAAGACCCAGTAAAATCTTCGCCTACAAAATAATATGTTAAGTAATCAGAAACACATAAAAGCACTACATACAATTCTACTGAAAAACTAATGAATTTTACAAGGGTTGTGCCAAAAAGAACAAGTTCAAAAGTAAGTCATTTTTTTATCTTAATACATCCAGAAAAAAGTAGTTATCGAAGTTCTTATGGAAGAAAGCTACTTAATAACGAGTGAAAGAAGCTATCCATTTTAAAAAAGTTTTTACTGGGAGACAAACAAATTTCTTTCTTGCCGGAATAATGGTTTTGGCACAAAAGTGTACATATAAGATAAGAATATCAACTATCAATCATATTTTGTATATGTATATAAGAAGTATTAAATGATCAAAATAAGCCAAGTCGGTCCATTACTTTCCCTCGAAATTTTGCTTTTGCCGATACATTTTTTAGGGAAAAAACAAACAATTTCGAGACAATTTTCACAATAGGGATAAGTATAAAAATTTAAGCAGCCTTGTTTCTAAAGATATCTATTTTTCTAATAAACAAACATATAAAAATATTTACAATTATCTTATTTCGAAGACTAAGGGGCTTATAGTGTAAAACGCAACGCCAACAATTTCATTAAAAGCAAAAATAAAATCAAATATATTTTATATATTTGTTGTTGCTTTCTATACAGACATTCATATTATTTTTTTTTTTTTCAATTTTCAACGCCACAAAATAGAAGTGTTTGAAATTTAAAAATTCAAGATGAATTTCTATAGAAAGTTACAACAAAATTATAAAATATTTTTGATTTTGTTTTTACTTTCGTCACTTTTTTAGAAAAAATCATCAAAACATCACTTTGTTAATATCGAAACAAAAAATCGTCAAGATGACGATAACTCGTCAAATCTGGCAGCCCTGTTTTTATTTTATTTATTTCTTTTGATGACGTTTCGCTTTTATTTGACACTTAATTACTGGAAATATTCCAGTATAAACAGAATTTGTTGTGTCTGTTTTCGCATTCAAATACAGAAACACTTTTATCTCATAAATCGAGAAACGATGGAATTTTTTGTTTCACACTTCATGTAAGAAATTTTACGATGCGAGAAATACAGAAACGAGCTACAGTTTTCTAATTGGCAAATAGTAGGCATTAATATTCAAGCTTATTGTAAAAAATAATTTACTTTAACTGTTATCGTTCTAAAGATATGCTGATATAAAGTCTTTGAATGGGTGGTGACACTGATGTTGGATGATGGTTTGGTTAGATAAGATGACGAAAGGGTTATGTTTGTTCAAAAAAATCACCCCTTCTTCCTTGTGTCGATATTTTAATAGTTGTTCTGCTTTGTTGTTGTTTAAAATCGGTACAGCGGTCTTATGTTATAAGTTGTGAAACTAACACGATTTTCTTTTACATAAGTATATATAGATGGGTACACTTAAAATTATTATTTTATCTTAAACAGTGTTACCACATCATTATTGTTTTACAGCTTTTATAAATCCAGGTTTTCCCTACAAGCCTAAAAATGACGTTCCTTCATTAACAGCCCGTCCCCACAAGTCATCGCTATGTTTGAACATCAAACCGTTTTTTGTTTGAAAAAAGATTTTTACATCAATTTCAGTATTGCCATAAAAATAAACGCAATATTAAGTGTTATTGTTGGTTTTTATATGAATACTCGTGTCAAACGGGTGCCCTACATCAAAGAATTATTCCGCCAACGTGTTGTTTGTGTGCTCAAAATGCTCAAAGGCTCGTCAAGATAAGGTGTAATGTCAAATTTTGATAAAAAAAAACCATATATTTATATATAATTAATAAGTAAAATTTATAATTTTTTAAGGATTTATTAAAAATGATGATTACCACACTTTATTTTCCATATTTTTTTTTTAAAAAATTTGAAGAAAATGAATTCCTAAAATAAGACATTAACGGGTATGTTCTGTAAATAGAAATGAAGTGGATTTAAAACCGAACAAATTTTAAAAACGAGCCTGTAACGAAAGTTTATAAAAATACATACTCCTTTTTATATACTTCATACTTTGAGTATCAATTGTATTTACAAGAACAGCTGTTGAAAACACAGTAATTTTGTCAATACATAATTGAAATCAAAATCTCGTTCGATTTCAACTTCACTGCATTTCGATTTGTAAAACATGCCCGTAAACTATATTTTATAGAAAAATTATATTTAAAAAAGGATGACGCACTTCATACTTTGAGTACCAATTATATTTACGCGAACAGCTCTTAAAAACAGGAAAAACTACAGTAATTTTGTCAATAATTGAAATCAAATTCTCGTTCAATTTCAATTCAACTTCTTTTTAATTTGTAGAACATGCCCGATAACAAAAAAAATTAAGTTTGTTTATATCAATGCTTCATTAATAAGTCACTTTTGTTCCTAAATATGTGTATAAGACCTTTAGATTAACACAAGAGCTCTATGCGGTTACACGCTCTCTATTAAAACGTTTGTTTAGACTATCACGTAAGTTCTACGTATTTTGAGAAAAGTACGACCCGTCATGACTAGTTGTTATTGTTTATTTTAAAATAATAGTTAGATCAGAGATGCATTTACGTAAAAATGCCTTAGACTTGTGTGATAGTGTAGAGTACCCTTAAGTGGAAATAATCCAACAAACATACAAAAGACATCATAGACAATTTTATCGGCTGTATTCGTTAAGATCTCATCGATTGCCTAAAACTTTAAAATAAATACTCGTTAGCCTTTTGGAAATATCTGCAATTTCAACAAGTAAGACAAATCATAAATTTTACAAAGCTTTGATTTGGTGACAATTAAAAAAGCTTTTACATAGTTTAAAAATTATCGAGCTAAAATTTATTCATTCATCCATTACAAAAAATTATAATTTTTCAAATTCCTTTAAACTTTAATCAAATTAAACCGAATAAATAAATAAATTAATTAAAGCAACTAATTGAATTTAATAAATATATAAAAGAACAATATCTGTTCCATAATAAACATCAATTTCAAATGTATTTTTATACAAATCTAAAAAAAGATCTGAACGCACATCCAGCAATTAAAAATTACAATGAATTCATACATTTAATGATTTAATTTTTAATCAAAAGCTTTCATTTATATCAGTGTCTTTCGGCTTATTAAAGTGTGTGCGTGTGCTTAGCTCACGTGTTGTAGTGTGCGTGTTTTTATTTAGAACTCATAAATGAAACCTGTTAAATGAATGAATTGTGTTTTACTCGTTCGTTCCCGAGTATTAATTCTTGTACATGACTTCGTTTTTCATGATACTGTTTTTCATTTGTACTTTTCTGCTTCATTATGTTGAAGTTCTTCTTCTTTTGTTCAAGGTGTTTTAAAGCCATTAGCGTGTTGCTGTTGCTGCTGCTGTTCTGGATTTCTGTATAATTTTGTTTGATGAAATATTTCAAAATGCTTGAGTACGTTCATGTTCTACATTTCTCCAAAGTTTGATGGGACAGTCAGATGGAAAGACGAACATTTACAATCTATACAATAGCAACAAAAACATTACAAAATGTTAATCGTGTTTGTTGTTATTGTTACAGTTTTTTTTTTGTTTTGTCATACATGCTCGTACTCGTATTGTTGGTGACTTGTTGTTTACATGATTTTGCTGTTCTTGTTATTGTTGTTGTTGTTGCAATTATTATTATTATTATCGCTATTGTTGGTGTTGTCGTTTATGAACTCTTTAAGTGCGTTTTTGTTGTTGTTTGTAGTATTTAGTTTGATCATCAACTAAAGCTTTTCAGAACTTTACAATGATTCCTTCCAGTTGTGGATTTGTGTTTTTAAGTCGCTTTTGAAAATACAAAACACTTTCTCTATTAGACTAGGCATATTTATTATGTCCTTACGTTTGTAACGATGTTTTAAAATTGTTAACAGATTAAACATCCTCTGCAATCCAAGACTACTAGTAAAACATTTAATTTTTGTTAAGAAATTGATTGCAAAACTTAAACATTTATAACAATTATATCATAATTATCATTTATATCATTTTTAAAATTGATAACATTTATACGATTTGAAGGATTTAAAACATATGTTATAAATATAACAATTATTAAATTTTTAATAATCATAACATACATAACATTTATAATATTTGTAACATTTGTAATATTTATAACATTTATAACATTTGTTACATTTATAACATTTATAATATTTATAATATTTATAACATTTATAATATTTATAACATTTATAACATTTATTACATTTATAACATTTATAATATATATAACATTTATAACAGTTGTAACTTTTGAAACATTTATAATATATATAACATTTATAATATTTATAACATTTAAAATATTAATAACATTTATAACATTTATAACGCTTATAACATTTATAACATTTATAACATTTTTAACATTAATAATATTTATAACATTAAAAACATTTATAACATTAACAACATTTATTACATTTATAATATTTATAACATTCTCAAAATTTATAACATTTGTAATATTTATAATATTTATAACATTTATAACATTTATAACATTTATAATATTTATAACACTTATAATATTTATAACATTTATAACATTTATAACATTTATAATATTTATAACATTTATAATATTTATAACATTTATAACAGTTGTAACTTTTGAAACATTTATAATATATATAACATTTATAATATTTATAACATTTAAAATATTTACAACATTTATAACATTTATAACGCTTATAACATTTATAACATTTATAACATTTTTAACATTTATAACATTAATAATATTTATAACATTAAAAACATTTATAACATTAACAACATTTATTACATTTATAATATTTATAACATTCTCATAATTTATAACATTTATAACATTTGTAATATTTATAATATTTATAACATTTATAACATTTATAACATTAATAACATTTATAACATTTATAACATTTGTAACATTTAAAATATTTATAACATTTAAAACATTTATAACGTGTATAACATTTATAACATTTATATTATTTATAACATTTATATCATTTATAGCATTTATAATAATTATAACACTTATAACATTTTTAACATTTATAACATTAATAACATTTATAATATTTATAACATTTATAACATTTATAAGATTAATTACATTTATAACATTTATGACATATATAACATGTATAACATTCATAACATTTATAACATTTATAACATTATCACATTTATAGCGTTTGTAATATTTATAACGTTTTTTATGTCAATTACATTTATAACCGCACAAATAAGAATATTTATAACTTTTGTAACTTGGGATAGTGCTATAACGTTTTTATAACTGTATTTATTTGCGGATTTAGTGTTTTTTTAATTTCATAACTTTTTTGACTTGCGTTTATTATTTAGGTAGGCTTCCTTTGCAATTCGCCTAGTTCCGACATAATTAGATTTTCTTTATAAATGACTTTGTAATTTAATGTTTTAAGCTGATGCTTTTTTCAGTTAAGTTTTTATTCCTTTTCAAAAGGTTTAAATTGTTGTTTTTACAGTAGGCCGTTTAATTCGTGTTTTTTTATAGACACCGTGTAGATGCTTGATGCTGTAGTTCCCTGCGTTTTGAGGTGGCATGGTGGCATTTTAATCAAGATCAAAACTTAAGATTAAACTTGGCTTAAATGCAATCATGCTTATACCTTTTCATTACCAAGACACAGACACACTAAAAACACAAAACACATTGTAATACAAAATAAAAAAAAGAGAGTAAAATAAAAATTGGTTTCACAGGATTACGAGTATAATTTGAAAGTCTTATTTCTGTTTTTTTTTTCTTGTACAGACGTACCGTTTTAATTTACTAAAAGTGTTATCAATGATTGTTTAGCTCTTAAAATTTTGTTTTTTCTTAATTCCGCGAAATATGATTACAGTTTTTATGTGTGTTTTTTTTTTGTGTTAAATCATGTAATTTGTTGTTTAACCCTGTAATTTAGTTTTTTATTTATTTATTTTTTTTTTTTAGGAAAACAAAACTCCCCAAATTATTTTTATTTTTGTTTTCGTACATTTAGCGGTATTTTTTCTGCCATTAAAAATTATTTCTTTTTTATGCGTGTTTATAATGTTTATTTTTTTAATTTAAATTTATAGTTATTTTTTTTTTTTTTTTATTTTATTATACGTTAATTGGACAAGTTAATATTAGTCTTGGGGGTTAAAACATGTCAGTTAAATTATTTAAAAATTGTTTGTGCTCTTTTTTAGGCTCCTTTTTTAATTAAATTTTTATATTGTCTGATTGTTGGTTTGGTTTTTGGCTTAAAGTGTTACACGTTTAATTAAATTTGAACCTGTTGAAATATGGCAGCCCAGTATTAGGTTTTTTATTATTTGTTTAAGGGGTTTAGGTGATGTTGTGAGTAGTAATATGATAATTAAAATATATTTGAAATGAGCTTTATATACCTTAAGGAGGTTTGGAATGTCGTTTAAGATTTCAATAAAAAATAATTTAATTTATGATTTCTGTGGGAGCCAAGTCTTGACTTGGTGGAACAGGAACACAATATAAGGTTAGAATTTGTATTTATGTATGACTTTATTACATTTGGTTATATTTATAATTTTTGTAAAATTTTCAAAAACAAGTTATATTTCTAATAACAAACTACAGCAATTATTTTATTTAGGACACCTTAAGTATTTACAACTTTTATTTTATTTATATTTTTATATATAAAAAAAAACTTATTACTTTTGTAACATTTATAGTTTTTATATTTAAATAACATTAATAACATACCTAACTTTTATAAAATTTATATCATTTATAATATTTATAGAATTTTTAAGATTTACAGCACGTATAACATTTATAAAATTTAGAACATTTATAACAGTAATAACATTTATAACATTTTTAACATTTATAACATTTTTAACATTTTAATATTTATAACAGCCCAGTTAAAACTTCGCTTACTTTTTCAAAATAAATAGCTTCTTTAACTCATTATTTGTAGCTTTCTTCTACAACTACATCTATAACAACTTCTATAACTACTTTTTTCTGTATGTATTAAAGTAAAAAAATAATGACTTACTTTTGAATGCGTTCATTTTGGGAATCCCTTGTAAAATTCATTGGTTCTTTCAGCAGAATTGTAAGTAGTGCTTTTATGTTTTGATTACTCAACACATTATTTTGTAGGCGAAGTTTTTACTGGGAGGTTTAACATATATAACTTTTGATAAAATTTTTAACTTAATAACATTTAAGCATTTATAATATTTAATAAATTAATAATATTTACAGCACTTATAACATTTATAACACTTAAAACATTTTTAACATTTATAACATTTATACCATTTATAACATTTTTAGCATTTATAACATTTAAAACATTTATAACATTTAAAACATTTGTAACATTTATAACATTTATAACATTAATAACATTTATAACATTTATAACATTTATAACATTTATAACATTTATAACATTTATAACATTTATAACATTTATAACATTTATAACTTTTATAACTTTTATAACATTTTTAGCATTTATAACATTTAAAACATTTATAACATTTATAAAATTTGTAACATTTATAACATTTATAAAATTTATAACATTTATAACATTTATAACATTTATAACATTTATAACATTTATAACATTTATAACATTTATAACATTTATAACATTTATAACATTTATAACATTTATAACATTTATAACATTTATAACATTTATAACATTTATAACATTTATAACATTTATAACATTTATAACATTTATAACATTTATAACATTTATAACATTTATAACATTTATAACATTTATAACATTTATAACATTTATAACATTAATAACATTTATAACATGTATAACATTTTAAACATTTATAACATTTATAACATTTATTAAATTTGTAACATTTATAGCATTAATGCATTTAAAACATTTATAACACTATGCCCCGGATTGGACGCAGGGACAACCAGGGTTCTAATGGGATTGGATAGGGGTGGTCTTAGGACACGTATAGGGTTATTGACGGGTCATTGTCCTGTTAGGGCTTTTACGGGCAAATGGTACAATACCATACCGGGCTTCTGCAGATTTTGCGATGATTCTGAGGAGCAAGCGACACATAACCCTTCTTAGTCTAACCTAACATTTATAATATTTAAACCATTTATAAAACTTATAGCACATATATATAATTTTTAAAATTATATATCTTTATAACATTTAAACATTTATAATATTTAATAAATTTATAATATTTATAACTTTTATAACATTTATAGTATTTATAATTTTTGCAATAGATATTATTTCAAAATTTTTAAAACATTTATAGCTATTTCAACACTTTAAATTTTTTCATATACTTTACTTATATTATAAATTGACCTTTAAATATATTTAAAGGATTTATTTTATAATACTTATAATTATTTTAACATTTACAATATTCCCAACATGTGCATTAATATCCTACATAGCATTTGTAACGTTTTCCTCTTGTATCACTTTTATGACATATTTAAGCTTTGCAACTAGAATAACTTGTGCTTACTTTGCATGATTTTTTACTGCATTTTTATCATGTGTACATATGTCTTTTAGGGGCTTTAAATACATTTTTTTTATTTCTTTTTTAGAATTATCATCTCAAAAGTTTCTATTAGGCATAAATTCAAAGTCTAACAACTTTTTACCACATTTTGGAATGCATGCTTAGATTTTTTTTTCATATTTTTAAGCATATTTCTCTTGTTGTATTTATAACATTTACAATGTTAGTTTTGGGTCAATTTCTAATGGTTTGTTTTTTATTTTTAAATACAAAGTAAAAGGATAAACCTTTAATATGGGGGATTTTAAATCCTGTTAGTTTTCCATCACGCCTTTAGTTTATACTATATTAAATTTTTCTTCAATTTAATGAACCGTTTATTTTTTTTCCACTCGTTTGAATTTTAGTCTGCAATTCAATTTTATTTTATTTTTTATAAAAAGAAAATACAAAAACAAGTCATGTTAATGATCTGATTAAAATTGATTTAATTACAAATGAAATTAAAAACACTCATTGAAATTAACAACTTTTAACGGCAAAATGTTAAAAATGTGCTTCTTTTTCATGTATAATTAAGCTAAACAACGAAAGCCAGAAAAAGAAAAGAAACAATTTCAATTTAACACAAAATAAAATGAAGACTTCATTAAAAAAATCAAGTAAGTATTAAAAAAAAACCAACAGCAGCAGCTAATTATGCGCCTTATAAACCATTTAACTTAAATAAAAACAAAAGACTTACAACACAAACTTGGCTTTATAAACACAACAGACAGCAAGAGAAACACAGCGCAGCAGCGCAGTTGCCGCATTTTAAAGACAGTAAAACAGAACATGATTTTTGCATTCTTACAATTGTAACAAAAACATTCAACAAATAACATTACAAAAAATAATTTAAAACAATTTTTTTTTTACAAAAAAATGTTTAAAATTTGTTAATTGGAACAAAACGTGCAAATAATATAAAATTCAATTAAAAAGAAATGTTTATATGAAATAAGTTTTTTACTTCAATAAAAAAATTTCTACTTAAATGTACATTTTTTGTGTTTTATTTTTTACAAGGACTTGATTTTAAATTTAATACTTTTATTATGAATGTTGCTATGATTGTTAACATTTGTTGTTTTAATCATAAATCTTATACTCAGTTTTTGTTGTTGTTTCTTGTTCATAATTGTTTATGAATGTAAATTATGCAAATTTATTAACTCAATTGTTTAGTAATAAATTGTGTAAACACCATTTCAACTATTTTTTTGATCCGTCTGTCCGTCTATCTGCTTTGCCTTTGTAGCTATAGTTATTTATGTTAATGTTTTTGTGTGTTTCTTAGCACACCTTGTGTTACAATTTTTACAATTCTAAAATTTTATTAAAGTTTTTTTGCTCGTTCTTTTTATACCTTGTAAAATGCCTAAATATGCTAATGGGCCTGCACAATGTCCATTACAAGGTGAACATAGTGGGGAGATTGAAAAGGATTTTATAAAAGTTTAATACATTTCGAGGTTTTATAGACTTTTAAAAGTTTTGAGTATTAGTATCTTTTATAACACGTTCTTGCTTAAAAACCATTTTAAAAATCATTTGCAATATAAGTGTCTTTAAAATGTTTTTACTTACCTAAATGTTATAAATGTTGCAGAGGTAATAAATGTTATGTATCATGGTAGGCCAGTATACAGTGAGCTAGTGCGAGGGTTGCAGGCTCGATTAATGCCACTACACTACAACGGGTTACAAGTTTTAATTACTATTGCTCGGTTATTTAATAAATTGTCACTTATATAAATCTTAAAAATGTTTTATAAATGTTATAAATATTATAAATGTTATTAATGTTTAAAATGTTATAAATGTTATAAAGGTTATAAATTTTATAAATGGCTTAAATGTTTGTTATAAATGTAATTAATGGTATAAATTTTATAAATGTTATAAATGTTACAAATGTTATAAATGTTATAAATGTTATAAATGTTATAAATGTTAAAAATGTTATAAATGTTATAAATGTTATAAATGTTATAAATGTTACAAATGTTATAAATGTTATAAATGTTTTAAATGTTATAAATGTTACAAATGTTATAAATGTTATAAATGTTATAAATGTTATAAATGTTATAAATGTTATAAATGTTATAAATGTTATAAATGTTATAAATGTTATAAATGTTATAAATGTTATAAATGTTATAAATGTTAAAAATGTTATAAATGTTATAAATGTTATAAATGTTACAAATGTTATAAATGTTATAAATGTTTTAAATGTTATAAATGTTACAAATGTTATAAATGTTATAAATGTTATAAATGTTATAAATGTTATAAATGTTATAAATGTTATAAATGTTATAAATGTTATAAATGTTATAAATGTTATAAATGTTATAAATGTTATAAATGTTATAAATGTTATAAATGTTATAAATGTTACAAATGTTATAAATGTTATAAATGTTATAAATGTTATAAATGTTATAAATTTTATAAATATTATAAATGTTATAAATGTTATAAATGTTATAAATGTTATAAATGTTATAAATGTTATAACTGTTATAAATGTTATAAATGTTAAAAATGTTATAAATGTTATAAATGTTATAAATGTTATAAATGTTATAAATGTTATAAATGTTATAAATGTTATAAATGTTAAAAATGTTATAAATGTTATAAATGTTATAAATGTTAAAAATGTTACAAATGTTATAAATGTTATAAATGTTTTAAATGTTATAAATGTTACAAATGTTATAAATGTTATAAATGTTATAAATGTTATAAATGTTATAAATGTTAAAAATGTTATAAATGTTATAAATGTTATAAATGTTATAAATGTTACAAATGTTATAAATGTTATAAATGTTTTAAATGTTATAAATGTTACAAATGTTATAAATGTTATAAATGTTATAAATGTTATAAATGTTATAAATGTTATAAATGTTATAAATGTTATAAATGTTATAAATGTTATAAATGTTAAAAATGGTATAAATGTTATAAATGTTATAAATGTTATAAATGTTACAAATGTTATAAATGTTATAAATGTTTTAAATGTTATAAATGTTACAAATGTTATAAATGTTATAAATGTTATAAATGTTATAAATGTTATAAATGTTATAAATGTTATAAATGTTATAAATGTTATAAATGTTATAAATGTTACAAATGTTATAAATGTTATAAATGTTATAAATGTTATAAATATTATAAATGTTATAAATGTTATAAATGTTATAAATGTTATGAATGTTATAAATGTTATTAATGTTATAAATGTTATTAATGTTATAAATGTTATAAATGTTATAAATGTTATAAATGTTATAAATTTTATAAATGTTATGAATGTTATAAATGTTATTAATGTTATAAATGTTAAAAATGTTATAAATGTTATAAATGTTATAAATGTTATGAATGTTATAAATGTTATTAATGTTATAAATGTTATAAATGTTATAAATGTTATAAATGTTACAAATGTTATAAATGTTATAAATGTTATAAATGTTATAAATGTTATAAATGTTATAAATGTTATAAATGTTATAAATGTTATAAATGTTATAAATGTTATAACTGTTATAAATGTTATAAATGTTATAAATGTTTTAAATGTTATAAATTTTATAAATGTTATTAATGTTACAAATGTTATAAATATTATAAATGCTATAAATGTTGTATATGTTATAAATGTTATAAACGTTAAAAATTTTATAAATAGAATCTGGGAATTTATTTCATATGGTAAGTGTAGCTGAGTTCCAAAACATTATAATACTTTGCAGCACAAGTCCAAAATGTGTCATCAAGTTTATTTTATGCACATCTTTTTCACATCGAATAATTTTTTTGTGCACTTTGGGACAAATTACATTGTAATAATCTACACGGTTGCATTGTGGCATGTACTTAAAATATATAGTTGCTTTGCAACTCACGTTTTGGATCTCAGCCTAACATTTATTATATTAATTTGCATACTAATTCGACAATATTCCTGGAAAATATTGAAGGAATAAGATCATAAGGTATGAAAGCCTTATAAATTGTAACTTAACTTAGAATACACATTCGAATGTATATCAAAATTTAAATGTTATAAATGTTATAAATGCTATAAATGTTATCAATTTTGTAAACGTTGTAAATGTTAACGACTAATTTGATTGCCATTAGCCTGGATAAAGTTTGCTGTTGCTACTTGTTTTAAAACTAATAATTTTTATGACACGTTCCGCTTAAGAGATATAATTTTCTATATTTAATTAACCAACTTATTTTCATTAAACTAGCAACAACTTTTTAACAAAAAAAAAAAACAAAAAAAAAATAAACCACAAATTTATTATAAACGCCAATTTAAATAAGTAAAACTATTCTGGCTTTACAAATCATTATAATCAAGCATTTTATCCTTTGTTAAATAATTTTTCCTACTTATATAAATAAATATCCATCACTTATGCAAATTTTCTGTAAAATAAAAGTGTTTTTTATTATCCAGAAACAACCAGCCAACCATCTATCCAACAAAAAAATCACATACCGCATTTATAGACAGTCTACGGCAAAAGTAGTGAGTTATAGAAGAAGAAGGAAAGAAATACAAGAAAAAAAAATTTATTATTTCACATGAATTTTGTAGATTTACAAATAATTTAATACCTGTCCCAGCAATCAACTTGAACATCCATCAATAAATGGTCTTTCATCACCACCTTGAGTCATGCATACAATAAAATCCAAATGAATAAATTTTGTATTTTGTGAGGATTTTTTGTAAAAGAAAAAAAATCGAGCTTCTTATTTTGTGGCGTTACATGTGGTAAAATATCGTTTGAGCATAGTTAAGAAAAAAAACCACCACCCTCTGTAGCTCCTTAGGAGCAACCGATCGACCGTTCGTCCCATACACTCACTCCACCCAGATTGTAAATTTTGTTGAAAAAAAAAATCAGACGATTTTTTCTTTCAGATTTTTAAATGGTTTAAATTCGTATGTAGATGTTGTTTGTATGTATAACTGCCACTCTAAAAGTATTGATAATGTCTGTCTGTCTGTCCGTTTACCATGCACCATGCAGCTCTGTCTGTCCTTTAGTCCGTCCATTTGTATTTTATGAGTATAAAATATTTTGTGTGCTGTTTCATGATGTAAGTCACGATTATTTGTTGTTGAAGAATTATAGAGTAGTCGACCACTAACCAATTTCTGATATTTTTTCCTCTTCTTCATTTGTTGTTTTTTAGCATTTTTTTTTAACTTTTTGTATGCAGTGCTATTTCTATGAAACATTAAAAATATCTTTGGCAATAAATAATAATGATTTCATTTGGTTTTTAAGCTCTTTTTCTATTACAACTACAACTACAATGAAATGAATCTGCAAGGAGTATTTTAGAGCTTAAAAAGCTTCTGCCTACGAAAGCCTTTAAGCTATAGGTTTATGTTACCATTTTTTTCTCTTTCAACCTGTAAGTTGGAAAACTTAAATCCTTAAGGATGAATTAAAAAAGAATTTCAAGGTAGAAAAGTAAACACGTTTCTTTAAGAATTAAGACTACAACAACATGTTCGTGAAAAGAGTTATTTCTTATTTAAAATGGAAGTTGTAAATTTTTAAAGCACTTTATTTTAATGATAAGTCTGTAAAAAAATAGTATTTTGGATATAAATTTAAGATTTTAATCGATTAAATTCGAACAAATATTCCAGCAAATTGTAGTTTTACAAAAATTTTCTGTAGCTGTGCAAAAGATAAATGTATTTATAACTATTTTCCCAAACTAAATAAACAGAAAATTATTTAATATACTTAATATACCAATTTCAGTTTTTTTATTATTCGAATAATGTTCGAGTAACATTATTCGAATAATAATATTCGAATTATTATTCGAATAATATTACTTAAATATTATCATTCGATTAATATTACTCGAATATTATTATTCGAAATTAGTTAAATACTTATATAAATTAGTTAAAAACATTTATTATATGGTTGTGTATATGCAAACATCTTTCTATAATCACTTAAGGATGGAAAAATTTCATAGTATGCAGATAATATTCGCTACAAAGTAGAGAGCTGCACAATTCTATTTGAACAAACATTGAAATCATTGCAAAATTTTAAAACTCTATACTGTAGTGTCGCTGCCACAAACAAATACTGAAGAGAAATGTAGACCACCAATTTACGGCGGCATGAAATAACTCCCCACGAAATAACTCCCCAAAAATAAAATGAAATAAGTCCCCAATTTTTGGGGTCTTATTTCATATGAAATAAACCCCCAATTTTAAAATGAAATAAAACCCCAACGAAATGAAGTAACTCCCTAAATCAAAATTAAAGAAATCCCCAAAAATCGGGGAGTTATTTCATTTGAAATAAGTCCCCAATTTTTGAAATGAAATAAATCCCCAAAAACTGATTTTTTAATATAGATCATTTTTTGATCTACAACGTATAACAATTTGCTATGTTTTCTGTAACCACTTATTATTTCAAAATTTATTTTTAATATTTTGTTTTTCTTATTAATGCACCTTATACAGCAAAATTATTTCTAAAACTAACTGCCTAGTAACAATTATTTTTAATGACCATTCATTAAAACAAGTTTTGTTTATATATTATAACGGGACATTATTTGCATTTTTGACGACTTTGGAATAAATTATAAAATGAAATAAGTCCCCAAAATATTTTTAGGGACTTATTTCATTTCAGATTTTTGGGGAGTTATTTCATATGAAATAACTCCCTAAAATAAATAATGAAATAAGTCCCTAAAAAAATGAAATAAGTCCCCAAAAAACGTTGTTGTTGTTTCCTGTATATTTTTTTGGGGAGTAATTTCATTTTTTTTTGGGGAGTTATTTCGTGGGGAGTTATTTCATGCCGCCCCAATTTACGTAAGTGTGTCGAAGCGAAAAACAAATGTTTACTATTGTGAAAGTGTGGTTATAAAAAATACTCTCAAAAATTAACAAGAGAATGAAAATTACACGCAACACTGACATTTGAAACAAAAATACACAAATTCTTTATCTTTTTAGTGTGAATTTCGGATGTGTATGTGTGAAATATTTTGTTTGTTTATGTGTTTGATAATAATGCAACAACAGTTCTTTGTATGCATACGCCACATATGACACCCAAGTTAACATCACAAATACTAGCAGACTGCACTACGTATTTTTTAAAATAGTTTTTAAAATATAAATACAAGGTTTTGAAATAGACAAGCTCTCTCTAGAGTGTATTTCTTTTAATTCTTGTACCTTCCACTATTTAAATTGTGCGACGAACAGCATTTGTCAATGCGGTTGTACACAAATGTTTCGCATACGCATTCGATTTTTGCTGTGTGTTTGATTTTTATTTACATTTATGCAGGCCTTTACTACAACGATCAATACATAACTTTATTTGGCCGGGTCCTTAATTGCCCACTGATCCTTAATAGGATACTTTCGAAAACTTGTCTGTGAATACTGTGGTGTAGGGGTACTAAATAGTCAGGGTAGACCAGTTATAGTTGTTTTTTTTTTATAATTCTAACAATTATTAAATATTTAAAATTTGTTTTTATGTTTGTATAATTTTGACAAAACATCTTAACCCTTCTGCATCCCTTGGATATGTGCCCTTCCTATGATCCTTTGGGTCAATATGACCCAACAATAAAATGTAAACAACATTTCATATTTAAGTATAATAAAAAATAAAAGCGATTCTATTGACTATTTGACTGAAAAAATTATTGATCGATGATTCTGAATGAAGATGAACTCAATTCAATTATATTCAATCGGAAAAAAATTTTAAGGTGGAATTAAACTTGCAATATCGCTTGTTGGGTCATATTGACCCAAAGGATATTAAATGTGTGTAAATCGTGGTTTTAAATGTGGAGGGGGGAGGAAAAATTTAAATTTTATTATTCTCATTTTCATTTAAATTTATAATTTTCGTCCCTGTAATGGATCAATTGAAGTTTCACGTCTATATCTTATACTTAAAGAGACAAATTTTGCGTTTGAAAACCAAAATTGGGTCAAATTGACCCAAGGAGTGCAGAAGGGTTAAGTCGAATATAAAAAGTTGAAAAAAAATCTTGTTAATCGTACGGATTTTCATTCAAAAAACATTTCTTTCTACGTTTTTAAAATTTTGTATTATAAACGAAATTTTTCTTTAATTTTTGTTTATTTTAAATGATTTTTTCACCGAGTTTTTTTAAAAACTTTTTTGCTCCTTATCTCGACTTAAGATGTTTTGTCAAAATGCCACAGATAAAAATATTAAAATTTTATTACGAATTAACATTTTATATTAAAAAAAATGTTTTATTCGATTAAAAAATTCTATATTTAATATTAGTTTTGTAAACTTTTAAGAAATTTAGCTTATATAACTTTATTCCGAACCTTGACAGTTGAAAGAGGCCATATTGCTGAAGCTACATCGGTCAAGTTGGCTGTCATTTATTCAGTCTATTTTGCCAACTCAACATGGATTGATGCATGTGTAGCGTTCAAAAACACGAGCAAATTAAAGAATTTTAAAACTTTTATCAAAATAATCATCTACAGCGATGAGGCCCATTTCTGAAAAAAATGTTGTCGAATTAGGGATGATACCAAACCACATGAGTTTCGAGAGCGTTTAATTCATCACGAAAAAGTCACTGTTTTATGTAAATCCATATATCGCTAAACGAAAGCAGGCGATTTAAAATATTACAATAATTGGAATCTTAAAGAAATTCCATTAAGAAAAGGTCGAATAAAAAAACCATCTTTTATTATTACAATAATTTTTCAATTTAAACAAATTTAATAAGAACTTTGCAATTAAAAAAAATCTGTTCAGATGCTGTCCAAAATTTTTAATCGCTTAATTTAATTCGTTTCGCTTGATTTAGTTATTTAATTTTTTATTAAAATATTTCATTTGTTTACCTTTAACCACTTAAATAATTGTTACAAACCCCTTATAATTATGATAAGCATCTTGTGTTTGATAATAACAAGCTCTTTATTAAAAAAAATTGTCGGAGATAAAAAAAAAGAAAATAAACACAAACATTATGACATCAATTTAAACAAACAAGAATGACTTTAAATGAACAAATTCAAATGAGAGCACTCAAGTATTGACAAGACAAAAAAGTGACTACTTGAGTTTAAAGGCTTTTTAATAAATAAAGAAAATAATAATTTCTTTTGTTTTTAACAAAATCATCCGGTTAATAAAAGATATTGGGGGAAGAAATAAGTATTCACCGTTAGAGGCTAAAATATAAACTCAATAAACTTTATTTTGCAAAACGATGTATATTTAATTCTTTTTTTAATGACATCAAATTAATGAAATTTATGAATTATTATTATTGGATGTACAAATAAGCCATCGCCGTCAATTTGCTAATTTTTCTTAAACAATAATAATTCTGATATACAAAATTATGTTGCCAGTAATCCAGCCACGATATAAAGTTTTGTATAACAATTTTAGCCAGCGACCTGTTTTTTTTTTTTTTTTTTCAAAAGGCAAAAACTTATTTGTACTCTCAATAGTTTGTTGTCTTCATTCAAATCACTAGGTCAATGAAATGTTTGAAAAATTTTTAAATTTTAACTTTGTAAATGAGTGCTCGCTTGTATTTTACCTCCGTTTTCTTTTTTTTCTCTTTCATAAATTTTCATAAATAACGGCAAACAACTCTAAAACTGACAGAAGCCAAGTTTGTAAATTTCTTGTCATTTTGTAAAAATAAAAAAAAAAAATGAGTAACTACAAGATGACACTTGCAACTTAACAAGTACCCTTTTGTACTCATTTATAAGAATGTGTATTTTATGTGGAAGATGATTATGTACATAAATACTTAATGAAAATTAAAATTATATTATTTTTAGTTTAATGCTTTAGTATGAAGCCCGTTTACATTGAGCGATAAGTTGCATTTGCGTTTAGATCAGTGTTTGAAAATAAACAGAAAACTATTTAGCATACGGCTTACACACCCAGAAACGATATCTATTTTTTTAGCGTTTGTGTATTTGAACACAACCCTTAATGCCGTTCATAACTATTTTCAAGAAAGTAACGAACATTATATATTGTTCTGTTGTTCGTTATAAAACAGTATAATTGTAGTGGTTCTGTAGACATACATTATTTTTTTAATGTTTTATAGTGTTTCTTTTTTACATTGCACGAATAGCTTCTGTATGTATAGTGTACATGTTTTTATACCCTTCACTACAGGTGGAAAAGGGTAAATATAAGTTTGTCATTCCGCTTTTAATTTCTACAATATTGATCTTAGACCCTATAAAGAGAAGTCTGTCCGTCTATCCGTCTTACGTTTGATAGGTGTTTTCCTGAGACTCGAGACGTGATAGCGGCTAGGTTGTTTTACTTTTATTTCACATATAGTCCACCATTTCTTGCTATTGAAATTCAGCAAGATCGGTCGACAAATGGTTGAGATATGACCAAAAAACAACGACTGCCTCTAATTTTTCCAAAAAAATCCCTTGTGGTTGTTGTTGTTTTATTTTAATGCGTTTAATTTTATGCACACAAACCCATAAACATTTATGTATGCACATGATATGCCGCTCAAATAAAGAAACAAACTCGCAGACTCAATATATTTTAATTTAACGCTTCTTCAGTAGAAGCTTTCGTAGCCGACTTGTCTAACTTCTCGCCTACAATTAGCTAATTTAGTTTATTTAATTTTTTATGTTCTAAAAAACGATTTTAAGAGTATAAAATTATAAAACGAATTTTAAACATCTACTTTGGCAAAAGAGGAAACGAACTTAGGTACATAAATACCTTTTTTTGATTTTGTCATATTCTTCGGTATGACGAAATGAAAAGTTGGCGTGGCTCAATTAATATTTATTTATATCAAAAGAACATTATTTATATAAATTTTTGTTCTTACCTCACGATGGTGAAGGGCATTTAAGATTCGGCCGAATATAGCACTCTAACTTGTTTTTTAATGTATTTTGTTTTTGTAAAATATTTTTAATTTTTTTTATCAGCCAAAAAGGCGCAAAGTACAACTAAAACGAACGCACATTAATGTGCTGAGCTGAACACAACGAAGTTTGTGGTTAAAAAAAAATAGAACGCAATTAAATGTTTTCATCTTTCTATTGAGTTGGATAAGTACAGTATGATTTTTGGGTTCGAGGATTACAAGCAGAGAAACTTTAATTCTTAATGATTAACTTCACAAACACTATTAGCGTTTGTGTTTTCAACATAACTTACGAACCGAACGCTAAAGAACAGTTTATAATGTATATTTTGAACACTGGTTCAGATAGTGAGCAGCAATTTTTTTTGTACGTGTGTGTACATGTGCTTAGTTTTTTCGACATTTTTTTTCAAGCTTCAAAAGGAGCAGCTTATCAAAATGCAATTTTTTCCTCCCCTTTGGAAGTATATGGCTTCCACAAAGCAACTCCATCTTACACGAATTGTTGTAGATGTTATCGTCTCCCCAAGTAAGATTTTACTATCCTAGTTCTTGGTGTATCGATAAATTTATTATTGTTATTTTGCTTTGTATCAGTTTCGTTAATCGGTTGTTGTTCCAGCTAAGTAGATGCTGTAGTAGGTTCTAGTACATTTGGAATGTCATCTGTCCATGCGTATTTTAATGTAGTGGTAAGAAACCTTGTTTTGATCTTTGATTCCTACCTTTTTTTTGCTAGAGGATGGCGGCTGCCTAACCTTTGCCATGATATAATCCCCTTTTTAAGAAGATGGGGTGTTCAGGGGGTTTCTTGGATGGATTGTTTTGAGGGGGGTTGAAGCCACTTAATTTTTTAAAACTCGAAAACGATGATGATTAACCTTCGTCCTCTGTATGGGGTGGTTGGTTTTGTAGGCGAGCACTTTAACCGCGCCACCACAAAAATGCAAAATAAGTGCTTGCAAGCCTGCTGATGAAATACACGATTTTTGTATAAGAAGTTCGCGGTTTAGATGGCTACTGACAATAAGTACTTTTTTACTTATCGAAACATGCGATCTGTTTACTTTTATTTATTTAAGAAGGACTTGTTGATATTCGTCTTGTAATTGACTTTCGTTGTGATACGTTTGTTGTGTATAAAATATTTTAAAATTTTTTCGCTTTAAAACCTTAAAGAAGCAGCCTTTTTGTGTGATTTTATTCATAAGCATTCACTGCACCATAATAGCTCGATTATTTGAGGGCATTTTTCTGCGCCTTTTTTACTTAAGCGCTTAAAAAACTATTTTTTTTACTGTGTATAAAATATTTAAAAATTTTTTCGCTCTAAAACCTTTTTTGCTGTCAGCACTAAAGAAGCAGCCATTTTGTATGATTTTCTTCATAAGCATTCACTGCACTATAATAGCTCGTTTATTTGAGGGCACTTTTTTGCGTCTTTTTCTCTAAAGTGCTTAAAAACTATTTGTTTATTAGGTAAATATGTTAAACAAACAAATAACAAATTTGCGCCTGAACTGAAATATATTTTAAGGCAAATAAAGGAATAGTTGTGAAAAATAGTTACATGCATACCTACCCTATGACTTACTTCATGGCGGATCTTAGCCGCTTGGTGATAAACAAATTGCTTACCGCCTTCGATTTTGAGCGCAACCAACACACCCAGGCAGTTGATTGAGTGCATAATCTGGCAAGGTTACACACTCGCCTCTTGTTTAGGAGCTGGGGCTATCTTACCTTCGCTGCTTTTGGAAAAAGGAGAGCAGTAGCTATCATTTAGTAGCAAGAGCACCTAGGGATAATCCTTCCTCAGGCCGAACTCTCCCACAAGGGGATTTTCAGGATACACCTTTTCTCGACTTTGGGCAGTAAACCACAACCACCACGTATTCTTCGAAAGTATATTTTCAACGAAAAGGTGAAATTTTCACAATGACAATTCTCCAGCTAGATTGTCTTTTTGAAAATTTCATTATCACATGAAACGTACCAAGGAAAGCCAAAAACAATCGTCAGTCTGGTGCCGAGCCACCGAGGGCTACTGACTCCCGTGGTACCAGGTAGGATCTCCGGTCAGCCGCGATCGCAAAAAACGTCAAGATCTATTGGGATTTTTTCCGAATCTCTGTTAATGACTGCACGTGATTCCTCCCGAGGATGTAACACCAGAAGGTAAAATATTCTTAAGATGATTTCACCAATCCCTGTTGGAAATAATTAAGTTCTTCTTTCTCGTCTCTCGCTGTTAAAGTAAGAATTGCAGCGACAAAAATCGCTGCACATTGTAATTGGGCACTATAATTTCTTTTTAAATATATATATTTTAAAGAAAAATTAAAAAAAAAAACAAAAAATAAAATAAATATAGAAATAAAAATTCATATACTCACGTTTTTCTGCAAATACTTTACAAGATTTGAAGGCACGTTTCTCTTGGCTTAAATTCTTATTGACAAAATTTGCCTTTAAACAATGGTTAGCCTAAACTGAAAACCTTTTTCTTTAAATGTATCTGAAAAAAACAAAAACTTTGAACAACAACTTCCTAAATATATGTTTTAAACAATTTATATCCTGTAATTTTCTACAAAAAAAAGCAACTCAAAAGAAACGTATCTTGGCAAATGTTGCCAATATTTTCGTACATTCATAAATGTTGCTACAAAAATGACTTAAGAACTGTTGAAAGAAAGAAAAAAAATAAACTCCCATATATGCAGCATGCATATTTAACAATATTAATATTCATGACCAAGCGAAAGTAAGCGACTTTGTCTCGATCGTGTTTCTGAGATACACTTTAAACAGAATTGAACACTGTATATTTACTATAAAATACAAGAATATTGTATCTTTTATACGGATCACAACTACTTGTGCTACTCTCTGCTGCACACACAGCCACAACAAACACATGCCACACAAACCCAACCATGTGCAACAAACAACCTTCTTAAGTTGTTTCAACAGAAGAAGTAAAAAAATAAAAAAACTGATCAAGATATTGATTGTTGAAGTTAAAGTTAAAAAAATCGTTTGTTAAAAAAAAGTTAAAAAACTTAAAAAGGCGGCCTTTTTTTGTTTAAATGTATATTTTATTAACTTTTTTGTTGCTGTTTGTTCTTCCACAAGAATTTTCGTTAACATTATTGATTTTTGTTGTTTGTGTTGTGATTTTTTTGCTTCATATTGCTTCAAATGATGTTTTACAACTGTTTTGTGTTTGTTGTGAATATTAATTATTTAAATGTTCTGCGAAAGAAAAAAATATTTTGTAGCTCGTAATAAAACTAAGACAGCGAATATTTGGAATATAGGAGTACATTTTTGATATGATTTGTATGAATGAAGTGAATTTGCAAACGAGAATTAGCAACTCACTTCCGTTTAAAGATACACTACCGAAATTAAACGTTTGTGGAGCATTTAGCGGTAAATTTGTTAGTTTATGAATAATCAAATATTTCTTTTCAAGATCTACTTACATATTTTAAATTTATAATCTGAAATAAAAAACTTTTTTAGCAGCAAAAGAAATTCGCTTACCATAAAAATAAGGACTAGAAATGTAAATAATGGTTGACATTATTTATAAAAATTCATTTTGCAAGATGGATATCTGGCAACACAAGTAACTTTAAATAAAAGAGATTTCGAAATTTGATTGGAACGATCATTAGGAAAATTTTAATTTCATTTAAAGAAATCCAATGTTACGACTAATCAAATGTTTACAGAATTGTAAAGAAATAAAGCAAACTAGACGTGAAATAACCATAATGCCACAGCCGTAACGTAAGCTCAAATTAGACGTGACATAACCATAATACCACAGCTGTAATGGCGAATTTAGAAACCAAAATTGAATTGGTTTGTATGGTATGTTTATGTCATTTTGGTAATACAGTGGTTATGGTAATACAGTTTTGCTATGGTTATGACACGTCTAATTGGACCTTAAAAAGAGTTCGCCTTGAGTTGAGGCGAAGTAGTTTTTATACCCACACCACAATAGGGGAGAGGGTATTATGCGTTTGTGCTGATGTGTGTACTACTAAAGGCTACACAGAAAAAAATAAAAATTGATTTCAATTAAAAAATTTGTGATATTAATTAAAAAATTAATTAAATTTGCACCAGTTAACAAATTAATAGTATCAATTAAACCAGTTAATAGTATTAATTAAACGTTTAATTCACTTGATTAAAAGTTTAATTCACTTGATTAAAAGTTTAATTCACTTAATTAAATTTTTAATTAAAACTGATTATGTTTTTGATTAATGCTTTAATTGGTGAAAAATTTTGGAGAATTTTTTCTGTGTAGTTTTCACTATCTCACAAGTCTTACGTATTTCATAATACACCACCATCACACAAAGTATAACACTCACACATGAAATAAAATGCAACCCTGATCCAATGAAAAGTATTATTGTTTAGAAATTTTTCAAAAAACGAGGAAGTGTATGGGATGCCAAACTTTTTTCATGATACTTGTCATTATCGTGACACATTGCATTCACACTATCACACTTTGTCATATTACTTGAGTTTTTGACATGTATTAATACAAAGTATAATAGTGTAAACTAGCCTTAAACAATATTGGCTTAGACCCAGCTTTTAGTATACCGATCGTCATAGAATCAGTTATTCAGGTATGTGATGGAAAACGATTTTGAACAAAATACGATTTGAAAACGATAATGTCGTGTTCAGTATCTTTAAAGTTTGATTTCCAATAAATTTCCTCTGTTTTCTGGTATATATTCTTTTAAATTCTTAATTATATATGTTAATTGAACTGTATTTTGAACAAAAAATTAAGACTTTACTTCAGAAATGGATTTAAAACTCGGTCGAAATTCATCACACCTGCTAAAAACGATCATTTTAAAAACGATTGTTTTTCATCACATACCTGATTAAGTCGATCTAGCGATGTCCATCCGTCCGGCTGGCTGGCTTGTTGTCTGTCCGTATAACCTCGTGTGCAAAGTACAGGTTGCAATATTGAGGAGATTTGGTACAAACGTCTTGACTGTCATAAAGAAAATGGTGAGCATCGGTCCAAAGTTTCACATGGCCCCCTTTCAAACTTCTTTCCGGAAGAATTTTTGTGCCCAAAAACTACCTTATTAAATATGTTGGTATTTAGACTAAGTTTGCCTCTAACTATTTTTTTGCAACATAAATCTTACCAAATTTTTTTTTTTAAAATCGGTCCATATATGACCATACAAATACCACTCCCGAAATTATCTTAAACTTCCTTATAAATGTCGGAATTGATTTTGTACAGCAGATCCAGATTTAACAATAGTTTCAATATAAAACCCCATTTCCAAATCGCTTTAAGGCAAACCAAACTCATATAGATGTTAATATTTTGATAATATTCGGCACAAATAACTTTTATATCAATCTTAACCGGATAACATAATTTTGATTTGCCGGGTCCAGAATTAGCCATGCGTTACAAATAGAGCGCACTTTCGAAAATATTGTCTTTGTTGTAGGGTATCAAATGTTCGGACTTGGCAGGCTATACTTTCTTACTTGCTTTCATTTTAATAGATCGTAGGCAAAACAACGTTTAAATAAGCAACATAATCGTCCAAAAACTGTCGAATGTTTTTCTAATCGTGTTAACAAATAAGGTTGTAAGTAACTTATCCGACAAGAAGGCAATCTATAAGTCGGTACTTTTCGAATTAAATAGAAATATATCAAAACAATTTTTATCAATTTAAATTCGTTTAAGGGAGTACATCGCACCGGTTAACTCAAAATTCTTAAATTTTCACCTTTTACAAGTCCTTCTTAGGAAGAAGAGAATTTCCCACATTTCCACTACAGGACGTAAACTTAAGAATTAGAATAAGATTTGATTAATTGTAATTAGTTCATATTCGATTATCTGACTATTCAATAAATTACCATTAAAAAGGAGTACTTTTTGAAAGAAAACGAAGACTGAAGATTTGTAAATATAGAAAAACCGTTGCCATATCGTCAGCTCATTATTGATTTGATCTACCGACCATTTTTAAGAAAATTGAGTTAGGTATAGTTTAACTTATTTTGAATACTCTTCTCCTGAATCCAGAACCTGTTTCACGAAATTTTTTATGGTTTCTGAAATATTAATTTTGCTCACTATCAACTATTTTAAAGCGTAAGTATATTTTTGATCAACACGCCATTGCTTGGCAAATGCTGCAAATTCCTAATCAAAAACTCACAAAATTCATTTCACTCTTGCTTTGCTTCATTGCCGTAAGAAAAACAAGTAGTCAAAGCGAAAGCAAAATAAAATGACAAGAAGAATGGGTCTTCCAAAGACCCCAGAAATTATAGGGACTAAGTTGTTATGTATTTATGCCACATAAATAAAGTTTGCTATGGAATTTCCGCTAAATTGGTGTATAAATTACTGAGATATGAGCAAAAAACTACGACTGCCTCTAATTTTATCTGGAGAACGGCAAGAGATAAAGTTTCCAAATAAGGTACAAGCATCTTGGTTATCAATGCACCCCATCAGACAAAATGTGGGCGGGATTAGTATTACTTATTTTGCATATGAACCGAAAGATATAGAGAATAGATGTTTATTTGTTTTTCTTTTAGTCAGATTAAAATTTCTATAAAAAAAAAAATTCTACAAGTTGAGTGTATTTAGCCAGGATATGACGTCAGGTTTTCTGTTCGTGATTTCTTCAGTATTTCCCGGGAAGGAAAAGGCTGGGCAATTATGTATTATGTGGTCAATCGTTTGGGAGTTTCCACTTGGTAAGGGAATCGATAGTTTTAGCAGTGGATGTACGCAAATAGTTTAAGAAGGACCAAGGGAATAAGGGACTGCTTCGCCCCGAGTCGTTCTACTGCATTATTCATGCCGAGTGTACATCAAAATTAGCATCGCGTAATTTTTCAAGCTAGCGACAGAGGAGGATTTCTGGATATTAATCTTAATGCATAATGAGTGTAGCGAAGAAGCGCTTGATTTCGCTTGAGGTTGTATGATGTATGTTTGCCAGCATTGGCAGCCATACGACGGGCGTAGCTTTTAGGGTCCCACATATTATTTGAATGCACAGCTAAAGTGCATGAAATTTTTCACGTGGTGGCTGTTCAACCAGATTGAAGCTCCGTACTCGATAGATAGATGAATGCTATTGCAGATGCTCGTAGTCAGTTTGCGGAAGCACCCCAGCTGGTTGCTGCGAGTTTCTGTATGATGTTATTTCTTGACTTAATTTTTTGAGCCGTTTTGTTTAATATGATAGCGTTCTGCCCAGATATTGTGGTTTAGGGTCGCACCATTTAATCCTATTTTTAGCTTCCTATAAGCATCTTTTAAAGAAAGATGAAAGCAGCACATCTTTGTCTTCGAGGGTTTGACTTAAGTCTCGATTTGCTGCTGTATGAGGTGATTGTTAGCAGGTCTTTTTTTAACTCTCTCTAGCTATTCAGATTTGGCATCTTGATAAGCGAAAGCCATGCCATCGGCATGGTTGAATTTGCGGGATATAGTATTGGGAGGGTTATGGATGTCGAAATTGAAGAGATCCAGGGCTAGAACTGAACCCTGCGGCAGTCCATTGTTGAGCTTTTTTGTGGTACTCCGACAGTCGTTTCGGAATACATTAACTGGATCTACATTGGCTGGTATGTAAATCATTCTGGAAGATAGAAACACCTTTTCAACTCTATCGTTTATTTAAATAAGTGTTACGGTAAGACCCCTTTCACACTCGGCAAGTTACTTGCGCAAGTCTCTTGCGCAACTCTTGGTTTGTAGACGTTAGCGGTAAGGTCGGGGTAAAGAAAAAAAAATTTTGTACAGACTTTGTTGTTGTTGGCAAGTAACTTGCGCAACTAACTTTGCCGAGTCTGAAAGGGGTCTAAAGCACAGAATACTAACAGAACTGAAAAAAGTGACGTGTGAAAAAGGCCCAAATCAGTTGCGAGGGCAGCTTTCGAAGAAAGAGACAAAAAGCTTTTTTTGGTGGTGAAGTGGCAATGTGTAAAAACAGGCAGCAACAATCAACACAAATGGCATGATCAAAACAAAAATAACAAAACACAGACCACGTTAAAAAAATGCATTAGTTCAACAAACGTTGTGTTTTGTGCAAAAAAAAATGTATTTATTAATATTTTTTGTTTTATAATGTTATTTATTTACTTAAATATTATTTACTTGTGTTGTGGTAAACTTAAAAGTTAATTTTTACAAAAGCTTTGCAAATAAATCTCAACTAAATAAATTTGTTTTCATTGTATTGCGGCATAAAAGATGATGCAAAGAGAAATGAAAAAGGGCAGCTTTCTTAGAAAGAGACAGAAAAAAACGCAAAATCTTCCGTCTCGTGACAGTTCTGTTAGTATTCTGTGGTCTAAAGCGAAGCAGGTTTTTCTAGTTTTATATAAAAAAGGATTCATTATAAGTTTTAAGTTAGTAACAAAATAATAATAAAATAATAAAAAATGAGGACTTCGTCCGCTTAACTTACATTAAGAAAAAAAATTATAAATTATTGCTTTGGTTTAACATATAAGTTAAGCGAACGAAATCTTCGTTTGAAATCGATGACCAGGCCATTTAGGTCTTAGGGATAAAAATATTAAAGGTTTATAAAGGGTTTAAAAAACTGCAGTCAAAACCAAAAACTGTCAAACAAAATACCAAAATTTGTGTACAATTTTTCGCTTTTTGAGTTGAAATGACAGCGACTGTTTACATTTAATGAATGAAAAGTAAAAGCAACATTTTTTTTAGCTAACGACAAATGAAAAAGTAGAAGAAATGGCAGTTTTTTACTTTGACTGCAGTTTTTTAAGCGCTGCTCTAATATTCGAATTTCTTATGAAAAATTTGTTTAATAAACCTTTTAAACCTGAAATATCCTAGTAATATTATAAATGTGAAAGTTGGTATATTTACATGCTTGGATGTTATAAGGTTTTTTAGTTTGTGGATCAATCATGCGAAAACCGCTAAATAGATTTGGTACACAGATAGCCTATGGCCCAGATTCAAATATAGCGTCCTTTTTAAGAGGGAAATCGGGAACAAACTGGTACTTTGGTACTCTCTTTTTGAAAAATTTGGTATGCAAATTGCATATGGCTAAAACTAAAATATAGGGTACTATTTATGAGGGATAAAATTTGTACTTTTTAAGTGACAAAAACGGGATAAAATTGGTACTTTTTCTCTTTTCGATCAATTTGATATACATACAGATTAAAGCCTACATTAACACACAGTGAACTTACTGGGGGCATAAGCTGCAGAAAGTCTTGGTACTATTTTACTTTTGGTACTTTTTCTTTTTTCGAAAAATTGGATTTAGAGATAGCAATGGCCCAGATTAAAATATAGGGAACTTTTTTTGCTGTAAAAAACGGAAAAAATTTGGTATTTTTCTCTTTTTGATAAATTTGGTTTGCAGATCACATATCGGTTAAAATGTAGGGTACTTTTTAAGCAACAAAATTGGTAATCTTGAAGGAGTAAAAACGGGATAAAATTGGTAATCTTTCTCTTTTCGATAAATTTGTTTTACATTCAGATTAAAGCCTTCATTAGCATACAGTGTAATTTCTGGGGGCCTAAAATTAGGAAAATCTTGTACTCTTGGTACTCTTTTACCTTTGGTACTTTTTCTCTATTCGAAAAATTTGGTATAGCGTTTAAAATATAGGGTTATTTTTATGATTTGGTATAGAAATTGGTACTTTAGGTACTTTTTATCGTTTTGATAAATTTGGTATGCGGATTGCATATGGTCCAGTAGCCGAAATATACATATTTAGACACCCCTTGCTTACAGTTAAATGTCGATTCCTCAAGAGAATTGAGTGCAGGCGAAAAGTTATAATTTTGACTTTAGAAATATTTGAACACAAAATAAGTATAAAGTAAATTTGTTATTCAATTAACCCTTTTCTTTAAATCTCGCTCAAATTTAATATTCCTTTTTATTGAGTAGCCGCCAATTATTAAGGAACCGAAATTATATTTTGACTTTTAATATAGCATTTTATTGCTATTATGACATTCCGAACTATTATACTAACATCGACTCTCATTAACCCGTATTAAAATTTAGTTTCTACTTGAGTAACTCATCCCAAAAAAAAATATTTTCTCATGACAATAATTTTGAAAATTTAACTTTGGAAATGAAAGATAAGCCATTTCATTTCATTTAGAAATTCGCAAATCCATAAAATATGTACAAACCGAATATCTAAAACTGTGAATGGTTACAAATGACAGCCATAAACATTTCCTACTTACTACCTACACTTTTGAACTACTTTTTTATGGTCATTAATAGAATTTAAAAAGATTATTGTTTTATACGATTAGAGCCTGTTCACCATACACGGCCAATACAGCAAACAAAATCGAATTAAATAAATTCCCATGACAAAATAAAAAACAACACAAATTGAATACCAAAAAAAAAAAAAAAAAAAAATTTAAACAAAAAAAAAAACCAAAATTTATTATAACGAACAATCAAAAGATGGTTATAATCGAAAATGTGTTGGAAAAATAGAGCGTGTGTGTGGTGCCGCGGCAAAATTTTATTTGTATTTGAAATCGAAGAATGGAAAGAAAATATTTGTCGCTTTTTTGTTGCTTTAACGGCAGCAGATTCTATTATAACGATAATAATGATAATGATCATAATGAAGATAAAGCGGCAAGTGATGATGATGGTGCGAGCGATAATATTATTGATATTTGATCGTTTTGTTAACTTAAGCGTCCGTTTATTCGTAACTTAAACTCTGGATCGATCTTAAACTTGAATTCATGCATAAAATGTTGAACACACACACGCTTACAAAGTTAAAATTGGTTGAAACAAGTATCTAGAATAAACATGTCAAGATAGTTTCTGTTTTTTTTTGTGCTTGCTTCACCACCTGAGATTGGCTTTAAAAAGTTTTTTGTTATAAAACTGTTATTATTGCTGCTGCTTCTGCTGCTGGTGATTTTATTGTTTAGGTGTGAATTATTTATAAACCAACCGATTTAAATAGTACAATCAAATAATTGTGTCTTTTTAAATGTTGACATTAAGCAGACATCATTAGTTTTGTTTATCGTGTCTTATAAAAAAAAAAAAAAAAAAAATTAAAGCGTAAAGATTTCAAATTTAGATTTCCCCTTTTCGAAAAAAAATTCACATACAAAAAGAAATAAAATAAAAAGAAGCTGACTAAAATCACACTTAATTTGCTAAATTTATTAACATAATTAATTCATTGATTCATCGGCTGGTAGTTTTTAAGAAAAGAAAAAACAAACTTAAACCATAAAACTCTTAAACAAATGACTTGTAGCCAATAAACATTTCCAAATTAAAAATGTCACATTAATTTCTTTAAACCAGAATTTTGAAAAAGGAGGAAATTTTGTTACTCAATGCAAAAATGATTTCAAATTTTATACTGATTTATGATTTGCTTAAAGACCATGTTTTATGTTAATGAACTTTTTTTTATTTCTTCAAATTTTAGAAATCCATTTTGTTTTAGTTTAAATTATAATTGTTTTCTATTAGGACAAATATTAGTTGGTGTGTGTTTGTGTGTGTGTGTTTTATTTTAAATTTTAAATGTAGATTTATAGCCGCTCATTTGCATAAAACATCTCACTATTGTTGGTTTTTTAAATCAAAAGATTTGAATTTAGATTTGATTCAAATTAGATTGTTTATTTGACTGTTTTATTGGAAATTTATGAGAATTTTAAAAATTATGGCTGTTGCTTGAATGCGTTGACAGGTAGTACATGTTTTATAAAATGTTATTATAATTGTTTAAAAGTTATGATGGTTTTATGTTTTTTTTTTTTTTTTTCAAATAGGAATTTACACAAGAAACTTTTTGTGTTTAGAAATTAATTAACACATTTTTGATGTAAAATTTATGACGGGGTTTTGAAGAAATCTTATGACATGATATGACAAGTGTTTTACATGGTTTGTAGAATGTTTTTGAATATAAATAAAAAAAAAAAAAAAACAAAAATATCGAATGTTAACTAGTGTTTAAATTATGAGTTGTTTAAATAATCCACACCAAGACTTGAAATATACAGGGGTGTCATGGAAATCGAAAACGTAAAACGAAAGAATTTGGCAGTTTTATTTATTTAATTTTTACAGCCTGTTTTTAGAAAATGAAAATATTTGTTCGTTCGTAAAAAAACGAACGAAATCAGATTTAGGTTTTCATAAAATTAAAAAACATTTCATGTGAGTGACAAAAAAGCTTTAATTTTTTTCTACATATTTTTGGTTCTTATAAAATGAACGTCTCCGTTATAAATGAAAACAAAAATGAAAAGTAGACGATAAGAAAATAACTGCAATATTTTAAAAAAAGGAAACTTAATAAGCTAATACTATTGTAAAATATTCTATAAAGGTTCACGTATAATTGCATAAATATGTATTTACAGGTTCAAAAAATTCTAGAAACAATGGAACTACATACGCTCAAAAATATGAACATATGTATGTACATTAGAGCGGGTCGACATCCTTACAAAAAAAGGTTTGTGCCAGTCACCCCCTTGAATGAAAGTTATGTCAATGATGTTTCTAAAACCGTTAAATTTTATAGCCACGCCTCCATATGCAGCCCATTTAGTTTTTTAAATATAGCGCTGTCATCTAAAGTCCGATCACATCATGCTGCGTACCATTGCTTATGACATAGTACGTACTCCCTCTAAAATTGGAGCTTAAGAATAACTCTGGATTTCTGATCGATATTTTTTGGAATTTGCAAGGCATCGACACACTATCAAAATCAATCGACAAAAAGTTTGGGTCAATTTCCGCTAATTATACTTTTACACTTTTAAGTTAATCTGACAGCACAGATAATTATACTTACAATGCCAAATAGAAAACTGTCCTTTTTAAATTAAGAAGATTTAAAGGAAAAATAATATACGGAAAGTGGCCCAAGCTAAACTTGCAAAAAATGTTACTGTTTTGTTAAAATATACAAGAAAACAAGGAACGATGGGAATTCCTTTAGTTCAAATTTTAAAATTGTTGGACGTGTCAAGTCTACAGTGCAGACTGTAATAAAGCACTTGTCTGAGTCTCAATTTATATTAAGCAAGCCAAAAACTGGAAGTCCACCCAAAATTTCCTTACGAGTTGAGCAATTTATAAAAAGTGTTGTTAGTGAAAATCCCAAAATAACAGCCGTGCAAATTCGAAACAGTTTGGAAAATTACCACAATATTAATGTTCAAACAGAAACAGTGCGAAGTGTTCTGCGAAAAAGCGGATTACATAGCCGCGTACCAAGAAAAAACAAACATTAATTGGGGAAATAAACAGATAAAAGCGACTCGACTTCGCATATGCGGACAAAACAATAGTCTTAAAAATTTAAAAATTTTTGATTTATTTATTATTTTATATATCTAATTTTTGGGAAGTAAAGGAATTGTTAAGGCGTGCGTTCTATTATCTGTGTGACTGTTCATACAGTGTAGTGAAAAATACCACGGTTCTTCCGAATGTTCCAAAAAATTATTTCTTCGCAAATATCTTCTACATATCTATATGTTGATGTGCAGCAAAAGATTTTCTTTATGTATTTCTTTTATTTATTGCCATTATTGTTAACATTTTCATTCAACACTTTTATTTTTACTAATTTAGTAACACTTTTTATAAAATATTTGGTTTTTGAAATGTAATTTTAATTTTTGTAAACAAAAGCCAGGGTTATCCACAAACACAAAACCTTAATATGAAAAAATAATATAAATGTACGAATATTAATGCATTGGCAATAATGTTGATTCACGAAAGAAAAAAGCTTTATTTATGTCAACTATAAATAGACGAAAGCAAGGTATATTTACACAAGGTAAACTCGTTGGCCCATATGTTTGTCAGCTGTTTACCCCTAGTTGGAACCCAAACGTCAAATTTCGTGTATATGAGCCAAAATTTGTAAATGTGTGCGTTAAATTGTTTTTGTTTCATATGAAGACAATTTTGATAACTCGGTTCTTTTTATAGAGCAGTATGTCTACACTCCTAAATGAGTCTACCTTGTGTAAATATACCTTGGACGAAAGCTTTTAAATATTTTTTAAAAACCAAATTTTGAACATAAACGTATTAATACGAAAACTTCAAGTGAGAAGACTTATGTTTTACAAAAACAGGCTGTTAATCTAATTTTTAAAATGTTTGTTAAAAAATTCTGTTTAATAGAGCATTATTTGTATCATAATTGTCATAAAATTTTTTTATTACATAAATCTTATTGAAAAACGACTCTTAAAATTCTTTCGTTTTACGTTTTCGATTTCCATGACACCGCTGATAATGTATAAAGTGTGATCTAACCAAATCGCACGATGTTAATTGTAAATGAAACAAAAAGTTTTCAGAGAATTATCTAGAATTTTTTTTATTATTAGAGAAGGATCTAGAACAATTATGTGTAAATGAAAATATCGGCCAAATGCTCCCCACGGCTTCGGTGAATAACTTCTATCCGATGGTCTATATTTTCAAAGGCTCAGATATAATTGAGGTTCAATATTATTAATGTGCCGATTTATATCATCCTTTAGCCCTTAAATTATTCTTGGCTTATTGACGTACACTTTTTCTTTTAAATATCCCTGAAGAAAGAAGTCCAACGGTGACAAATCACTTGACGTGGCAATAATACGGCCATTGAATTTCTCGCGCAAAACAGCTATCGTTTCGTTCGCTGTGTGGCAAATGGCACTATCCCATTGGGACCACATATCGTCCGGGTCCATATCCTCCATCTCTGGCTACAAGAATTCCGTTATCATCGCGCGATAGCGATGCAACTGCTTGGCCGACCTCATTTTCGAACAAGTTGGGCCCATAAACCGCACCAAACAGCCAATCTTTGTGAATGCATCGGCTTTTCAACGAGTTCCACGAGTAAGATTCTCATTTGAACAAATTCGACAATTCTGCTTCTTTACGAATCCACCAATGCAATACCGAAGTGCACGAAATGCATTTTGATATGAACGCCCATTTTCGTAAAAGTCTTTAACAACCTTATGGCCATTTTCTCAATGTAACGTCAAACTGTCTGTTACTTAATGTCAACATAAATTTATTAGACCGATAAACTGTCCGCTAACGATTTTGGGTTTCTCAATATACCGACAAAAAACAGTGTTTTCAGTTGGCAGCACCTCTCATAATACATGCACGGCAAATAAAAGGAAAATAAATAATTGGCAGATGAGTGCTGGTTAGCTTTGCGAGAGAAAAGAAGCAAATGAGACATTGAGAAAACCAAATTTCTTTAATGTGCAGTTTTTCGTTGCGAAAAAAGATAATCGCGTAATGAGAAAACGGCCATTAAAGGGCAAACTAAACCACACAAAATGCTTGTTAAAAACATATTTTGTTTCCATTTTGTGTTTGCCAATAACCAACACAAATATATGTCGTACACACATTTATTTTCAGGGTTTATAAAACTGCAGTCGAAACCATAAACTGTCGAACAAAAACGAAAATTTGTGTACATCTTTTCGCTTTTTGTCAGCGACTGAATCATAAGTAAAAGCAACAGCAAGGCGAATTTTAAAAAGTATGTGCAACTCGTCAACCGTTCATCAGCTATCTCCACCGCGAATTCAAGATAAAATTCAGCAACTTCAAAAAATACCATTGTTTATGTTTTGCGCTAAAATAAAAGAAAAGCTTTCTAAGAAAAATTTTATTTAAAAGGTGTGAAAAATATTTTTGTAATAAAACAAATATACTAAAGATTAAACTGAAACTATTCATTCCTTTAATAAAAAAATGGAAATTTTAATTTTATATAAAAATGCGTTAGTGTTCAGTTTGCTGTTTTTGACAACAAGCAATTAAATTGCAAAAACAAAATACATATGGCTTTTTGTAGTTGTAGAGTTGCACTTACATTTTTTTTCAAATTCGCCTTGAGCAACAGTTGTTTTTTGGCCAATGCCAAATTAAGAAGTGGGAAACATGGCTGTTTTTCGACTTTGACTGTTTTTTTGACTTAGTCCGTTTTTAAAATTAAATATTTTGCAGATAATACATTTTTCAAAAACAAATTTTTTTTCAACATGGTTTGTAGCCCCAGGTATTCTCTTTAAAATGACATTAAAATTATCTTCGTATGTAAAGTAGTTTTCGAGATATTGAAGAAATAGTCTCAACACATTTGGCTTATTCGGCGAAATTATGAAATTTTCAATATGAAATTGAAATTTTTTTTTTGTTCATATATGTTCCTTATAGGATAAAAGAAACCTTCTCACCAAATTTCAATAAAATCGAAAGGGGTCGGGTCCCACTCTTGGTCGTTTTGACATGGAATTACCCATATATATGAGTTGGTGACTTGGCTCTTTACAAAATTAAAAATACGAGATGACAATTGGTTCTTACAATTCTTTTGGCGCTTTATGAGAAGAAATATACTAATTGTATCAATGCATGTCCTTGGAACCGTTTACCACCCTCACGCCTGTTGTAGTGGTAAACAGTTGGCTGGCTTTTCTTTTCATTAAAACGGACCTTACAATGCGCTGTTTTGTATAATTCACGTGTTATACTAACGAATTTTTCCGATAAACCTTTGGCGACTAGTGCAGTTGTTTTAATAAAATATAATACTACATTTACACCTACGCAAAATCCAGTACTTACGAGATTTCGAGCCAAATCTAGTTGTTTTTGACTAGATTTCCCATACAAAACAAAATCTACTTCGTGACTAGATTTCGACGAAATCTACTCAAAATCTAGTAGTACTTAATGATGCAACTATGGTTTTTTCAATATAGCACAAAAAAATACTTCCCTGCACAAGAAAAAATGACATTTAAAAAAAAAACCAAAACAAAAGTTGCTACAAAAAAATTAAAAAGTTTTATAAAAATTGTAAAAAAATAAAAAAGAAGAATAATATTGATAAAATAAATATCGTTGATTATTAATAAAAGGTAATGCAAATTGTTTAATGTATATTTCTTTTTGTGTTTGTATGTGTAACGAAAAAACTTTTAGTCAGCTGTTTTGTTATAAAAACTAAATCTCGCTAATGTCAAAAAAGTATAATGTAAACGCACCAGATTTGGAAGAAGATTTTAAATCAAATCTACAAGATTTCGGCCTAATGTAAATGTAGTATAAAAAAACATTGTATGAAAGCTTGAATTATCGTGCTGAAAGTTTTTAGTGGGCGGCAAATCAGTTGTTTACCGTTGAAAATTCAAACGAACGATAACGGTCGATATTGTGGGCCAGGCTGTAACACTTCTATTTTTAAAACAAATTGAAAATGTTTACCAAAAGTAATCAATTAATAGCTTAGCAGGGTTGTTCTGAAAATCGAAAACGCAAGAATTTAAAAAGTCGTTTTTTTAAAAAATTTCTGTAATAAAAAAATTTTGTGACAAATTTTTTATAAAAATATTTCTCTACACTCACAATATTCTGTACGTAAAATTAACTGAAATTGTAATATAAAATAAATGAAAGTTCAATTAAAAACCGGTCTACCTATTTTTCATTTATTTTTAACAAAAAGTTCATTTAATTTTTACTGTCAAAAATTCAACACCATATTCCGTAAAATCAAATAAATATTCAGTTATTTTGTAAAATTTTACTGTCAAAAATTCAACACCATATCCAGTAAAAACGATTAAATATTCAGTTATTTATTAAAATTTTACTGTCAAAAAATTGACCCCATATTCAGTAAAAACAATTAAATATTCAGTTATTTTATTAAATTTTCGTTTACTCCACAAAAGAGCCGAATTTCTAAAAAATACCAGAAAGACACCTGTCCGCTTGTTTTTCTTATAAGCGAGAGAGGGAGAATATTTTTTTTTACTTACCCAGTTACACACGTTTGTTTTACTTTTGTTGTACTGACCACGTTTTCAGTTTTTACTGAATATGGTGTTGAATTTTTGACAGTAACATTTTATAAAATAACTGCATATTTATTTGTTTTTACGGAATATGTAGTTAATTTTTTGACAATTAATTTATATAAGATAACTGAATATTGATTTGTTTTTACGGAATTCGCGGTTGAATTTTTGACAGTAAAAATTAAATGAACTTTTCGTTGCTTTAAATTACATTTTTATTTACTTTAACATAAAGAAGAATTTAACTCAATCAACGGACAATATTAACTGCAACTGAAAATCCGTATTAATATGCACTTAGTTTTTTGAATAACTGTTAGAATCAGTTAAAAATAAATTTGCTTGGAATTTTAAATGTTTATTTATTTAAAAATGACTGAACGGAATATTTCTTAAATAAACTACAGTCCGTTACTGTAATAATATTGTGAGTGTATAAAACAGAATTTTTAAACAAAAATTATAAAAATTAGATTAAACGTGTTTTAAAAACAACTTCAAAATTCTTGCGTTTTCGATTTTTAGAACACCCCTGTATATTTATTATATAATTAAAAAAAAATTTTGCTACATTTTTGCAAAGAATTCTACAATCTCTTTTATTTTTTTTTGTTTATTTAAATTTTAAACAAACATCCTTGGTCTTTAAGTGTGGCTAAAAAAAATTAAAAAGTTAAAATTCGAATTATTTCTTTTCGTTTACTGTTTTTTCTGCTTCCTGCGTTAAATAGATAAATGCGGTATTTTTATATATATATATTTATATTTTAATTTGCTTTAAGCCAAATAATTGCAAATTTATATTTCATTTTATGCTTTTAATCGATTAATATATTTCGTTAATTTTTTATATCTTTTCTATCAAAAAAGAAAAAAAAAATCAAATTTAATTTTATTTTGCTACATAAAAAATCTCTTGAGAATAGTTAACAAATGGTAACTAAATTCTTAAGCAGCCTTTCTAAAAAAGAAATTATTTGGCAATTTTTTCCATCTCTTTAATTTTTGGAAAGTTGTTGGAAATAGAAACACACCAACCTAAACATTGACACAACTTGTTAACTGGCATTTTAACCCTTTTGCTAACCCTAAAACACTATTTTAACAATACCAAAAAAAAAAAAAAAGCAGCTGTGAAATTGGCTTAAAATTGTGCAAAACTTGTGAGATTTTTTTTTTGTGTGTTATAAAAAAGTTTGTTAAAGTGACCAATTCGTCACCTGAAATTTACAGTTACATGGTGTTTCTATTTTTTTTTTATTACTGTTGATGCTGTCTAATTAGGTTTGCATTAAGCATTACAAAAAACAAAAAAAAAAAAAAAAGATGTTCATTTAAATGAAGTCAGCAACATAAATTGTGTCACTGTACCATCATGTATCCATCTTTGTCGATTCGAATAACACTCAGTTTAGCGAGCCAGCCAGCCAGCCAGCCAAGCAACCAACCAACCATCTATCCATCAGTTCATTCATTTGTCCAATTCAGCCATTGATAATTGCGAAATAATCAAAATACGGAACACTTAATTTCATTTCAAAGTTATTTTTTGCTTGTTTCTATTTGCGGTTTGTGTACCGTTTTAACTTAAACAAACGAAGACTAATTAGTCTGAACGAATCTAAGTAAGAGAATATTTATTATTTTAGCGTAGTGTTGGCAAAAAATAGCAAAAAAAAAAAAAAAAAAACAAAGGCACAAAAGTGACCCCAACCTACCACATAATGAAAAAAAAAATGCTGTAAGTTATGAGTATGTAGCTTTAAGATACTTTTTTTATGAAAAGACAAAACAGACAGTCGAGTCGAGTCAGTTAAGACAGACAGACAGACAGACAGAAAGACGGACACTTTAGACAAGTGCTTGATTTATTACGCTTTCAAAAAATAAAATGATTTTTTTTTTTTTATTTTATTCTCCTACAGACTTGCATAAACAAATCAGCTACAATTTACTATGTATATCTCTCGTAATATATTTATATATATATATATATTTACTCTTTAGTCAGGTTGACTAAAAGAAATCTTTAGTAAAGAATGTATGAAAAAATAGGTTCACAATAACGTTTGACATGACATGATTGTAATCGTAACTAATTTAATTGCTTCTTTAGTCAATGTACTAAGTGTACACAAGCAACAGATTGTTGCATACGACTATTTATGAAGTATTGTAATTGACCCCCTTTTTCCTGGTGCCTTGTATTGGTTTAGGGGAAAATGTCATTTTACTATTTGTTGAAAATTAAATGAGTGAAAAAAAAACAGTGAAACTGAGGTATGTTGAGCTTCAGTACTCATAATCTTTATGGTAAGATCTTTAGAATATAAAGGGTGGTCCAACCATAATGCACGATATTAATTGTAAGTAACGTCAAATTTTTTGCCCAACTTAATTTTATATTTCTTTGTTTTAGAGTTTGAAAAATTCAACCATGAAGAGTTGCACAATTGAGAAGCGCGTTAAAATTGTTGAAACCTTTTAAATACAAAAATTCAAAGCAAAATGCATTTCGTTACTTCGTGATTTTTTTTGGTCAGCATAATAAATTAAATTTGTCCACAAATGTGCGCAAAGTGCATCAGGAAATGTAATCCAAAAAGAGTGACTGTTTGGTGCGGCTTATGCACTGGTGGCGTCGTCAGTACTTTTGCGACACCGGTACTTCTTTGAAAATGAGGTCGGCCTAGCAGTTACCCTGAATGGTGTTCGCTATCGCGAAATGATAACGGACTTCTTGGGGCCAGAAATTGAGGATATGGACCTGGACGATATGTGGTTCCAACAGGATGGTGCCACTTGCCACACAGCCAACGAAACAAGCGAGAAATTCAATGACCGTGCTATCTCACGTCGTGGCGATGGTAATTGGCCACCACGATCATGTGATTTGACACCTTTAGACTTTTTTCTTTGGGAATATTCAAAAGCTAAAGTGTACGTCAAAAAGCCAAGAATAAATCAAGAGCTAAAGGATGAGATAATTTGGCACATGAACGAAATTGAACCTCAATTATATCTGAGAGGTACTCCATCGAAGCCGTGGCGAGCATTTTACCAATATTTTGTTTCACACATAATTTTAATAGATCCTTCAATAATAATAAAAAAATATATCTGAAATCTGTTTGTTTACGGTCCACAGCACGTGGTTTCGTCCCCATGCATTGCATTTTTTCATACTTAACTTGCGTTGTACATTTCAAGTTACATGCAACGCTTTTTATGCGGCATCACCAAAAGTAAAATAAAATATTATTTGTCAAAATCAGCAGATTTGTTCGATCGCTGCTTGTGATGCATACAAAAGTACAAAGTAAACCTACTTTTCGCATTCAACTCTTTTGTGCATGTAACTTGCTACGTAAAACAACACAGATTCTACTTTATTGACATCTGTGTTTGCAGCGAAAAAGCGTAGAATGCATGGTGTGGACCGCCAGCTTACCAGCTTTTGTAATTGAGAAATTTGTTTGCTGTTTGTGTAAAGAGAGAGAGAAAAAGTGTGACCATATTAAAAAAAAAACAATACTTAAAAAATAAAACATTAACAGAAACACAACTTAAAACTATTTTTTTAGTTTACTACTTCGCGTTTTTATATACTATTAATATACTATTAAATACTATTAAATAAAAAAAACATATATTAAAGTAAAAAGTAACTTTGTTTACTAGGATAAATAAAAACTAAAACCAAAGATGGTCTCCTGGTACTAATTAATTCGTCGTTCGTCTGCGTAAGATGCTGTTTACATTGAGGGTTATGAAGCTGCGACATTTTTCCTGCGACTTGTGTTTGTTGGCGGCAAGTGTAGATAAGCTTTTTGTGTAGTTAAAGTCGCATTTAATAAGAATAGAATCGACAAGTTTTACACATCTCTTTTACATATTTCTTTTGATCTTATTTTTGTTATGTTATGTATGAGTACACGGAAGGAAAAATGCTTCATATATTTAATGAATTATTTTCATAAAAAAAATTCATTGGTTAAATGAAAATTTTCATTGTCTAAATGGAATTTCATAGTTATAATGAAGTCTTTTCGTTAAAATCATTGCATTTCGTAATTACGTTAAAAATTTTCATTGGATATATGAAAACTTAAGTTTGTCCAAGTTAAACAAAAAATTTTAATTGGGAGCATAAAAAAACATTATAATGTATAACATTAAATTTATGAAATCAAAAATTTTTTTTGTAAAAGCAACATATTTCAATAATTGCCTTCATAAATTAAAATTTTCATTATGACAATAAAAATGTCCTTATAGTAATGAAACAAAAACTTTCAATCCACTTTCAATTAACTTTGTTATTGTTGTTATGGACAATTTAATCTCATATTTACGCTCTTAATTGAGTAAAAAACATAGTTGTTTTATCCAAAAACTACACTGCCCCGGTAGGCCAGCTGGTAGTGAGCTAGTCTATCAGCACCGAAGTTGTGCGATCGATTCCCGCCAGAGACAGAAAAAAAAATAAAATAAAATAAAAAAAATTAAATAAAAAAAAAAATAAATAAATAAAAAAAAAAAATAAGAAAAAAAATTTTTAACTTTATTGAAAGTATTCATCCAATGAATAATATTCATAGATCTAAAGTAATGTTTCATTAAATACATTTTAATGAAACAGGTTTCATTGATCCAACGAAGCGCTGCATAGATTCCTTTTTAATGCAATTTTTCATGGGATTAATGTCAAAATTCATTGGAATTGCGAAGAAAATTCTTTCAGTGTAGTTTTGACAGTTAGAATATTTTCAGCATCGTTTAAAGTTTCGAAATCAAATTCAGTTAGGTTCACAATTTTTTCAATAATTTCTTCTTAGGTTGAATGAGACATTTTGCGTTTAAAAAAATTTAAAAATTGTTTATAGCAAATTAATTCTACATTTCCCAAACTACCAATTATCAACTTTATGGCAACACTGCTACGAATGAACAAGTAAGAAGCATTGATCGATCCATTGTCAAAAAATCTTTATAGAAATTTAAATCGGCTCTAAAAATAGAAATAAGCCTACCGCAGAGTACGTCATGATCGACGAATTTCGCTTTACGCAATGATTGTGTGTATTTTCATATACCCCAATATGTTCGATTTCTGACGACGAATATTCGTTGCGAAAAATTTATCATTCGTCGCAATTGTGTTTCTAACACGACTCGTAAGTAAGCACTTTTGATTGCTAATTTGACTGTTCTCTGATCTTTCTCTTCTTGTATTGTCCTATTAAGTTTATTATATTTATTTTGCTTTTTAAGAAATGTTTACAAAGCTTTTTCGATTTTAAAAAAAGAACTATTGATCTCTAAGCTTCACAAAAGCTTTTTGCTCAATGATTTTAGTAGCTTAATGTAAAAAGTTTTATTTATGAGTGAAAGTTTTATTTAGTTACAATAACTTAAGTTCGTTTTTCACAAAAACACAAAGTTTTTAATAAAAGCTCACTTTTTTAAAGCTTTAACCTACCAAACAAGCACAAAACTAGCTTACTTAGAAAACAAAACATTTTCAAAACTAAAAGAAAAGAGCTTTTTTAAAAAATTAATTTTTAAAAAGCTCATTTCTGAAAAGCTTTTAAGTTGTTTGAATTGGATCTCCGCATGGGCCTTTGGGTCATCCACATGACAGCATTTGTAGATGGTTTCTAAAGTTTTGCCGCTACCAGTTCGCAATCTTTTAAGATTGCACCACACTCTCTTTGGTAATTGAAGGTCGGCGTCACTGCTACCTTAATCCTATACAGGCCTTGAACGGTCTGAATTTGACCAGAGATTAGCCTAAGCTGTGATTCATTCAAAATTTTCATTAAAACGAGTTTTGTCGAGATCTAGATTCAAGTCTTCGTCTTGGTGGGTTGCCAAGGTTGAACTTTAAAGGAATGTCTTCGTTGTTCTGAATCTTGCTGCGTTATCGTAAAATGCCTGCTTTCATTTTATCGGTGGAGGTGAAGTGTTACATAGTTTTGGTAGCCATTCGGTTGGAGTTGGGCTTAATGTCCCTTAATGTTAGTCTTATCGTAGTGTTGAGTTAACGAGGGAAAGTGCGGATATGAGCAAGCAACTTAAGCTTGTCTCCCATGGTGTGCCACTCAAGTTTTGTATTATGTTGCTTCTCTTTTTTAAGTTTTTGCGAAGACTTTGAAAGATGCACAATTAATGAAAGGGTTCTTTCCAGAGTAATTTCAATATATTTTGGGATAGGGTTGTGTATCAGACGTGTATTTTTCACAGCGACCTCACCTCAGTTTTTGCAGGGCTTAGCAAAAGACGCCAGTTTTTGCAAGATGTTAACTAACAAATCCAGATAAGGAACTAGTTCGCAAAACAATTCTTTTACATTTTTCTGTTTGATCATTAATTTGAACTTTCTAAGTTTGTTTAAAACTAAATTTTTCCATCTCTAGATTCCTTTTTAATCATTGTGACAAAATATTGCCATGCGACATGGCCACCATGATGTAACATTTTTGTAAATATTACTTTATATTCTGTAGCAAATTCATTTTGCCATTAATTTACTGTTGCTGCTCAATACTGGCAAATACTTTTCCTAAGTAAATTATACCTGCCAGACAGACTACGAGTACGATGGCAACGTAAAAAAACGGATGAGTCTTGTGGTTTTTGTATGCCAGAACCCAGCTCTTATCTCTTCTTCTTTCAAAAAATTCTTTTTTTTTTTTTTTGTTTTTGCAATTTCATTTACAAGCTGATCATGTCAACGCATGCTTAAGCTTTTCAAATAATGACCACAAAAAAAAAAAAAAACTAAAAGGAAAACAATTCACTATAAAATGATCTTGAGAAATCATAGTAAAATTGTATTTATTAACTTGAAATAATTTGTTTAAAGTATGAATGACTTGAATTGTGGCTGCTTCTGCTGCCTCTAGATTTTCATTTCTTTTTAGTAAATTAGCCAGTGGACTCCCTTAACTATGACAAACATTAAAATGAGATTCCTCGAAAGAACACACAACGTTTAATGTTGAGTATCGTTCAAACGCATGAATACATATTTATAAAGATGATAATCGTCATCATCAGCATCATCATTACGATCGTACAGCCATTATTATTATGAGCATAATGGTACAAGTGATGGTGATCTTGTCATTATGTTAAACTGCTGCCGATGTATCGAATCTTGTGTAGCAACGCAACATATACACGTACACGTATCTTAAATACTTTTGCTTGGCAAACTATTTGTGGCAAAATATTGGCGCTTAAATATTGCCAGTCTAGTCTACGTCTTTAGTTAGAGACTTCCAGCTAAATAAAAATTTTCTACTAGTGCAAAATGTAGAAAAAATATTTGCAAACAAAAAGAAAAAAAAAAATGAAACGTCTATAGACTTTTAAATGAGAATTTCCTGGCTTCCAGCTGGGCAACGTCGTTCAAATTTAATTGCTTTAAAGGCTTTTTACTTTATTTATTCTTGTGTGTGTGTGTATAAATTTTGAGTGTATGTAAGTTTGTATCTACCGCTTGTATGTGCTTGCAAAAAAAAAAGCTTAAACTATTTCAAAGTCATAAGGTTTTTTTTTCTTTTTTGCGACTTCTCATTTCTTAGTTTATTTTTGTTAAAGTCCTCTGTTTTTAACGTATTTCTTATTGCTTAAAAAAAATTTTAATCATACAGTGTTTTTTGAATCATGTTTCCACACCATGAGTTGCCATAAATCTAATATCTATCTTGGAAAAATAAAAATGAAAAGAAAATAACAGCAAGAACGGCAAAAAGAAAAATCCTCTTAGATAGTTTTAAGATGCCAGAAAGAAACTAACAGGCCTTTTTTTACTTGTCCACAAATTAAAAATCCTCTCAAAAGACGCAAGAAATGCAGAAATAATGTGTATTTTACACTCGAAAAAGTTTAATTGTTAATAAATTAATATAAATTTCTACATCTTCGAGAAAATATGGAAATTCTTGTTTTCACTTAATATATTTTTAAAGCCCAAATAGTCAGCTTTAACCCACTGCACGCAGAGAAAAAAATGGTTGCAGCATGCTTAAAAAAGCTTTTTGCTTTTAACATTAATTTTCTCACGATTAAAAATATCGTGTTTCAATTTTACAATAAAATGTTTACCTTCCTTAAACTTAAAAAATTTTTGATTTTTTCTTAAATTCCTCCATCCAAAAGCCACAAAAATATTGTGGTTGTTTCCAAGTAAAATATGGTTAATAATAACAATATTATGTTAGAAATTATATAATTTTAAAACATTGTATGTTTAATTTAAAACTTAAAATAATATGTTTAAAGAAACAAAGTTATGTCTGTTTTTCTCTCACTTTCTTTTTCATTTAATTATTGATTTAAATCAATGACGCTAAATTCTCATATTCCTATACTCGCGAGTATAAAGCAAAAAATTCTGCTGCTCAGATGTCGACTCACGAACACTATAATCAGTGTTGCCAATTTAGCCATTTAGTGGCTAGATTTAGCCATTTTTCACCCTGTTTAGCCATTAAAAAATGTGTTTAGCCATTAGCCATTTTTTTAGCCATTTTTCAAATTGTTTAGCCATAAGTTTTGTTTGCCGTTTTCCTTTTAAAGGAATAATTTTTATTTCATTATAAAAATTTATAAGAGTAAAACAAACATTTTTAACAATAAAAACGCCTTTAATTTAAATCACAACTTTTACAAATGTTGAAAATCGCTTTAAACGATGATGATGATGAAACATCGTTCAAAATAAAGGAACAGTGTTCCAATACTAAATTTATAAAATGGATCACCACAAACATTGGTGTTTCTTTCTGGTTGCAAGTATTTCAGTAAAGAGATGCAGGCAGCAACGAATTTTTTTTAGAAATTTCAGAATTGACTATAAAGTTGCTCTCACTTCCATGGTCTATTGCTGAAGTAGAGAGGGTATTTTGCCAACTAAACATCGTTAAAAGTAATTTGAGAAATAGGTTACATTTAGCAACCGTTAATTCGATTTTTTTAATTAGGTAAAGAATTTTACTGTAACAATAAAATATTTTTACCAACACCACAACAGTGGAGAGGGTACTATGCGTTTGTGCTGATGTTTGAAACATCTTAAAATATTGATACTTAAGGTATGTTCAGACCTAACAAATATTTGACAATAAAATCCAAAAAAGCGTTGCCAGTAAATTGATCAAACTTAAGCTTTATTTTTAACAATTTCTATTTATTTACAAAACTTTAATTTTAAAATGATCATTGTATAATGTAATTTAGAAACTGTTAAATAATGTTTGCCCTAGCCAAACGTTTTGCAAAAGCAAACAATTCTTTAAGAAAACTAGTAGTCACGTGTAGGACGTCAAATATTTAATAGGTGTGAACATAGCTTTAGCCAACCTTTACGTATACCGATTGACTCTGAATCACTTTCTGAGTCGAATTAACGATGCTTGTCCGGCTGGCTGGCTGGCTGTCCATGCACACCTTGTGCGCAAAGTACAGGTCGCAAATTTAAAGATAATTTAATAAAATTTGGTACATAGGTTATAATGTGGTGTACGGTATCATCTAGTCAGGGTTGACCGACTATACTTTTTTACTTGTTTTTTATTGTAGATCTGGACTCATAATGTTGGGTAAATGTTGTCGTGATTATGATTTTCCTTCAAATTATTTAAAACTAATAGGCACGAGTGATTCCTATGAGATGAGCAATATCGACGAATTTTTCGATGATTTAATTTTTTAAATATCTATCAAAATATTAATTTACGTTTATTCTTATTTAAGAAATTGATCTTAACTTACAATTTCATCGTAAACAAATTTAAAAAAATTATTTCTGTTTTGTTATAGAATTTTAATGTGTTTTTACTTAAAAAAAAAACTTTAGCCATTTTTTAGCCCATTTTTAGCCATTTTTTAGCCATTTTTTTCCGTAAATTTAGCCATTATTCGTCACCAAGTTTTGGCAACACTGACTATAATATTATTCCTGTAAATCCCGATAAAGAACTTTCGGCTGTTGTTTGGTTTACATTTTAACAAAGAGAATCAATTAAGCTGCCATTTAGATATCGTTTAAGTTCCCAGCGGGAAAAGGTAATCAACAGGAATCGAGAAAGGAATACATATCTTGTATAATATTTGATTCCACAATTCATTATTCTTAACACAGACCATGTCCTAGGATTGTAATTAATTATTTTGATGTATCCTGCGAATGAATTAAATAATTCATCCTTGATAATAAAAATTAGTAGACGAGATAAAAACAGCAAAAAATAACGGACTTTTATTAAGAAAATATGTAATAGAAAAACACGAATAATACTCACGAACGGAAACAATTCATTTCATGTTCTGCAAATGTGGGAATCTACGTGGTAATCAATTCATGATTATTTTGTCTGATAAAATTATCTTCTGGATTCCAATGAATGCATTATTATTCTTTCAAAAATAATACATTATTTTTTTTAATTATTTATGTAATCCATTCCTCATTTTTCCGCTGGGTTAGATGTCTTAACGAGACTTTTTTAAATTACTCAAAATTTTAGCTTTTGGCTTTGCTGCTTCTGCCAGTACAAATCAGTCAAATGGAAAGAATGCTGCTGAAGGTCGCCGCGGGCTGGAAAACGAATTAAAGCTCAGCTTATAAAAGTGGAACATTAAAAGTAGCATAACTTTCTTTGAAGTTGTTCTTCATTTCACGTTATTGCTGTTTAAAGCTATCTCAAGACAAGTAAGAGTGGTGCATTCGGCTGTGCCGAATCTTTGATACCCTCCACCGACAGTTCGAATATTTAAGGAGTGATTTCTACATGATATCTATTTATTATTAACTTATCTTTATAAAAACAAACGTTTTAGAAATTTGAACTAGTCATAGTTAATTTAATCGTTTCATATTTATTTTAAATAGAGAAATGTAAAAATAACATTGTTCAACATTGAATCCATACAATCCTGTTTCACTTGTTGTTTCTAGAAACAACAACAACACTACTAGAATAAAAAAATAAATTTTTTTTTATTAAAAAAATTTATAAAAAGAAGCAAAAATTCCCGTATTCTATTTGTTTAAATAATTATGTTATATACATAAAACTTTGCAAAGTAGTATGATAGCGAATAATACCGGGTCATTCTGCTGGACTGCTGGAATTTCCTGTGTGAAATTATATTAGTCTGGGTTTACATTTTGAACGTTTTCTTTCAGAAAGTCTGACTTTATAGGTAAGAGAGGAAGAGAACATACTATTCTTCTCACCTCTCTCACCAATAACTGAATAACTGACTTTCTGAAATAAAGCTTTCAAAATGTGAACTCAGACTTAAGAACAAAAACAAAGTTTCATATTTTATTGTTATTTTCAATATAATTTCTCGCACGAAATTTCGTTTTAATTTCTGTGACAGGCCTGAGTAAATCTTTTTTAATATTTTATTATGTGAACTTCACAATTAATGTTTATAATCATTTTATTTCGAGTGTAATAATTTAATAACAACCATTCAAACTCATAACCTACCTTTATGGTAACGGATAATTCAAGATTAGATTAGTTCCATTTTTCCCCAAAAACAACAAAAAAAAAAAAAACGTTTTTATTAAAAACAGTTTAATTGCCTAAATAAAAAAAACTTTCTATTATTAGATTAAAAAAAAGACTTCAAACTTTATTTTAAAGGTTTTAAAAAATAACTGAAATTTAAATAGATAAAGCATAAAATTTCTTTAAAAAAAACTGACATTTAAATTAAAACTTATTTGTAATCAACAAATTTTGCAGATTATTTTTTGACTTTAAATTTATCTTTTATAATAAATAAAAATAATTGCAAAAATTTGTTAAGGTTTTGAAAAAAAAAAAGAATTAACAATTGGTTATGTTATTTGAAATTAAAGCTACATTAATATATTCGATTTAAAATTTTCTTTAAGGTATGACAATTTTATTTAAATTCAAATTAAATTTTTAATTTAAATGGAAACGATTTGATTTGTTTAACTTTAAAAACAGAAATTTCTGTTTAGTTTTAAGTAGTATAACAAATTTTAATGGTTTTCTTGTTGGAAATATGTCATTTTTGAAAATTGGTGACACTTATAATTTGTTTTTTTTTTAGTAAAATTGTTATTGATTAAATCAAAATTCTTTGAATTTGTCAAAGGAAATAAATTTTTAAAACTTCACGTTTATTTGTTGTCTGTTTAAGTTGATGTTATTTTGTGGTAACAGTTTCATGTTTAAATTTAGTTAAATTATACATTAAACACATTAACACTTACGTTACATTGACAACCACTACTTTTCTCCCAATTCAATTAGGCTACTGTTTTCACATTTCAACCATTTTTTTTCTCTCTAAAAGAAACCCAAAAGAAAAGGCAAAAAAAGTTAAAACATTAAAAGTTAAAAGAAAAAAAGAAAAAGATACAGAAAAGCAGTCATTCACAGAGATACAAAGTACAAGAATACAAGCTTCTGTAAATGTTTATTTGTATAAAAAACAAAAAACACCAACAAATTGACAAAATAATTTAACCTTATAGTAACCTCTTTAAAGCTTAAAGCTGTTACTATGAAACCCGCCTTTTTCAAACTTAACAAACCAAACCAAAAAAAAACAAAATCTTTTCTTTTTTCTGCAAAACAAAAAACAAACCTTTTTACTAAAATGTTTTTATTTTTATTTAAACTTTTTTTCTTCTTCTTGTATTTTTACAGAAATCATTTACATTAATACTACAGGCGTTGGATATGTACAACACATCGTATCCAGGTATGTAATTATGTTTAAGACAAATAAACATTTTGAATTGTTAAGACGGATAGAGAAAACCAACCAACCAAATTGTTGAAATGTACAAATAAACAGACATTTAATTAGTTTAAACATTTCATTTGTTTGTTTATAAAAACAAGTGTTTTTTGTTTTGTTCTTACTGTTGGTATGTGTTTTGTTAAAAGACAAATATATTTCGGTTGCTGAAAAGTTTAATAACAATTTAAAATTATTTCACCAAAAAAAATATTTAGTTTAATTTAAAGAAATAAAAAACAGCAGAGCTTGAAAGGATTAAAATCAACTCCAATTAAAAAACAAACAAAAAAAAAAAAAAAAAAAAAGAACGTGGTATTGGCCATCGTTAGCAGTGACATTCTTCCATATTCTTGGTTATGGATTTCGCCACAAAAAAAAATTTTTAAAATTTTTTTAAGGCGAAAAGTTAATCATGGCAATTTTTAATACCGTTCGCTGCAATAGCGTTTTGAAACGATCAAAAAAAATTATAGTCAGGACTATAAGTCGGAAAAGGCAAAACGGCGCTTCAAAATGGGGCTTCAGGAAATATGACCCAAAAAGCAAATCAAAATTGATCTTAAATTTTGGGTTATTATTCATTATTCATTATATCTGTGGCATTTTGACAAATCATCTTATGTCGAGATACGATACCAAAAAAGTTTTTTAAAAAAAAAACTCTGAAAAATGATTTTTATTAAATAACAAAATAAACCAAAATTAAAGAAAAATGTTGATTATTATACAAAATTTTAGAAACGTAAACAAGAATGGTTTTTGAATGAAAATTCGAATGATTAACAATATTTTTTGAACTTTTTAAATTTGATTTAGGATGTTTTGTCAAAATGCCACAGATCTTAACCAAAATGAAAGAGTACCTATTTAGGATATGAATAGCGGCCTATCAATGTTTTAAATTTTATTAAAATTATTTTAATAGTTTCTAAGAGGCAGAAATTGCCCTTTATCTCCCCTCGTGGTGCTATTTTTAAAAAAACGCATACCTTATGTGTTCATATTAATATGGATCTATCTATGAAAGTACGAAATTTCATAAAATTAACTTCAAAATTGCGACTTGTACTTTGCGCACAAGGTTATATGGACAGCCAGCCGGCCAGCCGGAAGGACATCTCTCAAATCACTTTCTTGGTCAATCGGTATCCTTTAAGGTGCGTCTAGGACCAATATTTTAAAGAGCTACACCATTGTAGTGTGGGTATAAATAGCCATAAAAATAGAATGAAATATTCCCCTAAGTTTTACTCTAAATTTAGGGGAAATTTAAACCACTCTATTTTTTTGAAAAATCACCAAAAAATTTTTAATAAAAATTTACCGTTAAAACAGCTTAAATTATAAAAACAACACACACAAAAAGTTATATTAGCAATTTGGGTTGGAGTTATCTGCCAGAAACTTAAAGTCCGAAATTCCAAAATTCCAACAGCCGTATTTATAATGGAAATTTGGCATGAAGTTAGCACAAAGTTTATTTATAATACACTTTCCAAACTCTGGCTAACGATTTGCTAAACTCTTTTTAACCAGCTACCAAATGTTTGCCAACTTGTAAGAAACAGCTGTTTAATGTTAAACAATTTGGTTGGTTTTATTTTAATTACTGTTTTATTTTATGTTTCTCTCTTTTTTTATTTTATATTAATTTTAAAAACTTTTTAAATTTGTTGTATGTGGAGGAAAAAACAAAAAAAATTTACAAAAAAATGACAAAACCAGCGATGATTAATTCAAACGTGTTGCCTTTTTCGGTTATATAATGTGGCATCATTAAAATTCAGAGTTGATTTTTTTTTAGTTAGCAGATGGACAAAAGTTTGTTATAAATAAACTCTGTGCTTACAAGCTGCTAGGCTTAATCGGCATTATAGTTAGCAGCTCGTTGTACGTAGTGTACAAGGTGTGGCTAACTTTTTGTTATAAATACGGCTGCAAATTTTTAAATTCCGAATTCCAAAAACCCGAACTTAAAAATTCTGAATTTTGATATCCCAAATAATTGTACAATTTTGGTTTAAAAAAAAACCCACGATAGATACCATGGCTGAGCCTTCGGCCGGGCGCAAGGTTTTCCTCCTATATCTTTTAACAAACACCGGCGTCGCTAACAGAGGCTTTCAATATTAGTAAATGCAATGAAGTCACAAAGTAAAAATTGCGATTTTACTTGGGGGAATGCAAAAATAACCATAAACAAAAACTAACATGCCATAAAACTTTTCTCATTTGGACTTTGGGATCATATTTCCAATGGGGGCTTCACTCTATGGTGATTTAAAATTATACCAAATCTAGTGATTGGTACTCTTTAATGCGTTTGCGCTTTTGTCCTGCGACTTTTTTTATATTTTTCTTTTTGCGAATCATCACTATTTCAAATTTCAAATTTTTTTTTAATTATTTCGACAATTTATTAAGGCCAGTGCTGTGAGTCATTTTAAAAAATTTTGCGAAAGTGATAGAGAGCATCAAATTGGCATTTAGCTTTTGTATCGAAATTTTATTCGTATTGCAATATACATTGTTGTCCCTTTGGGACCGCACTTTACAGCTCTAACAACTCTTCCTAACAACTTTTTTTCATTATTGTTCAACCAATTGCCGATTTTTGGCTTTATGTGTGGTCGCATATTCCGAACGTTTTTAAGGCAATGCTCCCTTCAAGTGAAATAATTGTGCACGGTATTAATGCCTTGTGATTGTTTTTACAACTTCAGCAGCTCAAAATAGATGGGTACCTTATGGTCCCATCAAATACAGAGCACTTACTTGGGGTTCGGGATTTTTGGCTTTGGTGATGATTAGCTGGCTGGCCGGACTTTACAAATAATTTCTTGCTCTTCAAACTGTTGGAGATCCATTTTTCATCTTGATTAATTTCTTTTTAACGTCTTTCGGCTTAAGCTCTAGTGATATCAAATTTCCTTGCTCTTGGATAAATTCTGCTGCCACACACGTTTTGCAATTGTTGCTCAATTGTCTTTAAAAGATTCTGCACTTGTTTTTTGTGTACAACAACACTTTTGAGAGCGAATTTCTCATTTCTTACGGTACATTTTTGCAAAACAAAAAATTAAAAAAAAAATTCTATATCCTTACGTTTTAGAAGTGATCACAGATTTTTGCTTTAAATTTGCACAGAAGTTAATGCTTTTTGTGTTTTAAAACTAACTTTTGAGAAAAATAAAGCTGTCCCAATCCATCTTAATTATTTTTTTGAAAGACCCAGCGGACTTCTGAAACGCAAAAAATACTCAGAATAAGCTTCGACATGCAACATATACTCTGCAGCTTTAAATGCAAAGTTTCCCGATAATGATGCATTGTTGGTGCAAAATTTGACATTTGTAGTAAATGTTTACACCATTTCCTTCAGACATATGTTAGAATTATTTCCCTGAGAATGATTTCCCTTTAAATATTTTCTTCTGAGGTGATTACAAGTGTATATTTTTCCATAAGTTTCCATGTAATCCTTCCTTGAAGCTTCTGCTTATGGGTTGGTAGCTTCAAAAAGGTTTTCATCAAGAAAAATGTAAATAAAATACAGCAACTGCAACAACAACAACAACTGCATGTGATAGTTTTAGTTGAACTTGTCGTTAACATTTTGTGTATGGACGCCAACGTTGATTTCAATTTACTAAAACCAATGTTTTTGCTGTTGTTGTTCCTTATTGCTGTAGTTGTTAATGTTGTTTTAGATTTAAAACAAATCTACATTTTTGTTAACAATTGCCACCATGATCGTTTCCTTAAAGTTAACAACAAAAGCAACAACAAAACTTTTACATTTAACGAAAACATCAACAAAATAACAAAACAACAACAAAGTTGAAGATTTTTAAATTCAAACGTGTTGGAAGAAGAAAAATAAAAAAACAAACAAACAAACTGGTAAACTTCAAATGCAAACGTCAAACTAATGTTTTGGAATTACAAAAACCACAATTTCAATTTCTTTAAAAAAAAAAGAACAACAACAAACAAACACCACCCATCTTGTGTTCATTTCATTTATAAAACAAAAAAAAAAGCAAATTCAACAACAACAATATACTAGAAGATATATCCTATTTATTATTTTCTTTTTCTTTTTTTTTTTCTCTTAAAATTCTCCACCTCCTTTACGAAAAAACAACCTTAACAAAATACAAAAACAAAAACCAGACTCTGAAAGGTTAATTGAAGAAACATCATTTTCAAGCGTGATTCTACCATCACCCGAATGGAAAACATTGGATCATATTGGTCGCAATGCTCGCATTACATATCGGGTCAGAGTTCAATGTGCAGCTACTTATTATAATACAACATGTACAACGTTTTGTCGTCCCCGCAACGATCAATTTGGTCATTACAACTGTGGGCCACAGGGTGAAAAGATCTGTCTAAATGGCTGGATGGGTGATAATTGTGAAAAGGCCATTTGTAAGCCCGGCTGTGATCCCATACATGGCAAATGCGATAAGCCCGGCGAATGCGAGTAAGTATAATTACCTTTTTTTTTTATTATCATTATAATTTATATTAAAATATTCTTTTTGCCATTATAATACTTTAATTACTTGTACTGTTATAATTATATAAATATAACAGCTACAGACAAATTATTAAAACATAATATAGCAAAAGAGGAAATTATTTTATGTCAGAAAACTGAAAAATAAATAAAAAAATCTTAAAAAGGGCAAATGTTAGTGACAATGTGTTGCTTTTTTATTATCAGCGTTTTTGCTAAAGTTTTAAATAGAAAGTTGTTTTTATGACTTTCACAGTATGCAAAAACAGTCAACTGTAACTCACGTTTTTGTCGCTATTAAACTTATAATAATTAATTTTGTTGCTTAAATTAATGTTTAATAAAAAGTTTTTTTGCGTGAAATCATGTTTTTTTTATTTAAAAAAAAAATGTTATTTACAATTTTTGGTATAAAATGAAAATTTTCAATAATTAATATCAATCATACGCCACACTGTGCAGTATTTTTAAACAATTGGAAATAACTGGACTATTTCTAAATGGAAAAGTCAATTTTAATAAATATTTTTATTAAGAAAGCAAAGAAATTGCTTGGCCTCTGCTTAAAATTTGATCCATGCACGCAGAGAAAAAATATTGTTGGGCATGGTTACGGCAACAACACTATGTTTAATGTAACAATATATTGTTGTCGTACACAAATAATTGTTATTTTTATTTAATATCAACAATATTATAGTTACTGTAAACATATCAATGTTTATCGCAATTATGAATTTGAGTATTGTTGACCGAAAAATAATTATTTTTCTAACAACTTAATTATGATAACTTTCTAAACATATAATATTTCTCACAACCATGTCATGATATTTAATAGCCATAACATGATAACTTTCTATACATTTATCATATTATGTTAAAGATGCAATCAAACTATTTTTATTCTAATCATATTATGTTAGCGCCATTTGTAAAATAATTTTGAAGAAGTTGTGTCGTTTTTTTTATTTGTGAGCGGTTAAACAATTAAAAGATAAAATTCCATAAAAAAAATAAGTTTAAAGAAATTAAAAAATTTAAATATTAGCGGAGTTCATTCTAGTATTAGTGATGTAATAGTGCAAATGCACAATATCATAGTTTTTTGTAAAATCCAACAACAAAACACACAGAGATTTCGTTATATTTTATAAAAGTGGTACGATATTTCTGTGGTTTTCATGGGCAACCGCGTATGTCTTAAAACAAATTGTTCAGGAAAGCTGAAAACCCATTCTAGATCAAACTATGGGCTAGGTATTGCACATTTTAAACTTTGTCATTACGTTACAAAACGGAATTGATCCATCTTTTTTCAAAAAAATATAAAGAGCGTTCAAAATTAGGCAATATGGCATCAACATCTTAAAATCAAAAAAATGGACACACGCGGTTGCCCATGAAAACCACAGATTTTTCATTTGCTCTTTTGCAAGCCTTATATTGAACTCCGCTATTTGATTAACATTAAGAAAAATTGTAAAAAGCCACAAAATAAAAAATCGATTCAAAAATATTTAAATTTATTTTGTATTTTTATGACAGCTATGAAAGGCGCTGTATCATAATATGATTGCTTCTAAATTTATTATGATTAACATGATGATAATATGATTACTTCTTAGCTTATTATGATTAACATGACAATAATATGATTAATTTCTTAGCTTATTATGATTAACATGACAATAATTTGATTACTTCTTAACTTAGTATGATTAACAGAATAATAATATGATTAAGGGAAAAATATTATGATGACATATTACGAGTATATTGCGTCATAATATGTTTCAATAATAATCTTAATATGGTGACTACAATCATAATCCTTATCATAATATGTTGCTCTTAGAATATGTTTACCACAACCATTTTTTTCTTTGCGTGTGTACACTTTCCGGAGTCAGAGTGGACTTAAATTGGGTTATTTTGGGAATATACAAAATTTAAAATTTCTATGAGGAACGTAGGGCCTCGACAAACACGGTCCAACGTGCTTTATCTTTGGCAATTAATTTTTTTTTCTCCCAAGCTTCTGTTTATGGCAGCAGTATGAGCATGTCTCCCAATTCTACGGTTACCCTGTGGGTTCCAGTCGAAGGCATTTCTGATGATGTCGTTAGGGGGTCTGAGAATATGCCCAATCCAGTTTCACTTGCGTTTTTTTTATTTCAGTTGAGACTGGTAGTGGTTTTGAATCCGACCATAGTCTTGTATAAGAAATAACATTCGGCCAAAAGATCTGAATTATTCTGCGGATGCACTGGCTTACAAACACCTGCAGCTTCTGGTTATCTCTTAATGCAGCATTCTTTGTTCCCCAGCAGAATGGATTTCACACAATTTTTGATCATATTCAAAATTTTGATATTGCCTTTTGACATTTTTGTCTATTAGATTCACAGGGATGTTGAAAAAAAGGCGGTATTATTTTAATTTCAAAGAAAAATTTCTTTATACCAAAACGATGGTAAACGATTTTATAATGAAAATTTTGTCCGCAAAAAGATTTTCTGATGAAAAGAGTACTAATAATAACAGCTGTGATCAAAAAAGGACAAATTTTCTGTGATAATTTTTATATTTTCATACATGTATTTTAATATTTTAAGTTTTGTGTTGTGCTGTCCACCTTTACAAAATACTGTGATATAATTTATAAATGATGTAAACTGACGAAAAAGATTATTATTTTAATAGAAACTCAATCCCTGAAGAAGTTGGAAAGAATACCAACGAAACGTCAGATTTTATTGAGAATGAAATAAATAGTCTTTTATTTACATTAAATTAATGACCTTGAAAGCCTGCATATAGGAAACTATCAGCCATGTCACAGAACACAATTCCGTTCGGAAACGGAATTCATTCCGTATTTTGGTGCTTCAGAAAATTAATTACGAAAAAAATTTTCGGAATGAAACCATTTCTATTTTCATGAACGGAATGGGAGTTTTCTGTATCTTAAACGGCAAATAATTATCAAAATATACTTTCTATCAATAAACAAATATGTTTTCTTTATTTATTTTTTAAAAGAAGTATATTTTAAATAATTTTTAGCAATTTATTTTACAAATATTTAAAACTCTTTCTAAAATCTTTAACAAGAAAACAAAATTTTCGTAATGGATTTATGAAGCATTGCCATATCTCTTTTGTTGTCATATTTTGCCAAAATTTACATACCGGCAACACACAAAACAAAACTGAAAAGAACAAAGCAAAATTGGAAACAATTACATTTGTTAAACTTTTTTTTAGCCTGCATTTCCCGCATTTGGAAATGAGAGAGGATCAGAAGCATCCCTTAACTTTCGACGACTGAGTTTTTCTTGTCTATGTTGACTTCTTTTTCCTTCTAGTTCAGCAATTATTGATACGCCCGGCATATTTACTTTTTAAATTTCATAAATATTAAAGTTGATTACTTTTTTACACATAAATAAAAACTCAAATGTAAATTTTTTTGTACAAAAATTTTGTAAACAGCGGTTTTTTGTTTTGCTAAGTGAATTTGTTGCCATATTAAATTGTAATAAATACTGATGTTGCCAAATGGGTTACATAAAAATCGCTTAAACAAAATTTTTCGGATTGATGAAAACGATTGGAATCCAAAGCACCAAAAATGATTTCGAACGGAATGGCAAATACGGAATTGACAGCACTCCGAACGGAATCTGTGACACGGCTGTATATAAACTATTTAGAGCAAATTTATAAAGTCGAATGATTTTCTGGTGAAAATGTTTTCTGTGAAAAGATTTTCTGGAGAATATTTTTTTAGTGAAAAGATTTTTCGAGTGAAATTGGAAAAGATAGAGATATTTAGTTAATCCAATTTTTTTTTGAAATTTACTTAGCTTTCCCTGTTTTAAAGGCAGTTCAAGTAACGATAAGTGGTCCTCAAAGTATGGCGTATATATAAGAAAAATGTTGTTAAAACATCACACAGGCCGTTTTAAAAATTTGTTCGATTTTAATTTCACTCGACACCTGGCGCAGTGCTGCCACCTTTATTATTTCAGCATGGCTTTTAATCTGTTAATCTTGCACTTACTAAGACCCTGACAATTTCGCATCGTTTGTGCGAAACAATTGTATTTGTGGTTGTTGATATGTTTTTGCATTTTTACTCTTTCGCGAGAGTGCAACTTTTGACGTGAATACCTTTAATGTTTTTTCATTAATAAAATTTTGAATGAGTTCAATTTGTTAACTGAAAAAAATTTTTAAATTTTAATTTAATTTTAAATCAAATATAACATTTTTGTTTTTTTTTTGTTGTTTTTAAATCATTTAAGCCGTCTTTAAATTTCAGTATTTTGCTTCAAACTTTTTGACCACAACATATCAAAATTCACGATCTCAAAAATTTTTTTTCAACATTATTTTCTTCTCTACGAGAATTAGAAAATTCTAGGCCAAATCAACTACCACTAATTATAGTTTAAGTTATAATCATAATTTAAAATAGTTGTTTTACAACAATAATTTTCAGTTACAAAAGGCAACAAAAAAAAACGAAGATAAAAAGCAAAAACTATTAAATTTGGACCAAAAATAAAATAACAACTACAACAAAAAAATTATTTATATTGCATAAAAGGCCAGACCTCTACAGGAGAGTTTAAATATAGTTTTATATTGGAAAATATACAAAAAAAAGCCGTTGATGTTTTTTAGGTTTTTGAAATTTTATTATTATTTTTTTTTTTTTTGGAGGAGAAAATCATAAACCATGCTTATGGTTTAGTTTATTATGGGCTGACTGGCTATGGTTATAGAAAATAGTGAAGACCATGACGCCCCTTTTCCATGATTCCCAGCTTGAGGTTTTCTTCTAGCTGGCTGGCTGGATGGCTAGCTGACTGCTTGTGGTTTGTTGCACTTCACCAAAAATCACGTATTCTGTGTTACACTATTTTCAACGTTACAATGAAACGAAATTCAAAGTTGGAAAACACAAAAAAATCACAAACGTTTGTTCGTGCATACAACACAAAATTCAATACAAAAACGAACGTTATGTAGAAAAATAGTAACAACATCAACGAGAACATTCGACAACAACAACAACAACAAAACAAATTTTCCAAAAAACGAACTTTATACAAGGTATTTCTTTATTTAGTATTTTTTCTTTTTACAACTTAGAAAAAAAAAAAATTTTTGAAACGAAAAAAAAAAATAAAACATCGATCGATGAGTTTGAAATTTCAAACTGATGATGCTGGTAGTTTGTGCTTGATGAGGTTGTATGATGATGGCTAAAGTAATTTAAATCAAAAAAGCCCCAGCAACAACAACTTCTAAATCCAATTTTTGTTGTTGTTGCCAACAATGGCCAAAACATCGAAAACCGTAGAGAAGCAACAACAGCAACAAGAAAAGCATGTTCAGTTTAGTTACGATTTTGCCAGTAGTTCGGTAAGTTAGTCAGAAGCAAAAAGATTTCATTATTTTATTTTTACATTAAAAGGAGGTTGGCTCCACCTACAATTTTACGATTATTTTTTTTTTTTTGCCATAACCGAAAAACACAGAAAATAGTGCAAAAAAAAACTCTAAAACCATATAAAAATAGCTGGACCGATTCGGTTCAATGTTTTACTTAAACAAAATTATTTAAACGTAACAAATGAAATAAAATGTTGAAATCATTTTTTTAACAATTGGTATTGTTTTAAAGATTTCCTATGAAAATCTTTAAAAAAAAAAACAACAACAAAAAGCGCTGTTGTTAGCACAAACAAAATTAAATTTGGTCTAGTGACAGGCACTTAAAGGATTTGAATCTTCAGCGTTTATATGATTTTCTTTAAACAAAAATTTATTTTAGAATTTATTTCTGGAGACAATTTTAAAAAACGAAAAAAAATCGTTTGTAATTTTGTTCGTTGAAAATTTTTAATAACTTTTTTGAAAATTTTTTTTTCTAGAAAAATAAAAAAAAATTGGCAACTTTTTTTTAGTAAACAATCGCACAGTCAATGAAAATGTTTTCAGGTAAATGATTTCAGTGAAACGATTTTCTGGATTAGATGTTTTCAGTATAAAAAATTTCAGTTAAACATTTTTTCAGTGAAGACAATTTAAATGAAAATGTTTTTTAGTGAAAAAATTTTTTGTTTAAAATTAACCATAACACAGTAAAACAGGTACTACTACATCCATAAGCAATATCGACAAATTAAAAGACACGCTTATTAGACAGTAATGAACCATAAAATTTGATAAAAAAAAAAACTTCAAAATAATTTTCGTTTTGAAAAAATGTGGAAAGAATTGTAAAAAATGGGAATTTTGCACTTTTTTCGGGTAGATATGATCTGCTTTTTTTCTCCTTTTCAATATCTACAACTTTGCTTTAGACACAAAAAAAATATATTCCGTACGGTATACCGAGATATAACCGTGTAAAAATATAGAAAAAGTGATAAAAATCCACCTTGATCAAAAAATTCGTTTGGCTATTAAATTATTAATGCAGCCCACTTGACAAAACTAATGGTGCAGAAGTTCTTATTTTTGGGGCTACTTTCACGTGCAATTCTCAGAATTGATTTTCAAATCAATGATCTGAAAAATGTTGTACTGTGTAAGTTTTTTGTCCAACTTAATTTGACATTTCTTTGTTTCACTGTTTGACAAATTCAACCATGTAGAGGTGCACAATTGAGCAGCGCGTTTAGATTGTTGAAGACTTTTACGAAATTAGTCGTTCAAATCAATATGCATTTCGTGCACTTCGTGATTTTTTTGGTAATCGACCAAATGTATCCACAATCGGGAAAATTATGCAAAATTTTAGCAAACTGGGTCTATATGAAATGTGAAAACACATGTGAGGTTTATAAGCTGGCGTCATCATCGGACCGTACTATCGCGAAATGATAATTGACTTCCTGTGGCCAGAAATTGAGGATATGGACCTAGACGCCATGTGTTTTCAAGACGATGGGGCCACTTGTCACACAGCCAACAAAACAAAAGCTTTTTTGCGCGAGAAATTCAATGGCCGTTTTATCTCACGATCATGTGATTTAACTTCGTTGGACTTCTTTCTTTGGGGTTATTTAAAAGAAAAAGTGTACGTCAATTAGCAACGAACAATTCAAAAGCCAAAGTATGAGATAATTCGGTACATTCACGACATTGAACCTCAATTATGTCTCAGGGTCATTAAAAATATAAATAGAGGTATGCCACCGAAGCTGTGGCGAGCATATGGCCGATATTTTGTTTCACAATTAATTGTCATAGATCCTTCTATCCTAATAAAAATATTAAGACCTTTTTTTGTTTTATTTACAATTAACATCGTAAGTTTTGATTGGACCACCCTGTAGATATACATTACTTATTTTAATCGGACCAGCCTTTAACTCTGGATGGCGCTTGAAAGAGAAGTATACATCGTTAAATGTTAAATATGACGTGTCATGAATCATATTGTAGAGGATGTGTCTCTTTGAAAAGGGTCAAAGTCAGACAATAATATCCTAGCTGACCACAGTTCCTTATATCCACTTTTTATATTTATACTTTAGGCTTCAACCGACAAAAAATTGTCCTATTCGCCAGCAAGGCTAAATTATTTTTGGATAGCCAAAAAAGAAAGACGGCCAGCAAAGAAGACCGTTTACATTAATGTGTTGCCTTTGGCGGTGCGAAAAATGACCCCAAGATATATGGACCCAAAATAAAAGTGAAGAACGGCCCCAAAATTTTTTATGGGACACAACAACACGTAATTTTGGGGAACTATTTTTGTTTTTTTTTTTTGGGTAATTTTTCATTTTTTCGTAAGGGTATATATTAGGTTGTCCCAAAAAAAATAAAAATTTGGATTTTCTCAGAGAATCTTTCCTAATTTGGATACTCATAAGGTAAAGTATGTTTAAGAATTTTATCAGATTTTTCGGAAGTGCTTTAGAGGTCGCGCAAACGGATTTTGTACCAAAAATCTAGCGTTTTTGACTTTTATTGAATTATTGTTGAAAATTGCTAAAAAAATCGGTATTTTTTCGGCTTCTGAGTAAATATTCTTAAAGAAAATTTTCCGATCTTTAATTTTATGTGCATAAAAAATAAGTTTCGTCAGGGATTTTTCACATTTTGATACATTATATAACAGTTTTTCGTAAATTTTCAGCAAATATGAAAAAAAAATGCTTTATAACTTTAAAAATTTGTATGAAGACTAAAAAAACTAATGATGCAGTTTAAAAGATTATGAAGTTTTAAATAAATTAGCAACAAAAAAAAATGAATTTTCTCTCACCGTTCTCGAGTTATACCCTTTTAAAGCTTTGCACACATTGTATGAAATGTATAATACTATAAGGTGTGAACTAGGTTTGCATTGCTTTAAACTTTAAATAATTGGATTTAGAAAATGTTTTTACAAATAAAATAATAGTTACTTACCACTCATACATAACAATTATATTAAAAACAAAGAAAAATAGAATTGTTATAAATCATTTATTATAGTTCTTGCGATGCAGATCTACCCCCTGCAGTAAACTCTGAAAGTCTGTTTCAGAAGTTGTGATATTGATATAACTATTAGCCAAGGCCACACCACGTTCTGCGACATCATTTACAACTTGCAATTGTTGAACTCTGTGTTTTGCTTCCTGAAATGATTTGTTGTTTTCCCATTTTTCTGGATCCGTTTGTAAAAAATCAGTAGAAATGTTGTAGACTTCAAAAAAAGTTAAGCTGGCTTTTGTAATAAAACACTGAATTTGTTTATTTTCAATCATGTCTTCTGTTAAATTTCCTTTCACTAATTCGTTGTTATTACTTGGTTCATGTAGGTTTCTAAGCATTAAACGCAAAGTTTTGGTATCTATACGTTCATTAAAAAACGATAAGGCAGATATATATATACATTCGTTCCTTTTATTCCTGCAAGGAGCATAGCGCCGCCTTTTTGTTAGGGTGTTTTTGCATTTTAAGTGGAATGAAAAGTGACGCCAATTTCAAGGAATGACAAATGGCCCCATATAAAATCACAATTTTTACTTTGGGGCTATTTTTCGTTTACTAATAACAAATGCAAATGAAAAAACCCCAAACATTTTTACACAAATTATATAAAATTGTATGTAAAAGTTTCTAGGGATAGTATAAAAATAGAGGAACAAATCCTTGCGCATGGCCGAAAGCCCAACCATAATATCAATCTTACGATTTTTAAAACCAAAACTGTATGATTATTTGAATTTGGAAATCGGGCTTCTAAATTTGGGATTTTTAGTATCGGGCATATGAACTCCACCCAAAATTTTTAATATAACTTTCTTTGTTTTTGGGGTTAAGATTCATTATAAATTTTGAGGTGATTTTTCATAATGAAGAATTTCCCCAAATTTAGGGTCATATTTCATTTTTATTTTTAGGGTTTTTTAAAATTTTTTTGGGGTAATTTTTAATTAAAAATATGGGGTCATATTGCATTATGAAAAATAGCCCCAAATTTGGGGTCAATTTTCATTTATTTTTTGGGGCCATATTTCGCAGCGCCGTTGCCTTTTATAAGTCAACTTACATATTGGAAATTAATAAAAGGAATTATTTGGAATATTGGAAGTGAGTAACAATTTATATATGTATATAATGAAAGTTATTATAACGGCATAATTAGAGGTTCACTTAATTTAGCATGTTAATGAAAACAACAACAATAAATAAACTAGCTCACTCAATGTTTAAAATAAGAAGTAAATAATAAACAATTAAACTCAGTTACAAAACAAGGTACATATTTATATATAAAGATTAAGTAGACAAATTTCAATTACAGTGTAACTTAAAATAAGATAAACAAATTAAAGAAATAAAACAAAATTAAATGAATCAAAATTCTATTAAAATAAAAAGGATAAATTAATAAAATAATACTAATGATAAAAAATAATTTTAATAAACGATACTGATAAAAATAAAACACTCTGTTACAATATCAATTTTGCTGCCCGTTTCTTTTACCTCAATAACCACATATAATAATAATTGGTGATTTTTTAAGCGTAGTTTTTTTTTAGATCTAATAAAAGGCGGTGCGCAAAATGACCCCAGGACATATGGCCCCAAAAAAAAAATGAAGAATGGCCCCAAAATTTTACATTAGAAACAACAACACGTAATTTTGGGGCGATTTTTATGTTTTTTTGGGGTGTTTTTTCATTTTTTCGTTGGGGTGATTTTGCATTTTAAGTGAAATGAAAAATTACACTAATATCAAGTTATGAAAAATGGCCCCAAATAAAATTAAAATTTTTAATTTGGGGCTATTTTTCATTTACTAATATAAAATGCAAATTTAAGGAAATGAAAGATGACCCAAAAAATTCAGTGTAAAACTTTGGGGTGGTTTTTCATTTTAACAATATTTAGCATTTCACCAAAATGTACGATCAAAATAGCTGTAAATGTTGCGGTTCTTTTAAAGAAGTAGTAAGATCAATTAAAAAAAATTAAAATGCATTATTATTAAAAGTGTTTTCGGAGCGAACGGTTGTGCCAATATTTTTTATAATGGAGTGGAGTGTATAGATGTATTTATTTAATTACTATGAAAAAGTTTAAGAATAAAAAAAATTTAGAAGCTGAACAATGGCTTTTTTTAGACAGCTTAAAATATCATATGTATGGAACTTTAACGTTTAAAATATTATTTCTGTTGTAAAACTTTTTTCTTATTTTCTAATTGAAATGTTTATTATTTTTGGTAAAAGACTTTGTTATTTATTTGTAATTTTGCAAAAAATATTATTCTTGAAGTTAAACCATTATAATTTGCTAAATAAAATGTTAACCACTTTTTCATAAAAGACCTACCCTGTATTCATTAAACATAAAACAGGTTTATAAAAGGGCTATTAATTAAATTTTTAAAGGAAATTTGTTTCATATACCTTTTAAACCTGTTTTATTTTTTATGAATGTTATTATTATGTAAAACACTTCACGCCACCTTAAAAATATTTTAATTAGAAATGTATAATTATTTACGATATTAAAGTTCAGAATATTAAAATTCGTTATTTTGAATTCCGGAGTTTAAGTTTCATATAGCATATAACCCCAATCCGTATTTCTAATATAATTTTTTTTGTGGTTTATTTTATTTTAACTATTTTTGGGGCAAAAATTCATTAATAATTTTGAGGTGATTTTTCATAATGAAAAATTACCCCAAATTTAGGGTCATATTTCATTTTATCATTAGGGCTATTTTTCATTTTTTTGGGGTAATTTTTCATTAAAAAAATGGGGTCATATTGCATTATGAAAAATAGGCCCAAATTTGGAGTCATTTTTCATTTTCCTTTTGGGGCCATATTTCCTGGGGTCATTTTGCGCACCGCCCTAATAAAACACTCAAATTTGCATCATATATTAAAAATTTTTATTGGAATCGATAAAATGGTCTTTGCCTTTTATTTTTTAAAAATAACTTCATGTAAATATTGCCTGCGGCTCCGGTTCAAATGGTCCATTCGTAAAGTCCAATTTTGCACCACTTTTTCGAGCATTTCGGCATGAATTCCATGAAAAACACGTGTTATGTTATACTCTAAGGCTTCAATCGTGTTTGGCTTGTCCACATAGACCAACGACTTCACATTACCCACAAGAAATAGTCAAGAGGTGTCAAATCATACGATCTTGGCGGCCAACTCACAGGGCCATTTCGAGAGATAAACTGCTCACCAAATTCATCCTTCAATATGTCCATTTTTTTACGAGCTGTGTGGCATGTGTCACCGTCTTGTTGAAACCACATATCAACCAAGTGCAACTCAGCCAATTGGGGCAAAAAAAGTCGCGTATCATGGAACGTGGTTGAATAACACATGCCCAATACCTGAGAACGGCGACGAACTGAAATTTCACTATCCTCATTAACATTGGTCGCTACGGCTGCAATATTCTCTTCGGTACGCACTCTACGAACGCGAGTCGGTGGTTTAATGTCCACCAAAGTAAATTTGGTGATAATAGCACGAATTGTTGATTCACTAGGTCGATTATGACGACCATAAAAAGTTCGTAACAAACGATGGACATTTCTCACAGAGCACGAATTTTGATAATAAATTTCAACGATTTGCAGTCTTTGCTCGTTTGTGAGTTTTTCCATGATGAAATGGCAGAGTATACTGAACACTTTTCACTTTCACAGATGCAGTTTGGACACAATTACCAACCAGTGCTGCCAGCCCGAAAAACTTAATTCATAAAAAATCACCCTTTAGTTTGAGAAAAAACTTGGAAAAAATATTTTGCAAGCCTGTGTTATTTTAAATGTTGAATAAACCTTTGTGTAATTCCTTAAGTATCCTTTACAATCTTAAAATTGCTTAAGCCTACGAGTGAATATATTTTAAAGAACTGCTTCTGTTGGTAAACTATTTCCTTTATTTTAGGTCTCTATGTTTTGCTTTTTATTTACGAATTTGTTAAATGTTTTATTAACTGCTTTAACAAGTTGTTTGCAAAAATTGACTTTTTTGCTTTAAGTTTGTTAGCAAACGACTTAATTAAAATAAAAAAAAATGCTCAATTCACTCTTCTAAACCTCTGCCGTAACAAAAAAAAAATAAAAATGAATTACATTTTTATTTTACCTTAAACCCACCAAAACAAAAAAAGAGGGAGTATATTTGGGCTTCTATTTTTATTTTATTGTAGTTTGTTTTTATTTTTTTTTTTTGCTTCCACATGAAATAACAAATAATATTTAGCCGAGACAGCAGTAGTAGTAATACAACTAGAAGATGTTGTATTAATGTATTGATGGCTCATCTTAGATGCCCTCGCAAAATATAAAACTGCCACCGCTGAATGAAAACCAACAGACAAACAACAAACAATACTCGCAAAAAAAAAAAGAAAAGGCTTCATTTGCCAACCAGCATTTTTGCAAGAACCTTTAAAAAACATTTCCCAATGTTAAGTTTGAATTGTATATTTTCTTGTTTGTTGTTTAACAAAATCATTGTTTTAGAGGAAAAGCAAAAAAAAAAAAAACCGCTAAAAATCCCTAAAAAAGCTAAAAGCCTGTGAAAAATCTCTTAAATTTTTTTACTCGTATTTCAACACAATGTGTGTATTTGTGTCATGTAGATGTTTTAGTTTTAATTCTAAATCATGTTGCAAATGGTGTACATCATTTTGTTGTAACTTTAAAAATTGTATGTGCTACATATGGAAACCTAAATATAACATTTTTGTTCAGTTTTTTAAGCCATCTGACAGTTGGTTAATTACTTATTTGGCTTCAATAAAAAACAAAAAAAAAACAAAAAAAAACGAGAAAAAATGGTTTAACTGAAATTTTTACAAGTGGGTTTTCCCTTTTAGCTTGTTAAGAGTCAAGGGGTGGGAAAAACAAATATTAGTTTTTCATATATTAACATTTTCTTTAGTGTAAAATTCTATTTTTATTTACATTTTTTTAAAATTATTTTATGATGTTTAATAAAATCAATCATGTTTTGTTGCTTAAAAGTTTAATTTATAACAAGAAAGTTTGTTACTTAAGTCTTTTGTTTTCTTTTTGTTAATTACAATTTTATGAATGTTTTATGAGTTTAGCTTTAAAGGGTGGTCCAACTAAAACGCACGATGTTAATTGTAAATAAAACAATAAGTTTACAGAAAATTATCTTAATATTTTTGATAATTATAAAAGAATCTATGTCATTTATTTGTGAAACAAAATATCGGCCAAATGCTCGCCACAGCTTCGGTGGCATACTTTTATCCGATGGTCCATATTTTCAATGACTCTGAGACATTATTGAGGTTCAAAACCGTTAATGTGCCGAATTATCTCATGCCTTAGCTCCAGAATTGTTCTTGGCTTATTAACGTACAATTTTTCTTTAAATATCCCCAAAGAAAGATGCCCAACGGTGTTAAATCACATGGTCGTAACAGCCAATTAACATCGCCATGACGTGAAATAACACGGCCATTGAATTTATCTCGCAAAAGAGTCTTTGTTTTGAGGGCTGTATTGCAAGTGGCAGCATCCTGTTTGAGCCACATGTCGTCCAGGTCCAAATCCTCAATTTGTGGCTACAAGAAGAACGTTATCATCTCGCGATAGCGAACAATATTCACGGTAACTGCTTGGCTGACCTCATTTCCGAAGAAGTACGGCTCGATGATGTCGCCAGCCCATAAACCGCACCAAACAGTCACTCTTTCTGTATGCATCGGATTTTTAACAGTCACTCGTGGATTCTCATTTGCCTAAATGCGGCGATGCTGCTTGCAAATGAATCCACTGAGGTCAATAATGCTGATCAAAGAAATCACGAAGTGCACGAAATGCATTTTGATATGGACGCCAATTTTCGTAAAAGGCTTCAGCGTCCTCAATTGTTTACCTCTCCATGGTTGAATTTGTCAAACACTGAAACAAAGAAATGTCAAATTAAGTTGGGCAAAAAACTTCACAATTAACATCGTGCACTATGACTGGATTACCCTTTATTTAGTTTATTAAAATGAAACAAGTTCTATTTTTGCTTGGTAACGAACTAGTTGAAAAAAAAACAGATTCTTGTAAGCTTTTCAAACGGGAATTTCTTTCAGTTTTAATGCTCTTTTTGTTAATTTCCGTCTTAATTTAAGTTCTCAAACGAACTAATTTAAAAGAAGTTTATTGTTACTTTGTATAACTTGTTCACTTCAAAATAAAGAAAATCGAAGAAATTTACAGAAAAAACTTTCAACTTGCTTGGGAATTTCTTACAGGAAAAAAAACTAACATTAGCTATTAACCTTTTGATACTTCTATATTTTATAAAACTTTACTTTAATATTTTTTTTCTTATCGATTTCTTTTGACTTTCAGTTACGCTGTCTTAATTTTTTTTTTTTTTTGTTATTCCTCTATCAAAAGCGCAACCTTTGATGTTCAATAGCTCAACTAACAAATTAAAAGTCATCCAAAGATCATTATGATCATAAATATTAAACATAAGTTTCATGTTAACAACATTTATCCAAAGCAATTATAACAAAATAAAAAATTTTAAAAAAATATATTAAAAGATAAAAAAAAAATATTAAAGAGCTTCCTGTAGGAAAATGAAAAAATAAAAAACCAACCTTAACAGTTGACAAATATGAAAAACTAAAGCTTTTGACAACTCTTATTAAAAATACAATTAAAATGTTGCAATTTTTTCCCCCTTGATCTTCTGTGATTTCATTTTTATTCAAAAGCTCAAACTAGTCACAGATTGTTAGTCAGCAAAAGACTATATTCAATTAGAAAGTATAGAGTATCTCGTTGAAGAAAAAACTAAATCAAAAATAAATGAAATTGGAAAACAAAAACTTAATACCTCGCCCATCTCTGTAAATGGTAATGCCATAAAAAGTAAACGGCTTAATAGCAAATCACTTTAATACTCTATTTATATCTTTCAATACTTAAACAGAGACGCAATTTAGAAAAAATAAGCAAAGCAAAAAAAAAACGCAATTGTAAGATACTTGGTTTGTTTACAGACGTTTATTAAAAACTCAAAACAAAATAGCACAAAAACCAAACAGTTGAGATAAATATTGTTGGAGATTTTTTTAACAAAAAAAAAAAAAAACTAAAAAAAAAAACAATTTCAGATATCCTAGTACAACAAGTGAAGTAGAGTTACGACAATATTTAACAACCATCAGTGCAAAAAAACTGGCTGATAATATGACAAAAAAAACAAAGTTTATTAAAATATTCAAACTAAAAAAACTCCAGCTGCAACTACCACAAGTTGTAGTTAGTGCATCAAAATCTTTGTATAGACACTCTTTTTCGAATGCTTTTTTCTTAAGAGATTAAAAAGTTTCTCAAACATGTGTTGAAAAGGGGAACTAAGACTACAGAAAAGTTCTCAGTTAACTTAATGTAATTCAGTTGCAGTTACTTTACAAAATTGGATTTTTCTAAATTTTATAGCGTTTTTTATTAAACAATGCTACATTTCGGACGGCATGTTCGTCGACGGCCTATTCGGCGTTTCGATGGCTGAGTCGTACAATTGTGGTATTTATTTACATACATGAGCCCCTGCACTTTGATCTTATCTCATGGTGGATCTCAACTACATGGTGATTTTTATATGCTTTAACCAAGTGCCCCCGCGTATGCGAGAGTCCTGTTTCATACACAGGTTGCAATTTGAGAGTACAGTCGCAAAATCACATTCTCCCCCATTTTTAGGAGCTTGCGCCATCTAACCTCCACAGCCAATCTGATTCAAAGCAGTTTCTGTAAACATCGCAGTAGGTGTCCACTCCGGCGGCATGAAATAGCCCCTACGAAATAAGTCCCCAAAACGAAAATGAAATAACTCCCCAATTTTTTGGGGTCTTATTTCATATGAAATAAACCCCCAATTTTAAAATGAAATAAAACCCCAACGAAATGAAGTAACTCCCTAAATCAAAACGAAAGAAATCCCCAAAAATCGGGGAGTTATTTCATTTGAAATATAAAAATGAAATAAGTCCACAAAAAAATGAAATAAATCCCCAAAAAACGTTGTTGTTGCCTCCCATATACTTTTTTGGGGAGTTATTTCATTTTCGTTTTGGGGACTTATTTCGTGGGGGGCTATTTCATGCCGCCGCCCACTCCACATGGGCTCCCCTCCGAATAATGACACCCTGTTTAACCCGCGATGTGGGTGTAATCCCAGTCACCTCGTGCTCTCCGAAAGTATTCCTTCAAACAAAAACGGGAAAATTTTACGAGTCCCCAGGATTCAGGACGCATTTCTTGGAAATCATACTAACGGAGACCCCACCAATAGTCAGACCGGTTTGCTAAGCCCGAGGCAGCATCAGCTGAGTAGTTACTATGGAACAACTTCGGACTCCTTGAAGAGCCATGCCATTTTGGATGTTGTTGCATCCTAGGTATGCATACACCTAATCCCCCAGCATAGATTTTCAACGTCCGGGGAGAGTAAACTGTCATGCTCCTCTAGCCCGCTCCATATCTCTGTTCCAAAGATCACCATGGAAGAATATAAAGATGAAAAGATAAATCTTACGATACCTTTTGACGGCTGCTCTTTGTGTGCGTCAAATCAAGGAACAACCTTGATTGATCAAATTTGAATCCTTGTGGAGTCCAGGATTGACCTAAACCTAATTTTCCCCGGAGGATGTAAGACCAAAAGGTGAAATATCCTTTATATGATCCCTACAACTACAGGAAGGCTCAGAAGAAATGGCAAGGTGAGATTACCAGCTCAATGGCCAACACTCTATGGATTGGTCATGACGAAGGGAAATTTTGCGTGCTACCTGGGATTGGTGGGAATTAGATTAGAACGGTGACATCGGTCATACGGGTAACTGATTAATAGGGAGCCATGCGATAAGGATGGGTATAGGTTATCATCGTTACTACCAAAGTTTTTATGATGATGAGGAAGAGGAAACTGTGTTTCACTTTCTTTGCCAATGCCTCGGTCTCGGGGTTATTGGAATGAGTTATTTTGAGAAAATTAGAATTAGCGTGTTTGGATGCTATATCTAATGTAGAACTAAGGTAAATCTACTTTTTCTGCAGGAAAGCGAAATAGGTCAAGGCTGCAATGATGTCTGGCAAATAAGCTGTTCAACACTGGCTTGACATTGGTCACTGGCTTATGGTATTACCAGTGTTGCCAAAACTTGATGACCAAAAATGGCTAAATTTACGGAAAAAAATGGCTAAAAATGGGCTAAAAAATGGCTAAAAGCTTTTTAAATAAAAACACATTAAAATTCAATAACAAAACAGAAATAATTCATTTAAATTTGTTTACGATTAAATTGTAAGTCAAGATCAATTTCTTAAATAAGAATAAACGTAAATTAATATTTTGATTTATATTTTAAAAATTAAATCATCGATAAATTCGATGTCTTTATTGTTCATCTCATAGGAATCACTCGTGCCTAAAAGTTTTAAATAATTTGAGGGAAAATCATAATCACGACAAAAGTAACCCAACCTTTTGAGTCCAGATCTACAATAAAAAACAATTAAAAAAGTATGGTCGGTCAACCCCGACTAGATGATACCCTACACCACATTATAACCTATGTACCAAATTTTATTAAATTATCTGCAAATTTCCGACCGTTACGTTGCGCACAAGGTGTACATGAACAGCCAGCCAGCCGGACAATCATCGTTAATTCGACTCAGAAAGTGATTCTGAGTCAGTCGGTATACGTAAAGGTTGGCTAAGTATCAATATTTTAAGATGTTACAATCATCAGCACAAACGCATAGTACCCTCTCCACTATTGTGGTGTTGGTAAAAATAGTTTATTGTTACGGTAAAAATATGTACCTTATTAAAAAAACCGAATTAACGGTTGCAAAATGTAACCTATTTCTAAAATTACTTTTAAGATGTTTACTTGGCTAAATACCCTCTCTACTTCAGCATTAGACCATGGAAGTGAGAGCAACTTTATAGTCAATTCTGAAATTTCTTAAAAAAAATTTTGTTGCCGACTGTATCTCTTTATTGAAATACTTGCAACCAGAAAGAAACACCGATGTTTGTGTTGATCCATTTTATAAATTAAATATTGGAATACTGTTACTTTACTTTAAAAGATGTTTCATCCTCGTTTATAGCGATTTTCAGCATTTGTAAAAGTTGTGATTTAAATTAAAGGCGTTTTAACTGTTTAAAATGTTTATTTTACTTTTATACATTTTTAAAATAAAATAAAAATTATTCTTTTAAAAGTAAAACGGCAAATAAAATTTTATGGCTAAACAATTTGAAAAATGGCTAAAAAAATGGCTAATGGCTAAAGTAATTTTTTAATGGCTAAACAGGGTGAAAAATGGCTAAATCTAGCCACTAAATGGCTAAATTGGCAACACTGGGTATTACAAAAAGAAGCATTTTTTAAGCCTTAAAAAATCACTAGCTCGTGATCAAACTAGTTTAAAGAAAAAAAACTGGTTGTTTTAACAAACTAGTTCATTTTTATTCATTTTTTAAGTTCTATGCACCATTAAGAGTTTCTCTTCTACATTTTCTAGTCTAATTGATTAGGTCAGAGACGTGTAATGAGTGAACAAGTTCTGATAAATTTCGTTCTGGTATTTTTTTTAGTTCCTCTCTTAGCCAAACGAATTTATGAGTTTTTGTTCTTTTAGTTGTCTATTAGTTTAAGCTTGAACAAAAATTCTCTTAGGCAGTTTTCTTTTTCAATTCTCTTTTGAAGAAGTAGTTGTATAAATTTTCCCTTATCCCCTTTCCTTGCTCAGAATCTTTTTAGCTTTTAAAAGATCTTATAAAAAACAATAACCTTCTTATTTCTGTGGGTTCAAGGGACTTATTTAAGGTCCTTAAAATTTTCTTAAATCGTCCGAACTAGTTCATTAATATTCTTTAACTAAATTATCTATCCTGTACTTTTCCTAAAGATAATATAACTCAGATCTGTTTAAATTGCTTAAAGTGGTTAGCGTTGAGAGAAATAACATTCTTTACTAAAATAGATATTAAGCAGTTCGCGAATAAACTAGTTAAAAATAATTTATTGCCTTAGATTTTCTCTTTATTTGACGTTGAAGCTAAGGAGCCCTTCCCACATTTTCACAAATATTTTCATTTACGTTAAACCTTATTGAAACGCCTGTTGACGTTTTAGTGATAGAAACCATCGCTCTCTCACACTACAAACTTTTTTACATTGAGCAAATCCACTATGTTACCATAACGAAACGAAGATTCCTTATAGTTTCAGTAAGTTGTATGTACTTACAACTACCTGTACTTTTCATTTGTGTTTTTGTGTTGAGTTGAGTGTAATAAAACGTGTAGCTGTTATTTTAGCGCATCTGCAACACACTCATCATTCGATAGAGATCCCTCTATATATTATTTTTACTTTATTTTTCTTTATAATAAGAAGTTGAAGCAAAAACAAAAAAAAAAAAAAAACTCTGCATCATTCCTGTCTTCCTAGACTCCAACTGATGTTTATATGGATATTTAAGCCGCCAGAGTATAATTTATGATTTCATTAAAGCAGCAAATTTTTTATCGGCCAACAAAATCTAAGCCATGTCATGTTGTTAAACTTATAAAGACTGATATTCAGTTAAAGGTTTTTTTCCTTCTTTCTTTTCTTTTTTTCACTGTGCAGCTTGAATTTGTTTCTTTTTTGCAAAAGAAGCACTTTGCTGGAGAAAATATGGCAGAGTGCGTTTTACGGACAAATCGAAAGGAATGAATTATTGACTAAGAAATAGAAAGCAAATCAAAAGCACTGCGTGTTTAAAAGAAAATGATGGACAGTCAGGCGAATGGGGAGATAGAAATTTCAAAAAAAAAAAAAAAAAAAGGATTTAATCCAATTTAAAATTTCAAAGTTATAATTATGATCCTAATTTGTAGTTATCTTTATTATTTAAAACCCGATTTTATAAAATGTCTAAACAAATCTATCTCGACTTTACTTTGTTTTTTTTTCTAAACTCTCAAGAATTTTCTTTTTCCTATTTTTCTCGATTGTTTCTTTTATTTCAACCAATGGCCGGCCGGCCACACGCAGCTATTGTTGTCATTTTCTGTGTGAGTGTATCTCTGTTAGTTTTTGCCACTTTTCAATAAAAACTTTAAGCTATTAAATTGAACATCAAATGTCATGTGAATCTTAAGTTGTCATCACAGTCATATACTTACACACTATACTCAACCGTATTGTACAAATACAACAGCCATGACTGCCATTACAACTTTACACATTAAGACAGTTTTAAGTTTCAAACACAACTTCCACTAACTTAATCTGGCTGAGCAGGGATGGGAAGTAAGGAATTTATAAATGGAATTGGTACGGAAAATGAGTTTGAAAAAAAATTTTATTAAAAACGTATTCTTTGACTTTCTAAACGTAATTTTTTTCTAACAACGTAGTTTCGTAATAAATAAAACAAAAATGTAATTCATTCCAAAAAGTGCATTTTAAGTACGGACGTAACCGATACCGATATAACGGCGATACTTCAAGTTCGCAGATATATCGGTATTAGCGATAAATTACTGTTGATACGACGATATTTCTTAAATATATTTTTCGAATTTTTTTAACAAACAATTTAACTACGCGAACATTGGACTACAAATGCTGCTGGCTGCAATTGTAGTCGTGATAAAGCAAATTTTGTAAAAAAAAGTCAGCCAAGAAGTATATCTGATATGCACATTGTTTAGAATATGTTTATACCTAAAGAGATTAAATTAAAGTATATTGAAACTGCAACGACCTTTAACTTCTGAACTAGCAAAATTGGCACGAAAACGTCCTCCTTGAACTTTTGAAACTTTGTTTGTTCCAAGATTTTGCGACTAACTTAGCAGTAGCTCTGAATAAAAGATTTGAGGGCTTAGAAAATAATGAAACTTATTCCTTATCTACAATTCTTGACCCTCGATGCAAAGCTCAATTATTTTAAAGACAATCGACTTCAATCGCATCGAAAGAATGTCATAATTTGCTTCTTAACGTGACTCTGCATTCGAAAGTGTTGAAGACGCATTCACCCCTTTACCTAATAAAAGTTCTGATAAGTCTACGAGAAAATTCCTAAAAATCTTTTATTTAGAAAGAGTATCATTTTTAGAAAAAGGCCCATTTTAAAAAAGTACCATTTTTAAAAAAGAACCATCTTAAAAAATGCCATTTTTAAAAAAGCACAATTTTTGAAAAAGTACAATTATGGAAAAAGTTCCATTCTTAAAATAGTTCAATTTAAAAAAAAAAAAACAATTTTTGAAAAAGTACAATTCTTAAAAAATTACCATTAAAAAAAAAAAATACCATTTTAAAAAAAGTACAATTTTTGTAAAAGTACCATTTTAAAAAAGAACCTTTTTAAAAAAAATACCATTTTTTAAATATGTAGTACCATTTTTAAAAAAGTACCATTTGTATAAAAGTACAATTTTTAAAATGTTTCTTTAAAACAAATTTCTCTTTTCTGGCGAAAATTTCTTAAAGTTCTCAAATTTTGAAGGAAAAAATGTGTTTTTATCTTGACATTTTCAAAAAAAGTTCTTTAACCAAAAAGTTTTTTTTTTTGGGAAAAATTTTATAGAATTCTGGTATTTTTAAGAAAGAAGGGGGTATTATTCCTTAAAGTTTTATTTTTAAGTAACTTTTTTAAAAAAAATTCCCTTGACCAATAAGTTTATTTTTCGCCAAAATTTTATAAAATTCTCCAAGTTCCATCCGCGTTATGCACAGTGAGTTAGTTAACTGCTTCTTAACGCTTATTTGTTTTTTATTTTTTGCCATTCCACTGACTCCAAAACGTTTTACGTTGACGTTTTGTTCACATTACTGTAGACGTTGTCTGTACGTACAAACAATATTTTTTGTCTAAACTCACCATTATTTCAATCTTTGAGCACATTTTTACTCAACTGTCTGTACTGCTGTATTGTAGAGTTTTAGTTGGTTTTGCTTGACTGCTGCGTTCGTTGTTTGCTGAATAATTGCTGCTTGTGTCTATTGACAACTATTTGTTGTTGTCATTGTTTTTATTTTATTTGCTTTTAACAGCGTATGTGTATTTGAAGCTGTGTGTGCTTTTGTGAGAAAAAAAATCTAAATCTTAATGGGCATGTGTAATTAAAGTGTTTGATTTCAAGGTATTTTCAATAAAAATCAAATTTAATGTCACTCATGCGCATTGTAGTGCAGTGTTAATACAGTGGAGTGTTTTTGTTTTAGTAATTTTTGTGTTAAATTCTTAAAATTTTCCGGTGATAGATGGAAAAAATAATGATGATTATAATAGTTTTATTAGAAAAATTCTCAATTAATTTAACTCAATTATAGTTTTAGAAAAGAATTTTAGTTGAGAACTAGAATTAATGTTTTTTTTTTTTTTTAATTTTAATAAGGAATTTGTAGTATTCACTAGTTGTGTGATAGTAAAATTTTAATGAAAATACAGTTTAGTAAAAGAAAAATATAGAATTTAAACAAGATTTGCGGTTCAAATAAATAAATTTTTTGATGTTGGAAATTGTTATAAAATTAATTATTGAAATTTTTATTTTGTGTGATACTATAAAATAAAAGATAAAAAAATTTATGATTCTGCTTGTAACATTTGGCGGTTTAATTGAGAGTATTTATAACCTATAATAATAAATATTATACATATATATCGATGGCTTAATGTAAAAATGCGTAACTTAATTTTTTTTTTTCAAAATAACGTTTTTTGCTTGTTCTGGTTATAAAAGCCAAATGCCGTTTTATTCTTGCGATGTAAACTAAAAAAAAAAATATGCTATTCGTTTTTATTAAGGGTGGTTTAACCTTAACGCACGATTTAAATTGTAAATAAAACAAAAAGTATCTTAATATATTTTTTAAGATAGATTTAGATAGAAGGATCTATGACAATTAGTTAAATGTGAAACAAAATATCGGCAATATGCTCGCCACGGCCTCAGTGGCATGCATACCTCTATCCGATGGACCACATTTTCAATGACCCTGAAACATAATTGAGGTTCAATGTCGTTATTGTACCGAATTATCTCATACTTTGGCTCTTGAATTGTTCCTTGCTAATTGACGTACACTTTTTCTTTTAAGTATATCCCCATAGAATGAAGTCCAACGGCGTCAAATCATCGTGATCGTGACGGCCAATTAATACCGCCACGACGTAAGATAACACAGCCATTATATTACTCGCTCAAAAGAGCCATTGTTTCGTTGGCTGTGTGACAAGTGGCACCATCTTGTTGGAACCACATATCGTCCAGATCCATATCCTCAATTTCTGGCCACAAAACGTCCGTTATCATCTCGCGATAGCGGACACCATTAACGGAAACTGCTTGACCGACCTCATTTTCGAAGAAGTACGGATCGATGACGCCGCCAGCTCATAAACTGCACCAAACAGGTTACACATTTTCTAAAGACCCGGCTTGCTAAAATTCGCGCACAATTCTGCCGATTGTGGACACATTTGGTCGATTATACTAACCAATAAAATCACGAAGTGCGCGAAATGCATTTTAATTTGAACCCCCATTTTCGTAACAGGCTTCAGCAATCTTAACGCGCTGCTCAATTGTGAACCTCACAATGGTTGAATTTGACAAACACTGAAATAAACAAATGTCAAATAAAGTTGGGCAAAAAACTTGACGTTAAGGTGTGACTCACAATTAACACCGAGCATTATGGTTGGACCACCCTTTTAATTTATCGTTAACCAAAATTTACAACACAATTGACACTTCAAAGTTAACAATATACATTAGCTCAGTAGATACAAATTTGTTCTTGAAACGGAACCAGTTCTCATGCATGTTTCGATTTTTTATATATTTTTATAAAAGAAGTTGTAATCTCCTTTACATTAATTAATAATAATATACTTATATAATTTATTTTCTACATGAAAACTAAAGGTTTTAAACAAATATAAAGCTGCTAATTAACGTCACAAAGATTCGTTCGCGAATCTGAACTAGTTCTCTTGCTAGTTTTTAACTTTTATTACTTCTTTTAAAAGGAAATATAAGTAAAATGAGTTTTAATTAATTGTTCTAAGTATTAAACGAAGGACGTTAAAAAACCACTTTTTCTATTTAACCCTTCTGCACTCCTTGGGTCAATTTGACCCAATTTTGGTTTTCAAACGCAAAATTTGTCTCTTTAAATATAAGATATGGACGTGAAACTTTAATTTATCCATTACAGGGACGAAAATTATAAATTTAAATGAAAATGAGAATAATAAAATTTAAATTTTTCCTCCCCCCTCCACATTTAAAAACATGATTTACACACATTTAATATCCTTTGGGTCAATATGACCCAACAAGCGATATTGCAAGTTTAATTCCACCTTAAAATTTTTTTCCTATTGAATATAATTGAATTGAGTTCATCTTCATTCATAATCATCGATCAATAATTTTTTCAGTCAAAAAGTCAATAGAATCGCTTTTATTTTTAATAATACTTATGTTACGTCGTGTAACATATTCTGCAACACGACATAAAATATATCTCAACAATGTATGCAGTGTAAAACAACCGTGCACCTACCTTTTAATGCACCAGTGTAACCAGGCACAAATTCAGCTGATGACATTTCTTGACAATCTTTTTCTTTCCGTTTTTTCTTCACGTGATAGAAGGTCACATATCTCGCACAACTATTAAGTAAAAATTTTAATTACCAAGTAATTGTACCAAATACTGTTCACCTGTTGGTTTATGCTTAAGGAAAAACACAAGTGTATGTGTAAAAATATAAATATAAATTATATATGTCAACTAATTAATAAATTGCAGATTTTAGCTGCCGTTAATAATCAGCTCAAGATACGTGTTTTATTTGGGCTCGTTTAAACCAAGCGACCGAACAACTTAAATATGAAATGTTGTTTACATTTTATTGTTGGGTCATATTGACCCAAAGGATCATAGGAAGGGCACATATCCAAGGGATGCAGAAGGGTTAAGGTGCCCCGGAAGGCTAGTTGATAGTGATTTAGTCTATCAATGTCTTTTACTTTTGCTCGGTTTATTATGTTAGAATAAAATTGGAAACTACATATGTAACTCTGCGGCAGGGTTTTTGAGATGTAGATTAAGTTTAAACTAAGTTTAACGTAGTCTGAAACTTTGATTTCTTCGGCGAAATGTGATTTTTTTATTATTTAATTAAGGACAAAGATTTAAAGCAAATCAAAGCTGTTTCGTCAATATGCTGTTTACAAGCTTGATAATAGCAGCACAAATATGTTTTCAGATTAACTAAACCTAATTTAACTGATATCTGAAAAACTCAGCCTTACTAAATACATAAATAAATAAAATTTATCACATCAAAATTCGTTCAGAAAATGGAACTTGTACTCGTACTTTTGATGTCATCTAAATATTAAAAATACAAACTTTATATATTTTTCATATCAAATTCACTGTGAAAAACTAATAAAAATTTCAAAAGTTTTCATGTTCTAAAGAATAAGGTTTACTAATTGGACGAATTTTATTTTTCCCTTTGCCAACATTTTTGAACACTTTACTTTTTACAACAGCAAAGTAATTTTAACATTTTTCCATAGATTTTCTGCAAATATAACTTTGGCGAATAAAAACGGACTAATGAAGCGTCTAATTAGAGAATTCACGCTTTTTATATTTTGCATACAAAATATATTTGCTAAAATTAATCCAAAGGCAAAAAGAAAATATTTGCACATTTTATTTGCAAACCATTTTTAGCCAAGACACTCACTCCACTGCAAACTCCAACCAAAAACTTCAAGTAAAGGGAACACAAATTTGTGCAGATAAAATAAAAACGAGAAAAAAAAGTTGTAAAAAATAAGAAATAAAATCATAAAACCACGACTTAAATAGCAATGGCTATCACATTACTACCAAAAGCAACCTTATTACATACTTTGCAACTAACTATACTTTGTTTTATGAGCAGAGTCTCATTTTTGCTACGTTTTTTTTTTTTTTTTTATTTTGGGTTTTGCCACCATTATAAAGGAGTTTTTTCTTTCGGTTTTATTAGCTTAAAAGGTGCCTGCTTGGTTAAGATGGGTGAGTGGTTGGCTGGTTGGTTGGTTAGTTTCAAGAATGGTTAGTTGGTTAGCTCAGCTTGGCTCGCTGGCTGTTGGAGTTGTATGTTGTTTGAGATGGTGGGTTCATTGATTGTTGATATCAACTATCGCAGCATAGAGCTACAACTCAATTAATAACAATTTCTCAGAACAATAAAGATTTTGTAACCTAAAAAACTAAAATACCAATAAAAAATTTAACAACAAAGTTTTCAAAATAAAAAATAAAAGAAAATCCTTTAAAGAAAACCCTATTTAGAAAACTAATAACAAAAAACCCCACTCCCACCCGTTTATTTTTTTTAAAGGAAAAACAATTTGCTGAAAATGCTTTAATTTTTATTTTTGTTAATGTTCAAAATTGTATTTAGCTTTAAAGTAATTTACTAAAATTTTCTACTCATTTATAAGCACATCTTGTTCGCTCGCTATTTTCGCCTTCCAAGTTTGCCATCTCTTATCGGTGTTAGTTGTCGCAAGCTGGAATTAGTTGAACTTTTGGCGATGACTTTTGGAAGATGTACTGTAATTTAAAAAAAAAAAAAAAACTGAAAAAATAAATGGCTGTGCATATAGTTTTTCATCTTTTCCAAAGTTTTTCTATGCTATGCCTTTAACTGTTTTAGTTTCGAATAATATAAAACTGCTTTAAAAATACTGTTAAATTTCCAAGGTGTCAAAAGATAAAAATAGTTTTTTTTTCTTCTTCCAGTGCTAATCATTTTACTATTCTTTCCTAGATTTAATATAAATATTTATCATGTTATACTTTCAGATATACTCATGTATTGTTTATAATTTTCTTAGACAGTTTAATTAAAAAATCATGTAGTTAAGCAATAAGATTTAGTTTAATTTTGAGAATTTATTGTCTTGTAATAAATTGAAATGCAGGTCAATTGAAGAAGAGAATAACGACAAGAAACTATTTTTTATACACGAATTTGTAAATGTAGTTTCCATAAAGAGTTCTTATTATAATAAGAACTAGGAAAATATAAACTGATTTCAGGGGTTAATGGCAGAGACTCTTAGCTTTTTCAGTAGTAACTATGGTAAATTGAGTAAAAATGTTATTTTTTATTTCACTGTAATAGATATATGCCCGTTTTCTCACTACGCGATTATCTTTTTTTCCCAACGAAAAACTGCAAATTAAAAAAATTTGGTTTTCTCAATGTCTCATTTGATTATTTTCAGTCGTTAAGCTAACCGGCACTCATCTGCCAATTATTTATTTGCGGCTTATTTGTCGTACACAGAAAAAATTCTCCCACATTTTTCACCAATTAAAGCATTAATCAAAAATATATTCAGTTTTAATTAAAATTGTAATCAACTGAATTAAACATTTAATCAAGTGAATTAAACGATTAATTAATACTATTAACTGGTTTAATTAATACTATTTGTTTACTGGTGCAAATTTAATTAATTTTTAAATTAATATCACGAATTTTTTAATTGAAATCAATTTTTATTTTTTTCTGTGTACAGATAAATTCAATCAGCTGACTCCCAACTTTTACATGTATTTTGAGAGGTGTTGCCAACTGTTTTTTGTCGGTATATTGAGAAACCCAAAATCGTTAGCGGACAGTTTATCGGTCTAACAAATTTATGTTGACATTAAGTTACCGACAGTTTGTCGATACATTGAGAAAATGGCCAGTAGAGATTTTACAACCATTTAAAATTTTTTTTAAAAGAATGTAAGGAAAAATTAAAAACAATGAAAACTTCTCATGAAAATACTTTTCTGAACAAGAATTGCACTAAAACTGAACTCGAAGTTCTAGTTCAATTCTCGTTCAGTTCTAGTTGAGTTATAGTCCAGTTTAAGTTCAGTTCTAGTACAGGCGCCTGTATCTCAAAACTACAAGTAACAAATCTACGAGTAAAATAAATTTGAAATAAAAAGTGTAGAATTGTTGCTTTTTTCAACGTATATTACTAGTAGATATGTAACTTGTAGTTTTGAGAAACAGGGTTCAGTTCTAGCTCAGATCTAGTTCAGTCTTAGTTCAATTCTAGGCCAGTTCTAGTTCAGTTCCAGTTCGTTCGACAAAACGCACGAAATTAATTGTAAATAAAACAAAAAGTTTTCGGAATATTTTTTTCATATTTCTTATTATTACAGAAGGATCTATGACAATTATATGTGAAATAAAATTTTGGGCAAATGCTCGCCACAGCGGCATACCTCTATCTGATGGTCCATACTCTGAGACATAACTGAGGTTCAATGTCGTTAATACCGAATTATCTCATCCTTTCAATCCTGGATTGTTTTTGGCTTAATAACATACAATTTTTCTTTTAAATATCCCCAAATAAAGAAGTCCAACGGTGTCAAATCACATGATCGTGACGGCCAATTGACATCGCCACAAAGTGAGATAACACGCCCATAAGAGCCATTGTTTCGTTGACTGTGTGGCAAGTGGCACCATACCGTTGGAACGACATATTGTCTAGGTTCATATCCTCAATTTCGAGCCACAGAAGGTCCATTATCATCTCGCAATAGCGAACACCATTCACGGTAACTGTTTGGCCGACATCATTTTCGAAGAAGTACGGCTTAATGACGCCGCTAGCCTATAAGCCGCAGCAAACAGTCACTCTCTGTGGATGCATCGTCTTTTCAACAATCACTTGTGGTTTCTTATTTTCCCAAAAGCGGCAATTTTGCTTTTTAACGAATCCAAATGCACAAATGCATTTTGATTTCATCGCCCATATTCGTAAAAGGCTTCAGCAATCTTGACGCGCTGCTCAATTGTGTGCCTCTCCGTGGTTGAATTTGTCAAACACTGAAACAAAAAAATGTAAAATTAAGTTTGGCATAAAACTTGACCCTAAGGTGTGACTCACAATCAGTGTTGCCAGTGGATTTTTCGAAAAAATACCTACACATGCTAAAAAAATCCAAAATTTCCCCTACAAAAATCCCTACACATTATTGTCATTAAAAGAAGAAAAAACATTAGTTATAAAAAATAAAGTTTATTCGAGTATATATGTTAAAGCTTTGACAAAAAATAAGAACAAAACTAAAAAAATAATACATACACATGTATGTACTTTTAATTACCCAATTGGCCAGATTTCCGTTGACAACATCGTCGCCAATGATGTATGCACGACTTGTCTCCTGTCGTTTAGGTTGTCTAGAAGACAATTTACAGGAAATCGTCGTGCACGACAGTTTGAACGACGTTGTCTTAATGTGGGACTGTATGAGCGGCATTGTCTTATAAATTATCCTCTATTAAACTCTATGTGGGATAGTGCGGGATACAATCGATATTTTCTACTATCGATATTTATCGATAGCTAAGATTTCACTATCGATATATCGATATTACTATCGACTGAACGTTGCAGGAAAACTTTAACTAGTTTTTATCAGGCTACATTCGTTGTTTTTATCACTTTATTGAACGTATGAGACGTATGTATATACGCATGTTATTTCGGATGACAGTTTTTTAAAAATTGATAAGTACCTTTCTTAAGAAACCGAAGTAGCAGGGACTGACTGTAAGATATTCTATTGCAGCTTTAAATAGTTTTCTAAATGGGTTTTGATTCTCAACTCAAAAAGGTAATCAATCTAGCTGACTTATCTTCGAATGGTCGTTCATTGTTTTGTCCCATGCTCGCAATTGCAATTGCATTTGGATTTGCATTTTTTTTACAACATTACAAAAATATTTGACATTTTAGTCCCTGTATAAACATGTACAAATTTCGACTTAAAAGCCTTAAATTAGTAGTAAAAAGCACAGCTAAGCAATCCATACCACTTGCCACTCCTGTTGTTTGTATTCATTGCTGTAATTCAGCGCAAATTAATAATAGCAAGTAAAAATTTGCGACAAAAAACTGTGTGTGTATAGCTGCTGTTAGATGTCTTCATAGCTGTATTTTTAATAATAATAATATCGATATTGATATTTTTCCTATCGATATTTTAAGACTATCGATAGTACTATCGATAGTTTCCCAGCACTAATGTGGGGCAGTATGAGCGACACTGTCTTATTAGTTTTCTTGTATAAATGCTATTGACGACAAAGTTTTCTTGGATGCTATTCAATCACTTCCTTGGTTTTCTTAAAATTCTAAAATTCTTTTTTTTTAATTGTTAATTTAAATACTTAGTTACAATAAATTAACAAAATAGCTCTAACCAATAAAGCCGACAAATGCTGACGAAGTTATTCGCGGCCTGGAAAATAGATAACATGCAGTTAATACTTCACTGTCAACTTAAGGATTGCTTATAAGAGTCGAATATAAAACCTAACACAGAAATTAAAATTCAAACTATACTAAAAACTGTCTGAAATAGATAACCATAATATTATAATAATTTTTGTCATGGACGTCAAAAGAGACGACATTGTCAGGCATAAACGATAAAGAAGGCGACATTCAGCCTTATTACGGTTCTCGTTGTCGGTAACACCGTAAGTCGAATTTTGTAGTAGACTAAAGAAGACAGGTCAGGTCGTGTGTTACTTTAATCTACTACAGAGTAATAAGGCTTTCTTTGTGTCGTGCACGATTTTCGCGATACTTGTTTTAAAATGTCGTTGACGATTTGTTCCCGATGTCCCTCACATGTCGTGCAGGAATTGACATTGCCGTTTTTTTTTTTTTTTGCATTTATTTCATAAATAATGCGATGTGACGAAAAATCCCTACTTTTTGGAGAATATAAAAAATCTGGCCGATTTTCTCTACGCTTCTATTTTAGTATCAAAAATACCTTCATGTAGGGATTTTTCCCCTACTTCTGGCAACACTGCTCACAATTAACGTCATGCATTATGGTTGGACCACCCTTTAGTTCAGATAAGTCTGGCTTAGCTCTAATATAAACGTTTATTATGTCAACTCAAAACACAAAGTATAAATTTCTAAACAATTCGAATCAATGCAAATTTTAAAATTTTTCAATTTGTTTCATTTCAAAACATATTTGAGATCAGTTTTTAACTTAAGTTGTGAGTTTTATATTCTGCAAATATTATTCAAACTTAAAATTTTATTAAATTTATAACTATATTTTATTTCTATCTTTTTTTTGTACAAAACAAAGTATATGTGAAATATCATTGTATTTTGTTCGGCCTTTTTACATAGACCTACGACATTAGAAAGCTCCACAAGCTTAAGTCCAACGAGATCAAATCGTACTATCTCAGTAGGCGGTTAACATCAACTCCTTGTGAGATGGCCTTAAAATCGAAAGAATGTATTATGTTCCATGAGCTGTACGTGCCGCACAGCTTCGTCCTGTTGAATATGTTTGTTCATATCATCCAATTAAGAAGTTGGTTATCACCGACCTGTATAACTCGGCGTTAACGACCAAAGAACGGATTTAAAGGAATAATTTAAAAGTTATTTTCTCTCCTTAAAGTTTAATGATAAAAACTCTGTGGGTTTTTTGCTAAAAGTGTTACTAATAGAACTAAGAAAAGCCAAGAAATTACTTTGCAACCTCAACCAATAATTCGCACCTGCATTAATATAACAAAAAGTTCACATGCCCAAACGAAAATAGTTTTTGTTTCGAACGAACACAAAATAAAGCACGTGTAGAAATTGAATTGAAAAAGAACAAAAGGAAACAAGAAAATGTATTTACACTGGCAAACAAATAAGAGAAACTGAAAACTACAAACAAAACTACAATAAATATTTACTAATAATAAATATTGACTTGGCTTCATTCACTTAATTTAAAAATCTTTTATTTCTTCAAATTTTGCTTATAACTCTTAAATGTATTTAGCATTTAAGCGTTAAAACTGAAAAAAAATCTATTTTTTTAAGTGTGAAAACGTTTTTTGAAAAAAGTTTTTGTTAAAACGATAATAAGCTGACATAACTAATTCACACACCGCACGTGATCAACAAGAGGGTATTAACTCGAAATTTAAAAGTTTTTTAGGAGAAGCAAAACAATTTTTAATTTAACAATGAAGGCATATGAAAAAGATTTTTTAAAGCAACAGATTCATTACCAAAAAGTAGATAAAATGAAATGGTATTTTTACAGCGGGTAGATGTGAATATGACGTGCCGATTTGTTCCAAAAAGTAAAGAAATACAAATTTTTAGTTAATACCCTCTTCTTGATCAAGTGCAACATGTAAATTAAAGAAAACCAAAAAGAAACTTTTAAAAGCTCAATTTTTTAAATTTGTTTGAGTATTAAAAAAATGTTATTGTCTATTAAAACAAAACAAAAATATTTTAAATTTTCTGTAATTTTTAGGGTAAATAATAGACAAAGCTAAAAAAAATATCAATAATTTTGTGGGATTTTTTATTTTGAAGTAAATAGTTTGCTTTAAATGGTATTTAACTGGTAGAAATAATGTTTTAGGTAAATATTATTTTTCTTTATAATAAAATAAAAGAAGAAACGCTTTAAAAATAAGAAAAAAAAAAATAATAATAACTATTAACCAGTCATGTCATCTTCCCACTCACTCATTTGTTTTTTTTTTTTTTTTTTTTTCTTTAAATATTTGCTAGAGCTTGTGTGTTGAGTCAAGAAGGTTGATGTGTGTAGATCTCCTCCTCATTTTTGTTTTATTTAGCAAAGTACAACAACAACAAATTTAACAAGTTTAGTTCATTAGCAAATGTTCACCGGGTCTATATCTACTCAATTGAAAAAAGCCAAATTTCTGCCTGGCTTAAATAGAAACCAATCAATATGATGTTTTAGTAGCCATTGGCAATTTAAATTAAACATCAATTCGAAGGTGGTCATTTAAATGAGAACGTTTGCTTGTGTATATGTGTCTCTCGTCTCTAATAAAACAAAAGACTTAAGCAACAAACTTTGTATTAAGTTAACCAGAAAATGGATTTTGACTTCGTTTTTGAAAGATTTTTAATGAAAAGCATCTGAAGTTTAATTGTTGTTATAAATAAGATTTTGTTTAGTTGTGCTGTTTTTTTTAATATTTATTAAATGAAGTCCAAGCGAAAACTAATAAAAACAAAAGACTTAGGCGACAAACTTGGAAATATCTTAAGAAAAAAAAATTGCCTTAATTAAAATTTTAAAGTCTTTTAAGAAATGATTTCGAAATATTTATTATTTTTACTAAGGTTTTTTTTTAAATTGGTTTTGTTTTCATTTTAATTTACAAGAAAATTTTTAATTAAACTTTAATTAACAAGACTTACCCCCATTTTTACAACTTACCGATAGCTTAAGTTAGCGATTTATCGGCCGTATAAAAAGTGTTTCATTATTACAACTTAACTTTAATCTTTCAGGTTGGATAAACCTTCTTTTAAATTATCGCTCACTTAAGCTCAAAGTAAAATTGTAATAATGGGCCTTAGGCAGCAAATTTTGAAATAAAAAATCTTAAACACAAATTTTTTTTAAAACGAAGACATCCAAAAGTTAAAAAAATTTTAATAAATGGTGATCCAACCAAAACGCGCGATGTTAATTGTAAATAAAACAAAAAGTTTTCAGAGAATTATCTTTTTATTTTTTTTTTAATTATGATAGACCGATCTATCACAATTATGTGTGAAACAAAGTATCGGTCAAATTCACGGCAGGGCTTCGGTTGCATACTTTTATCCGATTATCGTGGCGTCCAATTAACATCGCCACGGTGTGAGATAACACGGCCATTGAATTTCTGGCGCAAAAGAGCCATTGTTCCGTTGGCTGTGTGACAAGTGGCACCATCCTGTTGGAACCAAGTCCATAGCCTCCATTTCTGACCACAAGAATTCCGCTATTATATAGCGAACACCGTTCACGGTAACTGCTTGGTCGACCTAATTTTCGAAAAAGTATGGCTCGATGACGCCGCCAACCCATAAACGAACTGGGCGAGCAAGAACAGGTATTTTCACATTTCCTATAGACCCGGTTTCCTGAAATTCATGCACAATTCTCCCTTTTGATCTGCGAAAGAAATTAAATTTTTTAAAAAAGGGTGGTCCAACCAAAACGCTAGATTTCAATTTTAACTAAAACAAAAAGTTTTCAGAAAATTTTCTTAATGTTTTTTTTACTATTTTAGAAAGATCTGTTGACAATTATGTGTGAATTTAAATATTGGAAAAATGCTCGCCAATGCTTTGGTGGAGTACCTCTGAGATATAATTGAGGTTCAATTTCGTTCATGTGCAAAATTATCTCATCCCTTAGCTCTTGAATAATTCTTGGATTATTGACGTACACTTTTTTTTTTTAAAAACATTCCCAAAGAAAGAAGTCCAACGGTGTTAAATCACATGATCGTGGCGGCGAGTTAATATCGCCACGACATGAGATACCACGGCCATTGAATTTCTTGGTCAACGGAGCCATTGTTCCGTTGGCTGTGTGACAAGTGGCACCATCCTGTTAGAACCACATATCGTTTAGGTCCACATACTCAATTTCTGGCCACAGGAAGTCCGTTTCCATCTCGCGATGGCGAACAACGTTCACGGTAACTGCTTGGTAGACCGAATTTTCGAAGAAGTTTGGCTCGATGACGCCGCCAGCTTATAAACCGCACAAAACTGGCGCTTGAACATTTCCTACAGACTTTCGCAAAATTCTCCCGATTGTGGACACACTGACCAAAAAGATCACAAAGTGCACAAAATGCATTTTCATTTGAATGCCCATTTTCGTAAAAGCACTTAACGCGCTGCTCAATTGTGTACCTCTCCATGGTTGAATTGGTAAAACACTGAAACAAAGCCATGTCAAATTTGGTTGGGCAAAAAAACTTGACGTTAAGGTGTGACTCGCAATTAACATCATGCATTGGGTAAGAGCTGCATAAAAAGGTGCGGTCACATTTTAAGTAGGGCTTAGCGTGGCAGTAGTAGGATAGAGTGTGAGAAGAAGTGTGAGTACTGCCTGCTGTTTTTTTTTTGGGCAAGTGCTCATAACTCTTAGTGTACGAAGGGAGACGTAAGAGGGTCCGTGCGTGGGTAAACCGTGCGCCGACTATAATCTCCTCCGTGCTCCCGCCAACGGCTATAGTATTCGACTGTGTAATTAGTGTCAAGAGTAGTCAATAAATATTTGTTTAAAACGTTTGCGAATCTGCTGTCTGTTACTGATCTTCTCGCCGACCCTGGACTCCGTTAAGTCTAACCCAGCAATTAGCGGTAACGTGTCGTTACATTGGCCCTGGTAGGCAAGCTGATAGTGAGCCAGTCTTTTAGTGCCGGGGTTGCAAATTCGATTATCACCAGAGACGCTGGTCTCCTGCAGACAAGCGTAGAGCTTTGCGGGATTAGTTTAGGTAAAAAAAAATTATTTTAGATTTAATTAAATAAAATTCTAAACCTGCATGTGTTAGCAACAAACTTGGATTTATAAATTAAAAAAAAAAAAATTCGAGTTATGCTGAAAAAGGTCAACAGGAAAAGAAGAACAAGAAAATGGAAAAAAGAAAAAAATGTACTTTGGACTTCAAGAAGAATTCTTGACAAAAAGTACGAAAAAACAGAAGTCAGGAAGAACATGTAAATAATTAAAATAGATAATCATTCAAAACAAATTTCAATCTACCAAAGGTTAAAATACAATTTGGTTTAAAAATTGATGTTTGACTAGTGACTGCCAGCAGTCGTCAATGGCTGTGAGTGTTAAACGGCAAAACCCTCTGAGGAGATTGAGTGGTTGCAATCGAATCATGTAAGGGTAACATGTCCGTCAAAGCCTGGGTTCGTTTCCAGCGGCAGTCAAGAATGAAAAAATATCAATATATTTTAATTAATTTCATGTTGTAAAATTCCTTTCTTCATAAAAATATTTTAATGAAAATTAAATGTGATGAACTTTTGCCTAATTAAGATATCGAAATTTGGATTTAAATTTTAGACAGTTCAACGAAATGACCACAATACTAGTTATTAAAAAACTTTGCTACTTTTTTAAAAATTAATAGCTTCTTTCACTCATTATTTAGCAGCTACTTCTTCAACTATATCTATAATAACTTTTTTCTGGATGTATGTACGTAAAAAAAAATAACGACTTACTTTTCAATGCGTTCATTTTGGGACACCCCTTGTAAATTTCATTGGTTCATTCAGTTGAATTGTAAGTAGGGGTTTTATTTTTTTCTGACTACTCAACACATTTTTTTTTTGTAGGCAAAGTTTTTAATGTGATGTGTATATTTGAAGATTTATTTAATTTAGTGTAAAAACCATACAAATTTCATTTGAACTTAATTCAGAGTCGATTGGTCTGCAAATTGTGCGATCGATTCCTGCCAAAGAATTTCACAAAAACGAGCTTTAAGTTTACGATACTATGCCCGACAAAAAACTTAAAATATCATTATAATTTTTAGACTTCTTAAAAATTCTTCTATGTTTTAAAAAACTTTCCTACTTTCAACTAAAAACTAACCAACAATTTTCTCAAACTCTCAAGTTTATGAGAAACAATTTTTTGTTTCTGTTTTTTTTTTTAACACAAATCAATCTGTTAAATTTTATTTATAATAAAAAATAACACCAAAATATTTCGACGCCATCGCTGACAATAGTAACACAAAACGTTGTTAAAAAAAAATAAATAAAAAAATAAAACAGTCTATAAAACAGCACTAAACAATGCAACAAAAACTAAAGCATCTTAAACGTCATTTAAACTATTTTTATTTTTTTGTTTCTTTGCTTAAAAAAATTTAAACGCGATAGTTTAAACCTGATACAACAAACTCGCCAAAAGACACAAAAAAACTTTTTATATGTAAAAAAAAGCAACAAAAAAGTATTTTCAATTAAGCTTTTCAACACGCTTAGACACGGTTTTACAGACAGCTTTTCTTTAAGCCAAACGAGACCAACAAACAACAACAACATTTAAATTTAACAAAAGGAATCATCTTAAAAAGACGAAGACGATCCACTAAATAACAACAACAACAACAGCAAAAATAGAAACTGTGGTAGTTGATGTTGTTGCATAGTTTCGCTGTGAAGGATGTTATGCAAATTCGATTCTAAAGGAACAAGAATTTTTGCCTCCTCTATTCATGGCTCAAGCATTTTGGGAGGTTTTTTTTTTTTTTGTTCTATAAACAAAAACTATTCTAAATAAGAAATGTAACGTGTTCTTTTCATTTTTTTCAGATTTGAAGTTTCAGTTTGTTTCTTTTTTCGGTATCGGTATTTTCGAAGTTTTGTTTAAGTAATTTGATTAAAACCTAAACAAACAACACAGAAAAAGAATTCTTTATTCTTTATACATCACGAAGATGTAGTCTTAAAGTTTCTTCAAAATTGAACAAAAAACTAGGAACTAGTGAACTTAAAAACTCCGACGTAGACATTTGTTAAATGTTTTTTTTTTTTTTGTTTTTAGATTTTTCTTCTACCAAACAAAAAACAGAAACATGTTTGTTTATTTTTGTGTCTTTGTTGGTTTGTTTGTTTGTTTATTTAAAGTTCTTTTCATAAGGAGTGTATAATGTTCTACATGTCACTGTTGCATGTTTGACATGGGGCGGTATACGTAATTAACCAAGCGAATAGTTTTAATGCAACAACGACAACAAAAAACCCCAAAGAAAATCAATTCCTTTAGAACTCATCCTTGGCAGATTTTTTCAATTAAACCAGCTTAACATTCACTATAAAATCTTTTCCAAAAGCTGCTTAAAACGCCGCTGCTTTTTGAAAAGTTTTTCTGGCAATAAATGGTGTTGAAGTCATATAAATAAATGATGGTGCAAATGATGAAATGAACTTAAGGTTACTTTACTTCAGCGATTTATAGCCAACTAAACTGCTGAAGCAAATTTTCAAGTTACGGGGTACCCAAGTAACAGTAACTAGTTAAGGAAAACAAAAAATGTCACATCATTTGCTGCTTTTCAAATATCTACAAATAAGTTTTTGTTCGTTTTTTTTTATTATTTCAGTGTCTTAGACCTTTTTTGCCAGAATTGAAATTCATGTATTTTTCTTTAAGTGACTAATGAGCCAACAAAATGACAAATTTTCGCCCTTAAACAAAAAATTGAATTTGGCTGCTTTCGTTTCGTTTTTTTTTTTTTTTTTTTTTTTGTTTTTGTTAATGTCTGTTTTAGAAAACTTTAAGTTGAAGTTTTAAGTTCTTTAAGAATCATGTTTGTTTTTCTAGTGATACCAACTAAAAATTAGACACGTTTTTTCAAATTTATTTTTTTTTCTACTCAAAAAACATTATTGTTATTTTTTTTTTGAGATGAAAAAAAAAACTTATTTTTTTCTATTTACTCGTTTATGTTCGTTAAGAATCTTGTTTAACAGTTTTGCTTTATGCAAATTGATTTGAAAAAAAATTTATATAAATTTTTTTTTTCTTATTGTGTTACTGGTTTTGTTGTAAATTTTTTTTTTTAACAAAATGTGTCACTTGTTAAACAATTTTCCAAAACGTTTTTTGTTTTCTGGTACTTTAAACAATTTAAAACAGGATTTTTCCCGATTTCCACAATTAAGTTTTTTCTTTGTTTGTTTTCTCAATTTAAGTTGTTGTTGTATTATTTTTTTTTTCATTTTTTTTGTGGCAGTTGTCACATTGCCATCATTAATGTCAGTTTAACAAACACGACTATTTTCTAGAAGTTAAATAAGTTTTAAAATAACAAAAAAAAATCGTACCCGCACATTTTACTGTTGGTTTTGTGTTCTTTTTAATGGAATTGAGGTTTCTTTTTTTTTTCTTGTGGAAAATTCTTTTTTTATTTAATTAAATTAACTAACTAAAACTAGCCAATGACTTTTTTTTATTGTGGAAACAGTACAATTTTATATTAAACTAAAAATAATTACGGTTTGGTTACGGCTGCATTAAAAGTTGGCATGATTTTGTCCTAAAAAGAGAATAGGAAAAGTACCTAAAATTTACCGGTTTTTAAATAAGAATTCTGTTTTATTAACAGCCTGTTCGTCGATTTCGAACGTAAACGTTCGCATAGAAATTTACATTTAAAACAAAAACAATTTTTCGAATATTGTTTTTGTTTTAAATATAATTTTCTATGCGAACGTTAACGTTCGAAATCGACGAACAGGCTGTAAATACTTTCTGTTACTTTTAAAATGTACTGTTTTAAAAGAGGTACTTCTTAACATTTCAATATTAACAGACGTTTTATTTTCCAATTTTATAATTTCTAAAAAAAGTATTTTTTTTTTTTTAAAAATTTACCATTTTCTAAAAATCCACTATTTTCAAATGCACATTTCTATGAAAATTTAGTTTTCTCTTTAAAGGTAAAATTCTTATATATAAACCCTTTACCACATGTTGAACGGAAAAGTAAAAGAAAGAAATTTAATTTCCCCTTTTTCACTTTTTGATACTTTTTTTCTCCCAATTAAAGTATGAAAAATTTCAATATTGCAGTAGGAGCCCATACTTTAATACGCATAAATCACAAAAAAAGTTTTGTAAAAAAAAGTACAAGAAATAGGTACGATTTGCACCCCTTTAACGTTCGAATTTCGAAACAATGCCAAATTCATATTTGTATACGTTGCGAATGTTAACTGGTTAAACCTGAAATGAAGATAATATTCATTTCAGGTTTAACCAGTTAACTCTCCAAAAGGAGATTAATGATCAATAATAAGCAATAATTTTTTTTATCGCTTTCATTAGTTTTTACCGCGATTTGTTTTAATTTAATTTATATATTTTTTATTGTTTATACCGGTTTTGGAGGATTTTAAACTAAATTCATAGTTGGCAGCACTTTAAATTGTGTGCTTCGAAAAAGTCAGCAGACATCAGTCCAGAAAGATAAGAAATTCGAATTTTCTGACACTATAACTTGAATGATGGGTTTTCTGTAAAGACACGCTCATCGTAATATTGAAATTAAGGTTGAAAACAGGGCTGTCAGACTTGGGGATGTATCCCTAAAGTTGGCGATTTCATGTGAGCAAAAAGGACAAAGAAAGTCATTTGGGGATTAGGGATTTTTTTTAGGAATTCAAAAAAAATTTGGAGGATTTTTTGGGGATTTACACTTTTTTATTATTTACGCTTATTCTTCTTTGTTTCGTATATAAAATATGAAAAAAAAATGAAAACTTTTATCTAACATGGCGTTTACATTTGCCAGTACTGGCAAGACAGTAGCAATTCATTCAAACTTTTTCACTAATACATAAACACTTTTACAGCTATTTTGTTTTTGCATTGTTTTGCCAACTAATATGTATATGCTTACTGTCTTGCCAGTACTGACAAATGTAAACGCTGTGTTACGCTTATATAGTGTAAAAGGTCCTAATTAATATTACCATTTTTGTTCAGTGTGTAAAAGGTACTTTATAAACTTGTTATTTTTCTTGAGTGAGTGTTCGAAAGAAAAGAATTTAAAAATAAAATCTAAAACCGTTGACAACACATAAAATTGTTGATTTTTTAAAGACAATTTTGAAGCAAATATATAGTATGTCTTCCCCAAAAATAAGTACTAAATAAATGACGGATATATGTATTTTTATTGTTGATTATAAGGATGGCTTAAACCGAGTGAACAAGCTCCAAATTCTTATAAATTGGCTCATTCGTCTTCAATAACAGCATATTGTTCTGCTTGTTATTCCTTACTGAAATCGCATAACAAGGATTTAAAACAAACATGCCGAAACCAGTCGCTACAAACAAAATAAAATGATTTTTTTGTATAAAAATTTTTATTTGGGGATTTTTGGGGATTTCTTATTAACACTTTTCTAACTATTTTTAAAAGAAATTTAAAATTTGGTCAGAAAAAAAAAACAAAAAAAAATTATTAACTTTTAAAGGTTTACTGCCATATTTATAAAAAATAAAACAACTTAATAAAGGGTTTATGAAACAGATTTTGTATGAAAATCGGTTTTATTAACGCTTTATTAACCTGTTTTATTTTTTATAAATTAGACCGTTTGTTTTTTGTGGATTTGGGAATTTGGGGATATTTGGGGATATATTTTTAATTTTTTGGGGACAAGGAAAAAAGGACCTGGCAGCTCTGGTTAAAAAAGCATCTGCTGATGAGCCAGCAGCTTATCCCGCAAAACTGGATAAAATAATTGAAGATGGTGGCTACACTCCAAATCAGGTGTAGAATGCGTATGAAACGGACCTTTTCTGAAAACGAATGCCAAGTCGAACATACATATGTACTAAAACCTAGAAAACCACCAGTGGGCTTAAAGTAGCCAAAGAATGTGTGAACTTTTTGTTCTGTTCTAGTGCTTCGGAAATTGGATGTAATAACACTTACTTGTAAATCGAAATTTAAAATCACGGTCGATGAAAGGCGTAAATTACTGGGCAGCTAATAAAAAGGCTTGTCCAATTTTGTCTTTTGCCACGACGAACGACTGACAGAAATAGATATAAAAATGATTTCGAGTTGCCAAAACCTGGGGACCAAAAACGGCAAAATTTACGGAAAAAGTTGGCTAAAACTTGATTAAAAAATGACTAAAAACGTTTTTAAATAAAAAACATTAGAATTCAATAACAAGACGAAAATAAAAAATAATTCATTAAAATTTTCTTAAAATAAAATTGTAAATTGAAATCATCATCATCATCATGTTACATCGCACTTGATCAACAGGAGGCTATTAACACAAAATTTTTATTTATTAACTTTTTGGTTACAATCGACGCGTAATATTCAAATCTACCCGCTGTAAAAATATCGTGCGTATTTTTAATTTTTGCTAAAGAAACGGTTGCTTTAAAAATTCTTTAAAGGCAAATAAATGTAAAATTAAAAATAGTTTGCTTTTACTGCAAATGTTTAAATTTGGATCTAAAAACCTCTTGTTGATTAACTGCGACATAAAAAAAAGCACACACACAATACACTGGTGTATTTTTTTTTGTGAAAACCAATCGTATATAGCGATTTTCAACATATATAAAAGTTGTGATTTAAATACAATGCGTTTTAATTTATAAAACTGTTTATTTTAAAAAAGCAATTTTTATAAGAAAATAAAAATTATTATTTTAAAAGAAAAACGGCAAAAAAAATTGTATGGCAAAATAAATTGAAAAATTGCTTAAAAAATGGCGAATAGCTGAACTCATTTTTAAATGGCTAAACAAGGTGAAAAATGGCTTAATTGGCAACACTGATCACGACTGCCAGAATTACCACCCTGACATATGTTACGTACTTGGAAGCATCTTTTTATATGGGTACTCTATCTTTTTTTTACACGATTTTTTTACAAGAGCTTTCGAGGAACGTATCTACTGCGTAAAAACAGAATTAGGTGTATATAAATTTTTTTATATTGCTTTCTGTTCTTATCACTCTATTTTGAAGGATATTTTTTTAAAGAGTCAATTCTTCTTAAACGGCTTTTTATAAAAGGGTTTCTTTGTGAGAGGTGCTTTTTCTTAAAAAATGTGCGTTTCCTTAAAAGGCTTTTTATCTAAAAAAAAGATGCTTTTTCTACAAAAAGGCACATTTTCTCTCAAACGCGATTTCGTTTAAAAATTAGATTTTTCTTAAAATCATCGACTTTAACCAAAGGTTGGCTTAAGCAAAAATTATGTGAAATGTTAAGGGAAAAGGACTGTTGCAAGAAAGCTGTATAAGTTGAAATTTGACAAACAAAAGCACATTCGAAAAAGTGTTTAAAATAGTAAAAAATTACTTTTAAAAAGGATAATCTATTTTTCATATCTTGGTACTTCAACTCAAAAAGAAATGTTTTTAAGACAATTATAAAAATTTCGCTTTTTGGACACAAAAATTTGTTTTTTTTTTTTAATTTTTTTCTTTTTTAATTTTAACAAAAATTTTCTACATTTTTTTTTTAAATTTTTGTAATAAATCTTTAATCTTTTCACAGTTATTAACATAAAAGTAAAATATATGTATTTGTATATAGTTATAAAAGCTAACACAGCATTAAAATAGTTGTTGGTTTTCTTTTTACAAAGTTTCTTTAAAACTAAAGACTTAAGACACAGACCTGTCTGTCTGTCTAAAAAACAACGTTTTAGATGCATCATTGTTCCCTTGTTGCTGTTTATTTCTTCTTCCTTTTTTTCATCACATGTAACAAGTAGTAATTTTTCTTAATATGATGTATAGAAATTCTTATACCACTAAACCTTTTTGTATAAAAACCAACTAAAAATTGTCGACTTTTGACATCAAGAGTCTTGACATTACACGACAGGTTCTCATACTTACTGAAATAAATACCAACACCGCAGAATTATAATAAACACATGTTAAAAGTCTTTGAATTTCATTTTTTCTTTGTTAAAATGTTTTTTTTTTCCATAAAATAAACGATGATATCTTGTGATGAAAATATTTAATCAGATCACTTAAAACCAATTAAAAAACTTAATATGCTTGGTTAGTTTAAAAGTAATAAAAAGGTATTTCTTTTTTTTTTAAATACTAACCAAGAATTAAATTGAGAAGAAAATAAAAAAAAGATGAAAAGTTAACGCAAAAAATAAAACGAATCATACCAAAACGACATTAAACTTCCGCCTGAACAACACAGCAGGCATGAAACTGAAAATCTCTACTTGTAATAAATCTTAAAAGTTAGTGAAGGCTTTAAGATGGAAAATTATTTATAAACCATCCTAAAGCCAACTACTGGTTGGTTTAGTTAAACTTGACTGGGTTTTGGTGTTCATATCATTTAAGGAATACCGATGGTAAACAGTAGATAAATAACTTATTTTCGGAGGTCAACCTACCAAAAAGATAAACTAATACCAATACAAAACAAAAAAAAAAAAAAAAAAAAAACAAAACAAAAAAAATTTAAAAGCTACAAATATTCACTGGAAAGAACCAAGTTTACTTCATGTTCTTAACTTTTACACAAAAACGCAATGTGTAAATTTGTAAGGCAACGCTTGGTAACAAGTTAAAAATTGTGCTTAATTTAAAGGAGACGTTTTGTGTAGCATTTTGGGAGTTTTGCTGCTTAATTTAGTTGCACGTAAAGATTAATTAATTTTCAACTCATTTAACAAAATGTTAAGCATAAAAGAACGGAAAAACGAGAAAAAAATATTTAAATCTCTGAAACATTTAAGAGCTTAAATAGTTTAAAATCTTTAATGAAAAAGAATGCAAGAAGAAGAAAAATTTATCAGATTCGTAATTCTGTTTAAATTAAACACAGCAGGTTATGAACACGCATGCACGCACACCAAAGAATTATTTAAAAATAATCTCAAGATCGCCATAATCATAACAAACTGAAATGAAATTAATCGAGAATGTTTCTTGTTTTTAAAACTAAAAATAAAAGAAATATTTTTTATTTTAAAAGGTACTACTTCGGTAGATGGAATTCTGACGATTAAATAAATAGTTTTTTTTTATAACCATTTTCTCCTTTAAGTACTTTTTCTTGAAGAGTTACTTTTAAACAGCAACTTTTCCGCCAAGAGATACTTTTTCTAAAAGGTTTTTTCAAAAAAGGAAGTTTTTAAAAAGAGGGTACTTTTTCCAAAAAGGTACTTTTCCAAAAATTTACTTTTTCCTAAAAGGTACTTTTTCCAAAAATGTACTTTTCCAAAAGTTTACTTTTTTCTAAAATGAACTTTTTCCTTAAAGGTAATTTTTCCACAAGGGTACTTTTTCCAAAAAGGTACCTTTTCAAAATAGGTAATTTTTCCAAAAAGGTACTTTTTCCTTAAAAAGTTTTTTTTCTCATAAAACTCCTTTTTCCTAAATATTTACTTTTTGGTTAAGGATAGATACTTTTCTAAAAAAGGCTCTTTTTTTTCTTAAAAATTTAATTTAAAAAAAAAACAACTTTTCCCTTAACAGGTACTTTTTCTGAAAAAGTAATTTTTCTTGGAATATAACTCTTTACTTTTCTTTGCTTTTTCCTAAAAATATATCGTTACCTTAAATGCAAAGGTATATTGCATCAACACAAATGTCCACAACAAATTTTGGAAACTTGTTTAAAACAGGTACTTTTTCTGAAAAAGTAATTTTTTTCTTGGAATATAACTCTTTATTTTTCTTTGCTTTTTCCTTAAAATATATCGTTACCTAAAATGCAAAGGTATTGCATCAACACAAATGTCCACAACAAATTTTGGAAACTTGTTTAAAACAAATGGCCCTATCTGCAAAAGACTATAATAGACTATAATATATGTACTCTTTTTTCTTTTCAAGCCTTTAGAAAAATAATAAATTATAAACAGTTTTAGGCAATTAATCATTATTTATTATTTTTTTTGCTTCTCCTGTAAAATTTTCAAAATAGTAGATACGAACTTTGACGTTTTAGGTAAAGATATGCATTTTTGTTATTTTAAAAATCTGATTTTTCTGAATCATTTACTTTTTTAAAAAAAATCCTTTTTCTTAAAAATGTGTTTTTCTAAAAAATATGGGCCTGAAAAATTTATTGCTTGAGAAATTTCCTTTATGTTCAGAATTTACCTTTTCTGCAATATGTACTTTTTTTACAGAGAAAATTTTTGTTAATAAATTTAGTTTTTCTAAATAGATACTGTTTTTTATTAAAAAGTACCTTTACAACGATTTCTTTGCATAAAATTTAGTTTTTCTTAACAAGGTCTTACAAAGTAAGAAAATATAGTCGGTCAATACCGACCGTATGATACTCCAGACTATTTGAAAACCAATTTTAGAGAGTGTACTCTATTCAAGACCCATACGTTATTAAGGACCCGCCAGATCAAAATTTGCTATTGTATTGTCGCTAATTTTTATGTCAATACCAACATTTAAAATAAAATTGTGGCATTAAAAGCTATTCTCGGAAGTAGTATTAGCATTGCAAATATGGTAAAATATGGACCGATTCCAATAATTTGTAAGATGTTTGATATTGCAATTAAATAAGTTTTGACCAAATTTCATCTAAATACCAACATAAAAAGATGGTTTATGAATGAAAAGACTCTATTTCGAAAAAAGCTTGTTTGGGGGATATATGAAATGACGGACCGATTCTTACTTTCAATAGGCCATATTACATTAAATAATCTTCAATAGTGCGACCTGGATGTACTCTACGCACAAAGTTCACATGGACGGCCAACCAGCCAGACGGACGGACTTCGCTAGATCGATTTAAAAAGTGGTTCTAAGTCGATCGGAATACTAGAAGGTGGGTCGATGACCAATATTTGAAGGTGTTACAAAAATCAGCACAAACGCATATTACCCTCTCCCCTTATGTCGTGGGTGTATAAAAATATGTGTTGATACTTTTACTAACAAAAAATTAAAAATAGACTTTTTCATTAAAACTGAAGTATTGCATCAACACAAATGTCCAACTGTTGGAACCGACCACCATTAGTGAATTTATTGACTTAAAACAAACGGCCCTATCTACAAAAGATTATATGGTAAACGTTCAAAGACTAAACTATCAGTTTGTATAATATGTAGGCAACATTGTTAATTGTGAAAAGCACTGGTAGGTTTTGCAAGAAAAAAAGAAGACAAATTAATTATAAACAGTTTAATACAATTTATAAATTTATCATATTAAATAGTTTTTTACTCTTCTCCTGTAAAATGTTCGAAATGTTAGAAAGGGTCTTTTGCGTTTTGGGTGACGATATATAAAATACAAAAAATGTTTCTATGTCCATTATAGACTCTGAAACCATCCAACCGATGCCCTCCAAATTTTGAATTTCTGTGACGATAATAATTTTTACAAAACTAGGACCACGAGGGAAGTTAGAGGGCTATTTGTGCCTCTCCGAAACTATCCAACAGATTTTAATAAAAAAAAGCTAGATAGATTCCAACTTATATGAACATACATTTATTAAAAAAAAAATTATCATGAGGGGAGGAAGGGGGCATTTTCTGCCGCTCTCTAACAGATTTTAAAGAAATTAAAAACATTAAAAACTATGAATGTTTTAAAAAATTGGCCTACAAGAGGGGGGGAGGGAAACATAGTAGCACACCGGCGTGTACAGCTAGTGTACTTTAAAAAATAAGATGTTTATTTTAAAATATATTTTTCTAAAGGTCCTTTTGGTTAGTAATGCACTTTTCCTTAAAAATTTAATTTAATTTTTTCAATAAAAAGGAAAAGTATATCTTTTATAAAAAATATTTTTTTTTTCTTTACAATTGTAGTTTTTCTTCTAAATTATTTATTTATTATTTTACAAAAAAAAAAAAACTTTTTTAAAATGTTCTTTATCGTTTTTTGAAATAATTACCATTAAATGAAATACGTTTTATAGAAAACATTTTCTTAGAAAATCACTATTGCTTGAAAAGAACTTTAGTAAAATTAATAAAATTTAAGATATTTTTACAAAATTTTCTTTTTGTTTAAAAAAATCCTCTTTTGAAAAAATTGTTTTGCTACATAACATAAGTAATTTTGCTTAAAGAGAAAGGTATTCTTTCTTAGACAAAAATGTACAAAAATAGTTTTTCTTAAAAATTGTAATTGTGCCTGAATTGTAATTTACAAAATTTAGATTTTTTATAATAATTATTACCTTTTTTTTTTATTATTATTACAGTTGTCGTCCAGGCTGGCAGGGTCCCTTATGCAATGAATGTGTTGTTTATCCTGGCTGTAAACATGGTTCCTGTTACGGTGAGGCCTGGAAGTGTAAATGCGATACCAATTGGGGTGGCATTTTATGTGATCAAGGTAGGTTTGTGAACTGTGTTAAATAAATTTTCTCAAAAAAAAAAAAAAAAAATGCTACAAACCGTAAATTGTTAAACTACTTTTAAAGCGAAAACTCACATTATAATTTTCAGTCCGCCATTTATTGTAACACTTTGATTCAAATTCCTCTGCTTAATATTTCCACATATTTATTCTCAATATTTCTTTTTTGCTTTAGATTTAAATTACTGTGGCACTCATGAACCCTGTAAACATGGCGGTACTTGTGAGAATACCGCACCTGATAAATTTCGTTGCACTTGCGCGGAGGGCTTATCTGGTGAGCGCTGTGAAATCATAGAACATCCATGTGCTACACAGCCCTGTAAAAATGGTGGCTCATGCACGGTTAAGGTAAGTTTTTTTTTTTTTTTAATAAAACTTATTGCATTTTTTTCTTTATTAATTTTATTCTACACTATCGTACATTGATCATGCAACAGACACACATGAGTTTCTACATGCAATATACTTAGTGTTGCATATATCATCACTTTGTGTGCAGATAAGAAGGGATATTTAAATGGGGACTGAGAATATGTAAATGTTTTGCAAATACTAAGTTACTAATGTCTGTTAGTAAGAAAATTGAATAAAGCATGTCATAGGCCACAAAGCTAAACGTGATTGGAAATTATTGTACATATTTTCTGCCAGCCAATTTGTTATGGAATTTATTTTTGGATTTTTTTTTATATTTTTGCTCAATTTTTGCTACAATTTTAAGAGTTTTAGACAATAATTCCTTAATTTTGCGATAAATAAACTATGAAATTTGCAAAAAAAAAAAAAAAAGTCAAGAAATACATTATAGTGAGAAATAAATTTCACATTGTCTGAAACAGTCTCGCTCAAGGTTGCTAGTTAGGTATGCAAGGAAATATAATCAAGTCAATAAAAAATCAATTTTTAGCTTCAAATAGCCTGACTGGAATTTACTGGTTAATGACCGGCAATTCAAAAAAAAAAAAAAAAAAATCCTACCCTAGACGGTGGTCGTCTTATATAAAACAGTTTTGAAATCAGTTTGGTCAAAAAAAAAAAAAAAAATTCCTAGAAGCATGACTGGATCGCCATGGTACATAATGAAGGAAAATATTCATGGATTTTGAGGTCCCACTAAAAAATTAAGAGTTATGCAAAATCCGTGAAAAATATATCATAAAACTGTTAAATCATCTACAATCGCTGACAAGGAACCTTTTACAAGTTTACAAATGCGAGCGAAACTTTAAAGAGCTGGGTTACTACTCCACTAGAATGAGATTCGTAAAGACATTTTGTCTCTATTACAATTGAACAAAATTTTTAGGATTATAGCTTTTTTTAATTCGGAACATTTTATATAAAAATTTAAGTATTTTGTGTAATTGTTTATTTTATACTGTTAAATTTGTTTTATATATAAATGAAGGAGTACCGTTCTCATGTTAATGTAACAGCCTGGCCTACGTTGTCGACCGCTATTACTCGCTTGCCTCTCTTAAAATTTTTAGCACGGCAAGTTGATCGATCGACAATACAAGCGAGCGACTACGTAATAGTATTCATACAAATTTACGCCCCACTATGAAATATTATGCGACCACAAATCTCAAAATCAATCCATTGTGTTAAGGTTGTCGACAGAGGCATTTTGTTGCAATAATTAGAATAATTTCTTTAACATTACTTGAAACGCCAACACTAAAAAATTTTTTATACCCTGCCGGAGATTGAACTAGTACCAAACTAGTACAAAAATATCCTGTACTAGTTCTGAACTGTTTACTTTTCTATACCATCTTAATGCTTAAATTAGCATTGAGTGTGCTTAAAAAAACACTAGTACTTTTGGTGCTAGGCGTGACTAGTACAATTGAACAACATTGGGTGCTTTAAGAACCAGATTGTTACTAGTTCTTGTGTATGAAAAAATTGGCATTTTGCATTTTTACATATTTTTATAATAAAAATGGCATAAATAAATGATTTTAAATAAAATTTAAGAAGCAGTATCAAAATACAAATATGAACTCAAATTTAAGTTTTGTTACACAAAAGTCTATGAGTTTAAAAGTCGTACCCATGTACTTCATTAAGTACTGGTACTCATAAGCACTAGTTTTTTTATGTAAAAACTCTTACCCCGTTAGCATTAGTACCTCTTGTTCTAGTATCTGTACTAGTGGCATTTTGACAATTAACTCCTAATAATATGTTTTTAAATCTAGAATGTCAACCTTATTTTTTGCACACCAACGTCATCCTTCGTAATTTTGACTACGACCTATTTCAAGTGACTATAAAATACAACGTAAGCAAATATAGCAACCAATATTGATTAATTATTTATATTTCCTTTTTTTAATTATTATTATTTTAATTATTATTTATATAAATTTATTTATTTTTTTAATCTTAACCGTAAAAATACGGCCAAAACCAATAGAAAGACAGGGGCCTGATTCTGGCAGACGTGATTGAGTACCTTCTCCATTCGAAAGCAATTTAATATCTAATTACTTCAGTCAATACTGAACGAATCGAAATTATTTTATCAGTGTTGTAAATAGGGTTATTTCCCGTCCCGGGAATTTCCATTATTTTATTCCCCGTTTTCCCGGGATTTTTCTTGCGGGATCCCGGAAAATAAAAAATTCCTCATAATTTCAGAAAATAGCTATTTATACTTTGAAATTTAGTTTTCTATTCTCTAAAAACTAGCAGCTGTGGATGGGTTGTGGATTAGATCAATTACAAGAAGTGAGTACATGTATTTAAATCAATGTCTCCTGATGCAATAAATCTACTCAAAGCAGAATGGGCAGTGCAACAGTTGATAATTATTACATTTAGTGAAGTGAAGAGTTAATAAAGTACATTAATTCAAAATAAGATGCAGGCAGTAAAGTTTCAATGTCCATGAACAAGATGCAATGAAGAAGCGATATGTTTATTATTTGATAAACACAAATTTCCAATTTCAATTTGTATTGGTTTATATACCCGTGAAGTGCGGGGAAACCGAAATAAAATAACATTTTGGAAACTCGTCTAAGATACTACAACATACAACTTGAAAAACACATTGTCCTAAAGATTACAACTGGACCTATAGAAATAAAAAGGTTTGTAAGAATCAGTCCGGTTGATGCTATTTTTGCATCAACCTTGACATACATTTGACTGATATAGACTTTGTTTATAAAAAAGAAAAAATTGCTTCTGATTGTGAATCCGAAGCAGGCTACAACTGCACTTTTAACTATTTGTCCAACCTCGGTAACAAATGAACGAAATTTTTCGGAAACATGATAATTAGTAAATAAAATCAGGAATATACTTTTTGACGACATACTAAGCGCTTTGAGTGTGTCAGAAAGTTATTTCCTTAGCCGTTAAAAAATGTTATATATTTCTTTAAAATATTTTATCTATTTTATTTATTAACTTTTTGATTTCATATCTTGAGCATCTTAATTTTTATTTTGTTTTTATTATTGCTTTATGAATTAAATTGTTATTTTTATGTTATCTTTTTATCTTGTATCCAGAGCATAATAATACTGAATTAAAGCATAATAATAGGAAATAAAGGCGTGAGGTAATAATAATTCAAGTTCCTATTTCAATCTTCAATTAATTTTTTAGTATTAAACCATTTCATTTACTTTCTTTGTAAACAAGTTTCCTTAAGTTTTTTTTATAAAAGTTTTTTTTCATTAATTAATACCAAAATTTACTTTGTATTATTTATATGGAGCGGGATCCCGGGAAATTTAAAAAACTTTCCCGCTTTCCCGGGATTCGAAAAAGTCCGGGTAAAAAAACTCTAGTTGTAAAGCTGTAATTTGAGTTTCACAATACGGAAAAAAAAATTTCGATTCGTTCAGTATCGAATAAAAGAATAAGAAATAAAATTGCTTTCGAATCGAAAATGTCAGAATCAGGCCCCTGTCTTTCTGTTGTTTTTGGCCTTATTTTTACGTTAAATATTAAAAAAATATTTATAAAAAATAAAGGCCCCAGAGAAGAAAATCGTGCGTCGTTGTTTTGACGAACTACTAACAAAATTTTCTTGTTTTGTAAAATATGTTTCACAAAATTTTATTGTTGAAAACATATTTTGATTTTACTGCTTCGTTGTCATTTGAAGCACAAAACATTTTAATTTTCAAACTAGCGTTTAATTTTTAAAATAGTCATTTGAATGGATAAACGGATTAGACCTCTTGCAAACTCGGCAAGTTAGTTGCTTAAGTTACTTGCCGAGTACAACAAAGTATGTTCTCAAGTTTTTCTCCTTAACCCGACTTTACCGCTAACATCTACAAACCAAGAGTTGAACAAGAGCCTTGCGCAAGTAACTTACCGAATATGAAAAGGGCCTTACGTTGGAAACGAAAAACCTGACAAGTCGACAAGTCGATAGTTACAGCCTGTTCATCGATTTCGAACGTTAACGTTCTCATAGAAAATTATATTTAAAACAATAACAAAATTCTAAAATTAGTTTTTGTTTTAAATGTAATTTTCTGTGCGAGCGTTGACGTTCGAAATCGTTAAACAGGCAGTAAGCGTCGCTCGCTTAAGTTGTCGATTGACATCGTAAGCCAGGGTGTTAATATTTGCCGAATGAAAATCTTGCTATCAAAGAAAAGCAAAGTAAAGCAACAAGCTCAAACGTCATTTCATATTACAGAAGTTGTGTTAAAAAATATGTTTAAACAAGCGAGTTAAAATATTAGAAAAACTCTAACATAACTAGTCTATACTTAACACTAACATCATATTAGTGTTAGTGTTAAGTATTTCATGTATGTTGTAGACGGGGTGTTAAAATAAAAATATTTGCTCTAGATAGTGAGCAAGTTTAAGTACGCAACTTTACTGAAAACAAATGGAAAAATTTTAAAAATTGTTACCAAAATTGATTTGCAATAAAGTTAGATGTGTCATTGTTATTGTTTTTCTTTTTTCATTTATTTTTAAAATAAATTTGCAAAAGGATGACAGCTCAAAAAATAGTTGGCAATGCAATTAAAAAATTACAGTTCAATTAAAAATAAGCTGCAAACCCTCCAAACCATCCACATACGTATAGTAAGAAAATTTCCGGATTCGGATTTATGTCTACAAATTATAAGTCAATATACGGCTATGTTCTGACAAACGCACGATTAAAAATCGCAAAACGCCAGACTTATTTTATGTTGTTCTGAAACTTGTGGGTTTTTCTTGTGATCTGTTATATTTTCTTTAAGTTGAAGTCGCCAAACTTCTTGCGATTGCCATTTACAGAACGCCTATTATGCATTTACAAGTCAAAATTTCAGATGTTAAGCGTTTTGTGATTGTCAGAAGAATTATAACGTGTTTTTAGGGGGCTTAGGAGTACTAAAGTTTTTTCCAAACGAAATTTGGCTGTGTGAATTATAATGTACTGAAACATTGGCGTTATGCGGTATATACGATAAAAACGTTTCATTAAAATTTTCGAAATTGGTGTTTTCGAGTTTAAAGAAAAAAATGTTAAGATGACTCAACTCTTATACGACGTAAATAATTTTTTTTTTTTGTGGCGGCAGCACGCTATTTTGAAACCGAGAACTACTTGGTTGGGTCTCTGCAATAACTATGCGAAAAAAAAGAGACAATATTACATGTACGCTTGTGGCCCAATATTATAAGTCTTCTGTAAACAGCATTTTTGACTGACATCCACAAGTACATGTGACTTGAAAAGTTGACAAGTCAGATGTAAAAAACATGTCATGTACATGTACCTTTAGAACAAACACGTATTTTTATAATTATACCACTTTACGTATGATTAATATTAATTACAAATAATTTCTTTTTTTTTCTTTTCTAACTCCAAATCATTGCCTAAGTCTTACTTTATCCAACAATTAAAAGACATTATTTAACTAGCTCGTTTTATAAATTTCCCTTTACACTTAAAACTATGTAGACTTTTCCATAAAAAAGGAAACATTTTTAAATCCATAATCATAATTTAGTTTTAATCCTGAAAATTGTATATACATAGTTTATTTAAACATAACCAAGATAATTTGAGGCAAAAATATATTATAATCGAAAAAATTCAACAACATCATTTAAATTGCAATTACCATTCATTGGTATTCCTGGCTTCCCCTCAAATAACGATTAAGACCATTCAAAGGCATTAAAAAAGAAGATATTACATTTATAACAGAAGATGTGCTCCAACCAATGAGTTTAAGTTTGAGTGTGTAAGATGTGTTTTATGGCACTATATAAATATTAATAATAACTCAAAGAGAAAAACATTGTGTATGCAGAAAACATACAAAGAAGTACAAATCTTTATTACAATTTTATTATTAATTTAATGCCTTAACCGTGCAGCAAAACTAAGCGACTGCCTGAACGCAAAAAGAAATGCAAAAAAAATGAGCATCCGCATAAATGTGCATGCATGTGAGTCAAAGGAGTGCTTACTAACCAACTTACTTGGCACAAGAAACAAAAAAAAAAATCATTAGCTCATGTGTTACCATGAGTGAGTGAGTGAATGCTTCCACGCTGTTTATTACAATTTTCATTTTGTTTAAAAGACTGATATTAACATCTTTAGACTATGAATGTAAATTTCTTTTGCTTTTTTTTCTTTAAAAAAAAAAAAAAAAAAAATGAATAAATGTTTGATGATATTTACGTTAGGTTTTGTTTACAATTTTTCTTATTTTTTTAACTTTTTCCTTTTGGTTTACTTTTGCAGGAATCAAAAATACCAAATATAACTGCCTTGCCATCGTATCGTAAAATGCGTGGCATGAGTTCGTCGATGGGGAAACCAGTTAGTAGACATAATAATTTACCGCTGCTAGAATTGGGTTTAGGATCATCATCGTCATCGTCATCATCCTCTGCTCTGATCTTAGCAGCATTATCATCATCATTAAACAACAGTAATAATACTGCAAGTGGACGCGGCAGCAGCAGCATCAGCGGCGGTATTAGTAATACAAACTATAACCACCAACAAATTCCACCAGTCTCGGAATTCACTTGTGCCTGTGTACCTGGTTGGACAGGTCCAACATGTGAAATAAGTAAGTTGAATATTTTTGTATTTATTTAATATATTTTTTCTGGTATTTGTTTTTTTTTTGGATTTGTGAAACAGTGGAACGAAGCGGTTAAAAAAAAATTAAAAAATTATTAAAATCTTATAAATTACCTTTACGAAAAAACGAGTTGGCAACGTGGAAGTAAAGAAACTGTATAAGGTTTTAGGTAAAATCCAATTTAAAATTCTAAAAATTTTGACATTGCAATTATAAATTGGCAACGCAAAAAATTATTGTCACAGCGATTTTATATAACCCCAGGTCTACACTAAAGATACATATCTCAGCAAGTTGTCAATTACGTCGGCAGAATAACAGTGCAATATTTCTTATTGCTCAGCTTATGTTAAAGGCATGGGAAAACGTATTTATGGCAACTCATAATTTGAAAAAATCAAGGAAGAAGGTGCAGTGTAAAAACTGGCGCTATCTTGCAAAAATTATTTTTATTAATACAAATTCTTTTCTTATTCGACTTTTTTTTTAAATGTATATTCATTTGTTTAAGCTTGAGATTTTTTTTTTTTATATAAAAATATTAATTTTAATAAAATTTTTTTTGGTAAAGTAAAATAATTAACTTCTTATCTTACTTTATATATATATATAAAAGAAAGTGGCGTTAGTTACTACGTTTATAACTAACACAGCGTTTACATTTGTCAGTACTGGCAAGACAGTAAGCATATACATATTAGTTGGCAAAACAATGCAAAAACAAAATAGCTGTAAAAGTGTTTATGTATTAGTGAAAAAGATTGAATGAATTGCTACTGTCTTGCCAGCACTGGCAAAAGTAAACGCCATGTTAAGAACCGCTGGACCGATTTCGATGATTCGTACCAATTCGGTGGCGCCATTGAAAATTACTCAGTATGAATTAAATCGTAAATGAGCCGGCGAAAGTTTATAAGTTGATATGACCAATTTCAGACAGGATTTCACCAGTATTTAATTTTTTATTATAATTTGGAAAATACCGAGCAACGCCGGGACCAAGCAACTAGTTTTTATATAAAAAATAACTCAAACTTAAACAAATAATATAAATTTAAATAATAAAGATCGAATAAGAAAAAAAATATATTAATAAAAATAATTTTTTTAATTTTATTTTAGTGTTTATTAAATTCTTTAATTTAATTCTTTTACTACAATTATAATTTTCTACCATTTCACAAATTTAATTTCTTTTTCACACAATTTGCTTCTATTTTTTTTTTCTTTTTTGCTTCTTTTTTCAATTGACAACCAAATTTAAAGTTTCATGTTAGCAATAATTGTCAACGAAAATGGACTAAAAATTATTGCAACATAAATTGCCGGCAATAAATATGCACAAAAAATGCCTGTCTACATTAAAGAAAACATATTTTTGACATTCTCTGCAATATACTTATGTCGCAATAATTATCTCTGGTATAGACCGGCAGTAATACCCCTGACAGACATATACGTTAGATATCATGGTATGTATACTACGGTTTTATATACTATTCTATTCTTATTACGTACTACAAGTACGTAATACCCCTGACAGACATATAGTTTCAATACTATGGTATGCATACTTCAGTAGTATATAAACCATCAATATACCACTTTGTCTCATGATTTAATTGTAGTTTAGGTTGACACACATGTACCTATAGTATACCATGCTAGTATAGTATGCAAATCCTATGTCAGGGGTATAAAGAAAATATAAAATTGTGTATCTAAATTAGATTTTAATATAATTTCATAAAGTTTAAAGCATATTGTTAAGACAAAAAGAAAAGATAACAACAGAAATGTGTTAATGAGGCCAAGTCTTGGTCTTCAATGCCACCTTGTGTAAATTATAAATGAAGTTAAAATGCGGCTGGCAGGACTCATGTCTGCAAAAAAAGCATTGAAGAAGGCCACTTTACTATTTAGTGTAAGTGTAAGACTCACAAATATTGGTTCTAGACGGTTCAAATGGTGTCCTTCCATCCGGTTGGCTGCCTGGCTGGTTGTCTGATATGAAAACTCCTATCCTTAATAGCTTTTAGTCGAAAAAATTTTATATAGATGTAGATATCTAGATAATATTCGGTACAAAGACCGCTTCTTTGAATCTTAATCTTATAACTTAATTTAGTTTTGGCAGTTTCTTGATTGTCCAAGCTCCCAAATGGGGTACGCTTTTAAAACCTTATCTTTAAGTAATGACGTCTTAAGCGGTTTTAACCGACTGTATTTAATTGTGTCTCACCGGGAGGGATCATGTAAAGGCAAAGCAAAGGAAGCAAATCAGGTTGAGGTTAATCCTGGGATCCGCAAAGGTTAAAATTTAACCAATTAGTGAACAATAACTGGCAATATTTGTCACGCATAGAGAAAAGCCGTCAAGAGGTATCGGAAGATTTATCTTTTCTGCTTTATAGTCGTACTTCCACCGAGTTCTTCAGAGCAGAGATATGGTAGTGGACTAGAGGATTCTTTCCTCGCGCGTCTTATGATTCCAAGGAGTCCGAAGCTTACCTCAGTACTTAACTGATGTTGCCTCGGGGGTACGTAGTCCCCGGCCTTGCAAAATGGGTTGACTATTGGTGAGTTCGTCTTTAGTATGCTTTCCAAGAAATGCTTCCTAAGTCATCAGTCCTGTGCGCGTTGACAAATCTATGCTGGGGCGATCAGCTGTATGCATACCTTGAATGCGGCAAACATCCGAAATGACAGGGTTCTTGGGATCTTATGTTTTCAAATCTGAAGCTTACCTTAGTACTCAGGTCTTGGAAGATAGTCTTGTCCTTGTTTGAAGGAATACTTTCGGAGAGCTCTAGGTGGCTGTGGTTAAACCCACATCGTAGGTAAGTAACGGGGTATCATTATATCTAGGGGAACCCAAGTGGAGTAGGCACCTGTTGCGATGAATCATCGAATCATCCTAAGGTTCTGTTGCTTTCAGTACGGAAACTGCCTTGAATCAGATTAGCAGTGAAAGTTATATAGATCCAGCTCTTAAACAAGGCGGAGGGTATGATTTAGCCAATCATACTCTGAAATTGCAACCCGTATATGAGACATGTTTCTCGCATATGCAGGGGCACTTGGTAAATGCATATATAAAACACTATGTGGTGCAGTACTCATGTTAATTAATATCACAGTTGTACGTAATTGTTTTGACAATGTTTTCTTACTTTTAAGGCCTTTGCCTTCTTTAAATGTTTTAAGAATTTGTTTTAACGGTTCCATTTTTTTAACCACAGTGCACTCTAAGCAACAACATGTCCATTCACTTGATTTGATTTAAAAAATTGTAAATAAATATTGTACTAATACTCAAAGTCTGTCTGTAGTTTACATCAAGCGACCGTTTGTTATGAATTCTGTTTTTTTTTTAACTAAATTACATTTGATTTTTAAAATTATACAATTTAAGTTTAAAGCATTTATTTGAATTTTTTTTTTCGTTTCTAGATCGATTTATAAGATGTGAAGCAAACCAACAGCAAAAAAAACTGTTGAATTAAATATAAATTTGTATATAAATAAGTTTTTTATTAAAGCCATTGCGTGTATTTTCATTATGAGTGAGTGTATGACTACTGCGTCAAAATCATATTTTAAAACGAGTATTAAATTATTTAAAATAAATTAAAAAAAAAAACAGAAATTTATTAAAACACTGTGTTACTGTCTTTAAAAAAAACCAACACTCTAGTTAAGTGAATGTGCTGTTTTTCTATTTGGCTACGTGTTAAAATAATTATGCAAACTAAAATAAAAAAATCTCAATACTCAAATGTTTGCCGTCTTTTTGTATTTTTGTTTTAATTCTTGAATTTGTAGCAATTGCATGCGAATATTTTTCAACAAAATTTTTATTACTCAACATAGTTTGGGTGAACATGCAATAACATTTTCTATTTTTTTTTTTTTTTAATTTGGATTTGGATTGAATTTGTATTAATAAAAAACATATTTGCTGTGGTATTATACAAATAAAATCAAATATTTATTAAATTGTTTTGATGCAAACATTAGCAGATACTATTGTTGGCTTATTTAAAATGCAATAAAAATACTTAGGAAACCAACTTGAAAAATTTGTATTTGTGAGTTTTCAAGTTGTGCAGTAAATAACCTGATTAGTTTTTGATACGTGAAATTAAGTAGAACAAATTTGAAATACTTGCAAAAGAAAAAAAGGTGTGGGTATGTTATTGATGAACAGAGGATGTCTGGTTTTTGTACAACTGTAATAAATTATCGAAAAGAAAAATTGTGGGAATTTGATTTGTATGTCAAATGTTGACATAATTTTAGAGTTTCTAGAGTTTCAAGTTTAAAAATATGGCAAGTTTTTAATGTAAACAATAGAATTGTTTTAATTTTTTTAATTAAAACTGCATCTTGATTTAAAAATATACTGCTTGCATAAAAGGTTTATCGCTTCATAAGGTACTTTTGCAAAAAAAAGCGGAAGTTTGGCAAAATACATATTTTTTTTTTTTTTTTGCAAAATAGTCTATTCTTTAAAAATTTCCTTTTCAAGAAATAAATAAATGTATTTTAAAAATTGCCTTCAAAATTTTATTTTTATTAAGTTTTTTAAAAAAAAAACTTTTTACTTCACATGCAAATAAAAAGACTTCTCGTTTTCAAAAAAGTACCTTCTCCAAATGAATTTTTAAGAGGGTTATGGATTACACAACTCAACATCTCTAAGAAAAATTGTTGGTGTCGAGATATTGTTAGTGGTGTCCATTGGCAGTACTAAAAAATTTTTAATATGTTTTCCTACATGTAAATGGTATTTAAATTTGATATATCATCGGTCAGTGGAAATCGCTACAGGGAGATGATCCGAAGCTTTTTGTGGCGGAAAATTGATGATTTAAACGTAGAGAATATGTGGTTTCAACAGGATGTTGCCACTTGCCACACAGTATGCGAAACGATGGATCTTTTGAAAGAAAAGTTCAAAATCGCAATATTTCTCTTAGAGGAGGAGTGAATTTGCCGCAAAGATCGTGCGATTTGATACCTTTAGACTATTTTTTGCGGGGTTTTTTTAAAAACTAAAGCTTACAGCAATATTCCCACAACAGTTCAAGGGATTCAAAACAACATTATCGAACAGCCGCCATTGCCACCAGTTTATTGAAAAACGTGATTGAGAATTTTGGTAAAAGCTTGGGAGCCTGCCGAGCCAGTAGGAGAGATAACTTAACCGAAATAATTTTTCATTTTAAACCGAAACCTATTGGTAATAAACTGAAATAAAACTATTTTTAATATCAAAGTAATTTTTGGGAACACAAAATTTTACAAGATTTTGTTAGTCGTGCTTAATTCCCAGTTTTTATTCTTGATAGAAACACTGAAATTTATTGTTGATGGGATAAGCTATTCCTATGCGCATTTCACTGGTTGCTTAGGCCAGATCGTCGGGAAACTTCATCCAAAGATTTAAAAAAAAAAACTAAAGATATTAAATAAGTAAAAACTGTTATGCGAATAAGAATTACTTATAAGCAAAAGTTTTACTTGTAACAATATCAAAGCTTTAACAAAAACAACAACAATAAACAGTGAGTTTATCCTTTCTTACATTCCCCACTACAATTGGTTGGAATTCTTCCAATATTAATTGTAGGTGTAAGTAGGTTAAGAAAAAAACTAAATGAAAACAAAAACAACTTGCTTTATTGCTCTCGCAAAAATAAAGCATGCTGCCAGAGTTTAGTTTTTTTTTTCAGCCGTGCACTTACCAGTTTATTATTAAAGTAATTTGTTTAAGCTTTGATATGGTTACAAGTAAGACTTTTGCTTATAAATAATTCTTATTCGCTTAACAGTTTTTACATGTTTTATATCTTTTTTTTCTTAAATCTTTGGATGAAGTTTCCTGACGATCTGGCCTAAGCAACCAGTGAAATGCGCATAGGAAGAGCTTACCCCTTCAACGATAAATTTCAGTGTTTCTATCAAGAATAAAAACTGGGAATTAAGCACGACTAACAAAATCTTGTAATATTTTTAATTTCTAAATAAAAAACATTTTTTTTTATTTTAATTAAAATGATACCTCAATTTTTAGACACCTTTTAATTTTTAGTCTACGGTCAGTTTTAAATATTGGTTGTAATCAAAAGGTTCGTGTTCGCGATTTTTGGTACTATCAATGTATTTCTATAAATTAACTAATTTTTTATAATATTTTAATTTTGGGTAGCAATTGTTCTAATGACCCAAATGGGTTTTTGTTACTATCAACGTTATTTTCGGGAATACAAAATTTTTTATTTATTAAATATGATGTGCTAAATTCCTAATATTGATACACTGGAATTTATTGTTTAGGGAAAAGCTAGTTCCTATGCGCATTTTACTTTTTGCTTAGGCCAGATCATCTGCAAACCTTTTTTCAAATACTTTGGAAAAACTAAAGATATTTTACAAATAAAACTGTAAAGCTAATGAGAATTACAAACTCTCAAGTTTTATTTGCCACGATATTTATGCTTAGACAAAACATCAATAATAAACAGTGAGTTAATCATTTGTCAATTGTTTTGAATAAACAGTAAAAGCGTTCAGCTGTTTTACAAAGTGTTTATTTTCATAGTTAAGGACGGAAATTTGGGATGAATAAAGACTAAGAACCGGTTAGAAGAACCTTTCCTTATCATTCAGAGGAAGTACATGTTCAAACATTGTATTCAATACGTGAACTATCATTAAAAAAAAAACTTTAATGGCGTGGCGACAGTGATCTTAAAAAAACGGCATCTACAGAGCCCTTACTTTTTATTTAAATTACCTCCTTTTTAAACTTTCAACTCTGTCTACCCTTTTGCAGTGACAGTAACCTTAGCCATTCGTAAAAATTTGATTATAGACTAAGCTACATCGAGTAGGGGCTAAGGGGTAAAATATGATTGATACGCTTGGCCAAGACCTTGATTAAATCTCGGAATGGGGTCGTGCGAAGATGATCGATTAAAATGTCCGAAAGACCCAGTGTTGCATACTGACGCATAGACGCACGATGGATCAAGGTGTCTCATCTGTATATATGGATGGTATTATAATTGAGGCATCAGAATCTCTTGATGCTCTAGGCATGAAAATACATTGTGATGTCCGATGGACAAAACATATATTCATGGTGTGGAAAGAAGCATTCAAGTTGTTCGGTTTTAAGAGATACTAGAGAAACGGTGTAAGAGATACTTCACTCCATTTAATCTCCTTACTATTTATAACACCTACATCCAATCGCGAATGGAATAAAACTCTCATGTATGGGCCGGTGCTTCAAAGTGTATTTTGGAGCTCTCGACCGCGCGCAAGAGAAGGCGAAGGTTCTCATTGGTGACAGTAGGGCATCCAATTCTATTGACTCCCTTGAATACCGACGCAATGTTGGTTATATTTTATGTTTACTGATGGAATTAGGAATCTGGTTGCCAAAACTCCTACGTTTGAAAGTAATGAACGGACTGTTCGTATGTGGAATAACCTTCCTGCTGCAATCTTTTCTCTAACTTTCAGCATAAATAAGTTCAAGTCGAAGATCTGCAAGCACTTCTCCCTCTATCCTCCTGCCCATAACCTAACAAACAAAAAATTAAATGACTGGGTAAGAAATGTTGAATTACTTATTGGTTTCGTGACGTTCTATTGTACTAAAGAGCAACAAATTGATATTGGAAAATAATATTTTTTTTGTTCGGATGCACAAGGCCTTGTTCTTGAGATGGTTCTTTGCTAATACCACCCAACTGAATGGCGTATCTTTATAGACAGCTCTAAATAAAGCCTGAAGTGCCTCCTCTTACATTCAACATATATGGTTTAGTGCCCATTGCTCATTCAACAAAATTAAAAGAAGAATATCAAAATATTTCCATCGAAGTGCACAACCTCCATTGTCATCTTGACCAATTCCCTGAGAATCTTTGATTCTATAGCAAGAAACAAGGCAAGCGGTTTAAGCAGGACCTTAAAACTTTGTAAGAGAGGTAACAAGGCCAATGGGATTGGCTGTGGTTTGCATCTGTTTTTTTTGTTAATTTTTTTTATCTGTACTACGCATAGGAAATCAAAATTTTTGTTATTAATGTAATAAGTAAAAGGTCACAAGTTAAGAAAAACTTGAGCTTTTTGGCATTAAAACAAATGTGGAGAGATGTTATAGTTAAGAGAAAAATAAGATTAAGGACACATACCTGATATTTTTCCAAACAATATCAAGTTTATCTCCCAACTCTTTTGTTTTTTGTAGTTATTTTCTTAAAAAAGTTTTTTAAAAAACAAATTTAAAACAAGTTAGTTAATAAACTTCAAAAGATTTTAAGTTTTTATTACCGCAGAATTTAAATATATAATTAACTAAAATTTCGTTTTAAAAGTGTTTTCTACTTTTAAAAACAAGAAAAAAAAGAATTTTTAAAAGGTTTATTACTAGCAAAAGATATACGTGTATGTGCATATCAATAATTTGCCTTGCAAAACAAAAGGTTTAAACTTGTTTCTCTTTTACAACATCAAAGTCTTTTCCTAAGACTTATGTTTTAAAAATTATTTTCTTAAATAAAAATACACTTTTTAATTTACCAAATTCTTTTTTTTACAAAATTTTCCCTTATCTTAATGTGTCGTGTAAATTAAAAAACCTAACACTCTTCTTAGCAAAAACTTGACTTAACACGTTCGCCAAAGTGCGTTCCAAGCACAATAAAAAACTCAAAAGCTTTTACTATGAAAATTTCCAAGAAAATTCAACTTCAATTTACCTTAAAAAAAATATTTTAAAATGTTTGCCAGTTGACCGTACACAGCATTTAAATAGAGTCACTTATGACTAATTGCCAACTAATGCTGCACTTACTTGTACTCTAAAAACCACTACAGCTTAAAACAGTTTTCTTTAAATTTTTTTTTTTTTTTTGTTTCTTTAGACTGACACTCACAATAAAAATGTATATAAAAAAGATAAATCTTTAACACTTGCTAAATATACTTAAGATTTTTGTCGCGTAAACAGAGTTTCTTATTTAAGTAAGTAATAAAACATACACAAAATGTGTTTGGTATGTGTAACAAAATGTGAAAAAATAAATAAATAATGTCTAAAACGCAAAGTCTTTGTGTACATGAACAGCATCTTAAGGCTTTTTTAGTTGTTATTGTTGTTGTTGCAGTTGTTAAGTTTAAAAGCCAAAACAAAATAAGAATTACGTGTTGCTTTTCAAATTCTATTAGGTATTTTTTGAGAAGTACTTAAGAATTACACAGTTTCTATGTAACTGTTCAAATTGGAAAACTAAAGAGTTAAGAAATGAACTTGGTTAATGCATTTCATTAAAATTTGTGTATTAAGTTTTTTTTATTTTTGTTTTTTTTTTTAAGGAAAATACGTAAAGAAATAAAAAAAAAATAACTTCTAAGCAAAAGTTTTGGGAACGAGCTTGGTTTTACTCAATCATCTGTACGAGTATGAGATTTAAGTTTTTTTATAGCTAGTTAAAAAATACCTTTTAATAAAAAAACATATTAAAATAAGTTTTTTTAAATACTAAATATCTTCTTAAAATTTGTTTGCCGTTCCTTTATCTTTTAACAAACATTTTTCTTTTTTTTTTACTTTTCTTTTACGAAAGAGGGAGAGATATCCTTCTTACAAAAAAAGTACGTTTGAAAATACATTTTTCAAAAAAGTACCCGTTTTGCGGAACAGAATCTTTTTTAAAAAGTCATTTTTTCAAAAATATATTTTTTAACGAAGAAAGTACGTTTAAACAAACTTTTTAATTAACGAAAAGGTACCTTGTAATAAAAAAATACATTTTTATTTAATTCCAAAAGTACATTTTTATAATAAGGTACTATTCTACAAAAAACTAGATTTTTAAAGAGGATACGTCTTACAAATTGTTCTTACCGAAATTTCCTTTTCATAAAAAAAATATATCAAATAAATACTTTCATATTACAAAAAATAAATTTTTAGACAAACTATGTACTATTATTCCAAAAAAGTACCTTTTTTACAATAGTACATTTATAACAAAAAGTACCTATATCACAAAAAGTACCTATATTGCAAAAAGTACCTATATTACAAAAAGTACCTATATTACAAAAAGTACCTATATTACAAAATGGACCTTTATTACACCTAACTTTATTACAAAAAGGTTAAGCTTTTGGCAAAAATAATTGTTTTTCCAAAAACAAACTTCTCAAAAAACCTTGATTTTTTTTTTATTTATTATATGTTACAAATAAAATAGCACGCAAGTAATATAGTTAAGCCCGACCATTTAATACCCTACACTACGGTATATAAAGACAAATTTTCGAGAGTGTATTTTAACCCGATTCAAAAGAAATTCGGAAAATGGTAAAGATTGCAATAAAATAAGTTTGAAACAAATCTAAATCCCATCCCTAGCGTACATAAAATTTCCCTCTTGTGCCCTTTTCCGTTAAAAATGTTAACATTTTATTTACGACAGTATAAATAAGATATTTTATGGGCACAAATAATCTTTTACGGAAAGAAGTATGCATTGGGGCTATATGAAATTATAAACCAACTCCCACCATTTTCATTAGTCTTGTGGCAATTAGAACCTTTTAGTTTACCAGGTTTCATCAAATTATTTCCAAAATTGCGACCTGTACTCTGCGCACAAGATTTACATTGACAGCTAGCCAGCTGGACGGAAATCATTAGACCGATTGAAAAAGTAATTATAATTTGATCGCTATACTAAAAGGTTGTATGGGTATAACTTTATTCCAACTAAACTTCGGCGGAAATAGAACCCGCAATTCTCACACTGATATACTAGCTTACCACCAACTAGCCTACCGAGGCACTTTACTTTATTATTTCTATATTTTAGTGTTTGTCTAGTGGTCAAAATTCGACCATAATTATTTATGCAAATAAAAAGAAAACTTGAATATAAGTATAAACTAATTTACATGTTACAATCATTTGTTTTTTCTGTCTTAATAGATCGATTTGGCGAAGGAGCAACTTTCGGTCTTAATGTTATATTCCACTCAAGTCCTTAAATGTTTAATTTAATTTTGTAGATTCAATAATATAAAAAAATCAGAAACTACCAATTGAAAAACTAAAAAAAAGTAACAAAGTCTCCTCTTATAGTTCCTCAATCACTCTGAACTCTGTATGCAGAATTTTATGTTTATTGGTTCTGTATTAAAAATATTTCAAAAAGTACAAGTTTAAGGACGAAAAAGTGCCAAAAATATCCCCCATACAGATTCTTATTCACTTTGAATCGTACATGGTTAATTTGATGTTTCCAGGCCCAATATTAATGAAATTCAAGAACTACCAGTTAAAGAACAAAAAAGTACCAAAATTTGTCATCTTATATGTTCTCATCATTCAGGACTCTGCATATATAATTTTAGAATTCTAAGTTCAATATTATAGAAAATTCAAAAACTACCACATGCAGCACGAAAAAGTTAAAAAAAAGAAATTTATTTTCCCGTATTACCCCTTTTTGATACTTTTTTTTCTCCCCATTGAAGTATCAAAAAATTTTAAAATTTTAGTGGGAGCCCATAATTTAATATGTATATTAGGGCGGATCGATTTTGAATTTTTAAATCGTATAGCGAAAACGTAAACTACATAAAATTCTCCAAAGAAACCATGTATCTCAAATAAAATCCTAATACGCGCCTCTCGAATTGAAAATGTATATGCCCGCCTTTGCAAAAAAAATTTCAAGCCGAGAGGAGCAGATTAGAGTCTGATTTTAGACCTATGGTTTCTTCGGAGAATTTTCTTAGAATTTTATGTTCATTACGTTTTTGCTATACGATTTTTAATTTTTTTTCATTCATACAAATCAACCCGCCCTAATGTATATGTCAATAAATTTAGAAAAATATTTTGTAAAAAAAGTACCAAACATAGGTACGATTTTCACCCCTCAAACGTTCGAATTTTATTTTTGAGATCAGTTACGAATTTTGTATAATCTTTATTTCTATGTTTATTGGTTTAAAGGATTGATGGCGTGCCAAACGGGTTAAGCCCGTTTACTCTGCAAAAGGGCTGTATTTCAAAAAAGTACCAGACACTTGTGTGCTTATTTTTCCAATAAACAACGATAAGTATTAATTTTTTTTTTGTATCTCTTTTAGTTTCGGAGATATGAGGATACCGAATTTACCCGTTTTTACCCCCTCAGATTTTAATAAAATATATATGGGCATTTCCTGGGGTCGCGAACGTACGTTCGTACGCTTTTGATGTACAAATAATATAGAAAACAAAACTTTTCCTAGCATTTTTTTTGCGATTCGATAGCATTTGGAAAGATGTACGTTTAGTGCAAAAGATGGATTTCATCGAGTTTAAGTTTTCATAATAATAGTTATAAACATGTGGTCACGAACGGACGCAAAATAGAAGTCAACTTTGGCTGACGTAGTGAAATGTAAAAATCTGCGTAATGGAACGGAATATTCAAAAGTGATTAATTGATTTCAAAAGTGTATTAATGAAGGTCTCCATACAGTATTTACAAAATAAAATATCTCTTTTGGTTTTTGTGTAATTGGCTTATGTACCGGTCGCGAACGTACGGGTCGCGAACGTACGATTTTTCCATATGTGTTTTTATTATTATCACCATGCAGTTTCCCATAAATATCTTCAAATTTCCTTAACAAGCAACTTAATACTCAATTTACAATTGATTGTAAATGTCTTTAGAAGTAGAAAATATAAAATTTTCCAGTTTCCAGCGCAATTTCTTCAAGTAAAACAGCTGAGATATTCTTTTATAACAACATAAATTTTTTTATAATAATAAACAATAAAAGACGATGATTATCAACATTTTATTTTTTCATCCTGGTAGACCATTCTGGGGAAATGCCCATATGTATGTATATTAGTGTGTCCCAAAGAACAATTTTTTTTTTGATTATCATGGTAGCTCAAGCAGAAATTAAAAACTTGCCGGGTAAAGTATTTTTGAGATTTTTTTCATATTTTAAGGCAGAGGTTTAGTGATCGCTCAAGTCGAATTTTTGCCAAAAATCGAGTTTGCCGCGATTTTCTTTACCTTTTAGGAAATAATTTAAAAGAATAATGTCCAAGCTTTATTTTTGTGTACATTCACTGTAAGTTTTTGCAATGAATTTTCTCATTTAGGTACCCTACATAAAAATTTTTCGTAATTTTTCCATAAATTTTAACCGCTTTATAACTTTTAAAATTTTCATAAAAATGAAAAAAAAATAACAACGACAGATCGATTCTTTTTTTAAATAATTTAGAAACAAATATTTTTAAATTTGCGCTTACTGTTCCTGAGTTAAACCGGTTTTCAGATTTAAACCCAGTTTATGATACCCAACTCATACCCAACAAACAAATTAAAATCAAATTATTTTTTTGCTTTGCTTAAAAATCATTTATTGGGGTTCTGAAAATCTATTTCAGAAATTGTGACATTAAAGTAAGTGTTAGCCAAAGCCCCACCTCGTTCTGCCACCTCATTAACCTTTAAAATGGTGAATTTTTTGTTCAAATCTGTTGACAGACAGAGGAGAAAAGTGTTCTGAACTGTCTTGCTTTTACCGATTTATATATAGATAAATATATATATTTTTGTTTTTTTTTAGTAATTTTTCTTTGTATTGGAAACAGTGTTACCAAAAGCTTTAAAAAATTATATACAGAGAATTTTTTGAACTTTTCAATTTACAGAAGATGTATGTTTATAGACAACAACCAAACCAAAAATTAAAAAAAAAAAAAAAAAAACATAAAGGCTTTTAGTTGCCTGTTATGACAAATGGGATGTCTTGTCAAAAAGGTGTTAAGAGCATTTTAAATCATTTTTCAAACTACTTTTCTACTTTTTTTTGGATGCTATTTGTTAAATGATTTACCATTGCGTGTTTAAAGAATTTAAAAATTTGTGTCTTTCATTAAAGACTGCTTGCAAATAATATTTTCTACTACGAAAATTTTCTCAGAAAGAAAACCTTTTTTTTTGCTGCACCATCTTTTAAAGACCTCATTTTTACATTTTTTTTTTTTTTTTTGGTTTTTTTTTTGTTTTGCTTCCCAAGTTTTGTTAATATGGAAATAAGGCTTTAAAGCATGCAATTTACGTTAGTTAAGTGGTTGGCATTCATTTAGAGAGGTTGTTTTTTAACGTTTATTTAATTAATAAACAAATGTTGAAATTTCATGCGTTGTTATTTGTATATTTTTGCAGATTTCTAATGGTTTAATGTCAGCTATTGAATTTGAGCCAAAAAAAAAGAGATAAAAACTAACAAAATTTTTTTCGACATTTGCTTTAAACCAAAAAAAACTGGGTTAACATTTACTACAAATTTGGATTATGGTCTGACATACGTTTAATTAATAGACCACTATAAAATTCATTATTTTAGTTAAACTTTTTTTTATAAATAAACAAAATAAATGAAAATGACTCCTCGTTAGGTGCTCTGTATAGTTTGTTCAAAAAATCAAACTGTAGTTTTTACGCATTTTTCATAATAATTTCATCAAAAATATATTGTTTGTATAGCAACGTTTTTTTTTTTTTAATTAAAATGAAAAAAACATAACCAGCTAAATATTTGAAGAAAAAGTAAATAATTGTTGTTGTCTAAATGTTTAATAATTTAAAATCCCGCTGGTTTCATTTTTATGATGTTTTTGTTTTAGCCTTTCACATTGTTTGAAGCATTTTAAAATGTTGGCCTGTTTGTCGGTTACAATTCATATTTAATCTTGTATTATTTTTATGAAATTTCTGCTGAAGAGTTTGAGTTTTTCTCATAAATGTTTAAAATTTGTAACCAATTTTTTTTAAAGCAAATTATTTACAAACATACGTGTGCAAAAAGTATAATCGTATGTGTAAAATCGTTTATATAAAACAAATTTTAAAGACTCATTTTCAATGACTTAAGCCAGTTATTTCTTTAGTATTTGAGATAATTATTCAAAGATTTGTTTTGCTTAAACAATTTATTACCAGTTGCAATACAGTGTAATCTCTTTATATAGACTCCTTCCTTAAGCGGACACCTCTTTTAAACCGACACTGTTACAAGGTCCCGTTAGTGATCTTTAATGAAAGCTGAAAATTCTTTTGAGAGGACACATCTCTTATACGAACCCAATTCCTTAGTTCCTTCCTTTTTTTCGTTCTTAAAAGATTTCACTGCTGCTTGTGAATACAATCAGTTTTATAAAGGAGATATTTTTTTCGAAAATAAAAATAAAATCTTTAATTGTTTATTTATTCAAATAAACAATAAACTCTTTTATTATACTGCAATTCATATGTGTAAAGTTTTGTTTTATATGCATTCCCTGTGTTGCTTGTTTTTCTGTCGGTTTTTTTTTCTTGTTTATTTTTATTGCAACTTTGTTTATTTGTTTTTCAGTTGTTCAGTTGCTTCTTTAGTTCAATTTTGTTGTATCAGGTTGTTAGAGATGACTGATAACTGACTTATAACCGTTTTAAATGCTTATGCTTTTATTTTATGATATATTTGATTATAAATATTGAAAAGGAAGTTGTTAAACTGCAGTTTTAAAACAAGAAAATACATTTTTTTTTAATTTAACAAAATATATTCATCAGGAAATATGAAAATAAGAGAGAAAAAAATTTTAACACAGTTAGAAAAAGGTTTTGTTTTACTAGTCTAAATTGATTTTGGAATTTCAAAATTACATAAAAGCTAAAATAAATTTTGAAAAGTTTGGAAAAAGTTGTATTTCTTTAGGCAAAATTAAACAAAACTTAAAAAGAAATCTTTTTAAAATAAAAAAAAAACGCGAATTACACTCTTTTTCCCAGCATCACAGAAAATCAGGTAATTAAGAAAAACGTACTAAAGGAAAAAAATTGAATTTTTTAAGTCAAGCAAATTTTTTGTATATACTGTCGCAAAAGTTAAAATAAAAATATATTCTATAAAAAACTCTTAGGGCTAAAAAATCAGAGCAAGTAAAACTCTCTTTTTGGTTTAAAATGTGTTAAAACCAACAAATCTATAAATCATTAAACATATAAACCATCTTTAAACGCATGAAATTGGGCGTTTAAACTACCAGTACAAATCATATGAATTTGCCAACATTTGTCGTAGTGCTGCCACATGTTATTTTTTTAACAACATGTAATACATGGAACACTGATTTATGGTTGATGAGTTTAAACTACATATAAATTCAAGTTTCGTTCAACTAAACCAGCGTTTAAACCATCAGTGATTTATTAGGCATTAGAATCGTAAGTTTTCTAAAATTAAAAAACAAAAATTGCTTAAAACCAAAATTTGACAAAAGACACAAATTTATTAAAAGAAAACAAAAATCTTTTTGAATCAAAAAATTTTTTTAAATAAGACAAATAAAAACAGGTAAGAAAGTATAGAAGTTCATGCCTCACAGTTTAAAAAAAAATTCGAAAGTCTAAGCTATTTGGAACCCACGAGCACTCATAAAACCGCCATATAAGAAATATGTTATAACTAGGCTTCGTTCACGTGAAAATTAGGAAAGAAAGAAAAGGGCTTATCCTATAAAAAAATGTACATAAAATGTATGTAGTTTTCTACATTTATACTTTTTTATGTTAAAATATTTTATATAGATTTTATTTTATTCAACCTTTATTTATTAAATTGCAGTATAATTTATGCATGAGGTTTTCCTTTTTAATATAAAAAATTTGATAACATTTATTTTATAATTCCAATATTTAGATACAGCAATGTGTATCATCGTCAGGAAAATAATTAAACAATTAAAATAACGTTTTTAAAATAATGAAAACATAATAATAATAATACACAATTATAACAATGTGACAATATAGAAAAAATTATTTACTTATATAAATTTTCATATTTATTCGATTGTGTATTCTAAGTCAAATAACCATTTTTAACGCTTTTATACTTTAATAGTCCTATTCCTTCCCAGATTCTATTTGTTAAAAAAAATTATTTACAATTTAAAAAAAAATATTATACAAATAATTTCTATTACATTCTAAAAAATTTTCTAATTTCCTGTTTTGTTTTTAATAACTAAATGTCTATAATTTTGTGCTACAGTTTCCGTGTCCGATTTTAAATGAATTCTTAACAATTCTGGTACTTTATACATTGCTGTATCGATATATTGATATTAAAAAATAATTGTTATTAACTTTTTTTATATAAAAAAAGGAGAACCTCAAGCTCAATAAATAATATTGCAAATTAAAATATTTTAATAAACAACATTAAAGGAATTATAATTTTTTGCCAACACACACATATAAGTTTTTAGCACTCGATGCTCTTGAAATGCAAGGGGTGTCCTAAAAATTTTATTCCAGTCCATACGCAATCTGTATACCAAATTAGATTTTTACATCATAAAAAGTACCCTTTATTTTAATCTGGGCCATATGCTATCCGCATACCAAATTTCATCCAAATTCCTTAAGCAAGTTTCGCGTGATTAAACCACAAACATCTGCTTGAATTTAAGTGTATCTTGTAATCTGTTTTTGGCCTATAAAGGCTTTTGGATTACATTCAGTTGAATAAATAAATAAATAAATATCCAAAAATACAAACTTTTATCGCTCTCCCTACACCTACCCCCTTTATTTTTAATATTAGAGGTGTGGTTAACCATAAGAGTGGGTCCTACAAAGTTTGAAGACTTTTGTCTTCAGATGTGTGGTATTTAATATTTTCGTTCTATGGGGGTACTGCTTTTCCTCCTTCTACCCCGCCAATTTTTTTTTTGAAATATATAGCTTACCATAACAGTGGCTTTAACTAGGTTTGAAGATTCTCGCTATAATAATTCTTCAGTTACGCGATATTTAATATATGCATCCTTTGGGAGGCATTGCTCCCTTATTTAGCTTTTCAAAGGTGTTGTTTACCATAAGAGTGACTCCTACCAAGTTTGAACATTCTCCCTAAAACAGTTTTTAAAATATTTGATATTTAACATTGTCGCCCTATGAGTGGACCACTTCCCCTGCTGCTATCTTACTTAAATTTCGGGGCAATAAAATGGGTGCAGTGGCTCTTAAGATATGCGATACTTAATATTGGCGTCCTATGGGGGTACCACTTCTCCTGCTCCTATTGAAAAAATAAGTAGCATATTTTAATTTCGGGGCTCATGTATGTAGTGTAGGAGTCTATAAGCCAACAAACAAACAGACAGATGTTAAGATTCATGTAAAGGTTTTTATAAGATTTGTTCGCCTTTAAGGTGCATTTAGGAAGGGTGCTTATATAGGACCCTTCCGGTTCAAAATTTAGATCAGACATAGTAGCTATCGTAAAAGATATTGTCGCCAATTTTTATGTGACTACCAACATTTATAAGGAAGGTCAAATATGGACCGATTTAAATAAAATTTTGTAAGATGACCAAATTTAACATAAATACTATCTTGATGGTAACGAAGACTCTATTTCGGCAAGAAGCTTGTGTGGGGGCTATGTAAAATTATGAACCGATTCTCTTCATTTTCAATAGCCTTTGTATTTGTGACAATTAAAAGCTACATATCGATGGCTTTATATAAAAAAGGCCTAACTCGATTTTTTCGTTTGTTTACAGGGGAGGAAAAAAAACTTAATAAAGTCCATAAAATGTTAGATAAAAAAATATATAATGCAATTTTTAATAAAAATATCCAACAACTGTTGTACTACAGCCCCTTAAAATTTTTAAATCAAAATACATGTGGCATTAGCCAGAATAAACAAAAAAGCTTTTTTTTTTAAAAAAAATCGAGTTAGGCCTTTTTTATATTAAGCCATCGATATGTACCTAGTTTCATCAAATGACCCTTAAAATTGCGACCTATACTTTGCGTACAAGGTTAACATGGACAGCCAGCCAGCCGAACGGATGGACATCGTTGGATCGATTCCTTTCTACCAATTTTGTATAAAAAACTGTTATTTCATCCAAACTAAGTTTGCTAAATATTAATGCAAGTAAAATAGTTTTTTTTTTACTGTTGTTAAAATAATGATGTTGATCCAAAAATAAATTTAGTAACAAAAACACAATTCCCCACTTGGGTGTGAATTTTGAAAAAAGTTATAAAGTTTTTTCAAAAGCAGCTACACGCAGAGAAAACACATTTTGCAATATGGTCACCTTCATTAAAACTATTTAAATCGAAAACATTCAAACATCTTCACCCTTATTCCATTTAGCGTCAGCAATACGAAACGATATCGTTTTGTGTTGATTGTTGTAAATCGGTATGCCCATTGTCAATATAAAGTTTTATCGATAAGCGTCGATGTATTGTTGGTAAGCCGTATGCAACGTTAACGTTGGCATCGATATAAATTGACTCTGATTTTGTCGTTAGTCTGGGTGTAATAATAATAATGTTGTTAAATAAACCATATTTTTATGATTAAACGTTTTTTGTTGAATCGGTAGTTGGTGTCTTCATCAATGGTCAGCTTCCAAAGGGTTTAAATGACTTTTGAATAAATTGTTGTTTCATTCGTTGTTTCCATAAAAGCAAAAAAAGTTTCTTTCGACGATTTTTAAATAATTACTTTTTGTTTCTTTTACCTAAATTCATTCCTATTAAATCTCAAATCTTTACCAAACAAGAAAAAATCATACATTTAATCATTTAACTAAAAATGCATTATTCTCGAGAACATTACAAACAAATCGAATGAAAAATTATTGTAAAAAAATATTATATTCCTTTAGTTAAAAAATATATATGTAAAAACGATCCCAAGCAAATCCACCTTATGCACCTTCTACTTACTTCTACTTAACTAATTGTGTTTATTTAAGCACGCAACAGATACAAAGAAAGACACAACTTCTAAAACCAAAAAAAAAAAACACAAAAACCACAAGATGATGATTGAAAATGAAACAGAAAACAAAAACACAATTCGAAAATAAGTAATAAGAAAAACACAGTATGCAAACATTAGATTTCAAGACAACAGATAAAAATGTCCACACTCACATAAAACACATCACTCAAGTCATCTAAAATCTTTACCAAAGCCAACATGGCCAAATTGAACAAAAAACAACAGAAAAAATGAACAACTTGAAGATCTAAAGAGATGGCACTTGAAGAAAAGATAAATCTGAATGATTGAAGCAAAAAAACGTAAAGTGAAACTCTTAAGCATTGTGTTGCAGTTTACAAACAAAATACTTGTAAAGAGAAATACTCTAACCCATTAAAGATAGAGCTACCGATGGGAGATAGGAACAATTTGGGGTTTTGAAGATGTAAAAGTTTTTAGAGTGCCATTAAAATCTATTAAATTTTAAAACTTGTAAGTTTTTATGATATTTTAAAGGTCTTAGTAATTATACCCTACATTATTAAAGGTTGAAAGGGTATGATGTATTGGAGCTGAAGTTTTTAATATAGTTATAAAAATATTGGTACCTGACCCAACTTTTAGCAGTTTGGATGTCTCTGTCTTGACAAAGAAATGGTCACAATTTTGAATAAAATTTAATGAAGCATTTATACGATCACCGTCGGACGCTATTAAATAGAATTCGGCCTTGAGCTAATGAAAGCTTCATCATGTCTTTTAGATAATGACAAGAACAATTGTCGTAGGATTTTGAGTATCTTATCGTGCACTAGTTTTAATGAAATATATTTGAGTAGATATGCACAATATAAATACTTTTCCTAAATTCTTAGCTTAAATTTGCTTGAAAAGCAACAACAAAATGCCATCATTATAGTTGTATTTTCTTTTTGTTGTTTTATTAAAAACACACATGCATAAACAGTGAAAGAGAACAAGTGCTTTTTGCTGTTCTCTTAGGGCCATTACTAAAGCTTACAAATAGTTATTTTTATGGTGCTATCTAACAGATAAATGGTTTTTGGTTATAACAAGGTAACATTAATTTAAAAAGTGACTGATGAGCAAACATCAGGTGTATCCTTATGGTAATTTTACAAGTGAACTTTTAGAACTTTAAGCTGCCATATTTTCTTGTGAAGATATGGTAACTTCAATGACAGTTTTAAGTCAAATTAAATTATTCAAACTTTTTCAAAAAACACAATTTAACGCAAAAAACAAAACCATTTCCATCGATATTTACTGCAATGTTGCCACATTATATAAATAACCTATTTCATTTTATCGAACATTTTTAAAAATGGAGAATACTTAATGGTCACTTTATTTTTCACGTTGACTATCAGAACTTTATCACTAGGTTGTAATAATAGCCCTTAGAATGTTATTGTTTTGTACTTGAAAACACACACGCACACACATGTATTAACGCTTAAAGGTTCTCTTCAAATGTGTTGAGTTGCTACACTGTAGTCGTTGGTTGTAATCTTCTTTTTTTAAATATTTTTTGGTGAATTTTATAGTGTAATAAAAGTATCGAATACAGTGCGCTCGGGATAACGCCAACTTATTTAAACCGCTAGTGTTGACGTTTTTTAGATCGTTGACGTTTATGAATGTTCAAATTTAAGATCAAAATATTATTGGTACTGTATCTAGTTTAAGACATTTTTATTGTTCACAAATTTGAAAAAAAATTAATCCAAATCCAAAGAAACCCCAAAAAAAGGTTTCCAACCTTAACAAAAGCAACAAAAATACATGTCTTTAAGGAAATCTGTTATTTTTTCTGCGTTTTTTTTCTATCTCTCCAATAATTGAAATAAAGATTTCTTCCTTAAACGTCTTAATACATTTAGATCATGTTGCTCAATTTTCTTGCCGGATGGCCAATCCTTTTTCCCCCCTAAACTAATCCCGCGAAGCTCTACGCTTGTCAAGATAGTCTCTGGCGGGAATCGAACCCGCAATCCCGGCACTTATAGACTGAATCACTACCAGCTAGCCTACCGAGGCACTCTTCAATCCAATCCCCGGTCCAATGCTAGGTTTAACATTTCGAATACATCGCTTGGTTTTGTTGTTTGCACATGATAATCGTCAACATCGGTAACTTCTAACTCCTCATTTTCACACCACCCAGAACTTTATCAAGCCAAATATCTTTATTTCATATAAATAAATAAAAAAATTTAAAAAAAGCAACTGAATAGAAAAGGAGAATATTGACAACATTTCCATACAACTTATGTTTAAGGGGAACCCTAAAATTTAGAAAAAATATACATGCATACATATTTGCTGTAATTGTTAATTTAGCACTTCGTGGCTTAGTGGACGTTTTATAGTAGACAGGCTCTATAAAAAATGTTGACGCTTTGAGATGCTGACGAAATGGGGTGTCGACGTTATATCAAACGCACTGTAAAAGGAAATATAAAAATCCATTTGTTATTTTTCTTAAAATTTAGTAGCACTAATTTAAAGAAAGAATCTCATAAGCATATAAAATATTTATTTTAACTTTAAATGTCAAGTGGTCGAAATTCTACCACCGGGCAAAACATTACATGTACACAAAATGTACAGTAGCACTCGGGACGGCCAGCCAACCATAAACATTATTTCTTAAAAAGGGTCTTAAAGCCAATAAAACTTTAAGTTATGTTGATATTTAGCTTATACACTTCAATTCAGCACGAAAATGCTTTTTCCGGTCCATATTCAAATATAAAGCCTTAATACAAAGACTGTTCTAGAAACTCATATTCATCGACATAAATCTCTTAAGATAATTGCTATTAAGGTATTGAGTGGTAAAGTCTAAAATACAGTCAAATCCCGATAAATCGTAATTCCCGATAATTCGTAATAAGCTGTCGGTCCCATGAAAAAATCTTTTTAATTCGTTAAATATCCATACATTTTGGTCCAATCGCTAATTCGTAATTTTTTTTTTCAAATAAAATCTTCTTTGCCTTTTAGAAATAATAATTGTTTGCTCACTACCACTTATAATTCGTAATAAAAACAACAAAAACATGGAAAGAATGGTTTTTTGTTTACCGCTATGTTTTTGGCGTGTGTTTTTGCGTTTGCTTGTGTGTGCGTTTATTTTCTTAAGATCAGTTTGTAACATGAATCATTTTTACATATTTTATTTTTAACAATTGTTTTTATGTTTTTTTTATCGCTTTAGTAAATAAAATGAAATAATTCGTATTTATTTTATTTTTTAATCCCTTTAAATTGAAACCCCGCTAAATCGAAAACCCCTATAATTGTTAAGAAATGGCCGGTCCCTTGCGATAACAAATTATCGGGATTCTACTGTATACCTAAAGTATAGACTTCAAAAAAGTTTTGATACGATACCTCCTAAATATTTTGATACATATCTAGATGAAATTTGGCACAAATAAATTTTCACATAAACTTCGGCACACATCAATTTAATGTCTATTTAACAAATTAAAGATATTGGATTATGTTTTGGATCCTTGAATAAATTATAATCTTAAAAATGTTTCGAATATTCATATTTTATTACTTGTTAATACATTAAAACTTTTTTTGAAACCGGTGTTACATTTTTTTTCAAAAGTTCTCCAACTTTCAAATTTCTTTCCAAGCTTTTAAGCTTTAAATATGTACATTTTAAGCCCCTCAAAGGTTTAATTACTTACCATCGCTGTTAAAAGCAGATTGTCAAAACGTAAATAAACTATTATTTTGCATCAGTTGTTCTGCAATCTGTATTTGTATTTATTTGAGAAATAAAAATAAAAGTTGAAGAAAGCAGATTGGACATCGTTTGCTATTCAATTTATTCTAGGTTTTTTTGTTGTTGTTGAATTTTTCTTTAATCTTGTTTTCTGGGGTGCTTTTTTTCTTTTAGATATTGATGAGTGTGCTGGTGGCCCTTGCGAACATGGTGGCACTTGTATCGATCTAATCGGCGGTTTCCGTTGTGAATGTCCACCCGAATGGACAGGCGATGTGTGTCAAATTGATGTAAACGAATGTGAAATCACTTATCCCGTCTCATCCACTTCATTATCATCACCATCGTCCTCAACACACCACCTGCACCAGCATCAATTGCATACCTCTACATTGCGTACCTCAACAGCGGCAGTTGCTGCTGCCATTGCGGGTTCAAGTACTTCATCGTCAGCTTTAATTGCCGCTTTAAATGCAGCTTCATCATCTTTGGCTGCCGCAGCAAATGCCACTGCAGCAGAATTGTTTGGTCCCTGTGTTAATGCCCGGCAATGTATTAACATGCCTGGTTCATTTTCGTGCGTTTGCCTCGAGGGCTGGGGTGGTCCCACATGTGCAAAAGATTTCGATGATTGCGTGGGCCAATGCAAGAATGGTGCCACTTGTATGGATATGACTAACGATTATCATTGCGCCTGTGCAACTGGATTTACAGGTAAGTAAAATAATTCAGAACAAATTTTATTTTCAAATAAAAACTTTAGCATGTGATTTTTAAAACTGGCTGGCTGGATGCTTGATTTTAGTTTGTGGGGAGCCCCGCCAACAAACTGCGTTAAGTGTGTCTCTTTATCTTACAGAAACAAAAAACAAATTTCAATATAAAATATTAATCCAAAAAAAAAAAAAAAATTACCCACGTACGCCAAAATAAAAACAACTTTAACTCTTGAGGGGATTTAAGTCAGAGTTAACAAAGTTGGTGTTGTTTTGGTTAGTTGAACTAGATGTTTATGTTACACATTTTTTTTTTTTTTTTTTTTGGAACCAGATTCGAGAATATTTTTTTTGGACAACTTGTTTTTAATTTTTACACACTTTTAAGTTTAAAGCATAAAGTTTTTTTTTAATCATTGAATAATAATTTTGATGCAATTATTAATGCTTTCAATTTTTTTTTTCTTCTTTATATTTTTTGCAAACAGGCCGAGATTGTGAAACTGATATTGATGAATGTGCTAATTCACCGTGTCGTAATGGTGGCGAATGTGTGGACATGATTGGTAAATTTAATTGCATTTGTCCACTGGGGTATTCCGGTACATTATGTGAGGTATGTTTTTTTCGCTTTTATGTTATTTTATATTTTTATTCGTTGTCGCATTGTGTATAATTTGTTTTTATTTAATTTAATGAATTTTAAATTTGTACATTTTTGTAGTAATTGTTGTTGTTTAGCGTTTGAATTGCTTAAAAGTATGTACTTAACATTATTTATTTGTTTCTTAATATACATTTGTTGTTGTAAGCGAGTTGTTTATTTGAATTTAAATTGTTTTATTAGAAGAAATAATTTAAAATACAAATTTTATTAAAAAGTAGATACAAAAAAAAGGAATGCAGACAAACCTTCAAATAAAATTTATTTAAAAGTTTCGTGTTTTATAAAAAATTTTTTAAAATAATAGCAATAAACAAAATTTTATAAGTTCTTCAATGTTTTTGAAAGAAATCGACACAAAAAAAGCAACAAGTTAATTTTAGAACTCTTATGCTCTATATCGAGCTCTTAGCGCAAAAATAGCTTAAGCGACATTATTTTAAATTTTCGTTTTTTTTAAGAAATGTGTTTATTGGCAACACTTGCATCATTTCCTAAAATGTCATGGTCACATAAGGTACCGTAACGATTTTAGAGCAAAAACAATTTTATCTTAGTGCCGGTTCACATACGTCAAGTTTGACTCGTCAAATCTTGAGCTTTTAGGAGAGAAGGGAAAAGAGAAGGCCATTTCTTTTCCCCTCTCTCCTAAAAACTCAAGACTTGACGAGTCAAACTTGACGTGTGTGAACCGCCACTTAAGCGACAACCTTCATACAAAAGTGTTATGAAATAAAACTAAAAAAAAACCTTCTCCTGTAAAATTGTGTTTTTATCGCTTAAGCTTTCTTTGCGGTTAGTGCTCGATATATAAATTAAATTTCAACAAAATATTTTGTTGACAAACAAAATCTTTTAGAATTAGAATTATAAATGCCTCATAGAGTCCAAATATAATTAAAAAAGGGCTTACTGTAATTACATAGTCATACGAATTAAAAAACTGGGCTTATGTGTTTTTCCTAAGGCTGTGGAGTCGGAGTTGTGGTTTTTGTACCGGAGTCGAAGTACCCTCAAAATCTCGCGACTACAACAAATTTTTTTGCCACAAAATATTTAAAAAAAAAATTTCTAATATTTTCCAAAATAAAATTCTTTAAAACTGGCGATGCAATATTCAAAATATCGATTTAAAATTTGTACAGAATAATTTTCTTGCTATTTTTAACCATTTAAAAGGTACTGCATTAAAAAAGAGAGTTTAAAGTCAAAAAAGTACCAGTCTCATATACATTTCGCATTAATGTTGAAGTAGGAGTCGAAGTTGGGGTCTGACTTAAAAAATTTCATCGGTAGGAGTCAGAGTCGGAGTTAGGACTATTTTTGACGACTTCACAGCCCTGGTTTTTTCTTTTGATTATAAACATGCCAAATCCTGTCAAAAGTTTAATGCCATTTTCCAATTAGTTTCTGATTTAGACAATAATTGACTTTTTACATTTCAATGCTTTTAATATATATATATTTTTTTTTTTTTTTTTTTGTTTTAAAGACGATTATCTCAAAACAATTTTTTGTTGCATATGATGTTATAACAATAATCCTTTCAAATGATTTAAAAATCTTAAGTGAAAAACAAAAATTTAATTTTAGTTAACATGTCCTTATTTTTGCTTGTTCAAAATGTTCTTCCTTTTAAGTAAAATATATGTATATGATTCAGCATTTTAACACAAAGTTTATTACCCAATAAAAAAAGGAACTTCCAATGAAGCAGGTTTGTAAGGAAGAAACATAAACGTTTCGCTTACCATTGCGCTTACGGAAGACATGAATTTTATATGGCGAGTTCCCACTTTGAAGCAATACATTTTTGACACATAAAGCGCATTATTTAGCGCATATAAAAATTGTTCGATGCACACAGAAAGAAAAACACTCGGGATAATTCAAGCTTTTTATGATTACTTTAAGTACGAGTCGTACTCAAAAATTCAAGTACGAATAACACTTAAACGTACTCAAAACAATCCTAAATGGGATTACTTTCGAAAATCAATCCCGAAATTTCTTGAAATAAGTATTAAATTCTTAAATCAAGTAAAAAAAAGATTAAACTTTTTTTGTGTTTAACCCTCCGGCCTACGCATGTTTTAATTTTTTATACACATTGAACAAAGATCTGGCGAGACTCATGTCCACCACTAAGGGTTAAAAAGTAAATTTGAACTCTTGATGCTCGTTTAGTTTATATTTTTAGTTAAATATTTATGTACATAAGATTTCTAAAATAAAAACCATATCGGGCATGATATTGGTGTTTTATCATTCTGTAAGGTGTAATACGGGTAAAGTAAATCAATCATTTTAACTTTTTCTTTCTAATTTCTAATTTCTTGATAAAATCAACTTTATAATACTTGAATCAATCGCATTTTGAGATTGATTCAATCTTAGTTTTACATAACTCAATCTCATTTTCGGATTATTTCAAGTACGAAACGGGATTGAATATGGATAATTTAAGTATTTTGCGATTGAAAATCCGTACTTGAATCAATCATTCTGTACTTGATTCAAGCAAATCTGTACTCACCGTACTATTAATACCGCTTCGGATTGATTTGAGTACGGATGGATTGATTTTTCTTTTGAGTGTAACGAAACGAGTTATTTTCAGTATTCTCCCTTACAAACTTGCTTCGTAAAAAGGGAAAAAGTTGTTGAGAGTTCTTTCACTTACTTTACTGCGTTTCTGTATGTCTTATTGCGTAGCGAATAATTGTGCGCTTATTGTTTTAAATGTACCATTACTGCTTCGCAAAATGATAAATTTTTTTATTGGGTAACTAAACAGAAATTTGAAATATTTTCCCTTAGGCCTTTTAAAATGTTTGTAGTAGCGATTACCAGGCCGATCTAAACATGTGCGCCAGCGTTTTTATACCTAGTGCTGAATGATGGTGTACTAAATTTGTCTTTTTTTATATTCTTCTAAGGTGAGCTGCAAAACTCGTCCGTTACACTTTAATCGAATTTGGAGAAAATGCCAAACACCTGATGCACATTATTTAATGGACCTATTTTTTGGAATTTTTTTGATTCCTAAGAATTATGCCATTCTTGATTATTAACTCAAATATTGTAAAATTATACATTTAATTTTGGAACGAACGAGTTTTGCTACGAATTTTCGAGAGAAACGAGTTTTGCTATAATCCATTTGGGGCAATGGGATTTTGCAACACACAATAGCCCACCAGGAAAATTAATCATCGAACTTGAGTATATTTTGAAAGTGATATTAATTTATTAAAATTATGCAAATAGAATTAAAAAAAAATTTACAATAATTGTGTAGAAGGGAGATAACAACACCTATTTACATTTTTTTTAATACACGTTTTTTAAACTTTTGGAATCAGAATTTGTTCCTCTACACTAATGTGTATTTAGCGTGTTAGATATTGAATGCAAAGTTTATACTAATGAGCGATATTAACCACGGTTGTAGCAATTTTCCATATTAAATATTCTTTGAAGTGAAAAATCGGTTTAGCAAGATAAGAGTTATAAATCCAATCGTGGAACAATAACAATAAAAAATTGAAAAATTTGTCACAAAAACTGATTTTGCACAACTTTGTTGATATGACTAGAAATTATAATTTACCATAGACCCCATAAAAAGCCCACTCTCAAAAAAAAACACATTAGTACGTCTAAAACTGTAACGAACAATACTATGGTAGTAAAATATGGTCTGTTAAAGTTCTATAAGACAAGAAATCACACAGTCGAATTCATAATTTGCCAAAGATCCCATATAAAGCCCACTTTGGAAAATCTTTAAAAAAAAACCCTGCCACTGTAGCAAATACAAATATTGTGGTAAAATTTGGACCATAATTTTCAGTTTTTTTAAATAGTGGTTAATAACTTAACCAATAATGACTATCCCACATTGAGCCTACTCCTGAAATATTCTAACTGTCGGTGCAGGGTAATAAAGATTCGGCTCAGCCGAATATGGGCATTTCCAGCGAAAATTCTACGCCAGAAGTAATTTAAATTGTTTCTCAAAAAATTTTATATGTATAGTTTACCTTTTTAAATTTTGATGTAAAGCACAACTAGCTCTACACTCACAATATTATTACAGTAACGGACTGTAGTTTATTTAAGAAATATAAATAAACATTTAAAATTCCAAGCAAATTTATTTTTAACTGATTCTAACAGTTATTCAAAAAACTAAGTGCATATTAATACGGATTTTCACTTGCAGTTATTATTGTCCGTTGATTGAGTTAAATTCTTCTTTATGTTAAAGTAAATAAAAATGTAATTTAAATCAACGAAAAGTTCATTTAATTTTTACTATCAAAAATTCAACCGCGAGTTCCGTAAAAACAAATCAATATTCAGTTATCTTATATAAATTAATTGTCAAAAAATTAACTACATATTCCGTAAAAACAAATAAATATTATAAAATTTTACTGTCAAAAATTCAACACCATATTCAGTAAAAACAATTAAATATTCAGTTATTTTATATAATTTTACTACCAAAAATTAATTTTTACTCATCTATAAAAAATGAATTGCTTGTTTTGTGTAAGCAATTCCCATTTTCTATTTGTTAAAATAATTTAGTTAAATGCATCAAATTTTAAAAGTAAAATAGTTGCGAAGCCATATCGGTCATGGTGCTGGTGTCTTATAATTGAGAGTTCTTCTGTAAACAACGTGGTCAGTACAACAAAAGTAAAACAAACGTGTGTAACTGGGCAAGTAAATAAAAATATTCTCCCTCTCTCGCTTATAAGAAAAACAAGCGAACAGGTGTCTGTCTGGTATTTTTTTAGAAATTCGGCTCTTTTGTGGAGTAAACGAAAATTTAATAAAATAACTGAATATTTAATTGTTTTTACTGAATATGGGGTCAATTTTTTGACAGTAAAATTTTAAAAAATAACTGAATATCTAATCGTTTTTACTGAATATGGTGTTGAATTTTTGACAATAAAATTTTACAAAATAACTGAATATTTATTTGATTTTACGGAATATGGTGTTGTATTTTTGACTGTAAAAATTAAATGAACTTTTTATTAAAAATAAATGAAAAATAGGTAGACCGGTTTTTAATTGAACTTTCATTTATTTTATATTACAATTTCAGTTAATTTTACGTACAGAATATTGTGAGTGTACATTAAGTAACAAAAGGGATAACGGTTGAACAACATGGTCCTAAAATAAAACCTTATTCGCATTCTGGCGTTACATTAAAAAAAGTAGACTTTTCGCTGAAAATGCCCATATGTGCCTTAAAACTAGCAAAGATTTTTAAATTTGAAAGCTTGAAAAATAAATCTATATAAGTCCAAAGTTTGCTAAAAAAGGTTTTGTACAAAACCTCTTGCTCAATTCGCAGTCTTATTCAGTTTTGTAATGCAAGTAAAAATCCACTTCCGTTTTTTTAACGTCACGCCAGCGCATATTTTTGCTTATATCTGCAAATCCTTAGTTTTCTGAATAAAGTGCTACTAAATTATTTTGTTTATATAAAAACCCTTTTACAAATTTGACTTTTTATTTAATTTTTTTACATTTTGTGGTACAAATATCACGAAACGACAAGATGGAAATGCCCATTTATCATTCTAAATTATTTTTTCTGCAATACTTAAATCACTATCTTTCAAGTATTTTTACAAATCTCTCCAAAGGGTTTCAGAGAAAGCATATTTACCTTAAATTTCGATTTTCAGTCAAATGAAGAACTTTGCATGCTAATGCCGATTTTATGGCTAAAAAAAATATTAATTTCAAAAAAACAGCTTACAAATGGTATTTTAGTTTAACATTACATGCCTTTAAGTAGTCTTCAAATCAACACCTTCAATTTCTTTTCGTTTTGCTCCAAATAAATAACATTAACTTAATATTCTCAACACAAACTAAATGACACATTCATAACATCAACAAGACCTTTACGAAAGAGAAAAAAATGTTAAAAAAAACTCAAACCTTCAACAAAAAATTTATAAAATCGTAGGTTTATTTTTAAACAATAAGCAAAATCATGTTTAAAATTCCTAAATTGTAAATAAGTAAATAAATTCTATGAAAAATCATGCAGAAACGGAAAATATATTAAGTGATATACATAAATACCAAGAGCTGTTAATTTAACAAAAAAAAAAAAAAAAATTGTTTTTTTTTTTCTTAAAGACTTTTTAACAAATTATCGATTGTATAAAGACTAAATAATCTACATTTAACAAATAAATAAATGGGTTCAATGTTAAGAACACAAAAACCAAAAAAAAAGTGATCTAGAAAAAAATTCAATAAAGAACGACAATATAAAATACAAAACTTCAGGTATAATAAAACAAAAATACAACACAACGTACTCGTGTATGGAAGAGTTGAAGACTTTTGCATGCGTGCTTAAACATGTTTTTGGTGTTTAACAGCACTACCAACAACACCATGACCAAAAGAAACCATATAGTTTACCTGAAAAATCGAGACCCAAAGTATCAACAGCACAATATCTGTCACACGAATTTGATGCTTTAATACCTTTTAACACTAATCGCATTACGAGCAATCAATTGTGATGAGAATATAAAAAAAAACTCATACACATTCATACATCCATACAAACGTACATAAATAAGTTAACAGAGGAGAATGACTTTTAGCTTAAAGAAGACTGAGTGAGACACACACATAATGTCCAATTTATATCGAAAATGACTAACAAAATTTAGATTGTTAAAATTTAAACATTTTCTCACGTGTTTATTTGTTTGATCTGTTTTTATTTTTTTTTTATTTTGATTTAAATGAACAGTAAAATATTGCTTTTTGTTTCTGTAAAATGTCTTAGACTTTAATAAGTAAAGTTAGAAGACTATTTTAGAGCTCAACAGCCTCATCATCATCATCATCATCTATATTAAATGTATACAAAATAAAATTTATTTATTTATGACTTTAAAACATGATTTGAAAATTTTAAGGTTTTAATAATATTAAGAAGAAACACAAAGGGAACTGCAGGTTTGAAATATAATTATTTCGAAAATAAACCCGAAATGAGTTTTTCATTTTTCTATTAAATATATAAAAACATATAAAAATCTCATAATTTTTTTTTTAATTTCTATAAGATCTTATAAGTCAATCAGTTTGTGTCTTAAATCTTTTGTTTTTGGTGTATGGTGAAAATCTAAATCTAGTGAAATTAAAATCGAAAGAGATTCTCAGTTAATTTTTTCAAAGTATGAAGTAAAGGGTGGTCTTACCACGATGTTAATTGTGAGCAGTGTTGCCAGTGGATTTTTCGAAAAAATACCTACACATGCTAAAAAAAATCCGATTTTTCCCTTCACGTTGAAAAAATTTCCCCTACAAAAATCCTTTCGCATTATTGTCATAAAAATAGAAGAAAACACATTCGGTATAAAAAAAAATTTTTTTTTTGAATATGTATGTATATTAAAGCTTTGGCAAAAAATAAGTACAAAACTTAAAAAAAATATAATACATATCGCACTTGTTCAACAATACTGCATTAACTCAAAATTTCAAAATTTTCAGTAGAAGCAAAACAAATTTTTGAAATATGGAAGGCATATTAAAAGGAGTTTTTAACGAACCGTTTCTTTACCAAAAGGTACTCAGAATAGCTCGATATTTTTACAGCGGGTAGATATGAATAATAACTGTAGATTTTTTCCAAAAAGTGAAAAACTAAAAATTTTCAGTCAATACAGTATTGTTGAATAGTTACGATATGTATGAACATAATTTTAAAAATTCAGTTAATTGATATCTTAGAAAAAAAAAATATACATACATATTAGTGTCGCCAACTTTTTAAGCCAGAAACAACTCTGAAAATATATTTTCAAGCGATTTTGGTGAAAAAAAAAAATTTCAACTGCTTCGGCACAGAAAAAATTATTTTTCCAATTCAAACAAAAAATTTGCAGAATCAAAACATTTTTTGTCTGAAATCGGTCCTACGAACAAATTTGCATATTCAAACAATTTATTTGCATTTCGTTTATTGAAAAAAAACACTGATTTTTTCAAACAAATAATTTAACTGAATCAAACAAATAGTTTACTGAAAATCATATAAATTTCAAACAAATAATTTTGCTGAATCAAACAAAAAAGTTTTTGCACAAGCAATGACGCGCACACAAGCAAGCACTGTAGAAGTAGATGAAGGCAGAGCAGAGCGGCGCCGGCTGGCTTTGAGACACATTTTTTTGTTGGAATAATTTTTGCACTAAGTCTTGTTTGTTCACACAATGTTTTTCTTCTTCACTCACTGTTCTGTATCCTTTCCTTGGCAGCAGACCGACTCGACATGTTTTTCGTCATCATTTTATTTCTTTTATTTGATGTAGGTATTTAACTAAACATTTTTAAAAAATTGAATACGGGATTTTGTTTTTCGTTCTTTTTTACCAACTTTGAAACCAACAGAAAATTTATTTTGTTTCTTCTAATGTTGTTGTTGTTTAAAAAGAGTGAAACGTTTTTTTACCTATTATTGTTTTTGTTGTTTTTTACTACAAACCTCGCCACGCTATTTTATCATCTTTCTTATAGTTGTACCTTTTCAAAGCGTCCAAAAATAGACTGTATGTATTTTTTTTTTTTTGTTGTTCTTATATTTCACATAAAGAAGTGTTGCTTACGGTCAAATAAAAAAATGCAAAAACACGACAACAATAAAGAGCGTTAAATATTTCATACAAAATTATGAAAACTAGAAGCCAATAACGCGTTTATTATATTTTTGAATAGTTGTCAACATTTCTGTTGGCTAAAACAAAAATCAAACAAAAATATTAATTGAATCAGTAAAAAAGTTTGTAGAAATTAAAAAAAATTTTAAACAAGCGTTTGTTTGAAAATAATTCAGCAATAATTTTTTCTGTGTGGGGCAAGAAAATATCACTAACAAAACGTTTTTCTGAATTTATTTTATAAATAATGCGATATGACGAAAAATCCCTACATTTTGGTGATGATAAAAAAATCTGTCCGATTTTCCCTACGCCTCTATTTTAGTATCAAAAATACCTAGATGTAGGGATTTTCCACTACTTCTGGCAGCACTGATTGTGAGTCACAGCGTAACGTTAACTTTATTTGACATTTCTTTGTTCCAATATTTATCAAATTCAACCATGGAGAAATACACAATTGAACAGCACGTTAAGATTGCTGAAGCCTCTTACGAAAATGGGCGTTTAAATCAAATGGCATTTCGTTCACTTCATTTTCTGCGACGAGGCTCACTTTCACCTCAGTGCACCCAGAGAAAAAACATGTTCAAATATGGTCACCTCCAACAAAACTATTTTTAAAGAAAATTTTAAACATATTATGATTCATTTAACAATATTAATTTTTTTTATTGTTTAGAGGCAACCATAATATGGTTGTGGCTTCTTGATTATTCAACCATAAAATGGTTGTAGGTAAAAATAATATGGTTATATTAACGATAATATGTTTAAAATTTTCTTTAAAAATAGTTTTGCTGGAGGTGACCACATTTAAACATGATTTTTCGCTACGTGTGGATTCGTTAACAAGCTGAATTGCGCATTTTGAGAAAATGAAAACCAGCAGGTGATTGTTGAAAAGCCGATGACATCCACAATGAGTGACTGTTTGGCGCGGTTTATGTGTTGGCGGCGTTATCGGTCCATACTTCTTCGAAAATAAGGTCGGTCAAGCAGTACAGTGAATGGTGTTCGATATCGCAAGATGATTACGTACTTCTTGTGGCCAGAAATTGAGGATATAGATCTATACGATATGTGGTTCCAACAGGATAGTGCCACTTGCCACACAGCCAATGAAACAATGGCTCTTTTGCGAGAGAAATTGAATAGCCGTGTTATCTTTCTTCGTGGCGATGTTTACTGGCCGCCACGATCATGTGATTTGACACTGTTGGACTTTTTTGTTTTTGGGATAATAAAAAGAAAAAGTGTACGTTAATAAGCCAAGAACGGATGAGATAATTCGGCACATTAATGACATTAAAACTTAATTATGTCTCAGAGTCATTGAAAATATAAACCATCGGATAGAGGTATGCCACCGAAGAAGTGGCGAGCATTTGGCCGTTATTCTATAAAAGTTTTAAGATAATTCTCTGAAAACTTTTTGTTTTATTTACAATTATCATCGTGGTTTTAAAAGTATTTTAAGGAATTTTTGAAACCTGATTGTTTTCCAAGTTTGTTAAATTTAGATTTACTCGAATTCGGTTTCCAGATTATTTTGAAATTAAAATCTTAACAATTTAATAAAATGTTAGCCTTAGACCTAGTTGATACAGCTAATATAATTATATTAAGCATATACATTTATGTTTTAACAAATTCTATTATAAAGAAATAAATAAAATTTAATAAAATTCTTTAAAATTTGCTTGTGTCTTGGGTCTTCTGATTATTTTGCGATTTAACCTTGAGTATTAACTTCCTTATGCTAAATCATTAATGTGAACTCGAAAAATTTTTATTTAACGAACATTTTAAGTTGAAATTTATTTTTTTGCATAGGCGCGTATGATTTTTTTTTTTAATTTATAATCTTCTACTTTTTTGTTTCCTTAATTAAGACTTTCTTTAATTTTTTTAAATAATTACAATTTCAGGAAGCCAATGATCATTGTACACCATCTCCCTGCCTAGAAGGTCGCTGTTTAAATACCCCTGGCAGTTATTATTGCCACTGTCCACCTGGTCGTGCTGGTAAGCACTGTGAACAAGTTAGACCCATGTGTAATCAGCCACATTGCAATGGTCAGTAACTAATTAATTAAAATTTTTAAATGTCTTAGCAAATTGTCTTTTTTTTCTTTTTTTCTTCGACAGATGGTTGTTTTGCCAATTCCACCATTAATTCAGTGAAAAACTTGCCCTGTTCTGGTCATGGCACTTGTGAAATGGGTGATGTGGGTACATTTTGTAAATGCCATACTGGTTATACTGGCACATTCTGTGAGCACAGTAAGTTTTTTATTTTGTTCAAAAACAATATTTATCTTAATATGAAAAAAAAACTGCGGTGAAAAATTAGTTTTTGTTAGTTGTTAAACATTAGTATAAACAAGATTTGTTTCTTGTTTTTTAAACTTTAAAACTATTTAGTTTAAAAAACCAAGAAACTTGACTTTGATTGGCCATTTAAACTAATGTTAATCGGTTGTTAAAAAAAAAGAAAACAAATTAATCATTCCATCATAAAAAAAAACCTAAATGAACCTCCACAAAGTGGAAGCAAAAATTAAAATAGTTTTCACACACCAGCGGAGGATTTAAGAAATTTCTAGTGAATTTTAGTTAAACTTAAGCCGTAAAATAAAGATAAAAAGAAATTAATCGACTGGAAAATTGTGCATGTTAAGTTAAAAAAAAAAAAACTTAAAAATAATACGTTTTTTTTATAATAAAAAAGAAATAAGAATTTCTTAATTTAAATTTGTTTAAGTTTTGTTTTAAAATCAAAATCCGCCATATTAAGGAAATTTAACGATATGTTTTAGTTAACTATTAATATTAAAAAAATATGTATTTATAATTTTAAAAAGTTTTTAAAAGATACAGTTTTTTAAGTTATTATTATTTCAGTTTTTTACCTTCAATTTTGTTATAATCTTAAGCCTTTCCAACTTTTTATTTCTTTGTAACAACTTTTTCCCTTCTCTCATTATTTTACAGATCTTAATGAGTGTTCACCAAATCCTTGCCGCAATGGTGGTATCTGTTTAGATGGCGATGGTGATTTCACATGTGAATGCCCTTCTGGCTGGACTGGTAAGTACAAGCTTTAGAAACAAAATATATTAACTTAACTAACCTTTGAAAAAAAAAACTTCTCTATAAAAAACACAAAACAAAATTCCTTTGCCAAGAACAAAGTTGTTCTCGTGTTTTCTGCTACGTATAAAACATAACAAGTAACATTATTAAGCATTAACTTACAACATTTCTGTATAAAAACGCCTAAAATTTTAAAGAAGTATAGATAAAAGGGTAGAATTAAAAAACTTAAGCACTTGTTACTTTAAAAACAACTAAAGAGAATAAGAAAAATAAAACACTTGCAAAAACCTAGTAACACAACTAAATTCTTAAGCAAACATTAATCATAAAACCGAGCCAAGGAAGCAGAACTACCAAAACACATTAACAGCAAAAACCAACAAAACACTTTTAAAAAAAGAACGTAAAAGGTCCAACAGTTAAAACAAAGAGCAGGTTTAAGTCCTATTTAGACAAACAAATTTAATTTGAGAAAATATGGGTACATAAAGGAAAGTAGTAGTAAAGAAGTATTTAAAGAGCTAAATAAATAGATATTAAAATTTTTCTAATTGTTGCTAAATCAAAAATCTTCCATTTAATTATAAACGGTGGTCCAACTAAAACGCACGATGTTAATTATAAATAAAACAAAAAGTTTTCAGAAAATTATCTTAGTTTGTTTTTTTATTATGATAGAAGGATCCTTGACTATTATGTGTGAAACAAAATATCGGCCAAATGCTCGCCACGGCTTCAGTAGCATTCTTTTATCCGATGGTCCATATTTTCCATAAATCTGAGACATAATTGAGGTTCAATTTCGTTAATGTGCCGAATTATCTCATCCTTTAGCTCTTGAATTGTTCTTGGCTTATAGACGTTCACTTTTTCTTTCAAATATCCCCAAAGAAAAAACTCAAACGGTGTCAAATCACATAACCGTGGCGGACAATAATATCGACACGACATGAGTAAACACGGCCATTCAGCTTCTCGCTTAAAAGAGAAATTGTTTCGTTGACTGTGTGGCAAGTGGCACCATCCTGTTGAAACCCCACATCGTCTAGGTCCACATCCTTAATTTCTGACCACTAGGAGACCGTTATCACCATTCACGTTAACTGCTTGGCCGACCTCATTTTCGAAGAAGTACGGCCCGATGACGCCGCTAGCCTGGACGATCATGCACAGGTTTTTTCACATTTCCCACAGACCCGGTTAGATTAAATTGGCGCACAATTTTCCCGATTGTGGACCCATTTGGTCGATTATAATGACCAACAAAATCACGAAGTGCACGAAATGCATTTTTATTTGAACGCCCATTTTCGTAAAAGGCTTCAGCAATCTTAACGCGCTGTTCAATTGTATACCTCTCCATGGTTGAATTTGTCAAACACTGAAACCAAGAAATGTCAAATTAAGTTGGGCAAAAAACTTGACTTTAAGGTGTGACTCACAATTAACTTCGTACATTATGGTTGGAGCACCCTTTATGATATTAAATACACGGTAAATTTTATCACTCCTTCATAATGAGTTTGTTAAACAGTGAAATTATTTAAGAATTTCTGCTTCGTAATGTTGAGCTTTTCCTTTCTATTAATCAATATTTTAACATAATAATGCAAGTTTTGGTCATATTCGCAGAACAAGCTCTGCATGTAGCAATGTTTTAGGTTCATGGATTTCTATGATCCTATTGGCATCAAAAATAACGTCTTAATTGTCTTAAAATAACTTTAATTTGTTCGCTGTTGATTTATACTAGATTCTAGATTTAATTATTTAAATCTTACTACCCAGCAAGAAATATTAGTTTCATTGAAGAATTAAGTAAACAAAAAAATAAAAAATTATGGGCGGGAATCCTGGGATGCCGGGACTTTGCTTTTTATCATCACTAGATGCTTTTGGTTTGTTGTTATGTAGTTTTCTAGTTTCACACGCTTCAACTTTTAATGTTCAATTTGTTTCCAATTTTCTTTTAAGTTTGCAGAAATGATCCCAGTAAAAACTTCGCTTACTTTTTCAAAATGAATAGCTCCTTTCACTCATTATTTAGTAGCTTTCTACTAAAACTACTTCTACAACAACTTCTATAACAACTTTTTTCTGGATGTATTTCAGAGAAAAAAAATAATGACTTACTTTTGAATGTGTTCAGTTTGGGACTTCCATTGAAAAATTCATTGGTTCTTTCAGTAGAATTGGAAGTAGTGCTTTTATTATTTTATAGGCGAAGTTTACTGGGTACATATAAATCATAGGTAAAGAAAAGAAACCCTTTCAAACAATTTGAAAAAAAGTCTTTACATGCAGAGAAAAAACATGTTTAAATAAGGTCACCTCCAACAATACTTTGTTTAAAAAAAGTTTTAACCATATTATGTTTAATTTAACCATATTTTTGTTACCAACAACCATATTATGGTTAAATTAGTCCCCTATCAAGAAGCCACAATCATATTATGGTTGCCTCTAAACATGTTATGGTTAAACGTTGTACGTAACAACAAAACAAATACATGTCTTACTAACACAGCTGTGGAAATGGTTAACATGAATACCTTCATATTGGATCTTTACCAGTGAGCGACAAACAATGACTTTACCAACCGCCACCGAGTGTAAGCGCAACCAACACTCACAGTTAGCAATTGTAGTGCATAGTCCGGCAATATTATACACTCGCTCCTTATTTTGGAGCTAGAGCTATCTAACCTCCGCTACGTTTTAAAAAATGCTAACAGCAGCTTTTGAGTACCAACAACACCTCACTCAGGTCGAAATTGCCCACAAGTGGTGAAAAAATCTGCCCTTAAGTGGGCTTTGGGTTTAAAACACAACCACCACGTGATCCCCGAAAGTATATTTTTAGCGTTCAAATGAAACTTACGACTAGAATCATTTACTGCAAGAAGCATACCAACGGAGGCTTCAACCAATAGTCAGTCCGGTGTCGTTCCACCGGGGACCAGATAGGATCTTTGGTCAGCCGCAATCGCAAGAGATCGTAAAAACCTCCTGCGATTAGTCAAATTTGGATTGGCCTTAAGATGATTCCTATACCCCCGAATAGTTTTTATTATCACAATCACAGAGTTAATTTTTTTACCAGCTAAAAGGGGGTTTTTCTCGTTTTCTATGATATTAACCTGGAGCCATCTTCGGTCATATACATAATTAAAAAAAAAAAAAAAAAAAGCGTTCTGACGAGTGCAAGAATCTCCGTCCCAACTCTTTCTTTCAAATCCAAAAGTTAAGCGCCCAAAGTTGAAGCGTAATTAACAAAATAATTTTTACAAATAGAATTTGGGAATTTTTTCCTTTTATTTTATTTTTTTAACATAAAAAACGTGTATGTTTTGCTTTTTATAGTGTTGTTGTTGTTTCTAGACAAAACATGCCTATCGTTTTTTACCTGCTTGTGTAGTGTTTTTGTTGCTACAACAAACACACGTGTAGAATGGAATGCTAAATTTTAAAGTATAACTCATTTTTAAAGAAAGGGGAAAAATGTAAATTAGGTACCAGTTTTTTCTTTATGTGTTCATGTCGACGCCAACCTTCAGCCTTCTCTCCAAATCTAAACCAAGGTATGTAACGAAATTAAACTGAGGTATATTAAGCGTGACAGTTGGAAAATGTCCTCTTCTGAGTGTAAGCGTAACGTGTTTACTTTTTAACTTGTTTACTCTAAATTCGCCAATTTTTCAACCACGTGTCAAGTTATATCATCCGCAAATGTGGAAAAGGTCAGTTTGTCGCATATGGGCAAATCGTTGGTGTGTATTAAATAGAGAGTAGATCCAAGAACACTTAATTGTGGAACGCCAGCTTTACTCTTAAATTCTCTAGTCACATATTCTATGTTTCCTACCCTAAAAAACGTTCTTTTAAATAGCTCTCTTAATTAAATTTGATTAACATATTATATTTATTCATTATAAAATTATAAATTAATCAATAAATCTTAAGCAAAAACCCGCTAGAACAAAAATTGCAATAAATTCCAATTAATTTCCGTTTTTTTTTTCTTTTTTATAAAAAAGTACGCCATTTTATTTAATTTACTGGCCTCATTACTCTTTGTCCATTTTACGGCAAAACTTTGTAGCTCCACTAATTAAATTTGTTATAAATGTTTATTTTAAAATGCTTTAAATATTATGCCACCTTTATAATTGAAATTCATTTAAATTCGAAATCGTTGTCGCAAAACTTCTCTAAAAATTGGGCAACTAATTTATCATAGTTATCTATGCAAATATTTATTTGTCTAAATTTTAATTTATTTATGATTTTAGCCAGCATGTTCAGTGAATTAACCATGACATGATAAATGTTTATTGATTTTAATGAGTTAAACAGAGAGAGAGAGAGAGAAAGAGTCACACAATATAGAGAAATATTTACTTAAACATTTTTCATTAGATCTTATCTTGTCTTTAAACAAGTGCGAAATTGTGTTGCTGTTAAAAAAAAAAAAAAATAATTAAAAAAAAACTTTGCAGAATTAGGGTGAACTCATAAAACAAAGAACAGCGTGTATTAAAACGAATTCGAAACAAGTAAAAGTGCTATATTCGGCTTTATCGAATTATGAAACCACGAAATTTTTACTGTTTATTTTTATTTGAATTATAATTTTTAATATTTAATTTCCTACTATTTTTTTATTTAAAAATAAATCGAAATTATTTAACAATTATTTTAAAAGTTAAAACAAAAATTTTAAACCTTTTAAATTAATATTCGAAAAAATATTAGCAATCTTTAAAAAATTCATGTTGATTTCTAAAATGATGTGTTATTATTTAAATTTTAATATTTAAAATTTCGTAAAATAATTTTGAAATTTCGAATTAATTTTCGAAAATTCGAAATTATTTTCAAAATTAAAACTTTTTTATAATGCATATTTTGATAAAACAAATTATTAGTTCAAAAAAAGAATTCGAAACTACCTTGAAAAAAATTTTAATTTTACTTCTAAAGCTAAAAATTTATTTTATACATTTTTAAAAATCGAATAAAAGACACAAAAAATTTTTATTATTTATAGGTAATTAATCTTAAATTTACGTAGACAACACAAAATTATTGAATGTATATTGAATGTATTATTATTATTGAATAATTCTAATTCTTTAAAATAAAAATGGATGTTTGAAAAATTATTTCGAAATTCAAAAATAACTTTTTCATTAATTTATATGTCATTTTGAATTTTCTAAGATTTCGAAGTTCGAATTTTTTGAATTAAAATTAAAAAATTCAAATTAAAATTCAAATTTTTTCCAATATCATATTTTTTTTAAAAATCTTGAATTTTAAAAATATTTCCGAATCCGAATGCTTAAAATAATTAAAATTTGTTTATTATAAAAGAAATTTAGTAAAATAAAATAAAATTAATAAAGATGATCTGGCCTTAGCAACAATAAATTTCAGTGTATTTATCAAAAATAAATATGCATAGAAAATATTCCTGGAAAATATTGAAGGAATAAGACTATTAGGGTATAAAGGCTTTTGAGGATTGCAATTTGACTTAGAAAACACATTCGAATAATATGAAAATATATCTTATTTTATTTTGTTTTTAAATAGATAAATTTTTATTATTTTAAATATTAAAATATTTAAAAAATTGTAGCCAGTAACGACTTTATCGCATTTCCACACATCACAAAAAACATTGAAAGGCATTTTCAAACTCAACAGCTCAAATAGATCGGTTCAATTTAAAGTTTACTTTAAATATATTTTTTCAACCACAATAATACAAAAATTGTCCAGCGATGTTTTAATGAAATCAAAAAATTAATGGGAGGTTTCATAAGTTTATTTTTGGTAAAAATATTATACTAATTCAAAGTAAGCTTCTAAAATTCGAACTTAACCAAAATAATTTGAAATAATGTTTAATTAATAACACTATACTAGTTGGAAAAAAAGACAAACCGGGCAGGGCACATGGTGTTTTTTAGATTGGCTCTGGTTTTCGAGATATACCGTTATTTCGAAAATGGAGGAGGTTGCACAACATATATTCGCGTAACTCAAAAACGGTTTAGTTTATTGAAATTACTAAAACAAAAACCGATTTTTTTTTTAAGAAAAGTAAAACTTTTTTTCTAATATGAGCAGTCGTTTTTGAAACATAATTTTTTTTTTTTTTTTTTTTGAAAAAAAAAATAAATATTTTTATCAAAATTTCTAAATTTTTGTTTTTTTAAAATTCAAAAAAAAAATCAAAAATGTAGCTAGGCTTCTTGCAGACATATAAAAACCCAAGCTGTAAACAAAACAAGCCATAAATGATTAAAATCTGTTACCAACTTTTGATTTTATTCACAAAAGTCGAAAAATTTTAATTTATTTAAGAATTTCATAAAACGCAATATTTTGTTTTACTTTTCTTAAAGGAAATTGCGGAGTTTCGGTTTTTTTAGTAATTTCAATTAACTAAACCGCTTTTGAGTTACGCGAACATATGATGTGCAACCACCTCCCTTTTTGGAAATAACGGTATATCTCGAAAACCAGAGCCAATCTAAAAAAACGGCGAGCACCACTGGATTCAGCGTACCCGAATTAGGTTAAAACGCCAAGTTCCCAGCTTGTCTCAAAAAAAATTGTCAATTTCTTCCACAGTGTAATTTAATAAAAATCTTGTTCTTATTTACAATATTATAAAAAAATAATAAAACTTTTGAGCTACACTTTGGTTTTATGTTCGAAAAACTTTGAAAAATTTCACTGAAAACATTAAAAAACGACAAATGGGCATTTCCGTCAAAAAGTCCACCGTGACCGAAAATTTTAAAGTTATTAAAAGCTTATTATCTTACGATATTGTTATAGAGAAATATTAAAATTTTGCTAATTTTATAAATTTACCCATAAATTTGTTCACTTAGCTAAACAATCAGACAAAGTTGTGCACACGTAATTTCTTATTTTTTGAAAATGTTTTACGTCATGTTTTCTTTAATATTATCTTCCTTAAAAGAGGTGATATTTAATGAAAATTATTCCAAAAAAATTTTCTTACATGGTCTGTAATCTAAGGAAGAGTTCGAAGAGAAATATATTATTCGGATTAACGGTAAATTTTTATTTTTTTTTAATCATTATTCAGTTAAATTATTATGGAAAAAATGTCACGTTCGAAATGTCACATATCGAACCAGATTTTGGTTTAAACAAAAAAAAAATTCAGAAGATTTTGAATTCAAACCAAAGACATTTAAATGTTACATTGCTACGTAAAATTCTGAAAGTAGTTTGACTAAAAAATTGTGCCAGGTTTCGCTGAATTACGCCTTTTTATACATGGCCACAAAAACTACCTATATTTTTTTTTACGTTCGAACCGCTACATCTTTTGCCATTATCTTTGACCTAGAATCGCACCCCCCATAAATTTAGCATAGATAATAGTGCCTTCTTAGTGCTATAATTAAAAGTTCAAAGGGTTAAAAGAACGTAAAAATATTTGTTGTTAAAAATGTTATTGATTTTTGATGCGTACGACTGTCACGTTCAACACTTTGGAATTACCCATATTTAAGATTATTTAAACAAAATTTCTGGTTAAAATTAGATTTTGGTAAAAATTATATAATATTTAAATTTCGAAATTTATTTGTAAAATGAAAAATTTTATTTCAACAAAAAAATTCAATAATTTTAAAAATAATTTTTTTTAAATATTAACAGCGTTTCGTTATTTACATGATTTTTTTTTATATAAAACCTAAACATGATTGCTTCAAACGTTTTAAAGCATGTGTTCGCCTTAAATTAAAATGTTCAAACATTTTAATAAATGTAACAGTTTGTTTTTTATTTTTTATTATAAAACCTCTTAAAAACGAAAGACTTAAGACACAAACATTAATTTTTTAATTGTCACATTTGTTTTTTAGATATTTTTTCGTAAATTCTCGCGTATTTTGCAGAAACACATTTGAAACTAAAACTAAATCCATGTTTGCATACCAGATTTATGTATAAAAAAATTTTACTTTATAAAAATTTTCCTCTTATTATTAGTTTTATATACATATGTATGTGCATACGTACGTACTTACATGCATATATATGTATTTTAAGTTTTATTTCTAATGACAAAATCTACATTTATCTTTTGTTTTAAATGTGAAACCATTAGTTTTTATATGGCCTTAATATTGTATACAAACTATCAACATCCTTTCTGCCATTAAAGTTGGATTTGTATAATTTTAGATTTACAGCGACTATTTGTGTGTGTATGTGTGTGTGTGTATGTGTGTGTATGTGTTGCAAGGCCTGGTTTCAACAATTCAATTACAATTTAGTTTTTCACACTTGCCATACAATTTTCAACACCTTTTTAATTTCACATATAACTGCCAAAAGCATCTATTTGTAAAGGCTGATTTGAATCTCGCAAAATAAGCAACACAAATTTCAGCAGCGACAGAGTACAGCAACGAAAAAAAAAATTGAGACCCCAAAAAGGCCATTTATTACAAACTAGTGACGCATCCTGTAAATGCCATACTACTACCACCACCATTACTACTGGCTGATTACTAACATACAAAAACATTGTATGTTTCTTTCCCTGGTTAGATGTCGATTCCAATGTATGAACACGAAACTTTGTTTTTTTTTCTTTTCTTATGCAAAAAACGAACAAAATAGCGAAAAACAAATGTTGTAGTGTTTGGAAACGCGATCTTTAGGTTTCATATTAATTCCCTTTCGCGTTTTACAAGTAACACGACATTACTACATACAAGAACCACATCACCGCCACAAAACAGGGAAACAAAACAAAAAAACGCAATCCTTTAACAAACTAATATGTTTGTAACGAATCAGGTACAAATCCTAATGAGTTTGCTTAAGAAAAGTACTAGAATTAATAAAATGTTGGTACTTTTTAAACCCACCACTGAAGGTAAAAAAGTGTACATTTAAAGTTTGTAATTCCGTTTGTGTTTTCTACAGAATTGATGTTAGATCCTATAAAGTATATATTCTTGGTCCTTATGATTAGCGAAGTTGACTTAACTATGTCACTCTGTTTAAGTGTATGTTGAAATAAGTTTTCAGAAGACCCCAGAAATTATGTGGACTAGGTTATTATATATTTATATCACATACGCTCCGTTGAAGCTTGCTTTTGAAATTCAGCCAGATTAGTCAATAAATGACTGAGATATGAGCCTCTAATTTTACCCATAAATCCCTTGTTGTTGTTTTTTTATTTCTGTTTCCCTAGAGAATGGCAAGATCCAAAGTTTCTAAATTAGGTACAAGCATTTTTGGAATTATTTGACACAAGTTTAAATTATAATAAAACAAGGAAATATACATATTTTAAATACCAATGAAACGGGCTTTATTGGAAAGAACATTTTATGAAATTAATGTTTAAATATGTTTCGGCACAATCTGGAACACCAACTTTTCGCAGCATTTGCGGCCGTTTTTTGCCGATAACTCTTCGAATGGTGATTTCCAGGTGTTCGATTGTTTGTTGTTTATCGACGTAGACAAGTGACTTAACATAACCCCAATGAAAATAATCCCGTGGGGTTAAATCACACGATCTTGCTGGCCAATTAATTGGGCCACTACGTGAAATAATTTTTTTTATAAAAAATTTCTTTGAGTAAATCAATTGTAACGTACGCTTTGTGGCATGTGGCTTCGTCCTGTTAAAACCACATATCAGCAAGATTAATGCCACATAATTGAGGTACAAAAAAATTTTGAAACCCGAAATGCGACAATTCTGCTTATTTAAGTACCTATTCAACCAGAAATGGGCTTTATCGGAAAATAAAATTTTGAATGGAAATTCAAAATCGATATCAATTTGTGCTTCAGCCCATTCGCCGAATTGGCGGCGCATACGATGGTCGTTTGGCTTTAATTCCTGCACAAGCTAAATCTTGAAAGCTTTTAAGCCAAGATCCTTTCGTAAAATTTCCCATAAAATGGAAGGACACAACCCCAGTTGCTGAGAAACGATTTGATTGTTTATGATCATCTTAAATGCTTTTCTGTACAGCGGCTACAGCTTCTTCAGTGCGAACTGTTCGGTGTCTTACGGGATGCACATTATCAGTAAAAGTAAATGTGGTCCGAAAACGATCTATTGTTGTTCGAATTAGCCGCTCTTAAGGACGATTATGTGCGCGATAGAATTGAAAAAGTGCACTATAAGTTTGAAGAATAGAACCATTATTTTGATTAAAATGTCAACAATTTGCACGCGTTGCTTTGGTGTAAGTCGATTCCAAGGCGAATTCATAAAAGTGACCGCATCATGAGATAGGGTTATGCTAGCTATCTCTTTTTTTAATAACACTATGTATTTTGTTGTTGTAAAAAGTTAGAGTGAATGTCAAAATTATTTGTTGAAAATATAAAAAAGAATTTTTTTTTTTGTTTATAAAATATACACAATTTCTTTAGAAAGTAAATCTTTTTACTCTATTGAAAATTCATTGTGGTTCCACTTATTTCTTGCGCATTTTTAATTCCTTGTGTTTATATTTTATGTTCACTTTTTTTGTTTTAAATAAGTTTTTTTTTCAAGTTCTTACATTTAATTGAATTTTAAATTTGAATTAATTTTTTCACAAAATGTAAACAAAGCCTGACATTCAGTATACACACAAAAAAAATAAACAATAAACAGATGACTCGAAAATTTCACCTTTATGAATTCGCCTTGGCCGATGCATAATGAAATTTTAAGGCAAACTAAATTAAAAGCAACTATCAGCTGTTAAATTGGTGCACAAATAAAGCAGTGATGCCAACTCTGTGACCCTCTAAAAAAACACGCTTTACAACTATCAAAAACTCTCTGAAACAAATTCTGCAGGAAGAGTGGTCAAAAAATGTTTTCGGAATCAACGGTGAAATTGGTGGAAGTCCTCAAAGCCTAAGAAAATCAAACAAAGTATTAGCTATTAAACTTGTCTTAGTATTTTACTACTATTTATTTATTTATTTATTTATTTATTTATTTTTACATTACCAATAACCTAGCCTTCAAGGCCATAATCGGTTACAAATTTCTACTAATAATTGTAAACAAAAATTAATATATAAATGTATGAATGTATATAAAAATTAAAATATATTAAAGTTAAAATATAATAACAAAAGGGTTAGATAGCTTCATTAAAATGTAAGAGTTTAAGTTATGAAAAATCCCAAAACAAACGATTCAGAAAAATTATATGAAAATTTTATATGTAAAATACATGTACATGCACACACATACATATATATACACATATATACATACACATATGCATACACATGCACATATGATTAAGTAACAAAATAATGAAAATTTTAATAATGAAGAAAAATATTAAGTGGATATTTGTTAAATCTCAGAGTATAGATAATGATTTATTTTGTGTTCATAAAGAAAATACTACACAACAAACTTCACAGAAATAAATTTTTAAATATCATGAATTTAATCCTTTAATGCATATTTAACACATAAATAGAATCACTTATATAAAAGATTGATTTCCTGAAAGTTCCAGAAAAAGTCTTTTTTTATATGTGTTAGCAGAAACACCAAAAGTTTTCAAAAAGTTAGGCAACTTATTATAAGATCGTGCAACTCTAACATAAAAAGAACGCTCCAATACGGCAGATAATTTTGGTATCTTTAACTGTCTATTCCTCGTTGATCTACAAAATTCAAATAACTGAATTAAATATCCAGGAGTTTGCAACCTATATGACTTGTAAAAGTGAACAAGATTTCTAAAATTAATGAACTCTACAAAAGAAAAACCTAAAAATTTTAAAACAAATGGTGAGACATGCTGTCTTATTCTCAACGAGTAAAGATATCGCATAACTCGATTAAAAACCAATTTTACTTTTTTTAGAATATAGCCAACTGTTCCAGAGTACACCTCCAAACCATATAAAAAAACGGGCATTATAAGACCATGAACAATTTGTTTCTTAACATACGTTGGCAACATTAAATCTGTATTGTACAATTTACGTAAAGTAAAATTCACCTTGGATATTATGAAATTAACATGACCTTCAAATGATAATTTAGTGTCAAGTATTACACCTAGGCAGTTAAGACGATCAACAAACTCAATTACACCACCACTAAGAGTAATGGTAAACTCAGAACTACTACATTTGCCAAACAACATAGCCTTGGTTTTACCAGTATTAACTACAAACGCATTATCCAGAACCCAACTATCCAACAATTGAACTGTATAATTGATCACATTTTGCAATACATCAGAAAATTCAGGTGTGCCCTTAAACAAAAGTTGCACATCATCAGCAAATGAAAATGGAAGACACGAATTACTAGAAATTTGATCAAAAAGATCATTAATAAACATTATAAAAAGTAAAGGTCCAAGGACCGATCCTTGAGGCACACCACTGTGAACTGGAAGCAAGCTAGAAGCCCGATTACCACTAACAACATATTGACTTCTACCAGAAAGATATGAAGATATTAACTTGCAAGCAGAACTTGAAAAGTTATAATATCTGTGCAATTTTTGAACAATTAGATAATGATCCACCCTATCAAAAGCCTATACACGTTTTTTTTTTTTTTTTTTGTTTTGATGCGTTAATAACAGAGCAAATTTGTTTTTCTTGTACTGCGTTTGTTTTGTAAATGACAAAAAACTATTACAAATTTTAATTTTTAACTACTGAAATAACATTTTGGATGCTGAAGAACAAGCTGTACCCTTTATTTTGACGCACACTGTATAACTGATACGATTATCTGAACAACTTTGTAAAGTGTCGAAAAATTATTACATCGTTAAGAACCAATAACTCTGCCAAAATGCCACAGCCGAATAGCTGTTTATAGTTACGGCACAAAACTAAAATTTAATTGCTTTCTGTTGCAATGGTAAAGGCGTTACTGCAAGTCATCTATACTCAAATACAGTGTAGCCCATAAGATTGGTTTGAGCAGATGTTTTGTATGGTTATGATTGTGTCACGTCTAATTTCACCATAACTCTGGTTTTGATCTTATTAATGTGTTTGGCTTTACTTGTCCTATTATATTAACTCTGATTTAAGTTATAAATTTACAAGCATTTAACCCACTACTTCCTTATGGTGTTTTCTTTTCTACAAAAAAATGTGACATTTTATTTAAAAAAAATGCAATTTGGTGTCGGTTTCTTAATAATTTTGCTCCCGAAAAGGATGAGTTTTTTAGAATTAAACAAGCCACAAAATTTTGGGAGAAAAATTTTTAAGAAACAGACACCGAATTGCATTTTTTTTTCAATAAAATGTCACATTTTTTTGTAGAGAAGAAAACACCATTAGTGTCACTCTTTCTTTCGTGGGCATTAGCCCATACCTAAAAAAAATCCCCGTACACCTCCTAATACAAATATTTTTGCAAGGCGGTTTGAAAAAAAAAATTTTTACCGAAGGTGGGGGTCGTTTTTTTACATTTTTCGTTATATCTTTGGCATTTGCAGTCATATCTTAAAGTATTATACATACATATACCAAATTTCTTGTCTCCAAAAGATTAATGTTTTGCTTTAAAAGCCATTGACCTCAAGTAGCTCGTTCAAGTATTTTTTAACCAGATCTCTGTTGGTACCACGCTAATCTCGGAAAATTAAAACACGCAAAAAATTATTAAACTTTTGCTTACGAAGTAATTTGATAATTCCAGGAGAAATTTGTTAAAATTTAACTATACAAAAAAATCTTTGATGCCCCTTGCCAACAGTAAGAATATTTCAGGAATTTGGGATCTATAAACTCTTCACCAATCTTAATAAAAACTGACTTCAGTATTGGTTGCGGCTTGAACCTTTGTGAAATTATTGGCGGACCATCAGAAAGTTTAATTCCCTTATTTCTAGTCATACAAAACTTTATTTAAACAAATTGATCTTTTCGAGACAAACCCTCTTATGCAAAAAAAGTAAAAGTTCATATTAGTTAAGCAACGCATTAAGCTCAGCAAAAGTGAATGGGATTTTATGTGTTGGTTAACTATGTAATGTGAACTTTAACTTTTTTTTGCACAAGGGAAAAACCTTAAATATATTATAATTTAAGATCAGATATAAGATATGTATAACGAAAAATGTAAAAAGGCGAAACCTACGTTCGGCAAAAAAAAAAAACTGTGCTGCAAAAATACTTTATAATAGGGGGTGTACCGCGCCATTTTTTTTTTTTTTTTCTTGTAAGGTGGTACACCCTAGTGGACCTAAATATATATGCCAAAGTTTATATTTCTTAGTTTTTTAAAAAAGTGCCAACTTTTTTCATCTCTTAGGTTCTCATTCACTCAGGACCCTGCATCTATGATTTTAAGTTTTCATGTTCAATATTATAGAAAATTCGAAAAGTACCACATGTAGAACGGAAAAGTTAAAGAAAGAAATTTAATTTCCTTTATCTCTTCTTTTTGATATGTTTTTTTCTCCCGATTGAAATATCAAAAATTTTAATATTGTAGTGGGAACCCAAAATTTAATTCTTTGTATTTTTATATCAATGAATGGAGAAAAATAGATTTTCACCATGAGTAGATACGAATTTTAGCCCTTTAAAGTTTGATTTTTGAAAAAGTACCACATTCATATTTGTATGTTTTAGGTCAGTTACAAATGTGATGTAATTTTTATGTTTTTGTTTATAGATTTAAAAAAAAATGTGGTGACAAAACAAGCTGCAAAATATGTACATGTTTTCCCGTTTACTCCCCAAAAGGGACGAATTACAAAAAAGTTTTCTTATAGTTTTGGAAATATGAGCTTGCTGAATTTACACGTTTTATCCCTTTTTATCCCACTAAACATACGAATTTCCCAAAATCCCGTTTTAAGCTATATTCACACTTATCAAATATTTAACGTCCTTCACGTCACCACTAGCTTTGTTAAAAAATTGTTTGCTTTTGCAGAACGTTTGCTAAATCAAACATCATTTAACAGTTTCTTACAAATAAAGTTTAAAAAATCAATAAAAATCGTTAAAAAGAAAGCTAAAGGTTGAACAATTTAATTTACTGGTCATGCTCTTTTGGATTTTTTCGTAAAATATTTGTTGGGTCTGAAAGAAGCTTTAGTGGATCAATTTGGCGAGAGACCAAATTTTCTTAGGTAAAGGCGTTTGGGCTGTGTAATGATGATTCAGTCAACCAGTCAGTAACGTTATTATTTTATAAATCGCACTTGATCAGGAAGAGGGTCTTAGACATTTTCAGTAGAAGTAAAATTATGTTTAATTTAATATTGAAAGCATATAGAAAATAATGTTTTAATTTCCTTTTCACACTTGTCAACATTTAACATCAATTTGCGAAGATGTTGGAATTTTCCCATAAGAAATACATATTTAAAAAGAATAAAAGTTTTTTTTCACAAATGGTGACATTTTTTATTGGTAGTAGATGTCAGATGTTTCAAGTGTGAACGCGTATTTCACATTTTCAACATCTTCCATGCGTTCCTCCGAAATGTATGCAAGTGTACAAAGGGTATCCAACCGTTTCATTACCAAAATTGCACGATATTTTTACAACTGGTAGATATGAATATTACGTGTCAATTTTGTTTTTCAAAAAGGGAAAAAATAAAAATTTGAGTTAAAAACATCTTTATGATCAAGATCGGTGTATAGATTTCTGACTGTGACTATGTTTATAACTATGATAATCGGTTAAATTTGTTATAATAATTTTATTATTTCAACAATTTTACTTCTTTCAACATTAAATTGCGACTTTGATTGCCTGTCCCACGATTTCTAAGGGAATCTTCATTGACTTAACTTTTTCAAATTGTTTTAAAAATATTTTAATTTAATTAAAGTGATAATTGAATCAATTATGAATCTATGAATTTGGTGATTAGAGACAATTTTTAATTTCTTCATTGTGTAATTTAGTCGAACGAAGTTTTCTTTCGAAATCGTGGGACAGGCAGTAAGTTTTGACTATGATTTTGTACAAATTAAATTGGTTTAAATTATTGTAATAATATACATAAATTACAAATTTCTGTACACATAAAATTTAATTTATTAGTACTTTGATTTAAGCTTGAAAAGAATGTTCCATTTTTCTATCATCCCTGTTGCATTTTAGAAAATCTTCATCTTTCGTGGTTGGCTTAGTTCGAATGTTTGTTGCTGGAAGTGGAGATGGAATAAATGAGTCGATGGCTCGTTGGCCTTAACAATCAGATAAAAATACTTCACACACGATTAGGAATTTTTAATTAAAATATTTTGTTTTTTCTTCTTTTTTTTTTTTTTTTTTCTAAAGAGATTTTTGTTATTGCTGTTTGTATTTGTCTTATTTCTACTACTTTTTGGTTAATTTTTCGTTAAATCATACAGACAATTCGCATGCATATGTAAAAATTGCAACAAGAAAAAAAATAAAACTTAAGAGAGGATCCTTAAGGGTCTGCTGATTCTTGCGTCTTAATGTTATTGTTGTTTAAAAAAAAAAAAGTACAACCTGCTGCCACTGCTGCAAAACTTAAAAATTGAATTTTTAACAGACAAGTACATTTAGCAATGCCAGGCCAAAAAAAACATCGATGGAGTACAAAAAAAACAAAAAAATTTTGTCTTTTTTCCAACTGAACATGCGAATCCTCCAATGAATTTTTTCCTAAGTTGTTTCGTTAAATTTAAGAACTAAAGATATTTGCTTAAGTTGACTATGGCTGCGTGTAAACAAAAATTTACTCGTAGATGTATGTATGTATGTACGTATGTATGTATGTATGTATGTATGCCAAGTCAAGGATCTTTGTGGCACAAAACAAAATAACATTCGCTTTCGTGCCTATATAAACTCATTCAAAATGTCTTCTCTTTGGTTTTAGCCTGAAAATAAAATGCTTAAACGTTAATAAAAATACAGAAAATAACACGAAGTCAGAACTGAAAAGAAAAAAAAAACATTTCAACCTGCCACTACTGACTGTATTGAACATTGTACAACACAAGTTTTACAGCAGCCGTCTCAAAGTGGTGATAGGCGTTTACGTTTTTTTTTTTTGTTTCCAGCTTTTCTTAAGCTTAACTTAATACGTTTAAAACCTAACTTAATATATTTTAAAAACCTCAATCGATTGAACGCCTGTTTGTCCGTCCGTCCGTGTGCCTATACATATGTATGTGTGTATGTGTTGGCAAAGAGCAACATTACAAATGTTTAAAGACATGCAAGCGGGTGTTTTTTGGTGTAACCGTCTTCTGGATTCTTTCTGTTAATTTTCCTTGTGATGTGACTTTAGTGTGTGAAGTTTTTGTGAGTTCTGTCTAGTATGTTTAGTTAGTATGCAAGTTTTAAAAGCTCAACCATAAATGTTTTAAACATTTTGAAGTCTACAATTTGGTTAGTAAATGTTAATATGTATGTATGTATGTAGTAGGAATAAGGCCACTAAGTGCCAGTTAAATATAATTTCATTTAATTTACTTTTGAAGTCCGTTATTAAGTCAAATAATATTGTGGTTTTGTTGTTTTTTTTTTTAATAGTTTTATGTTAAAGTTAGTTAGGGATTAATTAAAAGAGACGATAAAATAATTTTGCCGGCTGTGTCTTTACTATATTAGTTTTAATAACTCCCTTTAAAAAAAAAAACAAAATACTTATTTTTCTTTTTTTATTTACAGGGAAACGCTGTTCGGAACGTGCCACTGCCTGCTATAATGGCCAGTGTCAAAATGGCGGCACTTGTGTTTTGGGTTCTCCTGACAAGGGTTTACCATCTCAATGTCGCTGTGCTCCCGGCTGGGATGGCACTTTCTGTACAGAACCAATTGATCAATGTCGTGGACAACCTTGTCATAATGGTGGGATTTGTGAATCGGGCACCGGCTGGTTTCGTTGTGTTTGTGCGCAAGGTTTTTCCGGCCCGGATTGTCGTATAAACGTCAATGAATGCTCACCCCAGCCTTGTCAGGGTGGAGCAACTTGTATTGATGGTATTGGTGGTTATACTTGTATATGTCCCCCGGAAAGACATGGCCTGAGATGTGAAATATGTAAGTAATTTTCATTTAAAATCAGTTAATGTACGCCAAAAGAACTTCTCAAAAGTATTAACAGCAAAAACACATTTTACAAGAAATGTACACTATGTAACAAAAATCTACATATATAATATGTATTTTGTTCGACCTTTAATATTTCAAATATTACTAAATTTTCGAGCTTAAGGTCTTTTTGTTAAATTGTTTATAAATTGTTAAAAAATTTATAAATTAAGAAAAAAAACCCTGAAGAAGGCACTCAAGGAAGTGCCGAAATATTGGTTTTAAAATAAACATGAAAAGTTTTTTATAACAAAAAGACCTTAAGCTCGAAAATTTAGTAATATTTAAAAATCTACATATCTACAGGCATTCGATCAAAGCCCATCGGCCACTATTCGATGCGTAATTTAGTAGCCTTCCAAAACAGTTTTCGCAAAACTCAAGTAATTTGAGAAAATGTGATTGTGCAATGTGTCATGAAAATGACAAGATTACGCAAAACAATTTGACATCTCATACGACTTCATCGTTTTTTTTTTTAATTTTTTAAAACAATAATACATTTTATTTGATCAGGGTTGCATTTTAACAAAAGCTCATGTTCATGTGTGATAGTACTATCATGGAACACGTAAGACTTGTGTGATAGTGTAAACTAGCCTTTAGTGTTCGGTTTGGTAGATTTGTGCAAAGCACAAGCGCTTATAGTGTTTGTGTAGTAATCCTCAGCGCTCTGTTTGTGATGTTCGAACACAAAAATAATAATTATTTATGCAACTCAACAAAAAGATGAGGACATTTAATTGCGTTCTTTTTTTTAACCGCAAACTTTGTTGTGTTCGGTTCGGCACACTAATGTTCGTTCGTTTGAGTGGTGATTAGCACCCTTTTGGCTGGTAAAAAAAAAACCAAAAATTAAAAAAAAAAAAATAGAATACATACGTAAAAACAAAACAAAAAGAGAGCAAAAAAATTTTACCCAAACAAAACATTTGCAAAATAAACACACGAGATATTCGTGCTGTGGTCGTTGCTAAAGTTTTTTTTTGTTTGCTCATTCTCTTTAACGATGTAAAAAGAAACACTATACAAGTAACATGAAAATATAAAAAATGTCTACAGAGCCACGTCAACTCGCTCCTTTATTGCAACATAGTCATATCTCAAAAATTTTAAGTTACTTTAGCAAAGGTGTTCCTTTCTACCTTATTTATATGTGAAAATCAGCATTATCTCTTAAGCTGAACCGAAGTTATTAGCAAAATATATGTATTTTATTAAATCTGTATATAAAGGTACATTGTGAAAACTTAAATCGCATTTTGCCAAGTTTGATTTTTTTTAAATATGACTTCGTTGTAGTAAAGCAGCGAATTGTTCTGTTTTAAGAGAAAAAACAGAACACTATATAATGTACGTTACATTCTTGAAAAAATAATTAGAAACGCTATTAAGGGTTGTGTATGTATACACAAACACTAAAAAATAAATATCGTTTCTGGGTTTGTGAGCCGTACGTTATATAATGTTCTGTTTATTTTCAAACACTGCTTTCAAACTAGATATAATTCATTTTAATAGAACCAGCCTCTAGATGTTGGCTGAAAAAGTGATGTCGATGCCTTACTTCCTCAACCTCGTAACTTACAAAATACGGTTTTGACTTTTTCATATCAAACGACTGTTTTTTTGTGTTCTAATACTGCAACAACTTGTTATTTCAATACGATATACATAGATGTAATCAATTCTTTAATAATTCCATTTTAACTTTAACCCAAACACCGAAGTATACAAAGGTGAAACGTTTTTTTTTTTTTCTCTCCTGAAAAGCTCTTTTTTTAAGATACAAGGTTGAGAAAGTAAGGCATCGATGTGTCTACAGAAAAAAAAACACAAACGTACCGTTATCTGATAAATGTTACGTAATGGGAGAAAACTGAGCTCATATTCGGTTTATATGAAATTATTTAATAAACTTTAAATAAATGACTAAAATTGGTTTCGTTTGTAGATTTTTGTTACATGGTGTATATCATTAATTTTTTTTTACTAAAGTCGCAAAACACGTTTTCGAAATTAAAAAATCTATTTAGAAATTAAAAACAAAAAAAATTTTGGCCATAATTTAAAAAATGTATTTCGCACAGGGTGGCCTACAAATACTTTTAAATTTTTTTCGAACACTCTAATTGCATTTCATTAATTTATTTATATTTTTGACAGTACTTTCCGATCCAAAATCTGCCTGCCTCAATCTCACCAGCTCCAATTCTCCCTATTCGCCGTTAAACAAAACCCAAGACGTATTGGCTCAACTACTAACGGGGCAAACGAATGAGTATTGTAATGCTTGTGTTTGTGAAAATGGTACTTCTCGTTGCACGAATTTATGGTGTGGTCTAGGAAATTGCTTTAAAACTGATACGAATTCAAAATCTTCGAATTTCTCCGGTGTTTGTAAGCAACATGAAGTATGTGTGCCCACTTTAGGTGAAAATTGCCTTAACGGACCATGTCCTTTAAGAGGGGATTGTCGCTCGTTGGAACCTTCGCATAGAGTTGCGCCACCACGTCTACCCGCAAGACCTGATTGCTGGCCCAATCAGGCCAATTTAAATGATAACTGTGCCAGACTTACCATATTATTGGATCGTCAAAGAGTTGGTACTGGCTCTTCGGTGGAGGGCTTGTGCTCGGTTTTAAGATTTTTGCTGGCATCGCGAATGATTAAACTACCTAAAGGCGACAATGAAGGCATGTTGATAATAGTATGTGATTTGAAAACGGGCACCAATGATACCATTGAAGTGACAGTGGTAAGTTAAAATGGTTTTTAAAAGATTTCTTCAAAGTTAGTAAATTATTTTTTAATTATTCGTTTCATTTCAGTCCTCCACCCAACAAAATGACTCCCAACTACCCACTGCCATACGTTTGCTGGGCGAACTTTTATCGTCAAGACAATTGAATTCGTTGCAGCCTAAAAATGACTTAAAAACTGCCAAATTGGCTGCTTTAGTTTCTATTTTGGAAGTCAAAGTGGAGACAGCTTTGATTGCTGAGGGAAATAGCAACAGCCTTTTGATAGGCATTTTGTGTGGCATTTTTATAGTACTCATTGGTTTGGCAATATTCCTAAGTGTCTTCTGGCGCCAACGTATTGTTATGACTTCTACATCCGGCATTAATTTGGCACCCTCTATGGATGCCTTAAGACATGATGAGGAGAAATCCAATAATTTACAAAACGAAGAAAACTTGAGGCGCTATACCAACCCTTTGAAAGGTAGTACCTCTTCTTTGGGACGTGTTAATGGCATGGAATTAAGTTTAAATCCTGCTCCTGAATTGGCTACTGTTAGCACACTGGCTAATGCTTCTGCTTCCAGTTCTGGTGTGCACCGATCACAACCTTTGTACCCCGAATCAAATTTTGATTGTGATTTAGAAACGACAACAAAAAACAAAGAATTCCATACAAAGCGTAGTTCACAAATTCTTTTGCATAAGACCCAAAATTCCGATATGAAAAAGAATACTGTAGGCTCTATAGATAGTCCTCGAAAAGATTTTGGCAAAAGATCGATAAATTGTAAATCAATACCGCCACCACTATCCTCAACGTCTGGTGTGACGACTGCAGTGGCAGAATGTAATGATTCAGAAATTTTAACAGTTTTAGTGTAGTTTACGTGAAAAGAAGGTGTCATGACTAAAAATGCGTTTTCTTTTCTTTTAATTTTTTGAGGAAAAAGGTAAAACCTTAACAAGATCAATTATTTAAAAATATGCTAACCTCAAAAATTGCGACGTTTTTACTTAAACTAAGAAAGAGTGCGCCTTAAAAAATGGGAAGAGTTGTAAATATTACGCTCACTCAAAGTGTTTGTGCCTAGAAAAGAGTTTATACATAAACAAAAATAAATAATAATAAATTAAATGTGATGCTACTAGAACTGTTAAATATTTAAGAAAAAAAAAATTGAAAACTGTTTTACTGCTTTCTAGATTAAAAACGAACATAAAAACTAATTATAAACATATTAGTTAGTATTGATCTCAATTATAAAAAGGCCAATTTCTTTTCAAGAGAGTACAAAATTTAAAAGCGTTAGAAAAACTTTAAAATATATTCTTAAAAAGACGTTTAAGAATTAAGACACAAAAGCTTCCTCGCAATATTTAAATGCATTTATATACAGAAAGCAAAAATTTAGCTACAGAAAACTTTTAAGAAGCCATGTTTAAAAATACTACTCTTGAATTTGTTTAAATTTTACTTAAAAGATATTAGTTTAAAAATAATATTAGCATAAAATTAAAAAAAAAAAAATACTTACCTTTAAATATAATTGAAAAGTAAGTAAGGATATCGTTACTTTCATTTACAAAAGGCTTATCTTACATATAGACAATTCACAAAGTGTTCTTTTGTGTCCTATTGGCTATATAAGTTATAATTGTACTAATGTGACATTCATAAAAATATAGCAAATACAACCAATATGACACTATAGGACACTTTGTGAACTACCTAATATAAAATTTTTGAAGTTCGAGACACACAAATTGATAAAAAAAAGTTAATGTTTAATTTGAACTATAAGAAATAAAGAAAACGATCCAGGTGGCTAATTCTGGCAGTCGTGATCTAATACTTTTTCGATTCGAAAGCAATTTTATGTTAGGCGATACTTACCGAGTCGAAATTGTTTTTTCAGTGCTGTGAAAACTTAAATAAATGCTTTACAATACTGAAAAAATAATTTCGATTCGTTCGGTATCGACAGAAAAAATTAGAAATAAATTTGCTTTCGAGTCGAAAAAGTATTCCATCACGGCTGCCAGAATTAGCCCCCAGCCTACATACATATTTTACAGTTTTGTTTTGTTGTTCTTTAATATTTTTCTAAATGTAAGATACGACTTTTGTGAACTTAGGCAACGATATGTAGCATTAAAAATTTTTAACAAATTTAATTAGTATTAATAGTTTTAAAAAACAATTTATTATTTAAAACTAGCATAAAATTATAATCTAATATTTTAAAAAATCCTACACAGTGTGATATTAAAGTAATTTAAACAAGAAACTAAAGTAAATTTAACGAAATAAAGTAAACTAGTAAAAGAAATCACAGTTGCAAAAATACTGTGTAAAAGTTTGTGTACTGTTTTTGTAATAAAATATTGTAAATATTTAATTTCCATTGAAATATAAAATTATATTGTAAAAAATTTTGTATAAAATAAATTTAGTTTTATAATAGTTATTTATAAAGAGGTTTTTTTTTAATATTATTAGTTTTTATACGAATAAATTTATACGCTTTAAGCGTAACTTTTTTAATAATTCGAATTGAATAGCTTAATTACATTTTGTTTTAATAGTTAGTTTAATAATTATATTTTTTAGTTTTAACTTTTTTGTAATTTTTATAATTCTTTTTATAAAGACATTTTTAACGTTCTGAAATGTGCTAATATATAAGCTGCAATTATTTTTTTTTTTTTATAAAAATAAGATTTTTATACGTATGTAATAATATTTTTATTAGCCAACTATTTATTTTTCAGTTAATAAAAATGTGTTTTTTTTTTTGTATGAAAAAAAAAAATATTAAATAAAATAAATGTTTTGAAATTAAAATAAATAAAAATAACTTTCTAAATTATTTAATAAAAAAAAGAAAAACTTTATTTAACAAAAAAAAAAACCTTTTAGTTTTAGATGGCACTTCCTGACCATCGAATTAGGTTTTTTTCCGCAGACTTAACACAAATAAAGAAGCTTTATTTAAATTAAATACAGTTTTAGGTATAAATTAATTTAATGTAATACCTGTAAACATAAGTATATTCGATTCCAAAACAATGTTTAACTGTTGGTTGGTCTATAAAAATACCTCAGATTTCTGCTTAACTCTTCGTTACTAACATTCACACACAGATCACAGATCAAACACATACCTAAAGCTTTCTGAAAGTCAAAGTTAAGCTGCTAGCGCTTTCGGAGTTGTATGTTTCTAGATTTTGACAAAAATGTACCAACTTTTTCTATTCTATAGATTCTCATTCAGTTCAATATAATAGAAAATTCAAAGAGTACCACATATACAACAAAAACTAACGAAAATATTTTCCCTTTTTGATACTTTTTTCCCCACTGAAGTATTAAAATTTTAATTGATTTATATCAATAAATAGAAAATATTTTTTTTTTTTTGAAAAAATACCAAAAAAAAGGTATGATTTTCTAAAAAAGTACCAAACCTTTATTTTTATTTTTTAGATAAGTGACGAATGTGATACAATTTGTATACCTGCATACAGGTTTTACCCGTTCACTTCCCAAACGGGCCGAATTTCAAAAAAATACCAGACACCTGTCCACTTTTTTTTATGAACAATGACAAGCATTAAATTTTTTGCTGATTTAGAGTAAGAGATATGAGGTTAGTGAATTTACACGTTTTTACCCCTTTTTTCTCACTAAATATTCGAATTTTGAAAAATCCCGTTTTAGTATACCGATTCGGCGAAAACCAACCTCCGGTCGAAAGTTAAACTGTTTAGCTTCAGATGTTTAGGTAATACATATATATATATGTTATATATAAAGAAAAAATTAAAAATCTAGAAAACTTTCGTTTTCGCAACTTACAGGAATTGTGAAAACCAGTCACGATCGGCATTTCTAGTATAATTTTGTAAATTTACTGCAGTTTGTTGCAATAATCCTTAACTATTCGGTAAATTTATTAATCGACAGAATATCTGTTTAATCTTAATATTTTTTAAGAAAGACAATTAACTTTTTTAATTTATTTGGTTGTATTTTGTTAACTTTGTAAATTTGAAATAAATTATCAAATTTTTGTGTTTTAATGTTTATTTATTTTTAAAGGGTCCCTGCTCGGGCGCCAAAATGTTTAATCTTAATATTTTTAAGATATTTAAATTTTTTGTTTAATAAAAGATGCAAACTTTTTCTGTAGTTGTTTTACATTCAGCAATACAGTTAGTTTTTTATCTTAAGCTAAAGTTAGAGTTTACAAGTATGTATTAAATTCATTAATTATTATTGGGAAAGTATTATAAAATTCAGTTTTAGTATTATTATTGTTATTATTATTATTATTCAAAATTCATTTTTAATTTTTAGTATGGCTCAACAATATCCAAACACACATTCCTGTTCCGAAATTCGCCTTAAAGTATAGCCGGTCAAGCCCGATCATATGATACCCTTCACTACAGTATTTAAAAACACATCATGCTTATGTGTCCATATAAATATGGATTTATCTATGTTTTAAACTTCATTAAAATCGGTTTGAAAGTTTGTGAGAGGCAGAAATTGCCCCCTACCTCCCCTTGTTGTCCTATTTTTGAAAAACTGTTTAGATTATGTGTCCATATAGATAAGGATCTATCTATGTTTTAAAATTTATTAATATCGGTTTGACAGGCAGAAATTGCCCCTATTTCCCCTCGTGGTCCTATTTTTAATAAATGCATACCTTTTGTGTCCATATAGATATGGTTCTATCTATGTTTTAAATTTCATTAAAATCGTTTTGATAGTTTCTGAGAGGAAGAAATTTCCCCCTATCTTCCCTCGATTTGGCCCATTTTCAATAGGCTTGGTCCTCGTGTCAATAAAAACCTATGTCCCAAATTTTATCAAATTATCTCTTAAATTGCGACCTGTACTTTGCGCACAAGGTTACATGGACAGCCAGCCAGCCAGCCGGACGGACATCGAGTTCGACTCAGAAAGTGATTCTGAGTCGATCGGTATACTTTAAGGTGGGTCTAGGACCAATATTTTAAGGCGTTACACACATCAGCACAAATGCATAATACCCTCTCCACTATTGTGGTGTGGGTATAAAAAGTTATGTACTATTAGCTCTGTTTCTTTACTCTACTTTGGGATCCCTCGGGATCCCAATTTGCACGAAAAGCGTTCCCGTACTTTTAATTTGTGTAAATGAGAGCGGATTTGAGAGAATAAAATTCTTCTTCTTCTCGCACAAAACAGCCCAGAATTTTTCTTCGTGCAAATTGTGTAAATTGTCAAACAGCTGTAAAACATAAACAAAACAATGAAATGCAAAGCAAAAAAATTTTGAACACAATTTTGGAAAAAGTGTTCTGGAGTCAAATAATGTACTTAAATATAAAGTTTTATGTTGAAATATTAGAAAAACATAATGTTAGTAATTGTAAAAGTGTTTGTTTGGTTTAATTTTTGGTAAAATTAGTTTATTTCTGCAGACAATATACAATTTTTCAAAAGTGGCATAAACTTTTATTGTTTTGTAAAAACTATCAAAACAATGACTTTTTATTTCGTGCTTAAAATTTGGCTTTTTCTGTTCCCGTACTTTTGTGTAATTTTGTCTCTTTATGAGAGAAATTTATGCTTGCGCTCATTTTCACGAACTTTACCCAAAAAGTAAAGAAACAGAGCTATTATAGTTTTTGAATTGTTACAGTCACAAGAAAAATCAATCCAACCGTACTAAATCAAGGCAAAGTTGTGTAATAGAACGGTAAGTACAGATTTTCTTAAATCAAGTACAGAATGCTTGATTCAAATACGGATTATTCAAGTGCCAAAAACTTAACTCAACTTAAATTTAATCTCAGATCCGTACTTATACTAATCCGAAAACTATAGTAAAATTTATTAGCTCACGGCTATTTGATATGTAAGTATGTTTAAATATTGTTGATTTTTAAAGAAACAAAAAGTTTAATATAAAATTAATAATAACTATACAAGCATAATTTCAGTTTTCTTAGTTGGACTTATAGCTGTTACAAAAACATTTGCAAAAACATTATGTTCTTAATTTTTTGTTATAAAATTGTTCTAATTTTAAATTTAAAATCACCTCTCAAACGTTAAACTTATTAAACATTCATACATATGTAAGCATGTTTATGTATACTAAAAATCCAAATTACCGTTTTTTTAAATAAAATTACCTTGCTACCTTTTGCGGCCCAAAATTACCTTAAAAAATGGTAATTACCGTACGGAATGAGGGTATACTAAGTTTGTCATTCCATGTGAAACTTTTTATTATGCATCTAATACCCCTGGTTTCTTAAGTAATTCTAAGTCGATTTAGCCATGTCTGTCTGTCTGTCTGTCCGTCTGTTCAAAATACGCTCACTTTCGAAAAACTTAAAACAAAACTTTAATCTTGGTGTCAAATGGCTTCTAGTTATCCTAGTTTTGGAGTGAAATCCAGCAAAATCTAATCAGTAGGATCATAGTTATCAATCAAAATGTAGAACCACCACCCTTAAAAATTGACAAATTTGTTACAAAAACTTACGTAAAAGGTGCCATAATGTACTTCTAAAACCATAATAAATATTGCTATCATATTTAAATGTGCTTTCCGTAAAGATTGGTCCATAATTTACCATAATTTATAATTTGGTACGTCACAGTTTTGTAAGACACTGCAAAATTTCGTGAAGATCGGACCATAATTTACCCTAGGCCCCATATAAAGCCTACCCTCGGAAAACAGTTTAGTTCGTTAAAAACGTAATAACTAATGCTATTGTAATGCAATCTGGCACTATCACGCTATAAAATTTCTAGAAAATCGGTCCATAATTTTCTATATAATGCCCCATATAATGCTCAATCTAGGAAATTATTTAAATACACCTAAAACCGTAGCAGCTATAGATATTGTAAAATTTGGTCGAATTTTGGATCATATGGCTAGAAATAATATAATGCAATTTTCTGACTATCGGTCCATATTTACCTTACATCCTGCTTACAGCGCTAAAACAAATTTCACTACTTTATTGAAATTTGTTCCATTTAGATTTTTAATAACGGAAATCACTATACAGGATTTCGTGATGATTAGTCAATAATTTTTTTTTTTTTTAAAACCTCTTATTTCTGAAAAAAAAACTTTTTTTGACAAAAGTGTCAACATTTTTAAAAGAAAAAACAAAAACATGTTGTAAGGCTTTTTATATTACTGTTAAAAAATTAAATGAAAAAAAGTATATAGAATTCATTTTTTTTTTTTAATATATAAAAATTAAATCTAAAAATGTTTTTTTTTTAATGCGCCCTCGCGTATTCTCTTTCTATTAATTGTGTTCCTAAAAATGAAAGCTCAAGCTATTCATTATTAACTTCTTCACTATCACTCAAATAGACTTAATTTGCCACAATAGCACGTAATTGAGAAATACTCAATTGTTAACCTCTTTTTCCATAAAAAGGTGCAAGATCTTTGACGTGTTTAAAAAAGTCATTATCAAAATCGAACTTTTTTAACAGACCATTAAAAGGTGCAACATAAAACTTTAAAGAATAAACTCCAAGATCTATTACATTAACTTCAGACAACTTATATGAATCTAGTGCTAAAGAAAGAATCTAAAAAAAATTTGGGTCTTTACGAAGAAGTTAACACAATTAAAATAATAAAGAACAGAGAAAATACAAGACCATTTAATAACATGAAAACATCACTTAATATTTGTATCCAATATACTGCAAATTTTAAATTATACCTCTCAAAAAACTTGCAAAAAAAGGGAAAACTTTATAAATGGCAAGGCTGCCATGGGATAATATAAATGTCGCTGCTGAAAATCATTTTAGTTCGGCATAAACTGTTAATAATCATGATATATTATTCAAGTTAGTTCAAATTGCTAGGAAAAAAGCATAACACTTTCTGATTGTCGTTCAGTTGGTTTGAACCGGAACCAATTTTTATACTGACGTCCGTTTTATAAAGATTATTTAATAATTTAAAGCTCTCATATATTCTAACTGTCGGTGGAGGGTGTCAAAGATTCGGTACATCCGAATATAGCACTTTTACTTTTTTAATGCATTAGCTTTTAAATAGTTAAATATAGCACACAAATGATTCTTAAAAATTTCAAATCGATATTTGAAATATTGCATCGTCAATTTTGAATAATTTTTATTTTGGAAATTTTTTTTTTAATTTTTTATGGCGAAAAACTTTGGTCTCCGACTCCGGCACAAAAACCTCAACTCCGACTCCACAGCCCTGGCCAAAATACTCATCAAGCATTGTGGTAGTACTAGTGAAAATGTGTTTTTATGTGTGTGTGACACCGACAACGCTTGATGAAAAATCAAAAAATTTTGATATGACGGCGAACAAGCATGGACAAGCATTTGACAAGTGTATTTAGCCCTTAACTCAAATCACATGTGCCTTTTAAAATCACACGTGTGATACTTTGGTGTTTCGTTTTTTTTTTTGTGTTTCGGTGTGATTTTTAATTCTCGAAAGCACACCGAGAAACAAAAAACGGCATGAATTTCAGAACACCGTGTAATTTCAAAAACATGTGATTTTCAGAGCAGACCCGATAAATCACAATACGATTTTTTTCTGATCATTTAGTCCTGTTGGAAAAATTAATATTTTAAAGGAAGATTATAAAATAAATAAATAAATTGAAATTGAATTGAAATTTAGATTTATTCATATTTCAATAACTTACGTTTATAACGAACTCTTCAAAACATACATGTTTTTAAAATAAGGAGAAAATACTTGTTTTGGACATATTATAAAAACTTTTCGAATTTTTTCGTTACAGATATAGCGAACTATGTTTATAAGCAAAGTATATTTTATAACCAAATAAAAGCATGTTTATAAACGAAGTATATTTTATAACCAACTACAACTGAGTTAGTTATAAAAGTTTGATGAATTTTCAATTATTAATACTGTGGAATTGTGTATTGAACTGCATTTTGATTTCTATCTCCTTTTGATTCGTTTATAACCGTTTTAAAGCACAAATTTCTTTTATTTTAAAATTAAAGTCTGGCAACATCTTTCTAAACAAAAACGTGAGTTTGACAGTCAGTTGGCAACGCATATAAACATATGTTCCACCATTTTCCCCCAAACTCCAATGCAATTTTTTCGTAATAATAAATTGACAAGTGAAAAATAGTGAAATAAATTAAGGTTTAAGTGATTATATTAAATATCAAATTGATAAGAATAAAAATTGCAATAAAAAAACAATTTAGTGAATAAACAAAAAATGTTAGAATTTGTAAAAAAATCGTTGATGAGCCTCTACATGCAATATGAATTAGTGACATGCATTTACATGTTTGAGCCGTGGGAAAAGAAACTAATAAGTATAAGCAACAACTTTTAATTATCAACAAAAGAAAATAATCACTATTAACTTAATAATTTTAGATGGTTTTGTGGTATTAATCTTAGGTCTGGTGTTATTCTCAAGTTATGTTTATTTGCCCTCTTACATACAGACATTTTTGCAATTTGTAACTCCTCTACCCCTACAACAGCAAAAAGCAACAGCTTCATCATATGCAAAGCCCATATTAGAACCCGATAAGATAAGTATAAGTTAAGTTTGTTTTTCTAGAATCTTAACAATTGTTTTCAATTTTAAAATTTATACTTATACATATACTATATTACTAATAACATGAAGAATTTGTAATTTTAAGATTTTAATAAAAACTTTAAGTGCAATGTCGTACATAATATGTGCATAGTTGTAATAGTTTAAACAAGGAATTTGTAATTTAAAAATTTCCTATAAATTTGATTTTTGTTTCTTTTTTTTTGTATACCTTTTATTCTAGTTGATATTAAAATGAAATAACTTTTAACTTTTCTTAAATTTTTGTCAAAGCTCTTAATAGTTTTTAATTAAATAAAGAATAAAGCGCACAAAGAGGTGTCTGTTAAATATTTTATAATCAAATAATTTGTTTCATATTTCTTTAAAAAATTAAAAACAACAGTTACCTGTGAAGATATTTTTTTAAAATAATGAAAATTTACTTCATTTAGCCCAAGGTATATTTACACAAGGTAAACTCGTTGGCCCATATGTTTGTCAGCTGTTTACCCATAGTTGCCCTGCAGATTTAAAAGTAGAAATTGACTCAAAATCGTTAGGTATTTCCCTAAGGAAAAATCGACTAGCTACTTCATTTGCCACAAGTAATGCAAGAGTTCGTCTTTTAAATCTCTCACTATATTTATTTTTTGTGTGTCGAAAAAAAATGTGCCGTTATAACGGCACAGTTTTTTCCAAAGAGAATTCAACAAGAAAAACATTAACTATTTTTCTATAGAAGCAGTGTCAGTGAAATCGCACATCACATGTGATTAGTGAAATCATTAGTAAAAGGTTATGCAGATGGAGGCAATTGACTACCGTCAATGTCATCCCCATGTTAAAATCGTTAGTCGTGTGCATTGCTAGTAGTTAGGCTGGTAGTTAATGGTAATGATTGGTAGTTAAGGAAATAGCTAGGCATTCGCTAGCTACGCCGACTGCAGGGTGGAACCACAACGTCAAATTGCGTGTACATGAGCCAAAATTTGTACATGTGTGCGTTAAATTGTTTTTGTTTTATATGAAGACAATTTTGACAACATGGTTCCTTTTATAGAGCAAAATGTCTACACTCCCAAATGAGTCTACCTTGTGTAAATATACCTTGATTTAGCCTTTAATTTATTGAATATTATTTTCTTAACAATTTCAATTATTAAAAATATCAATTCTACAATACGTATTAAAGATGCATTGAAAAACAATCCGGCCAAACCACCAATAGAGACTGCAAAAAATGGAATTATATTTTCATTTATTTTTTTAGTTACCATGTACCAAGAAAAAATTTCAATAAATAACACTGTGTCACAAATTTTCAACAAAGTCGTGACCAAATGAATCTGACGCTGAATCCGAATAGGAATTCAGAATGGTCAAAAGTGGAACAGTATTCGAGATATTCCAAAATGAACGTTACTGGCGGTTTTTATAAAGATGATGTCACTTTAATAAAAGTATCTTCGAAAGTATTCGACGGATTTGTTATTCCTTTATTTATTTATTCAAAGGCAATTAAATTACTACTAATACAACCACAGGTCGTTCGTAAAAATTGGTCAAAAAAAGATTAAGTTACATTGGAACAAATTTTAAATTTCACAAAAATTTTATTGATTTTCTGAAATTTTGCTCTTTTCAACTTATTTTTTAAAACCAAATATTACAATTGTTTTAAGTTTTATCAGTTACGACGTTAGCTTATATCAATGCGCACGTTTTGTGCCCATTTGGATACTAATCGGTAAAAAATGACAAAGTTACAGAAGATTATTTGGAATATCCCACTTTTTAATGTTTAACAAACCACACAAAACACACCAAGTAAATACACATAGCGAAATGTTTATAAACAAAAAAATAAATTTAAAATTAAAGTTCCAGTTACCAATATGTTTTGACAGCTATAACCGATAGTTAATTATAACCGAACTTGGTAAAAATGGCCGTAAAACTGTTCAATTACTATGTGGGTTAATTCACTAAATCTTCTGTAACTTTATCATTATTGCCCCAATCTAGGTCTTGTTGGGCGCAAAATGTTCATATTGAAATTAACTAATGCCCCATGCAATAAACCGTTACAATTGTTTGGTGTAAAAAAATAACTTGAAAAGAGCAGAATTGAAAAAAATCTTAAAATTTTCAATGAAGTTTGAACTTTTGTCCCCTGTAACTCTGTCATTTCTTGACAAATCTTCACTAGCAATCCATTGTTATTTTAGTAATTTTATTATTTTTCATTAAAAAAATTAAATACATAATCCGTTTAATATTTTTGAAGATACATATTTGCATTTAAGTGACATCTTTTTTTGCAATATCTCGAAAACTGTTCTACTTTTAAGCATTCTGAATTCATATTCTGATTCAGCGATCAATTTTACATAAAGATCAGGTGTCAAATACATTTGATCATAAAACTGTCGCATAGTGTAATTAAATCAAAGGTAATTAAAAAGTAGTAAAATGCCATCATTAATTAAATTATAACATTTACGTGCTAATCATCTAGCATACAATTTTTCTATGTGGAAAATTTAAGACACTAGAGTTTAAAAAAGTAAAAAATGTTATCTATTATAATAATAGCTAAATGAACAATATTTTGTTTTATTAAAAATCCTTAAAAACGTTAATTTTTTTAAACTGTAGACACACTCATTTCACAATGTAGTTATCAAGGAAGCACTTTTTACATGGAAAAATATCTTAGCGGCATTTGAGAAATTTTTTTTTAACAATAGTTAGGATAACTTTTGAATGAAGTGTAAATTTTAAATGAACTCCTTTTATAATTTATTTCCTTATCTGCCGATATTTATAAACTCTGTTTCAAAAGGAGTTATTAAAAAAAACTTGTTTAAATGTAGGGAGCTTGAAACGTAAATATTTAAATTTAAATACAATTTTTATTTCATTTATTATAATTGACTTAACTTGTAAAAGCCTAATAATGAGTGTAAAATTTCGGTAATTCACACAAATATTAGAAAAGTGGTACTTTTATGGCTTTGTAAGTTTTAAAAATCCCCAAAGGTGACTCAATCTAAATCTTATTATTATTTTCATTCAAAAAAATTTTTTAAAATATCCATTAACACAAAAAAGCCATAATTAACTTATTAAAAACTTTTTGCAATAATGCTTTAATACTTATTTCTTTACAAATAATTTTACTTACTCATCAAATCCAAATTGGTTTTATTAACTCTTCTTACATAACGCGTTGTAGGCAGTTCAGCCAGAGAAATTTTAATTTTACTTATATCTGAACTCTTTTTGATTCTGTAAGAAGTTTAAATAATTATATGAACTCATTTTTTCACAAACAAATTAATTCTTACTCGTCTGCTGAATTGTAAATAATATTATATTCAGGTTCATCACAGGGACTCATACAATTACATTGTCTACGTTCCTCAACAATGTCATAATAGTAATCTGACAAACATAACAAACCATTATAATCACACATTTTAAAAGGAGAATCTTAAAAAAAAAAAAAATAAAATGAATCAATCTTAAAGCATAAATACATCCATTACCTTTTACAAACCTTGTTTAACCAAAAAATGAGAGCTACAATTACACAGCCTTAAATGTATGGCAAATACACACTCTACTGTACATGTTGAAAAGCTGTAGAATTCATATAAATCTAATTCTTTTCCCCAATCTGTAAGTTCATACAGAAAACGGCATCTTCTTTCATCATTATTGATTTTGTATAGACTTGGATGATTAAACACTTCTAAGGCATTAATAACTATCTCTTTGTTGGAGCCAAGCAAAACGACTTCTTTAATCATGTCATCTGCATTATGATAAGGTATTTCAACTGGTGAATGGACATGTAATTGTATGTCGGCAGTTACTTCAAAATATAAGTAGCCCACTCCTACTTCTCGATTATTAAAATATTCGACGTCATATTTTTTTCTGCAAATTAAAAATAGGAAACTTATATTAATAATAAAGAAATTCACGTCAAAAATTCCATTTTTGCGAAAATTCACAAATGCAAAATATAACAGCAACCGCATAGAAGATTATTTCGCACAAGTAATTGTCTGTACGGTTGTTGTTGTTGTTTTGCAATATTGCATTTTGTCAAGAGTGCAACTTTTGACGTAAATACCTTTTATATACACAAAAGTTTTTTTCAACTAATTAACTAACCTTGCTTGATTAGAGTTAAAAGCAAAACAAATACCATATTCCGTATGTATGGGAAGAAATTCATCACAGCAATTGAATAAATTACTTTTATACTTACAATTTATTAACAAATCACTACAGTTGGTGCGAAACTTAGAAAAAAATAATAATAAAAAATATTTGTTTTGACTTATTTACATATTTTACTTTACCGTCTTTATTAGTTGCTCAAGATTTTGTGGACAGGTTAAATTTTGATTTTCACATTCTTCACATGACGTACAACTACCACGAAAATAAACAATCTCACCAACTACATCATCCAAACGCATATCATGTTCCACTCCAAAATATTGTTCACTTAGATCCCATATTTTCTGGCCATTATAAAGTTCACATATTGTCACAGCCGGAAATGAAGTATTCCAATTAAGACTTAATTATTTAATTTAAAAAAAAAGATTAAGCAACGTTTTTAAAAAACTTACTAAACATTATCCAAATTAAAAGCAATATTTGTTACAAAGAAATTATTGCATAAACCTTTAGATAGTTCTATATAATAAGGCACGGATACTCCAACAAAAACTACATAAAATATTCTAGAATTTTGTTTAATAATTAGTCCTGTATTTTGTTGATAATTTATTATTATTTAAGACTTACACTTTGGGTATTTGTTTTATTCGTTCTTTCCACTGCATAACTTTTTGTTTAAGTTTAATGTTTTAGTTTAACTTACATAATTGAATTGTCCAATCATATGTTGTTTTTTGAATAAATAATCAATAATTTATCGGCATTTCAAACAAAAAAAAACAAAAAGTGTATTAATAATAGTTAAGTCCTTTGTTTGTTGTATAAAATGTTATTTAGTTGTGTGATAAAATCTCTTCTATTATTCTTTTTACATACTAACTGCCTGTTTTTAGAAAACGTAAACAAGTGAGTGAGTGAGAAATTATATTGAAAACAACAATAAAAAACGAAAATTTGTTTCTGTTTTCAATATAATTTCTCACTCACTCACTGCTTACGTTTTCTAAAAACAGGCCGTAAGCATGTAAAAAGGGGAGTTATGTTACGAGTATAATCCAATTAATATTTTTTTTCTGTGTTAATATCTATATACATACTAGCTTAACCCGGTGCGCTTTGCTACCCCAATCGAAATAAAACAATTAAAATTGTTTTATAACAAATCTCGTGTATGATAACAAAGCATCTTGTACCAAATTTTATTGCTTTTACAGTACAAAATTGGAATACTTTCACTTTAACAGTACTCCAAATATGTTGAAATCTTTTATGTCAATGTATAAAAGGTGATACGCCCACCTAAAAATTAAAAAATATTAATAGCCTATGTGTCGGGTAATCAGAAAAATACTGATTAAATTTCAGTAGTTAAGGAGTCTTTAGGGAACAAACAACCATACGTTTTTTCATTTATATATTATTTATTGCTTCCCCTGCACGAACATACTTACTTTTTATCTTGAAAGGTGTAATTTACCATAAGAGTGGATCCTACAAAGCTTGATATTTTCGTTCTATGGGGGTACTCCTCTTCCTCCGTCTACCCGCCAATTTTTATTTTAAAACTTCATTTCGCGATATTTAATATTTGCATCCAATGGGGGTATTGCTTCACCTGAGCCTCCCCCCTTCATTTTTATTTTTAACGGTGAAGTTTACTTTAAGATTGATTCCTACCAAGTTAGAACATTATCAATACAACACTGGCGTCCTATGTGGGTAACACTTCCCCTGCCGATCCATTATTTCAATTTCGGGGCTTACTGCAAAAAGTTCAAGGGTGCAGCGTTTCTTAAGATAAGCTAAACTTAATATTGCATCCTATGGAAGGTACCACTTCCCCTGCTGCTATCGAAAAAATATGTAGCCTATTTTTTTCGGAGCTCACGTGATGTTAGTGTTAAAATTTCAGGAAAATAGGTTCAGTAAGTAGTTTATCAGTCTATATATAAAGGTTTATTGCTCCCCCTGCACCTACCCCCTTTATTTTTATTTTGAAAGGTGCAGTTTATCTTAAGGTATTTAAGATGGGGGGTACTGCTCCTTCTCTGACTACCCCGCCCATTTTTATATTGAAATTTATAGTTAACCATAATAGTGGCTTTAACCACGTTTGAAGACTCTCCCTTTTATAGTTCTTCAGTTGAGCGATATTTTATATATGCATCCTATGCAGTGATGTCAGATGAAATTTTAATAGTTCCCTACGATTGCATAAAAAAATCCCCACATTTCCCTACAACAGCAATATTTTTCCCCTACAATTTTCCCTACCTTATATTAGGTACTAGTAAAACTCAAATGTTATTAATAATTCAATATAGTAAATTTTATTTACTTTAAACAAAAAACAATAACATACATTAAATAAATTTCAGGTAGTTTGAGTAAAAAACAAAAATTAAAAAAATAAAATAAAAATCTACATATGTTTGTATACGTATAAAAAATCAGTTGTAAAGCACTTGCGAATTCATTTTCTTAAAATGACTTTCTGAACAACGGAAGCTTGTACAGTTTAACATTTTTGATTGTAAGTATGATCTAAGAATACATATGGAATTTAAAACCTCGTGACTCAGTTTATTTCTTTTTTTTTTTGTACGGACGTCAGTAACAATTGAAAATATCCTCTCAGCATCTTCATTGGCATGCGGTATTTTGGATAATTTTGAGGGAATACTAAATTATCATTGAAGTTCTTGGACTTTGATATATATATATATAACCAAAATGGTTCCAAATCCATCTTTGAAGGAGAATTAATTTCTTCTTCTGAAAAACTATATTCTAGGGTTAGCCATTCTTGAGTAAGAAGATTAACATCAATATTAAACTTTTCACATAACATTTTAAATTTAAAAGTATTGAGTACTTGGGTACTTGATACTCAAAAGCAATTATTTAATAACAAAGTAGCCAGATTGTGATTATTGAAGCGATGTGCTTTAATACCACAGAGGTTTTCTTACAAGTCAGTTAGATTATATTTTAATTTACATGCAAAGGAAAAATTCCCTACATTTTTACGAAAATAAAAAATCTGTATTTTTTCCCTACAGTCTGATTTTTGGAGAAAAATTCCCTACATGTAGGGAATTTTCCCTACATCTGACATCACTGATCCTATGGGAGGTATTTGCGCCCCTGCGCCTACGCACTTTATTTTGGTTTTCAAAAGTGTAGTAGACCATAAGAGTGACTTCTACAAAGTTTGAACATTCTTACTATAATAGTTCCTAAGATATGCGATATTAAACATTGGCGTCCTATGGGGGGTACTACTTCCCCCGCTGCTATTTTATTTAAATTTTGGGACTTAGAAGATCCTACTACCAAAGGTTCAACAAAATGCGTGCAGCGGCTCTTAAGATATGCGATATTTAATATTGGCATCCTATGGGGGTACCAATTCTCCTGCCCCTATCAAAAAAATAAGTAGCCTTTTTTTATTTTTAGGGCTCACGTGATGTAACTGTAAAAATTTCAGGAAAATCGGTTCAGTAGTAGACTAATCCAATGTAAAATTTGCATACAAAACACAATTTTCGCTTTTTTCGATTTTTTATGATTTTTTTGGGCTTTTCTGAACTTTCTTTTTTTCTAAACCTTCCTTGTGATTAGACGAACAAAACCAAAAAAAATCATACAAATCGGTCAAGTAGTTCTCGAGTTTTAGCGAGACTAAGACACAGCGTTTGATATTATATACATATATATATATATATATATATATATCGATAGATAAAGATATAAAAGAGAGTGACGTTAGTTACTACTTACTCAGGAACGCTTGGGCCGATGATTGGCATGATTCGATGATTCGGACTGGTCTCCGGTAAAACAAGAATAGTACCCAAGAAAATTCCCGAAAAAAAATTATCAAGAAAATTAATTTTCCCATACATTTTATATGAAGTGATTTTTCGACACCATCTTCACGTTAATAGCTGTGTTCATTTACTAAAATTTTTTGCAAATTTGTAACAATTGTTGCTAGTAAAATTTTTTTTAACATGTACTTTTAACATTTACTTGTAACAATTGTTAAAAATTTTTAGTAAATGAACACAGCTTATGTTTACTTTACGTTGTGAAAAAATTTTTTTTTTTGCGACAATTGTTTTTATACCAATTGGTTGAGTGAAAAAGCAACTTAAGCGGGAAAGAACAAGGATGTGGACCACTTAAACTATTTAAAGTAAATATTGACGATTTTCATTTTTTTTTTTCAAAAAACAACCTGCCTTTTTTACGGCTATATAATAATGTCTAAAACGGTTAAAGTTTAATTTTAATTAAAAGTTAATTTCTTTAGAACGTTAATTTTTAAATACAGTACAAAGAAAATAGGATTATTTTATCGTACAGAAAAATATTAATAGCTTTTAATCTAAAGTACTAAATTATAAAAAATAATCTAAGTTAACACTAAAATGTGGTTAGTTTCTCTTTTGATTCTTAATGGCGGAAACTTGGTTTATTAAACGGCAGAGAAAATTGAAAAAAGTATTCACTCAGTTTTTTTAATTTGTCCATCAAAAATTTTTTTTACTTTTTTAGATTCATCCAGAGCATTACTAATACACAGGGCCTGTTCGGAAATGCATCACTGCGTTGCATCAGAAACGAAAACTTGTTTTAATGCCGATAAAAAATGTGTAATTTAAATTTTTTTTTATTGTGTGACTATTATTTTTGTAGAGTATTTGACAATTTTTTGGTCCACATCTACTTCACTGAGCAGCGCAGTGATGTCTTTCCGAACAGGCCCATACTCTAAATAAAGTGTGGGCTCATATTAAAGAAGAATGTCTTTTTTTACCAAATACTAACTTAAATAAATAAATTTTTAATAATGATTTTCATAGTACATGAATTAAGTTTAATTTTTCTTATCAAAAAGTAATTTCAATTTTTGGGAATACGAAATTTTAATTTTAAAAGATTTTGTTATTCGTGCTTAATTCCCAGTTTTCATTATTGATAAAAACACTTGAATTTTATTGTTGATGGGATAAGCTATTCCTATGCGCATTTCACTGGTTGCTTAGGCCAGATTATCAGAAAACTTCATCCATAAAGATTTTAGAAAAACTAAAGATATTAAACCAAATAAAACTGTTAAGCGTATAAGACTTATAGCAACAGTTCTACTTGTAATAATATCAAAGTTTAAACAAAACACATCAGCAATAAACAGTGGGTTTATCTCATCTTACATTCCCCACTACAATTAGTTGAAATTCTCTCAACATTAATTGTAGTTGTAAGTAGGTTAAGAAAAACTAAATAAAAACATCAACAACTTACAAAAGATGTTGTCAATTAAGTGTTTTTTTAGGCCGTGCACTTGCCTGTTTATTATCAAAAAGTAATTTCAATTTTTGGGAATACAAAATTTTAATTTCAAAAGATTTTGTTATTCGTGCTTAATTCCCAGTTTTCATTATTGATAAAAATTTTTCTTGTAGAATTTTATTAAAAATTAGGACAAGTTTAGCGACCTCTAGCAGCGGCGAAACGCATTTAACATAAAAAAGGTTCTTCCTACATGTAATTTATTTAGATACGAATACAGTACAGTAGTTTTTTTAAACATTGGAACAACATTGTTTCACCTTATTTTTTTATATGGAACAAAGTACTGTGTGGCGGCTTTTTGACCTTTGCCATGCGGCCTTATTATGTAAGGCGTTGTAGTTAAATCTCTAAAGTGAATAGATGCATACATATTTTTTTTTTTTTTGCTGTCTCAATATTTGAAAGCCATTTTTTATAAAAATCATTTATATTTCGTATTCTAATTATAATTCTAAAATCATTTATCTCTTACTATAACTACCATCTATTCCTATAAATTACTGGCAATTTTTAAAGTTATTAAAAACTAAAATTACAATTAATTAAGAATATTGTTAGTAATCCAAGGTAGATATGTCAAAACGTTTGTATATATGCCAGGAAAACCTTGCTCAAGATTGCAGGCAACACCACCAGATGCAACAATTCCATATTGTATAAAACGTTTGACGGTAGTATATGTATTGAATGAAACTAGAGGTCCACCACTATCGCCCCTACATGAATCTCGGCCCGTTGTTAGATCTCCAGCACAAATATGTTTTAAACTTAATTCGAGCATAGAAGAAGAAAAGACATTTTGACAAACTGAACGTGATTGTCCGAATACTTCTGCTTTCAAAAGCACCAACGATTTAGTGCCTAAATGTATTTAAATAATATTTAATTTGAGTAAAATTAAGTAAAATAATAACCACTCACTGTTTTCTGTGGCTCCCCAACCAGCTATAGTAAAAGTATTGGAATTGACATCAAAAGCTGCCTTTGTAATGGGCAAACATACGGGCTTAATATGTCCTGCAAAAAAAAAAAAAAATCTTATTAAACATTTCGAATTTTTTAATCTATATCTTTTACTTTTAAATTCCACATCGCGGTCCAACTTTACTAAAGCAATATCATTAATACGTCTTCTTTCATTGTATCTTGGATGTGTTATTACTTTTTCAACACCAAAATCTTCTACAACCGGACTGCAGACATTTTTTTTGCCCTTTTTTCTACAATCGGGATTTGTGGAGAGATCATGTTCACCCAAACGTACTCCAACTCTGTAACATTATTAATTAAATATGTAGCTGAATAAAGTTTTTATTTATATTTTTGAAACTTACACTGGATAAACCACTTTGTTAACGCAATGTGTCGCGGTCAAAACGTAACGATTTGTAATTAGAGATCCACCACATTTGTACTCATCACCTGGGGTATCATAGCGCAGTAAAGCCATCCATGGATATTCTGCTAAATTAGTTTCATTTCCCCCAGCTACACGATCCCCTCCAGAACTACCACAACTTAATTGGGATAGAATATTGAAACCTTTGTAATAAAAATATTAAATAATAATTAACTTTAACTTTCTAATATTAAAATGTAATGCATATTTTTATAAAAGCTTAATTTGAAAACGTTTCTACATGCAAACATACCTTGTGAATGGAATTGTGAATTAAAGTCCCGGTTATAATCCAGATCATCAGTTAACCTAGGATCGGTTTGGCCGGATGTAACTACTGCTGGTATTGGTGTCGTTTGTGCCGCCGGTAGAACGTTATTTGGAAAACTGCAACATAAACGTACCTAAAAAAAATTTATATAATTATGTACTTATTTATTAAACAATATTAACGGCCAATTTCATCAAGTTCAGTTGAAATGGACAAATTCCTCTTTTATTCCCGATAAACTGAAAGTACCTAGTTTTGACCTTTTTTTATCGCAAATTTTGTGTAGAGCTAAAAATCACAAAGTTTTACCTTTTTAATACACAATATTTTTTTTAATACTTTACTTTAATTATTTTTTCATAAAGCTGCATATAATTAAAATAAAATAAATTTTGTTTCATGAAAATCCATTGGTAAATTCGTTTTTTATTCCCGATAAAGTGAAAGTACTAGAGTGTAGAGCAGCATGTTTATTTTGTGTTTGCAACATGTTGCTCGACCCAAATTTTAGATAAAACAAAATGTCAAAACTAGGTACTTATACATAATCGGGAATAAAAACCGAATTTACCCATGGATTTTCATGATACAAAATTCATTTTACTTCTTATACATGCAGCTTTGAGCTAAAGTACTAAAACTGGTAAGTATTTGCTGATTTCAGTTGTTTATGAATTTTTTTTTTGCTACTTCGGCCTTAATACCTCCAAAAATAATGGCTAAATTAAAAAATGATATTAGATAAACTTAAATCTGGCGTAATTTTAAATGTTTTGACGGATTGCATAACAAAATCGGTAATGTTGTTCCAAAGTTACGATAAGTTTTATGGAGCAGCCTCTTCAAAAATCTCAAATTTTAGAAAAAAAATTAAAAAAAAAAACCCTTACCATAGAATTTTAAATAAATAATGATTTTTGCAGTTAGGTGACTATAGCGGATCAAAAAAATATAGTGGTTATTCAGGTAATTTTTGCTTGTTGCATAGTGTTATCTGTAAGATATAATTTTTTTGCTGCTCTCGAGTTTTCGTTTTTACAATGCTCCGCATAATTTGCCTTTTTTTACGGCATATTTCGATTCGAACAATTTGTTCTGTGTATTACGATTTTTGTACTCGTTCGAAATGACAGTAGAGTAGTATCTATCAAATGGAAAATTTAAAAGTATACTTTTCATCAACTATAGTAACTACTTATAGTTATTCGTAATAGGGAGTTGCTTTCTTAAAAAGGACTATTTGTTTTCGATAAAGTATAAAATACGTCCGTTAATACACAGTACAAATTGAATCGACATACGCAGTAACCCCTCTAAACTCCATATAAAACTATCTCCTATTCTCGTGCTATCATAAAAAAAATACATTTCGCTAATGTTAAAACAGTTCAAAATTACATAAAAATCGAAAATCCTTTATTTTAATCTTTTGCTAGCATAAACAGATAAATATTAATCTTCCCATCTCTGTAGTTTTACTAACTACATATGAATAAAAAAAAAGAATTGAAAAAACCAAACCAGAATTAAAGGTTCTATTCCCAGTTTGTTTACAATTAAACATATTAATTAAGTTCGATTTTGTGAACGTTATGTAAAATAAACAAATGTTTTATTAAAATAGTAGTGTGGATCTTTTTATATCTCCCTAATTGATTTCACGTGCAGAACACAAATCATATGGGTTTGTTTTTAATTAAAATCTTCACTAAAAGCTAGAAATTTCAAGCACTTACCGGTTCATTGCCTCTGGAACACTTTGATTTAAATATGTAGTTCAAATAATACTTAGGAATCGCTTCCGTACTACCATAAGTTTGTACCAACTGAATAATAAATGGACAATCCTTATACGCAACACAATATCCATTATCCAATGCTGGTGTAGTGCATGATTCCTCTGTAAAAAATTAATAACAAATTAAAAACTTTTAAGTTTTTATTAATACGAAGGAATAGTCAACGTACGTCCATTAACTATAGTTGCATAAATTAAAATGCTTATTAATTTTAATGCATTTTTATAAAAAAATTTCATCTTTTTTGTTGTTATCTAAAACTGCTCTTTGCAAGTTTTCAAGTTCAAGTTTTTAGTATAAACACGTCGCCAGAGAGATGGTATTTCGAACAAGTATTCTTCTCAACTGTTTATTATCACAAGCATTGCATACAGTTTTATTAAGCAAATTTTATATAAAACAAATCTACATGTAAATGATCTTTTAATTTGTATACAAATAAATAAACCGGCTTTTCTTTCTCTAGAATTAAAAGCGTTCATAAACTTGATTCTGTATATGTACATACTTTGTAGTTTAGTTATGTATGTATTTAAGCTGTTCTCCAATTCCCCAATTGCGTTTAACGCTTTTATGAATGAGTGTAAAAGCTAATGTGTACCTATATATAGTTTCCTTAATATAGAAAGGCCCTAACTAACGTTTACAGGAGAAGGAAAACACTTAATAAAAATTAATGTTTTGTACTTTTATTAAATTCTTTAAGCAATTTCATGCTGTAACAATTTTTTTATACATATATTATATTTTTTATAAAATTCTGTTAGATAGGCCTTTTTGTGAGTTAATATTTTGAAAATTAGAACTTTTTATTATAACAAAAAAAATATTAATATTGATCAGTGTTGCCAATTTAGCCATTTAGTGGCTAGATTTAGCCATTTTTCACCCTGTTTAGCCATTAAAAAATGAGTTTAGCCATTAGCCATTTTTCAAATTTTTTAGCCATAAATTTTTTTTGTCGTTTTTCTTTTAAAGGAATAATTTTTATTTTATTATAAAAATTTATAAAAGTAAAACAAACATTTTTAACAATTAAAACGCCTTTAATTTAAATCACAACTTTTACAAATGTTGAAAATCGCTATAAACGATGATGATGAAACATCGTTCAAAATAAAGGAACAGTGTTCCAATACTAAATTTATAAAATGGATCACCACAAACATTGGTGTTTCTTTCTGGTTGCAGTAAAGAGATGCAGGCAGCAACAAAATTTTTTTAGAAATTTCTGAATTGACTATAAAGTTGCTCTCACTTCCATGGTCTAATGCTGAAGTAGAGAGGGTATTTTGCCAAGTAAACATCGTTAAAAGTAATTTGAGAAATAGGTTACATTTAGCAACCGTTAATTCGATTTTTTTAATAAGGTAAAGAATTTTACTGTAACAATAAAATATTTTTACCAACACCACAACAGTGGAGAGGGTACTATGCGTTTGTGCTGATGTTTGAAACACCTTAAAATATTGATACTTAAGGTATGTTCATTCAGACCTAACAAATATTTGACAATAAAATCCAAAAAAGCGTTGCCAGTAAATTGATCAAACTTAAGCTTAATTTTTAACAATTTCTATTTATTTACAAAACTTTAATTTTAAAATGATCATTGTATAATGTAATTTAGAAACTGTTAAATAATGTTTGCCCTAGCCAAACGTTTTGCAAAAGCAAACAATTCTTTAAGAAAACTAGTGGTCACGTGTAGGACGTCAAATATTTAATAGGTGTGAACATAGCTTTAGCCAACCTTTACGTATACCGATTGACTCTGAATCACTTTCTGAGTCGAATTAACGATCTTTGTCCGGCTGGCTGTCCATGCACACCTTGTACACAAAGTACAGGTAGCAAATTTAAAGATAATTAATAAAATTTGGTACATTGGTTATAATGTGGTGTACGGTATCATCTAGTCAGGGTTGACCGACTATACTTTTTTAATTGTTTTTTATTGTAGATCTGGACTCATAATGTTGGGTAAATTTTGTCGTGATTATGATTTTCCTTCAAATTATTTAAAACTAATAGTCACGAGTGATTCCTATGAGATGAGCAATAACGACGAATTTTTGATGATTTAATTTTTTAAATATCTATCAAAATATTAATTTACGTTTATTCTTATTTTAGAAATTGATCTTAACTTACAATTTCATCGTAAACAACTTTAAATGAATTATTTCTGTTTTGTTATAGAATTTTAATGTGTTTTTACTTAAAAAAAAAGTTTAGCCATTTTTTAGCCTATTTTTAGCCATTTTTTAGCCATTTTTTCCCGTAAATTTAGCCATTTTTCGTCACCAAGTTTTGGCAACACTGATATTGATAAAGTCTTTCACTTTAAAATTTTTTTAACTGAAAACAATAAAATAACGATAGATAAAAAAATATACAGTGGAATAAAAAGAAGTATTACAAGTTGTAAGGTTTTATGATAATGTAAGTGCTCCCATATCCAAAGATTTTAGAAAAGCTAAATATATTATACAAATAAAACTGTAAAGCGAATGAGAACTACAAACACTCAAGTTTTACCTGCAGCGATATCAAAGCTTAAAAAACAACAACAATAAACAGTGAGTTTATATTTCTTACATTAATATTTTTGTTGTTTTCAGTCGGAGCGCATTAGTTTTTTTTTGCCAGTAGTCATCTATCGAACTATTAAAAAAACGATTTAGGGCCTTTCTATATTAAGGTAACGATATGTTTTTACATTTTAACAGAATATCGAAAGAGTAAAATAATTATAAAGATTAAAATTTGACAGTCTTTAATTACTAAATTTACACAAAATCTTAAATGCTCTAAATCAAAAAAAGCTAAAGCACGTATACAAATATATTTGTATTTTCAAACCTACCTAAAAACTTTTCGATATTTAAAATTAAATAATATTTAACTTGGAATGAAGAAAGAAATCCTGGCATTTACCAGGAAAAATATTTTAGGAAACGTATTAGTCTACTTTTCGGTGTTAATTCATTTTTCAAAGCAAACTGTTTAATTGTAAAATCCCAAAAAAAAATTTTATAACAAAGAAATCAAATTTTAATTACCTGAATATTGTAAAACAAGTTAATAACGACGTACGACAATTGCTTAATTTATGTTTTCTGTTTAATTTTTTTTATGAGTCACTTGAGACAAAAGTGTATTAAATTTATTTAGAACCAATTTAAACAAAAACAAAAGCGAAAAGCTCAGTCATGCGGAATATTTATACCCACTACAACATGACCGTTCCATCTTTAAACGAACATCTTTTTTCAATATATACAGGTTTCAACTAATATATCGTTATCTAACACGCAAAAGGCCTTAACTAACAAAAAATCATAATGAAATATGTCCATCAATATTCGCGATTTTTTTGACAAAAACAAACGGCCGGACGGAAAGATTATATGATAAACGCTAAAAGACCTAACTAACAGTTTGTATAATAAGAAACATTGTTAATTGTCAAAACAACTAGTAGGTTTAAAAAATATAATAGAAGAAAAAATATAAACAGTTTAATGAAAGTTATCAATTGATCATATTTTATATGATGTTTTATCAATTTGATGTCAAATTGTTATCAAATCGTCGTCCGAAAGTTGAAGTGCTCTACATGCAAAAAATTAATTTTGAGATAATCGATTTTGAAGGTTCAGACATTTTTTCTGAAAATACTACTCGAAAGGATTTTTTGATTTTTATGCCACATATTCGTCTTAAAAAAATAATTCTGAATAGATGCTTTTTATCTCCAGATCGCATCTAAAACGGTATATTTTCTAATGGTATTAAAATTCCTGTTTGTTCTATACGCCACCTTAGTCATATTTCCTTGCAAATACATACACGTGGAGCAAAATGGCATTAACAAAGCAATATAACACATTTAAAATTATTTATAAAAAAAACAGTGTATGTGACGCGCAAAATAGAAAGTGACCTAAGGGTAAAAACCGGTTTTGTTCAGGAGAGCCATTTTAAAGATTTAAATACGTGTATCTTTGGTGTACCATCTCATCATAAAACGTGCATGACTCTGGGAGGGAACACTTTTGGGGCATGGGATCGGTCTCATTCGATGCTCAGATTTTGTCCACATCAAAAAAAAAAAAGTAAAAATTGATTTTTTTTACCCTTAGGTCCCTTTCTCTATGCGCTGTCACATATTCATTTGAAAAAAAAAATAAATAAATAAAAACTATTCACAATTTATTATAAGATACATTTTATAAAGTTATTATAACAAAATTAACTTCTTAATTTATTTGACTTAGGTAGTAATTTTTGTCCTTTTCAGATATAAAACACTGGTTTACAGCCAAAAAATACCAAGAACGCCACATGCCTAGATAAGTTAATTGGGACCTCCTGAACACGAAAAACGCTGAAATTTTTTTTCTAAGGACTGTTTTTAAGATAACGGTACTTTTGTGTTTTTCGGACCATAATACGTTGAAACTGATGATTAAAAAAAACTAAATTTGATATGGGACAAAAATATTGTCGTTCCACAAAATCCTTAATAAAAACTTTATTTTTCATCCGATTTTTTTCAAATTACACTTAAAATGTTGGTAATTAAATAAACTATTAGGTTAAAAAATAAAACATTCCAGACCTTTACTATAACGTAGAAAAAAAAAGAAATAAAAATGAAAATTTTTTAAACAAACGTAAAAAATAGGCAAATTTTGAATTTTAAGCTCCCATAACTCAGCCATTTCTTATCAGATAGAAATTTGCAGCATATCGGCGGAAAAGGCATTCAATTACCTTTCCAACGATATGCCATTCATCGGTTGGGCTCCACCGATTTTCCCGAAATTTCACAGTGTCATTTCTAGACCTATAAAACTGTGACGTACCAAATTTTGGTATGATAGCACTATGTTTTACGGTTTGAGGCGTTCTAAACTGTTTTCACGGGAGTAGGGTTTATATGGGGCCTAGGGTAAATTATGGGCGGATCTTCACGAAATTTTACAGCGTGATTTCCAGTCGAATAAAACGAATTTTTACAAAATCTTATATCATTCCGTGCATTGTTCCACCATTTATGTTAGTTTTTGTAACAAAATTATAATTTTTTTTTAAGGTGGTGGTTCCACATTTTGATTCATAGCTATGATCCTACTGAACGTAGTATATCCTCCTCACAACTTATTGTAGTGGAGGGTATAAAAAGGAGCCAAATATTTCGTGTTTTCAAGGATTTGAGGACGGAAAGAACGCTATGTTTAGCTTACAGTTTGTTAAAATACAAAAATAATGAGTTTAAATTAAAAAAAAATAATTCTCATTTATGTTCCACATTTTATTATAATCCACAATTGAAAAACATTGTAGAATAACGTTTGAAAGCAAATTTCTCTCAATTTGAACATGTTGTCCCCTTTTTGTTTAGAATACCAAGTCCTATCCAATAGGTCTGCTTACCTCTATAACAATAAAACAACACAAAAAACAACAGGCATTTTGTTTGTGTAAAATTCCTCGCCGTTGTCAAAATCTTACTACTACATAGGGAAAACAAAAGGAAAAATGTGTTTTGTGTACATGTGGCAAAAAACCAAAAACGTAAACCAAAATATACATGTATAAGGAAAATGTAAACAACTTTTGACATCGTTGAGAAATAAACAAAATAAACATCTGGCTTCTTGCGCAGACCTATTGGATAGACCTTGTAGACTACTACGATTGTCGTTGGAGAAAAGGTTTAATTTCAAAATTGGAGCTTTACATCATCATAAACATATGTAAAAACTAAAGGGCTTACGAAAATTAATTCGATGTGTTACAAACGGGATGACAAATTCAATACACTCTTTCCTTTCGGTGCTGAACATTAAAACAGACAGGTGAATTACCTTTATTTTATTTTTTATAAAACTAAGAAGAGTATTACGCCTGACTAGTTTAAGAGAGAAGTTTTAGCTATACACGCAGAAAAAAATATGGTTCAAGTTAACCATACTTTAAGAGCAAAATACTATATTTGCACGTACCCATATTACATTTTAATATGAACATATGGTATTATGGTTTAATATGACCATAATTTGGTTAAAATAAACATAATTTTGAGCAAAATCAACCATAACAGGCTCAAAATTAACCATATTTTGGTCAAAATGTTCCATAATGTAGTCAAAAGTAACCATAGTATGGTCAAAATATTAATGATATGGACAATGTCAACCATATTGATATAATATGGGCTTATTTGTTTATCAAGTTAAGTTATAATTTAATTCCGTTTTTCTTTTCTCCTGTTACAAATCAAGTTATATAATTTTATTTGGTTTTTTATATTCCTTATAAAGGGTGTTTTTTTAAGCTAGATAGAACTTTAAATTGTAAAAAGTAACACAAAAAATTAAATTTTGATGAAATATTTTTTTTTATCGTTTCAGTATACTCTGACAAATCATCATGAATAGACTCACGCTTGAACAACGCTACGAAATTATCCAAATTTAAATTGAAAATCAGTCGTCGATTCGCGCAACTTATATCGCAAAATTGTGTTCAGCGATGAGGCGCATTTTTGGCTTAACGGGTTTGTTAATAAGCAAAATTGCCGCATATGGAGCGAGACCAATCCACAAGAGACCCTACAGACTCCATTACATCCAGAAAAATGCACCGTTTGGTGCGGTTTTCACGCTGGTGGCATCATCGGACCTTATTTCTTCAAAAATGAGGCCGGAGCTCGCGTTACGGTCAATGGAGATCGTTACCGCACCATGATCGATGTTTTTTTGTTTGAAAATATGGATGACATTGATCCGGAGGAGATGTGGTTTCAACAGGATGGCGCTACGTGCCATACGGCGAACGCAACCATCGACTTATTGAAATCAAAATTTGGCGATAAGTTGATTTCGAGAAATGGACCTGTCAATTGGCCTCCAAGGTCGTGCGATTTGACACCTCTCGATTATTTCCTGTGGGGCTACGTGAAGTCACTGGTTTATGCTGATAAACCAGCAACAATTGACGCCTTGGAGGCCAGCATTGTTCGTGTTATTCGTGACATACGGCCAGCAGTGCTCGAAAAAGTGGCCCAAAATTGGACGTCCAGAATGCGCTTCGTTAAGAACAGCCGCGGTGCCCATATGCCCGAAATCATTTTCAAATGTTAATGTCACGTATTGATCTTTCGAATAAAATTTTGATGACAATTTAATTTTTTGTGTTATTTTTTACAATTTCAAGTTCTATCGGGCTTAAAAAAACACCCTTTATGTTATGATCTACTTTTATAAGCTATCCTTTAATTAACTTTCCAGCCCGCGATCATCTTCAGCAGCATTCTTTCCATTTGACTGGTTTCTACTACCACCTAAACTTATGTATTTAAATCAATAACAAAAGGAAAAAGAATTTGAGAATTTTAAGCAAACCAAGCAAGCAATTGAAAGCAAAACAGACATAACTTTGTTTTACAATGTTTTAAGATATCACAATATCAAACATAATATTGTTATTATTAATCAGAACATGTTTGAAGAACCATAATGCGGTTGTCGCTTTTGGATGGAGGAATTCAACCATAATATGTTTTCCAGTGACAGTAATATGTATAAAGTACATAACAATATTCGGTTTAATTCTATACATTATATTGTTAAATATATAAAATTTCAAGGAAGGTAAATATCAAGGTATATTTACACAAGGTAGACTCATTTGGGAGTGTAGACATGCTGCTCTATAAAAGGAGCCAATTTGTCAAAATTGTCTTCATATAAAACAAAAACAATTTAACGCACACATGTACAAATTTTGGCTCATATACACGCAATTTGACGTTTTGGCTCCAACTAGGGGTAAACAGCTGACAAACATATGAGCCAACGAGTTTACCTTGTGTAAATATACCTTGGATAAATATTTTATTGTTAAAGAGAAACCAAATTGTATGTGTCGTGAAAAAAGGAATGTTAAAAACAACAATTGAGTCCTTGTTGTCATGGCGGGAACCAAAATACGTTAATTTTTACCCATACTTCAACGTTGTTTTTCTCTGCGTGTACAACAATTCTAAAGCAACAATTAAAAAAAAAGACCCGACTGTCAAGGAAGGGTTATGTTTTTTTCTAAATAAATTATACCAGTTGGAATGTCCTACCGAACGTTCGGATTCGGCTACGGAGTACTGCAAAAAATTATGTTTGGCCAAAGTTTGATGTTCGCCGAAAATGTTACCGAGCTTTTTTATGAAATTTCTGGTTTTAAGGCTGTAACGAGAAATAATCTTTCAGCACCGCCAAACAGCGATGCTAGCGAGCAGTTATTTAGTGCTGCAGGACAACTTTATTCAGACCGAATAAATAATCTGCATAGCTTAAATGCAGAAAAATTTGCTTTTTAGCCATTATATTATTGAAATATTAAATTTTGAGTACTAATTTACATATGTGTATTTTATTTATCTTTTCATTTATATTTTCTATTTATTCTTGCATTTTGCATCTTTAAAAAAGTGTGAATGTTTTGGATTCCTGTAATTCTTTTATTTTGGTTTAAATAAATAAATTGAAACAAGTAAGAAAGTACAGTCGGTCAAGCCCGACTATATGATACCCTACACCACTGTATTTTCAAAACACAGCATGCTTATGTGCCCATATAAACATGCATTTATCTATGTTTATAAACTGCATTTAAATCGGTTTGAAAGTTTTTGAGAGGTAGAAATTTCCCCTATCTTACCTTGTGGTCCTACAATTCGGCTCAATTTCAATGTCCCAAATTTTATTAAATTATCTCACGTGTACTTTGCGCACAAGGTTACATGGACAGCCAGCAGGACGGACATCGTTAGTTCGACTCAGAAAGTGATTCTGAGTCGATTGGTATACTTTAATATTATAAGGTGCTACACACATCAGCACAAATGCATAACACCCTCTCCACTATTGTGGTGTGGGTATAAAAAGGACAATTGTTCAGATTGGCCCTGCAAATAATATTGGACTACCTGAACTATTTTGATAAAATGGACTACTCCATGGACTGGTCCAATGTAATGCAAGCATGGACCATGTCATTGTTAAAAAGTGTTTGTAGTGAGACGATATGTCTTCGTTTTTTAACGACATGTTTTCGTTTTTATACGACTGTAAAACTAATCCTCTTGAGTATAAGACAACTCCTTTGTAGTCAAAAGCTGGGTTATATGGTCCTGCCCTAGGACATCGTAATGTTAAATAGACCATGTTTTTCCATATGTTTGGGTTACTTTTAGACTAGTCCTAGTCCCTTGTGGGCTACATTTTTTACGCGTGCTTGGACTAGTCCTATTATTTGCAAGGGAATTACAAAAAGTTCGGGTTACCAAAGTTCGGGATTGGGTTCGGCCTAAAAAATTGAGTTCTACTAAGTTGTTTAAAACCATAATTCTTATTATGGGGATGTTCGTATCGCTCATTTGCCGCACAACCGTCATAACTCAAAAATATTAGTTTTACAGAAAACGACTTGAAATTAAAGTTTTAAATTTACACACAAAGAAAATTGTATAAGCTGGTTGCACCCTTTGTGTTAAGCGTACAACTCTGTTTTATTAAATTAAAGTTTATACTACAAAGCGTGAGTGTATTGCTCGTATGGATTGTAAACCAGCCTGCCATATCTGCCGATTTATCGGCATTTTGCCGATTTTTTGCCTCTAAATTATCAAACTACCGATTTTTACTCAAAAAATGCCGATTTTTTGATAAACATCTAAAACACCGTAACTTTTTGTTTGATTTAGTACAACTTATTAATTTTGGGTATCATTGAAATACTTGTTTTATTAAAAAGAGAGAACTGTTATTACTTCAGCGCTTCTACTTAGAAAAAAGTGTTAGATTTGTTCTATATTATATATTATAATATGTTTATTTATTATATGTTTACCCAACACACAGAAAAACGGGTTAGATTTGTTCTATTTATATTATATATTATATGTTTACCCAACACAAACATTTTAATTGAAAATGTTTTAATTGTAAAGAATAAAAAAACTTGATCAAAAACAAAAGAAAATTTTTATAAGCGCAATTGAGGGTGATACAGGTACATCCGATACACAATCTTTTGTAAGAAAGTCAAGTAAATTTACAAACTTTTCGGCAAAAAAACTCAAATTTAAAAGTGAGAATTATCCTGTTACATTTCCAACAGATTATGATGCTTTCACATTCTTCCGCCAATGTGTAAAAATTTTTAGTCAAGTCAACCTAAATAAAACGAAATTTTGATGTAACATGCAAAATTAATCTTTGCAAGGAATTCTTCATTCTAAAGGCCATTTCAAATTCAAAATTTTAAATTATTTTGATGCTGATATTAAAATTAAGGATTTAATAAAAATGTCTATAATAAAAAAAGTACAAAACTTTAAAATAATTTACCCTTAAGTACAGAATATACGTATAACATTTTTGTTTCTAATTAATTACAATTTATTTGTTAAACGTTTATTTTTATTGAATTTTATGCTATTTTTTGTACTATTAACACAAGGTAATGCTTAGTTGTTCTGTTTTGATATTTTTTGCCACAAAAAAATGTTTTACTGCATTTAAAATAGGTGTTTTTGGTTTGCCGATTTTTTTAAATTAAAGTGCCGATAATATGCCGATTTCTTACCAAAATTATCTGGCACCCCTGATTGTAAATTAATAAATCTGCTGAGAAAGAGAGAGATAGAGTATAGCCAACTTGTTTTTCAGGTAAATTAACACACGTGCTTACTACAGCTTTTTGTGCGATTTTTCAACAACAGCGTAGTAACTAATTGTTTTCAACATTTTGTTGTTGCGGTGCTGTAAATGTAAGAACATAAACTACATTAATAAAATTAACACGTCTACAAGGGAACTTTACAACCAAAATTAATTTAAAACCGCTATTATTCTGTAAAGAGTTGAGTTTATAATATCTTCCTATGAAATAATTACCACTTCATAGAACACCTGAGATTTAAGTCAAAATTTGCGATTTTTGACTTATGGTGTTGTTTCAGCAAATGAGTAATATGCCGAGTCATTAGCGCCAAAAAAAGCATAAGCAACATCATTTTCAATTTTCGTTTTTTTAATAAATGACATGGTCAGTCATGGTCAGCGTTGCCGCGACAAAAAAAAAAATTTAACCAAAATGTACAGGAAAAAAGTAACCAAAATTATTTTGTATCAAAAGTACTTTTTTATTCGCAATTCAGTTTAAAAATTGTGTGTCTAAAGAAGAAATAGTGTTTGTTTACATCTTGTAGGCTCATAAACCGCTGGACCGGTTTTTTTAAGTTTTTACAGTATTTTACCGATGGTCTGAAAAGAAGAATAGGCTATATAATTTTTCGAAATTTTTAGTGGAAGTGGCACCTTCTATACAAAGTTAACACCTACTTTCATTAATTTAGAAACTTTTTTAGCTAGAGCTTTAAACCTTTTTTATCAAGAGCTCTGACAAGACTTTTAAAGTCTTGCTATGCGTTATGGTATCAATGTGCAAAATTGAGCTAAATTATGCGGTAGCTCTTTTATATATAGATGCTTTTTGACCGGTGGAAATATAATCCTTTTAAACGGGATGGGATTGGAAGGGCCTTTGACCCTATCGTTTTTCTAGAAAAGTGTTTCGGTTAGATTTATGAAGTATTAAGAATAGCAGATAATACCCATCTATACTTCAAAGTATATACCTTATATGTTTAACAGAAATTAAAGTTTAATAATTTTTTAATTAGATGAAAAAAGCATTGGCTTAAGATGCACAAATACCACACACATTTTTAAGGGTTAAAAAAGCGGAGCGGGTAGTTCTTGTTTCAAAACAAAAAATTGATTATTTTTGTGTTGAACAAAAGTAACCGAAATAGAAAAAGTACACAAGTACACATCGGGAAAAAAAGTAACCATTTTTGGCTAAAAGTTACCAAAACGGCAATGCTGGTTATGGTCACATTAGGTACCGTTACGATTTTATAGCAAAAACAATTTAATGTTAAGCGATAACCTTCATTCAAAATTTTTATGAAATAAAATACAAAAAAACTCCTGTAAAATTTTGTTTTTGTCGCTTAAGGTTTTTTTTGCGGTAATGACTAGGTGTGCAGTAGTTTTCAAAAAAAGCAATTATTTCAATAGAACTTTGTATCCACAATTTTATTTATCAAAATTTTTGAAATATATTTTGTTCATCAGGCAGGCAATATTTATCTACTAATTTTTTACAATGCCTTAACTTATTTCTTATGCGCCCCATACATGTTTCAACTCAATTGTGAACTGAATTGATGCTTGGAAACACACTTCATAAACTGGATTGAAAGATTTTAAATAAATTTTAAAATTTAATGAAATAAAATAAATTTTTAAAATACTTAACTATTTTTGCAAAAGAAAACTACAAAAATTAATTTTGACAGCGGATCAAGAGACTCGAGCACACCCAGTACAATCGAATTGAAAGACATAGTAGTCAACTCGAAAAAATCAAAATCTTTTGATTTTTCTTCAACCAACTCGAAAACTGTCAAACTAATCAATCGACAAAGCCGAACGCGCTTTGATTTGGACAACCGACTCAGTTGACAATTGAATTGAAACGTATATGGGCTGCTTTACTTAATTAATTCTACATGTATAAATAATTGAGAATTATATAAATTTACTTTTACTACAGGTGGTCGGTATCAGTCAATAATATTATCCGTGATCCATGGCAAAAATGCTAAAACATTTGTATAAATGGTAGGCAAACGTTGTGTTGTATTGCAAGATAAACCACCTGATGCAACAAGACCGTACTGTATGTAACGTTTTTCATCGTTATATAGGTTTAGGGAAATAAGAGGACCACCACTATCTCCCCTACATGAGTCCTTGCCGTTTTCAAGATCTCCTGCACATATATGTCTATCATTTAATTCAGAGATACTGGACTTAAAATAATTGTAGCAAGTTGAGCGCGGTAGCCCTTTCACGTTTGCTTTCATAAGTACATCTGCTCTAGTGCCTATAATTTGGTTAAAAGGTTAACAAAAATTTTTACAAAATTAAAAAAAATGTATTACCACCAGTTTGTTCAGTGGCTCCCCAACCGGCTACCAAAAAATCATTTGAATTATCCGTAAGAGATGCTTTAGTTATGGGCAGACACAAGGGCTTAATATGGGCTGTAAAAAAATTTAATTAAATTTTTTTGTAAAATATTTTTTCTTTGTGATAAAAACAATACTCACTTTTAAATTCAACGTCGCGTTCTAACTTTATTAATGCAATATCATAATGATGACTTTTATCGATGTATTTTGGATGTATGATTACTTTTTCTATTCCAAAATCTTCTACAACCGGATTGCATTTTTTTTTCTTTCCAACTGGTTTGCAATCGGGATTTGAAGTGAGGTCATATTCACCCAATCGTACTCCATTTCTATAAGAATTATAATTTAACAGTTGCTTTAATATTCTATTGCTCGTAGTTAAATATATGTATCTTACAATTTATATATCCCCAAATGTATACAATGTGCCGCGGTCAATACGTAACGGTTCGTAATTAAAGATCCCCCACAATAAAACTCATCGTCTAAATCGCAACGCAGTAAAGCCATCCAAGGAAGCTCTCTTAAACCTGCTTTTTCACCTCCAGCCACACGATCTTTATCAGCATTGCCACATTCTAAATCATTTAAAATACTTAAACCTAAAAAAAGATAAAACGTGTAGCAATTTAGGGGGTTATTTTGTTGTTCTATTTAATCGGGGGTTCTGCCAGATCAAGTCCAAGAAATTGAGCTACTTCTACTCGGTGGGTCTATACACTTCTTGGACATAGCGAAGAAGGTTTGGCTGGACAATTAAATATGTGGGGAGTGTCAAGCAGACCCTGACCACATGCTGGGCATAAGTTTTGTAAATTACTTTACATTGCGTTGAAAAATTATTCATATAAAATTTTATTAATTTTCAAAAATTTTTATAAAAATATTTTTAAGCGAGGTGAAGAGAGGAATTGTTTTACAGAATAACTCCCTTTATATATTTTCTCTCAATAAATAATTGTTTGTTCTTAGTCCTCATACTAACCTTTTGAATTAAGTTGCGATTTTATATCCATATAGTCCAAATCTCCACATATTGTAGAATCGCTTCGAGCAAATCTAGCATCAACAGAAGGTGTGTTTTCTTCTACAAAATCTCTTGGAAATTCACAACAAAGACGTATCTCCTAAAATAGTTATTGGTTTAAAATGTTTAGTTTAGTTGGACAAAAAGTTACTGAAAATTTTATTTTTGATATCGTTAGCTAAAATGCAAAAAGGAGTAACTAACAAAAATATAATTTTTCTGGAAGCAAAAAACTTTATAAAATGAAAACTATAAACATGTCAGAAAAACATGCATTGATAAGTCGTCCATGGAATTCTTCAAACAATTTTCAAAGAAACCCATTTCATTATATTTTGTAAGAAAAAAAAATGTGTAATTACGTCGTTTTGCATTTATAAAATAAACTCTTCTGTAGTTACGTCCCTTTGTTTTTTATTAATAAAAGCTTCATTTTTAATCACAGAAGTGTACAATTTTGTCAAGACATGTAGTTTAATGACATTCATAATAATCAATCAAAACCTCGATTTTGAATTTTTTGTTAGTTACGCATTTTTGCATTTTAGCTAACGATATACATATAAATTTATATTTGTATTTTTTTTTTTTTTTTTAATTTTATTTTTATTAATTCAAAATTACAATTTTACAATTATGGTGCGGTCTCAGCGCCCTTGGGCTTTTTTGAGACTTCGTTGGCAAAAAAATACAAATTGTTTATGATTTTTTAAATTGTTACTTAAAAAAATAATACTTAAATAGTTAAAATTACACTACATTAAAAGCATTTCAATATTATTACCATAAAAATCTTTTAGCTTTTTCTTAAATAATGTTATTGATGTACAATTTTTTAAAAATTGGGGCAAATTATTGTATTCCAAACCACCTGAGTATTCCATTCTTTGTTTAGTGATTTCTAGACGACATCTAGGAATCCTTAAATTAGAATTGTTTCTTGTATTAAAAAACATTTGATTGACAGAAAAACTGATCGTGTGATGTCCAATTTTATGTATGGTTTCATACATATATATCAATAACTGCTGTTTATAAATACCATATATTGGTAAAACATTTTTAGCAATATCCTTATAAAGCAGCAAAGTAGGGTATAATGGCGGTAAATTAAAAACAGCCTTTAGCGATTTGTTTTGTATAACCTGTAAACTTTTTAGGTCAGCATTTCTTTTAAATCCATATACAAGCGTAAGATAATTAAGATGACTTTGTATAAGAGCTTGAAAAATCAAATATTTAGTTTTTTCATCAAGTTTATGTCGCAGTTTGAATAAAACGCCAAGTGCCGGAGATATTTTTGACCGAACATATTTAATGTGATGTTGCCAGGTTAAATTGCTTTGCAATATAATTCCCAAATACTTTATAGAATCTTCTTCAGCAATTTGTTTTCCATCTATAAATAATGGATGTTCTCCAGAAAAACGACTTGGTTGAGGTCTAAAACGTACGAGTTTTGTTTTATTATGATTTAGCACTAATTTATTAATTCTCGCAAATTCTGCAATTAGTGATGCATCTCTTTCTCCAAATGTTTTAAAAAATAAACTTTCCTTATAAGGATAAAGCAAATATTTGTAAATATTAATACTAGTCAAAATTCAATAATTCAAACCCAAAGAAAATTTCGAAATTTTTTTAACAACAGAAATGCACAATGAAATTAAAGGATCTGCTATTTACTTATATTGGAGTGGAAGACCTCTGAAGCACAAAGCCAAGATTAAATTCGGGAGAGCGTAAATGAGAACACTGAAACGTCGACTCTTAATAATAAAAAACTTCAATTCTTAGCATAATGAAAAAAATTAATTGCTGTTTCCGTACAAGATACAAATGATACATAAAATTTTGCTGCAAGACTATGCAACCCGCTTAAGATTTTTTGAAGAAAATTATATTAAAAATACAATGTTCAGTGGCTTGTGGCCCACCCTGTAAATTAAATTAAGGCTTTGATAAAGGCTTTCTAATAAGCAGGCTGAACATTGAAACAGGGTTGTCCAAATTATTAATTAATTTATTTATATTTAAGTCATTTATAACCTTGCGTCAAGCTAATTTTCATTCACATCACACTTGATCAGAAAGAGGGTATTAACTCGAAATTTTTATTTTTAGTATTCATATCCAGCCGCTGTACAAATTGTAAAATTTTTTTTTATATGCCTTTAAATTAAAAAATGTTTTGCTTCTACGGAAAATATATTTCTATTTTGAGTTAATATGCTCTTTATGATCATTTATGTTTTTTTTTAATTTAACAACTTTGTAAAAATACGTTTAAGTGCAAAGGGCTTAGGTTTAGCGATTTGTTTTAATTAACAGGAACAAAATAATCATCTGTTTGTTTTTGCAGAGCAAACAAATTTATGATATTAAATTGTTTGCATCGCAAAAATTTTTTGTTGTACACGCGAAATTCTTTTTACTTTCAAGTAATGCACTTTTTTCTTTCTCATCACTTAAAGAATTATGAGAACTGAATTGTTGTTTTTCAAATACTTTCACGCATTGTAGTCACAGCAAAATAGGTTCTTAAAAAACTCAACTAATAAATATGTAAACCTATAACTATATCTCTCATTTACTTCAATAGCGACATAACTCAAAAATGTAAATTTGGAGTTAGTGAGGCAGAACTCTTCGCTATGTTTTTCTATTCTGTATAAAATCCATCTTTATATATTTTATACTTTCCCTGTTTGAAGAGAATGTGAAGTTATTTTTTTTAGTTATGCCACTTTTGAAATAATCGAGCGATATGAACACGAAAACAAACTTGTATATACACCATTTTCCACCACCTGAAAGCCGCATTACGAAGAGAGCAGTGTTGCCACTTTGTGGGTAATTACCTGAATTTGGTATAATTTTTACTGTCGTGGAAAGAGCGTGGGTAATTGCTCTTAGGTGTAATTCAGGTGTAATTTGAAATTCTTACTTCAGATACCCAAATAAAATCAAGATTCGATATCAGTGCAGACAATTATTTCTTTTTAAATATTGTGGATAAAAAAATGCACAGTCTTTTGAACCAAATCTTGGTGTCTTTTAAAGAAAAGTCTTCAATCATTAAATATATATTTTCAAAAGTTCGATAATGAATGTCGCAAGATGGACTCATAGATTTGGATAAAGATGACTATCATAGTGATTTCGAACCTAAAGTCTATTGAAAAAAGTTATTCAAACTAAAAACTAGCCTGGGGTAGAAATGTTTCCAATATACCAATATATAATTAATTTAATTTTTATCTGGAAACTTTTAAATGCTTTAGTTTGAAGAATATTTAACGCCTTTCACAGCTGTTAAACTGAATTAGGAAAGGGGCAGTTGAATGAATCCCAGCAGGCATTTTTTTACTAAATAAGGTATGAACGGTATTTTTTAAAACCATGAAACTTAAAATGGTAGATAATCGTAGATTAATATACGGCATTACCAATTGAAATTGATTTCAAACAAATAGGCACCGCGCCTGTCCTTGACGAAATGCATTGCGGACGTCCAATTTTGTTCCTCTTTTTCGAGCATTGCTGGCTGCATGTCACAAATAAAATGAACAATGTTGACATCCAAGACGTCAATTGTTGCTGGCTTATCAGCACAAACCAGTGACTTCACTGTCCTACGGAAAAAAATCAAGAGGTGTCACATCGCACGGCCTTGAAGTTTAATTCACAGTTTATTTTCTCTAAATCAACCCATCGCCTTCATTTGTGAAAAATAAGTTGCGTCATTTAAATCATGAAGTCGCCTAAAGTTGCAAAAATCGATGACTGATTTTCAAAGTCAATGCGGATAATTTGGGGGCGTTGTTAAGTATGGATCTATTCATGATGATGTGCCTGAGCAAAAAGTGAGAGAAGTATGACAGTTCGTTTGACAGCTAATCTTTCGTAAGCTCTATCGGGCTTAAAAAACACCCATTATAAAGGAATGACAATGAGCATTTTGAACCTTTCCTAGATATATGCAACCAAACTCATTATTTTAGGAGTTTTGTTTTTTTGTTTTATTAATTGTTTTTAAGCTTTAACAGTTTGACTAATATTGATCTTTTTTCAATGAGTTTGTTGTGTTTTTGCTTCTTTGTAAGTGTTTTTTTTTTATTAAATAAAACTTAAATTTTATATCAGGTGTAATTTCATTTAAATCGTAATTTTGAATTTTTTTTTTCATGATTTGAAAAAACTTATTGTACCATATCAAGTGTATTTAATCTTTGCAGTGCTTGTTTTCAAACTATTCATATAACTATGAAAGTTATCAAAATGGGTTTTTAAAACATCTTGCCTCTTATTTTTTAAAGTTTTAAAACATAAAAGGCATTGTATGTTGCCAAAAGCATTCCCAAGCATGAAATATCTTTTAAATTACATCTTTCTATTACTTCTCTATTTATGTATGCAATGTTTACTGGGGAAGTTTTCTTAAGTAAAATATACAAAATATGTAAGCATCCGCCGCATGTGCACTCGTCGCTTGATAATCGACGACTGAATTGTGTACTCTCGTTGACTAAATGAAAGAGGGTAAAGGCCCAACCAGAATGTGCATAAACAAACTTAAGCTACTGTCAAAAAGAAAACAAAACGCATTTAAATTTACAAAAAGAAAATAAAAAAAACGTTGATTCCGTACGGAATGAGCGATTAGTTTCGCACCTTGCTTAAGCAAATGACAGTTTTATAAAACTTTTATGTTAAGTTTCCTTAAGTTCAATATGGTTTTACACATATGATTTACATGTATTTGCTCAGTTGCTTAAGTCACGTTATTCACATTCTGGTTGGGCCTTAAGAGTGCGTGTGAAGAATGTGTGTGAATTAATTTCCACAATTGTGGTATGGGCTGGACACCAATGCATTAGGACCACCAACACACACCTACTTCATAAGTGACTCAACTCAAAATTTTAATTTTTCGGATTTCTATGCTTTAACTATGCACAATACACTTGATTATCTATAAAAAAAATATCAGTGTATTTTTTTGTTTCAATTGGTATTAAGTTGGAATACATAAAAGTAGTAGATCCCTACTTATAAGTGCTAAATAGTCTTAATTCGATTTGTGGCACTTAAAAAAAAAAGTCTTTGTTGGAGTTTATATTAATTAGCCTTGTGTCAGTTAAGAATTTGGCAAAAGTGTCAACACTTAAAAAGAATTCAGCTAAAGTGACATAACTTAAAATACCTCTTTAACTTGTGCAAATAATACATCATCAAAAATTACACTACACTCAAAAAAAAGTTTGAACTAGATGTAAGTTAAAAATGAACTTTATTTTAGTTCATGAAATTTTCTTGTATTAAGTTCAATTTAACTTAAAAACAAGAATTTTTACTTAAAACAAAGAATATGTACTTCACGGAAGTATACAGAAAATTCTTATAAACTTGAAAAACTTACAAAAATTTTCTTAATTACCCTTACTTAAATGAAGTACATATTTCTATAATCTTATTATTAATTTGCATACATATACTAAAAACCTAGTAAAAGTGAAGATATTTTATCTTTAAAATAAGTAATTTAGTTTTTGTATGAAAAATATGAAATCTAGTAAAAAGCTTCCTTATATCTAGTTTAACTTTTTTTATTAACTTGAAAGAAGTATGTCAAGTTATTGGTTTTATGAACAAATTTACTTAAAAATAAAGAAAATTTACTGAGTTTCTATACTATTTACTTGATTTTAACATGTTAGGCATAATATATGTAATACTAAAATTTAAAAAATTTTTATTTTAAATAAGAAAATTTGTTTCTTAGATATGGGTAGATTAACAAACAAAAATTTTGCTAAATTTAAGTTGCATGTGAACTTAATTTTAGTTAAAGAATTTCTTCATACCAAGTTTTAAATTAACTTGTAATGAGAATTTAAATACCTAAAATAATAAAAATACAAAGTTACATACATACATATGTATGTAGTTATGTACCTATATAATACCAAAGACTATCTGCCTGTTTTTGAACGCGAATGCTGTTTTTATTTTAAATGTTTTTTACCTACAAATATACAGGGTGTCCGCCGGGAAGGTATACCACGGCAGCGTAAATGGTCTTGTGGAAGAAGCTTTTGTGTCAACTGAATCTTAAATGGAAACAAATTAAAATCCTTTGTAGCCAAAGTTGTTCTTTGAAGACCAAGCTCCTGATTACGGCGTCGAATTGGGATTGTTGTTTTTCGAATATTTTTTCATAATAATATTGCCACTTGTCTTCACGACTGCCAAATATGATTTGTCAAGACTAATATTTACCAAAACGGCGGCAAAACAAAGTAGTATACCTTCCCGGCGGACACCCTGTATTTACGTACATAGATGTCCCACTGCCATACATTGAACGAACAGTGCTAAATTTGTTGAATGGAAAATACACGTATATAAGGCGACCAGATTTTATAAATAAAATAGAGGACATAAAGAAAAAAAGTAAAAAATTTACCTATTTGACTTTAAGATTTTTTACATACCTATTTTACAGACAAATTTATATTCCTATATTTATATTTGTAAAGTAAAATAAAAAAAAATAACATATCGTCGGCTAAATATGTAAACCTGCTAAATCCACTTTTTAGTAAATTGAGATTTTAATGCCGTGTGGCAGAGGAAGATATGTCTCGACGACCAGCATGTAGTTTTTCTTCAATTTGAGTCTTGAAGAGTGCCAATTCAACTATATTTTTGGTTTTCCTCTCAAGCAGCAAATAGGAAAAATAAAAAGTTTGTCCTGTAAAACTTGTTGAAAGGGAGTTAGCAGGTTTGCATATTAAACGGACGATATATGAAAATTTACATTTACTTATGTAAAATTTGTTAAAAAAAAAAAAAAATAAAGAAACTTAAAAATTAATTGCACTAACTTATTCAAAATTGTATACTGCAAGTGTATGAGAGTTGAGTAGGACACTTGTTTTATAATAAACTTGTTTGATACATACCTACATACATAATTGAATTGTCTAAAAATGGAATTAAAGTTCGGTGCGAATCGATAATGCTTAATTTTGACAACAATACAATAGATATTCTGGCCCTACAATTACACAATTGGTCGCATTTGCTCTTACTTAGGTTATTTTCAGATAAATTGTTTGAAAACAAACCAATGAAGTCAATAAAATACCAAAAACATTTTTTCAACGAAAAAAAATGCACACACTTTAACAGCCAACATGTGTATGCATTAATGTATGTTTCTTTGTGCTTCTTTAGTTCTTTGAGTGTGAGCACAAGATTTTTGCTTTCCTTGTTACTGCGCCCCATCATTAAAGAATCAAACAATTTTGTCAATTTTATATGTATGTACTAAGTGAAACGAACATCTTTATATACATACATATTTATAAATGCATGTACATACCTATACAGTATTATATGTAGTACTATAAATTTTATAGGCTTTGTAATATGTACATACATACATAGTATTACTTACATTAAATGTACATTAGGGGATAACTTTTTACAAAATCTCTTCATCCCACCACGCTATGGGCAATGTTCTACTGATAATAAAAATCATTTGTTAAGGTAATTTTGGTGAAAACAGTTTACCAAAATATTGCCAATGAAATCTTATTACTTTCTAAACTTGGAAAAAAGTAATTTCATTGTGATTTTTTTGCACATTACAAGTAACGCCTTAATATTAGATATTTAATTCTAAATTATTATTTTACCATTTTATATAGATGAAAATGAAATCTCAAATAAAGATTGGCTTAAATATAATGTTGAGCCCCTTAATGTAGTTCTTCAAAAGTGGGAGGAGAGCTTTGCTTTAAGAAGATCATTTATAAAAGAACATACTTTATTGGAAATATTCGAAGAATGACCGGTTTTAAAGCAATCGTATGGATACAAATTGGTCAGATATTTGTTAATTTTTTTTGAATTGAATATAACTAACCTCTTAAAAACATAGCAGATTATTTCCGATTTTTCCGTAATATACCCTGATAAAACAAATTTGATCTTTGAAAAGTGGGAAAGGTTTTGTAAACCTATATTGGACTTGGTTCAAGCTCAGGTTAAAAGTTCAGAAAGCTTAGAACTAATTAATGAACTAAAAACTTCTCCAAATAACTATGGTAACTTTTACTTTTTCTTGAGCATATCGTTACTTTAGTTAATAAAGGCCGTATATAACATATAAAACATTTTGCCGTTGGGAAATAAAACTTTATAAAATTATAAAAATTATATTACTATAAATTATTCGACCATCCATATTATTTTTAATTTCTATTTAATAGAGCTAATGGTCTTTTTTTATTATTATATAAAAAAGGTAATATTTATTTTTATTTCGAATTTTCGTAGGTCCTTTGTGTTACGTCTTCAGGATTGGAAAAATCTTTACAACAATTACATAAAAAACAAATTAACAAAATTTTTTTAAAATAAAAAAATTTACAACATTTGATAAAATTGTTACATTAAAAAAATATTTGAACATAATCTATTACAATTTAAATATTTTATATTTGGTTTCCGTTTCTATGACCTTTTTTATATAATAAGAAAAATACCATTAGCTCTATTAAATAGAAATTTAAAATTAGTTATGTCTAGTTTTAGAACTATAAGAAATGAAGGAAAAGATCCAGCCTACATATTTCAGTTCTCAATAAATTTGGTAGTTCTATTATTAAGATTTCTTTCTTTTTTTTACATTTTTGTAAAAGTTAGCTTTTCTGAATTAAAACGACGATATAAAATAAAAAATCTTATAAATTTACAAGATTTTGTTAAAAACTTATATCATCGTTATCAAGTAAACAACTTTGCATTGTTTAAATCAAAAGATGTAAAAAATTTTGGAAATGATGTATGTTTCTGTAGACTGATTGAAGTTTTAAACGACTTGGAAAAAATGGTATTGAAATTTCTACTAAAAGAGGCAATAAAACAATATATTTATACTTGGGTTTAATTGTGGGAGACAACTTGGCGTTAAATAATATATTAGGGTTCTCACGTTCATTTTCATCAAAATACTTTTGCAGAACTTGTAAAGTAGATAAAATACATACGAAAACGCTTTTTGAAGAAAATGTAGATCAGCTAAGAAATATTTTAAATTATACCGAGGACAGTATTTTAAATGATGTGGAAAACACAGGTATTAGGGAAAACTCAATTTTTAATAATATTAATCATTATCACGTTACGGAAAATTTATATGCTGATATTCTACATGATGTTTTCGAAGGAATCTTAAATTATGATTTATGCCATGTAATTCTTCTATTTATTAAAAACAAATCGTTTGATCTGGAACTTCTAAATATAAGAAAACAAAATTTCCACTATGGTGAAACTGAATATGGAAACATGTCTCCCGATATACAAATGCATCACTTAAAGGCATTTAAATTGAAGATGTCAGGTAGGGAAATGCTTACATTCGCACATTATTTTCCATTGATAATTGGTGATTTAGTAGATGTTAACAGTGAGATATGGCATTTTGTAGTTAATTTAATTGAGTAATTAGATTTACTGTTGCTTGCAGATTTTACTAGCTTAGATGTTATTAACTTAAGATCCCATATTGAACATCATAATAAAAAATATGTTGAGCTTTTTTCGGATAATTTAAAACCCAAGCATCATTTTTTAACTCATTATGCCAGAATATTAGAACACTCCGGCCCGTTAATATTTTTGTGGACTTTTGGCTTCGAGTCTAAACATAGGCAACTTAAATCTTATACTAAGAATATAAATTCAAGAAAAAATATATCTTTGTCCATAGCTATTAAATTTTGCACATCGTTCTCAGAATTTATACTTAATTTCGAAGTAACAAATTTCATTCTTGGTCAGATTCAGTACAATATAAAAAAGTCTCCGTTTTATAGAGAAATAAAAAAACATTTAAGCGGGAGTAACCTATGTGATTGTAAGTGCTATAAAAATTTTAGTCATTACGGCACACAATATAAAAAAGGTTTTATAGTATTTTTTTATATTCCAACATTTCATGCTTTCAAAATTCAAGAAATAATATTATTAGATGCGAAAATTTTAATTCTTTGTCAAAAACTAAATGTTATATCATATGAAAAAAGTTTTTTATCGTATACAGTCGATGAAAACTCAGAAGACTTCAAAATTTTTTCAGCTGATTCCATAAAATCTCCTCCAATACACCTAATTCTTTTAAACAATAAGTATTACTTGAGACCAAAATCACTTTTTTAAATAAAAAAATGTAAAAAAATTATAATCAATATTTAAAAATGCATAACACGAAACCTATTGTTCATTTTATTTCTAAGAAAATATATTTGTCTCTTATTTGTATGTATGTATATAAGAAACAAGAGTTTGTATAAATTTATATTTTGAAATGTTATTGAAAATTAAATAAAAAAATTTAACAACAATATATATATTCAAAAAAGACTTTTTATTCCAATCTAAACTGTTTTGGTACTTTAATAAATTAAGTACAATTTTCTACTTAAAGTTAGTTTTCCTGCAACTCATTTCAAAAAATATTGTAATTAAATATAGAAATTTAGGATTTCGTCGTTTTTAAAAATTATGTAAATTTCTTTATTTTAGGTATTCCCGCACACTCATGTGAAAGAAATTAGTAGTAAAAATATAGATTTTCAACTTTAACTAAGAAAAATTCAACTTTAAATTTAGTTTTTTATTCTTAAAAACATTTCAGAAATTCTGGAAACTAAGACAATTTACCTTAAAATTTAACTTGATACTAGGAAACTTTACTTAAATATAGAAATGGTTAACTTCATTTCAATACCATTTTACTTGGTTTGAGTTAATATAGGTACTCAAATTAACATAATTTTTCTGGTATGAAATGCATAGAATACTCAACTTCAGTAAGATTTCATTAGTTTAGGTTAAATCGTATACTAAAAGTAAGTAAAATTTTTGTAAAGGTCATTATTTTTTACTGTATATGAATAAAAATTTACTTAAAGCAAGTAAAATCTTTTCGAAAACAATACAATTTCTGAGTTTTATTCTTAAAAAATAGTCCGAGACATACTCGAAACTATGAAAAAATTACTTAATAGTAGGAAAACGTCCACAAATTTTAAACTTCATATTAAGAACCAATTGCTTAGTTTAAGGAAAAAAAACACTTAATTGTAGTAGCGAGTTTACTTACGTGTAGGAATAAAAGATTAGTAAAAAGTCTTATATAACTGTTTTCTAGTAAATGGTTACTTGTTTTTAGTTTATAAAGGAAAAATTCGTTTACTAATTTTTATGGAAATTGCATACTTAAATTAAGTTTTATTTTCCTTGGAGCCAAATCATTCCCGAATTTCTTTAAGTTAAGTTAAATTTACTTGAATTTAGTAAACTTTTTTTTGAGTGTACTAAAAATTGATTATAATCTAGTGTATAATATTAAAAAATAAATAACTTTTTAGATCATAATCTGTATGGATTTTCTACTAGTAAATGGTCCAAAGATTTGTTTTTAACTATTATTTTTTTAGGTATACACAAGTAAGAAAGTACAACACACCCTACACCACAGTATTTAAAAACAAATTTTCAAGAGTGTATGGCTATATGAATAGGGATCCATCTATGTTTTAAGTTTCATTAAATCGGTCTAATAGCTTATGAGAGGCAGAAATTGCCCCCTATCTCCGCTCGTGGTTCTATTTTTTAAAAAGTGCTTAGCTTATGTGTCCATATAAATATGGATCTGTGTATGTTTTAAATTTCATTAAAATTGGTTTGATAGTGGGCGCAAAGACCCTATTCCGAAAAGCAGCTTGTATGGGTGCTATAGGAAACATTACATAATTTACTTACTCAAATTTCATACTAAAATTAAAAAAATATAATTTTTTCGGGTTGAATTTAAAGACTTTCAAAACAAATTAAACGCTCATCAAAAATAACCAATTTATTTTATAAATCGCCAAAAACTCCCCATGTCACCAAATCGAAAATTAGGTCGCCAAACAAGTTTACAAACCGCCACGTTTGGCGAGAAATCGCCAGTTCTGATAACCCTGTGCGTGCTATGTACTTAATAAGAAAGCGGGCGAGGACCTTAATTCAACATGCATTCGTGAATTGAACCTAGTAAAATCGTTGGCGGTACATATGAAAAGATGAATTGGCATTGAACTGCACGAAAAAGAGGAAAAACACAACATGTTTTGTTTGAAAAATTATTTGTTTTTAACAATTTGTTCTTCTCGTTGTTTTGATACTAACTGCCTATTTCAGTACGTTTTCTACATTAAAAACAAAGACAAACTGTAAAAATGTTGTTTTTGTTTCAAATATATTTGTGCGAAGGAAAGTGTACTTTCGACATCGTAAAATTGGTAGTAAATATTCATGCCTTGCCACCACACGTGTACTTCTCGAATACAAATGTATTTGTGCAGAACTCAAGTAAGAAGCTTAAATGGTACACCGAACTTGGAATTCTATCTTTTTTTAATGAAATTTTTGTTTCTAATTTTTTATTATATCCTTTATTTGCTTTTTTATGTTATATTTTAATTTTTTTAATACCTCTAATTTCGTATACAAAGTAGTCAATATTCTCTCACAAATTCGTTTAAGAGAAGAAAAAAAAATGAATATGTTTCTGATAAAAATGAAAGTACTTACCGGTTCGTTGTTTTTAGAACACTTTGATTGAAGTATAAAAGTTTTATGAAAACTAGGAATCATTGCAGAGCTACCATAATATTGTATTAATTGCGAAACAATTGGACACTTCTTATACGGAACACAAAATCCACTTTTCGACTGTGGTGTAGTGCATGAATCCACTGTAAATTCCAATACAAAACAATTAAAAACTTAAAGCTTTCTTATAACTGGCATAATAAGGAAACAAAAAACTTACATCCATTAACTATAAATGCAGAAAGCAATATATTTATTAACTTAAATGCTTTTCCATATAAATTTTTCATTTTTTACTTTACTAAGTTTTTTTCCCCGAAGTTTAGGTATTACACTCCGAACTGTTTGAAAAATAGATGATTATTTGAGCAGGTATATTTCTCGACTGTTTATTGACACAAACACTGCATTCGGTTTTTATTGAACTAAATATGTATATGTTTTTATATGAATATTTAAATTTGTTTACAATAAACCGGCTGCTTGTTCTCTAGAAAAGTTGTAGACTAGATTTTACTCGTAACTACTAAGATTATTTATTAGTTATAATAGTAAGTTCTTAAAATGGGGCTCCGTAATGGTTTTGGAATAAGATCCACTTAAGGTAATAAAAGGTGCTCTAGTTCAAATTCTTAAGCGTTTTTATGTAGAATTGAATTTATAAAAAAATAAATCCTCCATATAATGTTTTAACTTGTGTTAAAAAAAGAAAAGTTTTCTTTGTATCGGAACCACTGATCTAAAATGTATTCATGAATGAAAACGGTAAAATTGATTTGCAAAAAATGTGTTTATTTTTATCAGAATATCGAAAGAGTGAATTTGTTCTGTGATTTTATTGTAAATTTTAGATTCAGAATTTGAGTATATCATTATTTTTATGCTTTTGAAACAACCATACAATATAAAGGCTGTTTTTTTAGAGTGTCAGAAATTTGAGTTGGCATCGCTGCTTTATTTGAGCAACCATTTGACAGCTGATAGTTGCTTTTTGTTCAGTTTGCTTTGAAATTTCATTATGAATCGACTTACGACTTATTATGAATCCAGCAACGCGTAAATTGTTGAAATTTTTAATCAAAATAATTCGGTGAATAGGCTGAACACAAATTGATATTAATTTTGAATTTCCATTCAAAATTTTATTTTCCGATGAAGCCCATTTCTGGTTGAATTGGTAGGTGAATAAGCAGAATTGTCGCATTTGGAGTGAGAAGAATCCACAAGGTTTTGTCGAAACACCATTACATCCTCAGAGAATTACTGCTTGGTGCGCTTTATGGGCTGGCGGAGTCATTGGCCCATATTGCTTCAAAACCAATGATAATCAGAATGCTAAAAGTTGTTGAAATTGGTGCTAGCCGTGGCGGTCTCATGGCCAAAATCATATTTAATGTCATAAAATACTCTATCCAATAAAGACAGTTTCATTGATATCAAAAATATATTAGTATGTTTTATTATGATTTAAACTTGTATCACTCTATAAAAAACACCCTTTAAGTTTTGAATTGTTTTGTATTTTAAAATAAATAAGTTTTTGTAATTTTTAATTAAAAAGATTTTGTTTGTCGTGCTTAATTCCCAATTTTAATTCTTGATAAAAACACTGAAATTTATTGTTGGAGGATAAGCTAGTTTCTATGCCCATTTCACTGGTTGCTAAGGACAGATCATCAGGAAACATTCTCCCAAAAAAATTTTAAGAAAAGCCAAAGACATTAGCAGACAAAACTCCAGAGTGAATGAGACTTGCAAACACTCAAAAATTCTGATTCGCAACGATATCAAAGCTTTAAAAGAAATGCCAACAATAAACAGTGTGTTTATCCTTTCTCACATTCTCCATTTACATGTTGGAATTTGACAACAAAGAGTTAAACTTTAGAAATTTGTCAACGCTTGCACAACTACAATTAATGTTGGGAGAATTCTTACAATTAGTTGTAAGTAGGTTAAGAAAAAACAAGTAACAACAAATTGCTCTACTGTTTCCGCAAGAAAATCAAAATAAAGCAAGTTGCCAGTTTAGTTTCTTCAAGCCGTGCACTTGCCAGTTTATTATCAGAGTCATTTTTGGGTATACAAAATTTTTAATTAATAAGATTTTGTTTGTCGTGCTTAATTTTCAATTTTTATTCTTGATTAAAACACTGAAAGTTATTGCTGGATGATAAGCTAGTTTCTATGCACATTTCACTGGTTGCTTAGGCCAGATCATCAGGAAACATTCTCCCAAAAAAAATTTTAGAAAAGCCAAAGATATTAGCAAACAAAACTTCAGAGTGAATGAGACTTGCAAACAATCAAAAAGTCTTATTCGCAACGATATCAAAGCTCAAACAAAAATACCAACAATAAACAGTGTGTTTATCATTTCTTACATTCCCCATTTAAATAGATTTTGTAATTTGACAACAAAGATTTACACTTTAGAAATTTGTCAACGCTTGAACAGCTACAATTAATGTTGAGAGAATTCCTACAATTAGTTGTAAGTAAGTTAAGAAAAAACCAAATAAAAACAAATTGCTTTATTGTGTTCGCAAGAAAATCAAAATAAAGCAAAGCTTTATAATTATTGGATGATTTAACTTTGTTTCCATAGACCCAATCATAATGTGCTTAAGTTGGCTTAAGCAAATGTGCGAATACGTGTAAATCATATGAGGCAAACCATATTGAACTTAAGAAAACTTTTTGTTAAGATCGCATATTGCGTACGGAATCAAATGTTTTTTGATTTTGTTTTTTTAAATACGTTTAAGAGACTTTTTGTTAATTTTTGACAGTAGGTTAAGCAAGGCTATGCATATTATGGTTAGGCCTTATTTTTGACATTGTACAATGATATTGCAAAAACACATTGCTTGTGGTTTTTGTATTAGTTGTGTTTGTTGTAGTACCGATATTACATATAATACATTCGCCTTGAATATAATGAAAAACAAATCAGAAGGCTATATTTGACCCTGTGGAATCTAAAATACCCATCATCATTAGTCCAAAAAAACGACGGAAAATCATAAAACACAAGATGAAACAGTGAGTTCAAATAATAATATCAAAAAAAAAAAAAATAATAAAAGCCGATTGCCGTAGATGTAAGTGCTCTATTTAAGTAAAATCGTATTGTCATTTTGATTATAATGAATTAATAAATGACTAAAGAATTTAAATTTTTTTAAGCTAATGCTTTCTTAGTTTACCTGTGCGTATGAGTGATATTTGCAAATTTCATTAATAGCCCGTTTACACTTTAATGAAATTTTTTACACTGGTTTACAGCCAAAAAATACCAAGAACGCCACATGCCTAGAAAAGTTAATTGGGACCTCCTGAACACGAAAGCCGCTGTAATTTTTTTTCTAAGCATCGTTTTTTAGATTACGGTACTTTTGTGTTTTTCGGTGTATGGTCCCACTTAAACCCTTGTGTAGCCCAACCGAAAAGTCCGATCGAGATAAATAGCATATCGTTGGAAAGGTAATTGAATCTTATAAGAAGTGGCTGAGTTATAACACTTCTTATTCAGTCATTTGGATATTTTCCGCACGAACTTGGGCTCCGAAAGTGATGAACAAGGTGAAAGATTTCACCAGGAAATGGAAGAAATGGAGAGACGTTACAAAGGCCGGTGGGATGAACAAATGATGCCGGACTATTGTTGGTTCCTCATTCGCGAAGATCCATCCGAAAAAAATCGCAAAAGTTCAATATGCTCGTCATTTTAATTTACATTTTTTGAATTTACGCCGAATATAGTGTGTGAGCAATCAAGATGAAAATATTGTCGTTCCACAAAATCCTTAATAAAAACTTTATTTTTCAAACTACGCTTAAAATGTTGGTAATACATAAACAACTTGGTAAAAAATAAAACATTCCAGATCTTTATTATAATGTAGAAAAAAAACTAAAAAATGAAAAATTTTGAAAAAAACGTAAAAAATAGGCAAATTTTGAATTTTGAGATGCTATAACCCAGCCACTTCTTATCAGATAGAAATTTGCAGCATATCGACTGAAAAGGCATTCAGTTACCTTTCCAACGATATGCTATTTATCTCGATCGGTTGGGCTACACAAGGGTTTACACCGAAAAAACACAAAAGTACCGTTATCTAAAAAACGGTGCTTAGAAAAAAGAAATTACGGCGGTTTTCGTGTTCAGGAGGTCCCAATTAACTTATCTAGGCATGTGGCGTTCTTGGTATTTTTTGGCTGCAAACCAGTGTAAAAAATTTCATTAAAGTGTAAACGGGCTATTAATGAAATTTGCAAATATCACTCATACGTACAGGTAAACTAAGAAAGCATTAGCTTAAAAAAATTTAAATTCTTTAGTCATTTATTAATTCATTATAATCAAAATGACAATACGATTTTACTTAAATAGAGCACTAACATCTACGGCAACCGGCTTTTATTTTTTGGGTTGGGCTCCAAGTGGAACCATACACCGAAAAACACAAAAGTACCTTTATATAAAAAACGGTACTTAGAGAAACAATTTACAGCGTTTTTCGTGTTCAGGAGGTCCCAATTAACTTATCTAGGCATGTGGCGTTCTTGGTATTTTTCCAAATTAAAAATTTGTAAAGCAGTGTTACATATGTGCTTACGAGATTTCGAGCAAAATCAAGAATTTAACGAAATCTACTTAAAATTTTGTAGTTTTTAGTTATACAAGTAGCACAAAAATATACAGATAAATAATAATATTAACAAAATAAATGAAGTTGATTATAAATAAGAGGTAATGCAAAGTTTCAAATGCAAAATTCATTATCAGCCCAATTATGAATAAAAATTCCCCGGGAGTTTTTCCCTTTCCCTTTCCCTTTTCATTTTCATTTCATTTTTAAAAGTAAACTTTTATTCATGGTAGTAAAACTTTGTAAACGTTGTATTAGTACGTTTTGGAAGTCAGCCAACCTTTGTCGTGTCAAAAGTCTTATTTCGGTTGGACATTTGTAAAAGGTGTGTTTTTGGAGGCAATGAATTTTTTTTTAATAAAACAGAACCAATTAAATGAAACGACCAAAATCCACAGATTTATAAGCTCATATAATGTTGAAAAAATTTCTGGCATAGGGCCTCTATCAATTTTGCGCCCCTTTTCGAGAATACCCGGTCTTATTTGATCAATCGTTGCTAGTTTATAAGCATAGAGCAGGGACTTGCCGTAGCCCCATAAAAAATAATTGAAAAGTGTCAAACACACAAAAGAGGTGCCCAACTCACAGGTCTATTTCTTAAGAAAATTCTGTCAACAAACTTACAACGCAAAAATGTGGTGGCTTAACGCGCTGTGTGGCATGTTGAGCCGTCTTGTTTAAACCATTTCTCCTCCAAATAACTTGCATTGACATGAGGAATTAAAAAAACTGTAGCGTTCTCCATTCACGGTAATGTTGGTTCAACTTCCAGTTGATTCTCAGCCCATTCGCCAAACGCATGACGCAATTGGTGGTCCGCTGGAATTATTCTTGCATTATCTAGGGCTGTGTAGTCGTCAAAAAATAGTTCTAACTTAGACTCCGACTCTAAACGCTGACATTTTTTAAGTCCGACTCCGACTCGACCTCCAACTCCGGCTCCGGCTCGTACTATTACATTGATACTAATTGTATATGAGACTAGTCCTTAATCGACTTAAAACAAAAAATGGTTAAATATAGCAAGAAAATTATACTGTAAAAATTTCAAATCGATATTTTAATTATTGCATCGCCAGTTTTAAAGAATTTTTATTTTCGACTCCACAGCCCTGATATTATCCAAAAGATTAAATGTGGTCATGAATCGATTCATACGGGCATATTCTGATAATCGCAAAACGCTTAACATTTGCGATTCTGACTTGAAATCGTATAAAAGGTGTTCTGTAAATCACAATCACAAGAAGCTTAGTGGTTTCAGATGCTTAAAGGAACTAGAGTATTTTTTAGAAACTATGGCAGATCGCAAGCAAAACGCACGAGAACATCATAAAATAAATCTGACGTTTTTCGATTTCAAATCGTGCGATGTTAGAGCATGGTTGCTAATGTTGCATATAAGCTGGTCAGATGGAACGCACCGTAAACTTGACGAAGTTCTCTATAAGTTTGGCAAGCAGAGCGGAAATTAATTTCCACTAAAAAGAACCCTATATAAGGGCTCTGTAAAATAAAAGACTGTTTCTTTCTATATCGTGCTTTGAATAGACGGACGGAGAAAGCTATACCTTAGAATTTCATTTAATTTAGAGTTTGAAATGGATCCAGGTTATATATCAAAAAAAATTCTAAAGTTAACGAAACTTTTAATATCAGCCGCTTTGAAGTTTTGACCTTTTCTTATCTAGTTTCTGTTTTTTTTGAGGATTCCGAAAAACCTACGCTCCATTTCAGTCGAAAATATTGAAATATTACTTGACTCTTAAAAAATTCTGAATTTAATTTTGAAGCTTCTTTAAGAAAATTTTCAACTTAAAAACTCTAAAAATTTTTCAGACAATTTTCAAAGAAAAGATATCACGTCTTAAACGCCTGATTGTTGTTGCTAATGTAATTAATAACGTACTAGTAACAGTGCCTTACAATGAAATATTTTATTATAATTATTATAATTTTTGCATTAACTATTTTATGAGAAAAATATTTATTAGTTAGTCACAATAATTTTGAAAAAAAATAAAAACGAATACGAGTAAACAAAACACAACCAGGTTTAAAGTAAATTTTTGTATCTAATTTGATTTGGAGTAAAACAAGCTTTCTAAGAAAAATATATTTTGATTAATGATAAAACACTTGTTTTTTTGATAATGCTTGAATTAAATAATATAAAATTTAAAAATGCATACAAAAGTGAGTTCTTTTTGAAAACAGAAGATGCTACTCAAACAGTATATCGGCAAATAATTAATCAAAATTGATCATCAATACTGTCCTCGAGCTTGGAATAAAAGCATTTTTAGTTATACAGTAATGTTTTATAATATAAAGTTCTCCTACTTCCTTAGATGCCTTTTACATATCGAAAATTTAATGGCGGACAGACGAAGTCTGTTGGTAAGGGAGTGACGCTGTATGCTTGGCACACTTTACTTTATCGCCAACAAATTTCGTGTGGCTGCCGTTCAGTTTACAATATGTAAACGGTACCTTATGAATTTGAAAATTTAAAACTCTGGCATCCATATTAAACAACTAAAATAAAAACATTCGCAATAGCTGTGCAAACTACCAGGGGTTCAAGACCAAGTAACAAGTATTTAGCTAGAAATATACGGGTTGGTTTTTACTTTTAACTAGTTGCACTTTTAATTTTTTTAATTCATATCTTATATGTATAACATAAGGTAGTCATATCTTATTTCACATTAGGTAGTCACAGGAGCCCAACTAGTTAATTTTTATGTATTTTAACAATAGTTTCAAACTAGTTGATTGATATACAGTATAAGTAATAATTGAAGCAATTCCCCTCAATACTTTTTTTTCATATTTAGTTATTGTTATATATATAGTGTGTATTTATTTTATAATAATTCTATGCGTTTACCCCCTGTTGAAACCATAGAGAGAGAGAAAGATTTTTTTTCTTTACACCATGTTTCACTTTTATTGAATTTCCCTTTGTTAGTAGAAAGAACCGGCAATTATAAGAAACCACCACAATGGATCGATATAGTCTTCGACATAGTACTGCATTGTAAATTTGATGTACTTAACTAAATACAGTTGTTTTCGGTTAATTGAGCACCGCTTAATTGAGTTTCCCGTTTTATTGCACTAAAAATCATGGAACGAAATCATTCAGTTTAACTGTCTATGTAAAAATACCCGTTTAGTTGAGTTCTGTTTAATTGCGTCACCCGCTTAATTATTTCGCAAAATAAGACCGCGTTGCGAAAAACAAGAGCAAATGTTTCGGTTAATTGTTGTAACAAAATATATTGCGGAAATAAAGATTGATAATGAACGTACCTGATTTTATTTTGTTTAAAAAAAAAACCTAAACCATTTTTTAACTTAATAAATAAAGAAATGAGTTTTTAGTTTCTATCTACACATGGGTGTTTCGCTTTATTGCACATCTTGCTCAATTAAGCGATTTTCGTTTTAATTGCGTCGGCGATTCAATTAACCGAGTACTGCTTAATTGAGTTCCCGTTTTATTGCGTCAAAAGTAGTGCATTTTTAGAAACTCTAGTAAGCGGAAATAACTTTAATTAAAAAAAAAAGATTTAGGATTTATCATTCATTTCATTTTTAAATATGAAAATAATTTGTTAACTCTAAAACCAACAAAAAATTTAACTTTTTCTATTTGTAGTGTTGTTGTTGTTTCTACAAAAAAGGCGTCATGTATAAAGCGGTCGCGTCGAAATTGTATCATCTTTCATATTTTTCGACGCCTTACAACTGCACTGATAGAAAAGACGTCATAACGCTGATGTATTTTGATATCAGTACTATGACAAGTGTCTTCGTTTTTGACCCCATGACACTTGTCATCATTGTGATGTCAACCTTAACATCACTTGCCCAAAGTGTCATCAGGGTCAAAATGAAATTATGTCATCAATGGGATGACACATCGGCATCACAGAAATGAAGAACATGCCCTCATGTGCGATGACGCAGTTACATCGGAGGAAGGACACATAAGCATCAATTTAATGACAATTTGTCATTAAGTCAAGGTCATTGGAATTGACTTAAGTCAAAGTGGGAGAATATTATTATTTACTTACCCGTTGCATATGTTTGTTTCACGTTTGTTGAATTGCGTCCTTTGTTTACAGCAGAACTCATCATTGGATTGATGTTACTTGTTGCATCATTGATGCCATTTGTAGTAACATTGATGCCACAATTCTGATGTAAGGGCATCATCAATATGAAGATGCATTTTTCTATCAGTGTGTTAATAAACTAGTCCAAAACCTTACTAATAAGGATTTTAGCTGCAGGGTGATCAAAGTGTTTTAACAAGTATGTACGTTCATAGTATGAGTAATAAATTTGTAAGTTTGTGTGACATCGGCTGGATGGAAAAACAAACTCATTTACATTTATATTACGTCAAGCACATGTAAGCGAGTTTGACATCAAATTAACATTTTAACACGTTGTGTATTTTTGACAAGTAACCAGCTGACAATAAAAAAAAAGTAAATTTAAACAAACTTCTGAATCATGGAGGAAAAACAAATAAAGATGTTTAAAAACATACATCATTGCTTAAAAAAGAAAGCCAGAACTACAGGAACAAAAAAAAACTTGCCATTTTTATTGCGGTAAAGTTTTTTTACGCACGATATTCGTCGACGAATTAACGCCTATAATTTACTTCTACCTTAATAATAGTTTTGTATATGTAGCAATAATGCAAAAAATAACTCAACATCGTTTTTTGAAGTACCTTTCTTTGTTGTAAAATAGCAGGATTTTTTAATTGATTATTTTAATTATTTTATAATCTATATACTATATAAAAATAAGTTGTTCTATGTTCGTCATTTTAAACTCGAGAACCAGTCAACCGATTGTCAAACGAGTACATGCGTTGTAGGGGTACTTTCACTGATGGTTTATAAAAAAAAACATCGAACAATTTCTACGAATATGCTTTATACGCGCACATTTATGATGGTGTGCTTTCCCTAAATAAAATGTATTTTTTTCCTTATGAGAATATCATTTTGTCTAGAAAATTTAATTTTTAAATACAAAGACGTAAACGTATGTTATTGTATTGTCCAGCAACGCGGGCTGGGTTACTCTAGTAATGTATATAAAAGCTTCCTAGGCAAATTACAATCAACATATGAATATTCACCCCTATCGTGAATAACAAGTGGAATTTTTGTTCCCATGAAATTGTCATTCCTCTCAAAGGGAAAAAAGCAATCGTGAATCTCATGTGAAAAATTCCAGTGAATTTAAAAAAGAAGAAAGATTAAAAAAATTAAAAATCAATGGAATTTTTGTTTAAAATATACACTAATATATTTTAAAGAAAAGTTAAAATAATAAAGCAAAATATTTAGTATTGGAGGGATAGTTTGATTACAACGTTAGTTTTTTGCACTTTTTAAATTTTATGTACATAGTAAAATATTTTCCAAAATTCTGCCACCACGTCTTTCGAAAGCTTCACAAATCCGCAGGCAGTCGACTTGTTGTTTGCATTTTGTTACCAATATATCGGTTTGTACATCTTCTCTTCCCTAGCAAAAATAAAGTGAGAACATCTAAGGGAAATGTGAACAAATTACGAGGGAAAAATCTATTTTCCGTGAAAATTTTTTCACGTTATTATTCTCATTTGAATTACCTTTTTTTCATGGGAGTTTTTCATGATCGCAAATATGTGAAAATGGGAATAATTACGACGAAAAAATTATTCACGGGGTGATTAGAAAGATATTTTTCCCCCCTTTATTTATTCCACTTCGGAACATAGAGCTTCCACAGCAAAACCTTATTTTATCATTACAATACATTTTTACTTCATTCCATGTTTTATTTTTTTTTTTTTTTTTTTTTAATTCAGCAAAAACTATACTTCGCCATGTTTTCTAGGGACGTCCTCGATTACATCCGCCCAATATCAAAACTTCTTGTTATCATTATTTATTACGGTTTAAGGCGCAGTAAACTGTTTTCCGGTTGTAGACTTTATATGGAGCCTGTGGTAAATTAAGGACCGATCTACACGAAATTCAACAGTATGATTTCGAATAGTATTGAACGAGTTTATGCAAAATCTTATATTATTCCGTGCATTATTCCACCATTTATGTTAGTTTTTGTAACAAAATTATCAGTTCTTTAGGGTGGTGGTTCCACATTTTGATTCATAGCTCTAATCGTACTGAACCGATTTTGCTGGATTTCAATCAAAAACTTCAAGCAATTTGACACCAAGTTTGTTCTCTCTTTTCCGAAAGTGAGTGGGGATTAAACAGGCGGACATGGCTAAATCGACTTTGAATTAGTCAAGGAGCCAGAATAAATATACTTTAATAAGATTTCTCTGTAATAAAAGAATTTTATGACAAATATTAAAGAAATATTTCTCTATTTAACAGAATTTTACAGCTAAAATTATAAAAATTAAATTCAAAGTCTATTGAAAACAACTTTCAAATTCTTGCGTTTTACGTTTTCGATTTCTAGCACACCCCTGATAATAAAAAAAATTCACACGGAATGACAAACTCGTATACCCTGATTCACCACTAGTGGTGGTGAAGGGTATAAAAATTTGCTAAAAAAACGATTCTATGCAACTTATTTTTGCGTTTATATTTTTATTTAGTATTATTATTAAAGTAACCTATTGTTAAAAAAAAATATATCAATAGAAATAAATTAAATTTTTATGACGCTTAAGAGTTATAAATAAGTAGGCGGCATTTGCGCGTAGGCCAGGGATGTGTGTGTATGGTCCTCCTTTTAGCACCATTTAAAATTAAAAAGTACCATGTAGCAATGTTAAAAACAAATTATGAATTTTTGATACAAAATATCGCAGAATATGTTTGTTTTTTCCTAATTACACTGTGCTCGAAATTGACACTTTTTTAGACAAGCCGGGCACATGGCATTTTAGCATGATTCGGGTACGCTGAATCCAGTGGTGCCCGTCGTTTTTTTTTTTTTGTTTGTTAGCTCTTGTTTTCGAGATATACCGTTATTTCGAAAATGGAGGAGGTTGCACAACATATATTCGCGTAACTTAAAAATCGGTTTAGTTTATTGTAATTACTAAAAAAACCAAAATTCCGCAATAAAATTTTGTTTGCAGCTTCGTTTTTTATATGTCTGCAAAAAATTAGAAGCCTAGCTGCATTTTCCAATTTTTTATGAATTTTTAAAAAACCAATATTTAGAAATTTTGATAAAAAAATGTTTCTTAAACGACTGCTCATATTAAAAACAGTTTTACTTCTCTTAAAGGAAATTTTATTTTATTATTGCGAAATTTCGGTTTTTTTGTAATTTCAATAAACTAAACCGTTTTTGAGTTACGCGAATATATTTTGTGCAACCTCCTCCATTTTAGAAATAACGTTATATATCAAAAACAAGAGCTAACCTGTAAAAACGGTGGGCACCATTGGATTCAGCGTACCCGAATTATGCTTACACGCCATCTGCCTTGGCTTGTCTAATTTTGCAAACTAGCACAGTGTTATTAGCCCTATTCACAAACTTATGAATTTGAAATTGCAAATTTATGCAATTTTAAATATTTTCTATAAATTGTGAATGATCTATTTGGTTTAACAAGCATTGGAACGTGTTTAAAAAAACGAAATTCACAGCGGATTGATTATTATTAATTGTCGGCAAGCGAGGCGAAGAGAATGGTTTTTCGTTGGCGTAACGTTTCAGCCGGCTTAAGCCCCGCACAGGCAGCACAAAACCAACACATCCAAAGTTAAAAAAAAACAAGTGATGGCAAAAAACTCCAATACATACAAAGCTGTGTGCACGTATAAATATTTTGCCTGAAAGTTGTTCACTTGAAAATTACTCCCTTCACACATTAGAACAATTGCGCCAGCACACAATTATTGCTTGTTGGCAAAATAAGGTAAAGAGTATGGTTATTTGTTAGCGTAAAATTTTAACCAGCTACAACCACGCACTAACAGCACAAAACCAATACATGTACATTTAAAAATAAAAAACAGGTTTGTTGTTTTTTTTTTTAACAGCGTATTTAGTCGACAGTCGTGGTGTAATAATGAATTCAAAAGCGGAAGGGGCTTGATCCTGAACACATTAGACTAATTTTCAAGCCAACAAGTTTTTTTATATCAATCACATACGGTAGAAGAATTATCCGGCAAAAAATGACTTCGTGTACACAGCTTTTTATGTATAAGTGTTTTTGCATTCCTCTGCAAATTATAGGACTAGTCCACACACGCGTGTAAGGTGTAGGCTCCAAGGGACCAGGACTAGTCCAAAAGTAACCCAAACGTATGGAAAAAACATGGTCTATTTAACATTAAGATGTCCTAGGGCCTTGAAAATTATGAAATTTCGGCTGCGCTGCTTTATACGTGACGCCGTTTGTTGTTGAAATAACAACAACACTACAAAAGTTGGAAAAAACGACATAATGCTTGTTCGTTGTAGCAACAACAACCACTTTACAAAAATAGATTTAAAAAACAATTTACTTGTCTGTTGTACAACAACAACACTACAAGAAAAAAATGTAAATTTAAGGTTGGTGTTAGAGTTGACAAACTATTTAAATTTTTAAAAAATAAATAAAGAGAAGGTCAATTCCCGTATTATTTTTGTTAAAACAAATTCTTCAATGTAGAATGATGACGAAAACCATATCGGTGCATTCTACTAGTTTCTTCCAATTCCGTAAATATAGGGGAATTCAACAAAATTGACACATGGTGCAACAGGAAAAGAAATAATAACATTTTCTCTCTCTGGTTCCAGGGGTAAGTACTTAGAATTATTCTAAAATAAATATTTACATACACTATAAAACAATAATTAAGTATGAAAAAAATATTGAGGGGAATTGCCAAATTGATTTTGCTTTAATGAGTGCTTATACTGTAAATAAAGCAACTAGTTTTAAACTATTATAAAAATTAACTAGTTGGGCTCATATGATAACTAGGGATGCCAATCCCGAAATCCCGCGATTCTAAAAATTTAAGTCCCGAATTCCGGGATTTTTACATAAAAATCCCGAGATTTTGGGTTTAGTAAAATTGTTTAATTTTTTTTTTTCAAATACAACTATATTTAAATAATCGTGAGTAACCGTGTTAAAAATAACTTCAAAACTTTAATATTTAATCATACTAGCAATGAATCTAATTTTTAAATGGTTACAAAAAGAAGTCACAAGTGAATAAATGTTACATACATGCAATGCATTTTGTACCACAAAAAACAAAATCAGAAGATTTAGTTCGGTGTGGTCTTTTTTTAAGTGAATGATAATAGAACTGGGCACGAAAAGTGCAAGTTGTGCAAAAAGGTGTTAAAAACTTTAGGGGATTCTACCAAAGGTCTTTTGACACATATTTGTTTATGTTTATTTTATTAGATTAATACTTGCATATATATTTGAGATAAAATAAATTAAATATTGTCATAAAGCATATATTAAGCTATTTATTTACGATACCTCCCAGAAGTGTTGAATGCGAACATTGGTTTCGTCGGCAGCATATGTTTGCAATAAAATAAGGTATCGTTTATCAGACGTTATCAATTTGTTTTAGAAGCTTTTTAAAATATAAGTTTTAATACATAATTCTTTCATATTACTTTAGACGAATACATTAAACTGTTTTATTTTGTAATGAGTTTAATTTTCTTCATGAATTAATTTGTTTTATGCCCGTAATTTCTACAAAAAGAAATCTTGCTGTGTACAGAAACCTATGGTGTAAAAGCTGCAATATTTTAAAAGAAAACTGAAGGAAAAAACACGTAGGCCAAATAAACGTTCAAAACGGTAAATATAACTGTTAGGTACGAACACGACCAGCTTTCTTGCTGTAGAAATGACGGGTATTAATACATAAACATTAAATTATAATTATATCAATTTTAAAAATTGGCTTTTAAATATGAAATCCCGAAAAATTCCGATCCCGGGTTTCAAAAAACCTGGTCACATTTGGTATCTCTAATGATAACCCAACGTTAAATACGATAGTTTGATATATGCAAGAAATCAAAAGTGCAACTAGTTTAAACTAAATACCAACCAGTATATTTGTAGCTAAATACTAGTTACTTTGTCTGCAGGGTAGTTATTAAAAATGTGCAAGTATTGGTTTTGTGCTGCTTAATCAAATTTGCCAACAAACTGCCATTTTACGCCAGCATAATTGTTTTAGTGAGGGTGCGCACACTGAGCGTCGGCTGGTTTGTAGTTAAGTGTTGCATACATCTAGTAAATGATAGGTGCGTTTGAGAACCCAAAACTTTTTACTATTTTGTACTGAACTTTATTGCATTGGGTATTTAATCGAGTGCCGATAAAAAAACAAGTTAAGTAGTCAAAAGGGTACAAAATTTTCAACACTAGGCTGTTTTCCTAAATCGAATATTAAGGGCTAGATCCGTTAATAAGGCACAACCCGATATATTTGTCAACAAAATGCAAAGCAACAGGTTGATTGCCTGCGGGTTTGCGAAGCTTTCGAAAGACGTGGTGACAGAATTTTCGGAAAATATTTTACTACATAACATTTAACAAGTGCAAAAAACTAACGTTGTAAGACCCCTTTCACACTCGGCAAGTTACTTGCGCAAGTCTCTTGCGCAACTCTTGGTTTGTAGACGTTAGCGGTAAGGTCAGGGTAAAGAAAAAAAAATTTTGTACAGATTTTGTTGTTGTCGGCAAGTTACTTGCGCAACTAACTTGCCGAGTCTGAAAAGGGTCTAATCAACCTATCCCTCCAATACCAATTATTTAGCTTTAATTATTTTATACGTGTATATTTTTGAACCAAAATTTTATTGATTTTTAATTTTTTCTAATCTTTCTTTTTTATTTGCATTCACTGGAACTGATAGCGTGAAAAATTTTTCACATGAGATTCACGATTGCTTTCTTCCCTTCGAGGGGAATGAAAATTTCATGGGAACAAAAATTCAACTTGTTATTCACGATAGGGGGAATGTAAAGTATTGGTTTTAAGTGTTGCATATTAACAAAAGAGTAGCAAGTAAATTGCTTTATATTTTGTTGGTGGAGTAAAAATATACTTTACCATTTTGCAAATATAGCAATAATATGTTTCCCACTTAAAATAACTAGAATGATTTATTAACTATGACATGCTGCTATTGGAAAAGAGGAAAATGTAATTGTAAATTTAATTGGATACTAAGTTTGACAATTTTAAATTTTCCGTAAATTAACAATTCACGGCATACATTTCTGTTTTCATTTCCACTAGATTAGGGATCTTAAAAAAAACCAAAATCAATCCCGCTCACGTCTTCACTAGTAACTTTAAATAGCCAGAACAAAATTTAGAAAAAGATGTTAAAAGAAAATCTATAAAAAAAAACATATGCAACCACAAATCTAATTAAATGAGGTTTGTAGAAACAAGTGGAGTTTATTAGAAATAATGAATACGCAAATAATGACGATTCTTGTAAAGTAATTGATTACCATAAAATAAATTTATCGCTATTTAAATAACCTCTTCAATAATTGCGCAATACATACATATGTTTGTGACTGTTTAACAAATAATTTACAAATTAGTTAATTACAAAGAAATTAAACAAATATGTACATCAAGTATTTAAAATTAAAAATGCAATATAACAACATATTAAATAATAATAATAACAATAATAATAAGTTAGGGTGCTATATTCGGCTGTACTGAATCTTTGATATCCTCCACCGACCGACATGTCGCGACAGTTGGACTATTTCAGAAGTGGGCTTTATATGGGGCCAATGGTAAATTATTGACCGATCTTCACAAAAGTTGACAGTGTGATTTCTAGTCACAAAGAACTATGACTGAACAAATTTTATTATAATAGGATTATTCCTATTCCAAATTATCTTTACGAAAGTTGACAGTCTGATTTCTAGTCTTAAAAAACTGTGACAGACTTAAATTAATTACAATAGCATTATTCGTTACGGTTTTACGCGCACTAAAGTGCTTTAGAATGGTTTTTGCACATTTGAATACATTACTTTTATTCTACTGAACCAATTTTAATTTATTTCAATCCCAAATTGCAGCATAGGATAACTAGAAACAATTTGACACTAACATTGTTTTTTATACCCACACCACAATAGTGGAGAGGGTATTATGCATTTGTGCTGATGTGTGTAACGCCTTAAAATATTGGTCCTAGACCAAAGATAGGCAAACACATACATGTGTATTTTTTAATAATGTTAGTGCTATATTACTCTCCTGCTCTCATTGTTATTCAGCGTTGCCATAATTCTTTTTTTTTTTTTTTTTGTTGAAAATATTGCATATTAAACTTACGTACGGAAGAAAACAATTCAGTGTCGCATGAACAGTCATACCAAGAGGTTGTGTTGATGCTTTTTTTTATTGAAGTTTATAAAAAATAAACACCGAAATCGTCTCACAGATGAACATCTCGAAGACCTCATGCGTATAAAATGTTGTCCCTACAAGTTTGACATAGATGAAGTAATCAAAAGTTTTGAATGAGTTAAGTTTTTCTTCTCTGTCACCGTTATGTGTTGCAATGTTACAATATTAATGGATTATAATGAAGCCATTAAAAGGCAAAAATGTCGTAAGAAATATACCAAAATTGAAAAAAGGTATACAGGGGTGTGCTGGAAATCGCAAACGCAAAACGCAAGAATTTTAAAAGTCGTTTACTAGTAAGTTGTCTGTAATTTTGGGACAAATATTATACAAACATTTCTCTATTAAACAGAATTTTGTAACAAAAATCATAAAAATTAATTTAAAAGTGTATTAAAAACAGCCTCCAAATTCTTGCGTTTTGCGTTTGCGATTTCCAGCACACCCCCCATAATGTAAAACTGCGCAATTTACAAAAAAAAAAACTCATTTTTTAAACAAAGAACTTATATACTGCCTGTTTTTAGAAAACGTAAACAAGTGAGTGAGTGAGAAATTATATTGGAAACAACAATAAAAAACGAAAATTTGTTTTTGTTTTCAGTATAATTTCTCACTCATTCACTTGTTTACGTTTTCTAAAAACAGACAGTTAAAAAAAAAAATTTTAACAGAAAAAAAAACAATTTACAAAAATAATTATTTTTTAAACAAAGAAATAGAAAAAAAAAATTTTTTTTAACAAAAAAACTTATTTTTTAAATTAAATTTTTTTAACAGAAAAAAACTTTTTTTAACAAAAAAATTAACATTTGGCAACGCTGCTCAAGCAACAAGCGTAACACAACATACCTGTGCGACTGCTCAAGCGAGACTGAATTGTTTTCATTTTTTTCTTGTGTACGTGTGCTTAAGTACGTGTAAATAAGAGAATAACAAAGCGCCCATGGGCGGCCTTTTGCCTATCTCTGTCCTAGACCCACCTTAAAGTATACCGATCGACTCAGAATCACTTTCTGAGTCGAACTAACGATGTCCGTCCGGCTGGCTGGCTGGCTGGCTGTCCATGTAACCTTGTGCGCAAAGTACAGGTCGCAATTTAAGAGATAATTTGATAAAATTTGGGACATAGGTTTTTATTGACACGAGGACCAAGCCTATTGAAAATGGGCCAAATCGTAGGACCACGAGGGAAGATAGGGGGAAATTTCTTCCTCTCAGAAACTATCAAACCGATTTTAATGAAATTTAAAACATAAGTAGATCCATATCTATATGGACACATAAGCTATACAGTTTTTCAAAAATAGGACCACAAGGGGATGTAGGGGGCAATTTCTGCCTCTCACATACTTTTAAACCGATTTTAATGAAGTTTTTAAACATAGAGAAATTCATATTTATATGGACACATAAGCATGATGTGTTTTTAAGTACTGTGGTGCTGGGTATCATATGGTCGGGCTTTACCGACTATACTTGCTTACTAGTTTCTTATGAGTTTTTCGAAAGTGAGCGTGATTTCAACAGACGGGCATTGCTAATTCGAGTTAGAACTACGCAAGGAAGCAGAATATATATATACTTAATGGGGTCTTGGATCAATATTAAAAAAGTTTCACACGGAATGCCAAACTTAGTATACCCTCTACAAAACTAATTGTGGAGGGTATAAAAGAAAAATTAATTAATAATTATTTATTTGAACACGTATTGCAAAAAATACAAAATAAATAATTAATTTTTTCAAATTAAACTTTAAATTATCAAAACTTGCGCACTAAATAAAAAAATAAGGCAGCCAGCATTTCTTTTTAATTTCTATTAATTAAATTAGTAATCTGAAAGAAAATAAATTCCAGTTAGAGATATTAAACGTTAATGTTGCAAACTAATTTTCTACGAATATCAATTATTAGTTTTCTAAAAAGATTGATTTATAATTTTTTTATGCGAACTTTAAAATTGTATGTACGAATTTTCTCTTTTAAAAATCTTACAAAATGTTCTCTACTTTTTTGCAAATTAAAAACAAAGCACCGGTTTCTCGAAAGGTTAGGATTTTATGACTGTTTCCATTTTTCAAAATGACATTGAATGTACACGACATGGTTTTTACATCTGACTTTTCAAATTTTTCACTCTAAAATACATACATGTCGTGTGTTACCTTTATAACATTGCTTCTGTCAGATAGAAAGTTTTCTGACTAAATTTCAATAAGAGCGTGCTCTATTTTCTTCTGACAAGCCATCTGACATCTGCTGTGTCAGAAATCTATGCCGCGAAGAAACCGGCAACTGCGGTCATTAGCCGGCTTAGGTTAATATATTACAATACCGACATACATATGTATGATCATTTCAACATTGAATATAAGTTGTGTACGTATATATGTATAAAAAATGTTTTATTATTATATCCTAATTGGTATCTTCAAATTTAGATAAAACAAATTTTGAAACGGCTGAAGTCTTTTACGGCGCAAATAAAAATTTTTGTGGTGGCAGCACGATATTTTGAAACCGAGAACTGCATATCATTTGACATTTCTCCGTTTCAGACTAACTCAATTTCAACCATGGAAATGTGTATCGAGAAACGCGTTAAAGTTATTCCGGCTTATAATGGCAACAGTGGATGATATATTTTTGAAGAAAATCATCTTCAGTAATGAGGCACATTTTCACCTCAGTGGATTCGTCAATAAGCAGAATTGCCGCATTTGGGCGAATGATAACGAAAAACCAATGCACAAAAAATTTAATCAATCTTTTTTAAAAATATTTTTTTGTTTTTTTTTAAAAATTTTTTAATTTTTTTTTTAAATTTAAAACTTTTTTTTTTATTTTTTTTAGCCAAGTGTTAAATTTAAAAAAAAAAAATTTTAAAAATTTTTTAAAAAAACAAAAACAATTTTTTTAAAAAGTTTGATCAAAAAGCGATCTAAGCTACTTGGGACAAATTTTGCTTACACCAATAGGTAATAAGTTACATGGATGAGAAAGAACACCTGTATGGCCAAAATGTCAAACTTTGACCCCCTCTAACTCAGAAACTTTTTGACCGATCTTGTTGAAAATTTGTGTCTAAGGTACTATCTAACAGTACTAAAATTGTGTAAATTTCATTTAAATCGAAAGACATCTATTTCAAAATTGGGTCACTTGACATTAAATCCCCCTTTATAAAACGTATATAAAATGTTTGGTATTTTGTTTTTATTTTCTTAATTATTTTCTAAAATATTAATTTTAGCAAAAAACTTTCTTAGAGGCTTATGTTGTTGACTAAAAGAGCTTAAATATTGACATATATCATATTCTTGTAAAATGTTGTTTTTAGAAGATAGTCATATGCAAACAAATTACATTTGAATAAATGGCTTGATGGCAAACTTTGAGGGACGGACGCCCCCCCTAAAACACAACTTATCGCTACGAAATTTTTTTGTATTTTTTTTTACATAAAACTGAACCGATTTAGGGGGGGAGAATATAAGAAATCAAAATAAAAAAAATAACGGCCACCCTAGTGTACATGCTCCTTTGCTGTTTTTCAGCTTTCGTCAGCTCTTGCGTAGAACTTCAAAAAAAGTTTTGAACAACATTTCGAAAAAATCCAGCGTTTGAATTTTGACGTTTATTTCAAATCTTTTTTAATTAAAAAGTAAATTATTTTTAAACAAGACCATTAAATGTATAAAGTTTTTTTAGCAAAACCAATTTCTTAAGAACCCTAATGACAATAATTGGGTTGAAGTTGTATTATAACGTATTAAAAATAGAAATGCTTTTCTTTTCATAACCGGCACTAAAAATCATTTATTTTGAATGAAATGTAAATGATCCGTTTTTTAAATGGATTTCAAGTTATTTTAAATGAATTTTTGGTTGCATTTAACGACATAATATTTGAGTATAGGAATGATTCTATACACTACCAGACTATATTATATCTTTTTCATGTTACTTGTTTTAACTTTAGCTATCCTTTGGTTAGTCTGGGTTCACACTGTGAAAGTTTTCTTTCAGAAAGTCTGAGTTTGTTGGTGAGAGGGGAGAAAATCATAGCATGTTCTCTTCCTCTCTAAATTTCACCAACCAACTAAATTTGTGATAAGCAAAAAATTAAATGTTCAAATTAAGGCGAATACATACAGTTGAAATTTTTGAGTCATCTGTTTTTTTTTTTTTTTTTTTTTTTTTTTTTTTTGTACTGAATGTCAAGCTTTGTTTACATTTTGTAAAAAAAATTAGTTAAAATTTAAAATTCAATAAAAATCTAGTAAATACTTGAAAAAACTTATGGAAGTTGTATAAATCAAAAAAAGGGAACATAAAATATACACACAAGGATTTAAAAAGGCATAAGGAAAAAGGGGAGCCACAATAAATTTGCAATAGAGAACCCATTGCCTGTAGCTCTAGTGAGAAATTCTCGCATGAAAAAGATGTGAAACAAAATATTTCATCGTTTCTCGAAAGGTGAGAAAAAAGTGTGTCTGTAACTTATGCCGAAAACTATCAAAAGAGATAACGTCGTTACGTTATAAATGTCATAACGTTGCACTCGAAGCCGATGTTAAATTGCAGAGGTTGAGAATGCCAGTCACACAAACCGTTGACGGCGGCTAAAATTTACTAAAATATACAAATTTTCAATGACGGCGGGTAAACATAATAATGTAAAGTGCGACTTTAATGTTTGTTGATTGCAAAAGAACTTTGAAAACGTTCGTATATTTAATAATATATAATGTTAAAAACAAAATAGTTAAACAATGAAAAATTGTGCCAAAAACAAAATATTACTATTATTATTCTTTGCATTTTTAATATGTCTTTTAGTTTTAAAATTTTTTCTCGCCTTGTTTTTATTCGTGAGTTTATTTGACAGTTCAAAGCGGGAACTTTCTCACAGAAATTTTACAATTTTCAATAAATATTTTCAAAACATTCATTCATCTTTTTACAAAAACAAAATACATTATATTATTAAAAAAAGGGATAGTTAGCATGATGCGGTCAACTGTATGAATTCGTCTTGGTTTAAATTTTAAATTTGTGCTGATGTCTGGCTGGCTGTCTATGTAAACCTTGTGCGTAAAGTACAGGTCGCTATAGGTTTTATGTTAACCGCCATCCTAAAATCTCATATACGGGCAATTCCATATGTGACTAACTCTACATTTGACACAATTTGCGTTTTGTTTTGTCTTATATTACGATTAGTAATATTTTTTAGTATCAATTTAAACATGGCTATCTAGCAGTTTCAACAATTATCCGATAGAGAAAAAAATGGCAACCAATGATATTTTGAAATATCATTTATTTAGTAAAATACACTACATGCAAAAGGAAGTTGTTTTCGAGAGTGTTTTTAAACTTCAATAATCTTCCTCTGCACTTTCCTAATAATTTTAATTTGTGTTTAAGTTTAAGAAAGTTTAAGAAACTAACTATTATAAAATGCTGAAATAAAAGCGGTAAGTTATTAAAAAAAATATTTATTAGTAAAATATATTGTGACTGACACTACAGCCCAAAACGTGACCGACACTACACTAACTTTGTGAAGGATAAAAGTTAGTATATTTACATGAAACGTTAGAATTAAAATCACAGCGCATAAAATAGGAACTCTAAAATTAATTGAAAGACACAAAATTGTAATTGATGAACTCGTTAAAATGCTATTTTTTATATAAACATTTCCTAAACGAAATCACTAATAATAAATTGGAAACCAACATTGAAACTAAAATAATTCAAAACAAACCATTTTTAGAAATAAAAAATATAAATGTTTCAAAAACTTAAAGAATTTATTTTTTTTTAATTCTAATTTTTTAAAAAACTTAACAATTTCTTTAAAATATATCAAAAAAATGTTGCTACTATAAAAACTTAAAAGTAACATAATGTTGCCACCATACTTAAGTATTTTTACTACCATAATCAGATATTTATTTTTTCCATTTATGGTAGACCTTTGCGTGGAATTGCCCTATAGATGAAGATATCTAAATAATTTTACTCACAAAAAATGTTTACATGAATTTGAACCTCATAACATAATTTTGCTTAGGCGGGTCCATAATTGCCCAAAATTTGACTTTTATATACTGTGGTGTAGGGTATTATATGGTCGAGCTTGATCGACTTACTTTCTTACTTGTTTTTAATTATTTTTTACAAACGTCAAAATTGTATATCGTCAAGAAAGATATCATTTCACACAGCAGAAACATGAAATATTTTCCCCACAGGAAAATATATTTTTACCATACATAATACTTTGCTACCGTTTCACACACGCCCTTTATATAGCTCTCTTGCAAAAGTCCTATTCCCTCAATATTTCGAAAACAAAATGTTGTTAAACTGAGAACATCAAAATTAATTTGCTGAATTTTCTAGTTTTATCTTTTTATTATCTGCTAGTGCGAATTAATAAACAAATATATAATAAACAAAAAAAAGTAATTAAAATCGAGAAAAATTATTATACCTGTATACGTAAGCAGATATGTAAATACGAACAAAAGTTAAGTCATTGAATGTAATTTAAATGGAGATGTGTTTAGATGCGGTGTTGCCGAGCAAGTGGCTAAATTTAGGAATTTTTCATCTTGTTTAGACATGAAAAAATTAACTTTGCAATTAGCCATTTTTAGTTTAGTAAAATTTCCTTTAAGTTTTCATAAATGTGATAACTGCTGCTATAATAATTATTTAATGTAGAATTTTTCTAAATTTATATATATATATATATATATGCACACGGCTAATATTATGATAAAAATTGAATTTTTTTTTGACAATATGAATATTTTGTGATTCAAAATTTTTACTCATGTATATTTTATTCTTATAAAAAATTTTAAGGTTAAGAAAATATCATCTCTAATTTGGAATTTTATTGTAAAAAAGGACACTGTTACTTTTTTGCTTAGTATTTGTAAGTTTTTAAATAAAATCTTAGCAATTTTTTTACACTATTTTGTTCAAAATGTATTTACTGTTGGTCACTGAACAATAGCGACATCGAATTTATCGACGGTCTATTTCCTTTTAATACACTGTGTGTAATTTTTAAGTCATGGAAAAATAACCCTATACGGACAACTCTACGTGATAAAAGACCAATAAAAAAGACCCGTGTCTCCCAGTTTTGCCCAAAGTCATGCACTTTTTTTTATGGGCCCCCAAAAATTTGGGGCTTCGGAGTAATTTTTGCAAAAAAGTGATCATTTTCTCAGGCTCATATCTTGCAAACCGTTCGGAATTTTAATTTACACTCTGAGACACAAAGTTGTAGCTCTTGCCATATAGAACAAAATTGTGAACATATAAAAAAACTTTATCTTCAAAATCAAAATCGCAAAAAAACTTTAAAAAATTCGACTTTTTTTACCTGTTTTCCCCTGTTCAGGTCGATAGTTTGCAAACTGTTTAAAATTCAAGGCAACAATCCCTTACAAAAATGTACCAAAGATCTCAGTAAACATATAAACTTCCTATTAATGATTCTTAACACCGTTTAGGTAGCTTCAGAGAAAAAAAGGTACAAAAATCGGCAATTTTTCACATTTGCGGCTAAATGTTCATATTTTTAAGCCATTTTATTTCTTAAATTTAGCCCTTTTTAGTCATCACTTCTTGGCAACACTGTTTAGATGAAACTGAAGTGAATTGTTTAATACTATTAAAAATATTCAAAATGAAAATGCTAATAAATGCAAATTATGAAATTATTTTTAATTTACGTTGCAAATGCCACTTTTTAAAAGCTTTCGATATTAAAAAGAAGACACCAAAGGAAATGCTTGGATCTCCGTTAATTTGTTAAAAAAAAAAAAAAGTTATCAATCGTGTGAAAACTGGACTATCCCAGATTATCTAGAGATTAAAAATTCTACTATTCATACAAAGTAAAACTTACCAAATAGACGTTTTATAGCAATATTTGAGTGAATCCATGTCGTTCAGCATCATCACCGATTTCAATGAAATTCAACACAAATATTGTATGTTATTGGACTTTAACAAAACATAAATTTTCAGACCCCAGATTCTTTCGGCTTTCGAAATATGACTTCATAAAAGATGTAAAAAATGTTAAAAAATCACAAAAGTCTCCTTACAAAAAAGGATAGAACTTTTAAACTACGCAGGATAATTTAGTTTTTTTTTAAAGCACCCTTTAAAATGATATGCATATTGTATTTTTTTAAGTAGAGGTCAAAGGTCATTTTTTGGGGTCTTGAGTTCAAAGGTCCATATCTTGAAAAGTATATTCTTTAAAATTCTTAAAAAAAATATGTATATGTCAAGTATTAGACCTTCTTCGACATTTGCAGAAAATTTAAAGGTGGACCCTCGATTGATGTCAGAGTTATAGACCAGAGCGTGTTCCTAAGTATGTTTTGTGTTCAAAAATCCCTTGTTGTTGTTGAATTTTTATTCCTTTTTTCAGAATATCAGGAGAACGGCAAGAGCCAAAGTTTCCAAATTAGGTACACCCATTAAGGTTATCAATACACAGCATCCTACAAAATGTGGGCGGAATTGGAGAAGTAGGTGTGGTACCTCCCGTACAAAAAATATCGTAAAAGGTTCATTCGATGATGGTTTGACGAAAGATAAACAAAGTGTAACATTGTTGTTTTGTATTCTGAAGATATTCCAAGATTTTCTTAAAACTTGCATATTACAGCCGTACTTTAAAAAAAAGGCACGCGCTTCCGAACTTTTGAATAGAGCGGCCTGAATGCTTTGCAATTGGAAAACCCGATTTTGACAGCTCGTTTAAAAGTTAAGTTTGCGGTTAGCCATTTTTTTGGTCAATCTAGCGTTTTTATTTTTTTTTTATTTAGATTTTTTGTGGGATTTATTACACAAGTAAGCTATCACTACTGTTCGTGATACAACGTTCACGCTCTTGCTTTGGTAAAGCATATTAGCGTAAAAGGTAAGGGAAAGAAAACGTGCCGCCTCCCGCTCTTGTTAAGGTAGGGCTGTTAAACATTCCAAGATAAAAAAAAACGAAATTGTCAGAAAATGTAATGTTCAAGACTTTGGAGACTGAAAAAAAACGTCACTTTTTTAAAAAAAATAAGCAAATCGGCACTTTGCTGATTTCGGAACAAAAAATCGTCAAAATGTCGATAAATCGTCAAATCTGGCAGCCTTGTCTGCAACTGATTTTAATAACTAATACCCTACAAGAAGACTACCGGGCATTTTACTAGTTATATGACCGGTAGTGTTGACCAATATATTGGTTAAAGTTTCTATTAGTTTATTAAGAGCAAAATGAAAAAACTAACCGAAACTCTTGTGTACATGTGATTTTGCCTCTCTTTCTAACTAATGAATTCCACTCGACTACGGAACATATATCTGTACTGCTTACTCTGCTGCTTTTTATTAGTCAATGATAACCAAAATAGTGGTTAATGCTAACTAGTTAGTCATAACGTAAATATTGGTTAGCGCTAACTAGTTATTTATAACGTAAAAATTGTTTTTTTTTATAAAAAAATACTTTTTTTTTTAATTTTTATTTTAAATTAAATTTTTTATTAAAAAAATTATAATGGAATTTCATTAATACATGACAGTCAGGAAATTAGATTTCAGTAAAGTTAATACCACGCACCATTATTTCTGTGGCTGCTCTTTAACGTTCCACTTCTGGCATGAGTCTGGAAATGTAGGTAAACATACGTGTTTCCATACAATTAATCGTAGATCTTAAAAAGACATTTTATTTTGTTAACAATTTGTGGCAAAAAATTATATACATACTTGAAAAGCCGTCAGGATTTTTAATAATTCTTTTTGTTCCTTTGTTATCATCACCAAATCTTAAACGATTATCCTGGCCAAAGCCACCATCCGAATGACCGCTACCTGTTGAACAAGCACTCCTTTCAAAATGACCTTTTCGCACATGACCGCTGTTGTTTCCTGATAATCCAGCACCACGTCCTCTGAAGCCGCCATCAATACGCCCTCCTTTACCACTAGCATTCTGCTTACAGCTTTCTGCCGATGTCACTTTTTTATAGTAATTTTTTATCTCACTACTTTAGTTACAAATTATAATTTTAATTTAATTGTTTTTTTCTGCAATACCAATCGCAAATATTAAATTTAAGAAATTCACAAATTTTTACACTCGTATGACAAAAATATATTAAAATATTGGCATTATTTGGGAAATGTTTGTTGTACCATTCTAACATATATGTTAGAGTGGAACAACTAATCTAAAATTGTTGCAAGTGGGTTAGTAATTTTTTTAGTTTTGGTTATGCATTTCTTGTAGGGTAGCCTTTTCACACTTGTCAACATTTAACATCAATTTGCGAAGATGTTGGAATTTTCCCATAAGAAATACATAGGACTAAGAATCAAAATTTTCTAACATCTTTACAGAATGTTACTATCTTATTTTGTTCCCTCTTAAATTTTTCGACTCTTTTAGTGTCATCACTAGAAAAGTGGCAATAAATTCTGTTATTATTGTGGCATCACCGACAAAATGGTAGTTGCTTTGAAAGCAGCGTTACCATTTCTCAAGTTTTTCCTTATTTTGCTTAATTTTGCTAAAATTATTAAACAAAACGAATAAGAAATAGATTTTAGTGTAACCTTTTAAAATGTTGGCACTTTTGAAGAAAAAATGTATTTAAAAAGTGTTTTAGATGTTAGATGTTTTAAGTGTGAACGTGTATTTCCGAAATGAATGCAATGTATGCAAGTGCACAAAGGGTATAAGACGAAGTGACAACTAAGCAACAGCCGAACGTACATTGTCACAGACCACGCAAGCAGCATTTCTGTTCCTATGCACGCGTACATAGGATTTGCAAAAGTGCCCTTCACTGGTATATATAAATGTATATATATTCTTGATCCTTATAAATAGCGAATTTAATTTAACGATGTCCATGTGTATGACGAAATGGATTTTCCGAATTTATGTCACATATACTCCTTTAAAGTTTGCTATTGGAATTCATCTAGACCGATCTATGATCGGTAAATGGCTGAGATATTAGCAAAAAACCACGACTTCATCTAATTTTACCCATATATTCCTTGTTGTTGTTGTTGTTTTTTTCTTCCTTTTTTTTAGTATATCTGGAAAACGGCAAGAACCAAAGTTTCCAAATTAGGTACAAGGTACAATGGAACAATATAGTTTTATTTATATCTAAATAACGGCATTTAAATAAATATATGTTCTTATCGCACCATGGTGAAGGTTATATAAGATTCGGCATAGCCAAATATAGCACTCTTGCTTGTTTTGCATTGCGGTTGTTTATATATAAGTAATTGATCTATTTGGGAAACCCAGTAATGCGAAAGGGGACGACTACACCAAAGAAACCAACTTTACTCTCTTTTATATTAAAAAAAATGTCCTCTTAATATGTGTTTTCAAACAGCATTTATAGGCTATGCGTTATAAAAATTTTAAACGAATGAATCTTAGGTAGTCAGAAATCACTATACATGTGAATCAATTTAATACACACTAAATAAATCGCAAATCAATGATCAAATCTTTATTAATTAGAATTAAATATAATGATATTCAAATTATTGAATATGTTAAACGTTTTTAATTGATAGAAGAAATAAAATTCATGTATTGCACTTAAATAAAAAAACAAAAAGATTACAAAAAAATTTAATTTTGAAATATATGTACATAGATTGAACATAGTAAGTTTAGCGGCAAAATATACCAAAATATTCAAATATTTTTCTCACATATACATATTTACTATTTGCTTAAATTTCAAATATTACTCAACATTACCTTGTATTAATCTTGATGCAATAATACCCTGATTCTGAGAGTTTTCTTTAAGATTATCTGTTATCCACTGTATATAATGCGAAACATTTGTGTAAATGCCAGGCACATTGAGACCACCACAACTGGACACTCCGAAGGAAACAATTCCAAACTGAATAAAACGTAGTCGTTCAGTGTAATAATCTTGATAACCTAAAGGTCCTCCAGAATCTCCACGACAGGAATCGTATAAGTTTTCACTACCAGCGCATATATGCCCTTCATTCAATTGATGACGTAAACCGTAATCTTGTAATTTAGTCTGACAATCCGTACGATTTACATTATGTACAAATGCTGCCAATAGAATGTCAGATGATGTGCCTAAAAATTATATAACTCGGATTAAATATGGGGAAAAGAAGGAAAACGTAAGAAATACAAACCATTTTCGGTTTTACCCCATCCTGAAACAACAAAGTTTTCGTACACTTTTGTTCTTAAGTTATCATAAATCGGAAGACAGATCGGTTTAATATTACCTAAATATAAATGGAATAAATATGTTTAGTTATATATTTAAAGGTCTATGGAATTTTCCTTAGAGTCTATCGGGCATGTTCTAGAAATCGAAATTAAGTGAAATTGAAAACGAACGAGATTTTAAGTTCAATTATTTGCAAAATGACCGTGGTTTTTCCTAGTTTTAAAAGTTGTTCTTGTAAAGCTTATTGGTACTCAAAAAACAGGGCTGTCAGATTTTTTTGAGATCCATCGCCAAGCCAGATTTCAGAAATCGCTAAAAATCGCCTAACGTCAATTTTGTTCAGTTTTTGTAACATTTATTTTTTTTTTTAATTAAATTTTAAACACAAAAAACAGCTAGTTTAATATTTCAGTCAAAAATCGCCAAAAACTGAAAAAAATACAAAAAAGTCGCCGAAAGTAAATATTTTTTTGTTTCTCTTATTTTTTTTTTTAATAACATATTAAAAACATGTTAAAAAAAAACTAAACTAAAGTACACTAGTCTATAAGATCGGTCACTTCAGCCTCATCGATTTCATTGCTGGTGTTTTGATCTGCATACATACTATTAGAATTAAATAGTGACTGAATATAAAATTCCCTTAAAATGATAACAAAATAAAAATCATGTGAAAAAAGTTTCCAGATTTTTTTTTTAAATTATGTAGTAATGATAACAAAAAAAGAGAAACTGTTAAAAAAAATCGCTAATATAATATAAATGGTAAAAATAGCCACGTAAATCGCCAGTTATATCAAAAATCGCCAAAACAAACAAAAAAAGTCGCCAGTCGCCAAGTGGAAAATCCCACCACAAACATGTTTCAAAATCGCCACGTTTGGCAAGAAATCGCCATATCTGACAGTTCTGTCAAAAAATTAAATTGATAAAATGGAATATTTTTATAAACTTTTAGTACAGTGTCGTTTTTTAAATTTGCTCGATTTCAAATCCACTTCATCTCAATTTCTAGAACAAGCCCGTATATTACAAAATATTTAACTTTTATTTTCATATGCACAGGTAAATTTCAGTTTTTGCAAGAAAACGATCTACAGTTGTCATAAATAGCCACTGTTATAATCTTACATAATTTGCTCTACTCTTTCGCCAAAAATCGTCATGAAATTATCTTTAAAATCTTTTTTTCTTTAAATGGAGCCATATAAAATAATAGTTTTTTACAAAACGTAAAAAAATCTTTTTTGAACTTTTAAGGCCTCAAAACATTTTTATCCGATCAACACAGTTCTATTGGTGGCTTAATAAATAAAGAGATATAATCTTTTTAACAATGTTAAACTTATTTTATTAAGATGACCCACTCTTTAAATTTTTCCCAATTAACAAAAACTAAAAAAATTATATTTCGCGAATATAGCCAAAACGCGCATAAAGAAAACTAAATTAATTTCATGTTCGTGTTCAGCAACCTCCTATTAGCCTAGAAACGTTTTTTTAAGATACATATGACAATAACTTAGGAAGTCAAAAATTGGTAATCTTAAGTTTTTTTTTTGTGTATGTATAAAAACTGTTGGTTTTTTTGAGTTTAATAAGTTACATTAACATCTTCAGAGGCAACCATAATATGGTTGTGGCTTCTTGATGGAGGTCTAATTTAACCATAATATGTTTGCCAGTGACAATAATATGGTTTCTCACCATTTACAAAGGCTTCGTTCCAACATAGTCAGAAGTTTGTTTCAAGCTTAAACATATTTTAACCTCCAAGATTTTGTTGGAACATGCAGTTTGTTCTAAGAGTTGCCCACATTAAGCTTAGTAAGCTTCACTATTGTGGTTGTGATGATATTAAATAATTCGTGAAGAAATGGCTTTCGGCCCCACTGTGCGTCGTTAGCATACATTAAAATTTTACATTATTTAAAGTCTTCTGTCATAATAAACGATAAAAAGTCAACCAATCATAACCAGGTGACTTCTTTGGGGAACATCAGAACTAACTTATTCTGTGCCTACTAAGACATACTCTGATCATTTACTTTTATAGATATAATACGCTACATGTAAATGTAAACTTTTCTTTATCTTACGTTTAAATTCCACTTTGCGTTTTAATTTTATGAGAGCAATATCATTGTAAAATGTACGATAGTCTTCGTGTATAATAAATTCTTCGACTTCTACATCTTCCACGGGAGGAGCACATTCACTTTTTATCGCAAATTCTGTACAATCGTGATCAGTACTTATTCGGTACTCTCCCAAACGCACTTCCTTGCTGAAATAAATGACAAATATAAAGTTAAATTAAAATTAGGGGTGCGGCAAATGTCCGGTTTCGCATTTGCGAACTTTTCGCTACATACATTCTCTAAAATGTATGCGAATATTTAAAGCGAATATCTAAAAATTACAATATGAATTACATTTGGAAACTTTTTTAAGAAAATACATTTTAACAAACGTCAAAAACACGAACATAAGTATAAGCAAGCATCAAAAATCTAATTTTATTTACGATTCTCAACGCAATACCTTTAAGGCCCGTTTTCAAAACTCACCGTTAGCTAAACGCAAGGTTTTTATTGGCCGTATAAAAAGTGTTCCATTATAGCAACATTACTTTAACCTGAGCGATAAGTTAAAGGACGGTTCATCCTACCTGGTTGGTTAAAGTTATGTAACGGCCGAAAAAATGCTACCTTTATCTATCGGTAAGTTGTGAAAACGGGGGTAAGAGTAATAAAGCATCAAAACTTACAGCCGTATTCATAACAAAAAGTCAGCCACAGCTTGTACACTACGTGCTACGAGCTTCTAACAAGAATGCCGAATAAGCTTAGCAGCCTGTTAGCACAGAGTTAATTCATACCAAATTTTTTTCCATCTGCTAACTTTTAATAAATTAACTCTGAATTTTAATGATGCCACATTGTATTACTCTAACATGCAACACATTTTGCATAAATCATCGCTGGTTTTGTAATAATTTTTTTTTTTAGTATTTCCTCTACATATAAAAAATTTAAAAAGATTTTAAAATTAAAATAAAGTCAAAGTGGATCTTATTCGACCTTTCGAATTTTAAATAACAAAAATTAGTCACGCTTAATGCAATTTAAGATGTCGATGTGTAAACAACATAATTTTAAGTTTTTGTGATTATAAAAATTTACTGAAAAAAAATCCCTGATAATGATATTTAAAGGTCGAAATATTAGAAGCAAATAAAAAGGAATTTTTATTTACAAAAAAACACTGCCCTCAACCTTGACTAATTTTTATTACTTTTAAATTAAAATAAAATAAAAAAACATAGTAAATTAATAAAAACAAACAAAATTGTTTAACATTAAACAGCTGGCAAACGTTTGGCAGCTCGTTAACAAGAGTTTAGCAAAACGTTAGCCAGAGTTTGGTAAGTGTATTATGAAAAAACTTTGTTCTAACTTCCTGCCAAATTTTCATTATGAATACGGCTGTTATTAATTAAATTTATCTTGGCTCTATTAAACCTTAAAGGTCGCTTAAATCAACTTACAGACGTACTGAAACAAAAGCGGCACGCGTTTTCTTGCTGTCAAAAATAGTCATGCCCATACAATTTGTATGAAGCATCCGTAAATAGCGAGGCGTTAACGCTTTGCAATTCGAAAATCCGATTTTGGCATCGCGTTTAATTGTGAAGTTGGCCACTATTGTTAATAAAATGTGGCAATTTAGTTATTTTATTTATTTATCAACCTAGCGATTTTAGCTTCATTTTTTATTCCTATTATGTGAGTTTTATTTAACAAGAAAGTTAACACTAACGTGGACGATCTTGTTTAAGTATGTGCCCTAGGGTGGCCGTTATTTTTTTTTATTTTGATTTCTTATATTTTCCCCCCCTAAATCGGTTCAGTTTTATGTAAAAAAAAATACAAAAAAATTTCGTAGCGATAAGTTGTGTTTTAGGGGGGGCGTCCGTCCCTCAAAGTTTGCCATCAAGCCATTTATTCAAATGTAATTTGTTTGCATAGGACTATCTTCTAAAAACAACATTTTACAAGAATATGATAAATGGCAATATTTTAGCTCTTCTAGTCAACAACATAAGCCTTTAAGAAAGTTTTTTGCTAAAATTAATATTTTAGAAAATAATTAAGAAAATAAAAACAAAATACCAAACATTTTATATACGTTTTATATATATAAAAGGGGGATTTAATGTCAAGTGACCCAACTTTGAAATAGATGTCTTTCGATTTAAATGAAATTTACACCAATTTCAGTACTGTTAGATAGTAGCTTAGACACAAATTTTCAACAAGATCGGTCAAAAAGTTTCTGAGCTAGAGGGGGTCAAAGTTTGACATTTTGGCCATACAGGTGTTCTTTCTCATCCATGTGACTTATTACCTATTGGTGTAAGCAAAATTTGTCCCAAGTAGCTTAGATCGCTTTTTGATCAAACTTTTTAAAAAAATTGTTTTTGTTTTTTTAAAAAATTTTTAAAATTTTTTTTTTTTAAATTTAACACTTGGCTAAAAAAAATAAAAAAAAAGTTTTAAATTTAAAAAAAAAAATTTAAAATTTTTTTAAAAAAAACAAAAAAATATTTTTAAAAAAGATTGATTAAATAGCTATCTAAGCTACTTGGGACAAATTTTGCTAACACCAATAGGTAATAAGTCACATGGATGAGAAAGAACACCTGTATGGCAAACTTTGACCCCCTCTACCTCTGAAACATTTGAGCGATCTTGTTGAAAATTTGTGTGTAAGCTACTATTTAATAGGACTAACCTTGGTGTAAATTTCATCCAAATCGGAAGACATCGATTTCAAAATTGTGACACTTGACATTAAATCGCCTTTTTATATATATAAAACGTATATAAAATGTTTGGTATTTTGTTGTTATTTTCTTAATTATTTTCTAAGATATTAGTCTTACCAAAAAACTTTCTTGAAGGCTTATGTTGCTGACTAGAAGAGCTTAAATATTGCCATATATCATATTCTTGTAAAATGTTGTTTTTAGAAGATAGTCATACGCAAACAAATTACATTTGAATAAATGGCTTGATGGCAAACTTTGAGGGGCGGACGCCCTCCCTAAAACACAACTTATCGCTACGAAAATTTTTTGTATTTTTTTTTACATACAACTGAACCGATTTGGAGGGGGAGAGTATAAGAAATCAAAAAAAAAAGTTCTCCATACAACTAACGGCCACGCTAATGTGCCCATTTACATTATACGATTTTTGTCGTTGCGATTCTTAAGGCCCAACTATAATATGCTTAAGTTGGATTAAACAATTGTGCAAATACATGTAATTCATGTGTCGAAACATATTGAACTTAAGAAAACTTTTTGATTAATTTTATGAAACTGGCATTTGCTTAAGCAAGGTGCAAAACAGATCGCACTTTCCGTACGGAATAAAATATTTTTTGATTTATTTTTGTTTTTTTTAATGCTTTTTTTAATATTTTTGTTAATTTTTGACAGATGCATTAATTTAACACATCTGCCAAATGAAAATAGCGTACAATGTTCACAAAGTTGCAAGACATTTTTAGTCAATTTTAATGACAACATTGTAAGAGCTTTAGATATTAAAATTTTGTACCCATTTTGTTATCAATTAGTACAACAAACACCAATTTTTATCAATAAAAATGTTGCTTGCAAATTAAATAATACTTTTTAATATGAAGTACGTCCAAAAAAAAAAAAATATTGCACAAATATGCAACAATGGTTTTGAACTTAAGATCCGTTCATGTAAGTACATTGGCCACATAAAAGTCGTTTTTAAGCCCGCTTTAACAATGTTGAAATTGAAAAGCAAACATTTTTCCTATTGCCTTTTGAACTTACCTTAACCTTTCACAATCGCGAAATAAATAAACAGACAGAAATTACTCGTTTCCTTCTTCCGTTCATTTTCGCTGTTGAAGGAGATGAACATTTAACAGGCATTGATACCAAACTGACATTAAGGTGAGAAAAATTATATGAAGCAACAACACGAAAAATGGAATTTTGGAAAGCATACAAGGTAGCCTAATTTTGAAAACGGATACAACACTGTAAAATACTTAAACGTGTTTCAAAATAATGCAACACTGTAAAAAACAATTCAAGCAAACATTTAATTTTGTTTTTAAATTTAAATTTTGTGTGTTTGAAATGTTTTAATTTAAGAGCGTTTTAAATTTCATAATTCTAACAGAAATTTATAAAATTTATGAAAGATTTCCCAGAACCACCAGAACACATGACACATGGTGAGTTATCAGCTGTTGCTTACGTAGCAAGCTAAGGTCACCTGGTGTGAATTCTCCTTGTGTGGAAAGGAGAACCAAATAATATCTAGTACAGATAGTAATGTACTACACACTCTACCTCTTTAACCCCTTGCCATCAAACTTCGTCTTTCCGCCTTTCAATTTTCACATTGTAAATGGGGACTAATATAATTTTGCAATTGACAGACTTTTCGTTAATAAGCCGCTTAGCCTTATGCACATCACGTTTGAGCCTTAAATATTGGAGACTTTATGCACAATAATTTTGTTAAGCTTATAAAATATGTACATTTACATAACTGGAATCAAAATTCTATGGCCATTCTTCTATTAAAATTTTTATAGAACCTAATTTTTTTAATATAATTATTATAAATGGAACATTTTTTTTATAATTTTGCATACGATTTTGAACATATTGTACTTATTTGAAATCTCTTTCGAACTCGCATAAATTTAATTTAATTATTTGCTTTTGCTGTCGCTAAACATGCATTCGCCGCACCTCTAGTTTAAATTATCGGCCCTAATAAAGAAACCGAATTATAGTAAAACTAAAGTCAAACTAAGTTTGTATAGTTCAAAATACTATATCATTTTTTAACAAAAAACTTTTATACTTAAAAATTCTTGCCTGTTCTGAAAATAACTTTTATTCAAATCACCTTTTAAAATCACACATGTAATATTTTGGTGTTCCGTATTTGTGTGCTTCGGTGTGATTTTCAATTGCCCAAAACACACCGAGAATCAGAAAAACGGCATGACTTTTAGAACACCACAGAATCACACGTGTGATTTTAAAAGCACATGATTTGAAATTACGTGGTTTTTACAACTGGTCCGATTAATCGTAAAATAAACTTAAACAATTTAATTCACTTTCAGTTTTTCTTAAATTCGATTTCCAAAAAATGGACGTATATTATTTAAAATTATTATACTTACGGTACTAAATCACTTCCTTTAACACAATGAGCCGCCGTCAAGACATGCTCTAAGAAAAAAACTGTTAATGTCTTTCAAGGTTTACTGATTTTAAAACTTACGATCACTGATTAAGGTACCTCCACATAGAAAGGGATTATTTTCTCTATCGTATTTCAATAAAACCATCCAAGGAAATTGAAATGGTTGTTCGGTATGACCATTTGCTATACGATTGAAGCTGTATAAACCGCATGTATTATTTTTTAGAATATTTAAGCCTTCAGGATTTAGTTGAATGTCTTCTTTCGAACAGCAAACATGTGGAACATTTTTGAATGTTCCACATGATTGTTTGGCTAATTCTAATTTATCATTCTCTGTAAATGTACCACCATTTTGGCTCATTTTAACAAAAATGTCATAAACGGGTTTACATGATTTTACCGGCATACAAAGTCCAGGTTGTTGGTTAGTGGTAACGCACGATGAAGCGTATTCTTAGAAAATTTTTAGTATAAATAAATTAAATTTAAATTGGTTATAAAATACTACTTACTGGAATTTATATAAGTCACCTTTATAGTTAAAATCAATAACATCATCCAAAACATGGTGAATTCTGAAATTATGCAGTTTTTAATAATTAGCATTATATTCTTTGAAATTTTTTATTTAAATATTAAAATTTCGAAGGAAATATTTAAGATTTATGTAGATGAAAATGTTTACAATTTTATTAGACTTTTGATTAGCTAAGTTGGTAAAAGAATTAAGACATAGTGATAAAATGCAATCAATTTTAATGGATTGATTATTTTCTAAACGTTTGAGGAAATATCGAGTCCTAGCTGCGAAAATAACGTAAGCGACATCATTTTCAATTTTCGTTTTTTCATAAATGACTTTATTGGCAACATAGCGTCTTCAACTGACAATTTTTTGTCATACTAAACGTCAAAGTCTATATAAAAAAACTCGAAAATTTTTGTCAGCTTTTTTTTAATATGAAGTTTGACGTTTGGTATGACAAAAAATTGTCAGGTAAAGACGCTATGTTAGGAGCCGCTACCATTTTATAGCAAGAACAATTTTATCGTAAGCGCCAAATTTCATACAAAATTTGTATGAAAAAAAACTATCTCCTGTAAAATTTGATTTTCGGCGCTTACGGTCTTTTAGCGGTTAAGTTTCGATATGGTACCAAAAAAAAAAAAATAAAAAAATAAAAAAACAGCAACAAAGTGTTTTCATAAGAGTGTTTTTTGCTGAGTTTGGCAAGTTTAACGATTCTACAAACACCTATACGTCAAAGTTATGCCAAATCCGCCGAACCTTTTTGAAATGTTTGATTTTAGTGTGACTATCAACTTCAACTACAGCCATTAATTCTCCACTTTGGCAATAGCTAACAATATCCTGTCGGTGGGCCGAAAATCAAAAATGTGCCCCTTAATTATTTTAATTTCTACGATTTAAAAACCGCACGTACCAGCGACCTGCACCCATATCTCCTGAGGCTACATACCAAGATAACGGTAATACATCGGCACCTTCGTGTCACCGACTGAAAGATATTTCTTTTCAGAAGATTGGCGCTATGTTTTGCCGCCCTGGACATTTATACGGTAAGTTTGAATTTTTTTTCGTCAAGCCAATTACTAAAATTTAGCCATATTTTATCTCTCATTCGTACTTAAAATAATTCGAAAACAAGATTAATTAAAGTTAAACTGAGATAAAATTAATCTCTAAATGCGAAGAAGAAGCTTCAGACATCATACATACGATATGAGTTTCGTTATCATGCTACTCTGAAAATTTTATGTATTTAACTAATGGCTAATAAATCAATGAACCCATCAACAATAAATTTCAAGTGTTTTTATCAATAATAAAAACTGGGAATTAAGCACGAATAACAAAATCTTTTGAAATTAAAATTTTGTATTCCCAAAAATTGAAATTACTTTTTGATAATAAACAGGCAAGTGCACGGCCTAAAAAAACACTTAATTGTCAACATCTTTTGTAAAGTTGTTGTTGTTTTTATTTTGTTTTTCTTAACCTACTTACAACTACAATTAATGTTGAGAGAATTTCAACTAATTGTAGTGGGAAATGTAAGATGAGATAAACCCACTGTTTATTGTTGATGTGTTTTGTTTAAGCTTTGATATTATTACAAGTAGAACTGTTGCTATAAGTCTTATACGCTTAACAGTTTTATTTGGTTTAATATCTTTAGTTTTTCTAAAATCTTTATGGATGAAGTTTCCTGATGATCTGGCCTAAGCAACCAGTGAAATGCGCATAGGAATAGCTTACCCCATCAACAATTAATTTCAAGTGTTTTTATTAGGAATAAAAACTGGGAATTAAGCACGAATAACAAAATCTTTTGAAATTAAAATGTTGTATTCCCAAAAATTTAAATTACTTTTTGATAATAAATCAATGAATGTTTAAACATTGGTTTAGTTAAACTAAACTTAAATTTATATGTCGTTTAATCCAGTGTTCGAAAATAAATAGTACATTATTAAGCGTTCGGCTTACACACCCAAGAACGATATCTATTTTTTAGCGGTTGTGTAGACGAACACAACCCTTTATACCGTTCGTAACTATTTTCAAGAAAGAGCCCAACATTATATAATGTTCTGTTCTTCGTTAAAAAAAATAACAATTGTAGAAAAACATTCAGCCTTATTCCGATTGTCGTTGTCGTAATCGATCAAGTCGTTTTTGGTAAGAGATTAAAGTAACCCACAACCAGTTTTCTTTAATCTCTTACAAAAAACGACTTGAACGATTACGACAACGACAACTGGAATAAGGCTGATTATATTCAAATGTTCCAGAATGTTTTTTTTTACATTGATAAAGAAATGAACAAAAAAAAATTTAGCAACGACCGCAGCACGATCAGCTTGTGTGTGTATTGTGTATAGTTTTTGTTTGTGTAAAGTTACTTTGCTGGCGTTTTGTTTTTTTCGTATGTATATTTTGTTTTTGTAAAAAATGTTTGGGTTTATATTAAAGTTGTTTTTTATTTGACCTTTCCAATTTAATAATAAAAATAAAATAGTTGAGCTCGAGGCCTGAACATTAATGAGCCGAACCGAACACAATGAAGTTTGTGGTTTTAAAAAAAAACCGAACGGAATTAAATGTTCTCATCTTTTGTTGAGTTGGATAAAAACAGTATTATTTTTTTGTTCGAAAGATGACAAACGGGGAAACTTTATTTTTTTTAATGATTTTCTACACAAACACTATTAGCGTTTGTGTTTTCCACAAATCTACCGAACCGAACACTAAGGAGCGATATTTAGTGTTTATTTCCGAACACTGGTTTAAACTAAACAGTTGTAAACCAGTGTCCCATGTATAATATGTAGTGCAACAAATAATAATGTGGTAGCACTACGATAAATGTTGTCAAATTCATATGGTTTGTATTGATAGTTTAAACGCCCAATTTAATGCGTTTAGAGATGGTTTAAATGTTTACTGAATTATAGATTTGCTGGTTTAACACGTTTTAAACCAAAAAGAGAGTTTAACTTGCACTGATTTATTAGCCCTTAATGTATTTAACAAATAGAATTCGAGAATTTTTTCTTTTTTGTTTACGGTTTACTCTCTTTATAATAAACCGTTGAGTTCCTTTAATTGCAAATCAAAATTAATAAACACACTTATTCAACTTAACAAACTTTAATGAAATTAATTACAATGTTCACAATTTTTATCCAATATTGTTAGTAACGAACAGTACCGTTTGATGTCTCAAAACAAACTCAACAAACATTTACAAACCAGCCTGTTTTTATAGTTCACCACAGGTAATAGTTGTAGACTAGTAGGTTCAAGAACCTTCTAGTCGAATCCGAAATTCTACAACTAGCAGATTCAGGAACCTTCTATTGGATTCCAGACCATTCTGTTCGAGTTCGAGATTCTAGAATTAAATCAAAGTTCTACAATAAAGCGTATCAAATAACAATTCAAACTAATGCGAAATAAACTAAAATTTATATGACAACCAGAGCTGCCGTTTTGGGTTATTTCTAACCAAAATTGGTTATATTTTTTTTCAATGTGGAGATGTGAATATTTTTTTCATTTTGGTTACTTTTTTCTAAAACAATAATAATTACGTACGAATATGTTTTTCTTGGTACACTTATTTACGAGCTCAAATAATTTGTACTGTGTACTACGATTTTTTCATTATTTGTTACCAATGAACGGAAGCTTTTTATAACCCCTTTCAAAACAGCAACCAAATAATTTTTTTAAGATTTTTGCTAAGAAAATATTGCCATTTGTGATAATGAAAACTCCATGATTTGAAATCGTAAACAAATGAAGTTTTAATCAATGGAGATTTTCAATTATTTTTTTTATTATTTTTAAAGATAATTAGTACTTAAAGTAGGAAGTGCATAAAATCATCCGGAATCGATTTTAGAAAATTACTGAAAAATTACACAAAAATATTTCAGTGTTTTTAAAAATTGAAAATAAGTTTAATTTTCTGAATTTGAGTTTTTCCGGAAGTATATTTATATACATATTTGAAAATACACGTAGGAATTTTAAAGATTTTTTAAGATTACATTTGGGGTATTCACAAGGTGTCATAAAGTCGTAAGTCTTAAAATAATAACATGAAAAAATACGACTGTTGTGAACAACCCCTCATAATGAAGTGTGCTATTTTAAATTTAAATCAGCTGATTTAAAACAAATATAAAAAATAAATATTTACCTAACAATAAAATATTTTTTTAATTCTAAACCATGAATTAATAAATTAAATAAGTTGTTATCTGACTATTTTCCATTTTTTAAACGCAAATCACAAATAAATTTTATTTTGTTTGTTTACCAAACATCAGAGTCCTAAGCCTTTATAATTTGACGCCGCAAGTGTTTTGTTGCAAAAATTGCTAGCCGCAGGTTAAATTCGGATATTAGCCGGATAAAACTAAGCCATCAAAGGCGACGGCTACAAAAACTAATGCGTTCGGCTCAGCCGCTCAGCGCAGGTCTCTTCTGATTAATTACGACAGCACAATAAACATAGCAAGCAAAGTTCTATTAATTTAAGACACTTTTTGTTGACAAAGCAACAACAATATTTTTAAACCATTGTAAAATGTTAGAACATTATGACAATATAACATGATAGCACACCTTATGAATACCCCAATTGATTTATCAAAATAATATTAAAATTTATGGAATTTTCTTTAAGAAATGGCTGTAAGTTTAAAGGAATTTTGAAATTTTACTGTTTATAACTTGTCGGTATGTATATTTATTTAATGTTTTTTAAGATAATTATTTGGTAAAAAAAAAACTTTTGACTGTCAGTCATATACTTTTTCCCCATTGAATGTACGTTACGAAAGGCGAAAGGCAGTAATATTTTACAATGATTTACAAAATATTTGATATGTTAGAACAATTTTCAAACATTTTTTTATAATAAGAATTATAAGTTTGAAATAAAATTTACACAAAAGAGAAAAAAAATTTTATAATATTTTAGATATATGTAAATTAGAAAATATTTACATAAAATGCATTTCGCATATCGCCAATTTGACAGTCCTGCCTGCCAATAACAGCTAAAAAGCGGGAAACTATTATAAATTTTTGTTATTTACAACAACAGCATATTTTACAGGAGAGACCAAAAACTTTTTATTTTTTCTATTTGCAGATTGATAGAAAATTAAAATATTTACAATTTGTTTTACACACTTCAAGACTCAAATAGAAGAAAAACTACATGCTGGTCGACGAGACGTATCTTTCTCTACCACACGGCATCAAAATCTCAATTTCCATAAAAAGTGGATCTAGCCGGTTTGTATATTAATCCTTCGATATATATTTCTAGTAATTATTTAAAGACATAAGTCTTTACAACTTTATGACTACCTTGTGAATCCCCCAAGTATGTATTTATAAAAAAATAGAATGAGATAATTTTATTAGTTATTTCAATAATTATAAAATAGTCTTTTAGAAAAGTAATTTGGTTTAAATGTTTTGGAGTAAAGCGATTCTTTTCTTTTATTTTGACAAAACTTGACTTAGAAAAAATTCTTTCACTTATCGTAGATCAATATCTTATTTTCCTTTTTCAGGATTTCTCTAAACATATAAAATATTCCATGATGCCCTTAGGGTCCTGTTTTAATTTTTAAAAATGGTTAAAACTTCTAGTTGTTTCGGTTTATTTTGTTAAAAGACTGATATGAGAAGGTATGAGAAGAAACAACCCTGCAGGAAATGTCACTAGTGAATCTGTACTGATTCACTATTGACACAGTCACCAGTACTAGTGACTTATTATACCCCAGACAATGTTATTTATTATAGACATTTAACATGTGCGTGTCATTGAAAATCTACTACTGACGTTGGTACTACTGACTAGGTACTGACTAGGTAGTTCCTTTGGGAACATATGTAGACATTGGAACCAGATAATCACTAGTACATTTTAGTACATGTAGTCTACACTTTTGGTACGAATACAATTTTTTTTATCTTATTTGTTTAACTTTTATAGGAATTGTACTTCTCAATTGTTATTGATAAAATTGTTTTCGTATTAAAGCCAAATATAGTGGCAAATGTAGTGTAGTGTAGACACTTCGTTGACAATGTCACCAAAATAGTCGACAAAACTGGTGACTTGGAGACACTTGCACCCATGTTTCCTTCAGGGAAATAACTAAACACATACATATAAAAAGTCCGTGAAACAAAAAAAGGTGGCAATCAAACATTTAACCTATTTTTCGCCACATTCTTGTTGATTGAACATTGAAATCGGTCGGCGGAAAATGGGTTGAAATGAAGATAACAGAACACCTTTGTTTTTATGAAAAAATATTTTATAAACACATACCTTTTGTATATGAGACGAAACAAATAATTAAAAACACAAAAAAATATGTTATAATACTACAAAAAATTAAAAATTTTATTACATCGGTTAATCGACTGAAATTAACCGGTTTAATCGTTAATCGAAAAAAGCCAATTTGAAATCAGTTAATCGGGTACTAATTAATCGGTTAACCGATTGACGGTTAACCGAATGAATACCCTAGTATCAAGCTCTCTTCGAGATAACGTAAATTAACCACCAAACACAATTTTATGCCACTTAACATATGTAATGGGTTCTCTGAAGCCGCATATTTAAGAAAAATTTTATTAGAGGAGGAATTTCACTCTTTACACGAAAATCGGACAGAATTCTATTCGAAATTAAAATATCGGTAAAAGTTGTTGTCAAACTTTTTAATATTTGGCAGACATGTTGGTTATTTGCCAAACTTTTTGTGGCGTCTAATAATGCTGAATGTATTAATTTCAGAGAAAACTTTGCAGAGTGAAGCCGTTGAAAAAGAAGCATTAAAATAATTTTCAATAAAAAATTCAAATTATTTTTAACTGTTTTGCTTGCCACAAAACAACTAGATGTTTAAATCACTTTTCACTATAAATTGTTTGCCTTTATTTCATATTTCTTCTCCGTTTTAAGCAAAAAGCAACAAAATTTCCGCAGCACTATCGGCGCTGTATTTATTGAAAACAAATCAAAAATTAATATTAATGTTTGTGCGAAATATATTTGATTTGTTTATTGGCAAACGCAAAACGGAAACAAAGAGTGTGTTTGCCAAGCATTTTGTGTGGCTTATTTTGCCCTTTAGCTTATTTTATAAATGAAAATTTTCATAAACACTTGTAAGCCAGACAGACTTTTTAAGTCACTTAGTTTAAATTAAGATCGCACTATCATACTTTATGAGCACACATACTTTTTTGGCAAATCGTACGGCTGAAAAGGATAGTTATTCACCGGCTTAAGCAGCAATCGATTGATACCCTTTAAATCAACATAACCCAAACTTTGCTTAATTTCACTCGGGTTTTATTGGCATTGTCCATTCAAAATCACAACTACATTTTTAATTTAATACTTACCGCTTATAAAAGTTTTTTCCGCTTGTGTTTTCTTTAAGTTATATTTATAAAATTAATGCTTTAATCTCGTTTTATCCAACTTAATTAAACGGTCGCTGTTTATCCAATACCCCAAGTTTATAAATCGATTGGCTTATTTGTAATTCTACATCAGTTAGTTTTATTAAAAAATTAAAATTTGTTACACCACCTTAAAAGCTTGTTTGAATTAAAATGTGAATTTACTTGTTTTATTTAAAATATATTTTCTAGAAAAAAAAAATAATTTTTATATGTTATTTTTTTAGTTAGTATGCGAAATATTCTACAAATATGTAGCAAATACTATAATGTTCTGCCTGCCCATAAGTCTGGGATATTCCCCAAAACAATGCTAAGCTTCCTACAATAAACTTGTTTTTTTTAAGCTTATCAATTGTATTTGTAGAAATTAATAAAAAATTGTTTAGATGGAGAAGTTGAAACAAAAAAGCATTAGTTACTATTTCTTGAAATTCTTAAAAATCTTAAAGCAATTTTCATTTAATAGATCCAATTAATTAACAACAATTAAATAATTTATTCATTATACCATTTATTACCTAACTATTTCAGAGAAAAAGTATAATTTTTAAAGTTTATAAATGCTATATGGGTAACCTTCTCCGCTGCTTTCAATTGTGTCTCATAAACATTAATAAAAATCAGGGACCGTAACGGTTATAAGTTTTAGTTCAAAAATAACTTTTTTATTTTCTGAGTTTTACTTATTCCTCATATATAAAAAATATATCTTGAGTTTTATTTATTCCTTAGAAAAAAAGTTATTTCTTTTATTTATTCCTCAGAAAATAAAAATTATTTTTGAATTCCATTTTTTTTTTGCTCACAAAAAAAGGAACTTTCTGACGCTAAAGGGCAAATTTATCTCCGGAGTCCGTGCAAAAACTCTTATTTGTAAAATTAAATTATTTTTTTTATATTTTATTAATTTTAAAAATGCATTTTCTAAGCAAAAAAAAAATAGAATTCAAAAAATAACTTTTATTTTTAAGAAATAAAGAAAATTCAAAAATAGTATCGATTTTCTAAAGCTGCCCACATACGAGTGATTTGTGCGTGTGATTTGTTCGCGTACCATTTCTTTACACACAATGAACAAAGCACAATAACCTAAAACGTCACAAAAAACATGAACTATAAAGCGAAAGATGCAATTGCACTTTTGTTAAAATTTTGGTGAAAAAGAAGAAAAAGGCATTTACATGTAATTTTATTAAAATAAAATGAAAATTACATCTCCGCAATAGATACAACTTGACGTTTCGTTGTACACTAAAATGAAAAAATTATAAAACGTTCGCGCACAAGCCTACAAACAAGTGTTCGAAAATAAACACTAAATATCGCTCCTTAGTGTTCGATTCGGTAGATTTGTGGAAAACACAATAGAAACTAAAAATTAAGAAATTGTGAATTTAGCACGTCATACAAAAATCTTATAAATAAAAAATTTCGTATTCCCAAAAATAACTTTGATAACAACACTAAAAAAAAATAAAGTTTCCCTGTTTGTCATCTTTCGAACACAAAAATAATAGTGTTCTTATCAAAGTCAAAAAAGAATGAGAACCAAGGCGTATTCAACTACAGGTGGTGTCGGAACTACAACAATCCAAAAACAACAGAAACAACATAGGGTTTTTTGCATTGCATTGTTAGTGCCATTAGCTCGAAATGTCAACCATTATTAGCAAAACACAAACAAATCAAAACAAATAAGCCCGAACTGTCAAAATCAGATGCCGTTTCGACACCACCTGTAGTTAATTCGCCTTGAATGAGAACATTTAATTCCGCTCGGTTTTTTTAAACTACAAACTTTATTGTGTTCGGTTCAGCTCATTAGTGTTTATTCGTTTCTCTTGTGCTTAGTGCCCTTTTGGTTGGTAAAAAAAATTTTTTTACAAAAACAAAATATACATACGAAAAATAAACAAAAAGCCAGCAGAATATTTTCACAAACAAAACATATACACAATACACACATAAGCTGTTCGTGCTGGGGTCGTTGCTAAAATTTTTGTTTGTTCATTTCTATATCAGTATAATAAAAGAAACACTATAGAACATTAAAATATAATATTTGTCCACAGTATCACTACAATTGTTCTGCTTTCTAACGAAGAACAGAACACTATATAATATTCGGCTCTTTCTTGAAAACAGTTACGAACGGTATTAAGGTTTGTGTTCGTCTACTGTTTGTGTAAAAAAAAGATACCTTGGTGTGTGAGCCGATCGCTAAATAATGTTCTGTTGATTTTCGAACACTGCTACTTATACATCGAACAAATTGCAAGAAATTAAAAATGTTCAATTATTTGTAATTTGTGCGCGCACAGCCCTATTAACAAGTAACAAGACGTAGAGCACGAACAAATTTCTCGTGCGTAGGCAGCTTAAGCAAAAAAATTTTCAGAAATTAATTTTAATTTTCCAAGCAAAAAATAAAATTAAAAATAATGTTTATTTCCTTTGCGCTTCTCTTTTAGTTTGATTGTTTTCAATTTAAACTTATACAATAATCGTTATTTGCAGTCCCTGGTAAAAATTTAATATATAAAAAATATAAATAGAGAAAAAAGCTATGAATAAGAACAAGTGCTTTTTAAAGAATTTAAAATTTTACAACAATTTCAAAAGCACAATTAAGAAGATCTTAGTTATTTTATTCGCAAAAGCAATACATATCAAATAATTGAATGAAAAATATGTATAAAAAAAAAAAAAAAAAAAAAAAACCGACTGCGGAAAAAAGATTAATTTGAATGTAATTGAGATTATAAGGTTTGTTTGGTGTGACAAAATCGTAATAATTTAAATATTGAAGACTAATCAGTATTTTCTTTAAATCTAAAAATATGGAATTTCCAAGAAAGTTACGAACAAAAAAATAGTGCCAAATGATTTTTACCGGCCATTAATTTTGAAATATCAGAGGAAGACTTCGTTTTAAAATAGCAATTGTAATTATATTATAGCAAGAAAAGTTACAACCGATCGTGAAGAGGGTGTACTAAGTTTGTCATTCCGTGTGAAATTGTTTAATATTCATCTAAGACCCCATAAAGTGTATGTATGTATATAAATTCTGAGTACATGACTAATTCTTAGTCGATTTAGGCTGGTCTGTCTTTTGAAATCACGCTCACATTTGAACCACTGAAAAGAAAAGAACAATATGTGAATCAAATTGTTTCTAGAGCTGGCAAACTATCGATAGTCGCAACATTCGATAATTTTGATAGTTTGTTGACAATTTTTATTTTTTTATTTTTTATTTTATTTTTTATTTTTCAAAATAAAATAAAAATGCAAATAAAACTGAACTGGCAAAATAAAATAAAGTAATTTGTTTTTATTTTTGTTTTTTCATTACCCACTTACAACTACATTTAGAGTTGACAAAAAATCAACCAATTGTAGTCGGGACTGTAAGAAAAGATAAACTCACTTTTTATTGTTGTTGTTTTTGTTTAAGCTTTGATATTGTTACAAGTAAAACTGGGGTTTATAATTCTTATTCGCTTAACAGTTTTATTGTATAATATCTTTAGTTTTTCTAAATTTTTTGGATGAAGTTTCCTGACGATCTGGCCTAAGCAACCAGTGAAATGCGTATAGGAATAGCTTATCCCTTCAACAATAAATTTCAGTTTATCAATAGTATGAAATGGGAATTTAGCACATTTAAACGAAACCTTGTTAAAAATTTTCGTTTGGGAAAATATACTGAAACAACAATAAGACAACTCAACTTTGTTTTTGCTCTCAATATAAATTTCTAAACGAAAATTTTTATTTTAGTTAATATAGAAAATTTTAATAAAGGTAAAATTACTTTAGTATACTCTTATTATTTAAGCTCGTATTTGGCGACTTTTAAATCTAAAAATATTAAATGTTGGCGATTTTCGATATACTATTTGGCGATTCAGGTGGAGAATAATTTGAGAAACCTGGTACATACATTTATAAAAATTTTTTCTTTGGCATGAGAATAAGCAAGGCTATTCAAAATGGTTGATCCTTAAGCCGATTAGATAAATGCCGCAACTAGCTAGGCTGTGTGACAACGACGGCTGACTTGTTATTGCCAAATCGAAACAAAAATTATTGATAATTTTCTTAAAAAAGATTTCAACGATAGTATCGCTATCGAAAATAAACTATCGATAGTCCAATGGAAAGACAGCTATCGATAGTACTATCGATTGTTTGCCAGCTCTAATTGTTTCCCCTAAGCTGTTTAGGATTAAAACTCGGCACAATCGGTTCAGTAGGAAAAGAGTTAAGAATTCAAATGTAGACCAAAAATTCTAAGGCCATAATTGAGTAAAGCGCAACGCCAAAAATTACATAAAGAGCAAAAAAAGTCAAAAATATATTGTGAATTTGTTGCTGCTTTCTACAGAAATTCATATCGAATTTTTAAATATCAAACGCTGCATATCGTGTGGCGTTAAAAATTGTAAAACGAAATATGAATTTCTGTAGAAAGCAACAACAAAATTACAAAATATTTTTTGCTTTGTTTTTGCTTTCAATGTAATTTTTGGCGTTGCCTTGCGTTTTACACAATTAGGGCCTAAAAAGTAGATAAATTTGTAATAATTGTTTCTTTATAGGCGAGAGGACGAGGGGAAAGGAAACGAGTACACAGATGAATGTACTGTCAGCATGATACATACAAAGAAATCAAGATAACATTCAGATTTTAAAAATAAAATGTTTCTGGACATCTAAGTCAGAGTAAAAGTACAGCTGAAATATAGAAACACAAACAAACAAACATGTGTATTATATGCTGATGTGACATCATATTAAACAGTTGATTTTTGTAAACATGCGCAAGGCTTATTAACTAGAGGTGGTGTCGAAACGGCATCTGATTTTGAAAGTTCGAACATATTTGTTAGTGTTTTGCTATGAATGGTTGACATTTCGAGCTATAAGCACTAACAACGCAATGCATAAAACCCTATGTTGTTTCTGTTGTTTGTGGATTGTTGTAAAGGGTGTTTTTTTAAGCTAGATAGAACTTTAAATTGTAAAAAGTAACACAAAAAATTAAATTTTGATGAAATATTTTTTTTTATCGTTTCAGTATACTCTGACAAATCATCATGAATAGACTCACGCTTGAACAACGCTACGAAATTATCCAAATTTACTTTGAAAATCAGTTGTCGATTCGCGCAACTTATAGACGACTTCGTCATTTTTATGGCGTACATAATCGTCCATCTGAACAAGCCATTCGTCGAACTGTGGATAGATTTCGTACCACATACTCTCTAGAGGATGCAATAACACCAACACGTCGAAGGAACCGCACCGTTTGGTGCGGTTTTCACGCTGGTGGCATCATCGGACCTTATTTCTTTAAAAATGAGGCCGGAGCTCGCGTTACGGTCAATGGAGATCGTTACCGCACCATGATCAATGATTTTTTGTTTGAAAATATGGATGACATTGATCCGGAGGAGATGTGGTTTCAACAGGATGGCGCTACGTGCCATACGGCGAACGCAACCATCGACTTATTGAAATCAAAATTTGGCGATAAGTTGATATCGAGAAATGGACCTGTCAATTGGCCTCCAAGGTTGTGCGATTTGACACCTCTCGATTATTTCCTGTGGGGCTACGTGAAGTCACTGGTTTATGCTGATAAACCAGCAACAATTGACGCCTTGGAGGCCAGCATTGTTCGTGTTATTCGTGACATACGGCCAGCAGTGCTCGAAAAAGTGGCCCAAAATTGGACGTCCAGAATGCGCTTCGTCAAGAACAGCCGCGGTGCCCATATGCCCGAAATCATTTTCAAATGTTAATGTCACGTATTGATCTTTCGAATAAAAAAAAAATTTTGATTACAATTTAATTTTTTGTGTTATTTTTTACAATTTCAAGTTCTATCGGGCTTAAAAAAACACCCTTTAGTTCCGACACCACCTGTAATTGAATTCGCCTTAAACATGCGCAATGCGTATTCTTGTTTATATCATTCTTGTACTGTCAGTATGTTTTGCTGTTTCATTCGCTATTTTTTTGCTTTCTTACTAGTATTTAAAGACTATACAAAAAAAAAGAAAATCGTCAACATGACAGAAGAAATAGTTAGAATCATGTCAATAAGACATGAGGCGTCAGAACACACTCTTAAGCTGGAGGTCCATACCACGCGTTTTCGCCTCCACGCAGTGCATGCTTTTCTAACCTTACCATGCAACGCTTTTTACAGCACAAGTAAAAATAAAATTTAATTTGTCAAAATCAGCTGATTTTTTCGAACACTGCTTGTGACGCTTACAAAAGTAGAAAGCAAACCTACTTTTCGCCTCAAGGCATCTACGCTTTTGTGCATGTAACTTACTTCGTATAACTACACATATTTTAATTTTTTGACAGCTGCGTATGCTGCGAAGAAGCGTGGTGTGGACCTCCAGCTTTAAGGCCATGTCAGATAAAACTTTTGCTTCGAGTTGCGTTAGATATTCGCTTTGACATCTAAGATGAATATTACATACTAATACACTCACAATATTAATACAGTAACGGACTGTAGTTTATTTAAGAAGTATTCCGTTTAGTGATTTTTAAATAAATAAACATTTAAAATTCCAAGCAAATTTATTTTTAACTGATCATTACAGTTATTCAAAAAACTAAGTGCATATTAATACGGATTTTCAGTTGCAGTTAATATTGTTCGTTGATTAAGTTTTCTTCTTCTTTATGTAAAATTAAATGAAAATGTAATTTAAAGTAACGAAAAGCTCATTTAATTTTTACTGTCAAAAATTCAATCGCGAATTACGTAAAAACAAATGAATATTCAGTTGTTTTATATAAGTTGAATTTTTTAAATTAAAAATTAAATGAACTTTTCGTTAGAAATAAATGAAAAATAAGTAGACCGGTGTTTTGTGTTTTTTGTGTTTTTAAACGCGTTTAAGCAAAATGTTCATTAAGTTAATCAAAGCCGTTCACATTACGTTTAAGATGATTAAGAAAACAACACAGCAAACTAATTTATATTTCTTAAATATATTAATGATGAAATTGTGAAAATTTATGAATTATTTAAGGAAATAAATAAAAACATTAAGCCGAAATCTTGACCGGTTGTACACGTTCATGTTGGCCAATTCTACATTAAACTCAGTTTGAGGTATGTTCAGAGGATTTTATGCGATTAATGAAGTGATTTAGTTGTAATCATGTTAATTTGAAGTAATTATCAAATCAGTATGGGTAATCATCTCGATTTTGATGTAATTAGAGCTTAATCACGCTCGAGTTGCTTAAACGCGTTTAAGAAAAACTAACATTAAGGGTAGTGGAAGGTGTGCAAACGAAGCAAATGTGTGCAAAAATACACACATTTGAACAACACAACAACAAATTGTACGTTGATCGTTTTCGCTGAAAAAAACCATTAGCAAAAAAAGGAGTGCATATTTGCTCAGTTGCAAACAAATGTAAACAATAACATTTGACATATTTAGGGTCATATTGTTTGCTCAGGAAACTTTTAAATTGAAAATTGTCGTGGGTTTTAATATAAATAAGAGAATTTAATTAAAATAACTTTAAAAGAAGAAATTTATTTTAATATGCTTGTTTATTAATGTAAGCAAATGCAGATTTTTGACAGTGCTGCCAGAGACTTTTTGTGTTGACAAAATTTGCACAAAAATAAAGCTGGTATGCTCAAGATTAATCATAAGATGCACTGCAAATTTAAAAGTTACAAATTTGCACAAGGACCATCGTGGTTACCCTTATTAATTTGTGGCGGAATGCACCGATTGTTATTAAATTTTGCACATACTCGTTTTATATGATACAAAATCACTACTAAATTTTATGATTATTTACCACAGGCCCCATATAAAAACCACTATTTGAAAACACTTTAGTACGCCTAAAAATTTAACCAGTCCTGTCTATTAGAGTAAAATCTGGCTTAAAAAAAAAGGTCTGTCATAGTTTCATAAAACTCACATAAGAATCACTCCACCAAATTTCACGAAGATTGGTCCATTTTTAACCCATAGGTCCCATCTAAAGCCCACTCTGGGTAATAATTTTAGTAAATACGCCTAGAACCATAGCAAATATAGATAGATATTGTGGTAAAACTTGGTCAAATTAAGCATTAAATGGCTAGAAATTGTCATGTGTAGAAAATTGTCGGTAAATAATTTACAATAGGTCGCATATAAAGCGGCATTCGAGATACACTTTAAAACGCTAAACGCAATATACAACTGACTCAAATCATGATGTTTAATCGAATTAGGTCAAATTATATTTGATCTGGCTAGAAAAAAATGCATAATATTTTCTGATGATCGGCCCATAATTTACAATGCGTCTTATTAAGCGTACTTTTGGAATAATTAATTCATAGATCCCATAAAAAGACCACTCCTGAAATATTCGAACTCTCGGTGGAGTGTATCTAAGATTCGGCACAGCCGAATACAGCGCTCTTACTTGTTGTAACCAAATACACAACAGAAAACAAGATTCAAGCTTAAAGTCAATAAAAGACAATACTAATTATACAACAATTATAATAATTTTTTTATTACGTAGCTGTTTATTTTATAAAGCTTGTATTGATTTATGTTACAACAATATATATTATTTTTTTTTTTAATTCACCACATGTGATCAGTTATCCATTGCAAATAATGTGAAATATTTGTATATGTATTGGGGGGACTTTCTAAGCCGCAATTATCTAAACCAATGCTAACTAGTCCAAATTGTATGAAGCGTGGATGGCCATCATAAAAATCCTTGTAGCCTAAAGGTCCTCCAGAATCACCACGACAAGCATCAACTGTATTTAAACCACCAGCACATATTTGGCCCTCCGTAAGAGGCAGACGTAAATAATGTTTTCTTAATTCTATTTGGCATTGAGGACGTTCAACATTTTTGACAATCGCCACCATAAGAACATCCGAAGAACTGTCTAATAAGCAAAATAGTTATCTGTATAAAATTCAGTAACTTTAATAAGAATAACTTTTTTCAATTGACATACGATTTTCCGTAGCTCCCCATCCCGATATAACATATTGATTGTAGCTTTTTGTTCTTAAACTATCAAATATTGGCAAACATGTGGGTTTGATGTGTCCTTTTAAAAAATGTATTTTTTTTTTTTAAATTTATCGAATAACTTAATTTAAGTAACATTTAGTAGATGTGTATTTTAAAATTAGGATTTACCTACTTTGAAACTCCACTGTTCGATTAAGGCGTAGAAGTGCAATATCGTGGTATATATTTTTTTGATAGCTTTCATGTATTAAAATTTCCTCAATCCCAACATCTTCCACAGGAGGAGCACAAATAGTTTTACGTGATAAATTCCAACAATCTCGTTCAGTGCTAATCTGATGTTCTCCTAAACGTACAGCTTCCCTGTAAGAATGAACAAAAATATTAAAATTCTTGACAAATCTTAATTTCATGCAGAATTTTAATTTTAAAAATTTAACCAAATTTTATATTCACAACAATTTACTTTTATAAATTTAATTTGTTATAATGTGACATTTTTTATACGGCCGTTAAAATCCTACCTTTAACTATGGGTAAGTCTTGAAAACGGGTCTTAGACTTGTTTTAACTGTTTTCAAAGAGTATCTACAAAATCGTAAGTGCTTAATATTACTGTGTGTAATTTTTTGGAAAAATAACCATATACGGACAGCACTACGTGATAAAAGACCAAACTCATGCACTTTTTTATGTGCCCCAAATATTTGGGGCCTCGGTGTCATTTTTGCAAAAAAGTGATAATTTTTCTTTTTTTTATATTGTACATATATCGTGTTGCACTGTGTAAACATCAAAGCCCAGAGGGGTATTTCGGCCAAATCCTCAAAAAAAAATTTGGTTTTGGTTTTTTAAAAATATTACATAATATAATTTTAGACCAACACTTTAAAACATGTAAAAAGTTATTATAAATTTCGATTACAATGTACAGCCAGCCTACTTTGACTGTAGTAGGGCCGGAAAGTTTGAATATTTCGTTCGCAAAGAATCGTAAATTGCAACAAGCTGGGAACCCTACTGGTACAACTAATTTCAAAGACAGCGCTCGTATTCGCGATTAAAATTTGGTTTTCGAACAACATAATCGGGGTTGCCTTATATATGATATTTGTCATATACATAACGTTGGCGCAATATGCAAACCTGCTAACTCCATTTTAGCACATTTTACAGGAGAGACAACAAAGAGTTTAAATTTCATATTCAGCTTAAGAGGAAAACAAAAAATATAGTTAGTTTTACACACTTCAAGACTCAAATTGAAGAAAAACTACATGCTGGTCGACGAGGCGTATCTGTCTCTACCACACGGCATTAAAATCTTAATTTACTTAAAAAGTGGATTTAGCAGGTTTGCATATTAATCCGATGGTAAATTAAATTTTTTCTTCGGTATTTGAAAACTGACGCTCTTTTAAGCCAACCACATTACTTTTGATCGTTCATATATGTACATAAATTTCTGGTATACAAAATTTGCTGAAACAAATATAACAAAAATAAAAAAGTAAAAAGTTTGGTGAGCTGTGGATTTTTAGAAAATTTTACAGGCTGAAAGTCGTTACCCCGGTGTAGTATAAAGACTCAAAAGTAAGAACTATGAGTTTCACCACCAAGTAAGGCCAAGTTTTTTAATTATTATGGAGCTTTTTTATTAAAAATTTAAAACTTTTCAATGTATGGAAAGGTCATAAAAGAAAGTGCCGGTTCACACACTTCAAGTTTGACTCGTCAAGTCTTGAGCTTTTAGGAGAGAGGGGAACCGGCATTAAAGAAGTTTAAAAAACTTTATGAAATAGTACCAGTTATTATTTGCCTCAAAAAATATTAGAAAAATTTTAAGTTTTCTGTGTTTATATGTGTTTTCACAACACAAGTGCTTTTCATACGTTTAATTACTTGTGTTATGAAAACAACAACACTTTAATAAAAGTTAAAATATGACTGGGTTAACACTATGAGAGTTTTCTTTCAGAAAGTCTGAAAGGTGAGAGGGAAGAAAAGAAAAGAATGTTCTCTTCCCCACTCACCAATAAACACAAACTTTCTGAAAGAAAACTTTCATAGTGTAAGCCTAGAAAAAGATCCGTTTCAGACTCGGCAAGTTAGTTGCGCAAGTTACTTTCGCAACTCTTGGCTTGGAAATGTCAGAGGTAAAGTCGGGTAAGAGGAAGAAATTTGAGTACGGACTTGGTTGTACTCGGCAAGCTTTTTGTGGATAGAACAAGCATTTAATACAGTTTTTTTAAGTTTCGTTGTTTAAACTAAATTTTACAATTCAAATCACTTTTCACTATTTAAATAAGGGCAGAAATGAAAAATAAAAAAGAAACGTCAAAAAATTACAAAAGTTTTAGTAAACAAAATACTGAAAATTGCGAAAATAAATAATTGACTTGCGCAACTAACTTGCCGAGTCTGAAAGGCGTCTTAACAAAAACTTATAATTTTGTTACCTATAAACTAAACTACTTCACCCACGTTTCAAGTTTCATTGTTTTACGAAAATAAAGTTTTAAGGTTTTGGCCGTCATCTCCCACTGTGGTTTTGTTGCAAAACCCCTCGTTTTTAAATTGTAATCAAAATAACTCTCGTTTTTTTCAAGGAAAAAAAGCGTTTTAAAGTCAACGATAAATGTTTTCAGAAGACTCCATATGAGGTTAATGATGTGAGTATACTCACAGTATTTTATTTGAACCATATATACAGTGGGCTGCAGTTAACACATATCCTAAAACCAAATACAATACATATGATTTTCAGATGACTCAACATTATTGAAACTAAACTTACGATTACTTATTAAAGATCCGCCACATTGAAAGGGATTTAGTTCGTCATTAAATTTCAACAAAGCCATCCATGGAAATCCAAATAATGCAGCTACAAAACCGTTTGCTACTTTATCTGAACTGTACTGTCCGCAGGTGGTATTCCTTAATATATTTAAGCCATCGATATTTAATTGTAACTCCGATTCTAAACAACATACTAGAGGCTAAGCAAATATGAAATGTTTAATTAAAACACATTTATTTAATAAACATAAATTTGAATATTTTATACACCAACCGTATTTTTCATTTTACCACACTGCAATTCCAACAACATTTCTCGATCATCTGATGAAATACTGGATCCCGTCTTCTGCACACTTAATAATAATTCATAGGTTGACTTGCAAGATTTTACTGGTACACATGTACTGCTCTTCTGATTTGGCATTACACATTCCGAGCCATACTCTAAACAATGCACATAACATATTCATAAAAACAAAACCAAATTCGTACCATATTAAAAAATTTTCAAATTTTCACTTTCGTATAAATTCTGAGACATACCTGATTATTTACATTCGAACAAAAATAATAATTACAAATACTTACGACTTTCAACCCGTGGCAGAGCAAATAAAAGTGTAATAATTTTAAATATACTCAGCATTATATACAACTGTATGAGAGTAATGTATAAATGCGACTGATAATGAATAACTTAAACAATTAAAAATTTTAATTATATTTGATTTTGTAAAGATTACATTATTATTGTTACACAGAAAAAATTATTGCCGAATTATTTTCAAACAACCGCTTGTTTGAAAATTTTTTTAATTTCTATAAATATTTTTACTGATTCAATCAATATTTTTGTTTGATTTTTATTTAACCAACAAAAATGTGGACAACTCTTCAAAAATAAAATAAACGCGTTATTGGTGTCAAGTTTTCATAATTTTGTATGAAATATTTAACGCTCTTTAATGTTGTCGTCTTTTTGCATTTTTTTATTTGATCGTAAGCAACACTTCTTTATGTGAAATATAAGAACAACAACAAAAAACACACACAGTCTATTTTTGGACGCTTTAAAAAAGTGCAACTATAAGAAAAACAATAGCAGACACGACATTATAAGAAACAAGATCCCGTATTCAATTTTTTAAAACTGTTTGGTTAAATACATCAAATACAAAAATAGAATGATGACGAAAAACATATCGAGTCGGTCTGCAGCCGTTTTTGGTTACATTTCTTCTTTAGCAAAGGAAAGGATACAGCAACAGAGAGTGATGAAGAAAAACATTGTGTTGTGTGTATAAATAAGACTTCGTTCAAAAATTATTCCAACAGAAAAATGTGTTTCAAAGCCAGTCGGCGGCTCTGCTTTGCCGTCACCTTCTCATACAGTGCTTACTTGTGTGCGCGTCATTGCTTGTGCAAAAACTTTTTTTTTTTTTTGATTTTGAATTTCAGTAAACTTTTTGTTTGATTCAGTTAAATTATTTGTTTGAAAAAATTAGTGTTTTTTTTCAGTAAACAAAATGCAAATAAATTGTTTGAATATGCAAATTTGTTTGTAGGACCGATTTCAGACAAAAAATTGTTTGATTCTACAAATTTTTTGTTTGAATTGGAAAAATAATTTTTTCTGTGTAGAGATCATTAAAAACAAGAATTAATAAAAAAAGAATTGTTGGTCAATACTAGGGTTTTTTTCTATTATTTTATTTCCTGTTTTCCCGGGATTTTTCTTGCGAGATCCCGGGAAATAAAAAATTCCTCATAATTTCAGAAAATTGCTATTATACTTTGAAATTTAGTTTTCTATTCTCTAAAAATTAGCATCTGTGGATGAGTTGTGGATTAGATCAATTACAAGAAGTGAGAACATGTATTTAAATCAATGTCTCTTGATGCAATAAATCTACTAAAAGCAGAATGGGCAGTGCAACAGTTGATAATTATTACATTTAGTGAAGTGAAGAGTTCATAAAGTACATTAATTCAAAATAAGCTGCAGGTGGTAAAGTTTCATTGTCCATGAACAAGTCTTAAAAATAGGAGATACCTAAACATATAGCTCCTTTATTGCAACATAGTCATATCTACAAAAACAAACGATCTTGCCAAAATGCGATTAAAGTTTTAAAAATGTACCGATTTAAAGATATATTTTGCTAATACGAGAAGGTATGAAGGAAAACTTTGCTAAAGTTACTTAAAATTTTGAGATATTATTATGATGCAATGAAGGAGCGATATGTTTATTAGGTGATAAACACAAATTTTTAATTTCAATTTGTGTTGGTTTATATACCCGTGAAGTGCGGGAAAACCGAAATAAAATAACATTTTGTAAACTCGTGTAAGATACTACAACATACGACTTGAAAAACACATTGTCCTAAAGATTACAAATGGACCTATTGAAATGAAAAGGTTTGGAAGAAGCAGTCCGGTTGCTGCTATTTTTGCATCAACCTTGACATACATTTGACTGATATAGACGTTGTTTATAAAAAAGAAAAAATTGCTTCTGATTGTGAATCCGAACACGCTACAACGGTGCACTTTTAACTATTTGTCAAACCTCGGTAAAAAATTAACGAAATTTTTCGGAATCATGATAATTAGTAAATAAAATCAGGAATATACTTTTTGACGATTTACAAAGCGCTTTGAGTGTGTCAGAAAGTTATTTCCTAAGCCATTAAAAAATGTTATATATTTCTTTAAAATAATTTATCTATTTTATTAATTAACTTCTTAATTTCATATCTTGAGTACCTCAATTTTTATTTTGTTTTTATTATTGTTTTATGAATTATCCAGAGCATAATAATACTGAATAAAAGCATAATAATAGGGAATAAAGACGTGAGGTTATAATAATTCAAGTTCCTTTTTCAATCTTCAATTAATTTTTTAGTATTGAACCATTACATTTACTTTCTTTGTAAACAAGTTCCCTTAAGTTTTTTTTTATAAAAGTTTTTTTTCATTAATTAACACCAAAATTTACTTTCTATTATTTATATGGAGCGGGATCCCGGGATCCCGGGAACTTTAAAAAATTTCCCGCTTTCCCGGGAATCGAAAAAGTACGGGGAAAAAAAACTCTAGTCAATACCCAATTAGTTTGTCATTCCGTGTGAAACTTTTATTCAACCAAGACCGAATAATGTATATTCTGGATTATTGACTAATTCTAATTCCATTTAGTCGGTGGCATGAAATAACCCCCCAAAATATAACCCCCCAAAAAAAAATGAAATAAATCCTCAAAGTGTCGAGCCTTACTTTATATACGACAAAACCCCAATTTTGAAATAAATAAGCCCCCAATGAATTGAAATAACGCCCTAAACAGAAATGAAATAATACCCCAATTTACTAGTAAAGCTGTTATTTTATATGAAATAAGCCCCCAATATAAAAATGAAATAAGTCCCCCAAAAAATTAAATAAACCCCCAAAATATATTTTTTGGGGAGTTATTTCATTTCCGTTTGGGGAGTTATTTCATGAGGAGAAGCTTCAGTTAGCGAAGTCGGTGTTTGTTATACAATAGAGGAGAAAATCCTTGCGCTTAAAACTTTTTCGTTATAAATTTAAAAATGAAACAATACCCCAAAAAATTTATTGGGGCTGAATTTCATTTGAAATAATCCCCCAAAAAAAAATGACATAACACCCCAACAATTTAATGAAAAAACCCCACAAACATCGTTGTTGTTGTTGTTCTCTGTACAAACTTTTGGGGGGATATTTAATTATTTTTGGGGGGTTATTTCATGGCGCCGATTTAGCCATGTCTACCTGTCTGTCCGTCTGTTAAAAACACATCCACTTCCGAAAGAATCAGAAAAAACAATTGATGTCAAATGGTTTCTAGCATGGTCCCAATTAGTAGATCTGCGCAAAACCACAACAACGCAACTATAGAAAAAATAACCAAAACAACCGCATTTGTTTGTGTAAAAATTGATAAAGATGTCAAAAAACAATTGCATGAAAAAACACAACTATGAAAAAATGAGCAGGCGTTTCGCGCAGACCTACTAAGTAGTACGTGGTTTCTAGTTACCCTAAGGCCGGGTTTTTTATATGTGGATTAAGTTTAAAATTAGTTTAACGTAGTCTGTAACTCGGATTTTTTCGGCAAAATGTGATTTTTTTTTTATTTAATTGAATAACTGAATCAAACTGTTCTGTCAAAATTTGGCGTACAAACTTGGTAATGGCGGTACGAATCTTTTTGACGATTGACTTTACCTAGTTTAACTGAGATCTCAAAAACTTAGTCTAAAGCTAGATTTACACGATTGAAATTTTCTTCAAAATTGCTCTTCAAAATGCTTCAAACTCGTGTAAACAGAAAAAATTTCTTCAAAATTTTGCTGTTTACACGAATTTGAAGCATTTTGAAGAGCAAATTTCTTGAAAATTTTGCTGTTTACACGAGTTTGAAGCATTTTGAAGAGCAATTTTGAAGAAAATTTCAATCGTGTAAATCTAGCTTAAGTAGTTAAGGACTTAAATAAAGCACAATCAGTTCAGAAGGAAAAGAGATTTATAGAATTAAATGTGCAACAATCACCCTAAAAATTTATATTCTCTTAAGTTTCGGAAACGCATAGTTTTCGTTAGTGAACATCTAAAGTTTGAACGTGTTGCATCTTGAATCGAATTTTGAAACGAACGCACCTCCAAATAAAAAAACAAACATAAATAAAGGCCTGCGCGCATAAGGGTAAGGCAGCACACAATCTGTGCCACATTCTAAAATTTTATAAGTTTTTTAAATTTTTGAAAAAAAATGCAAGCAAAATAAAAGAGTTTAACCTTACCTACGATAATGTAAGAAAAACCATTCCCACGATGTAAAACATTTACTTATTTTTTTAAATTCTTCCGCTGTGAATAAATAATATTAAATTTAAAAATGAAAAACACATTTTAATGCTACAGAATTATTTTATTATCAAAAGTAATTTTTGGGAATACAAAATTTTAATTTAAAAGATTTTGTTATTCGTGCTTAATTCCCAAATTCTTGATAAAAACACTTGAAATTTATTGTTGATGGGGTAAGCTATTCCTATGCGCATTTCACTGGTTGCTTAGGCCAGATCATCAGGAAAATTCATCCATAAATATTTTAGAAAAACTAAAGATATTAAACCAAATAAAACTGTTAAGCGTATAAGAATCATAAGCAACAGTTCTACTTGTAACAATATCAAAGTTTAAACAAAAACATCAACAATAAACAGTGAGTTTATCTCTTCTTACATTCCCCACTATAATTAATTGGAATTCTTCCAACATTAATTGTAGTTGTAAGTAGGTTAGGAATAAACAAAATGCAAAAAACAATTTGCAAAAGCATGTTGCCAGTTAAGTTTTTTAGGCCGTGCACTTGCCAGTTTATTATCAAAAGTATTTTTTGGGAATACAAAATCTTAATTTAAAAGATTTTGTTATTCGCGCTTAATTCCCAATTTTTATTCTTGATAAAAACACTTAAATTTATTAAGTTATTTTACACAAGAATCTGGGAATTTTTAAGCTCATACAATTAATTCATAGAGAAGAAAATTATTTCCATTGACATTCAAATTGAATAGTTGATTTATTCCGTTTTCTGTATATTTCTCAGAACTAAACAGAGTATGGGATTGAATAGTTGGCAGCGCAAATTTACGCCCGATGGAAAATCACTTTTAGTACGACACATTTTTTTGCAATTACAATTTTACTTCGCAACTATAGTTACTACTATTGCGATTATAACGAATTGGTAAACTCTCATATCTGAAAGCTTATGTGTTTTACTGCATATTTTTTGTTGAATTAAATAATAGTAATTATTGCCACTTATTTTAATAAAGCTGCGTACAGACGACGGTGGTCAGATCTTTCAATAATGTTAGGTCTGGCAATGAGCTTACAATATACAGTCAAAGAAAAATTGCCACTAAAAGTAAATTGTCAATTCAGACGATGGTAAGAAAAACATACAATGAAAACTGCATATATTTTTTAAATAAAAATCGTTATTAATTAAAAGTCCGTTTTTTCTTAATAGATATCCAGAGATGAGTCAGAAAATATAAAATTTGTACCGCCATGGTCTCAAAACTACGTTTTGTTATTAAAGTTGGTACAAAATTCAAAACCCCATTTTCCATCCCTGATACGTATGTATTTGCAGCGTTGTCAATAGAGAAAAGTCTTTGACAATGATGCCATTGTCAGATGCATAAACTTCGCACATCCGACAATAGTAAATAAATAAGCTTCCAACGTCTGACAGTGATCTGCCAATTGCAACGAAGGGTGTTCACACGATCGTCAGATATCTTACAACATTGTTGTCTTACAATGGACTGACAATTCTATTTCTGAAAACATTGTGAAACAAAAATTGCAAGTTCACACGGTTGTAAGACATTTGTAGCCCATTTTACTGGCAATCAGCGTTTAAAAAGCTGCAGTTGAGATAGTAAAAGTCATAAGATTATGCTGTAACTTCGACATCTTCATTTGTCATTGGACAAAAATAAACTGTTGGCTTTACTTCTGATTCATTAAATGAACACAGTCGCAGTGAAGACAAAAGCAAAACACGAAATGTTGTACACGACAAAGAACATCGGCAGTCGACATGTTCGGAAGTGTTTGGTTTGACCGACCAAAACTTTTAAAAAATCCCGTAGTTATCGAAGATGGGACGTTGTGTTTGTGTTTTTATTTTCCATATTTTTTTTAATAAAACATGCGTTCATAAAAACATAAATATGTACATAAGTACATATTTATTATTTTTAAGCTTAACAAATCTTTTTAATTTTTTGAAATTAAATAAAACTGTAAATAACATCATCGCTTTCATATATATACAATGAACACAACGTCCCATCTTCGTTAACTTCGGGATTTATTAAAAGTTTCAATCTGTCAAACCAAACACTTTCTAACATGACGACTGCCAATGTTCTTTGTTGTGTACAACATTTCGTTTTTTGCTTTTGCCTTCACTGCGACTGTTTTCATTTAATGAATCAGAAGTAAAAGCAACGGTTAATTTTTGTTCATTGAAAAATCAATAAGTGGAAGAAAAAGCAATTTTTTCATTTTGACTGTAGTTTTTTAAACCCTGCTGGCAATATTGTTAGATCTGGGGCCAGATTCTGGCAGTCGTGATCGAGTACTTTCTCGATTCGAAAGCAATTTAATATCTAATTATTTCAGTCAATACTGAACGAAATGGAATTATTTTTTCGTTATTGTAAAGCATTAATTTGAGTTTCACAATACTGAAAAAGTAATTCCGATTCGTTTAGAATCGACTGAAATAAAATTGCTTTCGAATCGAGAAAGTACTCGATCACGAATGCGAGAATTAGGCCCCTGACCACAGTCTGTGCCAAACTTAACCCTATCACACTAACATAATCTTATGCATTTGTTTATTTCCTATCGTTTGTGGAAGACCTCTTTTGTTTAGTTTACAACTATTGTTGCAAAATACGAAATTCACAGCTGATTGATAATTGGTTGACTGAGTGTCGGCTTTCGGTTTGCAATTAAGTGTTGCATACGTCGAGTAAATATAAACTATTGGATTTAATTGTTGCATATTAACAACAGAGTAGCAAGTGTATTGCAGCATATTTTGTCAATGAAAAGCAAGAAATACACTATATCAAAATAAAAAATTACTATTTGTTGATTTATGTCAGTATATATTTAATAACACTGTGCTAGTTGAAAAAACTGACAGGCGGGTCAACCCAATTCTAGCTCGTTGAATCCAGTGGTGCTAAACGTTTTAAGGTTAGCTCTTGTTTTCGAGACACACCGATATTTCAAAAATGGTGGAGGTTGCACAACACATATTCGCGTAACTCCAAAAACGGTATTGTTAAAAGTTAAAGAACCAAAATTCCGCAATAAAATTACCTTAAGGTAGCGCAAAAATCTTTTTCTAATCTGCGCAGTCGTATAAGAAACATCATTTTTTTTTATGCGAAAAAAAAAATAATTTATTAGCAAAATTTCGAAATTTTTGTTTTTTAAAACGGCATTAAAAATTTTAATATGCAGCTTCTTAGTTTTTCTTCACGTATAGAAAATAAGTTTTCAAAAAAAAAAGCTTTTCAAAGGTGAAGAGATAAAAGACATGTATGTTTTGCGAAAATGTTCAGAACGAAAGACTAATGGAGGTCGGTCATACATGTTATCCTCTTAGGGTCGACTCCTAGGCAGTTATGGGACTTTTCCTTTAATATATTTTTAGTTCGTTTTGAAAAAGCGAAACTTTTATGTTTCTCCCTTACAAACCTGCTTCGTTGGAAGCTTAATTTTTTATTGGGTATTGTGCTCAAGAAATAAAATCAAAATTTATTTATAATAATTATGCTCAATTTTTATCGAATATAGGTTAAAACTAGAATGTCCTTGAAGTCAATAACATGAAGTGTTTTTAATTATACCTAAATTTTATTAATGATATTGAATTAAACCTATTATTTACACACATTTTATCGTATATGATCCGTTATCCATTGCAAATAATAGGAAATATTTGTATAACTAGTTGGTACATTTTTAACACCGCACGCTTGTAGGCCAAGACTTACGATACCAAATTGTATAAAACGTGGTATGTCATTGTAGAAATCTCGATATCCTAATGGTCCACCCGAATCGCCACGACATGTATCAACCAAATCTTTACCCCCGGCACAAATTTGACCATCTGTTAGGGGCAAACGAAGACGGTGCATTCTTAAGATTTTTTCACACTCAAGCCGATCAACTATTGGAACAATTGCGACTAATAAAACGTCTGATCCAGTACCTTTAAAAAGATATACATATACAGATAAATGTAAAGCGAATTATGAAGAAAAATCTATAATTTGTTTTATCCAAGAAACAAACCATTTTCTGTTGTACCCCAACCGGAAATGACATAATGACTGTATTCTTTATTCCTTAAGTTATCAAATATCGGCAAGCAAATGGGTTTTATATGACCTTAGAAATTATTTAAATTTTATTATGAATTGAATTTAAAAAATATTTTTTAATTTTTAATACAAACTTACGCTGAAAATTAAGTTTTCTATCGAGTCGTATCAACGCTATATCATGATATAAATTGTTCACATATTTTTCATGCAATATTATTTCTTCGATGCCAACGTCCTCTGCTGGGGGAGCACAAATATCTTTTCTAGGAGTTTTTATACAATCCTTTTCCGTGCTTATTTGATATTCGCCTAAACGAACTGCAACACTATTTTAAAATGGAAGAGAACAGTTTTATTTAAAAAGTTTATATAAAAAGTTGCACGAAAATATGTCTTATAAGCGTTTTTTAAGCAATTATTTTTATAAGAAATTAATTTTTTATAAAAGCATTTACTTTTATAAGAAAGTTATTTCTTATATTCCCAGTAAAAACTTCGCCTACAAAATAATGTGTTGAGTAATCAGAAAAATATAAAGGCACTACTTACAATTCTACTGAAAGAACCAATGAATTTTACAAGGGATGTCCCAAAATGAACGCATTCAAAAGCAAGTCATTATTTTTTTACTTTAATACATCCAGAAAAAAGTAATTATAGAAGTTGTTATAGATGTAGTTATAGAATAAAGCTACTAAATAATGAGTTAAAGAAGCTATTCATTTTGAAAAAGTAAGCGAAGTTTTTACTGGGTTTATCATAAGCTTTAGTTATTTCCTTTATTTATCAAAAATTGTGATATTAATTTTATTTGCACCAGTAAACAAGTTAATATGTAGTATTAATTAAATATTTTTAGATATTAACCACATTTTCTGCAGTAATGTTGTTGATATAAATAAACGTTTGATTCACTTGTTTAAATTTTTAATTAAAACTGATTCTATTTTTGATTAAAGGCTTAATTGAAAATAGATTGGCGAGAATTTGTTCTGTGTATATTTTATATCATTACCAGATATCTGTGGCATTTTGACAAAACATCTTGAGTCAAATTAAAAATGTTGAAAAAAATGTTGTAAATCATACGAATTTTCATTCAAAAAATATTTTTGTTTACGTTGTTAAAATTTTGTATATTAAACGAAATTTTTCTTCAATTTTGGTTTTTTTATTATTTGATAACATTGATTTTTTCACCGAGTTTTTTTTTAAACTTTTTTGCTATCTTATCTCGACTTAAGATGTTTTGTCAAAATGCCAAAAATATTATTTCACACAGAATATTTATTACTTTAAGAAAATTTCATAAAGATATCAAAACAAAATGGGTTAACAAATTTTGATTTTTAACCTGTCACTAGGAAGCTTTTTTATTTTTTTACAATAGGAACTTTTTCAGAAATCTTTTTCGTTGGGACTTTTTATTTTGGAGGTATTTAATGGTACTAAATATATCCTTTAAAATTTGAATATCGATAAAAAAAATTAATTTTGTTGAAAACAACTATTTTATTATACAATAAACTTTTCGATTGTTAACGAATTTATAAATAACGTGTTACAGGGATAAGAAAATTTTTAATTTTTCATATACTTACAGTGATTTCTGCAAATTGTGGACACAATGGGCTGCCGTCAAAACATATCCTTATAAAATTAAGCAGAAATTATATTTTTTTTCTAAAACATTTAAAATTTTTCCAAAAACTTACGATCACTGATAATACTTCCTCCACACTTGAATTGATTTCGTTGGTCATTGTACTTTAACAAAGCCATCCATGGAAAACCAAATAATGCTGCTCGATGTCCATTTGATACTTTATCAACATTATAAATTCCACATGTGTTATTCTTTAATATATTTAAGCCGTCAATATTTAGTTGGATTTCTGATTCCGTACAGCAAACTAAAGGCTTAAGAAGTCAGTAGTATTATGAAGAATATTAAATTAAATTAAAAGTAAATCATTCACCACTGTTGGAAAGGGTATAAGTATATAAGTTTGTTTTTTGTATAAGTTTGACATTTCTTTTGGACCTTCTACAATATGTTCACACGGCAGCGTTTCTTCGTGATTCGCTCTCTCTTGTTCGTAATTTACAGCCCAATTATGATTCAAGTTACATAATTTTGAGAGTGAATTATCTGATTAGTATACAGAAAGAAAAAACTCGTACTAAATTTAAGTTATTTCTTCCTACTTAAGTACGAGTCGTACTCAAAAATTTAAGTACGTTTAACACTTAAAATAACGTAAAACAATCCAAAATGGGATAACTTTCGGAAACCAATATGTGTGCATACCCGTGTGTTTATAAAAGTTTGTTGTAGACGCAACAACAACAATACAAGAAGAAAAATATAGATTTTTTTCATGTTTAAAAAGTAAAAAAAGAAGACATAATTCCCATATTCTTTTTTTCAATTATTTAGTTAAATACATCAAATTTTTAGAGTAGAATAATTACGGAAACCATATTGGGCATTATTCTGGTGTCCTATAATTGAGAAGTCTTCAGTAAACAAGGGGCGGAATAAAACAAATGTGAAATAAACATCTGTAACGAGTAAGTAAAATAACAATATTCTATCTGATTCTGTTGGGTAAGTGTTAGAATCCATCTAATCTCACTTTCGGATTATTTCAAGTACGAATGGAGAGAAACCCGTCTTAGAAATTCTTGAATAAAGCCCAATTTGAGATTAATTTTATCTCCCTTTTAATTAAGTCAATCCTATTTTCGGATTATTTTAAGTACGAATTCGGGATTAAATATGGATAAGTTAAGTATTTCGCACTTAAATAATTCGTACTTGAATCAAGCGTTCTGTACTTGAGTTAAGCAAATCCCTACTTACCGTAATATTGACACCGCTTCGGCTTGATTTAAGTACGGATGGATTGATTTGTTTTTTCAGTGTACGTAAATCATTTTTAATTACTATGCCAACTACAAACAAATCATTGTCGTCACTAGACTAAACCCAAGAATAAAAGAAATTAAGTTTACGCCAACGTCACGCTAACTGCATTACTATTGGCTAATAATTTCAAGATAGTTGTTGCTTATTTGCGGAGTTAACCTGTCTTATAAAGTGCATACATATCTAAAAGATATCGAAAATCTTAGGGACTTTTTAACTTGGCAACTGTTGCCGTTCACTGACTAAGTACGTCATCCAACGGGAAATCATGCGCATTTCTTAGGGCTAAAAAATCAGAGCAAGTTAAACTCTATGTTTGGTTTAAAATGTATTTAAACCAACAAATCTATACATCACTAAACATATAAACCATCTTTAAACTCATAAAGTTGTGCGTTTAAACTACCAATACAGACCACATGAATTTGATAAGATTAATCGTAGTGCTGCCACATGTTATTATACCCTTCACCACAGGTGGAAAAGGGTATATATAAGTTTGTCATTCCGTTTGTAATTTCTACAATATTGATCTTAGGCCCTGTAAAGTATATATATCTTGGGTCCTTATGAGGAGAGAAGTTGATTTAACGATATCCGTCCGTCTGTCCGTCTTACGTTTGATATGTGTTTCCGGAGACTCCAGACATGATAGCGGCTAGGTTGTTTTACATTTATGTCACATATAGTCCACCATTTCTTGCTATTGAAATTCAGCCAGATTGGTCCAACAATGGCTGAGATATGACCAAAAAACCACGACTGCCTCTAATTTGTCCAAAAAATCCCTTGTGGTTGTTGTATTTTTATTACTTTTTTCTGTATATCTGGAGAACGGTAAGAGCCAAAGTTTTCAAATTTGGTACAAACATTAAGGTTATAAATACACACCATTCCACAAAATGTGGGCGGGATTGGAGAAGTGGGTGTGGTACCTTCCATACAAAAAGTATTAAAAATTGTATAAAAACCTGAATTTTTTGACTGTTATATGACCTATGGTTACGCCTTATATATCAAAAGATCGGAAATTTAATTAATAAAAAATATTTTCTGAAAAACTCGGGAAAATCGGTTCAGATACGAAAAAGTTATGACCAAAATATTAATTTTTTTTTGGAAACCATAGATCTTCCCGAGTTCAAGTCTTACAACCAAAATAAATGGCAAATTTCTTCTTTAACACGTCGGTATATAAATCTTTCAAATCGGTTCAGAAATAGCAGAGTTATGACCAATATACTCCAAATATATACCAAATTACTCTTTTTTGTAATTAAGTTTGTTTTTTATACCCTTCACCGAAGGTCCTGCACCCTATAAAGCATATATATTCTGGGTCCTTATGAAAAGCGAAGTTCAAATCCGGTTGTCGTCTCATCTCTCCCCCCCTTCGCATTTGTTTACATATACTAGCATAATGCCCAATATGATTTTCGTTTATTATTTCATCTATTTAACGAAATAATTTTAACAAATAGAAACTAGGAATTTTTCGCCAAAAGAGATAAAAAATGACAACAGTGCCTTTACAAAAAGAAAACAAACAAAAAACTGTGTTGAGTTGTAAACAGTAAACGGTCTATATTTCATTTTAATGATATTTAAACAGCGTTCCTTCATGGTAGGGGGTGTGTTAAGTTAGAAACTGTGAGTTCCCTGGTTCGAATCTTGGCTTTTTTAAAAAAATATTTTTTTAATATTGTTATGTTTCAAAACAATTTTAAAAAAATATTTACCAGTTTTCGCTTTTTAAATTTCATTTATAATGAAGTTTTAAGTATTGTAAATATGTATGTATATGTAAAAATTATTTAGTTGCTCTGGGGGCCTACTCTCTATTGCGATGCGAAAGAAAAATGGTAGCAAATTGAGTGATTGGTACTCTTTAATACGTTTGCGCATTTAACTTTCGCATCTTTTTTTTTTCTTTTCGCAAATCTGGTAACACCGCACTCTGTAATGCGAAAGCATATGTCAAAATCATTGAATAAACACAAATTTCTTGCGATAGCCAAAGATCAAACGCAAAGGAAGAAAAACATGTAAGTACATAAACAAAATTAATTTATTTATATCTAATTTGTCATTTTAAGGGAAAAAGCAAAAAAATTACATACAAAACAACGGCAGTTCGAAATTTTGGTAGATTTCATGGAGCAACATAGCGATTTGGCCAAGGGACAGTTGCAGACAGCAAATGCCAAACAAACTGCAAATAATTTGTGGACGAAATTGTCAGACGATATAAACGCTAATGGGCCCCCCGTAAGAGATATAACCGGTTGGAAAAAAGTAATGCTTTAAGATTTTATTTATATAAAATGTAACACTAATTACATATTGGTATATATGTAGGTTTGGGCAGATTTAAAAAATCACACAAAGAACAAGATGCGTAAAAATAAATTAAGCATTTCCATCACGGGTGGCGGTCCCTCACAGTTTTGTCCGCTTTCTGCCATGGAAGAGCAAGTCGTTAATCTCCTTCATATGGAAGAAGCCGTTAATGGGCTACCAAAGGCGACATGTTTTGGTATAAGCGGTGATAACTCTAGCCATATTACGATAGTAAATAATAATGATTTGACGGAGAAAAACTCGGAGGCTACGCAAATCCAAAATAACAATTTGGATGAAAATCTTCGTGCTACTAAACGTCCGCGGCTATCAAATTTTAATGAGCGGGATAATCTACTTAAAACGCAAGTTCAAAATCAAGGAACGTTTCAAAAGGAAACAGCTAATGTACTTGACGGGATACGGAAGGATTTAAAGGATTTAGTAAGGTATCATCGAAAAACGTTTGAGTTAAAGGAAAAAAAAATGGATTTCTGCAAAGATAAGTTTAATTTTAAAAAAGAGTGCAAGCTTCAAAAACAAAAATTAGAACTAGAAAAATTAAAGTTAAAAAAGCAAATTTTACAATTAGAGATTGAAAAAGCAGGAATGTGATGTTTTTCTTAACTGTGATATTTTTATTTATTATATGTAGATACATTTTGTGATAATTTTTAAGTTTGAAACTATAGATCATAAGTTTAATGAAAATTGAATTTGTTTTCCCCTAATACCAATGAAGTGTCTTTTTTATTTTTAAAATGTAGACCATAAGTTTAAAGAATATGTATTTGTTTTTGCGCCAATGACTTGCCATTTTTAATTTAAAACTAGTTTGTAAGTTTATGAATTCTTTTTATTATGTCAATTAATGTATTCTTTAGTTTATATGAATTTACAGTATAATAATGAACGATTTAATATTTATGTTTTTTGTGTTATGTTTATATTTTTCGGCTTGAGGTCTGTTTCATAAGATAGAATAAAAATAAAAAATTTTATTTTGTTTTAACTTTAATTATTTATTAATTTCAATATTTCGACTAACTGTGTTGGTCATCTTCAGGGAAATAGTTATGATTTAATATTTAATGGAGTGTTGTCCGATGTTTATCTTCAGTAAAGAAAACTTAAAACGATAACATCGGACAACACTGCAGTAAATATTAAATCATAACTGTTTCCCTGAAGATGACCAACACAGTTAGTCGAAATATTGAAATTAATAAATAATTAAAGTTAAAACAAAACAAAATTTTTTATTTTTATTCTATCTTATGAAACAGACCTCAAGCCGAAAAATATAAACATAACACATTTAACAAGTTAAAAGGTCTACATTCTAATAAAATTTTATTATCTTGGAATCAAATTATTTTTAATTTCGTTTCTTATCTGTGTGGCAATTCTTCTTTGATCATTGTTTGTCTCATAGTTATTAATTGCAGACACGATTTCGTTTAGACTTTCTGTTTGAACAACTTCGTGTTGTGGAAGATGAACGTTGAATTTCACGCAAATATTGTGCAGTGCACAGCAAACGTTCATTATTTGAACTACTCTTTCTGGGGCATAATGCAATTCTCTAGCTGCTAACAGACATCGAAATCTGCCTTTTAAAACACCAAACACTCTTTCAATTATTGACCTTCCTTTGCAAAACTGGTCATTAAAATATGTCTCGGCAGAGTTTTCCGTAGCGTTTCTGTATGGTGTTAGCAGCCAGGGTTCCAGAGGATATCCCGAATCGCCTTAAAGAAAATTGAAAATAAGCAAAAACATTCTTAAAAAATTCAAATCAATTACCAATTAGCCAAAACCCCTTTTCTCCTCTTTCAAATCGTTCTTTTAGCTTTTCCCTAGCATTCGAAAGTTTCCATACATGTGAGTCATGGCTAGCACCACCGTATCGGCAATCAACAAATCTAATTAACAATTTGTGATCACATATCTAAAAATGCACAATAATGGTTATATTTCATTAGCCATGTTTATATATATATATATATACATATATATATGTATATACATACCACCATACAATTCATACTATGCTTTAACTTTCTGTTAAAATACAAGTGCTCGTTAATGGCCGGTCTTATCATTTGTATGTGAGTGCCATCCACTGCTCCAATCACTCCAGGAATGCCGCATGTATGGTAAAATGATATTTTGGTTTCTTGTTCCTCTTCCACATACAAATCAAATTTTATATGCTTGGTACAAAGTATTCTCTCAATCACCACGCATACCTCTATTAAGCAACGAGACATTGACTGCTGCGATAGTCCTAATAGATGGTCTTGGCCAATTTGGTGTTGATATCCACCTTGCCCAAGCAATTTTAAAGCAGCGGCTAGTTTTATTATAGTTGGAATTGCTGTGGATCTGTTTGCAACTTTCATATCGTGCTGAATAGCATTTAAAACGTATAGAAACGCTTCCTTACTCAAACGGAAATTTTGTACAAAGCTAAAATAAAAAATTATTATTAAAAAATTGTTTCCACTAGTTTATTTTTTACCTGCGATCATTTAAAGAGAGTACATCTGACCTATCTCGTAATATTCTCCTTGTAACTCGTTCTACGCGTTCGTTTTCGTCTTCAAACCATAATGCCACGGAATCCATCACTATTAATTTAATTTTAAATTTCAAATAAAAGCGGCTTAACTTTCCTTGTTTAATTTTTTTTTCATATTTTGACATTTCATTACTGCCAATCTGCGCCATCTTGAATTTTTATTGCCAGGGTTGCTTCGTTTTTGGAACATTTTACGAAAGGGTTTGCGAAAGCGATAGAGAGTACCAAATCGGCTTCTTATCGCATTTAGCTTTCGTATCGAAATTGCATTCGTATCGCAATAGAGAGTAACCCCCCTGTATTCTGCTCGCACAATGGTGAAGGGTATATAAGATTCGGCACAGCCGAATATAGCACTCTTACTTGTTTTTTTTTAACAACATATAATAACTTCATGGCACACTGATTTATAGTTGTTGAGTTTAAGCTACATATAAATTCAGGTTTAGTTCAACTAAACCAGCGCTTAAACCATCAGTGATTAATTAGCCATTAATCTTTATTTCTATCATTCTTGGGCTAAAACCACACCAACAGACCAAAACAGAGTAAAATGTAAATGTTCTACAACATGACAACAAATATGATTGCAAATTACTTATTCTCGCTATAGTTTTGTAAGTGTTCTTGAGAATGATGTCCTGTTAATTGAAGTGTGCCTAAATTTTGTATTATTAGTTAAAGTTTTCAGTCTGTTTTGTTCAAAGAGTGAAGTGTTTTAAACAATGCACAATTTAAAAAAAATGTAATTAAACAAACAAAAAACGAAAATTTGTGTACAACTTTTCGCTTTTAAAGTTGGTTTGACAGCGACTGTTTACATTTAATGAATCAGAAGTAAAAGCAACAGCTTTTTTTTGGCTAATGACAAATGAAGAAGTGGAAAAAATGTCAGATTTTCTACTTTGACTACAGTTTCTTAAACGCTGAATTAAATATTATACATATAAGGAAAACACTTTTAGTAAATATGCCATATAAATTTAAACAGAGTGTTCGTTGAGAATCTATAGATTAAAGAAGTATTTTTCGGTTAGCTTACTCTATAATTAGACTTCTTTACTTACATAATTTTATAGACAAGTAATATTATCACAAGGAATCAGTTTTCATTATTAAACAATTTTTAATAAGCCTTTCAAAATAGTAATCACAACACTTTTCTAAGCTAAAAGCTTGCTACAACTTCTTTCAAAATCGTTTTGGTTTGTTGGGAAAAAACAAAACCGATTTTTTAACTTATACGGCAACAGACCATTAGTTCTTATGAGACAACCCACATCAAACAAAACAACCGCAAAACTGTAATTTTGACTAATTGCGACCAAACATTGGTTGCAGACAGGGTTCGAAATGTTCGTAAAGGGTCCCAAAAAGTGGATTTTCCAGAAAAAGGGGTCAAAAAAGGGCATTTCAATATAAAAGGGTCAAGTTTTTAAAAGCTGTATTTCCCATTTTAATAAATATGATAAGACCAAGTTTTTAAGTGAGAGTGCTAGACAGTGCTGAAAAAAGTTAATTTTTTATGGATTACCCTTTCCTGTTTTTAACACCTGACAAAAAGTTTGTTCTTTATCATTACAACTAATTTTTCAATACTTTTTATGTTTTGTTCCGACATTTTATTTTTTTACCGATTTAGAGATTTCAAATAAATTCTAGGGTGTAAGTTTTTTTTTCATTCTTTAAAGCTGTCATACCGCTGTTACCAAATATTTGGGAATTTCAGCAATTTTTACCGAATTTTTTCATTCCTGTTAGTTTTATGGACTTTTAATCAATTTTATGGCGCTATTTTTGCAAACTTGTTCGAGTTTTTAAATTTTTGCGAAGCTTTGTTGCTCCTTGAGGCAATCATCGCCGTTTTAAAAATAGCCCAATACATAAACCGAAGTCACCTATTTTACAGGGTACTCTTAACATTGTCGATTTAAAAGGGGCCGAAAAGTTCAATGCCTCATGCCATTATTTAGGGTGAATTTTTTAGCATAAAACTTGATGCTCTTTAAAAGAGCAAAACATTTTTAAGAATCGAACACCTAGTTGCATTTTTTAAATAAAATGTCACATTTTTTGAAAAGAAACCACCATAAGTTATTCAAAAAATAAAAAATAACAAATATGTATATGAGTTATGTTTGCTATTAGGAAAATTGTACTTAAATTTGTATTTTACTATTGAAAATCTAATATAGAGAGAAGTAGAAAATCTTTTAACCAAAACTTTTAGCACTAACGTTGAGCAGTGTTGACAAAAAGTCAAAAAGTGGCACAAAATAGGTGAAAATGATACAAAAGGATAATATAAAAAAAGGTCGTAAAAGGTATCAAGATCGTCGAAAAAGGATCAAATTTATACTTTAGTATTGCAACGGTAGCGCTGGTTGCAGAAAATACATGTAGTTTGATACAACATATTCAGACATATTCACCGAAGGCAAAAGGGTATATGTATATAAGTTTATCATTCCGTTTACAATATTGATCTTAGGCCCTATAAAGTATACATATATTCTGGGTCCTTATGAGGAGGAAAATTGATTAAACGATGTCCGTCTGCTCGTTTGTTGTTGAAATGGCTTTTCTGAAGACTCCAGATATGATGGGGACTGGATAGTTATATATTAATGTCAAATTTAGTCCGGAATTGTTTGCTATTGAAATTAAGACTGACCGGTCCAAAAATGGCTGAGATATGAGCAAAAAACCATGAGAACATATGAGAACGGCAGGAGCCAAAGTTTCCAAGTTAGTTAAAAGCATCTTGGATATCAAAACACAACGGCGGACAAAATGTGAGCGGGATTGGACAAGTGGGCTTGACACTCCCCATACAAAGACATTATAGATTTATGTAAATCTGGAGAACAGCAAAACTAAAATTTAGGTACAACCTTCTGGTTATCAATACACAATATCCGACATCGGGATCGGACGAGTGGGCGTGCTTTGATTTATTTATATCTAAAGACCGGTATTTATATTACTTTCTGTTACTTTCGCACCATGGTGAAGGGTATAAAAGACAAACCCGTTTTGTCTTTTGCTGGTGCGGGTTCATTCTTATTTTTGTCGAATGATGTTTAAGAAAAAAAAAATAAATAAAAAGCTTAAAGTTATAAAATAAATGTTCGGCAAACTTATAGAGCACTTCGTCAAGTTTACGATGCGCATAATTTCTGGCTTTGCAGGTATGTAAACAAGCAGAGTGATGGTTTTTGGATAGAGCAAAACCTCATGAGATTCTTGAGACTTCTACATTACATCGCCACTGTTTGGTAAGGTTTACATGCCGAAGGCGCCATCGTCCGATTTGTGTTTAAATCCGAAACCGGTGCCAATATCAGCGTGAATGACGAACGCTACTGACAAATGATTCGTGGTTTTTTTATTCCTCATGTCATTGCAAATAATTTAAAGGAGAAATGGTTTTAACAATAAAGCGCGTAAAACTTTCACTTTGCTAAGTCAAATGTGTGGTGACCGAATTAGCTTAAGAAATAGACCTGAGAATTGGCCACCTCGTTCGTGTGATTTAACACCTTTGGACTACTTTTTGTGAAAAAACGTCAAATCTCTGGTCTTTCCTGATTAGCCAGCAACGATTGATAATTTAGAAGCCAACATTTGACGCACTATTGACGAACTAAGACCGGGTGTGCTCGAAAAAGGGGTGTAAAATTGGACGGACAGGATGACGTTCATAAGGCGCAGTCGCCATGAAATTTGTGAGATAATAAATAAATCCATTTCATTGAATTGTTGTGTTTTATTTTTGAAAGTGGTATTATGCCTCTACAAAACAACCCTCAGTAGTAAAAATACAAGGTTTCTTCCGAATTTAAGGTTTTGGTACGATTTGTAATACTATGCTAAAGGGTAGATAAGATTCGGCCCAACCTACAATTAGCACTTTTACTTGTTTTATTGTCAAGTTTTTTACTCTATTATTGATATTATTTAACCAGTATTTTATTAAACTATTTAGTAAATGAAATATTGTTTCTTAAGTCTAGAGGCCACAATAGCCGTTGTGTGTTTTTTTTTTTTTTGATGACGTCAAAATTTGAGTTTAAACCACATGCGCACGTGGGTGTTCACATTACGTGTACTGTAGACTTTAGCCCGCTTGCAAAACATTTATTAAGAGAGCGAGAGAGAGACTTAATTAAAAAAGACATCTGCGTTTTAATTTGTACGTTTAATGAATTATGCATTAGAAATAACGTTTGAAATAAATTCCGGAGGTCTATAACAAAACGCAATAATTACACCATAACATTTTGTTGCATAAACGACAAAATGTAATTTAAGTAAGTAGCACATAACTTTTTTAAAAAACAATTATTGAGGTATTTATTATTTTAGCTGATAGTTTGTTTTAAAGTTATTTAGATAGCAATTTGGAATTATTGCGTTTTGGTCCGAATCATAGTATTAATTGGTGGCATGTCGTAGTGTCCACGGACATAATGTCCATGGGCATTATGTCGCACCAAAGAACGACATTAAGTCCATGGACGCTATGTCGCTCAGCGATGCGACAAAATGTCCATCAATATAGTGTAATAATGTCCATGGACATTATGTGCTTTTTTGGTGCGACATAATGTCCAAAAAAATTGTAAAGCGAATGTTTACTAACCGGTACTTGTTATACCATAAAGGAGAAAATCCTTGCGCCCGGCCGAAGGCCGGCTATGCAGAGAAGCTTTAGTTAGCGAAGCCGGTGTTTGTTATACCATAGAGGAGATTTCGTTTTTCGTATTATTTTCGTATTATTATACAAAAAAGAGGCTATACTTTTTTTCCATTTATGAATAAAAATTAATTTGTATAAGAAAAAATATATGCACTTACATTTTTCTTTTTGTTATATGTGGACATTATGACGCCTTCATATTTGACATAATGTCCGTATAAAAAACGACTTAATGTCCGCGGGCATTATGACGTTTTCCAAAACGACATAATGTCCATGGGCTTTATGTCGCATCGAAGGGCGTCATTATGTCCGTGGACACTATGACATGCCACCGTATTAATTCATGTAGTTATTGCGGTTTGGTTTGGAACTTCTCAATTAACTTAACAAAAGCGAAAGGTATTAACTAAACAAAAATTCCTTACGTTTTACAGTTATCTAAGAGTAACCACCGGAGCATAATTTATTTATAAAGTTGACTTTTTTAAAATTTTTTGTAGCGATTTATTGCAAAGATGTGTAATTATTGCATTTTGCTCTGAACCATTATATTTGATATTGAATTGCAGTGCAGTTATTGAGTTTTGGAATACTTTATAATAAAGGTAATATAGATTTCAATGTGTAGAATAGGATTTAATCAAAAAATTAAAGAACTTCAAAAATGTAATTATTGCGTTTTGTTATGGACCTCCTCAATTAATCTTTATGCATTTAAAACAATAAAACAAAGTACAACAATGAGAACAATTCGCACTGTTCCTCTAAAAAAAACTGGTTTCTTTTTATATGTACTCTTATACTACAAAGGGTTTTTTTTTTTGGCAAAAAACTAAAATAATTGCTCTAAGATTTTTACAGTGATTTTGAGTTGACTTTCTTTAGAGGATCCAGTGGGAATTGAGTATTTTTAAATAAAGTTACACCAATTCCAATACTGAACTAATTGAATAAGTAAAAGTGCTATATTCGGCTATGCCGAAGTTTTCATACCCTTCACCGAAAGTCAGAATATTTCAAAAGTACGATTTTTATGAAATCTACAAGTTATGACCCAATCTATAAAAAAAACTGACTTCATAGTATTAACATTGGTTTTAGGCGTATTCCAAAAGGACGTTTTCGGTAATTGGTAATTTCGAATTATTAACCGATCTTCACGAAATTTGGTGGTGCGTTTTCCTGTCTTAAGAAACTATGTCATACCAAATTAAAACACAATAACATTATTTGTCACGGTTTACGGCATACTGAAGTTTTTTCTGAAAGTGAACTTTATATGGGGCCTATGGTAAACTATGGACCGATTTGTCAGTGTGATTTCTAGTCTTATTTAACTATGACAGGCCAAATTTTCATTCCAAAAGTACCAAGTTTGTTTTCAAGTCGTATTAAGCAAATTAAATTTTACAACAATAGCATTTGTAACAAATAATTCTATTGGGGTTTTAGGCGTAATAAAGTGTTTTTCGAAAGTGGAGTTTATATCGGGCCTATGGTAAATTATTGACCGATCTTCACGAGCTATTGTGGCATAATTTCTAATATTATTAAACTATGACAGACCAAATTTTACTTCACTTGCATTATTTGTTACGGTTTTAGGCGTACTAAGCTGATTTCCGGGGTAGGCTTTATATGGAGCCTATTGTAAATTATGGACCTATCTTCACGAACTTGTTCAGTATGATTTCTAGTCCTATGAAACAGCGACGTACTTACGTTTATTACAGTAGCATTATTTATAACGGTTTTAGGCGTACTGTTTGCCCAGAGTAGCCTTAATATGGGATTTATGGTAAACTGTGGACCGATCTTCACGAAATTTAACAGTATGATTTCTATTCATATAAAACGAATTTGTGCAAAATCATAAATCAATCCGTGCATTATGCCATCATATTTATTAGTTTTGGTAACATAATTATGAATTTTTTTTTAGGGTGGTGGTTCCACATTTGGATTCATAACTCTTATCCTGCTGGAACAATTTCGATCCCAAACAGCTTAGGGCAACTAGATGCAAATTGATATCAATATTGTTCATTTCTTTTGAGTTTTTCGAAAGTGACCGTGTTTTCAACAGACGGAAGGACAAACGTTCATGGCTAAATCGACTAAGAATTACTCATGGATCCAGAATATATATACTTTATGGGGTCTGAGATGAATAATAAAAAGGTTTCACACGGAATGAAAAATAAAGTATATCCTTATTCACCACTAGTGGTGTTGGAGGGTAAAAAACTGCATTTTGTATATCGATACCTTACTTCCTCAACCTCAGAACTTAAAAAATACGGTTTTGACTTTTTCATGTCAAACGACTGTTATATTTGTGTTCTAATACTGCAACAACTTATTGTTTCAATTCAATATACATAGACGTAATCTATTCTTTTATAATTCCATTTTAACTTAAACCCAAACACCGAAGATGAAACGTTTTTTTTTTTCTCCTGAAAAGTTGTATTTTTTTAAGATACAAGGTTGAGAAAGTAAGGCGTCGATATGTATTTAATATAACTTTAAAACATTATAGAATTTTGTATCATCTTTTAGAATTGCCTAACACCAAAACGGATTGCAAGGGCTGATATTTTGTATTTGCTTTTCCATTGCCATTTCCACCATTAATTTGTATAGTGCGGATTTACTGTTGACTATAAGTTGTTAATCATATCTGCATTTTTTCTTATTATGTGTTATTTTTAAACGATTTTACTATTTTTAATTTGTACTCTTTAACAGTTTCTCTGAACAAGTTCTGGCATTAGTTTAACATAAACTATAATGTTAATAACTTTTATGCCAATCCTACAAATTAGTTTTTTTTTTTTTTTGTTTTTCTTAAATCATCAAATGCATAAGAACGTATAGTCAATAAAGCGCGGCCGTTTGATACCTTACACCACAGTATATGTACAAAAAAAATTTTTCGAGAGTGTACCCTATCTGGGAGACGGCCATTCATGGGCGCGGCAAAAAATTTTATGAGATAAAGATTCTTATATGTAAAAAAGTTGTTTGTGTCGAATATTATCTAAATATCAAAATCTATATAAGTTTTGTTCGTTTTAAGGCAATCTTGAAGAGGGGGTTTATATGAGACTTATGGACAATTCTGGACCTACCAGTATAAAATTATATTATGACATTTTAGCTATTACAAAAGCTATTGTCGCCAAATTGTATAACAATACCAACATTCATCAGGAAGTTATGGCGTTTTAAACTATTTTCGGGTATTTTTGTGTAGGAGCAATTTCAAAAATTTTTTTCAGAGTCTCTGGCGGGAATCGAACCCCCAACCCCCATTGGTTCCATGTGAAACTATGGACCGCTTCTCACCTGTGTCCTTATGACAATTAAGACGTATGTACCAAATTTAATCCAGGGTTTAAAACAGGGACCGAAAATAACAGTTATATTCGAATTTTAAAACAAAAAAAGCATATAGAAGTAAATGTCGAAAAACTGATAAAATATATGGATTGTTTCGATCAAAAATAACTGTTATTTTTTTATTTTTATTATTTTGAACAAAAATAACTCCCACGGTCATCGTCTGATTATTCACCTTCAATTCTCATTTTAAAAGGCGACTCTAAAGCCGCAGCTGCAAACTTTATTTCCTATCCAAAAAGAAACACAAATTGGTTAAAGTATAAAATGTATTTGAGCTCTCACCTATCCCAGTGCATTCCCCTAAAAAATTCATCTGACATTCATACAGAAGCCTTGAATTCTGCAGCAAGAAATGCAACCCCAATTAAGCGGACAATTAAACGTGCTCCTTACAATACATCGACGGATATAGAGACCCTTATCAGAGAAAAAATTAAGTTAAGAAGACAATGGCAAAACAGTCATTCCCACACCATTAAGGCCCAACTAAAATTATGCCTGACAACTCTTCGCAACAAATTGAGACAGAACCATGAGTCTGCAGTAGAAGGCTATTTAAGTGAATATTAGAAAATCTCCCGGACCTGACCGCATCACAGGGTTAATGATAAGAAATTTACCATCGTCTGCTTCAAGAATCTTTCTGCTCATTTTTAACGCGATATTTCGAGTTGGATACTTCCTATCCTCATCGAAGAGGTCTATAATTGTTATGATTTCCAAGTCAGGAAAAGATGCTAACCAGGTTGCGTCGTACAGACCGATTAGCTTATTATCAATCCTTACGAAGCTTTTCGAAAAAATATTCGTTTTAAGTATAACTCCTCATCTAAATGAACACGACATCATCCCGGATCATCAGTTCGGATTCAGAGCGAAACATGGTACAATAGAACAAGTGCATAGAACTGTCACTGTAATTAGATCGGCGTTCGAGAAAAAGCAATACTGCTCAGCCCTGTTTATAGACATTGCCCAAGCATTTGACAAAGTTTGGCATGATGGACTACTCATCAAAATAACACGAATGCTTCCTCAAAACACTCACAAGCTTCTTCAGAGCTATCTAACAGGCAGAACATTCATAGTGAGGTCGCAAGATAAATACTCCCCCCTCAAGAAAATTACTGCCGGTGTCCCCCAAGGCAGCATATTAGGACCGCTACTATATATAATATACACAGCGGATATGCCAACAAACCTGATCACGCATACCTCTACATTTGCAGACGACACAGCATTTAAAAGCGTTAACCATGAACCAAAAGTCGCATCGCAAAATCTACAGTCTCACATCAACGAACTAGAGGCCTGGTTGGACAAATGGAAAGTAAAGGTTAATAAATAACGTCAGGGTTCCGGTAGAAAATTATGTAAAATACTTGGGAATTTATATAGATAGACGATTGACGTGGTCACGTCATATTGAAACGAAAATAGCGGCTATGAAACTTTAAGCTGCTCAACTACATTGGCTCCTAGGTCGAAACTCAAACTTGTCTTTAGACAACAAAATTCTCTTATACAAGTCCATCATAAAACCAATATGGACATATGGCATTCAATTATGGGGTAATGCATGCGTATCAAACATCCAAAAGCTTCAAAGAAGACAGTCTAGAATATTACGACAAATTTTCTGCGCCCCATGGTATAAACGTAATGATATTATCCACAGAAATCTCAACGTCCCCACTATCCAGGAGGAAATTAAAAAATATTCAACAAGCTAAATAGATAAACTAATGGCCCACCCTAATTACCTCGCTCGGGGTCTGCTTCAGTTCGAAGGTCACCAGAGGCTAAAAATAACCGATACTTTGAGCCCAACTAGAAGACATTTTTTAAATTTAAATACAATAAACAACAAGTAGAATTATGATTTAATACATATTGTAAATTTCGATAAGAAAGATTCAATAATAAAAATAAATTAACTACAAAAAAAATACTGTTATTTTTTGATTTTTATTTTTTCGATCAAAAATAACAGTTATTTTTGGTTTTGAATTTTTTCGAGCAAAAATAAAAGTTATTCTTTAAAGAAATGTACGTGTAATAATGATTTAGTTGATTTTAAATGTTTATTTTAATGTGTAATCATCACTGGGATTTCTTATGCACATTAAAAAAAATATTTGAAGTGAACTAAATTATTATTACACATACAAATGTTAAAAAATAAATTCTATTTTTGGTCGAAAAAATCAAAAATAACTGTTATTATTGATCGAAAATAAAGAAATAACAGTAATTTTTGTTACAAAAAAATAAAAATCAAAAAATAACTGCTATTTTTGTTCAAAAAAATAAAAATCACAAAATAACAGTTATTTTTGTTCAAATAAATAAAAATCAAAAAACAACTGTTTTTATCTGACTATTACGGCCCCTGGTTTAAAAAACTGCAGTCGAAACCAAAAAACATTTAATGCATCAGAAGTAAAAGCAACAGTTTTTGGCTAATGACAAATGGAGAAATAGAAAAATAGCAGTTTTTCTACTTTGACCGCATTTTTTTTTTTTTTGTTTTGAACTCTGACTTAATCATATTATCTTATTAATTGCGACCTGTTCTTTACGCACAAGGTTACATGGACAGACAACCAACCGGACGGACGCACATCTTTATACCAAAAGGTGGTTCCAGAAACCAATATTTTTTAGTGTTACACACATTAGCACAAATATGTACATAATACCCTCTCCACTATTGAGTTCTGGGTATAAAAATTAATAACTACTTACGATGTTTTTCATGTAACCACATTGCAATTCCTGCAATTTAGCCCGCTCTGCAGTTGTCGGTTTACCGCCACCGCTTGTTAGAATTTTATTTAAAAATTCATAAGTTTTTTTGCATGATTTAATGGGAACACACCGGCCGCTTTGTTGATTTGGCATTAGACAATTGTTATCATATTCTGGACAAAACAAAAACAAACACACAATTCACCTGAATTGAAAGGGAATTCACAATTTCAAAAACTTAGCATTACTCACGGCCATTGGAACTTGCAAATAATATTGAAATAGAAAAAATAATTAACCAAAACATTGTATTAAAACTATATTTTTTTAACAAGCATATGAATCTTCTTTGAACGCGCAACTACAAATAAAGTGCTGATTTTTTATATTCAGCCACCTATAAAATTAATTTTTTTTTTTAATATTTGTTAAGAGGTATAACCAACGTATAACAAACACAGTTAAAATTTAAAAATAAAATTATTAAAAACATTTAAGAGTCAGCTAAAAATTGAAAACCCGTATCTTGTATTAACTTATTGTTACTGCGATTCCATAAGCGGATAAGGTACATTTACACAAGTTTGTAATGCTCTCCCAAATGAGTTTACCTTGTGTAAATGTACCTTGGTCACTATTTGTTTGAGTTGTTTATTGATTGCATATCATGTCCGTACCACTTGGATAAACTTTGAGCGGTAGGTAAACGATTAGTGAATACAAATATATGTGTTGTTTCCAGGTGACAAGCAATTGATTGTGTAGTAAAATTTATATGAAAAGCACTCAAAAAAAACTGAGTGATTTTCATATTAATTTTTCTACACAATCAATTGTTTGTCACCTGGAAACAGCACAATAGTTTAAAATAAAAGTTTGTCATCATTAAAATGTTTTTAGTTCATACTCAGTTTAATTAGTGGTGAAATAAATTACCGGTAAAATAATCTAAATAATTTATGACGTGCTTGATTGTTGGAAAACGGGTTTTTATTTTCAGTTTCAAAGAGAATGAATGATCAATAATAGCGTTTGAGTACTTACACAGTAAAATGAGTAAGCTAAAAAATTTGCTCTCACAAAAACCTGTTGTCCAAAAAAGTACGCGAATGCAAAATTTTTAAAAATTCGTAAAATAAAGGCAACAGCTGATGGCAAATAATTGAAGTGTTAAAAAATGTTTACACTTTTGACTACTTAACTCGTTTTCTTATCGGTACTCGATTAAATACTTTTGTATAAAGCCTGGTACTCTGTTCAACATTTCACGTGAAATAATGTCAAAACGCATATAAAAAAAACTTGTGCGGAATATCTATGAAAAAATGTTGATAGAGTTGTACTCTGTTCATTTTGTGAAAAAGTTCCGAAATGTTTCTGGCAACATTTCTTTACAACTGCGAAATAAAGTAAGCAGCACTTATTTCACGTGGAATTTTAAGCAAAAGCGAAAAAGTATGAACTGATTATTACATACGAAATAAAAAATTTAAATAACACAACCGGTAACAGTTTCTTATCCATAATTCCTTTCTTTTTATTAAATTTTTTAATATAAAAACATTATTTTAGTAAAATACTTGTTTACATACGCCAAACAATGTTGCATTTTTGCAGGAATAAAAACGTCAAATTATAAAAACTCGCATGATAGGTAACATTGATACATGTCAAAACTTTCGTGTGAAATAAGCAATGTTGCTCAACATTTTTCACAAATTTGAACAGAGTACTAGGCTTAACACGAATATTTTTGCAAAATACAAACAAATTATTTTATGTAATCTTTGATATTTGTTTTTTTTTATTTAATTTAAATTAACTAAAAAAAAACAAATTTGCAACATCAATTGATGTTGCAAATTTGTGTCTGGGTTAATTTATTCAAAAGAACATAAATAATTTTCTTGCTATTGATTACATAGAAAACAAGTGCAGTTCTAAGTACCCAAATATTTCACACTTTTACAACTCTAAAAAATTACCCTAAAGCTTCGTACAGACGGTGGTCAGTTCTTGTCATTTTTCTGACAATGGTGCCATTGTCAGATGGGCAATTCCACGCATAAGTCTACCATCAATGGAAAAAATAAATATCTGATTTTAGTAGTAAAAATAATTAAGTATGGTGGCAACATTATGTTACTTTTAAGTTTTTATAGTGGCAACAAGTTTTTGATATTTTTTTAAAAAATTTGATATTTTTTAAAAAATTAAAATAAAAAAAAAAAAATTTTTTTAAGTTTTTGAAAAATTTATATTTCTTATTTCTAAAAAGGGATTGTTTTGAATTATTTTAGTTTCAATGTTGATTGCTAACTTATATTAGTGATTTCGTTTAGGTGGTGTTTATATTCAAAAATTGCATTTTAACGAGTTCATTAGTTACAAGTTTGTGTCTTTCAAATAAATTTAGAGTTCCTATTTTATGCGCTGTGATTTCAATTCTAACGTTTCATGTAAAAATACTGACTTTTGTACTACACAAAGTGAGTGTAGTGTCGGTCACGTTTTGAGGTGTAGTGTCAGTCACAATTTATTTTACTAATAAATATTTTTTTAAATAACTTACCGCTTTTATATCAGCATTTTATAATATTTTGTTTCTTGAACTTTCGATAAAAACACAAATTAAAGTTATTACACTCAAAAGAAAAATCAATCCATCCGTACTCAAATCAATCCGAAGCGGTATTAATAGTACGGTGAGCAGCGTTACCGTTGTGATACTAAAGTATCAATTTGACCCTTTTTCGACGGTCTTGATACCTTTTATGACTCTTTTTTTAAATTATCCATTTGTATCATTTTCACCTATTTTGTGCCACTTTTTGATCCTTTTTGGAAATAGCACTCACATTTTGTTTTTTTTTTTTTTTTGTCAACACCGCTGAACCTTCGTGCTAAACAAATGTTTTCGAAATAAGCGTACAAATTAAAGTACAATTTTCCTAAAAGAAAACATAACTCATATACTACATATTTGTTATTTATTGAATAACTTATGGTGGTTTTTTCTCAAAAAAAAAAATGTGACATTTTATTTAAAAAATGCAATTAGGTCTTGCTTTTTTAAAAATGTTTTGCTCTCATAAAGAGTAGCAAGTTTTATGCTAAAAAATTCATCCTAAATAATGGCATAACAGCCGTACTTAAACAAGAGCGGAAAGCGTTTTCTAACTGTCAAAAATGCTCATGCCCATACAATATGTATGAAGCATCCCTAAATAGTCCGGCGTCAACGCTTTGCAATTGGAAACTCCGATTTTGACAGAGTGTTTAATAGTGAAGTTTGCCGCTATTGTTAATTAATAGTGTCAATTTAGTTGATTTTTCAATCTATCGGTTTTTTTCAGCGTTTAAAAAACTGCAGTCAAGTTAAAAAAACTACCATTTCTCTCTCACACTTATTTATTTGTCATTGGCCAAAAAAAAAAACTGTTGCTTTTATTTCTGATTCATTAAATGTAAACAGTCGATGTCAAACCAACTCAAAAAGCGAAAAGTTGTGTACACAAATTTTTGTTATTAGCTTGACAGTTTTTGGTTTCGATTGGTTTTTTCTCTTCTTTTTATTTCTATCATGTGGGTTTTATTAAACAAGAAAGCTAACACAACAATTTGTGACACAACATTTACGCTCTTGTTTAGGTATCTCATATCAGCGTAAAAGCTAAGCGGAAGAAAACGTTCCGCCATCCGCTCTTGTTTATGTTCGGCTGCAAGGCATTGAACTTTTCGCTCTCTTTTAAATCGACAATGTTAAAAGTGCCCTGTAAAATAGGTGACTTCGGCTTAACTATGAGGCTATTTTTACCACAGAATACTAACAACTGTCACGAGACGGAAGATTTTGCGTTTTTTTATTTTGTCTCTTTCTAAGAAAGCTGCCCTTTTTTCATTTCTCTTTGCATCATCTTTTATGCCGCAATACAATAGACACAAATTTATTTAGTTGAGATTTATTTATTTGCAAAGCTGTTGTAAAAATTGACTTTTAAGTTTACCACAACACGAGTAAATAATATTTAAGTAAATAAATAACATTATTAAACAAAGAAATATTAATAAATACATTTTTTTTTGCACAAAACACAACGTTTGTTGAACTAATGCATTTGTTTAACGTGGTTTGTGTTTTGTTATTTTTGTTTTGATCACGCCATTTGTGTTGATTGTTGCTGCCTGTTTTTACACATTGCCACTTCACTACCAAAAAAGCTTTTTGTCTTTTTCTTCGAAAGCTGCCCTCGCAACTGATTTGAGCCTTTTTCACACGTCGCTTTTTACAGTTCTGTTAGTATTCTGTGATTTTTACGACGATTGCCTCAAAAAGCAACAAAGGTTCGCAAAAATTTTAAAACTCGAAAAAGTTTGCAAAAATAGCGCCATAAAATGTATTAAAAGTCCCTAAAACTACCAGGAATGAAAAAACTCGGTAAAAATTTCTGAAATTCCAAAATGTTTGGTATCAGCGGTATGATAGCAAAGTCTAATATTTATTAAACATCGTAAAAGCTTTCAAATGCGATTGATTCAAGTATTATTTATAAAGTTGATTTTATCAAGAAATTAGAAAGAAAAAGTTATAATGATTGATTTACTTACCCGTACTACACCTTACAGAATGATAAAACACCAATATCATGCCCGATATGGTTTTTATTTTAGAAATCTTATGTACATAAATATTTAACTAAAAATATAAACTAAATGAGAATCAAGAGTTCAAATTTACTTTTTAACCCTTAGTGGTGCCAATGAGTCTCGCCAGACCTTTTTTAAATGTGTATAGAAAATTAAAACATGCGTAGGCCGGAGGGTTAAACACAACAAAAAGTTTAATCTTTTTTTTTACTTGATTTAAGAATTTAATACTTATTTCAAGAAATTCCGGGATTGATTTTCGAAAGTTCCCATTTAGGATTGTTTTGAGTACGTTTAACTGTAATTCGTACTTGAATTATTGAGTACGACTCGTTCTTTAAGTAATCATAAAAAACTTGATTTATCCCGAGTGCTTTTCTTTCTGTGTAGGAAAGTGCAAAGGAAGATTATTGAAGTTTAAAAACACTATCGAAAACGACTTCCTTTTGCATGTAGTGTCAGTCACGCTTATATTTTTTTCTTAATATATAATATTTCGAAATATCATTGGTTGCTGTTGAAACTGCTACATAGCCATGTTTAAATTGATACTAAAAAAATATTACTAATCGTAATATAAGACAAAACAAAACGCAAATTGTGTCAAATGTAGAAAATGAGCTTACAATGTTCACACAGTTGCAAGACATTTTTAGGCAACTTTAATGACCACCGTCTGTACGAAGCTTAACAAAAAAAGTTTTAAAAGTTGGTAGTTAGCCTATAAATGCTTCACAAACAAAAATCTAGTTTTCTATAATTTCTCCCATCATCCGTCTGTACGAAGCTTAAATTACTTCATTAATCACATTGAATCCACTGAGTATAATGTAGATTCGGCCAACCTGAACGTGTACAACCGACCACAATTTTTGCTTAATGTTTTTATTTTTTTCCTTAAATAATTCATAATTTTTCACAATTTCATCATTAAAATGATTAAAATAATCTTCTGATAATTTTTTAAAAGTATTTTTTATCCATTTCTAATACTCTAATTCTGTGTATTTAAGTCACACGGAATTCCTAAATGTATTAATGGCAATTGAGCATAATCACCTTTTGGTTTATGGGGTTCCTTTCCAGCACGGCTAAATTGAACAACACTGGTGTTTTTTTAAGCTAGATAGAACTTTAAATTGTAAAAAGTAACACAAAAAATTAAATTTTGATGAAATATTTTTTTTTATCGTTTCAGTATACTCTGACAAATCATCATGAATAGACTCACGCTTGAACAACGCTACGAAATTATCCAAATTTACTTTGAAAATCAGTCGTCGATTCGCGCAACTTATAGACGACTTCGTCATTTTTATGGCGTACATAATCGTCCATCTTTTTTGGCTTAACGGGTTTGTTAATAAGCAAAATTGCCTCATATGGAGCGAGACCAATCCACAAGAGACCCTACAGACTCCATTACATCCAGAAAAATGCACCGTTTGGTGCGGTTTTCACGCTGGTGGCATCATCGGACCTTATTTCTTTAAAAATGAGGCCGGAGCTCGCGTTACGGTCAATGGAGATCGTTACCGCACCATGATCAATGATTTTTTGTTTGAAAATATGGATGACATTGATCCGGAGGAGATGTGGTTTCAACAGGATGGCGCTACGTGCCATACGGCGAACGCAACCATCGACTTATTGAAATCAAAATTTGGCGATAAGTTGATTTCGAGAAATGGACCTGTCAATTGGCCTCCAAGGTCGTGCGATTTGACACCTCTCGATTATTTCCTGTGGGGCTACGTGAAGTCACTGGTTTATGCTGATAAACCAGCAACAATTGACGCCTTGGAGGCCAGCATTGTTCGTGTTATTCGTGACATACGGCCAGCAATGCTCGAAAAAGTGGCCCAAAATTGGACGTCCAGAATGCGCTTCGTCAAGAACAGCCGCGGTGCCCATATGCCCGAAATCATTTTCAAATGTTAATGTCACGTATTGATCTTTCGAATAAAAATTTAATTTTTTGTGTTATTTTTTACAATTTCAAGTTCTATCGGGCTTAAAAAAACACCCTTTAGCTTTGGTAAGTACCACGTTTATTTATTTTTGCAGGTATTCTTAGGATTAAGTAGGTAGGTATAAGAAATTCAAGTAATGGTAAGTTGACCAGTATTAATATTCAACAAAATTAGATTTAGGTTTAGATTAATTATGTTACAAAAAAATGCAACTTGTTTGCTCTGTTGCTAAGGGATCAATGTCTTGATGCAATTAAAATTAATTCTTCAAAACCGTCTTCGGTTTATAAAATAGCCGAACCGGTTAGGAATAATTCCGTAAGTACTAAATATTTTTTTTTCCTTACAATAAATTTAAGTTTTTAAATTCAGTACATTTAAAACTATAAATGCACTTTATATTTTTTAGGGTTGACACTGTATAATTTCATATTTGACATTTCATTTTTGATTTCTATTAGGCTTACATTACATTTTACAGATTGTTTTTTTTCCTTCGATAATTCAATACAGGATTTTTCTCTTTTAATTCAATTACTTCATATTTTACTTGTTTTTTATATTGTTTAAATGCAAGTTTAAACAAATACTTTTAATAAATATAAATTTGTTTGTTGTGTTTTTTCTTAATCATCTGTCATCTTAATCATCTCAAATGTAATGTGAACGGCTTTGATTAACTTAATCAACATTTTCCTTAAACGCGTTTAAAAACCCAAATGTGAACATAGCATATATGTAATAACTAGGGCAACCAAAAAAAAGCAAATGCTTATTTTTTGGTTTACAAGACAGAAAGATTTTGATTGAACACAAATTCCGATCATAAAAAAACAAAGAAAATGAGCTATATTTGTTAGGGCTTTTTTTTTGCTTATCGGCTTTTTTTTTAGTTATTTTTGCGATATCGGCTTTTTTTACTTATTATTTTACTTACTAACTCAGAATCTCTTTCTGAGTCGATCTAACGATTTCCGTCCGGCTGGTTGGCTATTCATGTAACCTCGTGCGCAAAGAATAGGTCGCAATTTTAAAGATAATTTAATGAAATTTGGTACGTGGGTTCTAATTGGCACAAGGGCGAATCGGTCCATAATTTAATATAGCCCCAATACAAGCTGCTTTCCGGAAGAGTGTCTTTGTGCCCACTATCAAACCAATTTTAATGCAATTTAAGACATATGTAGATATAACCATATTTATATGGACACGTAAGATATCAATTTTTTAAAAAATAGGACCACGAGGGGAGATAGGGTGAATTTTTGCCCATCAGTAACTACATATTTAACTGATTTTAGTGAAATTTAAAACATAGATAGATCCATATTCATGTAGCCGTACACTCTCGGGCTTGACCGACAATACTTTCTTACTTGATTTTTATTTTACTTTGTCTTAGCGGTACTGTAACGTACTTTTTATAGTGCTGTGTATAATTTTTATGTGTTTATGTTTTTAGTATCAAGCCTTTTTTCAATTTATTATATTATTTGCTTGTTTAAGTTCAGTTCTCTCGAAAATTCCATAGCTGTATTCTTACGATCAAATTCCTCAGTCTGTAACGTCTTTTACCATCATACTTTGTAACGTCTTATTTCTTTTTAAATATAGTTTTTGTATGAAGTAACGTCTTTTAGTTCCCCTTCTCTTTGTTTTTGGTATAGTTACGTCTTACTTTTTGCTTTTTTAATATAGTTTTAGCTATTAAGAATTTCTCTGTATATCAAATATTGTTAATTTTGCAAATTTTGGGGTTTTACACGAAGTTGTAGCAAAATTAGAAACAAAAAATCTTTCATTGGTTTTCTAAGTGAACATAGTTATGGACCGTAAGAAATTTTTCTTACGTTACGTGTTCCAAGGGATATAGGAGACAAAGTTAATACAAAATTTAAATAGTTTCATTCAAAAAATTAAGGATTTTCGGTATTAAAAAATATTGGGGATATTTTGGGAGGCAAGCGGAATTATGAGTCCAATATACTTCAGAGCAAATGCTCAATTTTAAATATGCTCCCTTAAAATCTGTAGACGTAGGAAGAACTTTTTCTATGTACAAGAACTTGCTGACTCCAAACAGACATAGTTTTCATTTCAAAAATTTATTGCATCAACTTATAATTTATTATAACAACGTATTAAACAAATTAAGTGGAAAATAAACAAGTTTAAATTGCTTTTTTTTAATTTTAACAGCTTATTTTCATGTTTTTGAACGCTTCTTTTAAGAGCTTAAAACTGTTTTTTTAGTTCTTTTTTTTTTGCCCTAGTAATAACTATTAAAACTAAAGAAAATTGTTAACAAAATTAATGGTCACGCTTTTTTCGTCAAATAAATGAAATGAAAAATACCTTTTTTAATTGCGCCAAAAGGTATGCCTTAAATAATACTTTTAGCATACATTAAATACCATATATTGTTTTTATTTATGGTTTTTTCAAAATACAAAAGTTAATTACGTCAGTCTGGCAGCATTTGCGACAGTTTTATTTATCTGGCAGCCCTTTTTTATGAGTTAAACGTGCTGCCAGATCGGTTTTGCGTTATCGGATTTTTGACCAGACTGCCAGATTCAAAAATTTTAATTTTTAAAGAATTAAAAATCGAATACCAAAACAACAGATGGCGCTATATTATTTCGTAATAAAGCCTACTTTAAGGCAGCAAATAAATTTGTGAGCACTACCCGTTTACACTATAAAAAGAAATTCTTACAATTGAATTTACATGGGAAAAGGGAGAAAACTCCCGGAGAGTTTTTATTCATAATAGGGCTGAATAATTTACATGTTGACAAATAAGTATCCAACTTTTTTTCTTGTGGTTTATTTTTTCAATGACTTAATACCGACAATGCAACTGAAAAGCTTATACTTACTACAATTTCCTTAATGCTTTCTCAGACGAATATTTTTAATAAAATTTTAATGCTTTTATAAATTACATACATATATAAAAATTAAAAATAATTAAATAATACACAATTTAGCTAAGACAAATAAATTAACAATATATAGTCAAAAAACCATTTTTTCTGCGTTAATTGTCGGTTAATTTTAGGAAAACCAACTGCAGCAATTTCTTTAAGGTCAAGAAAGGTTTTCAGGGTGTATTAGGAAAGAAAGGTTATTTGTTCTTTTCATCAGCTAAAAAAAATTAAAAGTTAAACAAGAATAGTAAAATAAAAAACATATCAGTAAATAAAGTTTCCAAGAAAATGTTGAAGAAAAAAAAATTCCAATAAAGTGAAAATGGAAAAGGTAGAAAATAAGCAAGCAAGCGGAACAGTTATAATTTTAAATATCTTATGCACCAAAAACCATTTCATTTAAATGACGCATATTTCAGCAGCATAAAAACAAAAATGGATGTAAAGGCATTAAAGATATTAAAATAATTAAATTAAATAAGAATGTTTAAAAAAGTTTTGCAAAGCATAATAATAAATAAATAAACATATCTCAAAATACTGAATTTAAAATAGTTTCTGCCTGTTTTCAGAAAACGGAAACAAGTGAGTGAGTGAGAAATTATATTGAAAACAACAATAAAAACCAAAAATTTGTTTTTGTTTTCAATATAATTTCTCACTCACTCACTTGTTTAAGTTTTCTAAAAACAGGCAGTTAATAAATATTTGTTTAAAAAAATACTGAGGGTAAAAGCAATAACAACAATTTGTTAAATAATACTAAAGATACTTATAAAATGATCTTAAAAATATTTTAATAAGCACATAAAACAAATATGTAAGGTAAAAACTAATAAATAAGAATTTATAAAAAATTATAATAATCGGTGTTATCCTAAATATCATTTGGTTCATGGTTGTTTCTATTATCGTTGGCTATTCATACATTAATGTGCTTATTTAACAACACAAGTGATGAACGTGTAGTAAAATTTATTTGAAAAGCACTCAGTTATTTGAGTGTTTTCCTACACGTTCAATCACTTGTATTATATCTATCTACTTTTAATTATCAATCAAGTTAATAACAATTAAAATTATATTAATGAAAAAACATGAAATCGCCGCTTACATTTTTTCGAAGTAATAATCTTTAAATTATCAATAAAGTTAATAATGATTTCAATTACATTAATTAAAAAAAAAAACATGAAAAAACCAGCATCCATTTTTTTTTAGAAATATGTAAGTAAAAAATTGAGACAAGCGTATTTGAGGCAAGAAACAAAATGTGTCATAAATTCTGTAGGAGTAGTAATAACAAAGCAACATATCAATATAACACGTGATGTGACATTTAAAATGTATTAGAAGTTCAAAAGTATGCAGATGTTAGCCAAAATTGCTTATTTAATTGCAGCTAAAAGAGGACTCTCTTCGCCTAAATTAAAAAAAAGAAGAAAAAAAATAGGTTAGTTACTTTTTTCGCCAAATAGTTTTTTGGGATTTAATTCACGAGTCTTAATATAGGGCATTCTAGGCCACGCCCATGTCACAGGCAATGAACTTGCATAGTTAAAGTTGTACAATTGATCTTGTAACCATTTCCGTTTGTCTTGTGGTTCGGGGTAAGTTGAGGCAAGACCTTAAATATGAAAAAGAAAAATTTAGGTTTTTTAAAACCACTTAGTATATTTATAGAGAGAGAGAGAGAGAGAAAGAGATATTTACCTGTGTCATAAGCACATTTTGTAACACCCATAGCAATACGCATAGAAATCTCTTGGATGGTATTCAAAGGCGGATATAGAGAACCACGATCTAAATCAGTTTGATCTACAAAGTTGGCAAGTTCTTGTGCAGCAATTAGGAACATATCATCCGGTATATGATGAGTACCAGTAGCAATAACGCCCAATGCCACACCAGGGAAAATGTATGCATTATTGCCCTGTCCAGGCGCATATGTCTTACCGTTAATAGTGACTGGTGGGAAAGGTGAACCTGATGAGAAAATTACACGGCCCTGTAAGAAATTTAAATAACAATCTTTATAAGAAATTTTACATAGTGTTTCTGACATTCTTGGAGTAAAAAGTTTATTGTTATAAAATGATAACGCGTTACTTAAAACAATTGGGGGTACGCGGAAAGAATATTTTTTTTCAGGGGTCCGTAAACCAAAACTTTGTGAAACCCCTGCCTGGTTTAAACATTTTTTAGAAAACACTAATGTACATATTGATTGCTTAATAAAAATAGCCTTAACTCGATTTTTTTTTTACAGGGGAAGAAAAGAAACTAATAAAAAAATTCGTAAAATTTTAGATATAAAAAAGTTTGAATTGGTTTTATTGAATCAACTATATCTCCCCAAAATTTTAAAGCTAGATGCATTTGGCATTTTTTTACCAGAATAACAAAAAAAAAAAAAAACATATTTAAAAAAGTTGAGTTACGCCTTTTTTATATTAAACCATCGATTGACCTAAAAATTAATTTTATGGCACTTAAGGGATGTCTTAAAAATATCAAAATTCACTATAATTATAAATGAAAGTTATAGTCTTAAATCAAAAGTCACACTCGTAAAACTGCTCTGAGTGGAGAAGCAGCTCGCGCTTTTTGTCATTATTTTTTAAGGACAAACAGGTCGTTCTTGTTTGTCTGCTTTTCGTGCGTTTTGCGTTGTCACCCCGCATTGGTTAATGTTTCGGCGTCGTATAACTGTACCGAGTTACAGTTTTTGCGGTTTCTGCATTAACTATATGCATTCGTGTTTAACCTCAATGTTTTAATGTGTTGTCTGGTGGAGAACCATAATTAACTCAATGTGACTGGTGGAGAACCATATATAACTCAGACGTTTTACTGGTGGAGTACCAAGGAAATAACTCAGAAGATTACTGGTGGAGACCAAAATACTCTGGAGCGGATTCTGGAAGCTCTCGCCTTCCTATACGAAGGTTTAGGTCGAACGAGGTTTTTGTGTTTGAAGCTCCAAAAAATTGTGTGATACCCTGGCATTATAACTTAAATAGTTCGCCAAAAATTTTTAGTTTTAAGCAAAACCCAAAAAAAAAAATAAATCAAAAGTTGTCAAAGAATTCGGCACAACAAAGCCGTCAATATTCTTATTGAAATAGGGGCTGACTTCATAAACGCAGTATTGCAAAGCAACCGTTGTGCAGTGAATAGGGTTACCGTGTAATAACACAGTACAACATTTTTCAGGTGATTGATTCGGGACTCAATTCTGATAATTGGTTATGAAAGTAGACCCAAAAAGAAGAACTTCTGCATCATTAGTTTGGTCATGGTACATCAAATAATAATTTAAAAATTAATTTGAAGTTAGTAAGTATTATTGTATAGGGGAATTTGTCACGTTTTAGGCTCTTTTGTTTGTCATAACTCGAGAACCACTAGTCCGAATAAGCTGAAACAAATTGAAATAAATTAAGAATTACAATTCCTTTAATCTGTTCATACAACGTTTACATAAGCAACAGTTTCGCAGTTATAAATAAATGTATGAAGAAAAAAAATATTTTTTGCCTAAAAAATTGAAATTTTTTATTTTTAATTCATAAAAAAATCCAAAACGGTAAAAAAGTGTCAAGTCCTATTACTTTCACGTAAAGTCGCATGACCTATGAACAAAATGAGACATAAATCATGTAAATCGATAAACGCGTTTCGCTTTTATTTACAGTTAAGTAAAGGTATGAATTTTAAAAAATTTGCTAGAGATATCCACAAAATTCTTTGGAAAAAACATTCATGACTTTTTTATGATTCTCAGAATTAAAAAAAAATTAATAAACAAAAGGGGTGGGGTGTCACAAAGCCATAGGACATAAAGCCATATGGCGTTAAGTCCCATTACATTGAGACATAAGGGCATATGCCATTAAGTCTCATTATAATGGGAATTAACGCCATAAATGTTTTTTCCGAAAATGAGACATAAAGCCATATTTTTAATGGGAGATAAAGCCATCATGGCCTTAGCTCACATTAGCAATATTAGAAAACGCCTTTATCTCTCATTTCAGTTCCGGAGACACTAAAGTTAAGAATTGAAATCTGGCTTCGCATACTAAAGTTTTTCTGAGTGGCGGCCTGCGGCTGCGCTTAGGGGTTTTTTCCTCCAGTAGGACGCGGCAGGTGGCTTCGCTGAATAAAGTTTTCCTACGTGCGTCACAAGAATAAAAAAATGTTTTCCAATGATAACTAAGGATCTTTCCTTTCACAAAATGTTTGCAGCTGTATTTCCTGGAGCCTAGAAATTTTGGATTTTTTTAAATCATTAATTTCATAGATAAATAGGCATATTTAGTGAAATAAAGCATTTGTAACGCAAAACATCAAATGGGACATAAAACCATAATGGCTTTATGAACCATAATGGCTTTATGTCCCATTTCACTAAAATTGATACGAGACTTAAGGTCATATCAAAATTATGGCTTTATGTCCGTTTGGATTGAGACATAAAGCCATTATGGCTTTATGTCCTATGGCTTTGTGACACCCCACCAACAAAAGGTTATTTGATTTTTATGACTGCGGTATCAAAGTAATAAGCGTTTATAAATGTGAGTGGACAATTTAAAGGAAAAAAGGAAAGTGCACTTTTTTAATTATTTGGGTTTTTCCGTTAGTTACCTGCATGATTTCTTTACAGAAATTGCACCCACATTTATGAGTGCTCATGTTTTGGAACGTTTCGAAAACATATTTCATAAATACCTGTCAATAAAATATTGAAATATTTGTAGTATTTATAGGTGCTATTTGATCGATTTTTGTCATTTAACAAGAGTCGACGAACGCGAGAAGTACAAGTGAATTTTTCTCCGGTTTTTAAAAGTGAATAACATCAAAACATATAAAATATGGAAAATAACAAGTGCCCACAATTAGATAATTTTTGTTACGTTTGTGGTCATATCGCCCCAAAAAGAGGTCAACTGGATCAAAAAAAATGATTACTGAGGAATTCAAAACAGCGTATCGTCATTATTTCGATGAAGCAGATTTAAGTGGTGCAAATTTTACGTCGAACACAGTGTGCAAAAATTGTTATAATACCCTTATAGTGTGGATACATAGAAAAGGCGGACAGTTTTCTTTTATGAAGCCAGTAATTTGGGTGGAAGACCTAACTGGACATGATGAATCCAGGTGCTACGCATTGGATGCATTGCTTGCGGAGGTTTGTTGGTGGAGTTCTAAAATTATGCAGTGGATACACTGAACAAAACATGCCCTTGAATATTACGTCTATCTCGGATGATGATGCAGACTCAGAACATGAATATGAACAACCTACGAAGAAAATAAGGTCATCAGAACCACAATCGTCAACTTCAACGAGGATGGATAGTGACAATAATTGAAAATGTTTTAAATTTTGTTTCCATGCATAGATAAGATATAAAAATCGCATATTTTCTGTGTAAGAAAAGCTGTAAGAATCAATAAAAAAGTCATAAATGATTTTTCCAAAGGATTTTTTATGAATTAAAAATAAAAAATTTCAATTTTTTGGGCAAAAAATATTTTTTTTCTTCATACATTTATTTATTACTGCGAAACTGTTGCTTATGTTGTATGGACAGATTAAAGGAATTGTAATTCTTAATTTTTTTCAATTTGTTTCAGCTTATTCGGACTAGTGGTTCTCGAGTTATGACAAACAAAAGAGCCTAAAACGTGACAAATTCCCCTATACAATAATACTTACTAACTTCAAATTAATTTTTAAATTATTATTTGATGTACCATGACCAAACTAATGATGCAGAAGTTCTTCTTTTTGGGTTTACTTTCATAACCAATTATCAGAATTGAGTCCCGAAATCATGTGTTGTACTTGTAATGACCTCAAGGCATTGTCTAGATAAAGCTTATAGAGCTTATGAAGCTATTCCTTTTAGTGATGCATTGCAAAACTGCGTTTATGAAATCAGCCAGGCTTTTGATTTAAAAAGTTCCGTTAAATAACCGTTTTTTTTTAATTCTTTAATTCTATGCCTACTGCTAAGAAAAAGTTCCATAACATCGGAAAACTCAATCTAATAACAGAGCTTTCATTGGTTTTAAGCAATCTTATTAACGACGAGCCGTTTACCTAAATGCGAACCCATGCTCGCCATAGTTGGGGGTAGTGCACTAAATATTGATTTAAATCAGCATAGCACTATCACTAAATAAAACTGCAAAGAAATTAGTTTGCACTCTTTTTTACCAGCTTTAGTGATGATTGTTATTTTTTCACTATCACTAAACGCAGTTTTGAATGCAAAAATCTGCACTCAAATCAAATAGTGCAAAATTTGGGCATGCAATCAAAAAAGCTGCATACAAATATTGACTCACTAAAATTTAAAAAATTTAACTTTGTATGTGCATGGTTTTTGAATTCTTTTGAGGATATGCATAAGTAAAAAGCATTAAACAAAATGAAATTTTGTCAATAACGGTATTATTATTGGCTTTTATCATGAAAAAACAAGTTTTTAATATTAAATTTAGTGCAACAATTTAAGTTGCACTCAAATGAGTGAAGAAGAAAAAAGTTGCAATAAGCTGATGATTGCTTTTTTAAAATCAAACTGGGGGTATTCACGTCACAAGTTGCACCCTTGCAAAAAAGCAAAAGTGCAAAAATATAACAACAACCACACAGACAATTAGTTGTGCGTAAATAATTGTCTTTGTGGTTGTTGTTATGTTTTTGCACTTTTGCTTTTTTGCAAGGGTGCAACTTGTGACGTGAATACCCTTACTATTTTTTTCTTTTTGAGTGCAAAATTTTTTAAAATCACTATCACTCATGTTTAGTGAGGCTGCAAATTTTCAATTCATCACTCAAGATCAACAAAATGATTGCAATATTTTTGCACTATCACTAAGTGTGAGTTGAAACTGCAAAATGAGTGCACTACCACCATCTATGATGCTCGCCAATGACACGCTTATGTAAAAATCCTGCATGTTTCACCTAAAAAGACCAACTGCGGTATTCTTGGGACCCATGCATTTACTACTTCTTTTGCATGTTTTATTTTGCTGGGTATGAGTTAACAATTAAGAATAATGTGAGTAAATACTCATGGAATGTTAATTTATCAACTAACATTCTCTTTTTGCTAAATATTACTATAATTAATTCTATAAACTTTTGGAAAACAACAATAGAACTTTTTCAGCATAGCTTATATAAGACTTCTTTGTGAAATTTTTGAAATTTCTCTTTAACTGTAAATGCATAAATAAAAACTTTGTCTGTAAAATTTAAAAAAAGTAATTTTAAATTAACTCGTCTAGTCAAACATTTGTAATGTAATCTTTAATAATATGACTTACATCTGTATTTTGATACGCCTGTTCAGCTGTACATTCTGCTTTACTAGTAGGATTTGATAAAGCAAAAACAACTGGACGTTCATTGTTAGCAGCCATAGTTTGCAGAATTTTGGGAGTAAAAATTCCAGCTGCAGCGGAGGCACCAATTAATACCTAAAAATGCAATCAAAATCAATTAAAAAAGTGCTACAAAACAAGTCTTTAACATTTAATCTTACATTAGGTTTAATTTTTTCAACAATTTGTTCCAGATTCTTCATGGGTTCAACATCCTTGGCATAATGTAGTTTGTGCCCATCAAGAGTGCCTTCTTCGCGTGTTGTGGTTAACAAGCCATTAACATCAACCATCCATATTTTGCTGCGGGCAACCTGAAGTTTTTAATATTAAATTTCTTTTTATATTCATTTAAAATTTAATATCAAGCCATTTACATCAATTGGTACACCTTCAGCAACCATAGCTTTAACTGTTAAATCGGCAATACCGATAGCAGCTTCACCGGCACCAGCAAACAAGAAGGTATAGTCAGCAAAACTTTTGCCTGTAATACGTTTCGAAGCGTATAAACCGGCTACCGCTACCGCGGCGGTACCCTGAATATCATCATTGAAAGTACAATATGAATTACGATATTTATCTAAGAATCTAAATGCATTGTGATTGCCAAAGTCTTCAAATTGAATCAATGTGTTTTGACCATAACGTTTAACAACGGCTTCCATAAACTCATCAATGAAGTCATCATATTCACGGCCTACGACTCGTTTTTGGCGTAGACCCACATAAAGAGGATCTTCCAAGAGATCAATATTATTGGTGCCAACGTCAATAACAATTGGCAAGCATTGATGTGGCTTAATACCAGCCAAGGCAGTGTATAAAGCCAATTTACCTACAGGAATACCCATGCCCGAAGCACCTAAATCACCCAAGCCTAAAATACGTTCACCGTCTGTAATACATATAGCACGAACATCTGGTTCAGGCCTGTTAAAATACAATGCAATAATAAACTATTTAAAATTTTCAAGTGCAAAAAATTAAAATACTCACCAATTTTTAATTACATCAAACACATGGCCACGATCATTGATCGTAACAAATAGACCACGAGGTCTACGATAAATTAAACCAAATCTTTGGCAGGCCAAGCCTACAGTGGGTGTATAAACAATTGGCATCAATTCTTCTATATTCTCTGAGAGAAAACGGAAAAAGAGACGTTCATTACGATCTTGTAAATCACTCAAATATAAATATTTATTCAACGATTCACTGTAACGATTAACTGCAATTTTACACAATTGCAATTGTTCTTCCTGAGTTTTAAAGCGAGCGGGTTGTAAACCATGTATACCCAATACTTGGCGTTCTTCGAGGGTAAATGCTAAACCCTACATGGAAACAAATTAATATTTAATATTTATTTGTTTAAAAATACAAACATTTTTTTAAGTTTTGAAATTATACAAAATACGTTTTGCTGCATTTTATGTATCAGTGGGGTATCATTTTAATATAATACTTACTTTGTTTAAACGTGGATCTCTAATGTGATCGATGCCCATTACTTGTGAGGGACACAAAATGTCACCAACCACTTCATGATATTCGCGCACTTGTGTATTGCTGTTGGCAACAGCGGCAACTGCAGCTGATGTAATTGGATTTTTTGATGATCGTGCTGATGCTGTTGCACATATTTTGGTCAGATTTCCATATAAACTGTAACATGTAAATTAATTTATGTATTAGATTAAATTTTATTATTCGTAGGGTTTAAACGCTTTGTAGATTTAATACTAGTATCAATGTTATTCATTAAAATAAAACACACAAGTATTCGGTAATTTTTTTGTAGTTTTTAATTATTTGTCGCTAATTTGCAAAGAAAGAGAAACTTAATTTTATAAAACAATTGTAATAAATTATTGATAGCTAATACACGCGTGTACACTTCTGAATAATTGGAAAATATGTAAATTTAATGTTATTTTGATGATTTAAAGATAGTTGATTTTCCTAATCTCAAGACGTGATAGAAATTAACCGAAAACTGACTTTAATTTAGAGCGCTTTAATCTGTATAGTCCATATATTTTTATTTAAAACAATTTTTGCTGCAGACCAGTGTAATCTTTATAAGAAGAGATAAATATTCCAGAGTTTATGGAAGGCTGGTAGCATCATCGCTCAAAGTAATATATGAAAAATTTTCCATACAAATTTGAATTTTTTGAACGATTTTTCGTAATTATTGGGTAATAATTCATTTTTAACATAGTTGAGAAACATTTTTGAGCGATTTTCGTTTTTCTTATTTTGACAAATTCTTCAATGAAAAAAAAACGGCTGTAAGATCTAGTTAAAAAACTTTAGTTTTCAGTAACCCTTATCATGAATAAAATTTCACATGAAAATTACCGAACGTGTGAACAGTTGCTGTATCATGAATAAAATGTGTTGTGGAAATTTCCGAATGTTTCATTTTAAAACACCGAAAAAAATTCATCGTGAATTTTCAAAAAATTCACACGATTGTAAATAGCTCACATGTGAGATATTTTTACAACTTATAAAGAAAATAATTCACAAAAAGTTGTCTGTCAGAAAAGGAAGAAAATTTAAGTTTATATTTAAAATTAGCTATTTAATCCCGGTGCTGATCGGGATTTTCCAAATAAAAAAAAAAAAAAATAAATACTGGAGAATTTTGTTAATAACTTGACCCGAGTTAAAATTTTATCAACTTCTTTTTGTTTAATAAATATACAAACGTTTTTATATAAATATAGATAAAAAAAAAACGTTTCAAAAGCACAAATTTAATTTTTTTCATTAAGCAATCTCAAATTAGTTTTAGGGTATTTTTCAAATTTTGCAAATTTCAACCATGTTTTCAACAAGGCGATTTGTTCCTGTGATTTTTCTGATTCTTTACAGCTTTAAAGATTTATAATAAATAGTAGACTTTGCTTTGTCATCATGCCGCTGTTTGCAAATAGTAGCGAATTTTCGCTAATTTAACAATTTTTTCCGAATTTTTGACATTCCTTTTAGTTTTAGGAACTTGTAATCAATTTTATGGGTTGTTTGAAAATTAAAAAATTTTCGCCATTTTTTGCAAACATTTTTTTTTTTTTATTTTTTCCGACACTTTGGTTTTTTTACCCGATTTGCGATTTCAAATAAATTTTAGTGTTTGTTTACAAGTTTTTTTTTAAAATTTTTCGCGAATTTTAGCCAAGTTCGCGCTAGAAGCGATTTTTCTTGTGATTCTTTACTTTATCATGCCATGCCGCTCTTAGCAAATAAGCGATATTTTATTAAAATATAGAATTAAATACATTAATTGTTTTTTGTTACAATTTCGAAAATAATGACACAAGGTTTTAAAATCAGGTATGTTTTGATTATCCATGTGAGTAAAAAATTTCATTCGGAAATTTTCACATGTGGAATTCATGATAGGGGTGGATATATGTACATATCGTCAGCTCATTATTGGTTTGATCGGTAGGTTTTAAAAAAAAATTCAGTTAGGTAAGGAGTATATGTATTTATTTTGAATACCCCCTTTCTGAATTCCAAACAGGTTTCACGGAATTTTTTACGGTTTCTGAGATATAGAGCAATTATTTAGCTGCATATCAAGTATTTTAAAGTAAATTAAGTATTGTTTTGCTCTATACGCCACTGCTCGACGAATGCAGAAAAATACAAAAACATACAAAATGCATTTTACTCTTGCTTTGCTTCAATGCCGTAAAAAAGGAGCTAAAGCGAAATCAAAAACCGGCTATGGCCTTTAAAAGCTAGGTTATTGGTAATGTAAAAATAAATAAAAAAAAAATGACAACAAGAAAATAAATTTCACTCTTGCTTTGCTTTATTTCCGTATGAAAAAAGTAGTTAAAGCAAAAGCAGAATAAAAACTCAATACACAGCAGCAAGTATACGAATGCAGCAAAAAAAAAACAAATTTTTAAAAATAAATTTATAAAAGTGGCGTATGCGGTACAAAACAATAATTTTCACTTTCAATAAAATGCTATTAACTTCTAGTTCGTCCATGAACGTTTACAAAAATTTACATTTTTCTTTAAAACATATGCCGGAAGGCGTGGTGAAAATACAAAAAAATTTTATCGGGCATATTTTCGGCAAACTTTATGTAAACCTTAATTGTCGTTTTTCTGCATTACGAATTTTTGGCATATGCTCCAAACCTATAACATAACACAGCTTATTTTATGCAGATCATAGTTTTTTCTTTCAGACTTCATATCAATAAAACTAACAAAATTAGGAATTACAAATTTGTTTCTTATTGAAGAGAAACGCTTATAGTTAAGCGGAAACACTTTATTTATTGTTAAAAACAAATATATTTAAATAATGTACATATGTACTCAAAAAAAGAAAACAAAAACCAATTGTTTTTTATCTCACAGCTTATTTTATACAGTAAATTGATATTTAAAAACATCGTTATTTTTATTGGTTTTTACTGAATTCAGTGAGTGCAATAGCCTTTTTTGTCAATAACAGCTTTTAGCTGGTTTGGCATCGATGTGACCATTTTTGAGGTAACACTGGAAGAAATATTCTTTCACTACGTTTTTAGTGCTTCTTTTCGTGATTTCTGATTTTATTTTTCAAAATAGACCAAACATTTTCAATGAAACTAAGGTCTGATGACTGCGGTGGCAGGCAGCGTCATTATATGTGCACAGTTATATATTTACCAGTTTTGCACAATACCCGATTTGTGCTTTACATCATTATCTTGATAAAATAGATAACGCAATCTTACACCCATTTAAAACTTTTTAAAAAATAAAAAAATGTATTCACACACAGTATCAATTCAAAAATATTTAGAAAACTGTGATCGACAAAACAACAGCAAATACCCCACAATTACAAAAGTAAGTCAATGAACAGGCTTATTTGGTTTTTTATACATATATAAAAACGTTTTTGTATATGAGGCGGAAATCGATTGAAAATTTAAATAGTGAATAATACAAGGCGAAAAAATCACTTTTTTAGTTTTTATCAAATTTTTTAAATATTGTAAAAAATATTCAACATTTTTTATTTTTCGAATTTATTCTATGAGTTAAATTTCAGTAATGTATTTTATAAAGCTTTTTTGTAATAGTCTTATTCCTTCAATTTTTCAGAAATGACTTTATACACTACCAGACTATTATATTGTATTTTCTTGGTACATTTTACCTTAGCTTTCCTTTGGAAAGCAATGAGGTATATTTTATGTACAGAAAAATTTACAATTATTAGACACCAGCAGAATGTAATGCATTTTCTGGCCCGCTACGGCCTTCGTCAGCATTCTTTGTGTCACACTGGATAGTGATACTTTATAAATTGAATGTATTTAACTCAACTATTTTAACAAATAGAAACTGGGAATTATTTCCTTTCGCAGGTTACTTTTATATTATATTCAACATTTTTTATTTTTCGAATTTATTCTATGAGTTAAATTTCAGTAATGTATTTTATAAAGCTTTTTTGTAATAGTCTTATTCCTTCAATTTTTCAGAAATTACTTTATACACTACCAGACTATTATATTGTATTTTCTTGGACTATTGTATTGTATAAAGTCATTTCTGAAAAATTGAAGGAATAAGACTATTACAAAAAAGCTTTATAAAATACATTACTGAAATTTAACTCATAGAATAAATTCGAAAAATAAAAAATGTTGAATATAATATAAAAGTAACCTGCGAAAGGAAATAATTCCCAGTTTCTATTTGTTAAAATAGTTGAGTTAAATACATTCAATTTATAAAGTATCACTATCCAGTGTGACACAAAGAATGCTGACGAAGGCCGTAGCGGGCCAGAAAATGCATTACATTCTGCTGGTGTCTAATAATTGTAAATTTTTCTGTACATAAAATATACCTCATTGCTTTCCAAAGGAAAGCTAAGGTAAAATGTACCAAGAAAATACAATATAATAGTCTGGTAGTGTATAAAGTCATTTCTGAAAAATTGAAGGAATAAGACTATTACAAAAAAGCTTTATAAAATACATTACTGAAATTTAACTCATAGAATAAATTCGAAAAATAAAAAATGTTGAATATAATATAAAAGTAACCTGCGAAAGGAAATAATTCCCAGTTTCTATTGTAAAAAATTTTATTCTTAATGATAAATATGATACAATTACAGCGGTTTTCACCCTTTGCGGTAATTGTACAACTGTAGTTTATTTAAAACGATTTTATACTACAAAGCGTGAGTGTATTTTTCGTATGTATTATAAATTAATGAATCTGCTGAGAGAGAGAGAGATAGAGTTTCGTCAACTGTTTTATTCTGGTAGATTTAAGGCCGGCCAATCACGTACAGTTTTAACTGTCAGTTTCAACTGTTCAGTCAAAACTGTACGTATGTGGGTAATAACTGACAGTTCAACTCAACGGTTCAGTTTAACTGAGAAATATAAAATTTTTTATATTTTTAACTGACAGTTTTAACTGAAGTAAACGTGTGTGGGGGTTCAACTGTACCGTTTTCAGTTCAATTTGTGTCGAGCAAGAGTAAGTATATGGCCAAACCGTCCTGATCGTTCGAATCCATGTTAAAAACTGAAGTATTAAACTGCACGTGAGTGTACATTTCAGTTAACAGTTAAGTCTGTCAGTTTTAACTGAACAGTTGAATGTGACACTTAAAACTGTACGTGAGTGGCCGGCCTTGGAGAATGAAAATTAAATATTTTTAAATATTCCCCGGTACACTTGGGTAGGGCAACGATATGATTTTTATGGATTGCGAGGAAAATTCTTTTTTCACAAACTTGACAAATAGGGTAAAGTTTATCTATTTTTATTAAGTTCCAATTGATGCTATTCAGAGTTCTGTGACACATATTACAAGGACTATATTGTGAAAGTTTGGCCAGAATCGAACCACGCCAAAGGAAAATGTCAATTTTTTGAAATTTTGAATATTTCATGAAATTTAGCGAAATATCGTGGGGTATATTCATATTTTATTGGAAGTTGACCAAAAAAACTAACTGTAATTGGTAATTAATGTCAAAAAAAATAAAACCAAAATTAACCCTTGTTTGCAGACACTTGAGGGCAAAAATGACGTAATACTTTTTTTAACGTTAAAAACGCAGTTTCATTAAAATATTTGCATAATAAATGTAAACATTTTTAATTCTAAATAGGAAATATTACCGATTTACTGCTTTATGTGCTTTTAGTGAAATCTACATTTCTATTAATTTAGAATCTAGAATAAAAACTCTTACGATATTTAAACAATTTGACAAAAACTAAAACAAGTGATTTTTCGACTTGTATTCACTATTTAAGGCCCCTATTACGGTTCACAAATCAACTGAGTAATTAAGACAACTGGTTGTGATCAGTTGTAGTTTTTGTTATGTTTTTGTTCACCGCAATATAGCAAAGTTGTAAACCATAATACAAAAATTAAGAAATTACAACTCAACTGAGTTGAGCTGTGAACCGTAATAGGGGCCTTAAATTGCAATCGATTTCCGCCTCGACATTGCTTTATCCAATCGGCAATAAACTTCATAATAAATGTTTTTTTATACAAATTAGCTCATTCATGGATTTTTGAATTCACTTTAATTTTTTTAATACCGTCAATGTGCATAGTAACAAATAATGTTAAGGTACGATAAATCAATATTCAAATATTCTTGTATTGTATACAGTATTTACTAGAAAAAACACACGTTGTTTTTGTTTGCTACACAAAAAAAGACGCCTATACAATGACGACACAAAAAAGATAATTTAAAAAAAAACTAAATCAACTGCATCATCAAACAACAGCATGTGTTTTTATCATCAGTTGCTTTTTAAGTGTCAGCTGCCTCTTAAAAAGGGGTTATATGTACTAGAAATTTGCAGTTAAAAATCGACCACATTCATTTTTAAAATAAATTTGTAAATTATCAAAGTTATTTACGGGAATACAAAATTTATCATTCCCAATTTTTCATATTTGATAAATACACTGAAATTTATTGTTAAGGGAAAGCTAGCTTCTATGCGCATTTCACTGGTTGCTTAATCCAACTCATCAGGAAACCTTTTTCTAAGATTTTAGAAAACTTAAAAAATATTATACGAATAAAACCCTAAAGCGAATAAGAATTTTAAACACTCAAAGTCTTACTTGTAACAATAACAAAGCTTAAACAAAACACCAACAATAAACAGTGAGTTTATCTTTTCTTACATCCCCCTACATTTATTTTGTTTATAAAATATGGCAAACTAAAAACTGATATAGAAATTGTTATCAAATCTAAAACAAATAACTTTTTGTATGACAAATGTATGTTTTTTGCACACTTAATTGGAGTGAGAACTAAATTTGTATTTATTGTTTGTGGTTAGATTACTCGAAGAAAGAACTTAGTAGATTGCAAAAGCTTTCATTATCCGCATTTGTATTTTATTTTCGTAGTAGTAACAAAATAAAAACTAAAATTAGATATCGACTGCTACTACCTGTGGATGTTGAAGTACTTAAATCACCAACTTGACATATTTTATGATATCTTCAAGTAAAACAAACTCACACCAAATAATGAACGCTAAATAAAGAAAAATGTGTGACGTGTTGTTGTGAAAACAACTTTGTTTTTAGTCCATACATATTCTTTAAACACTTTTTGCGATAATATTTTGTGCAAATAACAAAAAATTTTTTTATATTTGATATTAACTTAAGATACACAATTATGGCAGATTGAAATTTTTAGAAATTGGTTTAAGATTTAGATTATTGGTTCCAATTTGGGTAATTTCATGTCAAATCGACCCCTTTCGATTTTAATGATATTTGGTTTGAAGGTTTCTTTTATCTTATAAGGAACATATATAAACGCAAAAAATTTTTATTTTTTTTTCAAAAGTTAAGTCATATTTAAAATGTAATAATTTCGCCGAATTAGCCGAATGTGTTGAGCTTATTTCTTCAATATCTCGAAAACTACTTTACATACGAAGATGATTTATTTTATTTATTTATTTATTTATTTATTTATTAATATCAATACAAAGAAGCCTTCATGGCCAAGAACATGTATTGTAAGTAAAATATCTATGTACATATGTTAACTTAGTAATTAATAAAAACAGAATATTACTAAAAATATAAAAAAAACTGAAATAAAAGATAAGCGATAAAAGGCTCCCCAGCCATATAATTATTATATAAAAAATTTGAAATAAAAGGTTTCTATAGCCAAAGTATTAACAATATAATGGAATTAGAATTAAATACAATTTAATATTTAAAGTTGATCTCTATTAAAGTAATCAAGGAGTTTCCTTTTATAAGTAAGGTAAGAATACGAAAACAATTTTAGTTCATTGGGAAGTATACTCCAAGTTCTGTGAACTCTAATTAGAAAGGAACGATAAAAAATAGAAAGATGTCCCAGTGGAACATCAATCTGAACATTACGTGTTGAATTAATAAAAGAAAACATATTTAACAGTAATGTCGGTTGTCTATATATCATGATTTTGTAGAAATGAAGCAAAATACGTAGACTCAGATAATCACTAAATTCACATCTTAGAAACATAGGAACAAGCGACGAGACACGATCATGTTCTTGTATATTTATATCAAATACATAGCGCACAATTTTTCTGACAATTCCCTCAACAATGTGCAAATTATAAGACCATGTCCCAGAAAAAACCTCAAGGCAGTAATTAACACGTGACATAATTAGTGAATAGGCAAGACGACTCCTAATATATTTTGGAGTATAAGCTTTTAATCGGTAAAGTCTTCTCAAGACTAGACAACATGTGTTAGCAATAGAATTTATATGATCTGAAAATGTTAATTTAGTGTCCAACATAATACCAAGACATTTAAGAGAATCGAAAAAACCAATTTCCTGGCCACTAATGAATAGCCTGGGGAATGACAAATTTCTATCAGAAGAATAAAACTGCATAGCCTTCGTCTTTGCAGGATTTATCTCAAGCGAGTTCGTATACATCCACGTAGATATAGAATTGAGATGATCATTTAAAGAATTATCAAAATTTAAATGACTAAAATCCGTAGTGTACAATAAGAAGATGTCATCAGCAAAAACGAAGGGCTGACAGAATTTATTTTTCATAATTGAAATGCAATCATTTAAATATATAAGAAACAGTATAGGCCCAAGAACTGACCCTTGGGGTACACCTGAGGTAACAAGATCAATACTAGAACACGACCCATTATAGGAAACATATTGGTAACGATTTTTGAGATAAGAATACACTAATATACATGCTGATTTGGAAAAATTGAAGTTCTCATGAAGCTTTTTTATAAGAATGTTATGATTAATGAGATTATATGTCATTTTGAAGAGAATACTTAAGGCTACAAAGGTTATCCATTTTGCGATATTGTAAGGCAAGTGCATCATCGTTTCGCTCGTTCCGCTGAAAATATCGCTGCTGTAAGTGAAAGTGTTGCCGAAGACCCGAATGTGTCGATTCCTAGTCGTACTCAGGAATTAGGACTGTATGGTCGTATGATAACCGACTTTTTTGCCTGCTATTGAAGAATACGACTTGGAGAATAAGTGGTTTCATCAAGACGGTGCCACATGCCACACAACTCGAGCGAATATGGCTTTATTGCAATAGACATTTCCTGGCCGTCTAATTTCTCGTCGTGGCGACATCAACTGGCCACCAAGATCATGCGATATGACACCATTAGACTTTTTTTTGTGGGGCTACGCGAAAGACCGTGTTTATACAGATAAACCTTTAACTCTTGAGCACTTAAGAACCAACATTCGTCAAGTTATGGCTGAGATACCGCCCAATATGTGTCAAAAAGTGGTCCAAAATTACCTTAAAAGAATCAGTGCTTGCTACACTTCGCGTGGTGGTCGTTTAAATGATGTAGTGTTTCACACATAATGTCAACGTTCAAACTTTATAATAAAAAAGAAATATCATGAAAAAAAATATTTTATATGTGTTTTATTTACGTTTACTTTTGAAACCGCAAAATGGATAACCGTTTATTAAACAATTTTTTTTTAAAATGTAATATGTATCTGCAAATTATTAAATTTTAAAAACGGACTTAAGGCCCAACCAGAATGTGAATAACGTGACTTAAGCAACTGAGCAAATACATGTAAATCATATGTGTTAAACCATATTGAACTTAAGGAAACTTTATGTTAAGTTTTATAAAACTGTCATTTACTTAAGCAAGGTGCGAAACTAATCGCTCATTCCGTACGGAATCAACCTTTTTTTATTTTCTTTTTGTTATTTTAAATGTATTTGAGAGGCTTTTTGTTTTCTTTTTGACAGTAGCTTTAGTTTGTTTATGCACATTCTCTGGTTGGGCCTTAAGTCAAAAACCTATTTGTTGTTTGGCTGATTTTTTTTATATAAAACCTCAATCCGTTCTTTAAAAATCCTGAAACTTTGAAGGAGGTGTTTTTTTTTTCTTTTTTAAGATATTTTTTTTTCTTTCGCAACCTTTTTTTTAATCGTTTAAAAAAATAAACTTAAAATAGAATGTTAATATTGTAATTTTGAGCAATAAGTACATTGTGCTAGTTGCAAAAATCAGACAAGCTAGGCACCTGGCGTTTTAACCTAATTAGGGCACGCTTAATCCAGTGGTGCTAACCGATTTTTTTAGGTTAGCGCTTGTTTTCTAGATATACCGTTATTTCCAAAAATATGAGATTGCACAGCTTATATTCGCGTAACTCAAAATTGGTTTAGTTTATTAAAATTTCTAAAAAAACCGAAATTCCGCAATTCGGTTACATTAAAATCATTAAAATCATCTTTGTATGTATAGTAGTTTTCGAGATATTAAAGAAATAACCTCAACACATTCGGCAAAAAATAAGGACATTTTGAATATGAAATAACTTTTGAAAAAAAAAATAATAATTTTTTTCGTTCATAGATGGTCCTTACAGGATAAAGGGAAACTTCTCGCCAAATATCATTAGAATCGAAAGGGGTCGGTGTAGAAATAAATTACTTTGTTTATATTAATTAATTTGTAATTTATTATTTATGTATATATGTTGGCTTTGAAAAAATTGTACTTAAAAATAATAAATTGTTCAAATATTTTTTTAGTAATAAAAAATAATTTGTACTGGAACATCAATAGTCGGGTCCCACTCTTGGTCAATTTCTCATGGAATTACCCATTTAAGAATTTTAAGTGTGGTTTATTGCTCATAACAAAAATCAAAAAACTTTTATCTCCTTTGAATGATTAAAAGTTGCTTAAATTCCCTTAAAAATTTTAAATTCTGTTTGAATGCTTTACTTTTTTTGTCATATTCAATCTATTATAGAATGAACTAAAATATTCTTGCAGTAGAATGAATAAAAGTTAGTTATGGGAAGTTATTTAGGCAACAATATAATAGAAATGAATTTTAAAAATATAAATGTCTGAAATGAATTGGACATTCTATATAAATGAATTTTACTGGGAATTAATTCCACAAAATGTAAAAAAATTGACTCCACCAAATACCGAATTTGGAAGTTTAAGTCTGGGTGTACACTATGAAAGTTTTCTTTCAGAGTGGGAGTTTATTGGTAAGAGGGGAAGATAACATGCTTTTAATTTCTCCCCTCTCATCTATTTACTTACTGCCTGTTCATATATTCACGAACTAAGACTTCGATCGCTTAACTAACATTTAAAACAAAAACAAATCACAAAATAGATGAACAGGCAGTTAGACTTTCTGAAAGAAAACTTTTATAGTGTGGACCCAGATTTAGTTAGCGAAGCCGGCGTTTTTTATGGGCCTTTCAGTGGAAATGCCCATATGCATACATATATTGTACATTAATAAAAAATAAAATAAAAATAAAGTATTTTGTATTTCGGATTTTAAATACACAATTATCCAGTTCGCAAAGAACTCTAAAGTATTCTAAAGTGCTTAGTACTTATTTACTATTTTTAGCTAAAAAGCACAATTGTGCGCTCAAAAATAGCACACTGAAAATACATAGGTAACAAAGTTGTATGGTCGTATCATGTTTGAATATTAAAAATAAAACTACATTTTTATGAAAGTCATATTAGCAAATACAACCAATATATGACACAATAAAATACTTTGTGAATTGCCTTGAAATTAATGTATTTTGTTATATTTTAATTGCTCGACTTAAATGTATTTTAGATTTTAAATACACGAATTTAATGTATTTTGTATTTCAAATACATCACTGCATGTATTTTACACAACCCTGAATATTACTCTAAAAAGATTGGAAATATGAAATTAATTTTAAAAGTGTAGCAAGTAATATTTATTTTACTACAGTTAATGCAGTTTTTAGTTTGTTCTAAAATTAATAAACACTTGCACAAACAAATGAACCAGGTTTTACGAGAAACTTCAAGTTTAGTTTCAAAAGTAATTACATATTACAATTGTTCGATATATGAACATAGAAACAAGTTATTTAATGAGTGAATTCATTATAGCAAAAGTTTTTTTAAGTTTGATATAATTGTATTTCTTTAAGTAAAAGAAAAAAATGGGTTTTTAAAAAGGTATTAAATGAAATAGAAAAGTAATAAAAATATTATTTATTTATTTAATAGAATTTCCTATGACATCATTCACACTTGCAATTTTTGTTGCAGCTACTCTTGAGTTTATTGGCGAGGGAGGTGAGAAGACTACCCCGGAGTACCCCTCCCTAGGTACCCCGTTTCATGTACTCTGCAATTCTGTTTTGTTTTGTAATTCTCACAACTTTCAATTTGAAGTTGGCTATAGGTGCAAAAACAGAAAAGACAAGATACAAATACAAAAATTGCAAGACTAGAATTTCATACTGACACAATTTCAAAGCAGATTTTTAAAAAAATTAAGCAATAGAATACTTTTGTTTTATTATTATATAACTATATCAATTATTCAACATTTTTTGTATATATATTTTTAAATAGATTTTATGCCAAATAAATATATGTTTTAAAAAAAATTGGCGTTATAATAATAAACACTTTTCTAAATATGTAGAGGTTTATAATATGTACATAGTTTAAAAATTATGACGTAAACAAATTCAACGTGCAATTAAAGATTTTTTTATGTAAGTTGTGATAATACGTGCATTTGTTATCAAAGATTTTTAATGAACAGTTTGATTTATAACTGACGTACATAAGTTTAGATAAACAATTTTGCATTTTTATATTTTCATACTTATACTTTATTACAAATAAAAAAAAGGACTTGAGTAGAAAGCAAATGAGAATTAGAACTAAATTATTTATGTGTCAATCGCAGTTTTGATTTAAATATTTCATAAATGAATGTGTGATGAGATAAACCCACTGTTTATTGTTTATGTGTTTTGTTTAAACTTTGATATTGTTACAAGTAGAACTGTTGCTATAAGTCTTATACGCTTAACAGTTTTATTTGGTTTAATATCTTTAGTTTTTCCAAAATCTTTATGGATGAAGTTTCCTGATGATCTGGCCTAAGCAACCAGTGAAATGCGCATAGGAATAGCTTATCCCATCAACAATAAATTTCAAGTGTTTTTATCAATAATGAAAACTGGGAATTAAGCACGAATAACAAAATCTTTTTGAAATTATTTCATAAATGTTTATAAAATATATTTACGTATGGAATAATTGTGTAAAATAATTAAGATATACATACATACATAAATGAATAAAGGATATATATATCCTACAAAGTAATATAATAAATGTGAAAGTTTAGGTATTTGGATGTTTGTTAGTTTGTGGCTCAATAACGCAAAAGCCGCTTAATGGATTTAAATGAAATTTGGTAGACGGATAGCATATGGCCCAGACAAAATATAAGGCACTTTTTAAGAGCGAAATAAAGGAAAAATTGCTACTTTGATTCTTTATCTCACTTTTGATAAATTTGATATGCAGATACAAATATAGGGTACTTTTAGATGGAAAAATTGGTCTTTTTTAGGGCCAAAATTGGTACTTTTTAAGGTATAAAATTGCTTTTTTTAAGGGGTAAAAGGATTAAATTGGTACTTATTCGCTTTTCGATAAATTTGATATATATATACAGAATATAACCTTCATAAGCATAAAGTAAACAATCGGGGGGTGCTAAAATGACTTAAAGCTGTTACTCTTAGTATTCTTTTACTTTTGGTACTTTTTCTCATTTTAATTAAAATATAGAGTACTTTTAATGATGTAAAAATGGAATAAATTGGTACATTTTGATAAATTTGGTATACAGATTGTGACCGAAATATTCATATTTAGACACCCCTTGGTATTTATATGGACAGTTGAATGTTTCTCAAGAGTATTGAGTGCTCAAAACCTATATACATATCTGTATGTTGGCGCATAGGAATAGCTTGTCCCTTCAACAATAAATTTCATTTTATCAATAGTATGAAATGGGAATTTAGCACATTTAAACGAAACCTTGTAAATAATTGCTACAGTTTTGTTTATGGAAATATTTTAACACAAAATAAGTATAAATGTCGAAAACTACATAAAATTTCTGTAAATTTGTTATAGGATAAACCCTTTTCTGTAAATCATGGGAGATATGTGTCCCATTCGTCGTCAAAGATAAAAATTTGGAAACAAATGCATTATGCGTTTCAGTTGCTGATCGTTTATACAATAGTTTGAATGACCATGATTTTTGTTTTATTTACATTGCAAAAATTTGCATACCGCGATTTGTGGGTAAATTCGTGTTTTTAGTTGCGCTTTGAAAATATATCATTTAATTATTGGCAACTATAAATGGAAATTTTTTTTCTAAATGAGTTGATTGCGTCACCAAATATAGCAAAAAAAACCCCAATAAAAATTACGAGCAGATTTTAAACCCCAAGGTTAGAGATAGTGAGGAGGTCCCATCTGTTTTAGAAAGTTTGTGAGTTCGTCAACTAACAGAGTTAATAATTCACCATTTTCTATAAGTCAAGAAGAGTTTAAACTATTTTTTGGGATGATTATAGTAATGAGCAGGGAAACCATAAATATGCAATTGCATGTTTTTCCTTGTGCGACCAATGAAGGCACAAACAATATATTTATCAGTTTTAGACCTTTTTATGAATTTTGGCATCGATTAGTTAGTGCATATTTTTGTATTTTACCGTTTGCAGCATTTTTGTGCATAATTTAGTTAAACGAGCATTTTTGCAACATTTTTTAAATTTATAGCCCCTATTTTTTTACGTTTTAAAGGGATTTTTTGGTACATGTTAAATTTTTTAGATGCCTCCAAGAGCTTTCGCAGCAAATAAATTTTTTTGTTTTTTTTCCAAATTCTAGTTAACAGATGGATTTTCTGTTTTAAATATGTATCTGTATACCCAACGTGTTGCTTCAATTTCGCCATCTACATTTAATTTTTACTCTAAAATTTTAAGACAAAGCGGGTTGTCATTAAAGATATATGTTATGCGATGTGTATAATACATAGAAATTTATTTATTTATTTATTTATTTATTTATTTATGATTTCCTGCACAACAGAACTTAGTCTTATAATTACAGTGCAGGATTTTGTATGTGTACAAATTAGTTTCCAAATTCAAGACCAATATTTTAGTAATCAAGACCAATCTTTTAGTAAACCGATCGACTCAGAATCACTTTTTAAAGTGATCTAACGATGTCCATCCGTCCGTCTGGCTGGCTATCTGTCCATGTTTCAATTTTTTAGATGACTTGATCAAATGTCTTTGAGTCTGTAAACCATCTAATTATGTAGGTATTTAAATTAAATTCGCCCCAAAAATATTTTACTGCAACATAAATTATTTTCGAATCGGTTCACATTTGCCCAAAGCTCCTATCCTTAAATAGATTTAACTTCCTTTTAAATGTGAACATTAATTAATAATTTAGCGACCGTGCCAAAAATCCCTTTAAGGCAAAAAACCAGAGCAAACATCTCTTATATGAATTTAAAACTAAGCGATAATATTTTTTGGTTTTTTTTTTAAATTTTGTTATTAAGTTGTTGCATATTTTGTATTCAAATGAGCAATTTTTTATTTTTTAGGGCATATTTTTAACAATTTTCAGGGCATATTTAAAAAAAAAACGCGTTTTAGAGCATATTTCTGGTTTCCCTGGTAATGAGTATCCAAAGATTTTCAGATATATGATTGTACTGGTCTACGTTGGAAATATATTCAGTACCGTTTATTTCCAAGGTTATGAATCAAGACCGTTTTGAAAATATTCCACGAGAATCCGTTAAATGGTCAAAATTAGGGGCGGTATCAAATTAAAATTGACATTACCAACAAGAATAAAAGGAGAGTCAGTAAGCGATGTCTTGTTTACGCAAAAAACGGAATCGAAAGACAAAAACACAATTTGTTACGCATGCGAAAACCAATGTGCTTTACTGGGAACAAAAATTATTTTAAAATTTACTATAACTAAATTCGATTTTGATTTAGTTTATATGAAATATAAAGTACGACAAACAAAATCTTGTTAACTAAAAATTCTGTATTCCCCAAAATTGCTTTGATTATATTTATGGGATCTCATAATTAAAAATAAATTTTTCGTTTTTTTATGTTTTTACTGAATTGTTTATGATTTCTTTGTTTTTAATGGTAACAAATTAAATAAAATTCCGAAAAAAAAGAATTAAAATCAGCCTTTATTTTCACATTGATCCATAGAGAAGACTATAAAACCAATTTCAAATGCGTTAATCAATAAATTTTCATAACTCATTAGTGAATATAATAATAAATGGCCTTTAAAGGCTAGGTTATAGGTAATGTAAAAAAAAAAAATACATAAATAAATAAAAGTTTATCCAACAGTATAATTAGAGCCCGAGATATTAGCAAACTTAAATGGCAAAAAAAGAAATTCGAATTTCTGACTTTAAGAAACCCCTAAGCCCAGTGGCACAACAAAATCTTATCGTTAGCACGAACACTAAAAAAAAAAAACATTTGTTTATGTCGACCAACGCGAATTAGATCAAAATTCATTCGAAAATGTAGATGAAATGACGAAAAAACTAAATGGGACATATATGTCCCATTCGTCGTCAAAAGGTTAAAATGGTTGTTTTACTTTTTTATGTTAAAAAAGAAATCTAGCTAAAGAGGGCATGAGTTTTTGTGAAATAGCCAGAATACCCACTAAAATATTCATCACTTGGGCATATTGTAAGGCAATACATAATCAAGAGTCTTCCATGAAAAGAATAAGCAAAACGTGCTGAACATTTTAAAGCATATTTTACAATCAATATTCCTGAAATGAACACTGTTCAATTTTGAAGTGTATTGAAATCAGGAGAAACTTTTAGATCAAGCACTAGAAAGGATTTACTTTCATTTGAATGTAGGCATCATGTATATGATTGGTACTAAAAACTGTATATGAAATCAAAATTCCTCACATTACGGTTAGCGTTGACCGCGATATTCAAATGGTATTTTTATTCCAAGCCAGCACTTTGATTCATCGCACATTGACAACTTAATCAGCTTTTATTTTTCTAAACTCGAAAAACCAATTGTGAGAGGTGACTATCGTGAATTGATTGAGCTTTCGATATTATTTTTTAACGGAAATGATAATAAAAAATTTTAAATAAGCCCTCCTCGGGCCACTCATCAAGCACGATGGATGGCATGAGCTATTTTTGCTATACAAATTTGTTTAATTCGGGATCAGCTAAAATTAACAAGATAGCGAAGGTTTACAACGCGTTTCTCTTTTCATTGCAACAGTTTACGTTTAACAATGAATACAATATAACCTTACCATAAAAGCATCCTATCAGAATTTGGTTCGAAATTTGAAATGCATTTTCTTATTATTTTGTCATGATACTTATTTCATACTTCGTTTCGTACAGATAAAAATAAATGCATGTCTTTGTTTCACTAAAAAGCAATAATATATTTAGGCGATATGTAATAAACATTAATTTTCTAACCGAAAACCCATTAGCTTGGTAAAAGAATTCATCTTTTTTAAAAGCAAAATCAAAAGGGATACATTTGAAAGCAGTTATTGACTAGGGAACAAAACATTTAAGTAAGTTGTTCCTCCTTTAAATCGAATGTTAAGGCACAAACCTATATACTGGTCAACAAAATACAAAACAACAGGTCGATTAGCTGCGGATTTGTGAAGCTTTCGAAAGACGTGGTGGTAGAATTTCGGAAAATATTTTACTAAATCAAATTAAAAAAGTGCAAAAACTAGCGTTGTAATTAAACCATCCCTCTAATACTAAATATTTTGCTTTATAATTTTAACTTTTCTTTAAAATATATACGTGTGTATTTTTGAACAAAAATTTCATTGATTTTTTTTCATCTTTCTTCTTTTTTTACATTCACTGGAACTAATAGCGTGAAAATTTTTTCATATGAGATTCACGATTGCTTTTTCTTTCCCCTTCGAGGGAAATGAAAATTTAATGAGAATTAAAATTCCACTTGTTATTCACGATAGGGGTGATTAACCCACTGTGGCGCGTGTTATACAGTAGACGCTCGCAAATTAGAACCGCTTTGTTTTTGAGGCAATTCTAATTTCTGAATTATTCTAATTTCTGGACGTTTTTATTTCGAATAAAAAATAAAAATTACTTAAATTTTTTTTAATTCAATTTTATTTGATAAAAACAAGAAAACAAAACGTAATTCACTCATACATTAAATGTATTTTTTAAAATTTAAAATACCGTGTCGTTTCTTATATTTGGAAAACTATCCATTGCTTCCACGGAATGCATTTTCATCTTTATAGAGTTATTCCTCTCTAAATATTTTTTTAGCTTTCTCTTTGAACCACTCATACAGACGACTTACCATATTTGGGTATTCAGCGCTGTGCAAAGATTTATTGCTTACTTCCTGATATGTGTTGAAAACAGCATTTAATATTGCCGTTCTATGTGATTTGATATAGCTGATTGAAGATGTCGTAACATTAATATTCCCTTCAAACCCTTTGTCAAGCTTTTCTAATATTTTGACCTTTGTTTCCAATGATAAAGTGTTTTTTTTACGTTTATTTGACATTTCGAATGATACACTTTCACTTTTTAATAGAGACTTCCAAAATATGTACACATGTTTCGAATTTCACAAATAAACTAGCCACAAATATATATAAATGCGACAAAAAACAACAAATAAGGAAACTCATCTAAAATTTGGTAATACCCCTTTTTAGTTTTACATGTTCAAACAGAATAAAAATAAATTGCGGATTTCTTGTGTTCAAATAACAAAAAAAAAAAAAACGCTCCGAAATTAGAACTATAAATTCGAATTTTAAAGCGTTTAATGTATTGCAAACACTGATTCTAATTTCTGGACGTTCGAATTACTGGAAGCTCTAATTTGTGAGCGTCTACTGTATAAAACAAATTAATTCAAGAAAAAAAAACCTTCCTGTGCACAGAGAAAAAATGCGTTTGGTAATCAAATATAAATATTCAACTAAAACAACTCATACTTTGAGGACCACTTTGCTCTACCTAAATAACTTTTTAAATCAGAAAAAGTAACGTTCATTTTTACAAAAATTCAATTTAAAATTTTAATCGATTTAAATTTCACGTGATTTCGATTTTAGAACATGGCCGATATAGAAAATTTTTCGAGGGTGTGCCATATCAGGGAATCATAGGAAATCGTGAAACAGGCAAAACAAAATTATGTTAAGAGGTTAAATTGAGAGTTCTTTGCTCCGATTGTTATATAGATATCAATATCAATATGATATTTGTTCCCTTTAAAGCGATTTTAGAGAGGTGGTTTACATGGGACCAATGGTCCATTTTGGACATACAAGAACAAAATTTTGCCTTGACATGGTAGCTATTGTAAAAGCTTTCGCCGGTTAATTTTATATCAATACCAAGGATTGGGATTTAACGCTATTGTTGGGAGTGGTACTGGTATGGGAGCTATGGTCAAATAGGGACCGATTTTAAAAAACTGTTTGGCCAACTTTATTCCAAATAGCAACATAATAATATTGTTTATGCGGACAAAGACTCTATTCTGGAAACGCATAATACCATCTCCACTATTGTGGTGTGGTTATAATGAAAAATAATAAAGAGGTAAGTAAATGCATACCACATAACTACATAACTTTACATATATGTATTAAGAACAAAATTTAATAATTGTAATACCTTTAACAAAAATCTATTACAGACCTATGTAGCCACCCCTAAAAACTTCCCAACCACCCTTTTGAAGACCAGACATTCAAAAATACATCTTCACAAGTTGTACCTACGCAATTATTGATTTTTATTTTAACAACAAAATTTGTTTAAAAGAACATCTATTTAAATAATTAGCAAACAAAAATTATTTGTATGGTCTTCAAACATTATGTAATATAAGTTAGCATCAGGATGACAAAAAATTATAAAAATAAAAAAGGTTGGTCTACAGCGAACGAAATACCTATAAACATATTTAACAAATATATTGAGGAGGCACGTTAGTTGGTGTTGGCTTGTACTTAGTTGACAGCTGTAAACGAAATCGAAAGTTTAACATTGTCAAGAAAAAATCTAAAAAAAAATTAGTTCATGGCCAAGAGCATAGAAACAATGTTAAGGAAAGCAGACAGAATGGCGCTAAAACCCGATGTAACGTGCCAGTATTCCCTTTTATTAATATATGGTTGTTTCGGGTTTAAAAGAAATAATTTCTCTCTATATGCAGAATTATACTAGGTCAATGGGAGATTTTGTTGTCTCTTGCACATTTTTATATGTGCGCGTCCAAGTGCGCGTCCCTACCTCAACGAACCATTTGGCATTAACATCATGGGTATATACCAAAAAAATAATGAGAAAAAATTTATTGCATAAGCAATTTTTTCACAAACAAATTTAGATTTTTATAAAAAAAAATTAATAAAGTATATTTTTAACTTACCTTGAACGTGAGAACATGTTCAATGATTTTTTTTTCTGGCTATAAATGAAAACTCCAATGATACTTAAATTTTACAATATGTATTTATTTTTTTCTGCGTATCTTTTTTCAAATTACACTAGATTTATTTAAAGAAAAAACATATTTAAATGTTTTAAAACGGTTGCGGTTTTCGTAACTTTTATTTTTGCAAAATAAAAATGTTTATTACCTTAAATCTCACGTGCCAACGATTCTATACAAATATCCAACCAAATTCGTTGAAAGAAGCTTTCCAACTGACGGATATGTGACTTTTTTTGCTTAGCTTTTTTCAACACAGCTCAGTGCTGCCAGGTAATTTTTTTTTCTTCCCCCGAAAAAAATTTAAAACGCCCAAATTTAAAGAATATTTAAGACAAGTGAGAGTAGTCGGTCAAGCCCGCCACGCGATACCCTACACTACAGTGTATACAAATAACTTTTGCGAGTGTACCCTATTTGAGACCCATGGGCTATCAAACTTCAACAAAATTATGTTATGAGGTTAAGATCCATGTAAAAGTTCTTTCCGCCGAATATTATTAAGATATCTTCATCTATATGTGATTTTAGGATGGGGGTGTATATGGGACCTGTGATTTATTTTGCACCTACCAGGACAACATTTAGTCATAATTATTTAGTAAAAATTATTATTGCCAATTTTTATGTTTGTATAAGGAAGTTATGGCATTAAAAGCTATTTTCGGAAGTAGTATTTGTATGGACGCTATGGTCAAACATGGACCAATTCCGGTAAAATTAGGTTAGATGAAATTGATTGCAATAAAAACGTTTGGACCAAATTTAATCTAAATACCTACATAATAAGATGGTTGATGGAGACAAAGACCCTATTTCGGAAAGAATAGGGCTTGTATGAGGCTATGTGAATTGATGGACCGATTCACCCCATTTTCAATTGGTATGATCCGTGTGCCAATTATAACCTATATACCAAATTTCATCAAACTATCTTCGCAATTTCGAACTTTATTTTGCGCACAAGGTTTACATGGCCAGCCGGACATACATCGATAGATCTTTCCAGAAAGTGATTTTGATTCGATCGGTATACTTAAAGGTGGGACTAGGTGGTAGTTTAGCTATTTTTCCGTAAAATCTAGTGATTTTCATACGCGTATACCGGGAATCTAGCGTTCTTAGGTTTTACTTAGTTATTGTTATTTTATTAAAATTTTTACTTCCTTAATTAAATAAAACCCCCTGAAGGCCCAACTATAATATGCATAAGCTTGCTTAAGCTTATGAAAAAAATTAACAAAAAGCCTCTCATATGCATTTAAAGCAACAAAATCAAAAAACGTTTGATTTTTTGCAGAGACTGCAATCAGTTTCGCACTTTGCTTAAGAAAATGGCGGATTCATACAACTTAACAATGAATAGCGACATATATTGCAGTAAAGATGCAGAATCATTGGATTGAAAAATATTTCAAAAGTAAGGAAACTAGGTACCATATGGGCTGAAGCCGGGATATATCGAACAAATTGCACGTCAAATATTAAATAATATAAGCTGCTAAGACAAATAAATTACTGCCAATTAAGTAAGTAAAAATATCTAAGAAGCTAAAATAACACGTAATATTATATTAAAAACTTTTGGAATATTTAAAAGTTTGTCATTTGAAAAATCGTCATATATAGGGTGTAAATCGTCAGTAGTCCTTTTTTACACTGCATTTACACGTTCATATTCTTTTACATATAGAGTTTGTTAAATGAGCTTACAATGTTTACACAGTTGCAAGACATTTTTAGGCAATTTTAATGACAACATTGTAAGATCCGACCACCGTCTGTACGAAGCTTAAGCAAAAGAAATCGATTATTGCCGCAATAATATTTTTCATCCAGGCAATAAGTTTGACAATACATATGGTATATTTCTGTGTTTCCTGTGGTTCGTTTCAATTTTAAAGGTATGAGTATATTGGTAAAAAGGTATGTGTGGATTAAAGCTATAGCAACATATATGTTCACATTATGTGTACTGTGGAATGACACTTTTCTACCCATATGTAGTTTCATGTGTATGTCAAAATTTGAGTTTTATAATTTACATGTTCACATGTTGGTATGTAACGTACATTTGACATAACCTATCAAAAATATAAAAAAAATACATACTTACCATTTCCAATAATAAATTTGACTATTTTTTTTTTTTTTTTTGTATTATTATTATTATTATTATTTGTATTATTATTTATATTTATTAAAATTCCAAATAATTTTACAAATTATTAAATAGGAAAAATGGGAGAAGGACAAAAACTCCCGAGGAATTTTTATTCCTAATTGGGCTGAATGTGAACAAAGCTTTATACATGAAAGGCAAAACTTTATCGTATAACCCTCAAGTTATCCCAAAAATCGTCAAAATTACTATAAATCTCAAATCTGGCGACCGTGTAAATGTAACATAATGGTGAAATACTAAAAGGTGGGTTCGGTAATACAATAAACACAAAATACAAAATCTACAGGCAATTTTTTTGTTTGATTTGTATTAGCTACGTCAATAAAGTATAAGCAAATATAGTAAATCAAATATAAAAATATTAAAAAAAAAACAAATATTTCATCATTTATTCTGGCGATAGTTGATGATTTGTGACACGACAGTTTGAACAAATGGGTCGGTCGGTGAATATAGATTTTAAAAACGAAATGTATCGTAAGGTATATGTAAATATATATATACATATATTTAATATGTAACTATAGGTATGTGTAAATATACCTTGATATATCGGAATAAACTACACCAGTGTTGCAAAATTGAAATTTTGAAATGGTACTGAGCTTCAACTAAAAGAGTGTTTTTTCCACCAAATGGTACTTTTTCTTAAAAAAAAAAACAATAATTTATAAAAATAGAAGGAACAAAAAATTTTTTATTGTAATTCATTTATCTAAGTATTTAATAGCAAATTTATTATTTATATTTGAGATACACATGTTAATAATATTTGAGGTACACATGTAAATAATTTTTCTGTTATACATAAGCGTCAAGCGCCCCATCCATTTAAATATTATTGTACCTATATGTTATTCGCCATATTATTTCTATATGGCCCTATATTATTCAATAAGTGGCACAATGGTTTCAATTAAAATATGGCGCAACTCTTATTAAAAAAAAAACATAACCTTTAAAGCAAAACAACATAGTACGTTGATGCAAACACATTTCACAGTATGGTGCACTTCTTTTCTGATTTCGATTCTTGCCAATTTATTGTGTCACCTTTGACAATCACAAATCCATTAACTTTAAAATTGAACAGTTATACTGCAAGTGTATGAGCCGCTTAAGCTACGTTTTTTTAGTATTTTCTAAAAAAAAAAAATTTTTGAAATAGTTCATATATTTATGAATAAGTTAATAAATTAAAAATTTTATTTGTGTTTTATTCAGACTTTTACATATTTTACATACTTAGAACTTAATTCTGAATAAAGTTTAAAACATAAGTGTTTAAAAATCAAGATTTTAATTAAGTGTTTAAAGATAAAGCAAATTTACTTTAAGAGATCATAAGAAATATTATAACTACAACAGCAACTACCAGTTGATTTTAATAGATTTTTAGTTTTTATCAAACTTGAAACAGTTTCTACGTGTAAACGATTTCTTCCTTCGTTTTTTACATCATTTTGCATTTGAAAATATGCGTTCAATTGATGCTCAGAAATGAGGTATCGATAAAATACAAAAAGCAATATGTGAAATGTCAGCAAACATTAGTTTCGTTCTTAATTTTGGCAATATTTTTCCAAGAAATTTAAATATATTCAGTTCTAAAATGCTTTATTTCTAAAAGATCCGCTAGAACACGGAATTAAGAATTGATAGTATTATGTATGCATAGTTTTCTTTATCGTTTGTAAATAACATTAATAACAACATTATTATGCTAATGGTTTTTTCGGAAACAATATTTTCTGGAGTGGAGCTGATTATCACTTTTAAGGTTACATATATGTTCAAAACATAATTTAGTTCTTAATGTTTCGAAAATTGTCGAATAAAACGATTTCGCAGTTTCTTTTACTTTATAAACCATTTCCTTAGGATAGCATGTTTCTATAAATATGGTTTTCATATCAATTTTCCACTAACTTAAGGATACTATGCATTAATTTTTATACATTTTCTTGCCAGTTGTAAGAACAAATATCCTATTCTGGAAAGCAAAATATGAATCCTGGCTTTCACGCTTTGATTTCAATATTAACGTCGTTAATTATTTTTTAAAAAAAAACATAAATTTTGCAAATAAACACATGATAGATAACCTAAGCCTGCTATCGAAATGATCACAGTTAAAAAGCTCAAAGTATAATAAAGTACTGAAAACAACGCGGGGGTACTGCGGTATTTTCAATATGAAAAAGTACTGAAAAAAGTACCAAAGTACTGAATTTTTCAACATTGAACTACACATAAAAAATTTTTGTTTACGAATAAAGGCAAAAATGTACAAAGAGAAACAGCTGTCATCAATGAAAAGTGTTTCCATAACATAAAACCGCGATATATGTCAATAAATTAATTGTTTTTATGGCACCCTGTTTAGCATACTCGGCTACAGTGTGACCAGATTTTTAAAAAATATAAAGCTTAATAATGTTTGAAATAGAACTAAAAAAAGAGCTAAAGAAAAAATATTTAAAGCCAAAAAATAAAGCTTAATTGTTTATAGTAGTAACTTAAATTATTTTGATATTTTTTATAGATTAAAAAGTGTTTATGTAGGTATATATTATAAAAACATATATTTTTAGTAGCGGTGCAGCGAATATAGGTTTTGTGAATACGAGTACGAATAATCACAATATGCGAATACATACTTACATGTAGTGTATACTTGTTTAAGATTTTATTATTTTAATCTAGTAAACCTTTTTACATGTTTTCAAATATTTTCATTTTAAATAAAATATTAATTAGTTTTAAAATTTTGGAAAAAAGGTAGTTTTATTAATATAAAACCTTTATATTTTGGTGACCCCGAAATGCCTACGACACATTCTCCTACGCGCGACTCTATTGGAAGTGTTACAAATGCAGAAGTTGCTGCTGCATCCACAAATATTCAAAAACTGCCTCAATTTTGGTCGGAACAACCACAGCTATGGTTTATACAAATTGAGAGTATTTTCTCGCTAGCTCACATAACAAGAGATGAAACAAAGTTTTCTTACGTTATTACAAACTTGGATCTAATATATCTTAAAATTATTGGGGATATTTTGCTTTCACCACATCCAGAGGGCAAATATAATGCAATTAAAGAAAGGCTCATTTCATCATTTGCCATTTCCGAGGAAGCAAAACTCAAGAAATTGTTTGGTGGTTTGATTATTGGTGATCAAAAACCAACACATTTCTTGCAATCAATGAAAGCCCTCGCAGCAGGTAACAACATAGGTGATAATGTTCTTAAAACATTATTCCTGGATCAACTTCCAGATAATATACGTTCAATTCTTATAACAAGCAACGCAGATTTACCAACTATGGCTCAACAAGCGGATAAAATTATGGACATTGCATGTCCTCAGGTATCTTCAGAATCGTCTCGTGATACTGTTCTTCAAAAACTTGCCGAAAAAATTGATGCTTTAGACAAGAAAATTGAATCATCAGTAAGAGGAAGAAGTACTTCTCGAGATGGTAAATTCAGCGACGTCATAGTAGAAGTCATAACAGACGCAGTGATTGGTACTGGTATCACAATCGTTTCGATTCTCGAGCTCTTAAATGTATACCTCCATGTTCGTATACAAATTCAACACCAAAAAACTAGAAGTTGTTTCAGATTTAGCGGCTATTTAAACAGATTTTTGCTTAACAAGCCGTTTATTGATTAAGGATCGTATCACAAAATGGACTTTTTTAATTGACACTGGCGCTGATGTATCAGTAATTCCAAACTCTAGCAAATATCAAAAATAAATTCAGTTTCTCCAATCAAACTATATGCTGCAAATGGTACAGTGATTCAAACATATGTTACAAAATTGATTGAGTTAAATTTTGGATTAAGACGACCATTTCGTTGGGTTTTCATTATTGCTAATGTTACTCGACCTATTCTTGGTTCGGATTTTTTGAAGCATCACCATCTGTTACCCGATCTTCATAATCGCACATTGGTTGATGGTATCGAATGCACGGCTTACCAAATCTTCATCTCCAATGATATCTCATATTATGAAAGATGACTCTGTATATAAGAAGATTCTTCAACAATTTCCTGATGTTGTGAGTATTAACTTGTCCCTACGCGCAGTTAAAAGCACCAAAGCATTTCATTTTATTGAAACTGTTGGAAGACCTGTAAATGCAAAAGCAAGAAGATTGGACCCTAAGCGTTTAGCAGTTGCAAAAAAAGAATTTCAATTTATGTTAGACCAGGGAATAATACAACCATCTAAAAGTGAATGGTCAAATCCTTTTCATATGGTCTCAAAAAGCAATGAAGATTGGCGTCCCTCGGCGACTACCGTTTTCTGAATCAAAAAACTGTTCCAGATAAGTATTCGATTCCATTTATAACAGACTTTAATTATAACTTAAAAGGATGCAAAATTTTTTCGAAACTGGACCTAATCCGAGCATATCATCAGATATGTGTTAATCCTTCAGATGTACCCAAAACGGCTATAATAACGCCTTTTGGACTTTTCGAGTTTCTCAAGATGCCTTTTGGGCTCCGAAATGCAGCTCAAACCTTCCAGCGCTATATGGATCAGGTATGCAGAGGACTAGATTTTGTTTTCGTATATATAGACGATGTTCTAATCGCATCCAAATACAAAAAAGAACACCTTAGTCATCTTCGTTTGCTGTTCGAGCGCTTTTGTGAATACGGAATTTTAATTAATCCTGCTAAATGTATATTTGGTGCAGAAGTATTAGATTTTATTGGATTTCAAATATCTGCAGATGGTATATCTCCAATGAAATCGAAAATTCAAGCACTCAATTTCAAAAAGCCTAACACTGTAATAGAGTTACGAAGATTCTTAGCAATGTTAAATTTTTGCATAATGGTGCTGAAATTCAAGCGAGACTTAATGACCTCACTAAAGGTACAGTTAAGAATGATAAAAGAATAATTCCATGGACGCCGGACTTGGAGCAAGATTTCAACGTATGCAAATCATCATTAATTAACGCAACAATATTAGCACATCCAGATCCGGATGCAGATATTTGCTTAAAAGTAGACGCTTCAGATGTCGCAATGGATGCTGTTCTTGAGCAACGAAATGGAGAAATTTGGCAACCTTTGGGATTTTATTCTAAAAAATTATCGCCAACAGAACGTAATTACAGTACATATGATCGAGAATTATTGGCTGCATATAGCGCAATTAAATTCTTTAGACATATGCTTGAATGTCGTAAGTTTGTATTATTTACTGATCATAAGCCATTAATTTTTGCTTTCCGTCAGAAGCCTGAAAAAGCTAGCCCTCGGCCACTTCGACATCTTGATTTTATCGCTCAGTTTACAACCGATATACGTCATATATCGGGTAAACATAATACTGTTGCTGATACACTTTCCCGGGTAGAAGAAATTTCAGTAATAAGCTATGAAGAGATCGCTGAAATTCAGAAGAATGACGATGAACTGAAGGATTTGTTGAAAAATTTGTCAACAGGCCTTAATCTTAAGCTCGTGCAAATTCCTAACAGCAACCTAGAACTATATTGCGATATTTCAACGAATCGAGCAAGACCATTTATACCTCTTCAAAAAGCAATAAGCAATATTCGAAAACATTCATGGATTATCTCACCCTGGTTCTAGAGCAACACAACAATTAGTAACAAGCCGATTTGTATGGCCTTCGATTAGAAAAGACTGCATTAAATGGGCAAAAGAATGCCAAAGTTGTCAGGTTGCAAAAATTTTTAGACACACTAAAACTCCAACTGGTAGTTTTCCAAAAGAGACTCAACGTTTTTCAAGTATTCATCTAGATATAGTAGGTCCACTGCCACCATCGGTAGGTTTTCGATATTTGCTAACAATGATTGATCGTTTCACAAGGTGGATAGAAGTCGTGCCACTAGAAGAAATAACTGCGGAAAAAGTTACTAGGGCATTTTTTGAAAACTGGATATGTCGTTTTGGATGCCCGGAAAATGTGCATACTGACAGAGGAAGGCAATTTTATTCCAAACTGTTTAAAGATGTTGTAAAACTTGTTGGTGCACAATTAAAACAAACTACGTCTTTCCATCCACAATCAAACGGATTGGTTGAAAGGTTTCATCGCACGTTAAAGGCCTCCCTTATCGCACATGGTAATCAACAATGGACAAAAACATTACCAATAGTTCTTCTTGGCTTACGAACCGTTTTTAAAGAAGACATCAACGCATCACCGGCAGAACTGGTATATGGTGAAACACTTCGTTTGCCAGGGGATTTCTTTAAGGAATCTTAAAAAGAGGACAATTTATCTGAGTTCCTATCAAGTTTAAATCAGGCGATGGATTCACTACGACCAAAATCAGTTAACAATCATTCCACACAAGTACCCTTCATACACAAGGATCTTAGTGCATGCACTCATGTTTGGTTGAGAAAAGAAGTTCGAAAAGCGTTAAATCCGAAATATAGCGGACCATACAAAGTTTTGGAACGACATGAAAATTATTTTAAACTTAAAATTGGATCGAGAGAGGATACTGTTTCAAAAGATCGTCTTAAGCCGGCTTTCTTCGAGTTCTTAAATGCCGAAGCATGTTTACCAAAGAAAAGGAAAAAATCTATATTGTTTAATATTAATTAAACTAGAAAGGGGTAGTGTAGTGTATACTTGCTAAAGATTTTATTATTTTAATCTAGTAAACCTTTTTACATGTTTTCAAATATTTTCATTTTAAATAAAATATTAATTAGTTTTAAAATTTTGGAAAAAGGTAGTTTTATTAATATAAAACCTTTATATTACAATATGTTCAAAAGTCATATGCAAATAAATTTGTTATTTATGTTTACTTATAATACAAATACATATGTTTTTATATACAAAATGCTGCAAAATCGACATAACTCAAAACTTACATCTGGAAATAAACGTGTTTCAAGTTTTTGATTTACTCGCGCCACTTAAAAAAAAATATAGATGCTTTTTATACACAATATAAAGAAAAGATGGCGAACAATTCTGCATCCCTAACTCCAAAATTTATTTTGTTGAGTAATCACGACGTTGCAGCAAATGAGCGATATATGCATACATACATATTTCTAAAATACAAGTATGTTTAAAAATAAAACAGAAACATCATGAAAATTAAACTTTATTCCGTTAATACATTAAGGGATACAAGGCAAGAGAATAAAAAATTGCATTTATAATAATTTAATTGAAAAACTTAGGTTCTACAAAAATTGTTATAGAAAAAATTGCCATAGAAATTCTGTTCCATATTGGGTGCATAAGGCCTCTAATACTTAAAGTTTTATTAATAATCCAAGTTATATTTTATAAACACAAGTTTTGATATTATTTTTTAATTACTTTCTACTTAAATTTATTCTGATAAACTGTTTTATTTATTTTGAAATATAAATTAATTACACAAAATTCAAATTGATGAAAAAGCTAAATGCATTTTTGAAAAAAGCTGGAAAAAAGCTAAATGAAATATTTCAAGCTAAACGTGAAAAAATAAAGCAAAATTTAGCTCGAAAAAAGCTAATATGGTCACACTGCTCGGCTAGTTACACCAGGTTCAGCTATAATTAACTATATTACTGCCAGCTAACTATATGTTTTTGATAGTTAGTGATAGTTATAAATGAACTTGGTGAAATTGGCCACAACTTTTTAATTCGTAAAAGCAACGTCATAAGCTGTTTTATTATACACATTTATATTTTTTGTACAATATTACCATTTATTCACAATAAACTACATCTAATTTTATAATGTAAAGCATAAACTAATAATATTGAAAATTTTATAAAGTTTTTATGGTTTCTATTAGAGGACCCTTGAGACAAAACTGATGTATAACTTTGTACTGAAGTGTTTTCGGAAGGAGTTGATTTTCCTACAAATTCATAATATGCACGGAAACCGTTACGATCGAAACGATCATTTGAATAGAAAGAAACTCTAAAGAAGCGATCATCTGAACGAATTTCAAATTTATCCCGTTTGCCACAGTATTTGGGAAATTTGCGATCAGTACTTATAAAATTAGAAAATTCAACATAATCACTAGCTGTAAGGTAGCCGCAACTGTAGAATAAACGAAAAATAAAACCAGAAAACATTGTTTTAGAAATTATATCATTAATATTGGAATTTAACGGTTAACATTACCTGTCTATTCCTTCCACATCGAAAAAACTAAAATTTATTTTAACTTTTTCCTCACATTCACCATAGAAAAAATAATGACACGCAATATTTTGTGGATAAAGTCCTGGGAAATTTGGCGAAGTGAAAACTCCAATTTTTTTATTTGTGCTGTTGTAAACAAAACTGCAATTATGACCCAATTGAAAACCAGTTGTTATACCGTAATCTTGGAGAGTTCCATGTGTTAGAGAAATTATATAACAAATTATTAAACAAAAAGTTATAATAGGTACATAGATTTTTTATTAACTGATGTTTGGAGTATACAAAAAGAACAATTTTAGAACTTAAAAATTTTGGAGATACTTATATAATTATAGCTTTAAATTAAAACCAAATATGTACATATGTACATATATAAGAAAAAAAAGCAAAAAAAAAAAATGTACATAAAACTAGCTGTTTGGTCCCGGAGCTCTCGAGAACTAAATAAATATATACTGGAGAATTTTGTTTTTTGCAATCAACGGGTCCATAATATTATTAGGAGATTTATTTTTGTTTAAAATATATATTTAAGCCAAATCGTACTATAAATTTAAATATCACAACAGCGCCACCTATCGATATTAAACTTAAGAGAAACCTTGCTCCAGACTAAACTAATTTATTGTCCAAGTTTGGTGTAAATCGGTCCAGCGGTTTTTTAGTTTTATGAGCACATACACGGCACAAACGTTTTTATATATATAGAACTAAACTCATTTTTAGTCCAAGCTTGGTGTCAATCGGTCCAGCGGTTCTTGAGTTTTAGGAGCACATACACGTCACAAACGTTTTTATATATATAGATTGTGTTACTTTTATTCGTTTTTATTTTTCTAGATCAACAAGAAGCTAAGGCCATACATATTTATAAGGTATGTATGTCAATTGATATAGAACTAGCTGCTTGATCCCGGCGCTGCTCGGGATTTTCTAAATAAAAATAAAAAAGGAAAAACCGGAGAATTTTGTTAATAACTTTACCCCATCGCTATCTACCATCATTAAAAAAAATTTAAATATCACGACAACAGCGCCACCTATCGGGAGCATCACATCGTCAAATGCAGAGTTTACGATTTAATTCATACTGAGTAATTTTCAATAGCGCCACCTATTTTAGATTTTTTTTGCTATTCTTCTTACCATTCCGAATTGGTAGTACATCGAAATCGGTCCAGCCGTTCTTTAAGGCCGCTTTAGCCGACCGTAAATGTAATTAAATGCAATGTAACGTACCGTAACGTACTGTAAGCTCGTTTGTGCACTTATAAAACATGTAAGAACGTGTCAGCTGTTTTACAAAAACCTTAACAAAAAAGAGAAAAGTGATGAGAACTAAAAGTGTTGAAATGGTGACCGCTTTGAAGAAAAGGTACCAAGTGATTTAAATAGTATTAAAACGGTATTTCTTGTATGTTTATATAAATAAATAAATATTTGATATTAATATTACAGATTTACAATAAACAAATATGTATTATGTAAAGCATATTCGTACACATGTTCTTACATTATTTTCAAAATGTGCATACACAAAACAAGGTTTTGATCCCATTAAAAACCAGACTTTTTATTGTTTGGGGCTATGTATGTATTTGTTTATTTTATACATCCAAACCAAGGCGAATTCATAAAGGTGACTGCATCATGAGATAGAGTTATGCTAGCTATCTCTTTTTTTGAAAAATTCTATGTATTTTGTTTTTGTAAAAAGTTAGAGTGAATGTCAAACTTATTTGTTGAAAATACAAAATAGGAAATTTTTTTTTGTTTATAAAATATACACAATTTCTTTAGAAAGTAAATCTTTTTACTCCATTGAAAATTCATTGTGGCTCCATTTATTTCTTACGCATTTTTAATTCCTTGTGTTTATATTTTATGTTCACTTTTTTTGTTTTAAATAAGTTTTTTTCAAGTTTTTATTTTTTTATTGAATTTTAAATTTGAATTTATTTTTTCACAAAATGTAAGCAAAGCTTGACATTCAGTATACAAGACAAAAAAATAAACAATAAACAGATGATTTAAAAATGTCACCTTTATGAATTCGCCTTGATCCAAACATATATTTTTATAAATGAAAATATGTATGGATTGTAACTTATTTTGTCAAAAGTCCACAGATATTATTACTAAAAAAATGTACCAAAGAAAAAGAGTGATTTTACCCGCATTCCATTTAAAATACAATCAGCCCATCACTATCTACAACTGTCACGTAATCTCGTAATGAAATTCTATTTTCTACAGGTTGGCACGTTACGGTAAAGTGACATTACAGTCAGTTAAGGAGTTGCATTGCTTTCCATATAACAGAAACGATCAGCTGTTTACATTACATTTACATTTCTACATTTACGGTCGGCTAACGGGGCCTTTAGTTATAAACGTAGTAACTAACGCCACTTTCTTTTATATATATAGAATATTTGACATTTAGACTAACTAAGTTTATATATAAATAAGTAAGCGTGCTATGTCTGGCCTTTTCGAATCTTACATAGCGTCTTCAACTGACAATTTTTTGTCATACCAAACGTCAAAGTCAATATAAAAAAAACTCGAAAATTTTTGTCAGCGTTTTTTTAATATGAAGTTTTACGTTTGGTATGACAAAAAATTGTCAGGTAAAGACGCTATGTAACCCGGGGTCTCCACCTAACATAAAATGACTAACTTTAACACTAACTGCAAGTTAGTGTTAAGTGGAGACTGCTCCAGTTAAAGTTTTAACTTGATTGTTATAACATTTCTTTTGAAAGTTCTTTTATAACATAAATTGACGTTTAAGTTTGACAGTACGCTATTTTGTAGTTGTTTTTCGACATATTTAATTAATTTGTTAAAATGTTTGTAAACTACACATAATAAACTTTGCTTTTTGTGAAAAATATAATACAAACAAACATTTAAGTATAAAATAACTTTAATTATTTTCCACAAACACACTGTAGCTACATACTTTACGCGTCAACGAACTGAAAATAATGAAAAGTTTTAACTCTAACTTCACTACATGTACGCCACCATAAACATATAACCATTTTAACAGCAAGTCTTAACTTCTTGTTTAACTGCATTTCATGTTAGGTGGAGACTGGGTGTAAGATACCCTTCTCCATGGTGAAATAAACAGGTGGCAGCACTACGCCAGATGACGATTTTTTGCTCTTGCATTGTTTGTCTAGGTTTATGTCAAAGTTTTGTTTATGTTTACAAAAAGTCCACGTTTTGTGCTGTGATTTTTGTTTTTTATTAAAGTTTTTGATAATTTTGAGAAGATATTGACCATAATTAAATAAAAATTTATTTATTTCATCACGTTCAGCGGCAGGCTTTGATTTTTGTTTAATGTATTTTTTGACGTAACCGGTTATGTAATTTCCATTTTTGTTGTAATGTTGTATTTGTTGCCGTAACGATGCCACCTGCTTATTCCACCATGCCCTTCTCCATGTTGCGACAAAAACAGAAAGTTATATAATACTATCCTTTAGATTAAAATAAATCTATATTTTGCGAAGCCCAATTTCTCCACTCCCGCCCACATTTTGGCGTATGTTGTCTATTAATAACCAAGATTCATTAGCTAATTTGGATACTTTGGTTCTTGCTGCTCTCCAGATATACATACAAAGGGAGATTAATGGGTAAACTAAGAGGCAGTCGTGGAATTTTGCTAATATTTCAGCAATTTGTGAATTAACCAGAACATATGTGACATAAAAATATATCAACCAAGTACTCATCATGTCTGGGGTCTTCGGAAAACCCATTTTAACAGACAGACGGACATTTTTTAATCGACTTTGCTACTCATAAATATTTTGTAGAAATTACACACGGAATGACAAACTTATATAAAGGGTATAAAAACATTGACTTAATTTTAAAATTGTTCTAGTATATCCAAGCAGTTAATAAGTTAGTCCAACAATTCTTTTCAAAGTAAAAAAAAATATCAAAATATTATAGTTGGCAGTAAAATATATGGAAAAACTTTTTAATTTTTACAGATCTTTTTTTAATATTATTGTTCTTTATTTAATTAAAAGGTATATCTAATATAAAAAGAAAAATAAAAAATTCATATATTTGAAGGATATTTTTGCTTTCGACAGCACTCAGAGATTTCCTCCAAACTCTGTTTGGCCCATCGTGACTAAAGAGTATTATTATTTTTTGTATCGTCGCAAAAAATAACGTAATTTCAATACTCAAGCGAAAAAGAAATGGGGTTATTTATTGGTCATGATTTGACACAAAATTAATAAATTTTTTTTTTTAATTTTGTCCTTTTCTTATGCGGCCCAAGCACTTGCAATATAATTGTTAAATTGTTCGTGTTGTACAAATACATATATCGCCAATGTTTATGTGATATTCGAAGGTGGCATATTTTATTGGCAACAATCAAAAGACTTTTGGCTTTTATTGCACAACGAAAAGAAGGTCAATATCGTACAGTGTTGTTTTGTGTTTTTTGAATAAAAGTTGAGTCATATATTAATTAAAACCATTGTGCCACTTATTGCATAATATAGGGCAAACTGGGGGCAAATTATGGCATTCGATATTGATCGGAATTAACATTTCAACTCTATTGTAATTTCGATCGGTATCGAATGCCGTAATTTGCGCCCTGGAAATAATATGGCGAATAATATACACAATAATATTGTATAATGGATGGGGAGCTTTAAAGTCTATTTTAATTTCTTCTACTTTTTAAGTGAGAGATAGACAAATAATAAAATATAGTACATAATCATTTTTTATTTAACCTTATGGTTTTTATATAAATCTTACAAACTACCAAATGTTTTGTAATAATTTTATTTTGAAAATAATTGCTTGACTAACTGTATGTAATTAGACTTATTTAATTCTGATATATTAAATACACGAAAGAAAAACTTACTTGTTAAAAATTTATATTCAGCCTTAAAACCATAATAGCCCACCTTTTGCTGATTACTGGGATATTGACCAACAAATTGTAACACAAGCTTAGGACCCTTAGACATTATGGGCTTGGGCAAAAATGCCCCACAATAAAAATCAACTGCTTCATATTTCCCTTTAACTTGTGTCAGTAATTGCAATGAATCATTTGGCTTGCATTCCGAGGAATTTTTACTTTCGGTAGGTATATTAAAATCCAGAAATTTTATTTGAACACGTTCATCTCCGCTGGCATAAAATTCATAAATACATTCGACTCGCCCTGTATTGTGTAATGGTACCAGATTGTTTACACTGGCCAGTCTGGCATTTGCCGAAAACAGCTGATTCGATTCAAAAACACCAGATTTGTTCCAGCGCGAGTCATAGATCTCTTTGCAATTTCCTAAAAAAAAAATCAAATGAAATGAAATGAAAGATCTGTGACAAAAAACAATACATGTTTTTAAACAAATTTAAACTCCTTATTATTGGAAATATTAGTCAGTCTTATATTGTCAACAAAAAAACATACAACATGTGGAGCAAAGTTGAAGACAATCGTTTAGCAACATTTACCCGCATTTGTGATGAAATTGCTGAGGAACGTAGTTATTTAAAGAAGGCCCACATTTTACAGGACTTTCTACGCATAGGTTGCAATAAAAAAGAATTTCAAGGCGACACTCTACTATGGGTGCGAATGCTGATACCAGGAGATTCCCAGCGTGTTTACAATTTACAAAATAAACAAATGGTGAAATTGTTTTCTCGACTGTTTAGTTGTGATGCTCATGAAATGCAATTGGATTTGGAACAAGGTTTAGTTTCAAATATCTTTAAAATTTCTATTAATTTTTTAATGTTTTATTGCAGAGGGTGATGTTTCTGAAACTTTGCGTAAATTTTTTGAATCTTCTACAAAGTTAAAGCCCCAAAAGTCTAGCGTTTTATATCTACAAGAAGTGGAGGAATTTTTACAAGAATTAGAAAAAAGGACTAAAGAAGACGAACAAACGGAGTTATTAAGGCAATTGTGCAAACAAACTACTGCTACTGACCTAAAAATGGTATGATTAATTTGTTATTATATTCTAATTTTTTATAAAAATAAAAACTCGCCGAAAACTTTAATAACACTAAAATTAACAAATACAAACAATTAGAAAACAACAAAATTAACATTAGTAAAGGACAAAACTAAAAAAATTTTCTACTTAATTTTAAGTTTTTTATAAATATATTTTAGATTATACGTATAATCAAACAAGACCTGCGTATGAATGCCAAAGCTAGTCATGTTTTAGCGGCATTTGGACCCATGGCGTATGTATCTTACCAAGCTACAAGGGATTTAGCCGAAGTAGTTATGCAGTTCGCTTTTAAAAACACTAAAGGAGGCAAACCTGCTGAAACTCCCCAAGCCAAAACAGTAAAAGGCAAAAAGGTAAAATAAAAAACTTTTAAAAATTAAGTAAAACCATTATATGTGTAATATAGTCGTAATTTTTATATAAGGGCAAAATTGTCAATATTAATGTCATGACTCCAGTATCCCCCATGTTAGCTAATGCGTGTAGTTCGGTAGAAGAAGCTTTTAAAAAAAGTCCGAGTGGATTATTTAGTGAAATTAAATATGATGGAGAACGTGTTCAAATTCACAAGCAGGATAATGAATTCAAGTGAGCAATATTTAATAAGTTTTAAGTGGCCTAATTTAAAAAAATAGGTAACATTTTTCTAGATTTTTTAGCCGCAATTTAAAACCAGTTATGGATCATAAAGTGAGGCGCTTTAAAGAATTTATACCTAAGGTGAAATAACTAAACTAATAGGTATAACTAATAAATTTTAGTTTTAAAATTTTTAGGCTTTTCCTGGGGCTGGAAATATGATATTGGATTCCGAAATTATTTTGGTCGATACGGTTACCGGCGAATTGTTGCCCTTTGGTTCCCTAGGAGCCCATAAGAAAAAAGAATATCCTAATGCTGAAGTTTGCCTTTTTGTATTTGATTGTATTTTATTTAAAGGAGACGATTTAACAAATCTGTAATGCCAATTAAAATGCTTAACACATGTCTCATTAACCGTTCCTTTATTTTTTACAGATCTTTTAGAGAAAGGCGCAAAATATTAGAAGAAAATATTACACCAATAAAATCTTATTTACAATTATCAGAATCACATTTTCTTAAAACTAAAAATGAACTATCTCTTATGACCGCTAAAGTTTTAAAAGCCAATTTAGAAGGCGTAGTCTTGAAAGATCCTTCAGGCACATATCAACCTGGCAAAAGAGGTTGGTTAAAGGTAAAAAAGGATTATCTTTTTGGTGGCCAAATGGCAGATACTGCTGATTTAGTTGTTTTAGGGGCATCATATGGTTCTGGTAAGAAAGGAGGTGTTCTAAGCATATTTCTAATGGGTTGTTATGATCGTCGAGATTGTATGTGGAAGACTGTAACAAAAGTACATACTGGACTCGACGATAAGACAAGATTGGAAATGCATGACCATCTCATGCAACTTATGGAAAGATCCGATGGCAAGCAATTACCCACCTGGTTTTTATGCAATAAACCTTTGATACCAGATTTTATAGCAAAAGATCCAAAAGTTATGCCTGTATGGGAAATAACAGGAGCAGAATTTACAAAATCTGGTGAACATACAGCTTCTGGCATTTCAATACGTTTTCCCAGGATAACACGTTTAAGAGATGATAAATCGGCCAAACAAGCTAATGATTTAGAACTTTTAGAAAATATGTACGATGCATCTAAGAGTAATGTTAATGTTGATCTTTTAATTAAGGGGTGTAGTGATAATGGGGCAGATGGTAGCGAAGATACAGTTAGCATAAATAGTAAACTTAATTTACAGAAAACTCCTAAGAGAGAAATTAAAACTGAGGACAGTCTTTCACCCAGTAGTTATCAAAAAATTAAAGATAAAACGCCTAGCTCCAGCAGTCGAAAGAGGCAATTGGCAAAGGATGATGACAAAGACAATGAATCTTTGTTCCAAAAAAACAAAAAAATTAAAGCAGAACCTTTAGAAAATAATGATAGAAAAACATTTAAGAAACAACTAACTTTAAATAGTGCATTTAAATCTTCAAACAACATCAAAAAAGAAGAAACTTTGGAAACAATCAAAATTGAAATAGAAAGTAAATTATTTAAAAACGTAGTGGCCGATTTCGAAAATGTGAAGAACTCTAGTGATATGACAAAAAAATTTATAGCTAATAGTGGTATAATTACCACAGACTCTAAAAAAGCCGACATAATATTCTATGATTCGTATAAAGTTAAAGTTGATTTAAGTGATTGTAGAACAAAATATCGTAAATCTAGTCATCATTTGAATACAGAATGGTTTTTAGATTGTATAAAAGAGAAAAAATTGTTAGAGTATGGTTTATATGCGATTGTCTTGAAATAAAATTATGTAATTAAAATAAAATTAAAACAATATTATTCACCCTTATTCCATTTAGCGTTATCAATACGAAACGATATCGTTTTGTGTCGATTGATGCAAATCGGTATGCCCATTGTCAATATCAAGTTTTATCGATAAGCGTCGATGTATTTTTGGTATGCCGTACGCAACGTTAACGTTGGCATCGATTTAAATTGACTCTGTTTTTGTCGTCAGTCTTATTGGTGTCGAAACAGTTTTTTTCTTTTTTATTTTTCAAAAATAATAATGTTGAATTAAAAAAAATGAAAAAATAGCAACAAAGTTTCGGGAAAATTGCAAAAATAGCGAAAATTCGCGAAAATTATATGTATTCCAAACAAGCCAAAAATTCCATAAAAATCGCTAAATTACCGCAAATTCCCGAATTTTAGCCATGTTCGCGATAGAAGCAATTTTTCCTGTAAGTTTTCTGATTGTTTACAGTTTTAACGATTTTTAAAACATATTAAATTTTTCTTTCATGCCGCTTTTATAAAATTTTTGCGAATTTCCACTAATTTTGCCATTTTTTGGAATTTTTGCCATTCTTATGTTTTTGGGGACTTTAAGTCAATTTTATGACTTGTTTCAAATAAAAAAGAATTTCGCGAATTTTCGCTATTTTTGCAAATTTTCCGAATGTTTGCAATTTTCGCGTAACTTTTTGTTGCTCTTTTCGGCAATTGTCGTACCGTTCTGTTTTTTACAGGGCAATATTAACACTGTCGATTTATACGGGGCGAAAAGTGTAATCAATACCTTATGGCATTAGTAAGGGTGATTTTTTTAGAATAAATCAAGCTACCCTCTTTGAGAGCACAACATTAATAAGAAACGAACATCAAATTGCACATTTTTAATAAAAACTTATTAGAGATGTTCTTAAAAAAACGATAAACAATCGACATCGTTACATTGATTTTCAATTGATGACGATGACGACGACGTTAAATGGAATAAGGGTGATAGATTTTAAACGGGCGCTTTAATATTTTCTTAGAACGGTTACATGCATACAAAATTAGAAGCAAATGAACTACTTCTTCTATGTGGTTATAATTTAATAAAATTCTACCTTTTTATTTTGTATTGGTTATTTATTAAGAATAAAACCATTAGGCACACATATACATAAATTTTATTGTTCTGATAAATAAAACTTTTTTGATTTTTGCAATCCCAAAAGTATGATGATTTATTTTTATTTTAATCGTTATTAATAAAGAAGATAGGTTATTCTAAGGTTTAAATACTAGGGGTTTTAAATATTCTAGTTCCTTTAAATTAAAATACTAAAATATTGCTTAAAAGAATCTAGCATATTCTAAAATATTGATAAAAACATATTCGGCTGTTCCGAATCTTTGATACCCTCAACCCACAATTATTTTTAGTTATATTAAATTTAATTTTAACTTACATAATTGAGTAAAATATAATTGGTAACAACGTTAATGATGAGAATTTTAGTCATCTTTATGCTTCTTTAAAGCTTTTTTCTATATGCTTAAAGGTTTTCAAGTTATTTTCGACGAAATAAAAAAAACTAATTTTTTCTTGGTGCAAAATAAGAAATTTTGTACAATTTTGATTTGTAAATATTCATAAAAAATAGTAAATGGCAAAAAATTAATAATTTGATAACTGGATCAGGAAACGTATACCTTTAATGAACTATTTTATAGTTCACGATAATCGATAAACATGTGTTGATTCTATTCCTACTGAAGTGAAGTTACATGTTTCTCTAAAAACTGCGATGACATAAAAATCTTGATTTTCTATCCTTTCTCCCATCATTTTCTAAACACCAACGTAAAAAATATGATGATTCGCTCATTTATTTCTTGCAGGGAAGGTTTGTTATACCCTCACCACAATACTGGAGAGGAAATTATGCATTTGTGCTGATGTTCGTAATACCTTAAAAAATATTGTTATAGACCCACCTTTAAGAATACCGATCGACTCAGAATCACTTCTTGTGCCGACCTAACGATGTCTGTCCGGCTGTCCATGTCAACCTTGTGCGCAAAGTACATTCGTAATTTGGAGAACATTTGCTGAAATTTGGCACATAGGTTATAAATGGCACAAGGACCAAACCTATTAACAATGGGGCGAATCGGTCCACAGTTTCACATAGCCTCCATACAATCTTCTTTCCGGAATAATAAACCCTTTTATTATGGTATTAAGATTAAATTTGGTCCAAACTAATTTTGTTGCAATTACTTTTCTTTTCTTTAATTTAATTTTTATTATTCTATACATTGGCTGGGGAGCTAATGTTTTAAATGGTAGGGATGGTTTATGGTAGGCATTTATTTAAAATTTTGTATTATAGGTATAGAATGTTATGTAGTTTTAAATCTTAGGTATTTTTTAATGGTATGCAATATTAAAAACAATTTTGATTTTTAGTTGAACTGCTAATTTTTAATTTTTTGATATTCTTTAATTTTAATAAAAATTCCAAGTTGTAAAATTCCTTGCTTAGTGAAAATAATTCAATGAAAATTAAATTTGATGAACTCAAGCCTAATTAAAGAATATCAAAAAATTAAAAATTAACAGTTCAACTAAAAATCATAATTGTTCTTAAAAATAGCTATGGCACAAGCTCTAATGTTTACATTTGTACTTTAATTTGTACAAATAAAATTTCGACGAAAGTGGACAAAAAACATAATAAACAAATGAATTCAGTAGCTCGTTTCTGTATTTCTCGCATCGTAAAATTTCTTACATGAAGTGTGAAACAAAAAATTCCATCGTTTCTCGATTTATGAGATAAAAGTGTTTCTGTATTTGAATGCGAAAACAGACACAACAAATTCTGTTTATACTGGAATATTTCCAGTAATTAAGTGTCAAATAAAAGCGAAACGTCAACAAAAGAAATAAATATAATAAAAACAGGGCTGCCAGATTTGACGAGTTATCGTCATCTTGACGATTTTTTGTTCCGATATTAACAAAGTGACGTTTTGATGATTTTTTATAAAAAAGTGACGAAAGCAAAAACAAAATCCAAAATATTTTATAATTTTGTTGTTACTTTCTATAGAAATTCATCTTGAATTTTTAAATTTCAAACACTTCTATTTTGTGGGGTTGAAAATTGAAAAAAAAAATAATATGAATGTCTGTAGAAAGCAACAACAAATTTATAAAATATTTTTGATATTATTTTTGCTTTTAATGAAATTGTTGGCGTTGCGTTTTACACTATAAGCCCCTTAGTCTTCGAAATAAGATTTTTATATGTTTGTATATTAGAAAAAAAAATATCTTTAGAAACAAGGCTGCTTAAATTTTTATATTAATCCCAATTGTGAAAATTGTCCTCGAAATTGTTTGTTTCTTCCCTAAAAAATGTATAGGCAAAAGCAAAATTTCGAGGGAAAGTAATGGACCGACTTTGCCTCTTATTGAACATTTAATACTTCTTATACCTATATACATATACAAAATATGATTGATGTTTGATATTCTTATCTTATATGTTCACTTTTGTGCCAAAACCATTATTCCGGCAAGAAAGAAATTTGTTTGTCTCCCAGTAAAAACTTTTTCAAAATGGATAGCTTCTTTCACTCGTTATTAAAGGCCAGTTTACACGGTAATACAATGTATTACGACATTGCAAAAAATTATGTAGAATGAGAAAAATCTTATCATGTAAAAGCAAAATGTATTGAGTAAGAGAGAATACGAATACAAAATCTGACAAGCGGTCGGTAAATGCTTTTTTCTAAACCATTTTAGAAATTTATGTATTCTCATCACACCAGAGGTGTATTTTAACGGAGTATATTGAAGGTGGTAGTATTTTTATACAATTACAAAAACAACTAAAATCAACTCAGGAAATGTTCATGTTGTTTTTGTAAAAATTTAAAACTGCAACCATCTGTTTTTTTGTTATTATTTTTGATTTTACTTATACCATCCGTGTAAACATGAATTATACTTACAAAAGATTTTTATTTTTTTTCTTTTAAACACGGAGAGAATTTCATAATATTTTGATTCTACAAAGTCGTAATACATTTTATTACCGTGTAAACTGGCCTTAAGTAGCTTTCTTCCATAAGAACTTCGATAACTACTTTTTTCTGGATGTATAAAGATAAAAAATGACTTACTTTTGAATTTGTTCTTTTTGGCACAACCCTTGTAAAATTCATTAGTTTTTCAGTAGAATTGTATGTAGTGCTTTTATGTGTTTCTGATTACTTTACATATTTTTTTGTAGGCGAAGATTTTACTGGGTCTTTAACCCGTTTATTTATGAACCGATTTTTCTAATCTTAACTACGAGGTATTCTACTAAGAGCCACTTTTTGGGTTTGAGATTAAAGTTAATTAAATTCTATAATTAGCTAATCTGAGAATTACGTTAATCTAGTATCAATTGAATTTGATATTTTTGGGTGGTGGCTTAAACCATGTAGCGCTACCATACTGAGCACCAATAAATGGCAGCATTTTTTTGCAAATGTCAACTTTTTATCAAGGCAAAATGGATGTTTTCAAAGAAGAAGAAGAAAATGCGCGAATTTAATATTGTTTACAAGGTTGAAATTTTTTGTGTTTAAAGAAAAAATATATTAAAGAAAAAATATAGCATGGAAAAATTATATAAAAGTGCTAAGCAATATATCATGTTTTAAAATGTATTTTTTTTTTATATTTTTGCAAAAGTTCTTTATGTGAAACAAGTGTATGTTGACAGTTTAAGTTTAGGTTTAAACCACCACCGTTGGCCGCTTAAGCTAGCAAAAAAAGTTTAAAAAAAACAACTCAAAAAGTAAATACGGAGATTAAAGTTAATTTAATCGCTAATCTCTAACCCAAAAAGTGGCTCTAAGTCTATTTCAGGTAAAAAAGAAAAAGATTATAGGAATAGGTAAATTAAAGATTTATATCTCAATTATTAAATAATAATTATTAAATACCCATGAACTTTAATTATGTTTTTGTTTGATTTTTTAATAAAAGTCGAAAAAAATTTGTTTAAAATTGATTTTAAATTGCACGATTTTTAAAACAAAAAGACGATCTTTTTTATTTTTTTCTCAGGAAATTGACGATTTTGACACAAATTTATCTGGCAGCACTGATTAAAACCAAAACAAGAAAAGGCTAACAAAAATTTAAACTAACAAAATATAACAATTGTTTTTTGTTTATTTTCATCATAAAAATTATGCATTTATCATTTATATTCCTTCTATTTTTTTATTTATTTAAAAAAAATAGTATATAAACATATTTTAAATTCAAAATATCTTCATTTTGTTTTTCTCGCCACCAATTTCAAATGTGACTTATTTTGACAGTTCTTGAAAGAAACTTTTCGCAAAATATTGTTATAGAAACACTTTTTCTCGCATCCTTCCAATAATTGCTGGAAAATTTTTTAAATGACAGATAATTCTCGCAAAAAAAAGATACAGAAACACTTGTGTGAGAAAAACCATTTTTTGTTTCATTTTTCACTGTTTCTGTCCCGATTCACTGGTTTCATTCGAAAAATTTTACGATGCGAGAAATATAGAAACGGGCTACAGGTTTCAAAACAAAGTCTTGACATAAAGAATACGAAAAAACAGAGGAAAGGAGGCAACATGTAATTTGAAATTTAAAAAAATGATAATAACATCAAATTTTGAACCACCAGTACTACTGGTTAAAAGTTTGATGTTTGACTGTTGGCTGGCGGGCACCGCAGTGGTGCAGTGGTTAGAACTCAAAGATTTTCTGAAGATAGAATGTGGTGATTCCTGAAACATGTAAAAATCAACTCGGGTTCAAATCCCAGCTCAGCCAAGGAAAATTATCAATAAATTTTAATAAAAATTCCAAGTTGTAAAATTCCTTCCTCAGTGAAAATAATTTAATGAAAATTAAATTTGATGAACGCGAGCATAATTAAAGAATATCATATATATAAAAATTACGTATGCAATAAATTTATATTGGCCACGGAGGCTTTATATTACATGCTATCATTAATAAATAAATAAAAAAATCATCTTACCAAATTTTACTGGAATTTGGTCCATATTTGACCATTGCTCCTATACAAATACTTCTCCCGAAAATAGCTTTTGATGCAATTACTTCCTTATAAATGTTAGTATTTAAAAATGGTGACAATGACTTACTATGACAAGACAAAATGTTGTGCTGGTCGGCCAAAAATTAACCATAGGTCTTATATAACCGCCGTTTCTTAAATCACTTAAAGGCAAACAAATTTCATTAAGCTGAAGGCATCTAAATAATATTGGCACAAAGAACTTTCACATAAATTTCAACCTCATAACATTATTTTTTTCTGGCAGGTCTATGGTTGCCTATGGGTCCCAAAAGGGTACACTTCCAAAAATTGTTCTTATATACTGTGGTGTAGGGTATAATAGGTCGGGCTTGACCGACTATATTTTCTTACTTGTTTTATTTGGAGTTTTTAAAAATTAAAAATTTTCCATTGCGGTCTGAATTATTTCGAAACAGTTAAGTATGTAAAAAATAATATTAACACGACTTAAAGACAATTTTATATATAATCCCTTCCTGAGAGTTTCGATAAAATCGGTGGTACAACCTCTTCAAAAACCCCAAATTTAAAAAAAAAAAACAAACCATAACACTGAGTGTAATTTTTTAATTCATTGAAAAATAATCATATACGGACACCACTACGTGATAAAAGACCAAGAAAAAAGATCCATGTCTCCCAGCTTTGCCCAAAGTCATGCACTTTTTTTATGAGCCCCCAAAGATTTGGGGCCTCGGTGTCATTTTTGCAAAAAAGTGATCATTTTCTCAGGCTCATATCTTGCAAACCCTTCGGAATTTTGATTTACCCTTTGAGACAAAGTTGTAGCTCTTGCCATAAAGAACAAAAACTGTAAATATATATAATCAAAAAAACTTCGTCTTCAAGATCAAAATCGCAAAAAAGTTTAAAAAATTCAATTTTTTTAAACTTTTTTCCCCTGTTCAGGTCCATAGGTAGCAAACCGTTCAAAATTCAAGGAAACAATTAACTACAAGAATGTACCTAAGATCTCAATAAACAACTTTGAGATTTGAGACTTTGGCAAGAGCTATAACTTTGTCTCAGAGGGTAAATCAAAATTCCGAACGGTTTGCAAAATATGAGCTTGAGAAAATGAGCACTTTTTTGCAAAAATGACACCGAGCCCCTAAATCTTTGGGGGCCCATAAATAAAGTGCATGACTTTGGGCAAAACTGGGAAACACGGGTCTTTTTTTTGTCTTTTTTCACGTAGTGGTGTCTGTATATGGTTGTGTTGCACTGTGTAATACATCAAAAAAATTTGTTTTAATGCTTTTCTTGTTGCAAAGTGTTATAAACTCTTCACGTTTCACAATTTATCTGCATAATTATGTTTTAACAACTATAATTGCATTTGGTGCTCTGGATTGATGTGTTTTTGGTTTATAAGGTCATTAAAATGTCGTTAATTTTATGTTTCACAAAATATAAATTTAATACGCCAAGAATTGGCTTTTAACATTTTCCACAATATTCTGTTGAATAGCAATAACATCTTTCTTTACTAAATAAGTTTTGCTTTTAAGTTTAAAAGATAAATTCATCCTAGAATCAAGTGGCTCTCCTGCGGTTTCGTTTTGTTCATAAATTATATTTATATTTCCCTTTGGATAATGAACGAAAACATCTTCTTACCTTTTATATTTTGTACTACTCGTCAAAAGTTTTTGTGCAATGAACCAATAAATATCATCGGTAATATTAACTAAAAAATTTAGTTAACCCTCAACTAAAAAAATCAACTTAATTTTTCCTCAGATATAATCAAAATTTATTCAACTACACAAATTTTCTTCAAAACAACACAATAGTTTTCGTTAAATAATTTTGTAATTGAAATCTGTTTACATGAATAAAATTTTGTTAAAAGAATGGGTAAAATTTTGTTATAAAGGGTGGTTAAATTGTAAGGGCCGATGTTGAATGTGAACCACACCTAAACGCCAAGTTTTTTTCCGAATTTTATTTGACATTTCTCTATTTCAGACTTACTCAATTTGAACCATGGAGAGATACACAATCCAACAACGTGTTAAAGTTATCCAGACTTATTATGAAAATGGGCGTTCAAATCAAAATGCATATCGTGCACTTCGTGATTTGTGATGAGGCACATTTGCACCTCAGTGGATTCGTCAATAAGCAGAATTGCCGCATTTGGGCGAATGAGAATCCAAGAGTGATTGTCGAAAAACCAATGCACCCACAAAGAGTGACTGTTTGGTGCGGTTTATGGGCTGGCGGCATCATCGGGCCGTATTTTTTCCAAAATGAGGCCGGTCAGGCAGTTACTGTGAATGGTGTTCGCTATCGTGAGATGATCACGAACTTTTTATGGCCCGAATTGGAAGATATGGATGTGGACGATATGTGGTTTCAGCAGGACGGTGCCACTTGCCACACAGCTAACGAAACAATGGCTCTTTTGCGCAACAAATTCAATGGCCGTGTTATCTCACGTAATGGCGATGTCAATTGGCCGCCAAGATCATGTGATTTGACACCGTTGGACTTTTTTCTTTGGGGTTATTTGAAAGAAAAGGTGTACGTCGATAAGCCAGCAACAATTCAAGAGCTAAAGGATGAGATAATTCGGCACATTAACGGCATAGAACCTCCATTATGCCTCAGGGTCATCGAAAATTTGGACCATCGGATGGAGGTGTGCCGCCGTGGTCGCGGCGCATATTTGGCCGATATTTTGTTCCATACATAATTGAGTAATACCAATATATCATAATAAAATAAAATTACAATAATTTCCTAAATAGTTTGAAATTTAACCACCCTTTATACACAAAAATTTTGTTAAAATAGTAGTAAACCAGTAGAAATACAATGTTTTGGGAACATCACGTAAACATATTTGAATTAGCATCCTTTAAGGAAGTTAATTTGAATACTTAATCCATTTATTTAACTAAACTTTGTTAATTTAATTCTTAAGAATTTTTTAAAGGCTAGTTTACACTATTATACTTTGTATTAATACATGTCAAAAACTCAAGTAATATGATAAAGTGTGATAGTGTGAATGCAATGTGTCATGAAAATGACAAGTATTATGAAAAAAGTTTGACATCCCATACGACTTTATAGTTTTTTTGAAAAATTTCTGAAAAATTTAACTGAACCTACTGTAGGGTGCTTAACGCCCCATAATAAGAGTAAAAGCTTTTTTATTATACATATTTAATTTAAATTTATATTTCAACTATTATCAGTGTTCTTAAATGCGTCGACAAGAGAACAAGCATATTTCCATAAGTAACACGAAACTCAAAACAATCTTTTAATTAATTTAATAATTAATTATGTGGATAGAATTTATTATATTGGCAATTGTCGTGGTCATATTATTTTATTGTTGGGCAACCAAAAATAACGATTACTTTGCAAAACGCAATTTGCCCTCTGATAAGCCGTCATTTTTACTAGGCAGTGGCAAAGATGTAATTTTTGGAAGAAAATCTGTGGTAGACGTTTTATGTGAAGTTTATAATAAACAAGATGATATGTAAGTTGAAAGTTTACGTTAAATTAACAGAATTAAGTAAATTAAATAAAAATTGAGCTTAGAATTAATTAAGAAATTGATTTTTTTTAAATTTCAAGCGTTTATGGTGTTTTTGATGGCCGTCAACCAGTTTATTTGGTAAGAGATCCCCAATTGGTAAAACACATAATGATTAAGGATTTTGATCATTTTGTAAATCGTCGAAATTTTGTTGATACCGATGGCAGTGATAATTTGCTCAATAATTCATTATTTTTCTTGCAAAATGAAAAATGGCGTGACATGCGTAACACTTTAAGTCCAGCATTTACGGGCAGCAAAATGCGTCAAATGTTTAAACTTATTGTTTTGGAAATTGAAGAGTCCATAAAATATTTAAAGGATCAAATTAAAGAGAACGGCTTAGAGAATTCAGGTTTAGAGGTCGATGTTAAAGATTTTACTTCACGTCTTACTGCTGATGTTATAGCATCTACAGCATTTGGGTTTCAAGTAAATTCTTTCAAGTATAAGGATAATGCATTTTTTACGAAAGCTTTGAAAGCGATTAATTTTACGGCATTACAACAGATTAAAATGATGATTATTGAACTAGTGCCAAAAGTAGCAAAGGTAAGTGTCATATGATACAATTTCTAAAATCGAATTATTATTATTTCTAGTGTTCGCCTAATGGTCAAAATTCGACCATAAATTTTTATGTACGTATGAAGAAAACATAGAACATCTAAGTAAATATGAATTAACATGTTTCGAGCATTTATTTTTTCCATCTTTGAAATGTGGATTAAGTTTAAACTTAGTTTAACGAAATCTTAAACTCGGATTTGTTCGGCGAAATGTGATTTTTTTTATTTTTTATTATGTCATTAAAGACAAATAATTTAAGCAAAACTAAGCTGTTCCGTTAAAATTTTGTATACAAACTTGGCAAAAACCCAGTCTTAGTGGATCGATTTGGCTAGAAACAAACCTTCGGTTCATATGTTATCTTCCACTTGAGTTAATTTTATTTTGTAGGTTCAATACAAAAATATCAAAAAATACCAATTGAAAACAGTCTCCTCTTATAGATTCTTATCCACTTTAATTTTATGTTTCTATGTCTAATATTAACGAAAATTAATCAAGGTACCAGATGTTGAACAAAAAGGTACCAAAAAGCTACCCTTACATGTTCTTATTCACCCAGTTTAATGTATGTATTTCATTTCTTGGCTTTGGTGCCGAATGTTTATCTCACAGTTTATTTAAATAATAATGAATTAAAATTAAAAAAATAAAATATTTTTATTTATGTTCCACATGGTATTAAAATCCACATTTGAAAAACATTTTTCAGTTTAAAAATAATTTCCCCTTTTTGTTGAGAATGCTATCATTTTCAAATCATTATCATATGTTTGTCGTTTGAAAATCATTTGATTTCAAATCAATATCAATTTGAAATTAAACCTCCGTGTTTGTTGGTAGTATTGACTGCAATTTTTGGGAGTAACATTTGTATGGGAGCTATGGTCAAATATGGACCGATTGCAATTAAATTTGGTAAGATGATTAAGATTGCAATTATATAAGCTTGGATCAAATTCAATCTACATACAAACACAATAATATGGTTTATTGGCACAATCCCCTATGGGGGTTATGTGAAATTATGGATCGATTCTCACCACTTTCAATATGTTTGTGACAATTGAAACTTATTTATCAAATTTGCGCACAAGGTTTACATGGACAACACGTCAACTTTCTAGCCGAACGGAATGACATCGCTTGATCGATTAAAAAAAATGATTTTAAGTCGATCGGTATACTAAAATATGGATCCTAGGACCAATATTTTAATACTCTTTCCACTATTGTGGTGTGGGTATAAATATAAAAAAACCTTAACAGTTAAAATTTCGGAGTAATAACCCTCTTGTGTATACAATGGAGTGGTTTTAAGACTACTCCTTTTTACTCCCAAGCTGGGTTATATGGTCCTGCCCTAGGACATCGTAATGTTAAATATACCATGTTTTTTCCATACGTTTGGGTTACTTTCCCTGCAAATACTATTGGACCACCTGATCCATTTTGATAAAATGGACTACTCCATGGACTGGTCCGATGTAATGCAAGCAGGGACCACGTCATTGCTAAAAAGTGTTTGTAGTGAGACGACATGTCTTCGTTTTTAACGACGTGCTTTCGTTTTTAAACGACTTCAAAACTAATCCTCTTGAGTATACCATGAAGTAGTTTAAAAACTATTCCCTTGTAGTCCAAAGCTGGGTTATATAGTCCTGCCCTAGGACATCGTAGTGTTAAATAGACCATGTTTTTTCCATTCGTTTGGGTTCCTTTTGGACTAGTCCTAGTCCCTTGTGGGCTACTCTTTACACGCGTGTTTGCACTGGTCCTATTATTTGCAGGGTTTGGACTAGGCCTAGTCCCTTGTGGGCTACACTTTACACGCGTGTTTGGACTAGTCCTATTATTTGCAGGGAAGCGTTCAAATTTGCTTCTAACACATATGTAAATATAAAATTTTTTTTTTCAATTATCAAATAATAAAAAAATAGGGTGTTCGATTATTCGACATTTTTTAGAAACCGGTTTTCGAATATTTCGGCTATATAAATACGGGAAATTAAATTTCTTTCTTTTACTTTTCCATGCTGCACGTGATAATTATTTAATTTTCTATAATTTTCTATATAGGTGCAGGGTCCTAAGTAAAGTGTTTAAAAGAGGAGTTACAAAGTTTTTATTAATAAATTGACAATAACAATGACGTTCAAACAACCTGTAGTCATTTGTTATGTATTTTTATAAAGAACGAGATAGCCAAATTGGTAACAATAAAGTGTGGAACAGAAAAGTCGCTGTAGTTCAACGTTAAGAATAGCGCTGCAAGCTCTCAAAAGTTAAAAACGGCAGTTGCAAAGTAGTGTCAACAGAATACGTAGTTGTAGTAGTCACTGCCGTTGAAGCGCAAAACTCGAAATTTTGAATTTTGTTTCGCTACAGAGCATTCGTCAGCTTGAAATACTACTGCTACTACAACTACCCTATTCTGTCCCAGACCTAAGATTTGCTATTCCTGTCAAATAATCGTGGTAAAGTTGCTGTAACCACAAAACAGGTAAAATTGGATATTTATGTGAAAAAGTGGCCACCATATTTCTTCATGTGTGCAGCTAACTTTGATGTTTTATATAAAAATATTTTAAAGCTGCCCAAAAATATGAAAAATGTGCAGGTATACAAAATGCACTTAAACAAGGATTTTGAAGAATAATTACAGAAAATATGTATTTTGGGCAGTTAATTTGAATTTTTTGTATGAAAATAATTTTAAAATGCCTAAAATTTTGGGCACTTATCTTAAATGTGCAGGTAAAAAAGTGCATTTAAAAAAGGAATTTGTATGGGATTATAAAGAATAATGCCAAAAATTATCAATTTTGTGCAGTTAAGTCAAAAGTGCTCGTAAATAAAAGGCAGTTAAGTCAAAACTACTGTAATGTTCTTTCCGTCCTTTAATTCTTGCAAAGACGAAATTCATACAACAAACTTAAAACTTCCGAACTTTTACATTTTATTTTTTTTTAATTCGTATTCTTAATCATTTTAATTACTCACAAATAATTTTTATTTTTCACAAGAAATAAATCGTTCACTTGTAAAATACATTTAATCACGAAGTAAAAATTTAACTTTAATCGCCATTTTTAATGCTTACATTTATTTTTTGCTTTAGTATTGCCAAGTTTAGTTTTGATTTGAATTTAACATTTGATACCAATTTGACATCAAATTGATAAAACATTTGATGTCAAATGTTTATTTTCAAATCATTATGAATTTAAGTATTTAAATCATCAAATATTTGAAAAACGTTTGAGAATTGTGATTGATGTCAAATGATAAATTCATTTCATATCAAAGGTTTGGCTTCGTGTTTGTTGGGCTATATCTCTCTTATAAAGTTGGTAGCGACATAAAATTTAGCGACAATAACTTTCACGATAGCTTCTTTATCATGAAAAAGTATTGTGCTGGTAGGTCCAAATTATCCATATAAACCAGCTTCCTCAAATCACTTAAAGGCAATAAAATCTCAAAGGGTGGTCCATTAAATCGCACGATGTTAATTGTAAATAAAACAAAAAGTTTTCAGAGAATTATCTAAATATTTTTTATCATTATAGAAGGATCTATGACAATTATGCGTAAAACAAAATATTAGCCAAATGCTCGCCACGTCTTCTGTGGCATACCTCTATCCGATGTTCCATATTTTCAATGACTGAGACATAATTGAGGTTCAATATCTTTAATGTGCCATCTCATCCTTTAGCTCTTGAATTGTTCTATGCTTATTTACGTACACTTTTTCTTTTAAATATCCCCAAAGAACAAAACATCGCCACGACGTGAGATAACACGGCTTTTGAATTTCTCGCGCATAAGAGCCATTGTTTCGACCTAATTTTGAAAAAAGTAGGGCCCGATGACACTGCTAGCCTACAGATCTATCTGGTTTGCTGAAATTTGCGCACAATTCTGCACATTTGGTCGATTATGCTGACCAAAAAAATCACGGAGTGCACGAAATGCATTTTGATTTGAACGACCATTTTCAACAATCTTAGCGCGCATACTTTCGAAAATTTGTTTTTTAATATTGTGGTATTACTTGTGTTTTTTTAATGTAAATGGACTTAGACCACAAAAAGTCTTATCCGTTTTATTCATTTGAATCTTCAATTTTCTAAATTTGTGACCTCCTTAAAAAAAATATTTTAGACATGTAGAATTAAGGGTGCATAACACATGTCTGTCATAAGTTTTTCTCGATGCCGTACACATAATTTTTAACGGTTTCATTTTATAAGATAACAAGCTGGACCCGGTCCGCTTTGCGGCCCCTTAGATTTAATTTTAATATTTATAAAAGTTTTATTATACAATGTGTTTGATTAATGAATAACTTGTTCGATGATATTGTTCAATAACTTGTTTCTTCATGGATATTGTTCAATAACTGGTTGGGTCGTAGTTAAATGCCAGACGCATAAATGTTATTCGATAAGTGTTATGAATTGCAGTTCTTGCTGGCCTGGTTCTTAGACGTAGTTCTTCATTTCGTTTTTCGCGTTGTTGCTCTGTGTAATTTTCTCGTAAACGAGATATCTAGTTTCTTCAATTTCTGCTGCGCGTTCTTCTTGACTTTGCTGTGAACGTAATGTACGTACACGATTTGTTCGTCATGTATTGGGAGTAATATTTGCACGTGGTCGTGTTATTTTGATTAAATCGAGCCCTTACAGCAAAAAAAAGCTTAAGCGACATCATACTCAATTTTCTTTTTTGTAATAAATTACTTAACTTGCAACACTTGCATCATCTCCTAAAATATCATGGTCACATAAGGTGCAGTAACGATTTTATAGCAAAACCTATTTTATCTTAAGCGACAACCTTCATACAACATTTTTAAAAAATAAGAGGAAAATAGACCGTCTCCCTTAAAATTTGTCGCATAAGCTTTTTTTGCGATAACGACTCGAAATATGTTATAAATATATTTGAAATATTAAATTTGAATAAGTACTAATATGTACGGGTGTATTTCTTAACTAATTACACTACGTGACAGTTTTTTTTAACAAATGTATTTGACACCTAACACTGTGTCACAAAGTTTCAACAAAGTCGTGACCAAATGAATCTGACACCTAATCTTTAAGTAAAATTGTCCGCTAAATCCGAATATGAAGTCAGAATTGCCAAAAGTAAAACAGTTTTCGAGATTTTCCGTATAACCGTTATTTGTCTTTTTAAAAAAAAATTATGTGACTTAAATGCAAATATCTTCAAAAATATTAACATGATATGTATTTCTTTTTTTTTTGTGAAAAGTAATAAAATTAATAAAATTAGCATAGGTCGTTTGTGAAGATTAGCTTAGAAATTACATTAATTAATTCGGATTCAGCGGACAATTTTAGATAAAGATTAGATGTCAGATTCATTTGGTCAGATCTTTGTTGAAAATTTGTGACACAGTGTTATTTAATTAAGGGTATACACCCGAACGATCCTTAGATGGTTTTGCTTTGACATATTATTTTTTAAACTATATAAAACACCTATCTTTATAAAACACCTAATAAAACCAATAAAAAAAATTTAAAAAAATCGCGAAATTATTGGATAAACGCGAAACTGCACAGAAAATCGACTTGCGGTCCATAGAGTATGTGTATAAATTTTTTTCAAAATCGACGCAGTAGTTTTTGAGTTTAGCGATTACATACAAACACGTCTCTTTTATATTTACATATAGACAGATAATTTTGTTTATTTTACATGAAAAAACATATACTTCGCTATTATTGAAGTGACTTCGGTACACTAAGGGAAAAAAATAATAGTCTGTTAAATGCGAAAATTCTTAATTCAAGAATGTTAATTTTTTTAAGATCGCATTTAAGATTGTAATCTTGAATAAATTCTCATTTTAAGATCGAATTTAAGATTTTGATCTTATTAGAAATCTTAAATCAAGAATTAATTCTTAATGAAATTCTTTTTTTAAGATCGATTTTAAGATTGTATTCTTGAAAATAGTTTTATTGGTTTTTATCCGAATTCAAATGTTGAAATAAAACACAGGTTCTTATTTATTTAAATATTAACATATTAATATGATTGTATTAAAAAACCGCAATGATAATGTAATACTTACAAGTACATATGTAAATACTTATATTAACTTAGGTCTAAAATATGTCGTTCCATTATTAATTGGATATAAATGTAAAGGAGGGATAGTAAAATCCGAAATTTCAATTTTATCTATTTCATTAAGAAAGAACCAATTTTATAAGACTGGAAGTGCATTTACTTGGAATCTCTGGAACTCAATTCTTAGCTCCAGAGGAGGATCGCTTCTTTAATGACTTCCTTCTTCATGTACTGCAAACTTTAAAAAGTCACTTTTTAGTCTGAAACAAATAAATTTAATGTCAAATAAAAGGTGGTGAACCAAATCTATGAATTTAAACAATATTTTTATTTTCACATATAAATAAGAAGGAGTACTTACCCTTGAGATACTTGAACACAGACTCCATTTGAAACTCTTGAAGAAAGTTTTTTAAAAATGCGTTTTCTAAAAACTCAGATGCAATTTCCTACGGCATGTTGATTACATCATATTGTCCATTGGCCAGCGGTTGGTATGGTTATAAACAAATTGCCTTTCACAATTTTTTAATATTTCTTTTTACTTTTTTTCTAAATAAATCTTCTTCGTGTAGGGTCTTACAATTTATTACACAACACGCTTTCATCGATGTTTAATTTTGAAAAAAAACAAGAATTAAATCTTAACCTTAAAAATATATTCTTAATCTTAAGAAAACGATCTTAAAATTAAGATTACGTTTTTGATTCTAAAAATTACGAATTTATGCATAAATTTGAGAATGTCAATCTTAATGACCAAATTTCAAGATTGAAATCTAACGATTTCTGCAATCTTAATTCAAGAATTCTGTTCTTAAATTTAGATCGTCATTTTTCTCTTACTGTATAATTTTCTTAATTGTGGCCCTTTATTTCGCTTAGGAACTACGGGACATAATGTATATACATACATACATATAAATCTGTGGCATTTTGACAAAACATCCTAAGTCATGTTTAAAAAGTTGCCAAAATTTTTGTAATCATACGGATTTTCATTCAAAAAACATTTTTGTTTACATTTTTATAATTTTGTATTATCAACGGAATTTTTCTTTAATTTTGGTTTATTTTATTATTTAATAAAAAAATGTTTTCACCGAGTTTTTCTTTTTGCTATCTTAGAGTTAAGATGTTTTGTCAAAATGCCACAGAAATTATTTTCATAATAACTCTGAAACATTTAAGCAGACTTATGATTGATTATCTTCCTTTAAAGGTTAATTTTTTGTTAATTTTAGATTTTCAAACTCAGCATATTCGACAAACGTTTCAGTGATTATTTTATGCGGTTGGTTTTAGATGCAATGAAGTATCGTGTTGACAACAACATAGAGCGTTCTGATATGATAAATCTGTTAATGGAAGCTCGAGGCATGATACCAACCGATACACCAAAAACGCATTTCCGAGAATGGTCTGATGTTGAGGCAGCAGCCCAATGTTTCATATTTTTCTTTGCCGGTATGGAACCTTCTTCAAATGTTATGAGTTTTAGTGTTCATGAATTAATGGAACATCCCGAAGTACAGGAAAAACTTTATGAGGAAATACAAAAATTTAACGAAGAACTAGAAAGCGACACTCTAACATATGAAGTTTTACAAAAAATGTCTTACATGGATAAGGTAGTATCGGAGGTGCTACGCAAGTGGCCGGTGACTTTAGTAACGGATCGTGTGTGTACAAAAGATTTTGTCTACGAGGCGAATGGCAAAAAATTAGACATAAAAAAAGGAGAATTACTGCGTATACCAATGTGTGCTATACAAAGAGATCCAAAATATTATCCCGCTCCAAATGTTTTAGATCCAGAACGTTTTAGTGATGAGAATAAAATGAAAATTGAAAGTGGTGCCTATTTACCATTTGGTTTAGGTCCTAGAAATTGTATAGGTAAGTTTTTATAAAGGAGTTTGAAACACTTTGGTATTTTATGCTATTTTTTTTTCTTTTAGCTAATCGTTTTGCTATTATGGAGTTGAAAGCTTTTCTTTTCTATATACTACGAGAATATCGCTTGGAAGCATCTCCAAAATCAATGAGGCCTTTAGAATTAAAAAAATCTGGTTTTCAATTGATACCAGAAAATGGCTTTTGGATACAATTTGTACCACGAAAATAACAATTGTTTTTTTCCAATTGATTTTATTAAATATTTATTTTTGATAAGATAGTTAATACTCCTTGACTGTTATCAGATAACTATGTACATAAATATGTAAAAAGTAATTTATCTGGTCAAAGTGAGTTCATATTGGTTTAATACGTTAAATAAAAACATTTTATTTTTTGTATTTGATAAATCCAATTTTTAATAATTCATTTCACAGTATCAAAATTCAATCAAGCTTATTTGTAAACTAAAACAATGAAAAAGTTTAACCCCCCTATGCAAAAAAGTTATAGTTGACATTAGTTAACCAACATTTAAAAACCAATTCACGTTTGCTTGGATTAATGTGTTCGTTAACTAATGTGCATTTTAACTTTTTTGCATTAGGGGTTAAATATTTAATTAATTAGAAACTTTTCTAAAAAACCCATTTTTAAGATAATGGCGAAATTCTCTTCAAACAAATTCAATTAGTAGTAATCAGCTTTTACTGTCTGATTAGAAATCTCCTTTACAATCACTCTTATCGTGGTAAGCGTTTTGTGGCGAAATTTATTCGTTTTTAAAAAAATGGTATCGTGGTTAGCAACAACGACAACAAATATGAGTTTACAAATCTATTACACACAAGTACACAGAAAAAATTATTGCCGAATTATTTTCAAACAACCGCTTGTTTGAAAATTTTTTTAATTTCTATAAATATTTTTACTGATTCAATCAATATTTTTGTTTGATTTTTATTTAACCAACAAAAATGTGGACAACTCTTCAAAAATAAAATAAACGCGTTATTGGTGTCAAGTTTTCATAATTTTGTATGAAATATTTAACGCTCTTTAATGTTGTCGTCTTTTTGCATTTTTTTATTTGATCGTAAGCAACACTTCTTTATGTGAAATATAAGAACAACAACAAAAAACACACACAGTCTATTTTTGGACGCTTTAAAAAAGTGCAACTATAAGAAAAACAATAGCAGACACGACATTATAAGAAACAAAATCCCGTATTCAATTTTTTAAAACTGTTTGGTTAAATACATCAAATACAAAAATAGAATGATGACGAAAAACATATCGAGTCGGTCTGCTGCCGTTTTTGGTTACATTTCTTCTTTAGGAAAGGAAAGGATACAGCAACAGAGAGTGATAAAGAAAAACATTGTGTTGTGTGTATAAATAAGACTTCGTTCAAAAATTATTCCAACAAAAAAATGTGTTTCAAAGCCAGTCGGCGGCTCTGCTTTGCCGTCACCTTCTCATACAGTGCTTACTTGTGTGCGCGTCATTGCTTGTGCAAAAACTTTTTTTTTTTTTGATTTTGAATTTCAGTAAACTTTTTGTTTGATTCAGTTAAATTATTTGTTTGAAAAAATTAGTGTTTTTTTTCAGTAAACAAAATGCAAATAAATTGTTTGAATATGCAAATTTGTTCGTAGGACCGATTTCAGACAAAAAATTGTTTGATTCTACAAATTTTTTGTTTGAATTGGAAAAATAATTTTTTCTGTGTAGAAGTGATATATTCGGCTTTGCCGAATCTTTGATACCCTTCACCAACATTTAGAATAATTCAGGCGTGGGTCCTATATGGGATCTATAATTTATTTTTTTATCTTAATAAAAACGCACGTCGGTATTAAAAATTGGTTGCGGCTACATATCGAGCTTTTGTGCAATAGAGTCACAACTCAAAAAAACTGATTTTTGAGTTAAAGTTTTTAATTCCCAGTTGAACATAGGGCCGCCTCCTATCTAATAATATGTAGTTAATCGCCACATTGTTTATTCATACTATGGTAAAATTTAGTACAAATTTCTTATATACACAAGTTCAGAGAGAAGAATAAAATTTTAAGGTGCTAGAAAACTCAAAGTTGAGCTATGACTCTATTGCTGCAAAGGCTCGATATGTAAAATTATTGGCTGACAATCAGAAAGCTTTATGCTGTTATTTCTAGTCATATACAACTTAATTTGACCAAATTTTAGTAAAAAAGCAAAATAATTTTTGAGAGGGGAATTTATATTGAACCCTATGTACAAAATTTGTTATATCGTTTTATAGTTTTAAAGTGGTCCTTAGAAGGCTACTTAATATGAGACCTACGCAAAATTATGGACCCATTATTACAAAATTACATTGTGTTCTTTCTGGCCCTATGAAGCTAGATGGATCAAATCTTACCGCAATAAATATATCTGCTACGGTCTTAGGCGAATTTAAATAATTTCCGAGAGGAAGTAGGAATATGGACTAATTTTCACGACAATTTTTGATGTGATTGAAAACCTAATAAAACTACGAAAGAATTAATTCTGCTACAAAAACATTCGCCACTAGTGGTGGTGGAGGATATAAAATGGTTATCGTGGTTGGCGTATTCGCCGCAAAAACTCGTTAATTTGTATACCCTCCACCACAATTAGTTGTGAAGAGGGTATACTAAGTTTGTCATTCTGTGTGACTTTTTTATTATTCATCTCAGAACCCATAAAGTATATATATTCTGGTTGCTTGAGTAATTCTAAGTCGATTTAGCCATGTCCGTCTGTCTGTCTGTCCGGCTGTCCGTCTGTTGAAAATACGCTCACTTTCGAAAAACTCAAAAGAAATGAACAAACTAGGTGGCAAATTGCTTGTAATTATCCTTAGCAGTTTGAGATTCAAATCCAGCAAAATCGGTTCAGTAGGATCAGAGCTATGAATCAAAATGTGGATCCACCACCTTAAAAAACTAATAATTTTGTTACAAAAACTAACATACATAGTGGAAAAATGCACGGAATGACATAAGAGTTTGCAAAATTTCGTTTTATTCGACTGGAAATCACGCTGTAAAATTTCGTAAGGATCGGTCCATAATTTACACTAGGGCCCTTTTAAACCCTACTCCCGGAAAACAGTTTAGTACGCCTAAAACTGTATTTAATAATGCTATCGTAATAAAATTTGGCACGTCACAGTTTTTTAGGTCTAGAAATGACACTGCAAAATTTCATGAAGATCGGTCCATAACACTGGTTTACAGCCAAAAAATACCAAGAACGCCACATGCCTAGATTAGTTAATTAGGACCTCCTGAACACTAAAAACGCTGTAATTTTTTTTTCTAAGTACCGTTTTTTAGATAACGCAACTTTTGTGTTTTTCGGTGTATGGTCCCACTTAAACCCTTGTAGAGCCCAACCGAATTCCGATCGAGATAAATAGCATATCGTTGGAAAGGCAACTCAATGCCTTTTCAGTCAATATAGTTATAGTAAACATCTGGAATGTTTTATTTTTTTACCAAATAGTTTATTAAATTATCAACATTTGAAGCGTAATTTGAAAAAAATCGGATGAAAAAATAAAGTTTTTATTAAGAATTTTGTGGAACGACAATATTTTCATCTTCATTGCTCACACACTATATTCGGCGTAAATTCAAAAAATTTACATTAAAATGACGAGCGTCTTGAACTTTTGCGTTTTTTTTCGGATGGATCTTCGCGAATGAGGAACAAACAATAGTCCGCAGTCATTTGTTCATCCCACCAGCCTTTGTAACGTCTCTCGATTTCTTCCATTTCCTGGTGAAATCTTTCACCTTGCTCATCACTTTCGGAGCCCAAGTTCGTGCGGAAAATATCCAAATGACTGAATAAGAAGTGTTCATAACGCAATTATCTTTTTCTCCAACGAAAAACTGCACATTAAAGAAATTTGGTTTTCTCAATGTCTCATTTGTTTTCTATTCTGTAGTAAAGCTAACCAGCACTCATCTGCTAATTATTATTATTTATGAGAGGTGTTGCCAACTGAAAACAATGTTTTTGTCGGTAAATTGAGAAACCCAAAATCGTTAACGGACAGTTTATCGGTCTAATAAATTTATGTTGCCGTAAAGTAAGTCTGAGTTCATACGGCTCATGTCTTATTGACATGATTCTTCCTTTTTCTTCTTTGAGCATAAATTGGCATTCAAATGACTCATGTCATGTTGACGACATGATTTTCATATTGTATAGTCGTGCGTATGCATGTGTTTTATTTTTTGGTCGTTAAAGTAAATAGTTATTAATAAATATTGCAGACTTATGACTGTATTCATAAAAATTTTTGAAACTTAATAAAGGTTTACTAACCAAATTTCTTATAAAAATTTCGTTTAATAAACGTTTGTTAAATTTAATAATCATTTATGAATTAATTTAACACATAAAACCAAAGTAATCATTTAAAATTTTTACATAAAATGAATTGTTTTGTTTAAATTTCTTTTTTAAAAAATTCAAACATAAATAAATTAAGGGTTGTTTATTTAAAAAAGTTGTATATTAAATGCTGGATACACACTATGCAATGCATTTAAGCAATCTACCAAATTAAATTCATTTTCATTCATTCCAGATTGCATCAACATCAAAACGTATTGATATTTTGAGATTGCATGTAGATTGCACTGTGTGTTCCCAGCATAAGAAACACATTTCGGGATCGGGATCCCAAATCATTAGTAAAGCTAGATTTACACGATTGAAATTTTCTTCAAAATTGCTCTTCAAAATGCTTCAAACTCGTGTAAACAGCAAAATTTCTTAAAAATTTTGTTGTTTACACGAGTTTGAAGCATTTTGAGGAGCAAATTTCTTCAAAATTTTGCTGTTTACACGAGTTTGAAGCATTTTGAAGAGCAATTTTGAAGAAAATTTCAATCGTGTAAATCTAGCTTAACGCACTGAGCTTTAAAAAAAGCATTCTAAATTTTTTTGCGTGTTAAATTTTATTTTTGTGTTATGATTTTTAATATTATTATTTTGTTAATTTTCAATTTAATTAATTATTTAATAATTTTTGTTCTCTTTTAAATTTTTTCTTTTGTTTTAAAATTTTATCATTTACAAATAACAATTTTTATTTTATTTTTATTTTTAATGTTTCTGCTAAAACAATGTTCTATACTGCAATAAGAGGCTTTAAGTCTTGTGTATAGAATTGGAATAAATAAATAAACTAAAAAAAAAACTAAAAAAATCCCGGGATTTGTTAAAATCGATCCCGTTTGGCATCCCTAGTTTCAACCCAATTGAGGCCATTTGATGCAATTAAAAAGCGTTTTAGCTACAAATTTTAACGAGACGCATCGATTGTGTGTCCTGAAAATCCTTGAGGTATATGAAAAGGGTAAAACCTAAATATAGATTATATTTTGTATGATATAGAGACCATATATTCCAAAAAATATGAAAAAATCCGAGTAGGGTTATAATCACGCAGAGAAAAAATATGGTTGGGCATGGTTACGGCAACAACACTATGTTTAATGTAACAATATATTGTTGTCGTACACAAATAATTGTTATTTTTATTTAATATCAACAATATTATAGTTACTGTAAACATATCAATGTTTATCGCAATTATGAATTTGAGTATTGTTGACCGAAAAATAATTATTTTTCTAACAACTTAATTACTTAATTAATTTACTTAATAACTTTCTAAACATATTATGTTTCTCACAACCTTATCATGATATTTAATAGCCATAACATGATAACTTTCTATACATTTATCATATTATGTTAAAGATGCAATCAAACTATTTTTACTCTAATCATATTATGTTAGCGCCATTTGTAAAATAATTTTGAAGAAGTTGTGTCGTTTTTTTATTTGTGGGCGGTTAAACAATTAAAAGATAAAATTCCATAAAAAAATAAGTTTAAAGAAATTAAAATATTTTCGGGGAGTTCATTCAAGTATTAGTGATGTAATAGTGCAAATGCAAAATATCATAGTTTTTTGTAAAATCCAACAACAAACCACACAGAGATTGCGTTATATTTTATAAAAGTGCTACGATATTTCTGTGGTTTTCATGGGCAACCGCGCATGTCTTAAAACAAATTGTTCAGGAAAGCGGAAAACCCATTCTAGATCAAACTATGGGCTAGGTATTGCACATTTTAAACTTTGTCATTACGTTACAAAACGGAATTGATCCATCTTTTTTCAAAAAAATATAAAGAGCGTTCAAAATTATCTTAAAATCAAAAAAATGGACACACGCGGTTGCCCATGAAAACCACAGATTTTTCATTTGCTCTATGCAAGCCTTATATTGAACTCCGCTATTTGATTAACATAAAGAAAAATTGTAAAAAGCCACAATATAAAAAATCGATTCAAAAATATTTAAATTTATTTTGTATTTTTATGACAGCTATGAAAGGTGCTGTATCATAATATGATTGCTTCTAAATTTATTATGATTAACATGATGATAATATGATTACTTCTTAGCTTATTATGATTAACATGACAATAATATGATTAATTTCTTAGCTTATTATGATTAACATGACAATAATTTGATTACTTCTTAACTTAGTATGATTGACAGAATAATAATATGATTAAGGGAAAAATATTATGATGACATATTACGAGTATATTGAGTCATAATATGTTTCAATAATAATCTTAATATGGTGACTACAATCATAATTCTTATCATAATATGTTGCTCTTAGAATATGTTTACCACAACCATGTTTTTTCTTTGCGTGATAGGTTCAAAATAAACCCCACTTCTGGAAAACACTTGAATAAGCTTTAAACCGTAACGAATAACATTATTTTGTTTGAGCCTGGTAGCAAATTTCGTGAAGATCGGTCCATTATTTACCATAGGTTCCATATACTGCCCACTCTGGAAATTATTTAAATATGCTTAAGACCGAAGCAGATATAAATATTGCGATAAAGTTTAGTCCAATTTAGCTTGATATGGCTAGAAATAACACCATGTAATTTTGTGATAATCAGTTCATAATTTACTATAAGTCCCACGTTAAGCAGAATTCCGAAAAGCAATTTAAGAAGCATTAAATTAAAAAAAAATGTTATTACTGTATTGAAATTTGGTCTATGTTAGGCTTTTTTTTTAACTAGAAATCACTCTTCCGAATTTTATGATGAACGATCTGTAATTAACGGCAGCTGCAATATAAATCCTCCTCCTAAAATGACTTTAATATGCCTAATAACACTTATATTTCTAAAACAAATCACGATTTTTTTATAAATTAGACAACGAATTATTATATTGTGAGGTCAAGTTTTATAAAGTTAAGCTTATATTTGAAGGATACCATATAGCACATTCCTAAAATATTCGAACTCTCGGTGGAGGGTATAAGATTCAGCTTACTTGTTAATTTTAAAACATATTCTAGTTAATATGCAAGAACATGCTATACAAATGTCTATAAACTCTATAAACTTAGATAGAAATTCTTATTAATTTATTTTGAAAAACCTACTCCATTTTTCATTTATTAACATTTTTCAATTAGAAACTAAAAAATTCATAATCTATTTTGTAAATTTAGAATTTTTTATACATATATGTATATTTATATTAAAGCCTTATACATATATTTGTTAAACGTAATAAAATTAAAAGCTTCGCAAGTTGTCATCTGTGATATCTGTGATAAAAGAACACCCATCACATTTCGCTCATAGTGTACTAACCAACGTGTGCAAAGTGATGAGAAAAAAAGCTGTTTTTAATTTTTTTAATAAAAAAATTAAATGCCAACCTCATACAATTCAGTTTGAAATTTAACGTACAAGTAATCACATCGATAGAAAAAATTACAATAAATTAATTAAACACAGAAAAAAAATATTGTTTTAAAAATGTGGATTGAATTTTTAATATTATTAACCTTTGCCTGTTATTTGTTTTATCGTTGGGCCACCGTAAATAATGAGTTTTTCAAAGAACGCGGTATTCCATATTCAAGACCAACAATATTGTTTGGAAACTTTTGGAAAATGATTTTAAAACAAAAATCTATGTTTGATTTAGTTATTGATATTTACAATGAACATGATAGCAAGTAAGTTGTACGTTTTTTAATTGTATAGGCATAACTATTGCGTGTTGGCGGTTTTTTAATAAAACAAAAGTTTAACCTTGAACTTAGCTTTGAGTGGTATAATAATTAATTAAATTAATAAAAGCTGTTGTTGAATTAAAAGTCCATTTATTTCAGTCGTTGAAAACAATAATTAAGTCATATTTATGGACTTTTACTGATAAAATTAAATATGGGCATTTCCTCAGAATAGTCAACCAGGATGAAAAAAAAATGTTAACAATCATCGTCTTTTATTGTTTATTATTATAAAAAGTCTATGTTTTTATAATAGAAAGGTTTCATAGCATATCTCAGCTGTTTTACTTGAGGAAATTGGGCTGGAAACTGGAAAATTTTATATTTTCTTTTCAAACTAATTCTAAAGACATTTTTATAAATTTATTTTACATACAAAAAATATCTTATGTTTGCACTCTTTCTTCATAATCTCTCTATTATAATCAATTGTTAATTGAGTATTAAGTTTATTGTTAAGAAAACTTGAAGATATTTATGGGAAAATACATGGTGATAATAAAAAATAAAAATAAATGGAAAAATCATACGTTCGCGACCGGTACTTAAGCCAATCAAACAAAAACCAATATAGATATTTTATTGTGTAAATACTAGATAGAGACCAACATTAATACACTTTTAAAATAAATTAATCGCTTTTAAATATTCCGTTCCATTTTGCAGATTTTTACATTTAACAACTGTCAGCCAAAGTTTACTTCTATTTTGCGTACGTTCGTGACCACATGTTTATAACTATCATTATAAAAACTTGAACTTGATGAAATCCATCTTTTGCACTAAACATAGAGCTAACGAAATGCTATCGTATCGCAAAAAAATGCTAGGAAAAGTTTTGTTTTCTTAATTATTTGTACATCAAAAGCGTACAAACGTACGTTCGTGACCCCAGGAAATGCCCATATACACTGAAAGAAAAATGCTTCATATATTTAATGAACCATTTTCATAAAAAAATTTTTATTGGTTAAATGAAAATTTTCATTGTCTAAATGGAATTTCATAATTATAATGAAGTCTTTTCGTTAAAATCGCTTCATTGGATTTCGTAATTACGTTAAAAATTTTTATTGGATATATGAAAACTTAAGTTTGTCCAAGTTAAACAAAAAAATTTTAATTGGGAACATAAAAAAACAATATACAAACATTACTAAATTCATAAATTAATACAAAATTATAGTTTCCTTAAAAAAATGTTTAATTGTTAATTAAAAAATGTAAGATTTAATTATTTCATACATCTAATGTTATAGGCCATTAAATTTATGATATCAAAAATTTTTTTGTAAAAGCAACATATTTCAATAACACAGTACAACAGCCAATCTGGGGGGTGAGAAATTCCAAGTCAGGGTGATGGTACTAGGTCAGTATAGTAAAACCCTCAAAGGGTTTGGCGTTCGTATGTGTCAGTTTATTTTTATGACATTTTAAATTTTTTCCTTATCTTGATGTTTTTTTGTTTAACATAACTCGAGAACCACTTGTCCGATTTTGCTAAAACAAACTCAAAAAAATTTAGAATTACAATTTCTTTAATCCGTTCATATAACGTTTTTCTTTATAATCAACAGTTTTGCCGGTAAAAATAAATTTGTGGAGAAAAAAAAATATTTGTTTGCCTAAAAATAGGCAATATTTATTAAAATAAATTTTAATTTTTAGGCAAAAAAATATTTTTTTTTCTCCACAAATTTATTTTTACCGGCAAAACTGTTGATTATAAAGAAAAACGTTATATGAACGGATTAAAGAAATTGTAATTCTAAATTTTTTTGAGTTTGTTTTAGCAAAATCGGACAAGTGGTTCTCGAGTTATGTTAAACAAAAAAACATCAAGATAAGGAAAAAATTTAAAATGTCATAAAAATAAACTGACACATACGAACGCCAAACCCTTTGAGGGTTTTACTATACTGACCTAGAACCATCACCCTGACTTGGAATTTCTCACCCCCCAGACAATAATCCAAAAAATGTTCCATAGTGTAATTGCCTTCATAAATTTAAATTTTCATTGTGACAATAAAAATGTCATTATAGTAATGAAACAAAAACGTTCAATTCGCTTTCAATCAACTTTGTTATTGTTGTTATGGACAATTTAATCTCATATTTACGCTCTTAATTGAGTAAACAACATAGTTTTTTTTATCCAAAAACTATACTGCCCCGGTAGGCTAGCTGGTAGTGAGCTAGTCTATCAGCACCGAGGTAGCGCGATCTATTCTCGCCAGAGACAGAAAAAAAATAAAATTAAATAAAAAAACAAAAATAAATAAAAAAAAATAAAAAAAGAAAAACATTTTTTACTTTATTGAAACTATTCATCCAATGAATAATATTCATAGATCTAATGTAATGTTTCATTAAATACATTTTAATGAAACAGGTTTCATTGATCCAACGAAGCGCTGCATAGGTTCCTTTTTAATGCAATTTTTCATGGGATTATTGTCAAAATTCATTGGTATTGCGAAGAAAATTCTTTCAGTGTATGAAAATGTACTTAAAACTTTTTTTAAATTATGAACAAACATATTTTTTGATTGCAAAATTTTCGACATACTTTACTTGAGGGTTACACGATCAAGTTATGCCTATCAAGTTTTAATACACTCTTTTTTTTACAAATACACTCAAACATTTAAAAATTGAAACGAAATTGCCTTTGAAATTCTCTTTCAAGTTGAGTGTTTCAATTTACGTTCCAGATAACAGCTGATTACAAATTTAGTGAGAAAATTTTTTATTTATCTTTATAAATTTTTTCCTTGGTGACATCTTAAAAGTTAATAGCGTGCAGCCTACGTCACACCTTTTAATTTTTTTAAATTGAGTGGAACAGTATATGTAAAAGACTATCAAGAAAAACTTGATCGTGTAACTGCGGTGTTTAGCAATTATGTTTATCCACCCTCGTTTGTTTTGTTTTGAAAAAATCGTTAAAATGTTTTGAATACTATTGACAAGTCGAAAAACAAGTTAGCATTTTATATTGCTTAAGTGCAAATACAAAATTTAATAAATGTTAATAATACATATTAAAAATTATTACAAAAGAACCAATTAAAAAAACGTTATTGATCTAATGCAAAAAAAATCAAGGTATAGCGAATTTGTACTTCCTTTTTCAGTAATAAAAACATGTTATCTTGATAACTTTCTGATCTTCCAACCCGATTAAAGTCCGTAAAAATAAAACAACTTTAAACATAGAGCCGGAAGGTATCTGTTTCGTAGAAAAATACGATGTTAAGAAATTTTTGTCTAATAGATACATACATATATTACATTTTCGAAGTATTAAAACATAATGATGTTAATATGTATATTTTTGATAGTAACGAAATATCTAATTTTTAACTACTGATAGCAGTATAAAAAAAATCCAAAAGTCTAAAAATAGCATTTGTTTGTGTTAACTATTAAATATAAAATAAACCGCTCAAAAAAAAATATCACTCAAAATGCACTAAATATAACAATATTATTTTACAATATTAATCTATAAAGTCCGGCGCACTGTGGCTGAAAATTGAATTTCATCGGCCAAAAGTTTAATTTTTTGTTATCGCCGATTTAAAAAATTTTAATGCCATTCGATAGAAAACATATAAGAACTAAGATATCCAAAAAACTGCATCAAAATATTGTTAATTGTGGGTGTGGCATGCTGCTGGAAACAAATATTTAATGTTGTTTTAGAAAAAATTTACGGCCGTATTCATAATAAAAATTTGGCAAGAAGTTAGCACAAAGTTTATTTACATATAATACACTTACCAAACTCTAGCTAACGACTTACTAAACTCTTGTTAACGAGCTGCCAAACGTTTGCCAACTTGTGAAAAACAGCTGTTTAATGTTAAACAATTTGGTTGGTTTTTTTTAAAATTACTGTTTTTGATTATTTATTTGCTTTGGCTTAAGATCCTTGGATCATAAAATATTAATATTATTGTTTTTTTCTCAAAAAGCAAACTAAATGTCAACAAAGAAAATGAGAACAAAGCGTGTCGCCGAGTACCGAACACAAAAACCATTCTCTCTTCCCCACCCGTAATTTGCTCCCAAACAAAATGTTTCCCTTCCAAATGTTTCCCTGTCTAAATGGGCACTTATAGGTGAGTTTTCATATTATCAAATTGTAGGTATATGTAAATTAGACTATTAGATATGAAAACAGACATGTTTTGAAAAACATCGTGAAAAGACAAAAGGTTTTTGGTAGCATGTTCAAAAGAGAAGGTCAAAAACAGACATGTCTGGAAAGACACCGTGTAAACTCCCTCTAACTCTGTGCTAACAAGCTGCTAGGCTTAATCGGAATTCTAGTTAGCAGCTCGTTGTACGTAGTGTACAAACTGTGGCTAACTTTTTGTTATGAATACGGCTGCTAATTTTTGAAAATTTTATCGGAACTAAATTATGATTTCTCGCAAACTGTTATCAAAAATGGGTCGAAATTTTTTTTTTGTTATATATAAATGGAATAGTAGTCTCTAAAAAATGGTTTATTTCGTCTCTGTATCATTTATACCTAATGTGTTATTAAAAGTTTCTCGATGCTCTTTATTTTAGTAAAATCCGAAATTCAGAGGAATACAACTTGTTAGGGTCAAAAGGGGTTAAAGAGATTTTATAACCATAAGAAAGCAGAAAGTGTCCTCTTTAACCCCATATGCACTTTTGCAACTGTTTGGAACTGTCTGTTCAACACTTTTTTAATTTTTATGAAATTACTCGCAGCATTTTTTTTGCTCTTTTTATTTTACTGAAATATAACACAATGGTTTATGAATGTTTAATTTTAAAAAATAATTCTGCAACTGATGCAATTCTTGAAACTGTCAAAGCCAGGCAACTTTTGAGTTGATTTGAAATAACACAGGTCCAAAGAGGGTCGTGAGAGTGACTTGTGGCCCTCTTAAATTGGTAGCCTCGAATATTCCAGTTTTTTCAAAAAATAATATATATGTATTTATGGATTGCAAAAAAATTAGACCTACAAAAAATATGCTGAAATGTCAAGTTATCTCCTTTTGCTTAAGAGATATTCGGATAAAACGGATTTTTAACGGTTTTTCTAGTTTTTTAATCGGGTGGATTATGTTTAATATTAATAGTGGGTTAAACATGTTTTGTATTGGCAGGAGAGCAGACTTCAATCAATGGTATGTTGTATTGTTAATTGCTTATGCATTTTTCTATAAGTATAGTGGTATCTTTGAAACGAATGTCGTATAAAGGGAATACATGTGAAAACTCATTTTTACCATTTCACCAAAAGATGGCTATGTTCTTTCGCTGATAAAATATATTTTCTACAGATATAAATAAAAATGTTTATATTTTTCGAAAGAAAACGTTATGAATAAGATTTCTGTATGACGTGCTAAATTACCATTTTTTCATATTTGATATAGACACTGAAATTTATTGCTGAGCGAGTTATGGGTTTGCTTGTAGAAACAATTTTAAGTCAATTTGAAATTGGTTTCTCTCACATGTCCTATCCAAAAAAAAAAAAAATCAAATTTTTCAAGCAAAACAAATTTGTGTAAGTAAAAAATTGAAACAATTCAACACACCGATTTTATAAAATTAGAACAGTAATGTTTTTTAATATGTTCACGTTTTTCTGTAAAATTATGATCAATATCAAGTGGTAAGAAGTGATAGTTTTAAAATTTTTGCAAAAAAAAAAAAAAAAAAAAAAAAAAAAAAAAAAAAAAACATTTTTAAACTCGTTTTTCCGGGACTTGGAATTTGGGGTATTTCGTAATCAAGAATGGGGAATACTTTTTACAACATAACTTCCAAATTTCATTGTGATTTCTCTATCTATATCTGATTCAAGGAAAGCCAAGCATTAAAATTATTATTTCTATAGTGTAAATGAATGAAAGTGCTTTCAATAAGAGTAAAAAAATTTTAATTTTAAGTTTTGACATTCTATAAATCTAACAAGAATAAAGATATCGTAATGATATTTGGCAGTTATGTAGATTAAAAAGTTTTTAAAACAGTGTACTTAAAACATCCCCATTTTTGAATAAAAAATACCATAATTCTCGATCTCAATACAGAGCATTTTCTTACTAAATGCTAAAAAAATCAAAAGTTTAACTTTGACCTTATATTTCTCAGTAACTGCTAAAACGATTTTAATAAAATTAAAACTGTAGGAAAGTTCAAAAAGTCTTCTCTCTTGCAAAATTATCTCTATCGGTTCAAATGTTACAGATTTTTGGCCGATGAAAAACGAGTTTCAGCTACTGTGCGGCAGTGCCCGGGGTTGAACCATTGTGGACTTTAATTTATAGTCACAAAATTATCTTAAAACTTTTTACACTTTGTAAAAATATTAAAGCATAAAAGCCCAATTATTGAGACACTTTTACACTTACAGCTTTTTAGATACACATAATTCTATTTTGTGTCATGCCTACTTATTAAACCCGCCCACTTTTTGACTGATATAGCGTATTAACGTATACAAAGTTTTACCAAATTTGGAAACTTTAGCTATTGCCGTTCTGCAGATATACAGAATTCTATTTTGCGCCACGCCCACCTCTCCAATACTGCCCTTTTTGTGTACATTCGAAAATTTGTTTTTCATTACCGCGGTGTAGGGTATCATATGGTCGGGCTTGACCGACTATACTTTATTACTTGTGTTGTCATCTGGTATTTTTGGCGAGCCATAAATATAAATATCTTTATCTAATAAAAATGCCGAACAGTCAATAGTTAATTATGGTGCAAAATGTAGGTGCAATACACTCTCATTATTTGCTCGACCGATAAGAACTTATTCCATCGTACGAGGTTGGGATGGAAAGTTCTTAAGCTATAAAATGGTTCATGAACCATCTAAAATCCGGCGATTGACCAATTATTAAGTTTCCGCAAGTTATTTTCTAATATTTTTAAAAAATCTAAGTATTCACGCGTTTCGCCAGTATTATAAATTTTAAATGTCCAATTTGTTTCTTAATAAATTTTTTTGTACAGATTGTTACTGCAATACTGAAACTCATACACACATTTTTACTCGAAAAATCTCCTGAATTTCCTCCACAAAGAAATCATACACGCTTTGTAATAGATTTTAATCAATTTCAAAAAGGTCTTTGTTTCTGTAAAAATGTCCAGAGCAAGATTATGTTATGTTATGATTCAATTTCATCTAATAGTTCTTTGTGCCAGCTGTATGGACATCGTTAGATCAACACAGAATCATTTTCTGATATTAGTCGATCGGTATACTTTAAGGTAGGTCTTGGCCAATATTTTAAAATGTTACAAACATCAGCACAAACGCATAATACGGGTATAAAAAAGAATCGTGGTATGTTCGATTGCTTGAATTTGGAAACGACTTGACCAAATTTTAAACTTCCTTCTGCGGGTTTGTTCGTAAATGCTACGCCAAGGCTTAGGTAGAAAGAAAAGTCGAAAAACAAGGCAGAAATTCTAACTTTTGGGTACTTTTGTAAGCACGATTTTTGCAAAATAATTTTGCGCAATATTAAAACCTATCTTTATATAACATAAAGACAGCAAACAAATAAACTACATCTCAGGTTCAAAACAGGGTAAAAATTCGTACTTTTGGCACTTTTTGTAAGAACGTAAAACTAGACCCCTATGCATGTTTTTTTACAAATAGCGGCAAAAAAGTTAAGTATATTAAAGAGACAAACCGGGTTAAATTTTTTTGGTACTTTTTGCAAACACGTTTTAAAAAATAATTTTGTTGTCCTATATTAAAATTCTTTTTTTAAATTTCTCAATCTAGGTCGGCATGTAGTATATTTAGAAAAATGGTTTTCAGTAGTTATAAGTGGGTAAAAAGGGAAATTTTGGGTACTATTCCTTAAACCCACTTACACTGCAAATTTGAAAAGTTTATCTATTATTCTGCTTATACTATCATCACGGATCTAGATAAAAAAATTAACTTGTAGAGTTATAAATATGTACTTTTAAGTAAATATGCTTTTTCAAAATAATTTTAAGATGAAAGCTATGTTATTTGGTATAAAGACAGCAAACAAATAAAGGTACATTTGAGGGGTAAAACAGGGGGCAAATTATGGCATTCGATATTGATCGAAATTACAATACCATCTAAATGGAAATTTCGGTCGATATCGAATGCCGTAATTTGCCCCCAGGGTTAAAATTCGAACTTTTTGAAACATGTTTACTTTTTAAATAATTGAAAACTTATATTCTTTAACATAAAGGCAGCAAAAAATATAAGGTACATTTGAGTATAGAAAGCGAAAAACGTGTACTTTTTTTGAAAACACTCTACTCTTTTAAATAATTTTATGTAAAATTCAAAATATAATTAGAGTACGATCCTAATTAAAGGCAATCCCAATGATGTATAAAAAGTGCATTGTACAAGGAAAAGTTTTCTTTAAAATAAATAATGTAGCGACTTTCTTTTAGTAAAAATATAAATTTGTATAAAATAATTTTATGGAAACTTAAAAATAGGGCTTTAAGTTCAACCCACAATTAATGTACTTTATGTAAGAGATACGTTCGAGAAATGAGTTAAAAAGGATAAAATAGAAATTTTTATAAATTTTGAGTTAAAAACCCATCACAGAACTTAAAATATGAAAATGAACTTACTTTTAATAAGAATAATTTCCAAGAACAAAAGCTATTAAAAATAAGTAGATGGAAAGAACAAAAAGGGGTGGGTATATAACAAAATGCTTGGCACGTTTTTAATTGAAATTATTCAGCGAACTATTTAAAGAATAATGCAATACCATCCGAGTTTAAAGCAACATATAATAAAAATTCGAAAGAGTAAAAATTCTGAAATAAAGAAAAAGGTGCTAAAAGAAGTAAAAGGGTTTTTTTTTTAACAAATAAATAAACAAACCGACACGAACACTTCGGAGCAAATGGAATTATTGTAGAGAAGAAATTAACATTAAGTGAAGTGTATTTTGGTTCTACTATCCGATTCACATTCAAAGCTTTTATACTTGGTGTAATTCCACGGTTTTTATTTTGGTTAATTTGAGTGAAAGTTCAGTTTTTTTGTATCCCTAATTAATTTAAGCTAGAGGATAAGTTTGGTTTTTCTCATACATTTTACCTACCTAGGGGCGACACTTGAGTAGTAACGAGCTTTTTACTATCAATTTTTCCCAAATTTTGTTCTTACGAACATTAATCGAGCTCAAATATTTTTTCCTAACCTCACATAAAATTACCTAAAGTTTTTGCAACAGAGGAGCTTTAATTCTTTTTATATAATTAGGGCCCCCCTTAACATACATACATATTTGGACACTCTTGCTAAAATATTTTTAAAAAGTCTTAAAAGTAAGGATTAAATCGACCCGGGCAACGCTGGCTGCTAATAGTTTTTAATATTTTTTTTCTCGATAATTTTGGCTTATATTTATTATACAGCAGTCCATTAGCATTGAAATCAACATGATTATATGTTCGGTTTCAAAATGATTTCATATTTCATATTTCAAAATGAAATCTTGTACAAATTGCAATATTTTGTGATTGCAACCATTTTAAAATCATTCTTTTGTTTTGCAATCAAATTTGATTGAAATCTATTAATATATGAAATGATTTCAAAGAATGTATTATATCTTTTTTATCGTATTAATTGGATGATTTCAAATTGCAATCATACAACTAATTTGCCGATTCTCAATGCAATCAAAAATTTGGCAATCATTTACGATAAATCATGTTATTGCAATTTAATCGGTTGCAATCTTTTAAAGCTCTAAGCAGAACTGAGGTTAATTTGCGGAAGATCGTTTTAATGATGGTGATTTAAATTATCATCGACAAAGTTTCACTAATTTCAATTGGGTACGTCCTCAGAAAATATAGAATATCAATACAAACAAAAGCTTTTAAATTACAAAAAAAAAAAAAAAACAAACCTTAGCACTTAAAAAATAAAATTGAAAATATAAACGTTTTAAAAATTCAGAAGATTTGTTTAATACAACATATTAAATAAGAATGGGATAAATATAATTTTGCAAATAAATATCTTATGACTTTGTCTGGGCTTATTATTTGAATAACTTATAAGACATTTGCAAATACTGTACAGTGTGTTATTGACCTTTTTTGTGCAAAAGCAAATTTCATGTTTAATTTTCTTAAGTCATCATGAATTGCAGTTTTTTTTTGTGCCGGTATTTAAGACAACACAAAGATTAAATAACACTAGGCAACAAAAAGTATATAATACAAAGTTAAGAATTTTAAGTTGTAGCTTGAAAACGTGTCCGAAACAATATATCAAGATTTAATATGTATTAAAAACTACGTATGTATACTATCAAACAGAGGAGGATGAAGTTAAAAAAAGCAATGCTTCTATTAACGCCCTTCACATAGGTCTTAGCAGCTTCTAGTTGCCGCGGTATTTGAAATTTGACTCTGGATACTGGCTACACATACATATATCCCTATAGAGTGTAATCACCATAAATGGAATTCGGGAATATAAAAAATTTACAATCTCACAAAAACGCCCATATTTACTCCGCAAGGCCATACTCATAAAAATACTCGTGCTTTGCTTAAATTGTTAATTTGTTTTGTTTTTTTTTTTTTTTGCAAAACAGTGTTGTTAGTCACTTTTGCAATATTTCTAAAGGTTCGGAATGCGGTTTAGTTTGTTATTGAAAATTGTTTTCGCATACATAGTGCCCTTTTCACGGTGTCGAAAGAATTATTTCTTTCGCCCAACCACATTTAAAACAAAAACAAATTTTAAAACTTTGTTTTAAACAAAAAAGCATAACGGCGACGAATCGCATAATCCAGGTGGCCAAGTGACGACGCCAAGTCGTGAAATTACGCGTTCTTGAAACGTCCCATGCTACAAAGCCAATATCGGTCGTGTTGTGTGGAGCATCTTGTTAAAAATACCAGGGCTGTGGAGTCATCAAGAAATAATTCTAGCCTCGACTCCGTCCGCTGAAGTTTTTTAAGTACAACTCCTTCTCCTACTTCTACTTCTACTCCCACTCCTACTCCGAAAAATTTGTAGAGTCGGAGTCGCGAGTTTTCGATTCCGACTTTGACTCCGGTACAAAAACCTCAACTCTGTTTCTTCAACTCCGACTATACAGCCCTGGAAACCACATATTGCTGGTTCATAATCTTCAATTGCAGTTGAAAAAAGTCGGTTATCACACGGCCATAGCCCTCTAAGCCGTAGAATCGACAAATTCGGATTATCCGCCACTCTTTAACTAACAGAAGCTATATTTTTGGTAGCGCGCACATTGCGATGATGCGCAGGGCTGACCACATCTGTAACGCACCCAGACACTTTAAATTTCCTTATAACCTCGCCAATTCCTTGTACAGTAATGTAAAAACGTCTCTTTTATTTTAATTGTCAGTATTTGTTCTCAGCATACTCTATTTACTTTATATATGAATATTGAACACTTTTTGGATTTACGATTAATTGTATTTTTATTTGAAAAGCACAAGTTTAAAAAACAGTAGATTTAAAGAAAAATATTTTATAATTTTTCATTTCAGAATTTATGGAGTTTTCGATCAACGTCAGCCTCTATTTTTAATACGTGACCCAGAAGTGATCAAGCAAATTGCGATTAAGGACTTTGACCATTTTGTTAATCATCGTTCAATATTTGGTGATGAGAATGATATGGAACAAAATAAAAATTTATTTGGGGCTTCATTATTTATGATGAAGGATGCCAAGTGGAAGGATATGCGAAGTACATTGAGTCCTGTATTTACGGGTAGTAAAATGCGACAAATGTTTCAATTAATGAATGAAGTGGCTCAAGGTACATTAGAGTATTTAAAGAAACAGCCAGGTTCCTCCTCTATTGAAGGAATGGATATGGAAGTAAAAGACTTCATCACACGATTTACAAACGATATCATTGCATCGACTGCTTTCGGTTTAAAAGTTAATTCTTATACCGATAAGAACAATGAATTCTACACAATGGGCAAGAAAGTGACCACATTTACGTTTATACAAAATTTAAAATTCATGTGTTTTGTTAACTTTAAAAAAATTATGAAGGTAAGAAATTTGATATTTTCCCCTATCGCAATTGTTCTTACCAATGCAATAATTCCAGCTATTAAACATTCAACTTTTCGACAAAAAACAAACCGATTATTTTATGCATCTCGTTTTGGACGCCATGAAATATCGCAAGGAGCACAACATTATTAGACCCGATATGATTAACATGCTAATGGAAGCCAAAGGTATGATTAAGTCTGATAATCCTAAAGCAGTTAGCCGTGAATGGAGTGATGTCGATATTGTCGGACAATGTTTCTTGTTCTTCTTTGCTGGTTTCGAAACCTCTGCTTCTCTGACATGTTTTACCGCTCACGAGCTAATGGAGAATCCTGAATGTCAGGAGAGACTTTTGCAAGAAATTAATGACGTGGAACAAAGTCTCGATGGCAAGCCGTTAACTTACGAGGCTTTACAAAATATGCGTTACATGGATATGGTAGTACAGGAATGTTTGCGTAAATGGCCTGGTGCCATAGCCCTTGATCGTGTTTGTAATAAAGATATCACATATGATTTTGATAATGGTGAAAAATTGGAATTGAAAAAAGGTGATATTATTTGGATACCAGTAGTAGGTTTCCATCGTGATCCCAAATATTATGAAGACCCAATAAAATTCGATCCTGAAAGATTCAACGAAGAGAATAAAGATAAAATTGAACCATTTACATATCTACCATTTGGAGTAGGACCACGAAATTGTATAGGTAATAAGATACTGTGTTAACAAGATTTTGAAAGATAAAAATTAAATATAAATTTTTATTTCTATCAGGTTCCCGGTTTGCTCTATTAGAAACTAAAGTATTAATTTATTATTTAGTTCGAGATTTTCATATTCAAGCTGCCGCAAAGAGTTGTGTTCCTATGAAGTTAAGCGCAAATGGTTTTCAATTGATGCCCAAAAATGGTTTCTGGCTTAAATTTACTGCTAGACGTTAAATTTTATGTATTAGAACCCACTTAGAAAGAAAAAGTTGACTTTTGGAAAAGTTTTTGCTCGCAAAAAAACCTTAATGTTTTGGATTAATAAAAAAAAGAATGGCCAAATTATCAACATAATACTACAAGCGACTAAGGGCTAATAATTCAGAGCAAGTTAAACCCTCTTTTTGGTTTAAAATGTGTTTAAAACAACAAATCTGTAAATCAGCAAACATATAAACCATCTCTAAACGCATTAAAGTGGGCGTTTAAACTACCAATACAGATATGAATTTGACAACATTTATTGTAGTGTTGCCACAATATTATTTTTCAAACTGCATTTAATATATGGGGCATTAATTAACTGTTGTTCAGTTCAAAAAATACTTATAAATTTAAGTTAAACTAAACCAGCGTTTTTAAATTCACTGATTTATTAGCCATTACAAAATTTAAAACACAGGAAAGCATTAAAATTTACGATTACAAGAACGGGTGTACTTTCCAGTATTCCTCATTCTCTCCTCTTTGATAAACTGAAGACTTTGCAAAGTAAACTCTTTCTTTCTTAAGCTTTGTTCACATTATCTGTATTTGTCATGTGGATTGTCACTTTTTCACATGTTAAATTTGTACATATCGTCTAAGCCCCTTCAAACAATATCATGTGTTATTTCCTGTGTACAGTATACATGACATTTTTGATTAAGAACGAGCTCTATTTTCAAGTGACAAATATAAATTATAAAAGTAAAAATATAATAAAAAAAAAATAAAACATACACAAATTTGTTATTGAAAATATTTATTTTTTTTATTTATTTTTGATAGGTTATACCAACATGTGAACAAATAATTAATAAGCCTTTTGTAAAACTCAAATTTTGACATACACATGAAATCACATGTGGGTAGAAAAGTGACATCACACATGAAAAATACACATAATGTGAGCATAGCTTTAATGGGGTCATATATACGTATATAAAAATTATTGTAAAAATATATTTTTAATATTTAAATAAAATTTCAAGAAATTTGAATAAAATTTTCACAACATATGTATCTCCTTTACACTCTCTGAGATTAATTTTTATTTTATACCCTTTACCACAGGTGGAAAAGGGTATATATGATTTTTGTCATTTCGTTGTTACTTCGAGAATATTGATGTTAGACCCAATAAACTATTCTGGGTCCTTAGGTATATCGAAGTTGATTAACAGATATCCGTCTGTCCGTTTGTGAGTCTGTCCGTGTGTATGTTGAAATGGGTTTCCTGAACACCCCAGAAACGATAGGGACTAGGACAATCACCTTTATTCCATTTACCGTCGTCGTCATCGTCATCAATTAAATATCAACATGAATTTTTATCTACGTTATCATCAATTCGATACAAAACTTGTATTCTATAACAGCAATGTAACAATGTCGATTGATTTTCGTTTTTTAAAGAACATCTCTAATTTGTTTTCAGTTTTTATTAAAAAAAAGCAAATTTGATATTCGTTTCTTAAAAATGTTGTGCTTTCTAAAAGGGTGGCTTGACTGCCGAAAAGAGCAACAAAAGGTAACGCGAAAATTGCAAACATTCAGAAAATTTGGAAAAATTTTAGCGAAAATTCGCGAAAATTTTTAATATTTAAAACAAGCCATAAAATTAATTAAAAGTTCCGTAAAACATACGAAATGGCAAAAGTTCCATAAAAATGGCTAAATATTAAAAAATTCGCAAAAATTTGCTAATTGCGGATGATAGCAAAGTTAAATATCACACGAAAAAATCGCTTAGCGGAAATTCGCAAAAATTTGCTTGTAGCAATTTCAAAGCTCAAATTTTAATTTTGGCTTAAATCTAGTTTACCGACGCAGCTCCAAATAAAAAAGGGGATAAAAAATGGAAAAATAAGAAGAAAAAATTAAAAAAAAAAATATTGGCGCAAACGCTAAGTTTTCGAGTTATGGACGTTTTTAGTTTTCATAGAAATATGTGATTTGGCTGAAGTGCATTTTAAAGGGCTACGAAAAAAAAAATAAAAAATATGCCAATATTAAAATTTAAGGAGGTAGGGGCCCGTGGGGCCCTCTGGAACCAAAAAGCTGCCCCGTCCACTTAGTGATATGTATGGGTACTCAAATTAAAGGTAATTTGCTCACGATTGCAAATATGTATTTTGTTTTTGTATTTGCATATAATTTTCCTCCTTAGGTTAATTTAATTTTTAAGATGGAGAAAAGTTTTAATTAGCGAAGCCGGTGTTTGTTATACCATAGAAGAGAAAATCCTTGAGGCCCGCCGAAGGCCGGCTATGTAGAGAAGCTTAATTTAGCGAAGCCAGTGTTTATTTGAGAAGAAATTCTTTGCGTCCGGCCGAAGGCATGAAGTTTCTGTTTGCGACATTGGTGTTTGTTATTTTATAAAATTTGTATTACACTTTTATTAAAATAAATTATACACTTAGTACACAAAACTGTAATGTGAGCTTAAGATCTAGTCAAAACCTTCAAAATGATACCAATGTTGGCCATATACCTTTAGAAATGTAGTGGAAAAATTACTTATTTCTGTGAAAACTACAAACGTCCATAACTCGAAAACTAAGCGTTTACACCAATTTTTTTATTTAATTTTTTCTTCTTATTTTTTAATTTGCTATCACCCTACGTACTGGTTTTTTTTGGAGCTGCGTCGGTAAACGAGATTTGTTCCTTAATTTTTAAATTTTGTCTTTATAAACTGTTGTATAGGGTATCAAATTGTCGGGATTGACCGAATATTTTAAATTTTGCTCCTTTATAAAAATTTTAAGTTGTCCTGTTTCTAAAGCAAAGAATATTGATAATTTAGCCTTAACATATTGTTAAGTTTAAAAAAACGCAAAGTCATATTCTTAATATCAATAAACTAGAATATTTATCATTTATCGTTGTTAAACAACAATATTTTCAATCATTTAACCACTTTTTAAATGGTCAGTAATATTTTCCAAAAGTTTCATCAGAATATGGTGAAATTATCTATAATAATTCAGGCTGATAAGAGAATGTTGTTTATAGATAAAGGGTTAACGATTTAAAAATAAAGTCCCATTGAGAATATTTGGTAAAACTTGTAATTGTTACAAACAAACAGTAGATCAATAGATAATTACCTAAAAAGAGGAATATGGGTATTTCCACAGCAAAGTCTACTTTTTGTCACTTTACGACAACAACCATTTTTAATTGTTTCTCAAATAATAATGAAAATATTATTTTCTTTTTTGCATTTTGGTGTAAAGCGCAACTAGCTTTACATTTAGTGAAAGAGAGGAAAAATTTAAACAACATGGCTCTAAAATACAAGACTAATTGCTTGTTGTCGTAACGTGACAAAAAGTAGACTTTTCTGTGAAAATACCCATATAAGTTGTTTAATATAAAAAAATTCATTTCAAAATGAATAATGTATTGCGGGTTCGTTTTTAATGCGCGCAGTAATTTTTCATTGAATGCATAATATATATTATGTAATAATAAGGATACGCGCTTAAACTATTAATACTAGTAAATTGCTTGAATAGAGCAACAAAGTTAAATGAATGCACCTGCGCAAATTTTTAATTTAAACGTTTTCTATGATAACAGTGTTGCCCTAGTAAACTTTTTTATATGAAATACGTTAAACCCACAATAAATAATATTATGGTTACACTGTTTTTGCTGTCATTTATGTTAAGCAGACAATTTAAGAGCAAAAACTGCTTCTTAAAATTTTAACAACCTGAAAAGCTCTCAAATATTTAAGTTTAAGAGGCATTAAGCAGATTGAATGAGTACCCCTTATTTATTTAAAATTTGGAAACCGAAAGTTAAAATAAAAAGGCTCGAGCATGGTAAAATATAATTCGTTGACGCCCTATGTTCTTCGTTAACTTTGTGTCGGTGCATACACGTCAAGTTTTACTCGTCAAGTCTTGACTTTTTAGGAGAGAGCGAAAAAGAAATGACATTCTCCATATCCAAACGGATAGCATTAATGAAAAACTGCCTGCCACTTGTATCTAATACATTCTTGTTAGTTTATAACCGCGGTTCGATCTTACAAATTGCAACCTGTTGTACAAGTGCAGTAGTATTTAAGTTTTGCTGTTAATTAGATTTGAAGAAGTCAGGTCACACAATAGTTTTTAAAAAGAAGTTATATGATCACGTCTGCGAAAATCAAAAACGTGTCTGGTTATGTTGTTAAATGCTTTCGTGTACTATCTAAGTCACAATGTCCAAATATTTCACTTCCGTAAAGTAAGCAGGGCATCTAGTACGTTTTAGCAATAATCATTCTTATGTAAGCCGGTGTGCAAGAAATTGTCGACCATAGAGACTTTTGGCCACCTAAATTGCGAAAAGTTACAACGAGCATTCCAATAACCAATGCTTTCAAATAAATACTTGAAGAACAAAAATTGTTATTTATTATATTTTGTTAATTAATTGTCTGACTGCAAATATAGAAAAGGCACTTCAAAGGGGCTCAAATAGAAACTATCAATTAAAGCACAGATCTGTAGACTTCTGGTGACAGCAGTAGAGCAAAATTTAGCAATAGAATTTTAATTTTCACTAAATTGCAAAATGTGCATAAGCATGCAAATAAAGCATTTTTTAAACTTGCAAAAGAGGCAAAACCTAATTTTTTTACCTGATTAATATAAACAAAAGTAAAAATTTTTTATTTGTTTTATATTATAAAAAATAATTATTTTCTAAGTGCTTTTAAAAGCGTTCTCAGATCGAAAGCTTTCGCTACAGCATAGTGAACTGAATGCAGTGTTGCCACTTTGTGGGTAAATACCCGATTCGGGTGTAATTTTTGTTGCCGTTCAGGGACAATTTAAAATTCTTTCGTTGTAAATGCAGATACATTTATTTTAACGGATATGAAAAATATATTGTTCCTGTGTCATACGTCATTTCTCTACCATACGGCATTAAAATCTCAATTTTCTTAAAAAGTGGATTAAGCAGGTTTACACTCTAAGTTGACGAGATACATATTTATATTTTCTCAGTATTTTAAGTCCATACGCCAAATAAATAAATAATAAGGATTAAAATTGGTTGCGATAATCAAAAATTTGTATGCTTTTCTTTTTGGAAATTTGAACAAGCTTGAGTACAATATCATGATTCGTAAAATTCTGAAGAGTGATTTCTGGTATTAAAAAACATAAATTAGAATAAATTTCAATACATCAGTGAAATAAGTTTTAGCGTTTACAGTGAATTTCAGAACGCTGATTTAATATTGGTTCTAAGGTAAATTATGGACCGTATATCACAAAATTGCATGAAATTTTATTATGATAGCAGCATTTTTTACGGTTTAATGCGTACTAAACTGTTTTCCGATAGTAGGGTATAAATGAGGCCTGGGGTAAATTATGGACCGGTCTTCACAAAATTTCGCTGTGTAATTTCCAGCCCCATTAGACAGTGACGTACCAAATGTTATTATGATTGCAAAAATAGTGCAAAATTATTTCATTCCTTACATAACTCCACCATTTATGTTAGTTTTTGTAATAAAATTATCAATTTTTTAGGGTGGTGGATCCATAACTATAATTACAAGCAATTTGACACCAAGTTTGTTCTTTTATTTTGAGTTTTTCTTAAGTAAGCATGTTTTCAACAGACGGACAGACAGACGGACATGGCTAAATCGACGTAGCATTACTGAAGGAATATATATATACATATATATACCTTATGGGATCTTTGATGTATATTAAAAAAGTTTCACATGGAGTGACAAATTTAGCATACCCTCATTCACTGAAGATAAATTTACATAAAAGTAGATACTTTAGTTTAAAATTGGCTTTTTTCGATTTACGATTAAACCGGTTAATTTTAGTCAATAAACCGATGTAACAAAAATTTAGTTTTTTGTAATGGGTGATTTTTTAAGCGTAGTTTTTTTTAAAAATCTAATAAAACACTTAAATTTGCATCATATATTCAAAATTTTTATTGGAATCGATAAATTGGTCTTTGCCATTTACTTTTTAAAAATAACTTCATGTAAGGTTAAATTTTGCACCACGTGTTATGTTATACTAGATACTTGCTATTTAATATGGTTAGTTCTTAATGGTATTTTGTAAATTTATTTAAGTTATTTTATTAATTTGAATGACTAATATTGATCCCCTTTATAAGACTTTTTTTGTGAAAGTTCTTTATAATATAAAACCTTAATGTAATTTTCAGGTGTTATTTCATTTAAATTGGGTAATTTTGCTTCATCTTAAGTGTAATTTAAAATTTTTCCGATGGCAGCACTGAGATAACGGTGATGGAATATCAATCATGTTTGGTGTTCTCAGAGAAGATAACAAAAGCTCTTTTAATTTCCAAATTAAGAATATAAATAACGACCCCTCAAAGCCAATCATTTAAAATTAAAACGTTCAAGTGATCATTTCTCTTAAGATTAATATAAATAAATAAATTATTTAAAACAAGTGAAACAAAATATTAATAAAAAATGTGGATAGAATTTTTAATCCTTTTAACCGTCGCCGGTTATTTGTTTTACCGTTGGGCCACCGCAAATAATGATTTCTTTAAAAAACGCGGTATACCGTATTCAAAGCCAACATTTTTATTCGGAAATTTCTTAAAAATGGTTTTAAGAAAAAAGTCAATGTTTGATTTGATAATTGGTATTTACAATGAACATGACGGCAAGTAAGTTGTGTTATAAATAAATCTACTCGAAAGTAGTCAGGTGTAAACAAAATTGTTTCTAATGAAATAAAAACAAAAATAACATTGAACTTGATTTTAACATACATAGAATAAATTATAACAAAATTAATTCAAAGCTGTTATTAAATGTAAGATCAATTTTGTTTATGCGTATTAAAACGTTGTTGATTGTTGAAGTGATGTAATTTTGTTGTGGTGTGTTTGCATTTTGAGATTTTGTGAACAATTTGTGTTTACTTAGTTTACTTGTTATTTAAATTTGAAAATAGATACCGCAGGACTTTTCCAAATAGATGAACGCTAAGCACCTAAGTAGTTGAAAAACTGTGATAAGACAAGGCACGATATAAACTGAAATTCTTATACAGGGTGGGCCAAAATTCACCATGGGGCTTAAAAATTCTAAAACTTTTTTGTTTATATATTTTTTTCAAGATTATTTATAAAATTAAAATTTTTTCACTAAGTATGGTAAACAGTGTCACTTAAATGACCCCCCGTTTTCAAATTCGCAAATATGGGCTTCTTTTGGAGTATTTTCCAAAACATTTTTCAAAATTTGTGGCTGTAGCGCTCGAAATTCTGCAAGACGTCCAATATTACACGTTCAATATTTTCCGCAGCGTGTATTAAACGAGGTCTACCGTGGGGGTGACAATGAACAAAGCAACGAATCATGCGTCAGAGAGCGACATTCTGAGGATAAAATAATATTATTTTGGTTTTTTGTTCAGTCTTGAATCTTTCCATTATTTATTCTCCACGTGTTAAAAAAATATACATATAAACGAAAAATTATAAAATTTTTAAGTCCCATGCTGAATTGGTCTGCCCTGTACATACATATATAAAGACTTAGGGGGCTAATTTCTAAATCCGTTCATCTTTCGGTAAGAAATTTTTCATACAAAAATTTTAAAATTTCCAAAAATTTATATGAAATTATTGTTTAAGTAAGGTGAAGTATTTTACAAAATAAGGGGGGTTAAAACAAATATGAAAAAAATTTCGTTTAGTGAAAAATAATAGTTTAAAACTAAAAAGTTGCTAGTTAACACATAGTTTTGTGCGATACTCATTTAAATGATTTTTTTTTGGCGAAATAATTTTAATATTATTTACGAATTTGAATTTAAAACTAGTTTCTTGTTTGTTTTGATTATGACAGTATTGTTTACACTAGCAGTGTTTTCAAAACAATTATATGTATGAAAAAAGTGTTATTTTTTAACAAAACAAAAATAAAAAACAAAGGGTGAATGCTGTATTAGGCTGCGCCCACTATTTGTACAAAATTGTACAATAAATTATTATTCGTTGTGATCAGGGCAAGTTCAAATATGCACAATAAATTTTTAAATATACACGCAAATATTCCCAAAATAAATTTAAAAAAATATGAAAAAACAAATCTAATAAATATTAATTTGTTTTATTTAAGCAAATGTTTGTTACAAAATTTAAATGACCTTTGATTAACACAAATAACCACAGAAAACATTGAAAATATACGTTCAATATTAAGTCGATGTAACTTAAGCATACTTTAATAAAATAAGTTCACAAGGCGAAAGTGTGTCAATCACCCGCATCGTGGATACAACTTCTCTCAAAATTTGTTCCCTTCCCCCTAAAAAATGTATGGGGAAAAGCAAAATGTTAGGGGGAAAAATTGTTTTATTTTAATTAACGATAGACGTGAATAATCAATTGTTTTCAATTTTATTAAAATTTATATTGTATTTTAACTTGGCCCTTAGTTTTTTAATAAATATTTTATTCTTAAAATTTTGAACTTTTTCTTTTACGTCTCTATGACGGATAAAATATTAATGTAAACTACGATGGGGTGCAAAAACGCCTTACGAAATAAGGCCTTAAAGGCTTTATTTCACTTCCAATTGAGAAATGAGGCCTTTATTGCGAAAAGGGCTTTATTGCACTTTGAAAGTGACATAAGGCTATTATTGAAATTTAGCCAATGGTGTAATAAAGCCTTTATTTTATTTTATTTTATTTTTTTTATGCACTACGTAGGAAAAAGCCACCTAAATCTTCACTTAATACAGTTAATACAGGTAAACACAACCTATAGGAAAAACATAAACAACATTGTACAATGTAGTCAACACATTTCACTTCCTTTTCGTTGTGCAATAAAAATCAAGTCTTTTGATTGTTGTCAATATATTGTGCCACCTTCACATACACATTGGCGATATAATTGTACAATACAATAAATTGAACAATTATATGGCAAGTTATGGACCGCTTAAGACTAGTATCGAATTTTGATATGAGTTTTTTCCTTTTTTAATTCTATATTTTAGTAGTTTTAAGCGGATCATAGGAATTGTAATTTGTTGCCTTTGAAGAAATACTGTTGTGCTTTCAGCACAATTTCTTCGTCATCTCCTTTGTTATTGCCATAAGGCATTTCTTTGCGATGCTCACTAATAGTTTCTGTGGTACGATAGCCCAAATTTCATAAGTTCCGAAAAAGGTCACGACTATAGTTTTTATACTATTGTAGAAATTTTGCAACTTACATACACCACACACACATGTATTTCTAAAACCATCTAATAAGTTCTTTTGTTATTGTTGCCTGGGTAATAAATTCTAATATATAGAACAAATTGGCACAGTTATAAGTATCTCAAGTCCTTTAAAATAACATGAGAAGAATTTATTCGATTAAAATGCTCGTATATGTTTTATATATGCCCTCAGTAAATAAGTGTTCCTAAATTCGCACAGCGACCGTAAATGGATTACTAAAGTACACATTTTTCCGTATTATATACGAAACTTTTGTAAAAGTTACAAAAAGAGTGTGTACATAAGTTTCTTTCGTAAAATGTTGCATGGATTGTTTAAAGTGTGGTATATTTTTAATTCTTATTATACCTATACCTACAGTTTGGTCCAAACTAATTTTATTGCAATCAAAAACATCTTAACAAATTTTATTGGAATCGGTGAATGTTTGACCATAGCTCCCACACAAATACTGCTCTTGAAAATATCTTTTAATGCCATAATTTTCTTATAAATGTAAAAAATGGCGGCATTGACTTTTACGATAGTTACTATTATGACATGACAAAATGTTGCGCTGGTGGGTCCAAAATTGACCATAGGTCCCATATAAACCCCCTTCCGAGAATTACTTAAAGGCAAACAAATTTCATAAAAATGAAGATATCTAAATAATCTTCGGCAAAAAGAACTTCCACATGAATCTTTACCTCCTGACATAGTTTTGTTCTGGCGTGTCCATGATTTCCTGGGTCCCAAAAATGGTACACTTGCAAAATTTTTTTCGAATGTACTGTGGTGTAGGGTATCATATGTTTGAACTTGACCGACTATACTTTCTTACTTGTTATAATTAGAACATGGAAATTTTATTAAATTAATAACAATTAGATACGATTACGTCTTTGTAATTTATTAACTTCGAAATAAATTGAATGCGGTTCTTGTAACTAAAAATGCACTATTTCTTAGTAAAAATTAATTGTCGTAATCAAGACAAGTTTATCTAGCATTTTGCTTTAAAATTAGTATATCTATGCTATTGGTTTAGAGTAAAAATATAGATACTATACCATTTTGCAAACGCTACGATGCAAGACAATTTGCCCAAGCTTGTAAACAGGGCTGATATGTTTTTGGTATGTATATTTAATGTTTTTTGTTGCATTTATCTTCGTATTTTCTTAAGAGTTTAGGTTTGCATATTTTAAATTTTTTGTGCATATAAAAATTTGCCTTTAAAAGTTACATTAGCATTAAGAATATTTACCATTTTATGAAAAAAAAAAAATTTTAAGTTCACATTAGTTAACCAATAAACTAAGCCCAGCAATATTGTATGTTTGAGGCCCTATGTTCCTCATAGAAACACATACATATATAAAATTATATGTGAGTATATTTTTCCATCAAATTATGAGCCTTTTTTTTATTAAATTAATTGATTCTACAAAATAAATTGTAGTATATTCAATTAGAGATTTATTTTTGTTCTTCCAATTTGGTGTCGTTTCCCACTGCATGTGAATAAATTTATTAAAATGTATAAATAAGTTTAAAATTATTTATTTTATAAAACCAAAGTCATTATAGTTATATGATAATAAAATTAATGAATTTCTCTCTTTTTTACATACTTAATAATAAAAAGCTTTTTAAGATAAAATATAAAGTCTCTTTATATTGTTCCCAACCCAGTAAAACAGCTTTTACTTTTTCAAAATGCATAACTTCTTTCATTCATTATTAAGTAGCTTACTTCGCTACTATTACGCGTGACATCGCAGCTTCTTATAAATAATCACTTATAACGTAGTGATTTACAAAAGTGACTCCAAAAAAAAAAAATGGAAATGGATTTTTCGACATTTTTGTTTAATTAAGACTTCAATAAATATTATTCAGCTTTCTGGAAAATATTTTGATACTTATAAGCGATTTGTTAACTAGCCTTTAACTGTGGAGGTGAAATTTTGGGACATACCTTATGACGCACAGTGGTATTTTTTTGGCAAAAAGTCTATTTTTTTACAGTTATTTTTTGGAAATCTAATGAAGCAATTCTGTAAAGAACTGTTTCATTAGTAGAAAACCATGATTTGTTTTCAAAAAAATTAAATTTTGTATAAAAAAGAGAGTGTTAAAGTTATCTAAATATTATGCAACGAATACTGGTTTACTACATTTCAGTTGTTTATACAATAAATATGGTTCAACTACCAATAGTTTTAGAGCATTTGTATTAAAATATAGTATTTTAAATTTAATAGGAAGGAAAAAATATTTAAATTATATATATAGTTTAAGAGATCTGAGCAAATCAAAATGACTCCAAAAAATTTAGCATTTGCAGTTTTCATTAGAAAAAAAATAAGTTAGCTCGGTCTACCTCCGTCTTGGTAATACTACTAAATGAAAGTTTGGAATGTTTTCTTTCATTTTATGTAAAAAAATTCTGCGACTTTTTGCGATCGCTGAACAAACTTATAAATTTTGTGATAAAACTCACGTATTTTTTGTGAATATTTACAATAAACTGCAATGCATATTTACAATAAAAGGTTTTGTATACTTTTAGGCTTTTACTTTTACTTTTACTTTTTAATAACTGATTGACAGCAATATCGAAAAAGTGCATAACAAAAAAAGAAAAACAAAACCATATGATTATTTGAAATAATAGTATTTGCCAAATAAAGTTTAAGAAAATTATTAAACGTAACTTATATTTAAAATGGGTTCATTTTGTGTTTCATATAGTGAATTGTGCAAGGATCTTATAAATTGCAATAATAATGTGGATTTATTCACTGATTTCATAAAAACAAAAAACATGGTGCTTACTATTAAAGAAATTCAAATTGTGAAAAAATCAGTTCAAAAGCGATTTCTTAGTCACTTTTTTAAACGTTGGGCCGAATCTCACAGAAACAAATCATATTTCTTTAAGAAAAATTACACTTGGCTAAAAAGTACGTTTCAAAACAAAATAATTAATGTGTACTTTGAATATAATTGAAAATTTTTAGATATATTTGAAGTATCGCTTGCTGATGAGCAACCTAGTTGTTCAACAAAAATGGGAAGGCCAGCTAAGGAATTCGGCGATTGCGCTGATCGTAGTAAATGTGTAAAGTGGGTGGGTAGAGGGCGTGGCCAATTTCGATGAAACTTTATATTTTTCTTAATTGAGCTAAATAAAGGCTCAGAGCAAAATTTCAAAAACTTTTGGCCAAAAAAAATTTTGGGTTCTATGGGCGGTGGGTGGAGGGCGTGGCAAATTTTGATGAAACTTTATATTTTTCTTAATTGAGCTAAATAAAGGCTCAGGGCAAAATTTCAAAAACTTTGGGCCAAAAAAAAATTTTGGGTTCTATGGGCGGTGGGTGGAGGGCGTGGCCAATTTTGATGAAACTTTATATTTTTCTTAATTGAGCTAAATAAAGGCTCAGGGCAAAATTTCAAAAACTTTGGGCCAAAAAAAAATTTTGGGTTCTATGGGCGGTGGGTGGAGGGCGTGGCCAATTTCGATGAAACTTTATATTTTTCTTAATTGAGCTAACCAAAGGCTCAGAGCAAAAGTTTAACATTCTACGAGCACTCCTTATATTTTTTGCCAAACATTGTATGGACAAATCCCTCTGTGTGACGTGGTGGTAAATTTTACCCCTCTAAATTTTACTAAAAAAAAATTAGTAAAAAATATTTTTTGATAGTTATTTGTTTTTGAAAAATAAACTACTACATTTTAAATTACAAAAAATAAAGAAACCAAAAATTATTTTTATTTGTTTAAACAAAACAGGTACTTTACTTCACAAACCTTTTTTTCAATATAAAAAAACGATACATCAAAAACTTATCAAAAAAAATATGAATTTAAAAAAGAAAACAAAAACTTAAAGGGCATTTTTGCACAGCCAAATATATAAATATATTTAAAGATATAAAAGAGATCATGACAAAAAATAATTATGTGTGGAAACTACAGGTCAACCATTTTGGAGATTTCTTACTCATAAAAATCTGCATCCCATACACATTGGCCTACTACATTGCAGACAAATCGCCAAGAACTAAAGTTTCCAACTTTGGTCGATAAATCTTGGTTATCAATACACAACATCTGGGCAGGACTGGAGAAATGGGCGTGGCTCCTCCCAAACAGAGACCTTATAGATATTTGTGTATCTGAAGAAAGCCAAGAGTCAAAGTTTCGAAATAAGGTACAAGCATCTTGGTTAGCAATATACATCCCACCAAATGTGGGTGGGATTAGAGAATTGGGAGTGGCACAAAATACATTTATAATATCTAATGAAAGGTAAGAGAACATTTTTTAAAATTTGGTACACATAGCTGGGTTATTAATACACAACCTCTGTACAAAGCAGATTAGTTTATATCTAAAGAACGGTAAGAGAAAGTTATAAAATTGCCCAACGTTAACGGCTTAAGTTTGGGAACAAATAGCTTTGCTACCAATATGCAACATCAGTCAAAAAATGGGCGGGATTAAAACAGTGTGCATGGCACAAAATACAATTCTGTATATCTACTAAATAATGATAAGTGTAAAATTTTCCAAAATTGGTACAAATAGAATGGTTAACAATACCCACCATCTGTCAAAAAGAAAAAGAAAACGGACGAGTGGTATAAATAATTCCATGAAAATATTACGTTCATTTTGATGTGGGGTAATTTTTTTTCTACTAAAAACTTACGCTAACGCTGACGTGGTGGTAAAATATTTTCAAAGAAAAAATTACGTAAATGATGACGAGTGGTAATTATTACATCAGCATGTGCGTAGCTCCGCTCGTGCTAAGTCGAGCTCAGCCAAAACACAAGTGAATAACAAGGATCACGGTATAAGAAGATACTAAGAGAATTAAATTGATTGAGCACAACGGAAGAGAGTATGTTAGAAAAATATAAAGAGAGGGTAAAATTTACCACCACCTCCACAGTTAAAGGCTAGTTACTCTTTTAATGATAAATAGTTTGTTTGTAACTAGTGACCTTTAACCTTATTAAAACTTCCAAATAAAAAATTTAGCTTCCAACGAAGCAGGTTGGTAAGGGAGAAGAAATGTAAGAGTTACGCTTACCATTTCGCTTACGAAAGGCATGCATTTTATATGGTGAGTTCCCACTTTGAAGCAATGCATTTTTTACACAAAACTTTTTTTTTTTTTTTCTACTACTACTTTCTTTTCGGATGTAAAAAATGACTTGTTTTTCAAGTGGAACAGCTCCTGTAAAATTCATTGGTTCTTTCAGTAGAATTGTAAGTGGTAGATATCAAGGCAAATTCAACTACAGGTGGTTTCGAAACGCCATCTGATTTTGACAGTTCGAATTTTAATTTGTAAGTGTTTTGCTAAGAATGGTTGACATTTCGAGCTGTAAACACTAACAATGCAATGCAAAAACCCCTATGTTCTTTCTGTTGTTTTTGGATTGTTGTAGTTCCGATACCTTGGTAGATATCTTAGCTTTTACTGACTTCTTAACACATACGTTTTTCAAAATTTGTTTTTGTTTTCAATTTAAAATAATGGAATGAGTCTTGTGCTCGTGTTCTACAAACAGGCAGTAAGTCTTTAAGATCAATTCAAGAAAATTGTACGATTTGGAAATTATGTAACTTTTTTGAAGTCAAAAAATGTTTTTAAGTGATTTTAGTTTATTAATCTAAAGTTTAGATTCTAAACCAAGGTTGGCAACCGAAACAAACTTATTTTAATTATGGCTATCGATATATGTATACCGGTGCCAAAACGTTTATAAAAGTACAGGTATATCGATTTCACAATTTAATTAACCAAGCCAAACAATAATGTAAAAAAATAGCAGCGATCTAAACGACTTAGACATTTTTAAGATGGTGGCAATTTGCCGGGTTACTGGTAGGCCGCATGTCACATTTTTTAAAAAAATAGTTTAAATCAATTCTGACCCAGCAAAAACTTTACTTAGCTGGTAAGTTAGCAAGTAAAGTTGGGGACATATAAACACTTCTTACTTATCGGCTTAATACACGTAGAAAAAAAATGTGGTTGGAGGTAACCATATTCTAAGAGCAACATACTATGGTCTGATTTTAACAATGTTTATGTTTGCAGGTTATCATGACCATAGTATGGTTAATATCAACAAAAAATTTACCTAAATCAATTATAATATCGTCAAAGTTAACCATAATAATGGTCAAAACTAAACATAATATTTTTCAAGTTCACCATAATATGGTCAAAATTTCCCAGAATTTTGAAAAAAGGAACCATATTATGGTCAGAATTAACAATAATATGGTGAATATTCATCATAATATAGTTATTTATTTCATCCATTTTTTAATTTGTTTGTTAAGTATCATAATTATACCCTTCACCGCAGGTGGTGAATAGGGTATATATAAGTTTGTCATTCCGTTTGTAATTTCTATAATATTGATGTTAGACACTATAAAGTATATATATTCTGGGTCCTTATGAGGAGCGAAGTTGATTTAACGATGTCCGTCTGTCCATCTGTCCGTCTGTCCGTTGAAATGGATTTTCCGAAGACCCCATATATGATGGAGACCAGGTTATTATACATTTATGTCACATATGGTCCGGAATTGTTTGCTATTGAAATTCAGCAAGATCGGTCCACAAATGGATATCAGTAAAAAACCACGACTGCCTAAAATTTTTTCTTTTAAATGTCCAATTAGACGTGACATTACCATACCAACACTGTATTACCAAAACGACATAAACATACAATACAAACCAATGCAACTTTGGCTTCTACGGTCATACAGTGGCTATGGTATTACAGTGTTGGTAATGTGGATTTTTGTTGTTTTTTTATACCCTTCATTACAAGTGGTGGATTTTATTTGTAATGTGTTTAATTTTACGCATCCACATACACATTAATGCATGTACATATATGATATGCTGCTCAAATAAAGAAACAAACTCATAGACTCAATATACATATTTTAATTTAACGCTTCTTCAGTAAAAGCATTTGTAGCCGAGTTGTTAAGTTCTCTCCTGAGACTGATGATATTGCCAGTTCGAATTCCAAAAAGAATTTTTTTTATTTAATTTTTTTTGTTCTAAAAAACGATTTTAAAATTTTAAAACGAATTTCAAACATCAACTTTGGCAAAAGAGGAAACGGGCTTAGGTACATATATACATTATTTGTTTTTCTTATATTCTTCGGCATGGCGAAATAAAAAGTTGGCGTGGCTCAATTAATATTTATTTATACCTATCTAAAGAACGTTATTTATGTATATAACTTTTTGTTCTTATCTCATCATGGTAAAGGGTATATAAGATTCGGCAAAGCCGAATATAGCACTCTTACTGGTTTTATTTAATTTTTTATTCCTGATAGGTGTTATGTTCCACTTTTATAAAAAATCCTCTTTGATTCATATTCCACACTGAAAGAGAAATGCTTCATATATTTAATGAATCATTTTCATAAAAAAATTTTCATTGGTTAAATGAAAATTTTCATTGTCTAAATGGAATTTCCTAGTTATAATGAAGTCTTCTGGTTAAAATCGCTTCATTGGATTTCGTAGTTACGTTAAAAATTTTCATTGGATATATGAAAACTTAAGTTTGTCCAAGTTAAACAAAAAATTTTAATTGGGAACATAAAAAAACAATATACAAACATAACTATATTCATTAATTAATACAAAATTACAGTTTCCTTAAAAAAATGTTTAATTGTTAATTAAAAAATGTAAGATTTAATTATTTCATACATCTAATGTTATATGCCATTAAATTTATGAAATCGAATATTTTTTTATAAAAGCAACATATTTCAATAAATTCATAAATTTAAATTTTCATTATGACAATAAAAATGTCATTATAGTAATGAAACAAAAACTTTCAATCCACTTTCAATCAACGTTGTTATAATTGTTATGGACAATTTAATCTCATATTTACGCTCTTAATTGAGTAAAAAACATAGTTTTTTTTTATCCAAAAACTATACTGCCCCGGTAGGCTAGCTGGTAGTGAGCTAGTCTATCAGCACCGAGGTAGCTCGATCATCGATTCCCGCCAGAGACAGAAAAAAAATAAAATTAAATAAAAAAACAAAAAAAAAAAAATAATAAAAAAAAAATAAAATAAAATAAGAAAAAAAAATTTTTACTTTATTGAAAGTATTCATCCAATGAATAATATTCATGGATCTAATGTAATGCTTTATTAAATACATTTTAATGAAACAGGTTTTATTGATCCAACGAAGCGCTGCATAGGTTCCTTTTTAATGCAATTTTTCATGGGATTAATGTCGAAATTCATTGGTATTGCGAAGAAAATTCTTTCAGTGCAGCCTGTGACGACCTTCAATACCAATTTATCTGTTCTACAAGTTTATTTTACGTAAATTTATGTATTTTAGTCAGTAATTAAAATCAAATGAATGAGTATTTTAAGCAAACCAAGTAAAACTCAAACGACCAGAATATTGTTGCTTTCTAATCATATTAATTCAAATTTTAAGTTAAACATACAATGTTTGAAAATATTATAACTTCGAACATATTAATGTTATTAAATATTAACCATAACATGTTTGGAGGCAACCATAAAATGGTTACAGCTTTTGGATGGATGAATTTAACCATAATATGGTTGCCGTGATAATAATATAGTTAAGGTAACCATAATATGTTTAAGTGTATTGTTGTAGCCTTAGTTTATCAAAACATTACATTGTTTAATTCTACCATATTTAAAGTTTCAAGGGAGGTAAACTCTTTTTTGTTAAATAGAAACAAAATATTATCAATCGTGAAAAAAGTTTTGTTAAAAACAACAAAAGTTTGCTTGTTGCCATTGCAGGGACCATAATATGTTTTTTTAACCAGGCTTTAACCATGTTTTTTCTCTGCGTGTAACTACTTATTTTTGTTTGAGTTGCCCACAGAATTCAGTACTCACAACACACCTACTAGAAGTCTTAAAATATATACCTGGGTTTTATTTAACTACCGGTAAGTTGAATTGTAAGTACTTACAATATACTTACTAGAAGCCAAACAATTTAAAGAATTAGTAAAAAGAAAGTATAAACAAATGCAAGAATTTTTATATAATACATTTTAAAACTGTTTATATAAGTTATTCCTTTAAATTTACTTCCATAAATTTTTGCTGGGTATATATAGGCTCTAAAAGAAGTTAAGAATATTGTTCATATAAAAGAAATTATCAGGTTTACGCTTACGTTAGTAAAGAAAATGCACTATACTTATTCATATTCAAGGAGTCAGATAGATCTACTGAGTTAATAGACCTAATATGTAGTTATTAAGCATGTTACCAGTAAGTAAATATTCAGTACTTAAAATCAGGGTTTTAGAAACTGCATTCGAAACCAAAAACTGTCGAACAAAAAACGAAAAAACTTTTACTTTTTGAGTTGGTTTGCTAGCGACTGTTTACATTTAATGAATAAGAAGTAAAAGCAACAGTTTTTTTTGGCCAATGACCAATGGAGAAGTGGAAGAAATGGCAGTTTTTCTACTTTGACTGCAGTTTTTGAACGCTGCTAAAAATAACACAACTAATAAGAATTTAGTGTGTCGATTATTAGTAAGCAAATATTCAGTTTTAAAAATAAAAGAAGTAAAAAGTAGTTACTTAGTTCATTACTAGTAAGTACTTATTGTGGTTTTCAGAATAATGACAATTGTAATGACAACTAAATACTAGGTATCGTAAAATATATACTAAAAAAATATATTTTTTTACAGAGTAGAATAATTTTGACGGCAACCTAAACTTATTTCGGTATCGGTATTGAACTTATTGTTTTTTCGGAATCGGTATAAATACCGGTATAAAACTTTTTCTCATTTCGGTATCGATATTAATAACGGTATCGGTCGTCAACCTTGATCAAAACTGAACCAATAAAGCATTGCTTTAAAATCAGGCTTTAGTTTGAAGAAAATGGAACCCTTAAAATCTATTAATGAATAAAACGTTAACAGCATATCGTCGGCTCACTATTGGTTTGGCGCATACCATGGTGAAATTACCATGATATGGGCCAAACCAATGATGAGCTGACGAGATATTTTTTAGACAATAATGAAATAAAGATTACGGCATGCGCATGTGAATGGCAAAGGTTGCCAAGTTAAAAAGTTCCTTAGATTTTCGAAGTTTTCATAAGATATGTATGCACTTTATAAGAGCTGGCAACCCCGCAATTAAACAAGTATCTTAAGTTCGTCCGCTTTAAATTATTAGCCAAAGGAATGCAGTTCGCGTGACATCATTTGTGAACATGCGCAGAAGATTTCAATTTTGGTTTCGGGATGGCGCAATCTTTATTTCTATCGTTATTAATTTTTATATATGCATGTTATATTTCTAGGTATATGTTTTTACAAAAAAAAAAGAAACATTTTTAAAATTTCTAAATATCATTGGTTAAGGATTTATGTTTGACTATAGACTGGAAGGCACCGCAGTGGTGCAAACGGCAGAACTGTAAAAAATTCTGATTATGGTAATGTGGTTATTCTCGAAAAAATTTTAATTCAACCTGAGTTCAATCAAGAATAAAAATTATCAAAAAGTTTTCATTCATTTCATGATGTAAAAAATGAGAATTAAATTTGAAAAAAAATTCAATTTAAAACCAACAATTCAATAAAAATTCAACAATAAGTTAAATTTCTAAAATATTATTTCAAATAGGTTTTCAAAATTTTAATTTCTTAAAATTTTTTTTTTATTAATTTTCAGAATTTACGGTGTCTTTGATCAACGCCAACCTATGTATTTAATACGCGATCCAGAAGTGATCAAGCAAATTGCCATTAAAGATTTCGATCACTTTGTCAATCATCGTTCGATATTTGGAGAGGAGTCAGAAAAAAATTTATTTGGGGCCTCATTGTTTTTGATGAAGGATAATAAGTGGAAGGACATGCGCAGTACTTTAAGTCCTGTATTTACGGGTAGTAAAATGCGTCAAACTTTCCAACTAATGAATGAGGTAGCCCAAGAAACTGTGGAATATTTAAAGAAACAGCCAGGTGCCTGCTCTAGTGAGGGCATGGATATGGATGTTAAAGATTTCATCACACGTTTTACCAATGATATTATTGCCTCGACTGCTTTTGGTTTGAAAGTCAACTCGTATGAGGACAAAAATAATGAATTCTATACAATGGGCAAGAAAGTCACAACATTTACGTTTGTACAAAATTTGAAGTTCATGTTTTTCGCTAATTTCAAAAAAATTATGAAGGTCTGTTAATTTTTGTAAAACAAATCCTAAATAAATAATATATTTTTAAAGTATGTCTTTTAGATTTTGGATATTCAACTGTTTGACAAGCAACAAACTGACTACTTTATGCATCTCGTTTTGGATGCCATGAAATATCGCAAAGAACACAACATTATTAGACCCGATATGATTAACATGCTAATGGAAGCCAAAGGCATGATAAAGTCCGATAATCCTAAAACAGTTAATCGTGAATGGAGTGATGTCGATATTGTTGGTCAATGTTTCTTATTCTTCTTTGCTGGTTTCGAAACCTCTGCTTCTCTGACATGTTTCACTGCTCACGAGTTAATGGAGAATACAGAGTGTCAGGAGAGACTTTTGCAAGAAATTCAAGACGTTGAACAAAATTTGGATGGTAAACCATTGACTTATGATGCTTTACAAAATATGCGTTACATGGATATGGTAGTACAAGAATGTTTGCGTAAGTGGCCTGGAGCTGTTGCCATTGATCGTGTTTGCAATAAGGACATAACCTATAATTTTGATAATGGTGAAAAATTGGAATTGAAAACTGGCGATGCAATATGGATACCAGTGGTGGGTTTTCATCGTGATCCTAAATATTTTGAAAATCCCATGAAATTTGATCCTGAAAGATTTAGCGAAGAGAATAAAGATAAGATTGAACCATTCACTTTCTTGCCGTTTGGTGTAGGGCCACGTAACTGCATAGGTAAATGAATTCGATTATTAAAAATAATATAAAAACTATACCGATATTATATTCTGTTTCATTTCAGGCTCCCGTTTTGCTCTGTTGGAAACGAAAGTTCTTATTTATTATTTGGTACGAGATTTCCATATTCAAGCTGCTAAAAAGAGTTGTATACCTTTAGAGTTGTCTGCCAATAGTTTCCAATTGATTCCCAAAACTGGTTTTTGGCTTAAATTTGCCGCTAGAAACTAAATTTTGTTTATACATGTTTATTAATAATAATACTATTATTATTTTAATTTTTTTTTATATACATAACTAACCGTAAAATACATATCGTTTCCTTCACTCGTTAAGGGGAAAAAATTGCTAAAATCTTTAATTCTTAATATTTTTAAATCTGTAAATGCAGTTTTGTTTTATTGTTAGCTCTTTTTTGACATGCAAGACACGGACGACTGAACATTATGGATCTTTGTTTTACAAAGGTTTTTGTGACTTAGCACCTTTTCTGTTAAATATTTTGTGGTTTTAATGTGTACCAAGCCCATTTTCTTTCACTTGTTTTGAATTTAATATAATCCTTGCAAAAAATCGATTGTTAGGAATTGGGAACTCAGGCTGTATGGATATTGTATTGGGTGGAAGGCATGTCAGAGGAACCTTCTGTCTAAGGTTCAGAAATTAGCTTCGATGGACATGAGAAGCGCCTTAGGATATTGTTCAACATCTTCTGCATATTAACGGCAGTTTCACTCTGAAATACAAGTCTTAAGTATTTTGGAGAAAATACAACCCTGACATGATAAGTTGTTATTGTTTTTTGAAAATGTCCAAACAATAATTAGATCACGGAAGCATTTTCTTCAAAAACATAAGACTCGTATTATAGAGAAAAACGGCTTCATGCAGTATGTGATGGGAATGACAGCTAGAAGTCTTCTTAGCTTAGACTGAGGGAAATGCGACGGTTAGGGAATTTACATTATTACTTGCTTAATTTTTTTTCTTAGAATATGTCCGCAAAAGCGTGCAATATTCCAAAAATTTAATAGCCTTGTTATTATACAATTTATTTCGAAAATATGTTTATGTTTCACTTAGTGGAAATAGCGTATAAAAAATTTTTAAAACAATTTTCAGAAAGACAAAAGATTTATCCATTATTATTGCAACACGCAAATAGTTATTTTTAGGATGCTATCTGACTATTGTTTTTCATACGGGATTTCCGCACATTTTTCGGGAAAAAAATCCCGGAAAATTTGTGCGGGAATTCCCGGGATTTTTTTTTATTTAATTAAGGCAACTTTACTTAATGTCAAGCATTTTACCCAACTTAATTTGACATTTCTTTGGTTCAGTGTTTGACAAATTCATCCATGGAGAGGCACACCATTGACCAGCGCGTTAAGATTGTTGAAGCCTTTTTCGAAATGCATTTCGTGCACTTCGTGATTTTTTTTGGTCAGCATAATCGAGCAAATGTCCATGTTCAACAAACCTGTGTCCATGTTCTGAAACTCTCGCGTCGAGAAACTTTTCGATTGAAATGTGTGAAATAAAACAAAAATGCCATATATTGAAACAAACAGCTGTTTTTCTCACTAAACTGTGTCTGTAAATTTTTTTTTGGCGAATTACTCGCCAGTTTACGGAAAAAGTGTGTCTGTAACATTTTGGTGAGAAAAGTTCCCGTTTTGAACTTTCAAATAAATTATGTTATGTTTTATGTAGAAAGCACTTTGTTTTACATATTTATTGCCGGCAATTTATGTTGCAATAATTGCTAGTCCATTTTTGTTGACAATTATTGCTAACATAAAACGTCAAATTTGGTTGTCAATTGAAAAAAGAAGCAAAAAAGAAAAATAGAAGCAAATTGTGTGGAAAAGAAATAAGGTTTGTGAAATGGTAGCAAATTATAATTTAAGTAAAAAGAATTTAATTAAAGAATTAAATAAACACTTAAATAAAATTGCAAAAATTATTTTTATTACCATAAATTTTATTTGAACAAAAAAAAAAAATATATATATATATATGTGACCTTCTCCGAGAAATGGGACCTAGGTGTGAAAATGAAGTTTTGAGAAAAACGCATTTAAAGTTTCATAACGCATTATCACTGGGGTAAATAAATTTTTATCAGAAATCTAACTCATTTCATCTTATTCTACACCCTTTTAGGTACCAGAATCAACTCTAAAGTCCAAACCCGTTTTTTGACACACTAGGTCCCTTTTCTCGGAAAAGGTTATATATAATAAAAATTGTTATTTAAAAAAAAAAAACAAGACCTTTAGCTTAAACAAATTATATACATTAAAATAATAAAGTCGAACAAGAGAGAATTAAAATTAATAAAAATAATTTTTGCAAGATGGCGTCAGTTTTTACACTGCACCTTCTTCCTTGATTTTTTTTTTCAAATTATGAGTTAACATAAATACGTTTTCCCATGCTTTTATCATAAGCTGAGCAATAGGAAATATTGCTCTGTTATTCTGCCAACTTTATTGCTAACTTGCTGAAATATTTATCTTTAGTGTAGACCTGGGGTTAAGCTCACAACAAACTACAAAATTACAGTTTCAAATTCATTGTCAGAAAGGCTTAAATACAAGTCTTGAACTTTGAGTCTTAATTTGAAATAATTGCAATAAAAAAAGTACAAACTTTCATTATTTTATACCAGGTTAAAAACATGCTAATTAATTGGAACAAAAAAACTTGTTAATAGATTTTAAACAAAAGCAAAACCGTAAAGAGGGTTTCAAATATTAATTAAAAATTTTACATAGTTATATAAATCAATATGTAATTAAGTTGAATTGAAATTAATTTTTTTTTATTAAAAACTACAATAATTTCTTATTAATGGAGTTATTTAATCTGAAAGCACATATTGAATAAATTAAGCATTAATTCTTTGGAAAATATTGAAGGAATAAACTTATTAAAGAATAAAAGCTTTTAAAAATTGTAACTTGACTTAGAATACAGATTCGAATTAATATGAAAATTTATATAATAAATGTTACTCACCATGAGAAATTAACTCCCAGATTCTATTTGTTATAATTTTCATATTAATTTATATTTGTATGCATGTGAGCTTAAAAATTGCAAATAAGTATTGACTTCAATCCTTTGAAAAAAAATAATCTCATGATTATTATGTTAACAACTTGACACTTTCTTTTCAAGCGATAATTTTAAAATTCACTAACTGAGTCATACACCACTTACCTGTGTCTAGGAACTGATTTCTTCAAAAGTAAGCATACGGGACAAAAAACAAAAAAAAAAAAAAACGGGGCACATCCCATGGAATTTTTGCGGGAATTCCCGGAATTTTTTTTATTTAAATAAAATAAGTTGTGTTAAGAAATAAATATAAATTCAAATCCGATAAGTAAGGCAATGTTTAATGTTTGATGCTCTGAAATTTCAAAGTACTGAAAGGAGAGGTGTAAAAGTGTACAAAATTTAAAATATTGCTCAAGACCCAAATTTATATAAAAAAGAAAAAAACGAAAAAAAGTTTTATATGCAAATGATAAGATTTTTTTTTGCAGTAAGTACTATTACTGAAAGAGATGATGACACAAAAATTTACATTCCAGGAATGCAGCAATTAGTAAAGGGGAAAAAAGGAATTAAATCTTTTTGAAGGAAGTGGTGATGAAACCGAAAGTGTTCAGAGATTATTAAATGGTTCTTTGACTATAAGGGCAAACATCCTTAGACATGTAATGTGTTTTCTCACTGACAGGGCCCTTATATTTTATATTGGCTTTGCATATATTTTATTTTACTAATTGACAAACTTATTAAATATGAATTGTTATATGTTTCAATAATTTAAATTAAATTATATTTTACACCGTTTTATATTAAGCGGAAATTCCCGGAAAATAAAAAATAAATCCTGCTTTCCAGGGAAATGAAGAAGTCCGGGAAGAGAAAAACTCTAATGAGCAGTAAACCGTAAATATGCAATTGCATGTTTTCCTTGTGCGACCAATGGCGTTTGAAACAATAGATTTATCGATTTTTTGGTGCATAAGTTTGCATAATTTAGTCGAAAGAGATCTTGTTTTCTACACAAAAGAAAATCGTTTTTTAACCTACTTGTGTGGTGTTGTTGTAGGCTCTACAACAAACTTTGACAAACACAAGCATATGCACGCATAAAGAATGCAATGCTGAGAAATAAGACTTATTAGTTATATGATATTAAAACGCTCACTTTGTAATTTTACTCTCAGAGTAGCACTTCCAACGAAAATTTAAATTTTTGGAAGTAATCCCATTTAGGATTGTTTTAAGTACGTTTTAGTGTTATTCGTTCTTAAATTTTTAAGTTCGACTCGCACTTAAAGTTAGTATTAAAAACTTAATTTATCCCGAGGGTTTTTCATTCTGTGTAGAAGAGCAATGTTTTGCTCCAAAAGCCATTCAATTCGTATTCTGTTCTAGTATTTATCCACCAAATTTCGACAACCCTAATGTACCAACCTAATGTCAGAAAATCAAAGCTAGAAAGAGATCGTTAAACGTTTGCTTATGAAGTAATTCGATTATTCCAGCAGAAACAAGTTGAAAATTAATTATACAAAAAAACCTCTGATTCTCCTCAACGACAGTGAGAATTTCCACAAACCATTAAAATATTGTATGTCTTTATTTCTAGCCATATAAAACTGTATTTCTTTTTCATTTATGTACTTACACTAGGGTATTCAATTATTCGTTTGTGTAAATTGTTTTGTGTTAATCGATTAATCGCGCGAATAATTATTCGAGGTAAAAATTTAATCGAACAATAATCCAACAATTTAATATTATTCGGTTAATCAAATAATCTTAATTTTTTCTGGTTTAGAAGTTTAAATAAGCCCAACATTCATATTTTTTAACATAAAAGTTTTTTTTTAAAAAAGTAACAACAATTTAACTAGAGGTACTTCACGTAATAAAAGAGAAAAACTTTTTAAATAAAATAGCATCAAATATTTAATATTTTGAAATAATCTTTCAAAAAGAGTTTAAATGTACATGTTTTAAGCGATTTCTTTCTTTTGTTTTGATAAAATTTGATTTAGAAAAGATTCTTTCACTTATTGTTGACGTTGGAGGTATTGCAGGTATTTTCTAGGTATTGCTGGTCTTCCATTATACCACTTGAATCTCTTATTGATGTTTTTTAAACAATTTTAATATTCTTGAAAGGTCTGATAGAAGGTTGTTTTCATTCGTCTTAAAAAATCATCTGAATCATTGTGGTAAAAGTCTGTTCTTAACATATTTGAAAATAAATTATTCCCAAACCTTTTGGTTTCAGTCTTTGTACTATATTTAAAAATTGTTAATCGAAGAAAATGTTTATGAGTTAAGATACTGTGAATAGGTATTTAAAATTAACCGGCTTGTGTTATTACATAAAAGAAAATAACTAATACTGTGAAAAAACAAATTTTCAATTAATCGATTAGTCTTCATAAATTGTTCGAATTATTCGTAAATCAAAAATAAGCAATTTTAAATTATTCGAACAGTTAATCACCCAAAATGATCCGATTAATCGAACTACTGTTAATCGTTTGCATAACCTAGTACTTACTAAGCAAACAAATACTCTAAAATTAAATAGTCATACCACCAAATCTACTTCTCACCCCCAACGATATTCGTACCCTGAATCTTTCCCTAAATAAAAAATAAGCCCACAGGTCTTGTGAAACCTTCCAATATGGCAACTCTGATTTAAATTATGATGCTTCTTTATCTCCAACGACCAGAACTCGCGCTCGTACTAACTGCATTTACTAAATAGCGTCTCTATTTCGTCTTCCCCTAATTATTAAAAATTAGCAAGTGGTTGGTGGTTTTCAACAAAAAATGTTGAAATGAGTTGTATGGAAGTTTGGCTAGCTTGAATATGTATGACTGATCGGTTGAATGATGGTTGGTAGGCAGAGGTGGAAATCATGCTGCAATTATTTTTAATAGCTTTCACCGAAGGTAAAAGGGTATGTTAGAGTTTGTCATTCCGTTTTTAATTTCTACAAATGTAAGAGAATTAATTTTGAGCAATTGTTCTATGGCGTGCGCATCAATGAATGCAAATAAAGCACGTTCCACGTTCATCCAACTAACACATGCACAAAAAAATGTTTACGAAACTATGTCAATATTACTTAACGTTGAACTTTGTTTTGCAGGATTAGAATCGATGTAAATTTAAGCGTATGCATAAATAAATCAAGCATATTAGTGATTTTTGCGGTTCTTTGATACAGACTAGAAATATTTTTAAGAAAAAGTCCCATAACTGCCATAGAGTCGCCCTAAGGGGGATAAAATGTATAACCGGCCTTCATTAGTTTTTCGTGCTGAAATTTTTGTCAAACACATACTTGTCCTTTATCTCCACTCCCATACAAATATAGCTTTTTAATCATTTATGGCTTCACAGACAAAATGAAAAACCAACTTCAATTAACGTATTTGTTAGAAATTTGTACTATTAATTAAATTCTTTACTGATTTTCCGCCTGCAAACAAATTGATCATATCAATTAACGCATTTGTAAGTTTGAGCTTTTCTTGCTGTTCAGTTTCAATCAATGGGTTTAATAAAAATTTGACCACCAGTAAAAGAGGCTATATAAAACGTAAACACAAATCAAAATATTTTTTTTCAATCAACACAGTTAATTGAAACAAATAAAAAATTGTTTGAGACTTTAAAATATTTTGAAGTTTGTGTGTATGTTTTCATATTTGCAAATATACAAACAAACATTATAATTTTTGTTTTCAATTAAACATCATTATTGAATTAATTGAAAAAATTTTGGTGAAAATTTTTTCTGTGTTGTATTGTTTGGAACTTCGTTTTCTATACGTGTAGAATTAGAAGCATAACTGCATTTTCCAATTTTTTTTTGATTTTTTATATAACAAAAATTTCGAAATTTTGCTAAGAAATTCTTGTTTCTAAAACGACTGAGAAGATAAGAAAAATGTTCAACCTTAAAGGTAATTTTATAGCGGAATTTAGGTTTTTTTAGTTTGTTCAATACACTGAACTGTTTTTGAGTTACGCGAATATACATTGTGCTACCTCCTCCATTTTGGAAATAACGGTTTATATTTTTGTATTATTTAATTTAAAAATGTTTCAGCTTGAGGTCAATTGCCCTTTAGGGTAAAACATTGATCTTCTCGAGGAAAAAACATTGATATATCATACTTTTAGATCGGACTGTAAATGCCCATGGAAAAAACACATTTTTTATTTCAAACCCGGTGTACTCTCAATGTAAACTTTGTAAGTAAAGTACTGGTCGCAATTTTGGAGATAAGTTGATGAAATTTGGTGCACGAGAGCTAAGGCTATTTAAAATGGTGAGAATCGGTCCATAGTTTCAAATAGCCCCCAAAGCTCCTTTTCGTAAAAGAGTCTTTTTGCCCACAAACCCTCTTATTATGTTGGTTATAAGATTAAATTTAGTCGCAACTTATTTGATTGAAATTTAAATCACCTTATCAAATTTAATTGGAATCGGTCCGCATTTTACAATAGCTCCCATACAAATACTAAAAATAGCTTTTAATGCTATAGCTGTCATTACAGAATATTGTTTTGGCAGGTCTAGTATAGAGGTACCATATAAACCCCCTTCCTAAAATCACTTAATGGCAAACAAATCTCAGATAGATGAAGATATCTAAATAATATTCGGCACATAGAAGTTTCACATTAATCTTAACCTCATAACATAATTTTGTTCTGGCGGGTTCGCCATGGATTGCACATGGGTCCCATATAGGGTACACTCTTGAAAATTTGTTTTTAAATACTGTAGTGTAGGGTATCATATGTTATGGCTTGAGCCACTGTACTTTCTTAGTTGTTACTCATAAGCTAGTTAAAAGAATTCGTATTTGTAATGGTCAATAACACAATCTTTTCTTAACATAGAGCCCTAAACGATGTGATAAAACTAAAATCACAGTGGTTGCTCGTGTTCCTGATGAATAAAGAGTTTTTATTCGAATATTTTAAAAAAATGGGTCAATATCATCAGCAAACGTGCCCTTTCTAGATCCTACAATATATTTTGCACAAAAAAAATGGAAACATAATGGTACTTTTTTTTTTTTTTGAAATAGTTGCTACAAAATTTAGTTAAGCCATTTTCCATCTCTGCTAACAATCTAGTTGGTCGTGTATGTGGTACGTTTGTTTGTATCTTTGCAAAAATATTGTTTTACAATTCGTACATTTAACTATTTGTTTTCGTTTGAGTTGGGAGGCTGTAAATATTTCTATTACATTGGTGGCGTATACGCGCTGCTTTTTTTCCCATAAACTTAAAACTTGACTCAGTCAGTCAAACTTCTAGTTTATAAAATTTAAAAAATTTTTGTATATAAAAGCTTTAATCAACAAACAGTAAAATTTTACTTTGTGATATAAAGTGAAGCGGAACTGTCTGTGTTTTTTTCTTATTCAGTTTTGCGCCAGCCAGCCAGCCACAGCCAGTCAGTCAGTGTTAGATTGATATTGTAATACGCGCGTGCGCCTTAGACGGAAATTATAAAAAATTTTGTCGGATTTTCAATATTTCCTATCAATATAATAATATTTGCTAATAAAAAAATAGTGCATAAAAACAATATTATAATGGCATCAAATCAAACTGATATAACAAATTTTTTTAAAAATAAAGTTGTATTCTTGACAGGAGGCACCGGATTTATTGGAAAAGGTGTGTGGTTGTAATTAAAGTAAAATAATTTCTAAAAAATTGTGTTAATAATAAAATAAAAGCTAATTAAGAATTGAGAAGCGAACGAGAAAGTTGAAGTGCCTACAAAAAAAAAAAAAATGTTAAAATCTAAATGCAAAAGATAAATAAAAAAAGCAAAAGTTTTTGTTTTTGGCAAATACAAAAATTCACAAAGATTCTTAACAATTACTTGACTGTAATTAAACAAATAAACAAACTTAATTGAATATTGCAACAAAGAATTAAAAAACCTTAAAAAATAATGAGTGGCAATTAAAATAAAATTAATAAAAAAATAATAACAAATAAGCAAATCTTTAATGATATTATTCATAAACAATATTCCATGCTTATAACAGGTTTATAAGACGAATTTTATATGAAAATTTGTTTAATTAACCTTAAATAAAACTGAAATTTTTGATTTATGAAAGGTTTGTTGATCAAGTTTTCATAGGAAATTTGTTCAATAAACCTTTTACAAATCACAAATATTTTTTATAAATATGGTGGTTAATTTCAATAAATTAAGATGCTTATAATTGAGTTGAACTTTTTGTTTAATCGATTTAATCGATTTAATCGATATGGAGAGGGCTATAAAATGGTTACCGTTTTCCACAAAAATTAAGCCTATATGAATAAACAAATAACAAAAAAGTCAAACGACTCTTTTCGGCATTGTACCATAAAAAGGAACTACAAATGTGTTAGGCAGCGTTGCATTATGTGGAGTTGCAGTGTGGTATTTGCTTATTTAACAGGGACCGTAATTTATTTATTACAACTAGGGCAACCCAAAAAAGCACTAAAAAAACAGTTTTAAGCTGTTAAAAAAAGCGTTTAAAAACACGAAAATAAGCTGTTAAAATTAAAAAAAGCCATTTAAATTTATTGTTTTTTTTTCTACATTAAACGTTTAATACGTTGTAACAGTAAATTATAAATTGATGCGATAAATTTTCGAAAAGAAAACTCTGTCTATTTGGAGTCAGCGCACGTTCTTTTACATAGAAAAAATTCTTTCTACGTTTATAGATGTTAAGGGAGCATATTCAAAATTGAGTATTTGCTCTGAAGTATATTTTATACGATTAGACTCACAATTCCGCTTACCTCCCAAAATATTTTTTAGTACCGAAAATCCTTAATTTTTTAATAAAACTGATTTAAATTTTGTATTAACTTTGTCTCCTATATCCCCCGGAACACCGAACATTTTTCTTACGGTGTCTAAAACTATGGCCCCTGTTACGGTTTACAACTTAACTCAGTTGAGTTGTAATTTCTTTATTTTTCTATTATGGCTTGCAACTTTGCTATATTGCGGTGAACAAAAACATAGCAAAAATTACAACTGATCATTACCAGTTGTCTTAACTACAACTCAACTGAGTTGAGATGTAAACTGTAATAGGAGCCTATATTCACTTGGGAAACCAATGAAAGATTTTTTTGTTTCAACTTCGTGTTAAAACCCAAAATTTGCAGAAATAAACAATATTTGGTTCCGCAAATCACTTTAATTCCAATATATACAGAGAAATTCTTTAAAGCTAAAACTAAATTAAAAAAGCAAAAAAAAAAAAAAAAAAAAAAACGTTATTATACCAAAAACAGAGAGAAAGGGAACTAACGACGTTACCCATCAATAGGAAACGAAAATGTAATGCACATTTTATATAATATTTGATTCCAGAATTCATTATTCTTAACACGAAACATGTCCTAGGATTGTAATTAATTATTTAAATGCATTCTGCGAATGAATTAATTCATGCGTCCTTTATGATAACAATTTGTAAACGACATAAAGGCAGCAAAAAATAACAAATTTTTATTAAGTAAATATATAAAAAACACGAATAATAGTCACGAAGCAATACATTCCTTGTTCTGCAAATGTGGGAGTGTATGTGGTAATCAATGCCAATTTATTTTGTCTGATAAAATTACATTCTCGATTCCAATGAATGCATTATTATTCTTTCGGAAATAATACTTTATTTTTCAAGCTATTTTTGTTATCAATTCCTTATTTTCCCGCTGGGTACTTTTTACAAAAACTATATTTAAAATGAAATAAGATGTTACAAACTACGATGGTACAAAAGACGTTACAGAAAAAGTGTTATTGTATGAAGTGCCTGTGTACCTGAGGAACTTGATCGTTAGAATACAGCTATGGAACTTTCGAGAGAAAAGAACAAGCAAATAATAAAACACGTTGATAAAAAGGCTTAATACCAAAATCTTAAACACATAAAAAATATACAAAACAATATAAAAAGTACGTTACAGTACCGCTAAGATAAAGTAACATAAAAATCAAGTAAGAAAGTATGGTCGGTCAGGCCCGACCATATGATACCCAACACCACAGTATTTGAAAACAAATTTTCGAGAGTGTCTGGCTATATTAATCTATGTTTTAAATTTCATTAAAATCGGTTTAATAGTTTCTGACAGGCAGAAATTGCCCCCTATCACCCCTCCTGGTCCTATTATGTCCATATAAAAAATGAATCTATCAATATTTCAAATTTCATTAAATTGGTTTGATAGTGGGCACAAAGACCCTATTCAGGAAAGCAGCTAGTATGGGGGCTATATGAAATTATGGACAGATTCACCCTTGTGCCAATTATAAAATATAAATCAAATTGCAGTAAGTTATCTTCAAAATTGCGACCTGTACTTTGCGCAGAAGGTAACATGGGCAGCCAGCCAGCCTGCCGGACGGACATCGTTAGATCGGTGTACTTTAGGACCAGTATTTTAAGGTGTTATACACATCATCACAAATGCATAATACCCTCTCCACTCGTACGGTGTGGGTATAATAACATACAGCGATAATATAGGTTGTTGGGATGATATTGTACAAGGAAAACACAAAATATTACCATAACGTTGAACGATATTCTTTAACCAGAGCTGTAACAGCACAAAAATTGCTGATTTTTTTTTAGTATTTATAAAAAAAGTTGCACATAAAAAAGGTTTTTTGCAAACATTTATTAAATGTTTTTTTTTCGTATGAAAAAATTAAAAATTATCTTAAAATGGCAAAATAAGTATAAAAAAGCCGATATTGCAAAAATAATTAAAAATAAGCGAATATTGCCAAAATAAGCAAAAAAAAAAAAAAAAAGCCCTAACAAATAAAGCTCATTTTTCTTGTTTTTTCATGATCCGGATTTGTTTTCAATTAAAAACTTTCTATCTTGTAAACCAAAAAATAAGCAATTACTTTTTTTTTGGTTGGCCTAATTATTAAATTAAAATAAATTTATTTCTGATTTTTGGTAGAAATAACACTCAATTTACATGATGAATTTTATGACGTCCAATTTTGGACGTAATTTTTTTGTTTGGTAGCAAGCGGGGTAGAGAAGAAAGAGGGGTAGAAAAATAGACATGATTTCTGTTTTCTCTTCCTCTCTCTTCTCTACACCGCTTGCTACCAAACAAAAAATGACGTCATAAAATTCATCATGTAAATTGAGTGTAATTGTTTAGTTTTGTTTTCCTTTTTATACCCTTCACCACAGGTGGAAAAGGGTATATATAAGTTTGTCATTCCGTTTGTAATTTCTACAATATTGATCTTAGGCCCTGTAAAGTATATATATTTTGGGTCCTTATGAGGAGAGAAGTTGATTTAACGATATCCGTCCGTCTGTCCGTCCGTCTGTCCGTCTTACGTTTGATATGTGTTTTCCGGAGACTCCAGACATGATAGCGGCTAGGTTGTTTTACATTTATGTCACATATAGTCCAACATTTCTTGCTAATGAAATTCAGCAAGATCGGTCCACAATTCGCTGAGATATGACCTAAAAACCACGACTGCCTCTAATTTTTCCAAAAAATCCCTTGTGGTTGTTGTATTTTTATTACTTTTTTCTGTATATCTGGAGAACGGCAAGAGCCAAAGTTTTCAAATTTGGTAAAAACATTAAGGTTATAAATACACACCATTCCACAAAATGTGGGCGGGATTGGAGAAGTGGGCGTGGTACCTTCCATACAAAAAGTATTAAAAATTGTATAAAAACCTGAATTTTTGGACTGTTATATGACCTTTGGTTACGCCTTATATATCAAAAGATCGGAAATTTAATTAATAAAAAATATTTTGAAAAACTCGGCAAAATCGGTTCAGATACGAAAAAGTTATGACCAAAATATTAATTTTTTTTTGGAAAATACCCATTTTCGGGAACCATATTTCTTCCCGAGTCCAAGTCTTACAACCAAAATAAATGGCAAATTTCTTCTTTAACATGTCGGTATATAAATCTTTCAAATCGGTTCTGAAATAGCAGAGTTATGACCAATATACTGAAATCCCAAAAATTACTCTTTTTTGTAATTAAGTTTGTTTTTTATACCCTTCACCGAAGGTCCTGCACCCTATAAAGTATCTATATTTTGGGTCCTTATGAAAAGCGAAGTTCAAATCCGGTTGTGGTCTCATCTCTCCCCCCCTTCGCATTTTTTTACATATACTAGCATAATGCCCAATATGATTTTCGTTTATTATTTCATCTATTTAACGAAATAATTTTAACAAATAGAAACTAGGAATTTTTGTGTTTTTTTGCTACTTAAAAACTCGCCAAAAGAGATAAAAAATGACAACAGTGCCTTTACAAAAAGAAAACAAACAATAAACTGTGTTGAGTTGTAAACAGTAAACGGTCTATATTTCATTTTAATGATATTTAAACAGCGTTCCTTCATGGTAGGGGGTGTGTTAAGTTAGAAACTGTGAGTTCCCTGGTTCGAATCTTGGTTTTTTAAAGAGAATATTTTTTTAATATTGTTATGTTCCAAAACAATTTTAAAAAAATATTTACCAGTTTTCGCTTTTTAAATTTCATTTATAATGAAGTTTTAAGTATTGTAAATATGTATGTATATGTAAAAATTATTTAGTTGCTCTGTATTCTGCTCGCACAATGGTGAAGGGTATATAAGATTCGGCACAGCCGAATATAGCACTCTTACTTGTTTAAACAGATATAAAAGATTATTATTAACTTTTCTTTCTACAGTTTCTGAAATTCACTTTGGACATTTTTAGGCCATCAAATAAAGGATTAATTAAAACTTTAAAAGAACTTGAGTCGAAAATGAAAGGAAGTGATACATAAACAAGTTGGAGTGATACATTCGGCTTGGCCGAATCTCTGTTAATCTCCACCGACAGTTAGAATATTTCAGGAGTTGGATCTTTTGTTTTTCTTTTTGAAACTAAATTTTTTTTATGTTTAAATTTGTGTTCTGAAAATAATGTCCAGCAGAAAAGAAATGTATATCGATTTAAACCGGAAAATAAAAACAAGTAAGAGTTCTATATTCGGCTGTGACGAATTATCTATACCGTCCACCGACAGTTAGAATATTTCAGGCGTCGGCCCCATATGGGATCAAAATATTATAAAATAGGACGTCAGTATTAAAATTGGTTGCGGTTTAGAAATACATATGATACAATATTGGCCGACAATCAGAAAGCTTTATGCATTTATTTCTAGTTATATAAAACTTATTTTGAACAAATTTGAGTAAAATATTGTGATTTGTAACAGTTTTAGCCGAACTAAAATTATTTTCGGGAGGGAAATTTATATTGGATCCATTATAAATTATAAGCAAAAAATCACAAAATTATGTAGAGTGATTTCTAGCAATAAAAAACCTAAATTTGTTATAGCGTTTCATAGTTTTGAAGTGGTTTCCAAAAGGATACCTTATGTTGGACCTAAGGTAAATTATGGACCGATTATTACAAACTGGCATGGTGTTATTTCTGACCCTATAAAGCTAAATTGGACCAAATTTTAACACAATATCTTTATCTGCTATGGTTAAAGGCGTATTAAAATATTTTCCCAGAGTGTGAATTATATGGGGCCTATGGTAATTTATAAATCGACCTTCACGACATTTTCTACTGTGACTAGAGTTTTTTTTTCCCGGACTTTTTCGATTCCCGGGAAAGCGGGAAATTTTTTTAAATTTCCCGGGATCCCGGGATCCCGCTCCATATAAATAATACAAAGTACATTTTGTTATTAATTAAGCTCAAGTATTAATAAAGAAGAATAATAGTTATTAATTAATGAAAAAAACTTTTATAAAAAAACGTAAGGGAACTTGTTTACAAAGAAAGTAAAAGAAATGGTTCAATACTAAAAAATTATTTGAAGATTGAAATGGGAACTTCAATTATTATTACCTCACGCCTTTATTCCCTATTATTATGCTTTTATTCAGTATTATTATGCTCTGGATACAAGATAAAAAAAAAAAACATAAACAACAATTTAATTCATAAAACAATAATAAAAACAATATAAAATTAAGGTACTCAAGATATGGGATCAAAAAGTTGATTAATAAAATAGATAAAATGTTTTAAAGAAATATATAACATTTTTTAACGGCTTATGAAATAACTTTCTGACACACCCAAAGCGCTTAGTAAGTCTTCAAAAAGTATATTCCTGATTTTATTGACTAATTATCATGTTTCCGAAAAATTTCGTTCATTTTTTACCGAGGTTGGACAAATAGTTAAAAGTGCACCGTTGTAGCATGCTTCGGATTCACAATCAGAAGCAATTTTTTCTTTTTTATAAACAACGTCTATATCTGTCAAATGTATGTCAAGGTTTATGCAAAAAAAAAGCATCAACCGGACTGCTTCTTCCAAACCTTTTCATTTCAATAGGTCCATTTGTAATCTTTAGGACAATGTGTTTTTCAAGTTGTATGTTGTGATATCTTACACGAGTTTCCAAAATGTTATTTTATTTCGGTTTTGTGTTTATCACCTAATAAACATATCGCTCCTTCATTGCATCATAGTCATATCTCAAAATTTGAAGTAACTTTAGCAAAGTTTTCCTTCATACCTTCTCGTATTATATCTCAAACTGAACCGAAGTTATAGCAAAATATATCTTTAAATCGGTACATTTTGAAAACTTTAATCGCATTTTGCCAAGATCGTTTGTTTTTGTAGATATGACTATGTTGCAATAAAGGAGTGATATGTTAAGGTATCTCCTATCTTTAAGACTTGTTCATGGATAATGAAACTTTACATCCTTCATCTTATTTTGAATTAATGTACTTTATTAACTCTTCACTTTACTAAATGTAATAATTATCAACTGTTGCACTGCCCATTCTGCATTTAGTAGATTTATTGCATCAGGAGACATTGATTTAAATACATGTACTCACTTCTTGCAATTGATCTAATCCACAACCCATCCACAGATGCTTATTTTTAGAGAATAGAAAACTAAATTTCAAAGTATAAATAGCAATTTTCTGAAATTATGAGGAATTTTTTATTTCCCGGGATCCCGCAAGAAAAATCCCGGGAAAACGGGAAATAAAATAATTGAAATTCCCGGGAATTCCCGGGACGGGAAATCCCGGGAAAAAACCCTAACTGTGACTTAAAGCTTTATGAAACAACGAATAAATTTATCTACAAAAAATTACTCGTTAAAGTTTTAGGCGTACTAAAATGTTTTCCGAGAGTCGGCTTTATATGGGGCCAATGGTAAATTATACACCGATGTTCACGAAATTCAACAGAGTGTTTTTTACTGTGGCATACCAAATTTTTTTTTATAGTAGCATTATTTATTACGGTTTTAGGCGTATTATTTTGATTTTCCCGAGTACGCTTTATATGGGCCCCATGGTAAAGTATGGAGCGATCTTCACGAAATTTTGCAGCATTTAACATTCCTATTCATACTTGCATTATGCCATCATTTATGTTAGTTTTTGTAAGAAAGCTATAATTTTTTAGGGTGGTTGTTCCACATTTAAATCCATAACCATCCATATCCTGCTGAACCGATTTTGCTGGATTTCAAACCCAAACTGCTTAGGATAACCACTGTGTTCTTTTCTTTTGAGTTTTTCAAACGTGAGCGTGTCTTCAACAGATGGACAGACAGACGGACATGGCTTAATCAACTTTGAATTACTGAAGGATCTAGAATAGATATACTTTATGGTGTCTAAAATAAATAATAAAAAAGATTCACACGGAACGACAAACTAAGAACACCCTCATTCACTACTAGTGGTGGTGGAGGGTACACGCTATCACCGTTCCTTAAGCGGGCTCCTATTCTAAATATTCAATACAGACTGGAAATATTTTTAAGAAAAAGTCACATAATTGCCATGGAGTCGCCCCTAGGGGGTTAAAATGTATGCCCATTAGATGTATCTGTATCTACACCACTTAGGGGGCTCCCATACAAATATAGAATTTTATGAAATTCTTAAATTTAATAAAAAATTTTTCGTCTTTTGTGAGTAAAATCAAAAGTAGACAACAGATTTTAATCATTAATGGCTTGTTTTGTTTGGAACTTCGTTTTCTATACATGTAGAAATAGAAACATAGCTGCCTTTTGCAATTTTTTTTTTAAAACCAAAATTTCAAAATTTTGCTAAAATATTATTTTTTCTTTTGCCAAAAAAATACTTAGTTTATTCAATACACTGAACCTTTTTTGAGTTACGCGAAAATATGTTGTGCAAACTCCTTCATTTTCGAAATAGCGATATATATTTTTGTATGATTTAATTTAAAAATGTTTCTGCTGGAATAATCGAATTATTTCCTTAGCAAAAGTTTAATAGTTTTCTGCTTTAGTTTTCTGACATTAGGGTCGTACGAGCAGAGATCTGCTGGAGAAATACTAGAACGAGATATGTGAGGTCAGGGGGCCTTAAGGGCAAAACATTAGTCTTCTCGAGACAAAAAACATTGATATATGTATTATATTTTAAGATCGGACTGTAAATGCCTAAGATAAAACACAAATGTCAAAAGACGATCCCTATGTTCGGCGGAAAATTTTTTTTAGATGGGGATAGTGCAAAAATATTGCAATCATTTTGTTGATGTTGAGTGATGAATTCAAAATTTGCATGAGTGACAGTGATGTTAAAAAATTTTGCACTCAAAAAAAAAAAATTTTTTTAAAAAAAAGCAACTTTCTTGTTCTTCACTTATTTGAGTGCAACTTAAAATTTTGCATTCAATTTTAAGTTTAAATTATTTGTGCTTATTTTTGTGCACTAATTCAAATCTCAAGACAAAACTTCATAAGAAAAAACAAAAAAAAAATATTAGTAAAAAATAGTTATATGTTTAACTTGATATTCCAAATTCTTTATAAGCCTTGCAAAAGCAAGATCCATTGTCTGTTGTTGACACCACAATTTTATGGAGTCCAAACTCTGTTTGGATGTTGTTCACAATTACCTCGATTTTTTCGTAAGTGTGATTTCCAGCGGGTTGACGGCACGCCAATGCAAGATGTTTTCTGTTTAAGAAGACCACATTTGTGAAGTAGTGCAGACATAGCAAATGTAAATGCTGCAAAACAAAGTTTCATTGTATGGACACAAATGCAGTTTCAAAGATAATTCAAGAAAGTTTCTGCAGAAAATGTTTAATTATATGGACGATATAATTTTTTAATTTTTGGTTTCAATATCAAATTAAAATTTTTTAAAAAAACAAAAAAAAAAAAAAAATTTGTATTCCCAAAAATTACTTTGATAATATAATGTTTATTTCATCCGAAGAAAATAATTTAAATTTTTTTTAATATCATATAGGATTTTTTTGTAAAGGGTTATCCATTTTGCGGTCTCAAAAGTAAACGTAAATAAAACACATATAAAATATTTTTTTTCATGATATTTCTTTTTTATTATAAAGTTTGAACGTTGACATTATGTGTAAAACACTATATCATTTAAATGACCACCACGCGAAAAAAGCTGGTAAAAAAGAGTGCAAACCAATTTCTTTGCAGTTTTATTTAGTGATGGTGCACTGCTGATTTAAATCAATATTTTGTGCACTACCCCAAACTATGGTGTCCATAAACCATATTATTTTGTTGGTATTAAAATTGTAAGCTTGGACCAAGCTTATTTTAATGCAATCTTAATCATCTTACTAAATTGTATTAGAATCGGTTCATATTGGACCCCAGCTCCCTAACACATACTACTTCTGAAAACAGCATTGAATTCTTAATTTTCGGTAGTAATTCTTGTTGTCCCTTAAGCCCTTTTTATTAAATTTTGACATACAAAGAAAATTTTGGTTCAGTTTAAACAGCAGATTATGCAATACCGCCTAAAAAAACAGAAGAGCACATCAGTTCGTAAAAATAAGATTTCGAAATTATTAAGACTTATTTCCTTCTAAATAATTTTTTACAGGAAATTTTTTATTTAAAATAAGTATTTTTTATTACTTTTTTTTTTTTAATTAAGTAGCTTAAAAACTAAAGCCATCGAAGTTCTTAGATTCTAAGAAAACTCTAAATAGTTAAATTAATTAATTTTAAATGTGTATTTTAATGCACTCTATTAAGAAGCAAAGCACTTTCAATTAAATCTGTCCCTTTTTATTCATTTCATAGAAAAGAAATCAACAATGAATAAATTAAATATAACAACGTCATATTTTGTTTTGTTATTGTTTTAAAAATTATATGTATGTGGGTATTTCTTAATTATATTTTTGATCAAAATCTTATTGCCTTGTCATGATTTGTCAGATTAATGTATCTTTCAATAAAAGTACTTGCTAAACATTAGTGTGGTGTCTGTCGTTTGGATGGAAAAATATAAATTTTAAAATGAAAATCCATATATCGTTGCTCTCATGTAGAAAGCCCCAAACTAGACTGTTTTTAAATTGAGTTTTTTAGTGATGCCAATACATTTTGCACAAATACACCTCGTCACAAAAATTTAATGCAATAGTATCAAAAATAACGTGCTTTCCAGCAATTTAACATTATTTCTATTATAGTTTCTATTATGTTTTTACCTTCTTCCGTAAAGTTGCAATGATGTCAGTTATGAAAGCAATTTTTTAAATATTTTAAAATTTAGGAAACGCGTTTTATGTTGAGAATGATGATACAGCTAAAATATTTCTAAAGGCGAATTCAGTACAAGGTGGTGGCAGACTTTGACAGTTCGAACCAATTTGTTTAAGTTTTACAATGCTTTTTCAGTGTTTTGTTAGAAATGGTTGACATTTCGAACCGCTTAAATTAACAATGCAGTGCAAAAAGTTTTTTGTTTCTGTTGTTCTTTTATTGTTGTAGTCAGTGTTCGAAAATAAACAAAACATTACTTAGCGTTCGGCTCATACGCCCAGGAACGATAGCTTTTTTTTAGTGTTTGTGTAGACGAACATAACCCTTAATACCGTTCGTAATTATTTTCAAGCCGACCATTATATAGTGTTGTGTAGACAAACATTATATTTTAATGTTCTATAATGTTACTTTTTTTGCATTGATAAAGAAATCAATAAACAAAAAATGCTAGCAACGACCACAGCACGAATAGCTTGTGTGTGTATTGTGTATGTGTTTTGTTTGCATAAATTTTTTTTTGCTGGCTTTTTGTTTTTTTCGTGTATGTAGGTATTTTGTTTTTGTAAACAATTTTTGGTTTTTTTTTGGCAGCCAAAAAGGGCGCTTAAGTAGCATATAGACGCCATGTTTTTGTCATCTGACATGTCAAATTTTCAAGTCACATGTAATTGTGCATGTCTGTCAAAATCGCCGTTTTACATAAGCTTTATAATATTCGGTCACAAACGTACATGTAATTTGCTTCTGACCTTGTCTCTGTTTTTTTCGCATTGTTATTGCAGAAACCAAAGTAGTGCTCGGTTTCAAAATAGCTTTCTGCCGCCATGAAAAGTTTTATTCGCGCCGTAAAATAGTTCAGCCATCTTAACATTTTTTTCTTTTAATTCAATTTAGGATTTTATAATAAAACGGTTTTATATATACTCACATAAATTCTATTCAATGGTAAGATGATCAAACATATCTCGGTATTGTAAAAAATTAACTTCAGCGGGCTAATGATTCCGTCAATAGTGGACGCCGGTGCCGGTTTCTTCCCGGCATAGCTTTCTGATGTCAGATGGTTTGTCAGAAGAAAATAGAGCACGCTTTAATTGAAGTTTTGTCAGATGACTTTGCGTCTGACTTTTACAGAAGCAAAGTTAAAAAGTAACACACGACATGAATGTATTTTGCAGTGGGAAATTTGACATGTCAGATGACAAAAACATGTCGTGTACCGGCGTCTTAAGCATAACTGAAACGAACGAACACTAATGAGCAGAACCGAATACAATGAAGTTTGAAATCAAGCCTAACTGAAAATACGAAAATTGAAAATTAACAGTTCAACTAAATCACAATTGTTCTTAAAATAGCTATGGCACAAGCTCTAATGTTTACAGTTGTACTTCAAGTTGTATAAATAAAATGTCGACGAAAGTGGGCAAAACACATAATAAACAAATGTATTCAGGGTTTCAAGACAAAGTCATGACAGAAAGAATACGAAAAAACAGAGGAAATGAAGCAACATGTAATATAAAATTTAAAATGATAATTACAGCAAATTTGGAACCACCAGTACCACTGGTTAAAGATTGAGGTTTGACTGTTGGCTGGCAGGCACCGCAGTGGTGCAGAGGTTAGAACTCAAAGATTTCTGATGAGAGAATGTGGTGATTCTTGAAACACGTAAACTCAACCCAGGTTCGAACCCCAGCTCAGCCAAGGAAATTATCAATTAATTTTAATAAAAATTTCATGTTGTAAAAGCCTAACTAAAAATATTAAAAGTTTGTGGTTAAAAAAAAACCGAACGGAATTAAATTTTCTCATCTTTTTGTTGTGTTGGATAAGAACAGTATTATTTTTGAGCTCGAAGATGACAAACGGGGAAACTTTATTTTTTTATTAATTTATTACACAAATACTATTAGAGTTTGTGTTTTCCACAAATCTAGCGAACCGAACTCTAAGAATACTTCATTATTATTGGTTATGTAACGTTTTTGCTTACACAGTAAAAATAATAAAAGTGTAGTTATGTCCGTTTGAGCTTAAGGTGACGATATATTAATACCACTAATGTAGTAGTTGGTTATCTTTCTTTTAATTAAGTGAATACGTTAATAAACTATAAAAACGGTTTAAGCAAATAGAATTTAAATATGTAATAGTTTTATAAATAAGTGTCGGCCAAGCTCATTTAATACTGACTTAAAAAAAATTTCCATTTAATGTTATTATTATAAAACTTTGTCTGATGACTTCGAAATTTTATAGAAACAATAAATTATTTTAAATAGAAATACGCGTTATTTTTTGCTTATTGACTTGATAACAATTTGCAAAATTCATGAAACGAATTTTTATTTGCTAATCAATATTTTTTTAAATAATTGTTTTTTTTTTACACCGAAATTACGAAAAATTTCTTAAATAAAGACTTTTTTCGGAAAAAACTCAATTTAATTTTATAATTTTATTTAATTAAATTTAATTTTATAACGGTATAAGAACATCGCATATAAAAAAAAACCTTACAAAATAGTTTGGCATTATAAGGGCAATCAGACGACGTTCTTGTTTGTCTGCCGCCTCACGTTTTGTATTACGTCTGTATTGGTTACTGGTTTGACGTCACATCACTGTACCACGTTAAAAGCCAAATACACTTGTCAAATGCTTGGCCAGCCGGCGAATTCAACGTGTACGTGTGCTGGACGTAATATTCGCCGCTATATCTAAATTTTTTGATGTTTCATTAAGCGTTGTCGGTGTCAAACATACAAACACATTTTCACTAATACTACCACAATGCTTGATGAGTATTTTTATCAGTGTATTTGGGACTTTACAGGTTTTCGGAAATCGACATAAGTCTTTCGTTTTAACCTAATTTTGTATCGTGCTGATGGAATACCAACAAAAACTTATATTTATTTACAAGGATCTAATTCCATGAAGGTGTTGTTGTTGAGGCAGCTCAACATATTAAGACTTAGAATTAGATCCTTATAATCACTTTTAGGCTTTTTAGTTTAAATTTAAAACCGAATGTTTTAAGTGTTTCTTAGAAAAAAGCACTCTTGGCTTAAATCGTATACAAAATATGTAACTTAGTTGTATAAGGTGTGGTAAAAATGGACCTTTTGGGCCCCCCTGTCATTCATTACCTTTTAAGTCTTATATAAGAATTACCTTAAATAAAATATTTTAGCTTATGTTTTGTTACCGTATTCATCTCTATACCCATATTCCGGAAATACATTTGTACGGAGTCTAGGTAAGATAATGGACCTAGTAAGCACATTTTTAATACTAAAAAGTAAGAGTGCTATATTCGGCTAGACCGAACCTATTTCACCCTTTTACATGGTGCGATAAGAACATAAAGATTTGTTAATACCGTTCTTTTGATGTAAATAAATTTATTTTGTGACACGCCCACTTTACCAATCCCGCCTCCATTTTGTCGGATGTTGTTTATTGATAACTAAGATGTTTGCACCTAAGTCGGAAACTTTGGCTATTGCATTTCCCAGATGTACAGAAATCTGTAATAATTTAGTACGGGAGGGACCACGCCAACTTTCCTAATCACGCTTATATTTTGAGATAGGTTGCATATTGATAACCCAGTTATGTGTTCGAAATGTTGAAAATTTTTTTCTTACCATTCTTAAGATAAAAATAAATATATTTTCTGCCACGACAAGGGATTAATGGGTAAAATAAGAGGCAGTCGTGGTATATGTATATGTGACATAAATATAATACAAGCTAGTCCCCATTGTTTCTGGGGTCTTCGAAAAACCTATTTTAACATTCACATGAACAGAAGCACAGACGGACATCGTTATATAAAATTCGCTACTCATAATAAAATTATTATAAATGATAATTTCAAACTAGAAATAAATGAAACCAAAAAAATTATGATAAGTAAATCTTACATGAAATCGATTGATCTTAAAAAAAATCATCTGCGAAACCGGGAATGGCCAATTCAAATTAAAATTTGTGTACAACTTTTGTTCTTGAGTTGGTTTGATAGCGACTGTTTACGTTTAATTAATCAGAAGTAAAAGCAACAGTTTTTTATGGCAAATGACAAATTAAGAAGTGGAAGAAATGGCAGTTTTTCAACTTTGACTGCAGTTTTTTAAACGCTGGCTTAAACTCAAAGTTTATATCGATGCCTTACTTTCTCAACCTTGTATCTTAAAAAAAGACAACTTTTCAGGAGAAAAAAAAAACGTTTCATCTTTGTATACTTCGGTGTTTGGGTTAAAGTTAAAATGGAATTATTAAAGAATAGATTACATTTATGTATATTGTATTGAAATAATAAATTATTGCAGTATTAGAACACAAAAATAACAGTCGTTTGATATGAAAAGGTCAAAACCGTATTTTTTAAGTTACGAGGTTAAGGAAGTAAGGCATCGATATTTTATCTGGTATTAACTCAAAATTTATATTTTTTTCCCTTTTTGAAAAGAATCGGCACGCTATATTCATGTCTTATTATTTTGTCTACTTTTTTGTAAAGAAACGGTTCGTTTAAAAATTATTTTTCATATGCCTTTAGTGTAAAATTAAAAATTGTTTTGCTTTTACTGAAAATATATAATATTCGTTACAAGAAACTTTTACATGAATCTTGCCCTTATGATTCAATTTAGTTTTGACGGGTCCTTGATTGCCCATTGGTTACAAATAGGGCACACTCTCAAACATTTTTCTGTATAAACTGTGCTGTAGGCAGTGTTGGGTAAAATACATGGTTTGCGGTATTTAAAATACAAAATACTTTCAGGTTATGTATTTAAAATACAAAAAACAAAATACTTTCAGGTTATGTATTAAAAATACAAAATACTTACACATCTGTATGTATTTAAAATACAAAATACTTTCATTTATTGTACGTATTTCAAAAGATATGTAAAATTAATGCATCTGACAATGGCACCATTGTCAGAAAAATTACAACATTTTAAGATCTGACCACCGTCTGTACGAAGCTTATGTTTTTAAAATACAAAATACTCCCATTTTTTTATGTATTTGAAATACAAAATACAAACTACTTCTATTTATTGTATGTATTTAAAATACAAAATACTTGATGGACATGTATTTAAAATACAAAATACCAGCACGTCATGTATTTCAAATACAAATACAAAAAACGTATTTGTATTTTAAATACGTATTTCAAATACATGTATTTCAAATACTGCCCAGCCCTGGCTCTAGTGTATCATATGGCCGGCCTTGACCGACCATACTTTCTTACTTGATATGACAAACTAAATATAAGTAAACAAATAAAATAGATATACACTTATGTACGAGTGTATTTACAAATGACAAACTTTACTTAAAAGTATGTTTAAAATATTACCAACACCAGCCCACAGATTTATTAAATTTTTATAAGTTTTCCTAATTATCTTTTATCTTCTTTTTAGTGTTTATTGAAAAACTTTTACGCTCCACCGATGTGAGTAAAATTTATGTATTAGCACGGCCTAAGGAGGGAGTCGATATCAATGAAAGAATTAGTAAAATCTTTAAAGATCCCGTAAGTATAAACAAACTGTTAGATTGTTTTTTCAATAACAACAAAAAAAAAAAAAAAAAAAAAAAAACAAATTAATATAACAAAAGCATTAACCATTAAGCGAAACTGACAATAAATTGCAAATATTTCATTACTAATTGAAGCTATTTTTGTTTTTATTGTTTTGGTTGCAGCTTTTCGAAAAACTTTTAACAATCAAACCGAATGCAATCAAATATATCAGGCCCATTGCTGGCGATTGTGTACTGCCAAATTTGGGAATATCAAGTGCGGAAGATCGTCAAGAGTTAATTGAAAATGTTGATATTGTTATGCATATGGCAGCAACTGTCCGATTTAATGAACCACTGAGCAGTGCTACAAAAATAAATGTTCAAGCAACCGTGGAATTAATAAATTTAGCCAAAGAAATGAAAAGGCTTAAAGTAAGTTACTTGTGTTACAATATTATATTTTTTATTACACTGTTATTTGTATTTAGTACTGAAAACTACAATATTAGCAAATATTAACACATAAATACATACAATTTTACAACACAATTTGTTATGGTTTTCAAAGAGCAGTATGTTTTATTTGATTTAAAACTAAAACCAAATTTAATAACACTTTGAAATTTAAGAAAGATTTTAAGATTTATTTGTTAAAAAAAAAAAAACAGAAATAATAATGAAAGTGATGCAATAACAGCGAGTATGGATTATATTACATTTAAGGATTATAAAAAGCAAGTCGATCTTGCGATTTTTTTATTTATTTATTTCTTTTATTTATTTAATCTTCCTCCATTAACTTTTCAAATCTGTGACGTGTAAGTTATAGCTGCAACGACTTATTTAAGCCTACATATAAAAAAAGCATAATTCCTTGAGAAAACTGAAAAGCTTACGGCCAGGGAAATATTAGGTTGTTCCTCAGTGTCTGACATCAGTAGAGTCGGCCTGACCCAAATATAATTCCACTGCTTACTTTGTTTGTTTACTTCAAGCTAAAAAGTACATTAAAATCGTTAAAATTTTTCACACGATCTGATTCAAATATGATAGATACAGTCAGGGTTGGGCAAAATACATTGATGTATTTGAAATACAAAATACATTAAAGTCGTGTATTTAAAATACTAAATACAATATACCACTGAAAATTATTTAAAAAATTGTTGTACTTTTTCGCGGTTGTCAAAAAAGTTCACCCACAAAACGCGGAAAAGTTTGGAAATCAGTTTTTTTATTTTTTTTGTTTTATTTATCCAAAAAACGCAACTAGAAGTTATAATTAAACAACATTTTTCACTTTACTATTTTAGTTATTAATAACATTTTTTATTTAAAATTAATGTACTTTTTTTTTGGGAGATATTACAAAATCGTTTTTGTAGGTCAGGCTTTTATTTCAAAATGACCCGAAAATTTTTTTTTCGCAAAAAGCACAACATTCGCAATTGTGTGGTACTGGAGCCAAAACTTGGTTATAGCCCAAAAGTATATAAGTGTTAATAATATTCACTTTAATTACTGCCATAGCGCAAAACTAGTATTTTCTTTAATGAACGCTGGATTTTTATATGTATAAGGTGTTTTTAAGCCCGTAAGAATTTTCAAAGGAGTTAGCTAGAGAGTACCACCTTACAAGGAAAAAAAGTGCGCCGTACACCCTCTAGTATAAAGTATTTTTGTAAGGAGATTTATTAAAAAAACTATTTTGTTGCCGAACGTTATATCTTAGGAATATTTTTTTTTTTTGAAAACTAAAAACGTTCATAACTCGAAAACTAAGCGTTTGCGCCAATTTTTTTATCTAATTTTTAAATTTTCTATTACCCTAGGTACTTTTTTTATTTGGAGCTGCGTCGGTAAACTAGATTGGTTCCAATTATTTTTTATGAAGAAAGGAATTTTTACAACATGAAATGAATTAAGATTTATTGATATTTTTCATTCTTTGCTGCCGCGGGAATCGAACCCAGGCTTTCACGACAGGTTACCACTCAATCTCTTCAGAGGGTTTTGCCGTTTAACACTCACAGTCATCGACGACTGCTGGCAGTCAATAGTCAAACATCAATCTTTTCTCCTCATGGCTACGATATAAATCAATTAACTTTATAATTTTTTCTTTATTTAACTTTTTTGAAATCCTTATGAAAGTTATGTTTATTTTTAAAAATATGTGAATAACTTATTGCTTTGTTTTCGGTATCTTATGGCGATTTCTATTCTGAGAAAAAAATGCTACAGTATATGCATGTAACACTTTTTCATGTTACCTATAATCACTCGAAGTGTTACATGTTGTACAACTTCAATCGAACAGAATTAGCTCCCTTTATTTACAACTATTACACTTTTATTATTAATGTAGTTCATTAGCGATTTTTAAAACTATTCGACTATTTGCTGCACACTTACTTTACGGAAACAGACATTGACATCACTTATTGCTTGAACAAATTTAAAACGATAATAAATACATACTGCCTTATTTATAAAAAGTAAAACACGTTAATAAAGGGTTTATTAAACGGATTTTGTATGAAAATCCGTTTCATAAAGCCTTTATTAACCGGTTTTATTTTTTATAAATTAGGCCGATAGAATTTTCCACCAAAATAAAAAACGATTTAATTCAAATGGAGTATGCCGTCGAAGAATATTTAGATGTAGAATTCATTTGACAAAACTTTTAAAATATTATGACAAACAAAATAAAATATTGGTTGTACAAACAAAGTAGTAAGTACCAAAGTTGTAAAACAGGGCAGTATGAACCCTTAAGTAAAAGTAAGGGTAAAACATGTAACATGTTTTGCATGTTTTTCATCAACATTTTCACAAAAGAACTTGAAAATTTTTCCCACAGTTGTATTTTTTGTACAAACGAACACAAAATGTAGAACATGTAACATTAATGCTACATTTTTCTCAGAAAAGAAATCGCCATTAATTTACTAAAAAGAGTATTTTGATTTAAATTTTTTTTTCTAAATGCTTGAAATTTATGTTTAAAAATACCATCACAGAAAAAAAATTTGCGGCAGTAAAAGCATTAATCAAAATAAAATCAGTTTTAATTAAAAATTTAATCAAGTGAATTAAGCGTTTAATCAAGTGAATTAAACGTTTAATCAAGTGAATTAAACGCTTAATTGATATTATTAATTTGATTACTGGTGGAATTTAATATTGTCAGTTAAACGTTTAATATACTTGATTAAAAGTTTAATTCACTTGATTAAACGTTTAATTCACTTGATTAAATTTTTAATTAAAACTAATTTTATTTTTGATTAATGGTTTTACTGGCGCAAAATTTTTTTCTGTGATTAAGATGCGTTGTTGTATAGTTGTGTTATTTTTTATTTTCGATAACTACACAGATATCAGCTATAAACATAACTTTTATTTTACTAAGTACTAGTTAATTGACACAAAACTCATCCACGGTAGCACTGTTTTTTCATTTGTCATTTTACTTGCGACAAGTGTCCAAAATTTACTTGCAAGCATATTCTCTTGCAAGTTGAGCACCAAGTACGAAAAATGTGATGGTGTTAGTAAAAAAAGTGTAAGTGAATTGAGTTTCTCAAACTTGCACTTGCATTTGGCAACGGGGGGTTAAAGTATGATATTTCAATGTTTTTGTCTCGAGAAGACCCATTGACCTCAAGTATCTCGTTATAATATTTATCCACCAGATCTCTGTTCGTAAAACCCTAATCTACCACCCTTTTGTCAGAAAATAAGTTGTAGGTACCAAAGTTAAGAATTTCAATCATACAAAAAAGGCGCTTTATTTAACTTCTTAAATTTGGCCCTTGACGCTCTTAGACGGATCAAATGTATGACCAAGCCCACTTTATTTTTCATCTTCATCATTTGCTATTAACAGTGCTGGGCAAAATACATGGTTTGCGGTATTTAAAATACAAAATACAAAATACTTGCTGGTCATGTATTTAAAATACAAAATACAAAATACTTTCAGGTTATGTATTTAAAATACAAAATACAAAATACTTACACATCCTGTATGTATTTAAAATACAAAATACAAAATACTTCCATTTATTGTACGTATTTCAAATACAAAATACAAAATACTTCCACGTCATGTACATTAAGTTTATAACTTTTTTTTGAGTGCAAAATACCACTCCAGCGCCATGTGGGGAATTTTGTTCTGATAATAAAAACTGTTTTTTAAGCTGATTCGGTGAAAAAAGTTTCCGCACCGTAAGCGATTCCTAAAACTCCATATTATGTGTAAATTTTATTTTTGGAAATTGAAACCCTTTTGATTTTGCATTAGACTTATGAAAAATGGTTTAATGTTGAAGATTATATATAATCTTAAACAAAAATGAACTTATTTAATGATGAAAATAAAAAATAAAAAACAAAACTTCAACGCTTTCGGTGCGGAAACTTTTTTCACGAAAGATGAAAAGTGACACCATATCTTTTTATATTTTGGTAGATTAAAATGCAATCAACCATCAATAAACTGACAGAATATATTTTGTAAACTATGTTTTTAAAATACAAAATACTCCCATTTTTTATGTATTTAAAATACAAAATACAAACTACTTTTATTTATTGTATGTATTTAAGATACAAAATACAAAATACTTGCTGGATATGTATTTAAAATACAAAATACAAAATACTTGCACGTCATGTATTTAAAATACAAATACAAAATACGTATTTGTATTTTAAATACGTATTTCAAATACATGTATTTCAAATACTGCCCAGCCCTGGCTATTAACATACTTTAAGATCGGACTGTAAGTGCATACGATATAACGAAAATTTTTTTTTTCGAAAGCTTCTTACAAAAATACTTTATATTAGAGGGTGTACGGGGAATCCTCTTTTTGAGATACGGTCTAGGGTTAGTTGTCAAACGAACTGTCATACTGCGGTCACTTTTTGATATTTATGATAAGTATATCACCATTAATGGATTCAAGCTTGAAAAAAGTTACAAATTTTAAAAAAGGTGCAATTCAGATAAACCTGCTTCAATTTTTTAGTCAAACTACTTTCAGAAGTTTACGTAACAATGTAACATTAAAATGTCTTTGGTTTGATTCCAAAATCTTCTGTATGTTTTTTTTTAAATCCAAAAATTGTTTCGATACGTGACATTTCGAACGTGAAATTTTTTCCATAATAATTTAACTGAATAATGATTAAAACAAAATAAAAATTTACCGTTAATCGGAATAACATATTTATCTTCCTTAGATAACAGACCATGTAAGAGGATTTTTTTTGGAGTAATTGTTATCATATATCACCTCTCTTAAAAAAGATAATATTAAAGAAAACATACAATAAAACATTCTCACAAATAAGAAAATACGTTTGTGCAACTTTGCAGTCTGCTTGTTCGTCTAAGCAGATTAGTAAAATATTAATATTTCTCTATAACAAAGTCAAAAAAAAATATGCTTTTAATAACTTTTAAGTTTTTGGTCACGGTGGACCTTTAGAAAGAAATGCCCATATGCGCAGTCGTTTGAGAAACATAATTTTTTTTTTTGGAAAAAAAAATAATATTTTTATCAAAATTTTGAAATTTTTGTTTTTTAAAAATTCGTAAAAAATTGGAAAATGCTTCTAATTTTTTCCAGATTTTTTGCAAAAAAAATTGCAAACAAAACAAGGCATAAATGATTACAATCTGCTAGCAACTTTTGAGTTTATTCGCAAAAGTCGAAAAATTTTAATTAATTTAAGAATTTCATAACGGAATATTTGTATGGGAGCCCCCCTAAGAAAGGGTGATAAGGGGCAAGTATGTCTCGAGAAAATGCTAAGGAGGAAAAACTAATTAAGGTCGTTCATACATTTTATCCCACTAGGGGCGACTCCTGGGCATTTATGGGAATTTTTCTTCAATATAATTCTTGTCTGCATTGAACATTTTGTATGGGAGCACCCTTAAGGAATGGAGAAAGCGGGTAGGTATGTTAGAAATGAATGATTGAGATGTAAAATAAAGTGGGGTTGGACATACATTCGACCCATCTTGGGACATCCTACGCGCAACAGGGGCCAAATTTAAGAATTTTATAAAACCGCCATATTTGTATGGTTGAAATTCTAGAGTTTAGCCGGTACATACGTTTCCGAGACTTATTCCATTTAATATTTTCTTCTTTTTTTAATTTTCTGTCACAAAATGTATTTTATTTAAAATCTCAAAAAACAGCAATAAACAAGATTTATCTATTTGTTCATCTGGCAACGTTAAGCATATCTGAAACGAAGGAACATTAATGAGCCGAACCGAACACAATTAATGCTAGGAACACAACTGGGACGAACGACGAATTTCGCCCTACACGACGAATTTTTTAGTAAAAATTCGCTAAGTAAATTCGTCGTATAAAACACAATAACGACGAATAACTAACAGCTTTACTATTTGAAAAAGTTCTTTGCTGTTTGTGGAAAGAGAGAGAAATAGTGTGACCATATAAAAAAAATTTACTTTTAAACACAAACATTACCAAAAACACATTAAAAAACTATTCTTATAGTTATCTACTTTGTATATTTATTTTAAATGCGATAAAATAATAAAAAACAATTATTAAAGTAAAAAAGTATCTTTATATACTAAAATACTTGAAAACTAAAATCTAAAATGGGCACCTGGTACTGATTTGTTCGTCGTTCGCCGGTGTATGAAATAGAAATAAATCTATTGCAATGTCGCCGCGTATGACGAATTTCGGCCGACGCCATGATTGGGTGTATTTTCATATACACATATATGTTTTATTTTTGGCGACGAATATTCGCGGCTAAAAATTCGTCGTTCGTCCCAGTTGTGTTCCTAGCATATTTTTGTGTTAAAAAAAAAAAACCGAACGGAATTAAATGTTCTCATCTTTTGTTGAGTTGGATGAAAATAGTATTATTTTTGTGTTCGAAAGATGACTAACAGGGAAACGTTTTTTTTTAATGATTTTCTACACAAACACTATTAGCGTTTGTGTTTTCCACAAATCTACCGAACCGAACATTAAAGAACGATATTTAGTGTTTATTTTCGAACACTGCTTGAAATACAACCCAACCCTGGAAATGTGTTATTATTGAATGTAACATCTTCTAGGTCTAACCAAACACTATTTTCCAACGCAGTGTAGTTTCAAAAGAAAAACTTGATATACTATATCTTGCCACTTAACTTTTTATCTATTGGCCATTTTATATGTGGGTTATAAGACAAAGAAAATATCACGTAACATGCAATTGCCACATTCAATACGAGTACTATTTGAACAAGATAAGAAAGGAAAATGCTTTAATAACAAACAATAAAACTTGTTTGAAATGAAAACTTACTAAAAGCCAATTTTCAAAATAACCAACTAGACAATTTCTTTTGGCATTTTAAGCTTTTTGTTTGTCTGTTTAATGGCTAGTTTTACTAGATGTTTTGCAAAAAAAAAAAAAACAACTTTAGTTATTAAGAGTAACCAAGTATGCGTATATCGGCATCTACAACCGGCGGACTTTCATTCATTCAGACATAAAAACATTGTGGTTTAACTACAGATGGACATTAAATGGCTGATATGCCTCGTAATTACTGGTTAATATAAAATTATGCAAACAAAGTTTTAAAAATTGGAAAAATTGTGTTTTGTTGCACAATTTTTGTTTTATTACAATTTGTCTTTTTTTTTTTAAAATAAACAATTTATGTTGTATATTTTTTTTTCAAATTAGTTACATTTATAATTGTTTGGAGCTTGTGAGCTAAAAGAAAAAAAAAAACAACTAAAAGATAATTTTTCACTATTTACATTAGTGACTGACAGGCAGGTATTGGAAAAAATTAAGTTTTTATTATTCGACGAATATTGAATATGTTTATTATTAATCCCAGATCTAACAAACACAAATTTGTTTAGACAAGTAATAAGAAAAAAATGGTAGTCATTAGACAAAATATTGATCTATCTTTCGATTAGCTAAACAATTGAATATACAACTAATTTGCTACAATATTTGAAAGAGTAATAAAAGTTTTAATTATTAATTATTTTCCGGTGGACGAAAAATTTAATTTCTGCATTTAAAAAGGGGCGGTTGTATATTATTTAATTGTACCTTTGCAAAAAAAACTATTTATTACAAAAATATTTAAAATAAGTCAATATTAAAAATCAATACTTCCTCAAAGTTTACAATGGTTTAAAATAATAAGAAACAAGTTAGAGTGCTATATTCGGCTGTGCCGAATCTTTGATACCCTCCACCGACAGTTCGAATGTTTAAGGAGTAATATCTGTATGATGTCTTTTTATTATTATTATCTTAAACTGTGACGATTTGTTATTAATTATGGTTTTAGGAGACTAAACTGTTTTCCGGGAGTAGGGCATATATGGGGCCTAGGGTAAATTATGTACCGATCTTCACGAAATTTCACAGTATCATTTATAGTCCTATAAAATTGTGACGAGCCAAAATTTGTTATGATTGCATTATTTTTTACGGTTTTAGGCGTACTAAACTGTTTTCCGGGAGTAGTGTTTGTATGGGGCTTAGGGTAAATTATGGACCGACCTCCTCGAAATTTTACAGTGTCATTTCTAGTCGAATAAAACGGACTTGTGCAAAATCTTATGTCATTCCGTGCATTTTTGCATCATTTATGTTAGTTTTTGTAACAAAATTATCAAGTTTTTGAAGGTGGTGGTTCCACATTTTGATTCATAGCTCTGGTCCTACTGAACCGATTTTGCTGAAATTCAATCCCAAACTGCTTAGGATAACTACAAGCCATTTGACACCTAGTTTGTTTATTTCTTTGAGTTTTTCGAAAGTGAGCGTGTTTTCAACAGACGGACAGACGGACAGACAGACGGACATGGCTAAATCGACTTAGAATTACTCAAGCAGCCAGAATATATATACTTTATGGGGTCTGAGATGAATAATAAAAAAGTTTCACACGGAATGACAAACTTAGTATACCCTCTTCACAACTAATTGTGGTGGAGGGTATAAAAACGTAAATAGACAAACGTGTTGTAAAATTAAAGGTCAGCAATAATTACAGATCTGTAATAGAAATTAAAAAAAAAAACATGTAAAGAGAACTTTAACCCTCTTAACGGGTTTTGCAGCCTCACTGCACATCCATTAACTTTTCTGTACTTTATAAAATACAACTAAAAAAATTTATAATAAAAAAAATCAAAAACTCGGCTGCAAAAACTACAACTTAATAAAAACTTTAAACAAAGAAAACAGTACTTCGGCTTAACACACTATGTTATGAACTGAAAGCCATAGTTAAATACCGTCATTAAGTTAAGTAGCAGGCGTGACCCACTCATTTTATTTCGGTTTATAGTTTGCAATTTTGTCCCGCCTATTATATATATATATGTGTTCCTCTAACTCCCATTGGAGCATAGGGCGCCTATTGCCACCTTTTAAAATTTCCGTAACGGGACACAAGCAAATGTGTTTGTAATCATAAGCCTACGAATTTTATATTTATTAAAACAACAATAAGGAGTTTCGTGATATCGCCTAATGCTATGTTCATACTTGGGTTTCTAAACGCGTTTAAGCACCTCGAACGTGGTTAAGCTCTTGTCACATCAAAATCAAATCAAATTTGAAAGTGTTCCTGATGATAATACCATCTGTCATGCATTAATTTTATAAACAAATTTCAATGCCTTTATTTCAATAACCCAATTTGTAAGTTTTTTTTTATAAGATTTTAGTAGATTTTCAGTCTTTTAAGAATTTGTTTTCTTTCTGTTTACGTAGGATTTTAGGTCACATATGGTCAAGAACCCTTCCCAATGCGGCGAGCTCAACTCAATCAAGCTTCCAAGCACCGACCATACTGGCCCACACAAAAAGGTTTAAAAGTGAATAATTTTTAAAGTTTAAAATTTTAAGAAAATTTACTACATAATTAGAAAGCCTGGGTTCGATTCCCGCGGTAATCAAGAATGAAAAAATATCAATAAGTTTGAATTAATTTCATGTTTTAAAATTCCTTTCTTCATAAAAATAATTTAATGAAAATTAAATTTGGTGAATTTTAGCCTAATTTAAATATCAAAATTTGTATTTTTATAAATTTTTAATACTTTAAACATATACTAATTTGTTTGTTGTGTTTGTTTTCTTAAGTAACTGTGAAAGGCTTTGATAAGCTAAATCAACATTTAGTAAAAGAGAGTATAAGAGCATAATGGTAATTTTTACCGTCGTGTTCTACGAAAAATTAAAGTGTTAACAAATAACAATCATCAAATTCTTGGTATGGTACAAGGCGAATTTATACAAGGTAAGTGCAACTATACAACTACAAAAAGCCCCATGTATTTTGTTTATGAAATTTTCCGACTTGTTGTCAAATTTCAGTATAGAAACAAAACAATATTTTGACGTTTCACCGTTTTTTTAATTCGCCGTGGATACAGCTGATGAACGGCTGACGAGATGAGTTTACCTTGTGTAAATTCGCCTTGGTATGGTATGAGCAAATTAATTCTTTGGCTTTCTTTAAGCATTTTTAAAAACAAATTTCACTGTTTAGACAGAAATTTAAAAATTCTTTTTGAATTTTTATACCAACACCACAATAAGTAGTATAAAAATATTATGCATTTGTGCTGATGTTTGTAACACCATAAAATATAGACCCACCTTTAAGTATACCGATCGACTCTGAAAGTGATTCTGACCTAACGATGTCCGTTCGGCTGGATGGCTGGCTGTCCATATAGACCTTGTGCGCAAAGTACAGGTCGCAAATTGACGTATAATTTAATGAAATTTGGCACATGGATTCTCATTGGCACATGGAGCAAGCCTTTAGACCATGGGACGAATCGGTCCATAATTTCACATAGCCCCCATATTAGACTCTTTCCCGAATAGGGTATTTGTGCCCATAAGCCATCTTATTGTGTTAGTATTAAAATTTAATTTGGTCCAAACGAATTCTATTGCAATTAAAATCATCTTACAGATTTTATTGGAATCGGTCCATATTTGACCTTTGCTCCCTTACAAATACCACTCTCGAAAACTGATTTTAATTCTTTCTTTTCTTATAAATGTTGGTATTGGCATACAAATAAGCGACAAAAACTTTCACGATAGCTACTGTATCATGACAAAATGTTGTGCTGGTGGGTCCAAAATTAACCATAGGTGCCTTCCTAAAATCACAAAGAACTTTTAACTGAATCTTTAACTCAATTACAAAATTTTGTTCTGGCGGGTCCATGATTGCCCATATAAAAAGGTACACTTGCAAAAATTTGTTCTTATATACTGTACCGTGTACTGACTATACTTTCTTAATTGTTTATTTTTTTTAAATTTATTTTTTTATTGATGATATAGTGAAATATTTGCTGCAGAAGGTTTCATTCTTTTTCGAAACTAGATTCGCGTTCATATAATGAAACTTTTGTTTTGCAGCAATTAAAAAAGCCTAAAACAAAATAAAAATTAAAAAAAATTACACACATCCGAAATAGTTTGAATGGTTACCGCTTGCTACTAAGCTCATTCATTCAGATCATTTTATATGTCTGTTAAGCCGAAGTAGTTGTGGAAAACTTTGCATAAGCTTGGTAGGTGCGGTGCTCATGTACAGTTTTTTCACAACTGGACGTGACTCATAGTTGTTCTCAACCACTGGGTGACAAACAATGCGTTTACCAACCACCCCTGAGTGTAAGGCAAAATTTTACACCCGTCCCTTGCTTAGGAGTTGTAGCTATCTAAATTCCGCTGGAATATGCTAGCAGCTTATGCTGAGTAGAAACATCACCTAGGGAAGGTCCACCCTCAGGCCGAACTTTCCCACAAGTGGTGGAAAATATCGCCCTTTAGTAGAATTTACTGAATCCCTCTTTCCGCGAATTTGGCCAGTAAACAACCCCTACGTGATCCCCGAAAGTATCTTTTCAAAATAAAACCGAAACTTTCCCAAAACTATCTGCAAAAAGACAGAAAGCATTGCCCGCAAGAAGCTTCTGAGGCAGGCCCCCACCAGTTGTCAGTCTGATGACTACTGGCTCCCGTGGTACCAGACAGGATCTCTGGTCAGCCGCGATCACAGTACATCGAGCAGTACATTAAGAGCTCCTGAGACCTGTATTGGTATTAGCTGCAAGACAGGAAACATTTCTCAAAAGAAGCATACTAACGAAAACCTCACCAATAGGCAGACCGGTGCTTGCACTAACCTGATTTTTGTCAAATTTGGTCCCCTTTAACTCCGTCATTTCTTGAACAATTTTTCAAACGACCCGTAGTTGTTTTAGTAATTCTATTATCTTTGAATAAGAAAAAAGAAATAAAAAATTCATTGAATATTTTCGAAAATATTAAAGTGACATCATCTTTTTTAAAAACGCTAATAATGGTAATATGGCAATATCTCGAAAAAAGTTCTACTTTTGACCATTCCGACTTCATATTCGAACTCAGCGGCAACTTTTACATAAAGATTAGGTGTAAGATTCATTTGATCGCGACTATGTTAAAAAATTTGTGACACAGTGTAATAGGATACTCTAGTTGTTATACATTAAACCCGATATACATTAGTTTTGACTTAACTGCCTTTTATTTACGTGCACTTTTGACTTAACTGCACAAAATTGATAATTTTTGGCATTATTCTTTATAATCCCATACAAATTCCTTTTTTAAGTCCACTTTCTATACCTGCACATTTAGGATAAGTGCCCAAAATTTTTGGCATTTTAAGATTATTTTCATATAAAACATCCAAGGTAGCTGCACTTTGACTTAACTGCACAAAATACATATTTTCTGTAATTATTCTTCAAAATCCTTGTTTACGTGCATTTTGTATACCTGCACATTTTTCATATTTTTGGGCAGCTTTAAAATATTTTCTAGCCGATAGCCCAAGTAGCTAGTGCTATATTGTCTTACTTTTGTAAACATATTAGTCTTATATTCATATAAGGTTAATATTATTTAAAATAAAAATAAAAAAAAATAAAATATTTTCATATAAAACATCAAAGTTTAAGATAGCTGCATTTTTGATTTACCTGCACAAAAAATCGTGCAAAGAAGATTGTGCAGCTAAGTCAAAATTACTGTATATCATTCGATATATTTTTATCTTATACAACACTGAACTCTGTTTTTGTACAGAAGTCGGAGTCAAAAGCTCACGACTCCGGCTCCAAAATTTTGCGGCATAAATAATTTTCTAATAATTTCGAAAATTTTTATTTTCGAAATTGGTGATGCAATATTAAAAATAAAAGATTTGGAATTTTAGCAGAATCCTTTTTTTTCTATATTTAACCATTTAAAAGGTACTGCATTAAAAAAAGTTTAATATCAAATAAGGACCAGTCTCATATACATTTAGCATCAATGTAAGAGTAGGAGTTAGAGTCGGACTTAAAAAACTTCAGCGGTTGGAGCCGGAGTCGGAGTTAGAACTATTTTTTGACGAATCCATGATTTCAACAAGTGTACAAATCTGCAGCCGTATTCTGTAATTCGCTTAGCTAAAGCTAAATCTCGATCGCTAAAATGCCTAAGAGAATACAAAATGTAAACAACGATGACATTAAAAGCTAACCCCCCGTTTCCACATGCAAGTGCAAGTTCGAAAAACTCAATAAACTCACACTTTATCACTAACATTCACATAATTTTTGTACTTTCAGCCAATCGGCTGTTTCCTCGATTTTTCGTTGATAATACGTATACACTACTTGCAAGTAATTAATTGCATGTGGAAACGTAGGGTAAAATTGCGGTGAATTAAATTTGTATGGCATTGCCAAATTTAGCAACTTTATAGATGCTTGATATTTAGCTTGGCGAATTACAAAATACGGCCACTGGTTTATTTAAGCAAAGTGTTAAATATTTATTGCGATATTTTACTTTGCAAAATTCAATCTTTTAAAATACGACTTTTTGGAATTGAAATACTAAAGTCTTAAAATAGTTTCAAGATATTACCTTTATTACTTTTTTTTTTTATAGATTATTGGCAATACTTGTTGAGAATTGTGTAATTAGAAAAAAATATTTCATAGCTTAAAGCTGCTTTAACACGACATGTATGCATTTTTGGGTAGGAAATTTGAGTGTACCAAAGCACAATAGTACTAAATTAAGACGCTCTATCTATATCGGTTTTATCTGCCAGATCGACCATAAAACTGCTGTATTTTGTTTTGAATCAGAAAAATACCACACGTTGATCCCAAATTCGAAATAACATTTTCATTATTTTCACTTAAATACTCTCTTTTTCATTTCAGTCCTTTGTTCATGTCTCCTCGGCATTTGCGAACTGTTTGGTCTTTAACTCCAGTGAACGTTACTATACCGAATATTTAGGCATTACCAGTAATAAATTATTACAAATAAAAGATGTGCTGGGTGATAAAGCGTTAGATCGCATGGAAACAGAATTGGTAGGGAAATACCCGAATACATATTGCTTTACAAAATCAGTAGCAGAAGAGGCAATATTAACCACTGCTAATACATTGCCCATTTGTATATTTAGACCAGGAATAGGTAAGATTTTACCCAGCAAAAGTCATCTCAATTTAAATATTAACATCATTTTTACAGTTTTGCCCACTAGTGATGAACCTGTAGCTGGTTGGATAGATAATTTGTATGGACCGATGAGTGTGCTTTATGGCTGTGCCTACGGTGTGCTAAGAGTTATGTATGGGTGTCCTACAAATAAAGCCGGCTTAGTGCCAGTAGATTATTGTGCCAATATGATGATGGCATGTGCTTGGTATACAGCTACCACCGTTAAACAAATGTAAATAAAAATTTTTTTGTGTTCTTAAGACTTATCTAACTAATACTTCAATTTAGACCATTAAACGATCCGCCCATTTACAATTTTGTACCAGATGAATCGAATCCAATACAATGGATAGCCTTTAAGAACTATTCGGAAAAAGAGCGTTTTCAAATTCCCTTGTCTACCATGATTTGGTATCCATTTCTTATATTTACCAGCAATATGTGGTATTATAAGTTTTTATGTTTCGTCTATCACACTTTGCCAGGATATTTTATCGATTTTTTGTTGATAATAATAGGAAAGAAACCTAGGCAAGTTAAAGGTCTTCAAAGCAAGAATGATAGAAATAAAGACAACGCCTTGCGCATGATTTCCCTTTAGGTGACGTAGTCTGTAAACGGCAAGGGCTGCCAAGTTTAAAAGTGCTTAAGATTTTCTAATTTCTTATGAGATATGTATAAACTTTATAAAAGCTGGCAGCCCGCATTAAACAACAACTATAAAGTTCGTCAGCTTAAAATTATTAGCCAATAGGAATGAATTTCGTGGGACGTCATTTGTGAACATGCGCAGAAGATTTAAATTTTGTTTTTGGAATGGCGTAATCTTTATATCTATCATTCTGGCTCTAAAGAAGTTTTTGATTAAATTTATATTTAGAATTATATTTTCTTTTGTTTTAGAATGACTAAAACTTATAAAAAGATCCATAAGGTATGTGTTTCGTTAAGTTATTTTGTCAATAATGAATTTACATTGGATACAACGAATACGAAGCAACTGTGGAATTCCTTAAGTCCCGAGGATCAAAAACTTTTTAACTTTGATATGAGCTCGTTAAGTTGGAATAATTACTTTTACAAAAGTTTAATTGGTTTGAGAAAATTTTTGGCCAAAGATGAACCAGATACTATACCAAAAGCCAAGAAATTAATAAGAAGGTAAGTTGTCGTTTATTTCAATAGAATGATTTCCCAAAATTAAATCTAACATTAATACATTTCGGCTGGACAAATTTTAAACATCTTGAATTTAATTTTACATTTAAACGCATACCTGTTTCAGACTATTCGACATGTACGTACAGCGAAATTCGTGTTTTCATTTTGTGCACCTTCGAAAACTCGTATCCGTTCAGACGTAACGTTTTTTGTCGCAAGCTCATGTTTAAGTGTTAAATTCAAAAATGTTCGTGCTAAATTGATTACCCCGCAAGCGCCTCTTCCACCTTTTCCTAATCTTTTGTTTCATAAAATTTTAAATTCCTGTGTGACCTGTCGCATAGTCTGAATCAGGTATTAGAAATTTCTCATATTTGGCTGTATGAAAGGAATTATTAAGTAGAATACTACTCCTGACATTTTTACATTTGGGGTATTAACAAGGTGTGCTATTAAGTCGTATCGTCATAATGTCCTAAAATATATTTTACAATTGTTTAAAAAAAAACTGTTGTGTTTCAAATAAAATTAAAATTTTAATGCAGTGTTCATTGATACGTCATAACTGTACAGTAGAAATCTAAGTTATAAGCGGTTGCCCACAGTAGTCATATATATTTCCTGTAATTATTTTACGACATATGACTTTACAACTTTATGACTACCTCAATTGTGAATGTGAATCCCCCAATTGTATCGACTAAGAAACAAGAAATCACGCCAATTAAATTTCAAAAATAGTGAAACCTGTTTGATCCTGCAAAGTTTAATGTTTTTTTAAAGCCAAGTTTTCGAATTAATTCCAATTCCCTAAATTCAACTAAATTCTAATAACTTTCAAAACTATTTCTTTTTTTTTAGATTATATTTTGCTAATTTGGCTGTTCACAGTTTGGTGTTCCTTGGAGTTATTTGGTTATTATGGATTATTTTAAAATTATGTTTTCTTTCTTAGTCTTTGTAATTAGTTTGTAATTGTTGTATAAAAAGGAATTAGAATTAAATGGGTTTTTATAATAAAGATCATACTGCATTGCTATAAAATTTAAGTAAAACAAAATAAAAAAAAAACTTCTTAACAATTATAACTTTTAGGCAGCATTTTTATAATGGCTTTTTTGTTTGCTTCGGACAACATTCTAAAAAAAATATAGAAATATTTATCTAATAAATTTGTCTCCAAATGCTAGAAACACAATTGGGACAAACGACGAATTATTCGCAACGAATATTCGTCGTCAGAAATAGAACACATTGGTATGTATGAAAATACACACAATCGTTGCGTAGACCGAAATTCGTCCTGCGTAACGAACACTGCGATAGGTTTATTTCTATTTCTTACCGTAGCTAAATCGTGAAAGCTGTAAAGAATCACAGGGAAAATTCGCTTCTATTGCAAACTTGGCTAAAATTTGCAAAAATGGCGAAAATTCGCGAAAATTTTTTATATTTCAAACAAGCCATAAAATTGATTAAAAGTCTCTAAAACTATATCGCGAACATGGCTAAAATTCGCAAAAATTGCAAAATTTAAACAAACGCAAAATATTATTTAAAATCGCTAAATCAGTAAAAAAAAAAATCAATATACCCGACAATAACAAAAAAGTTTGCAAAAATAGCGAAAATTCGCGAAAATTTTCCATTTTTTCAAAGAACTCAACAAATTGATTATAAGTCCCTTAGACTATTAGGAATGGCAAAAATTTGTTAAAAATTGCTAAATAAGCGAAAATTCGCAAAAATTTGCAAACAGCGGCATGATAGCAAAGTCTTCTATTTATTATATATAAATCGTTAAAGCTGTAAAGAATCAGACAACTTAAAGGAACAAATCGCGAACATGGCTGAAATTCGCGAAAAATTGCAAAATTTGAAACAAACCCAAAAACTAATTTGAATTTGCTAAATCGAAATGCAGAACACCAAAAATGCTTAAGTAATCCACTTTCGAGTGGATTTGATTTTCTAGAACACAGCCAATTAATAGTTTTTCATGTTTTTTTTTGTTGAAACATGGTCAACCTATGATTTGATTAATGTTAACAAACAAAGTTGATTCAATTCCGAATTCGTACTTAAAATAAACGAAAAGTGAAATTAGGAACAGAATTTTATTATGATTTATTTACCTACCCGTTTTACACCTAACAGAATTTCAATTACTTCAACAAACACCAGCATCATTCCCGATATGGTTTCTACTTTAAAACTTAATGCACATATATAACTGAAAATATAAATTAAATGAGAAGCAAAAGTTCTCAATTTCACTATTGTTTTTGTTGTTGCTCCACACAACAAGCAAGGCGAATTGACTAGAAGGTGAGGTCAACTGTACAACTACAATGCTTCTGTGGTCGGGTTGTCAAATATATTGCTAGTAAAAAAATAGGTTTGTTTACATAAAAAACTAGTTTGTATACAAACTTTGACAAGTCGACCATCGAAAAAAAAACACCATATGTTGTTGATTTGACCCCACCTTCTACTCAATTGACATAAAGCAAATAATGTTTAAACTACTTTTGTGGTATTGTTGTAGTGTCTGCAAAAAACTTTGATAAGTTAAATGAGATTAAAACGCTCACTTTGAATGGGGTAAAATGTATGACCGACCTCATTTAGTTTTTTGTCTTTAACATTTTCTCGAGACATACTTTCCCCTTATCACCACTTCTTAGGGGGGCTCCCATACAAATATTGCGTTTTATGAAATTCTTAAATTAATTAAAAGTTGTAAACGTATTTTAATCATTTATGGCTTGTTTTGTTTGCAGCTTCGGTTTTTATATGTCTGCAAAAAATTAATTGCCTAGCTGCATTTTTTATAAATTTTTAAAAATACATAAAATTATTTTTTTTCTAAAAAAAAAAAAATTATGTTTCTAAAACGACTGCTCATATTAAAAAAAAAGTTTTGCTTAACCTCTGCAAAAAATTAATTGCCTAGCTGCATTTTTTATAAATTTTTAAAAAAACAAAAATTTCGAAATTTTAATAATAAAATTTTTTTTTTCCCAAAAAAAAAAAAATTATGTTTCTAAAACGACTGCTCATATTAAAAAAAAAGTTTTGCTTAACCTCTCAAGACCCGAACATTAACCCATTGAATTTTTACATTTCTTATATATTTTTTACACCTTTTGGGGAGCAAATAAGACAACTGTATATTTTTATTAAAAAAATTTTTATTTGAATTCTTAGAAATTAATGGTGCACATATGTGTACCTCAGGTCTTAAAATATGAATAAGTTCAACGTAAATCCTTAATTTCTTAAAATCTAAACTGAACTGATTGAGTAAAGGGTTTATTTACTATTTTTTTTATCTTATGAGGTGTAATTTATATTTCGGTTTTTATTGTTTTTTTTTATTTAAAGTGGTAGAAAAAGAGGTGCACATATGTGTACTTCAGGTCTTAACGATTAGTTATTGAGGAAAAATGTCTAAACAGTATGGTTTTTTCAAACTGTTAAATTCAAATGTAAAAAAAATGGCTAAAACTTCTAAGACCTGCCATTTTTTGATATTTTTTTGAAGCGCAGTAGCTTAAAGCAAGTAATAAAACTGTTTTTATTGGTCACACGATGTCGCTCGTCTTAAAAACTTGTAATAAGTTAAGGTACACGTATGTGTACCCATGGTCTGAAGAGGTTAAGTAAAATTTTATTGCGGAATTTCGGTTTTTTAGTAATTTCAATAAACTGAACCGTTTTTGAGTTACGCGAATATATGAATGTTGTGCAACCCTCTCCATTTTCGAAATAACGGTATATCTCGAAAACAAGAGCTAACCCAAAAAAACGGTGGGCACCATTGAATTCAGCGTACCCGAATTATGCTAAAACGCTATGTGCCCGGCTTGTCTAATTTTGCAACTTGCACAGTGTAATTGATACGAGAAGAGTTGTTTAAATAAATAAGGCAAGAAACAACCAAGTTTTTAAGTAAACGGCATTTTTACCATTGATACTTTGACTTGTCCAATTTTGCGTTTGACACAAAAAAGTTGGTTTATTTTTTGTTCTTCATTCGGATTTTACAGTTCTTATTGCAAAAGTTCGTTTTTTTATTGTTTGAGAAGATGAGAATCAAGGCGAATTCATGTAAACAGTGGTGTCGATACTACAACAAGTAACAACACCAAAAACACAACAGTGTATTTTTTTTTTTTGCTTTCGTTGATCCATATGTCAAAACACAAGGAACTTTTGACATTTCTCTCTCTAAATAAGAAAAAAGGTAACACAGATGTGCTTTCAACGCCACCTGAAAAATGAATTCGTCTTGATGAGAATATAAAGTGTTGGAAAAGTGAAAAACAATTAATTGATAAAAATTTTTTTTAAGTTTAGAGCACATTTTGGTCTTGCAAACACTTGTTCCATTTTGCGTTTGAGTCACTGTGTTATACAAAAAACTTTCAGACAGCTGTTTTTGTTAAAATCACAAAATATTGCTTATTTCAAAAAAGTACAATGCAAACGCACTAGATTTTGGGAAATATTTGAAATGAAAATTACAGGGTTTCATTGTAATGTAAGCGGGCCTTAAATTATATAATTAAATTCAATTTAGATTTTATTTTAATAATAATAAAAAGCGTATCTATTGAATTAAGTTTCTACCGGAAGTTTTAAGAAATTGCAAATTGGAAAGAAAATAAGTTGTATATTGAGCTAATTTCTAAAGGCCGCTTTAGCCGACCGTAAATGTAATTAAATGCAATGTAACGTACCGTAACGTACTGTAAGCTCGTTTGTGCACTTATAGAACATGTAAGAACGTGTCAGCTGTTTTTCAAAAACATTAACAAAAAAGAGAAAAGTGATGAGAACTAAAAGTGTTGAATTGGTGACCGCTTTGAAGAAAAAGTACCAAGTGATTTAAATAGCATTAAAACGGTGTTTCTTGTATGTTTATATAAATAAATAAATATTTGATATTAATATTACAGATTTACAATAAACAAATATGTATTATGTATAGCATATTCGTACACATGTTCTTACATTATTTTCAAAATGTGCATACACAAAACAAGGTTTTGATCCCATTAAAAACCAGACTTTTTATTGTTTGGGGATATGTATGCATTTGTTTATTTTATACATCCAAACATATTTTTTTATAAATGAAAATATGTATGGATTGTAACTTATTTTGTCAAAAGTCCACAGATATTTTTACTAAAAAAATGTACCAAAGAAAAAGAGTGATTTTACCCGCATTCCATTTAAAATACAAGCAGCCCATCACTATCTACAACTGTCACGTAATCTCGTAATGAAATTCTATTTTCTACAGGTTGGCACGTTACGGTAAAGTGACATTACAGTCAGTTAAGCAGTTGCATTGCATTCCATATACCAGAAACGATCAGCTGTTTACATAACATTTACATTACTACATTTACGGTCGGCTAACGGGGCCTTAACGTGTTTGGGAAAAAACAAGTATTGTAAACTTTAAAATAATAACAATTTTTTTCAAACAATTAATCTTGTTTTAATTTTGATTTAATTTTGTTTTTCTCTTTTTTTTATTATTGTTATTGTTTAATTTTTGCATTAATTTCAAATTTAAATTCTATCGGCATCATTTTAAATGTTTTCCGCCAGTAACTTATTTTAAATGTTACTTACTTTATCAATATGACGTCAGTTAGTGAGATAGACACTCAGCACTTTGATTATAATTTGGATTCAATAAGCTGTTTTACATAAGTGTTAGGGTTTTAGTTAGATTTTTGTTAACAAAATTTAAAATTTGTAAACAAAAATTCTGAGAATTTTGTTTTAATAAGAAGTTGCGATTATAAATTATTTGCAGCTTAGAGAATTTTGTCAGCTGACTTTGCATCTGGCTTTTACAGAAGCAATGTTATAAAGTTAACCAACGACATGTATGTACATTAGGTTGTCCCAAAAAAAATAAAAATTTGGATTTTCTTGTAAGATCTTACCTTATTTGGATACTCATAAGGTAAAGTATTTTTGAGAATTTTATCAGATTTTTCGGAAGTGCTTTAGAGGTCGCGCAAACTGATTTTGTACCAAAAATCTAGCGTTTTTGACTTTTATTGAATTATTATTGAAAATTGCTAAAAAATCGTTATTTTTTCGGCTTCTGAGTAAATATTCTTAAAGAAAATTTTCCGATCTTTAATTTTATGTGCATAAATAATAAGTTTCGTCCGGGATTATCCACATTTTGATACATTATATAACAGTTTTTCGTAAATTTTCAGCAAATATGAAAAAAATGCTTTATAACTTTTAAAATTTGTATAAAGACTAAAAAAACTAATGATGCAGTTTAAAAGATTATGAAGTTTTTAATAAATTAGCAAAAAAAAATTAATTTTCTCTCACCATTCTCGAGTTATACCCTTTTAAATCTTTGTACACATTGTATGAAATGTATAATACTATAAGGTGTGAACTAGGCCCTTAATATTGAGGATCAAATTACATCCCCTCAAATTAAAATTTTCGTCACTCTTCAGGGAAGGTGGGATTCCATTGATAAAAAAAAATTTTCAGATTGTATAAACCACGAAATTGTTGAAAAAATTATTCCGGAGTTCATACGAAAAGATCTAATTATTTTTGTAAAAGGGCAGCTGGAGAATATGCATCCAAGGGAAGATTATAAAGAAATGCTGCAACTGAGCCTTATTTTTTTGGGTGATAGACCTGAGCCCCATCCAACAATAAAATCTCCTGGAGCCATTAACCGAGCTCGCTGGATCATGAATATTATATACTCTCTAAAAATATGCATGCCAATGTCCCCGATACGCTCCTCTCAATGACCTTAGACTTTTGAAACAATTGTATGATTACAAACGCTTTAATGAAAAAGTTGCACGCGAGACTCTGAAAACCTTTCTGCGGCATCAGTGGTACCTTTCCGAGAAGTTGGCTGCCTTATCGTTTTTTGATGAACGTATAGATACCAAAACTTTACGTTTAATGCTTAGAAACCTACATGAACCTACATGAAAGTAATAACAACGAATTAGTGAAAGGAAATTTAACAGAAGACATGATTGAAAATAAACAAATTCAGTGTTTTATTACAAAAGCCAGCCCAACTTTTTTTGAAGCCTGCAACATTTCTACTGATTTTTTACAAACGGATCCAGAAAAATGGGAAAACAACAAATCATTTCAGGAAGCAAAACACTGAGTTCAACAATTGCAAGTTGTAAATGATGTCGCAGAACGTGGTGTGGCCTTGGCTAATAGTTATATCAATATCACAACTTCTGAAACAGACTTTCAGAGTTTACTGCAGGGGGTAGAGCAGCATCGCAAGAACTACAATTAATGATTTATAACAATTCTATTTTTCTTTGTTTTTAATATAATTGTTATGTATGAGTGGTAAGTAACTATTATTTTATTTGTAAAAAAATTTTCTAAATCCAATTATTTAAAGTTTAAAGCAGTGCAAACCTAGTTCACACCTTATAGTATTATACATTTCATACAATGTGTACAAAGCTTTAAGAGGGTATAAATCGAGAACGGTGAGAGAAAATTTATTTTTTTTTTTTGCTAATTTATTTAAAACTTCATAATCTTTTAAACTGCATCATTAGCTTTTTAGTCTTCATACAAATTTTAAAAGTTATAAAGCATTTTTTTTCATATTTGCCGAAAATTTACGATAAACTGTTATATAATGTATCAAAATGTGGAAAATCCCTGACGAAACTTATTATTTATGCACATAAAATTAAAGATCGGAAAATTTCCTTTAAGAATATTGACTCAGAAGCTGAAGAAATATCTATTTTTTACCAATTTTCAACCAAAATTCCAAAAAAGCCCAAAAAGGTCGATTTTTGGTACAAAATCAATTTGCGCGACCTCTAAACCACCTCCGAAAAATCGGAAAAAAATCTCAAAAATTCTTAGCCTTATGAGGATTCAAATTAAGAATGATCCCCAAAATTTGTTTTTGAATGGGACACCCTAATGTACATATGTATTTTGCAGTCGGAAATTTGGCAAGTCTGATGTAAAAAACATGTCGTGTACATTCAGTTTTACCAAGCATTAGAAACGTAGTTTTCAGCCCATTGCACAGTGGTTCAAGTTTCTAAGAAAGGCGGTCATACGTAGTTTACTTAGCTATAGTCATCAAAATTAATATGAATATTTATGTTTACGGTATTTATGGGCCAATTAGGGTAAAATAAAAAAAGTCTTTACATATAATATGCATATAGGAAACTATATAAACTATTTAGAGTAATCAAAAAAGGTCGATCAACACTTATAATAATATTATAATAATTTATTTACCAAAAATGCAAGTTATAAATTAAAGAAAAAATAATAAATTTTATAACGGCAACTTAATACAACATTTGTACATTATTTTCAAAAACTTAACATACGCAAAGCCTCAGGTGATAGCATAGACTTCTTCTTTTGTGGTAATTTACGTAAATAAGAAATCAACGGGTCGGAATTTAGAAGAAGTCTATGCAAAAGATCAGTGTTAGCGACAACACGAGACATTTTTCGCGTGTTGTCACGTTTGAATTGCTTAAATAATTTATTACAAGATTCAGCGGCTTCTTCAGAGAGCTCTCCTGTGGAAACTAGACAGTGATCAACCACTTCCGATCCATGAATTAACACTTTATGAACTGAAGCAAATTATACCATGGATACGTACTAATAAGCATTTGCGCGGTTCCTAACGAGTAATCTCTAAATTCTACACTATTAGTTTTGTATCCCGACGTAAGACATTGCAAAAGATGATGACACCGATCAATAACTGCTTGATCAAAGCCAGTTATTTCAGCTGATATAGCTGCACTCCAAAAAAAGTTCTTGCAGTGTTTCCGTCATTGGATGTGATACTTCCGCCACTTTGACCTTTGTCGACAATTAAACCTAATCGTGTCCTAAAGGGACGCTGAACATAAAGTTTTTTCTGTGCCAGAAGCTCATTTTCAACATGAACTGGGCAGTGGGCAACAGACGGTAAAAAATATGTGGAAAATATGTATGTGCTACGAATCTAGTCGTAGAGACGAAGACCCTCTGTACCATGCACATTCGCAAACAAACGCAGAAAACTTCTTTTTAAATTAAAAGTACAGATATAAAGTAACATTTTGATATGTAAGTTGAAAGCGTCATAAGACGGCAACATAGTTAATACCTTAAGGGGGAAAAAAGTCCTTAAAAAATATACTTGAAAATTTATTTGTCGTGGAACAGCTTTCCGCAAAATACGTTTTGCTTGAAAAATTATTAAATACATAATAATAACGGTAAACACCTTCAACTTAAATATTCACTGTAAAACAATAAGTTAAAAATGTTTTTTTCTTTGAAAAACACGCACTAGAAATTAACTTTATTAGCACTGCTGAAAAAGATAAGGAAAGTTGTTTTGATTTGTTCACTTCCGATGCACAAAAGTAAATGTAAAAAACGACTGATTGCAAATATTTTTGCATGTTTTAGTAGTACGACTAATAGTGAGTATTAGAGCGAACTAATGGTGAAAAAATCGAACATCGTCATATGACCACTATGTCCTACTACTGAACCACTGTGCATTGTCGTGAAACAGACCAGAGTTTATAGCGGAATCGAATCCGCCAATCTTTTACAAAAATTAATCGAAAAATTAATTAATACACAGGCAAGTCCACGCGGAAAGAAGTTTATTTTCTAAAGTAATCAATTTCGTTTCTTAAAATAAGAAAATCCAAAAATAGTTTCATGATTTTAACTTATTTTTTTCTAATTTCTAAAAAATTGAGAAGTCATGCTTTAAACACATTCGAGACAGCAAGCTACCGACTTCAATATGTCAAAACTAGAATACATGTGTGCATATGGAAATGATTATTTTCACGACGACACGGATACATGGCTGCAGGTTGTTGTCTGTGCTTATTTTGTCGTTGTAGTCAAATTAAACTAATTTCTATTTTTGTCCACTACAAAACAGAAAAAGTGCTGCTAATATAAAAAAATATTTAAAAAATAAGTGCTTAAAATTTTTTTTTTTTTTTAACAGAAGAGAATCGGCTTGAAACAAGAATATTAACTCGGCTCAACACCAAATTGTTATTTATATAATTTTTTTTATATCCTTGAAAGAAGTTCTATAGGAAGATGTTTTTTCGCGCCAACGCTTCTAGTTCAGGATACTTTATCCATATCTCTTTAGGTATAAAATGAATCTATAAAATATGGGAATCATTGGAAAAATTCTTTAAAGTGTGTTCCACATGGCGTTTATGGCACACCGATTAACCAATTAAGAGCCAATTTTATATATTTATACTCCGTGGCTGACTTTTTTTTTGCAAAATTGGCTTTATCTTTAAATCATGTCGATATAACAATAATTATTTAACCCTAAGATATTTGCTTAATAAAGTTTTTCTGACTTGCGGGTTTTCGGCGTTGCAGAACACTTATTATTTATGTACATATTACAATAATTCTAAGTTTTGTAGAAAAATCTTTCAAGAAATATTTATTTTTGAAATTGGCCCTTAACGGGCTAATAAATCGGAATTTTTTAAAGATCAAGTGAAAGCCATTTCGAAGTAGTTTCTAATAATACCACTACTTCTTAGATCCAGTTTTTACCTAAAAAGTTATTGATAAAGGGTACGTTCGTAAATGCAGTTGTTGGGTATCACTTGCGCAGAAGTAAAGTTTAATGTTCGTAAAAGCATCACTTGTAAGAAACTTGGCATCACTCTCATATGTCAAAAGTTTTTATGCAGTAATGCCGCAGCTTTGCAGCAAACTTTGGCAATTATTGCTTCAGTTAATTTTTTGAAGCAATAACTTTTGACAAAAAAGAAATCGTTTAATCGTCATTTATAAAAAAACTGTTACTTTTTGGTTCAATATTTTCAATTAAATTTGTCATCTTTATTGTAAAAATCATTTTTATTATTATTTAATTTTTGATTATTAAACTTTTGAAATTTCAAAAATTCAAACTTTGCACAGCTGTTGTGCAAAGTATCAGCAACACAACTGCAACTGGTAATCACGCATCAGCAACAACATTTTGCATCACTGCAGCAATGATACATAGTTTTTATGCATTTACGTACGTACCCAAAGTGTTCTGAAACTTTTACGAATTTCACCAATTTATTTAAATATCAATGAATGTCGTATTTCATGCCAAATAAAAATAAAATTATCAGGGGTGTCATGGAAATCGAAAACGAAAAACGAAAGAATTTTAAAAGTCGTTTTTCAATAAGATTTCGGTATAAAAAAAATTTTATGACAATTATTATACAAATATTGCTCCATTAAACATAATTCTTTAACAAAAATTGTAAAAATTAGATTAAAAGTTTATTAAAAAGAACTTCCAAATTCTTTCGTTTTACGTTTTTGATTTCCATGACACCCCTGTATATATAAATATATAAATTAAAAATCTTATTATGGCAATGCCATGGCCATAAGCAACGAAAATTTGATTTAAGTAACTATAGAATTAAAATAACTTTTTTTTTAACCTGTATTTAAGTAAATTTTAGTTCGCTTTGAGTGATAACTTTTTGCTTAAACCAAGCCACACATATGTGCAAGATTTTCAAGCCATATTTTCTGGTGATTTAGGAAATAATTCTTTAAGTGCACCTAATAACCTACACAACTTGCAAATATACTATACAATTTTGTAAAATCAGTTTATAATTTATCACAGGCCACATGAAAAGCAAACTTTCGGAAAATACTTTAGTGCGTCTAAAACCATAACGAAATATAAAACTGGAGTAAACTTTAGTTTGTAATAGTTTAAAGGATTAGAAATCACTTCGCCAAATTCGACGATCAGTCCATAATTTACCATAGGCTCCATATAAAGCATACTCTGGGAAATTGCCATAACTTGTCAAAGGTTCAATATAGAGCGCTGTTCCCAAAAGCAATTAAAGAAGAATTATATTCTAAAAAAATTTTTCTTTTGTATTGAAATTTGGTCTAGCTTAGGTTTTTTAATGGCTCAACCGAATTTTGTAATGAACGATCGATCCATAATTTACGACATGTCCAACATACTCTTGTCGTTTATTCAATATGACATTTTCAAACCATCTTCAATTCAAAAACTTAATATTACTTCACAAAATAATTATGACAAAGGAGCCAAAATATCTTTATGAACGTTTGCAGTTTTCCAAATCGTGTAGAAGGAAAATTTTAATACAATTTCATCATCGTGACTATGGTTCTGAATGCCAATACTTTATATTTAGCATACGTCTCTGGAATCAACTTCCAAATGATTTGAAAATCACTAGCAACTAGTGCTGGGATACCATCGATATTTATCGATAGTTCAGATTTCACTATCGATATATCGATATTACTATAGACTGAATGTTTGTACTTGTGCAGGAAAACTTTAACTAGTTTTTATCAGGCTACGGTTCGTTGTTTTTATCACTTTATTGAACGTTTGAGATGTATGTATAACGCACGTTATTTTAGATGACAGTTTTTTAAAAATTGATAAGTTCCTTTCTGAAGGAACCGAAGTAGCAGGGACTATAAGATATTCTATTGCAACTTTAAATAATTTTCTAAATTGGTTTTGATTCTCAACCCAAAAAGGTAATCAATATAGCGGACTTATCCTCTAATGGTCGTTCATTGTTTTGTCCTATGCTCGCTATGGCAATTGCATTTGGATTTGAATTTTTTTTACAACATTACAACAATATTTGACATATATAAACATGTACAAATTTTGACTTAAAGGCCTTTAATTAGCAGTAAAAAGCACAGCTAAGCAATCTATACCACTTGCCATTCTTGTTGTTTGTATTCATTGCTGTAATTTAGCGCGAATAAATAATAGCAATTAAAAATTTGCGGCAAAAAACTGTGTGTATATAGCTGCTAACATAATAATACATAATAATAATATCGATATTTTTACTATCGATATTTTCGATATTTTACTATCGATAGTTTCCCAGCACTACTAGCAACGCTATAAGATTTAGAAAATTACTGACGGAATATTTTTCATAAATTGTTTAAGGTTTTAAATTGAAACTTTTTTTAATTTTTATTTTTATGTTTATGTACTTTTAGTTTATTTATTTTCTATTTAAATTTAAATATAATCTGTGTAGTTCTTAGAAAATATTTCTTTATCAATGTAAACTTTTACTTGTCTGATTCCAATGCTGTAATATATTAGATATTGTTGTATTAGAGAATCAAATTAATAAATACAAAATACAAAAAAAAAAATAAATTCTTTTCCTGAAAATCACTTAAATGCGCCTAATAAAATTTCTTAAATAATTCATGACATTTTATTTAAATTAGGCAATGAATTGTAATACCGCGAGGTCAGATTTTTAAACTATTGGCTTATTATTTATAGATCCCATATCTAGCCCACTCCTGAAATATTCGTTCACACTGTGAAGAAAAAGCGAGTTATTTGCAGGGTTTAATAAACTGCAGTCGAAACCAAAAGCTGTCGAACAAAAAACGAAAATTTGTGTACAACTTTTCTAAAAAAAATCTGAAAAAAAATATCTTAAATGTTTGAAGCTAATCTGTCAATAATTTGATTATGTGTAATAAGTCTTTTTATTTTTCCAGACAAGTTCATGTATATTAGAGGTGTACAAAAAATTTAAGTGCACCCCTAAGTCAATGAATAGGCTATTTTTTTTTCTTTGTGTATAAAAACATTTGTATAAAGTTTGGCGACGTTTGGGTAAAGAATAGTAGAATGAAAACTTGAATGTTGAATACGGCGAAAAAATCACTTTTTAGTTTTTGTCAATTTTTTTTAAATGTCGTAAAAGTTTTTATTCTGATGATAAATTAATCAAAATGTAGATACAATTATGTTTTAAAAAATAAATAAAAACCCAGAACTTGCCCGGTAATAAGTAATGTCCCAGTCATATATGTGCCAATTATTACTTGACCGAAAAATGCGAACCTCAAACATTTTTGAAGTTGAGAAGTGCAATAAATATATTATATAAAAGACACAAAACTGTATGATTAATTACCAATTACAAAAAATACAGTACGTTACGGTACGTTACATTGCATTGCATTACATTTACGATCGGCTAAAGCAACCTAAATTCTTAAAATGTAGAATGCAAGCGATTTAGCACTTAACTTAAAAGGCTTCAAACTTCAAACTTAACGGAAATTAATAAAGCGATGCTTAAATGGATAACTGCTGCACGTTGGAGTGTAATCCAAACTAGAACTGCCTGATTTTTTTTTAACAAAAGGAGTGGATATAAAATTAGTTCTGTATAATGAATTTTCTTACAAATAAAGTAATATTATCGTTTCATGCAGATTCATTAAAGGGAAGTTCCACTGTATATTAGGGTTGTAACTTTTTAAATTTTAAATTTTTTGCAAATATCAAATAGTACATGCCATAGGCAAGATTAACAAATACCATCTTCCCTTTTCGCTGCTTTAAAAAAGTTAAACACTTAAATTTACAATTGTCACAATTTTAAACGGCTCTCCACGTAGCAATATTTATTGCGGTAAACGTCAAATTTGATTGCTTCATTAAATTTGAACCACATATTGCCATGAGTGCCAATCCATTGCGCAATCATTGCTTCTGATTGCTTGAGCAATTATTGTTTAACAATCTGCTGTAAAATCAGTTGTCATTTATCTGACATTTCATTTTCTGTACGTTTGTTTATGGCAAAGCAATTTCACGTGTTCTCCAGCAATATAATCAGCAATAATTGCGCCATTGTTCTGCCGACGTCTTTGCTTGTGCTTAAAAAAAAATTGCTACGTGAAGACCCAACGTTAAAAATCTAACGGAAACTCTCTGCATTTTGTTGTTTTATTTTATCACTAATCTAGTATTGGCTATCACGTGGTGATAGGTAAATTTTTTGTAAAAATTGAGTCATAACCAGGGAAACCAGAAATATGCTCTAAAAAACATGTTAAATATGCAGTGAAAAATATGCCCCAAAAATTCAAAAATTGCTAATTCGAAAACAAAATATTCAACACTTTAATAAAAGTTCCATTTAATTAAAGCAATCCTAAAATTAATATCGGACAGCCCAAACACGATAGTATTGACAGACGAATTTTTCTAGATTTTACACTATTTGCAAACGATGGACAGACAGTCATGGGCTCACAAAAACAAATTTATGTTAAAAGGTTAAAATTCATATAAGAGTTTTTTGTGCCGAATATTATCTAGATATTAACATCCATATGAGACTTTTTGTATTAAAGGGATTTTTATAACAAATTTTTATAACAATGTGTGAAATTATGGACCGATTCTCACCATTAACGTAGACTACGTCCTAGGTACAATTAAATTGTAATTAAAAAATTTTATTAAATTTTCTACAAGACTGCACAATGTTAACATGGACAGACAACAAGCCAGGAGGATGGATGGACATCGTTAGATAAGTTTAAAAAGTGATTCTGAGTTTATCGGTATACTAACAGATTGGTCCAGATTTCTATGTATTACACACATCGACAGAAAAGCCAAAATTTGTCAAAAAAAATTTTTTTTTTATTTGCTGCGAAAGCTCTTGCAGACATCTAAAATAAATTTAAAATGTATCAAAACATGCTTAAAAATGAAAAACATGCGCTATAAACTTAAAAAATACTGCTTATGCAAAAAAATGCTGCAAGCTGTAAAATACGCCTAAATTCATTAAAAGCCCTTAAACGGATAAATGAATTGTTTCTGCCTTCTTTGGTCGCACAAAAAAACATGCAATTGCATATTTATGGTTTCCCTGGTCATAACACTACAATATATATAAATTAAAAATGTTGTATTCCCAAAAATTACTTTGATAAAAAATTTGCTAGTGCACGGCATTAGAAAACTGATTTTCTTGCGAAAACAGTTAAGCGTTTTGTTTTAATTTTTTTTTTCTAACCCACTTACAACTACAATTTATGTCGGGAGAATTCCGAAAAATTGTAGTGGGGAATGTAAGTAAAGACAATTGTTTATGGTTGGTATTTTTTTTAAGCTTTGATATTGTGCAAATAATATTTTTTGAGTGTTTGAATTTCTCATTCACTCTGCAGTTTTATTTGATAATATCTTTGGCTTTTCTAAAATTTTTTGGGAAAATGTTTCCTGATGATCTGGGGTCTAATCACCGCATTCGACACTATCGTATCGAATAAACTATCAAATTTTTTTGCATACGATAGACACTGACGTATCGAATAAAAACTCGATAAATGTAATGTCGAGTTACTCGATATCGAATGCAATTATTTCAAATTCAATACATTACATTCGATATCGAGTTTCACTATACCAAAATATATAATTTCGATAAATTTTGCTCGATATCGTATGCGGTGATTAGACCCCTTGCCTAAGCAACCAGTAAATTGCGCATAGAAACTAGCAACAATAAATTTCAGTGTTTTTATCAAGAATAAAAATTGTGATTGAGGCACGACTAACAAAATCTTATTAATAAAACTAAAATGGGAAAAAGTTAGAGAAAGTCGTATTTTTTTCACTTGTGGACCGACCTTTCTGACTGAATTTCAATAGGAAACTTTTCCGTACCAAATGTGATATAAAAGTGTGTACATATGTGAAAAATAAAAACGGGAACAACTTTTTTGACGTAGACTTTCCACCAGAAGTGATAAAAAATATATAGTTTAAGCTAAATTTTTTTATAGATATGCACGATGTCAATATTTTTTCCTAAATTCTGAGCATAAAAGTTCAAATTCGATCACCGGGCGGGCGAACTTAGTGTGGTATAAAACCTTAACAATTCAGTCCTTATCATGTCTGGGGACACCCCATTAAACATACACACGGCCACACGGCTACTGCTAAATCATGTCCGCTACTTATATATGTGTACATATCGGCACCTAAAATCCAATAGGCCGTAAGCTACAAAGATTTCAAAATCAACATTTTGATTGAATATAATGTTTTTTTTTGTGACGATTACATAATAAGCAATTGAAAAAGTCGATTTTGAGTTTTTTGTCGTTTACGGCCTTTCGGTTTTAAGGTGACGACATATACTTAATAAGGTATAAAATAAATATCGTAATTTACATTAGAATTAAACATGTTTATACTAAATGTACACACATTCACAATGTTCATTTAATAAAACCTGTTGCTAAAAATAATAGCGGAATTCACGGTTTGCTATTGTAGACCTTGTACATCTTGTAAATTTATGTATTATAGATGGCGTAAACATAGTTAATTTCAAGTGTACTTATTTTGTTGTTGTCGTGTTTAAAACCAAGATTTACAAGACCTACAAGAAGTACGTGGTCTAAAATAGCAAACCGTGAATCCGCTAAACAACACAAACACTCTTGTAAACTTACTAATTTTAAGTGAATTTATAACTTTAACTGTATTATTTTGTATGGTAAATAAATTTGTTAATAAGCACAAAGGATTCTGCGTAACATCCTCCAATGTACTACTGTACGAGTATGCAGATGATGAAGTTGAAGGCAACAAAGATGATGACGTTGATGAAGAAGTCTGAGCTTTAGGGCAGCATAATAAACAGCAAGCAGAAGTAAAAAGTATAGAAACAAACATTAAAGATGCCAACATCTTGCTGGTAACTTTTATATTCTGGCGCACTTTTTGTCTGAAATACTTTTTTTGCTTTTAACGAAGACAATGTCAACACATACGCAAATACTTTAGTAAAATTAAAGCAAAATTTCAAACTATTAAGAATTTATTCGTATTTTTTTTTATACATATTTGTTTTATCCCTATTGCTATGCGATGCTTTTCACAAGACAAACCAATTTTAACTGAATAACAAAGTTGGCGTTTAAACTGTTTTATATAAAGAGCAAGGAAGAAACATTCTACATCATCATCAACTGCTGCTCCATTAATACCAACATCATCTGTGTAATTTCTGGAACTTCTTTTACATTTTATTCTGTTTTCTTTTTAACAAAAAGTTTAAAAACTCATGCAAAATTGTTTTATTGCTCCACTATGGGAAATGGATTTCCAAATGATGAAAAACCAAATGAAAAAAGGGGGAAGACCAATTGTTATTACGTTTTCTTCGTCATAAATCCATAAGCAAACTCTTTTAAAAGTATCCTTTTTAATTTAGTTTATGTATGTAATTTTTAATTTTTCATTACCTTGGACCATTGTGCTAATGTAGTGAAAGTACAGTATAATAAAAAGTATTTAAAAATTGTAGTAGTTAAAAAAAGTCATTCATGAAATAAGGCAGGGATGGAAACCTTGTTTTTTTGGTCATTTTAGATTTTGTTGGAACCGTGGTACTACCGCGACTTATTTGATACAATTCAAAAAAGGAAGATTTAGGTACATAGGTGCTTTTCTTAAATCTCCTTTAAAAAGTATCCACACTGACTTACATATATTTATGGAATCTTAAATTTTTGGATTTTTCGCACACTGCTAAATCTTCTTTAATAAAATGTATTATTTATGTAGTTAAACAACACATTTTTGTATTTCAACTTATTATCAACAAAAATAGCCAAATAAAAAAATGAGCATAAAAAAATTTGCTGAATTAACGTCCGGTTTCCATGTAGCAATATTTATTCCTCCACAAAATTTGCGATGTGTAAACCGCAGATCGTCATGAGTGGCTATCCCTTACGCAATGATTGCTCTGCTGATTGCTTAAGCCCTTATGACACTACATTTTTTATTCATTGAATTGATATAGAATTGATAGAAAGAAACAGTTATTGCCAATTTTCAGGATTGATATTAAAACACATTTATGTTTAAAACCGTTTTAAATACAAAATTCTCTTCTTCACTAAAAACTTAAATCAAACTTTATTCACCGATGTGGTACACTTAACTTCAACTTAAGTTTCTATTGTAATATTTTAGCAAGGTGGCCTCATTATCACGACAATATAACAACAAGAGGCAAAACAGTAACAATCAGCTGTTTTTTGATACCACCTTGTAAATAATTATACTTTTTTATGATATTTTTTTGTATTAAGTAGTGCTACCATACTTTTATCTTATTTATATAACACTTTAAAAATAAAACTCAAAAAATCAATTGGGGTATTCACAAGTTGTGCTATCATGTTGTATTGTCATAATGTTTTAACCTTTTACAATGGTTTAAAAATATTGTTGTTGCTTTGTAAACAAAAAGTGTCTTAAATTAATAAAACTTTGCTTACTATGTTTATTGTGCTGTCGCAATTAATCAGAAGAGACCTGCGCCGAGCAACTGAGCCGAGCGACTATGATTTTGTAGCCGTCGCCATTGATCGTATAGTTTTTTCCGGCTAACATCCGAATTTAACCTGCGGCTAGCATTTTTTGCAACAAAACACTTGCGGCGTCAAATTGGATCGGCCTAGGACTCTGATGTTTGGTAAACAAACAAAATAAAATATTTGTGACAAATGCAAAATAGTCAGGAAAGATCTAATTTAATTTATTAATTCATGGATTAGAATTAAAAAAATTTTGATTTTAGGTAAATATTTATTTGTTTTTATATTTGTTTTAAATCAGCTGACTTAAATTCAAAATAGCACACTTAATTATGAGGGGTTGTTCACAACAGTCGTATTTTTTCATGTTATTATTTTAAGGCATATGATTTTATGACACCTTGTGAATCCCCCAAATATGTATTTAAATACGATTTAAGTTTTTATGAAAATTAACTTAATTTAGATTTAATTACTATCCTGAAAATTGGGCATTAATGTTGGAAAGAGAAAACTATAAAATATGTAATCAAGTTTTTTTCAGTTTTTCTTTTGCTATAATTTTGTTTATTTTTTTAATGTTGTCAGCTTTTTGTTTATGAGAAACATTAAAACAAAACAAACAAAAAGCGGTGAATTGCTGAATTTGTCCATAAGCCGCTGATTTAGCAAAACTTTTTATATTTCAAGCTTTAAAAATCAATTTTAAGTTGAACAATTTTACATTTTTTTTGACATAACTTCTTTTTTTTATCGATAACTTTTAAAAAATTTTTGAAAGTTTGATATTTATCTTAATACAGCTGAACTCTTTGCCCTTGGTAAAATTTTCTATTACATTATATTTGCACTGTTCACCAAAACTTGAACAATGTATTACAAAAGTAGTGTCATAAGACCGTTAGCAATATTCTGACAATTCAGTAGTCATTTATCGGACGTTTAATTTCTTTCTACCTTGGATTATTTTTATAGTTACCTAAAACGCAAAAGGTCCTAACTAACAAAAAAATTCAAAATCTTCGGTAAAAATTAGCGATTTTATTAACAAAAAAAAAAAAAATGGATCTACAAAGGCGATTATATTATAAACTCTAAAAGACTTCATTTCACAAATTTAATTCATGAATGCTGAAATATAACTGCGTCAAGACCACATTTTCCATACAATTTGACATCAAAATTTGTCATAGAAAGCCGTTGTAAAATAAAATCTATTTTATTGCCTGTTTTAATTATGGGTTTTCTGGAATTTTGCTGAAGTTGAAGACTCAATTCTGTTTAAACTCTCATTTTTGTTTAACTATTTATATATTCACGTAAAAACATTTCTTTGCTTATTTTTTTATTGCCATTTCATTTTGACGTTTACACCTATTTATCATATTTTAATACAATAGGCTGTTCACAACAGTGCTATTTCGCGTAAAACATTACTTTTTTACTTAGCACTTAAGAAAACTTTGTGAATTGCTAAATACTTAATACTTCCTTAAATTGTGTAAGTTTTTTTATATTTTAAAACGAGTTGTGTTTAGAAAAAGTTAATTATTGTAAGCATACAAAACCCAGCTGTTTTTTTTTTTTTGTAATTTTCATGCACAATATGCAACATATTTGGGCAGCTTTATTTTTTTCAAAAGGTAATTACATATTTATGTGATTGCTGAAAGCGAAGCTGACGTAAGGGACCAAATTTTTTTTGTAGTTTTTTGTTAGAAATGAGAAATTTGCTTTAAAAAGTCTTATTGTACACATATAATCAGTAAATGTATGTTAACAAATATGCAAACTGTAATAGATCCTGGATAACCCAATAAAAATAACATTTAGTTTTTTTCAAAAGAACAAGTCATTTTCCATTCCTGGAATGAAATAAAGTGTGGAGTATAAAAAGTGAAACTTAAAACAATTTACAAAAAAAAAAAAATAAATAACAGGAGTTTGTAGTAAAAACTAAAAAAAAAGAATTGAACAAATGTGTTAGTGTAACTACATGTAGACATCCAGTCAGCCAAACACGAAACATCACACTAATACCAACAATTTTACATATTGTGTAACACAGCGAACATTTTTGGATCAAACGTAAGCCTTTGTAACAACAAGAACTAGAAATACAATATAAAAGTCAAAACTTGAAAATTGTGCTAATTTAACCTAAAAAGTCAAATTTCATCACAACTAGATAAATCAGGTTTACCTGGTAACATACGTATACATTTAAATACTAGCCACAAACAGCAAATGGTTGAATTTCTTTAAAAAGTATTTGAGTTTTGCCTCTCAAAGATACATTAAAATGTGGTCATTCTACAACCTTTTCGTACAAATAATCAAGGTTTTGCTTGTTTCCCCATAAGCAAAAAAGTCGTAATAAAAAACAAGTATAGATTGAATAGGAGAATTTTGGTCGGAAATTGGTTTGATTAATTACTTTCAGTTCATATTTTAACATATGAAGATTCAATTAATAAATTATGAAAAAAAATATTTTAATATAAAACAAATATCAACTCTCGAGGTTTTATAGTAACGATAAGTCCGTAATAACTTTTTACCTTTTTTGTTAAAATTTATAAGGAGAATAATGCTTTTATTTTATCAATTTTTATTAATAATAAATACTTAAGTCTTAACCGACATAAAAATCTTTGCTGGGACAGAGTATAGTAAACTGTAGTTAATGCTATAAAAAAACTAACAAATACTAACATAATCACAACTACTATTTCTGCTACTATAACTACTACAACCACATCCGTTGCTTAGGTTTATTTCCGTATCCGTTTAAAATTAAGGCCAAATATCAAATAAAAATGACTTTATAAGGAGACAAAGTTTAAATATTTAAAAAATACACTCAGTAATTTGAGGAACATCATTCGCAAAAGTATTTTGTGGTTTTTCGATTAAATTTTTTATATTTATCTTGTTATAACGATGAATTAGTAACAACTAAAAGTTGTAGTTCTTAGTTGCACAATAATATAGTTTTTAAGAAAAAAAAAAGTTTTTGTGAAACTTATTTAAAAGTTTGTCTCAAAGAAATAGTATTTTGTCAAAATTAAATAAAAATATTTTTTTTTATTACGTTATAAACTTTTAATCCTAAGTGGCCTTACATTTGACCTTTTTGATAATACAAGTTAGAGACGAATAGATTTCAGAAATATTTAAGTTAGAAGTCGTAAGAAAGTAAATGTTAAACTAAAATAACTGAAGAACAAATTTTAAAAAGGCAATATAAAATTTATGAATTAAGATAAAACTCTCGAGTTTTTTTCTTTTTCATTTTAAATTTGTAAAAGTTAATCTCACTTACCTTCTTTAAATCCTTTTGAAACTTTTGTGTTTTCCATTGTATTAAATGCTTGTAAATGATTATTTTGTTTCTTTGCTGATGCGTGAATTTCTCCCACAATTGGTTTATCTTAAGAAATTTAACAAAACATATTGCAATACCATTAATAACTCAAGAACACCAAAGCCTCGATTTACGTTGTTACGGGTTTAAAAATGTTGTGCAATCCGCTTTGCGTAGTTTTGATTCCGATTTGCATTGTTTTTCTTTTAATGCAGTTCAATCAAAAATCTTTGGTCAGACGTAGCAGCATTTGCTAATAACACTATAAACTGTTATAAGCAAATCTTTGGTCAAAATAAATCTTTAACAATTTAGCAAAACTTAGACAATTTCGTTAACAAAGCGATAAGACCATTTAATCAAATGGATACAATAATGGTTGATTTAGAGTCATCAGATGTTTGTATCTAACTAAATTTTAAATTAAAATTTCTGTTTTTTTCTTTAATGTTTATATAAATATTATCTTGTTATGTAAATTCATTATTTGTTTTTTAGCAAACATAGAATTTTTTTACTAAATATTTAAATTTTGGACCAAATCAATAAACAAAATCCGTACATTTATAAAGACAAAACTGATTCTTTTTGCGTTGCATTTTTCCTGTCTCTATCACCGACGCAAATTGTCGCTTTGGTGTAAATGGCAATTTTTTCTACCCACCTGTTGCTATACTATTTACATTGTCATTTTGTATAAATTTAAATTTGCCTCTAAAGCCTTTTGACGTTACATTGGAACTTGCATTGAATTCAATTAGTAAATCCGGACCAGTGCTGAGAATATGACGTGAATTGGTAACCATCCCGCATAAAACATCTATAACAGCATTCATATTTGCTGATTCAGCATCGAATATAGTGAGTTTATCTAAATTACAGCTAAATAAATATAAAAGGAAACAATTTTTTAGGAAACATTTTATTAGTTTTGCAATCAATTAAGCTTCGTTCACAATCAGAGAGACAATTTTGTTTTTTCTTCTATATTTTTTCTTCCCAAAGTATTTCATATATTTTCCTTTCATTTTTAGAACAAAAATGTAACTAAAATTGTTTTTAAAATTTAACTGAAATTGAGTCTACTAGAACTTCAGCAACAATTTGTATGAAATTGTTTCTGACGTTTAAAATAATTTTATTTAGTTTTAAATGAAAATTTTAACAAAATGTTGTAAAAAAAATAATTAATGCATAATATTTTAGCCACAACAAAGAATTAATTCATCACATCAGGCTTTCGCAATATCTTGGCTTAGTCTGGATTTACACTATGAAAGTTTTATTTCAGAAAGTCTGACTTTATAGGTGAGAGGGTAAGAGAACAGGCTTTCCCTCTCTCCCCTCTCACCCATAAGCTCAAACTTTCTGAAAAAAAACTTTTATGGTGTAAACTCAGACTTAAAGTTGAAAAAAACGCTGTTTTCGCTTTATTTCAGATGTAGTAAATGTGCGAATTAAATTTTTTTTTTAATAAAACCTGATATATCGTCCAAAAGTCCTACTAATAACTTTTAAGAAAAATGTTTGTAATATCTTGTTCCTTCTCTGAGATATCTTAACCGAAAATTAAGAAAAATCCGATTTTTCGCTATGTTAATTTTTTTGCAATTTTTTTCAAGATTTATTATAACTTTTAGTCCCAGGGCTTAGACGTTTCCCAAATTTCGCAGGCCTATGTAATTAATCACATCTTCTAAATCTTTTCGGACTCGTATTTAGGTCACTTTAACTGTTAAGAAAGTATACTCTGGCTCATGGGTTAAAAATTTGTTGGCCTGTGCTACTTTTTTTTTTTTTATAAGAATACTGCACTTAACAAATTCTGTAGTTCATATGTAATATATGAAGATTTAATAAATAAATATTGACAAAAATAAAATAAATAAATAAAAAACTGACAGTTGCAAGTGTGGACGAGGACTAAGCCATTGTAGAAATTTCCTTGTTTGCCACTTATTTTGCTTTGATTGTTGTACCCTAACTCTACTCCAATGAAATCATTAAAATTTTATTTTTACATTTTTCACATTCAGACTTTGTTCTTAAAAAAAGAAGCGGCATGATTTTAAAACTTCAGCATTTATTTCTATTTGAAATTCCCAATTAAAGAATTTAATAAAAAGTTTAAAAACTTTCAATTTTCAATTTTCTCTTTCAGAATAATTTCGAATAAAACCTTTAGAATATTATTTCACTTTCAGAATTATTAAGAATTGAACCAGCTTTAGAACTACTTCATACTTTTTTCAAGATAAGTGTGGGTTCGAAAACGTCAGTTGCAAAACAACTTGATTTTTGTCTCAAACTGCAAAGTATTATGATGATTTTGAACTCAGCCCTAATCTCAGAGATCAGTTGTATAAATTCATAATTATTATTAACCTTGTTTCTCTTTTTGGTATGCGTATTTCCTCGAAAATAACTTCAACACGAGTTTCAGGTCTGAAAAGCAAAAACCATTAAGTATTATCGAAGGTAAAAGTTTAAAAAAGGGTTCATATCTTACCGGCCAATAAACTTATAAGAACATTTAACATGTCCTGGATATTTTGCTGGAAAACGAGGAGAATTAAAATATTTCCATATTTCCAAAGAGCTGGAAGGTATTTCCGGATTCGCAAAGAAATAATAATCACAATAAGTGCCAGGTATAAGACGACCGTCATTTCTAAAATTATCTATAAAAAAAGAGTAAAATGAAGATAATGAAACAAAACAGTAATGGCCGTTTTCTCATTACACGCTTTTCTTTTTTCCCAACGAAAAACTGCACATTGAAAATATTTGGTTTTTTCAATGTCTAATTTGCTTCTATTCTGTCGCAAAGCTAACCAGTGGCCTGATTCTGGCAGTCGTGATGGAGTACTTTCTTGATTCTAAAGCAATTTAATATCTAATTATTTCAGTCAATACTGAACGAATCGGAATTATTCTTTCAGTGTTGTAAAGCATTAATATGAGCTTCACAATTCTGTAAAAATAATTTCGATTCGTTCAGTATCGACTGAAATAAATTTGCTTTCGAATCGAGAAAGTACTCGATCACGACTGCTAGAGTTAGGCCCCAGCACTCATCTGCCAATTATTTATTTTCCTTTTATACACCCAACTTTTACATGTATTTTGAGAGGTGCTGCCAGCTGAAAACAATATTTTTTGTCGGTATATTGAGAAACTCAAAATCGTTAACGAACAGTTTATCGCTCTAATAAGTTTTTTTTTGACATCAAGTAACAGACAGTTTATCGATACATTGAGAAAATGGCCATACAAGTGTTACATTCAGCGTTTAAAAAACTGCAGTCAAAGTAGAAAAACTGCCATTTCATCATTTGTCATTGGACAAAAAAAAAACTATTGCTTTAACTCAAAAAGCGAAAAGTTGTACACAAATTTTCTTTTTTTGTTAAACAGTTTTGGGTTACAACTGCAGTTTTGTAAAGGTGCATGTAGACGACATATATTTTACATCTGACTTGTCAACTTTTCAAGTCACATGTAATTGTGCATGTCTGTCAAAATTGCTGTTTTATAGAAGGCTTATAATATTCGGTCACAAACGTACATGTAATTTGCTTCTGACATTGTCTCTGTTTTTTTCGCATGATATTGCAAAAACCAAAATAAAAATACCGCCACGAAAATTTTTATTTACGCCGTAAAATAGTTTAGCCATCTTAACATATTTTTCTTTTAATTCAAAGATACCAATTAAGGATATTATAATATAACGGTTTTTATATATATATTTACACAAATTCTATTCAATGGTGGGATGACCATACATATCTCGGTATTGTAAAATATTAACTTCAGCCGGCTAATGATTCCGTCAATAGTGAACGCCGCTGCCGGTTTCTTCTCGGCATAGATTTCTGATGTCAGATGGTTTGTCAGAAGAAAATAGAGCACGCTCTAATTGAAATTTTGTCAGATGACTTTGCATCTGACTTTTACAGAAGCAAAGTTAAAGAGGTAACACACGACATGTATGTATTTTGCAGTGGAAAATTTGACATGTCAGATGACAAAAACATGTCGTGTAAGGTCGCCTTAAGCCCTGGTTATATTCGGCTGTGCCGAATCTTTTACCCTGGAAAGGTACTCTTCATTTTAGAACATTAAGGTTAATCTTCGATGAACTATTTAAACAAGAATTCTATAAGATCGATTTTTAAAATAAAAAATTAAAAGAAATATTTAAGTTAAGCATTTTTTTAAAAATGAAATAAAACAGAAAAAATAAAATTTCTTTTTCTCTCTCAAAACTCGATACGAATAAAGTGTAAGTGAGCTTCGTCGATTCGACAGACAGCAACCATCCAGGTTTATTACCCTCCATTCAGCTAGAGCTCGAATATTTCAGAAGTGGGCTTTTACGGGATCTATAACTTATAAGCAAATCTTAATAAATAAGACAGACTGGCATGGCTTAATCGAAATAGAAATATTTAACACGAAATGACACACTTATTTTGTTTGTTGAGATTTTTATGCACGAAAAAACCGAAAATATGCGGTAAAAATTCCAAAATACATATGCACTAAAACATAAAACACTAAAAACTTAAAAAATTTCCATAAAAATATCGTTTTTTAATTTTATTAAAAAAACAAAAAATAAAATAAAAATTAAGTTTATTGTTATTCAAATATCTTTAAAAATAAGTAATGTTTTATCAAAAGTAAAAATTTGCCAATGCATTTGGAAAAAATTTATTTTCCGATCCCACTTTGATTTCAGATCAGGGGCCTAATTCTGGCATTCGTGATCGAGTACTTTCTCGATTCGAAAGCAATTTTATTTCAGTCAATACTGAACGAATCGAAATTATTTTTTCAGTATTGGGAAACTGAAATAAATGCTTTACAATAACGAAAAAATAATTCCAATTCGTTCAGTATTGACAGAAATAATTAGATATTGAATTGCTTTCGCATCGAGAAATTACTCGATCACGACTGCCAGAATCTGGCCCCAGATCGATCACAAATATTTGAAAATTTTTTTATTGTTTTAAATCCTTAATTTTGTTGGAAAAACGTTTTGTATTTTTTTTAATTTGTCGGGATGTTCTTCCTTTATTATTATTTATTTTACTTTCTGCAATATCGATTAACTTCACTTACATATGTATTAAGTGATCTAAGTCCCTTCTAATTAGTTATTGTTTCAGCAATATATCTGTAGCGGGAAAATACAATTGCTTATTGACTTCTGGTGTTATTAAAATTTAATATTACTTTTACTTTTTTAGTTTTATAATAATCGGTATCAACAAGCTCTTCAAACATTTTCACATTACTCAAAGTTTTTTGAATTGAATTCTGAAGCATTTAGCCAGGCCCCCATCTTTTTAATACTGGCTGCGGTGGATGGTCAACCAAGGGATACGTTTCATTAAAAGTTGCAACATTATCGAATTAGCTTCTAATTTCCTCTGCAACTTGGTTTAACTCATGTGCCAAGCAAGTAACTTGTTTAAGTTTTTAATAAAATATTTTAAACACATAAGAAGCCTTAACCATGTAAGTTGCTACATCGGTTTAAAATAGAAGGATCTTTTGTGGAAATCTTGAAAATCTTGTTTATAAAGCAAAGCTCTAAAAGAATTTATTTATTGATTTAAAAATATTTTTGAAAGATTTTTTTTTGTGTATTTAAATTTTTTTTTTAAGAACGTTTTTTATATTTACAATATGGAAATTAAAAAAAATTACCTAAAATGTCAAATTATGCAAAAAATGCATTTAAATCCCAAATATGCAATAATATGCATTTTCACCAAAATATGCAACAATATGCAAAAACAAATCGATGTCATTTTAACGCAAATTGAATGATTCGGAAAAAACATAAATTTGCATTGAAATTCATCACTAATGGTGCAGGGTATAAAAAGAAACGTCAAACAAAAAGTTAAAAGGATTGGAGAAAGCCGAAAAGATTTAATATTTGTTTAAAGATGAAAGTATGGAAAAACTTGTTCATCATCTGAAAAAAAGGAAATTTAAATCATCCATATTTACCCTTTTTTAAAAATCGATATTCTGCACTAACATTCAAATGCCAATTATCGATTTCTGGCAGCAGAGGTCTTTTGAAACGCAAACGTATAGCAAATATTTTGCCCGAACTATAAATAAATTCTTGTGGCGGTAAATCATCTATATGCATAATGGTTGTGGTAGTTGCTGCGGAAGATATATTGGCATACGAGCCAATATTAGACATGGCAAATGGACTGGACGCATTTATTTTATTGATGTTGTTGTTGTTGTTATTGTTGTTTTTGTTGTTGATATTAGTTTTGCTACTTTGGGGCGACGATGTTTTAGATGTTTGTGTTTGATTACAAAATATAAATTCTGGTAGAGTGGTGTTTTCAACAACCGGTTCACGTAAATATGGAAAAATCTCAATATAATCTAAACAGCTGCAGTTGAAAAAAAGAAAAGAAACAAGAAATAAGATGCAATAAGATGTTAAATAGATTTTCAATAGAACAAATATTGTAACAGTATTTGAACAAACACAGACACCTACAAATACATACAGCTAATAGAAAACGGATGTCATATTTATGTTGGAAATAAAACGGAAGAATGAAAATTGAATTTCATAAAGATTTAAAATCATTAACAGGTTTATTTAATTTTAATTTCCAAAGTAAATGAACAAAAAATTAGGAAAATAATAATGAATTAAAAAAACAATTTGGTTACAATTTGAAATAACATTTACAAAAAGGTTAAAAAAGTGAAATATTTAAAAGTTGTTGAAATTATTCTGTTGATTCTTTGCGTTTTCTTACGCCACTTAGCAAATGACAAAAGGCTGGATAATCAATCATGGGAGGATCCTCCAGATTTTTGGGTTTTGCTAAGGGTGCATGTCTCAGAGCTTCCTTTGCTTCCGCCAAGGACATTTTATCGCCGAAATTTGTCAATTCCTCATACATTCTAAAGAGAAAAGAAATTTTAATTTTTTTTTGTAAGTTTTATAAATTATAAATTTTTTTTATAAACATTTACTTTTTCTCTTCAATTTTTCCAGTGCCATATAAGTCCCATTTACTCCATGCTTCAAGCAAAACATCTTCGGGGTCTAGTTCGATGGTGCGGAAACTCATTAGCTCTACAAATGCATCTACATCTAACGGTTCCTTGGCCTAGAAATATGTCCGGTTTTAAAATATTTCCATTTTCGTATTATAAATCCTCAAAGTACCTCCTTTAACATTTCCTCTAGCATTTCTTCGGTAACTTCGGATCCCAAAGCCCCAAAAGTAAAACGTAAATCATCTTTTGAGAGCAAACCATCACAATCGGTATCAAATAACAAAAACACCTTAAAATAATTATACTTTAGTAGATCAAGTTTGGAGTTAAAGTAAAATTGCCTTTTACTTCTTTTAATTCCGCCAGTTTCCGCACATCTAAATCTCGCATGGCATCAAAATCTCCCATGTCATCAAAATCTTCAGTTGTAAGTTCATCCGGTGGCTTATAAGGTCCTGTTGTTACGGGTAACTTAAGCGAAGGATTAAATATCTCATTAATTACACGCATGGCCTCAGATTCCGATTCCACAACTGGTTGGACATTTGAAGGTTTTCGGGCTGCAGACGCTTTTTGGCGGCGCTAAGTTGTTAACACAAAGCTAATTAAAGTCAAACAAATTGAAGGCATTTTTAAATAACCAACCTTTTCCAAATCATCAAATGATATAGCATGTTCACTAGTCATTTTAATTGTAGAGGAATTTTGTTTCTTTCAAGTCCTTAAATTTTGTCTTGTGAAATGTTTCACTTTTAACCGAAAACGTTTTATTGGCCCGTTAAGTCTTTATTCCGTTGACTTTTCAATTCTAACTAAAATCAAATTTTTCTTTACATCTTTAATTTAATGATCGACACTTTGTAAATCAATTTTATTACAGAAATATATTTGATTTACAATTATGACACAAATTTTCACATAGGATTTAAGTTTACATTTGTGCGGCAAAAATTGTGTGCAGGTATGTATGAATGTATAACGAAAGATCTTTTAATATTCATTGAGTTAATTCCGTACATTCAACTTGCCCTTGTCATACCCCCACTATTCCTGTATAAATTTTGCTGATTTTGCATTAAGATAAATGTCATTACGATTTAATCGATTTTTGAGTTATTTTTTGGATTTGCTTTTAAATGGCTTTTTGTGGTAGATTTCCTTAATGTAATTTATGTTTATACCGTAAAAGGTTGTTGCCACAAATTAGATATGCTTTTTAAAATGTATCTATATAGAAAAACATGGAGTTTTTTTTTTTGATCGATTATAATTATCATTTAAGTACTAGGAACCTACACAATTCCATTTGAACGCATACTCAAATCATTGAAAATGTTTTAAACTCTATTTTATCGCTGTCATAAACAAATACTGAAGAAAAGTGTAGACGACCAATTAACATTACATGCGAACGTGAAGAACCAAAAAACAAATGCTTCACTAAAGTGAAAATGCGGATGTAAAATATATACTTAAAAATTTACAAGGGAAGAAAAAATACACACAGAAATGAGAGTGGGTACAAAAATACAGACATTCTTTATTTTTTTTAAAGTGAATTTGGGATATGTATGTGTGCAGTGTTCGAAAAAAAAACCGTACATTATTTAGCGTTCGGCTCACACACCCAAGAACGATATCTATTTTTAATTGTTTGTGTAGACATACACAACCCTTAATACCGTTCGTAACTATTTTCAAGAAAGAACCGAACATTTTATAATGTTCTGTTCTTCGTCAAAAAACAGAACAATTGTAGAGGTTCTGTAGACATACATTATATCTTAATGTTCTTTAGTGTTTTTTTTTTTTTGATTACAAGTACATACATACAAGTTTGGGCTGCCAGAAATATTTATTTTAAAAAGCATTAAAGAAAACAAGGTATTTGAATGTCTCGCGGGACAAAAAGATAAAATAAAATATGTAACTCTACTTTAATTATTTTTAATTTAAAAATAATTAGTAATTTTAAAAAAACAAATAAATATTCTTATAAATGCAGTTTAAAATAAAAGTGAAACAAAATTATTTTTTCAAGTATTAAATTCATTGAGTGCGCTTATTAAAAATTGGAGAAGTTTAATAAAAAGGAAAAAGGTTATTATTGCAATTTATGTATTTTATACAGGGGTGCCAGGTACTTTTTTTCCTTGTCCCCAAAAAATAAAACCCCAAATTAAAAAACAAAACCTTAAACAGTTAATAATTTTTTTTGGGTTTTTTTTAGACCAAATTTAAAAATTTTTTAAAAAAATTATAAGAAATCCCCAAATAAAAATGTATTGTAAAAAAAATTATATTATTTTGTTTGTAGCGACTGGTTTTGGCATGCTTTTTTAAATACTTTTTATGCGATTTCTGCGAGGAATTACGAGCAGAACAATATGCTGTTTTTAAAGACGATTGAGCCAATTTATAAGAATTTGGAGCTTGCTCAATCGGTTTTTAGCCATCCTTTATCTAAATAAACAATAAAAATACATTAATCCGTCATTGATGTAATACTTCGATGCATCATAAGTTTCCAATTAAAAAATGTATCATTTTGCGAAGCACTAATAGTACATTTAAAAAAATAAGCGCTCATTTATGCGCTACGCAATAAGACATACAGAAATGCAGTAATGTTAGTGTAAGAACTCTCAACAACTTTTATAAAGAAAATAACATTTCAAGTGCTACGGCATTAATTTACTTCGAAGCAGGTTTGTAAGGGAGATTACTTAAAAATAACGGTATCAAAACATTCACTGTGTAAAGCTGATCGTTACATCTAACAATTTTTATATATATACGCTGAATAATGCGCTTTATGTGTCAAAAATGTATTGCTTCAAAGTGGGAACTCGCCATATAAAATTCATGTCTTCCGTAAGCGCAATGGTAAGCGAAACTTTAAGGTTTTTCCCTTACAAACCTGCTTCGTTGGAAACTCTATTTTTTGAAACATCAAAGTTAGCTGCAAACATAAAAAAAAATGATGGCCGCTTTTTTATATAAATATCCAATTTTATAAAATTTTAGTAAAATATCAATATATGTATTAATAAAAACGTTTTTTATTCTTCTTTTAAACACTTTACTTAAGCTGCACTTTTATACAGGTAACCATAATTGTGTACCTGCACATTTAGGCAGATAAATATATTTAAGATAACCACACTTTTGATTTATCTGCACAAAAAATCGCGCAAAGGAGATTGTGCAGCTAAATCAAAATTAATGTAATTGCATATGATATCATTATTATCGCTTATGGAACTCACTCCCTTTTAGAAAACAAGCTTTAAAGTGTTCGTCTAAATTCCCTATTAGTTTCTTAATTTTTCTTTTGTAATTTTGCTAAAATATAAATGTGCAGTAAAGTGAATTTGAATACATTTGTCGTTATTCTAATAATAAAAAATATTTAACGGGTTTTTGATACAATTAGGGTCAAAAGTAATTTTTGAATTTTGAAAATTTTGAAATATCACTTATCATCCCTGTAATAATAATAATAAGAAGAAAATACAAATTTCAAAAAAATTTTTAGGAAACGCATATTTTGAAGTTATGGACCTCTAAAGTGTAATATAAATTAAGAGGTCCACTTTTTCCATTTAATATTTTCTTCTTTTTTTTAATTTTCTATCACAAAATGTATTTTATTTAAAATCTAAAAAAACAGAAGCAAACAAGATTTATCTGTTTGTTCATCTGGCAACTTTAAGCACATCTGAAACAAACGAACATTAATGAGCCGAACCGAACACAATTAAGTTTGTGTTAAAAAAAAAAACCGAGCGGAATTAAATGTTCTCATCTTTTGTTGAGTTGGATGAAAACAGTATTATTTTTGTGTTTGAAAGATGACTAACAGGGAAACGTTATTTTTTTTAATGATTTTCTACACAAACACTATTAGCGTTTGTGTTTCCCACAAATCTACCGAACCGAACATTAAAGAACGATATTTAGTGTTTATTTTCGAACACTGTATGTGTGTACAAATTATTTTGTATGTTAATTTCTTTAATAATATTGCAAATTTCTTTGATTCTTTGTAAGCTTACGACACACAAGCAAATATCATTAATTCTTTCTGGGCGTCCGTTACATACGACACACATGTTAAAATCACAACTTATCGCAGACTGCACGAGAAAATTTGCAAATACTATAGGTTTTGGAAAAAAGTGCTGTCCGGAGTGTATTTCTTTGAATTCTTGTTCCCTATATCTCTACTATCGATGACCAAGAAGGTATCTGGTATCTGTTATCACGGGCATATTTGGGGGTAGTGAACTTAATATTGATTTAAATCAGCATTGCACTATCACTAAATAAAACTGCAAAGAAATTAGTTTGCACTTTTTTTTACCAGCTTTAGTGATGATTGTTATTTTTTAACTACCACTAAAAAATTTTAAGTGATATTGCAAATTTTTTAACTATCACTAAACGCAGATTTGAATGCAAAAATCTGCACTCAAATCAAATAGTGCTAAATTTGGACATGCATACAAATATTGTCTCACTAAAATTTAAAAAATTTAACTTTGTATGTGCATGGTTTTTGATTTCTTTTGAGGATATGCATAAGTAAAAAACATTAAACAAAATGAAATTTATTGGCTTTAGTCAACAAGTTTTTTATTTTAAATTTAGTGAAACAATTTATGTTGCACTCAAATGAGTGAAGAAAAAAAAGTTGCAATAAGCTGATGACTGCTTTTTTTAAATCAAACTATTTTTTTTGAGTGCAAAATTTTTTAACATCACTATCACTCATGTTTAGTGAGGCTGCAAATTTTCAATTCATAACTCAACATGAACAAAATAATTGCAATATTTTTGCACTGTCACTAAGTTTGAGTTGAAACAGCAAAATGAGTGCACTACCCCCATTTATGATCACGGGACACTGCCTTAAAGGTTGGCATTGTCATGCACAGCGTCTTGAAGCCCTAATAAAATATTGAGAAATGCAGAAGTATTCTGTTACCTACTTACTACAACATCGCCTGTTTCAGTACATCTGAATTGATTTTTTCTAATAAAGGTATGTACACCGAAAGATCAAGCTCGTGTTAAATTAACGTTTCTTCCACTTACTTTTAGTACGAGTCGTACTTAAAGATATTGCATTGCACTATTGTAGCAACAACAACACTATAAAAGTAGGTAAAAAACAATTTGCTTGTTTTTGAAGAAACAACAAGAAGAAAAATATAGATTATTTTCATGTTTAAAAAGTAAAATAAAAGGGAAAAATTCCCAAATTCTATTTGTTAAGAGTACTCAGCCATAACCATTAACCATAACATTTTCAAAGTAGAATGATTACTCGCTGGTGTTTTATAAAGTGGCACATATTCCATTTTAAAAAATTCACATACAATTTTTTTTTTTTGCAATTAGAACTTTTGAAAATTACATCCATTTTACGGTACGAGTATTAATTCATGCAACATCATGTAAATACTTGAACATACGTGATATACTATCACAGCTGCATCAATTCGAACGACAAAATGCCACCAATAAAATACAATTTTCTTGTATCACTACGAAGAAGCAAAACTAAAATAATCGTAACGCTTTACATATATCCAAAGATTGATTGATGCAAATGAAGTGCACCAACAAAATACTTTTTAATAAGAATTTAAACAAACATTTCTGTTACGAATTCCCCCACACCTTCAAAATGTTTGTATTTAAACTCAAACCAAATAACAATTCAGAATATTTTGGTCAATGTCTTGATAAAATAAATAAATTTTCAACAGATGGATTAAAAGAATTATAAATATATTTTAAAAAAGTATAAATAAAAGAAGATTTCATTGTGCAAAAATATTGTCTGTTTAATTAGCCAGAGAGAAAAAAATATACGTAATTTTTAAAATTAAATTATTTATAATTCAAGAGCCCACTCAATTATAAATACAAAAAAAAAAAAAATTATTTTTAAGCTTCAATAGATTCAAAACTAATTACAGATTAGTTTTTTCTTTTTTTTTCAAAATTATATGTATTGAGGAAATAATAATTTTCAAATACAACAAAGTGGTATTTTTACAAATAAATAAATAATTAAGACAATTAGTACGATTTTGAATTGAAATTGGCGTTTTTTAATTGTTAGCTTTCTTAATTAAAGTTTTAAAGAAAATTTTCGGTGTGTAAGACATAGTTACTACAAATATAAATTACTGCTTTGTTAACATATCATACACTCAGGGCTGCCAGATAAATTTGTGAGGAAATCGTCAATTTCCTGAGAAAAAAAATCGTCTTTCACGTTTCGAAAAATCGTCAAAAATAGTCGGACAACTTAAAATTTCGTTTTTTTTTTTTTAACAATTTTTGTTTGTTTGATAAAAAAAAACATTCAAACAAAAACATAATTACTTCGTACCCAGCTAGCGTTTTCAATCGTGTAAGAGCTACTGGGAGTCTCATGCAGAGCGTCTTTGATCGCCGATGACTGCATTTTTTAATCGTAGAAGATTCCTCTTACGGAAAAAACTGTAACACGAGTGGGATTCTTCCATAGCACAGCGAAAGACGCTTCTTCAATCGTTGTGGGAATCGTTTAAGAAGAGGGTAAATATTATCTAACGAGTCTTTCATGTCAAGAATCGTATGAGACTCATGTAGATATTATCTTACAACTCGTGATTGATATTGATAATTGTTAAAAATATGATTTATACAGAGAGTCGTAAAAGGTTCATTCGATGATGGTTTGACGAAAGATAAACAAAAGGAAACATTGTTGTTTTTGTACTCTGAAAATAATCATTTAAAGGGTTTCTTAAGACTTGCATATTTCAGCCGTACCTAAACAAAAGCGTCACACTTTTTCTAGTTTTCAAAATGTGTCATGGCAATACAATTTGTATGAAACATACCTAAATAAAGCGGCGTCAAGGCTTTGCAATTGAAAAACCAGATTTTGACAGCTCGTCTAATAATGAAGTTGACCGCTATTGTTAATTAATAATGGCAATTTAGCTACTTTTTGGTCAATCTTGCATTTTTATTTCTATTTCTAATTATAATTTGTGGGTTTTATTAAACAAGAAAGCTATCACTATTGCTCGTAACACAACGTTGATGCTCTTGCTTAGGTATGGCATATCAGCATAAAAGCTAAGCAAAATAAAACCTTCTGCCTTCCGCTCTTGTTAACTGCTGTTAAACATTCCAAGATTAAAAAACGAAATTGTCAGAAAATGTAATTTTATTCAGACTTTGGAGACTGAAAAAATCCTCACTTTTAAAAAAAAAATCAGCAAATCGGCACTTTGCTAACTGCCCGTCTATACCAGAGATAATTATTGCGACATATATTGCAGTAAATGTCAAAATTATGTTATCTTTAATGTAGGCAGCAATTTTTTGAACATATTTATTGCCGGCAATTCATGTTGCAATAATTCTTAGTCCATTTTCGTTGACAATTATTGCTATCATAAAACGTCAAATTTGGTTGTCAATTGCAAAAACGAAAAAAATAGAAGCAAATTGCGTGAGAAAAAAAAATTTAATTTGTGAAGTTGTAGCAAATTATAATTGTAGTAAAAGAATTAAACTAAGGAATTTAATAAACACTAAAATAAATAAATTAATTTGTTTTAGCTTGAGTTCTTTTTTATATAAAAATATAAATTTTATCTCAAAAAAAAATTTAATAAAGATTAATATTTTTATATAAAAAAAGATCTCAGGCTTAAACAAATTAATATACATTTAAAAAATAAGTTGAATAGGATAAAATTTATATTAATAAATATAATTTTTGCAAGATGGCGTCATTTTTACACTGCACCTTCTTCCTTGATTTCTTTAAAATTATGAGTTAACATAAATACGTTTTCCCATACCTTTAACAAAAGCTGAGCAATAAGAGATATTGCTCTGTTATTCTGCCGACGTTTTTGCCAACTTGCTGAGATATTTGTCTTTAGTGTAGATCTAGGGTAAATGACGATCAATTGTCAAATCTGACAGCCCTGCATACACTTAAAGATAATGTGCCTTTCAATTAAAAAAAAGCAAAATTGTTCTCTTCAGTATTAATAACGAAAAAATCTTGTTCAATTGACGGATACAAGAGATCTTCACGATCTATTGCGATTGCGGCTAACCAGAGATCCTAAATTGTGCCACAGAAGTTAGCAGGCCCCGGTGGCACGGAACCATAGACTCACACTTATGATGTTTTCTTTTCTACAAAAAAATGTGACATTTTATTAAAAAAAAATGCAATTTGGTGTCTGTTTCTTAAAAATTTTGCTCCCGAAAAGGGTGGCTTGTTTTATTCTAAAAAACTCATCCTTTTCGGGAGCAAAATTTTTAGGAAACAGACACCAAATTGCATTTTTTTTAAAATAAAATGTCACATTTTTTGTAGAAAAGAAAACACCATTAGTGATAGTGCAAAAATATTGCAATCATTTTGTTGATGTTGAGTGATGAATTGAAAATTTGCAGCCTCACATGAGTGATAGAGATGTTAAAAAAAAAAATTTTTTTTCTTCACTCATTTGAGTGCAAAATTAAAAACTTGTTTTTTCATGATTAAAGCCAATAAATTTACCGTTACTGACAAAATTTCATTTTGTCTAATGTTTGACTATGCACGGAACATGACTGACTATTACTTGAGGCCTCCGTTAGTATGCTTCATGAGGAAAATTCTTCCTGTCTATCAAGAAGACTGTCTTTGCAGAAGTTTCGCCATAAGAATACTTTCGGCGATCGCATGGTGGTTGTGGCTTACTACGCGGAAAGGGATACACTGGAAACCCACTAAAGGGCTGACTTTTCTTCACTTGTGGGAGAGTTCGGCCTGAAGCAGGATTATTCATAAGTGCCATTGCTACTCAACAGATGCTGCTGGCATTTCTTCAAAAAAAAAATAACGGAGGAAAGATAGCCCCAGCTCGTAAACAAGGGGCTATGCACTCGCCGGATTTGAGTAAATACAAATTGCAACCTGAGTGTGCATATCCTGCGGGAAAATCAGGTGCAGTCAATACCTGAGATTCGGCAAAGTTCAGTTTTCTTCAGATCACGCCTAACCAGATTTTCTATCTGCTAACACGAAAGTCAGTAGACCCTGGTGTCTCGGCACCAGACTGACTATTAGTTGAGGCCCACTTAGACATAATTTTTGTAAAAGAACACTTTTCGCAACGAGACTATTGCTTTTGCAAGGAGCTTACAAAGAAAAAAATAAAAATTGATTTCAATTAAAAAAGTTGTGATAGTAATTAAAAAATTTAATTAAAAATGCACCAAAAAAACCAATGAATAGTATCAATCTAACTGCTTATTTACTTGATAAAACGCTTAATTCAATTGATTAAACTTTTAATTCACGTGATAAAATTTTTAATTAATGCTTAAATTGGTGAAAAATATTGAAGAATTTTTCTGTGTACAGTTTTTTTAAAAAGATACTTTTTACACAAAGAGTTAAGTTTTATGCAAATGAAAAATTATTGAGATAGTAAAAATGTGTGAAAGGAAGTGGAAATAAGAAAAGTAAGATGGTGAAGAATGGAGAAGGATGTGTGAATAAGGAGAGGATTTGAAGTATACATGACGATGAAATAAGAATGAATAAGGAGTGAGAGCGAAGTATTAGAACGTCCACCATCATGAAAGAATAATGTATGAATGATATCACACGCCCGAGCCATACACTATTGGGGGATTCACAAGGTAGTCACAAAGTCGTAAAGTCATATGTCTTAAAATGATTACAAGAAATATATTTATATGACTGCTGCGGGCAACCGCTTATAATTTAGATTTCTACCGTACAGTTATGACGAATCAATGAACACAGAATTAAAATTTTTATTTTGTTTGAAACACAACAATTTATTTTTCAAGCAATTGTAAAAAATTATTTAAGGCGACCGTACACGACATGTTTTTGTCATCTGACATGTCAAATTTTCCACTGCAAAACACATACATGTCGTGTGTTACCTTTTTAACTTTGCTTCTGTAAAAGTCAGACGCAAAGTCATCTGACAAAATTTCAATTAGAGCGTGCTCTATTTTCTTCTGACAAACCATCTGACATCAGAAAGCTATGCCGGCAAGAAACCGGCAGCGGCGTCCACTATTGACGGAATCATTAGCCGGCTGAAGTTAATTTTTTACAATACCGAGATATGTTTGATCATCTTACCATTGAATATAATTTATGTGAATATATATATAAAAACCGTTTTATTATAAAATCCTAAATTGGTATCTTTGAATTAAAAGAAAAAAATGTTAAGATGGCTGAACTATTTTACGGCGCAAATAAAACTTTTCATGGCGGCAGCAAGTTATTTTGAAACCGAGCACTACTTTGGTTTCTGCAATAACAATGCGAAAAAAACAGAGACAATGTCAGAAGCAAATTACATGTACGTTTGTGACCGAATATTATAAAGCTTATGTAAAACAGCGATTTTGACAGACATGCACAATTACATGTGACTTGAAAATTTGACATGTCAGATGACAAAAACATGTCGTCTATATGCGCCTTTAGGACAATTTGATGATATGACTTGAAAGCACACCTTGTGAATCCCCCATAAGAATGAAAGAATGAATGTAAAATAAATGTGTCGGACGCACCCTTCACAAGTATGTATCATGTTGCAAAAATGAGTTTATTTGTTTTAAACTATTTTATCAAATGTGTTATTTAAATAAAAGATTATTTTAGAAAATTTTTAATTGTTAATAGTAGGTCATTATCAATCTACCACATGCACCAAATTACTTATCTTTAATTCAAACGGATGTGAAAGGAAATTAAAAATTTTCGTCAACAAATGACTAAGGAAAATTTTGAAGATCTAAAGGCCAAATACCATATCCAACAAATTACTTCTTGCGAAATACAACCGAATTGTACTACAAATTGGAATTAAAAAAAGACGAAGAAACTGGATCGGTCACAGCCTGCGGAAACTACAAACAGAAATATGCTGACAAACTCTTTATAATTAAACCCGCGAGGTAGCAGAAAACGAGGAAAGCCAATGCATACTTGGAAAATAACTATTGAAGATAATATAAAAAAAATTGATTTACATTTTCAACCGGGCAAAAATCACCGCTTGACATTGAGGAGAATGGCGAAGTTTCATTGAGGCCCTATACTCCACTGTGAGATAAAGGAGATAAGAAGCTATAATTGTACAAAAATTGGATGCATAAAAGCATTTAATGTGTATAACCGGTGTGCATAAAAGTTATTAATATTGTATTAATTTAGCCATAATTCCAGTAATACGCATAGCTTTATTTGTAACACCCCCCCTCACTGTATTCAATTATCAAATAAATACATCAATCACATAGTTGTGTGCGTGCAGTGGTTCTTTTTCGGGTACACATACGCGTTGTCGGCAATGCTTAATGAAAATCAAAAAGTTTTGATTTTTTTATTTGATGGCTGATTATTGATAGTCTCCAGTTGTGATTGACAAAAAAATTTTATTTGCTTTGTGTATGTTGTCATGTAAGGAAGAAAAAAAAATATAAATACTTATTTGAAGCGAACCCTATGAAATCAAAATTACAAATGTTGATTGACGGGTTTATTTGTACGTCTCCAAAAAAGCCTCAAATAAACGACACTAACACATATGCAATTATTGACGGGTTTATTTGAAAGTCTCCAGAGCCCTTAAAACTTTTGAACTGACTTTGTAATAGTTTTTTAACTTTTGGAAACGGTTGTAGATTTTATTTTGTACTTCCCCTAACTCAAAAGAAAAATCAATCCATCTGTACACAAATCAATCCGAGGCGCTGTTATAAGTACGGTAAGTACGGATTTTCTTAAATCAAGTACAGAAAGATTATTCAAGTACGGACTTTCAACCGCGAAATACTTAACTTATCCATATTCAATCCCGCATTCTTACTTGAAATAGTCCGAAAATGAGATTAATTTAAGTAAAACTAAGATTGAATCAATCCTAAAATGCGCTTGATTTAAGTATGTATTATAAAGTTCATTTAAATCCGAATTCGTACGTGAAATAAACCAAAAGTAAAATTAGAAGAAGAATTTTATTTTGATTCATTTATCGTTTTATACCTTACAGAATTTCAATAATAAAACTCCAGCATCATCTGCATTAAGTTTAATTAGTCCTCCATCATGAAATCACAACCATATTATAATGAGTAAAAATTTGCTTTTGTTATTTGTGCTTTTTTTTAAATATAAAAAACGTCATCATGTACGTCGATGGAATGTTTGCTATAAACATAATAAAACTTTTTTTTAAATTTTTTCACAGGTGGTACGTAAAACACAGATGGAAAACAGAACAGCTGATCCGCAACGTTTTCGTTTATATAAGAGTAACAAGACCAAAAAATATAAAAATATAACAAATTAATTATTTTTTTTGATTGTTTAAGCTTGAGTCTTTTTATTTATTAAATATTATATTAATTTATTTCTATCAATATTTCGCTAACCTTTGGTTAGCATCGTCAGGAACTAAAAATTACAAAATTTTAAATGAATAACAAAAAACGATAACAAAATTATGAAAAAAAAACTTTTTATTAATTTAATTCAAAAACCTTTTTCTCCTAAAAAAAATTTAAAAGCCATAATAACAAAAATAAAATATAACTATGTTACGTGACGTTTCCGGCTCTTAGGCGTTACTTAGGCCTAGCTCAATATTCTACCGACTCTTCAGGTTCGTAGTTCTCAACCCTAACCTAAGCCCACGGACACGCATCAATAAAAAAAACTACAAGAAACCTACTAAGTGCCAAGATCATTAATATTAGGGAAGTTAGTCCTTTTCTTCCAGTCGCCCTTATCCCAACCGTGGCCATTTCTTTGTTGTCCTCAAAAAAAAATTTCCATGGCCCCACTAAAGACACTACACACACACGCTCCGACTACTTACTTCTCAATACTCCCCATAAAAAGAATTTACTCAGACATCTTTAAAATTCAAACACGTAAATACATTTATTGAATAACTTAACACTACTTCTTATACTACTACAACAAGAAATCTGATATCTTAATTTTAAAATTTATCTTTCAAGCATAAAAAAAAATCAATTTAAGAAATATGTATAAATATTACAAATTTTGTTTTCTACCCTTTTTTTTTCTTATTTATTACTGTTTTATATTTCTGTAGTTCTGTAAAACCAATCTGCTAGTTATCATGGGCAAAAATAAACATCTACTATTGCTTTGACCAAGCCTAATTTCTCGTCGCACTCATGCCAAAAGAAAGCATACAAGGTCTAATGGGTTTCCTGCCTGAAGGAGCTCCCTAAGGTAAGATAATTCTTTACTACAACTCAATAAACTAAACTCACGAGAAATCACTCTTTACTCAAGCTGCGATGTCCCTTAACAACTCCACAGATTCGTTTAATCTTCTTACATCAATATTTTTCTTTTACACCTATATACCATAAAACAAATGCCTAAACATATACTTCACAAAACATAACCTACACTCTTACCACTAACCATAATAAAAATAACTTATTCTAAAAAAAATGTTTTATTTCCTATTCTTGACCTTACTTTACTTTAATTTAATTTAATAATATTATATAAAAAAAATACTTGGCTTACATACAAAAAAATAATCTCCATATATTGCTCCGTCTTTGCTTGGATGGGCCTTTAGTCACCAGTTCACAATCTTCCTGACCATACGTCTGGCAGTTCCGCTTCCATCAATCTTATCGCTCCGCGGCAGGTGCTTCTAGATTTTCTTCCCTTACTTTTCCAAAAGATGCTTACACCAAATTAAGCCTCAAGCTTTAAATTTTTCTTCCTTAAGGATTTTTAGACTCAGAACTTTGTGAAGTTTTACAAATTTATTTTCACATGGGTTTCTTTAAACATCTTAATATATTTTTTCTCTCTATTGTTACTTAGTTTTCGTGTAACTTCATTTAATTATCACAAATTTTTTTTTTATTTTGTGTTCTTTTCTTCTGCTTTAGGTTCAATTTATTCTTTAAATTATTTAAACTTTTTCTTAAAAATTTTATTAAACTCTTATTTAAATATTTTTTTTCTTTTTGTTCTGATCTGGGTTTTGTTTCCCCTTGAACTTATAATTTTCTTTTCAGCGGTACCAAAACAAAACTTAATCACTTCACAAACCACAGTTTTAGTCCAAAGTTCATTATCCGTCTCTTAATTTTGTTTTTTTTTTCTTTTAGAAACCTCCGCCACTTATTCGAATCTCGTTTTCACCGTCTAAATCACGAAACAACAATCCTCTACTTTCCAACTGAATTTGCCTTTTATACCTCCGTTCCCTTCCAATTGAACATTTATATATTCCCATTTAAATACATAGTTCTTCCAAACAAGTCTGCATATCAAAAAAAACACAAAAATCTTTTCTTACAAAATCGCCCGCGCGATCTCCATCTTTAACGGCCATATTTATTAAAATTGGCTCCAATAATCATCATGTTGCCTCTTCCAATTTACTCCTCTCCAATCCTATCCAAACTACCATTGCACCTAACTTGATACCAGGCGTTCATACAAATAGCCGGTTTATCCGGTTCATTCATAAAACCGTAAAAAATATTCAAAACAAAAAAAATATTCAAAAAAAACAAAATACGATAAAAGTTAGACATCCCTGTCTTCTACGTAACATCGTAACGTTGCCAACTTCCATTATAGCATTCATTCATTAAACATACCTTAAAACACAAATGACAGACTAATAAAAAAAAATGAAAACAAAACAAACAGATGACCATTCATTACACGAGGTAAGCAAACAAAAAATACAATTTTATACAAACTTATTCCTATTTTATTTTTAGATTGACGGACCATTTATGCAGAGGAAGGTATCGGGTAAAGTATTATTCCAATTTTATTTTGTTACTATTAACAATAATATCTTTTTCTTTAACAGGTACACAAGCAAAATGAGCCTAATGTAACCTGCGGTCTTGCTCAGCCGCCTAATAATTAAGTTGGCCAAAAAGATTGTTCCACTGCGGGAGGTCAGCCGCACACTCTCTAGTGGAGCACAATAAAAAGAAATAACCACAACTAACAATCCTAACAAAAAAACAAACATGACTAACACAAACTAAAACTACTAACCACCAATAAAACTAAGAACCGGGATTTTGGGCCGGAGAGTGGTTCCTCCGAATTCTTAGTGCCCCCCCCCATAATGAATGACCGGGACTCGTGGCAATAGGTTCCTTTGGCCACCTCCCAAAACCTTTTTTATAGGCTGGGGCCACGCAAAATTTTTTTTCGCTATGGACGGCGAAATTTTTCATTCAGCCACCGCAACAAAACACCAGATTCGTAAAAAGATAATAGGCGGATATGGTGTGCGTGGATCCGTGTTATTGGTGAAACGTGGGGAACTCCCACACCCTGAAACGAGTCTCCACAGATTTTAAGCCGGGCACATTTTCCTCGCTTTAGCGCCGATTACGGGAAGTATACATTAATACTGTACCTAATGTCAACGATACTTTTCCTTACTTTCCCTTTGTTTTATTTTCCTAGGCAAGGTCACCAGGCATCTATCCTAGTGTTCCCGTATGGACCGTATCAACGAGACAGCACTTTGCGTGAGTACGAACCTTATAATTTCTAAGTCACTACTCCAACAAAAAAACTGTTTCATGTCTATCTGTAGTATACTTTCCCATTGTGCTGAGTACATAACCAGCCATGGGTACATGACCTACTATCTAAGTCCACAATAAAATCAGGTACACAATCAGATAAAAAAAAGGACATCACGAATACGTTTAAATAGCTTAAATTTTAGTAATTTTCAATTGTCTCGCTTATCCTAATATTGCACTGGTATTTATTTATATTATCACAGAAAATTTTCAATTAAGTTTGTAATCAGGTACACTGTGGTATATTAGGACAAACAAACAAAGACCAAAATTACAAAAATTCAAGTCATTAAAAATAATTCACTAATCCTAATATTGCACCTATTTTGACTTCACCTTATATTTTCGGCTATACTTTTATATCCTTAAGATGAAACACCCCTATAGACTTGCCTTGCAGATTCTCCAACTCGTACATATTGTTCCCTATTGGCCTTACTATCCGACACTTCAAGAACTTACGACAAAATTTAGCGTTTCTATTTTTCTCGAAGTCACTAAGCACAGTGTTTCTTCGAAAAACTTCCTGACCAGGTACTAATTTTATATTGCGGGCCCTTTTATTGTACCTTGCGGCACTCTTCTCGTATGCCTCATGCATGTTATTGCGAATTTTGTCCCTTATTAAAGCCAGTCTATCATTATTTCGTAAACTATTTATTTCCGTATCATTTAATGACTGCAACTTCCTTGCTAATTTGTAATCGTTTCCGTTTGTGTACATATGATACCCAAATAGCGCGAAGAATGGTGTGACTCCCGTTGTCGAATGTATAGAATTCCTTAAAGCGCACTCTATTTCGGATAAGTAAAGGTCCCAATCCCGATGATCTTCTTCAAGATATGCTCTTATTGCGGCCAATACAGACTGGTTCACTCTTTCTGCAGCATTAGACTGTGGAGAATACACAGCGGTTTTTAAATGTTTTATTTTATAAGTATCTATCATTGCCATAAAACTTTTTGACACAAACTGCGAACCGTTATCGCTGTGTATAATCTCTGGTACTCCGAATTTATGGAAGATTTCGTGAACTAGGAATTGAATTACATTATTTGTGGTTGCATCTCGCATGGCTTTCAGAAAGATGAACTTCGAAAAATGATCGACCACTATAAAGACGTAACTGTTTCCACTTTTTGACCTGGGATATTTCCCTAGAAAGTCAATATAAAGTTTTTGAAACGGACGCTCAGTCACGACTTCTTGGCCAATACCAGGCATTAAGTTTTGATTTGCAGATTTTGTTTCCTTGCAAATTCGACAAGCCTTTACATATTCTTTGACTTGTACGGCCATACGGGGCCAATATTAAAATCGTTTTACTTTTTCTAGTGTTTTCGCCGTCCCACAATGCGCAGATGTGTGATTAGAATGAGCTGCATCTATTAATCTTGAGGTTAATTTATATGGTACCCATATTTTCCAATTTAGTTTCTCTTCATCGTCTTGGTCAAAATTAATTCTTTTAAAAATCAGGCCAGCTTCGACTTTTAAGTCAGGTAATTTGTCGGAATTTTCGTTTATCTGTTTTATTAAGGCCAGGTATTCGCTATCTTGAAAATCTTCAGAATTTACATTAAGTAGTTGCTCGATATCTAGTTCAACTACCGTAATCTCCACCGGAAATCTTGAGAGCATATCTGCAACAACATTTTCTGACCCCTTTCTGTGCTCAATATTAAAACTGTACGATTGCAGTTGTAACGACCACCGAGCTAGCCTGCCACTGAGATCTTTGAGGCTCATTAGCCATTTCAAACTGGCATGATCTGTTATAACAGTAAATGGCATTAACTCCACGTATGGCCTAAATTTCTTTATAGCCATTACTGCAGCCAAGCATTCCTTTTCCGTGACACTATAGTTTTTTTGACACGCATTTAATTTTTGTGAATAAAAAGCTATTGGGTGTTCTTCCCTCTTGGCATTATACTGGAATAAAACTGCACCTATCCCATAATTTGACGCATCACACTGTATATAAAATCTCTTAGAAAAGTCGGCATGTTTTAGCACCGGGGCAGACGTGAGGGCTTTTTTTAATTCTTCAAAAGCATTTATAGCTTCTGATGTCATTTCAAATTTTTTTCTCTTCTTCAACATGTCTGTTAATGGGGCTGAAATAGATGCAAAATCTTTAACGAATCGCCTGTACCATCCCGCGGTACCTAGAAAACTTCTTACCTCTCTTGTGGTTCTTGGTACCCCTATGTTTCTTATTGCTATAATTTTTTCTGGGTCCGTTCTTAATATACCTCCTCCTATTATAAACCCTAAATACTTTAACTCCTGAAAACAGAATTGGGACTTCTTTAATCCTATAGTAAGGTTGGCTTCGCTTAAACATTTAGCTACTTGCTTCAGTAAGCTTAGATGGTTTTCAAAATCACTTGATATCACCAATAAATCGTCTAAATAAACGAAAACATTATCTTTTAGTTTACGGGGTATAACCTTATCCATTAGCCTGCATAATCTTTGGGCCGCGTTACATAGGCCAAAGGGCATAACACGAAACTGATACAAGGGCCGTCCCGCAACGGTAAATGCGGTATATGGTTTACTTTCATCTTCGAGCTCAATTTGCCAGAAGGCGTATTTTAAGTCCACACTGCTTATATAAAAAGTTTCATCTATGCGGCTTAAAATGCCATCAATATTTTGCAGTGGGTAGGCATCCTTTACGGTCAGATCATTTAATTTGCGAGCGTCTAAACAAAACCGGGTTTTTTCAGGTTTTCTCACAATAGTTGTCCTGTTGCTCCATGGGCTTTCGCTTTCCTCGATTACTCCAAGTTTCAACATATTGTCGATTTCATTATACGTTATATCCTGTATCGCTGGCGAGATTGGGTAGTGCCTATCTTTTACTGGGACTGCACCCTCCACAAGTTTTATTGAATGTTTCTCTAAATTGGTACGCCCTAATCCTTTTTCTTCAAACGTATCAAAACATTTTATAGCTTTCTCCAATTCATGTTGTTGCTTTGAATTCAGGACGTGAGGTTTCAAACGATGATCTTTGCCTGTCAAATGAAAATCTTGTTTAACTTTATGAATGTCTATACTTTCTAATTGCATCACCTCAGGAGCTAGTTCAAATATCTTAAAAAAATCGACTCCTAGATATAATTCCTGTTCTAGATCCGGACACAAATATAAAACCATTTGACATTCCCTGTTCTTAAATTTAACTGTCGTATTGACCCTTCCCAATAATCTATAATTTGTTCCTCCAGCCGTCCTCACACATGCCCACATTGGAATAATATCAACATTCATTTTCAAGACATTTTCCCTACAGTCTTTGCCTAAAATACTGACAGACGCACCCGTATCCAATAAACCTGACAAACTACATTTCTCTAGTTGAACCTCTAAAAAGATTCTAGGATCCTGTTCACCAAAACTTGCTCTATTTATGGACTCTATAACTAATTTTTTGGTTTTTCGGCGTTGTTTACATTTATCCCTTATTTTTAAAATACGTTTCCATTTTCCTTTTTGTATCTTATAACCATCAAAAATGCGAGATTTGGCTTCTTCATAATTGTGTTTTCGGAGTTCTATTGGTACATAATATCTCATTTGTGGCAAATATTGTTTTAAACTTGTATTATTAATTTTCATAAGATTATTTATTAAATCAAGTTTGGTTGTGTTACAGCATGTATTCGTAACTAATTCCTGGGGTTTTGAGATGGACGTGAGTCCCCCGCACTTCCCACGCCTCTCCTTCGGTTTTCCTGGCAGTCAGGACATCGAGGTGTGATAACGTTGGCTTTGCCGCAGCGATAACAGAAAATCCTGCGATCTAAGGAATCACAATCCCTAAAGCCATGGCCTTGTGATTGGCAATTCCAGCATACTAGCACCCTTTTCTGTTGACTCTCGCTTATGGCAGCTACATCCATTACTGGCTCTAAATTATTTTCTACGACGTGTTCTTCTGATGGTGGCAAATACATTTCATTTATTGCTCTTATTGGCCGTGGTGGTATTATGTTGCTTCTTATTTCCCTTCTGGGAAATTGTCGCTCGGCTTCTATACATTCGATTCGAAGTTGCTCAACCGACGAAACAGATATGGGATACACGATTCTGGCAACGCTTTCTCTTACATTTCTCTTTATAATCTTGATCATATCGTACTCGGGTATAGGTTGTACAAGTCTTGACCGTAATTTACTCATATCATAAAAAAAACTATCCATGGTCTCATTAGCTTGTTGTTTTCTCTCAACCAGATCACGCATGATTTCAAAATTCGAAGTATTGGTACGGTATTGGTTCAATAGCTCGCTTCGCAACGTGGGCCAATTCATTACACCGTGAGTGCGAATCAACAGCCAATACCAGTCTTTAGCAGGTCCGGTTACCAATAGATGGAAGTCTCTAAGAACTTCATCCCATAAAACATCATAATGTGATTGCAGATGTTCGATTCTGAATATAAAATCATCGACTGTCATGTGAGTATTGTTACCATTGAATGAAATACCCCATTTATCAATTCTTATATTTATCTTTTCAGTTGCTCGAATATTTGCTGTAGACGGAATATTTCGCTGAACTATCACCTCAGGATCATTGTTAGATTGGAGTGAGCCACTATATACGGTGTGTTCCCCACGCCTCTGTGGTCTACTATAATTTCCATTATTCGGCAAAACACGATCAACATGTATTGGCGGGGCTTGCAGGTAATTCCCACTGGTACTAGGTACGAAGTTTGAATTTGGACGGACATTAGAAATATTGTTGCGAAATGAAAATGGATAATTTTCCCCTATGTTTCCTTGGTAAGAACTAGTATTGCCTATACTACTCCGTTGTTCACACGACTGATTAGCAGAAGAATTCTTATTCTGAACTTGACCCTTAGCTAAACTCCTCACAGCCTCAGATAACTCCCCTACTAATTTCCTAATGTCTACCATCTCATTCTGTATCATTCCTCTCATTTTCTCTTCTAAGGCTTTTTGAATGCTCAACGTTTCGTCGACAACTAAGTCCCTAACATCCGGATCGATGGCCGCCGCCACTTCTGTACTCTCCCCTATCACTACCGAAGCAGATTCTCGTTCATCGGTTAGAACTACATTCGCGGTCTGTTGCGGTCGCGAATTTATTGTCTGGGATAAATCTACAAAATTTAAATTATTATTATTATTAGCCATTCTCGGATCGTTTGTTTTCCTTTGTTTCGGTTCTATGACATAGGATTGGTTAAAATCCGGGTTTGATGGACGCTCTCTTTTACGATTCGAAAACTGAGACCGAGTTGTGATATTCATTACTTTTCACACCCCTCAGTTACCAGGCTATTAAGACTTGAACGGATCTTTGTATAATACGCTAAAGAAAAAGTTTAAATAATTAAAGATCCCGATATCCGATTATGAAAATAAATATGTATTCAAAATTTAAAAACAAAATCCAAAAAGCATATATACCTTGGTAAAATTAAATTATTTATATCTATAATAAATTCTCAATGACAATACTCAAACAAAATAAAAATACGTGAATATAATAAAAAAAACTACTGTGACTAAAAAAAATAACCTCTACGACAAAAATTAATAAAAAAAATAACTACTAACTGAATTCTTAAATTAATATAAAAATATATGTATAGAAAAAAAAAATAAAAGAATTAAAATACCTATTAATGATTTAAATTTAACGAGAAGATAAAAAAAAATAAAACAACTAATACTGATTTAGATTAAACTAGAAAAAAAAATTTATTTCTTAAATAAATAAACTAAAGAAATAAATTAAATACAAAAAGAGCTTATTTTTTTTTTCGTTTCCTTCCGACTCAAAACAAAAAAAATCTCTAATTCAATACTTTAAACAGAAAAAAATGCTATAGGGAATATTGAGTTGTATACCGGTACGTGTGTGATTGGATCTTTTTCCTGACTTTCCCCGTATGGGAACTAATATTATTAAACATCTTGGTAAACCAAAAAAAAAATAATACAAAAAAAAATTGCTTTGCCATCAGAGAATTCGCTCACCCCCCCACTATAATCATTCTATGCCATAAATTCCTATGCTAGGGGTCAGCCTGTTAGTAAATCGCGATCCCGGGTTTTACCCGATACGGTTATAAAGCATAACAGCGACTGCCAAATAAGTGAATTCTCTAAAAATTTTCCTCTTCTTTCAACAATCGAATATAGCAGTTAGCACAATTAAAGAAAAACCTTAGCTCTTTGAAGATACTTTCCTACTATATTTTTCCTTATTCAATTTTAACATCTCACCTACACTTAAACTATTATCTAGACTTTTATACTACGGACTTTCAGCAATTGCTGAAACGGCTACTAAAATCTAGTCTACAAGTCAGTGGATAAGATGTTTTTGGTCTATTTCAATACAAAAAAAACTATAATGGTTTATAACACTGTGCTTTGATCACCTACACAGAATGAAATACTAAAAGTTACCTTTTTTTTTTTTTAATTTGGGCGCCATATTGTTACGTGACGTTTCCGGCTCTTAGGCGTTACTTAGGCCTAGCTCAATATTCTACCGACTCTTCAGGTTCGTAGTTCTCAACCCTAACCTAAGCCCACGGACACGCATCAATAAAAAAAACTACAAGAAACCTACTAAGTGCCAAGATCATTAATATTAGGGAAGTTAGTCCTTTTCTTCCAGTCGCCCTTATCCCAACCGTGGCCATTTCTTTGTTGTCCTCAAAAAAAAATTTCCATGGCCCCACTAAAGACACTACACACACACGCTCCGACTACTTACTTCTCAATACTCCCCATAAAAAGAATTTACTCAGACATCTTTAAAATTCAAACACGTAAATACATTTATTGAATAACTTAACACTACTTCTTATACTACTACAACAAGAAATCTGATATCTTAATTTTAAAATTTATCTTTCAAGCATAAAAAAAAATCAATTTAAGAAATATGTATAAATATTACAAATTTTGTTTTCTACCCTTTTTTTTTCTTATTTATTACTGTTTTATATTTCTGTAGTTCTGTAAAACCAATCTGCTAGTTATCATGGGCAAAAATAAACATCTACTATTGCTTTGACCAAGCCTAATTTCTCGTCGCACTCATGCCAAAAGAAAGCATACAAGGTCTAATGGGTTTCCTGCCTGAAGGAGCTCCCTAAGGTAAGATAATTCTTTACTACAACTCAATAAACTAAACTCACGAGAAATCACTCTTTACTCAAGCTGCGATGTCCCTTAACAACTCCACAGATTCGTTTAATCTTCTTACATCAATATTTTTCTTTTACACCTATATACCATAAAACAAATGCCTAAACATATACTTCACAAAACATAACCTACACTCTTACCACTAACCATAATAAAAATAACTTATTCTAAAAAAAATGTTTTATTTCCTATTCTTGACCTTACTTTACTTTAATTTAATTTAATAATATTATATAAAAAAAATACTTGGCTTACATACAAAAAAATAATCTCCATATATTGCTCCGTCTTTGCTTGGATGGGCCTTTAGTCACCAGTTCACAATCTTCCTGACCATACGTCTGGCAGTTCCGCTTCCATCAATCTTATCGCTCCGCGGCAGGTGCTTCTAGATTTTCTTCCCTTACTTTTCCAAAAGATGCTTACACCAAATTAAGCCTCAAGCTTTAAATTTTTCTTCCTTAAGGATTTTTAGACTCAGAACTTTGTGAAGTTTTACAAATTTATTTTCACATGGGTTTCTTTAAACATCTTAATATATTTTTTCTCTCTATTGTTACTTAGTTTTCGTGTAACTTCATTTAATTATCACAAATTTTTTTTTTATTTTGTGTTCTTTTCTTCTGCTTTAGGTTCAATTTATTCTTTAAATTATTTAAACTTTTTCTTAAAAATTTTATTAAACTCTTATTTAAATATTTTTTTTCTTTTTGTTCTGATCTGGGTTTTGTTTCCCCTTGAACTTATAATTTTCTTTTCAGCGGTACCAAAACAAAACTTAATCACTTCACAAACCACAGTTTTAGTCCAAAGTTCATTATCCGTCTCTTAATTTTGTTTTTTTTTTCTTTTAGAAACCTCCGCCACTTATTCGAATCTCGTTTTCACCGTCTAAATCACGAAACAACAATCCTCTACTTTCCAACTGAATTTGCCTTTTATACCTCCGTTCCCTTCCAATTGAACATTTATATATTCCCATTTAAATACATAGTTCTTCCAAACAAGTCTGCATATCAAAAAAAACACAAAAATCTTTTCTTACAAAATCGCCCGCGCGATCTCCATCTTTAACGGCCATATTTATTAAAATTGGCTCCAATAATCATCATGTTGCCTCTTCCAATTTACTCCTCTCCAATCCTATCCAAACTACCATTGCACCTAACTTGATACCAGGCGTTCATACAAATAGCCGGTTTATCCGGTTCATTCATAAAACCGTAAAAAATATTCAAAACAAAAAAAAATATTCAAAAAAAACAAAATACGATAAAAGTTAGACATCCCTGTCTTCTACGTAACATCGTAACGTTGCCAACTTCCATTATAGCATTCATTCATTAAACATACCTTAAAACACAAATGACAGACTAATAAAAAAAAATGAAAACAAAACAAACAGATGACCATTCATTACACGAGGTAAGCAAACAAAAAATACAATTTTATACAAACTTATTCCTATTTTATTTTTAGATTGACGGACCATTTATGCAGAGGAAGGTATCGGGTAAAGTATTATTCCAATTTTATTTTGTTACTATTAACAATAATATCTTTTTCTTTAACAGGTACACAAGCAAAATGAGCCTAATGTAACCTGCGGTCTTGCTCAGCCGCCTAATAATTAAGTTGGCCAAAAAGATTGTTCCACTGCGGGAGGTCAGCCGCACACTCTCTAGTGGAGCACAATAAAAAGAAATAACCACAACTAACAATCCTAACAAAAAAACAAACATGACTAACACAAACTAAAACTACTAACCACCAATAAAACTAAGAACCGGGATTTTGGGCCGGAGAGTGGTTCCTCCGAATTCTTAGTGCCCCCCCCATAATGAATGACCGGGACTCGTGGCAATAGGTTCCTTTGGCCACCTCCCAAAACCTTTTTTATAGGCTGGGGCCACGCAAAATTTTTTTTCGCTATGGACGGCGAAATTTTTCATTCAGCCACCGCAACAACTAAAGTATAACAATTCATATAAACTGAAAAAATTTCTTACCTATAAACCTAATTCAAAAACCATATTTACAATAATGAAAAAAAAAATCCCTGTCACTTGCGTGCCTTTCGATATTTACCGCTAGGACAGGCTATTTTCTTTATATCGTCACCTTCAATGCAAAAGGGCTTAACAACCCTTTTTATTTTTTTACAGGAGAAGCAAAAAACTTCACAAAAACAATAACAACAAGGTGAACTTGGCGTTTTGTTTTTGTCGCCATTTTTGATCGCAGTTATCTTAAATGTTTTGTGATCATATAGTTTAATGATGTTCCGCTCGCTATTCTCCAGCTAGGGAGCAAACGGTCTCAATTAATGACTTCCAACGGACTCTGTTGTGGGCTGTTCTTAATGCCTCGTTCCGTGAAAACTCTGCAATTGTCAGCTCACGTTTGGTTGCGATGCGCCAAGTGGTTTTTGTACGTCCACGACGCCGAGAACCTTGGGGGTTGTACTGCAGCGCTGCCTTTGCTACCTCGTTATCGGATCTCAGTGTATGACCTATCCATCCAAATTTCCTTTTCAGGATGTCGTACTGAATTGGCTGTTGGTACGTGCTTCGAAGCAGCTCAGCGCTAGTTATTGTGTTGGGCCAAAAACATCGAATTATCCTTCGTAAGCAACGGTTAGTGAAAACTTGCAGTCGTCGTACGTCGCTTTTGGATAGGCCCCATGTTTCACATCCGTATAGGAGTACAGGTTTCAAACATGTGTTAAATACATTGGTCTTCAGTTGTGTTGATATGTCAGATGGTCCCCTTCCTTTTTTTAAACAATGCATGGCATAACGGGCCTTGTTGATTCGCGCAGAAATGTCTTCGTTTCAACCACTGTTTGTTGTGATTGTGCAGCCAAGGTAACAGAAAGATTGTACATCCTCTATGATATTATGATCGAGAGTTAGAAAGGTGGTATTGGTGGTGTTAATTCTCATTAGTTTTGTTTTCCGTTTGTTTATTCTCAAACCAACTTTGAGAGCGTTATGTTCGAACCTATGTGCTCAGAGACATAAATCATCAGCATAGTCAAGATCGTTAAGTTTTGGGAAGGGCGTCCACTGAATGCCGTCTGGTGCATCAATGTTTGTTATTGACATAACATCGTCTAGGCAGCAAGCAGAAAAAGAAGTGGTGACAAAAAACAACCCTGGCGTACTCCCGCATCAATAGGTGCTTTAGCACCTGATTTTGAGAGTTAGAGTACATAAGTTTAATAGCATCTTTAATAGATTCCAGTACACCTCTGCGATGCAGGGCTCTCCAAATGCTCGTTCTCCCAATTGGGTCAAACGCCCTCTCAAAGTCCACAAAGAGCATATAAGTGGACGAGCTGTGCTCAATTGCTTGCTCGATTATAACACGCAATGTCGACACGTGATCTATGCATGATCTACCTTCGCGGAAGCCTGCCTGTTCTTGCCGTTACGTATCGCAAAGAGGTGACAGCCTTTGCATTATAATTGTTGCAATAATTTTTTGTATGGCGCCTAGAAGGGTTATGTCCCGCCAGTTTTTGCATTCTCGAAGGTCTCCTTTCTTTGGTATAGCTGTTATGAGGCCTTCGTTCCAACGTTTTGGGATTTGTTTATCACCCCTTCCATTGCAGATTAATGGTGTAATTACATTTGCAATGTAGTTTAATAAAACGAACAAAAATCAATCAAAAACTTTATTTTGAATTTTTTTGTTGTTACGCCCTTTTGCATTTTAGGTGACGATGTGTATGCATGTATATTAGTGTGTCCCACAAAATTTTTTTCTTATTTTCATGGCTACTCAAGCATAATTTAAAAGCTTATAGCGTAAAGAATTTTAGAGATTTTTTTTCAGTTTTTTCGGAAGAAGTTTAGAGGTCGCTTAAGTCGAGATTTTGCCAAAAATCTGGTTTGCCGGCCCTTTTTTAGGTTTTTGCAGAGCTTTGTCAAAAACCACGATTTTCTTTTCTTTTAAGGAAACCATTTAAAAGAAAAATGTCCAAGCTTTATTTTTATGTGCATAAACTATACCATTTAGGCAACCTACATAAACAATTTTTCATAAATTTTGTAAATAACGGCCCTATTAGCTTGACAAAAATAATATTCATAAATTCATCACTCTGGCCAAAGAAACAACTACAACAACGCTCTATGACTTTTAAAATTCGTATGAAAATAAAAAACTAACAATGTTGTCTTAAAGACTAGTTAATTCTAAATAATTTAGGAACAACTATTTTTGAATTTTCTCTTACCGTTGCTGAGTTATGCCGGTTTTCAGCTTTGTTCCCAGTTTATTATATTATTACTCATACCAAACAAATAAAAACTAAGCGTCTAGCTTTGCTTAAAAATCGTTTATTGGGGTTCTCACGATGTAGTCTATGCCCTGCAATAAATTCTGAAAATCCGTTTCAGAAGTTGTTACATTGAAGTAAGAGTTATTCATTACTAATACCTAGGGTATTCAGTCGGTTAACCGTTAATCGGTTAACCGGTTAGTTACTACCCGATTAACTGGTCGGTTAATTTAAAATTGGCAATTTTCGATTAACGATTAAACCGGTTAATTTCAGTCGATTAACCGATTAACCGAAGTTACAATTTTTTTTAGTTTTTTGTAGTATTATAATATATTCTTTTGTGTTTTTAATTATTTGCTTCGTCTCATATAAAAAAGTTATATGTTTGGAAAATATTTTTTCCTACATTATATTTCATTCGAGCAATATATTCTTAAATTACAGTAGAAAACAGAAACTAGGGGTTCGGAAATACATTTTTTGCAGAATGTTCGGTGGTGAGCCAGGATGAGTCCGATGATAACCTGACAATAGAAGAAATTCTCGGTTCTAATACAAACAATCTTTAACAAAATTAGCCGAAATAATGGCATTTTGGAAGATTTTATGTTTATGTTGAGAGAAATCCTTGAAAAGGACTGAGAAATTAGATAATCTGTATCATGATACGAAGAAACCAAGATAACGCATACAGCTTTTAAAAATAAAATGTTTCTGCGCATCTACGTCACATTAGCGTATAAGTACAGCTAAAATATAGAAACACAAGCAAACAAGCATGTGTATAATTTGCTAAAGTGACGTCATAATTAACAGTTGAATTTTGTAAACATGTGCAATGCTTAATCTTGTTTTATCATTCTTGAATCTGTATTATGGGTTGCATACGATTTCTCCAACATCTTCGATAATTGAAAGAATTTTTTCCGAGTCAAGTTTTATCAAAACTAAAGAAAAGAATCGCTTTAATCCTAAACATTTAAACCAAATTATTTTTCCAAAAGATTATTTTATAGGATCTTAAACTATTGAAATAATAAATAAAAAAAATCTCACAGTTTATTTTTTAATAAATACATAAAAATATTATGCATAAATTATAAAATATGTTTTTCATATTTATAAATTACTTTTTTGTTTGCTCGTTTTAGTTCAAGAACTGTTTTGTTCGTTATGTTTTTTACTAATAAACTCCAATAATAAATAATTTTTGCATTTTTATTAATTGAAAAGACTTAATTTATAACAAAACTTTATTAATCGGATAACCGATTTTTAACCGATTAAACCAAAACCTCGGTTAATTAATCGAGCGATTAACCGAATAAAGCAAAAGCCCGATTAAATGAATACCCTACTAATACCTGAAGATTTGAGCAATTTTTTTTTTTAAACGGCAGCTTGAAGGCATGCAACCAAGGGAAGACTTTAAAGAATTGCTGCATCTGAATCTCATCTGTTTGGGTGATACATAGTAGATAAATCCCTATCCAACAGTTTTTGTGACACATTTCATTGCAATGTAGTCATATGTATCTCAAAAAAAAAAAAAAAAAAAAACCAAAAATAGGAAAAACGTGATTAAAGTTTTCAAAATCTACCTTTACATATTTACCGATTTAATAAAATATATTTTGCTACAACTTCGGTGAAGTTTAAGATATACAGCCGTGTCACAGATTCCGTTCGGAATGCTGTCAATTCCGTATTTGCCATTCCGTTCGAAACCATTTTTGGTGCTTTGGATTCCAATCGTTTTCATCAATCCGAAAAATTTGGTTTAAGCGATTTTTATGTTACTCATTTGGCAACATTAGTATTTATTACAATTTAATATGGCAACAAATTCACTTAGCAAGACAAAAAACAGCTGTTAACAAAATTTTTGTAGACAAAAATTTACATTTGAGTTTTTATTTATGTGTAAAAAAGTAATCAACTTTAAAATTTGTGAAATTTAAAAAGTAAATATGCCGGGCGTATTTAATTTTTAAATTAAAATGCGGGAAATGCAGGCTAAAAAAAAGTTTAACAAATGTAATTGTTTCCAATTTTGCTTTGTTCTTTTCCGTTTTGTTTTGTGTGTTGCCGGTATGTAAATTTTGGCAAAATATAACAACAAAAGAGATATGGCAATGCTTCATAAATCCATTACGAAAATTTTGTTTTCTTGTTAAAGATTTTAGAAAGAGTTTTAAATATTTGTAAAATAAATTGCTAAAAATTATTTAAAATATACTTCTTTTGAATAATATATAAAGAAAACATATTTGTTTACTGATAGAAAGTATATTTTGATAATTATTTGCCGTTTAAGATACAGAAAACTCCCATTCCGTTCATGAAAATAGAAGTGGTTTCATTCCGAAAAATTTTTTCGTAATTAATTTTCTGAAGCACCAAAATACGGAATGAATTCCGTTTCCGAACGGAATTGTGTTCTGTGACATGGCTGATAATACTGATTCGTTTTTACATATTAGGAAGGCATGAAGAAGTACTTTTGCTTAAGAAACTTCCAATTTTTTGGATTCTTTGGGATATAACTACATTACAATAAACTCCGCGCGTATGTACTAGTTCATTTTTTAAATTTTAATCATCTGAAGAGTCGACGTTTTTTTAACCATTTATGTATGCAACAATACATTTTTTAAACTTGTAAAAACTAAATTTATTTAACATTTTTTTAAAGCTTAACCAAGTGAAAATTGCTGAATATAGCCATTAAATGGCTTATTTGGCAACGCTGGTATAACTTTTGTTCATTGCAGATCTTTAGTTAGTTTTCCATAATACTTAAACAAATAGTGAAATATAGCAAAATACATAAAACATTTCCCCAACCCAATGTTGTTTTCAATTTAACTTACTTGGATCTTAATTGTAAATTTTTAAAGCGTACTGAAACGATTTCGTCATTCGAACCCGTAATAAAAACAACAAAACAATCATTTTTAGCGTGACGAACTGTTGAGGCGTTAAAGGCGACTGTCGATGGCGACGTTGAGGTACCATTGTGATCTTGGGCATGTAAACAGGAACATTCTAAAAAAGTTATTGTTTGTTTGTAATTGAATTATTTTAAATTCATATAAAAATGTATAAAAAAATTCTGAATAATGCTTTAATTTTGTCTTACCCAAGAATAAGTTTTTGGTTTTATTGGCCAACACTAATCTGACATCATAAATATGTATGGTTATTAATAAAAATACTGCAAATATTTTTAACATTTTTTATTTAGTTTAAATTTCTCATTAGCGATTTCGCTGTAATTAACAGAAATTAAATAAATTTTTAAACACCACTACCACTACCAGTATAGTCATTTGAAAACTCCGCGCTTTAACTGTTTCTGATTGACTGAAAGTGTTTTTCATCTTTGCCGGCAAATTCATAATAAATTTTATATTTTCCTGACTACATGAATTAATGAGTGTGTGTATGTGGTCACTATACAGCCAAGTGCCTATCTTTTTTGTCATTTTGTTTTGTTTTTGGTATGCTCCATTTAGACTTGTTCCTAGTGTTTTTTATATTGTTTTATCTCAATGGAGGAAACGGAAATAGCATTATATACGTTTGTGTGTATGTATGTATGTTGTCTTTTGTGGTTATGACAATCAGGGATGGAGAATGTTTTTTCCAAAATGTACTTTTAAGAACATTACGGTACTATTTAGTGTTTAGAAATTGTACTCATAAAATAATGTGAGTGTTTGGATATTTGGATGCTTAGATGTTTGTTAGTTTGTGACCAAACCACGTTAAAACGAATGGATTTAGATGAAATTTGGTAGACGGATAGCGCATGGCACTTTTTTAGAGTAAAATAGTTTTAAAAATTTGTACTTTTCTTCCTTTTGATAAATTTGGTATGCAGATTGTATATGGTCAGGATTATATATTGGGTAAATTCGGAGTACTTTTTAAGGGATAAAATTGGATCTTTTTAAGGGATAAAATTGGCACTTTTTTAAGGGTAAAAAACGGAAAAATTGGTATATTTTCTTATTTCGTTAAGTTTGAAATACATACAGGTTAAGGCCAATATTAACATACAGAGTACTTTTTTGGGGGCCTTAAAAGAGGAAAAGATGGTATTATTGGTACTTTTTTACCTTTGGTACTTTTTCTCTTTTCTCTTTTTGTATAGAGATAGCATATGGCCCAGATTAAAATAAAGGGTACTTTTTATGATGTAAAAACTGAATAAATTGGTATGTTACTATTGTACTTTTTATCTTTTTGATATTGTCCATATCAAATATGGAATATACATATTATTTAAACAAAAAAAAATTATATAAAAATTAAGAATTCAGTCAGTGCCAACTTAATGTGAGATGTACAAATAAAAAGCTTCGGTTATTTAATTTCTATCAATAAGTCCTTAAATAGAAAAATTATAACATGATTTCCATCCCTGATGGGAGTATGTATGCGTGTAGGTGCCTGTGTGTATTGTTAATATTTTTATAAATAGTGTCTAGCAAGTAAGTTTGTTTTTGTTGGCTTTCTCTCGACACTTATATTACTTTGACAGTTATTCACATCTGCGACCTACATCGTCTTCATCGTAATCGCCATTGCCATCATCATTATTATTAACTTTTTCATCATCATTAGCTTTATTTTAGACAATGTAGCAAAGCTGAAGAAATAAATCATTATGTATGGCAGTGTTAGCTACTACAGGCTGTTTACATTATTACCCAGTTAAAGGACAATAACAACGCTATTAAAACGCTCTTTGGAGAATGACTATGACAGCGAATAACTAGAAACATCATATATTATTAACTTAACGAATGATACAGTGTGACAAGATGTATTTAACGTAAGAGTTGGTCTATGATATGAAATTAGAAAATGTTCCTTCAAAATAGATCTCGACTACATTCCATTGCAGCTGGTAGCAGAGAATTAAGACTGCTCGATTAATGTAGAATCATCTGGGACTTAAAACTTTTATATATTGCGAAAGTTTTGAAAATTTGTTACCCAACAAGTCCAGTCCAGGACCAAGCACTCAGGTGCTTACTGGTTCCAGTAGTTTCAGACAGGAAAACTGGTCAGCCGCAATCATCTCGAAGAAACTAGACTTGCGAATTTCTACCTGCTATGAAAGTTAGAGTGTTCTGCTTCGATTTGAAGCAAACAGTAGTAAGACGAAGCAAAGTATGGATTATAAGGCGGATGAGGAAAAACATTCTAGCTAATTTTTTCAAATAGTTTTTAAATTTATTATTTGCACTATTTCGTTCAAAGACTAAGGCTCTTATTTTGTACAATTTACTTACTACTTCTATAGGCCCCACTTTAATATGCATGAGGTTGCCAAAGCTTCTCTCAAATATAAACAAAAAACCTGTTAATGCATAAAAAAAACAAAATCTAAAAATATTTAATTCCGTACGGAAAAAGCAATCAGTTTCGCACTTTGCTTAAGCAAATTATATGCAGGGTTGCTTTAATCAACTAGGCATATTATAGTTGACCTTTATTTCCAATGTATCAATAAATTTAGTTTTGTCGCCGAAACGAAATTATTTTCACGAATTAGTTGAAAATTCATAATTTGTGCCCAACATTTTTAAAAGCTGATTTTCAGCCATATTCTGAAAATCGAAATCACTTGATATTGAAGTCGATGGATTTTTTCAATAAAATAAAGGTTGCTTTTTCTGATTTCAAAAGTAGTTTTTGTAAAGAGAAAAGTGGTCCTCAAAGTATGAGGTACATAAATGAGAATATTTTTTGAAACTTCAACACCATATAATTCCAGAAAATGGTTAAGACAAGTAATTTTAACTTTATTGACTTTTTCCCTAAGCTAATCCCGCGAAGATCTACGCTTGTCTGCAGGAACGAAACCAGAGTCTCTGGCGGGAATCGAAGCCGCAACCCCGGCGCTGATAGACTAGCTCACTACCAGCTAGCCTACAGGGGCACTCATTGAACACTATTCTCAAAAATTTTGTATTAAAAATTGTCTCTATATTTTAATTTCAATTTTATTTATTTTATAATCTTTAAGCCATAAAAATGGCAAACTGATTACAGTAGAATTGTTTGTAACACTATAATTATTGACATTTACAACTAATTATTTTTTAAAATGTATATTAATACTTATAAACTAAATCTCTCTTAATCATGGGTATGAATTCTTCCTAAAAAATAAAAATTTATTTCGCCACCACCAAATTAGAGAACTGAAATAAGTTTCTTTTTAAATTCTTTAAATGAATAAGCAAAGTGTCTATGAGGATAAGGTAAGATACTATTCCAAAAGATACAAACTGTTATGTATTTTTAAAATAAGGGCCCAAATTGTCGCACACGTGTTCGAATGAACTTTCGTATCGAAAAAACTTCGCCACGTATCAAAAACGGGATAGCGGCATTCGAAAGTTTTCGAATCGAAATTTGTTTAATAAATGTAATAGATTTTTATGCTTGTATATAAATCAACAGTGTTAATAGTGCCCTATAAAATATGTGTATTCGGTTTATCGGTTTTTGGCGCCTGCCAAAAAGACCAAAATTTCAAAAATTCGGAAAACTATAGAAAATTTTACAAATTCAGAAAATTTGCAAAAATAGCGAAAATTCGCGAACGTTTTTAATATATCAAACAAACCATTTAATTGCTTAAAAGTCCCTTAAACTACAAGGAATGGCAAAAATTTGATTAAAAAAATTTCAAATTAGCGGAAATTTGCAAACAGCGGCATGAAAGCAAAGTCTAGTATTTATTAAAAATTGTTAAAGCTATAAAGAATCAGATCACTTACAAAAAAAAATAGCTGCTATCGCAAACATGGCTAAAATTCGCGAATTATTGCAAACTTGGAAACAAACCCTAAAATTTATTTAAAATCGCTAAATCGGTTAAAAAAAAAGGTCAACAATTAACCAAAAAAAATTTACAAAATAGCGAAAATTCGCGAAAATTTTTAATAATTCGAACAAGCCATTAAATTGACTAAAAGTCCATAAAAGTATAAGGAATGGAAAAAATTTTGTAAAAATTGCTAAATTAGGGGAAATTCGCAAAAAATTGCTAACAGCGGCATATTAGCAAAGTCTACTATAAATTAAATCGTTAAAGCAGTAAGGAATCAAAAAACTTACAATACAAAAATCGCTTCTACGTAAACATGAATAAAATTTGCGAAAAATTGCAAAAATCAATGTTATTTTTTTTTCTTATTGCTAAAAAAAATTTAATACTTACACTTTTAGCTATTTGTTGAAGAAACCTAATAATTATTCCCAAAAGGTTTGTAAATTGTTTATAAAAAAACAATTAAATGTTTCTACGAAAGCTCTTAACGAATGACATTTTGAGTAAAGGCATTCGATCGACTACTCGTTATCGAATGACATAATCTCAAATTTCGATATAAGTTTTTTGATAACGAATGGGACGATTTCAAAAAGTAAAATTTCGATCAAAGTAACTCGATCACAAGTGCGACGATTTCGGCCCAGTTGAATTCAACAAGGTTGTATGATTTTTGTAATGATTATTTTAAAATTTTAAATTGTTTATAATAAATACTCGTTTTTCACTTTCATTGGCCTGATGTGCCAATTAAAAACAGAGAAATTTCTCCTAAGATTTTTGCCTCATTTAGATGTTTATTGCCACACAGTATTTAAAAAAAAACTTTATACCAAACAATGCCGTTCTATTTTTTTTATTGTGCCACTTTGTACGTCCAGTAAAACTCCATCTAATAAATATAACAATCAAAATAACTTTCTCTTTATCTATTTAGGTATGTATGTATGTAATTCTTTGTTTCCATATAAAACCAGAGAAAGTCCTTAATGTTAAGCTTACAAGTCGTTTTTTTATAATATCGTCTATTTCAGTTTTTGTTTTTTAAATAGTTTTTATAACAATAAAATTGGTTTATAAATAAAAAGTTAATGTGAATGTTTGAAAATTGTTACAGGGAATAACCCAATTAACGACTCATTCAAGTGTTAACAATCAATTTTTAACACAGTTATCGTATGCCAAAGGCAAAATAAAATTTCTTTAAAAATAAATTTATACCAAAAAAAAAAAAATTGTTTTTTCTTCTTATTTTTATTTAAAACTCAACCATGTTTACATAAATTACGTTATATAAATATAATAATTACGTTACCTTAATTTTACGTTAAACTTTTCTAGTAACACCTTAAAGTATGCTAAAGTTTTTGTTTACTTAAGTTTGTATTAATATTAAATTCGTTTTGCCCAACAAGCATTTTGCTAGCAAGTATTTTCATGTTTGTTTACTTTCGTAATTTCGCTTTGAACATTTCTGCCAAGACTAATGCCGGATTGCCATTTAAATTCTGGAAAAAATATTTTTTGATCCATTTAATATTTAAACAACTTAGCTACAATTACTCACTTCATAATCATATGGTTCGGCATATTGTTTACATCGTTGATACCATTGTTTGATGCGTGTATAGGGATGTAAATCAAATTCAAAAGCTTCCAATTGAGATACAGTTACCATTAACGTTAAATCGGCTATAGTAAAATGTTCAGCTGCTGAAAATGTTCTTCCTTTTAAAATTATATCGAACCATCCTAAGCCTTCACTTAGTTTTGCCTTTTTAGTCTCATCTAGTGGTGCTCCCATAAACATAGTTGGAAACTTAAGAATTTTTTATAATTATGTAATGTGCAAACATTAAAGCAAAAAGTAAATATTTTGTTTGCTCGTGATTTTGAATTTTTTTTTTGGGAATTTAGCCTTTAAATTTTGTTTTGAACTTTTTAAAAGTTTCGTTCTAAATAAAATAATATATAAATTCATTTGCCAGTTAAAGACAGTTTTTTTTGATCTAATTAAGTTCACATTTTATTTTAAACAAATTTTTCAAATCTTACGGCCAATTACACCAATTTATTTATATATAAATTTATGTTAAAAATTTTTTTTCATGTCATATAAAATTATATAAAAAACCATATATAAATATGAATTGATATTTGAACAGAATTAGTGAAATTGGCCGTTAAGTTACTTAAAAATTTTTTACAAATGTAAGTTGTTGGATAAAGTATTTTATCACTATAATTGAACCAAATGTTTCAAGATTAGCAACATTGTCGAAATTCAAACCTTTTTTCCAAATTTTAAATACTGAATAAAGCGTTATTTTACTTTTAGTATTTCATATATTAACAGCCTGGCGTACAATGCCGATCGGAAACTTAAGCGAGCGACAATAAGACGCTCATCAGCGTTCTCATAAGCTTCCTACTAACTTACGACTTAAATGTCATTAGGTTTGCCGTTTCTAACGTAATTCATTTATTTTATATCAAATAACTGTATTGTTATATCAACTATTCCACAAAATAAACGATAATTTATAACTAAAAATCAGCAAAACATGTAAATTAAGCCAACAATATATAACTCTATGCTACCAGTTTTGCTTCAAATAACCTAGCAGTAAAAATATCTGTTTTCAACAATAGAATTTTGTGAAAAATACTTTATAAAACAATAACATTTTACCAACCATTTTTGTTTTTCGAATGTGTTCAATTAATCAAATTTCAATTTTAAAGCTATCTTGCATTAGTCCTATTCCTTCAATATTTTACATACATACTTATAAAATTAAATAATATTCACATTCTACAAGAAAATTTTAGTAGTGGTATAAAACAACACCACAACAATATCTTAAAAAAAATTTAGTGTAAAGTTTCAAGAGATATTAAAGCAATAATTTCATTTATTATTGCAAAAAAATGCCTCTGTCAACAACCACAACAAAAGTGACTGATTTTGATATTTGTGGTCGCAGAATATATCTTAGTGGGGCTCAAAATTGTATGAAAACTATTTCGTTATCGTTCGCTTGCATTATCGATAGACTTGTCGTGCTGAAAGCTTTAAGTGGGTCGAAAATCAGTTGTTTATCATTGAAAAATACGTTTCCCAAATAAAATTAATTTTTTAACTAAAGAAGAGTGCTATATTTGACTATGCCGAATCTCATAAATCCTTTACAATGGTTTGATAAGAATGTTTTATAAATACCTTTCTTTAGATACAAATAAACCTATTTCATGACACGGGCACTTCACACCTAGGTTTTATCGGATATTGTGTATAAATAGCCAATATGCATGTACCTTATTTGGAAACTTAGGTTGTTGCCGTTCTTTAGATATACAGAAAGCTTTAATTTCTATGAACGGGATGTGCCGCGCCCACTACTCTAATCCTGGCCATATTTTGAGGAAGGTTGTGTGTATTGATAACCCAGGTAGTTGTATAAAATTTGAACAATTTTTCGCTTGTCTTTCTTTAGATATTAAAAAAAACTATTTTTGCCACGCCCACTTCTCCAGTCCCCTCCAGAATTTGAAGGATATTATCTATTGAGAACCAAGTTGATTGTACCTAATTTGGAAACTTTTGCCTTTTCCGTTCTCTATAGGACATAAATAGCTGAAACTCCTATGCGCATCCCATCAACAATAAATTTCAGTGTTTTTATCAAGAAGAAAAATTGGGAATTAAGCACGCCAAACAAAATCTTGTTAATTAAAAATTTTGTATTCCCAAAAATTACTTTATGAAGGAACCTATTTTATTTATAAAAAAAAGATTTTTTACTAAACACAAATATGATAACAATACAATTTTTGAATATTGGCAAGCTAAAAATTAATATAATTTGAATTCAGGGACAAAAACGTTGCTTAGTGCCTAACATTCAAAACCTGATGTTTACATCGATTCAACTTAAGAGTATGAAGATTAAAATCAATATCCTAAAAGAGTTGAACTAACTTAGCTGTTCATATTCATTTTGACTAGATCACAGCGTAATCTTAATTTTTAGGGAATCTTAATTTTTATTGTATTCAAAATCACAAAACTTACATAATATTCTGTCATTCTTTGATACAATGTACCCAAATCAAACATCATGCGTTGATCAACCAAAGCACGTACACGCACATCTTTAGGATATAAACTTTCGTCCTTGCCAAATGCAGAAACCATATAAGCTAATATAGCGCGACTATAAGATAAATAAGACAACTTGATAAATATAAATAAGAAATTTTTACAGACTTATTCGTATTGAAATAAATTTGTTTACGAATTTGCGGTTATATCGATAATAAAAGTTTATGTTAATATTAGTTATATAAAACTCATTTTCGTTTTTTTGATTATTTCGTATTGTTAATATAGCTTTAATAAAGATAAAATTTTCATTATGAATAACACGGTTATACTTAAATACTTTTGATAATTTACCTTTCCCACAGTATTAAACCATCATCATTTAAAGTTGGCACACAGTGTTGTGGATTCATTTCCAAAAATTCGGGTTTCATTTGTTCGCCTGCCATTATGTCGATGACCTTTAAATCAAGCTCAAAATCTAACATTTTGGCCAAAAGTAATATACTTCGACAAGGTGGACTTGGTGGTAAATAGTACAATGTTGGTGTCATATTACCGCCTCTAATTAAAAGGCAATAGACAAATTCTTTAACAATATTAGTAGTTTCTTCAAACATAATTCAAATAAAAGCTATAAAGGTCTTTTATTTCAAACGCCTTTTAAAGTTTTTTTTTAACTTACAGCCGTAACAATAGTTTGAATTTATATGAAAAGCGAATTTACATGTGTTAAACTCAATACTCAAATTATAATGAAAACCAATAAAAATAAAAAACAAATAGAAAATCGATTTAATTGCTAAAAAAAAGCACTACACAAAAAAACAAGGCTAAAGAAATTTTATTAAAATGTTACTCATACAAAGCAATAAAAAGAATGACAACAACAAGAAGGAAGGGAAATAAAAGTTAAAACTTGCAAAGAATGGTTAACAGGGTTATTTATTCAAACAATTTTCTCTTACTGCCTAAAATTGTACTTTAAATAAATTTAACAAAAATGTATCTCAATTAGTTACGAACGTTCACAGTTTAAATGATTTTATCAATTTAATTTTTATTACGATTTTAGTTAAGCCATGTCACAAACACTGATCTAAAAGACAACTTACTTGAGTTGATGCACAAATTTGTGTTGCACCACTTGAACTGTTTCTATGCAATTCCCCAGTTTTGTTTTGCACACAACCAATCGTCTTTATACGAACTCTCGAAAAGTGTCCTTTCTCGTCAGAGTCTTGTGTCTTATAAATGTTTAAATTTCTATTGAGTAGATAATTTTGTAAAATCTGCATAAAAATGTGTGGTTAATGTCCTGTAATGGTGTATTTGACTTTGGTCAACTTATAAATAAATTTAGAAACTTGTGCTACGGGGCTAAATGCTTCTAAAAATTTTATAGCTATTTTTGTTTTTAGTTGTCCTTTTGTCGAAAAAAGTTGCTAAGCAACAAAAAAATTTCCATTAACATTTAAAAGTGTATATGGGTTATTACATGAATGGTGGAGGGTGAGAAAAGAAGGTGAAGGGTTTCAGTTTTAAATGAGAAATATTTGAAAGGTTTGTTTACGTTTTTTATAGGGTCCTTAATTAAGAGCGATGCATTTTGTGTTTTTTTTTAACTAAAAGACTTGCGGGTTAGTAATAGAAAATATTTTTAATCAAAAAAACATTCAGTCGACGCGAAACCGCAGGCACCATTGAATGCGCTGGACCCATTTTTTCATGACGCACAAATCGCACATTGTTGCAGTAGTAAAACCCCATTCGGGAATTTCTTCCCCGGGGATGTAGGGATCATCCTAAGGATATTTCTTATTTTGGTGTTACATCCTCTGGAAAATAACCAGGTGCAGCTTAAATCTGGGATTCGGAAAAAATCGAAAATTGACATATCACAAAAGATCCTCACGATTTCTTGCGGTCGCGGCTGAACAGAGATCCTATCTGGTACCACGGAAGTCAGCAGCCCCGTACTAGCCTCCATTAGTGAACTTCTTACGGGAAATGCTTCCTTTCTTTAAGGAAGATTATCTTTGTGGAAGTTTTACTTTTCTGATTATACGTACTTCAAAGGTTGCAACTCCGTCCGATGAAAGCTTGCTTTCACAAATGGGGTGCAACGGATAGATGCTTTTTTGTAAAAGGGTTCCTTTTGGGGATCACTTGGGGGTTGTAGTTTAAATTCCAAGCTGCGGGAAGGAATATCTTAAAAATTTCAATAGAGGTTTGATTTTTATAAACTTGTGGAAGAGCTCGGCTTGAGGGAGGACTATCCTGTTCCTACTCAGCAGCTTCGAAATAAGAGGCGAGTGTATAATATTGCCGGATTACGCATTCAAATTGCTACAAGTGTGTCCTGATTCCTCTCACACTCAGGGGCGGTTTGGTAAACGTATTGTTTTTCACTGTGTGGGTAAGATCCGTCATGGAATAGGCCTTCACGGCAGGTATTCATGTAAATCTTTTTTACGAATAAATTAAACTTTAAATTTTCCAACATTTTTTTTATCACAGAAATTATTTAAAATTTTTGAAGACAATTAGCCATGTTCTGGAAATCGAATTCGAGTGAAATTGAAATCGAAACAATTTTTAAAACGATCCTGGGGGCAAATTACGGCATTCGATATCGATCGAAATGTCCATTTAAATGGTATTGTAATTTCGATCGATATCAAATGCCGTAATCTGCACCCTGATTTAAATGTTCACAAAAATATTTCATTTTATGCATGTCATATTGAGAGTAACACTTATATTTATTAAAATTGCTCTCAAAATCATAAACAATTTTACTCGATTTCAAGAACATGGACGAATATATAATTTTTATTTAGACAAAGTAAAATGGACACATTACTTAGAGCGGGTTTTTTACTTAGAGTTTAAACCAGGATCAACAGTAAGATTTGTTAATCCTATAATAAAATTAATCTAGCCTTAATCCTCTTTGGCGTTTTTGAGTGAAAGATTAAAGCTTTTAGCATTGCCATATGAATTTACAATACTTTTATGTATAAGTATGGCAGTTTTAAACAAATGCCAAAAATTGTCATCAAATTACTGCTCTTAACATGAAAAAGAAGAAGAAAAGGCGAGAATTTTGTATTGTGTTATATAATATTATATATTTATAAATAAATAAAATCGTAAAAGAAGCAAAACAATCAAGCAATATTTTATCTCACGAGGTGGAATAGTTAATAAAACTCTAAATAAAAAAAAATTGTCATTAAATAAATAAAAAAAGATTTGGCTCTATTCTTATTGCCCTTGGTCTACTAATATTTGTGTTGTTTAAATTTTCAAATATTTTTAAGTCTTTTTTACTATTTAAAAAGTTCATTTTATTAATTTTATACAAAAGATTTATCTTATGTATTTTAATAAGTAATATTTCCTTTTATTAGCTGTTCGTACTTTTGAAAGTTCTGTCGCAAGTTTAAACCGCCAACTTTGGTCGTTTAAACTTGGAAACAAAATAAGGGTCCTCATGATGTCGCTTAAAATTGCCATTTGTGCAAATGCGCAAACTTATGAGACTTGTTTCATGAAGCCCCTTTTTTAGTTTCGTGTAATTGTAAACACTTAATGTCAGTTGGCAAGAAGCGTCAAAAAAAAAAATTAAAACAAAATAAAATTTAAAATGTGTGCCTAAAAAGCAAAATTTGTTTTTAAAAGCCAAAAGACTAAACTACTCAAATTATTTGAAGAAGTTGTTGTTTGTGATATGCTAACACTTGAATTTTTTGGAAAACACGACGGTAATCTTAAATTTGTTTTGTTTAATTTTATATACATACATATGTAAATACTCTAGATTTTTTTGTATGTATTTAAAAGATAACCAACGTAAGGCAGAAGAGGAAATTTTGGAAGAGTTCACTTATGTTCTTGCAGCTGGAGAATATTTTCGTTACGCAATGCCATTTGTTCATCATTCTGTTCCAAAATCACACAATTTTTTATTAGAAGGACTGCCAAGTTTAGATGAGTGCAGATTTAAGCAAATTGTGAGGGTTAGTTGGCACAGTTTTCAGGCCAATTTTAAATTTAATAAAAAATGATGAAGTTTTCAACAGTCCTCATTCTTGCAAGCAGTTTCCTGTTGAAATGCAATAAATAATTGTTCTGTACAGATTGGGTTCAAGTGGCGAAGTCGCATCGCTGTTCAAAATTTCCAGTTTATTTGGTATTGGCGACGGTGGAACGATTCAAGTAAATAGTAACATATATCTTTTCTATTATCTAAAGAAACTAAAAGTGCTTTAATTCCAGATAATTACTGATATAGTTTTTATGGTGCTAATGAAACTACAGAAACAATTTCTATACTGGCCAGGAAATTTAGAGCGCAAAACCATTGTTGCAAACACTTTTCACGAATTGCAACACTGTGTTGGTTACGTGGACGGAACTGAAATAAAATTAGCTGAAAAACCGCAAGATGATCCTGAATCCTTTTTTTCGAGAAAGCATATTTATTCTTTAAAAATCCAAGGTATTTGCGACTATCGTCTTCGAATCCGCCATTTGGTTTTAAAATACAAATTAAAATTTTCTTGATATTGTAACCATTAATTTCTTACATCCCTAGTAATTTGATTTACAATAGTAAATAAAAAACATCTATTTGTATAAATGCACAATTGAACAGCGCAAGTTTACGAGACAAAATTGTTGGGCAAATTTACCAAGTTTGTGTAAATGAATTCTAATACAATTTTTGACAGTTCCTTTACGAGGGCGTAAAAATGCACAGTTTGCACAGATTACGAGACTTATAAACGATATCATGAGGACCCTTAATGAAATAATCGACTACCCAAAAACGAATTTCAAAGATTAGTTCTAATTTAATCGCTGATCTTTATGTCAAAAACTGGCTCTTAAAGATTTATTTCGATTGCATATGTAACTTAAGATTATAAATCTGGGTGGCGCAGAATTATCTATGTGGCTGGAATGCATTAAACCTTTTGATTTATTCTTTTCTGTGTGTTTTTCTTTAGCATTTCGTAAAAAGGACTTTGGGAATTTAATGTGAATATGAAACTTAATTTTTAAGAAAATAATCTATTGGGTTAACAAAGCGTGCATACCGTCATTTAAATATGCGGCTTGCACCCACGGTGTGAACAGAAAGCCATTTATTTGGAAGTTTTTGTCGACATCAAAATATAGAACTTGTACTGCTCAAAATATTAAGAGCGTACAGCACAGTCCCACAAGATTAACAAGGATACGTTCGACACTATTATACTCACTTAAGTGGACTGATTGGCTCGGATAATCGGACCATATTCTTTTTTGAAAATTACATTGTTATTTCAATCTTTGTCAACGGTATACCGTACTATAGTACATATTGGACGATGTTGGAAAATGTTGTTAGGCCAGCTGTGGAAAGTCATCAAACCTTGTGGAATCAACAATATGGATCTGCACCACTAGCTGCGATTCCCTCAATGACTTTTGTAATGAAATATATTCGACAAATGCATTATTTCGTGTAAAAGCAATTTTAACTGGCCTTCACGTTCACCGGATTAAACAGCTCTTGACAATTTTCTTTGGGGATATTTAAAAATTAAAGAGTGTATGTTAATATGTATTAAAAAATTTAAGATGTGTATACCATAAGAAATAGAAATAAGCCAAGGCGAATTGAACAACAGGATTTTGACAGCTTAAACCAAATTTGTTTAAGTTTTGTTAGAAATAGTTGACATTTCAAACCGTTAACACTAACACCCTGCAGATAACGAGACTAGTCCATACATGCATGTAAAGAGTAGTCCATAAAGGAGTAGGAGTACTCCAAATATATGGGTAAAAGGTGGCCCATTTAATATTGCGATGTCCTAGGAGGGGACCATATAACCCACCGAAGTAGTCCCTAAACTACTCCATGGAGTACTAAAGTGGGTTAGTTTTAAAAGTACTCCATGTCACTACAGTATGGAGTACACTAAAGGAATAGTTTAAGCATTTTCATTTTTTACTAATCGAATTTTATGGCGTGCCCTGTAGTCTATTATTGCTATTATTAAATATATTTACTTGGTATTTTTAATTTTTTTTTACCTTTTTTTCATAAATTTCACAAACTGTCACTTTTAAATAAACAATTAATAATGGACACCGTCAGGGCTACCAATGTTTAATACTGTAAACTATAGAAAAGTATACATCATGCAGTTGTTGACAGCACTGCATGTTAATTTCTTATAACATGGTCCATTTTACAGTAGATTGGACCATATTGTAAGTAGTCCATTTAAGCCACAATGGACCCCGTAGTCCAATATTATCTGTAGGGCAGTGAAATGCAAAAAACCTCTGTTGCTTCTGTTGTTGTTGGAGTGTTGTAATATGCCAACACTTGCAGTTCGTTATGAACGACGTATTTTGGTCTAAGCAATGATTCTGTGTATTTTCATATACACGAATGTGTTCTATTTTTAAAGACGAATATTCTTTGCAAATAATTCGTCGTTTGTCCCAGTTATGTTTCTGGTATAAGTTACCTAAAATTTATAAATTAACGATTCTTAAGAGATAGTAAAGTTTTTGTTTGATCATTAAAAAAAAAAAATATGTAGTCGAGATATCGACTCGCTTTATTAAATTATTACCTGTTACTTTTTTTAACAAAATCTAAAAGTGAGGGGTAGCGGGTGTGATTCCCACCAAGAGCTACTGGCCTCGGTTTAAATATAACGAGCTAAAGGTCTACGTTACTTTTGTTTAGTATTTTAAGCTAGAATAAATGTGGCAGTTATATTTGAACTATATAATAAAATAAATTTTTTCTCCCTTTACAATCCTAAAAACCATGAGCGGGCTTTTTCCTGTCACCTCACCATCTATGACGTTTTGATATTTTTTTTGTAGTCTGGTCATTATAAGTGTTACTATTAACATTATTTTACTTGTTTATCAGACTTTTATTGATCTAAAACAACAGCTAATTTTACAAACACAGAGTAGAGACAATTTGAAATCCCATCTTACTCACCACACCGAACGTAGCGTTTACAATGCTTATTTATTAAAAAGGCGATGAATGTAACATACTCACACATCCACGTAAATATGAATAATAATTATAGACAGACTGTATATTTGTATGCCTATTAAGAAACAGTTAAGGAATGTAATACGAATGGGCCAGGTCATTATACTCTAGAGAACTACGCATGACTAATATTACGTTTTACTAACCTACATCGTTATTAAATTCAATTCAATTTAATAACGATCCACCACGAATGGAAAACTTGAGTTAACTAAATTTGCCATTCCGTGTGAAACTTTTTAAATTTTTCTCTAATTCACATTCATATTCTTAACCCTAAAGCTTTGCGATAATTGTCGTTTCTCTTATATTTACATTGTTCGATTTTTGTCATTCTAACTTTTTATGTGCCACTGAACTTTAATAAACTTTTCTTCGGATGAGAGAACGAATGAACGAACAAAACGAATCGAAGAGTACACTCGCTTCTGTACCCCTCTCTCCACTCTTGCAATAAGGTAAGAATCGCAACGGCTAAAATCGTATACTGTAAATGGGCACTCAACGCTTCTTATTAAGTGTTAAAGTGTTTCAAGTTTTCCTAAGCAGTTTGATTTTTAAGTCCAGCCTAATCGGTTCAGTAGGAAAAGAGTTATGGACCCAAACGTGGACTCATCTTCCTAAAAATTAATAATTTTATTCTGTTTACAAAGTACTTACTTTTGTAAAACAAAATAATTACTTCTTAATTGTATTATAACGATAAAATTGCTGGCGGCATGCACCGATTGTCATTTAACTTGGCTATATATATATATATATATATATATATATATATATATGTTCAAATCGATCCTATAAGGAGCATAGGGCCTCGGGCTAAAGTTTGCCCACAATAGCGTTAATCTCACGGTTTTAATGATTATCGCTATTGTGGGCAAATTTAGTTCAATGTATCTTTAAATAGTTCGATTTAAAACCAATCAATTTTGATTTATAGGTGCCGTATAAAGCTCCATTCTGAAGATCTCTTTAATACGCCTTAAACACAAAGGAATCATGTTATTTTTTTGAAATTAGGTCGAATTATGTTTTATAATTAACAAAATATAATCATAAAACTTTGCATGATCGACCCATAATCTTCCAAAGGTCTCATTTAAAGCGTAATTTCGAAAAAATCTTTAATACGCTTAAAATCGCAAAGAATCGTACTGAATGGTCAGATTTCATAAAGATTCTCGATGGAGGGTGCTAAAGATTCGGCACAGCCGAATTTATAATTCTTACTGGTTTCAAATGTTAATTGACTGCTGTATACTAAAGCAAGGCGTATCAGGAGAATCTATACAATATTGATTGTGAGGGAGACTTCAAATACTAAAAGTTTAAAATAACGCGTTTATTTTGCAATTGTGAAAACTAATATGGGTATTAAAGTTGTTTTTATTTGAAAAGGACATGTAAAAAAGTCTTTATAGGTTTTAATTGTATATTTGTATTGTGTAAGTTATAAAAACCAAAAACTAAAGTTCAAGGATTTGGTTTTCCGGTGAATGTCTATAAAAGCAATAATTTCTGGAAAAACCATCATGAAGTGAATAATTAAAAGTATTTGGTTAGCTAAAGTCTATAAATTTTGTACTTGGAAAAGTTTTTAATTTATTAAGAGTTACAAATACAATAACAAATGATATTCTAACTTAATTACCCGAGCAATAGCAATTTAGATCTTCAACGCCTCGCACCGTGTTCGCTTTAGGTTGCCAAAATCCCAAAAAAAAGACATCAGTGCGTTTTTTACATTATAGATTTATGTATATCTGAAGAGTGGTAAGAACCAGTTGCCAAATAAGGTAAAAACATATTGGTTATCCATACACAACATCCGACAAAGTGTGGGCGGGGTTAGAGAAGTGAGCGAAGCACAAAATATTGTATTTATATATTAAAACGGTGTCCAAATTTGGTACACATAGCTGGGTTATCAATACAAAGCCGCTCTAACAATACGCAACATCAGTCAAAAAGTGGGCGGGATTAGATTAGTGGGCGTGGCATAAAATAAAATTCTGTATAACTTATGATTAGTGTAAAATTTTCCAAAGAAGGGTTATCAATACACAGCATCTATCGGAAATGGGCAGAATTGGAGAAGTGGGCGTGTCACAATCTAGAATCCTGTTTATCTAAAGAACAGCAATAGCAACAGTTTACAAAATTGGTACAAGTAGCTTGGTTATGAATATACAACATCTGTCAAAAAGTAGGTTGGAGTGGATAATAGGGCGTGGCAGCTCCAATACTAAGGCAAAAGAGAATAGATTTCTGTATATCGAGAAAAGTTTGGAGCAATTAGCTAAGCTACCAATACGAAATTTGAGTCAAAAAGTGGGTGAGATTAGGAAAGTGGAAGTGGCACAAAACAAAAATTGGTACAAATGGAATGGTTATCAATACTCATTATCTGTCAAAAATGGGCGGACTTGGAGAAGCGCACGTGGATTAAGCTACACCTTACAAATTCGGCACAAATAGCTTTGTAAAAAATGCACAACATCTCTCAAAAAGTGGTCCATATTTCAGGCGTAGGCGGGGCACCTTCAATACAGAGTCCATTTAGATTTCTATATAACTGGTAAGAGGTAAGAGTATTCAAACTTGGTACAAATAGCTTCGTAATGGACGAGATCTGTCTTTGAATAAAAATTTACTTAATTTATTTTAATGAGGTTATTGTAACGCACTGATTGTGAATATGTAAATTCAAAACATGTCAACCGATTTTCATGGTTTATGGCTTTTCTTATTCGTAATATATCTATATATATATTTTTGTTGGCGCCCTTAGTTTAAATTGAACGTTTTATCTAACTTATTTTTACTATTGTAATCAAAAATTTTATAAATAAAGGAATGGAAAAAAAATATATCTTGCTTTACGATTCATTATAAAAATTTAAAATTTGTTTTTCTTATACATACTGTGAGCGTCAAAATAAAGTGTACAGCTAGTTTTCCAATGCAAGAAGTGTTGTAAGTTGTAAAAAAAGTATAATTTCTACTTTGTCAAATTTGATCAGACTTCAAGCTTGCTGTCATCTGTGAAAAATACGTTGCTCCAAAAATTGACGAAAGCAAGTTGGACAACAAAAAAAAAACGTGATAAAAGGTAGAAATAAGAAATTCAACGGAAAAAATACAGTATCTATAGTGAAGCGTGATAGTGTTGGCTTTTGTAATACGTCCTTAAACAGATGAATCAGCCCAATAGTCGCTCAATATCAACTCAACTAAACATCTGGGAGCATTTGGACAGACAAAATAAAAAAACCATAACTAGCAAGGACTCTCTGAAGAAAATTCTGCAGGAAGAGTAGCCAAAATTGTCTACTGCGCTAACTTTAAAATGGGTGGAATCGATGCCATATAAACTAGAAGCCGTCCTAAAAGCAAAAAGAATTCAAACAAAGTATTAGCCACTTCACTTTTCTTAGTATTTTAAAACTGTGCACTTTTTTTTGACACCTTAAAAACGGAGTAAATGGTTTTTTTTATTGTACTGGTTTTGTTGTTTTTGAAGTATTTCAAATTTTTAATTTTAATTTGTAATAACATTGTCCAAAGTTTTGTAAATGATAAAAAACTACTAAAAATTTGAATTCTTTTTTACTAAAATAACACTTTTTATATTGGAAAACCAGTTGTACACTTTATTTTGACGCTGACAGTATCTGTGGCATTTTAACAAAACATCATAAGTCAAATTTAAAAAGTTGAAAAAAATATTGTTAATTGTACGAATTTTCATTCCAAAAACATTTTTGCTAACGTTTTTAAAATTTTGTATTATAAAGGAAATTTTTCTTTAATTTTGTTTTAATTCATTCCAAATCATTTGCTGGTAATTGAATGAAGTAGCTTAATTTCCTTATTTTGGGCACCATGTCCTTAAACAAATCTGTGCCAGCCACTCTCTGGACAGTCCACATATTTTATTTTAAAGGCTTGACAATTTTTTGTTAAATGCTAAGTGTTATAATATACATGCATCTGATAGTAAAAATTAAGGTTATTCAAATATCAGTAGTTCCGATTCCTCATATTTTTTTAATTTTACCTAACTTCCTTTTTGTTAAAAACATTAAGTTGAATTGAATATTCTTAATTTCTTTTAAAAATGAAATAAAATTGTAAAATAAATTATTTTATATGCTGAGTATTGCTTATGATTACGCAATGAAAAGTAGGTGTGCCTGTGGGTGGATTTGTCAAATTTTAACACAACTCTCCTTAAGTATGAAAGAAACCACTCACTATGCAAAAATCAGCTTTTTACGTTTTTTAATTTTTCAGTTATTCATTTAAGCCACCTTAATTTAAAAATCGAACACTGTGCGTTGTAGTGAAACAGACCAGAGTCTCTGGGGGCATTCGAACCTGCAACCCTCTCACTGCTGGACTAGCTCGTTGCCAACTTGACAACCGGGGTACCCTAGAAGGAAAAGTTTGTAAACTTCTTAAGTTTAATTGAACAGAAAATCTTACTTTTAAATTTTAAGTGCAATAGTGCATAAATAGTATTTTTATTTTATAAATAAACTGAATCAATATTTAGCAAGTGCCGAATCTTATATACCCTTCACTGTAGTATTAAACCACTACATCGGTAAAGGCAAAACAGTTAAGAACACTTTACTCCTCAACCGATTTGAACAATAAATACAACATTTTAAAGGGACATACTTACTTACAGAAGTGCACAATACATTTATATTTTATTAAAATATCGTTAGCTAAAATGCAAAAAGGCGTAACTAACAAAAAATTCAAAATCGTGTTTTTGATTGGTTATTATGAATACCATTGAACTACATGTCTTGACAAAGTTTGAAACTTCTGCTGTCGCTTTTATTAGCAAAAAACAAAAGAACGTAACTACAAGAATATTTATTTTATAAATGCAAAATTTCTTAGTTACCCATTTTTTTTTTAACAAAATATAATGAAATGGTTTCTTTTTAAAATTGTTTGAAGAATTCCATGGACGACTTATCAATGCATGTTTTCTGATATGTTGGTAGTTTTCATTTTATAAAGCTTTTTGCTTCTCCTGTAAAATTATATTTTTGTTAGTTACGCCTTTTTGCATTTTACCTAACGATATGTTTTTGTTTTTTTATTCAATTATCAAATAATAAAAAATTGGGTGCTCGACTATTCGAATTTTTTTTCGAATATTTCGACTTTATAAACCCGGGAAATTAAATTTCTTTTTTTACTTTGTGATAATTTTTAAATTTTCTAGAAACATAATATTATAGGTGCAGGGTCCTGAGTAGGGTTTTTTCCCGGGATTTCCCTTCCCGGGAATTTCAATTATTTTATTTCCCGTTTTCCCGGGATTTTTCTTGCGGGATCCCGGGAAATAAAAAATTCCTCATAATGTCAGAAAATAGCTATTTATACTTTGAAATTTAGTTTTCTATTCTCTAAAAATTAGCATCTGTGGATGGGTTGTGGATTAGATCAATTACAAGAAGTGAGTACATGTATTTAAATCAATGTCTCCTGATGCAATAAATCTACTAAAAGCAGAATGGGCAGTGCAACAGTTGATAATTATTACATTTAGTGAAGTGAAGAGTTAATAAAGTACATTAATTCAAAATAAGATGCAGGCAGTAAAGTTTCATTGTCCATGAACAAGTCTTAAAAACAGGAGATACCTAAACATATCGCTCCTTTATTGCAACATAGTCATATCTACAAAAACAAACGATCTTGGCAATATGCGCTTAAAGTTTTCAAAATGTACCGATTTAATGATATAATTTGCTATAACTTCGGTTCAGTTTGAGATATAATACGAGAAGGTATGAAGGAAAACTTTGCTAAAGTTACTTCAAATTTTGAGATATGACCATGATGCAATGAAGGAGCGATATGTTTATTAGGTGATAAACACAAATTCCCAATTTCAATTTCAATTTGTGAAATGCGGGGAAACCGAAATAAAATAACATTTTGGAAACTCGTGTAAGATACTACAACATACAACTTGAAAAACACATTGTCCTAAAGATTACAAATGGACCTATTGAAATGAAAAGGTTTGTAAGAAGCAGTCCGGTTTATGCTATTTTTACATCAACCTTGACATACATTTGACTGATATAGACGTTGTTTATAAAAAAGAAAAAATTTCCTCTGATTGTGAATCCGAAGCATGTTACAACGGTGCACTTTTAACTATTTGTCCAACCTCGGTAAAAAATAAACGAAATTTTTCGGAAACATGGTATTAGTAAACAAAATCAAGAATATACTTTTTGACGACTTACAAAGCGCTTTGAGTGTCTCAGGAAGTTATTTCTTAAGCCTTTAAAAAATGTTATATATTTCTTTAAAGTATTTTATCTATTTTATTAATTAACTTTTTGATCTTATATCTTGAGAACCTGAATTTTTATTTTGTTTTTATTATTGTTTTATGAATTAAATTGTTATGTTTATGTTATCTTTTTATCTTGTATCTAGAGCATAATAATACTGAATAAAAGCATAATAACAGGGAATAAAGGCGTGAGTTCCCTTACGTTTTTTATAAAAGTTTTTTTCATTAATTAATAACAAAATTTACTTTGTATTATTTATATGGAGCGAGATCCCGGGATCCGAAAAAGTCCGGGAAAAAAAACTCTAGTCCTGAGTGAATGAAAAGCCTTAAGATGAAAAATGTTGGTACTTTTTGTTTTTCATCTGGTACTTTTTGAATTTTGGTTAATATTCGACCTATAAAGATAAAATTAACGTGCATGGTCTTGAGTGAATAAGTAATATGTAAGAGGGAGCCTTTTGGTACTTTTTCGTTCAACTTCTGGTACTTTGATTAATTTTCGTTAATATTAGACATAGAAAAATAAAATTAAGCATGTAATGTCCTGAGTGGATGACAATTTTAAAAAGTTATAGTGCATTTCGTTAGCTGAAATGCAAAAAGGCGTAACTAAAAAAAAATTCAAAATCGAGTTTTTGACTGATTATTATTAATGCTATTAAACTACATGTCTTGACAAAATTGTACACCTCTGCGATCAAAAATGACGCTTTTATTAACAAAAAACAAAGGGACGTAACTACAAGTGTGTTAACTGAATACATACAAAATGACGTAATTACACATATTTTTTTCTAACAATATATAATGAAATGGTTTTCTTTGCATATTGCTTGAAGAATTCCATGGACGACTTATCAATGCATGTTTTTTTGACATGTTTATAGTTTTAATTTTAAAAAGTTTTTTGCTTCTCCTGCAAAATTTTATTTTTGTTAGTTACGCCTTTTTGCATTTTAGCTAACGATTTACACTTGTAATTTTTAAACTAGTTTTTTTTTAATATTTAATACTTCTTATATCGTTGGTGTTATTACTTTACAGAAGTATGTAAAAACATAATGGAAACTTTATGAATCATAATGTAAAATTGCTCATACAATTGCTTGTAAAACCGTTATATTTTACACTATTGCAATACATTTCTGTGACGAGTTATATTTTTTTGAAATCACTGAAATACTTAATTTTGTAAAAAATATGAGTAAGGCCCTTTCTACTTAAAACTAACGGTATAAAAGAAATATCTTATTAAAATTTGTTCCTTCTTGCTTATATGGTATGGGCGCTATTGTGCTCAGTAAATAAGTTTTCTCCTCAATTCAATCGCAAATAAATCTGTATCCAATACAAACATTTAAATAAATAATTTTTCATTCCAAAACTCTGTGAAAAGTAAACAAAGAAAATGCATTTTAAACATTCTCAGTTTTCTTTCACGGCGCTAACATTTCTAACTGAAAATCGAATATAAAGCAAAATAAAAAATAAATTTACCTTTCGCTTAAAGCAACTGTAGATTTGATAAGACACTTCACACTTAAGCCGAGAAATCAGCAGGAAAAGTTAAAGAACAATTAAAAAACAACAAAAGAATTAGGAAAACTTGGCAGAACAAATAAAAATGATACAGCATAAAGTTTGCGCTTAGAAAATAACAGCAGTAGCGCATTTATCAAAGAAATTATTGTGGATACTCACGCACAATAATTCTTAAACCTTTAACCTGGAAATGAAGAAATAACACTGAATTTTCAAAAATGAGAGGGAAAAAAGAAATTGTCAAATGTATTGAGCTAATGATAGTTTTACATCTGTCTCCTATAGATCATTAGTTGTCTAGGGAAAAACTACAGGGCGAGCATAAGAAAAACTGTGACATTAAGAACCTTGAATAAATAAATCTACTGTTTGGTAGCAAAACAGTAGAGGTAAATGATATAGGAACTGCTTAAAATATTTAAAACTTACCGGCGTTTTAAAGGTAAAGGAATAATGCTTCTGGTCAAAGACTGTTATTTATACAACCCACAGCTCTTGAAATAACAAATACTTGAGATGATGCTAATGCTTTTTAGTGTTTATTAGTTGTATTCCTTCCTTGAAGGCCATACTTTGGTAAAAACGCGCATACCTGCAATTCAAAGAATTTTTTTACGGTTGTTATTGAATCTTAAAATAAGAATTTTAAACGCCCTAATTTCTATTATAAACAAATGTGTGCAAATATACCTGTGTGCCGGAAAATTCCAAATAAAACGGATATTTGCTGTTTAAGACATTACAAAATTTAGGTAGAGGAAATTTAATGCAAAAACAACAGACTTAAGTCATTTTGTAAATCACTATGTCTCTTTTTTAATGACATGCAAAGCAGACTATGGAATTTATTTCTACTGTTTCTTGGGAATCCTAATAAACATGATCATGTTTAAAGGATGTTCCAAAACGAATGAATTTTTACTATAAATACTTACGGATATGCAGCAGGATATTATTAGTTGTGTTTTTCAACCAAAAGTGTAAACAACATTAACTTATATAGTTATTCAAAAAAGAAAAAAACAAAAATGAAACCGTTCCAAGAAATATTTTATATATCAGCCATAGTAGCATTAGGATCTCATATTACAGCAGTGCCTGTTGACTCCACATCGCTGGCGGCGGATACTGAGGAAGCAACAGGTCGTGAAATTGAACAAACAGATAACACCAAAGCTCCAGTGACTTCAAGTCCGGTCTTGAATTCAGATAAAGATTTAGAAACTTCGAATTCAAATCAAGAAACAACATATGTGGTAAGTAAAAACAAAGTGAAGTCACTAAATTTTTTATATTTTAAACGTGGATATGGCTTTTTAATATCAGAGAATAACTTAGAGACTAAACTAATACATGGGGTACATAATCCTTTTTATGTTGAGCATGCTAATTTGCCATAAAGCTGTTCGTTTAATTTTCATCCACTATCTCTCACAATTTTTGAACTTTTGACGAAAAAGTGAATTTAGTTCATTGCATTTTCAAGTTTACATTTCCCATATTTATTTTGAAAATAAACTTCAAAAAACTGAATGGCTTCCTGTAATCTGGTTTTTTTTTTAAATTCGAATACAAAACCGTTGTGAATAACAAATTGGACTTAAATTTAAAAATATTTACATACATACATATGTATACACTTTAAACATTTTTTTGTAATACAATTCTTAAGGCCCAACAATAAATGTAAATTGTATGAGGCAAATCATATTGAACTTAAGGAAACTTTTTGCTAAGTTTAATGAAACTGTCATTTGCCTTAGAAATGTGCAAATCTAATCGCACATTCCGTACGGAATCCAGTGATTTTTTATTTTGTTTTTGTTTTTTTAAATACATCTGAGAGCCTTTTTGTTAATTATATAATAATAAAATTATTATTATAAACGTCATTTTCCATTTCATACAAATTGTTGCTAAAGTTGAAATGGACTCAACTTTTTTAAAAAACTTTAGTTACATTTTTGTTCGAAAAATGAAAGGAAACAATCAGCCCAATTATGAATAAAAATTCCCCGGGAGTTTTTTTCCTTTTCCCATTTTTACAATTGAATTAACATAGCAAAGATGGGAAAAGGGAGAAAACTCCCGGGGAATTTTTATTCATAACTGGGCTGTATATAAAATACTTTTTTTTGTTATTAATGAATGCTTAACTTATAAATGTTAATAAATGCTTTAATTGTAGCATTTACAAAATGTTAACAAAAAATGTATTTGTTTTCCTGTTACAAAAACAATTAATTTCTAACGTTGGGAAAAGTGCAGGGAACATTTTTTTGGTTGTAGGGAAAAAAAATTATTTTTAAGACACTTAGGGCTAAAAAATCAGACCAAGTTAAACTCTTTTTTTAGTTTAAAATGTGTTTAAACGAACAAATCTATAAATCTCTAAGAGCCAGTTTTTGACATAAAGATCAGCGATTAAATTAGAACTAATCTTTGAAATTCGTTTTTGGGAAGTCGATTGTTTCATTTTGTTTCCAAGCTTAAACGCCCAAAGTAGGCGGTTTAAACTTGCGACAGAACTTTCGAAGGTACGAACAGCTTATAAAAGGAAATATTACTTATTAAAGAACATAAGATACAACTTTTGTATAAAATTAATAAAATGAATTTTTTAAATAGTAAAAAAGACTTAAAAATATTTAAACATATAAACAACACAAATATTAGTAGACCAAGGGTAACAAGAATAGGGCCAAATCTTTTTTTATTTATTAAATGACAATTTTTTTTTTATTTAGAGTTTTATTAAATACTAGCGGGCCCGTTGCCTGCTTCTCACGGCAAAACAAAATAAGAAAAGAAACACACATGCGTTATCGGATTTCAACCAAACTTCATATAAACCATATATGGGCCACTGCCTACGTAGTGTATAAGTTTGGTTGAAATCGCACGACGCGTTTATGATTAGTTCGGCGACGTACATATACGGACTTATTTTTATATACATATATAGATTCCACATCGTAAGATAAAATATTGCAAAATTCTCGCCTTTTCTTCTTCTTTTTCACGTTAAGAACAGTAATTTGATGAAAATTTTTGGCATTTGTTTAAAACTGCCATACTTATACATAAAAGTATTGTAAATTCATATGGCAATGCTAAAAGCTTTAATCTTTCACTCAAAAACGCCAAAGAGGATTAAGGCTAGATTAATTTTATTATAAGATTAACAAATCTTACTATTGATCCTGGCTTAAACTCTAAGTAAAAAACCCGCTCTAAACATATAAACCATCTTTAAACGCATAAAATTGGGCGTTTAAACTACCAATACAGACCATATGAATTTGATAAGATTTATCGTAGTGCTGCCACATTTTAATTTTTTAACTACATATAATACATGGGACACTGATTTATAGTTGTTGAGTTTAAACTACATATAAATTCAAGTTTAGTTCAATTTACCAGCGTTTAAACCATCAGTGATTTATTAGCCATTAGGGATTTTTAAATTTCTACTGGAATCACTGGTGAAGAAAGGTAATAGGTAAAAAACTATTCATTTGAATGGATTTTGCGCACGTAGTGACAGATTCTATCTGGTTCTATCATATTGCTATCAAATTAACAAGGTTCAGTCGGTACAGCATCCGCTACAGGCAATATACCAACCGAAATTTAATGTGTCCAAACTAGTGTTCGAAAATAAACAGTACATTATTTAGCGTTCGGCTCACACACCCAAACCCGATATCTATTTTTTTAGTGATTGTGTAGACGAACACAACCCTTAATACCGTTCGTAACTATTTTCAAGAAAGAACCGAACATTATATAATGTTCTGTTTTTCGTTCAAAAACAGAGCAATTTTAGTGATACTGTAGACAAACATTATATTTTAATGTTCTTTAATGTTTCTTTTTTTACCTTGATAAAGAAATGAACAAACAAAAAATTTTAGCAACGACTGCACCACGAACAGCTTGTGTGTGTATTGTGTATGTGTTTTGTTTGTGTAAAATTATTTTGCTGGCTTTTTGTTTTTGTTTTTTTTCGTATGAGTATTTTGTTTTTGTAAAAAATGTTTGGTTTTTTTACCAGCCAAAAGGGACGAACATTACACATTTTGTGGTTACACATTTTAAGACTTTCTTTGTTACAAGATTTATAAGCGATTCATAATGATTCATTTAATAGTTTCACAATTAAGGGTTGTGAACAACCTCTCCACCGGAGACGTTGCGGATTAAAAAATACCGAACGGAATTAAATGTTCTCATCTTTTGATGAGTTTGATAAAAACAAGGGAAACGTTATTTTTTTAATGATTTTCTACACAAACACTATAAGCGTTTGTGTTTTCCACAAATACACCTAACCGAACACTAAGAAACGATATTAAGTGTTTATTTTCGAAACTGGTCCAAACTGGTTATTTCAAGGATATGTTACAAAGTGCCCAAAAGGTACAAAGTAAACCTTTTCTACGAAATCGCCATGATGGAGTGACAAGTCCCTTTATAAAAGTATAAGAACTAGAATCGGTCCCTACACTTAAAAGAAAAGTTAATCCATCGTTCTTAAATCAAGTTTCTACACAAAACAAGCAAATCGTTTTTTACTTTCTTTGTTTCACATACATACGCTTATGCACGCATATAAAATTCAATGCAAAATTTTTAAGTTCGCGTCGTACTTAAAGTAAGTGGAAAAAACTTAAATTTAGTAAGAGTTTTTCTTTCCGTGTACCACTTTAGAATTGTCACGTGGCAAGTTTGGTGTTAGTTCCCTTTAATATGAATCTTAAACTCATAACATAATTTTGTTCCGACGGGTCCATGATTGCCAATGGGTCCCAAATAGTGTTCGTTCTCGAAAATTTATCTATAAATACTGCAGTGTATGGCATCATATGGTCGGACTTGACCGCCTATATTTTCTTACTTGTTGATATTTGTTTTACTTTGCGCAAATGATAAACAATTTTTTCTCAAGTTTATAATTTAAGCTCAACCATGAGATTTTTAATTAAAAGTAAACATTATTCGCCCTCCCAGCACTCTAGAGCTCGAGTTTATACATTAAAGTTTATGGATTTCATAGACATATTCTAATTGGTATCCAAATTCTAAATGAATTGCAATTTAGTAACAACCAATATATTAGATGTTTTCAAAAGCAAATATTTTTGTTTTGAAATAGATTAAGCAGATTGATATCCTGACTTTAAAGATCAGGCATAAAATCTAAATCAAAAATGTAAATCATTTATATGTTATTATCAGGGAAACCATAAATATGCAACTGCATGTTTTTTCTTGAGCAACCAATGAAGGCAGAAAAAATATATTTATCCGTTTTAGAACTTTTTATGAATTTTGGCATCGATTTGTTAGTGCATATTTTTGCATATTTTACCGGTTGCAGCATTTTTTTTGCATAATTTAGTTAAAAGAACTTTTTTGCAGCATTTTTTACGTTAATAACGCAAATTTTGCCTTTTTGAGGCATATTTTAATACAAATTAAATTTTTTTTAGATGCCTACAAGACCTTTTTTTTTTGCAAATTTTTGGATTTTTGTTTTAAATATCTATCTGTTTACACAACGTGTTGCTTCAATTTCGCCATCTTCATTTAATTTTTACTCGAACAATGCAAGGCCCATTGAATAGGTCAGCGCAAGAAGCCTGATGATCATTGTTTATGTTCTTTTTAGTTGTTTACATTTTGCTTACATGTGCATTTATATGTTTGTTTACGTTTATTGTTTTTTCCCACACAAATTTATGGTATGCAACACATACACGATTTATCCTTTTGCTTTGTATATGTGGTAGTAAGTTTGTGACAACTAAAAAGAAATTTTACACAAACAAACTACATGTCGTTTTTTGTTTTTGTTCAAGTAAGCAGACCTGATAGATGGGCCTTGGAACAATGTAAGACAAAGTTGTTACTGAAGATAAATGTTATTTGAAACTATCAAATTTTATATATAAGCAAAAATTAAGGAAAAATCAATTATATATCTATACCGATCGACTCAGAATCACTTTGTAAAGTGATCTAACGATTTCCATCCGTCCGTCTGACTGGTTGTCTGTTCATGTTAACCTTGTGCGCAAAGTACAAGTTACGATCTTGTAGATAATTTGTTTAAATTTGGTAAATACATTTTAATTGTAATTCTAATAAGGACGAAGTCTGTGTAACTTATTTCCAAATTAGACTCTTTGTGTCCGTAAACTAATTGTTATATTGGTATTTATATTAAATTCGCCCCAAAAATATTTTACTGCAAATAAAATTATTTTCGAACCAGTTTACATTTGCCTAAAGCTCCCATCCTTAAATAGTTTTAACTTCCTTTTAAAGGTTAACACTAATAAAAAATTTAGTGACCGTCCCTAAAATCTCTTTAAGACAAAAGATTTTATATGGATGTTAATATCTAGATAATATTCCTTTCCAAATAGGGTAAAATCTCGAAAATTCGTCTTTAAATACTATGGTGTTTTACCGATTATACTTTTGGGATTGTTTTTATTAATTGGAACTGTTATTACATTGTTGAATATTTTGTTTTCAAATAAGCAATTTTTTAATTTTTTGGAGCATATTTTTAACAATTTTTAGGGCATATTTTGAAGTTTTTACTGCATATTTAACGCGCATAAAACGCGTTTTTTAGAGCATATTTCTGGTTTCCCCCGATATTATAGTTTAATTTTGATTTTAATAATATATTTAAATTCGATATTAAAAAAAATTCATATTCCAAGTTCATTAACAAATTCTCAACTTTTTTTAATAACAGGGGGCTAAGTTTGGCAGTCGTGATCGAATATTTTTTCGATTCGAAAGCATTTTTGTTTCTAATTCTTTCAGGTTATATTGAACGATTAAAAATTATTTTTTTAGGGTTGTAAAGCATTTATTTGAGTTTTCACAACACTGAAAAAATAATTTCGATTTTCCTTAACGAATAGGAAATAAAAAGTATCCGATCACGACTGCCAGAATTAACCCCCAGGGCTTTTTTCAGTTTTCATCTAGCATCTCATAAGCGGCTTAATGATAAGATTAATTAAAAACTGTTGTAATAAAAATATTTTTTTAAAATCCACAATTCAAATGATTTGTGATCTCTAAAAAAAAAACTTTTAGGTTATAAACTAAGTCATATTTAAATTTAAAGTATGTTTTATTATTTTCAGTTACCACAACACCATTCATCTGGCAGCACTGGCAGTGGCCATTTTGATCCCTCCATATACGGTGGCTATTTAACGCCTGAAGCCTTCCAGCAATATCTAGCACAATTTGCCGGTGCATTTGCACCTTATGGATATCCTGGTTATGGCCCTGCTCCCGTCTATCCCGCCCCCTATGCTGTACAAACCGGTTATGATGGTTTCTTAGTGCCATCACCAGCCACTAGCTTATCGGCTAGTGGTACAGTTTCATCCAACAGCGGCAATATAATAACAGCTCTTTCCAATATCGTGCCTGCCTTAATGAGCTCTACTCTTGTCCGTATCATTGTCACCGTTATAGGGGCCGTATTAATGTTACTTTTTGGTGGAGCCGTTACAACTGCCATCTGTAATCTAACACCCATATGCGATATTACTTTCAGAGCTGTTACTTATCTTAGAGGAAATGGAGCCGCCAACATGGGTCGTATGTTGGCCGAAGAAATGACACCCGAAAGAGTAAGACGTGCCTCGGAGTTTGTACGCAGTGCTATACGTAAATATAGGGAAATGCAACAAGTAATGGGTGAGGGGAAAAATGTTAACGAATGAGTACTTAAAAGGTTATGAAAAGTTTACATTTTACGAATTTAGAGTTCAAATTTTGACAATAATTTTAGTATTTACTTTAAAAGAACAAACAGAAACCCTACTTTTAGTTTAAGTTATTTAAATGACAATTATTTAAATTTAAATAAAAGAAATAAAAGAAGAAATTAAAAAAAATAAATGTTTTTATTTTTATTTCTTTAACAAAACGTATTATATACAGCATCATTATATACTTTTGTAATAAGTTTACAATCACTTTTTCTTATACTCTTTCTAACTTTTATTTCTTTTAATTTGTCTTTTAGAAAAAAAATTTCTAGAAACTTTTTCATTATTTCATATCGTTTGAATTATCAGTATTTTTGCATAAATTGACGTTCTTACAACAGTCCGATAAAAATAAAATCATAAATATTTCTTTTCTGTAGTATTAATAGTTCCAAAATGTAGATTTTAATATCATCTGTATCTAGTGTTCGAAAATAAACAGAACATTATTTAGCGTTCGGCTCACACACCCAGGAACGATACCTATTTTTTTAGTGTTTGCGTAGACAAACAAAACCCTTAATACAATTCGTAACTATTTGCAAGAAAGAGCCGAACATTATATAGTGTTCTGTTCTTCGTTAAAAAACAGAACAATTGAAGTGATTCTGTACACAAACATTATATGTATGTATATTAATGTTCCATAATGTTATTTTTTTACATTGATGAAGAAATGAACAAACAAAAAATTTTAGCAACGACGGCAGCACGAATAGCTTGTGTGTGTATGTGCTTTTTGTGTTTTTTCGTATATGTATTTTGTTTTTGTAAAAAAATGTTTGGTTTTTTTACCAGCCAAAGGGGCGCTAAGCACAACAGCAACGAACGAACACTAAGAGCTAAACCGAACACAATTTATTTGTTCTCATCTTTTTGTTGAGTTGGATAAGAACAGTAATATTTTTGTGTTCGAAAGCAGATAAACGGCGAAACGTTATTATACCCTCCACCACAATAAGTTGTGAAGAGTGTATACTAAGTTTGTCATTCCGTGAAACTTGTTTATTATTCACCTCAGACCCCATAAAGTATATATATTTTGGCTCCTTGAGTAATTCTAAGTCGATTTAGCCATGTCAGTCTGTCCGTCTGTTGAAAACACGCTCACTTTCGAAAAACTCAAAAGAAAAAAAAAAAACTAGGTGACAAATTGCTTGTAGTTATCCTAAGCAGTTTGGGATTGAAATCCAGCCAAATCGGGTCAGTAGGGTCAGAGCTATGAATCAAAATGTGGAGCCACCACTTTAAAAAATTGATAATTTTGTGCAGAAAATGATATTTTGCAAAAGTTCGTTTAAATTGACTGGAAAACACACTGTGAAATTTCATAAAGATCGGTCTATAGTTTACCCTAGGCCCCATATAAACCCTACTCCCGGAAAACAGTTTTGTATGCCTAAAACCGTAATTATTAATGCTATCATAACAAAATTTGGCACGTCACAGTTTTCCAAGACTTAAAAGGACACTGTGAGATTTCATGGAGATCGGTCCATAATTTACTCTAGGCCCCATATAAACCCTTCTCCCAGAAAACAGTTTAGTACGCCTAAAACCGTAATAAATAATGCTATCATAATATAATTTTACTGTCAATAATTTAATATAGGTCTAAGCCGCAACCAATTTTAATGCTGATGTCTGTTTTTATAAAGATAAATTAATAATAAATAGACATCATATAGATATCACTCCTGAAATATTCAAATTGTCGGTGGAGGGTATCAAAGATTCGGCACAGCCGCATATAACACTCTGACTTGTTTTTTTAATGATTTAGTACACACACACACTTTTAGCGTTTGTGTTTTCCACAAACCTACCGAACCGCATTATTTTAAGTTTCACAATACTGAAAAAATTATTTCGATTCGTTCAGTATCGACTGAAATAATTAGAAATAAAATTGCTTTCAAATCGAGAAAGTACTCGATGACGACTGCCAGAATTAGGCCCCAGAGCTTTTACTTGATGTAGGGGTGACCGTGTCTTTGACACTTTCGAAATGCAGAGTCATGTTATGTAGCTCAATAGTATTTTGTACAAAATGTTGTCAAACTCAATAAAATACATACGAAAAACTGTTGAAAGAGTTGTACTCTGTTTACATTGCGAAAAACATGCGAAATGTTTCTAGCAACATTTTTGTTTTCCGTGCGAAACAAGTGCAGCTCATATTGTTTTGTAGTTCTTATTTTGTATTTAACATGCATTACAAAAAGAAGAAAAACAGAGCGCAACTGAGAAATTTAGTAAAATTTTAATTGGTCATTTCCGGATTTGCAGATGAAATTTATTTTTTTTAATATCAAACGATTTCCTATAAGAATCTATTTCATTTATTTTATTTGTTTCTATTTTGAAGCAATAATTTATATAAACATTTTTAAAAAAAAAACGGCAACTCTGTAGCACCCCATAACTCGACAAATAAACATCATACAAAATATTTGGCACACAGATTTATATCTACTAGAATATCCTATAGGTTTGCCAAATATAATTCGGAATTTCGGAAAATTTTTCTTTTTGGGTTCCTCGCTTCTTTATATCGTATATTTCCACAGATTTACTGTTTGAATATCTAAGATTCGTTAAGAATTGTTTCTTTACCTTGTTTAATTCAAAGGTCCCAGGAAAAACTTTTTGATTTTTAGTAATAGGTGGTAGTTATTTCGTACGTTACCTGGTAAGTAGTTGTCATTACAATTGTCTTTATTTTGTAAACTTTAATAAGTACTTACTAGTAATGACCACAACAACTACTTATTACTTATATTATTTTCACTACTGAATATTTGCGTACTAATAATCAGCTCAGTAACTACTTATTACTTGTGTTGTTTTCAGTACTGAATATTTACTTACTGGTAACGCACTCAATAATTACTTATAAGGTCTATTAACTAGTGATTTTTTGGCTTCTGGTAAGTATATTGTAAGTACTTACAATTCAACTTACTAGTGGTTAAATAATAACTACATATTTTTCGACTTCTAGTAAGTGTATTGTAAGTACTGAATTCTGTGGACACCTCGAACAAAAATAAGTAGTTATTCAGCCGAAAAATAAGTAGTGTTTATTTTCTCCAACATTATTTGCTAACTTACTTGGTAAGTAAAGTTTTTGCTGGGGTGTACTGAACCAATATGTGTATGTGTTGCACACATCAGCTCCAAATATAGCGTTGTGAGTATTTTAGGGCAACCCATTTGGTATATAGATGCGTTTTCAAGTTAAAAAAAATGCTGTAAAAATACTCTTTACACTAAAATATGCTGCAACTTGTAGAAAATGCAAAAATATGCACTAATAAATCGATGCCTTAATTTATAAAAAGCTCTAAAATAGATATAAGGAAAACCATGCAATTGGCTGGTTATAACTCTCTCTGATGCGGTCACCTGTATGAATTCGCCTTGGGCAATTATTACTTATTGCTCTATATTTTAAACTTACCTTCTAAAATAATTTGTGTTCATTTCTAGTTTTTTTTATTATTATTTATTCAACAGAATGTAGGTTTAGTTCAAGGTTACAATAAAAAACCGCTTAAATAAGAAAACAAATTATCTCTTTAATAATAAATAAAAAATAAAAAAATTAAAATATGACTCACTCAGACTAAATCCAAAGTAATTTGGGGTACAATGACTTGTAGAAATAAAATATTATGAATATTTTTTTTACTATTTTTAGTGAGTTAATTTTTTGGAATTTACGAAATCCCTTTCTAAACCAGTTTTAGGCGTCAACTTTGAGTTTAGTCATACCGAAGTTGGTTGAAAAAGTTTAGTAACGTTTAAAGTTTTACATAAATACCAGAGTTTTTAGTTTTTTTTTCATATCGTTGAAATTTAAAGTTTATATGAAAAAACAGCATTTAATGGCGATTTCAGTAAATGAAATGAAATACAGTTAATTTGGCAATGAGTGTGTAAATATTTCTATTAAGACCGAAAATTTGCGTTAAATTAGATTTATGAAATCTAGTTCTGATGAAGTTTTTAAGGTTTTTTGTAGAATCAAAAACTTCCTTACATTTGTTTGGAAACACTTAACAAATTCGAGTTTATTAAGAAAAATTTGGAGGGCTCAGAGTTAAAAAAAAAACTCGAAAACATTTTGAGCTTGAGTAAGTGAAGAAAAAATTAATCGCACAATTTATGGAGCCATTGACTTGGGTTTATTACCGTTACCTTAAGTACGAAACACTTTTTGATTTAGACCGTTACAAAACTGAATAGAGTTTAACTTTGCGTTGAATTTCGCACCAGTTAGACTTGGCTCGGTTCAGCTCTGAGCCCTCCATTTATGCAACTTCCTGAAATTCTTGCATTTTTTACTCTCAAACTCCCGACGAGCAATTTGTGATGTCTTAACACAAGCAGTAACACCAATATTTAAGTTTGGGGTGGCGAGCAGTGTTGCCAAAACTTGGTGACCAAAAATGGCTAAATTTACGAAAAAACTGGCTACACACTTTTTTAAATAAAAACACATTTGCCGTATTCACAAAACCACTTGTATCGTTGTATCCATTGTATGTTGTATAAAAAACCAAAAGTGAGCTCTGTATTTTAATACAACATACAATTGATACAAAGATACAAGGGGTTTTGTGAATACGGTAATTGAAATTCAATAACAAAACCAAAATATTTCATTTAACATTTCAAAACATAAATTGAGATTAATTTGCTACATAAGTATAAACGTAAATTAATTATTTTAGTATTTAAAAAATTAGGTCATCGTTAAATTCGACGTCGTTATTGTACATCTCATAGGAATCACCTATGTCTATTAGTCTTAAATATTTTGAAGGTATATCATAATCATGACAACGTTTGAGTCTACAATAAAAAATAAAAAAAAAAAAAAAAAATATTTTATTGTCATGGTAAAAATATTTTTACCATAATTGAATTAAGGGTTGCTTAATGTAACCATTTTCTCAAATTACTTTTAACGGTGTTTACTTGACTAAATACCCTCTTTTCTTCAGCTTTAGACCAGGGAAGTAAGAGCAACTTTATAGTCTGAAATTTCTAAACATTTTTTGTTGCCGCCTGCATCTCTTAACTGAATTAATTCCCACCAGAAAGAAACAGTGTTGTTTGCGATGATCAATTTTATAAATTGAGTGTTGCAAAAGGCACTGTTCCTTTATTTTGAAGGATGTTTCATCATTATCGTCTATAGCGATTTTCAACATTTGTAAAAGTTGTGATTTAAATTAAATGCGTTTTAATTATTTAAAATGTGTTTTCTTTTTTTAGCAATTTTATAAATTTGTATAAGAAAATAGAAATAATCCTTTTACAAGAAAAACGGCGAAAAAAAGTTGAAAAATGGCTTAAATCTCCGTTTTTGTACTTTCTTTAGTACATAACAACATCCTAAAAATTCATTTTGGCGACCTATGCTCCAATGGGAGTTAGAGGAACACATATATATATAAAAATTCATAGATATTTGTATTGGTAATATAATGATTTTTGCTATTTTCTAGGGGCTAGAAATAAAAAAATAAGAAAATTGGAGATTGTTGTATTTGTTTTAATCAAACAGTTATTAGACCGGGTCAACCTCCATACAAAAAAAAAAAAGTTGTGCCAGGCACCCTCTAGAATTAAAGTTATGTCAATGAAGTTTATAAAACAGGAACATTTTTTTGCCACGCCTCCGAATATAGCCCTTTTGGTTTTTTATATGTAGCGCAGCAATTTAAAGTCCGATCTCATCATATCGCATATCATTGTTACTTTACAGTGGCTTCATTTTTGCCCTTGGTGACTTTTTAATCAGACATCAAATTCTGGACAAAAATGCAGAAAAAAATTTGCACTTCATTATGAGAGCATAACAAAAGAAGCAATCTCCATAAAATTCTACAGAGCCTTCTTTTTTTGGTACCGAGTTTGCTAAAATTTTATGTTTCCCTTGTACAATATCATCCCAACAAGCTATATTATCTCTGTATGTTATTATACCCACACAACAAGAGTGGAGAGGGTATGCTGATGTGTTTAACACCTTCAAATATTGGTTCTAAGGTATACCGATCGGCTTGCTGGCTGGCTGTCATTGAAACCTTGTGCGCAAAGTACAGGTCGCAATTTTGAAGATAATTTAATAAAATTTGATACATAGGTTCTAATTGACACAAAGGCGAATCGGTCCAAAATTTTATATAGCGCCCATACAAGCTGCTTTCCGGATTAGGGTCTTTGTGCCCACTATCAAACCAATTTTTTTTATTACTCTGTCTTAGCGGTACTGTAACGTACTTTTAATATTGTTGTATATATTTTTTATGTGTCTAAGTTTTTAGTATTAAGCCTTTTTATCAAAGTCTTTTATTATTTGCTTGTTTAAGTTCTTTTCTCTCGAAAATTCCATAGCTGTATTCTAACGATCACATACCTCAGTCACACAGTCACTTCATACAATAATAATACCCGTAGTTTTTAAAAAAGAATAAAACATTTATTAAAAAACACAAATAAGTGCAAAAGGAATGTCAAAAAAAAACACAGAAAAACGGTTCATGTCTTTTTTACTACCGTCGCTCGCTATTAAACGAAAAAAATACATGATTTAAAAATAGGGGATAAAATCATCGTGAAAATTGAGTGTTAGTTCCCCTTCTCTCTGTTTTTGGTATAGTAACGTTTTTTTTTTTGCTTTTTTAATAGTTTTAGCTATTAAGAATTTCTCCGTGTATATTAGAATGAAAGTGATTTGCGGAGCCAAATGTTGTTCATTTCTGCAAATTTGGGGTTTTTACTCGAAGAAGTAACAAAATTCGTTATGGACACCCTAAGAAAAATAGACAGAGTTTTCTTTTTGAAAATTTTTCGCATCAATTTATAATTTACTGTAACAACGTATTAAACGAATAAAGTTGAAAATAACAATGGCCTATAGGTATTTATAGTCAAAATAAAGTATACTTTAAGTTAAAACCGGCTTTAAATGGATGCCAATAACATTGTTCTAAAGTCGACTTTATTTTTGACTATGAATATGGGCCAATATATTTAAATTGCTATTTTTAATTTTAACAGCTTATTTTCATGTTTTTAAACGCTTTTTTACAGAGCTTAAAACTTTTTTTTGTGCTTTTTTGGTTGCCCTACTCGTAATAAATAGCTTAACAAATTCTTCAAGTTAAACGTTTATTACATTCTACATTCTTTTGTATTTGCTGTTAGGGGCTTTCTAAAAAAGTTGCAAGATCTAAGTCATTGCCTATACACACACACACAGTAGCAAATGTAATAAAAATCTATCGAATGTTTCTTTATGAATGACTGTAATTGTTTGCGAAATTTACTAGATTTTATACACTTGTTCAGACAGGCCAAACCTTAAAAAATACATATTTTTATTGGTTCGTAAAATTATTGAGATTGTTGACACTCGCATGTGCCCCTTCTCACTCCTGTTTTTTCTAGATGTATTTAATTTATTTTTTTTGTTGCTGAATGAACTGTGGCGAGTATATAATCTCAATTCTAGACTATGCACTTTAATTGCATATTTTTGTATCTGTTACTTAGTGTTAAAATATTTTTGTACTCGTATTAACCAGTACTTGTTTCTTGTGGAATTCTATATTTATATTGTATACTTGTAGATTAATTTTTGTTTGCCGCTTAGCCAGATGGTCGGTTATAATGTGCATTTAATTGCCTTGACATCTAGTTGGCAAATATTTTAAAAGATTAAAGGCCTTCGTCAGGGTTGGGCAGTCTTTTAAATACTTGTTTTTAAAATACTTTTTCGAAATACAAATACGTATTTTTGTATTTTAAATATGTTCCGAAAATCTTTATTGTAATTTAAACACCTTTCGCTCAATTAATTTGTATTTCAAATACTTATAGTCGCAAAATACATTTTCATAAAATCCATTTACTATTAATTAATAAAATAATAAAATGATTCACTATTTAGCCTTTGCTAAGTGTACTTTTTATTAAATATTTTTAGAACTTCTTGAACACAAGTTATTATGTCCATGTCCCACAAGATGAAGTTATTTTTGGAAAAGCTGAGTAAGATTTTCCCGGCTATAAAAGTGTAATATTTAAAGGAATTTATAGTAGTACATATTTAAGCGAATTTCTTCTTCAGATTACATTCAGAGCAACTTTAGCCCCCCCTAATGTCAGTAGGAACCAAATTATATCGGTTTCACTTTAACAATTTGAGGTATGTATTTAGTTTCTGTTAAAATATTATATATTATAAAAAATATTCTACAGGTTTTCTAAACTGTCACCTGAAATAAGTTAACCTATTGGGGTGTCACCTTAGTTAGAAAATACTCTGGTTATTAAAAAGCTTTACGACAGATGAGAGGCAAAGAGTTCAAAATCTTGTAATTGACGCCTTAGGACAATAATTCATGAATTAATGCCTAAAAGCATTTGAAACAGTACTAAATACTTAAATTCCCAAACGTAAATTTTTATATTACTTGAAAAAAAATAAATAGGCAAAAAAAAAGCATAACATTTGCTTTTGTTTGGTAGCAAACGGGTTAGAGAAGCAAGAGGGGTAGACTAAAAGACACGATTTCTTTACATAATATTTAAAGATCCGACTGTAAATGCTGACTACCCTGCAGGAATTGTAGAAATACTTCCTTAGCAAAACTATAATGATTTTTAACGAGCTTTAATTTTCTAATTAAATTTAAAAATGTTTTTGCTGGAATTATCGAATTACTTCCTTAGCAAAAGTTTCTTGCGAGCTTAAATTTTCATTACATTAGGGTGGTACGAACAGAGATAGATAGTTGAGATCAATGGCCCCTAAGGGTCTTCTCGAGACAAAAACGTTGATATAGGCTGACTTCCAAAACGTACTTATACAAAGTTTGTACGCAGTTTTACTACTGTATTCTAACCAAGTACATGCACAAAGTACCAAAACAATGCAACTATGTGCTTTGTTTATTTAAACGTTTTGAAATGTAGGTGATGAAATGCATAATATAACCCTGTATTGTTGGAAAATAAATGTTAAATGTCACAAAGCATCAACTTTAAAACCGATGCATGCTCTGATTCCTTTTTTGCTGCCGTACTTATACTTAACAGTGATGTTTTGGAAGGGTTTGCATTGTATATATATTTTACTGCGGCGTTATGAAACATTATACATTGTTCTAACATAAAGCAATTAACGTTTTGGAAGTCAGCCATATTATACTTTAAGACCCCTACGTTCGGCAAAAAAAAAATTAGAAGTGGTACGGGGAAACTTTTTTTGAGGTATCTAATAAAAAAGAAAACAAAAGGCGCGGCGGCCTGAATTTTCCTATCGCTGTTTTATATACAGATCATAAAATTTTTTATTACGCGATTGCATAAAGCACCAATACTGGTACATTTCATAGTTTGCACGTTTTTGGGTTCTTTTAAACGAAAAATGCAATTATAAAAACTCACTTTATGCATTACAATACTTAAAAAAAAATAAAAAAATATTTGGCTTGCATCGACAGTGCATGAATATTTTCGAAGTTTGATCAAAATTTAGTTTTAATGAAAAAATGCTTACATATCAGTCTTCTGTTTTAAAGCAAAATTACGTCAGTAACAAGTCTTAAGCTTCGTACAGACGGTGGTCAGATCTTACAATGTTGTCATTTTCCATTGTCAGATGCATTAATTAAACACATCTGCCAAATGAAAATAGCGTACAATGTTCACACAGTTGCAATACTACTTTAGTCAATTTTGATGACAACATTGTAAGATCTGACCATCGTCTGTACGAAGCTTTAGTTTAAACCCAATCTTTATGACAGCGATGCGAAATATTTACGTCGGTACCTGCAGTGTTGGCCTTACCTCAGGGTGGCCTTAGAACTGAGAATAAAACAATATGTTTACCAACCGCTCTCTATGCGTGAACGCAAACAAAACACACAGGTGGCAGTTTGAGTGTGTAATCCATTATTATTATATACTCGCCCTTTGCTTTGCAGCTGGAGCTATCCTACCTCCGCTGCTGAAATATAAGCAGCATCTTTTGAGTTACAACGGCACCTAAGAAGATCCGCCAGCAGGTCGAATTTCCCCACAGTTCGTGGAAAGCAGCCCTTGTGGCCGACTTTTTTAGATCACCTTTTCCGCGACATTGGGTTTAATCACATCCCTGAAGGTGTTTCAACAAAAAGTCAGACGGGAACCGAGGTTCAACGGGTAACTGACTCCTCAGCCACGATCTGCAGAGATCGGTCAATTTGCCCAGTTATAAAGCCGTCAATGTAACGCCAAGAGGCATACTTAAGTCGCTTAGAGACCCCCAAACCTTCCCAAGTGGATTTTCCATATGCCAAGAGGCAAAATTGCATTTAGAATGAGTAAAATTCACTGTTTCAATGTTTATGAAGTGAGCATGGCAAAAACGTTACAATCAATGACGATCGATATAAAGTTATGATAACAAATTATTTGGTACGGCGGGTTTATTGTAAGTTTACTAAAAGCGTGTTTTTAAAGAAGTTATAGCGAGTCAAAAAATGTACATATTAACGAAATCTTTATGCGAACGTGTTATTTTTCGAAACGGTTTTATTTAATGGTCCGCAATATCGTGCCACTTTAGAACACCATAAATTGGACGATAATTGGACTTTATGAATATGCCATTTTTAGGCAAAATCCTTATTTTAACAGTTATGACAAAAGTTTTCCCTTGAACAAGGCTTATGGCCAATTTTCAGGATTGATATTAAAACACATTTATGTTTAAAATCGTTTTAAATACAAAATTCTCTTCTTCACTAAATACTTAAATCAAACTTAATTTACCGATGTGGTACACTTAATTTCAATTTAAGTTTCTATTGTAATATTTTAGCAATATCACGACAATACAACAACAATAGGCAAAGCAATAACAATCAGCTGTTTTTTGAGACCACCTTGTGAATAATTATACTTTTTTATGATATTTTTTTGTATTAAGTAGTGTTACCATACTTTTATCTTATTAAAATAAGACTTTTTAAATAAAACTCAAAAAATCAATCTGTATTTAAATACGATTTAAGTTTTTATAAAAATTAACTTAATTTAGATTTAATTACTATCCTGAAAATTGGGCAATAATGTTTCATAAAATGTCTCGTATACGATTATAATTTCTTAACGATTCGCTATAAAACCTGATATTATTAGCCATGTCATAGAGTACAATTCCGTTCGGAAACGGAATTCATTCCGTTTTTTGGTGCTTCAGAAAATTAATTGCGAAAAATTTTTTCGGAATGAAACCACTTTTGTTTTCATGAACGGAATGGAAGTTTGCTATATCTTAAATGGCAAATAACTATAAAAATAAAATTTCTATCAATAAACAAATATGTTTTCTTTATTTATATCTCAAAAGAAATATATTATAAATAATTTTCAGCGCACAAATATTTAAAACTTTTTACAAATACTCTTAAAAGTAAACAAAATTTTCGTAATGGATTTATGAAGCATTGCCATATTTCTTTTTTGTCAAACTTTGCCAACATTTACATAACGGCAACACACAAAACAAATTAACAAAGCAAAATCTAAAACAGTTATATTTGCTAAACTTTACATAGGGTCTCCACCTGAGATAAGATATAAGATTTTTATATTAGCAAACGTCAAATTCAATCGCAGAGAGTATTATCTTACGTGTGGACTCTCAAATAGTGTTAATATTAATATTATAATATATATTATGAGACAGTTGTTATGAGAGATCTTATAACAACTATCTTATAAGATGAGTTGTCAAAAATACACATACATGCATACATAAAAAACAATAATAAGACGCATTCATTAAAATGTAAAATTTTTTTGTACAAATAGTGAAAATCTTGTGATAAGTGTTTAAAAAAACAATATTTTTAACTAAAAACAATAAAAAACTAAAAAAAAAAGAATAAAAACGACAAGTTTACTGTGCGAGAATCATTCGATTATGAAATCTTATAAGATACGTGTTCCCCTTGTTTAAGATTAAGATTAATATGAAGAAATTTGTTCTCTCATTCTGCCGGCGTTCTCTCACATATTATATCAGATATTATCTCAGGTGAAGACTCTGTGTTACGCCCGGCATATTTACTCTTTAAATTTCACAAATTCTAATTTTTTTTTATATATATTAAAACTCAAAAGTAAATATTTTTGTATAAATATTTTGTTAACAGCTGTTTTTTTGTCTTGCTTAGTGAATTTGTTGCCATATCCCTGCAGATAACGAGACTAGTCCATACATGCATGTAAAGAGTAGTCCATAAAGGAGTAGGAGTACTCCAAAACTACTCCAACTATATGGGTAAAAGGTGGTCCATTTAACATTACGATGTCCTAGGAGGGGACCATATTACCCACCGAAGTAGTCCCTAAACTACTCCATGGAGTACTTAAGTGGGTAAGTTTTAAAAGTACTCCTTGTCACTACAGTATGGAGTACACTAAAGGGATAGTTTGAGCATTTTTTACTAATCGCCTTTTATGGCGTGCCCTGTAGTCTATTATTGCTATTATTAAATATATTTACTTGGTATTTTTAATTTTTTTACCTTTTTTTCACAAATTTCACAAACTCTCACTTTTAAATAAACAATTAATAATGGACACCGTCAGGGCTACCAATGTGTAATACTGTAAACTATAGAAAAGTATATATCATGCAGTTGTTGGCAGCACTGCATGTTAATTTCTTATAACATTGTCCATTTTACCGTAGATTGGACCATGTTGTAAGTAGTCCATTTAAGCCACAATGGACCACTTAGTCCAATATTATCTGTAGGGATTACACAGAGATAAATTATGATGCCACCAAATGGGTCACATTAAAATCGCTTAAACAAATTTTTTCGGATTAATGAAAACGATTGGAATCTAAAGCACCAATAATGATTTCGAACGGAATGGCAAAAACGGAATTGACAGCATTCCCAACGGAATCTGTGACACGGTTGTATATTTCCATTTCAGCAATTTCAATTTTAAAAGTATTCATATTTTTTTTCTTTTGAAAAATAAAAAGCCATAATTTTAAGGTTTATGCTGGGTACAGACAGTGCAATCTACATCAATGCAATCTCAAAATATCAATACGTTTTGATGTTGATGCAATCTGGAATGAATGAAAACGAATTTAATTTGCTAGATTGCGTAAATGCATTGCATAGTGTGTACCCAAGCATTAGACCATTTTTAACCACGAATAATCACTAACTCTACAGAGTGTAGGTCCAAAGTGCGTTTTAAGAGAGCGGAATTATTTTTATATTGTGGTTCTTACTTATTTATTAATAATCGAACAAAAGTATATATTAAAATATAAACCTCAAAAGATAAATTCATATCGAGCCCTTACCGCAAAAAAGCTTAAGTGACAAAAACAGAATTTTACAGGAGAAAAAAAAACGAAAATTGAAAATGATGTCGCTTAAGCAATTTTTACGGTAAGGGCCCTATATACATATCTCTACATATTTATTCTACATATGGCACTTAATTATAAAGAGGATATTACCTAGAATTTTTCATATGTATCTACTCGCTGTAAAAATATCGTGCTTATTTGTCTAGTTTTTTGTAATGAAACGGTTGGCTTAAAAAATCTTTTTCATACGACGTTAATGTTAAATTAAAAATTGTAATGCTCCTATTGAAAATTTTTAAATTTTAAGTTAATATCCTCTTTATGATCAAGTGCGATAAGTATAAAATTTGTATAAAAAAATAATTTCGAGGTTTCTTTTAAACTTATACTGCGTTATAGTATTTTTAGATCTTGCGTTTATGGTAATACATAGTACCTATGATTAGTAAGAAAGAAACTTAGTTTGTTATTCCGTGTGAAACTTTTTTAATTTTAATATAAGGTGTATATGTATATTCTGGGTTCTTGGGAAGTTCTTAGTCGTTTTAGCCATATCCATCAGTCCGTCTGTTGAAAACACGCTCTTTTTCGAAAGACTCAACAGAAAAGAACAAAATTGGTGTAAAATTCCTTCTAGTTCTCCTGAGCAGTTTGGGATTGAAAATTAAATTTTGTGAAGATCAGTTCATAATTTACCATGGTCCCAAAATACTTTATTTTATTGCCTAAAACGATAGCCCAAAATAATATGTCGATAATTCAGTATAGGCCATAAATAAAACCCACTCTCGGAAAACACTTATGTTTTGGAAGTAAAATTTTGACTTTCATAGTTTCGTTAGATTAGAAACTACTCCGCTAAATTTTGTGAAGATGGGTACATAATTTAGTACGACTAAGCCCGTAACAAATATAGATATTGTGGTCAAATTTCGTCTCATTTAGCTTAATATGACTAGAAGTACCAATAATAAGTAATCGGTCCATAATTTTCCATAGGTCCCATATAATCCGGCCTTCCGAAAAGCTTTTTAAGAAGCTTTTATTTTTAAAATATGTGTAATACTGTATTGAAATTTAGTATATTTTTGGTTTTTTTTAATAAGAGAAATCAGTCTACCGAATTTTGTAATTTACGGTAACTCAAATATAAAATCCCTTCTTAAAAGTCCCTTTAATACGCTAAACAATATTTCTAAAACAAATTATGAAACTATATTTAAATTAGACAACGAATTATAAAGCTGAGAGGTCAGGTCTTATAAAGATCCCATGTAAAGCCCACTGCTGAAATATTCGAAATTCAAACTTTTGGTGGAGGGTATTAAAGATTCGGCACGGCCCAATAAAGCACTTACTTGTTTCAAATACATTTCCATTTCTTGCAAAATATTTTACAAAAATCCCCCATAGTAAACTTTTAGTTTTGAATCACTTTTATCAGTTTTTTTTTTTGGTCTTATTATTATGAAATTCTCTAAATGCCATAAAAATTCTCACAGTGAGTAGTAAGAAATTTCATATTGGTTTGCACTCTCTTAATTTTTCCAGTAAATCTGAAAAGTGACTTGCATTTTAAAACTGCTGTAATATATACAAAAAACATACATATATGCATGTTTTTTGTTTTCAATGTTTTATTAGTGTTATTTTTCGGATTTTTGCTTTATCATGATGAATGCTTGTAGATCGTAAATTAAGAGAGCGTTTCTACGCTATAGAGTATGCGCTAAAAAATTACCAAAAATCAATAACAAGTAAAAAGTATAGACGGGCAAGCCTGATACCCTATACCCTTGCAAGTATTGCAAAATTAAGTTTTGAGAGTGGATTTTCTTCGGGACAACACAAACACTTTATTTAAGAAGTAATTGTATGTTATCTACCTACATACATACATAGATACTATCATCCATATATTGGCTCTTCCAGAAAAAAGCTCTCTTTTTGTCACGTTACGCCACTATGCAATTAAGCTTGTATTTTACCATCATGTCGTTCAAAGTTGCGCTTTACATAAGCATATATTACAAAGTTGACTTTCCTGTGGCAATGCTCCTAGGTATAATAATTTAGTAATTTTAAATGATTTTCGGAAGGTTCTGTATGGGGCTAAGTGTGTGTCAAAATGAAATCAAATCGTATTTGGTGAATTTCAATTCCCAACTACTTACGAAATCTTAAAACAATTAGAAGCAAAAAAATGCTTATTTGTGCTGATGTCAGCCTGATTTTAAGAGACTGTCATGGCTTAAAGGACTAAAGGTGTGTTCAGACTTAACAAATATTTGAGGAAAAAGGCAAAAAAAAAAAAAAAAAATCGTGGTCAGTAAATTAATCAAGCCGAAATTTAAATAATAAATTTAGCAAAATGGTGTATGCGGCACAAACAATACATTTCATTAAAGTACCATTGCCTTCTAACATCATTCATGAAAGCTCACAGAAAATTTAAATTTTTCTTCGAAACATCTTCAGGAAGCAGTGGTGAAACTTATTGTATTCTAAATTAATAAATTTTAAGTCGTAGCGCAAATAGGTGCGATTAATCAATCAGCTTTTAGTCATCAAAAGTACTCAAAAGAGATTAATTTTAGCTGATTCATTTAAAACTGATCTTCCAAATGCAGGCTGGCTTTGTTTTATTAAAAGCAAATCTTTAGCTGCTTTACACATCGGCAATATCTACGATATTTGCGTTGCCTATCCATTCTTAAGCTTCGTACAGACGGTGGTTAGATCTTACAATAATGTAAGGTCTGGAGGAATGTGCTGAAGAGTTACTGACAAAATAAAATTGCCACCAATAGTAAACTATCAGTTCAGACAGTTGTAAAAAACCATAAAATTTCATGTGCATACAACTGTCTGACAATAAATTCAACTGCCAACAAAAAATGTCAGTTTACATTGTTGTTACCCTGCCTTTACACATGCAAGTAGTGGCATGCCATTACTGTATACATATTATCAAAGAAAATTTGTTCGAAATAGTCGAATCTCATGCCATTAGCTTTTGTGTTTACACATGCCACTGCGAGTTCATTTTCAAAATGTCTTTGAAGCGTCAACTTGAGATAATTTGTTTACTTCTCAAATTAAAAAAAAGTACAAAAAAACCAAAGAGAGTTACCGAGCTAATCATATAAGCACATTTTTGGGGGAATGGTTTACATTTATTTATATAAGCATTATTTTAACAATATTAATGCTCTATAATTGACAAACTTGCTTTTAGTAATGCGCGTTTCAAAAAATTAATCATAATAATACATTAATCAAGTCAAAACTTTAATTAAAATTTGACAATAATCCAGTAAGTTTGCATTAAATTTTAAACAGGGTAACATTGTTCATCGTTTTGTCATTTAGTGGCATGCAAGTGTCAAATTTCCACTCGCATGCAATTTTTGCTGCCACTGGAGCTGCCATTGCGAAAAATGTGAGCGTATTAGTAAAAAAGTGTGAGTGTATTGAGTTTTTCGAACTGGCAGTGGCATGTGTAAATGCTAGGTTAGATAAATCTATGGCAAGATTGCCAGATATGTTTTTTAGACAATCTCAGAAAATAAAAATTGTATTGAAGGGAACAAGCGATAGCAAGGATTTTTACTTTGTTATGTTGCTTTAAATATGTTTCATTGGTTTTCATTAAAATTAAATTTAATTTTGCAATAAAAAACATTGTTTGTATTTTCTTTTCACTCATATATGTATATTAGGGATGGAAACTATGGTGCAGTTGTACTCTTTTTGATACATAATTAATAAAAAAGCCTTTTTACTAAAAAGGTACATATATCAAGAGATTAGCCTGAAAATATAAAACTGGTACCGTTATAGTCTCAAAACAACGTTTTGTTATTGAAGTTGGTAAAAAAAATATTAAAGTCCATTTTGCATCCATGATACGAATGTAGCGTTGCCAATAGAAAAAGGTCACTGACAATGATGCCATTGTTAGATACATAAACTTCGCACATCTGACAATAAAAAATAAGCTTCCTACGTCTGATATTCTCTGCCAATGTAACGAAGAGTGTTCACACGACTGTCAGACATCTAACAATGTTGTTGTCTTACAATGGAAGTACAAAGCTTTTTCTTACAACCTTGTCAAACAAAAATTGCCAGTTCACACGGTTGAAAGAAATTTTTAGTACTAGATTTTTTGCAAGGTAAACAGACTGTTAGAAATTAATTTCTGATAAAAAAAACTAACATATTTAGTTTTGTGAAATCGACCATCGTGTGTACGAAGCTTTAGTTAAAGGCTAGTTTACACTATTATACATTGTAATAATACATGTCAAAAACTCAAGTAATATGTAAAAGTCTATTAGAGTGAATGCATGTGTCACGAAAATGACAAGTATTATGAAAACAGTTTGACATCCCATACGTCTTCATCGTTTTTTGAAAAATTTCTAAACAATAATACTTTTCATTGGATCAGGGTTGCATTTTATTTCATGTGTAAGTCTTTATACTTTGTGTGTGGGTGTGAACGCAAACTGTCTTGTTAAATTAGATTTTTTGACAGTCGCAACAAAACTCATTAGATTTCTATCTCACAAAGTATTATGGCATACTTAAGACTTGTGAGATAGTGTAAACTAGCCTTAAGCAACTGTGGTTTTTTCCATATAGCACTTAAAATACTTCCCTGTACAAGAAAAAAAAAAGTTACATTTTAATAAAAAGCAAAAAAAAAAATGGCAGCTTTTAAAAACTATTACAAAATTTTAAGAAAACAGTAAAAAAAATTGGAACAGATAAAGATCGTTATACACTATCCCACGAAGTCTTAAGTATTTTATGAAAATGCTTCCCTGATCTTATTATAGTGTAAAAATTTTCAAAAAACAATAACAACTTATCATGACATTTCTCAAAATACGTAAGACTTGTGTGATAGTGTAAAACAGCCTTAAATAATATTGACAAGATAAGTTAAAATAATTATAAATAAAAGGTAATACAAACTTTTAAATGCCTATTTCTTTCAGTCAGCTGATTTTGTTATAAAAATATAATCTTGCTAATGTCAAAATATACAATGTAAACACACTAGATCACTAGAGCAATATCTCAATTCAATTGTACAAGATTGCAATGCAATGTAAACGGACTTAAAGATTAATTTGTGCTGATTTACACGCATCAGATTTATTTGTGTCGTCAATTTTCTTTCGTACAAGTAAATTTGATATTTAAATAAATTAAGTAAATATTAACATTTCATCAACTACTATGTACTTTTTACTTTCAATAAAACAAAATCTTAAATTACTTTTAAAAATCTTATAATCACAATAAACCCAGCAAAAATTTTACTTACATTTTACCAACAACTACCTTACAACAACTACCTAAGCCCATCATATTTTATACCTAATCGCAATTTTATAAAGTATGTATACAGTAATTCGCATATGCACGTAGAAAGCGCGCAAAAAGAAAATAGTCAACAAAAAAAATCCAAATTTAAATCTTTACTGGGACAGTAAATATTTTTAACAGATATTAAAAATTGTGCTTGTTCATATGTACCGAAAATCACTTGTTAAGCCCCTTTCACACTATTCTACAAGTCTTAAGATTTATGCTTTCCAAAATCCAATGATTTTTGCTCTTATTATCACTAGAATAGAATAGAAAATTAATTTATAACATTTTGCTTCTACACTCTCACACTTCATAGAAAATGAAAAAAAATCTTTGTAGAATATACATAAACAGCAGTTCAGCAAAACCAAATTTTTTTTTAAATTCATATTAAATTTTTAAGGAATTTAAGCAGCTGTTTTTGTTATTTTCTTCAAAAGTTGATACTTTTTCTTCCTTTTTTTCGTTTGTGTACCGTATTTTATTATTTTTTACAAGAAATATGTGTGATTCAAATATTCACCCTTATCGTGGTTGGCAAATTTTTAATACGCCTGTGGCTGTTTGGTAATAGCTTGAAGAGAACGTGAACTTATTTCTTTTAATCTATTACAAAACAGTCGCACTTATTTATAAAAAATAAATCAGGTTTATAAAGGGTTTATTAAACGGATTTTGTATGGAAATTGTTTTATTTTTTATAAATTGGGCTGTAAAAATTAAAGAGAATGCGCTAAAAATTTTATATTTATTTTTATCATTAGGAATTTTTATATAAGAAAAAAAAAATTGTGGCGAAAATTTCACCACAATTTAAATTTTGTATCCCTGTTTTCTTTCTTGTGCTCTTGCAAAAATATACTCGTAACGCTGATAAAATAAAAATCTTAATCTTATTGTTTAGAGAATTTTCAAAAATTGGTTTTTTGACATTTCATAACAAATTCCTTTCATACTATAATACATATTGGATTTAGTTGAGTTCTTGACATTTTGTAAAACTGAGCGTTATAGTGTAAAAGGGCCTTTTGTAAGATTATCAACTAAAGACGTTATTTGTGGCAGCCTAAGTTCAGATCCTGGCTCTGGCACTTTTTTTCTTTATGTAAATGTTTCTACTTACAAAACAGCTGCCCCACCACATGACACTCTACACAAAGGAATTTATATATTATATATTATGTATTGAGGTTAAGATTCATGTAGAAGTAGTTATTTGTGCCGAATATTATTTATATATCTTCTATATAAGATTTTTTTGTCATAAAGTGATTTTAGAGAGAGGGGTTATTTAGGACCTATTTTTAATATTTTGACACGACATAGTAGCTGTCGTTACTGCCGCCAAATTTTTTGTCAGTATCTACATTTGTAAGGAAGTTAAATTTAATTTTCAGGAGCTGTATTTGTATGGGAGCTGTACTCATAAATGGACCGGTTCCAAAATAATTTGATAAGATGATATAGATTGCAATAAAATAAGTTTGACCGAATTCAATCAAAATACCAACATAATAAGACGGCTAATGATCACAACAACTGTATTCCGTAAAGAAGCTTGCATGGCGGACGTATCGGCTCCATTTTAAATATAGTTGGTTCTTGTGACAAATAGAACGAATATACCAGATTTCGTCAAATTATTTCTGAGTTTACGATCTGGGGGCTAATTATGACAGTCATGATCGAACAATTTTATTTCTAATTCTTTCTGTCGATACTGAACGAATCGAAATTATTTAATTATTTTTTCAGTGTTGTAAAGCATTAATTTGAGTTTTCACAACACTGAAAAAATTATTTCGATTTGCTTAGTATCGACTGAAATAAAATTGCTTTCCAATCGAAAATGTATTCGATCACGACTGCTATAATTAGCCCCCTGTACTTTGCCGACGAACATCGTTAGATCGACTTGAAAATTCTGAGTCGATCGGTATACTAAAAGGTAGTTGTTACGAATGTCAGCTCAAACTCATGTGGTTATAAAAATGCTTTCAAATGGGAACTTCCCTTATAAAAATAATGAATTATTGAAGTTGAAAAGCAAGAAGTGTTTAACGAAATTTGTTATGAAATTTCTTGGTGAGAGAATTTTAGCTGGAAAATTATTACATTTTACTTAACCAAACAAACAGCTTTTACGATAACAATCTAAAAATGGTTCCATATGTTTAAAAATAAAAAGAAAAATATTAATACAAATAGTTGTTGGAAATTGTAGATATGAGTTTTATTCTAGTTTAACAACTGAAAACATGGTGATCAAAATACATGAGTAGTTAAAAAAAAATAAAATTAACTATTTATTTTGAATTAAAAGTTAAAATCCACAAAACCTTAAAATATTTCTAGCAATTAATAATGACTTGCTACTCTACACAAATTATATAAAACCGAAACATTTCTTTAACTTCAAGCATTTTGCTAAAGAACTTTAACTTAAGCACAACTGAAAGAAAGGAAGTGAATGTTTTTAATTATTATTATTAACAATTAAAAAAAATTTAATATTAAAAAATTTCAGCAATGGATTTCTATTATATGCCTCCCTCTGCTCCCTGTCGTGCCGTCGAAATGACTGCCAAGGCTGTTGGAACTGAGTTGAACAAGAAAGTCGTGAACTTAAAAGCCGGTGAACATTTGAAACCTGAATTTTTGAAAATAAATCCTCAACACACCGTTCCAACTTTGGTAGATGGTGATTTCACTGTGTGGGAATCTCGAGCCGTAATGGTCTATTTGTGTGAAAAATATGACAAAACCCAAAAATGGTATCCAAAATGCCCCAAGATCCGCGCTGTCATTAACCAACGCTTGTACTTTGATATGGGCACTTTCTACAAGAGTTTTGCTGACTATTTTTATCCTCAAATAATGAAAAAGGCCCCTGCCGATCCAGAAATGTTAAAGAAGGTCGAAACTGCTTTAGAATTGTTCAACATTTTCTTGAAAGACCATAAGTTTGCTGCTGGTGACAATCCTACTGTGGCCGATATTGCTCTCTTGGCCAGCATTACCAATTTCGATGCTGCCAATTTTGATTTTAGCAAATACACTAATGTGGCTCAATGGTATGAGGAATGCAAGAAGGTCATTGCCGGATACGCTGAGAATTTGGAGGCTTGTTTAAGTTATAAAAAGTATGTTAAGGAAAATTAAATTTAGGCTAATTGTGGTACATAGTATTTAATATTAGTAAATAAAATCACTGTTAAATTAATTAAAATATGTTTAGTAGATTCTTTTAATATGAAAACAAATAATAACAAGTAAGAAGTTTTATCAAGCAAACCCGTCTACATTTCATTGTTATATGAAAGAACCTGTTCTACTCCAAATAGGAATAGGTAGTAAGTTACATGGTTCAGAAAAAACACCTCTTTGGCCAAAATGTCATATTTTGAGCCCCTCTAACTCAGAGAGTTCTTTACCGATCTTGATAAAACTACTACCAAATAGGACTAACGTTGGTGCAAATTTCATCCCGATTGGAAGACATCGGTTTCAAAAGTGTGGTCACTTGACATTAAATCATTTATACATATATATATTCGAGAAAGTCTCTTTTTATACAATGATCTATTTTAAACAGATTTAAGGCATTGGGTCTGACTTAAAATAAAATATGTTAAAGGCTTAAATAAAGGCTATGAATATTTACGGGGACGACTATACTTCCTGATATGCCGCACCTTTTTTATATTGTTGTATCAAATTATTATTTCAAAATTTTTTTTATGCTCAAAATTCATTAAAATTTTTATCGTTCGGACACTACAAAGTTTGCAAATATTAGGTTAATATACAGAAAAACTCTCGCCAATTTGTATACCCTTCACCACAGGTGGAAAAGGGTATATATTAGTTTGTCATTCCGTTTGTAATTTCTACAATATTGATCTTAAAGAATATATATTCTGGGTCCTTATGAGGAGAGAAGTTGATTTAACGATGTCCGTCTGTCCATCTTACGTTTGATATGTGTTTTCCGGAGGCTATAGGCATGATAGCGGCTAGGTTGTTTAACATTCATGTCACATATAGTCCACCATTTCTTGCTATTGAAATTCAGCCAGATCGGTCTAAAAATGGCTGAGATATGAGCAAAAAACCATGATTACCTCTAATTTTTTCCAAAACTCCCTTGTTGTTGTTGTATTTTTATTACTTTTTCTGTATATCTGGAGAACGTTTCCAAATTAGGAACACATATTTAGGTTATCAAAACACAGCATCCCACAAAATGTGGGCGGGATTGGAGAAGAGGGCGTGGTACCTCCCATAAATAAAATATCAAAAAATTTATAAAAACCTGATTTTTTGGACTGTCATATGTCCTATTGTTATCCCTTACATATCAAAAGATCGAAAATCTTTAGTAGAAAATATTTTCTGAAAAACTCGGAAAAATCGGTTTAGATACGAAAAAGTTATGACCATAATAAAAAATTTTTTTTTAATTGTTTATTATTTCATCTATTTAACGAAATAATTTTATCAAATAGAAACTGGGAATTATTGTTTCTTTTTCCTACTTAAAAACTCGCCAAACAAGATAAATCTACGGTATGACAACACTGCCTATGTGTGTTGAGTTGTGAACCAATAAACAGGCGATATTTTATTTTAATGATATTCAAACAACGTTTCTTCATGGTTCAGTTGTCTAGGGGGTTTGTTAAGCTTAGAAAGTGTGAGTCCCCTTTTTCGAATCTTGGTTTTTAAAAAAGAGATTTTTTTTAAATTTTTTTATGCCCTAAAAACGATTGTTAATTTATCATGAAGTTTTTACTTTTGTAAATATGTATGTATATGTAAAACTTATTTAGTTTTTGTCTATTTGTATTCTGCTCGCACAGTGGTGAAGGGTATATAAGATTCGGCACAGTCGAATATAGCACGCTTACTTGTTTTTAATTAAACCATTAATCAAAAACAAAATCAGTTTTATTTAAAAATTTAATCAAATGAATTAAATGTTTCTTTATATCGACAACGTTACTGCAGAATATGTTGTAAATATCAGAAAATATTTAATTGATACTATTAATTTGTTTACTGGTGCAAATTAAATTAATTTCTTAATTAGTATTACAAATTTTTGCATTGAAATAAATTTTTATTTTTTTTCTCTGGGGTCTAATCACCGCATTTGATATCGAGTAAACTATTGTATAGAGTAAAGTATCGTATTTTTCTGCATACGAGATGATGTAATGTCTTTGGTTACTCGATACCGAATGCTATAATCTAAAATTACAATACATTTCATTCGATATCATGTGTCATACCAAAATAAAAAATTTCGATTAATTTTTCTAGATATCGTAAGCGGTTATTAGACCCCTTTACATTTTTGTAGCTGCCATCTAAAAACTTTTTTACCGATGGCAAAATTTTTCTAGATCTTATTAATTCGAATACCGCATTACATATTCTCGTAGAGGAGGGGTGAATTGGCCGCAAGGATCGTGCGATCTAACACCTTTAGATTTTGTTTTAGGTTTTTGAAATCAAAAGTGAACAGAAAATAATCTCACAACAGTTCAAGAGATTTAAAAGAACATTATCGACAATATATCAACAATTGACAATGTTTTATTGGAGAACATGACTGGGAACTTTGGCAAAAGATAAGGAGCCTGCCCAGCTAGTGGGGATTGGGTGGTCACTTGACCGACATATTTAAAAATGTTTACCCGGAACTTATTTGTAATATACTAAAATAAAAATATTTTTAATACCTCAAACACACTCTTTTTTTTATTAAATTTAAAATGATACTTCAATTTTCGACACCCTTTAGTTGATATTAATGTTTCGTTTTATACAATTATATCGCCAATATGTATGCGATATTCGAAGGTGGCGCAATATATTGGCAACAATCGAGAGACTTTTGATTTTTATTGCACAATGAAAAGAAGTGCAATATATTGTGAAATGTGTTGGCATCATTTTAAAATGTTGTTTTGCTTATAGGTTATGTTAACCCTTTTATTGAAAGTTGCGCTATATTTTAATTGAAACCATTGTACGCACCACTTATTGCAAAATTTAGGCAAAATGGAAATAATATGGTGAATAAAATATAGAATAATATTGTATAATGGATGTGGCTTTAGATGGTGATTTTAGTGTGCAATATGGCAGGACCTTACATTAAATTTTTGTTTATATTATTATTATTCACTGCAATAGTTTATTTTGTTTACTTTTTATTTTTGTTCAATCAATTCTTTTCAATTTTGGTATAAAATTTTTGTTGTTTACTATTTTGGAAAGATTAAAAGCTGAATGTCACATGCATAAAATTATAGCAAATGCAACCAATATGTCATAATAGAACACTTTATGAATTGCCTTTACATATAAGTTGAAGATATCTATTTTGAAGGACCAACATTTTTGTATATATATATCCGAAAATGCATATAAATGAAGCGTGCGCCACGTAGGATTTGCCCATTTGTATGTTGTAATAATTATATTGGTAGATTTTTTTACTTTTTTTGTTTTTGTTAGAGATTTTTTTACTTTGGAGGCTTTTCGATTGATTTTTCAATAAATAACACACATACGTACAGAGCAATGTAATGTAATGAATTGACAGCAGATTGCCAAGCACTAATTGCTCGAACAAAAGTGCATACATATAATATTACCTTTGCGTAGAGAGTCAGGCCCAACTATTAAAGTTTAAGGTGAAAATGCAAAATAGAGCCAAAATTAGCGCAATTTAAACTAAAAGCAGGGTTACCGTTTGCACGACTAAAGTCACAATTTAACTCTTTTTTTTTACCGGCCTGCGACTTTTTGTGAGACTTTTTTTGTTACCGACTTTTACGATTTTTTTAATTTGGCTGCGACCTTTTACCATTTTATTGTAAAGTTTCTCATAAAAAACATTTAATTTGCAATAAATTAAAATGTTCTTATTATCCCAGATAAAACTTCGCCTACAAAATAATGTGTTGAGTAATCAAAAAAACATAAGAGCATTACTTACAATTCTACTGAAAGAACCAATGAATTTTACAAGGATTGTCTTAAAATGAAAGCATTCAAAAGTAAGTCATACAGAAAAAAGTAGTTATAGAATTTGTTGTAGAAGTAGTAAAAGAAGAAAGCTACTATATAATGAGTGAAAGAAGTTTAGTTTAGTAGCTTTTTTCTATATAACTACTTTAATTTCTCCCATAACTACTTATTTTTCAGATGTATGTAAGTAAAAATTAATGACTTACATAAAAATGCGTTCATTTTGGGACATTCCTTGTAAAATTCATTGGTTCTTTCAGTAGAATTGGAAGTAGTATTTTTACTTTTTCCTGATTACTTAACACATTATTTTGTAGGCGAAGTTTTTACTGGGACGTGTATCAAAAAAAGTAGTCAAAATAAATTCGTCAAAATTTAAAAGCAATTCACAGACTATTGTTACTTTGGCAAAAATTTTATTGCTTTTTTGCAACCTTGTCATGTATACAATGTATTTAAACATTTTTTGCAAATAATCAGCAAAAGTTTCAAAGAATAGTTTAAGCAAAAAAGCTTTTTAAACTAAAAAAATTGTGGTATTTGCAGTGCTCATTCCTCAAAATCTTTTTTAGCCGCCGAGTCAATGAACACATCGCTGCAGGTCCTTCCAAGAAGCGATATATTTCGTAAGACTATTCTGAAGACTGGGAACTGAAGTATAAATGGCTTAATCAAGGCATAGAGTCAAAGCGCTGTTTTGCAGTCTATAGTGACATGGAAAAACAAAAAAAAAAAAAAAAAACACATTAATAACATAAAAAAGGCTGTTTTTCCTGTTTACTATGCTTTATGTTAATAAAAAACGTTAAAAAAGAGATGTGCGACTTTTCTTTTCTCAAACTACTTTTTTGTGCGACTTTATTTTTATAAAATGGCCTTTTGTACGACTTTCCAAAAATTTGCAACGGTAACCCTGACTAAAATTTATACATGAAAACAGGCTCATTCGAAGAAATTCGCCCCTTAGTCTAGATTGTAAATTCCTACTTAACATCTCTATCTTAAAGCCATTACGGTGTAATGGAATCCAGTTATTGGGCATTGCATAGGCCTCCAACATAGAGAAAATCCAAAAACGACAAAGCAAAATTCTTCGAATCTCTCTCTCTCTTATTTAAAATAAACTTAAACATTTACAAAGGCCTTAGGCTGGGGTTTTGAGATCTCAGTTAAACGAGGTTTAGTCAATCTAAAAACAGATTTGTGTCGCCATTACCAAGTTTGGGTTTCTTAAAATGTTGGTCTTAAATTAAATAATTAAAAAAAAATTCAAATTTCGCAGGAAAAATTCGAGTTTCAGACTACGTCGAACTAAGTTTAAACTTAATCCACATCTCAAAGACCCGGCCTTAATGTGCCATCAGTAAAAACTATGTTCATAAACTCTACACATTTTAAATAAAAGCGGCCACACTCGCTTAAGCAGAAGAGATGCTGCAGCACTTATCAGATCAGGAGAGAGCAAAATACCGATGTGAAAGGATAAGGAGAATTTTCGTCCGGCAATGGCAGGAGGCAAACTAAAGAATTAGATAGAGATTTTATTAATTATTTTTAGTTCATATATGAAGATATAATAATCAAATTTGACGTTTGCCATAGTAAATATGCATGTGTGTTGCCCACCACTGCTTTAGATACAATTAGCAAACACTTAATTGATAATACTTTTTGCATTTTTATTGCTGATAAGAATTAAAATAAACTTTCACTATCAACTTTAAGAGTTTTTTTTATAAATCATCACGATAAATATGAAAAAGAACCAGAATATTCTGTCGAATGGAACTTTTAATAAACAATTCTTCTGTGCTAACGGATTTGTTTATTTGAAACGATGGTTGTAATTAATAAAATCTAAATAAAATGGTAAGTGTAGAAAAAGGTTATAAATAATTAAAAAATAACGTGGAAAAAAACTTTAACATGGTTATTTTAATTAAACATTTTTTGGTTATTCCAAGTTTTTATAAATATAACAATTTAACAAAATTACATAAAAATTATCGGTTAGAGTTCTAATTTCGCAAATTTTACGAAAGTTGTTATCCATTTTTCGGTTTCAAAAGTAAAGTTAAATAAAACACACATCAACCTATAATTTCGACGAAACTTTTATTTCATTATAATGCTTGAACCTTGTCATTACGCATAAAATACAATGTTATTTAAATGTCTGCTTCTAGATTAGTTGTAGCCGTCGATCCTTTTGAGAAAGGTGGTATTTCGGCGATAACTTGACGAATGTGGTAGTTATCAAACGCTTCAATGAATGATCTTGGTGGCCAATTGACGTCGCCAAAACGTGTAATTACGCGTTCTGGAAACTTCCCATGCAATAAAGCCAAAATCGGTCGTGTTGTGCGGCCCATCGCACCATCTAGCTGTAACCATAATTCGTCTAGTCCATAATCTTCAATTGCAGGCCAAAAAAAGTCGGTTTTCATACGGCCATAGCGATAATCGAAAAATTACACTTTTACTACCAGAAGGCCTGACCACATCTGTAACGCTTCCATTCTCTTACAAGTTCTATATAATCTTGCCAATTCCTTGCACAGTAGATCGATTATGACGACCAGAACCCTCCCGTAATACTCGAATAGTGGACACGTTTGATTTATAATAATAATAATAAAGTTATTAAACGATCCGTATTCGTAAATGGCAAACATTTCGCTAAATAAATGACACTTCCGATGACCGATATTTAATTGATAACCCTGTCAAAAAAACATTTTTCAAATCTATGCACCTGAAATGGGTACAAACAAAAGGAAGCATAATTTGAGCAATTAAGCTTGTATTTTAGCCCATTTGTGTTCAAATTGTTTCTCTCTTTCACTAAATTTTAAGCTAGGCACTTTACACCAAAATACAAAAAAGAAATCAATAATAAAATTTTTCTTTTAGAAACAATTAAAAATGCTTGGTGGCGTAACGTGACAAAATGTAGACTTATTTGTGGAAATACCCATATACAAAATTTTACTTTTGTATAAATAAATGATCGAATAAAAATTTACATGCAACAAATTTTCTTGGTCTTATATTTTTATTTAAAAAAGGAAATATCTTGCCTTTTTCTTGTATAAACTTAATAATTGCACAAGAAAGTTTGCTGCGTGTAAATCAAAAAAATACTTTTTTCAAATTACTATATTACTATACATGTTTAAACAAAATAATAAAAAACTTAAATTTCCCAGAATAGACAATGTCTGGGAATTTTATTTGTCCAATTTCTCGATTCCTAGCTAACGGACAAGGCGAATTTATTACAGGTGGTCTGCTGATAACTTTTTTTCAGCTTTATAATTGTTTGATGTCAAAATTTTTTTTATTATCTTTGTTTCTGTTTTTGACATTATACAATAATTTTACAAAAACAAATTTCTTGTGGTTTTTCTACGAGTTCTAGTTGGTGTAGTACCGAGATTACCTGTACTGAATTCGCCTTGCTAACGGAATTTGCAAACATCAATCAATCAATTATTTTTTAAGACCATTTAAGGGTTAATCAACTTGCATTTGCTACAGTTTGGCACAATAAAATAAAAGTTTGCATGTAAATTTGGTAAATGTGGTGGGTTGTAATTGAAACTAGTTTTAACAACATTTTTTCGTTTTAAATTTTGTTTTATTTATTCAATAAAAAAGAGAAACTAGAGTTACATTTTCATGGCACTTTTCGTGTCTTAAGTTCGTTTTTTCTTTCTTAACATAAGGAAACTATTTCTTGTTCACTTACTTTTTTATCTCTTTGGCATAAAAGCAACAAGTCTATTTCATTTTGCTTAGTCATTTTTTTTGTGTTAAAACAAAAAAATCATTGCAGGCCACCATATTTTCCGTATAACCCGGTATGACTTCTTTACAGTTATTGTACCATTTGGCCACATTTGGATATTTGCTAAAGTCAAAACCTACAACTTCAAAATTGGTCATGGTAGTGACCAAGGCGATATCAGCAATGGTGTAGGTGTCAGTGTCGGCTGCATACAATTTGGCGGTCAAGAAGGTTTCCAAGTGGCTAAAGGCCTCCTCGATAAGCTTGTATTTTTCGGGGTCAGCTGGCTGGTTTTTCATAAAAATGGGCACATAGTATTCACGAAAACTTTTATAGAACACACCCATATCAAAGTAAAGACGTTGATTGATTAAGGCCTTTATTTTGGGCACCTTGGGGTATAGGGAACCCGATTTATCATATTTCTCAGCCAAATAAATGAGTATAGGTCTGGATTCCCACAAAGAAAAGTCGCCATCTACTATGGTGGGTATGGTGTGTTGGGGATTGATTTTAGTAAATGATGGATCCATTTGTTCGCCAGCCATGACGTCGATAATTTTCTTATTCAAAACAATACCCACGGCCTTGGCACACATTTCTACGGCCCGGCAGGGCGGTGAGGGAGGCAAATAATAGAAATCCATAATCTGTAATTTTTTGTTTAACAGTGTCTGTTAGTTCATTTTATATAATTTTGGTTAATTGTTGCTGTTTTACATTTTCCTTTGCTGGTTAAATTCAGACTTGTTGAAATGTTTTATTTTTCAATATATTCCATACTCTATTTGCAAGTTTTTCGAGTTTTCTTATCACAAAAAAAGATTAACTAATTATTTGGCCTTTTTATACCCACACCACAATAGTGGAGAGGGTATTATGCATTTGTGCTGATGTGTGTAACGCCTTGAAATATTGGTCCTAGCTAGACGCAACATAAAGTATACCGATCGACTCAGAATCACTTTTTTGCCTCTCAAACCGATTTTAATAAAATTTAAAACATAGATATGTCCATATCTATATGGACACATAAGCTATACAGATTTTCAAAAATAGGACCACAAGGGGAGGTAGGGCGCAATTTCTGCCTTTCAAACCGATTTTAATGAAGTTTATAAACATAGATAAATCCATATTAATATGGACCCATAAGCATGATGTGTTTTTAAATACTGTGGTGTAGGGTATCATATGGTCGGGCTTGACCGACTATACTTTCTTACTTGTTATAAGTGTCGTTGTTGTAGTCAAAAACCCGTCGTTTTTAAAAATGTTTATTATGATGTTCATAGTCGACACAAATACGACAAACTCTCATTTCTTCTTTATGTTATTCTTTACAAAAAAATTTTCCGGAAATGAAAGAAACAATTTCTGCGCTCCTGGGAATAGAAAAATACCGGGGGCAAAAAAAAAACCCGAAGCACAAAGATTTAAAATATTTTATTTTATTAATTAAATATATATTACAAATACAATTACAACGATTTATATATCAAGTTAATAAGCCTAGCAATAGTAACGTAAGCCTTTATTTTGGAAACAGACAAGATTCTCTGGCGGGAATCGAACCCGTAACACTCTCACAGACTGGCTAGCTCACTATCATTTAGCCTACCCAAATAAATAATTTTAAGCACCGATCATATAGAATCAAATACGGTTTACTTTTTAGAGTTTATTTTGGAAAATTTCTAAAAAGTAAAACTTGAATGTGTTGACGTTGGAATCAACGTGATCTATTAGTCGAAATTTGCCTAATGTAAAGTTTTTATACCTACACCAGAATAGTGATGAGGGTATTATGCGTTTGTGCTGTTGTTTGTAATATCTTTAAATATTCAGTATACCGCTCGCGCGACTAAAAATAACTTTTTGTATCAATCTAACGATGTCCGTCCGTCTGTCCGGCTGGCTCTCTAAGTAAACCTTGTGCTCAAAGTACAGATCGAAATTTTAAGATAATTTGATGAAATTTAATACAAAGATTAAAATTGTCACATAGACTAAGCCTTTTGAAAATGGTGATAATAGGACTATAATCACACATAGATCTTCTACAAGCCTCTGTCCGGAATGAATGTAGTCCATAAACCATCTTATTATGTTCTTATTTGGATAACATTTGGTACAAGCTTATTTTATTAATTTAAGTCAGCATACCAAGTTTTACTGGAATCGGTCTAAATCTTAGGATAGCTCCCATATAAATACTACTCCCGAAAATAGCCATAAATTCCATATCTTCCTTATAAATTTTGGTATTGACATTAAAATTAGCGACAACAACTTTTATGACAAAGTCTTGTGCTGGTTGGTCCAAAAGTAACCCTAAGTCCCGCATAATAACACTTCCTAAAATCAGTTAAGGCCCAAATACACTTGTCAAATGCTTGTCCAGCCGGCGAATTCAACGTGTACGTGTGCTAGACGTAATATTCGCCGTCATATTTAAATTTTTTGATTTTTCATCAAGCGTTGTCTGTGTCACACATACAAACACATTTTCACTAATACTACCACAATGCTTGATGAGTACTTTGATCAATGTATTTGGGCCTTTAGAGACAAACAATAATATCTTAATAATATTCGCCGCACAGAACTTTAAAGGCGTTGTACACGGTCAAAATGCTTGACATCACGGCGAATTCACTCGAGTACGTGTGCTTGACGTAATATTCGCCTTCATATCTAAATTTTTTGGTTTTTCAATCCAGCATCGTCGGTGTCACACATACAAACACATTTTCACTAATACTTCTATAGCGCTTGATCAACGCGAATTTAACTAAAGGTGGTGTTGGAACTACAACAATCCAAAAACAACAGAAGCAACATAGGACTTTTTGCATTGAATTGTTAGTGCTTATAGCTCGAAATGTCAACCAGTCTTAGCAAAACACTAACAAATAAATTCGGCCTGTCAAAATAAAATGCCGTTTCGACACCACCTGTAGTTAATTCGCCTTGCGCTTGATGAGACATGCTTTATCGTGCACAGACCCCTTACACGAATCTCAACCTCAGAACATAATTTTGTTTCGGCGGGACCACTATTGCCCATGTGTCCCAAATAGGGTACACCCTCGAAAGTTTGTTATCAAATACTGCAGTGTAGGGTTTCATATGGCGGGCTTAACTGACTATAGTTTTTTACTTGTTTTTTGAATAAAAAGAAACGGTAAAACAATTGGATAAATGCCAAAACAGCGAAATAACTAAAAATTATGAAGGCAAAAAAAAAAAAAAAATGCCGGTCGCCAAACACAAACTCTCAGTAGGTTAAATTTATAAGAAAAACTTCAACTAAAACAAAAAAATTTACTTAAAAAAACAGAGAAAAATAAATTAATGGAATTTGTCTTAACTTTTTTATTACTCACTTTTGCAAGATTTTTGAATGTAAATCAAAATCTTAGCTCAGATAAATTTATAAAAAAAATTTATTTAATTTGCTATTTTTAGTAAACAATATTAAATAAATAATAAATATTAAATTATTTTAACATTGATGGAAGCATACAAACGATTTAATTTATTTTTTAATAAAAAAATTCGAAAAAAAAATTAAATAAAAAGTTGCAGTGTCATTTTAAAACACTCTCTCAATTGCTCTCTAATCTTTATCATTTCATTTGTTTTTGTTGTACATCTCTTGATAAATGTACAAACAACGTATGTATGTATGTATATAAAATATTAAAGTATGTGTTTATTGGTATGTATATAAATATGTACATAATACACAGTTTATACAATTGAAGTACTTGAAAAGTTGGACTAAAACGAACTCAAAACACTTCCTTATTCAGCAAAATTTTCCGAGAACACTAAAGAATCTTACGACGAAAGTTAGTAGTGAGTATTTGCAGCAGTCGCGCCCTATAATGAAAGGTGTATATCAATGAAGTATCTAGAACTACAAACTTTTTTTATACACGCCCAAAATAAAGCTCTTTATGTTTTTATACCCTTCACCTCAGGTGGAAAAGGGTATATATAACTTATTACAAACGGAATGACAAACTTTGTCATTCCGTTTGTAATTTCTACAATATTGATCTAACCCTATAAAGTATATATATTCTGGGTCCTTATGAGGAGAGAACTTGATTTAACCATGTCCGTCCGTCTGTCCGTCTTACGTTTGATATGTGTTTTCCGGAGACTCCAGACATGATAGCGGCAAGGTTGTTTTACATTTATGCCACATATAGTCCACCATTTCTTGCTATTGAAATTCAGCCAGATCGGGCCAAAAATGGCTGAGATATGAGTAAAAAACCACGACTACCTCTAATGTTTTCCAAAAATCCGCTGTTGTTGTATTTTTATTACTTTTTTCTGTATATCTTGAGAACGGCAAGAGCCAAAGTTTTCAAATTAGGTACACAAATTTAGGTTATCAATACACAGCATCCCACAAAATGTGGACGGGATCGAAGAAGTAGTCGTGGTACCTCCCGTACAAAAAATATCAAAAATTTTATAAAAACCTGATTTGTTGGACTGTAATATGACCTATGGGTATACCTTGTATATCAAAAGATCGGAAATCTTAAGTAAAAAATATTTTCTAAAAAACTCGGAAAAATCGGTTCAGATACGAAAAAGTTATGACCAAAATAATAATTTTTAATTTTTGAAATACCCACTTTTGGGAACCATAGATCTTCCCGAGTCCAAGATTTATAACCCAACTAACTGCCAAATTTCTTCCTAAACACGTCGGTATATAAATCTGTCAAATGAACAGGCCTTGTGGGGCCTGATTCTGGCAGTCGTGATCGAGTACTTTCTCGATTCGCAAGCAATTTAATATCTAACTATCTCCGTCAAAACTGAACGAATCGGAACTATTTTTTCAGTGTTATAAAGCAATAATTTGAGTTTCACAACTCTGAAAAAATAATTTCAATTCGTTCAGTATCGACTGAAATAAAATTGCTTTCGAATCGAGAAAGTACTCGATCACGACTGCCAGAATTAGGCCCCTGGCCTAACTATGTGACACAACCAATAATTGATTTATCACAATTCTTAAATAATTAACATTATTAAAGGCTAGATTACACTATCTCACAAGTCTTACGTATTCCATAATACTTTGTGAGATAGAAATCTAATGAGTTTTGTTGCGACTGTCAAAAAATCTAATTTAACATGACAGTTTGTGTTCACACCATCACACAAAGTATAAAGACTTACACATGAAATAAAATGCAACCCTGATCCAATGAAAAGTATTATTGTTTAGAAATTTTTCAAAAAACGATGAAGTCGTATGGGATGTCAAACTTTTTTTATTATACTTGTCATTTTCGTGACACATTGCATTCACACTATCACACTTTGTCATTTTATTTGAGTTTTTGAAATGTATTAATACAAAGTATCGGGTGATTTTTTAGCTATTATATTTTTGGCAACACTGGTTTAAACAGCTGACGCACGCTTCGTGTTTCGTTTCACTGTCAAACATCTTCAGTTTGGTCTACAATTTAACCATGAATCGTCTTACAAACGAACAACGCTTGCAAATTACTGAATTTTATTATCAAAATGCGATCCACTTTTTTATCGAAAAATTGTGTTCAGCGACGAAGCTAATTTTTGGCTCAATGGGTACGTTAATAAGCAGAATTGTCGATTTTGGAGTGAAGATCAGCCAGAAGCATTGCAAGAGCTACCAATGCATCCAGAAAAAGTCACAGCTTGGTGCGGTTTATGGGCTGGTGGCATCATTGGACCGTACTTCTTCAAAGATGATGCGAATCGTTACGTAACTGTGAATGGTGAGCTTGACTTGCATGACATGTGGTTTCAACAAGACGGTGCCACATGCCACACAGCACGCTTAACAATGGACTTATTGAGAGGCGAGTTCGGTGAACATTTAATTTCACGTTCGGGACCGGTCAATTGGCCGCCTAGATCGTGCGATTTAACGCCTTTAGGCTATTTTTTGTGGGGCTATGTTAAAGCTCATGTCTATACACACATGCCCGCTTCAATTGACGCATTGGAAGACAACATTGAAGCATTTATTCTTGAGATACCGGCCGAAATGTTGGAAAGAGTATGCCAAAATTGGACTAAGCGGATGGACTATTTGAGGCGCAGTCACGGTCAATATTTGCATGACATAATCTTCAAAAATTAAATTATATGGACCGTACTATCGATTTTATGTGTTTTTTTTTAACTTTCCTATAGCTCTTACAAAATCGCCCTTTATAATAGTGTAATCTAGCCTTAACTGATGAAATTTTTTATCCTATCGGATTTCAGAGTACGTACTCAGTGAATAAATTTTATTGTAGATACTTTTTTAAGGAACACCCTTTTGTATTTACTTAATAATACATAGTGTTTATTATAAGATAAGGGACTGTTATATTAAAGATTGCATTAGGACGCCTAATGAAAAGATTTAAATAGCTCTTATATCCCCAAGATCGGTAAAGTAGTAAATTTGACTTGGAAACGTTTACAAATAATAAAAACTAACACGATAAAAAAGTAAAAAAAGAAATAAACAAATTTTAAAAAATAAAAATTTTAAATCAATCCATGAATCGAAGTTAGAAAAATTTAAATTACTTAAAGTTGAAAAAAAATTTGTTTATGTATGTAAAAATTAATTTACAAAATCAGTTTAACAAATTAAAAAATTTTGTTCCTTTTCAGTGACTTCGGACTTTTACTATATACTAGCTCCCTGCCGCTCTATTACATTGGTAGCAAGAGTTCTTGGTATTAAGTTGAATACGATTTTCTTAGACTTAAATAACGGCGAACACTTAAAACCCGAATTCTAAAAAATCAATCCCCAACACACTATTCCCACTTTGGTTGATGGTTATTTCGTTTTATGGGAATCTCGTGCCATATTAGTGTATTTGGTTCAAAAGTACGATAAAACCGATGTCCTGTACCCGAATAGTCCAAAAAAGCGAACCATTATTAATCAACGTTTGTTTTTTGATATGGGCAGACTGTACAAAAGTTATGCCGACAGCTATTATCCTCAGCTTTTTGAAAATAAACCCGCAAATCCCGAAATGTATAAAAACATGGAGACTGCCTTTGATTTTCTAAACACATTTTTAAAGGGTGGAAAATATGCCGCTGGAGATTCATTGACTGCGGCCGATTTTGACTTACTGGCAACTGTAAGTTCCTTCGAGGTGGCTGGTTTCGATTTCAGTAAATATGCCAATGTTTCCAAGTGGTATGCTAATACTAAGGTTGTAGCTCCCGGTTTTGATGAGAACTGGCAGGGTTGTTTGGAATTAAAAAAGTATTTTAAATAAATATTGTATTTGGTTTTCCTTTATTTCCAATACTAATAGAGATTTCAATGAAAAATAGTAAACAAAAAGTTTTTTCTTTTGTTTTATTGGGGTATAAATATTTAAGTTTATATGGTCTAAAGATACTGTAAAGTAGATTAATTCAAAACTCAAAGCCACAGGCCCAAAAATTTTTCAGAAATTAAGTTTTATAAAAAAATAGAGCTTTACTACCTCATTACGATCTCTAAAACATCAGAAAGAACTTCTTCCCATTCGATATTTGTTTGCACCTGCAAGGTTACTTTCTTGTTGGATCGGGGAAAAAGTATTTTGAGTATTGCAAGTGAGTTTTTAAATGTTGCCCCCCTTTCCCTAAAAATTGCATTGGAAAAAGCTAAATTTCGAGGAAAACCCCTGTTCACTATTTATTCTCAATAGGTTTTAATATGTTAAGTTCGGTTCCGGTCCCTGCTTTGTCCCAAATTTAGTAAAAATGTTTCATTTTGGGTTAAAGACTTATAAATGATTGGAAACCCGAACTTGAAAAAGATGAAGTTTATGTAACATTAATAATTTTTTCGTTTAAACTTTTTGTTGCACTCCGCAGCTGATTTGATAACAGAATATAAAATAATCGAGAAAAAGATCTCAGTTAAACTAGGTTTAGTTAATCTGAAAACAGATTTGTGCCGCCCATTTTTCATAGAAGTTTAAGGTTGCCCGATATAACGATTATAAAAATACTTTAATTGCAGGTACTTTTACAACAAAAGTAAGGAAAAAGTATATATATTACACATTATTAAAATAACCGGTTTAATATACCAAAATAACCGGTTAATTCGATATTCGAATGATGGACATTTTAAAATAACCGGGTTGGGCAAAACAAAAATAACCGGTAAAAATCTGAATAATAACCGTTTGATCTCGCTTGCCACGCCTCAATCTTCGATCCTAGCTTTACTGTACTAGGGGTCAAAGAAACAATATGGTGTTAGATGTAGTGTAGCTGGACTGAAGAATACCTCTTAGGCTGCCAAGTAAATGCAGGATGGTTATTTACATAGCGGCGAGGAACATTCTGAACGGTGAGTAGTCCATATTCTTACTTTCACTTAAGCGACCATTGCATTGAACAATTGAGGATTGTTCAAGAATGTCGGATGCATCTGGAGAAAATAGCACGACATTTGATGGTGACTTGTTGGCGCATGCAATTTTCCACTCTCGAAGAAGATCCAGATATCTATTATCGCTGGTCAAAGATGGTTCGATAACAGTGTTAAAAAAGCTGCAGTTATGATAGTAAAAGTCATAAGATTGTGCTGTAACTTTGACTTCTTCATGTGTCATTGGACAAAAATAAACTGTTGCTTTTACTTTTGATTCATTAAATGAAAACAGTCGCTTCCAACGCAAAAGCAAAAAACGAAAAATTTTACACAACAAAGAACATCGACAGTCGACATGTTCTAAAGTGTTTGGTTTGACAGACTGATGGCCATTTTCTTAATGTATCAACAAATTTTTTGTTACTTAATGTTAACATAAATTTATTACAGTCATTTTCACTTAGCTGCACAATCTCCTTTGCACGGTTTTTTGGCCAGGTAAATCAAAAATGCAGCTATCTTAAATGTATTTAGCTGCCTTAATGTACAGGTACGCAACTGTGGTTACCTGCTTAAAAGTGTAGCTTAAGTAAAGTGTTTGAAAGAGGAATAACAACGTTTTTGTTAATAAATTGATAATAACAATGACGTTCAAACAACCTTTAGTCATTTTTTATGCATTTTTATAAGGAACGAGATAGCCAAATTGGTAACAATAAAATGTGGGACAGAAAAGTCGCTGTAGTACAAATTTAAGAATAGCGCTGCAAGCTGTCAAAATTTAAAAAAGGCAGTTTCAAAGTAGTGTCACCAGAATACGTAGTTGCAATGTTGAAGTTGCGCGCAAACTTCGAATTTTGATTGAACTTTGCTGCGCTACAGAGCATTTGTCACCTTCAAATACTACTACAACTAATTTATTCTATTCCAGACCTAAGATTTGCTATTCCTTTCATATAATCGTGGTAAAGTTGCTGTAACCACAACCAATATGCATAAATGTAGGTACATGCAAACAAAATAAACTAATTATAATGATACCAACTTGACTTGTTTGCGATTTTTGTTTTTATAAACAGCTAAAATTGGATATTTATGTGAAAAAGTGGCCACGTTATTTTTTCATGTGTGTAGCTAACTTTGATGTTTTATATGAAAATATTTTAAAACTGCCCAAAAATATGCAGGTATACAAAACGCACGTAAACAAGGAGTTTGAAGAATAGTTACAGAAAATATGTATTTTGGGCAGTTAAGTCAAAGTGCAGCTAACTTGGATTTTTTGTATGAAAATAATTTCAAAATGCCAAAAATTTTGGGCACTTATCTTAAATGTGCAGGTAAAGAAAGTGCACTTAAAAAAGGAATTTGTATGGGATTATAAAGAATAATGCCAAAAATTATCAATTTTGTGCAGTTAAGCCCAAAGTGCACGTAAATCAAAGGCAGTTAAGTCAAAACTACGTATACCGATAACGATTTTGGGTTTCTCAATATACCGACAAAAAACATTGGTTTGAGTTGGCAACACAACTCAAAATACATGTAAAAGTTGGGAGTCAGCTGATTGAATTTATCTGTACGTCAAATAAAAGGAAAATAAAAAACGTTGACCATCCGTGAGCTGGACCATTTTTATAAAAGGTATTTTTTTTGACAAACAAAATAAAACAAAACGTCCCATCTTCGTTAACTTCGGGATTCATTAAAAGTTTCAGTCTGTCCAAGGCGAATTGACTAGAAGTTGAGGTCAACTCTACAACTACAATGCTTCTGTGGTCGGGTTGTCAAAAATATTGCTAGTAAAAACAATAGGTTTGTTTACATAAAAACCTAGTTTGTATACAAACTTTGACACCTCGACCACCGAAAAAAAACACCATATGTTGACTTGACCCCACCTTCTACTCAATTCGCCTTGAGTCTGTCAAACTAAACACTTCCGAACATGTCGACTGCCGATGTTCTTTGTTGTGTACAACTTTTTGTTTTTTGCTTTTGCCTGGACTACGACTGTTTTCATTTAATGAATCAGAAGTAAAAGCAACAATTTTGTCCAATGAAAAATCAAAAAGTGGAAGAAAAAGCAAATTTTTTATTTTGACTACAGTTTTTTAAACGCTGTTCGATAATACTACCTGTAGGAATTTGGCTTATTATAGATGGAAAGGGACTCAACGAGCGTTACAGCTATTCAGTCTTTATCTCAGGAACCTAATCGCGCTTATATGTAACTGGCCATTGGCCTATTGGAAAACACGCCAAGCCACTAGGGCTTCATTACAATGATCTTGCAGGAGTTGCAATAATGAAAAAGATGAGTCATTTCTCATTCGGAGTACCGTTAGGAACAAAACCAAACTCTCTGATACTGATATGATAACTACTGAACTCACTTTACGCTCGAATCTACAGCAAATGTACAACAAAAAAAAAAAACAACAGGGCTTTTTATTGTTGATTTGTAAAAGGAACTGTCAAATCTTGTGTATCTTATATCGAGCGTCGTAACCGAGAAAATAACGTAAGCGCCCAAGGCGAATTTACTACTGGTGGTGTCGAATGGTTGACATTTCGAGCTATACGCACTAACAATGCAATGCAAAAAACCCTATGATGCTTCTGTTGTTTTTAGATTGTTGTTGTTCCTACACCACCTGTAGTAGAATTCGCCTTGGTGAGCGCCAAAAATCAAATTTTACAGGAGAGAGTTTTTTTATTTTATATCATATACATTTTGTATGAAATTTGTCGCTTACGGTAAAATTGTTACCTTCTGTGACAATGACATTTTATTTGATGATGCAAGTGGTGCCAATAAAGTCATTTATTTAAAAAAAAACGAAAATTGAAATTGGACTCGATATAGTATGGTGTGTGTAAGCAACATTTGACAATCCCAGTTATAAAGTCGCAATTTACAATACGGACATTTCTTGCCTTGCAGAAAATGTTTGATGGCGAAAAAGGCAAGAAGTAAAGTGTGTCACGCATACAGCGCGTCCTCTTACCAACAAACTTTTTCTGTCCGGCATAAAATGTCCCTAGTGTAAATTGCGACAAATCAAACAAAAAAAAAAAAAAAAATAGAGCTGAAAAAGCAATGAAACCAACTAAGTATATCTCCTCCTAAGAAGCAGGGTACCCCATCTATTGAAAAAACAAGTTGTATTATTATTTTTTTATCTTTTAGCAAACATTAACAACAACTCTGTTATTTTTCTATAAATTATACAAAACAGACAAAGTTTGCAAAAGTGCTTATTAGCTTTTAAAATTTAAAATATTTTGCCGGCTATATACGAGCATGTTTTATCTCTCGCTTTTTTGCGCTCTCTTTTAAGTTAATTTTATACATATTTAAAATTAACTCTGGCTAATATTACTCATACTGATTTGTTTGATTGTTCACACATCGAGTTTTTATTCAGAGATAAGGGTTAGCACAAGTGGATTGCTAAAGAGGGTCTGTTCGAGAGCTTCGTCAGCAAATAGTTTAAATAGCTCTAGCAGTACAAGATACAGGCAGTCGTACGTTGAATTTTGTAACGTTCACAGCCAAGACAAACTAAAGCACTAAAAGTAAGTGGAATTCAAGAAAGTTGTTTTCAAAAACCGGCAATAAGCCAAATACAAAAGTACAGTGTTTAAATGAAATTAAACAAAACAGTGAAAAAAAACTGCAATTCAGTTCAATACAAATTAAGAGTTTACAAAAAATAAAAAAATATTGTTGCTAAAACATTTGAGTTTCAAGACATAAATTCATGAGAGAATTTTCTAGAATAGAGTTGTTGGAAAAAATCAGTTTTGTTAAGAATTCACATTGTCTACAAAAAAAAAAAAAAAAAAAAATAAAAAAAGAAAACCTTAACAACATCCGCTGTGAAATCATAGTTTCTAATTTATTTTTTTTTTTATGATTTTTCTGTTTTAGTAACTATGGATTTCTACTATTTGCCCGGATCTGCTCCCTGCCGCTCAGTCATGATGACTGCTAAAGCGGTTGGTGTTGAGCTTAATAAGAAATTGCTAAACTTGCAAGCTGGCGAACACTTGAAACCCGAATTCTTAAAAATTAATCCCCAACACACAATTCCCACTTTGGTCGATGGTGATTTCGCTTTGTGGGAATCTCGTGCCATTATGGTTTACTTGGTTGAGAAGTACGGTAAGACCGACTCCTTGTTCCCCAAGTGCCCCAAGAAGCGTGCCGTCATCAATCAGCGTTTATACTTCGATATGGGTACCCTGTATAAGAGCTTTGCTGATTACTACTATCCACAAGTCTTCGCCAAGGCCCCTGCTGACCCAGAAATGTTCAAGAAAATGGAAACTGCTTTCGATTTTCTAAACACCTTCTTGGAAGGTCACCAATATGCTGCTGGTGACTCCTTGACCGTTGCCGATTTGGCTTTATTGGCCACTGTCAGCACCTTCGAGGTTGCCGGTTTCGATTTTAGTAAATACGCCAACGTTGCCAAGTGGTATGCTAATGCTAAGACTGTTGCTCCAGGTTTCGATGAAAACTGGCAAGGTTGCTTGGAATTCAAGAAATTCTTTAACTAAATTTAAGTTTATAATTTTTGTTTCTCATTCTTTTTATATTTCCTTTAAATAATTTATGTTTTAATTTATTAAGAGTTAAAAAAAACTGCACAAAATATTTTTTCTAATTTGTTAGAAAATAATCAAAAAAACCACTAAATAAAAAAATTAGCTTGTGTTTTTTTTTAGGAAAGTTTGTATAAAAATCATGGCCTAGTACGGCGAATTGAATTTTGTTTTCCATAATTGGGGTATTCACAAGTCATCTGACTTAAAATAACATGAAAAATACGACTGATGTGTGCAACCCAGTGTTGCCACCAACGAAATGGTAAATTACACATGGACCATGCCAAAATTACACATGAAAATACGAATTACACATGCTATCTTTTTACGCATGCCACAGAAACAAATTTTGATCAAAAGTGGAATTAAAACCATATTTGGCTTCTTCAGAAAACGTAAACCAATTTCAAATTCTGTTTGCAAACAAATAAACAAATATCGTCACCTAAAATGCAAAAGGGCTTAACAACTCTTTTTATTTTTTTACAGCAGAAGCAAAAAACTTTACAAAATCAATAACAACAAGGTGTAATTGGCGTTTGGTTTTCTTTAATAAAGTCGCAATTTTTGATCTAAAATTGTTTGTGATCATAAAGTTAATTAAAACGAACAAAACTCAATCAAAAACCATTATTTCGAGTTTTGTTTTTAAGCCCTTTTGCATTTTAGGTGACGATATGTTACTTGCATTTCATTTAGGTATGATAAAGGATCTAATGCATCCTTTAAATAGCGTCGGCGCAATTTTTCAACGGAATGTTAATTCAGTTCCTCTATCGCTGCAGCATTGGATATGCCGGACATTTTTATATTTTTTACTTATCCAACACAAAAATATTTTTCAAATGTCTCTTTATTAGCTTTTTGTTAACAACAATCGTATCGTTGCTATATTTAATACAAAAAAATAATATTATATAAAATAATAAAACAAAAATAAATATTTGCAAAATAGGAAATAATTTGTCTCCAAATTTGTCTAATAATATTCTGCCTTCAAATTACTATGAAGCTAAAATTTTTCAAAATGTAAGAGTGCATGTTGTCGCGAAAATATTCTTGAAACTCCTTAAGTTTTATCTGCCGAGCATTACTTTTAATAAAACAAGATCTAATATTACAAAGTCAATCTTCCAAATATGTTAAAAGGTTCAGACAGGCCTTCAACGTTACCAAATGTATTTAATGGCACGAGCATTTTATCAAAATAATAACTGGCTTTTCGTCTTTTAGGAACTTAACTTCTGAAATATACTGTCCAAACACAACATTAGTTGTATCTGATGCAAATCCAACTAGATTTTCAAAAAGTAATCCCTTTTTCTATAATTGTGCTTTTGAGAAGCTCAAACATTTCTTTTGCAGTCGATGATCCACTCTCTTTGAAATAAAAAAAGAATAATGTACCAAGGATGTTTCGTCGTTATAATAAATTGTGGCAAAAGCTATCTAAATGCCAAATGGTTAGTAGTTAATGATCCAAACATTTTTAGTTCAGCTCTTTTAACTATTCCATTCTTTTAATTAAATTTTTAAGTTTTGCTAAGAATATTAAACCTTTTTACTTATTGTGTAAAATAATAACAAAAACACAACGTTAAAATATTAAATTACACATGAATTACACATGCAGTCAATTACACATGGGCTACACATGAAAAATATATTACACATGATATGTGTAATTACACGTGAGGTGGCAACACTGGTGCAACCATAATTGAGTGTGCGATTTAGAATCAGATTCAGCTGATAACAAAAAAAAAACAATTATAAATATTTGATGTCATAATACTAAGAAAAAGCGAAAATACTAAAATAATAATAGCCTGTTTTTGTAAAAATTACATATTGAACGTTGGATGGCTGACTCAAGTAATTGAGAAGAAAAAAATTGACTGTGTTATTATTGATTGTGTTATTATTTAAAAAATGTTTTTGTTTGAAACATGTATCCCCGTATTCATAAACGAATATTAAATTTAAAAGTTAAATTTTCATAGAAATATAGTTTTATGAATACTGCAGTTTGTGTATTAATTTTTTTTGAATATTGTACAATGTTTAAATATTAGGACTATATCACTTGATAGCATTCTTTGTGAATCAATTAAATCAATTCAGCTTTTTTATTACTACAGTTTGCCACAACTTTTTGCGTAGTTTTATATGGAATTTGCAATTCTGATTTGATTGCTAAAAATTTGATATTGACTTTCTTTAGACAAGATTATCGAGTACTTAATTGCTGTTATTATTATTAGTTGCGAAACATAAAAAATATAAGGCGCAATTTTTCATTCCCTATTCTTCTGTTAAAGTAAATAAAACCAAAACATACATGTGCGTATTGTACTATGTTGTCAACTCATTCACCCCTATTGCAAACAACTACTCCCATGAAAATATTCCCATATTTTTTTTATTTCGTATTGTGAATGATTCCCATGGCAAATTTTTTGGGAATGTATTCCCAAACTTAATAAATTTGGAATCGCCAATGTTTACTGCCGCGTATTTTTTTAACTAAATAAATTCCCAACAAGTGTTAATGTGAACGAGTAGGGAACATGTAACTTTTAATTTGTATTCTAAGGTAGGACTCAATTAAATTACTTTTTCCTCTTATTGAAGGAGTGTGAATTAAGAAAATGAAGATAAACACTATTCATTATTTATTTTATTATCTTTTTATTAGTATTTTATTTTGTATATTTTTCTTTCACAATACAAGCACTGACAAGTTATTCACAATAGAGACTTTTTTTTAACAAAGCACTGACAAATAATGCACAATTGAAATTTTTACTCTAAAAATATTTGCGATACCGATTTATTGGGGATGGGTATATAGGTTTGCTCCTATATAACATATGCCCATCACATTCGCGATAGGGGTTATTACTCAAAAGTTCTTTTTCGCAATATAAATCAAAAGACTTTTGATTTTATCAAATATACTATGCAACCTACTAATATAAAATACCCACAGGAATTTTATATCATTAGACAATAATATTGCAAATGTACAGATGGAGACCTTAAGACCTTCAATATTTTGACCTGAAAACAGATCAAGGTTAAGGTAGTCACTTTTTGAAATAGGCTTTATAAATAAAAAACTAAGTTGTTTAAATAAAATATTATAGCCGGATTAACTGTAGAAGCAACATTTTTATTAATTTTTGATTAGATTTAATTGAGCTAACGAATAAATCTATCCTTTATGTATTCGGTAAAAGTTGTTAAAGCTAGGGCACGAGCTCTATGTATTCATTTGTCCTTCAAGTTGTGCTGAAAAAGATCAACAAGAAAAAGAAAGACAAAAAAATGAAAAAAAAAACAAAAAAATGTACTTTGGACTTCAAGAAAAATTCTTGACAAAAGTACGAAAGAACAGAGGTAAGGAAGAACATGTAAAATCAATTAAAATGGATAATCATTCAAAAAAGCAAACTTCGATCTACCAAAGGTTAAAATACAATTTGGTTTAAGGATTGATGTTTGACTATTGACGTCAGCAGTCGTCGATGGCTGCGAGTGTAAAACGGCAAATCCATCTGAGGAGATCGAGTGGTTGCGATCGAAACATGTCATGGTAACCTGCCGGCCCGGGTTCGAGCCCCGGCCACGGTCAAGAATGAAAGATTATCAATAACAATTTTAATTAATTTTCATGTTGTAAAATTCCTTTCTTCATAAAAATAATTTAATGAAAATTAAATTTAATGAACTTAAGCCTAATTAAAATTATTAAAAATTTGGATTAAAAGTTTAAAATTTTAAAAACTAATTTTTTTTAAAGAAAATTTATTAAATTTCATTATAAAGGGTTTTTCACAAAACATTCTAGAAATCGAAGTGAACTGGAATTGAAATCGAACAAGATTTTAATTATTTACATAACAACTGGAGTTTTTTTTCTGTTTTTAGGAGTTGTTCTTATAACGATTATTGGTACTCTAAGTATGAACTATAAAAAAGGGGTATCTTAATGAACTTTCTATACAGGCTCGTTTTCGAAATTTGCTTGATGTAAAATCCACTTAATTTTGATTTATAGAACATTCCCGAATTATACGTTTAAAAAAGTTGTAGTCATTGCATTCTTTTAAGAGACTTGGTATTACAATAAGAGAGTGAGTTGATGAGATCATTATTTTTTAAAATTAAATGGCAGCACCATCAAGCAGAGTTGTAATAAAAGTAGTGCGAAATTTAATTTTTTTTCATTATAACTGTTAATTATAGTACATTTAAAATTTATGTATATTTTTTTAGCAATTAATTTTTCCACATGATATGAGACCTAAAAATTATTATTCACCATTAAATTACTTTTTAATTTGATGTCAAGACAAGAAGTAAATTACTTTTTAATTCAAAACATTTTTTTAGTAAAAATACTATAATATGACTGTATTATCTGTTGAATTTTATTATATTCTATGACAACAGCAATTATTATGAATAAAAATTGAGTCATAAAACATTTGGTTTATTTTTATATTACGTGTTATTTAACTATTTCTTATAACTTGATAGACATTTATTATTAAAAAAAAAAACAGCTTTGTAATACAATTTGAAAACGACTTTTCTAAGCAAAAGAATAAAAGTGAAGTTGAGTTCCCAGTATTCCTACAGCACCGCATACACTTTTCAATCCAATTGGCAACTGAGTCAGCTGTTGTCCAATTCAAGGCGTGTATGGCTCTGTCAATTAATTAGCTTGGCAGTTGTCGAGTTGGTAGAAGAAAAATCATTGCAGTTGGCTAAGTAAGTAAGTCTTTCAATTCAATTGTGCTGTGTGTGTTCGAGTCACTTGATCAGCTGCCAAAATTTATGTTTTTAGTTTCCTTTTGCAAATAAAAATGTAGGTATCTTTAAAATAGTCTTTAATTATGTATATTGAATTTCAAATAAGAAATATACAAATGACCGGCTCTTTTGTTTTCAGTTCCCTTATTAATTTTCATTTGAATTTTTTCTTGTTCTATCAGCTATTGCAATAGAAGGTTGCAATTTTTTAATTTTTAATTGTAAAAAAATATAAATTTGACAGTTGAATGAAAATTTTTCAATTTAGGTTATGAAGTGTGTGGCCAAGAATCAATTCAATTGAATGACTCAATTGACAATTGAATTGAAACGTGAATGGGGTGCTAAACACCAAGGTCTGTTTAAGTATTAGGGTGAACGATTGGATTTTTAAACCGGTTTTTTACGATATATACGCGGTTGTTGGTTTTTCAAAATGCTGATTTTTTGAATGTCGAATAGTCCGCTTTTTTAAATTAAAAAACCATCTCAGTGGAATTGCGATTTGTATTTATTGCCAATAAATTAAGACGAACCTTTTTGATAACTAGCACAAGTATTTTTTTTTTTGTCAGCAACATTTACTGAAACATGCAATTAAGGCAAAACATAAAATGTCATGAAGGCATTTGAAATAATTTCATATATTTATGTATGTAGATTGATTTTATGAGCTTATAAGTAGGGATGCGATTTCCATGCAAATGCATGTTTTTTGTCGATAGACTAAGATCGATGTCGACCAATTATCTTTCCGAATCATTAAATTTGCGTTACAATGGCATCGATTTGTTTTTGCATATTGTTGCATATTTTGGTGGAAATGCATATTTTTCCATATTTTGGTTTTAAATGCCCATTTTTGCATTTTTTAACATTTTTGAGTGGCATATTTTTTAAATTTCTATATTATAAACAACAATTTCTTCAAAAAATTTCAAAATTGTATAAAAAAATTTTCCAAAATAAAAATTTTTTAAATCAATAAATTAATTTTTTTGGAGCTCTGCTTAAAATAAAAGATTTCGACAAAAGATCCCTGAATTGTTAACTAATGCAGCACCTTACATTGTTTAGGCCGCCAATTGGCCTAAAATAATTCATTCAAAACTATTATAGTTACTTGCTAGGCACATGGTTTACATCGACTTGCAAAGGAAATTAGAAGCCAATTCAATAATATTGATTTATTGATTTCATACAGGAAACAGTGTGGAAGAAAGAATAGCCCGACAAATTAAAAAAATTCCAAACGTTTTGCCAAAAATATGGGATATCAAACAATAAAACAAATTTCAACTATTTTTGATCCAGAATGAAATGTGAGATCTGAATTAGAAAATACTTTTTCTCCAAATGAATTGGTATCTTCATGTATGTTTCAACTTCGGTTGACTTTGTGAGATAATATTCCATGTACAAAAGATTTTTAACAGACAAAGGTTTACTTTTGATGATATAAAAAAGAATTTATTTGTTTATGCAGACAAAAATTTATAACAATAGAATAAAAGCAGCAATAAAATTTTTTAATTTTTTTGTTTTAAATAAAATTTAAAAACAAACGCTTTTTTATGATTTTTAGTGCATATTTTTTTTTTTAATGCATATTTTAGAGTTTTTAGTGCATGTTTTATGCGCATATTTTCGATTTTTTAGTGCATGAAAATCTCATCCGTACTTATAAGTATATGTATTATACACTGAAGACAAAGTTTTTTTCTCAGAAACACAAGCGAAATATCATTCTACGTACATATATAAATACAAAAGTTCGTTGCAAAATCAAAAATCAGGGTAATTACACTATGCTAGTTGAAAAAACAGACAAGCCGGGCACATGGCGTTTTAACATAATTCGGGGACGCTGAATCCAGTGGTGGCCGCGGTTTTTTCAGATTGGCTCTGGTTTTCGAGATATACCGTTATTTCGAAAATGGAGGAGGTTGCTCAACATATATTCGCGTAACTCAAAAACGGTTAAGTTTATTGAAATTACTAAAAAAACCGAAATTCCGCAATAAAATTTCATTTCAGAAAAGTAAAACTTTTTTGCTAATATGAGTAGTCGTTATTGAAACATAATTTAAAAAAAAAAAAAAATTAATTTTTTTATCAAAATTTCGAAATTTTTGTTTTTTAAAAATTCATAAAAAATTAAAAGATGCAGCTAGGCTTCTAATTTTTTGCAGACTTATAAAAAACGAAGCTACAAACAAAATAAGCCATAAATTATTAAAATCTGTTTTCAACTTTTGATTTTATTCACAAAAGTCGACAAATTTTAATTAATTTAAGAATTTCATAAAACGCAATATTTGTATGGGAGCCCCCTAAGGGATGGTGATAAAGGTAAAGTATAATTTGAGAAAATGTTAAGAACAAAAAACTAATGGAGGCCAGTCATACATTTTATTATCCTAGCATTGAACATTTTGTATAGAAGCCCCCTTAAGGAATGGATATAGCGGGTGGGTATGTTAGAAATAAATGATTGAGATGAAAAATTAAGTGGGGTTGGTCATACATTTTACCCATCTAGGGGCATCCTAGGCGCTGTAGGGCCAAATTTAAGGCTAGGGTTCTACGCATATAAAAAACAAAGTTCCAAATAAAATAAGCTATAAGTGATTAAAGTCTGTCTACAACTTTTAATTTTTTCATAATAGATGAAATTTTTTTTATTTTTTAAATTAACCAAACTTAAAAATTTTAAAACATTTATTTTTGTTGTTAATTAGTTAAAGTTAAAGTTTTTATTTAGAAATTTATTCTTCTTCCTCCTGCAGATTCCAACAAATATCCCCTAATAGCGAATCAAGTTGTTTGCCGCTATAACAGTGTTCGAGCCTGGCTGTTACTTGTGAAATCTCTCGCCATGTTCATCAGACTCGGCTGGTGATTGTTCATTAAATTTTTCGGCATGGTAATGCAAAAAATGTATTTTCAATGACATTCTAACGTTTAAGTTTTTAAATGCGGTTAGCATATTTTTGATTAAAATTCGCCAGTTTTCAGACCGATGATTTCCTAATACATTTTCTATTACTGATTTCACACAATTCCAGGCCAATAGCTCGATATCATTCAATGCAACCTCAAATTGATGGTCCTTCATAAGACGACGAATGTCCGGTCCATTAAGAATTCCTTTAAAATAAAAATATTATGATATGAAATATAAATCTAATTTAATAAAGTAGTTACAGTTTATACCTTCTTTTACTTTCATGCCGCTTAGTCGTGGAAAAATTCGGCGCAATTCGGTAAAAGCAACACCATCTGGGCTCAATGCTTTTATAAAATTTTTTACAATACCCAGTTTGATGTGGAGTGGAGGGAGCAAAATCTTTTCCATCGGCACAAGTGGTAATTCAATAACATTATTTCTATTCAATCTGCTTTCCTCACGTAAAGCCCAATCCCGTGTATTGTACTGGTCGCCATCGAAACGCGTATTCCATAAGCACATGAAGCACATATTTTTAGTATAGCCCAATTGCATGCCTCTTAAAAGAGCTACCACTTTTAAATCTGCGCATATTTTCCACTTGTGTTCTTCATATTTAATTAACTGTATTATTTTTTTCATTGATGCGTATGTCTCTTTAGTATTTGTGCTTAGTGCTATCGAAATAGGACTTTTTAAATTAGTGGCTTGTAGCAAAACTGCTTTTAAGCTACTTTTGGAAGAATCAATGAATAAGCGCCAATCTCCAGGATTGTATTCATTGTGCATTGTTAAAACCAAGCCACGGATGTCAGTACAATACGCGATAGAATTATTCTCAATTTATTTAAAAAAAGTCGTAAATCGTCTATGGCGATTGATAGCCCCGTATATTTGTACACCTGGTGCTAAAATATTAGCTCGTTTTAGCTCTTTTGTTAAAAGAATGCTCTGTCTTTGAGATAATTTAAGACGCCGTACCATTATATCCAGACGATCTTGCGTGATTTCATTGTGACTGCATGGAACCGTGATGCATGACGGTTCATACATTGAAGTAGCTGGCCCACCCGCTTCAACAGAATGAATTATTGAGGGAATATGTTTTGTTGGTATTTGGCTATCCGGAACAGGAATTTCATCAGAATGTGGCAGCGGTAATCGAGCATATGTTGTTGCAGTATAAGATATATAAGTCATTTTTCTTCTGTTCATACCCTCTGTATAATTTATGCACGCATAACACTCATCTTCAGCATGAACTATGGGATCTCTCCAAATCATTGGAACACCAAATTTTCCACACACATAACAAAAGTAATTAAACTTTTTACACGCCTCCATCTTAGATATTTCAATATAACTGATTAGATACAAGACTGTCAAAGGCTTTAAACTTCACTAATCACTTTCGCAAGCACTTTCCATATGACAGTGAAGGGGTTGAGGAACTCTTATTTATACTGGCCATGCTTTGTAAAAAAAAACCAAAGCCAGACCGATTAATTTTTCTACCTGTTCCAGGTATAACAATAGAATATGTTATTTAAGTTTTTTACAAGACCGATTAGTGCGGTTTCGACTGCACAATAAAATACCGTTTTGTGTGGTTTTGTAAGCACATTAAAATACAAGGATGTAAGCATTTATGACTTTATTTCTTAATTCTAAGAATTTTTTAATCGGTAACTGTGGATTTTCCAAAATTCCTACCGCAAAGTGAAAGTGTGGTAATAAAATGCATATTTCTTTGGAATAGCATACATTTGAATATTTGTTTTTTTGTTTTGTATTGTAAATGGCACAAAAACCTCATTAAAAAAATTTTACGTCAAAATGTCATTGAAAATAAATTTTCTGCATTGGCACATTCTTCATATATATGTACATAATTTTGAATAAAGAATTTAAAAATTAAAAAAAATCCTGTGAAATGCTCCATATAAATTATATTCTTCATATATATTGAAGAAAAGGTTCCACAACTGCCTAGGAGTCACTCCTAGTGGGATAAAATGTATGACTGGCCTCCATTAGTTTTTTGTTCTTAACATTTTCTCAAATTATACTTTCCCTTTATCACCATCCCTTAGGGGGCTCCCATACAAATATTGCGTTTTATGAAATTCTTAAATTAATTAAAATTTGTCGACTTTTGTGAATAAAATCAAAAGTTGAAAACAGATTTTAATAATTTATGGCTTATTTTGTTTGTAGCTTCGTTTTTTATAAGTCTGCAAAAAATTAGAAGCCTAGCTGCATTTTTTAATTTTTTATGAATTTTTAAAAAACAAAATTTCGAAATTTTGATAAAAAAATTAATTTTTTTTTTTTTTAAAAATTATGTTTCAATAACGACTACTCATATTAGCAAAAAAGTTTTACTTTTCTGAAATGCAATTTTATTGCGGAATTTCGGTTTTTTTAGTAATTTCAATAAACTTAACCGTTTTTGAGTTACGCGAATATATGTTGAGCAACCTCCTCCATTTTCGAAATAACGGTATATCTCGAAAACCAGAGCCAATCTGAAAAAACCACGGGCACCACTGGATTCAGCGTCCCCGAATTATCTTAAAACGCCATGTGCCCGGCTTGTCACGAAAAAAAAGTGTCAATTTCATGCACAGTGTTATTATTTAAGTATTTCGATTCGAAAAAAAAAGTTCAAATTTATCTCGTACCTTATGCCGGAAAAGTGTTTTCTTTCGATTCGAAATAAGTAATAGTTAGTAGCCCCCAACTCTTGACATAAATCCGAAGAACTCAATTAATAGTAAGTATTTCTGATTAATATTTAAAGCTTATTTTGAATGCATACACATATTTTTACACTAGATTGATGCTTTTTTGTTCACCTTTTCCATTAGGGTAGGCCGATTTGTAAGAACAAAAATTTGTCGATATTGTGCCATCGATTTTTCGAAAAGTCAAATTCATTTCGAGTCAGCCAAATTTCAATTTTTTGACTGTTTTTCAACTTAACTGATTTAATTTCTTCTTTAAATAAACGCTACCAAATTACAATACTGTATTAAAATTTGGTTCAATTCAGTTTTTCTAATACAAAAAATTACTCTAGTGACTTTTGTGATGGTCGGTCCATAAATTACCATAGGCCAAATATAATGTGCCCTTGTCAAGATCTCTTCAAAACGAAACGTATCATAATTTTTTATTGAGATTAAGTCTAATTAGGTTTAATGTGACTAAAATCATAAAACTTTGTAATAATCGTCCTATTGTTTAACATAGGTCCCATATAAATGAATACGACTTAAACTTACTTATCACAGATGCTATAGAAAGCTTTTTAAAATATTTGAACTCTCGGTGAAGGGTACCAATGAATAGGTACAACCGAATATAGAACTTTAACCCGGTAATGCCAAGTTTCAGAAAAAATGGGAAAATATTATGAAAATAATTTTTTTTACAGTATTTTTGGGCCTCTGAGCTCAAAAATATTTTTAAGCCCGTACAATGAGTCGTTTACGTTCCAGGTGAGAGAACATCCAGGAGTAGCTTGAGGTACCCTTGGGCATCTAGTAATAAAAACACATTTAATTTTTAGGGAATTCTGTTTGTTAGTTTTTATTTTCAATAAAACTAAACAAATTAAAAAAATTTCGTTTTGTTTCTGATAATCAAAAGAAGCAATTTTTATTGATACAAAAGCAATGTGTTCGAGATTGTTTACAATGCTTTTAGAGCTTTCGAAGCTTCTTAAGTATGCCTTGAGCCACTCTTAGGCATTAGAGGGTTAACTTGTTGTCAGTGTTGCCAATTTTGTCGTTTAGCGGCTAGATTTAGCCATTTTTCACATTTTTCTTGTTCACATGTGATATGTGCTGTTATGATGATTACGAATATTATGATTAAAAAATTCCTGTATAACGATGATTTGAATTATTTTAGTTTTCAAAAATTTTACTCATGTTTATTGTAAAAAATATTTTTTTTTTACTTTTTGGTTTAATATTTGTAATTTTTTGTTTGTTTTTAGGTTACCTTTGATCACAAAGAGTTGCAGCATTGAACAATAACGTATTGATAATCTTGTTTTTTATATATGTATATAAATATTTTCATTCTGGTTTTTTTGTTTGTAACAAATTGATCGCTTTTTTTTAAAATTTAATTGTAAAATATTAATAAATAAATTAGTTTTGTTGATAAATTTTTACGTTATTTTTAATCAGAAAAGTTTTTTTTTTAACAATTTTTAGTAATTTTTTTTCTTAAATTTAGCCAACCTTATTCACAAGTAACAGCTGCTTTTAAAATTTTTGTGTAGAGATTTATATTCAGGGCAAATTAAATCAAACAAATGACTTGGAAAACATTAATGTGCTGTTTCCAGGTGACAAGCAATTGGTTGTGTAGAACTCAAAAAACTAAGTGATTTTCACATCAATTTTACTACACAATCAATTGCTTGTCACCTGGAAACAGCACATTAATGTTTTCCAAGTCATTTGTATGAATAAGATTGGCTAAATTTAAGAAAAAAAATTACTAAAAATTATCAAAAAATAATTTAAATTTTTGGGAATACAAAATTTTAATTTCAAAAGATTTTGTTATTCGTGCTTAATTCCCAGTTTTTATTATTGATAAAAACACTTGAAATTTATTGTTGATGGGATAAGCTATTCCTATGCGCATTTCACTGGTTGCTTAGGCCAGATCATCAGGAAACTTCATCCATAAAGATTTTAGAAAAACTAAAGATATTAAACCAAATAAAACTGTTAAGCGTATAAGACTTATAGCAACAGTTATACTTGTAATAATATCAAAGTTTAAACAAAACACATCAACAATAAACAGTGGGTTTATCTCATCTTACATTCCCCACTACAATTAGTTGAAATTCTCTCAACATTAATTGTAGTTGCAAGTAGGTTAAGAAAAACAAAATAAAAACAACAACAACTTACAAAGGATGTTGTCAATTAAGTGTTTTTTTTAGGCCGTGCACTTGCCTGTTTATTATGAAAAAGTAATTTCAATTTTTGGGAATACAAAATTTTAATTTCAAAAGATTTTGTTATTCGTGCTTAATTCCCAGTTTTATTATTGATAAAAACACTTGAAATTTATTGTTGATGGGATAAGCTATTCCTATGCGCATTTCAATGGTTGCTTAGGCCATTTATTCATTTATTTGGTTTAATATCTTTAGTTTTTCTAAAATCTTTATGGATGAAGTTTCCTGAAGTTTGCTCGATTTTAAATTTTTTAACACAATAGTTCATGCGTTTCTCCCTTTACATATTGTACGAAGGATAAATCTAATAATGCTAAATGTAACAGTTGCCCAAAAATGTACTAACGTAAATTTTCTTTAACAACTCCACTAATTTACCACTTACACAGCGACTGTAGCATTGTACTTAAAGAAGCTGCTCCACCAACAAAATCAAAGGGGTCCAATGAATAAATATTTTAAGCAAGATACTTCGATCGATTCTCTAGAGGAAATGATTTGCAGAAGCATAGCAGAGGATGGAATGTCCGTGAAAAGTTTTAAAAAATCCAAAGTTATATTGACAATTTGGAGCAACATTGACAAGTTTTATTTAAAAAATTATGTTTATTTACTCAAGTACTAATTTTTTCTAAAAGTATCGAAAACAATTTCGTAATTTATAAAATTTCTGGGTTTAGAATTATTCGATTAATCGATTAATTTTAAAATTTTATTCGTTTAATCGAATAAGGTAAAAAATCCAAATATCGATTAATCGTTTAATCGAACAAAAATAAAACCCGATTAATTGAACACCGTAGTTTATACATACTTAAGGCCAATTTCACCAAGTTCAGTTATAATTAACTACCATTTATAACTGTCAAGACAGACTATTAACTGGAAGTTGGTGAAATTGGCCGTTAGTTGTATATAAAAATTTTAATTAAACATACTTTATAGAAACTGGGAATTATTTCCTTTCATAGGTTACTTTATAGGTATTATATTCAACATTTATATTATTTCAACATAACTGAAATTTAGCTCATAGAATAAATTCGAAAAATAAAAAATGTTAAACATACTTTATTTTATATAAATTATATGAATAAAATTATTCCTATTTAATTCGTACCCACATACATAAAATAATTAACATAACGAATGAAACCAAGTATTTTTATGAGGTGTACCACTGAAGTGTAAGTAGCTGTATATAAAATATAAATCATATATGTATACATTTTAATTACAAAATTATTACTTTTCGTATTATAATTACAAAAAACCAAGTAATTTTTAGCTACCACATTGTTTTATTACCAAAAAAAATCTCAACTACATTTTTGGGAGCTAAACACGTCGTCAGCACTGTACCCTCAAATAATTCGGTGAACCGGAAAAAATTATTATTAAAAAATTATTATTATTAAAAAAATATTTATTAATTATCGTTTTTGTGGACAAATAAAAAAAACCACCTTGATAATAACCGTTTAAATACAGTAGTTTTGCCTTAACTGCCATTTATTTACGTGCACTTTTGACTTAATTGCACAAAATTGATCATTTTTAGCATTATTTTTATGATCCCATACAAATTCTTTTTTTTAAGTGCACTTTCTTTACCTGCACATTTAAGATAAGTGAACAAAATTTTTGGCATTTTAAAATTATTTTCATACAAAAAATCCAAGTTACCTACACTTTGACTTAACTGCCCAAAATACATATTTTCTGTAATTATTCTTCAAACTCCTTGTTTACGTGCATTTTGTATACCTGCATATTTTTGGGCAGCTTTAAAATATTTTCATATCAAACATTAAAGTTAGCTGCACACATAAAAAATGTGGTGGCCACTTTTTCACATAAATATCCAATTTAAGCTGTTTATAAAAATAAAAATCGCAATCAAGTCAAGTTGGTATCATTATAATTCATTTATTTTGTTTGCATGTACCTACATTTATGCATAAATTTTGACAGCTTGCAGCGCTATTCTTAAATTTGTACTACAGCGACTTTTCTGTCCCACTCTGTATTGTTACCAATTTGGCTATCTCGTTCCTTATAAAAATGCATAAAAAATGACTAAAGGTTGTTTGAACGTCATTGTTATTATCAATTTATTAACAAAAACGTTGTTATTCATCTTTCAAACACTTTAGTTTATCTGCACTTTTATGCAGGTAACCACAATTGCGTACCTGCACATTAAGGCAGCTAAATACATTTACGATAGCTGCATTTTTGATTTACCTGCACAAAAAATCGTGCAAAGGAGATTGTGCAGCTAAGTCAAAATTACTGTATAAATTGTAGTGTTTGTAAAAAATAAAACAATTAAAAAAGAAAAATGGAAAAAGCAGAAATAATAAAAATACTGGAATACATATCTGAAAATTTTCTTGTAAATTCGACTTGTAAATTAATAAAATTATTCATTTTTTGTAATTTTGAAGAAACTTACGATTGAATTTTATTAAAAAAATGTTTTAAAATAATCGCATGTACATGCATCTTTGAATATTGTCAAACGGAGGGTGCGTTGTTTAAAAAATGGTTTCGAAATTGCTGAAAATTGAATGTGCAAGCAAAAGTGCAACTATGCTTTTTTGCACAGTTGCTAGTGTAAAAAAATTGACGTGAATACCCTTATTATGTATTGAAATATTGGGGAATTCTGATTTGTATTCTATGAAATGGAATTTCCCTTGACCCTTAAAAAAAAATGATTGCCATTGATATTTATAAAACTTAATTTTTTTCTCTAAGGCAACAAAAGATATTGATTGAATCAAGCTTATTTTGAGATAAGATTAATCTTATGGTGTTTTCTTTTCTACAAAAAAGTGTGACATTTTATTTAAAAAAATGCATTTTGCTGTATGTTTCTTAAAAATTTTTCTCCCGAAAAGGATGAGTTTTTTAGAATAAAACAAGCCACCCTTTTTGGGAGCAAAATTTTTAAGAAACAGACACCAAATTTCCTTTTTTTTAAATAAAATGTCGCATTTTTTTGTAGAAAAGAAAACACCATTAGTTTTACTTAAATCAATCTCATTTTCGGATTATTTTAAGCACGAATTCGGGATTGAATATGTTTAAGTAAAGTATTTCGCGATTGAAAATCAGTACTTGAATCAATCTTTTTGTACTTGATTCAAGAAAATCCGAACTCAGCGTACTACAGTACTCTTCGCTTATAGTCCACTACTATAGTTGCACAACTTTTGTGGACTATACGCGAATTTGGACTATAACCTTTCAAACACAAAAAATATAATTACATTTAAAAATAATAAATAAACGAAAACAAAAAATGAAAAAACACTTTTTTAAGCTGATGTTCCGCTGCAAGCTTTTGTCAACTAATGTTTTGTATATTTTATTTGTATGTGTGAGCTGAGATGTTTTCTGTATCTACCCAGCGGGAAAATGAACTGATTACATAAATAATTTAAAAAATAATGGGTGGAGATCGCAAACGCAAAACGCAAGAATTTGGAGGCTGTTTTTAATACACTTTTAATCAAATTTTTATAATTTTTGTTATAAAATTCTGTTAAATAGAGAAATGTTTGTATAATATTTGTCATAAAATTCTTTTATTACAGAAATCTTACTAAAAAACGACTTTTAAAATTCTTGCGTTTTGCGTTTGCGTTTTTCAGCACACCCTTGAATGTATTTTTTTTGAAAGAATAATAATGCATTCATTGGAATCGAGAAGGTAATTTTATCAGAAAAAATAATTATGAATTGATTACCACGTATATTCCCACATTTGCAGAACATGGAATGAATTGTTTCCGTTCGTGAGTTTTATTCGTGTTTTTCTATTACATATTTTCTTAATAAAAATACGTTAATTTTTGCAGTTTTTATCTCGTCTACTAATTTTTATTATCAAGGATGAATTATTTAATTCATTCGCAGGATACATTAAAATTATTTATTACAATCGAAGGACATGGTCTGTGTTAAGAATAATGAATTCTGGAATCAAATATTATACAAGATATGTATTACTTTCTTGATTCCTGTTGATTACCCTTTCCCGGTGGGTAGTTTGTAGTTTAATCTCTCATTTGTGTCTAAGTCAAGCATGTCATAACGTCCGTGTCATAGTGTCATAATGTCCGCGGACATTATTTTAAAAGTGTCATAAGGTCCATAATTACTAAAGAAGTTAAATACAAAAAAAGATCTACATACACGCAGAGAAAAACATGTTTAATTATGGTTACAACTAACAAAACTATTTTTAAAGAAACTAATTTAACCATAATATGGTTGTCGGTGACAATGATTTGGTTAAATTAAACATAATATGGTTAAAATTTTTTTAAAAATGGTTTGCTGTTTTTTCTCTGGGTGCATATATTATATATATAACGAAAACACTTTATGGCGAAAGGATTTTCTCCTCTATGTTTCTCTGCACAGCCGGGCTTCGGCCGGGCGCAAGGATTTTCTCCTCTATGGTATATTAAACACCGGCTTCGCTAACTAAAGCTTCTCTGTATAGCCGGCCTTTGGCCGGGCGCTTGGATTTTCTCCTCTATGGTATAACAAAGACCGGCTTCGCTAACTAAAGCTACTTATCAAATATTTGATGAAAAAACGGGACCAACAACCAAACTAAAAATTCATTTCGCTTAATATCAATATTTTTATTAAAATACCACATCTTACAAAAAACTGTTTTTTGCTACGTCTAGTAGTATAATTAATTTATTTTTTAATATTAAGACCATTTTAAATCTCACTTACTATTAACAAAAGTAGGGGTTACGCTTATTTGATCAAATATTTAATAAGTGTGACCGTAGCTTAAAGCTTCTCTGCACAGCGGGCCTTCGGCCGGCCGCAAGGATTTAACAAGTACCGGTTTCGCTAAGTAAAACTTCTAAAATCTGCCTTGTTTCCGAACGAAGGCCGACTACGCAGAGAAGCTTTAGTTAGCGAAGCCGGTTTTTGCTATACCATAGAGGAGAAAATCCATGCGCCCTGCCGAAGGCCTGCTATACAGAGAAGCTTTAGTTAGCGAAACCGGTGTTTGTTATACTATAGAGGAGAAAATCCTTGCGCCCGGCTGTGCAGAGAAGCTTTAGTCAGCGAAGCCAACCAATGGCAGACTTAGGATTTTTCGGTACCAATTACCACAGTCTTTATTTCTTTTTATTAAATTTCCAAACCTGCTTATCTTTTGCCCTCTGCGTCTCAGAGCTTGGCAGTACTCGAACCAGCAACCTTTTAATGACGCATTAGGAAACACATTTTCTAAAGCATGCTGTCATACGGCCAGATAAAGCTGCTTCATAGTCTGTATGAAAAGCCAAAGCTTCGAATTGTAAAAAATTTCTATCAATAAATAACAATTTTTTTCTTAAGTTTTGATAACTACTTGAAGTTTTAACGGTACATTAAAACAAATTTTACACATTTTAATATTTTTGGTTATATATTAACCCTTATCGGGCAACATGTCATTTTAAGTGCAAATAATAATTTTTCTATTCTTAATACTAAAATAAAAATACATATTTATTCAAAAATTTAAAAAAAATGTTTTCACTTATTTATTTAAAAAAAACCACAGTGTTACATTGCCTGAAAAGTTATTAAAATTATACGAGAGATGGTATGTGTGGAAGCAGTTGTTATTTTTATTATAGCACAATGCAACACCACATTTTTCGCATAATGTTTGCGACACGCCTTGGCAATTAGGCATTTTACATCGGATTCTCTTGTCAGCCCATATTGGCCAATGGCCAACCTGGTCTTTGCGCACAGCTTGTGGTGGAGCATATTGATCAGGTCCATTGGACTTTTTTGATTGTATATCAGGTTCAATTGATCTTATTCTTTTGAAATTCTGTTTTGTATCAAGCTTTAATAGAGTTTCAGCAATTTGCAATCGAAACTCTGCGGAAGATAGAAGCTTTTCTGTTTTCTTGCCAGAGCAGTTTTTTTTATACATTAGCCATCAGTTCGCCATCACTAGATCCAAAATGTGGTAAACGAATCGAACTTGCCACCTTTTACTGCGAATCTTTATTTTGTATTTTGTATCAATAGAGGGCCGTTCTACTTCAATATACTTTTTTTCAGTTTTGTCGTATCTTTTTACCGGGCGTTTTGGAATTTCACCAACGAAAGTAGAAGCTAAATTAACAATTTTGTTGTCTTTCCATGAAACTAATGCAATTTCAATTCCTTCGATACTACAAACAAGTTCCACAGAAGATCCCCTAATGTTTTTCATCATTTCTTTTTCAGTCGGAAGTTTACAGTTTTTGATTCGATTTCTTCTTATTGTTCCAACGCTATAAATTCCTTCTTTTGCTAAATAGCCAAGGAGAGGCAACGAAGTAAAGTTGAAATAAGTTGAAAATTTTATTTTAAACCAAGAAGATAATATTTATTACACAAATCTGATTTTTTAAAAAAAAAACTTGAGCACTTGTTGAGCTTTTGCAATTTTTTAGCAAACAACTTTTAGAGCAAAAAAAAATGTGATAATAGTACTATCTCTTTCTATTTTATTTTTTTCTTATAGAGTACGGTTTGTGTTAGTTCTGCCTAATTTTGTAATATCAGTAAAACACAATAATTTATAGTCAATTTAAGGGTATGTGACATTGCTGTCACATGGCCAGATAAAGGGTTAAGTTGTGGATATTATGACACTTTGCAAAGCGGATGTTATGACACTGCTCTGATGGACATTATGACACTTTTAAAAGTGTGAACGTTATGACATGTCACCGTATGTGTAGCATCTCCAAAGTAAATCTCCTAGCATAATTCTATGGCTTGGTGCTAAAAGGGCCAATGTCAATATTTTGTTGTTTTGAGTTAATCGTTGCATAAGGTGTCTTTTATTACTCGCTTTTATTTTGCTTAAGCAGTCAAGTTCTAATTTAACCCAGAACAGCTTCATAAAGGCTTTGCTAGCCAATTTCACTAAGAACTCTTCTATAAAAAAAACTTTGATTTCAATTTTCTCAAAAGTTAATATTTTGACATTGACCCTTTTAGCACCAAGCCACATAATTGTTCTCCTCAACTAATATGTTAACATCATCGATTAGGTGTATGTCCAGTAATTGCACAGCGGGCCGCGATGCTGTTATTTGCCTCAGTGTCAATTGCTTTTATATCAGACTTATGTGATGAGTGAGAGTCTGGTTTTTAATTTCCTTTTAATTGTGCCTAAGTATTCCTTCTGACAATGTTGGTATTGTCACCCTTACAATTGGTTTTGTACCACCAAAATAAAATATACAAAACATTAGTTGATAAAAGCTTGCAGCTGAACAACAGCTTAAAAAGTGATTTTTCATTTTTTGTTTTTGTTTATTTATTATTTGAAAAAATCTGCATGTTTTGGCTTTAAGCGGAATGGACTATAAGCGAAAAGTACTGTATTAATACCGCTTCGGATTGATTTGAGTAGGGATGGATTGATTTTTCTTTTGAGTGTTTAACAAAGACTTTAACCGAAATTATTACACGTCTCGTATACTTTTTATTTTATGGTGACTGATCTTTGAAAAATATTTAAATTCAAATTCAAATGTACATACAAACATACCCATAAACACATACATACACGTATTACAAATGCATTAATATTTTCTTTTTAATCCTCTTCTTTTATATAACAGGTACTTTACTCTAAATAATTCTACCTAATTACAAAATTCCTAAATTTAAAACTCATTTAACTTAAAAATATTGCACAACTAATTTACATAATAGACTATAAATAATTAAAATAAATTTAACTTTAAATAAATAACTTAACTAAAACTTTAAAGAATTATTCATAGTACTGGGTTTTTTACTACTACTAGCATAATCTAAGGGTCTCTTAAATGACTCTTCCAAATTGTGTAGACGTTCTTCTAAATCATTCATAGAATTTCGTAAAATATGGCCACGTGATCTTAAAGATATTCGTGGTGAACTCTGCATTAAATCATCTTTAACGCCCGAAAACGAGTGTCTTACAGAAGACTTTTTCTCAAATTGTGAATTTGTATAGAGCTGCTGCTGTTGGAAATGATTATCACACAGGGAACGACAGTTGGTGACTACTAAGGCATCATCATTTTGTAAAGAATCTTCATAATTATCACTTAAAAAAAAATTTAAATAACAAAATAATTTAAGTTACAGTTTAGAATTATAAAAATGTTTGAATATTACATACTTACCTAGAATCTGTATTGCTAATATCCATTTTACTGATGGTTTTGATTAAATTCGTTTTATTCTGCTTTATAGTCAAACGCTCCTTGGCATGACGCGGACAAAAAGATTGATGAGTTCCTTTGCGTGCTTGAGAATCAAATGAATCGGGTGAAGTTTCATACAGTTCACGACTGCTAAGAAAATCAACACCCGAATCTTGTCCATTGGAGTGTAATGAAAACATGGATGTTTCAAAGGAATGCGGAGAGCTTTAAATATTGTTATTTTTTGTTATTTTTTTTAATTAAACACAAATTATGTATATAATAATATTAAGCCGCAACTATAATATGCATAAGCTGACTTAAGCCACTGGGGAATATTCTAATAATAATTAATCTGTGGCATTTTGACAAAACGACTTAAGTCAAATTTAAAAAGTTGAAAAAAATGCTGTTAATCATACGAATTTTCAAGAAAAAAACATGTTTGTTTACGTTTTTAAAATTTTGTATTATAAACGAAATTTTTCTTTAATATTAGTTTATTTTATTTTTTTATAGAAATCCTTTCTTCACCGAGTTTTTTTTTAAACCTTTTTGCTATCTTATCTCGACTTAAGATGTTTCGTTAAAATGCCACAGAAATAATTCTCACCATTTTTTTCAATTAAACTATTAATTTTAAATAAAATCAGTTTTTATTAAAAATTTAATCAAGGAAATTAAACGTTTGTTTATATCAACAATATTACTGCAGAAAATTTTTTAATATCCAAAATATTTAATTGATACTAAATTTTCTTTTACTGGTGCAAATTTAATTAATTATCATAGATGGGGGTAGTGCACTCATTTTGCAATTTCAACTCACACTTAGTGATAGTGCAAAAATATTGCAATCATTTTGTTGATGTTGAGTGATGAATTGAAAATTTGCAGCCTCACTTAACTAAAACTCATAAAAAAGAGTGCAAACTAATTTTTTTGCAGTTTTATTTAGTGATAGCGCACTGCTGATTCAAAACAATATTTAGTGCACTACCCCCCAACTATGTTAATTATTAAGTTTATATCACAAATTCTTTAATTTAAATCAATTTTTATTTTTTGAGAGTTATACTTTAGAAAACTTTCTGTTAAGTTTCACGAAACTGACGTTTGCTTAAGCAAAGTTCAAAACTAATCGCATATTCCGTGCCGAATCAAATGTTTTTTAATTTTGTTTTTTTAAAGGCATTTGAGTCTTTTTTTTTGACATCAGCTTAAGCAAGCCCATGCATATTATAGTTCGGCCTTAATACTTACAGATTATTTACAGGTTGACATGCATTATATTTTAATACAAATGGAGAGGAGCTATTGCCATCTTCTTCGGATAAATTGGCATTTCGTAAAGCCGCAGATTTCGCTACAGACTTGGGTAAAGGAACATCAATATATTCACGTTGTCTTTGGCTACAATTTAGGTTTTTTTAAGTTATTAATTTTTTTTTTGTTCAAGTTCTCTTGTTCACTAAACACCAAAAAGTTTTAAATTGAATCTGTGGCATTTTGACAAAACATCTTAAGTCGAATTTGAAAGTTGAAAAAAATGCTGTTATTCATTCGGATATTCATTCGAAATACATTTTTATTAACGCTTTTTTAATTTTGGTTTATTTTATTATTTAATAAATATGATTGCTTCCCCGATTTTTTTTTAAAAAACTTTTTTCCTATCTTATCTCGACTGAAGATGTTTCGTCAAAATGCCACAGAAATAATTTTAATATTAAGTAAATTAAGGATTCCGTTACCATTTTAATTTTCCATAACCATTAAAAAAGCAAAATATTAATTTTTTTTTAAAATTTCTTTTAGCGAAACATAAAACGCTGAATGAAGTTTTTACCTAATTTCCTTTAATATTTTTAGTCAATTTAAACCAGACTATAATCGTTTTTAAATTAAACTTTTCACAAAACTGCTACGAAAGAAAATAAAATACGTAAGAGTGCTATATATTCGGCTGTGCCGAATCTTTTATTCCCTCCAACGGGAGTTTGAATATATCAGGAGTTGACTTTATATGGGATCTATACAGAAAAAATTCTCGCCAATTTTTTCCAATTAAACCATTAATCAAAAAAAAAAAAAAAATCGGTTTTAATAAAAATTTAATTAATTAACAAAATAGAAACTGGGAATTATCTCCTTTCGTAGGTTACTTTATATTATATTCAACATTTTTTTATTTTTCGAATTTATTCTATGAGTTACATTTCAGTTATGTATTTTATAAAGCTTTTTTGTAATAGTTCTATTCCTTAAATTTTTAGGAATGACTTTTTACACTACCAGACTATTATATTGTATTTTCTTGTTACATTTTACCTTAGCTATCCTTTGGATAGCAATGAAGTATATTGTATGTACATAAAAATTTACAATTATTAGAAACCAGCAGAATGTAATGCATTTTCTGGCCCGCTACGGCCTTCGTCAGCATTCTGGCCGTAGCGGGCCAGAAATGTAACTCATAGAATAAATTCGAAAAATAAAAAAATGTTGAATATAATATAAAGTAACCTACGAAAGGAGACACAAAGAATGCTGACGAAGGCCGTAGCGGGCCAGAAAATGCATAACATTCTGCTGGTGTCTAATAATTGTAAGTTTTTCTGTAGAATAAATTCGAAAAAAAAAAGTTGAATTTAATTAATTAAATTAAACGTTTACTTATATCAACAACAGTACTGCAAAAACGGTTTTAAATATCAAAAAATATTGAATTGATACTATTAAGGGTAATCACGATGGTCATTGTGGAAATTTGCATTTTGTAAATTTGCAGTGCATTTAATGATTGATCGTGAGCATATCCACCACTTTTATTTTTTGTGAAAATGAGCTATTTTTTTAAAAAAAATTTATTCTGGCAACACAAAAAACTTGTGGCAGCACTGTAAAAAATCTGCATTTGTTTACAATCATACACAAGCAAATTAAAATAATTTTTTTCTTTTTAAGTTATTTAAATTTAATTCTTTATTTTATATTAAAACCCACGAAAATGTTCAACTTATAAGTTTCCTTAAAAAACAATATGGCGCTTAATATGTCAAATGTTATTGTTTACATTTGTTTGCAACTGAGCAAATATGCACTACTAATTTTGCTCATGGTTTTTTTTTAGTGCAAACGAAGTAAAATAGAGCAAATTGCAAATACGTTAATTTTGTTGTTGTGCAAATGTTTTGCAAGCATTTGCATCGTTTGCACACTTTGCACTACTCATCGCGATTTCTTTCATTAATTTGTTTACTTCTGCAAGTTTAATTAATTTTTTAATTAATATCACAAATTTTTTAATTGAAAACAATTTTTATTTTTTTGTGTATAAATAATAAACCAATCCTTCAAAAAACAAACCGCACAGTATTATAATTCTTTGCTGTTTTATGCGTATTAAAATAAATTTCAAAAGGTCATATCGTTACCTTCACTTGTAAAGAAGCATAGTCCGATTTAATAAATTTTACAGGAGGGAAAAAACTTGCTAAAATCTTTTGTTCTCAATATTTGTATACCCTTCACCGAAGGTAACAGGTTTGCAATTTCTACAATATTATACTTTCTACAATGTATATACTTTATATACATTTTTGGATTCTTATGAGAAGAGAAGTTCAAATCCAGTTGTCCGCCTGTCCGTGTGTCTGTTGTAATGGGTTTTCCGAAGACCGCAGATATGATGGGGAATTGGTTGGTGTATATTTTTAATCTCAGATATGCTCATCAGAATTTTTCTATTAAAATTCAGCCTATCGGTCTATAAATGAAAGAGATATGAGCAACTAACCACGACTACCTCTAATTTGTCCTATCAATCCCTTGTTGGTGCTGCTTTATTCCTTTTTTATGTATATTTGGAGAACGAAAAGAGCCAAAGCTTAAAAATATGGTACAAACATCTTGGTTATCAATACACCAACTTTCTAAAAATGGGCGGGATTGGAAAAGTAGGCACGATTAGACATTATTAATGTCTCTATATCTGGAGATCGGAAAGAGCTTACCCAACAGACCAAAACAGAGAAAAATGTAAATGAGTTGTAGAACAAGCTTATCATAAGAAATTTCCAACAAAATGACAACAAATTTGATTGTAAATGACTTGTTCTCGCTATAGTTTTGTAAGTGTTTTTGAGAATTGTCTCCCTTTAATTATGTATTATTAGTTAAAGTTTTCAGTCTTTTTGTTTGGTTCGAAGAGTGAAGTGTTTTAAATTGTTTAAACAGTGCACAATTGTTAAAAAAAGTAATTAAATATTATATAAGTAAAATTTTTTTTGTAAATATGCCATATAAATTTAAACAGAATGTTCGTAAAGAATGTAATCTTATTAAAGTTTAGAAAAATATTTTTCTGCAAGCTTATTCTAATATAAGACTTATTAGTTTACGTTATATTATATACAGGTAATATTATCGCAAGGGATCAGTTTTCATTATTAAATAATTGTTTATAAGCCTTTTATAATAGTAATCACAATACTTTTCTAAGCTTAAGGCTTATGCTAGTAAGCTTGCCACAAGTTCTTTCTAAATCGTTTTGGTTTGTTGGGAAAGTTTCCAAAATAGGTACAAACATATTGGTTTTCAATACACTTAGGATGCGGTTTGGGTGGGATTGAAGAAGTAAGGGTGGGCTTCTCATACAAAGACATTATAGATTTTTGAAAATCTCGAGAACGGCAAGAGCCAAAGTTTATAAATTTCAAATGTGGGCGAGATTGGTTAGTGCACGTCAATATATAAGTTTGTCAAATCGGTTAAAAACTCGCCAAAATACTCCAAAAATGGTCTAGAAAACATCAAAATTTTTAATTTTATAAACCTTTTGTAAGCCTAATATATGGATGCTATATTTGGTGGGTCAGACAAATCTCTTGTCTAAGTCTCAGAGGTGTGCTTCGATCGGAATGACATGGGCCGTGAGAAGTACTTTTCAAACTTAATTTATTTATGCGTTATTCGTTATGATTTTTGGGTTACTAAAGTGTTTTCCCAGAATAGTAAATCATTGACCATCTTAACAAAATTGTAAAGTATGATTTCCAGTTATTTAAAATGAATACTTTTCGGCGGCGATTACGGTATATGCGGAAACCCAGCTTAAGGACCATTTCAGGTTCATTAACTTTCTTTTCAACACCAACGAAATAAAAATAATTAATTTCAAAATTAAGAAATATATGAACTGAGTTTTTTAGTTTCCCAAAAAATCTTAAGCATAATTTCGATATAATTTTGTGTTCTGTATTGTTTTTAAAAATATGGTTACCGTAAGTATAAGTGATATGTCTTATAAGCTGTCTTCTACAAAAATATATTGGCAGAAAAGTTTTCTTCTGTCTTCGTTGAATGCTTTTCAATCACTTGGTTTGGTTTGCTTAAAATTCTCACATTCTTTTTTTTTTAATTGTTGGTTTAAATACCTACATACAATTTACGAAATAGCACAATCCAGTTAAGCCGAAAACATGCTGATGAAGTTAGTGGCGAGCTGGAAAATGGATTACATGCAGTTTATATTCACCGCCAATTAAAGAATTGCCTTTAAAAGCCAAATATATAATATGTAACAGAAATAACACAAACGAAATAAAATAGCAATATACTTAAAAAGCACTGGAAAAATTTTCTAAAATAAATAACCATGCAACAAATTTTGTTGTGGGAAACAAAATAGGCGACTTTATCATGAATGTAGTCGTTGACGCAAAAGTAGGACATATTGTCTTGTTTATAGTCAGCCCAATTATGAAAAAAATTCCCCGGGAGTCTTCTCCCTTCTCTCCTTTTCTCTATGTTAATTCAATTGTAAAAATGGGAAAAAGGAAAAAACTTCCGGGGAATTTTTATTCATAATTGGGCTGAGTATATTACATACAGGTATGTGATGAAAATCGATCGATTTGAAAAGGTGTGATGAATTTCGAGGGATATTAAAATCCATATCTGAATTATAGTCTTAAATTTTTGTTCAGAATACACTTTAGTTAACGTATATAATAAAAAATTTAAAAGAATAAAGACTGAAAATAAAAGGAATATGTATTTAAAATCAATTATAATAGATATAGATACTGAAAACGAAATTTTCGGTTTAAAATCGTTTCGTTTTTAAAATCGACTTTCATCACATACTTGATATTGTATAGGGGTATTGTCTTGTTTATAGTCGTCGATGAAAATTTTTAAGACATTATCGCTCATCTCGTCCTGTGTGAATTTACCGCTATTTGTATAAAAATTCCGTCAACGATTTGTATTGAGCTGTACTCAGTATGTCTTCCATGACTTACTATTGCACTGTGCCCGTTATTAAAGATGTCTTAAAGACGTGGCCAACTACTAATAGTTGTGCCAAATATTAACATATTAGTGAATTTCGGCAAAATACTTTTTTGGGTTGCCCTCTTCACGAATAATGCCTCATTTATTGTACCAAACTTTAATATTGAACCTCATTCCAACAATTGTGCAATAGAAACCATTAAACTTTGCCATGCATTAACATAAAAGAGAACGCCCAAGTGTGCTAAACATATCCAACCCATAATTAAATAAGAAAAAGATTCTGGAACTTACTCATTATTTAGATGCGTATGATGATGTTGATGCTGATGCTGTGTTTGAGGAACATATTGATGCTGTGTAGTTTGTTGCTGCTGCGACGGTTGCTGATTATGATTGTGATGATGATGGGCATGTTGATGGTGATAATGAGATGAAGAATGTTGTTTCGACAATGATGAATGAGTTTGGCCGAGAAGTTGTGTTTGATGGTGAGGTGATTGCAACTTGGATGTAGACCAATCTTGCGAAAGTTTTTGCGTAGCTACTGCCGTCGACTGTGTCTTGCTAGATGAACATATAGATTCTGGAAAAGAGAAAAAAATAAACTCTGTTTTACAGGAAAATAAGTCCAAATTAAAAATGTTTAAAGACTAGAATATGGCATATTTACGTTGGCTTTGCCTTTGTAGTTGTTGATGATGGTTTTGATCTTGTGTTACTATTGGGGTTTGATGATGTCTTCTACTACATGAATCTAGACCAGCACGTGCTATTGTATATGTTAAACCAGTTTCTGAAGTTGGAAATTGCTTTTGCGACCATAGACCACTTTTGCAAAAAAATATGAAAAAAAGGAAAAATTTAATTTAATACATGATTTGTTCTTAAAGATGCTTTTAAGAGAATCACATCATCGACAAGCAACATGTTCTTTGTTGGTAATTTACTAAGAAAATTTTTAGAATTATTGGAATATTTTTATGGTTTAACAAAAGAAGCTTAGAATAGTGTTTTTTTTTTGTTGTGCAGTGCTTGTTCATTTTTAAAATGGGGTTAAATTATTACCAATTTAGAAAGTACCGTTATTTTTTAATTTACTGCAGTTTTTCGGATTGTTAGTTTCTGTTTTGATGACAACAAAGATCGAATTAAGAAAAAAATAATTAAAACAACTATTCCAAGATTCTCTTTTTATCGAAATAATCAGTTTTTATTCTGTGTTGTGGAAATATTATTTAGATACTTTCTTTAAGAACTAGATGCTTAAGTTTAATTAATGCTCTCATTATTAGCAATAAGTGGGAAATTGTAAAATCGTCAGTCTGTTTTAATATAAAATTAAAATGTTTCGCTTAAAAACTAAAAATAATTTAAATTTTTATTGAAAAATTATGTTTTACCGTTTCTGTCGCATACACATAAAACACAATGCTGTCATGGCGGCACCGAGACCACAAATTGCTACAAGTACAATGGCGACAATTTCTAAACTACTCCAGAATGATGCACTATGTGTGGACTTGCGGGGAAGTTGGCCAAACTCGGCTAATTCTATAATACGTGGCATTGCTTTGCTAGAATCCCAGGGACCATTTGGATTGTTTTGCAATAGCTGTTGTTGTTGATGATGTTGCAGGGTATCTAGTTGTATGGCGGCTAACGATCTGTTAAATATTAAAAATATAATATATATATTTTTTTTTAATCATGATGCTATAAATTAAATAAAACTAAACTTACTCTTGTAGCTGCTCCATTTCAACTACGGAATTAGAACGATAATCAACGGCATATATATAAGCATCGGTGCTGAAATATATAAAAAGACAAAAAGAACTTAGAAAAATTAAAAACAACATCCTCATACCTAGTTTAAAAATTAACTTGGCGATCTTTAGAAAAAATTCAGAAATTGAGGAAAATCAGTTTGCAAAAATTAAATAATTAAATAAAACTCAAATAAAAAAAAGGAAAACATCACAACAAGAATAAAATGATACCAGAATAAACATTCAAATCAATAAATTTTGCTAAAAACAAAAAAAATTTAAAAAAAAATTAATAATCAGTATCAAATTTCTTTTTAAAACAACCAATATTTAAAAATTCCATTAAGAAAAAGTCAAAAAATTCAAACAATGAAAACCGAAAAAACGAAAGCGTCATCTAAATTTATCAGAGACTAGCGGATACCCGGCGCGTGCTACTACGCTAAAAAGGATAAACACATTTAGTTTTTTTGTTAAAAAATCTGTTAGATAGTTCGGGGGAGGCATACATTTCACCTTACCTCCCCTCGTGGTCCTATTTTTTTTAAATGTATAGGTAATGTGTCTTTCTTAATAAGGATCTATATATATTTTAAATTTCACTAAAATCTGTTAGACAGTTTTGGAGAGCCAGATATTGCCACCTATTTCCCTCGTGGACCTTGTTTTGAAGCACATATGTTGCATGCTTTCAGAGTCTACAACGGACTTACGTACATCTGTACAAAGGTAGAAACATATTTTATGTTTTATACACATACCAGCGGATACCCGGAGTGTTCTCAAAAATTCTTTATTAATGGAGGGATTTCATTATAAGTGGTTAGATAGTTTAGGCAGAAATTGACCCTACCCTCCTTATTGTCCTATTTTTGGACAAAAAGAAAAGCTTATGTGGCCCTACCTCCTATCGTGGTTCTTTTTTTGAAAACATTCGTATCTTATGTATTCATCTGAGTGGCAAAAATTGCCCCCTTGCTCCTCTGGTTGTCCTATTTTTTTTATAAAAGAAGTCATTGTTTATGTGTCCATCTAAATAAGTATCTATCTATGTTTTTAATTTCATTAAATTGGTTTAAAAGCTTCGGAGATTCATTAATTCTCTCTACCACCCCTCGTAGTCCTTTTTTTTTTGAAAAAATATAAAACTCCCTTTTATTTTGCTGAAATAGCCAATATCTAATTTAACCCAGAACAGCTTCAACTGCCTGCAAGGCAATTTTGCTAAGAGTTCTTCTATGAAAAAAAATGTAATTTTAATTTTCTCAAAAGTGAACACTTTGACATTGACCCTTTTAGCACCAAGCCACAGATATATAGATTTTGAAAAATTCTTTAAAAAGAAAAAATTTTAAATTGCATAGTCGGGAAAGCCCAATCATATGTCACACTAGACCACTTTCGAGTAAATGTTGTACCTAGTTTTTAAGGACGTAAGGGCAAATATGAACCTACTAGCACTAAATTCTGTTATAGGGTTTTGATTTTCAAAAGAGTTAGTCGATTTTTTTTTAAATACAGTAAAAACTCGATAGTCCGGATAATTGATTGCAGACCCCAATCCGGAGTAGCGAATTATCCGGATTACCGCACGTATGTATTTATTAAAAATTATAATAATTCATAGCAAAATTAAACATAAAAACATAAATATTAATTTGTACAGTTCAGTTAAAATAAAAAAATACAGTGTTAACAATTTTTACTTTATCTAAAATAGATAAAGTCTTGTGTGCTCTCTTTACTGAAGCCATATTGCATCAATACTAAACTAGAACATACTCATATCACACTATTGTAACTGTATTTTTCAGAGAATACTGTGATTTCAAAAAAATAAATAAAATCGGGTGTTATTCAATCCGGACTATAGAATTGCAATCAATCCGGATTATAGAATACGCAATGAGCTGCATTATTCTGTCCGGATTACCGAATATTTCGGATTAGTGGAGTCCGGATTATCGAATTTACTGTACTAATATAGTATTTCTTATTTGTTGGTCCGTATTTCGCGAACGTTCCTCTTAACTTTAAAATACTTTCTGGATTATTAATCTACACAAAAATCTCTTTCAGTTTTGTCCCATTATTGAATATAGTAGGATATCTTTGTTTATTGTAGGGATGTTTAAATTCTTGTGTTTTTGGTTTAGTGCTTCAGACTTTTGTTGTGTAAATTTTGTGAAATCAAAATAGGAAAAGATAAACTCACTGTTTGTTGTTGGTGTTTAAGCTTTGATATTGTTACGGGTGAGACTTTTGAGTGTTTATAATTCCTATTCGCTTAACAGTTTTATTTGAATAATATTTTTTGGCTTTTCTAAAATCTTTGGATGAAGTTTCCTGATGATCTGGCCTAAGCAACAAGTTAGATGGAGGCTTATTTCACCAACAATAAACTTCAGTTTATCAATAGTAAGAATGGGGAATTAAGCACAATAAAACTAAATCTTATTATTGAAATTTTTTGACTCCCAAGAAAACCTTTGAGGCAAAATAACTGCTCCTTATGCATTTTTGTCCGCTGATTACGAATATAACATTAGTTTCTTTCTACCACCTCTAGTTTTATTATTATATAACTATATTGATATTGTTAATTAATTTAAAAAAAAATACTTTAAATTTTCCCTTTTTTAACATCTAAAATAATTTGGTTTTTATGTTCAATTTATCATTTATCTTTTAAACTAGTGGTGGAATTCTCGAACTTTTAACGATTAACATTAACGTTAATTTTACCGACACAATTTATTGCTTGCGGTAACAATACAGCAATTCAGTAACTCAGTTTTAACAACATAGCTAAAAATTTCAATCAGGTGGCATCTTTGTTCATTTATTAGTATATTTAACGAACACCGTCATCGAGAGCAAACTACTTCTCGTGTGGAACTACTTAAAGTACTTTCGAAATTAACAAAACCCTATTTAGGTTTTTGAAATTCGAAAAATTTGCAAAAATAGCGAACATTTTTAATATTTCAAACAAGCCATAAAATTAATTAAAAGTCGCTAGAACTATAAGAAATTGCAAAAATTGTTAAACTAGCGGAAATTCGCAAACATTTGCAAACGGTGGCTATTTATTAAAAATCGTTAAAGCTCTAAAGATCCACAGGAAAAAATCGCTTGTATCGTGAACATGGCTAAAATTCGCAAAAAATTGCAAACATGAAATAAAACCGTAAAATTTATTTGAAATTGATTAAAAAAACAGCGAAAATTAGCGAAATTTTTTTTATATTCGAACAAACCATAAAATTGATTTAAAGTCACTAAAACTATACGGAATAACAAAAATTCGGTAAAAATTGCTAAGTTAGGGGAAATTCGCAAAAAATTTGTTAACAGCGGCATGATGGCAAAGTCTAAGCACTAAAATTTATTTGAAATCTCTAAATCGGTTAAAAAACATAATGTCGCAAAATAACAAAAAAAAAAAAAAAATATGTAAATGCAAAAATAGCTAAAATTCGCGAAATGTTTTAATACTTCAAGCAAACCATAAAATTCATTTGAAGTCACTAAAACTATAAGGAATGGCAAAAATTCGGTTAAAATTACTAAATAAGCGGAAATTCGCAAAAAAAAAGAAAACACTATTAGTGATTTCTATAAGCTGCATCTAAACTGTAATATTTTTAATGATTTTTATAAATACTCGAATATATTCGCAAAAAACAAATTTTTTCATATTATTTTTGCAAAATGTATGTAAATAATGTGTATTTTAAAAATCTTAATGTGGTTTTATTCGCCAAAATTTTTGTTTGTTTTTTTTTTTTGAAAACAACTACAAATTTAAAATAAAACAAATAAACAATAAAAAATATTTTGCCGTTAAGTTAGCTTAAATACCTGACGTTAAGATAAAACATAGCAGTAAACGTTATTGTTAAAAAAGTTACTGAATAAAATTTACGTTAACTTTGCTGTTAAATATTTTTAACAATTTAAATTATGTTCAAATTGAATAGAGAATCGCACTACAGCACTCTCAATTTAACCAAAAACAATGGCCCTAATTCGAAAATTTTTTAGTGTATTGCCCTGCTTTATATAATGTTTATTAATCTTTAAGACATTTTTGAATGAGGGTCTACATGGGACTTATGGTCGATTCGGGAATTAACGTCACAAAATTGTGCGGTGGTATACTAGACCTTATAAAATTAATTCACTAAAAATTTAATCGCCAATACCAGCCAACATGTTCATATACGGACCGATTCCCATAAAATTTGGTAACGTGTTTAAGGTTGCAATAAAATATTTAAGGGCTTAGTTTTATCAAACTACCAACAAAGTTAGAGGATTTAAAAGCACCAGGGATCTTTTCGGACATGACATTTGTGTTAGGTCAAGGTTAATTAAAAAAATATAATATTTGTTTCAAATTTGATTTGATTTTTTTTAAACAAGATTGATTTTAAATCGATCGGCATATTAACAGGTATATTGATAACATAATGTGGTGGTGTAGGGTATAAAAAAAGACAAAACCCAAACTAAAATAAAATATTGCCGACCTTAATTTCAAATAACAAAAGATTACTAAAGTTTCAGAATACATATTAAACTATTTTAACTTAACATAAAAACTTACGCTGGTTCTAATCCACCAATATGTGGCTCCAACAGACGCACTCGCACTTCCATGCCAATGGCTTCACTCAAACCTTGCACTAAAGCGTCGATTTTCTTTTCTACTTCAATAGGCTTGCCAGCCACCACAATTCGAACTTGTTTCTTCTCATCGATAATATACACAAAAACATTAACTATACTACTGCGACCATCATCAGCACCGGCTCGATCAGTGGCCTTTACATCAAAGCCATAAACACGATCACTAGAAGGTTCTATATTCGATATCAGACGTATTTTGCCAGAAGTTTCATCAATACCAAACAGCCTTGAATGTTCATTAAGTAAACGATAACGTATTTCCGAATTCAGTCCCATGTCAGGATCCAAAGCTTCTACTCGTGTTATAGGATAACCAAAAGTTGCTGAACGTGGCACTACAGAAATAATAGGTTGACCAGGTTGTTTAAATTTGGGCGCATTATCATTTTCATCTAATATTTTTAAAACAAAACGACATTCACTATTTTCAAGGCCTTCTAAACGTTCATCAATTACGGGATAAGATAAGCGGGCATAGGTTCTACCTTCCCGATTGGGTTTTTCACCTTTTAGCCGCAGCTGATAACGATCAGTTTGCTCACGATCAAATGACTTTAAGGCATATAGCGTGGAAGTTTTGGCATCGAATTCAAATGTTACTTGGACATCTTCTTGGTCATCCAAGCCCTCTTCCACCCACAAAGACCACCGCAAAGATTCTGGATTGAAGTCTTTGGTAAAATTTATTTTTAAAAGTTCGGTAGGGGCATCATTATTTTCCAGCAATTGAATTTCATAGTATTGATGTTGAAAAAGCGAAGTATTTTGTATATTTAATATTTCTTCTGGCTTGGGCGTTGTGGTTTCTATTATGACATGACCTTGCAGATTCACTAAAACAATAGCTGTAGAGCTTAAAGATGGACTTCCCAAATCGGAAGCTATGACAGTGACATTTAAGTGCTCATAATCATTATAGACTTTGAAGTTGCTAAAAGTCGTAATGGAACCTTCTCTCGAATCTATCTGAAACACAGGCACTCCATGTGTCTCTTGATGAAGAAGCGAATATAAAACCAGACCATTGCCGTTTCCAATATAATCCTTGTCTATTGCATTGACTTGTTTTACAAACATTCCCGGCTTGGTATTACGGTCTAAGAATGCTTTGTATAATGGAACTTTCATAGTTCTATCAGCCACATCGGGTATATAAAGTTCCGCCTTAGTGACATCATCGTAGCCAATGAACTGTGGTTTATTGTCATTGATATCCAAAACATTGACTTCCACTTCCACGGAAGAAGACAGTCGGAACAAAGGCTCTGCATTGTCTGAAGCTATGACTTGGAAAGTGTATTTGTCTTTGATTTCTCGATCAAGAGAAGAAATAATCTTAATAACCCCCGAGACGGGTTTTATTCTAAAAGGCAAATCTGTTTCACTGAGCGAATATGTGACATTAGAGTTTTCTCCAAAATCCAAATCAACTGCTACAACTTGCCCCAATACCGAATCCTTATAATCACCCTCCTGAGTATCAAAGCTATACCAAGACTTTTTAAAAACCGGAGCATGATTGTTAACATCTATTACCACAAATCTTACGCAGGTGGAATCTTGAAGATTATCAATATCGGAGGCTGTGATATTCAACATGACTTCTACGTTCGCTATTAAGGGATAGTTTATCATTATTTCACCCGTTAACTTATCGATGGCGAAAAATTTCATGTTATGATGCTTATTGGACAGATGGGTGCTTGACAAGCGATCTAAATGTTCGGAGACCAATTCATACCGAATCTGGGCATAGCGACCAAAATCTTCGTCTGTTGCGGTGACTTGTAAGACTTTGGTTAAGACTGGAGTATCTTCGTAGACTGCAAACAAAGGGCACTTGTTAAGTGGCAACATGGCTCTAGTATTTCTAGATCTGGCGCGCTTTCTGCCTCTAGATCTTGGTCTGGGCACTTGACTGCTATTAAAGTCACCTTCGCCGGTATTTAGTCTAGGTGAGCCGGGTATGAAGTATGGAGGAATTACTACGTTTGAAGACAAAGAAGCTATGGTAGGCATTAGATTGGTAGACGATTCAACAAAATATATCTCCATCTCGGTAGTATATTCTCTAATTTCCACTTTAGAGTCTTTAAACACTGAAATTCTTTCAAACATTGGAGCATTGTCATTAACATCAGCTATTAGGATATTCAAATTAGCATAAGAAGTTAATCCACCGGAATCAACTGCTAAAACCTTTAAGGAGTATATTTGCTCTTTCTCACGATCTAAAGGTCTGAAACCCGAATAGGAAATTCGGAAAAACGGTTGATTGTTCATTTTTAAATTGATGGGCTTTAGATTGGTTTGCATTTCTAAAAATTTGAAATCTTCTTTCCACTGCTCGGTCAAATTGTAGATATCAAATATCTGAGCAGTATTGAAAACCGTAGCATTATCTTGTTGCACTAGTTCCACTTTAAACATGTCGCTATAATCCCCCTGCAGTACCACTTTGAATTCAGCATTCTTACCCAAATCTCTGTCAGCAATAAGCACAGGTTTATTTAAAGCCACTTCTGTACCTTTGGCACTATTTTCCTTAATAAGGCCCATGTAATTGAGGTCATCAAATTCTGGAGCATTATCATTGACATCATCCACTTTTATTTCTACTTGATATATACCAGCTCCACTAACTAAACCTGTAGTATATTCAACAATCACTGTCAGATCATATTTATCTTTAAGCTCCCGGTCCAATGCGGTCAATGTTAGTAAAGTACCATCTTCGGTTATGGTTATCTTATTGATGACTTCTTGTTGATTGGCTATTATATAACGCAGTTTTATAGTACTATCCTGTACCAAACGTCTGGGCAAACGCTTTCGTATATGCTGCCTTTGACTTCTGCTACGAAACCGAGAATTTAAAGTAACATTTGTTTCAGCGGGTAGACTTCTAAAGGACTCCAAGTCGTTGTTTACTATATTTATGCCATTTTTGTACAACAACTGTCCAATTACGCCTCCAACAATATTTTCCTCGATGTGGAATTTTATAATGTTCATATTTATTTCCCTATAATAGAATAAATCTATAAGAACAGTTCTTTTTTCTTAAATAAATTTGTGCAAACTTACTCTATTACTGGTCTCAAAGGCACACGCCCTTCTGGTTTTGTTACCACATGTATGGTTACGTTGGTAATTAGCACACCTTCGTCGGTTAAATCGGGAGCTGGCACTGTAGTTAGAGGCTGGGAACTTCGCGACATTATGAGGGGTTGAGTAGAGTTGGCAAAAAGCTGAAAGATTTTTTTGGTTATTATATTGATTTTTTTTAAATTACTGTATTAAAAATTTCAACTTACATAATTAGCCACAGCTTCAAAATAATAGATTTTGCGGCTGAATTCCGATAATTCTCGTATCACAGTTATAATACCCGATCTCTCTTCTATGGCAAAAGGTACTCCCTCCGAATAGGTATGCAAAAGGTCATACATAATTTCGTCTTCTCCATCGTATACGAGTGTAGTGCGCACTTGGCCTACAGAAGTGCCCAAAGGAGCACTAGCCCCCACCCAAAACTCATAGGGAGCTCCTATAAAATCAATAGTCTGATCGTCTACAGTGGCATAAACCTCAATGGTAATAACAGCTAAGGAGAATCGTCTTTCGGAGGGGTTCAAAGGCTGGAAAAAAGAAAAATGAATAGTAAAATTCACTAAAACATGTATTTGGCTTTTTATACCCTTCACCGAAGGTAAGAGGGTATATATAACTTTGTCATTCCGTTTGTATGTTCCAAAATATTGATCCTACACCCTATAAAGTATATATATTCTGGGTCCTTATGGAAAGCGAAGTTGATTTAACGATGTCCGTCTGTCCGTCTGTGTGTATGTTGAAATGGGTTTTCCGAAAACCCCAGAAATTAAGTGGACTAGGTTGATGTATATTTATGTCACATATACTCCGTTTAAGTTTGCTATTGAAATTCAGCCAGATCGGTCCAAAAATGACGGAGATATGAGCAAAAAACCACGACTGCCTCTGATTTTGCTCAAAAAATCCCTTGTTGTTGTTGTTTTTTTTTTTCTGTATATCTTGAGAACGGCAAGAGCCAAAGTTTCCAAATTAGGTACACACATTAACGTTATCAATACACAGCATCCCACGAAATGTGGGCGGGATTGAACAAGTGGGCGTGGTACCTCCCGTACAAAAAATATCAAAAATTGTATAAAAACCTGATTTTTTGGACTCTCATATGACCTATGGTTACGCCTTATATATCAAAAGATCGGAAATTTTTAATAGAAAATATTAGGTCTTTCTGAGTCCAAGTTTTATCACCAAAGTAAATGGTAAATTTATTCCTTAAAACATCGGTATATAAATCTGTCAAATCGGTTAATAAATGGCTGAGTTATGTCCAAAGTACTGAAATCCAAAAAAAAGTCTTTTTATACCCTTCACCGAAGGTAAGAGGGTATATATAACTTTGTCATTCCGTTTGTATGTTCCAAAATATTGATCCTACACCCTATAAAGTATATTTATTCTGGGTCCTTATGGAAAGCGAAGTTGATTTAACGATGTCCGTTTGCTCCCCCCCCCCTCCCCTCACATTTGTTTATATATACTAGCATAATGCTCAATATGATTTTCGTTATCAGCCTTCTTTATTATTTCATATATTTAACGAAATAATAATTTTAACAAATAGAAACTAGGAATTTTTGTTTCGTTTTGCTTCTTAAAAACTCTCCAACAAAGATAAATCTACGCTATGACAACAGTGCCTATACAAAAGGAAACCAAACAAACACACATACATGGTACAAACTATTTTGGTGAATATAGGCCAGCTATTATGGTTCACAACCAGAGTTCCCAGTTTTATTTAAAGCTTTATCCCCAATTTGCGATTTCTCATCCCCAAAAATCCCCAAAATAGCTATTTTCTTATCCCCAAAAATCCCCACATTTCCTTAAAAATAAAAAAATAATATAATGTCAATGGAAAAATATGCATGCATCGATTTATTTAAATAAATCCATTTGGTAATATTATTAAAACTAATGTTATTTATTCTTTGATTTCCACGTATTTATGTTCACATGTATAGTATGTAACAAGGGTAACGTAAAAACGCAAAAGAAAAATAATTATGCTTCAATATTTATCATTTCAAAAATTAGGGAATCAAATCTTCTTATTCATCTGCCAGTACAATTTTGTTTTACATGTTGTTTGTTTAAAAAGTGCATTTGAGATGATTGAATAAATTTGTCACAGCTGCATTATTTTAAAGTATATATTTATTTTTATTAATTCTAATAACTTATATTGCATTCTGTTGCAAATATTGATTTTGGTTGTATTCATTACAGAAAAAGACTAGTTCAACAGAAGTAACGCTAGTTGGTACAAAAAGCATATTTAAAACTATTTCAACAAGTTCTTGAAAAAGTTTTAAGCCGCAAAAAAAAACTAAAATTTGTACCCACATCTAAGTCTTGCCATTGCAAAAATTAAATTTATAATAATATATTATCCCCAATAATCCCCAGCGAAAAAGGTGCTTTTCCCCAAAAAATCCCCTGGGGATTTTCACGAAATTTGTATCCCCAATTACAAAAAAAAATCCCCAATTTGTGGATAAATCCCCAAAACTGGGAACACTGTTCACAACTCAAATATGTGGTTGATTTATAATTTTGGTATTATGGTTTACAACTTTGCTTATTGTGATGAACTAAAACATCAAAAATAATTACAACTCAACTGTGTTGAGTTGTGAACTGTAAACTGATCATATTTACTTTTAATGATATTCGTAAAACGTTCCTTCATGGTCCAGTTGTCTAGGGGGTTTGCTTAGGTTAAAAACTGTGAGTCCGTGGTTCGAATCTTGTTTTTTCAAAAATAAAATTTTTTTTAATTTTTTTGTGTTTTGAAACGATTTAAAAAAATATTTACCAGTTTTAACTTTTTAAATTTAATTTATAATGAAGTTTTAAGTATTGTATATATGTACGTTTATGTCGAAATTATTTAGGTTTTGTCTAGTTGCTCTGTATTCTGCTCGCACAATGGTGAAGGGTATATAAGATTCGACACAGCCGAATATAGCACTCTTACTTGTTTAAACTACAGCCTGTATTATATCAATCTAAGGTGTAATTCCTCAAAGGGTGACACTAATCTGATTTAACAGGAATTTTTTAAACCTCCTTTAATGGGCCAATATAATCAGCATTCTAATCAGTGTTATAGGTAAATAGTTCAAGATTATTGTGTTTACTTGCACCGAACTCGGATTAGTCAGGATTAAATTCAGACAGTATTTGGGATTAACAAGATTAATAGTAGATTGTGTAAAATTACAAAGTGAGCGTATTATTCTCAGAGGACTTATTAGTCTCATATTTCAGCATTGCATTCTATATGCATGCATTCACGTGTGCTTGTAAAAGTTTGTTGTACAAACAACAACAACACTACACAAGTAGGTAAAACCCGATTTGCATGTTTTGTGACGAAACAACTACAACACTTCAGAACAACAAAACACACATTATTTTCATGTTTAAAAAGCAAAACCAGAAGCAGAAATTCCCGATTTCAATTTGCTAAAATTATTTAGTCAAATATCTTCCTACGCATGCACATAAAGTTTTCAAACTAGAACGATTTCAAAAACTAATCAGACATGCTTCTGGTGTCTTATAAATGTTAGTTTTTCTTAAAACAAGGGGCCGGGCGGGCGGCACAGCAAAGGTTAAACAAACATTTGTAAGCGGGTAAGTCGATAATAATATTCTCTCTCTCTCTCTCTGGTTGTCTGGGCTAAGTGTTAAGGTTAGAATAAACTCTATTTTTAAAAAGGGAGATAATCAGCTATGTCAAAATCATCTCGGCATAGCACTTCTAACAGTAGAGGGAAAAATATACTCGGGAATACTCACTGAAAGACTGAAGAGCAAGATAAAACATCAAATTGAAAAGGAACAATGTGGATTTAGAAAAAATCGTAGAACCCAAGATTTAATATTCACAATGAGACAAATTTCGGAAAAAACCATTGAATTTAATAGGAAAACTCATTGCGGCTTTATAGATCTGGAGAAAGCAAACGATACGGTAAAATGGCAACAAACATGGCAGGTACTTCAGAAACGGAATATTGAAATATATCGAAAAATATCGAAATTAAGTAAGAACCGGGAACATCACATCCGAAGAATTTATGACAACACAGTGTATGCGACAAGGCGACATACTGAGTCCATATCTGTTTATACTTATTTATCTCAATGACGTTAGGAGGTCGGAACATGCAACCAGCGAAGCAAGACCCAGGTGTACGAGAAGCAGAAAAAGAAGAAGAATAACGTGGTAAGACACTATAAACAACATTCTGAGAGAACAAGGAATTGAGCATAGAACTGACAAAACAGCGGCACAGAATAAATCGAAGTGGAGAAGTCTTTGCAAAAACCTCTACACTGCAAGGTCCGGAATATATAAGTAAGTAATCAAGCACAGCTTGAGAATAATTTGTATTTCACTTTTAAATAATTCAATCCCGTTTTCGGATTATTTAAAGTACCGGGCACTTGAATCAAGCATTCTGTACTTGATTTAAGAAAGTCCGTAATTGCCATACTACTGACACCTCTTCGCCTTGATTTAAGTTCGGATGGACTGATTTTTTTTCAGTATAGTAATACTGACAAGAATTTTAACTAAAAATCCGGCTGATATAAACTTGTTCATTAAAATACAAAGTATTTTCCACAATTTCCTACTATATAATGATTTGATTATTTGAAATCAAGTCTATAGTTGATATAGATGTGCATTATAATTCAGATTTCGATTAGGCTCAATTATAGTTAAGGAGGGGTTATCGTCAATTTTGAATAATAAATGCAAAATGTTATCTATTGCAAAATTAAACATTAAAAAATATTTAAAAAAAAAATCAGCAGTTTCATTTACCTGATCACTGGCCTCCACGAACACCGCAATTCTACCCCTTCTTAATGGTCCCGCTACATAAATCGTGCCGTTCTTGTTATCCAATCTAAATGGAATATAGCCACTTTTCCTTGGCCTTTGCAATTCATATGACAGCATACCATTTGGACCTTCATCAGGATCCAAAGCAACCACCTGTCCAATAATATATCCCACTCCGGCCGTTATAGGAACTTTAAATTCATATAAATTTCCATGTTCAAATTTTGGAGTGTTATCATTTTGATCGAGTAGAGTTATTTCCACCTTAACCGCACTCGGACCGGGTCTTTTTAGATTTATATCTTCCATATAAGAAGGTGTACGCTCTAAGGCCTCAACTTCCAAATGAACAGCTTTACGTTGTTCACGATCCAATAGACGATCATCACGTACAGTTATCCAGCCAGAACGGGAATCTATGCGAAAAGCGCCACCAGCTTGTGGTTCTTCTCTAAGATTATAGAGAAATTCGGCATTTTCACCTTGATCGCGGTCGATGGCATTCACCTGTAAAACACTGAAACCGGTGGGTAGGTTTTCTACGATGGAAATATTGTAAAAGTCCGCCTCAAATTCGGGTACATTATCGTTAAGATCAAGGATTTCCACTTCAATTCTGTAATAAGCAGATTTTGGTTCAGTCATTTTAATAAGTATTTTTTTTTTGTTGTATTAAAAGTATATGGTGGCATTTATACCTTGCTTTTTAAGACTGGTTTTTTTATTTCTCAACGAATTCGGTAGAGTAGAAAGAGAGGTAGAAAAAAGACTTGATGTCATGTTTTATTTTTAATATTATTTTACTGTCATTTTAAATTTTACATTTCTTTCCTTTTTTTAAAACAACAACAAAACAAAGACAAGTCACAAAAGTCATCATATAAATGTAAAGAAATTATGGTAGCGGCTTTGAAAGAAAATGAAAAACAGGCATGTTTTAAAAATCTTCGTATAAATGCCGCCTATATTATTGATAATATCTTAAAGTGATAGTATTAGAGCTAATAGACATTATCGGGTCTGTTTTGAAAATCACGTGCTTTTAAGACCACACGTTTGATTTTGTGGTGTTCATAAAGTCATAGTGCTATTGTGTTTCTTGGTGTGGAACACCTAAATATCACACTTGTAATTTTAAAAGGAACATATGATTTGAAATCACGTGATTTGAGTTTAAGTGATATTCCGAACAGGCCTGCATGACTTTGTATTTTAAAAATAAACTTCTCAAAATCTTCAAAATTGGTAAATTTAAATAAAGTGTCTGAATGATAATAATTACCTTGCCAATGCCTTTTTGAAGGGATTATCCTTCTGTCTAGCCTCGATCTGCAAAACGAAAGTATTTCCCGGTAAACTTTCCTCTTCCAAATCAATTTCTTTTTGCAAATACATGACACCATTATGAGGGTTAACACGAAATAATTTACGTTCATTACCAGAGATAATGTCATAAATTAAAGTAGCATTTAAAGAATCCTGATCGAAAGCCATAATAGGGGGATCAAGATATAGAGGAATTCTTATAGGCATGCCCTATAAAATTAAAAAACAAAAAACAAGATTAAGCATTTACTTATACAGTAAATAATAGGAATAAAAACTCACCGTCATTGGATAAAACTCGTTGATCTTGGTGCGATAGACCCCTTCGGTAAATTTCGGTGGCAAATCGTCAACATCCTTGACATTTATAGTGATAGTAGTATTAACTTGATTCGCTGGAGTACCTCGATCCCAAGCAAATAAAGGCAAACTAAATAATCTGATGCCACTATCAAAGTCCAATTCCTTTTTCAAAATCAGCAACGGTCTGTGAGGACTTTTCAAAGCAAAATATGGACTACCATCGGCTGACAATTGCTCTGGCACTGTAGACATACTAAAATGTACCTCGGAATTAGGTGTATTTGGTTTATCACGATCAAACGCTTGTATACCCTCAAATACAATTGTACCAGGTGATGTGTTCTCATCAATATCCACTATATAGGGAGTATTAAGAAATTCCGGTTTATTGTCATTAACATCTTCTATATAAACCGTTACAGAGAGATAACTTCCTTCCTCTCGTTTCTCATTTTTCGCCGCACAAACAATGCGAAATTTTAATAGATTTTTTGGCACATCTCTATCTACAAGATCTTCTAAAGATCTTGTAAGTGTTACTACTACGGTTGTAGTGTTGACTTCATGTATGGCAAAATATTTATGATCTCCTGAATTATCAGCAGATTGTAAAGAGATCTTTGATCTTGGATAGGCTTTAAGTGTGAGTATCTCTTTACCAGTTTCGGCATCTTCACGCAGTCGTATGAAACGTACACCTTCACTTTCCGCTGAGACACCATCGTGAAAAACGCAACTAGAATGAGCTGTAAGAGAAAGGAAATGTTGTTAAAACTAGAGTTTGTTTTAATCGAATAATCAAAATAGAAAACTTTTTATTTATTGGGTTAAAAAATAATTTTTGCTCTAAACTGACTTGCTTAGCACATAATCGACCATGTTCTAGAAACTGAAGTCTGGCGTAATAAACATCGATTGTTTTACGAGAAGTTTTAGTAAATATCAAGGTATATTTAAACAAGGTAAACTCGTTGGCCCATATGTTTGTCAGCTGTTTACCCATAGTTGGAACCCCAACGTCAAATTGCGTGTATATGAGCCAAAATTTGTACATGTGTGCGTTAAATTAGTTTTGGTTTATATGAAGACAATTTTGACAACATGGTTCCTTTAATAGAGCAGCATATTTTAATAAACTCTCAAGACAATTTTGTTTCCAAAATTTTTTCGATTTTAATTTCACTCCATTCGGTTTGCAGAGCATGGATGAAAATAAATTTGCTCTCTAATACTACGTTCACACTTGGGTTTTTAAACGCGTTTAAGCAAAATGTTGATTAAGTTAATCAAAGCCGCTCTCATTACATTTGAGATGATTAAGAAAAAAAAAAACAACAAACAAATTTATATTTTTTTAAAGTATTAAAAATGGATAAAAATACTTTAGTTAAGTTATCAGAAGATTATTTTAAGCATATTAATGATGAAATTGTGAAAATTAATGGATTATTTTAAGACGAGATAAAAACATTAAGAAATCGTGGTCGGTTGTAGACGTGAGAGGTACGTTCATGGTGGCCGATTCTATATTATACTCAGTTTGAGGTATATTCAGAGGATTCTATGTGATTTTTGAAATGATTTAGTTGTAATTATGTCAATTTAAAGTGATTAACAAATCACTTCAATGCAAGGCTGCCAGATAAATTTTGTAACGAAATCGTCAATTTCCTGAGAAAAAATAAGAATATCGTCTTTCAAAAGACGTAAAAGGTTGATTTAATGATGGTTTTACGAAAGAGAAATAAAGTGTAACATTGTTGTTCTTGTACTCTAAAGATAATAATTTAAAAATTGTCCTAAGACTTGTAATAACAGACGTACCTAAACAAAAGCGGCACGCGTTTTCTAGTTTACAAAATGTGTCATGTCAAAAAAATTTTATGAAGCATACCTAAATAGAGCGGCGCTAACGCTTTGCAAACGAAAAACCCGATTTTGACAGCTCGTTTAATAGTGAAATTGGGCGCTATTGCTAATTAATAATGGCAATTTAAATATTTTTTGGTCAATCTAGCGTTTTTATCTCTAATTTTAGTTATAATTTTAGGGGTGTTATTAAACAAGAAAGCTATCACTTTTGATTGTGACACAATGTTGACGGTCTTGCTTAGGTATGGCATATCAGCGTAAAAGCTTAGCGAAAGAAAACGTTCCGCCTTCCGCTCTTGTTAAGGTACGGCTGTTAAACATTCCAAGATTAAAAAACATTCCAAGATTAAAAAACGAACGTGTCAGAAAGTTTAATGTTTTATTCAGACTTTGGAGGCTGAAAAAAGGTCGTCAGTTTTTAGAAAAAAATCAGCAAAACGGCACTTTGCTAATTTCGGAACAAAAAATCGTCAAAATGATGATAAATCGTCAAATCTGGCAGCCCTGCTTCAATGTATAGTTAATTATCTCGATTTTGATGTGATTAGAGATTAATTTAAAATTGATTTCGTTTAAAAATTTTTACGATTTTACGATTTCTTTAATTAAAAATTTTATTTTTCAAATTAATCTGCAGCCAAATTCGTTCAAATTCCTTCCGCCCGCAAAGTAACATTTTTATTTAAAAGGTTTTACAGATCTTTTTGCTTTAAACACAATTTTAAAACGCCTAATTATTTTTTTAAATTTTGCATAGAATTTCTCTTGTTGAAACTTTAAAACATAAAATTAAAATTTCACCCAGTTCATCAAAATCTACTATGGTTTTATAAAAAAAAATCTTAAAAATTCAAAACAAATAAAAAACAACATTAAATCTTGAAAAACAACAAAAATCTGACAACGATGAATTTTTATCTCATAAAAAACTGACACAAAATAAATTTGTACTGCAAATTTCTAAATAGTCGTGTAACTACAACGAAATAAACATCTTGAGAGTAAAACTAATTAGAAAATTACACATCTCCATCGCATTTCTAAGCAAATAGACAAATAGACACTGAAAATTAACAAAAGTCTTTGTAATCTATTAAATTTACAACTATTCTTGGTAGTTAAATTAAAAGTAGTGAGAAAAAAGATTTTACAAATTTTATCGCACTTCATTAAATGAAGAGTTAAAATCCGAACATTTTATTAGAGTTTCTTATTCGCAATTCCCGTGCCGGGATTTTCTGGGAGATTCAATTGCTTTTAATCCACGAATTTCTAGAAATTGAATGTGAATTACAGGCGATTTTTATAAATAAAATTTAACAAAATAAGAGAGAAATTACTTTACCCCGCACCTCTACACAAAAACTGGCAAGAACGAATATTCGCTCAACCTTTTGACCTTTTGATAGCCTACACCACAGTATATAAGCCCCACGTGGGACTCGTGGCTAACCATGGACCCGGCCAAACAAAATTGTGTTATGAAATTAAGATTTATGTAAGGATTCTTTGTGCCCAATATTATAATATATATATGTGTATATCAACATCTATTTGAAATTTGTTTGGCCCTAATTATTATAATTTAAAAATAGTTATTTTTAGGATGTTATCTGACAGATAAATGTTTTTTTGTTATTACAAGTTAGCTTTAACCTTAAAAGTAACTGAAAAGCTACCAGCAGGTTTATCCTCATGGTAACTTGACAAGTAAACTTTAAAAATTTGAAGCTGTCATATTTTCTGTTGAAGATATGGTAGCTTCAATGACAGTTTTATGTCATAATAAATTATTGCTTTTGAATTTTTTTGTTTTCAAAGAACACATTTGCTTACAAAAGAAAAACAATTGACTGCAAAAAACAAAAATTAAGCACAAAAAATTTACTTCCGCTTTCAATTAAGTAAACTTTAAAAATTTGAAGTTGTTATTTTCTGTTGAAGATGTGGTAGCTTCCATGACAGTTTTATGTCATAATAAATTATTGCTTTTGAATTTTTTTGTTTCCAAAGAACACATTTACTTACAAAAGAAAAACAATTGACTGCAAAAAACAAAAATTAAGCACAAAAAATTTACTTCCGCTTTCAATTAAAGAAATAAACAAAAGTATGTATGTCGTTGCCACTTTATAAAAATCATATTTTTCATTTTATCGGACAGTTATAATCAGTGTTCGAAAATAAACAGTAAATTATTTAGCGTTCGGCTCACACACCCAAGAACCATATTTTTTTTTTAAGTGATTGTGGAGACGAACACAGTTTGTAACTATTTTCAAGAAAGAGCCGAACATTAAAAAATAATGTTCTGTTCTTCGTTAAAAAAACAGAACAGTTGTTGTGATACTGTAGACAAACATTATATGTTAAAGTTCTATAATATTTCTTTTTTTACATTGATTTTTGTTTTTTTTTCGTATGTGTATTTTGTTTTTGTAAAAAATTTTTGGTTTTTTTTACCAGCTAAAAGCGACGAATATTAATGAGCCGAACCGAACACAATGAAGTTTGTGGTTTAAAAAAAAACCGAACGGAAATTAATGTTCTCATCTTTTGTTGAATTAGATAGTATTATTTTTGTGTTCGAAAGATGACAAACAGGGAAACGTTATTTTTTCTTCTTAATAATTTTCTACACAAACACTTTTAGCGTTTGTGTTTTCCACAAATCTACCGAACCGAACACTAAGGAACGATATTTAATGTTTATTTTCGAACACTGGTTGTATTAATAGCGAAAACTTAATGGTCACTTTGTCGTTCACGAAAGCTTTTAAAAAATAGTTGGTAAAACGATTTAAAGGAGCAGTATATTTGCATATAGTATTTGTATGAGGAGTTCCCGGTTTGAAGGACTTATTAGGCTTTTTTTAACCGATTGAATTTGTGTGTTTTCGAAAAAAAAACATAATTACCGAGAAAGACTCTTTGATAATTGTCTTTTATACGTTTGTTTGTTAAATATTTGTAAGTTTTTTTCGCTCTAAACCCTTCTTTGTTAATCAGCAGAGTTTTTATAACCTTCACCAAAAGTAAAAAGCTATTTATTAGACCGTACCTTAAAAAAATTACCGTACAGATAAAAAGAATTTTTGCAAGGCGGTTTTGAAAATTTTTTTTGCCGAAAGTCGCCGGTTTAAATTTTTCGTTATATCTTTGGCAATTATAGTCTGATTTTAAAGTATGATATATCAAAGTTTTTCCTTACGAGAAGGTCAATGTTAAAGACTAAATTTTACGTAAAAAGCATAATTCGCTGCGATTTTAGGCGTACTAAAGTGTTTTCCGAGAGTGTGCTCTATGGGACCTACGGCAAATTATGGACCGATCTTCACGGAATTTCACAGTGTAATTTTTAGTTTCATAAAACTGTGGCAAGCCGTTCATCTTAAGACATAAACATTACTTTATCATACTTTAAGATCCGACAGTAAATGCAAAAGATATAACGAACAATTAAAAAGACGAACCCTACGTTTGAAAAAATAAACTTTTTTTTCAAAACCGCCTTGCAAAATAACTTTATATTAGGGGTGTACAGCGCACAGTTTTTGTTTTGTTTGTTAGGTAGTGCGCTCTAGTATACGTACATGTCGATGGCTTAATATAAAAAAGGTTATGTTATAACATCTTTTTTGTCAGAAATTGTAACAAAACTTTTTTTATTTCTAAAAATCTACACTCAAAATATTATGTAGCTATTGCTAAATTCATATAAATTCATATAATATAAATTCAAAAGAAAATTCATTTTAAACAACCAAAAATTTATTTAAAAAACAGATCATTTAATTTAAAAAATTTTATTTATTATACAGTGAGAACGAAAAACGAATTTTATAACTCAAAATCAGTTACTGTTATAATTTTATGAGTGAACAGATTAACGTGCATGCTCTAGAAATTGAAATGAAGTGAATTTTAATTCAAGCAAATTTTAATAACGACCCTGTGCTGAAATTTCATAAAAATATTCCATTTTATTAATTTAATTTTTTGAGTACCGATAAGCTTTAAAAGAACAACTCTTAAAACCAGGAAAAACTACGGCCATTTGTAAATAATCCAACTTAAAATTTCCTTCGATTTCAATTTCACTTCATTTCGATTTCTAGAACATGCCCGTATATTAAGTTCTTTCCTTTCTCTGTAAACTAACAAAAGATCAAGTAACGCCTTTTTATTAAGTCATCGATATTCTGGGTCACTATAAAGAGCGAAGTTGATTTAACGAGGTCCGTATGACCATCTTTCCGTCTGTCCGTTGAAATTGATTTTCAAAGGACCCCAGACATGATGGGGACTAGGCATTGTTTGCTGCTGAAATTCAGCCTAATTGGTCCACAAATGGCTGAGATATGAGCAAAAATCCACAACTGCTTATAATTTTACCCATAAATCCCTTGCTGTTGTTGTTTTTAATTTCTTTTTTTAATGTATGTATATCTAGAGAACCGAAAGAGCAAAATATTCCAAATTAGGTGCAAGCATCTTGGTTATCAATGGACAATATCCGACAAATGTGGGCGGGATTGGAGAAGTGGGCGTGACGGATCTCATACAAAGACCTTATCGATTACTGTATATCTAGAAAACTTCAAAAGCCAAAGTTTCCAAATTAGTTATCAACATAAAATACACAATATTTCACAAAATGTGTGCGGGATTAGAGAAGTGGGCGTGGTACGAAATCGATTTATTTATATCTAAAACATGGTGTTTATGTAACTTTTTGTTCTTATCACACCATAGTACACTCAGGTCTCGTTTTATGCGAATTTTTTTTATGCGAATTCAAATTTATGCGATTTTTAAATAAACGATTTTTTTTTCAAATATTTTCGGTTTTGGAAATTTTGGAAACCAAGTTTGCATCACTGATATAATTGTTGTAGTTTGTTTTGTGTTTTTTATATGCATAGCCGCTACGTATGTATGAGTGTTTTTAAACTTATGAGGAGCACATATTAGTTTTACAACGAAGGCTAATTTCGGTGAAAATGGAACAAAAAATTAGGTGGAAGTTAAAAAAATTTCAATTTAAACTCGTTTTTTCCTGTATTTTACGGTACAACATATAACCACATTTACGAGTGTAAAGAAATTTGCATACCTTTTAAACTAATAGAGGTCCCATAATGAAACTTTTACAATATGAAAAGGATAAAGGCCAATTTCGACTAAAAAAAAAAATAGAACTAAGTTAGAAAAATTTTGATTTAAATTGGTCATTTCTGGTTTTGCAGAAAAATTTTTTTTTCAATTTAATTTTTTTTTGTTTTAAGATCAATCGATTTGCTATAAGAATCACCTAAAATTTTTTTTCGTTTGATTAGTTTTTAGTTTGAAATAATAATTTAAAAACAAAAATTTTTTTTAAAACGGCAACACTTAACCACCGCGTAATTCGACAAATAAACATCATAGAAAAAAAAAATATTTCGCACATTTATTCATATCTACTAGAACTAAATTGTGCCAAATATAAAGGACTTCCAACAAAATATTTTTATGGGATTGTCCGCTTCACATATACATATTTGTCGATTTTTATTTATGCAATTTTGTTTTGATTTTTTAATTAAAATTAGAATTTATGCGGTTTTTCAGAATTTTGGAACGAATCATTAGTTTTTATATGAAGCTAGAGTATCTTTTTATGCGAATTCAATTTATGCGATTTTTTTTTTGGAACGCATCTATCGCATAAAACGAGACCTGAGTGTAAAGTGTATAGCCGAATATATTTTATTTATATCATCATTCACAGCATCATTTATTTCTATCGAATCTTAAAAATTTATAGTGGGTGCGGAATGTTTATATTGCATTTCTTATCACTGAGATTTTTAAACAATCACGCCATTCCCGTTTTAAAACTGCTGCTAAAAATTTTCTTATAACTTTAGTGGATATACTTTTAATGAAAAAAGACTTATCATCGCAACTTGTAGACCTAATAATTAGTGGTTTTCATGCCGGATTTTTGTCCTGGAAATGAAAAAGTCCGGGAAAAGAAAAACTCTACTAACAATAAATGCTCGAAGAAACCCCATTCCGCTTAAAGTTCATAAGTTCACTTATGAATACTTATTCGATTACGAATAATTTCTTAAACTTTATTCATCAATACGATCAGATAAGGTATGATTTTTATTGTTCCTAATAAGACTCATTAAACATGTTTTCTATAGGTAAAAAGGTAGGCGTTCTTAATATCAAAATATGATTTGTGTATAAAGACATCTTCAGACCTAACAAATATATAAAGAAATAAATAAATTAATTCAACTTTAGCTTTATTTTTAATAATTTCTATTCATTTACTAATCTTTATTTTTAAGAAGATATTTGTATTTTGTAATTTAAAAACTGTTAAATAATGTTTGGTATAGACAAACGTTTTACAAAAGCGAATAATTTTCAAATAAAACTAGCGGTTACGCGTAGGACGTCAAATATTTAATAGGTGTGAACATAGCTTAAGCGTATCAACTGGAGTAATTTATTTAAAAGTAAATATGTATAACAAATAAATGCACAGAAAAAATGCTCTCCATTTTTTTTTCAATTAAACCATTAATCAAAAATAAAATCAGTTTTAATACAATTTTAATCAAGTTTACGTTTACTTATATCAACAACATTACTGCAAAAATTTTAGTTTAAAAAAATATTTAATTCATAATATTAATTTATTTACTGGTGCAAATGTAATTAATATTTATAAATATCACAAATTTTTTGTTTGAAATCAAATTTTTATTTTTTTCTGTATATTAAAAACTTCCGCAAAGAATTGGAAAAAAATTTAAAAAAATGGCCACATCTTAGTACGTTCATTCCATTTCAGAAGTAGTAAAGTTATTATTTTTCTAATATATAAATCAAATATTCGAGCTCAAAATTATAAACATTTAATTTATAAAAATAGAAACGGAAGTTAAAAACTTGTGTATATTGTAATAGATCTAGTTTGTATTGAAAAATATTTTTATATTCAATTACAAAAATTTTTTAATTTTGTCATTTTATTGTTAAATTTGTTTATAAAAATTGTTAATTTTTGTTAAAAAGAAAAAAATCCTGAAGAAAGCACTTATAGAAGTGCCGAAATATTGGTTTTAATAAATTTATAAAAAAAAGTTTTTTATATAAAAAAAGAAGACCTTTAAGCTCGAATATTTTATTTACTATATATTAAAATAATAAAGGTCGAACAAAATACATATTATGTTATTATTTTTCCTTTTATTTGCATTGTTGTTAATGTTATGAATTATCTTTTGTTTTTGTAAACCTTTTTCATTTTATATAAATATGAGGCATTATTCGTAAAGCGGACATACCAACAAAATGTTTTCCCAAATTTTCTCACATTTGGCATAACTATAGTTCTAGTAGATATGAATGTGTGTGCTAAATATTTTTTTATGTTTATTTATCGAGTTATTCTTATAGGATATCGTCTGATTTTTAAGAACAAAAAAAAAAAAATTCATTTGCAAAAACGGTCCCAAAAATTACCATTTAAAATTAAAAGTTTTCGAACTTGGATACCTTGTTTTATTTTTGTTTTCTTACCAAAATAAGCCTAACGTTTCCCTATTATACTGTAAAAGTTTGAGAATGGGACATCTATAAGTTTAAGAGTTATGCAAATTTCTTAACAGGCATAAAGCACTTCTTAACCAGAAGTGGTCATTTTGAATTCCAATTTTTTAATTTGGACCAATTTTTTTTTAATCCGAAATTAGCCTATATCATACTTATAAAAGTTTTACAGCGAAATATGCATTAGCTTAAAAGATACGTAAATAACAATCTATAGTTACACTGCGAAGCCGGAAGTGACCAAATGAAATTGATGTTTTTTTTTTTTTTATATTTTTAACAAAATTAGCCTACGGTTTCCAAAATATATTGTAAAAGTTTTGAAATGAGATCTCCATAAGTTGAAGGATTTCTATAACCCCCATATTTGTATGGTGGGGCCATCCTAAGAAGTGAAATTAATGACCTGTCTTAAACAATGTTTAGGACAAAAAACTAATGGAGGTCGGTCATACATTTTAACCCCCTAAGGAGGGACTCCTATGCCGTTATGGGAGTTTTGCTTCAATATGAAGGCACGCATATTCATATCTAGTAGAACTATAGTAATGCTAAATGGGTGGTAACTCCATGTGAAATCGACGAATAGTGGGACCCGACCCCTTTCGATTTTGATGAAATTTAGTGAGAAGGTTCCTTTTATCCTATAAGGAACATATATAAACGAACAAATATTTTAAACATTTTTTTTTCAAAAGTTTTCATATTCAAAATGTCATAATTTCGCCGAATTATACGAATATGTTGGGCTTATTTCTTTTATATCTCGATTTTAATGTAATTTTAAAGATAATACTTGGGGCTACAAACCATATATTGAAAAAAAAAATTTTTTTTTAAGTTTTAAAAATGGACTAAGTCAAAAACCTATTTTTTTATTTGGCTGATTTTTTTTCAATATATCAAACTCAATTATCAATTTATTTATGAAGAAATAGAGAATAAATAGTGTCCGACCGGAGCCACTTTTTTAGGCCGATGCCGGTGTTCGGCCGAAATGGCAAAATTCAGCCGAACCGAAGCCGAACTTAACCACAAATCCAAATTCACAACAAGAAAAAACTTTAAAATTTTTAAGATAAATTAATTCATTAACCAGAAAACACAATTTATTTTTAAAAAATTTAAATTTTCGTATATTTTATCGTTATTTTCTTCCACTGCAATGTGAGGAATTAAGTCTTGCATTTCCCATATATAAACTTTAATTTGTTTTTATCTTTCTTTCTTCCGATATTGCTTGCTTGTTTACCTTTTTTAGAAACAGTATAATTTCCCACAACCGAATTTTTGCTAAAATGTTTTAGATGATTATTATTATGATGATTTGTAACATTTGCATATGAAAAAGGTCAACAAGAAAAAGAAAGACAAAAATTAAAAAACAAAAAATGTACTTTGTACTTCAAGAAAAATTCTTGACAAAAGTACGAAAAAACAAAAGTAAGGAAGAACATGTAAAATCAATTAAAATGGATAATCATTCAAAAAAGCAAATTTCGAACTACCAAAGGTTAAAATACCAATTGATTTAAGGCTTGATGTTTGACTATTGACGTCAGCAGTCGTCGATGGCTGCGAGTGTAAAACGGCAAATCTATCCGAGGAGATCGAGTTGTTGCGATCGAAACATGTCATGGTAACCTGCTGGCCGCGGTTCGAGTCCCGGACACGGTCAAGAAAGAAAGATTATCAATAACAATTTTAATAAATTTTCATGTTGTAAAATTCCTTTCTTCATAAAAATAATTTAATGAAAATTAAATTTAATGATTAAACCATAAATAGTTCAACAAAATAACCACAATACTAATTATTTGCATATAATGATATAAAAAAGTTCGGCCTTCAGCAAAAATCGGCCAAAATAATGTCGAACACAGATTATCGGTCAATTCGCAATTTTTGGCCAATACCGAAGCCGATTAATCGGTCGGACACTAGAAATAAATAATGGAGTTAACTTTAAAATAGGAGAACTAATTTTTTTTTGGGAACAGAATGAGCGATATGTTTTAAATTCCTCATAACTTTTTTAATTATTATTCTTTCTTTGTTTTTTTTTCAGCATTTTGTGAAGAAGACTTGGGGAATTAATTATGAATCATTACACGATCGAACAACGAACAAAAATAATTGAATTTTTTTTTTCAAACCAACAGTCTATTGTGTTGATAATCGGCGAACGCATTATTTCGCGCAGAAGCGATTTTAACTGGCCTCCCCGTTCATCAGACTTAACAGCTCCTGACAGTTTTCTTTGGGGATATTTGAAAGAAAGAGTGTACGTTAACAAACCAAGAATCATACTCCAACTAAAAACCAGTATGGAAAATATGCTAAAAAAAAAGCACGTATGTGCGAAGCTGAAAATGGACATCACTTACAGGATATTATTTTTAAAGCTAATTGCAAAAAATTCCCCAATAATATACTGTATTTAAAAAAAAAATTATAATAATCGCATAAACAAAAATAGTTTTAAGCCATTTAACCACCCTGTACATGGGTCGAAAAAATACATATTGATTTCTTTACGGGTCAGTAAAGCATAACCTGGAACAAAATCATATTTTATAACAAGAAACTATGCACCACCCTAATATTTTTACAAACGTACAAATAAATATTTGTTGCATTTGTTAACATTTTTTTTATTGTATTTATAATTCTCTTTAAAACTACATAAAAATTTGCAATTGGAGGCAATTCAATATTTACAAACGGATGCAACTTCGAAAAAAAAAAAAATTTTTACAAAAAACAGACTTTTAAATTAATTATGTCATGAGGGTGGGAAAATGTTCATAAAGTACAACAATCAACATAAAATAAAAACTAAAAAGACACATGAATACAATTTTTTTTTAATTTTTCACAACCAGCAACAGATTTGAAGAAGACATGAATGGAAGTGTTGCCTTTTCAAAACAACAAAAAAAAATTGTCTGCATTTCTAATGTAGATGCATTGTTGGGTTGCATTGTTTTAAACAAAAGTGTTGCAATCGTCATCAAAATGTGCATCAAGTTTAATTAAAAAAAAAAAAAAAAACAATCAGGCGCTGAAGTTGTTAAGAAGAAAAATTTTCTTTCTTTATTATCTTGTAGTGGGTGGTAGAAAGTTTTTTGTTTTTTAAAAATAAAAATTTCTTTTTCCATTTTTTCCTTAATGCAAATAAAATTAAGTTTGTTTTCTTCTTTTATTAAAGGCGAGGAAAAAGTTAAATTTTTTTTACAACAATTTTTTCAAAAAGTGCGACGAATGCTGCAGTTTTTTTTTTTTTGCAAGATTTTCGCACGATCTTAAGAGATATGCTGGTTAAAATTACTTTGTTTTCACTTTATTACAATTGTACGAAAAAAAAAAATTAATTCGTTTGTGTTGTGAAACTCTTTCGCTTTTTAAGCGAAATTAAAAACGAAATAAAAACCAATGGAATCGTAATAAAACGCATTTTCTCAATTGCATGATGGGAAGGAATAAAATTTTATTCAAATTTTTAAAATTGTTTGTTTGTTCTGATTTTTAGTAATATGCGGAAAAATGCAAGGCGGATCAAAGTAAAATGTTAATGCAGAAAATAGGAAAACACATCTTAACATTTTTTGTTATGAATTCAATCGAATTTGTAATTTTTTTAATGAAAACATATCATTAGGATCCATTAGGAAGTAGTGTGCACGCATAACTTTCTAATTCGCTGCGAACACGAATGCTACAACATGGAAATAATCACAATATCGAGTATTAACCGCAATTATAGCTAAAGCGACAAAAACAAAACAAAAAACAGAGAAGTGCTTTTTATTATATCTTGTTTAAATCTAGTTAATGAATACAGCAAAAATTTGTATGAAGGTTCTCTTTTGTCCAATGCATGCAATGGAGCAAATGTTTTGTACATTTGTCAGTAGGAATAATTAGGAAAATGGGGTTTTTTGCGCTTAAGCTATTTTTGCAGTCACTATAATGACCTATTTAAAAATTGTGTCGGGTTGAGAAAAAATACCTTCAAGGCCTCGTTAGAAAATGTCCTGAAAATCGGTCGACAGCATTATGCTAGTTGAAAAAAACTTACAAGCCGGGCACCTGGCGTTTTAACCTAGTTCGGGCACGCTGAATCCAGTGGTGCTAACCGTTTTTTAAGTTAGTTCTTGTATTCAAAATATACCGTTTTTTCGAAAATGTAGGACGTTGCACAACATATATTCGCGTAACTCATAAACAGTTTGGTGTGTTCAAAACACTAAAAAACCGAAATTTCGCAATAAAATTACCTTTAAGCAAAGTTTAATGTTTTTCTTATATGCGCAGTCGTTTTAGAAACATAATTTTGTTTTGGCAAAACAAATAGTTTTTTTTAGTAAAATTTCGAAATTCTCCTAGACGGGTGAAATGTATGACCAACCCCACTTTATTTTTCATCCTTATAATTTGTTTCTAGCATACATACCCGCTATCTCAATTTCTCAAGGGGGCTCCCATACAAAATTTTCAACACAGGCTAGAAATGTATTTAAAAAAGTCCCATAACTGCCATGGAGTCGATCCTAGGGAGATAAAATGTATGAACGATCTCCATACTTGCCCTTTGTCTTCACCCCTTAGGGGGCTTCCATACAAATTTGGCGTTTTATGAAATTCTTAAGTTGAATTAAAAATTTTAGTCTTTTGTGAATAATCGTATAAAGATAACTGGGACAAAGAACGAACTTCGTATAACACGACGAATTCTTCAGCAAGAATTCGTTGTTTAAGTTCGTCATATGAGACACAATAAGTGCGCGAAGAACAGGCACTAATGCCATTTAAAATTTGTTTGAATTTATAGAAATAAATACCTTGGACGCCAGATTATATAAGCATTCGTTTTACTTCACTTCTTCTGAAATATTTTCGCAGCTTTGTATGCATTATTTTCTTCAATTCAATTTTTATAAAAAGTTTTTTATAAATACATATTTTTTTTATAATTTGTTTGTTTACATTTATCAAATCATAGTGGGACCATGGTAGAATAAGTACAAGGTATAGTCATCAAAAATTTTGTTCTCAATTTCAAAACCCATATAACGTCAAACAAAAGAGAATATGGAAAAAAAAATAAAACAAGCTTCAAAAATCAAATAAATTTATTTGACATGACATGGGTAAATAATGCAAAATCTCCCTAATGAACATACCTGGTACTTATTATAATATGAGTGTGACCATATTTTAACAGAAAAAAAAATACTAATAAAAAAAGGAATATTGACAATAAATAGTTTTAAACAACATTGTCTGTATATATTATTATATAGGGATAATTAAATTTATATGGCATAAATACATATTCAATAAAAACTATTTTTAAAGAAAAATCAACATTCATTGCTAAAACACTCCAGAAATTCTAATAAAAAGCGGTAACCCTGTCCCAATTTATTCGTCGTTCGTATACGTAAGAAATAGAAATAGAAATAAAAAGATATGGATATTGTGGTACAATTTTGTGCAATTTAGCTTCACATGGCCAAAAATAATGCCATACAATTTTGTAATTATCGGTCCATAATTTACCTTAGGTCTCATATTAAGCAGCCTTATGAAAACCACGTTGAAACTACAAAACGCTGTAACAAATTTCACTACTGTATCGAATTTTTTTTTTTGGCATTTAAATTCCAGAAAACACTCAACAAGATTTTGATTGGACCATAATTTACTATGGGTCCAATATAAACTCCCCTCTCGAAAATAATTTCAGTTCGGCTAAATTCATGATCATGATATTTTACTTAAATTTTTTCAAATTAAGTTTTATATGACTAGAAATAAAAGCATAAGGCTTTCTGATTGTCGGTCAATAATTTAACATATGTCAGTCTAGGCCGCACCGAATTTTAATAATGACGTCCGTTTTTATAAAGATTATTTAGTAACACAAGGGAGCAAGGTTTTTGTTGATTATGTTTTTAAGGTTATTTGGGACGCCGGCTTTAAATCTTTAAATCACTTGGTTTTTTGCTATCAGCTCGGCACTAAGACACTTCCACTACTTATATTGCAATAACTTGAAAACGGTGCACCAGATTCACTTAAAAAACTAACAATATTATCTATAAGCCGTGCTTACATTGTTTTTAAATTTGCCCAGTAGTTTCAGAAATATCGTTGAAGTTTTTTAAAAAAAAGTATTTTTTAAAAAAAAATTTTTAAATAAAAAAAATTCATAAAAACTTTATATATAAAAACAGTTAGCTTAACATATTTCAAATGAAATGAGCTTTATTTCATTGTAATCGGTACACAACTTTTGATTTTTTTTTTACAATTTACTGAGACAATAAAATTTATAAAAATCGCGATTTCCATGCAAAAATATCTTTTTTAATGTGTGTGTGTTTGCTGCTGTTCTTCTTTTGGCGGTTTTTTGCTTCACTTAAAAATGAGGTACCTTCACTTGATTGTGATTATTCACAAAGCGAAACGCGTTCATCGATTTTTATGATCTATGTCTCATTTTGTATAGGTTATGTGACTTTACGTGAAAATAATAAGACTGACTTTTTTTATGTTTTGGATTTTTCATGATTTTTAAAAATAAAAAATTTTAATTTTTTGGATTTATTTTTTTTTTCGTAAACAACCATTACTCAGCCATTTGGTTTTTCAAAGCTAACAACTACACTCACAATATTCTGTACGTAAAATTAACTGAAATTGTAATATAAAATAAATGAAAGTTCAATTAAAAACCGGTCTACCTATTTTTCATTTATTTTTAACAAAAAGTTCATTAAATTTTTACTGTCAAAAATTCAACACCATATTCCGTAAAATCAAATAAATATTCAGTTATTTTGTAAAATTTTACTGTCAAAAATTCAACACCATATTCAGTAAAAACGATTAAATATTCAGTTATTTATTAAAATTTTACTGTCAAAAAATTGACCCCATATTCAGTAAAATCAATAAAATATTCAGTTATTTTATTAAATTTTCGTTTACTCCACAAAAGAGCCGAATTTCTAAAAAATACCAGACAGACACCTGTCCGCTTGTTTTTCTTATAAGCGAGAGAGGGAGAATATTTTTATTTACTTACCCCACACGTTTGTTTTACTTTTGTTGTACTGACCACGTTGTTTACAGAAGAACTCTCAATTATAAGACACCAGCAGCATGACCGATATGGTTTCGCAATTATTTTACTTTTAAAATTTGATGTATTTAACTAAATTATTTTAACAAATAGAAAATGGGAATTGCTTACACAAAACAAGCAATTCATTTTTTATAGATAAGTAAAAATTAATTTTTGGTAGTAACATTATATAAAATAACTGAATATTTAATTGTTTTTACTGAATATGGTGTTGAATTTTTGACAGTAAAATTTTATAAAATAACTGCATATTTATTTGTTTTTACGGAATATGAAGTTAATTTTTTGACAATTAATTTATATAAGATAACTGAATATTGATTTGTTTTTACGGAATTCGCGGTTGAATTTTTGACAGTAAAAATTAAATGATCTTTTCGTTGCTTTAAATTACATTTTTATTTACTTTAACATAAAGAAGAATTTAACTCAATCAACGGACAATATTAACTGCAACTGAAAATCCGTATATTAATATGCACTTAGTTTTTTGAATAACTGTTAGAATCAGTTAAAAATAAATTTGCTTGGAATTTTAAATGTTTATTTATTAAAAAATGACTGAACGGAATATTTCTTAAATAAACTACAGTCCGTTACTGTAATAATATTGTGAGTGTACATCTTTAATAAAAAGAATTCTGAAAATCGCTTCATGAAGAATGAAGTTAAAATTTTTTGAACTTTTAATTTTTGGAAAAAAGTCAAAAATTCGATTAGTAATTGTAACTAAAAAATGCGAGCTGATAGAGAAAAACGGAGATTAAATTTGAAATGATCGACCTCAAATTAGTAAAAAAAAAATTGCATCAAACTTCCAATCCCCTAAAGGGCCCTCGGAAAGATTCGGCACAGTCAAATAAAGCACTATTTTTTGTTTTATTTCTTCTTGTAGCTATCCACAATTTTAGAAAAATGCTGACAAGTTTTAAAATTGATTCATTGATAAGATAAATCAAAGAATTTGCGGGCAATCAAAAGCCTAGTTTTCCAAACATTATCCTCCTGACCTCCATATTTCCAATCTACTTCGCCTGAATGGAATTTCATTTACAAAAACTAGTGCAACAATATTTCATTGATTTTTAAATCAAAAATCAAGTTTGTCGCCTCATCAATTAAAATAAAACTGTTCAAAAAAAAACAAAAATAATCAATTAACTATTAATCAAAATTTCAAAGTGTTTACAAAAAAAAAACTGCAGTCAAAACCAGATTAATGTTTCCAGATTGAGGGCATAAAAAGAAAACTGCGAAATATATGAACTGATTTAAACACTTTAAATTACGCTTCTATTACTTCACTTCTATTTGCAGATATTTGCTTTTACAGAAAAATATTCTAGAAAAATCTTTGCAACCTGTTTTTTTTTCAATTGAATAGACAGACACCTGTTCCATAATTTCAGTATGAAATAATGCTTTTAAAGTTTTCTTGCAATGCAATAACAGTCTCCTTGTCTAAACGTCTACATATACATATAATTTAATTGTTGTGTGTTTGTATTGTAAAAAAATCAGGAAGAATTTCTGTTACAAAAATTACAACTTAAGGCGTTAATTACACTTAAAATTATATTCCAGCCGCTTAAGCCACTGGATAATTCAATCAGAGACAAGTGGAAAAGGCCCCAAACATGTTCAAACACATCACAATACTGCAACAGTGCAATTTTCAACAAGTTTTTATTAAACAGACACCAAAATGGTAAAAAAATAAACTATTACTTATTTTAAACATTTTTATTTATTGTTTTCGTATGATTTAATACAAGAAAAACCAGAAGCAAGACATGGCAACAATCTCATCAACATTATCCCGATTTAATAACTAAGTGGTAAAAGCTTGAAAATTAAAACAAACAAAAAAAATATATTGAAAATCACAATCTTTTCAGTTTGATAATGTGAGCACAGTGGGCAAGGAAAAGAAAACAAATTATAAAAACTGTTCCATTCTTTGTGCCTCGATGAGGACGAGTCCGAGAAACATATACTGTGTGACATGGCCCGAATGAGACACTTGGGACACGGCACAATAGGTGCGTCCTGAATTGGTGCGATATCAGCAAAAGACCTGGTGAAGTTCCTTTGGAAGCAGAGGGTCTTTTGGCCAACTAATGGGGAGTGGGTACAATAGACCTAACTTGGTTGCGGTACCATCGCTATTGTGGGAAAAACTCCCCGCTTTCTCGGAAAAAATTCTATTCTTAACCCTCTATAACTAAACATCTTAAAATTACAAATTTTCAATTGATTCACATAGAAGTTTACATTAAAAATAAAACATATTTTTTTAAATTTAAACATTTTTTTTTAAAGGAATAATTTCATAAAAACGGAGTGTGTCCTACAGGCAACAACGAGCAACAAGGGAAAGCAAAAGTAAAAAAGTTATGAAAAAGCTTAACGTAAAAATTGAAAGCATTTCATATTTATGTTAGTAGTAGGGAAATGGGGAGGCAGCAAAAATGCTTCGTTTTTTTCCCATATACCACAGAGGGAGCATTTAGCTTTTCATTAAACGCAGCAAAAATTCTGCTTCCCCATTAATTTTTTCCCATATACCACAGAGGGAGCATTTTGCTTTTTTTGATTTAAAGCAGAAAAAAATTCTGCCTGTTTTTGCTCCCAATGTATTTTCCATTAGGAGGAATTTTGAATATAAACAAAATTAAAAAAATTGTTGAGTATTTTTTAAAAATAAAAGAGAGTAATATTAAGGTGATCACGTTATATTTTCTTAAATAAAGAGAAATTTGCGAAGTTCTACGTATAAGTTCTATGTATAAAGAAATTGTTTGAGTATTTTAAAGTAAGAGAGAGTAATATGTAATATAGTTTAAATATTCAACATATATCGGGTGTTTTTTTCAGTGGTATAGAACTTCGAATTGAAATAAAACACAAGAAAATCGTTTTAATGACCATCAATTTGACTTTATTGGAAGGATAATTTTATGCCATTAATGTTTAAATATGATTTCAGGCATGTGGCCGCCGCGGCTGGCTCGAATAAAGCCAATTCTACAGGTCCAATTTTCAACCACTTTTTCGAGCATATGGGGCCGTATGTCGGCAATAACGCCACGAATGTTGGCTTCCAATTCCCCTAACGTTTCTGGTTTGTTGGCGTAGACGAGCGACTTCACATATCCCCAAAGAAAATAATCCAATGGTGTCAAATCACACGATCTTGGTGGCCAATTGACAGGTCCATTCCGCGAAATTATGCGCTCATCGAATGTTTCCTTCAATAAATCGATTGTGGCGTGCGCTGTGTGGCATGTAGCGCCGTCTTGTTGGAACCACAACTCATCCACATTCATGCCATCCAATTCGGGAACAAAATAGTCGGTTATCATGGCTCTATACCGGTCTCCATTAACGGTAACTGCCTCTCCAGCATTATTTCGGAAGAAGTATGGCCCAATGACTCCACCAGCCCATAGAGCACACCAAACAGTCAGTTTTTGTGGATGTAATGGCGTCTCAAGGGTCTCATGTGGATTCTCTTCACTCCAAATGTGGCAATTTTGCTTGTTGACGTAGCCATTCAACCAAAAATGAGCCTCATCACTGAACAAAATTTTGCGATGAAAATCAGCATCGAGATCAATCTCCTTTTTGGCCCATACACCAAAATCACGACGCATTGCATGGTCTCGCGGCTTTAATTCTTGCACAAGCTGGATCTTGTAAGGTCGCAAGCCAAGATCTTTGCGCAAAATCTTCCATAAAGTTGGACAAAGCTCCAATTGCTGTGCACGGTGGCGAATCGATTCATTCGGGTCCTCTTCAACACTTTGCTCTACAGCGGCAATTGTTTCTTCGGTGCGCACTGTTCGACGTCTCTGCGGATGCGTATTATCACATAGAGTAAACGTAGTGCGAAAACGATCCATGGTTAACCGAATTAATTGCTCTGATGGACGATTATGTCGACCATAAAATGGACGGAGCTTGCGGTAAACTTCGCGAACTGAACCGTTATTTTCGAAATAAATTTGCACGATTTGAAAGCGTTGTTCTTTTGTCAACCTGTTCATGATGAAATGGCAAACCAAACTGAACATAAATGACATTAGAGTTGCCAGATTTGACCACAAAATGCCAGTTTTATCTCTATTCGAAAAACAAACCTGTAAAAAAAACACCCGATATAAGTATATAAATTAACTCAATTTGTACTCTAACCTAAGCAAGAATGCCATTAATATAAAAAGGATTTCGGGAGTATATTACAATATGGTCTAAAAGTCATTGCCAATTTAGATGACAATAAATGGTTTTATCTCCCCAATAGAATGATGAAATTTTTAAACAAGGAGGATCCATACTTAACTCAAATGAATGATAAAGTATGGACAATTATTTACAAGGGGCGTCAGTTACCAAATGGACCTGCAATATTTGATTTAAATTATACCTTAACTATGAAAAAAAAATCCTTACAATAAAGATAAATATAATAAAACAAAAACAATACTTTTTTTTTTTTAATTTTTATTACTTTTATTTAAAATAATTTTACATATAAAAATTTAAAATTTAATTTCCAAAAAATACGAATCATCCTCCTCCATAAATTGTTTTACGAAGTCAGAAATCTCCTCCTTCGCGTTGTCAGGGATCTCCTCCTTCATGTTCATCTCTGCGGGATGTTGTTTTTGAAATTTTGATTTCTTTGCACTAAAACTATGCACCCGCATAAAGTGCCTTTTTTTGTTATATTTATTTGCAAACGTTAAATGTTTGCAAAATTCGCAACTGAGTTTAACACGTTCCATTTTTAATTAAATAAAAAATTAAAAAATCTTTTGAAAATACCTCGTAAAACATATATATATTTACTTATGCACTTATTTTTTATTTTGGTATATATATTTAATGTTAATCAAAGCACAGATAAATCAAACGTGCAGGTACAAAATTGTAGTTACCTGCAATAAAGTGCAGCTGGAGGAAAGTGTTTAAAAGAAGAATAAAAAACTTTTTATTAATAAATTGATATTTTATTTAAATTTTATATAATTTGATATTTATATGAAAAAGTGGCCACGATATTTTTTTCATGTGTGCAGCTAACTTTGCATGAAAATATTTTAAAGCTGCACAAAAATATAATAAATATGCAGGTATGCAAAAGGCACGGATTTTAAAGAATAATTACAGAATATATGAATTTTGGGCAGTTAATTCAAAAGTGCACTTAAACAAAAGGCAGTTAACTCAAAACTACTGTATATTAAATTTTCGGAAATTTTAGAAAAGAATCAACCCAATTATAAAAAAAAAACTCCCTGAGATTTTTTTACTTTTCCCATTTTTACAATTCAAGTCTGCTTTCACACGTTTCATCTTTTGATGCACAACTCTTATAAGAGTGAAGTAAGAAGAAAGGGAATTGGTACGGAGATGCTTGTACTCGGTCAGTACGCTTTGTGTGTTTGTACAAGCATATAAATTTTTTCTTTTTGTCTTTTGTCATTCGCTGTGAATAAAATTGTTGTTGTTTTAAACCGAACTTTGAACTTGAAACCAATTGCTGTGTGTGCTCATATTGGCATCTTCAAAAGGGAATTGAAAAGCAGTTGAGCATCAAAAGATGAAACGTGTAAATTCAGACTAATTTTGATAGGAAAGGTAAAAGGGTACATATAAGTTTGTCATTCCGTTTGTAATTTCCCCAAGATTGATCTTCGACCCTATAAAGTTCTGGGTCCTTATGAGGAGCGAAATTGATTTAACGATGTATATCTGGCCGTTAAAATGCGTTTTCAAAAGACCCCAGCAATGATGGGAGCTTGAGGTTATATGTTAATGTCACATATGGTCCGCAATTGTTTCTTTTTGAAATTCAGCCTGATCGGTCCACAAATAGCTAAGAAATGAGCAAAAAACCACGACTGCCTCTAATTTTACCCCTTGTTTATCTGGAGAACGGCAGGAGTCAATGTTTCCAAATTAGGCATCTTGATTATTCTTCTGTTTGGCTTGTTCTTGCAGCGTATATGAAATTATTTGTTCTTTCAATCGGAGGTATAAGCATATATATGTAGAAAATGTTTTTGTGGAACAAATATTTTTGTGGAACAACTTAACCTCTAACTTCTCCTAAAACGGTTATATTTGGGTATATTCTAACAAATCTCGAAAAACACCCCTAAAAAGGGGAATGCGAGTACAAATGTTCTACACAAATTTTGGACATGCAAATTTAATATATATGTCAAAACACACTACTGCCGAAAACTTAACACAAACAGCAAAAAACAGCCTTAAGATTTGCCTTTAGGGTTAATTTAGTTATTACCAAGGCCCGGATTTTTATGGGCCAAAAGTCACACCAGCGCCATAACTTTTGTATAAATTGAATAACTTTTTATTTTATTATTATTTTTTATTGTATTTCTTTTTTTTAAATTCATTTTAGCTTTGTACGATCTAAATTCTACCACTTTGTTTCGTAACTCGGGCTTTAAATTTTGCATTTTTTTCCCACACGGGCGTGATTTTTGGCCCACCCTGTACATATTGGTTGTCGCCAGTCTAAGATTACCATGAACTAAATATCTTTGAGCAACTAGAAATTAACAGTAAAATGACATCGATTTGTTAGTGCATATTTTGTTTTTGTTGAATATTTTAAAAAACAAAACAAAGAAACAAAAAAGCATAAAAGCTTTCCCTCAACAATAAATTTCAGTGTATTTATCAAATATGAAAAATTGGAAATTTAGCACGTCATACAGAAATCTTATTAATAAAACTTATTTTAATTGCTTTATTCGCCGCATGTAAAGATAAGTATCCCGATTTATGTCTTCCTCCACAGCATATAATAACCAGGTGGAAAATATCGTCGAAAGCAATTATGTATTATGCTAAAACCTTTTACTAATTCAAAGATGTGGTGGAAGGATTCAAAAATGGTGATGCTGTATCAAAAAAAAATGTAATTTACCAAATATAAAAGCTCAAATAATGTTTGTGTCCTCAAATGATGCGTTCTACTGCCCAATAAGAAAAATCTTACCCATTGAGAAAGCAAATTAAGTTAATTGATCAGGATGTTTGCTATGGAGGGTAACTTTAGTTAACAAATTCGTATTAAGCTTGATAAAGTTGCAACAAAATAAGGATTTTAAACAATAAAACAAACTGCTGGCATATTTAATTTAAACTTGTCCGAAAACAGCGTAGTGAAACTGAATACACCACAAAGGAACTATGTATCATCATTTAATCATGCACGTATCAATTCCGTCGCAGTTTAATGGTAATTTTCCATGTTTTCAAGCTTTTTGAAGACAAACAGACTTAACTCTACTTTTGAAAATATTAAAAAAATCACATATGGGCATTTTCTGGGGTCGCGAACGTACGTTCGTACGCTTTTGATGTACAAATAATATAGAAAACTAAACTTTTCCTAGCATTTTTTTTTGCGATTCGATAGCATTTGGGTAGCTCTATGTTTAGTGCAAGAGATGGATTTCATCGAATTTAAGTTTTCATAATAATAGTTATAAACATGTGGTCACGAACGTACGCAAAATAGAAGTCAACTTTGGCTGACGTAGTGAAATGTAAAAATCTGCGTAATGGAACGGAATATTCAAAAGTGATTAATTCATTTTAAAATTGTATTAATGAAGGTCTCCATACAGTATTTACAAAATAAAATATCTCTTTTGGTTTTTGTTTAATTGGCTTATGTACCGGTCGCGAACGTACGGGTCGCGAACGTACGATTTTTCCATATGTTTTTTTATTATTATCACCATGCAGATTCCCATAAATATCTTCAAATTTCCTTAACAAGCAACTTAATACTCAATTTAAAATTGATTGTAATGGAGAGATTATGAAGAAAGAGTGTAAACAAAACATATTTTTTGCATGTAAAATAAGTACAAAAAATGTCTTTAGAAGTAGAAAATATAAGAAAATATAAAATTTTCCAGTTTCCAGCGCAATTTCCTCAAGTAAAACAGCTGAGATATGCTATGAAACCATTCTTTTATAACAACATAGATTTTTTTTTAATAATAAACAATAAAAGACGATGATTATCAACATTTTATTTTTTCATCCTGGTAGACCATTCTGGGGAAATGCCCATATTTTTCTATTTTTAGTGCATTTTTAAATGCTCATACACGCGATTTTAACTGCATACAGTTAGTTATTACTTAGAGTTAGTACAAAAAGTCTTTCCAAAATTTATTTTTTGGGGTTGATGTGTATGAAAAAACTATTTTATGTAAAATTTAAATATAAAGCTCATTTGCTGCATATATGAATGAATAATATCTGCATATGAAATAATAACCACTTCAAAAATACCTGATCTACTATGCAATAGTGATATTAAGTCAAAATTTTTGACTAATGAAGCTGTTGCAGCAAATGATCGATAAGTAGGTCTACAAAAGAATATACAAAAATAAATATGTACTTAGTAAATGTATAAGTTGATTTATTTTCAATTCACTTTCCTTTTTGGCTTTGGCAATTCGACAACATTTCCGAACAATGTCTAATACAATTCTGTTATAAGAAAATCCTCTTGCCTTTATAGTGATCTTCAATAGGATGATATCAAGCCCTAACCACAAAATTAACGAAAGCGCCAAAAATCAAATTTTACAGGAGAGAGTTTTTTTTATTTAATTTCATATAAATTGTGTCGCTTACGATAAAATTTTTCTTGCTATAAAATCGTAGCGGTACTTTATGTGACCATGACATTTTAGGAGATGATGCAAGTGTTGCCAATAAAGTCTTTTATTTAAAAAAAAAAAACGAAAATTGAAAATAATGTCGCTAACGTTATTTTTGCGGCTAGGGCCCGATATATCTGATGAAAACGTTCACCATGTTCATCTGATTCCGTTGACAACTGATTTTCAAAGAAGTCCATATGGGAGTTAAAAAGTGGATTTTCGTTAACATTTGATCCCCTAATTTCCACAACTTAGTTAAGCAAAGTATTTTTTAAAATTTTCAGGAAAGTTGGGAAATAAATTTAAGATTATTTGACTATAAAATGCATCGACCGGGCTATTTTAAAAGGCGATTTCGAAACTGATTTTGAATCATATATCAGTTTGGCAAGATTGGATTTAGCACCATTACAAAAGTCTTCGGATTAAAGCAATTTTGCATTGGGGGTAGTGCTGGGATACTATCGATATTTTCTACTATCGATGTTTATCGATAGTTCAGATTTCACTATCGATATTACTATCGACTGAATGTCGAGCTTAATTGGTTTAAGGCAGTTTCACCTGTTATTTGATTTTTTATCGGCAGCTGAAAAGCACTTTTCTGAAGGAACCAATGTAGCAGGGACTATAACATATTTAATTCCAACTTTGAGATAATATTCTTAGTTGGTTTTGATTTTCCACCCAAAAGGTAATCGGTCTTGAGGACTTTTCTTCTAATGGTCGTTCATTGTACTGCTTTATGCTCGCAATTGCATTTACATTTTTTTTTTTTACCAACATTACAAAAACAATTGACATTTCTGTGATTAAAGCTGCTGTAACATGTTTTCATAGCTGTATTTTGAATAATAATATCGATATTTTTCCTATAGATATTTTCGATTTTTGAGGACTATCAATAGTATCGATAGCTTCCCAGCACTATTGGGGGGTACATGATTGCGCATGGGTTTCAAAATTTATTTGTAAATACTGTGGTGTAGGGTATCATATGATCAGTCTTGACCGACTTAACTTTCTTTCTTGTTTAAATACTCAGTTTGAAATCCTAAAAATAGCTTTTGACTTGTTTATTTTCTTTTTTAGAAATTTTTTATTTGTAAAATAGACTTTGAAAGACAAGTTACATAATAATGCAAAATTGAAAAAACTAAGCTGTTAAAACACAAAACCTTTAAATTATTTATTATAGCTTAAAGCTAAGACCCATTAAAAGTTTAACAAAACACAATAGCTTAATAGCAATTTCTTGATGTTTGTTTTGCTTTCAAATATTAAAACGATGACATAAAAATTTATGGATGCAAGTTGACAAATTCAATTCAAACAAAATGTTAAAGCACGAAGAGTTTTAAAGTCGCCTTCAGTTCTCTTTTTTTTGGCAACATAACGAAAGCATTATAAAGTTTTCGTTCTTCTTTTGTTTCGGTGTTTTTTTGACAAAGAAAATTATTTAAAAAACCTAAATATTTAGTACATGTGTTACCCGCCACTATTTTATAGTGTTTTTTTCTCTTCTACAAAAAAAAAATGTTAAATTTAATTTTAAAAATTAAATTTGGTATTCGTTTCTTTAAAATGTTTTGCTCTCTAAGAGGGAAGCATGTTTTAAGCTTCGTTTACAATCAAAAAAACATTTTCACTAAGTGTTCATAATAGAGCAACAATTTCTTTTGCAACCACACACATTTTGCATTAAGAATCTGTTTGCAAATTTTAGCCACAACAATATTATGCATTTGTTATTATTTTTTACAACATTTTGTTGAAATTTTCATTCAAAACTAAATAAAATTATTTTAAACGTCAGAAACAATTTCATACAAATTGTTGCTGAAGTTCTAGTTGACTCAACTTTAGTTATATTTTTAAAAAAAATTTAGTTACATTTTTGTTCTAAAAATGAAAGGAAAATATATGAAATACTTTAGAAAGAAAAAAGATAAAAGAAAAAACGAAATTGTTTCTCTGATTGAGAACGAAGCTTTATTCTAAAACATTCTTCCTTACTTATGCCAAAAGGCATTGTTGCACTTTACGAAGCGAATAAATCAACAGTGTCGATATACATATCTATAGCGTCCTGTAAAGTGGCGATATATAATAGTTTTATAGATTTACTCAAAGAGCAACAAAGCTACAGGAAAATTGCAAAAATAGCGAAAATTCGCGAATATGTTAAGTATTTCCAACAAGATATAAAATTGCTTAACACTCACTAAAACTATAAGGAAAGGCGAATATTCGGCAAAAATTGCTAGAGGCTTGATAACAAATTCTAATATTTATTAAAAATCGTTTAAGCTTGAAAGAATCACAAAACCTGCAGTAAAAAATCGTTTCTATCGCAAACACAGCTAAAATTCGCGAAAAATTGCAGAAATTGGAAACAAACCCAAAAATGTACTTGATATCGCTAAATCGGTTAAAAAGCCAAATGTCGAATAACAGCATAAAAAAAGAGTTTAAAATTGAGCTAAAATAAATAGCCTTCGTTGTTTACTTAAAGTCTATTTAAGTTTCGATGGTGTGTTTCCTTAACAAGGTGGCCATAATATCACATACATAGACAAACAACGGGCAAAGAAAAAAAACTATCAGCTGTTTAATTGTATCCACTTTGTAAGTAAATACACTTAACAAGCTTCTTTATTTTTGGTTAAACAGCTTTTTGATGATATTTTTTGATATTAAGTTGTGCTAACCCAATAAAAATGTTGTCAAATGGTACATTTTAAAATATAAGCGCACAATTATGCGCTACGCAATAAGACATACACATATGCAGTAAAGTTACAACCGTACCTAAACAAGAGCGGAAAGCGGTTTTTAGCTGTCAAAAATTCTCATGCCAATACAATTTGTATGAAGCATCCCTAAATGAGCGGCGTCAACGCTTTGCAATTGGAAAATTCGATTTTGACAGCGCGTTAAATAGTGAAGTTGGCCGCTATTGTTAATAAATAATGGCAATTCAGCTGTTTTTTGTCAATATAGCGGTTTGTCTCTTCTTTTTATTTCTATTGTGTGGGTTTTATTAAACAAGAAAGTTAACAACACTGTTTGTGACACAACGTTTACGCTCTTGTTTAGGTATGGCATATCAGCGTAAAAGCTTAGCGGACGAAAACGTTCCCCCTTCCGCTCTTGTTTAGGTACGGCTGTAAAGCGCTTGTGACACTACATTTTTATTCATTGAATTGATATAGAATTGATAGATAGAAACAGCAAATGTTAGAAAGAGCAATCTATGAAATATGTAAACAAAGTTTTTTTCTTTTATTATGGTTTTGTTTATTTTATGAAATGTTGTCAACTTTTTGTCTATGAGAAACATAAAAACAGAACAAACAAAAAGCGGTAAATCGCTGAATTTGCCCATAAACCGCTGATCCAGCAACACTTTTAATATTTCAAGCTTGAAATGTCAATTTTAAGTTGAACAATTTTACATATTTTTTTGACATAACTTAATTTTTTATCGATAACTTTAGTAAAATTTTTGACAGTTTTCCATTTATCTTAATACAGCTTAACTCTTTGCACTTGTTTAACTTTTCTATTACATTATATTTGTACTGTTCACCAAAACTTGAACAATGCATTAAAAATGTAGTGTCATAAGGGCTTAAGTGAAAGAACTCTTAACAAGTTTCATTAAAAAAAAAATTATATTTCAAGTGCCACGGAATTCCCTTACTACGAAGCAGGTTTGTAAGGGAGAACATCAAAAATAACTGTAAAAAAATCATTCAGTGTGTTAAGCTGAACGCTACATTCAACAGTTTCTATATGCGTTTGAATAAAGCGCTTTTTGTGTCAAAAATGTATTGCTTCAAAGTGGGAACTCGCCATATAAAATTCATTCTTCCGTAAGCGGTATGGTAAGCGAAACTCTTACATTTCTCTCTTACAAACCTGCTTCGTTTGAAGCACAATTTTTTAATGGGAAGTAGCAGTTTAAAACTTAAACTGTATTTACATTAAACTTAAGTTTAAATAAAAATTTAAGCATGCCGCACAAAGTCGTGGTTACATATTTTTTTAAGTTCTAATTGAATGAGATTTTTGATGAAAACTTGTTTCTTGGCGCTCAAGGATATACGGGGTGTTGAACAATCGACTTATTAAAAACAAAAAACAAAAAAAAAAACAAAAAAATGGGATAGAAGTTTTACATAGGGGCCTACAAAATCGTTTTATTCAAAGCCTTTAAGCTATTTTCATTAGTTTTTAAAAATTATTCAACTTAACATAACATAGAAGAAAGATTCGGTCACAAGTATAAGAATAAGCAATATCTGAGCCGGACGCGGCACTCACATGCTTAAAATCATATACATATAAATATGTACTAAAGAAATAAAGTTAGTCTTAAAATAACGACGATGCTTTGTTAAAAAAAAGTAAAAGTGTTTCATTAGGCTGTGCCGAATTGTATATACCCTGCACGATAGTATTGAAAATCCAGCTGTTCCCTATATCATATAATATAGGCGCAATCTTTCGGGACCATATTTTTATTTAAATATAAGGGCCAAATTTTATAAGCATAGCTTGTTTTGTAGCGACAGTATCGTGCCTTAACCCTTAATTCGGGGGATACCTCTTTGAGGACCGCTTTGTATTTAAAAAATATTTTAGCCTAGTTTGGTCCCTCTAGTTCATATGACATAAGTAGTTAATTGTCATTAACTCGGTCATTTTTGAACCGATATTCTAAAACAAAGTAAATAAATTAAGCGGAAACTTTAATAATTACACAGTACAACTGCCAATCTGGGGGGTAAGAAATTCCAAGTCAGGGTGATGGTACTAGGTCAGTATAGTAAAACCCTCAAAGGGTTTGGCGTTCGTATGTGTCAGTTTTTTTTATGACCTTTTAAATTTTTTCCTTATCTTGATGTTTTTTCGCTTAGTTGTAACATTTTGGCAAAAACGTAGTTTAACATAACTCGAGAACCACTTGTCCGATTTTGATGAAACAAATTTAGAAAAATTAAGAATTACAATTTCTCTAATATGTTTATATACCGTTTTCCTATATGTGCAACACTTTCGAAGTTAAAAATGAATGTATGAAGGGAAAAAAGTATTTTTGGCCTAAAAATTTAAATATTTGTTTTTTTAAATTCATAAAAAATCCAAAATGGGAAAAAGTGCCAAAACTAATTACTTTCGCGTAAAGTCACGTAAAGCCATCTGGATATCCTTACATCAACTTCGCTACTCATAAGATTGCTATTGTAGAAATTACAAACGGAATTACAAACGTCTATTAAAATTTTTCACCTGTGGGAAGGGATATAACTATGTTGTAATTTCATTTAAATTTTTCAATTCGAATTTTAATACCTCAATCACCCAGTATCGTAGAGAAGAAAATACAAACGCAAAAGTGAAAAAACATTGACGCCGCGACACTTTTACTTGTTTTGATAACGAGAACAAAGTGAAAGCGAATTTTCAAAATAAAAAAAGCTTTTAATAAAAAACTACAATGCCCGGTAGACTAGTAGGCGCTAAGGTCTGTGGGTTAGGGGTTCAATTCTTGCTAAAGTTGTAAACATTCCTTCTCCACTTTCAATACAAATTAAATTAATATCGCATGTTAGAGAAAATTATTCCAATATTTAAATAAAAAAAATTACGGTCATGTTCGGAAAATTTAATTTGCGTAACGTTGTAATCGATAACTCTAAGATAGGTGCCTCGATAGACTTTCTGAGACTTTCTGCTGAAGGCCTACGTTACTATTGCTCGGCAAATTAAAGTAGAATATTTTTTGTAATTATATTTGTAACAAAGAAGAAATTAATAGCACTGGTGAACAGCAATTTTTCGGCCTGAAACTTTTACTAATTTTTATTAAGTTTTTACTAATTTGAGGTCGCTGATTTCAAATCAAATCTCTATTTTTCTCCATTAACAATAAAAAACAGAAAAATATTTTTGTTTCTTAAAAAATTCATAAAAAATAAAAATGCGACAAAAATCCCAGTTTTGGTATAAAAACATTTAGCTCAACATATTTCGAATGAAATGAGCTTTATTTCATTGCGATCGGTGCATAACTTTTAAGTTTGTTTACAATTTACTAAGAAAACTGAATTAATATGTTTGAACAAAATTTAAATTGAAATGAATTATCAGTTCAGTAAATTGTAAACAAAATCAAAAGTTGTGCACCGATCGTAATGAAATAAAGCTCATTTCATTCGAAATATGTTTAACTAAAAGTTTTTACACCAAAACTGTAATTTTTTGCCGCATTTTTTTTTTTTATTAATTTTTAAAGAACAAAAAATTTTTTTTTTTTTCAAAACTTTTAAGACATCTCTGAAACTACTTAGCAAATTTTAAAACATTTTAAGCCCGGTTTAAAGATTATAATGTTGCAGAGTTTCGGATTTTTCTTTAACTGAATGTAGTGAAGCGTTTTAAAATTTTTCCAATATACATATGTAGTGAAAGTGCCTTTATTTTCGACGTAACGGTGTATCTTTTGTTCCCTTGTGTAATTCAAGGTTAAACAATTTTTTAAATTATAAAAAAACTTTAAATTTTGAGAATTTTCGAAAATCTGTGAAAAGAAAATTTAAATCGAAAAGAATAAACCAAAAGCGGTTCTTAACAATATTTTGTGATTTAAAGAAAACAAAAGATTATTATTTCTTTTTTATAGAATTTAAAATTAAATTTAAATTAGAAATTTCCCCGAAATCATTTGCATATTTATTTATCTTCATAAATTTAAGATTACATATTAAAAAAAAATCTCAATGTTACAAAAGTCATAAGTTTGTCATATTTTAAACTTCGATTAAAGAAATTTTGATTTAACTTTCTTTTAAACAAATTCTAAAAAATACTTTCAATAAAATAATAATTTCTTATCAACCTTTATTCTAATAATTTCAAATGACCTATTTTTTAAAACACGTTACAAAAGAATATTTGTATTAGAAATAAGGTTTTACTTAATTTAAGTCTAAATTTAAATTGAACCATTAAGTTATATTTATGTTCTGTTATAAGTATGATTATGTTTTCCCATGCTGTGCTTAAGACCCCACTGTAAAACTGGTACGTACAAACATTTCGAGTATAAATAATACAAATCGAAAAATGAGGTTATTTAACGGATCATAACGAACAAGCAAACAAACCAACAAACACACACACACACCACCACACTTCAATCTACAAAAAACTTAAGCGACAAACATGTTTGCAACAAAGCCAACAAAACTAGTGGATTAAAAACACATTCTCACACACACACACACAATACAGACATTCAGACAACAGAGTCCAGCTATCCAGTCTGGAATATGAAGACTTTATGGTTTTGGTGTTATCAACATTTGTAAATGTAACTCATCATAGATTTCGTGGAAAACATGAACAAGTCCAGTTTTGGTCAATAAAACATTTTATGTGGAATTGAATAGCACAGATGAGGCAATAGCAAATGTCCACAAGCTACGATTTTATTATATGAACTTTAAACAATTTTCCAACTTATTTTTACACAAAATATGACAGCTCTTGAATAATAAAGTAGCAGCAGCATTTTTGTTTTTTTGTGAGTGCAATTAAAATGTACAAAAAAAAATTAAGTTTTTTACTTGCCTTTTACAATGTGTAGCATGAGTGACAGCAAAATCAATAAAATGCTTGAAAATCCCAAATAATTTGAAGATTTTGTATCCATAAGGCGAAGATGAAATTGCATTTTCTTTTTGAAATAGTGAGGCTTAAGTTGCATATGAGATGTAACGTTGCGTTGCAAATGCAGCCAAACGGCAAACCACAAGTTTTAAGGTCGTTGCGCCGTTGGTGTTTTAGACCCAACTCAACTCAATACAGCTGGTGGTGTTTGTTTCTTCTTGTTTTAAATCCTTTAAAGGCAAAGTGGGTTAATAAACTTGACCCACACACACTAAACGTGTAGCAACATGTTTTTTTTTTCAAAAATTTTCAAGGCACTTTTGCATTGACACTTTTTTTCTGAATTTAAATTTCTTTTTTAAATTGATTTCTGGTTATTTTTAATTTTGATAATTTTCTTTTTAATTCAACTTTTCCAAATTAACACTTATTTTAAATACGAGTATTTATTTTTTTTCAAACTTTTGTATTTTTTTTATATAAATATTCATTTTTTTTTTTAATTTCCGTTATTTTTATTTTAACCGCTTAACACTTGCAACACGAACCGCAATCAAACATCTACTGGTGTCTTGTCTTAGTTGCAAAGATGTTTCAAGCGCTACTTTAAGTTTTAGTTTTTCCTCTAAACAACCAGACAGAGAACTTGTTTAGACCGCAAAAACTTACAAAAAATACACTGTGTAAGAAATATAAACTAACAAGTCAAAAAAGCTAAAGAAAGATCCAGTAGGGAAAAAATTAGAAAAAAATGGTTGCGAATGGTTTCAAATATTTCCGGAGTGGGGTTTATATGCGATCTGTAAACTATAAGCCAATTTTTAAGCGTATTAAAGCGATTTTCAGACGAGGATTTTATATTGGACTTATCGTTAATTATGGATCGTTCATTAGAAAATTCGGTAGAGTGATTTCTAGTATTAGACAAAATTTCAATAAAGAAATACAATTTTTGTAGAATTTAATGTTTCTTAAATTGCTTTTCGGAAAGCCGCTTTATATGGGGCCTATGATAAATTATGAGCCGATCTTCACGAAATTTGGCAAAGTCCTTTCTAATCTAGAAAACTATGACAGTCAAAATTTTACTAAACTAGCATTATTCGTTATTGTTGTAGGCTTACTAAAGCATTTTCCGAGAGTGGACTTTACATGGCGCTTATGGTGAATTATGAAACGATCTTTACGAAATTTGGCATAGTGCTTTCTAATCTTATACATACTAAAGTGTTTTCCGAGAGTGGCGCTATATGGAGCATAAGTTGTGTAGTATGATTTTCAGCATATAAGGTATTATTTGGAGGTACACTCACAATATTATTACAGTAACGGACAGTAGTTTATTTAAGAAATATTCCGTTCAGTCATTTTTAAATAAATAAACATTTAAAACTCCAAGCAAATTTATTTTTAACTGATTCTAACAGTTATTTAAAAAACTAAGTGCATATTAATACGGATTTTCAGTTGCAGTTAATATTGTCCGTTGATTGAGTTAAATTCTTCTTTATGTTAAAGTAAATAAAAATGTAATTTAAAGCAACGAAAAGTTCATTTAATTTTTACTGTCAAAAATTCAACCGCGAATTCCGTAAAAAAAAATCAATATTTAGTTATCTTATATAAATTAATTGTCAAAAAATTAACTACATATTCCGTAAAAACAAATAAATATGCAGTTATTTTATAAAATTTTACTGTCAAAAATTCAACACCATATTCAGTAAAAACAATTAAATATTCAGTTATTTTATATAATTTTACTACAAAAAATTAATTTTTACTTATCTATAAAAAATAAATTGCTTGTTTTGTGTAAGCAATTCCCATTTTCTATTTGTTAAAATAATTTAGTTAAATACATCAAATTTTAAAAGTAAAATAATTGCGAAGCCATATCGGTCATGCTGCTGGTGTCTTATAATTGAGAGTTCTTCTGTAAACAACGTGGTCAGTACAACAAAAGTAAAACAAACGTGTGTAACTGGGTAAGTAAATAAAAATATTCTCCCTCTCTCGCTTATAAGAAAAACAAGCGGACAGGTGTATGTCTGGTATTTTTTAGAAATTCGGCACTTTTGTTGAGTAAACGAAAATTTAATAAAATAACTGAATATTTAATTGTTTTTACTGAATATGGGGTCAATTTTTTGACAGTAAAATTTTAATAAATAACTGAATATTTAATCGTTTTAACTGAATATGGTGTTGAATTTTTGACAGTAAAATTGTACAAAATAACTGAATATTTATTTGATTTTACGGAATATGGTGTTGAATTTTTGACAGTAAAAATTAAATGAACTTTTTGTTAAAAATAAATGAAAAATAGGTAGACCGGTTTTTAATTGAACTTTCATTTATTTTATATTACAATTTCAGTTAATTTTACGTACAGAATATTGTGAGTGTAGGAATAACACTTATTAGCATACCAGCCCTGAGAAATGAATTAAGACCCCATAAGTCTTGTCAAGATCATCAATATATATTTACTTTATGAGTTCTTATGTGAGTGTTAAAATAGTTACACACGGAATGACAAACTTTGTATACCCTCATTAACCATTAGAGAAGTGGAAGGTATATAAAGGTACTTATAACAAGACCCTTTAAAACCCCACTATTTTGGCTTTACATTAAAGAACTTTTTAAGATAGTATCTATGAAATTCACCTTTTTAAAATTGTTTTTAAAAAAAGTACCACGTAAAAAATTAATATTAAAAAAAGGAATTTTTTAATTATGTTTTCTGTAAAAAAGTTCCCTTTAAGAAAAAAAACCTGTTAAAACAGAACCTTGTAAATTTTTTTCTTAGGACCAGCACTCAGGGGATGACCTCTAATAATGCATTGCATTTTATTGGAGCTTGGAAAATAGGTTATGGGAAGGAGAAAAGAAGTTGTAGTGCTTGTGAACATTCGACTTGAATCTATTCATATTTAAAATTAGAGAGCAGACTTCAGCAGGAAGATAATTCTACAAAGAGTCCGGCAAAAATACGAATTTTCCCTGTAATGCGTTGTACGATTCACCGGCCAATCGACCACAAAAAGATGGGCTCTTGAGGAAATCGTGTATTGTAAACAAGCGTATGGGTTTCGGGAACCAGATCCCTAATATCATCAGAACTCATCACATTGTAGTAACGATAAAATAGGCAAATATAACCCACATTGCAACGGTTCTCATAGAAGTCAATAGAATTGGATTCCCTACTATCACCCATGAGAACCTTCGGCCTCTCCTGTACGTGGTCGTGAAGTTCCAAAATAGACTTTGAAGCACCGGCCCACAGATGAAAGTTGTATTCCATTCGCGGTAGGATAAGGTAGTATAAAAAGTAAGGAGATTAGATGGAGTGAAGTATACCTTACACCGTTTTAAAACACAGCGGCACCCGAATGCTTCTTTCAACACCTTGAATATATGATTTGTCCATCGGACATCACATTGTATCTTCATGCCAAAGACATCAACAGATTCTGATTCTACAATAATTATACCACCCATATATACAGATAGAAACCTTGATCTGTCGCGCGTTTATGCGACAGCATGCAACATGGGGTCTTTCGGGCATTTAAACCGATTCTTTTCGTACGACTCCATTACAAGATTACGGCTAGGTCTTGGCAAAGCGTATCATTCATGTTCTGCTTCAAAGCACCAACATCGGATACGCTTAGTCTATAACCAAATTAATACGAATGGCAAAAGTTTGCTGTCATCTGCAAAATGATTAAGAACGGAGTCTTGCAGCACGCCTGAATAAATCTTGAACTCCTTTGACGAAATCTCATCTATAATAACTCTTATAGTGCGATCTCTGAGAAAGCTCGATATAAATCGAGTGAAATTATCATATGTCTTCTGAAAAAGTACCTTTTAAAAAATTAAAACTATCATTTCTGTAATTTTACTCTCATTTTCCTACTGGGCGTGTGTACACTTGTCAATTGTTTCCAACATACATTTAAAAAACAACTGGGAGAATGTGTGGAAATATTGTTTTCTTTTTTTTGTTTATTATTTCCAAGATATTGTGCTGGGAAATTGCATTATTTTTCTTTATTTCTCGAAAAAAGACTTCTGTTTTTCTAATAGAAAAATAAACACACTTTGTTAAAATGGTACCTACGAAAAAAAAAACTAATGATGTCTCATGTCATACATTGATACGACATGGAACAAAAAACTTTTTTTTTACACCATGACTGATATGGGTACAACAATGTTGGGAGTTTTTGCTGTTTAAAAAAAAAAGTTTTTTGAGAAAAATAAAAAAATTTGCATGATCTCAAGTAGCTCAAGTTGTTGCAGTAGCTGTCAGACTTAATGACTGACAAGTGAAAATGAATGAGGAAAAATGGTTAAACAAAATATTGGCAATTTAAAGTTAATCGAAAAGGTAAACTGATAATTAAAAGAACAGAAAAAAATTAGCCACATTTAAGTAAAAACTCTAGGAAAAAACCATATTTTAAGGCCATATTACTTAAGTATATACAAATTTTCTAAAAAGACTTCGTAATGTGTGCAAATGGAATTTTTTAGAATCCAATTAAATTAAATCTTTTTTAAACAAAATTACAAATTAAAGATTTTTAAGATATTCAAAGCATTGCGCAATCACTTCTTATAGAAACCTTGCAAATTGCGTGATGAAGTAACTTTCTTAAAAACAGCAATAATTTCAATTTATTTAATAACTTTTTTTTAAGAACTTTCTCTTCCAAAATAGATTTGGTCTTTATTTTTTATTCTTTATTCAACGAAAAAAGTCATGTGTTAAAAAGACGTTTTTTTATTTTTATTTTCACTTTAATATACAATTGTGTTTCAAATCTCAATTTTATATTCCTGCACTATAAAAATATGAAAAAAAAACTTGAAAATTTTAATTTTAATCAACAAGTGCAATAAAAAAAATTTACCAAAATAAAAAGAAAACATTTAAAGTTAAACGCACTGAACTCCACAAGAAAATTTCGTCAGTTTTACAAACACGCAACGAAAATAAGTTTCAATTTCGAACTTACAAGTGCGTGTTAAATAAAGTACTGAGCGAATGAGTATTTCTTTTGAAAGCGTTAATTATAAGCCATTAAAATTTAATGTAGGGGAATTTTTAAAAGACTTAAAAAAAAGGAAATTCATACTAAGACAAACAAAAAAAAAAAAAACATATACCTATTAGCACTTCTACTAGTTTAAACGAATTTGTATAAATACTTTTTATAACGAAAAGTATATTTACTTTTTGAACAGAATTTGAACAGAGGCACCTTGTTTTTTCACCTTAAAAATATTTTTTAATAAAAATTTTATGTGTAAGGCATTTTCAATATAGCCCCTTTAAATTGAAAATTAAAACAAAGTTAAGGAATTTTCCGCCAGACTTGCTAAAATCGAAAAATTTTTCTATTTCTTTAAAAAAAAAATCTTACTAAAAAGAATTTTCTAGAACTAAAATTTGACGATTCTGCTTCAAAATCATTTTAATGAACTTAAAATTATTTAATAATTATATATAATATTGATTTATAAAATGTTTACACAAGTTCGAAAATTCGAAATTAACTTCGAATTTTCGAACATTCTTTTAAAATGCTTCGAAATCAATCTATTCTTCGAAAAAAAGAAAATTTTATATTTTTTTAACTAAAATGCATGAGAAGAACAAATCGATTTTTTTTGTTAAATTCGATATCGATACATTTTTTTTAACGTTCGCGATTAATAAAAATAATAAATTGAAAAAAAATATTTGTCCAATATTAGATTAATTTTACATAATTATATGTTTAAGTTTTTATTAATCTGTTTTTGGAACTTTTTTTTTTCAATTTCTTAGATTTATCAATTTTTATGTAACTACAATTTTTTATTTAAATGTCCAACATTTTTTTAAATAAAGTAAAAAGTCTTTGTTTTCGACCCCATGACACTTTTCATCATTGTGACTGTTCAAGTTTTGGTGAACTGTGCAAATATAATGTAATAAAGTAAATAGTAAACTGTCAAAAATTTTACTAAAGTTATCGATAAAAAATTAAGTTATGTCAAAACAAATGTAAAATTGTTCAACTTAAAATTGACATTTCAGGCTTAAAATATTAAAGGTGTGGCTGAATCAGCGGTTATGGGCAAATTCAGCATTTTAACGCCTTTTGTTTGTTTTTATGTTTTCCATAAACAAAAAGTTGACAACATTTAATAATACATATAAACAAAATCATAACAAAACAAAAACTGAAAAACAAATTTTGTTTACATTTTTTATAGTTTGCTCCTTGCAACATTTACTGTTTCTTCATCACTTCACTCAACATCACTTGGCCAAATTGTCATCAGGGTCGAAAACTTAAATTATGTCATCAATGGAATTTCACATCGGCATCACAGAAATGACGAATCGTAGTCAGTTTAATAAAACATGTCAGAAAGGACTCATAGACTCAACTTAATGACAGTTTGTCATTGGGATTAACTTAAGTCAACGTGACAAAATATTGTTATTTGTTTACCCTTTTCACTTTTTTACTTTTGTTGTATTCCGCCCTTTGTTTACAGAAGAACTCTCAATTATAAGACACCTGCAGCATGCCTTGGTTTTCGTAATCATTTTATTTTAAAAAGTTTAGCTAAATAATTAAAACAAATAGAATATGGGAATTTTTGCTTCTTATTTTACTTTTTAAACCTGAAAATAATGTTAATATTACACAACATGTGGCATCGAAATGATGTAACTAAAGTCATAGCATAGATGACGCATAAAATATGACAATATTAATATCAATTTTTATCGACATCGTCATCAATTCGATACAAAACTTGTATGCCATAACAGCAGTGTAACGATGTCGATTGTTTATCGTTTTTTTAGGAACATCTCTAATAAGTTTTTATTAAAAATGTGCAATTTGATGTTCGTTTCTTATTAATGTTGTGCTCTCAAAGAGGGTAGCTTGATTTATTCTAAAAAAATCACCCTTACTAATGCCATAAGGTATTGATTACACTTTTCGCCCCGTATAAATCGACAGTGTTAATAGTGCCCTGTAAAAAACAGAACGGTACGACGATTGCCGAAAAGAGCAACAAAAAGTTACGCAAAAATTGCAAACATTCGGAAAATTTGCAAAAATAGCGAAAATTCGCGAAATTTTTTTTTATTTGAAACAAGCCATAAAATTGACTTAAAGTCCCCAAAAACATAAGAATGGCAAAAATTCCATAAAAATGGCAAAATTAGTGGAAATTCGCAAAAATTTTTTAAAAGCGGCATGAAAGAAAAATTTAATATGTATTAAAAATCGTTAAAACTGTAAAGAATCAGAAAACTTACAGGAAAAATTGCTTCTATGGCGAACATGGCTAAAATTCGGGAATTTGCGGTAATTTAGCGATTTTCATGGAATTTTTGCTATTCCTTATAGTTTTAGGAACTTTTAATCAATTTTTTGGCTTGTTTGAAATACATAAAATTTTCGCGAATTTTCGCTATTTTTGCAAATTTTTTGCAATTTTCCCGAAACTTTATTGCTATTTTTTAATTTTTTTAATTCAACATTATTATTTTTGAAAAATAAAAAAAAAAAAAACTGTTTCGACACCAATAAGACTGACGACAAAAACAGAGTTAATTTAAATCGATGCCAACGTTAACGTTGCGTACGGCATACCAAAAATACATCGACGCTTATCGATAAAACTTGATATTGACAATGGGCATACCGATTTGCAACAATCGACACAAAACGATATCGTTTCGTATTGATAACGCTAAATGGAATAAGGGTGTATATTTTATCATAGACAAGTTCATAAGGATCAATATGGTATACTTGAATCAGTTTTTTCACATTTACTTCTATATGCTTTTTTTGTTTTAAAATTCGAATATAACTGTTATTTTCGGTCCCTGGAAATGCCACAATATCTTATTAATAAAATAAGGTTTGCCAGAGCAGTTAGGGCAAAAAGATTATGGCCCCTATTGTAAGTTACATTTGACAAACGATTTTCGCTGGCTATCGAATGTACATTTTGTATTTTCCTCTTCAGACCATGGGTACACATATGTGTACCTTAACTTATTACAACTTTTAAAGACTAGCGACATCGTGTGACCAATAGAAACAGTTTTATTACTTGCTTTAAGCTACTGCGCTTCAAAAAAATATCAAAAAATGGCAGGGCTTAGAAGTTTTAGCCATTATTTTAACATTTGAATTTAACAGTTTGAAAAAACCATACTGTTTGGACATTTTTCCTCAATAACTAATCGTTAAGACCTGAAGTACACATATGTGCACCTCTTTTTCTACCACTTTAAATAAAAAAATTAAAAACATAATAAAAACCGAAATTTAAATTACACCTCATAAGATAAAAAAAATAGTTAATAAGCCCTTTACTCAATCGGTTCAGTTCAGATTTTAAGAAATTAAGAATTTACGTTGAAATTATTCGTATTTTAAGACCTGAGGTACACATATGTGCACCATTAATTTCTAAAAATTCAAACAAAATGTAAAAAAATAAATATACAGTTGTCTTATTTGCTCCCCAAAAGGTATAAAAAATATGTAAGAAATGTAAAAATTCAATGGGTTAATGTTCGGGTCTTAAGAGGTTATGAGTTGAGAGCACTGTCGAAAATTTCGTGGTTCATCGATTTTTTCAACGAAAACTAATTTTCTTTCAATGCATTGAAATTGCATTGCAATCGCACAAATGAATTTAAAAAACTTCTTAATAATGTAAATATTTCAACATTTTTGTATTTTCGTATATTAAATACCCACAGTCTTTATCAGTTTTGTTAATATAATACAAGTCTAAGGTCGTAAACAGCTATTGGAAAGGCTCGTTTTCCTTATGGAACAAAATTCTCTTTTAGCATATAGATTTGCATAAAAGATCAGCATGTAAAAAAGTGGAATGGAACCGCGCAGTAGCTTAATGGTTTGGAACCAACCACAAATCCGTCGTGGTGATGTTTAACTTTAATTTTATTTTTAAAATTTGCAAACAAAAATGTACTACTGTGAATAAACTAAATCACAATTGTACTTTTTTATCCAGTGTGCGCCATAATACCAACAGAAAATTCCTTCGATCAGCTATTTCGACTACTGTCGAAAATCGAATTAAGTTCATAATAGGCACATACATATAATTCTTTTACACCGTTCTCTTATATTCGAACAGCGGTTTTTTATAATACATGCGGCTTTAAGCGCCTTTCATTTTATTATTTTTCACAATAGGAAATGACAAATATTATTATATATACAATTTATAGTTAATTTTGTCTAAATATGTATACATACTTACATTTGCCGTCTTAACTTTACTAATGGATACTCTCCTGTACTCTATATAAGTATAAGATGAACTCTTGTTGTACAGGAACTGAAGTTTTCGATTTATTTTCATATTGGGTAATAATTGCCATGACCTTAGAACTGAACTTATACTTAAAATTTAATTATCACTGCTAATTTTTCTTCTAATTCTTTATAAACTCACTGCAACATTATAATTTTCTTAGCGAAAATACAACAAAAAGGTGTTAATAATTTTCTTAACTACCGTCAACGTCAAGAGTATTTTTTTGTAAAACTTCATTTACTTGTTTCTTTTTTCTTTCTTTTGATGTTTTTGTTGTTGGTAACACATTTCCATTCATTCCGATTAACGGTGAACGATTGTTACAAAATAATGCAGTTTTTTTTTTCAATCCCTATTGAATTAGTTTTAAACAATAAAAAAGTGAATACAACAGTTTTTTTAAAAAAATATTGGTAATAAAGTAAAAAAAAATACAGATGAAAGAAACCATCACACCTTGAGCAATGAAATTGATCTTCATTCAAAATGACAGACAGCGAAGAAGAAAAAAATTGTGTTTTGGACTTGAAGCCCTGAGTTGTTTTCGAAACAATAGATAAAGACAAACTTCCAGCAAACAATAAAAATTAAAGAGCAACATAAAAGAAAATAAAATCCACAGCAATTTCAAAATACAAAAAAAGTGCAGTAAAGTGAAAGAAAAGATATTAAATAATACAAATATTCAATAAAAATTAAAACAAAATACATAACAATGCATTTTTAAGACATATTTCGCGATTTTGTCGGTATTTTGCTAGATGGTTAGTAATGGGAGAACGGGTAATGGAGAAACAACACAGAAGAGCATGCGTATAAATATTTGAATGGACGCACTACGGTTACCAGACAAAGGTATCATTAAAAGATATTCGATAGTTAAATGGCCATAAAACATGCAACAAATAAAAACCAAAACACTCACAACTCATTTATTCATTCACTCACTCACTCATCAAACTTCGTTAATATCGTTAAGATAATAATAGTTAATTATGGCTACTGCACAGTGGATAGAATCATAAAATTTTCGTAAAAGTATTGCATAATAATAAAATCAAAAATTTTAAATTAAAATTGATTTATTAAGTTATTAAAATTTTATTTGGGAAAAAATTGGACATTTCAAACCGGCTTTTGAAATATCTTTGCAGCATTTTTATAAGCACTTCATTGCACTTCATAATAAAAATTGTTGTCCAACCATAATGCACGTTAGTAATTGTTAATCACACCTTAACGTCAAGTTTTTTTGCCCAACTTAATTTGACATTTCATTGTTTCAGTGTTTGACAAATTCAACCATGGTGAGGTACACAATTGAGCAGCGCGTTAAGATTGTTATACCGTGTTCAGATATGCACCTTAATTGAGTTTTACGCAATAAATGACATTATTGAGCTCAATTATCCATATAAAATTGCAATTTAGTTATTGCTCAATTAATGAGAAATTGTTATCAATATTGAGTAAAATTAAAATGCGACCCTGTCACAAGTGTGTTTAATGAGCAAAACACAACTAACTAAACAAAGTGTTTTGACATTTGGCAAATGAAATTACAACAAAACAAAGGGGTATCCATTAGGTCTGCGCAAAAGCCAGATGTTTATTCCTTAAAGATGTCAAAAGTTGTTTACATTACAAAGAAAATTATGTCAATAAACCGAATATTGACTCAATTAAAAAGGTATATCTGAACACGGTATTAAAGCCTTTTACGAAAATGGGCGTTCAAATCACAATTCATTTCCTGGTTTTTTTGGTAAGCAAGTTTTTTGCTTGATTTACATCCATTTATGCACAAATCGACGGACGGATTAAATCAACTTTGCTACTTTTCTTAGGGTCTAAGATCAATATTGTTGAAATTACAAACGAAATGATAAACTTAAATATACCCCTTCCACCTGTGGTAAAGCTACTTATAATTACATTTGTGCGTAAACATTTTTTAAATAAATTAAATGTCAAATTGCGTGCAGCCGACGTTGTAGCTTTTCTTTCAAACGAATGGTGGATGACAAACCGTGTGTGCGATTAAATTGAAAGCAAGGTCTTTAACGTGTGGACTTAACGTAACAACTATGAAATGAACCTACAACTCAAAGTTGTCAAGCACAAAAAGGCCGTATAATCTCATTAAAAACCATTTGGTGTAGCATCTCTTAACGACTGTCTTGATTAAGCATATTCCACAATTATACCGGACTTTTTATATACATATGTAAAATATTTTTTTGCCCTTATTCTCTTTTACTGCACCCACTGTCCTTCGGCATTTATTGTATAGTTGTTGGTGCAATTTTTTGTTTAAAAATTACTTTGAAACTAAATGATTTTAATTAAAAAAAAATTAAATAATAAACATGTTTTAAGTATCAGCGACGTAATCGCAAAAATACATAATATTTGTTGTTGTAAAAAAATAGCAATAAACCAATGAATAAAATGTGCATTTAATAAAATTACTCATGAGTACGAGTTATAAATCAATTTTTGCATACCGACTGTCTGTGTCAGTCAATTATGGGTTACAATGGGGGTTAAATTAAAATTAAACTTTTATTTAATTTCTTTTTATGATAATAATCGTAAATGTGATAATAATTGTTAAGCATATTTATCTTAATATTTTGCCTCTTAAGGACTGCGTGTTAATTTTTGTCAAACTGGTTGGATTTCGCAGGTCGCTCAGTCAAGCCGTCAGTATTTGCAGCTGATTTTCGGAAAATCGCAAAAGTTCTATGCCGAAATGACTTACGAACGCGAATCATATTTCCAGACAATTCTAAAAGTAGCTAAAAATGTGGTTTCGTCGCGAATTTCTCGATATATTGCTTTTCCAAAAATTTTAAATTCTTAGTTGATTTCATTTTATAATTTGCCTTTCCTTCTTGCTCTATGAAGGAAAAATCCTTAAATAGTTCCTTACGTTGGGTTTATGCTACGAATTTTTACAGTTCGTTTATCGGTTTTATTAATTAAAAATTTCTTTTCGGGCTACTTCTTTTCCTAGAGGGCTTGCATAAGCTTACCCTGTCTAGTGTTTTTCCTTAAGCCCGCTTTTGCATATTTTTAGAGGTTAATGCAACATTTGGTTCATCCTCTACCACACAGTTATTTTTTTGATTACCAAATTACTTACATGCATTTCCAAGATGACTGCTTGTTCCAAACTAATAATATTGTCAATGCCGAGTCTGAGCAGCAACCCAATGAAATATTGTCTTTTTTGGCGAAGCAGTAGTGGCACCATTTCAAAAGTAATTGCACATTAATGCGCTACGCAATAAGACTTACAATGAACCAGGAAGAAAGGTGAACGAATTCATAATAAAATTTTAAAAATATTAAGTAAGTACAAAGTTATTTTATAATACACTAACCGAACGATTTGCTAAACTCTCGTTATGCTGGGTACACACAATGCAATGCATTTACGCAATCTAGCAAATTAAATTAATTTTCATTCATTTTTCATTTATTCCAGATTGCATCAACATCAAAACGTATTGATATTTTGGGATTGCATTGATGCAGATTGCACTGTGTGAACCCAGCATTAACGAGCTGGCAAACGTTTGCAAACTTGACAAAACCAGCGATGATTAACGCAAAACGAGTTGCATTTTTGAGCAAGATAATGTGGAATCAATAACATTCAGAGTTGATTTATTTTAATTTAGCAGACGGATAAAAATAAGTTACGAATTAACTCTGTGCTAACAAGCTGCTAAGGTAAATCGGTATTCTAGTTACCAGATCGTTGTATGTACACAGAAAAAATGAAAACCCAACTTCAATTAACGTATTTGTAGAAATTTGTAATATTAATTAAATTCTTTACTGATTTTCCGCCTGCAAGCAAATTGATCATATCAATTAACGCATTTATAAGTTTGAGCTTTTCTTGCTGTTCAGTTTCAATCAATAAAAGAGGCTATATAAAACGTAAACACAAATCAAAATATTTTTTTCAATCAACTCAGTTAATTGAAACAATTAAAAAATTGTTTGGGAATTTAAACTACGACTAACTTTATGTTATGAACATGGCTGAAAACATTTAAAGGGCCACGGCGTTCCCTTACTACGAAGTACGTTTGTAAGGGAATATATTACAGTATATTTGAAACAATAAAACATTTTGTGTGTTAAGCTGATCATGAAACTCAGCGTTTAAAAAACTGTAGTCAAAGTAGAAAAACTGCCATTTCTTCCACCTCTTAATTTTTTATTGGCCAAAAGAAAACTGTTACTTTTGCTTCAGATTCATTCCATGTAAACAGTCGCTGTCTGTCAAACCAACTCAAAAATCGAAAAGTTGTTCAATAACTTTCGATTTTTGTTCGAAAGTTTTTAGTTTCGACTGCAGTTTTTAGAACCCTGCGAGTGTCAGCAGTTTTTTATAAGTTAAATAAAGCGGACCTTGTGTCAAAAATTTATTTCTACAAAGTGGGAAGTCGCCATTAAAAATTACGTCTTCCGCAAAGGCCAGTTTTCACGGTAATACAATGTATTACGACATTGCAAAAAATTATGTAGAATGAGAAAAATCATATCATGTAAAAGCAAAATGTATTGAGTAAGAGAGAATACGAATACAAAATCTGACAAGCGGTCGGTAAATGGCTTTTTGTAAACCATTTTAGAAACTTATGTATTCTAATCACACCAGAGGTGTATTTTAACAGAGTATATTGAAGGTGGTAGCATTTTTATACAATTACAAAAACAACTAAAATCAAATCCGGAAATGTTCATGTTGTTTTTGTAAAAATTGTAAAACTGCAACCATCTGCTTTTTTTGATTTTACTTACGGCTAGATTACACTATTATACTTTGTATTAATACATGTCAATACCTCAAGTAATATGACAAAGTGTGATAGTGTGAATGCAATGTGTCACGAAAATGACAAGTATTATGAAAAAAGTTTGACATCCCATACGACTTCATCGTTTTTTGAAAAATTTCTAAACAATAATACTTTTCATTGGATCAGGGTTGCATTTTATTTCATGTGTGAGTGTTTATACTTTGTGTGATGGTGTGAACACAAACTGTCATGTTAAATTAGATTTTTTGACAGTCGCAACAAAACTCATTAGATTTCTATCTCACAAAGTATTATGGAATACTTAAGACTTGTGAGATAGTGTAATCTAGCCTTTATATCCATCCGTGTAAATATGAAATATACTCACAACAGACTTTTATTTTTTTCTTTTAAACACGGAGAGAATTTCATATTATTTTGATTCTAGAAAGTCGAAATACATTGTAATATCGTGTAAACTAGCCTTAAGCGAGATGCTAAGTTAAACTTTTACAACTTGGCTCGTACAAACCTGCTGCGTTTGAATCTCCATTTTTATTGGGATGGTTATTTTTGTTGATAAAAATTATTTGTTAAACTCATTATTTATTAAACTAATTGAATAATTATGTAAGTCTATGAAAGAACGAACAATATTGACCACGACTAAAAATACCACTATACAGAAAGAAAATCATTCGAGATATATGTATTAGGTTTTTTATACTTACTTTAATTACGAGTCGTACTCAAAAATTCTAGTACGAATAACACTAAAACGTACTTAAAACAATTCTAAATCGGAATTCTTTCGAAAACTTAACCGGGAATTTCTTAAAATAAGTATAAAATTCTTGAACCAAGTAAAAAATTAAACTTATCGTTGGCAGTGCCACTTTGAGAGTAAAATTACAAAGTGAGCGGTTTAAGCTCATTTGATTTATCAAAGTTTGTTGCAGACACTACAACAACACCACAAAAGTAGAAAAAAACGATTTGCTTGTTGTCTGTATAAACAACAAAAACAACAGAACAAGATGAAAACACTTTTTTCATGTTTAAAAAGTAAAATTGAGTACTCTTGCTTCTCATGTAGTTTATAATTTCAGTTATATATGTAAATTAAGTTTTTAAAGTAAAAGCCTTATCAGGAATGATGCTGGTGTTTTATAATGGATATTTTGTAAGGTAAGTAAATCAATCAAATTAAAATTCTCCTTCTAATTATACTTTTGGTTTATTTCAAGTACGAGTTCCAGATTAAATCAACTTTATAATACTTAAGTCGTGCGCATTTTGAGACTGATTTCATCTTGGTTTCACTTTAATCATCTTATTTTTGGATGATTTCAAGTACGAAATCGATATTGAATATGGATAATTGAAGCATTTCGCGATTGAAAATCCGTACTTGAATTAATTTTTCTGTACTTAATTCAAGAGAATCCGTACTCACCGTACTATTAATACCGCTTCGGAATGATTGATTTTTCTTTTGAGTGTAGGCAATAAAGCTGCCAAGACACGAGTGATTTGTGCGTGTGATTTTTTCGTGCTCGACGTCTTGTTACTTGTACATGGGGCTGTGCGAGCACAAATCAGAAGTTATTGAAAATTTTCAATTTCTTGTGATTTGTTCGAACATTTTACAATTTTTTCAATTTAGTGTACAACGAAATGTCAAATTGTATCTATTGCGGAGATGTTCAGCATACAAAAATTTTTTTTATTCTTCTTTTTTATTAATTTATTTTTTTGTTGTGTACACAAACAAATTATCAAAAGTGCAATTGCATCATCCGCTTCACAATTCATGTTTTCTTTTTGACGTTAAAGGTTCCCAAAAAAAACTGTACTTACCAGGTAAGTTAGCAAATAATGTTGGAGAAAATAAACACTACTTATTTTTCCGCTGAATAACTACTTATTTTTGTTCGAGGTGTCCACAGAATTCAGTACTTACAATACACTTACTAGAAGTCAAAAAATATCTAGTTATTATTTAACTACTAGTAAGATGAATTGTAAGTACTTACAATATACTTACCAGAAGCCAAAAAATCACTAGTTAATAGACCTAATAAGTAGTTATTGAGTGCGTTACCAGTAAGTAAATATTCAGTACTGGAAACAACACAAGTAGTAAGTAGTTATTGAGCTGATTATTAGTAAGCAAATATTCAGTGGTGAAAATTATAGAAGTAATAAGTAGTTGCTGAGGTCATTACTAGTAAGTACTTATTAAAGTTTTAAAAATAATGACAATTGCAATGACAACTACTTACCAGGTAACGTATGAAATAACTACCACCTATTACTTAAATTCAAAAAGTTTTTCCTGGGTTATTGTGATTTGCTCGTTGTGTCCCTTAAATAAGTTTTAAGGGAGTTGGTTCTGAAATCTATTAAACCTTTTACTATCTATTTTCAAGACAAATGCATTTTGTATTTATTTGGAAAACAAACAGCAAAATCTGCTTCCTATCAAAGTTATAGTGGCGCAAATAACGGACAGGTGTTTAGCCGCTTAAAATGATCAATTTTCTTATTAAACTAAATTAATGAAGTTGAAATGGAAACGATATTTCCGAAATTTTAATTGTTATAAAGTAAAGATCTTAAGCGATATTTATAGAATTTGCAAAATTAACTCTTCAAAAAAAAAAATCATACAACTTAAAAACAATTAAACTTTTTTTTTGCTCATAAGCACATACAAGTTAAAAACCTCTTTTACTACTTAAGATCCAAAATTTTCAAAAACATGAACAATTTTTTTTTTTTTAATGTTACATTAAAATATTTAAAATGCTGATCCATTTAACCAAAAACCATATTAGAGTTTTTAATTGCAATTACACACAACTCTACACAAATTCAAGTTCAAGTATATTGTTAAGCTTTTGGGCATGAAGTTGGTTGGTTTCTCGCTTATTTATCCATTCATTCACTTATTCATTCATCGTGTGTGTGACTTAACGCAATCACAAAGTTTTATTTAAACTGTCAACAGTTGCATTGTAAATTGCAATGCCACTGCCAGATAATGTTTATTGCAACAAATGCATAATATTATTTCTTTTAAATTAACAACAACAACAAGCTATTATTAAACGTTGCTAACTGCTGAATTGCTACAAACAACCAAATAATAACAAGAGTTCAATTTTAAAACTTTCGTTTACGAAAAGTTTCACCCGAAAATAAAATTGAAATTTATTTTACTCGTACGTAGATGGACTAGAAAGAAAAATGGTTTTAATTTTATGTTTTAGTATGAAAATTTTTTACTGACTTCTAGCTGACACCAACTATTGTATTATTTTCTAGATTTTATTTTTATTATTATTACTTCTCCTCTGAGTTGTCGTTGAACTCAGTTTCAATGACCCATATTTTATATACAGTTGAACTTCTATAACTCGAAACTCCATTATCCCGAACAAAAAGGTCGACTTACAGAAACTTCAAGTTAGAGAATTTTGAAATAAATACACAACAAAAAATAAAATTCGTTCGGTATTCATGTTATTTTAATTTTATTTCGTACAATCCGCCATTTTACACATTTTGAGTTAATTATGCCACTTTAGGTTTTCGACACCAAATTTTTTAAATATGTAATCCGTTTTCGGCTTTCTCATCTAGTTTCTGAGATAAAATTTATGAGAAAGCCGAAAACGGATTACATATTTGAAAAATTTGGGGTCGAAAACCTAAAGTGGCGGATAGAGCACATAAACTCCCGCACGACGATTTAATGATTTTATTAAATGAAATACAGGGGTGTGTGGAAATCGAAAACGCAAGAATTTGGAAGTTGTTTTTAATACACTTTTAATCAAATTTCTATAATTTTTGTTAAAAAATTCTGTTTAATAGAGAATTATTTGTGTAATATATTGCAAAAAAATTTTTTATTACAAAAATCTTATTAAAAAACCACTTTTAAAATTTTTGCGTTTTACGTTTGCGATTTCCAGTACACCCCTGATATTGTGTTATTTGATAAGTGTTTACGTTCAAAATTTGAAAAACTTAGAATTATTGAATTTAGATTTAACAAACTTTATTAAACTAAAGATAAATAGATATTTTAAAGGCTAATTAGTTTTAAATAAAACCAAAATTTAAGATGGCAAACAATTTTTGGAACAAGGTCGACTTGTGGAAGTGTGGCCACGCGTGGTGCAAAGATTTTAATTTGAGTTATAGAAAAATTCAAGATAAAGAAGTTAAAGAGTTCAAGTTATAGAAGCAAAATCATGTGAATTGGCCTGTCTATCGCTATTGCCAAGAGATTCCCTCTGACTAAAAGAATTTTCGACTAACAGAAGTTCGACTTATAGAAGTTCAACTGTATTACAATCTAGTTGACCGTTTTCAGTTTTTAAAGGTTCGAGCTTAGTTTTTTGGAACTTTTATAGAAATGTATGAAAAAGTACGTACAAGTATGTACAAGTATGTTTAAGATACTATATTCACATATGACACAGTTTTATACCCTACACCGCCATTGTGTGCTGGGTATTATGCGTTTGGTGTTTGTAACATATAGAAATATAAAAAGCAGTGTTCGAAAATAAACACTAAGGCCGGTTTTCACGACTAACCTATAAAGTTCGAAATAGTCAACGGTACCTTTAGCACTAGTGAGGAATAAAGTTACCTTCAACTATTTTTCGTTTTCACAACTTCTGTATAAAATAAACTTAACATTTTTGAAAATGTGGTAATACTAAAGAAAATACCGACTATTTTTGCCAAAATAAAAATACGAACTGGCAACTACGTACTTTTTTACATTTACAAAATATACGTATAATTGGAGTTGCCATATATAAAAAATATGTGAATATAATATAGCAATCTCAAATCTAAACCTTATGAGAAAAATTAAAGGTAGAACGTTCCTCTCTTTAGCTTATTCTTCACTTTAAGGTTAAAGAGAACTTGTGATAATTAAAAACTCATTATCTGTTCGATAACTTCCTACATTAGCTATCGTTAAGTCGTGAAAACGGGCGTAAATATCGCTCCTTAGTGTTCGGTTCGGTAGATTTGAGGAAAACACAAATGTTAAGAGAGTTTGTGTAGAAAATCATTAAAAAAAAATAACGTTTCTCTGTTTGTCATTTTTTGAACACAAGAATAATACTGTTTTTATCCATCTCAACAAAAAGATGAGAACATTTAACTCCGTTCGGTTTTTTTTTTTAAAACACAAACTTCATTGTGCTCAGTTCAGTTCATTAATGTTCGTTTGTTTCTGTTGTGCGTAGCACCCTTTTGGCTGGTAAAAAACCAAACATTTTTTACAAAAACAAAATACACATACGAAAAAAAAAACAAAAAGCCAGCCAAATAATTTTACACAAACAAAACATATACAGAATACAAAAACAAGCTCTTCGTGCTGCTGTCGTTGCTAAAATTTTTCGTTTGTTCATTTCTTTATCAATGGAGATATTTACACGGTGTCTTTCCAGACATGTCTGTTTTTGACATTCTCTTTTGAACATGCTACCAAAAACCTTTTGTCTTTTCACGATGTCTTTCCAAACATGTCTGTTTTCATATCTATTACTCTAATTTACATATACATACAAATTGAAACCATGAAAATTCATAAAAACAAACATGAAAACTCATTTCGTGTCTGTTTGGCAACCCCTCTTTCTTCTCTACCCCGATGGCCAACAAACAAAACAGACGTGTTGGTTAGACATGTCTGAAAAGACACCGTGTAAGCTCCCTCAATGTAAAAAAAGAAACATTATAGAACATTAAAATATGTATATGTTTGTCTACAGTATCACTACAATTTTTTTGTTTTTTAACGAAGAACAGAACACTATATAATGTTCGGCTATTTCATGAACATAGTTACAAACAGCATTAAGGGTTGTGTTCGTCTACACAAACACTAAAAAAATAGATATCGTTCCTGGGTGTGTTAGCCGAACGCTAAATAATGTACTGTTGATTTTCGAACACTGATAAAAAGTAATACAATATGTTTTATTCTAAAAAATGCACCCTTACGAATGGCATTGGCAGGTATTGAACTCAAAACTGTTGACAGTGCCCAGTAAACAAAATGACTTCGGATTATATATGGGGCTATTTTTAAAACGGTAACGATTGCCTTAAAGGCCAACAAAGCTAAGTAAAAATTCGGAAAAGTTTGTAAAAAGTAGCGAAAACTTTTGATATTTCAAACAAGCCATAAAAAGAATCAGAAAACTTACAGGAAAAAATCGCTTATATCGCGAACATGACTTTTTTTTTTTCTTTAAAATGGTATTTCCAATTTCCCATTTCCCATTTTATAAAAAACTTGACCCTTTTTTAATGTAAATACCCTTTTTTGACCTCTTTTTCTAGAAAATCCCCTTTTTGTGAGCCTTTTCGAAAATTTCCAACGGTAACACTGATTCTAAAAATCTTCTTCAATTTAGTCGTCAATAATCCGACTAAATTCCGACTAAGCATTCAGCGGATGCTTAAATATTTTTCTCAGCAATACTTATCCAATACTTATCTTATGCAGCAACATATTTTAAACACTTGACTTTGTGTTAGCTGGATAGACTCGCTCTCTTCACAATACAATACAATATTACACAAGTCTATCGTTTTTTGAGGAAAATACAACCCTGTCATGATAAGTTGTTATTTTTTTTTTGAAAATTTTCCAACAATAATAATGGCGATTTCTATTCTGAGAAAAAAATGCTACAGTATATGCATGTAACACTTTTTCATGTTACCTATAATCACTCGAAGTGTTACATGCTGTACAACTTCAATCGAACAGAATTAGCTGCCTTTATTTACAACTATTACTACCCGTCTCCACCATCCATCAACTTGGTAAGAAAGCATGTCGCACATGAATTCTACTCGTGTAGACTGTTCTTGTTCATGTTTCGTCCATGTGCTGCCATCGTTGTCTAAACATATGTCTGACTAACCATGTTCGCCATACAATGTATTTTCTGTATACAACCAAACGCCACAACAACAAAAATTGTGGTAAATCAAAACATGAACATCACCACGTATTCGCCACATACAAGAACGTAAACAAATTAATACCGTTGCTCTGCCGGCGTTATGGTCATGTCATGTTCAAATCGAAAGCGCATGGAGACGTGGGGTTACACTTTTATTATTAATGTAGTTCATTAGCGATTTTTAAAACTATTCGACTATTTGCTGCACACTTATTTTACGGTTTGGAAACAGACATTGACATCACTTATTGCTTGAACAAATTTAAAACGATAATAAATACATAGAATTTTCCACCAAAATAAAAAAACGATTTAATTCAAAATGGAGTATGCCGTCAAAGAATATTTAGATGTAGAATTCTTTTGACAAAACTTTTAAAATATTATGACAAACAAAATAAAATATTGGTTGTACAAACAAAGTAGTAAGTACCAAAGTTGTAAAACAGGGCAGTATGAACCCTTAAGTAAAAGTAAGGGTAAAACATGTTACATGTTTTGCATGTTTTTCATCAACATTTTCACAAAAGAACTTGACAATTTTTCCCACAGTTGTATTTTTTGTACAAACGAACACAAAATGTAGAACATGTAACATTAATGCAACATTTTTCTCAGAAAAGAAATCGCCATAAGATTGGTGATGCATTTTCGCTAAAATACGTATGATTTGAAGGACAGTGTAAAACGTCCTTATGCAGCAATCACGGAGTAAATTTTACGCACCTCTGTTCTAGAACACGCCAATTGGCCTTAATCGTGAAAATGATGTTCATCCGTCCGTTCGGCTGACTTACGGGTTTTCTTTTTACGTAAACTTTGTTTGCAAGTTATGTACTGGTTAATTGCTGTTATTATCAAAACGACTGTGATGTTTATTTGGCGCTTTAAAGAATACTCTTTACTTTTATTTGCAAATCTGACTTGTTTCCCTGGCTTATACTCAAACATATTCCAAAAAATATCGACCATATTAAAGGCATTCCGGATTTCAGCCTTTTCTTTTTTGAGAGACTTTTTTTTTGGTATCCTTATGCTTTAAAGCATCTTCATATAATATATTATTTATTAATTTATTTATAATATATTATTTATTAAATCAAATTATGTTCAAAAATTTTTTTATAGCAACTTAAAGGTTGTGTAGGGTGTTATATGATTGAACTTGTGCGACTATACTATCCTACTTGTTTTGTTAAAGTCTGTTGTTTTGTTTCTCTTGCAAAAACATGTGAAGTTTTTAATTATTCTTGTTTGGGTTACAAAATAAAAATTTAACACTAAAACGAAATGACTGAAGATGGCAGAAAATGGGCCAACAAGTAGTTTGATTGTCAGTTCGTTAAAGCCCTTGTTTTCTTTTTACCAGAAATCTCATGTAGCAGCTGATGAAGTTATTAGGAAATATGTTCGGGGAAATTTATTATAGTTTTAAGAAATTTATTTTTAAATAAATTCAATAAATTAATTAAAAAATATGTACGCACAATAATTTTTTTCCCATAATACTGAAAAATTTCTTATCCGTAGGAACACAATTGCACCGTATGAACGTAGAAGCGTACGACGTAGATACGTTGTCAAATTAAAACGTATACAATTTTATACAAAGGCACATAATAATGGAGTAGACGTTAAAACGTATCTACGTCGAACGTCGACATAGATCTAACTCTATTTTATACGACGGTTACGACCGTATTGTCATAGAAAAAAAAAATTTAAATATAAAATGAACATTTTTTGTGTTTTCAAATTAAATATTGTATAACAAAATAAAAGAATAAAAAAACAATAACTTGAATACATAATTTTAGAATTTTGGATTATTATCATCAAAAGGAAACAAAATATGTACGTTTACGACGGAAAAGGAAACAAAATATGTACGTTACGACTGCCTGTTTAAAGAAAACGTAAACAAGTGAGTCAGTGTGAAATTATATTGAAAACAACAATTAAAAACGAAAATTTGTTTTTGTTCTCAATATAGTTTCACTCACTTGTTTACGTTTTCTAGAAACAACGTAAATATTAATTTGACAAGACTACTGAACAAAAATACAAAATATTTAAAAATATTAAGAAATCATTATTTTAACATGATGACGATCTTATTTATCGCTACCTAAAACGCAAAAGGCCCTATCAAACATTTGAAATTTTACAGGAGAATCAAAAAACAATTTAAAATGATAAATTTATAAATTGCCTCAAACTGTTTATAATTAAGTTTTCTTCCATTTTTCCTGTAAAACCTACCGTTGTTAGAACAATTGACAATGTTGCATATTATGCACACGGTTTGTTTGGCCTTTTAGCGTTAATCATTTAATAATCTTTTGTAGATTGTGTCGTTTGTTTTTTGTTTATGAAATCGCAAATTTTTGTCTGTTGATTCCAAAATTTCCAGATTTTGCATACATTTGTGTTGATGCAATACATCATAATCAATAAAAAACACGATTTTTATTTTTGGTTAGTAAGGGCCTTTTGCGTTTTAGGTCACGATATATGAACTCTTTCAATCGCTTAAATGATAAATCAGTTTTTAATCATCAAATGGGATCCTAGAAGACCGATTTAGGTAATATTTACAAAAAATTATCACAGAAATGCTTGCTGGGATGGCGCTCAATAAAATAAAATGAATTAAAAAAAAAAAAAATAAAAAACGTCAAACCGATGAAATATTCTAAAATTAATTTTTTATATAAAATTTTTTGATTTTCAAGCATTCACTTCATTAATGTCTTTTAAAAATGTACTTATTTCTACGAGAAATGATTTTATTTTGCACAAAATTATTGGACAAACTGTGAGTTAAAACCAGATTTTATAAAACTTGTAATGTGAACGCAAAATCAGCTGTTAATAGTTTTAATGTTTCAACCAGGTTTTAACTTTGTGTGAAAATACTATTAAGAAAGAAAAGAAAAGAGAGTGCCATTTATATTCCTCCCTCTCTCCTAAAAACTCAAGACTTGACGGCTAAAACTAGAAGACAGTGAACCAGCACTAAGGAAAAACATTGCGAAAAATTCTGCATAACTAACCCCAAAATTTTATTTTTCGAGTTATGACGATGTTGGATTAAATGTGCGATATTATCTGTAACTCATAATAAAATGTAGAAAAAACTTAAGCCGGTCAGAATTTCAATACTCGGATTTATGACTCAAATTTGACATAGAAATCCAAAAATTTTAATTTTTGACAACAAATCTCAAAGTCTTAAGTCGCAATTTACTCTATGGACATTTCTTGCCCGACAGAAAAAGTTTGTTGGCGAGAGAGGCAAATGCATTAATTTTTCTTACGCATCTGCCAAATAAAATTCAGCTTACAATGTTTATACAGTTGCAGGAAATTTTAGGCAATTTTAATGACAACATTGTAAGTTCTGACCACCATTTGTACGAAGCTTTAGAAAATATGCAATTGCACAATTCTTAAAAAAAAAACACTTACATTACTGAAAACACATTTACGATTAAGAAAAATAATAAATGAAAATATTTAAATGTACCGCAAAATGTAACGCCAAGAATATCTTTAATAAATGTACTACTGGGCGATAGATGGCGCACTCATTTTTATTTATATCGTTGTAATTGCTATAAGTTAGGTGTAGCCAACCAGCGCTCCGGCCATACTTTTAGTAAATGCACGAACCATTGAAAAATGTATCTGCCCTCTAACGGCTTCAACTATTATAAACTTAGCAGTATTGGTAATACTTATAACTGGAGTATTGCCAAGCTGAAAACTATTTCTCCAACAACTCACACCTACATACAAATTACAAGTGGGATTAAATCAACGATCATCACGCTATGCCCCCAGGGGCCGAGCACTTTTCGTGAATTTCACACACACAACACGAGGGTTAAATAAATTAAGAATTCGACACCTTCCGGCTAGCTGGATGACCATGTAAATCTTGTGCGCAAAGTACAGGTTGCAATTTTGGAGATAATTTGTTGAAATTTGGTACATAGACCAGTGTTGCGAAATTTAAATTTTGAAATGGTACTGAACTTTAACTACAAGAGTACTTTTTCCAACAAATGGTACTTTTTGTTAAAAAATATTTTATTGGAATTCATTTATCTATGTATTAAAGAGCAAACACACGGAGAAAACTGTTGTGCATTATTTATGCACAAGCTGTTCATAACTATAAAATGATTAGGTACATTTTTGAATATGCAACTTTGCGCATATATTATGCCTAATAATCATTAATTCTGCACAATCTATGGAAATTGTTCATAAGTTATACACAAAAAATGTGCACAGTTTGTGAACATTGTTCATAGCTTAATTATTTGAAAATTAAACACAATTGATCATAATATATGAACATTGTGCATGAACGACTATTAACACTTATTGTTCATGAGTTATGCCTACTTGTGCATGGATTTTGCCCAACATTTTGATATGTGTGTATCTTGTTCATAAGTTGTGCGCATTTATGCATAGATTATGAACAATATTATGTTCCTTGTGTCAAGAGCGCCGGTTGTGTTTAGAAGCGACAGTAGTTGAAGTGAATTGAAGTGAATATTATTTAGAAATATATAATTTTGCAAATCAAGAAAACCAGAGGTAAGTATTGAGTTATTATCAAATATTTATCACAGAACAAAGATAACTGATACAGCCAATTGTTTTTCTGACTGGGTAGTTACTTGACGAACTATTTATAGAGTTCTGCTTCAGCTGATTTTGTTTACTTTTTGTTTGTGTTTTGCAGAAAAACTTCCATTGAAGTGCTAAAAATGGAAAACTTCGCAGGTCAACAAAGAAGTGAATATATGTTTTCTACAAATTTAGAAGGTATTAATTTATATTTTAATTTAATTTGCTGTTATTGCTGTATACTTGTTGTATATTTGTTATGCACGGGTTGGCTTTTTTAATACATTTTTTGATTTGATTTGATTTGATTTGAAAATTTTGATTTGCATTATTATGCATATATTATTGGGGAAAGAACGGCAAATTATGTATTAAAATCTATTCCAGAAATTGAATTTCCTAAACCCTTTGAGCTTCATCCAATATTAAGCACTAGACTATGTTTTATGATAAGAATTTTATAGAAATGTAAAAAAATTAATTACTTTATAAATTATATAAAATAAACATGTTAATACTGAAGTATAAGATTTATTTTATTTTAATATGTGTATATATAATATTAGTTATAAAGCGCTTGTACTTTGAAATAAAGACATTTGCAAATAAAATGAAATTTTGTTTCTTTAATATTTGCAGGAGGTGTAAAATGTTTCCTACTTGTTCACAATCTATGAAAATGTTGTTCATAACCTATGCACAGTTGTTCATAGTCTTTTCCCAGTTGTTCACAATCTATGAAAATGATGTTCATAACCTACGCCCAGTTATTCATAAAACATGCTCATAGTGCTGAACTTAAGTTATGAACAAGTGTGCATAGATTATGAACAACTGTTCTTGGTCGTTTTTCGTGAACAATTTGTGCATAAGTTGTGCCCATAGCGCATAATTTCTGCACACAATTCTCTCCGTGCAGTATTTATATTAAAGATACATAATATTTTTGTTATACATAAGCGTTAAGCTACGGTCACACTCATCAAATATTTGACCAAATAAGTATTGACGGAATAATTAGCCGGTTGAAGTTAATATTGTTCAATACCGATATATGTATGATCATTTCACCATTTTATAGAAATTATGAACATAGATAAAGAATTTAAAGAAAGAAATGTTAAGATGGCTAAACTCTTTTACGGCGCAAATAAAAAATTTTGTGGCGGCCGCACGCTATTTTGAAACCGAGAACTACTTTGGTTTCTGCAAAAACTATGCGAAAAAAACAGAGACAATGTCAGAAGCAAATTACATGTACGTTTGTGACCGAATATTATAAACCTTATGTAAAACAGCAATTTTGACAGTCATGCACAATTACATGTGACTTTTTAGAGATCAGAAGAAATATAATATGTAACTACAACAGCTACTATTAGTTGATTTTAATAGAAATTAAGTTTGAAACTAGAAACAGTTTCTACGTGTAAACGATTTATTGCTTTGCTTTTTTACATAATAATGCATTTAAAAATGTGCGTTCAAGTGATGCTGAGAAATGTGGTATCGATAAAATTCTAAAAGCAATCTGTGAAATTTCAGCAAACATTAGTTCATTCATTTCACTCTTAATTAAATAATTTCAGTTCTGAAATGCTTTATTTCTGAGAGATCCGCTAGTACACGGAATTGATAATAGTTTTCTTTCTCGCTTGTTAATGACATTAATAACAATGGTATTATGCTATTGGTTTTGCCGGAAACAATATTTTCTGGAGTGAAGCTGCTTATAATTTAAAGTAAAAAACAAATGTTTCTCTAAATCTCAGATAATATGTTTCTTTCAATTTATAAACAATTTCGTTGTTAACTTTGCATGTTTCTATTAACATGTCAAATCGAGTTCCCTAAAAAGATACATTTAAAGGTTAATGGTTTTCATTTAAATTTTGCAATAATATATTATCCAATGCATCTTTATAAATTTTCTTGTGACTTGTAAGAGCAAATATCCCATTCTGTATAGCAAAGTATGAATCCTGGCGTCCTCGCTTTCATCTCAATATTAACGTTGTTAATTATATTTAATACACAACAATATAAATTTTGCAAAACACATGATTACCAAAGTCTGTTATTGAAATGATCTCAGCACGGTTAAAAAGCGCAAAGGATACACAGAAAAAAATTTTTGCGCCAGTAAAAGAATTAATCAAAAATTAAACCAGTTTTAATTAAATATTTAATCAGGTGAATTAAACTTTTAATCAAGAGTATTAAATGTTTAATTCACAACATTTCAATTAAACGTTTAATTCACTTGATTAAAAGTTTAATTCACCTGATTTAATATTTAATTAAAACTGAATTTATTTTTGATTAATTCTTTTACTGGCACAAAAATTTTTTTCTGTGTAAAAAAGTACTAAAAACAACGCGGGGGTACTGCGGTATTTTTAATATGAAAAAGTACTGAATTTTTCAACACTGACATAGACTCTAATTGGCACACAGCCCCACAACAAGCTTCTTTTCGGAATAGGGTCTTTGTGCACATAAGCCATCTTAATATTTTAGTATTTAGATTAAGTTTGTTCCAAATTTAATTTATTGCAATTAAAATCTTTTTACCAATTTTATAAATGTTGGTATTTACATACAAATTGGCGACAATAACTTTTACGATAGCTACTATATTATGACAAAATGTTGTTCGGGTAGGTCCAAAATTAACCATAGATCCCATATAAATCCCTTCTCTAAAATCTCAAATAGATGAAGATGTCCAAATAATATTCGGCCAAAGAACTTTTACATGAATCTTAACTTCATAATATAATTTTGTTTAGACGGGTTCATGATTGCCCTTGGATCCCAAATAGGGTACAGAAGCAAAAATTGTTCTTTTACACTATTGTGTAGGGTATCACATGGTTGGGCTTAGCCGGCTATACTTTCTTATTTGTCTTTTTTTTTGTTTTTAATTAAAATTCATTTATTCAAAAATTAAATTATTACAAGAGAGGTATTGCCTAAGCGTCCATACGACATTATTTAGGTCAATTGGCAAAGACTAAAAATTTAAAAAGTTATGCAAAAAAAAATTATATTTTTAGATACGAAAATGGCGATTGGGCTGAACGTACTGGTTCACATAGTGTTGTTGTTTTAAAACCCAATTTACCAATTTGAAAGGAAAGGAAATGTACCATGATAGAGGGGCTTAATCGACAATTGTTAATTGTTTCCAAAGAAATCTCCCGTTATGCATTTAAGCCAAAGGTGCGCAAAATTAAAACTGTAGTTGTATTGCTTTATATGTATAAGCATTAAGCTTCGTACAGACGATGTTCAGATCTTACAATATTGGTATGCAGCGTTGCTTAAATTGCATTAAAATTGGCCAAAATGTCTTACAACTGTATGAAAATTGTAAGCTCATTTGTATTTGCAGAAGTGCAAAGTTAATGCATCTGACAATCGCACCATTGTCAGAAAAATATTTCTGTTGGCAACACCTGCTTACAATATTGTAAGATCTGACCATCGTCTGTACGAAGCTTTAGTGAAGACAGCGATCAACAAACACCAAAAGAAGCGTTTGAATGAAATTCAGAACTATCTCGATAATCCGGGCACCCTACATTTTGAACATGCCGTGCCTTATTACTGGAGTTAATTGAAATCGTCTAAAATTTCAAACGACTACGACTTAGACCATGACAACGATTCTCTTTATAAGACCAAATATTTGATTTGGAATGATTAATTGTTGCGTCTTTCGATCTCAAAATTTTTTTGTTAAAAGCCACGAATCATTTTAAGGAAAATACTGTTACGAAAGTAACTTTAGTTAAGAATTAGTTGTATTTATTAGTTATCTTGTATTTATTAGTTGTCTTGTATTCATAAGTAATTTTATTAGTTTACATTGTTATTAAAAATTGTTATACATCATTATACATACTTCAACCCCAATGTGCAGAATGCTCTAGATGTTAAAAAGCCCGTTAAAAAAGCTTTAGGATAAGTGATGCAACTATTTAACCATAGATATCGTTAATAATAACATAGTAGCCGTTAAGTTTAAAATTCATAACATAATCAATGTATTAGTCGTTAACATCAAATAGTAAAAGCTCGAACATACGGGAAACGTTCTGGAGCTTTCTAAATAATAGTCATTGAGTATAAATGCTTGCAAAATGACGTTGACAAATGAGTTTTACTTTAAACGTTTAAGTGTGCAGATCATTAATAGAGGTCGCAATAGTAAATTACGGTTGTTAAAGTGACTAAGTACTAAATAAAGTTGTGTAAATTGTAAACAGTGTTTAAAGTTTTGTGATTATTTAGTTTTATTTAAAGTGCAACAAAGTACTCGAAACGGTTTATTATAAAGGAAGTAAACCAAAACGTTATTGAAAGGCAGTAACGTAACAATACTTTTCTTAAATAATGTATTTGATTGAAATAAACTAAGAAAAGCTCTCAAGCAAAACATTTCTTCTTTTCAAATAGTCAAAACCTTTGACTATAAAAACCCAAAATTTTCATTAAAACTTTAAAGATTATCTTGTTCTCTACTTAAAAAAGTTATGTGGAACAAGGGTTCTTATTCGAAAAAAATTCCCAGAAATTTCTGAGAAAAACAGGTTTAAAATTGCAGGAAATTTTTGGACGGGAAAATTTCGGAATTGTTTCAAAATTTTTAACTTTCCTTTTCGACATAAAATGGGAAGTAACTGGTTGTTAACCCTATCGTAATTTGAGGAACTAAACCTTTTATTCGTTTGTCGAGACTAGGTCTAGTTTTAAAATTACCCGGTAAAAAATGTTAGCTCTAAAAAGATAATCGTATCATGACATACATTAAAGATAATCAAACGTTAAAAACTTATTATTTTAACCCTTCATGAACACATGAGTCCTGCCAGACCTTTTTTTCCAATCCGTTTTGTATAGAAGATTATAACACGTGTAAGACGGAGGGTTAAACTGCTATATTGTTGTATTTTTTTTTTGTTTGTTTTAAGAACAAACTAATATGGATTTTATTTTTATACCCACACCACTATAGTGGAGAGGGTATTATGCCTTTGTGCTGATGTGTGTAACGCCTTAAAATATTGGTCCTAGAGCCACCTTAAAGTATACCGATCGACTCAGAATCTCTTTTTGAGTCGAACTAACGATGCCCGTCCGGCTGGCTGGCTGTCCATGTAACCTTGTGCGCAAAGTACAGGTCGCAATTTTGGAGATAATTTGATAAAATTTGGGACAAAGGTTCTTATTGGCACAAGGACCAAGCCTATTGGAAATGGACCGAATCGTAGGACCACGAGGGAAGATAGGGGTAAATTTCTTTCTCTCAGAAACTATCAAGCCGATTTTAATGAAATTTAAAAAATAGATAGAACCATATGGACACAAAAGGTATGCATTTTTAAAAAATTGGACCACAAGGGGAGGTAGGGGCAATTTTTGCCTCTCAAACCGATTTTAATGAAATTTAAAATATAGATAGAAACATGTCTATATGGACACATAAGCTATACAGTTTTTCAAAAATAGGACCACAAGGGGAGGCAGGGGGCAATTTCTGCCTCTCACAAACTTTCAAACCGATTTTAATGAAGTTTTTAAACATAGATAAATCCATATTTATATGGACACATAACCATGATGTGTTTTTAAAAACTGTGGTGTAGGGTATCATATGGTTGGGCTTGACCGACTATACTTTCTTACTTGATTCATTTATATTAGATAAAAATACCAAAATTTAAAATATGTTAATGTATGAAATGTCTGAAGTGCACAGCTAATAAAAAAGAAATGGCAATATTTCGAAAGTGCATGCGTACAATTTAGGTAGATGATCTTTCTAGAGTTAAGGTTTCCGGAAGCAAGAAAAGTCCATGGGCGCTGATATATGCGCAAATACACACTACTTGAAGCATCAGAGAAGCGAAAACCATTGAAGTGAATTTTTAATTTAAGTTAATCAAAGTAATTTTTTAACGTTACATTATCCCTTATAAGTAAGCAGTTGGTAAGTTAATAATTTTAATAATTATTTCGGAGAAAAATATAACGAACAAAGTTCAAATTGCTTCTGCTAATCCCTGACATGGAAGTGTTTAAAGGATTTAAAAATGTGTTAACGGTTCTTCTCAAAATTTTACCAGACACAAGAGATGCTTGAAATCACATATTTTTATTACGCAATCAGTCATCAAATTGTTTTTGAGCAGAGAGGAAAAAAAGTAGTGCTCTCAAGTGGGAATTCGCCATATAAAAATCATGCCTCTTGTAAGAAGGAATTCTGCTTTTCTGCCTTATAAAACTGCTTAAGCTTTATTTTTTACTGGGTATTTAAGGGTAACAAATTAAAAACTCTAGACACTAAATGAACATCTTTTAGGCGAGGGCTTGATGTCGACCTATTTTCTAACAGAATTTTTATAAAATATTTAACATGTTAGAATAAATTGGGATATATCAGATCAAGTTCATTAACTTTTATCATGATAAATATTGTAAAATCTTTTATGAATCAACATTTTATATACCTTATCATATTATCCTTCATAATATATATTAGCAGAAATTCTCATTAATAAAGAGAAAATTGTGTTTGTTTTCGGGAATAGAAAAATTCCTGAAAATCAGAAACCCTGTGTTCAGTATATTTATTTTCTTTTAATTCCCTAACGAAAAAACAATCGTGTCTTTAGCTCCTTAAGCATAATTTATAAACTTTAAAATGCTGTAGACACTTTTAATCCCAAATAACACAAGGATCAGCACGAGCTTTTCACTTTGCCGAAATACTAAAGCATTTTGCACGATTGACAAATATTTCAACACAACAATAGACACAGAAAAGGGGGAAAATTAAAAAAAAAAAAATACTAAAAAACTAAAACAAACTCCACTTTGCTGCTACGTGGACATGGCAAAAACAGAAATCAAGAAAAGTATTTTTGCCATTTTTTTTTTTAAAAACTGGAGTTCAATTTGCTTGAAATGACAAGTTGTAGCAACATGTTTTATGTGAACCAGAAAAAAAATCAACAAAAGCAACGAAAACATCACCAACAAAAAGTAAAAATAGAAAAAGGACACTAATCCTCTTTTTCTCTTTTTTTTTTGACTTGGAACACAATTGCAGACGCGACATGTATTTCAGTGACAAATAAAACGTGAAATAAACTATAAAAAACTGCATAAAAATTAAATACAACGAAAAAATATGTCTGCCATACATAATCAAACACACACTCGGTTACAACTCTAATGCAGCAATAAGGATAAAAAAACAATGTTGTAAAAATTCAAATAAAAACAGGACTATAAAAAAGAAAAACAACAACTACAAATAGCAAAATTACTCCCAAAGCTCATAAATAATGACTCAATACGAACAAAGTGTCCATTTAAATACTTTCAATTATTAATCACACATAAAAACATTCACACACACACACATTCATACTAGCAAATACATGCAACGACGACAGAACCGGCAAAAAACAAAAACTAGTATTGCAAATACAACTCAACAAACCACTACAACACTAGAGATAACGGCGGTTGCGAAAATACAAAACCGAAGTGTGAGTGGCAGGATATAAAAAGGACACACACTTTGTGTGTGAGTGTAAAGATATCCTCTTATATAAAAAAAAATAACAACAACAAATTGCCTTTTATATTATATAAACAAATAAAAAGACGCATTTAAACAGCGACAACAATACAAAAACCTTAACATGCGGTTTGAAACGAGATTCAACAAAGTTCTGAAAAATCTTTGAAATAGAACTTTTGGAATTGCAGTTTAAAAGATTTAATTCATTTCAGAAAAAAAAAAAAAATATACATTTCCTACTTAAAAGAGCAAACCCGTTTAACATTTTAAGGTAATAAAATAGCGATTCATAACAAAGCGTTTATTTGTGGTGAAATAAGAATTTCTGAAAAAATATACAATTGTCCAATTCAGAAGCTCGTATAATTGTCTAAAAATACAATATTGTAAATTTGTTGTTGGTATGTATTTTGGGTTATGTGTTTTACAAAATGTTGTATTTATGCTCGAATTATAAAATGTTCGATTTAATTGGCGAATTTGTTAAAATCTTTTTAGAACGCGATAACTTTGTTCTTCTGAATGATTGATATATGTTTGATCCATTTCAATTTTTTTTATAACTATTTTAATTAAATTAGCTCATCAATTAACATTTATAAACATTTTACCTCAAATTAAAACTCCCATACCCGGTTTAATTTCATGGTATCAATTCACAGAAAAAATTCTACACAATTTTTCAAAAATATAATCAGTTTTAATTAAAAATTTAATTAAGTAAATTAAACTTTTAATCAAGTGAATAAAACGTTTAATTAATACTATTAACTGGTTTAATTGATACTATTAATTTGTTTACTGGTGCAAATTTAATTAATTTTTTAATTAATATCACACATTTTTTAATTGAAATCCATTTAAATTTTTTCTGTGTTAATGTGAATGCCAAATTTTATTAAAGAAGAAGAAAAATTAGAATTAAAAACCAAAGGTGAAGTAAAAAACTATAAATAAAATTAAATAATTTCCATTTTTTAGTTTTATTTTTCATTATTTGGTAAAAAAAGAAATTTGTTAATATTTGTAAACGGTTTATTCAAAGTGAATTGACAATGTAAATTGAGTTGAGTGTAAGACGGCAAATCTCTCTGAGGCGATCGAGTGGTAACCTGCCGGCCAGGGTTCGAGCCCGGCTACAGTCAAGAATGAAAAATTATCAATAACAATTTTAATTAATTTTCATGTTGTAAAATTCCTTTCTTCATAAAAATAGTTTAATGAAAATTAAATTTAATGATCTTAAGCCTAATTAAAAATATAAAAAATTTGGATTAAAAACCATAAAAAGTTCAACAAAATAACCACAATATTGAGTTGATATTTTGAATTTTTGACATTTAGTAATACACATCTGAATTGGACAATAATATATTTTATTCGAAAAAAATTATCTTGAACTATAGTGATATAATTGCTGTACACTTTCGATTTTAAAAAAAATCCCAGAAAAGGTCTAAAGGCGCCAAATAGCACGATTCTAGTGGACAATTCACTCCTCCTCTACGAGAAATAATGCGATCTTCGAACTTTTCTTTCATAAGATCCATTGTTTCTATTGCTGTGTGGCAAGTTGCACCATACTATTGAAACCACACATTCTCTACGTCTAAAGCCTGGTACTCTGTTCAACATTTTACGTGAAATGCTGTCAAAACGCATATGAAAAAACTTGTGCGGAATATCTATGAAATAATGCTGATAGAGTTGTTCTCTGTTCATTTTGTAAAAAAGTTCCAAAATGTTTCTGGCAACATTTTTTCACAACTGCGAAACAATGTAAACTGCACTTATTTCACGTGGAATTTTAAGGAAAAGCAAAAAAGTATGAACTGATTTTTAATTTAAAAATAAAAAATTAAAACAAAATAACCGGTAACAGTTTTTATTCATAATTACTTTTTTTTTATATTAATTTGTTATTGAAAAAATAATTTTTAGTAAAATACATGTGGGGTTTGTTTACATACACAAAACAATGTTGCAAGTAACATTGATACATGTCAAAATTTTCGTGTGATATAATCAATGTTGCTCAACATTTTTCACAAATTTTAACAGAGTACTAGGCTTAAATCATAAATTTTCCGATTTTCATTGGACGAGGATACTTCAAATTTTGACAAACTTTTAATTTGATCTATATGTCCTGAGAGTGCAATGTCTGGTGGACAGTGGTGCAAAGTTATGGATACGCAGATGTAGTAGTTTGTAGTTTTGATCGTGATTTTTTAACAATTACAACGGAAAACATAATCAGAGGACGATTGCTGATTCAGATATAAAGCTTCGTTCACAATCAGAGCAACAATTTCGTTTTTTTCTTCTATCTTATTTCTTCCCAAAGTATTTCATATATTTTCCTTTCATTTTTTAAACAAAAATGTAACTAAAGTTTTTTTTTTTTTAAATTTGATTCAACTAGAACTTCAGCAACAATTTGTATGAAATTGTTTCTGACGTTTAAAATAATTTTATTTAGTTTTGAGTGAAAATTTTAACAAAATGTTCCAACAAATAATAATAAATGCATAATATTGTTGTGGCCCTATGTTCCACAGTGAATTAAAGGATTACAGATATTGTTGTGGGTAAAATTTGCAAACGGTTTCTTAGTGTAAAATGTGTGTGGTTGCAAAAGAAATTGTTGCTCTATTATGAACACCAAGTGAAAATGTTGCTTTGATTGTGAACGAAACTTTAAACTCGAAAGCCAATATAATCTTGGGTTTACACATGCAAGCGCAAGTTCGAAAAATTCCATACCCTCGAAATTTTTTAATAGCCCACACACACACTTTTCGTACTTGCATACATATAGCCAATCGGCTATTTTCGTTAATAACACGTATACTCTACCCAACAAACACGGAGGTTTGATTTCAAAATGAAAATAACTTAAAATCAAACGTTTTCTCAAACGACAAGCGTTTGATAAGTATTTGAAAATCATAGCATTCTCAACAAAAAAAGGAAATTATTTTCCAATCGAAAAATGCCTTTAATTTCAATTTGCTTTCAAACGTAAATCTCAAATGTTTTTCAAATGTGCATTATAATACAATGTGGAACATAAATAAAAATATTTTATTTTTTTTTATTTAAATTCATTATTTATTTAAATAAACCGAGAGATAAACATGAGGCACCATAGCTAAGAGATCAAATAATTTTCTTTCCGTCCTCTAATTCTAGGAAAGACGAAATACTTGGCTCCCTTTTGTTTTGAGGATTGTAGCACCGCGATCATACAACAAACTTATAATTTCTTCCCTTTCCCATTTTATTTATTTTTATTCGTATTCTTAATCATTGTAATTACTCACAGATAATTTTTATTTTTCACAAGAAATAAATCGTTTACTTGTAAAACACATTTAACCACGAAGTTAAAATTTAACTTTAATCGGCGTTTTTAATGTTTACATTTATTTTTCGCTTTAGTATTGCCAAGTTTAGTTTTGATTTGAATTTAACATTTGATACCAATTCGACAACAAATTGATAAAAAATTTTATGTCAAATGCTTATTTTCAAATCATTATCAATTTGAATTTAAATGTTAAAATCAAACAATTGAAAAACGTTTGAGAATTGTGTTTGATGTCAAATGATAAAGTCATTTTATGTCAAAGGTTTGACATCGTGTTTGTTGGGTACTTGCAAGTACACACTTGCATGTGTAAACGAGAGAAACCGCGCAAAACAATATTAATATTTCATTAGCTGCGTTCATTTACGTTACTAGCAGAAGATTGCAACGAGAGAGTAATTAACAAAATGTTGTCCCAATTACTCAAAAAATAAGAAAAGGAAATGAACGCTTGACCAGGATAAATCAGAAAGTTAGGCCCATTGACTGCTATAAGATACGAAATAATGTCTTCATCAATTGAATTTTTTTAAGCTATTTGCACATGGTTTTTTGTTCCTTAATTTAAGAAAATTATATATTTTATGTTATTGAACAATTTCTTAATTTAAAAAATTATGAATATTATTTTGTTACACATGCTCAAAAGTTTGTTTTGAAAACAAAAACATGAAACAGCTGTTTCAAAAAATTCATGCAAGTAAAAATTTTACTATGAAAAATTGCCTGAAATTTGCTCTCTACTTTAAAATTTTTTGGGTTAATGAACAATTTCCAGTGACATTTGCAACCTATTGCAAGCCTTCAGTGTTGAAAAATTAAGAATCCCCTGATGTTTTATGTTAAGGAAATCTTAAATATTGTATATTTATCGATGCATCTTAAAGAAATTTCTAACTTTATTCTTAATACAGTTTTCAAAACAAAAAATTAAAACCAATAATGGAGTTTTTTGTTTAAAGTTTTGATTATAAAACATAAGTTCTATCGTGTTCGAATTAAAAAGCCTTCAATTTGTGCTAAGAGTTTAGAACCAAAATCAGGATTTGGAAATCAGTTGATTATCAATATTACCTGGCATAATTTTTTTCCGTTAAGCTTCTATATATAAAATAAAGTAAAGAAGACTTAAACGAAAAATAAAAGATCATGTTTCGAAGGAACTTTTTACGCCTTGAGAGAGAGAGGTTCCATGCTTACATCCCTAATCCCGTCCATTTTTAGAGAGGTTGTGTATTCATAGCCGAGCTTTGAGTACCAAATTTGGACAATTTTTCTCTTACCGTTCTTTAGATATAAATAAATTTATTTTGTGCCACGCCTACTTGTCCAATCCAATCTCACCCATTTTGTCGTGTGTTGTGTATTGATAACCGAGATGCTTTCACCTAATTCAAAAATTTTGGCTCTTGCAAAAAAAAAAAAAAAAAATATCTCGGCCATTCGTGGGCTTTTCATGCTAAATTTAAATAGCAAACAATTCCGGACTATATGTGAGATGAATATATAACAACCTAGTCCCCATCAAATCTGGGGTCCTCAACAGCCAACCGTCAGACATACATCGTTTCATCAACTTCGCTACACATAAGGACCAAAAATATATATTCTTTATAGTGAATAAGATCAATATTGTATAAATTACAAACGGAATGATAAACTTATACTTTTCCTTTCGGTAAAGAGTACAAAAACAGGGTTCCCCGGTAGGCTAGTTGGTAGTGAGCTAGTCCATCAGTGCGATAGTTGCGGGTTCGATTCCCGATAGAGACTCTGTTTCTGTTTTTTTCAAAGAGCTCGCTTAATTAAGCTAAAATTTATTTTTTAATTGTATGTGTCAAGCTCCGGTCACATTTATTAAATATTTAACCAAATAAGCATAGCCACTAACTTTGTTAATAGTTGTTGAGATATAACATGGTCATAATCAGTGCTGCCACAACGAATACAATTTTTACAACCAAAATTTACCAAATGTAAAAAAATATACCCAAATTTAAAATGCTTTTTATTAATTGAGAAAATCATTAAAATCATTGTAATACATTGTAACACAAAGGTTATTTGCACTTTATAGTAAAACAATAATTATAAGTCAAGAAAACAAAACAAGAAATGCAATTCTTTTACATATTAAAAAAATTACGTTAAACTAAATTAAAAGTTTTTATTTATTTGAGACTTTTTTCGTAAAAAAAATTTTTTTATTTTTTGGCGCCCTACGCTCCAGGGGGAGTTAGAGGAATATATAAAAAAAAAAATAAATTGAATAATTTTTAATATGCCAGTTGTAAATAACAAAAATGGATAATAGTTTTCCGCTTTTTAGCTGTTATTGGCAGGACTGTCAAATGTGGCGATTTCTTAATCCTTTTGTCGATGGAAATTTACGTTTGGTGATATAGCGATTATTTTGGCGAAATTTAAAACGATAAGCGATATGCAAAATGCATATTATGTAAATTTCAAATTTATAATTCTTATTATAAAAAATGTTTCAAAATTGTTCTAATATATCAAATATTTTGTAAATCATTGTAAAATATTGCTGCCTTTCGCCTTTCGTAACGTACATTCAATGGGGAAAAAGTATATGACTGACAGGCAAAAGTTTTTTTTTTACCAAATAATTATCTTAAAAAACATTAAGTAAATATACATACCGACAAGTTATAAACAGTAAAATTTCAAATTTCTTTAAACTTACAGCCATTTCCTAAATAAAACTCGATACATTTTAAAATTATATTGATAAATTAATGTAATTTTAAAAAATCTTTAAAATTCCTACGTGTATTTTCAAATAAGTATATAAATATACTTCTGGAAATAACCTAAATTTAAAACCTTAAACTTATTTTCAAGTTTTTAAAAACACTGAAACGACTTTTGTGTAATTTTTCAATAATTTTTTAAAATCGATTCCGGATGATTTCATGCACTTCCTGTACTTTAAGTACTAATTATCTTTACTTCTCTTAAAATCAAGAAAAACTACGCTTATTAAAAAAAAAAATAATTGAAAATCTCCATTGATTAAAACTTCATTTGTTTACGATTTCAGATCATGGCGTTTTTAATATAAAAATCACAAATGGCAATATTTTCTTAGCAAAAATCTTAAAAAAATTATTTGGTTGCTGTTTTGAAGGGGATTATAAAAAACTTCCGTTTATTGGTAACAAATAATGAAAAAATCGTAGTACACAGTACAAATTACTCGAGCTCGTAAATAATTGTAACAAGAAAAACATATTCGCTCGTAATTATTATTGTTTTAGAAAAAAGTAACCAAAATGAAAAAAATATTCACATTTCCACATTGAAAAAAAAAATATAACCAATTTTGGTTAGAAATAACCAAAAACGGCAGCTCTGGTCATAATATCACAAAATAAAACTAATTATACTGCCAGACAAAGCCAACAACTGTTTTTTGTAAGATGTAGTATTATAATCCAAATAAATATTGCAATTAAAGGAAATTATATCTTATTTTGCCTGTTGGTTACGTCTTTTTCGTCAAATATTTGCCAAGTGTGACCGTAGCTTATGTCTTAATAAATAAACTAATAACAACAATATATAGACTTATTATGTCTAAATTCTTTGAAATCTCTGTTTTTGGCATATGATACACTTGTGTTTTTTTTTTTTTTTTTTTTTTTTGCAGAAAATAACTACAACAACAGCTACAAAAACTCTAATATTATAACGGACAACAGACAACATACAAAACGTGCTAAACAATTGCCCATCAAAGTCGTCAACATCATCCACATCGTCAACATGCCTGAAGGAAACAGTTTACTTAACTGTCACTGGTCACGTCAAGTGTCAAATATGCGCCATTGTTGGAATAAAGCATTTTTTATGATTATACGTGTGATGGTTGTAATAAGTCAAGCCATATTAATCTCGCCATTTATATACTTTAAGAATGCGAACACGAATTACTTCACAAAAATTCGACCGGCATCATTTTTAGCATCGCATCAGGATTTTCCCGTAAAATTAGCGGTTACTTGGAAATTTCGTACCCATCGTTTTGTTACCACTTTTGCAATATTTTTACTAATTTTCTACATCGCTGCCTCACCTTTTTTGGTGAAAAAGGCCTCGGACTTGTATTCAACTACTCGACGTAATCAGGATAATTTATTTATCATTATAGCAAAATTCACTATGGCAGGTGATGTGATATGTTCGCTGCTTATAATAGCCATTCACATTTGGTATCGAGAGGACATTGTGAAAATTTTGAATCTACTAAATGAACTTCTCTTGAGATTTGAGCAATTGGAAGAGAACTTGGTGGAGTTAAAAATATTTGTGGCCTTAATGCTTAAAATGTCTCTAAGTATCTATGAAATTGTATTGAGTATACCTTTCCTTATCTCGGCCGCACGCAGATTGTCAACTCTGAGTATAGTGGCCTATTTGTTTACCCACTATATAAAGGAACTAGGCAGCATTTTTGCCCTCAACATCTTTATTATAATACTTCTTCTTCTAAGCTGTTCTATGCAATTGGAAAAACAGTTGGAATGCGATCATTTTGTATCCATCAATTTGAAAATGTCTCAACTAATACGTTTACAAAATTCCTTGCAGAGAATAATTGCCCTGGTCAGAAGCACTTTTCAATTTGGCATATTCTTGATAATTTTATTGTATTTCGCAACGATTTTAGCAAATATTTATTCCGTGTTGGATTTTTATGTTACCAATCATCGTCTCTTCAGCACATTTATTACATATCTGCTCAGCGTGGCTTTGGAATTGTATGCGCTGATATTTGTGATCCATTTTTGTGAACGTAGTCAGCGTAAAGTCAAAGATCTTTTTTTGCAACGTGAAGAATTTTATTTTTCAAAGGTATTTCATATATAAAATGTGGCGATTTTCGGTTGCACAAAATTTTCGTTTGTTTTTTTTAATTGCAAGTTTATTTTACAGCTAACAAAATCATTGTCTATAGTGGAGTCGGATCTGTTGTGGCCCCAGTTAAGTGAATTCAGGCTACTGGGTCTTTTTACTGTAAATAATAAATTTGCTTTATTCCTGTTCACCTATTCTATAAATTTTATTGTTATAATATTGGAATTTGAACTTAATAAATCAAGAAAATAAAAAAATAAGTAAAATAAGAATGTGAGAATTATATTTTCCGCTGGTGGAAACTTTAAGAGCCACAACGCACAGTGGTTTAGATTTATTCAGGGAAGGCCATTATTATCGATATTTATATTGTTTTGGAATAACTAGACATTATTGAGTAAAAAAGTGGTTATTGAAAAATTATTTAAAAATTAAGAGAAAAAAAGTTATAAACACTTTAAAAAAATATACGCATTCGGGTGGTTCGAAAAATTAACTGCCTGAAATTTTACATAAAACAACAATAAAATACGAAAATTAGTTTTTGTTTTCAATATAATTTCTCACACGAAATTTTGTTTTAATTCTCCAAAAACATGCAGTAAGTTGAATCAGTCACACAATATGGTTAAAATCTAGTTGAAAACAATTCCAGGAATGTTTTTTTTTTTTAATTTTTTGCCAAGCCTGGGGCAAGGCCCATCTATCAGGGGCCTGATTCTTTCAGTCGTGATCGAGTAATTTCTCGATTCGAAAGCAATTAAATATCTAATTATTTCAGTCGATACTGAACGAATCGAAATTATTTTTTCAGTGTTGTAAAGCATTAATTTAAATGAGTTTCACAATACTAAAAAAATAATTTCGATTCGTTCAGTATCGACTGAAATAAAATTGCTTTCGAACCGAGAAAGTACTCGATCACGACTGCCAGAATTAGGCCCTTGGTCTGCTTACTTGTATTACAAAAACAAAAAACGACATGTATTTTGTTTGTGTAAAATTTATTTTAAGCTGCCAAAAACTTACTACCACATATACAAAGCAAAAGAAAAAAACGTGTGCGTGTGGCATACCATAAACGAAAACACACATTTTGTGCGGGAAAAACAATAAACGTAAACAAACATATATATGCACATGTAAGCAAAATGTAAACAACTTCTGACAGCTCAAAAGAATAAAAACAATGATCATCAGGCTTCTTGCGCAGACCTGTTCAATGGGCCTTGGCATTGGGATACCGCCTTTTTAGTATTTTATACACTTCCAATTGGTTCGATTAAGAAAGAAAGTCACATCTCCATTTTAGTAATTTTGAGCAGGATAGGACAAAATTCTACTGGCGAGCACAATTCGAGTCAATTCTCTCGTTTAAAAAATTTGTGTTGGCGAGCTTAAAAATAAACGAGAGAATTGACTAGAATTGTACTCGCGAATAGAAATGTTTCCTACCCCGCTCAAAACTACTAAATTGGAGATGTGACTTTCTTTCTTAGAAGGGCAGCATTCTTTTTTATGGCTTCATTTTGCCTTTGGTGACTTTGGTGCCATCTCGGCTGCTGTCCCCCTAATGTGCAATTTTTTACACGTGGCAAGAGGGCCACTCTAAACTCTAAAACTTTTGACGTTAATTTTTTTACTATACTACACCCAGAGAAAAAAACATGTTTAAATATGGTCACCTCCAACAAAACTATTTTTAAAGAGAATTTTAAACATATTATGTTTAATTTAACCATATTATTGTCACTGACAACCATATTATGGTTAAATTAGTCCTGCGTCAAGAAGCCACAACCATAATATGATAACTAATATATGTTTAACACTTATAATAGCATGGTTGGTTTTCAACCATAGAATGTTGCTCTATAAATAGAGGAATATACTATTGTTAATTTTTAAACAAATAATTGTAATACATATTTAACAATAACATATTTTGAGGCAACCATAATATGGTTGTGGCTTCTTGATGGAGGACTAATTTAACCATAATATGGTTGTCAGTGACAATAATATGGTTAAATTAAACATAATATGTTTAAAATTTTCTTTAAAAATAGTTTTGTTGGAGCTGACCATATTTAAACATGTTTTTTCTCTGCGTGTAGCTTTTATGACACGCCTCCATTCCATTATAATATTTTACTTTTAGCAGACTTAATACCAAATACTAGCACTCGAAATATCTCAATTTTAACCACGGCACGCAAATTATTTGCCTTTGACCGCTCACTGCCAATAAAGTCATTAATTTTTAGCAATTAGTGATGGAGAATTTTGTTTACTTTCACCAAATACCAAACTTGACTGTGAAGGATATAGTTCACCTGCTGAATTAATCCTCACTTTTAGTTAATTTCAACCCACTGTGCAACGTACGATTTTCACCAAGGCCCGAATTTTCATGCAAATGCACATTTTTTTTCGTCAGTCTGAGATTACCATATACTCAATATCTTTGCAAATCAAGAAATTTGCAGTAAAATAGCATCGATCTAGGAGCATCCTAAGCGCTGCAGGGGCCAAATTAAAGAATTTTATTTTTAGGATGTTCCTAGATGGGTCAAATGTATGATCAATCCCACTTTATTATTTATTTCGGAATTTCGGTTTTTTTTAAGTAATTTCAATAAACTAAACCGTTTTTGAGTTACGCGAATATATGCAGTGTAACGTCCTTTATTTTCGAAATAACGGTATATCTTAAAAACAAGAGCTAACCTAAAAAAACGGCTAGCACCACTGGATTCAGCGTGCCCCAATTAGGTTTAAATGCCAGGTGCCCGGCTTGTCTGTTTTTTGCAACTAGCACAAGTGTACTTATTGCTCAAAATTACAATATTAAAATTCTTTTTTAAGATTATTTTTTTAAAGGTTGCGAAAGAAAAAAAAAATCATAAATTAAAAAAGAAAAAAAAAACACCTTTCAGGTATTGGTTAAAAAAAAATTAGCCAAATAAAAATATAGGTTTTTGACTTAGTTCGTTTTTAAAATTTAATATTTTGCAGATGTTTTTTTTTTTAAATATATGGTTTATAGTCCGAAGTGTTCTCTTTAAAATTACATTAAAATCATCTTCGTATGTAAAGTAGTTTTCGAGATATTGATGAAATAAGCTCAACACATTCGGCTAATTCGGCGAAATTATGACATTTTGAATATGACATAACTAACTTTCGAAAAAAAAATGTTTTTTATTTTTTTTCGTGCATATTTGTTCCTTACAAGATAAAAGAAACCTTCTCACCAAATTTCATTAAAATCGGAAGGAGTCGTGTCTCACTCTTGGTCGTTTTGAAATGGAATTACCCAAATATTAAAAAAAAAAAAATGCCTGCTCTTTATTCATTTTATGTAGGTTCAAATATCTATCTAACAAGTGACTTAATTTACCTTGTTATTTTTTTTAATGAAAACACAAACGCTAATAGTGTTTGTGTTTTCCACAAATCTGCCGAACCGAACATTAAAGAACGATATTTAGTGTTTATTTTCGAACACTGCTAATAACTAAATTTAAAAATGTGCATATTTTTAAAATTTTTAGCGAATATAGGTATTTCTAATTTTAACGGCACAATTATTACAATTGGATTGCACAGTGTGGAATATTGAGAGAAAACGATAAAACAAACTCAATAGTTGTTAAACGAATGGTTGACACACATTTCCTTTTCTTCTTAACATAATCTGCTTTTGACTCCATATATTTTTCCGAACTATATTCAATAGTAAGAACTGTCTAGCTTCTTAAGATAGCCAGAAGCAGCAGACTCCACCTATCTTGTAGGCAAACATTTTACCACTAGGCTCTATTTTTATACCCTTCACCACAGGTGGAAAAGGGTTTATATAAGTTTATCATTCCGTTGTAATTTTTACAATATTGATCTTAGATAATAAAATATATATTCTGATTCCTTATGTGCACCGAAGTTGGTTTAACGATGTTCTTCTGTCCATTGAAATGGTCTTTCCAAAGACCAAGGACATGGTTGTTATATATTTCTGTAACATCTGCTCCTTATTATTTTGTTATAGAAATTTAGCCAGATCGGTACATTAATGGCTGAAATATGAGCAAAAGACCGCGACTACTACTAATTTTATTCATTTATCCCTTGTTGTTGTTTTTTTATTCCTTTTTTCTGTATATCTGGTAAACGGAAAGAGCCAAAGTTTCCAATTAAGGTACAAACATATCACTTATCAATACATAACATCCTTTTTTTTGCTAATCCTACGAAGCCCGCAGGAATCGAATACGCAACCCCCGCACTTAGAGATTAGCTCAATACCAGGGCACCCAATGACAAAACAGATTTATTTATTTCTAATAGTATGTTCACATTTGGCTTTTTAAACGCGTTTAAGCAGTTCGAACGTGATTAAGCTCTAATCACTTCAAAATCGAGATGATTACCCATACTTTGAAGTACCAAGAAAATACAATATAATAGTCTGGTAGTGTATAAAGTCATTTCTGAAAAATTGAAGGAATAGAACTATTACAAAAAAGCTTTATAAAATACATAACTGAAATTTAGCTCATAGAATAAATTCGAAAAAATGAAAAATGTTGAATATAATGTAAAGTAACCTTCGGAAGGAAATAATTCCCAGTTTCTATTTGTTAAAAATAGTTGAGTTAAATACATTCAATTTATAAAGTAACACTATCCAGTGAGACATAAAGAATGCTGACGAAGGCCGTAGCGGGCCAGAAAATGCATTACATTCTGCTGGTGTCTTATAATTGTAAATTTTTCTGTACATAAAATATACCTCATTGCTTTCCAAAGGAAAGCTAAGGTAAAATGTACCAAGAAAATACAATATAATAGTCTGGTAGTGTATAAAGTCATTTCTGAAAAATTGAAGGAATAGAACTATTACAAAAAAGCTTTATAAAATACATAACTGAAATTTAGCTCATAGAATAAATTCGAAAAAATGAAAAATGTTGAATATAATGTAAAGTAACCTTCGGAAGGAAATAATTCCCAGTTTCTATTTGTTAAAAATAGTTGAGTTAAATACATTCAATTTATAAAGTAACACTATCCAGTGAGACATAAAAGAATGCTGACGAAGGCCGTAGCGGGCCAGAAAATGCATTACATTCTGCTGGTGTCTTATAATTGTAAATTTTTCTGTACATATAATATACCTCATTGCTTTCCAAAGGAAAGCTAAGGTAAAATGTACCAAGAAAATACAATATAATAGTCTGGTAGTGTATAAAGTCATTTCTGAAAAATTGAAGGAATAGAACTATTACAAAAAAGCTTTATAAAATACATAACTGAAATTTAGCTCATAGAATAAATTCGAAAAAATGAAAAATGTTGAATATAATGTAAAGTAACCTTCGGAAGGAAATAATTCCCAGTTTCTATTTGTTAAAATAGTTGAGTTAAATACATTCAATTTATAAAGTAACACTATCCAGTGAGACATAAAAGAATGCTGACGAAGGCCGTAGCGGGCCAGAAAATGCATTACATTCTGCTGGTGTCTTATAATTGTAAATTTTTCTGTACATATAATATACCTCATTGCTTTCCAAAGGAAAGCTAAGGTAAAATGTACCAAGAAAATACAATATAATAGTCTGGTAGTGTATAAAGTCATTTCTGAAAAATTGAAGGAATAGAACTATTACAAAAAAGCTTTATAAAATACATAACTGAAATTTAGCTCATAGAATAAATTCGAAAAAATGAAAAATGTTGAATATAATGTAAAGTAACCTTCGGAAGGAAATAATTCCCAGTTTCTATTTGTTAAAATAGTTGAGTTAAATACATTCAATTTATAAAGTAACACTATCCAGTGAGACATAAAAGAATGCTGACGAAGGCCGTAGCGGGCCAGAAAATGCATTACATTCTGCTGGTGTCTTATAATTGTAAATTTTTCTGTACATATAATATACCTCATTGCTTTCCAAAGGAAAGCTAAGGTAAAATGTACCAAGAAAATACAATATAATAGTCTGGTAGTGTATAAAGTCATTTCTGAAAAATTGAAGGAATAGAACTATTACAAAAAAGCTTTATAAAATACATAACTGAAATTTAGCTCATAGAATAAATTCGAAAAAATGAAAAATGTTGAATATAATGTAAAGTAACCTTCGGAAGGAAATAATTCCCAGTTTCTATTTGTTAAAATAGTTGAGTTAAATACATTCAATTTATAAAGTAACACTATCCAGTGAGACATAAAAGAATGCTGACGAAGGCCGTAGCGGGCCAGAAAATGCATTACATTCTGCTGGTGTCTTATAATTGTAAATTTTTCTGTACATATAATATACCTCATTGCTTTCCAAAGGAAAGCTAAGGTAAAATGTACCAAGAAAATACAATATAATAGTCTGGTAGTGTATAAAGTCATTTCTGAAAAATTGAAGGAATAGAACTATTACAAAAAAGCTTTATAAAATACATAACTGAAATTTAGCTCATAGAATAAATTCGAAAAAATGAAAAATGTTGAATATAATGTAAAGTAACCTTCGGAAGGAAATAATTCCCAGTTTCTATTTGTTAAAATAGTTGAGTTAAATACATTCAATTTATAAAGTAACACTATCCAGTGAGACATAAAAGAATGCTGACGAAGGCCGTAGCGGGCCAGAAAATGCATTACATTCTGCTGGTGTCTTATAATTGTAAATTTTTCTGTACATATAATATACCTCATTGCTTTCCAAAGGAAAGCTAAGGTAAAATGTACCAAGAAAATACAATATAATAGTCTGGTAGTGTATAAAGTCATTTCTGAAAAATTGAAGGAATAGAACTATTACAAAAAAGCTTTATAAAATACATAACTGAAATTTAGCTCATAGAATAAATTCGAAAAAATGAAAAATGTTGAATATAATGTAAAGTAACCTTCGGAAGGAAATAATTCCCAGTTTCTATTTGTTAAAATAGTTGAGTTAAATACATTCAATTTATAAAGTAACACTATCCAGTGAGACATAAAAGAATGCTGACGAAGGCCGTAGCGGGCCAGAAAATGCATTACATTCTGCTGGTGTCTTATAATTGTAAATTTTTCTGTACATATAATATACCTCATTGCTTTCCAAAGGAAAGCTAAGGTAAAATGTACCAAGAAAATACAATATAATAGTCTGGTAGTGTATAAAGTCATTTCTGAAAAATTGAAGGAATAGAACTATTACAAAAAAGCTTTATAAAATACATAACTGAAATTTAGCTCATAGAATAAATTCGAAAAAATGAAAAATGTTGAATATAATGTAAAGTAACCTTCGGAAGGAAATAATTCCCAGTTTCTATTTGTTAAAATAGTTGAGTTAAATACATTCAATTTATAAAGTAACACTATCCAGTGAGACATAAAAGAATGCTGACGAAGGCCGTAGCGGGCCAGAAAATGCATTACATTCTGCTGGTGTCTTATAATTGTAAATTTTTCTGTACATATAATATACCTCATTGCTTTCCAAAGGAAAGCTAAGGTAAAATGTACCAAGAAAATACAATATAATAGTCTGGTAGTGTATAAAGTCATTTCTGAAAAATTGAAGGAATAGAACTATTACAAAAAAGCTTTATAAAATACATAACTGAAATTTAGCTCATAGAATAAATTCGAAAAAATGAAAAATGTTGAATATAATGTAAAGTAACCTTCGGAAGGAAATAATTCCCAGTTTCTATTTGTTAAAATAGTTGAGTTAAATACATTCAATTTATAAAGTAACACTATCCAGTGAGACATAAAAGAATGCTGACGAAGGCCGTAGCGGGCCAGAAAATGCATTACATTCTGCTGGTGTCTTATAATTGTAAATTTTTCTGTACATATAATATACCTCATTGCTTTCCAAAGGAAAGCTAAGGTAAAATGTACCAAGAAAATACAATATAATAGTCTGGTAGTGTATAAAGTCATTTCTGAAAAATTGAAGGAATAGAACTATTACAAAAAAGCTTTATAAAATACATAACTGAAATTTAGCTCATAGAATAAATTCGAAAAAATGAAAAATGTTGAATATAATGTAAAGTAACCTTCGGAAGGAAATAATTCCCAGTTTCTATTTGTTAAAATAGTTGAGTTAAATACATTCAATTTATAAAGTAACACTATCCAGTGAGACATAAAAGAATGCTGACGAAGGCCGTAGCGGGCCAGAAAATGCATTACATTCTGCTGGTGTCTTATAATTGTAAATTTTTCTGTACATATAATATACCTCATTGCTTTCCAAAGGAAAGCTAAGGTAAAATGTACCAAGAAAATACAATATAATAGTCTGGTAGTGTATAAAGTCATTTCTGAAAAATTGAAGGAATAGAACTATTACAAAAAAGCTTTATAAAATACATAACTGAAATTTAGCTCATAGAATAAATTCGAAAAAATGAAAAATGTTGAATATAATGTAAAGTAACCTTCGGAAGGAAATAATTCCCAGTTTCTATTTGTTAAAATAGTTGAGTTAAATACATTCAATTTATAAAGTAACACTATCCAGTGAGACATAAAAGAATGCTGACGAAGGCCGTAGCGGGCCAGAAAATGCATTACATTCTGCTGGTGTCTTATAATTGTAAATTTTTCTGTACATATAATATACCTCATTGCTTTCCAAAGGAAAGCTAAGGTAAAATGTACCAAGAAAATACAATATAATAGTCTGGTAGTGTATAAAGTCATTTCTGAAAAATTGAAGGAATAGAACTATTACAAAAAAGCTTTATAAAATACATAACTGAAATTTAGCTCATAGAATAAATTCGAAAAAATGAAAAATGTTGAATATAATGTAAAGTAATCTTCGGAAGGAAATAATTCCCAGTTTCTATTTGTTAAAATAGTTGAGTTAAATACATTCAATTTATAAAGTAACACTATCCAGTGAGACATAAAAGAATGCTGACGAAGGCCGTAGCGGGCCAGAAAATGCATTACATTCTGCTGGTGTCTTATAATTGTAAATTTTTCTGTACATATAATATACCTCATTGCTTTCCAAAGGAAAGCTAAGGTAAAATGTACCAAGAAAATACAATATAATAGTCTGGTAGTGTATAAAGTCATTTCTGAAAAATTGAAGGAATAGAACTATTACAAAAAAGCTTTATAAAATACATAACTGAAATTTAGCTCATAGAATAAATTCGAAAAAATGAAAAATGTTGAATATAATGTAAAGTAACCTTCGGAAGGAAATAATTCCCAGTTTCTATTTGTTAAAATAGTTGAGTTAAATACATTCAATTTATAAAGTAACACTATCCAGTGAGACATAAAAGAATGCTGACGAAGGCCGTAGCGGGCCAGAAAATGCATTACATTCTGCTGGTGTCTTATAATTGTAAATTTTTCTGTACATATAATATACCTCATTGCTTTCCAAAGGAAAGCTAAGGTAAAATGTACCAAGAAAATACAATATAATAGTCTGGTAGTGTATAAAGTCATTTCTGAAAAATTGAAGGAATAGAACTATTACAAAAAAGCTTTATAAAATACATAACTGAAATTTAGCTCATAGAATAAATTCGAAAAAATGAAAAATGTTGAATATAATGTAAAGTAACCTTCGGAAGGAAATAATTCCCAGTTTCTATATTTTTTTCCTTAAATAATTCATAAATTTTCACAAATTTATCCATTTTTAATACTTTAAAGAAATATAAATTTGTTTGTTGTGTTTTTTTTTCTTAATCATCTGTCATCTTTATCATCTCAAATGTAATGTAAACGGCTTTGATTAGCTAAATCAACATTTTGCTTAAACGCGTTTAAAGACCTAAGTGTGAACACAGAAAAAAATATCTCAAGAAAATTTTTAACAACACAGTTTGTTAAAAATAACATTTTAGGTCAACAAACTTTTTGTTTGATTCAAAGAAAAGATTTATCAAATTTACACTTTGCAAAATAGCACTCAACAAAACATATTTAATAATGAAATATTTAAATATTTCTTCATATTCAATAAAAACAATATTTGAATCAAAGTAAAGACAGTATTTTAACAACTCTTGTCCATTTTTAAATAGCTCATAATTCTCATTTGTTTTACAGTTTTGTTTGAATAATATATTTAGTTTTGCCAAAGTCTTTGGAAAAGGTTTCCTGATGATCTGGCCTAAGCAACCAGTGAAATGCGCATAGGAACTTACTAATCCCCGCGTAATAAATTTTAGTGTTTTTATAAAAATATAAAAATTAAAAATTTATAACATCATCATTAATAAATCAAAAAATAAAGATTCGATTAACATTTTGTTTGATTTATTCAACATTTTCAACAATTTATTTTAACAAATCAAGTAAACATTTTGTTGACAAAAATTATTTTGGGCAACAACTTTTTTTAGTGACACAATAAACTTGGTTGTTGACTAAAAATTTAACAATTATACATATATGTATTTGTATTTGTATACAAACTTTTTTATCAATATCGCAAAAATCGTCATCGCAGAAAATTCAAAAATTTTTGTAATCAAATATGCGATTTTTGTATTCAAATATGAAAATTATATTTTCTGTGAACTTAGCATAAGAGAAAAATTTTCCATATTTGGTGCAAATTGCTGGCTTATCAGTGCCCTACCTTTCTTAAAAAAAGATTAAAATATCGTTATGTTTTACGTTTTACGTTATGACCATGACAATTAAAAACACAAGCAGAGGTTTACTACAGATTAAAGCGTTAAATTCTAAAGCCAATATAAAACAAGTTCTGCAAAATAATGTTTTTATTCTAAAGTAAGTCTTCAGGATTATGTGGTGTGGCTTACGTTTTTTTTTAAATGTTTTAAAGTATGGTTAGCTATGATTCTCACTTAGCTCTCCACAAGGTCTAAACAACTTCCTTAAAGTAGCAACATAAAAAATTCCTTATATATAAGGAATTGTATACAATAATAAAATAAACATCACTTAAAAACTCAAGCCAAAATTTAACATTATCATTAAAACAACTAAAAGTGCTATATTCGGCTGTAACGAATCTTTGATACCCTCCACCGAGAGTAATAATATTTCAGAAGTGGAATTTATATGGAATTTTTAAGTTATGAACATATCTTAATTAAAACTGACCCCGCCTTATTAAAACTCGTTGCGGCCTTATTTCAAAAGTAAGTTTTCGAGAATTGGTTTTGTATAAGACCGATGGAAAATTATTGATAGATCTTTACGAAATTTGGTCGTGTGTTTTCCACTCTTAAGAAACTATGACACACCAAATTTTACCACAATAGCATTATTTGTTATGGTTTTAGGCGAACTAAGCTTCTTTCTAAAAGTGGACTTTATATGTGTCCTATGTAGAGTTTCTACGCGGGAAAGAATTCCCGGGAATCCCAGGACATTTTTTTAAAATTAATCCCAGGAAGTAATTTCAATTTTTGGGAATACAAAATTTTAATTTCAAAAGATTTTGTTATTCGTGCTTAATTCCCAGTTTTTATTATTGATAAAAACACTTGAAATTTATTGTTGATGGGATAAGCTATTCCTATGCGCATTTCACTGGTTGCTTAGGCCAGATCATCAGGAAACTTCATCCATAACGTTTTAGAAAAACTAAAGATATTAAACCAAATAAAACTGTTAAGCGTATAAGACTTATAGCAACAGTTCTACTTGTAATAATATCAAAGCTTAAACAAAACACATCAACAATAAACAGTGGGTTTATCTCATCTTACATTCCCAGGAAATTTTTTCAGGGAATTTTCGGGAATTTCAAATTAAATTTTTTGAAATTTTAATTTGTTAGCATCGTTAAAAAAAACGAGCAATACAAATATATTCTTTACTAAACATACTAAAAACTACCTACAAATCGAACTATTTTTCCTACGCCAATAAATCAACGGTCTCTTTAATTGCTGATGAAATGTCTGAAAAGCTTCTTGAAGTAGGAACACATTGAGAAGGAAATAAATGTAAAGAAAATACAAAAGCCTGAAAATATCTTAAAAAAAGAATTTGACATTTATCTATACTAAGAATTTTTTTCTTTTTTGAAAATGAATTTTACCAAGTTGCTATTAATAATAACTATGTACTAAGTATTAATAAGTTTTAATAATTCGTGATCTCCCAAAAAAAAAAAAAAAAAATTATAAATATACACATACAAATATAATATGTATGTACATTAGGGCAATAACTTTTTCACACTTTTTGCAAATATAAAAACGGCATTGTAAAGTCGTGTAGAACATTAAAAGTGATTAAGAATAAATAAAATAATTTTTTCGGATTAATTTAAAAGATTTTGTTATTCGTGCTTCATTCCCAATTTTTATTCTTGATAAAAACACTGAAATTTATTGTTGATGGGATAAGCTGTTCCTATGCACATTTCACTGGCTGCTTAGGCCAGATCGTCAGGAAACTTTTAGAAAGACTAAATTTATTAAACCAAATAAAACTATTAAGCGTATAAGAATTATAAGCAACAGTTCTACTTGTAACAATATCAAAGTTTATCTCTTCTTACATTTCCCACTACAATTGATTGGAATTCTTCCAACATTAATTCTAGTTGTAAGTAGGTTAAGAAAAAACAAAATGAAAACAAAAACAACTTGCAAAAGCATGTTGCCAGTTAAGTTCTTTAGACCGTGCACTTGCCAGTTTATTATCAAAATCATTTTTGGGAATACAAAAATTTTAATTTACTTCTACCTACTTACAACTACAATTAATGTTGGAAGAATTCCAATCAATTGTAGTGGGGAATGTAAGAAGAGATAAACTCACTGTTTATGGTTGATGTTTTTGTTTAAACTTTGATATTGTTACAAGTAGAACTGTTGCTTATGATTCTTTTACGCTTAACAGTTTTATGTGGTTTAATATCTTTAGTTTTTCTAAAATCTTATTGGATAAAGTTTCCTGACGATCTAGCCTAAGTAAGCAACCAGTGAAATGCGCATAGGAACAGCTTACCCCTTCAACAATAAATTTTAGTGTTTTTATCAAGAATAAAAATTGGGAATTAAGCACGAATAACAAAATCTTTTTTAATTTAAAATTTTTGTATTCCCAAAAATTATTTTCATAATTTTTTCGGATTGCTAAAAAAATTCACGCAGGGATCGGATTGAAGTTTGAAAACAAACATTTTTATCTCACGGAAATTTTAAAAATTTTGATATTTGTATATATTCCTATACGTATTACTTAAATGATATTTTGGAATTTATCCACAGCTTTAGGTTTAAAAATTTTCCTACGGTTTACAATTCATCGCGGTTCAAAATTTCTTGGAAGGTTTTAGACATTTGCTTCCCTGCGTAAGGTTTTTGTCGCAAAACGACGGGAGACAGGTGTTTTCATTACTAAAACATTCTTGGTCACTCCGTGGTACCAGGGTTCCCAGTTTTATTTTAAGCCTTATTCCCAATTTGCCATTTCTCATCCCCAAAATAGCTATTTTCTAATCCCCAAAAATCCCCATATTTTCTTAAAAATAAAATACATATTATGTCAATGGAAACCCCCCCCCCCCAATTTATGTTAGTTTTTTTTTTAACATAAATATAAATTTTTTAGGATGGTTTTTTCATATTATTGTCTATAACTTTTTTCCTACTGAACCGATTCAACATCTCGCCAAATTTTATTCAATAACACAATTTATCAAAAAAAAACACCAGTTTTAATTAAAAAAAAGAAAAAATAAATCAAACGAATTAAACGTTTAAATATATCGAGTCCTAACCCCGAAAATAACGTAAGCGACATAATTTTCAATTTTAATTTTTTTTAATAAATGACTTTATTGGCAACACTTTCATCATCTCCTAACATGTCATGGTCACATAAGGTACCGTTACGATTTTTTAGCAAGAACAATTTTATCGTAAGCGACAAATTTCATACATAATTTATATGAAATTAAATAGAAAAACTCTCTTCTGTATAATTTGATTTTTGGCGCTTACGTTTTTTGCGCGCACAGAAAAAAATTTTGCACTAGTAAACGCATTAATCAAAAATAAAATCAGTTTTAATTAAACGTTTAATCAAGTGAATTAAACGTTTAATCAAGTGTATTAAACGTTTAATTGACAATATTAATTTGCACTAGTAAATTAATTCACTTGATTAAACGTTTAATTAACTTGATTAAATTTTTAATTAAAACTGATTTTATTTTTGATTAATGCGTTTACTGGTGCAAAATTTTTTTCTGTGCGGCTAGGGCTCGATATAGCAACAACATTACTGCAGAAACAATTGATACTATTAATTTGTTTACTGGTGCAAATTCAATTAAATTTTTTAATTAATATCACAAATCTTTTGATTGAAATCAATTTTTATTTTTTTCTGTCTAGATAGAAATGTATGTAGAAGGCCATATGCACCGTGACCTCGAGGACCTTTTGTGCTAACTTGAAACAATTTGGCATCGAAATTGTTGCTTTCTGTTGAGTCTTTCGGAAACGAGCGTGTTTTCAATAAGCCGGCAGTCATGCAGACCGACGGTCTGACCAAGGATCCAAAATATACATATACACTCTTAGATGAATATTAAAATTGTTTCAAATGGAATGACAAACTTAATATACCCTCATTTAATACTAGTTGTGGAGCTTTTTAGACACATTTTAAAAATAAACGATTAACAAGGAAATGACAAATGATGTTTCTATTTTTTTCACAAATTATTTTTCCTTATTTTACTTCCTTTACTGTTTGGTACTGCTTGAAGCGTTAACTACCCCACGATGCAAAGGATACAAGGTATCTGTCTGTTAAGCGAAAATATGCTGATTAGCTGGCTTAAAGGAAGTTTAAATGATTGATAGAAATCTAATTTGATTTAACATATCAAAATAAAGGTACAAACATTTAGCAACGCCTTTTTTAGACTGCAGACTACGGCAGAAATGTTGCAAAAAAAAGAAAGACAAATGGGGGTAAAATACTTGTCAAAGGCCAAAATGAAATGATGTCACACCATTTAAATGCTCTTCTTCTTTCTGTGATTTGAACTAAAACGCAATTTTATGAATAATTGCGATTAAACCGATGAATACGCATCTATACATAACATTTATGTGTGTATGTTTGTAGTTTTCCTTCTTTATGTCTTTTATTATTACATTTTTTTTTTGTCAAATATAAATTATAATCAACATCCTTTGAACGATTTCTAAATGCTTTTGTATAATAAAGTTGTAGCAAAAAAGCGGAAACCGGAAATGGGAACGGATGCTTTTTACAAACATATCAGAGCGCAAAAATCAAATTGGTTGTTGTCATTTTAAAAATTACTCTTATGAGTTCACAATCACAAACGACGTAAAACACAATTTTCATTGAGAAAATTACATACAAATACACATCAAAGCGTAAACAGAGAACATACTCTTACACGATGTATATGTAAAAGAGAATATATATGTAAAATAATCTGTGCAAATGTATTGTTACAAAAAAAAAAAAAAAAAAAAAAAATAGAAAACTTAACATCATACAGAAGAAAAACCAAAACAATAACATTTCAAGAAGCCAATAATTGTGGAAACCGTTTGTGCTGTTGTTTTGCTTCTGGGCCAAGTTAAAGCAACAATTATGATGGGAACAGTTTTTCCTTTGCTGCTTAACATTAGGAAATGAGAAGACAACAAGCAGCATGAAAGAAACTGCTACAACAGGAAGAGAGAGAGAGAACGAGAGCAAATGATTGATAGAGAGCAAGAGTTTAAATGATAGAGTAATAAATAAACTAGTGATAAAACCCGTTGCAGTTATTTTTGTCAATTGAACAAGAATTTAATTAGTGCTGCTATTTTGGCGATTTTCATTAATTTTAGAAATAAATACTTAGACATTAATTGATGGTATTAAATAAAAAGAAAATTACTAAAATTTTTGATAAATTTTTTGCATTAACATTAAAAAATATTAGTTTTATTTAATGAAGTATTTTGGAAGTATGTATCTACTTGATATATCGCACATGATCATGAAGAAGGTATTAACTTAAAATTATTATTTTTCCCCTTTTGGAAGGAATCGGCACGTAATAATCATATGCTGTAAAAATATTGTGCTTTTTTTCTACTTTTTTAATGAAACGGTTGGTTTAAAAAAATGTTTTCTTCTATTGCAAATTTTTAAAATTTATGTGAATACCCACCTTATGATCAAGTGCGATATGTATATTTTAATATTAGATACAATTTAAATAACCACGGCATAAAAAAATTTAATTTTTTAAAAGCGATGTTATTTTAATGGCCAATTTCACCAATTCAATTTAAATATTAATTCATATTTATTCATATTTTTCATATAATTTTATTTTTATTTGAAATGAAAAACGAATTTTAAACATAAATTAATAATTAAATAAATTGGTGAAATCGGCCATAAGTCTCAAATTATGCCTTACGTACATAAACGTACTAAGGGGGCATTTATACGATATCTTTTCAGACACGTCCAACAAACACTGTAACTATCGCGTCGAGAAACTTTTTGATTAAAATGTGTGAAATGAAACAAAAATGCCATATATTGAAACAAACAGCTGTTTTTCTCACTAAACTGTGTCCGTAACTTTTTTTTTTTGGCGAGTTTTAGCTGTCACGTAAGGAAATTCCTCGCCAATTTACAGGAAAAGTGTGTCTGTTACATTTTGTTGAGAAAAGTTGCCGGTTTGAACTGTCAAATAAACTCACGAATAAGAATGGGGCGTGAAAAACTTTAACACTAAAAAATAATTAAAAATGCAAAGAATAATAATAATAATTATATTTTGTTCTTGGCACTTTTTTCATTGTCTAATTATTTTGCTTTTAACATTTTTATAAAATATTCGAATTTAAAGCTCGTTTGCAAACAACAAACATTAAAGTCGCACTTTACACTATTTGGTATAGCCGACGGTTGTATTTTCGCCGCCGTCGTTAAAAAATTTTCAAGTTTAGTAAGTTTTGGTCGCCGTCAACGATATGAGTTACTGGCGTTCTCAACGTCTGCAGCATCACATCGGCTTCGAGTGCAATGTTATGAAATTTATAACGTAACGACGTAATCTCTTTTGATAGTTTTCGACATGAATTACAGACGCAGTTTTTTTCTCACTTTTCGAGAAACGATGGAATATTTTGTTTCACATCTTTTCGATGCGAGAGCATGGGTACAGGTTAGAGAGGAAAGAGGGGTTGCCAAACAGACACGAAATAAGTTTTAATGTCTGTTAATATGACGTTTCATGTTTTTTAGTATAATGAATAAAACACGACTCAAAATGTATCAAAATTGTTTATATTATACCCTCCACCACAATTAGTTGTGAAGAGGGTATACTAAGTTTGTCATTCCGTGTGAAACTTTTTTATTATTCATCTCAGACCCCATAAAGTATATATATTCTGGCTGCTTGAGAAATTCTAAGTCGATTTAGCCATGTCCGTCTGTCTGTCCGTCTGTCCGTCTGTCCGTCTGTCCGTCTGTCCGTCTGTCCGTCTGTCCGTCTGTTGAAAACACGCTCACTTTCGAAAAACTCAAAAGAAATAAACAAACTAGGTGTCAAATTGCTTGTAGTTATCCTAAGCAGTTTGGGATTGAATTTCAGCAAAATCGGTTCAGTAGGACCAGAGCTATGAATCAAAATGTGGAACCACCACCTTCAAAAACTTGATAATTTTGTTACAAAAACTAACATAAATGATGCAAAAATGCACGGAATGACATAAGATTTTGCACAAGTCCGTTTTATTCGACTAGAAATGACACTGTAAAATTTCGCGAAGGTCGGTCCATAATTTACCCTAAGCCCCATATAAACACTACTCCCGGAAAACAGTTTAGTACGCCTAAAACCGTAAAAAATAATGCAATCATAACAAATTTTGGCTCGTCACAATTTTATAGGACTATAAATGATACTGTGAAATTTCGTGAAGATCGGTACATAATTTACCCTAGGCCCCATATATGCCCTACTCCCGGAAAACAGTTTAGTCTCCTAAAACCATAATTAATAACAAATCGTCACAGTTTAAGATAATATTAATAAAAAGACATCATACAGATATTACTCCTTAAACATTCGAACTGTCGGTGGAGGGTATCAAAGATTCGGCACAGCCGAATATAGCACTCTAACTTGTTTTTATTCTAAAATCAGTTCACATATCTAATCCTTCTATAACATTCACGAGAATTTATTTTCGTCACTGTCTACTTTAAGTTTTCTTTTTTAATATTTGTGGAACTCGTTTTGATTAAACAATTGCAACCATGATTTTGAAACCAGTTTTTCATTTAGAGTGCGATATGTAGGTTATTACAAGTCTCGTGTTTGTTTCAATAGACTTTAAAAATGTAACAAAATGTTTTTAAGATTTCTTACAGACACTTATGAATTTATTTGTATACAAAAAAAATGAACCTCAAAAATTGGATATTTTCTAAGATAAATCGGGGCTGCTGATCACGAATATGGCATTCATTTATTTTTCGCAAGAAGCGTTTTCGAGATATACGCGAAAATCGTGTTTTTCTGAAGTTGTTTTATTATTTATATTTCAAAAAATCTCGAGAACTGTTCAACTGAATTGTACAAGATTTAACATTTTGCATAGATATCTCTTTTCTCTTTCATAACATATCCAAACTGTGTCGATCGAATAAAGATTTACTGGACTGGAAACTTCAACTTTAAACTTCAAAAAGGTGATTTTTTATGTTTTTTCAAAATTCACCATTTTATTTCGCTCCAGTAAGGCAATAATAACATGTATCTTAAATAATATTTTGTTTCAAACATAGTAAGCGTTAAATTGTTATCGTCGGACAAAGAATTAAGAAATAACGGCATATTTAGGAAAAACATCTGAATTTGAATTTTAATAATTTTTTTTTTTTTTAAGAATGCTAATATTACACTGCGGAACAGTAAGTTTGCGGTCTGGAATTTGATTGCAAATTTTTACTAATTTGAGGTCGCTGATTTCAAATCTAATATCCATTTTTCTCTATCAGCTCTAGCTTTCGAGATATACCGTTATGTCCCAAATTAAGGCACTTTCACTACATTTATTGGAATAACTTAAAAACGGTTGCCCATATTTAGTTTAAAAAAACCCGAAACTCGGCAACAATATTATCTTTAAGCACATTGTTTTTAAATTTGCCCTGTAGCTTCAGAGATATCGTAGAATTTTTGAAGAAACAACTTACACAATTTACTGAGAAAACTGAATATCGATTTCCATACAATTTTCATCCATCCTAAAACAACTGCAGAAAAAGAAGATTTTCGCGTATATCTCGAAAACGCTTCTTGAGCAAAATAAATGAATGCCATATTCGTGATCAGCAACCCCGATTTATCTTAGAAAATATCTCATTTTTGAGGTTATGGCAAAGAGTTAAAAATTTTTGAACCAGTGTAATTTAACTTTCTCCAGTTTTTTCCATTTTCCATATTTCTTATAGCAAAATTTTTTCAAGGTCAGACTTTTTCTTAGTGGCGGACTTATTTTAATATTAAAAAAACTTTAAATTGAAAAACAAGTACAGACTTCAATCTTAAAAAGGAAAAAATGTATTTGAAAGTATTGCGGCTTGTAAATATCATCTTTAGGGTATTTTACCTTTTGGTTTTACATCCTCCAGGGCAAAGCAGGTGCAGCTAATATCTAGGATTCAGCAAGAAACCAAAATTGACGGATTCCAGGAGAGTTCAGTCCGAGAAAGGATTATCGCTTGGTGCTGTTGCTACTCAACTGATGCTGATAACAATTTTCAAAAGCAGCGCAGGTAAGATAGCTTCAGCTCCTAAGCAAGGGGCATTTTATACTCAAATTGGCACCAATGTGTTTGGGTGCGCTTACACTCGGGGGTGGCTGGTAAACGCATTGTTTATCACCCAGTGGTTAAGATCAACCATGGAGAAGGACCAAAGGCAGGTATCTATGTTAATATTTTTCACAGCTGTAAGTGCCACCCAATTCTGTGTATGCTTGTTACATCAGGTCAATCATGGTGGGAAAATACACGTGACAGCACTAGGGCATTTAATATAGCAGTACAATAAACATACAAATTTGTCTCCGATTACGTCAAAAATTATTTTAAAGCCTGTTCATCGATTTCGAAAGTTAATGTCGCATTGTTTATATTTATATTTAAAACAAAAACAAAATTTTAAAATTTGTTTTTGTTTTAAATGTAATTTTCTATGCGAACGTAAACGTTCGAAAGCGATGAACAGGCTGTTAAACTTAAATCAAATTGTGGCACTTAACGTGATATAATAAATAAATATTTAGCAAATTTTTACTATATAATGGTCAATATCTTCTTAAATTTAAATTATTTTCTCCATTACCTCCTATGGGAGCATATGAACTCCACAAACCGTTTCCATCTTACAGTTGTTGCAATTATTTTGGGGTATTTCCATGTAAGATTTATCCATTCAGTATTGTTATTTTGCCTTTTATCAGTTTCGTTAATTGGTTGTTTTTATTGTTGATTGGTCCGCAGTAGCAGGTCTTTCCGTCTCGTTTCCGTTTATTTGGTGTAGTGGCGGAAAACCTTGCTAATCTTTGTTTGCTATTTTCTTTCTCCAGGGTTTGGCGGTTGCCTTACATTTTCCATCAGGTTATCCTCTTTTCAAGGGAGAGGAGAGTTCAGGTAGTTTCTTGAATGGATTGTTTGGAAGGGGGTTGACGCCACTCAATTTTAAAACTCGAAAACCATTATGAAAAATGTTCGTCTTCTGCCAAGGACCGAGCCTGGGGTGCTTGGCTTAAATAATAAAAAACTTTAATAAAATTCAATAAAAAACGGATCCAAATGGGGAACAATGACCATAAAAAAATTATGTTTCTCTTACAAAGACTTACATTAACAAGTGACGCAGTGAACCGATTGTCATTATACGATTTTATAAGACTAAAAATTACACTGCCAAATTTTGTAAAGATCGGTACATAATTTAATACGCCCTAAAACTGTGAAGTCAGTTTATATAAAGATTTCTTCATAATTTACAGATCCTGTATAAAGCACACTCCTGTAATATTCTTACTCTCGGTAAAGGTTCAAAGATTTGGCACAGCCAACTTTTACTTCATTTGTAAATTTCAATCCTGTTGAAAGTGTTTTATTGTGTTGCAACAAGAATGTTATCAAGTTTTATAAAAATTAAAAATTTCAAATAAAAAAAACGCCAATTTGATAACACTTAATGAAACACAGACATCCGTTAAACTTCTGGCTGGAAAAACTCAACACTCTTGTGTGAACCAAACAAATCCAAAAAATTTAGTCTTTACTTGTCCGTTGAAGGCATATAACGTATTTATTTAACGCATCGTAACGCTTACGTCTTTTTTAAAAACTACACACACGCACACAGTGGGGTGGTGAATAACTAAATTGAATAATAAAAGAAAAAATATACAAAACAAGTGAGAGCACAATAAAACTCACTTATCCAAAGCAAAAGCATCACACTCTGAAAACAACCAGTTGTTGTAGTAAGTAATGTAGAATGTGATGATGTTGTACGTAGCACGGGTTCTAGATTCAGTTGCACGGTGACTTGCAGTAAAAGCGGGTCTTGTTTTAACGCATTCTAAAACAACAAAAAATTCGGGTACGCGAAACTACGGTCGCTTAAAGAAATAAAGGAAATTTTAATTAACAAAAAAATTCATTTTGATTTGCTATCAAAAGAAATAATATTTAATAAAAACGCGTGTGAATGTGTTGTGACAAATTGAATAAAAATAAAAGAAAATTTGTGAAAATTTAGAACAGATATTTAAAAAATAAAGAAAATTTAAAAAGTTGTTTTTTTCGAAATTTTAAGAATTAATTTAATACGTTTTAAAAAGAGAAATTATTTGAAAAAAGGTAAATTTTAAAGGAAAGAGAATTTAATTTATTTATATAAATTTTTAAAACAAATGAGCCTGTTTTTAAGTTGAAAAGTTTATTTTTTTTTTTTTTTTTGTTAAAAAGATTGTGTGCTGGTTGGTGTTTTGTAAATTGGTTTAAAGAATTTCAAGATGAATTTATTGTTGTGTAATGAATGAAACGAAAAAAGAAAGAATGGAAATAATAATAATAACAACAACAACAAAAATATCCTTGTATTTTGGCACAAACCAAAAGCAGGGTGGATTACAAAGAATGGTGGTATATCAATAAAATGAAAAAATTGTTGTAAAAAAAAAACAAAAAGCAGACAGAAAAAAGTTTTTTACAAACTTATTTACTATTATTTACTTCTCAATATAACAATAACAAAATGAAAACTTTAAACAAAATTTTTTTAAAAAAGGAAATTTTCTTCAAATTGGACAGCAGTTTTGAAAGCAAACAGCTGATATTGTGGAGTATTTATTATTAAGTTTTTAAAGGCATTTATTAATTTATAGATTTCTTTTTAAATAAAGTAAAACAATTTACGCTCAATTTTACCAAGTTCAGTTAAAACTGACTTTTGCTTTAACTTCCGATTAACAATATGTTTTTGACAGTTTTAACTGATTTTTAATTGCATCTGAACTTAGTGAAATTGGCCGTTAATCAGTTAATATATTGAAAGCTCTACTTACTTACGGACAACTCCCATAGGCGGGGGATTTTCTAACGCCCTCGGTGTTCTAAGTTCCCTTTGCAAACATTATAGTTAACGATACCGCAGACAGGCTTATCCCGTCAGCGGTAAAGATTGCGCCGACGATCGGTGTTCGCCTGCGGGAGCATTCACTGTACTAACTTTAGTACCATCATACGTACAAGAATAAAAAAATGTGTATATTCTTTTTAACTTTAAGAAAAACTTGTTTAAACATCGGGTGGTTTTTTTTTAGCTGCTTGAGAACTTTCGATATCGATTACTATGGTTTGACAGCTGAGAATGTCAAACTGCGTCGACATTTTTGTTCAGTAAGACTTGGCAAGTTATCATGAATCGTTTAACCCTAGAACACAACGCTTTCAAATTGTGTCTGTCCGAATCTGTCCGAATAGTTCAAAGAGTCCATTTAACGAAATTCGTTTCGGGTTTAATGGTTTGTTGAATAATTGAAATTGCAGCATTTGGAGCGAAGATACTTCCAAAACCGTTAACGAATCATTTAAATTAATTGTTCAGTGCGAGGTACACGCTCTTGCGGAAAAAGCAAGTCGCTGCCATTAAGGTGTATGTCGAGCGCTATCGAGTCATTCCGACTGAATTTTTGTTTCCAAAAATTAATCAGCCAAACATCAACCACATTTGGTTTCAACAACTTGCCATACAATCGATTTATATCAAAATCAATTTGGTGACAACTTTATTTCCAAAATGCCTCTGGATAACTTTTTATGTAGCTATGTTAAGTCATTGGTTTATGCCAATAAATCAATAACTTTTGAAGCATTGGAAGCCAATATTGAAGCCACCACTGATCTCAAGCCAAAATTTAACTGATAGAATGGACTGATCCATCAGATTTATTGTAAAAAGTGGTACAAAAGTGGACTGATCCAAAGGACCCTGTAGCTCGTAGCCGCGGCGGACATATGCCGAAAATCATATTTAAAAAAAATAATTGCCATAATATTGTCTAACAGATTGTAATCAACAAATTTTACTCCTACCATATTTCTGTCTGGTATTATCATTTTAAGTTATCAATGATCTAAAAACGCCTTATAAGCGCTAAAAGCAAATTTTTCTGTGTCAAGAAGAAAAAACTGCTTAAGTTAATTTGTTTAGTTTTTTAGGAGAACAATTTTAAACTCAAAAGGTGATTTTTGAAAACGGTCTCCAATTCTAATACAATCATCATTTGTCTGCGGTTCAATAAAGGGCTCAGAGCCCTTTATTAATTTCTGCCATTAATTTCTGGCTTTATTATCATAAGCTTAGGATCGAACCACTTTTTGATTTAGTCCGTTACACAACTGGATAGAGTTAAACTTTGCGGAGAATTTCGTAGCAGTTTTTTAAAATACATATATGGGGGATTTCATGTCAAGTAACACAACTTTTGAAATCGATATCTTCCGCTTTGGATGAAATTTGCACCAAGGTTAGTCTTATTGGATAGTAGCTTAGACACCAATTTTCAACCAGATCGGTCAAAAAGTTTCTGAGTTAGAGGGGTTCAAATTTTGACATTTTGCCCAAACAGTGCCCATTCTCGACTCTCGCGCCGAGAAACTTTTCGATTGAAATGTGTGAAATGAAACAAAAATGCCATATATTGAAACAAACAGCAGTTATTCTCCCTAAATTGTGTCTGTAACTTTTTTGGGAGAGTTCTAGCTGTCACGTAAGGAAATTACTTGCCAATTTACAGAAACGGTGTGGTCAAGGCGAATTAACTACAGGTGGTGTCGAAACGGCATCTGAGTTTGACAGTTCGAGCTTATTTGTTTTGATTTGTTAGTGTTTTGCTAATAATGGTTGACATTTCGAGCTAATGGCACTAACAATGCAATGTAAAAACTCCTATGTTGTTTCTGTAGTTTTTGGATTGTTGTAGTTCCGACACCACCTTTAGTTGAATTCGCCTTGGGTGTGGTGTGTCTGTAACACTTTTGTGAGAAAAGTTCCCGCTTTGAACTGTCAAAAAAACTCACAATAATAAGAATGGAGCGAGAAAAAATTTTAACACTAAAAAACAATTAAAAATGCAAAGAATAATAATAACATTTTGTTCTTGTCACATTTTTCCATTGTTAATTTATTTTGCTAAATAAAAATAAAAAATTAAATACTGGAGAATTTTGTTAATAACTTGACCCCAGCGCTATTTACCATCAATAAAAAAAATTTTAATATCCACCTATCGGGAGTTTTTTTATAAGCCATCAGTGAATGTAGATCTTTCCAACGCATGTACTCGTTTGAAAATCGGTTGAGTGGTTCTCGAGTTATAAACTGACGAACATAGCACAACTTATTTTTATTTATATAGATAGGAATTTTTTCAAAGCTCGTTTGCAAACAACAAACATTAAAGTCGCACTTTACACTATTTGGTATGGCCGACGGTTGTATTTTCGCCGCCGTCGTTGAAAAATTTTCACTTTTAGTAAATTCTGGGTCGCCGTCAACGATTTGTGTTACTGACGTTCTTAACGTCTGCAATGTCACATCGGCTTCGGGTGCAATGTTATGATATTTATAACGTAACGACGTAATATCTTTTGATAGTTTTCGACATGAGTTACAGACACAGTTTTTTCTCACTTTTCGAGAAACGGTGGAATATTTTGTTTTACCTCTTTTCGATGCGAGAAGTTCTCACTAAAGTTACAGAACATGGAAACAGGTGTTTTGTTAAAGGGGTTAAAATAAAAAGAAGAAAATATAGCTTGGCCTTTTTAGGAGCTGTAGACAATGTGAAGATTTATTATGTAAATAATACACGTCCAAACTTTAACGCTGTTACAAAAAAAAAACTGATTCACGAATGTTTTCGGAATGATAATAAATAGTTTTTTAAGATAATTTGTGTCTAAACTATCCAATAGGACTAACCTTGGTGCAAATTTCATCCTAATCGGAAGACATCGATCTCAAAAGTTGGGTCACTTGACATGAAATCTCCCATATGTATTAGCGGTGTTCAGTATTAAGTAGTCATGCAAAAGTGCAAATGACAAACATCTCAGCTCTTTTGTTTAATCCAACAACAAAATACACAGAGTTTTCGTTCGATTTCATTAAAGTGTATTATATAATATTCCTAATGTATGTAAGTTTGTATTTCAAAGGTTGAATCGAACAAAATAGTTGAAACTTTGCCCATCTGTACTTTTAAACGCTAACATCTCAAAAAGAAGCCATTAACTTAAATTGAGCTTAAGTCTAGTTATATAGTTATATATTTAATTTGTATTGAAGTCATCTTCAAATTTTAAACATTTTTAGAAAAAAATCCTTTTTAAATTTGAATTTCTCTAGTCAATTTCTTCTTATTGTTCTGTTCTATATTCTAAAACTCCTTGATAAATAAATTTTCTAGAACAAAAAAAAAAAAAGTTTAGATTAAAAAAAAAGACTCTCTCACATACTTGAAAACCTTTATTACAATTTTAACAGGGAATCATTGTGCTGCAACATCTTAAACAGGCAGCCCAGCCTAGCCCGTCAGCCATTCAGTCATTGAGGCAACATCAGCAGCCACTTCAGCACTTGCAACATCAACAGCATTTTTCCCATTTTTGCAAGCATCAGAGCACAGTTGCCCAAGTGGCTGACAATGGGTTTTTTGTTCGTTGGCTGTTTTTTTCTTTTTTTTTTGTTGGTTTTGTTACTTCTCCATTCCTACTCAATGAATTCAGATTCTTGTTTTTACTTCGATGCCTTTTCTGCTGCACATGGTTTTAGCGGGTGTTAAAGAGGTTCAGTTGTGATTTTTTATTTATTTTTTCATTTTAATATTTCGCAATTTCAAAGCGGATGGTGTGGGCGCCATATGCATAAAATTTTTTTTTTACTGTATTTAAAATTTGTGTGTTAAAAAGTTTGGTTTCTTTTTCAAATTATTATTTCGTTCATACGAAATTTTTCCAATTTTTTTTTCCTTTCATTATTCTGATTACAAGTGTTAAAGCCACTTGATTTTCAAGAAATATATATTTTTTTTGCTTAAAAGTTCATATAAAATTGTAAGTAGTTATACTGTATGTGTGAATAAGTGGTTATTAAAATGTAGGATAAGAGGCAACAAATGAGAAAGAATTTATATATTAAAAATGAAACATATACAAGGGGAGATTTATTAAAATTGTGAGGATTAAGTGTTGAAATAGTGGTGAATGTGGCACAATTATTATTAAAAAAAAAAATCTATTCAAAAAATTGTGTATAATGTTTGCAACAAGTACCAATATGAAGAATATCTATGCAATGACAGACAGAAGACGACCTCGCTTTTTAATTGTTTTTTTTTTTTATTAAAAAAACAAATTCACGCCTTAAGTGTCCTAGATTTTAAGAACGCTACTTTAAACTGTTAACATTTTTATTTACTTAGAGATTTTCTAACAAAATAAATACATTTCCAATTTTTTTTTTGCAATATAAAACAATTACTTTTAAAATTGTTCTAGCGTCTTAGAACCGATACTGAACTAAAAAGTATTTCAGAACTCTAAGCAACATTGGAAACATCATCACTGATCTGGCCACTACTTCTAGCACTGGGGCCTAATTCTGGCAGTATTTATCGAATACTTTTACGATTCGAAAGCAATTTTATTTCTAATTCTTTCAGTCGACACCGAAGGAATCGAAATTATTTTTTCAGTAAAAAAATAATTTCGATTCGTTTAGTATCGACTGCAAGAATTAGAAATAAAATTAATTTAGAATCAAAAAAAGACTTCATAAAAGACCGACAGAGTCTGGTTATATTAAACTATATATTTTGGTGCTTAATATCATTGTTAATTTCAAGTATCAGTTGTCTGTCACTAGGGCCCAGTGTTGCCAGAAGTAGGAAAAGATCCCTCACAAAAGGAAGCGTTGGTGAAATCCGTACTCTATTTTTTAATTTAAACCCTTTGACCACGAATGGGACACATATGTCCCATTGGGTTTTTTCTTTATTATAGCCACATGTTCCAATAGAATTTGCTTTTTGTGTCAAAAATATGATTAAGTTGTTTCAAAATCGGAAATTTATATTTATATTTTTTTTGAACTTTTAGTTTTTTATAGCTCGAGTTCTAAAAAATACTGTTGAATGCGCTTTTAGGATTAAATGCAGTGTTGCCAATTTAGCTATTTAGTGGCTAGATTTAGCCATTTTTCACCCTGTATAGCCATTAAAAAATGTATTTAGCCACTAACCATTTTTTTTTAGCCATTTTTCAACTTGTTTAGCCATAAATTATTTTTTGCCGTTTTTCTTTAAAAACGAATAATTTTTATTTTATAATAAAAATTTATAAAAGTAAAATAAACATTTTTATCTTTTACAATATTGAAAATCGCTATTAACTATGATTATGAAACATCTTTTAAAATAAAGGAACAGTATTCCAATATTAAATTTATAAAGTGAATCAGCACAAACATCAGTGTTTCTTTCTGGTTGCAAGGATTTCAATAAAGAGATGCAGTCGGCAACAAATTTTTTTTAGAGATTTCAGAATTGACTATAACGTTACTCTCACTTCCATTTTCTTATGCTAAAGTAGAGAGGGTATTTAGCCAAGTAAACATCGTTGAAAGTAATTTGAGAAATAGGTTAAATTTAGCAACCGCTAATTCGATTTTATCAATTAGGTAAATATTTTTATCATAACAATAAAATATTTATACCAACACCACAATAGTGGAGAGAGTACTATGCGTTTGTGCTTTTGTTTGTAACACCTTAAAATATTGGTCCTAAGCCCACCTTTACGTATACCGATTGACTCAGAATCACTTTCTGCGTCGAATAAACGATGTTTGTCCGGCTGGTTGGCTGGCTGGCTGGCTGTCCACGTAAACCTTGTGCGCAAAATACAGGTCGCAATTTTGGAGATTATCATATAGATGGGGTTTACCGACTATACTTTCTTACTTGTTTTTTATTGTAGATCTGGACTCAAAAGGTTGGGTGAATGTTGTCGTGATTATGATTTACCTTCAAATTATTTAAAACTAATAGGCACGAGTGACTTCTATGAGATATACAATAACGACATCGAATTTATAATTTATTATTTAAAAAAGCTTTTAGCCATTTTTTTAGCCCATTTTTAGCCATTTTTTTCCGTAAATTTAGCCATTTTTGGTCACCAAGTTTTGGCAACACTGATTTAATGTGCCAATGCCTTTTAAAAATTTATTGAATGACGCATTTCAAAAAGAAGCAATATTATTTTTGGAGTGTTAAAAATATGGTGGTAGAAAAAAGAGCAATGGTTTTTTTTTCATTTTATTTGGTTTTTTTGTTGAAAACAAAGAAAACACAAACAATTCCGAAAAAAAAAATAAAAAAAATTAAAATAAAATCATTTCAAATTATAAGATCATATAAATCGTTCATATAAGCAAAATCTAAATCTTACTAGTTGAGAAAATTTTCGAAACAAGTTTTGTTCCTGGTAATTTGCAGTGGAAATAAACGGTTCTGAATATATAACCGTGATATAATTAATACAATCACATTTTTGGCTAAGAATACTCATTGATATAATTAACCCGAAACTCGCTTTCAACATTTCTTTACTAATAAAAAATAATACACATATAAAAATTTAAATCTAAAATGAATATTTTTGACAAAAATGTATCTACAAAAAAATATAAAATTACAAAAGTTAATTATTTAAATTAAAGCAAGTAGACATTTTCTGAGTAGAAAATATTAATTTTGAGACCTCACAAAATATATTCGACTTTGGCTCCGACCACCAAATCCGTTAAATTATCTAAAACACCTCTATCGTCGATGACAAAAACCAACACATTTTCTTCATCTTCGTTATTCAATGCGTTCCAAGGCTGTCGAATTTCATTATCAGTTTAAAAAAAAACACAAAAGGTTTTTAAATGTTCAATTAATTCGGCCCAAATTTTTACCTTTCTCGTAGCAATTTTTAAATTTTAACAACCCTTTACTCGTGATATTTTCGACTACCAATCCGCAATAAAATTTTAAAAATTTCCAGCCTAAAATTTTCGTCGTCAAAAGATATCCCAATAAAAATTCAGTGTCATTCACCAATTTTCTAATGCGCTGAATAAAGCGCTTTCTGTGTCAAATATATATTTCTTCAAAGCCTTATAAAATTCATGTCTTCCGTAAGCGATACGCGAAACTTTTATGTTTCTCTTCCTTACAAATCTGCTTCGTTGAAATCTTCATTTTTTATTGGAATTTCACATATTTTTTTTTATACTAATTGGTCCTTTTTTGGTTAAAAGTTTTTTAAATGGCTTTAGTGGATAGATAAAACGATGTTATAAGTGCTTAAATATAATTTGAGACATGAGGCCTATGCGGCTTGCACGCACATTTCGCAATCTGGAACTTCAACGAGTTACTTATGTAATAGAACTTGATACAAATTTTAATAAAACTAGTTCAAACCAGAGTTTTTCTTTTCCCGGACTTTTTAATTTCCCAGGAAAGCGGGATTAATTTTTCAATTTTCCAGTAAATTCCATGGATTCCTGCTCAATAAAAATCGATGCTAAGTATTATTTTATTTAATTTATTTAAACAAATAAAACATATGACAATTCCTGAGATCTATTAAATAAGTTTATAATTGCATTATTATATAATCTCTAGATGTTTTCAGTCTTCTCAGAGCTTCTTTCGAAAACATGTTATATCTTTATAAAAAAAAATTATTTGCTTTGAATCGAATAAAGCTGGGATCGTACGATTGCCGCAATTCACCAATTTTCACACTTTTTAATAACTCAATCGTGTGACTGCACAACCAAATGGCTCATGTACCAATCGAGGACAACATGTGCTTACTTTTGCCAATAAAATGCAACCCTGGTGCGGCAATCGTGTGACTGCTTGCTATGCAACTGCGCGTCAATAAAAATAACTAAAATGCACCAATATTGATTGTGTTTTTGTGCGGCAATCAAACAACACAATACGCGCCAATATTTGCCTTTTTAATAAATTTAAGTTTTTGTGTTTCTTTTAATAAGTAATGAAGATAAATATTTTTTAAAATTATCAAGATTTTAATAAAACTAATTATTTTTTCTTTAACAGATAATTATCGTAAATATTTCTTAAAGAAAATATTTGTTAACTTAAAAACGAGAATAAAAAATTCGTTAAAGAAGCCGAGATTTCTCTTTACTAAACGATATCGGTAGTTAAATAAATAAAATTACAGAGTTTTGTTACTGATATTTAAATAATATTTTTTTGATTCTGAATTTAAATCAACTAAAGCGATACAAATGTTTTTAATTTAAATATATTTTAAAAATTTGAATAAAACTATTCTCTATTTCTTTATATATTTTAAAATATAATTTAACTTTGTTTACATAGAAGTGTCTTTTATACAAATTTTCTATGCGAACGTTAACATTCGAAATTGTTGAACATACAAATCATTTTTGGAATTTCATATATTTTTCTTAAAAAATTTCAAATAAAACTATTCAACAAAAATTTGTTTAAGTATATAATACAAATTTTTTTTTTTTTTTAAACAAACCAATTAGAACTTTTAAACAAATAAAAAAGCTACAACAACAGCTGTTTTTGCAGTTGTCAAGTAAGAACAATCGTGTGACTATGCAGCGGCAATTATTGTTCCCATTTCACTTTGTACCAACTAGCGGCAATTTAATTTGTATAAAACAGGGCAATCGTGTGATTTCAGAATATTTGATTGGTGTTATTTCATTATTGTACGCCAATAAAGCAGAAACAAAATTGTGTCATATTGGTGCATTTGCGGCAATCGTGTGATCCCAGCTTAAGCTTTTTTTACTTATCATCTCTTACAGAATCTAGTCCGAAAAATCTTTTATGCAGCAGCTCTGCTTTTTTTGTTTTTATAAAACAAATCTGGGTTTTTAGAAAATATTAAAATTGTATATAATTTTACTCTTCTTCTTTTACCAGTTCGAAAATTTCAGAGCATCAAACATTAAACATTGCCTAACTAATCGGATATGAATAGATGTCGTGAAGGGCAGAAAGAAACTTAAAAAGTAGAATTATAAGGTTTTTATATGGAACTCCTTAAATATTCTATTTAAATTGTTATAAGCTTTAAGAAAGTTTAATAAACTCTTAATAAGTAAATTAAACTCAATTTAAAAAAAACTGAAGTTCTTAAAAAAAACTTTTAAATATCTTTCAATTGCCTTAAATTTATTTTTCTTTTTACAATTAAGTCTCTATTTACAAATTTTTTTTTCTATGTAGGCTTATAAGTTTCAAATAGCACACCCACATTACGAATCTAATAGAAAATGTATGTCAAACATTCTCAAATAAGTTTTGAAAACAAAATATTTTTTTTATCTTTTCTTACATCCTTGACTACCGGGCTTTTGTCTTTTTTGTGTAACAATTTTTACAGTCTGTCATTTGCAAATTTAATTTCTCAAATTACAATCTTTTACATTTTCATTATAATTCTTTAACATAAAATTCTCTCTTGCCATATACCTACATAGTCATTCATATTGTTTTTGTTGTGATTTAATTTTTTATTGCTTTTTTTACACATTTAAATTATTCTCATTTAATTTTGTGTCTGAAATTGTTGTAAGTACAGGAGTAAACTCGTAGCAAAACTTGGCTGGTACTTACAAGTTTGCACAAAGTGTGTGTATTTGTGTGTAACTCTTACACTTACATAAACAGACAGACATTTATAAATAAAATCCAGCTGTGATTTAATTGTCCTTTATAGAAAAATGTAAAAAAAATATATAAATAATATGTGTGAGAGAGAGAAGCAGAGTTGTAAAAACGTAAAGAAACCTTCACTTGTTTTAATAACACTTGACAAAAATTATTTTAAATAATTGTCTTATTGTTTAACATTTTCTTTAGCGTTCATTGTACAATATTCTGTCGTATTTCCTACAATTTCCTTTCACACACACAGCCACACACCCACACGCACACTGACTTACTCACACCTCAGAAAATATTAAAATGTTGCTCATCTTCCCAACCGTTTTTTGCAATGCAAAACCTCAGCTCGGGCAACGCCAACGACATTGAGGCTGCTGCTGCTTCATTATTCTTCTTTTGGAAAATTGTGCTGCTTTAAAAAATTTCAAGCAGAAATAAAAACAGAGCAAAAAAAAAAAAATAATAAATTAAATTACACACAGAGTGCGAGAGCGAGAGGAAAACCCAGAGTTTTTGACACAGATTGCTGTATGTCATTTATTACATTCATGTCATGCCATTAAATGTTGAAATTATAACAAAATAGACAACAACAAAAACTAAATAGAATATGTAAGACAGGCAGAAATGAAACCAGAAAATTTCACTTTTCCTTTTTATTTAACACTTTGTATGCGAACTCGTATTCGCTTATTCCGTTTAATCGATTTGAATCTACAAGTAAAATTGGTTTTTTTTGAAGGGGTGTATAGGAAGTTTTGGAATTTGTTAATTTATTTTATTTAATTTCTATTGACTGGTATGCTTAAAATAATTAAATCTAAAGTATTCAGTATATAAGAAAATGGAACATTTAAACTAAAGGTAATTCGTAATGCCAATAGGATCAGATTAATGTGTAAAAGTTAGAGCACATTCTCCGTATGGGAACCAAATTGTCATAATTATATTGATAGCATTAAAGTCAAATGCGAATATGGATGGATGGACATATTGGAACTAGAAACTCAACTTTACGAAGAAGATACTGTAAAACAACTTCACCCTTCAACAAATTCAGCATGAAGGAGATATTCATATATACCCTAGGGTTTTTTAGGGTTAGGAGATTTACAAGCTTTAAATGGTTCTCTCAATGTAGCGTTCGGAGACGAATAAAAGGAATTGCTTCTGTACGGACCCCATTTTTTCAGAATGGACCCTATACTGTGTATTCCAGATAATCCTTTGAGTGATGTAAGGGTAGAAAGACAGTGCTCCAAAATCCTTTGGAAATACAGCAAACTGAATGAACAATGTTTTTGTACCCTTCACCACAGGTTTGTAATTTCTGCAATAGTAGTCTTAGACCATATAAAGTATATATATTCTGGGTCCTTATGAGGAGAGAAGTTGATTTAACTATGTCCGTCTTACGTTTGATATGTGTTTTTCGGAGACTTCAGCCATGATAGCGGCTAGGTTGTTTATGTCACATATAGTCCACCATTTCTTGCTATTGAAATTCAGCCAGATCGGTCCAACAATGGCTGAGATATGACCAAAAACCACGACTGCCTCTAATTTTTCCTTGTGGTTGTTGTATTTTTATTACTTTTTTCTGTATATCTGGAGAACGGCAAGAGCCAAAGTTTTTTAATTAGGTACCCACATTTAGGTTATAAATACACACCATCCCACAAAATATGGGCGGGATTGGAAAAGTGGGCGTGGTACCTCCCATACAAAAAGTATTAAAAATTGTATAAAAACCTGAATTTTTTGACTGTAATATGACCTATGGTTACGCCTTATATATCAAAAGATCGGAAAACGATTTTAAAAAAATATTTACCAGTTTTCGCTTTTTAAATTAATTAATTAAAAGAAGCTAAAGAATACCTGCAAGCAGCTTTCAAAAATAAACACAGAATATCGCTCCTTAGTGTTCGGTTTGGTAGATTTGTGGAAAACACAAACTCTAATAGTGTTTGTGTAGTAAATCATTAAAAAAAAAAACGTTTCCCTGTTTGTCATATTTCGAACACAAAATAATTTTTTAATCAAACTCAACAAAAGATAAAAAAATTTAATTCCGTTCGGTTTTTTTAAAATCACAAATTTCATTTTGTTCGGTTCAGCTCATTAATGTTCGTCCCTTTTGGCTGATAAAAACAACCAAACATTTTATACAGAAAAATAATTTCTTTGTTAATGTAAAAAAAAACATTATAAAACATTAAAATATAATGTTTGTCTACAGTATCACTACATTTGTTCTGGTTTTTGGCGAAGAACAGAACACTATATAATGTTCGGCTCTTTCTTGAAAATAGTTACGAACGGTATTAAGGGTTGTGTTCGTCTACACAAACACTAAAAAAATAGATATCGTTCCTGGCTGTGTGAGCCGAACGCTTAATAATGCTCTGTTTATTTTCGAACACAGATGTCTTCAGTAGAATTGTATGGCAATTTTTTGCTTAGAATATATTAACCCTCTAACACTAACATTTTTGTGCTTTTTTTAACTTTTACACAAAAGTATACTAAAAAGGCACTTTGGAGGGTTAAAATGTTCAACGAATATTTTCTGCATCAAATTTTACTAGGGTTTTCGAAAAATTCAAAAATTTCAATTTGAAGGGGAAGTTAAAAAAGTACAAAAATTACCCTTAAAATGAGAGTTAGAGGGTTAATATATTCTAAGCTAAGAATCGCCATACAATTTCTACTGTAGACATCTGAACTAGTCATTTAGGTTAGATGTATATTTTTTATTTATTTTTATTGTTAGTATATTTTTTTTTTGACTTATACGAAACGCCTTTTCAAAAAATTCAAAAACTTTAGGGAACGATATTTCGAAAACCCAAGTTAACTTTTCAAAACCCTTTGGCAGATTTGCTTTACCAATAGTCTAGTTTAATTTTGCGTTGCAAGTATTTAGGCTGGCGGCGATGACTTAAATTTTGTTGCACTGTGTAATCTGTACTAAAAAAATAAAACACATCTGGTATTTGTGGGTCAATTTTACCCATTAAAGAAAGTATTTTATACATTTGTTAATGTTTTTTACATTCAATGTATTTAATGTAAATTTTGGATTACACATAATGTTATTACATGCTGTACACTGATAGAAAAATGCATCTTCATATTGATGATGCCCTAACATCAGAATTGTGACATCAATGTTACTACAAATGGACAATGACTACCGTCTTCGTACAATTTTGTCCTTTTTTACGTGTCTTCTATTTTATGACTATAGTGACATCAATTCGACTGCACATTTTGTATACTATTAACATTATTTTCGTGATTACAATGTATTATAAGAAGCAAAAATTCCTATATTCTATTTTTTTAAATTATTAAGTTAAATACATGAAATTTTTAAAGTAGAATGATTACGAAAACCACATGAGGCATAGTGCTGGTGTTTTATTATTGAGAGTTCTGCTGTAAACAAAGGTCGAAATTCAACAAACGTGAAACAAACATATGCAACTGGCAAGTAAATAATAATATTCACTCACTTTGACTTAAGTCAATTCCAATGACTTCGACTTAATGACAAACTGTCATTAAATTGATGCTAATGTGTCCTTTCGTCATTTCTGTGATGCCGATGTGTCATCCCATTGATGACATAATTTCATTTTGACCCTGATGACACTTTGGCCAAGTGATGTTAAGGTTGGAATCACAATGATAACAAGTGTCATGGGGTCAAAAACGAAGACACTTGTCATAGTACTGATGTCAAAATACATCAGCGTTATGACGCCTTTTCTATCAGTGTACAATATTTTGTATTGACTAATAGTGTTGAGAAATTTTTACCCATGTTTACAAAATTCGTAACTTTTTTTTGGTAAAAACATAACGAAAAAGCCTTGTAACTTAATATTTTATAAATACTGTTTAATAGAAAAATAATTGTACATAAATTTCAAAAAAATTCATTGACGAGTTTTGCAAATTATTAGCAATAAAAACTGTTTTGGCAATTTCGACCCATCAATACAGGATAAGGGTTAAGAGGGTTGTTAAGCAAAAAGCAGTGGCAGCCCCTGCTTATAAGAATAACGCACAACATTTGTGTGTTTGTTTATTTTGCAATATACATACGTATAATTTTTCCAACTGCATTTGGAATACAAAATTGTAAACCACTTAAAATTCGTCTAACTTATCTTAAAGTCTACTTAACCGTTAAAAATTCAATTCCACTTGAATTTTAAAGCGATTACAAAAACTGAAAAGCATGAAAGACGCACTTGACTACAATTAAAAATTATTAAAAATTAAAACACTTGTACGATTGACTAATCCCATTAAAAAAATATGCTGCACTTTAAAAAGGTGAAGTCAACCACAGAAATTAATTAAGACTCATTTCCAAAGACTTAAAACTCAACACACAGCCCTCGTTTAAATCTCAGCATCTAGCGTTTGTTTATCTATTTGAAAATTTTTATTTTATAATTTTTTTTTTTTTGGAAAATATCAAGCACAATTTTCCTGCGAAAGGAAATTGAAATAATATCGCTAATATTGTTTGTTTCTTACTTTTTTTATTGTTTTAAAAAAATAATATTTTTTTGTATAAACAAAGAAAAACCACGTAAGAATGCCGTGAAGAATTTTAAATACCCTTCACCAAGAATCAAAGTTATATTTACTAATAATGTAGAAAGATGGCGTTATTTGCATCAAATTTCATGACCACGTAATTATTCACTATAACTTAAGGCAATTTTGATTGGTCACATTAGATCGGTACATCATTATGAACTCTTTCTAAAATTGAATGCCATTAATTTTAATTATATAGAATTAACTCCCAGAAAATTTTACAACAATAATGTTATTCATTGCGATTTTGTTAGTGCCTTTCCTATAATGTGGTTTTTCGGCATTTAAACCTAAGGTAGACCGAAATTATCTACTAACTGAATCGTTAGTTGTTACAGTTTCAAATGTTTCCCGAGAATAGCTTTTATATCAGATCTTTTATAGGTCGAACATTAAAAAATTTGACGGTGTCATTTGTAGTCATATAATCCTGGAATCAATCAAATTTTCTACAAAATCATTATTTTTATGCAGTGGAACGTACGGCCTCCATACCACAGTGCAACAAAATTCGAGTTATCGCCGCCAGCCTCGATACTTGCAACGCGAAATGAAACTAGACTACTGCTAGAGAAAATCTGCCAAAGGGTTTTCAAAAGTAAGCTCAGGTTTTCGAAATATTACGTCACATTAAAAAAAAAGTAAAAATAAATGTTGGCTCTTAATAGTACCACCTGTGTGAACAGACTGAAAAGATTAAAATTTTAGGGGTTATATAAAGGTGTATTATATATTTATTCCATTTACTCCTGTTAGGAGCATATTACTATTTAAGGGGTGTTTTCTTCTGTTCACTTAACTCCTATCGGAGCATAGGACCACTAAAAAGTTTCTGCAAGTTATTCTGTGGAACGCATTTGCTTTCGTTTCGTTTCACCATACTCCACTTTCCTTAATACCTATTTGCAGACTGTTCCTTCAAGTTGTTTTTAAACACCTCTTTTCATGTTGCCCTGTGCGTTCCAGTCTAGTGCTTGCCGGCATATTTGATCTGAATTCTTTCTTAAGGTAAGTCAGATCCACCTTCATTTTCTTTGATTCATAATTGCGGTAATAGGTCGAATAAGTTGTTGCTTTGCGTATGACAGTGGGCCACCAAATGTTCAATATGGGAGGTTGGTCCACATTTACTTTTTGGGATTTCGATACCAACCAACCCGCTCTAAAGAACTAGAAACAATTTGCTTTGCTGTTGAGTAATTCGGAAGTTAGATAGACGGATATAGATAAATAATTGACAATTCTTTTGAATTAGGCAAAAAGTTCTTAAGTACAGAAACTGGAGTTTTTCGCAATATTATATTGTAAAATATTTATTTTGTGTATCTCATAGATATACGATCAGACGCAGTTGTGCTAAACTTAAGTTATTGATATCAAAAAAAAAAAAATTTATTAAAGTTTAAAAAATCTTAAAATGCGGTTTTTTGACTTTAAACTTTTTGACTAACGGCAAAGAAGTACTGAAGGTCCAAGAACAAATACGAATATATACTTTATGGTGTCTTTAAAAAATATTTTTATTTGCCGCATTCACAAAACCCTTTTGATCGTTGTATCGATTGAATGTATGTTGTATTATATAATAATAGTTCACTATCTATCTATTTTAATAAAACGATACAAGGGGTTTTGTGAATGCAGCAAAATGTTACACAGGGAATGACGAACTTAGCTTAACCTTATTCAGCACTCTAGGTGGTGGAGGGTACAATAAGAACAATCTTTAAATTTTTTTTTTTTTTACAATCAAACACATTCGAACAGACATACAATATTACAAGATTTTCTAAAAGGAATTAAATGAAAATATTCTGAGAATTCCAGTTTAATTGTTTATTTTTTGTGATTCGCACAATAAAACGCCAAGAAAAGAAAAGCAGCAAAAAAAAAAAACAATCAAAAACACAACAATAGCAAATAATTTAAATCAATGTAAATTGTTGTTATTTTGATGAACTTAAATGGACGAAAAGTAGATGCTGTTGCTGATAAAAGCAATGATGGCAATGATGATGATGAAGATGATAATGACTTTAATAAAGTCTATGAAAACTGTGATGATGTGGATGATGATGGCGTTGAAAATCATTGCACAGTTAATTAATGTTTATGAAAATGAAAATAATAATAAGTGTTAAAATTTCATTTCAAATTGTTTTCATAATATTGTAATTTTCTTTTCTTTTTTTTTTTAATTCATTGTTGTTTCTTTTGTACTTCGTTGATGTTTTTTTTTGTTTTCTTTCTATGCTTTATTGTTTTTGTTTTGCTGTTTCCTTTGGAAAAACAAAAATAAACTTTTTATTTAAGTATCTTTAGGGAAATTAAAAACAATTTATCTGTAGGGAATTTTGCAAATTAGTTGCAAATAAGTAGGAGTATTTTGGGTAAATGATGAAATAAAGTCTTAAAAGATTTATTCGCGTCAGTGGGAAAAGAGAATTAATGAAGATAAAATTGTGTCTTTTTTTTTGTGAAAAGTGTGTGTACGTAGAAATGATGCTGATTTTAATGAAGGGAAATAAGGAAATTAGTCGTAGTTTTTCTTGGATAATTAAAATCTCATATAATAAAGCTATTTCTAGATTTAGTCATATTTAAGAAATTTCCAGTAAACGAATTAAAGAAACTAAATTTTTATTCACTTCCTGATTAACTAATTTAATGTTTAAGAATTTAATTTTGATATTTTAATGAGAGATTTTTTAACACAATTTACAATCACTGGAAAGTAATGTAGTTTTATAAATAAGACTTTAAAAGTATGGAATGAATATACAATACAAAACCATATCGTCGGATTAGAGTTAAAAACCTGCGAAATTGTAAAGTGGCCATACTTTACAAACTAAACTGAAGAAAGCAAAAAAAAAAAACAATATCAAACTCATTTCTAGCTCATAGTTTTCATCACAAGATTTTAATAATTGTGTCGGTCTGGCAGACAACGTAAATAAAACACTAAAGCACATCACAAGTTTTTGCGTCAGCGCATTGCGGCATCTCCACTAATGAAAATAACATTTTATTTGTCAAAATCAGTTGATTTGTCCAAACCAGTGTTCGAAAATTAACAGAACCTACTTTAGCGTACACACCCAGAAACGATATCTATTTTTTAGTGATTGTGTGTACACAACCCCTAATAGCGTTTGTAACTATTTTCAAGCAAGTAAGAAAAATTATATAGTCTACGGTTCTTCGTTCTAAAACAGAACAATTGTAGTGGTTCTGTAGACATACATTATATTTTAATGTTCTGTAGTGTTTCTTTTTACATTGATAAAAAAAAGAGCAAACAAAAAATTTTAGCAACGACCACAGCACGAACAGCTAGTCTGTACATTGTCCACATGTTTTGTTTGTGTAAAATTTCTTCGCTGGCTTTTGGTTTTTTTTTCGTATATGGATTTTGTTTTTGTAAAAAATTTAAAGAAACGAACAGAACGAATTTTGTGAATTAAAAAACAGAACGCATTTAAATGTTCTCTTCTTTTTGTTGAGTTGGATAAGAACGTTATTATTTTTGTGCTCGAAGATCACAAACAGAGAAAAGTGATTTTTTTAATGATTTACTATACAAACACTATTAACGTTTGTGATTTCCACAAATCTACTGCACCGAATACGTAGAAACGATATTCAATATTTTTTTTTCGAACACTGTTCTATTACAGTCGTCCGCAACGTTTACGTGTCCGTATAAGTGATGAAACGTATCATTAAACCTTAAATTTGTTTCAATTTCACAAGGATGGATTGATTTCGTAAACTTTGAAATTTTCTAATGCCATTCGCGAAAAATATGATCTAATAATATTTTCTGAAGTTATTCCACACCACACTGTGTATCTAAGTGGGTGAATTTGATGTTCAAAAATTATTCTTGAATTTTGGGTGCCCCATATTTTTTATTGAGCTCATCATTAGACGAATGCTGAGTTTTAAAATAAAATTGAATATGTTTGGTTCTTTGTTCTATTCTGAGTCTTTACATCATAAAGTTCCCAATTTAATTCTAAAAAAACGTAAACAAAAAACGTATTCACTTAAGTAGTTATAACCTTGATTATGCGCCACCCGTTTCTTATGCTCCACCCGTTATAAAAAAATTGTAATTTTGTACAATTAAGCTAAAAAAATTAAATTTTTGTAGCAAGGTTGTACAAATTGTAAACTCCTTGTGTCTTCCCTGACACAAGCTCAGTAAAAATTAACTATGACTATAACTGCCAGTTAACCATAGGTTTTTTGACCGTTATAGTGATAATTAATTAAAACTGATGGAAATTCTGGCAGTGGTGATCAAATACTTTTTCGACTCGAAAGAATTTTATATCTAAAGCTTCGTTCACAATTTCGTTTTTTCTTCTATCTTATTTCTTCCCAAAGTATTTCACATATTTTCCTTTCATTTTTCAAATAAAAATGTAACTTAAGTTTTTATAAAAAAATGAGTATACCTACTTCTAAATCAGCAACAATTTGTATGAATATATAAATGAGGTTCAAAATAATTTTATTTAGTTTTGAGTGAAAATTTTAATAAAATATTAAATAAAATAAAAACAAATATGTATATAATATTGTTGTGGGAAAAATTTGCAAACGTTTTCTTAATTGAAAATATGTGAGTTAGTGAAAATGTTGCCTATTGTGAAAGTAACTTAATTTTGCAGCTGATACAAAGCGAATAAGAATAATTTCTTCCGTATTGTAAAGCATTTTCTTAAGTTTTCGACTAAAATACAGCTATCGAATCGAAAAAGTATTCGATCACGAGTGCCAGAATTAGCGCCTGAACTCGGTGAAATTGGTTTTAAGTGTAAAAAAACACAATTACAGATTATATTTTAACTTAATTTAGCAAGCAATAGTGACGGAGACCTTAAGTTAAAGTAAAACAGACCAGAGTCTCTGTCAGAAATCACACCCGCAACCCTCGCACAGATAGACAAACACACTACTTACCAGCCTACCGGGGCACTCTAATTGCAAATAAGTTCAAAAAAATGGTATTAGCTTTGTTATTGTAACTATAAAGCGCTTTAAAGTTTATGTAAATTAGAAGATTTTGTTTGTCGTGCTTAATTCCCAATTTTTATTCTTGATAAAACCCCTGAAATTTATTGTTGAAGGGATAAGCTATTTCTATTAGCATTTCACTGGTTGCTTGGGCTAGATTGTCAGGAAATTTCATCCAAAGATTTTCAAAAACTACTGATATTAAACAAATAAAACTGTTAAGCGAATAAGAATTATAATCAACAGGTTTACTTGTAACAATATCAAAGCTTAAACAAAAACAACAACAATAAACAGTGAGTTTATCATTTCTTACATTCCGCACTGTAAATTTTTAATCTCTTACATGCAACACTTCTTTTCCAGATAAAAGCTATTTTATTAGAATTTATTTTTTTACGTTATTTAAAGCTTTTCGTTTACTTCTCGAAACATTTTCCTCATAATGTAATCTAAATAAAACAACCTTTAGTTGTCTTGCCCATACCCTGCCCTATTAAATCCTGTGTTAAGAGTCCCACCTTATTTATTTCCATAACAAGAAAAAAACCTTTTGTAGCCTTGTAATTATTTATTTAACCATCTCTCTCTTCTTGATTGACTTAAAGGTTAATATTATTTTCCAAAACAATTTACTTAGCAGCAAACAACTCAAGTAAAAAAAAAACACCAAATAAATAAATATTGAAATTAGAATTAATTTACGTATTTATTTATAAGATACTACTTTCAGAAGATATAAGCAAATAATTACTACAATAAAAAAAGACTTTTCTTATCTCAGCTCATAAAACTGTTTTACACAGTTTGTAGTACTAAGTGTGACTAGGGTTTATGCTCAGACGTTTTAACTTGCCGTCAAAGCAGGAAACTAAAAGTGAATTTTTCGGGATGCCGGGAATTTTCTTCGCTTTTGAGAAAAAAATAAGAATAAGAAATGGTTTAAAGAATTCTATAATTTTAAATTGAAACTAAAGCGAGTGGAAATATTGCAAAACTAAAAAGTTTTAAAAACTTTATTCCATACAATGATTTTTTGCTAAATTGAGGTTTTAAGTGTTTCCAATACATTTCACGCCGTACTTTGTTTGACATAAATATATGTATAACAATTGTGATTTAGTTGAACTGTGAAGTTTCAATTTAAACATTTTTAGTTAGGCTTGAGTTCTTCACATTTAATTTTCATTAAATTATTTTTACTGAAGGAACGAACATGAAATTTTTATTAAAATTTATTGATAACTTTCTTGGCTAAGCTGGGGCTCGAATCTGGGTTGAATTTACGTGTTTCAAGAATCACCACATTCTTTCATCAGAATTCTTTGAGTTCTAACCTCTGCACCACTATATAACACAGTAGTCCCCATCGAATTTGCGGTCTTCCGAAAACCCATTTCAACCAAAATAAAGACAGACAGATTGACATAATATGGACTCAGTATATACCATATGCAGTGTTTAAAAATAAACACGCGATATCGCTCCTTAGTGTTCGGTTCAGTAGATTTGTGGGAAACACAAACGCTTATAGTGTTTGTGTAGAAAATCATAAAAAAATAACGTTTCCCTGTATGTCATCTTTGGAATACAAAAATAATACTATTTTTATCCAACTCAAAAAAGATGAGAACACTTAATTCCGTTCGGTTTTTTTTTTAAGCCACAAACAAATTATGTTCGGTTCAGCTCATTTTTTTTTACCTTTTGGCTGGTAAAAAAACCAAACATTTTTTACAAAAATAAAATACACATACAAAAAAAAAAAACAAAAAGCCAGAAAAATAATTTTATACAATACACACACAATTTTTTTGTTTGTTAATTTCTTCATAAATGTAAAAAAATAACATAATGGAACATTAATATATAATGTTTGTCTACAGTATCACTACAATTGTTCTGTTTTTTTTTTTATCGAAGAACAGAACACTATATAATGTTCGGCTTTTTCTTGAAAACAGTTACGAACGGTATTAATGGTTGTGTTCGTCTACACAACTACTAAAAAAATTGATATCGTTCTTGGGTGTGTGAGCCGAACGCTAATTAATGTTCTGTTTATGTTTGAACATTGCTTTAAAAAGTCTTAGATCAATTTTGTAAAAAATAGCAAGCACAATCGCATGTGGTAAGGAGTACAAAAATTTCCCAAAATTATCTTATTAAATGCCCGGGAAAAAGATAAATAATAAAAACATTTACATTTTCCGAGAAACTCTAACTAAAACTAAAAACAAATGAAGAAACATTTTGAAGTTAATTCCTAAGAAATCATTTTGAAAATTCAAATCTACATCTAAAGCATTTGCTGTAGAGCAGATAGATTAAGTAGGAACCCCCCCCCCCCCCTGAATTAAACAACATGGTGAAAACATCAAACAACAAGTGCACAATTTTTTTGTTGTCATCTTCTCATTTTTTTTTTCGTAAATATTTACCTACTTAAATCATTTATAGTCAGTCATAGTCGTGTACTAAAGTATACAAAGTCTTTGTTTTTTTGTACTTTCGTATGCTGCTTATCAAACATCATCTTTTAATTTTACAAAAAAGTAAAAAAAAGAAAGAAATTGAAATAAATATTTTCTTAATGTTTGTACGTTTAAGTTTAATGCTTAGTTGTTGTAAATACAAATGTTGCTGCCGCTGCTGCTGCTGCTACTGCTGCCGTTGCATGAATGAAAACGTAAAATTATGTTATGTAGCGAGTTGAGATGAAAATAAAATATAGAAAAATTTACATCTCGTAATTGACTTTTGAAATTAAGTCACTGTAATGATAACTTCTAAAGAGCCCGGGCAAAGCGAAGAACAAAAAAAAAACAAAAATAATAATAAAACATTATAAAAGGACCCCAAGGTAATGAATGAACGAATGAATGCTCCTGCAAGATTTTGATGCTAGCTAGCTACTTCATACACTACCCACAAACATACATTTAAATATACACTTGTATATCGATACCTTAAAGGCAAAAGGCCAAATCTAACGTTTTGAAAATTTTACAGGAAAAGCCAAAAATTGTCTTGTATTAATCGATAAATTGCGCGAATAATTATTCGAGGTAAAAAGTTAATCGAATAATAATCGAACAATTTGATATTATTCGGTTAATCGAATAATTTTAATTTTGTCTAGTTGTCTAGTTGAAAAATAAGACCAAAAATTATATTTTTTAAACATAAAAATTTTATTAAAAAAGTAACAACCATTTAAAGAAAAAAAAAAAAAAAATTCATTATTATTATTTAATTAAGCTTGAGGTCTTTTTTTATATAAAAAATATTTTTATAAACTAAATGCCTATAATTTTGTGCTAAACTTTCAGTATCTGACTTAAAATTAATTCTCGATATTGTCGGTACATTTATAATTTGCAACATTTCTAACATAAGCCTACGTTTATAATTATTTTCCGTATTTAAAACTGTTGTATTTTCAAAATCAGGATAATGGTTTAAATTTGCACAATGAGCTGATAAAACCGTTTTTTGGGATGAAATATGTCAATATTTTTGATCTGACTTATGTCCTGCTAACCTAGTTTTCAGTTTATTCTTCGTTGTAAAGGTCGAATAAAAGTCTATTTATAAAAAAAAAAAAACTTTTTAAATAAAAAATAACGTCAAAATTTAAGCGAGTCTTCTAAAATAATCTGTCAAAAAGAGAATACAGTTTAAATGCTTATGTTTCAAATGATTTCTTTCTTTTGTTTTGATGAAACTTAATTTAGAAAAGATCCTTTCACTTATTGTTGGTTTGAAAGTAAAGCTTTATAAAGCATATGGGCATTTCCCCAGAATGGAATACCAGGATGAAAAAATAAAATGTTGATAATCATCTTCTTTTATTGTTTAATATTATAAAAAAAAGTCTATGTTTTTATAAAAGAATGGTTTCATAGCATATCTCAGCTGTTTTACTTGAGAAAATCGCGCTGGAAACTGGAAAATTTTATATATTCTTATATTTTCCACTTCTAAAGACATTTTTATATACTTATTTTACATGCAAAAAAAACGTTATGTTTGCAGTCTTTTTTCACAATCTCTCCATTACAATCAGTTGTAAAAGGAGTATAAAGTTGTTTTGTTAAGGAAATTTGAAGATATTTATGGGAAAATGCATAATGATAATAATAAAAAAACATATAGAAAAATCGTACGTTTGCGACCGGTACTTAAGCCAATTAAACAAAAACCAAGAGAGATATTTTATTTTGTAAATACTGGATGGAGACCTACATTAATAAAATTTTAAAATAAATTAATCACTTTTGAATATTCCGTTCCATTACGCAGATTTTTACATTTCACTACTGTCAGCCAAAGTTGACTTCTATTTTGCGTACGTTCGAGACCACATGTTTATAACTATCATTAGGAAAACTTAAACTCCATGAAATCCATATGCTATCGAATCGGAAAAAAATGCTAGGAAAAGTTTTGTTTTCTATATTGTTTGTACATCAAAAGCGTACGAACGTACGTTCGTGACCCCTGGAAATGCCCATCTTCAATTACTCTGTACTTTTTTGTTTGTCTCTTCTAAAAACTGGTAGTCTTCCATTATATCACTTGAATCTCTTTTTGATTTTTTAACAATTTTAATACTTTTAACGTTCTTGTTAAGGTCTGGTAGAAAGTTGTTTCGTTTGTCTCAAAAAAATCATCTTCTTCATTTGAATCATTGTGGTAAAGGTCTGTACTAAACTTTTTTAAAAATAAATTTTTCCCAAAGTCTTTGGTTTCGGTCTTTGTACTATACTAATTTAAAAAAAATGTTACTTGAAGGAAATGTTCCTTAGTTAAGAAATAAAAAAACGGTATTAAAAACGTACCGGCTTGTTTTTTTTACTTTAAAGAAAAAAACTAATATGTACTGTGAAAAAAACAAATTTTCGATTAATCGATTAATCAACAAAAATTATTCGAATTATTCGTTAATCGAAAATAAGCAATTTTAAGTTATTCGAACAGTAAATCGCACAAAATTAATCGATTAATCGTTTGAATATCCTAGTAAATTGATAAATTGCATTAAGCTGTTAAGAGATTATTTTGCTTGTAAAACCTACCAGTTCTTTTGACAATGTGGCCTGGCCCATTATGCAAAGTGTTAGTTTGTTTGGTCTTTTAGCGTTTATCATATAATCCTTTGCAGATAAAGCCATTTGTTTTTTATTAATAAAATCGCTAATTTTTGTTAAAAGATCCCAAACTTTGTATAAAGTTGTCTGAATACATCAGAATCAATGAAAAAAATTGATTTTTAATATTTGGTTCGTTAGGGCTTTTTGCGTTTTATGTAACGATATACTTCCATACATTTAATATAAATTATGAAGTAGCAAAAAAAAAAAGAAAAAAATTTAGTTGTAATAAAAAAATCTAAAATGTAGTCAAGTACTTCATTAAGGTCTTTTAATGGTTCTTCAAATAAACAAATATAAGGAAAGAATAAGTGTGAGAGAGAGACAGAATGAGCCAGAGAGAAGAAACACAAAATTTCTTTAGACTATATATAAACAAAGTATCCAAAATATCTCATTGAGAAATAACAAGAATTTCAAGAAGGGGGAATTGAGGCACTATAAATCTTGATACTTTATTAAGAGTTTTCTATTTCTGCGTTCATGCTTTTTATTTAAAAATGTTTATAAAAATTTTATTTTTGGTTTACAACTACATAGTTTTAAGAAGATTGGCTGAAGTTTTGTCCAAAAATAAAAACAAATATTAAACTGAAACAAACATTAAACAAATATAACATTTAAAATCAATAAACATTTAAATAAAACTTTAAAATAATCCGTATAAAATAGTCATAAATAAGTGTTTAAGTGTCTTAAGATTTTTAAAAATCCAACCTGAAATCAAAATAAGAAAACTTCCCGAAAGTCTTTACGGATATTAAAGTTCTTGTCAACTGTAATTCTTTATTAAAAATTTCTTTGTTTTTCATCTTCATCATTTTGTTTTAATTAAAAGCTAAATATTTACATTGTAAGTATGTGAAACTGAGACGCCAAAGCGTGGAGTCAAGTTAGATTAATTGTGTGGTTTTTATTGGAAATTTTGCTTAAAATCAAATTTTTAAGGAGAGCCGTAAAACAATTCTAGATCAAACTAAGGGTAAGGTATTGCACTTTTTAACTTTGTAATTCCGTTTAAAAATCGGAATCTTTTTTCAGAAATTTTTAGAACCACGGAAAGAGCGCTTAAACTTAAGCCATAGATGGGGGTAGTGCATTCATTTTGCAGTTTCAACTCACACTTAGTGATAGTGCAAAAATATTGCAATCATTTTGTTGATGTTGAGTGATGAATTGAAAATTTGCAGCCTCACTAAACATGAGTGATAGTGAAGTAAAAAAATTTTGCACTCAAAAAAAAGTAGTTTGATTTAAAATAAAGCAATCATCAGCTGATTGCAACTTTTTTTTCTTCACTCATTTGAGTGCAACTTAAATTGTTGCACTAATTTTAAAATTAAAAACTTGTTTTTTCATGAATAAAGCCAATAATTTTACCGTTATTGACAAAATATCATTTTGTTTAATGTTTTTTACTTATTCATATCCTCAAAAGAAATCAAAAACCATGCACATACAAAGTTACATTTTTTAAATTTTAGTGAGATAATATTTGTATGCAGCTTTTTTGATTGCATGTCCGAATTTTGCACTATTTGATTTGAGTGCAGATTTTTGCATTCAAATCTGCGTTTAGTGATAGTGAAAAAATTTGCAATATCACTCAAAATTTTTTAGTGGTAGTTAAAAAATAACAATCATCACTTAAGCTGGTAAAAAAGAGTGCAAACTAATTTCTTTGCAGTTTTATTTAGTGATAGTGCAATGCTGATTTAAATTAATATTTAGTGCACTACCCCCAACTATGACTTAAGCAAGATGTCACTAGCATCTCAAAATCGGAAAATGGGACATAAACGGTTGCCCATGAAAACCATAGAGTTTTAGGTGACAGAATCTAGAGGCGTACCCCGCTTTGAACACTCAGGTCAAAGTAAGGCGATATTGCATGTAATTAAATTCCTGGCACTAAAAGTCCTATCAACTTTAGCGTTTGACTGCGGATATTTCAATATATTCTAAGCAAAACTAGAAAGTGAAGTAAATGGATTGTTATCAACTGCATTTTAATAATTATAAAACTCGATGTAAAGTTTTTCAATTCGCTTGTTTTTGAATTTTTAAGGCGGTTTTCACAATTCAATCTTACTGGTAAAACAAACCGAACCAAAAGTAAAAAAGGGCTACATAGTTATAATAAAAAAAGGTTAAGTTGGCATCACTGTATTTTAGAAATAAAGAAAGACAACCCTGATTCAGGGCTGTCAGTTTATTTTTTACCTTCGTGGCCAAATTATGCAACGAAAATTCGAAAAAAATAACTAAAAATACAATAGAATCAACTTTGCTCGTTATTATAAAATTTAAAATATAAAAATATAAGCAAATATTCTCTTGTGGACCAAAAAATTGCCAACCATTTTAAAAATGGGGTTAAAGACGGCTGGTTTGGCGAGAAATCGCCACATTTGACAGCCCCTTCCTGATCTAGAAAAAGGATTATTATGAATAATGCGATTTTAAAGAAGTTTTTAAATTTTTTATTTGAAATATTTATGGCCAATTTCACCAATTTATTTAAATATCAATTTATGTTTAAAATTCGATTTTCATGTCAAATAAAAAAAAAAAAATATGAAAAAATATTTTTAAATATCAATTAATATTTAAATAGACATGGTGCAAATGGCCATTAATATATTAAACTAAAAACATACCGTTAGCTAAAACGCAAAAAGGCGTAACTAACAAAAAATTCAAAATCGAGTTTTTGATTGATTTGAATTAAGGAAGCGATTTCCATGCAAATGCATGTTTTTTGTCGATAGTCTAAGAATGATGTCGAAAAATATCTTTCCGAATCATTAAATTTGCGTTAAAATGGCATCGATTTGTTTTTGCATATTTTGGTGAAAATGCATATTTTTGCATATTAAGGTTTTAAATGCATATTTTGACATTTTCGAATGATTTTTTTTTAATTTCCATATTTTAAAAAAAGTTCCTAAAAAAAATTTTAAATTCACAAAAAAACCTTAAAAAAATCTTAAAATTAATAAATAAATTCATTTTAAGATTTTTTTCACGATTTCGACAAAAGATCCTTTAATTTTAAACCGATGCCGCACCTTACATTGGAACTTACGTGCTTGGCATATAAGTTCTACCGCGTTGCAGAGAAAATTAGAAACCAATTCGAAAATATTCCACCTCAGCCAGTAGTAACAAGATGGGCACCTGGCTAGATGCTTCAGAATTCTTTTAAAAAACTTTAGGCAATTCAAGAATGTTTGAAGGGCTTGTTGATAAAATTATGCAATTTTAAAAGTAAAAGAAATATTAAATTTATATAACATCAGAAGTAAATGAGCATTTTTATTTTTCAATTACGGTTATTTTGGTGAAACCGTAACCAATTAGGAGGGCTTTAGTTCACTTAAAATCAATTAATATTGCAGAAAGTAAAATAAAAAAAAAAAATTCAAAACGTTTTGCAAAAAAGATCTTATCAAAGTGGTATCTGAAAATACATTTTTAAGTGCTTATTTTTTATTTTTTTAGTGCATATTTTATATTTTTTAGTGCATGTTTAAGGCGCATATTTACGATTTTTTAGTGCATGAAAATCTCTTCCCTAATTATAATGAATGCCATTCAACTACATGTCTTCACAAAATTTTACACTTCTGCGATCAAAAATTACGCTTTTATTAACAAAAAAACAAAGGGACGTTAATACAAGTGTTTTTGTTTGATATATGGGCAAATCCTGCGTGACGATCGCTACATTCGCACGCGTTTTCTGTGTGATATATAAACATTTGTTGGCCTTCAAAAGAGATAGCTTCAACTTATATATTGTATTTAGTAGGGTATTCATTAGGTTAACCGTTAATCGGTTAACCGATTAATTACTTCCCGATTAACTGATCGGTTAATTTAAAATTGGCTTTTTTCGATTAACGATTAAACCGGTTAATTTCAGTCGATTAACCGATAAACCGATGTAACAAAATTTTTGATTTTTTGTAGTATTAAACCATATTTTTTGGGTGAGTTTCAAAACGGCAGTTGCAAACCAACTCGCTTCTTTAAATACATTCTTCAATGCAATCATGTCGAATTTTACAATTTTATCTGTACCAAAGTTCACCTAAAAAGTTACTAAAGTACACCAAAAAAGTTGTGTTAAGAAATATTTTTTCATGCAATATATTTCCTTCAAGAAATTCATTCTTAAAATACAGTACAAAATAAGAAATTAAGGAATTCAGAAATGAACTTTTTGCAAAATGCTCGGTGCTGAGCTTTGCCAGGATAAGTTAGATAATGACCTGCCAACAGAAGAAACTCTCGATAGTAACACAACAACTAAATTAACCGAAACAATTAAAATTATTAAAAATTTTAAAAAATTAAAACAGGACTCTAATGGAATAATTGCAGATTTTATATGTTTAGAGAAATCCAGTAAAAGAACTTTTGCTTTTGATTTCTCCAACATCTACGATAATTGAAAGAATTTTTCCATGTAAAGTTTAATCAAAACTAAAGAAAAGTGCCAAATTAACCAATTCTTTTTCTAAAAGATTATTTTATAAGATCTGCTTAAACTATTGAAATAAAATGATCACGAAGTTTATTTTTTATTATTTATTTTTTAATTTAACAAAGTTATAAATTATTTTTTGCTTGCTCGTTTTTGTTCAAGACTTGTTATGTTATTATTTTTTTTTTACTAATAAACTCCAAATGATGAATAATTTTTCATTTTTATTTATTGAAATTACTTAATTTATAAAAAAGTTTTATTAATCGGTTAACCGATCAAAAACAAAATTAACCGATTATTAACCAATTAAACCAAAACCTCGATTAATTAATCGAGCGATTAACCGATTAAAGCAAAAGCCCGGTTAAATGAATACCCTAGTATTTAGTGACATTGATATGTACTTACAAATAGCATATATCATAATTTTTTAGCAGGTATTTGTTGCGAAATAATTGATCACAAAGTTTTGTAACGCACGCCACAAAAAGTGAAAGTAACTTTAAAAGTTGAAGTGTGTTTTCCTAATTTTTAGCGAATTTTTCATCATTAGGTATAAAAAAATTTATACCTAAAAAAAGATGAATATGGGCAGTTCCAGCGAAAAGTCTACTTTTTGTAACGTAACGCCAGAAATAATTAAAATTGTTTCTCGAAAAATTTAATATGTATAGTTTACTTTTTTATATTTTGGTGTAAAGCGCAACTTGCTCTACATTTAGTAACAAAAGGGATAATGGTTGAACAACATGGTCCTAAAATGCAACCTTATTTGCATTCTGGCGTTACATTAAAAAAAGTAGACTTTTCGCTGAAAATGACCATATGTACATTAAAACGAGCAAAGATTTTTAAATTTTATAGCATATTATTCGAATGTGTATTCTATGTCAAATACACATTCGAATAATATGAAAAATTTATATAATAAATGTAACTCATCATGAGAAATAAATTCCCAGATTCTATTTGATAAATTTTATAGCTTAAAAAATAAATATATATAAGTCAAAAGTTTACTAAATAAGGTTTTATATAAACCGTCTTGCTTAATTCGTAGTCTTATTCATTTTTGTAATGCAAGTCAAAATCCACTTCCGTTTTTTAACGTCACGCCAGCACATATTTTTGCTTATATCTGCAAATCCTTAGCGTCGATTGCTGTAATTTTTTTTCTGAATATAGTGCTACTTCATTACTTTGTATACATAAAAACCTTTTTCACAAATTTGACTTCTTCATTTAATTTTTTTACATTTTGTGGTACAAATATCACGACACGTCAAAATGGAAATGCCCATATCAGAGAATTCTAAAATCACTTATTCGCAGCCAGAAAATGTTGTGATTTTTTGCCAAAAGCCGTGAACCCTTTGTGACGCACGCCCCAAAACGCACGCTACAGTTTTTCCAGTACTTAAAATAAACCCAATTTAATTTATTTTAACAAAACAAATTTTATATATAAACAAATCTTGTGATTATTTGGGAATGTATGAATGAATATCATTTTTTTTTAACAAAATTTATGTTTTGGTGAGTCTGCTGTAAGTGCTATTTAAAGCCCATAAAGCACCTAAAATATTATTAAATTCATGTATTACATTGGGGGGTGTGCTGGAAATCGCAAACGCAAAACGCAAGAATTTGGAGGCTGTTTTTAATACACTTTTAATCAAATTTTTATAATTTTTGTTATAAAATTCTGTTTAATAGTGAAATGTTTGTATAATATTTGTCATAAAATTCTTTTATTACAGAAATCTTACTTAAAAACGACTTTTAAAATTCTTGCGTTTTGCGTTTGCGATTTCCAGCACACCCCTGATTAATAGATCAGGGGCGGGGTAGGATTTGGTAAAAATTATTGTATTAATGATCATCGAAATACATATTTTTAAATATAAAAATAAAATAATACATCTACACCCAGAGAAAAAACATGTTTAAATATGGTCACCTCCAACAAAACTATTTTTAAAGAAAATTTTGAACATATTATGTTTAATTTAACCATGTTATTGTCACCGACAACCATATTACGGTTAAATAGGTCCTCCATCAAGAAGCCACAACCATATTATGGTTGCCTCCAAACATGTTATGGTTAAAAATAACTAACATATGTTTAACACTTATAATAGCATGGTTGGTTTTCAATCATAGCATGTTGCTCTTTGAAAAGAGGAAAATACTATTGTTAATTTTAAAACAAATTATTGTCATGTTTAACGATATTATGTTTAGAGACAATCATAATATGGTTGTTGCTTCTTGGTGGAGGACCAATTTAACCATAATATGGTTGTCGGTGACAATAATATGGTTATTTTAAACATAACATATTTAAAATTTTCTTTAAAAATAGTTTTGTTGGAGGTGACCATAGTTAAACATGTTTTTTTTTCTACGTGTAGTCTTATATTGCATTAAAAAAAAATAAATTGAAAAATTTTTGGTTGGTGGACTGTTTCTGGGATTTGCCCATATGCAAAACAACATAATTACACATTTTTTTTTAAAAATATAATGAAATTGTTTTCTTTTAAATTTGCTTGAAAAATTCCATGGACGACTTATCAATGAAATATTTTCTGACATGTTTATAGATTTCATTTTACAAAGTTTTTTGCTTTTCCTGTAAAATTGTGTATCTTTTTGGAAACTTTTATGTATCTTTCTTAAAATTTCACTGGCAACACTAGTTGTAAGTTACAAAATAATTATTTTTCAGGAGAGCAAAAAAACGTTTTTAAAAGGCAGGACTACTTATTTCAAAATTTTTTTTTAGATTATCAAAATTAATGATAATAAAAACTTGCATGCAAAATATCAAGAAATTTAAATTTAAAATAACAGGCAAATTTACAGTTTAGAACTTCTTTTTAGTGGAAAAGCGTTTCATATCCACAATCGCGATGTATTTTAAAACGATTTTCCACTACGCAAGCGGCTTTAAAAACGTTATTTTAATTTACAAAACCATTAATTTGTATAATTTTTTTTTAGTAACTTACAATGTTCTTTCACTGGCTGACTCTTTGTATTGCATTTCGAAGAGGTTAATGTGCATAAATTTGGAGGATATAATGTTAAAACAATGTAAGAGAGTAATGTTAAAGATAATTTGCAAAAAAACATATTTTGCAAAATGTGATTGAAACAACATTTTCTATTCTATTTTACACTATTTTTGTTGCAATTCAATTATTTCATACGAAAAATTTTACGATGCGAGAAATGCAGATACTGAAATAAGAAAATTATTAATTATTTTTTTAATTAAATCACTAAAAGAACAAATAATAGGACCATTATTAAAAACTGACTTAATCTTTAGGTTAAGCAATATTATAATTAATTTTATAATTCATACAGAAACGTCCAGAATTGCTTTCCGGGGCAATTTAAGGAATTTAAAAAAAATTAATTTTTTATAAAGAAATATCTTAAGACGGTGCACTTCTTTTGATTTATTGCAGGTGTTAGGATTATACTTAGAAATTTTTAACATTTTATTGAAAGATTTATACCATTAGTCGGATTAGAAGTCATCTTTCTGCTTTAGAAATTGTACCAAACTTTTTTTTTTTATAGAAATCTTAGATTCATTGATTTTTTAGCTGATAAAAGCCAACCGATAATTTCTGATATTGACTGTTAAACATAATTTATTTAAATTTTTCAGTAACTTTTAAAGATCCAAAATCTTTTCATAACAAATAATTCTAACCAGAAATTGTAACAATTAAAAAAAAAAAAAAAAATTCATACAAAAAATTCAACCCAAATCAAGAACAATCACAACCTAATTATGAATTACAACAGGCAATAATTTATGATTTGTTTTTCAAAATTTTCAAAGTTAAATGAATAACATGAAATTCCAAAAGATATGATCAACTTTAAATTGATCGGTTCCTAAAAAAACCAAAGTAATATTCAAATTACTTTAATTTCCAACCTTAAATACACACAAGAAAAAAACAATTTACATTTTTAAAAAATTTTAAAAAAAAGTTAATTTTCCATTTAATGCATTTAATGAAAAACCAGAAATAAATAAAAAACTCTCATATTACACACAAACACACAACCAGACAAACCAATACCATGAAACTGTATGAGAACAATATATAAATAGCAGAAAACAACAATGATGTTGTGTAAGTATTTGAAATAGGGGTGGCAAAGTACCATCTACAACAACAATAACAATCATTATTCAAATAATTCATACAAACCCTCCAAAAAAAAAAAAAAAAAAAAAAAAAAGATATTCTCTACAATAACTTTTATTTTACAGATGGAAGTTTGTTTTTTGTAAATTTTTGTTTTTTTGAATTTCGAAAATGAAAATACCACAACAACAAGAAAAATATACTTAATATTACAATAACACCACAACAATAACAACAACAACAACATGTTTGGTAGCAACAGCAACAAGGTATAACATCAATCGGAAATAATTGCGTAAAAAGACGCGTTGAGGCATATTAAACGAATGAAAATGATTTTTTTTCCGATTAAACTTTCCTTTATACTCTCCACGAAACAGCAACAACAAAAAATTAAAAAAAAAAAAAAAAAACAAAAATTGACACAATAGACTCAAACAAGACCGAGGGGACAAACACTAAATGAATTCAGTTGGACTGGCATGTAAATAATTGTAATGAATAATGAATAGGAGGAAATAGCAACATCTAAAGCCACAGCAACAACAACATTAGTAGCAGCAAGAAAAACAACATGAAAACAGCAACATAGAGCATTAAACAATTTAAGCTAATATGATTAAAGGTTTATCAAAAAAGAAAAATTAAAAATAATTAAACAAAGAACCATTTTTAAAGGGATTTTATTTTTAAACTTGAAAACGAAATAAATTCCTTTTAAAAGGATTTACAAACAAAACAAGTTAGAGTGCTTTATGCCAAATCTTTGATACCCCCAACCGACAGTAAGAATATTTCAAGAGTGGGTTTATTTATTACACTATTCGTTATGGCTTTACGCGTACTAAAGAGTTGGCATTATATGGGGCCTTTAGTAAATTATGGACCGATCATCACGAAAATTTTTAGTGTGATTTCTAGTCCCACAAAACTGTGACGTACCAAATTTGATTGCATACTGAATTCTTTTCCGAGAGTACGCTTAATATGGGTCCTGTGGTAAATTATAGACCGATCTTCTCGAAATTCGACAGTGTGATTTCTACTCATATGAAACCAATTTGTGCAAAATTGAATATCAATCCGTGCATTATACCACCATTTATGTTAGTTTTTGTAACAAATGTTTCAGTTTTTTAGGGTTTTGGTTCCACATTTGGATACATACATATATTTTATCCTACTACACTGATGTTGCTGGATTTCAGTCCCAAGCTGCTTAGGATAACTAGAAGCAATGTGCCATCAACATTCTTTTCTTTTGAGTTTTTCGAAAGTGAGCGTGTTTTCAACAGACAAGCGGACAGACAGACAGACATGGCTAAGTCGACTTATGCCGAATGACTCAAGGACCACCAGTGGTTAAAGAGAGTATAGAAAGTGTTTTTGGACAAATATTATTGTAATACAGTGTTGCCAGCAAATTTTTTTACCTATGCAGTCAAAAAAAAAACATTGTTCACTACATTAGTCCCTGCAAATAAAACTTGTCGAATTATAATAATAATTGAAAAAAAAAAATATTATAGGGAATGGTCTTAGAGCCTTGAAAGTAAGCACCGAGAATTTCATAAAAATCGGCTACGCCTACCGCCCATGCAATTCCAATCCGTTTTTTGTTATCGCAGCCAAAGTCGTAAAATTTGTTACACACACTTTCCAGAATACACAGAAGATAAATGAAAAGTTTCATCAACATCAGCTACATACACTACTTAGGATAAACCAAAACTACATGTCAAATTTTGTCAATTTAAGGCACACTCACTGCCCACCGTCCACCTTCCATACAATCCATATAAATTTTTTCGCATAAAATGCTTCCTATCCAAGCACAAGTCTTCAAATTTATTGCATACACTTTCTGGAATACAAAAAAGTTACATGTCAAGTTTCATTAACATCAGCCACGCCATTTTTTTACGTAAACCACCAGTGGATTTTTCTTAATGAAAATTCTCTATTTTTGAAATGAAATAATCGTAAAACTTACTTTTTACTTAACCAAAATCCTTCTATGCGCTACCACGACAGAGAGGAAAAAACCTACAAATAAGGAGTTCTCCCTACTTTTGGCAACACTGATATACCCAAAAAAAAAAAAAAAAATAAAAAAAAAGAATTTACTTTTGAGGATCGTAAAAGTTAAATAAATAAACAAAACTAAGCATAAATTTTATAGAATTACGAAATGCTAATTTAGCAGACTCTGGCTAAAGGCGAAATTTTTTTTAACAGAATACACAAAATACTCCTTTCAAGCAGATATTTAAAGGAGTACCACCGTTATTTAATTAAAACATGAAATAAAACTTTATTTCATTTTAACTATAATACCTTACCTTATGCATTACTTCGAATTAATGCATTACTTTGCATGCATTTATTTTGGATTATCTTAAGTTAAGATAAGTTAATATCCCTTCTAGAAAATCAAATGCAGCTCTATAAAGTTAAGGTAATCTCTTGACTTCTATATTAACATTTAAACAAGTGTTATACATAAAAACTGCACTCGATTCGATTTTTAAAGTAATATCGGTCTTGTTCTGTTTAAGCCAATTTTGATTCGCATTTGCAAAGCAATACTTTAGGTTAGATTAGGTGGAAAGAAGGATGAAGTATCAAAGATGCAACCTCAGATCAGTACGATACATACCACAAAGTATACAGAGATGAAAAAAGTGACGTGTGAAAAAGGCCCAAGTCAGTTGCGAGGGCAGCTTTCGAAGAAAGAGACAGAAAGCTTTTTTGGTAGTGAAGTGGCAAGGTGTAAAAACAGGCCGCAACATTCAACACAAATAGCGTGATCAAAACAAAAATAACAAAACACAAATCACGTTAAACAAATGCATTAGTTCAACAAACGTTGTTTTTTGTGGAAAAAAATGTATTTATAATATTGTTTTGTTTTATAATGTTATTTACTTACTTAAATATTATTTACTCGTGTTGTGGTGAACTAAAAAGTTAATTTTTACAAAAGCTTTGCAAATAAATATCAACTAAATAAATTTGTGTTCATTGTATTGCGGCATAAAAGATGATGCAAAGAGAAATGAAAAAGGGCAGCTTTCTTAAAAAGAGACAAAAAAAAAAACGCAAAATCTTCCGTGTCGTGACATCTCTGTATACTTTGTGATACATACCCAGGCGACTGCCGGGTCTGTTGTACGCCTCTTAAGGACATTGAGATTCAGGTAGATAGTGCTACCACCACCTATAGGGAGGGGGTAAACATCCTTAAGGTTTTACAGTCAACTTTCCTCAGCGATCCTAGGTTCAACATGACATCGCTACCGAGGTGTAGGACACGCACCATCTTACTAACTTCGGACTTACTCCCATTGAGGAGGCTTCTTGCTCCCTGGGTTACCCCATAAAATCTTAGTGGTCCTACCCACAGTGCCACTATTACAACTGGTCGTCCCTTGCCCTCGTCTTCAATTAATATTTTAATTCATACGTTAAAAAACTCAGTTTCTCGGACGTAATTCCTTTAGGTTTCCCAGTCAAGTTTCCTCAGCGATTGTAAGTTCAACATGACATCGCTGCGGAGGAGTAGAATACGCAATATCACACTAACTTTGGACTTACTCCTATTAAGGAGGCTTCTTGTCCTACCCACAGTCCCACTATTCCAACTGGCAGTGTGGGTTTTCATAGCCCACGCCTTCAATCAATACTTTACTTCATGCATTACTCTACATTTATTGTGTAACTGCACAAATTAAAAGCATTTTCTTAGCAGCCATAACTTATTTTTAAAAATATATGAATTTTTATTTTTGTTTTACTCCATTATTAAGTTTCAGTTTAAGAAAATTTAATTTTTTTTAAATTCATCCCTTTAACTCACTGTCTACATAAATAACACTAAATGTATGCTCTTATTATTTGTTACTGCCGCATTCAAAGCCAAAAGGGGTTAATTTCAAAACTTATCCAAGTATTTATAAGCAGTTGTGCATCGCACTACTTCAAATAATAATTGATACTCTGCGAATTAAGCTGCTGACTCCCTGGACGAATTTTCGTTTCGTTGGAGTACCAAAATTGTGCCGAACTAACTCTTTAACGAGGATGGATGTAGTAGTATTACGAGTATACACATATGCATTTATTATTATTATTTTTTAGATGCATTGAATGAAGTGTTTAAATAAACTTCCTGCACTTCTGATGATGCCCGCCGAACGTTAAATGTCTGTGTGCCAAACGGCTTGTATCCATTATGTAAAAAAGCCTTTAAACAGAACTATAACAGGCTACATAACGGTTAAGTTGGGGATAGCAAATACTAATAAATTTAAGAGAAAATATAATAAATATACAACTAGTATTAAACTGACTACATAATATATTGACTGTTAAGGAACTGTAATATGACAGTTGTTTCAACAATAAATAGTCTGGTCTAATTACATTTATCAGTCGATTTTTCAGTACATTTACATTTTAATTTATCTAGGAATTTTAAAGTTTGCCTCTTTCAGAACAGCAGGGTTTATGCAAAAACATTGTTCCTACACCCGAACGAACTACTTGCCTTACTATACTTCAGTACTTGTATCATACGTTGATTCTATTCATTGCTCTATAGCGTTTGTGAACGCTGGAAGGCAATAAAGCATTAAAAACAAAAAACACGCCCGCTTTTGCACAACATTAAACAATAAGACGATGATAATGAAGTTGAATGGGCTTTGGTGGCAGAACGGAAAAGGAAGGCAGCGGCAGTTACTCTTTGTGCATGTTGGTTTGTGTGTATGGAGCAGTTGCAAAATTTCTACTCATAAATATGGTTGAACGAACAAACGTTACGTCTAAATGACCAAATCTCTTTGTCTGTCCTTTAGCGATTGACTAGAAACTGAAGAAATCCACAGAACATCAACTGAAAAGGAATTATCATCATCATTATTATGATTATTATTGTTATTATTATGCGAAATCATAAACATAAACATAATAATAAGGCAATAACAACAACGAGTATTTGGTACATTTAAATGCCAAACCGACCAAATAATATGTACAATAGGGCGATTACTTTTTTACATTTTTGGCGAATATCAAAATGGCCCTAGCATAGTTAAATAGACCACTGCAAATTACTTAAAAAAATGGTATTACTTTTTCGCGATTGTCAAAAAAGTTCACCCACAAAACGCGGTAAAGTTTGGAAATCAGATTTTTTATTTTTTAATTTATTTATCCAAAAAACGCAAATATTTTTTTTCAATCAATATGTTATAATTTAACAACATTTTTTACTTTACTATTTTAGTTATCATTTTGTAATAAATAAACAACATTTTTCACTTCACTATTTTAGTTACATATTAATAAAATTTTTTATTTAAAATTAATGTATTTTTTTTTTGGAGGTATTACAAAATCGTTTTTGTGGGTGAGGTTTTTATTCCAAAATGACCGGAAAATTTTTTTTCCGTAAAAAGCACAACATTCGCAATCGTGTGGTACTTGGGTTAAAACTTGGTCATAGCCCTAATGTACAATAGAGAATCAACAACAACAGAAGAAAGAAAAAAAAAAAACAAACGTTATGCTATCAAAAGCTATCAGGAAGGTAGACGGAGAAATAAGTAAACAGTTGAAGGAAGCACTTGTCAATCGCCAATAGTTCAAAAAGCATATAAAGTAAACTCGAAAAGTCCTCTAAAAGAGATATATTTAAAAAAGTTCCTTTAAATAAAAATACGTACATTCGTACGTTATTTCAAAAAATTCTTTCCGAAAAGTAAATTTTCCAATTAATTATTTTTAGAAAGGTAAATTTTTTTAAAAGCATCTCAACCAAAATATGTACCTTTAAAAAAGTGTAACTTTACACAAAAACTAATTTTTAAAATTTAAAAAGGAACTTTTTCAGAAATAATTTGTTTTAACAAAAGGTAAAAATTCAGAGGGAAGGTCGCAATAGCAGTACCTTTTAAAAACAGAGTTTCTTAAAAAATATATTTAAAACAAAACACTTAACGAAATAATATAAAAATCGCATATCAAAAATTTTATAACCGCCACAGAGTCACTCCTAAAGGGGTTAAATGTAGGACCGACTCCCGTTTTTGCCTTCCCGACATTTTTACCCGCTTTTATTATTCCTTAAGGGGGCTTCCATACAAAGTTTAAGATTTTATGAAATTGTAAAAAATTGGCCCTTTATATCCTAGGATAACTCTAGACAGGTCAAATGTATGACTGACCCATTTTTTCCATTCCCAACAATTGTTTTTAACAACCCTGCCCGCTATGTTAATTCATAAAAAACTTGAAGAATAAGTCCCATAAATGACTAGGAGTCCCTTCTAGACGGTAAAATGTATGACTGACCTGAATTAGTTTTTCATCCTTAACATTTTTTCAAAACAGACTTGTCCCTTATCTCCACCACTTCCCCTCGTAAAAAACTCCCATTTTTTGGCTCATGCACCTCATACAACTAGGGGGTCTAGCGCATCCAAATCCTGTTACTAAGAAACTCTATACACCATTTTCCCATATTTACAGCCTGGCCCACAATATCGAAACGAAAATTTCTTTTGCGTATTTACATTTTATTATTGTTTTCAATTTAAATATAAAAAAGAAATGTTTTTGTCGACTTAGGAAAAAGTATGTAAAATATTAAAGGAATATAACTATTGTAAGAAAGCTTAAGAAGTATAAACTTAACTCAAAAAACCACATTTGAGAAACAAAATTTCAAATAATAAAATAGTTTATACAAGAGAAACAATTCCCACATTCTATTTTTTAAATTTATATTAATAAGAATTTTGTTTAGAAGACAAGGTATTCTTAACTCTAGCAGAGATAGATGATTTCGCGAATCTATTTAAACCAGATCTGCAGAGAAAATATTCTCCCAGATGCGGCAGAACTCATTTGAAAACTTTAATATTTCTGCACCTTTTTTCTTAAAGTTTGCATATAATATGTCATAATGCCAGTAAGCAAGCAGATCTGCGTCTAAAAATATAAGGAGATCTAAGGTAGCTTTTTCCCAACTTGAAACCATAAAAATCAAAGGCCAGTTTTCGTAGGGGTGAAGCTGCGTGCAACACTTCCGGAATTTGGAGACATGTTAAGCATGACTTCGTTGATTAACTTGTTATATTTTTTACCTATTTTTTACCAGTGACTTCGTTCACGTAAAAAAAAGCAAGATATAAAGGAATGGGATAGTCCAATTTGCAGACTTTTATTAAGTTTTCTAGGTATATACTTTATGTTTGAATAAGTCTATAAACTATATTATTATATTTGGTTTATTCCGAAAATATATATAAAAGTTTTGAGCACTCAATGCACTTGAGCCACCGACTTACAGCTGTCCATATGAAAAGCAAGGGGTGTCTATATATCGCGATCTTAGGACAACAAGGTTCTATCTTACATGTTGTTTAAGTACAAATAAAACATTTTTGTCCTAAGGTCGCGGTATATTGCGGCCACTAGACCATATGCAATCTGAAAAAGTACTAAAAGTACCAATTTTTCACCATTTTTACCTCCTAAAAAGTTCCCTATAATTAAATGTCGGCCATACACTATCTCTTTACAAAATTTGTCGAAAAGACAAAAAGTACCAAAGGTTAAAAGAGTACCAAAAGTACCAGATTTTCCTCATTTTCAGCCCCCAAAAAATACACTGTATGTTTATGTGGGCAATAATCTGTAGGTATATTAACTCTATCGAAAAAAAGAAAAAGTACCAATTTTATACCGTTTTTACCCCTCAAAAAGTACCCCATATTTTAATCTAGTTCATATAAAATCTGTATAGCAGATTTATCAAAAAGAGAAAAAGTACCAAAAGAATAAATTTTTTCCCGTTTTAACCTCATAAAAAGTATATATTTATATATTTTGACCTTGGCCATATGCTATCTGTATACCAAATTTCATTCAAACCCATTAAACTTTCTCGTTTATAATATTTGTAGGATAATGTCCGAAGACTGTTATTTCGAGTAATAGCGTCGGACAATTTAGCAGTGACTTTGCCTGTAGATTTTGTAGCCTCTTCAAAGTAACCTAACATTTTGACCAAAATGGTTTTTATGCTCACAAACATTAATGAAAACAGGCAGAAAAATGCAATCAGGGGGCAAATTACGGCATTCGATATCGATCGAAATTACAATAAAAGTTAAATGTAAATTTCGATCAGTATCGAATGCCGTAACAATTTGACCCCAGGCCTGTCACACATTCCGATTGAAATGGTTTTAGTTCCGTAGTTGTAATTCCGATGACAGGCCAATATTTAGCAATGACAGAACACTTCACTAGTTTGGTGCAAAGCAAAACGACTAAAAACTTAAACAAACAATTGCAGTATTCTGCTCTGATTAAACTGTTATGCACAAAAACGAATTGAAAATTTAATGGTTTGTTCAAAAAAACTTTAAAATAAACATTTTAGAAGTGTCGTCGTATCGACAGTTAAATATCGCCGATACGGGTATATAGGCAAATCTGAAAATTCGCCGATATACGTTTCTACTTAGAACAAATTTACCTTATTTTTAAAGGTACACTAAAAATGGAATCTTTTTGAAAACGTACATTTTTTAAATGGTATTTTTAACATACTGTACCTTTCAACAACGTTATTTTAAAAGAAAGTACCTTTAAACAACAAAAAGTAACCTTTTAAATTATGTTGGGAGAATTCCAACCAATTATAGTGGGGAATGAAATATAAGATAAACTCACTGTTTATTGTTGTTGTTTTTGTTTAAGCTTTGATATTGTTACAAGTAAAACTGGTGTTTTTAATTCTTATTCGCTTAACAGTTTTATTTGTATAATATCTTTAGTTTTTCTAAAAATCTTTGGATGAAGTTTCCTGATAATCTGGCCTAAGCAACCAGTGAAATGCGCATGGGAATAGCTTATCCTTACTTTGATTATTGTAGCTTTTAAAAAATTAGTTAAATAAACGGCACTTTAAAAAAAAATTACTTATAAAAGTATGTATTTTAAAGCGCATCTTTTCAAAAGCGTTTTGTTTTTCAAAAATAAAGTTTTCTCTAACAAAATATTAAAAAAAAAATGCTTCTTGAAGTAAATTATTTCAAAGTGAAACTTTAAGCTGTGACCTCTTGAAAAATTCCCTTTTCAGCGAAGTAACCTTTCTAAAAAGTTTCTTATGCAAGAGCAATTTTTAAGTACTTTTTGTTTAACATTTAATGCCTTTTATTGAACATATTGGTCAGGCGAATCTGTTCTTAAACTTATTATTCCATATTTAGTATCCAATCGTAGCCATAATCACAGTCATAATAATCATCAACCATCCACTTTTTATGCCTCAATTAATAATCGTAATAACAGAGTCTATCGCACATTGCAAAAGCATAATCAGTTAAATCATTATTATTATTTTCAGCAGCATAAACAGGGCACCGTGCAACATTTAGAAGAAATCAAAAAATCACAAATGCGGAAAAAATTTTAGGGGTTCCACAGTATTAAACTAAACATATTAATTCAGAAGTTTGTTGATCGTGATGATGATGATGATGATGATTGTTATGGTTTTATTCCATCACATGATGATGTTTTGGCTGATGTTGCAAGAAAGAAAGAAAAAATTAAAAGAGTTACTAAAGTTAAGAGACTCACAAAATAACAATAAAGTATTATATTGTTATTATTTCTACCCTTTTCAATTCAATTTTCCTCATTTACAAACCCACTCACACAAACTTAGATTTTTTTTGTAATTTCCTACAAAATAATGTTGCTGCTGCCTGTTGCCTGTTGTACCACAACAGAAAACTCATCCAGAGTCTCTATTAAACTTCAACTAAACAGATTTAATGACCATTATCGTCAATAGCCGCAGCAGCAGTCATGTTAAAACAAAATGTTAAAAAAAAATATGAAACATGTTTTGGTACTGGCAGTGAGTGGGGTGCGGTGGGGTGTCATCTAATGTGCGAAATATTTATTGATGCTTGAAAATAAAATTATAAAACTTTAAATGTTTTTTGAATTTATTCCTACTTTTAAGACAGCATCATATAAATGTCATAGCATTATTTCCGCGGCTAAATTATGAATGAATGAACGAATAAGTGACTGAACGACTGACTGACTGAACAAACCAATGAATAAAATTTATTGTGTTGCATGTCGCGACCAGTGAGTACTTGTGTATGATGGCGATTAAATCTGTAAATATTTGTTCCCCGATTTTATGTTTTCTCGTTTTTTTTTTTTTTGCTGTGTCGGTAAATGTTATATGAATGCTTTTTAAACGTATAATTTGTTTGATGCCTGTTAATTTCTGTTAAAATGTGGGGTAACATTTTTATTTCAAACATGTCATGCCATGGCAGGCGATTTATGCCTGAAGCGGAAGGTGAAAATTAAGAAATTATACTCGTATTTCAGACTGAACAAAAAAAAAAAAAAGCCATCACTTTAGAAAGTTCCATAAAACCCACAATTATGGTTGAAATTATAGTGTTAAATTTTGAATGAAAATAATTTTTAAATTGACATTGAGTTAAAGAAACAAATTTAATACGAAAATTTAAAGGGGAATTTAAAGAAGTTGTCAGTTTTTTTACTTTTCTATATAAAAAAATGCAAAAAACACATTTCTTTAAAAAAGTACTTTTCTTTTATAAAGAAAAAAGTTATCTTTTAAATGTAGTTTTAAGAAAATAGAGATGGAAAAAAGAAAGAAATACCTTAAAAAGTACCATTTACAAAAGCACCTTAAACCAAACTTATGTTTAAAGAAAATATCTTTAAAAGCGTCCTTTTAAAAGAACTTTACAACGCAGGAAGCAGTGCATTAAATTTTTCTGTTAAGTAAGTTTTGCAAAATTCAGCTTTTAAGAAAATTACTTATAAAAAGTACTTTTAAAAAGTACCCTTTCGATATTTGTTTCAGTACAACTCTAACATTTTAAGAAAAATTAATTAAAAAAGATTTACTGCCTGATTTTAGAAAATTTAAACAAGTGAGTGAGTGAGAAGTTATATTAAAAACAACAATAAAAAACGAAAATTTGTTGTTATTTTTAATATAATTTATCACTCACCCACTTGTTTTAATTTCCTAAAAAAATGCAGTTAATTTTTAAGAATAACCTGCGAATAACAATATAACAAAAAAGACGTTAAAAAGACGTTTTTTAAGATAGTACTTTATTTGAATAGGGACATTTCCACCGAAAAGTCTGCTTTTTGTAACGTAATGCCACCAAGTAACTAAATGTAGAGCTAGTTGCGCTTTACACCAAAATACAAAAAAGCAAATATAACATATAAAATTATTTGAGAAACAATTTTAATTGCTTGCTGGTCTTTCAGAAAGTTTAATATAAGCCACATATTAAAAAAATTTTATATAAACATTTTTTTTATTGTAGTAGGTAAAGGTACTTTTATGAAAATTCAAAAATAAAGGGAGCTTTTTAATAATATAATTTCCAATTTTTTTTTTTTTTCGTTTATTAATTTTACATGGGAGGATAGGGTTTATAGAAGATAGTTTCATCTTATTTTATAATTGAATTTAAATTATTCTTTCCGATGCAGATAAAACTGTCTTCGCCATGTTTTTCTTGGACGTCCCTGGCTAAGGCTAATAAAACATGCCGCGCCATGCCTTCGAGTGGCTAACGATCTTTTTATTAATTTATTTATTTCATAGATTTTCTAATACAACAAGACAAACATATCTTATAATTTACAGTATTAGAATTAGACAAGTTACATGTACAAAAGATAACAATGTAACAAATTCTTTATATATAAAAAGAGAAGAAAAAATAAAAAAAAGAAAATACTAATACTTGCAAAGAAAACAAAATATGTAAAAAAAATAAAATATAAAAATATTTGTTTATTAATTTTAAAGTTTTATTTAAGGTACTCAATAAGTAATCTCCTAAATTCCATTGCGTTGTCGGTGCACTGCATATAATTAGGGAGTTGATTCCAGAGACGTATACCCGAAATAAAGAATTGACACTCCGAAAAATGAGTGCGGTATCAAAATTGTATGATATATCTCCCCTTCTTGATCTTGCAAACCTTAAACGCTCATACAGATACACTGGTTCTTTAGTTACAATGATTTTGTGAAGAAAAATTAAACTTCTCAACTTTAAAATGTTGATAAAAGAAATGCTGGTAAACCGGCGAGAATATGATGATATTCTATTAAACCTCCTTAGGCTATAAGTATAACGGACAATGTTATTGTAAGTTGTGTTGAGTTTTCTAACATCGAGGGAATTACAGGCACCAAAAAGATATGCCTTAGCCAGACGAACTCTTATATTAAGTGGTGTTAAGTGCTGTGTTGGCCATAAAGTTCCATTCTCTTTTAACGATGTGTCGGTTAATGGCCTCTTCATTCGTCGTTCTCCACAGGTCAGCGTTGAAGATTGTATCGGCTCAATATTTTCGGCTAGGACTTCGTAGGCATTTTCTTGATATGAGTATGTTTGCAGTTCTCATGCTGTGTAGTTTGTTGTCAACCACGTTTCACTGCCATAGAGTAAACGGGATTTTACAGAGATCTGATCGCTTTACTTACAGTCTGCTCCACGATGTCGATCGGCAACAAGTCACTCACTATCGTTTTCAATAGAGCCCCACAAACTATCGGCTTGTCGTTCGTCAGATTTGACGAATCTAGCGTTATCTTTTTATTTTGAGCAAATGTCTATATTGCCACAATCAACTGTTCCACAAACTTAACGTTAATTTGAAAATAAAAATCGCCAAAACTCAAGTGACTGATTTTGAAATTTTTGGCCATGCAAATTTTCGCCCCACTATGCCATATTATGCGATTAAAAATTTCAAAATCAGTCACTTGGGTTGCGGTTGTGGACAGAGGCGCTTTCTTGCAATATTAAGCGAAATTATTTCTTTGATATTACTTGACACACTAACACTTAACATATTTTTTAATATAATAATATGTTACGTTATCGCTCAGTAAATTGCTTATCGTTAAAATTCAAGTCATATTAGATTTCTTGTATTAAATATTCTGAATATTATTTATATATTCTTATATTTGTAGTTCAGTTGACCAATTCACAAGCTCTGTCGTTAAAAAAGTACGATTTTTGTTTTCTTCTTCTTAAATAAAAGTTATTATTCGATGCCATGAAATTTAACCAGGAGTTTTAATTTGATGTAAAATGGTAATAAATATTAATTGTTATGCAATTTTAATTAGATTGGTTTGAAAAACAAGTTGGAATAAACTAGACATTTATTGGTCTTAAAAGAGTTTTACAAATTAATCAAAGAGCTGAACATTTCTAGGCCTGCTATAAAAACCAAAATTTTTCAAATCACATGCATTACAATCAATCGTATAATGAGACATCACTTTTTTATTAAAACTATCAATAACAAAAATACAATATTGTAGAATAATAAAAATATACAACGAATATGACGTTACTACCAGTTTGTGAATTGGACAAATGTATTTTTGTTGTTAGGTATTTATTAATGTCACTATGCTCTGTCAAGAGATCGGTATTATTGGTGTTAGTTCGCATTGAGTTGGTCTTTTTCGTATTGATCTCCAATCCAATATCCCTGGATATTGCGACCAGATCGTTAGTTTTATCCTGTACCTTTTGAAAATACATTAATATTTTTAAAATGGTCCTTTTCTTGTTAATTTATACTAAAAAGTGCCTTTTTCAAAAATGAAATAGGTTCAGTTAAAAGTGCCGTGAAAAAAGAAATACCTTTGTAAAAACAGCATTTAAAAAAACATTTCTTAAATATTTTAAAAAATTTTAATTCTTATACATAGTTATTTTTTTTTAACATGCGTTCAAAAAAAAATTGATTTTTAAAAATAGCTACTCTATTTTTTAATTTAAAGAAATGCATTTATTTTTTTAAACTAAATTTTCTTAAGATATTTTTCCAAAAAAAACCCCAGAATGATTTTTGCTATCAATAATAAAACAACATAAAAGATATCTTTTAATCGTAAAATCTGTCGTATTATTTAAAACAGGTAACCGAGCAACAAGAAATTTCGTACATTATATTCAAATTGAATTGTGTCTCATTAAAATTAATAGATTAAAACCATTCCGCACAAAATAACTTACCTAACGTTAATTATAGTCCTTCGAACCATCATACATAATCAAAATATAAAATGAAAATATGTCATCCAAATAACAAAGTAAAAATTTTTTCAACATTTTTTTTTCGTACATTGACTTAATTAAAAACATATTTCAAATAAAGTTGTTATTGTTCAAAATGTGCTTGTAAAATGAATATGGGGCTTTAATTGTTATTTTTGTTCCAATTTATTGAACTTTAGCAACCACCCAAAATTGAATTTCCCGTTAAATCAACCTTCCCATGGTTTTCAAAAGACCCTTGACGATTTTTTATTCGTAAATGTAAGTTTTCCGAAAATTAAAAAGCTTTTTAAGTAATTTTTAAAAAAATAACAATCATTAAAATTCTAACTTAAGTGAGGGAAACACACACACACACACACACAGGGTGCTTAAACTATATTCCACAAACAACATTAAAAACGAAAAGAGACGTAGGGGCGATAAAGAGCAACTATAAAGTGGAAAAAACGTCAACGAAATGCTTTACAATTGTGAATAAAATTTTCAATTAGTTTTATTAAGGAGTTTCAAGTGCAAAAGTTCATTTTGATATTTTTGTAGTTTCGCTGCTGCTGCTGATGGTGATTATGTTGCTGTTGTTGTTCGCTATAGTAATATTTGCATTGTAGAATGTTGTCGCTCATTTTTTTTCTACATTGCAATTGTTGTTATTACTGTTTGCTTTTCCAAAAGTATTTTCAATTTTATTTTTATTCGTTTTCATTCATTCATTCATTGTTTATTGGCTTCATTTGTCCCAATTGAATTGAATTGAATTGTGTGTGTGAAATACATTTTATTTTATATGTATTAAGTTTTTTTTGCAATCTTCTCAAATTAATTTAAATGCAATCCTTTTAATCTTACAATAAATTTTCGAAAAAAGTGAAGAGAGAAAAAAAGCATTAGCAAAAATACACAATTAAATGACCAACAATTTCGTTTCTATTTAAGTGATTCGGTCCAGCTGTGTGTTTACTCAAACATTGATACGCCATTTACAGGTTGTTGACTTTTCAAGGTTATTTGGATGCAAGAAAAAAAAAGTATTAAAAGAAATTCAATTTGGAAATTTTTGATTCTTTTTCTTATGAAGCAAATTCTATAATATTTAAAAACTGGTGTATTTTTGTACAAGTGTCCTATTTGTTTGTTTTTACAATTTTAAAACCTTAATGCCTGTATTCATATAAATGTTTTTAATTTAATAAAGGTTTACAAAACAAATTTTCTATGAAAATTTTCCTTAAAAACGTTTGCTTTGAATTTACAATAAAAAATTATTTTGAACTCGTTACTTCTAAACTTTATTATTATTCTCACAGTGCAAATTGGCTCAAAAAAATATTACTGCGTTACGCCATTCATTTTTATTTTGCATGTCACTTTCTTGTAGCAATATTTTTAAAACAAATACTCTGTTTAAATTAACACAAACTTTTTTTCCAAAATTCCTTCTATAGCTTTTGTTATTGATTGCAAGTTAATATTTTTCAAAAAGTCAATTGATTTTCGATTAAATGTCATATGACATCCGTATACACATCAATATGGATATCATGGACAATTGCATTAAAATAGCATTTACATATTTAACATTGTTAATATAATAAAATAATGAAAATGTAATAGTATTTACGAAGAACACACATACATGTATACATACCATCTATCCATATTAGGGTTCCTAGTTTCCCGGATTTGTTTATAATTTTATTATGCTGGGCACACAGAAAAAATAAAAATGGATTTCAATTAAAAAATTTGTGATATTAATTAAAAAACTAATAAAAATTTGCAAAAGTAAACAAATTAATAGTATCAATTATTCGTTTAATTCAATTGATTAAACGTTTTATTAACTTGATTAAACGTTTAATTCTATTGATTAAAATTTTGATTAAAACTGATTTAATTTTTGATTAACTCTTTAATTGGTGAAAACTTTTGGAAAATTTTTTCTGTGCAAGATTCAATTATTCAAATCCAATAAAATTCCGAAATTTTTTATTATCACAAATGCGCCAAGTATACAATCTAGTCTCAGTTAGTGACTTATACGAGAGTTGAGGACCGCAGGAAGCACAAAGTCAAGATAATATTGAACACGAAAGCGTAAATAACGAAAAAGTCATTGTTAACTCCGTTCAAGATAGAAATGAAACATGATATTTTGCCGCAAGACTATGCAACCCTCTAAAGATTTTTTAAAAATATTACCGAGCTATTAACGTATGTTCAGTGACTTATGGCCAACCCTGTACAATATTTGAAAAACTGTTATGGCATATTCATCGATAATGAATGAAGTCTTCGGTCGCTTAACTTACATGTAAAACAAGAACAATATTTTATAATTTGTTTTTGTTTTAAATGTAATTTAAGCAAAAGAAGTCTTCGTTCGAAATCGACGAACATTAAGCAATATTCGCACTATTTACTTGAATCTTAATCTGCATTAAACCATAAAGAATTATCAACGTAAAACATCTTTACTGTGTGTCCTTCTTGCCCATTAATGGTTAAATAGTTTTATAAGTTTTTTTTTTTGCCAAATTATAAATTTTTTGGTTAAACGCTGAGCGGTTGTTTTTTAGGATTTAAAGGATGTTGTCTAAAAAAAAGAATACACATTTAGGTTGGACATTTATAAAGTCGTAACACTGATCAACACGAAAAAAAAAATAACGGGGTTCTGACAACGGAATCAGGTAGAGAAGACAAAAAAAAAAAAAATACGTGTGTCGGAGTTTTGAAAGATCCAATCGGAATTTTATTTTTGAGGCTGTTGAAGTTTCCCAGCTTTGGCATGTTCCTGCTGTATATCGGTATATAAAACTATGTTGTCTTTACATCTGAAGTGTAGTGTGTTTTCAGCCACTTTGTAGAAAATGTTATGGCAAATATTTTTGTGGAACATATTAACCATTTAACTCCCCCTCATTATGGCATTTTTGGCATTATTCTAACAAATCGTTAAAAACACCCTGAAAAGGGGGAGGGCGGGGATGAAATGTTCTACAAAAATGTTGTCCATAAAATTTTACTCTAAATGCCTGAACACACCAAAGACCAAAATTTAACACAAATACTAAAAACCAGTCAAATTTAAAATCAAAAAATGCTGTTATGAGGTGGAGCTAGAGGGTTAATATGTTCCACAAAAATATTTGCCATAACATTTTCTAAAAAGTTGCTTAACATACCCTTCACCTCAGATGTAAAGAAAATATAGTTTTATATAACGTTATGCTGCAAGAAAAGGCCAAGGCTGGGAAACTTCAACAACATAAAAAATAAAATTTCGACGTGATCTTTCAAAACGCCGACACATGCATATTTTTCTTTTCTCCTTTATCAGAATCCGTTGTCAGAACCCCGTTATTTTGGAAAAAGTTTTAAATTGTTGTACAGTGTAATTTGTCTCAAAAACTCAGTGTTAAAACCTCGCCAGGAAATTCTCGAAATTTTCTCTTTATAAATTCTCGCCAACTTTAAGAATACTATTCCCAAAGATCTCCGCAAAATTTCTTCCAAATAGAAACCCTAATCCGCATATAAGTTGAAACAATCAATCTATACATTCAACTTAACATCCATCCAATATAGCAATAAATGGTGGCAAGTAGTTTAAAGATGGTGGCAAACAATTGGATAATACCGCACATCCATCCGTCCAACCACTTGTGCGGCATTAATAAACAAAAATGTAAAAATGAACACTCGGAATGAACGACTATAATTTTATGTTGCGTTCAAGTAGTATTTGGCATTGATGATTGATTGATTAAATTACAGTTTTTCAAACTTAAACTGATGTACAACAGTACTAATACACACATATTTATCAACTCGTACATTCCATTTCAATCAGCGAATTGATTCGTTTTGTACAATTTGTTTTATGTACCAACCACTAAAGTACTCTATGTACTTGAAATGTACACATGTTAAAAGTCAGTTAAAGGTTAAATGTTTTAGTTGAAAATATGTACATTTTATTTTTGGATAAAAAAAAATTATACAATGATAAAAAAAGTATTTATTTAAATGTTGTTTATTTGTTAGTTTAAATGGTTACAAAACTTAAAAAAGAAAATATGTTGCCAGTTTTGAGGGGGAAAAACCAATTTTGATTATGGCGTAATTTACAAACATGGTATGAATTTACTTAGGAATTTTTTTGCTATCGGGTTTTATTTTAGATTGCAATTATTTTTCAAATTCGGATGATTTCTAAAATGTTTATCTCACTGAAAAAGTAATATTTGCGAAAATGATTCAATATTGATATTCGGTTTGTTAAGATAAAATAAGAGTCGATTTGTAGTCATAAAAGAAATAAAAAAACCTTCAATTCGCAATATTTTTAAAAAACAGTTGAATTAGTAAAGGCTTTAGCAAGAAATAATTTAATAAAATTTTGATTTTAAGAAGTCGAAGGGATGATACAGAAAAATTCGAAAGAAATTAATATGTTTGCAGTTTAAATATTGAAGTTCGAAAAATAGTCTCTATAGGTATACTTTTGAATAAATTCACTAAAATTAAAATTAATATAATGAACGAAGGAAGCATTTTAGTTTGAAAACAATTATGTTATCCTTGAAAAAATAACAAAAAGGGGTCAAATTTGGAACTTTGATCTAACCAACTCAAAAATCTGATGATGAGGACTTTGCTAAAGGCATATCGTATATTTTTTTTTATTTTAATCCTAACAACAATTTCAGTTTTTTGTCACTTTGTCGTATAGATCTAATTGCGTATTGGCCAAGACGTTGATCTTAACCCTCCAACGGCTTAATTTTTTTGTGCTCTTTTAAGCAAAATTTTAAAAATACTACACTCTAAAGGCAAATCAAACCATCCGTACAAAGCGGTGTCAATAGTACGGCAAGTGCGGATTTCCCTAATTCAAGTGCATAATGCTTGATTCAAATATGGGTGATTCAAGTGCTCCGTACTTAAAATTATCTGAAAATGGGATTGACTTAATTAAAAGTGAGATAAAAATAACCTCAAACTGTGCTTGATTAAATAATTTCTTAGTTAGCTTAATCCTGATTCGTACTTTAAATAATCCGAAAGTGAGAAAAGATTGATTCTAACCCAACCACTTACACCCCAGAGAATCAGAGATAGAGAGAATATCTTTATTTGCCTACCCGTTACACATGCTTTTTTCACCTTTGTTATATTCCGCCCTTTGCTTACAGAAAAAGTCTTAACTATAGGTGTTCGTAATCATTCTAATTTGAAAATTTTAAGTCTAATATGAACAAATAGATTATGGGAATTATTATTTCTTATTTAACTTTTTAAACATGAAAATAATCTAATTTTTTCTTCTTAAAGTGTTTTTGTTGTTTCTACAATAAAATTTGCAACACACGCGTAAGCAAGCATATCAATTTTCGAAAGTTAACCCATTATGGATTGTGTTTAGTACTTTTATATTTTTAAGCACGACTTGAACTATAATAAGTAAAAAATAAATTTGTTACAAGCTTTTTCTTTCTTTGTAAAATTTTAATTGTCATATTTATTTTTTTTTTAATATTTCATTTTAGAGTTTATTAAATGCAGCATTTATTAAGATTTCTTTCCAAAGCTATTCTTTCTAAATAAATTTTTGGTAACATTAAAACTCGACAATGCATTTTTTTCCTTTGCTAATTCCATAAAAGCTCTACGCTTGTCTGCAGGAGACCAAAATCACTGGCAGGAATCGAACCTGCAATCCCCGCACTGATAGTCTAGCTCACTACCAGCTAGCCTTCCTCCTCCGACCGTTAGAGGGTTAACTTAGGAGGACATATTTATACTTTTAAATGAGAAACGTAGGAACGTCTTACTGAAAAAAAAACTTCTTTTGTTTATGCGCTACCGTTTAATTTCTTCAGCTTACGGCGACAGCGAAGGACTGTCCGATGTCGTTTTGGGTGCATTTGCACGTGTAGTTGGTGGCTAATTGCTATTTAAATCAGTCGCCCCGAATTAAGTCCACAAACATAGACGAATTGACAATGAATATATTCTCCAGGACTTAAAAAGTTTTGGGAAATCCAGCGAAGACGTTGTTAGCTGATTTTGGTGTTTTTTTTTGATTTCTTATAATCGAATTGGTCTTCTTGAATTTAGTCCAAAATCTTCATTTACCCAAATTCTTTAGAACTTTTTCCAAAAGCACGACTTTAATTTTCCCATACTACCCATAAAAATTATGTTTCATATTAAATTTCTTCTTTCAAAAAAAGAAAAAAAAAAAAATAAATCTTGCTTTGAAATATATAGCAGCTGCCAACTTTAACTTCTAACCCACTCCGAAAGTGAGGGAGACGTATCGTTCTAACACATAGAAAACAAAAAAAATTAAACTCATAAAAAAGATCACTAAATCCAAAAGGTTTAACACCTTAACTTAATTACTTTGGCCCCGGCCAAGTGCAATACACAATTGACGACTGTGTCGCCCTAGACCAAACTACCACCAAAACAAAACTCATTGTACGAAACACCAACACTGCTAGACGAAATACACAATCACACAGATGCAAACACAAGTTAATGTTTTAATAATGAAAACGCTGCGCGTAATTGTAATTGCTGCTGAGTCAGTGCCAATGTGTGTATCTATCTGTGTATGAGTTAATGTATCTAGCTTATGTATTCGGTACGTGTAGTTGGAATTTATAGTGCAAATATTTTTTTTTTCCTTCAGATCTCCAGCAATTTGGGTTTCCACGACTTGCCTGCCTGGCTGAAAGGCTGGCTGCCTGTTTGGTTGACTTGTATGCCCTGGAAAGGTTAATCTACGGCGTCATTTGAAATAAGAGTTAAAATCGGTTTAATGTAGATGAGTAGAGAAGTCACCTTTTAAAATAAAAGATTGCAGTTAAAAATTAATTGCTTTTGCACAAAAGCCAAAAAGGAAGAAAAGAATTACCAAGAAAATGCAGAATTGTAGTTTTATTTTGGTTTATAAATATATATTTTTTTTTGTTAGAAAATTACACAAAACGCAAGTTGAAACTAAATGAAGCTAAATGGATTTACTAACAAAAAAAATCCTTATAATACGCTCGTTACCACAAATCATGCGACACAAGACAAAAGGAGAAAAAATTAAGAAAATTTTCTTGAAAGACACACACGACTCAAGAAAAAAAAAACAACGTAGAAAAAAAAAATATTAAAGTGACTCATAGCAATAAAAAATATTAAAAGTACACTAGAAAAAACATTTTTTTTTTATAAATTAATTTAATTTACTATTGTAACTGTACTATCATAAGTTCCAGCACACGGTTTTTATGCAATAAAATCTTTATTATTATTATTTTATTTGCATTAGATTATATTATTCAAATTGGCTACCATTTACCCTCCAGCATGACCAAAGAGTCTAACAGGTCATTCGTCTATTGCAGTACGAACTACATCCATAGGAAAATTATCCACTGCTCGGATAAGGGCACTTTTTAGAGATTTTCAGTTTGTGTGAAACAAGCTGATATAAAATATGGCCAGTTATCTTGAAAAGCAGCAGATGTCGTTCAAAGGGGACACTACCCGCTAAGGTTTTGAAGAAAGTTGCAAAGCCTTTAAAAAATTCCTGGTTTAAAAACCCACACTGGACCTTTAAACAGGACTCTGCGCAGCACAAAAAGCAAAAACCATACAACTGTGGTTAAAAAATAATTACTAAATTTTATTTTAACTGACGATTACCTTCTGAGGCCCCAATCTGAATACCTTGGACTATAAAACGTTGTCGGTGTTACAGAACATGGTCTGCACTAAACGTCTTTTAGGCGAGCCCTTATCCAAGGAGTTGAGCCCGTACTGCGATAGACGAATGTCCTTTTGGATTTTGGCCATGCTCGAAGTTAAAAAAAAATTATGTATATGCCGGCTCCAAAACTATTAGATTTTGCTGCATTCGGTGTCAAAGTAAAATTTTTAAAATTATTTTTTAAATTTCCTTCGAGTTAAAAAAAATTCCCAAAAAAGGAAATTTAAAAAAAAAATTCCCAAAAAGGGAAATTTAAAAAAAAAATTCCCAAAAAGGGAAATTTTTATTTTGTAGAATTTATCTAAACCAATTGCTGGGCACAACTATAGTTGATAAAGATAACGAATTACTTAAAAAAATTTTCAAGTATCCTCAAAATTAAAATGATTCCTTTTCAAAAATGCTAAAATTTTTTGTTAAAAAAAATAAAAATTAGCAGCACTTAATGTTAAAATCAAAATCCTAGAAACTTTTTTTAAAATTCCCTTAATTTAAAAAATTTCGCATACTGAAAAATTTTGGCAAACAAATTATTGAAAAATTTAAAAAAATCAAGCTTCCTTGAGATAAAAAAATTTAAATTTTTAAATTTTTTTCTATAAAAATCAAATTTTTATAAAAAATTTTACATTTCTTCAAGTTACAAAATTTTCGCTTTAAAAGAAATTTTTACTTAATAGGGAAATCCAATTCTCATAAACTTTTTTAAAATTTCCTAAATTTAAAAAATTTCCCATACTTTAAAATTTTGCAAACAAATTATTGATAAATTTCCTCAATTTAAAAAATTTTCCCTTTAAAGGAAACTTTTACTTAACAGGGATTTTGTACAAAAACTATTGATAATTGTCGTATATAATTTAAAAACAAATGTTTAAAAAAAATTTTGAATTTAGTTAGGTTAATAAAATTTCCCACAAAGGAAGTTTATAACTTAATAAGGATAAACAAACAAATTTTTGATTTAAAAAGATGTCTGTTAAAAATTTTAAAATAACCTCAGGTTGAAAAGATTCTCTTTAAAGGAATAATAAAAAAAAAAACTATCAGCCTTAGCAGAATTTTATGTTAAAATCTTATTCTCATACACTTTTTAAAATTTCCTCAATTTAAAAAATCTCCCACTCTGAAAAATTTTTAAATTCCTTTCTAGAAAATTTTAATTTTTAAATATTTTTCTTTAAAAGGATTGACAATCCATACAATTTCAATTCTTATAAATTATTTTTTTAAAATTCCTCAAGCTAAAAAAATTTCCCTTTAAAGGAAATTTTTACTTAATAGAAATTTTGTAAACAAATTGTTGAATCTAATTAAAAAAACAAATGTTTAAAAAAATTTTTAAGTTTACTTAGGTTGAAAAAAATTTCCCACAAAGGAAATTTTTAGCTTATTTATTCTAAAAAAACAAATGCCTGTTAAAAATTTAAAAATATCCCCTACCTTAAAATATTTCCCTGTAGGGAAAATTTTCATTTTTGTATATTTTTTTTACAAAGGCCTGTCGATTTTTACTGAAGAAATTACTGATATTTTCAATAGGAATGTTCTTGTCGACATTGTGTGACAGGCAGTAAGATTTTTTTATAATTCGCTAAAAAAAATTTATATTTTTATAAATTTTCTTATAAAAACATGCAAATTGACTAAAGACAAAGTAGACTAAAATAAAAATAACTATAAGAAATTGCATATAGAAAAAAACCTTAACAGTCCTTTTTACAGTAATTTTTTCTCGCCCTGTGTCAGTCCCTGCAAACGATCCGGTGGTTATGTTTGTAGTAGTATTTAAAGAAACATATAACAAAAACGTAAAATTTCTCTAAGATTTCATATTGTCTGCCTTCAGTTGTTTGAATGGCTGACTAGCTGAACAACTGGCTGGCTGGATGGCTGCTTGCCTTCTCCTTTTGCTATGGCTGCCAGTCTTAGTAGCATTTGACTTAAGTTTTTATTCACTTTACTCTACATATAAATGGCATTTTGTCAGGTATTAGTGTCGCCTGTTATAATGTCACATACTGTGGTGCTTAAACAAGGGAAACAAAAGTTACTAAAAAGTGCAATAAGTAGTGAAACTAGTATGCAAAAAGGAAGTAGAAAGACAAGAAGCAAAACCAGCAGCAGCACAGGAACATAAAAATTCAACATAACCACAAAGCAATTACGAGTATACAAATAAGCATTACATACCGGGGAAATAATAAAAAAAGGGCAACCAAGTACTTCAACTCATTCGGGTACTAAATGTGGTTAAAGTTTACAACACAAAAAACATTAAAACATACACAAACACTTTTACAAAAGTATAAACTATACAAGACTTATTTAAAAAAAAAAGTTAACAAAGGACAAACACATGAGCAGAACCGCTTAAAAAGGTTTTTTTTTATGGTAAGAAAAACATTTACGTACAACAAAAAAATGAAGTTACGTATAACACAAAAGGTGCCAGGGAATGAACTACAAAATGTAAACTTTGTATTGTTGCTGTTCTTGTTATTGTTGCATGTAAATTGTGCAGCAACAGGATCAAGCAAAGCCCAGACACCCAACTTCTCGACTCGCCTTAAAGAGCGGAGGACCAACAATAAGCGACAAATGAGCAAATTACTTAAATGCTTAAACAAGAACAAAAACAATTTGGCCTGCGCTTGTCTGGCTTCTCCATGTGCCTACACTTAACAAAAATTAAGCAACCTTGTGTTAAACTCTCAGTGGCGTCTGGTCTTAAGGTTTTTATTGTTTTTGTTTATTTTTCCTTTTTCTTTTTTTTTTGGGTTCTTTGTTAGTATTCTCAACAAAGTCCTTTTTGGTTACATTTTTTGTTTTGGTCATTGTTCTTGCTGTTCGACCTGGCATCCCACTGCGTGTGTTTATATTTGTTTATGTCTGTTTTAATTTACCAAAACTGCCTACTTCGTCTGCCTCAACTTTTCGGACTTAGTATTACATTATATACTTATAAAGGGTGATGGGTTTGGAGGTCTTTTTATGAGAATAAAAAAATTAATTTTCTGAAGTTTCCCTAAAAAATTGCAATCTTAAATAAATGGTAGGAACACAGTTTTCAGCCTCAATGATTTAAACATGCTATGAACCAACAGAACCGCCCAACGATTTTTCTATGAGAAAGGACAGTTCTCTTAAACAAACTTGTATGTGATGTTTCCAAATGACAGGCGCTTGATTGTGTAGTAAAATTTATATAAAAACTACTCAGTTTTTTCAAGGGCAATTCAGAAAATTCAATATCTTTAAATAAATAATATACAGGGATGTGCTGGAAATCGAAAACGTAAAACGCAAGAATTTTAAAAGTCGTTTTTTAATAAGATTTCTGTAATAAAAGAATTTTATGACAAATATTATACAAATATTTCTCTAATAAATAGAATTTTATAACAAAAGCTATAAAAATTAGATTAAAAGTGCATTAAAAACAACTTCCAAATTCTTGCGGTTTACGTTTTCGATTTCCAGCACACCCTTGATAATTATCCAATTAATATATTTTTACGCTTTTACTTTATAAAACGGCGGTGCGCAAAATTACACCAGGAAATATGGCCCCAAAAGGAAAGTGAAGAAAGGCCCCAAATTTTATGTCAAAGTTTCCAGGGAAAAAAACCCAATTTCTCATACCAAAGTAGAAAAAATTCTTGCCGGTTATGCAGAGATGCTTTAGTTAGCGAAACCGATGTTTGTTATACCATAGAGGAAAAAATCCTTGTGCACGGCTATTTTAGAGAAGCTTTACTGCGCGAAGTCAGTATTTGTTATACCATAGAAAAGAAAATTCTTGCGCACGGCCGGAGGCCGGCTTTATAGAGAAGCTTTAGTTAGCGAAGCCAGTGTTCGTGATATCATAGAGAAGAAAATCCTTGCGCCCGGCCGAATGTCTGCTATAACGTAAGCTTTAGTAAAGCAAAGCCAGTGTTCGTTAAGCTAAGATCCCACTATCGGCTCAAATAGCACAATCCGTGACGATTTTTATCGTGCTATATCGGCGCACACTTAAAAACATTGCACAATTGATTCTTATATGTAATTTTGATACAATTAAGCTCAAAAAGGTAACATTTTAGTAGCCAGTTAGTTCAATTTAAAAATTTCGTTTTGCCATGCCCTTGTATCGGCGCTGATTGGCGACTGTGATCGGCACACAAGTGGCCGATAAAAATCGGTACATATTAAACAATTTGATTGCTCCACATTGTGCAAAAGAGTGTTCACATTATCGGCGCATCAAGGTTAATTTTGATTGTCCACAGTCAGTACAATTTCGGCACAGATTGTCGCATATTAAAAAATTTTGACCGTTCACACTATCGGCACATGAAATACGACAAAAATTGGTACATTGCGCCGATAGTGGGATCTTAGCTTTATACTATTGAGACAAAAATCCTAGCGCATGGCCGAAAGCCCAACCATGCTATCAATCGTACGATTTTTAATACCAAAACTGTATAATTATTCGGATTTTGAAATAGGTATTCTAAATTTGGAGTTTTTTGCTTCGGACACATGAACTCCACCAAAAATTTTTAATATAACTTTCCTTGCGTTCTTTTTTTGGGGTTAAAATTCATTATACATTTTGAGGTGATTTTTCATAATGAAGAATTACCCCAAATTTAGAACCATATTTCATTTAATTTCTAAGGTTATTTTTCGTTTTGTTGGGGCAATTTTTCATTAAAAAAATGGGGCCATACTGCACTATGAAAAATAGCCCGAAATTTGGGGGCAATTTTCATTTATTTTTTGTGGCCATATTTCCTGGGGCCATATTTCGCAGCGCCTTATAAAACACGTTTCGGTTTATTTCCTTTTGTAATAAACCTTTCAATTATTTTAATTGCAAATCAAAGTTAATACACAAACTTATTCAACTAAACTAACTTTATTGAAATTAATTATAATGTTCACAACATTTATTCTTTATTGTTAGTAAGGAACTGAACCGTTTTATGTCTCTGATCAAACTAAACTAAGCTTTTATGAGTTAGCCTGTATTTATAGTTCTCAGCCACTCTAGTAGATTCAAGAACCCATCTAGTCGCTTTCTGAACATTATTTTCGAATTATTTTCAAATAACTAATACAAGTTATAAATCTCCAAGTAAAATACATTTGAAACAAAAACAAAAATTGTTGCTTTTTAATGTATGTATTTGATTTGTAGATTTGTAACTTGTAGTTTTGAGAAACAGGGTCCTGATATACATCTAATCTAATCTATTCTAATTTAAACTCCACAATTACAGTGGAGTACATAAAACTATAATTTATAAGTTAACTTATAACTAAAACAAGTTAGAGTGCTATATTCGGCTGTGCCGAATCTTTGATATTCTCCACCGACAGTTCGAATGTTTAAGGAGTAATATCTGTATGATGTCTTTTTATTATTATTATCTTAAACTGTGACGATATGTTATTAATTATGGTTTTAGGAGACTAAACTGTTTTCCGGGAGTAGGGCATATATGGGGCCTAGGGTAAATTATGTACCGATCTTCACGAAATTTCACAGTATCATTTATAGTCCTATAAAATTGTGACGAGCCAAAATTTGTTATGATTGCATTATTTTTTACGGTTTTAGGCGTACTAAACTGTTTTCCGGGAGTAGTGTTTATATGGGGCTTAGGGTAAATTATGGACCGACCTTCGCGAAATTTTACAGTGTCATTTCTAGTCGAATAAAACGGACTTGTGCAAAATCTTATGTCATTCCGTGCATTTTTGCATCATTTATGTTAGTTTTTGCAACAAAATTATCAAGTTTTTGAAGGTGGTGGTTCCACATTTTGATTCATAGCTCTGGTCCTACTGAACCGATTTTGCTGAAATTCAATCCCAAACTGCTTAGGATAACTACAAGCAATTTCACACCTAGTTTGTTTATTTCTTTTGAGTTTTTCGAAAGTGAGCGTGTTTTCAACAGACGGACAGACAGACGGACATGGCTAAATCGACTTAGAATTACTCAAGCAGCCAGAATATATATACTTTATGGGGTCTGAGGTGAGTAATAAAAAAGTTTCACACAGAATGACAAACTTAGTATACCCCCTTCACAACTAATTGTGGTGGAGGGTATACAAATTAACGAGTTTTTGCGGCGAATACGCCAACCACGATAACCATTTTATACCCTCCACCACCACTAGTGGCGAATGTTTTTGTAGCAGAATTAATTATTTCGTAGTTTTATTAGGTTTTCAATCACATCAAAAATTGTCGTGAAAATTAGTCCATATTCCTACTTCCTCTCGGAAATCATTTAAATTCGCCTAAGACCGTATATATATATATATATATAAATACTGGTTCTTTTGGCTGCTATAAGGAGCATAAAGCCTCCCTCGGCAATACACGTTCGGCCACACTAATGATTGTGTGTCGTCAAGCAGCAATTGTGCAATTTTGAAAAAATAGTTATCCTGACTTTTCACATCATTTTCATGACTACTGATAAAATAATAGGCCTTGTATGAATAACCATTCGACAAAACTCAGGCGTAAAGCTTAACATAATCATATTCGCTCATACTCATAGTCAAAATAATGTTTACTTTAAACTAAACTTTCTAAAGTATACTTTCGAAATATTCAACCTTATTTTCGACTATGATTACGGGTCATTATTGCTATGACATCCCTTCGAAATTCTTAATTTTATTATGTATTTGCAAACTGAAATCAATTATCTATCCTAAGGTTTTAAATCGTTTAATAATACCTATTTTTTGCACCAACAAAGTAATAACTAGAAAGTCCTTAGTTGTTTTGTGGTGTCTTTTATTCAAGCATTTAATGCCACCTATTTAATTCTCTTACATGTTTGGTTTTTGTTAAAAAAGCAAAAAAAAAAAAACATCATACATTTATTCATACACACAATCCTACAGCAGTATTTAGCATAATGTCCCCTTTAACTTAAGCTTCCTTTAAGCCCTGTTATGTCGTCTATCTGTGTAAACTTTTTTTTTTATATAATTCACTGTCCATTTGAACCAACAGTGAATTGGGTATGAGGTTGGCTGTTGTAATGTGGTGTGGTGGCAGTAGTTTGGCCTGTTTTTGTCACTTTTTTCCTGTCTGTTTTGGTTTAATATTAAAGAAGGAAGAAATGCAAAAAGTACACACAACTATGCTTTGGCCTTTTAACTTGTTATTTTTCTACCTTTTTTACATTATTAACCCTAGAGTACGAACCATATTTTACGTACGTTGTAACTAATGATCGTCGATTCGACGATGTATTTTTTAACTGCCTATAACTTTGGCTTTAAAGCAAATATACTTTTTCAATTAATGTTTTTAATCATCATGGCACCTTATAAGTTTATATAAAAAAAAATTTTCGTTTTAATTCATATAGATAAACGAAATATTTAATTTTAGATCTTTTTTATTTAATGTTGCACATATTTTTGGGATCATAAAGAATTACTTATAAAATATTGTTAGGAAAACTGAAAAACTAAAAAAGAGTCAAAACTTAAAAAAGACATTTTTGGCTTTAAAAAAAATAATTTTTTTTTTTTTTTAAATAACAATTTGAGCCAGAGTCACAAAGTTCAACTTTGGGTTCTCCGCATATGGGTTTTTCGCATATATCACATTTTAATTTTGACATTCGTCATTTTTTCTTATGGGCATGATCTACACATACTTCATTTGTGTTCTTTTTTTATTTTCTCCTTAGCTGGTCATTGTTGCCACTGTTGTTTAAAGTAACACATTTGCAACATTTGCTCACAAAGTTGAAAAATAAAAGTCACGTTAATACTAACCATCGACGATTCGACGAGTACAAAACCAATAAAAGCAATGTTCCAGCAACGCAGTTTAAAAAACACAATTACACACAGCAAAAGTAAATCATCTACTAACAGCATACAAAATTTGAGAGTGTTAGGCACACCCATTTAAAAGTAAATTAATTAAAAGGAAGCAATGCTCGTCGAAACGTCGATCATTAGTACTCTAGGGTTAAAGATAACATGGGTTTTTTTTCTGTTTAAATGAGATACATGGTCTTGTTGTTGCTGTAGTTGAGAAACCATTATAATATATTGTCTGTTTTGTTATTGTGGTTGTTGCTGCAACATTTATGTTGCTTTTGCTTTGACTTAAATTTATATCAAATAAGAAATAATTTCATTCAGAAAAACTAACATAATATTATAGTACAGTAAGTAGTAACAAGAGTTTTTGCCCGGGAAATTAATGGGGAATTCTCCTGAATATTTGTAGAGAAAAAATTGAGAGGAAACAAACCATTTATTCTACTTTGATATTCAGATGAAAGATATTTCGTCGAAATTTTTTTTTAAAATCTTTAATTCATTACAAACAGGTCCAGAAAAATTTAGCTGTTGGAATCATTGGACCAGGCTTCCTCAAAAATAATGTCTAGGATGAAAATGAATGAAAATTAAATTCCGGGCTTATAGCGAATTTTTATATTTTGAATGTGTTCAATGAATCAAATTTCGAAATATTAAAAATGGTTAAATAATAAGAATAACATATGAAAGGAAATAACTCTCACATTCTTTTTTTTTATTTCATTATATTTCTGAAGAGCTGAAATTCCTGCACGCAGAAATTTTTTTTTTTTCATATGGTCGCGGCTAACCAAACAGTGTTTAACGGAAAAAGTTAAGGCCTATTATGGTTACTTTAGCCAAATTTTGCTAATAAGGAAACCGTAACCAAACTAGGGCTGCCAGTAACCATGTTATGGTTACCACACGTAACTGTATGGGTGTTTATGAACAACACAATTTTGCTCTTTAATCCTTTTAATGAAGAGTGAAATGTTGTTGTTAATAAACAGCCAAATAATTATTATTGAGCAAACATAAACCTTACGAAAAATTGACTTACCCATAATTGGGTTGCAGGCGACAATAATATAGTTAGCAGTGGCCGTTAGAAGACATGTATTTTCCTCTGCACGCGTAATGTCTAGATATTTTTTTTAATCGTTCTTGATTTCACGGAAAGTAAACAAATCCGATGAAAAAACCCTAGAATTCTGGACAAAATTGTGGTCAAGGTTACCAACTTAATGATAATATAATATTAGTTTCTAAATACTACAAAAGATTGGGGCGGGGAGCTTGTACCCCTCTTGCACTGTTTCTTGCCCTAAATAATAAAAACTATAGGCCAAAAATTTTTTTCAGATGTTACACTATTTGCCTGCAAAATTTTAAGAAAATCGATTAATAACACTACGTGATCCTTATGTAAAATTTTCCGCTGAATCCGAATATGAAGTCAGAATTGTCAAAAGTAGAACAGTTTTTGAGATATTCCAAAATAGCCGTGACTGTTTCTCTGTTTCTCTCCTCTGAAATATACTTTACGACCTATTCTTATACCTAAATAATACACATACAAAATTTCATAAAAATCAGTCAAGCCGTTTGGAGGAAAAAGGAAAATAAAGAAAATCTTAATGCCATATCTCTGGAACCCCTGTGCCGATTTTGTGCAAACTTAACACAAACCATGTACAGACAATCCCCAACTTACCCTGAATTTTAGTTGAAATCAGTGGACCCGTTTCAGTGTACACTTCTTTTTATATATATAGATGCAAAAGTAGTACATTACAATTTAATTGTATTTAAAAAATAATGCACTACTTTGATAAGACAATAATTTTGTGCAAAAAATAGTACATTAAAATGGTAAAAGCTAATGGTTATATAAAAATCTTGCACATATATAATTTATGATTAATTGAGTGGTAGTGCAAAAGTAGTGCAAATCGCCCAGGTCTGCTGCTAGATCTACCTTTGAACACAAAGAATCCAAAAACAAAATTTTGTAATAGAAGAAAGAAGTGACTCACTAAAAATCTTTTTTGCTTGTCTATCTTTAATTCTGAAAATACATACTGAATTTTTTTTTAACTGTCTGGTCACCTAAGTTGCTTATATTTTCTCTCATTTTCTTTAATATTTAAGAAGCATGTGTGTAGGTCCTTGTTGTTGTCATTGTATTCGAATCTGTGTTTGTGTTTCTCATATTTGTGTTAGTATTAGCACACATTGTTTTCCATATTAGCAAACAAATTAAACTATTTGTGACATCCTTACATTTTTTTTCTTTATATTTACTAACACATCCAACGATGTATAAATTAAATATTTTATTACATAATACATACATATGCATATGTAAGTACTAAGATTGTATATACATTAACAAGCACATATATACTTATAAACATAGGTTTATATGTATTAGTACAATATTAAGTAATTTATTGTGTTAATAACTGCACAGTAGAGGCACTTTTACTATTTCACAAACTAATTCAACTACTATTATTATAATGCCAAGTATTACTTGTGTGTCTAATGAAACATTTATTAAACTTTAAATGGCTGGGCAAAATGACAATGAATAAAATGTTAATTTTTAAGGACCTTTACATATTTGCAAAACAAAGAGTATAGAGAAAGAAAAGGAGATATACAATAGAAAGGAGAATATAGATGAGTAACATTATTATAATCATGTGTAAGCAAAGGATAATGGAGAATCTAAGAAATTTTAATTAGGCATACATACAGTTGCTTATCTTTAAAAATGCTTAACAATTAATTTTGTTTTCCATTTTATTTTGAAGGAAACATTAAAGCTAAAAATAAAATAATTGCAAATTTGTAATAATAATGAGGTAGAACGTATCTGACCTTTTAGAGTGAAAATAGAACCGAAACAGAACTGACCTAGAAACGAACTAGAACTGACCTTGAAACGAACTAGAACTGAACTAGAACTGAATTAGAACTGAACTAGAACTGAACTAGAACTGAACTAGAACTGAACTAGAACTGAACTAGAACTGAACTAGAACTGAGCTAGAAGTGAACTAGAACTTAACTACGACTGAACTAGAACTTAACTAGAACTGAACTAGAACTGAACTAGAACTAAACTTGAACTGAACTAGAGCTGAAATAGAACTGAACTAGAACTGAAATAGCACTTAAGTAGAACTGAACTAGAACTGAGCTAGAAGTGAACTAGAACTTAACTACGACTGAACTAGAACTTAACTAGAACTGAACTAGAACTGAACTAGAACTGAACCTGAACTGAACTAGAACTGAACTAGAACTGAACTAGAACTGAACTAGAACTGAACTAGAACTGAACTAGAACTGAACTAGAACTGAACTAGAACTGAACTAGAACTGAACTAGAACTGAACTAGAACTGAACTAGAACTGAACTAGAACTGAACTAGAACTGAACTAGAACTGAACTAGAACTGAACTAGAACTGAACTAGAACTGAACTAGAACTGAACTAGAACTGAACTAGAACTGAACTAGAACTGAACTAGAACTGAACTAGAACTGAACTAGAACTGAACTAGAACTGAACTAGAACTGAACTAGAACTGAACTAGAACTGAACTAGAACTGAACTAGAACTGAACTAGAACTGAACTAGAACTGAACTAGAACTGAACTAGAACTGAACTAGAACTGAACTAGAACTGAACTAAAACTGAACTAGAACTGAACTAGAACTGAACTAGAACTGAACTAGAACTGAACTAGAACTGAACTAGAACTGAAATAGAACTGAAATAGAACCGAACTAGAACTGAATTAGAAATTAACTAGATATATATATTCAGCAAAATCTTTCAGGAACAAAGGCTGCTTACGTTATATATCCATGTCTGTCTGCCTGCTCCGATGTATCTCAGTTCGTTGATCCCTTTTCGGGTTTCGGAAAGAATTGTTTGCCTCGTTGTTATCTTTGGTCTTCCCGGTTTCCACTAACCTTGCGGGTTCCATTCGTGTTTTTCATGACAAACTTCGCTGTGGGGTTTTTTTTATTGTGTGCCCGAGAAAGTTGTATTTTCTTCTTTTTATTTCGTTGTTTATATTGACTTCACTGGCGATTTTTAATTGTTTCGTAAAAATCTGTTGGTAAAGGTTTAAACATTCGCATTTCAGATTCTTATTATTGTGCCTTTATAATTGTTATAATTTTATCTGGAATAACCTTGTCGGCGAGAGCATACCATATTTTGTTCCGATCGATAGCGTCAAAGACTTTCTCAAGGTCGTCAAAAGTAAGATACAGAGTTGAGTTGTATTCATTACATTGTCCAATAATAAGAAGAATGCTATTAATTTGGTCGATACATGAGCGATTGCTACGGCAACCAGATTTGTCCTTTCGTAGGCTTTTGTCTAGGTATCTGAGAAAGCTGTCTAGAATTGCTTTATTAAAAGTTTTACACAGGGCGGGAGTTAAGGAAAACCTCTCCAATTTGTGAAAAGTTAAAGGATCTTTGGGTTTTAATTATTGAACACAATTTTAAAAATATTTAAATTATAAGATTAATCGAACTTTGTTTTAAAGACTGAGATCGATTGAAATATCTCAAGAAATTTTAGCGATCGATAATATTTAAATTTTTTTTTTTTTTATTGAAAATGTCACGGTAAATCAAATTTTCAAGACAAAGTTATGTCATCAATGAAATTTTTTATTTCACTATTTTGTGAGTAACCGAATTTTCTATAAAGAATTATGTCAAACTTATGCGATCAAAAAGAATTTCTATAGAAAACTTACGACCAATAGAATTTTTTTTTATATAAAATGATGCAATCTATAAAATTATCTATAACAAATTAGACGATCAATATAAAAAAAACTTACGATCAATTATTCTATCAATCTGAGTTTCTATCGAATATCATGCGATCAACCGATTTGCGTTTAATCATATTTTCAAAAGAAAAATTAAGCGATCTATAGGATTTTCTATTAAAAACTTACGATTAATATATAATTTTTTACAGAAAATTATGCGGTCAACAGGAAAATTATGTGATCAATCAAAATTTGTTTTAAAAATAAAGCAATCAATCGAATTTTCTTTTTCAATTCAAATATTCTTTTATATTTTCTTTATATACATTGAGGATCTTGTATCTAATCCCGCTTATCTGCAGGAAACTACAACTGACAAAAACCGAACTTGAAAAAAAACTGAAATAGAACTAAAGTAAACTTAAACTAATCCAGAAATAAACTAGAACTGAGCTCGATATGAACTCCCACCAACCCCCAAATATTTTAGAAATCTTTAGTTTTAAAACATTCATAATATTTACCTAAATAAATACTTAATTACGGAAATACCCACAATTAATGAAGGCAACATGACATGCGGTCACACAAGCATTTCAGACACTCGGCTAATGTTATGCCGCACAAAAACAACGTAACATAAACTGGGAGGTCTGCATAACACACATGAGAAATTCTGTTATAAGATGTTTAAATGTGTACCAAAAGGATTGTTTCACTTACTAATAATTTAAAGAGAATTTTAGTATGAATTCAAAAGTGCTGTTCTTAAATTTCGAAGAAATTAAATTTAAATCAAATAAAGAAGAACAAAAATCGGTTAAGGCCAGTTTTCACAAGTTACCGATAGCCAAAGGTAGGATTTCATCGGCCGTTTAAAAGGTTTTCCATTATTAGAACTGTACTTTAAAGGAAGGTTCATCCCACCTGGTATGTTAAAGTAAAGGGGAAATAACGGGGGTAAAACATTAACCCTCGTAGGATTTTATCGGCCGTATAAAAAGTATTCCATTATTACAACTTTAGTTTCACCTAAAGAGAGCGTTAGTAAGTTAAAGAAAGGTTCATTCTATCTGGTTGGTTAAAGTACAGCCGAAAAAATCTTACCTTAGCTACTGGTAGGCTGTGAAAATGTGCCTTAGAATTTTGATACCTGCTTCTTGGCATTATTTTGTTGTTTTTCTGTTGCGAATTTATTAAATGAAATACTGTTGGCAAAATATTTTGAATTATGGCTGACATTTGTCGAACGTCAAAAATGCTAAACAAATCTTAGTTGATTGTTATTCAGACAGGTCGTACTATATATATATAAAAACAAAGACACTGAATTCAAACAAACGTTGTCTAAAACACTCACATTAACAACCGTCACAATGCATTTCGCAGAATCTTTAACTTTATGCAGATATATTTTGGCAATAAGTCAATCAACTCATTATCTTATCTTTTGAACATTGTCTTTAATCCTTTTTTTCTTCTTGTTTGCCCTTTAATGTCAAATGATGTTGGAAGGACCATTTGACAGCATCAGACAAGAAGTACCACCACTACTACCAACTTGTCATATCAGTGGTGGATAAGAAAAAAAGCACCAGCCAAAGAAGTTATTGTCATGATTATCTGCATGATACTTTCAACATGGATTTTATGTTTTATTTTCTTTCAGCATTATTTTTATGTCGGTAGGGTGTACGTTTAAGTAAAATTCAAATCAATTTGACTTCTGTTAGTTGTCTGCTGTTATTTTTGTTCATATGTTAGCACTTGTACGTAAGTTTGCTGCTTTGTCGGGTCCATGTGTGTGTGTTTTTTTTTTTTTTTTTGTTAAGACGTTTGATGGTCTTTAATAATTTTTTTGACGGTTTTAAAATATTTGCTTTCTAAAAATATTTAAACACTAAAGAGCAAAACAGGCCCCTTCGAAATTGGCTCTAATTTAGTCTTATTTCGGTTCTGGCTTAGTTCACGTTCAGTTTTAGTAATTTCTAGTTAAATTCTAATTTATTTCTAGTTCCGTTTTACTTGAGTTCAAGTTTAGTTTATGTTAAGTTCTACTTTAGATCAGTTTTTTCTTTATTTGCAAATTTGCTATTTTTATACCCTTCACCAAAGGTAAACGGATATATAGAAGTTTGTCATTCCGTTTGTAATTTCAACAATATTGGTCTTTGAACCTATAAAGTATATATATTCTGGGTCCTTATAAATGTCAAAATTGCTTTAACGATGTACGTCTGTCAGTGTGTATGTTGAAATGGGTTTTCCGAAGACCCCAGAAATAATGAGGGCTAGCTTGTTATATATTTATTGGAGAAGTGGGCGTGGCGTATTATAGATTTCTGTATATCTGGAGAACGGCAAGAGCCAAAGTTCCCAAATTAGGTACAAGCACATTATTAATCAATAAACAACATCCGTTCTAACGTGAGCAAGAAGTGGACTTGGCACAAAATAGATTTATTTATATCTAAATAACGGTATTTGTAAAACTTTCTTTTCTATCGCACCATGGTGAACGGTATATAAGATTCAGCATAGCCGAATATAGCACTCTTCTTGTTTTCTTTCTCACTGTTCCTTAAATTGGAAATATAAATGTCTGGTTTTAGTATTTGCGGTAAAAACTATGATGAACAGGGAATGGCTGGTTGGTAAAAAGACAAAGTCAGGCGGTTTTCTCATCTTAGGGGCGTTATCAATGTGTGGTCGTAATCATTTGAATTTTGTTGTTGTTATTGTTAAAAATGTTTGTTGTTCGTCGGGTTAAACTTTGAAACGTTTGACTTTGTTGTTGTTTGCAAAACGATAAATGAATAAAAGTTTGAAGAAAGAAATAGAATTTACACTTACACATGTACATAAGAAGATAAACATACACATGCAAATGTACATGAGTATAAAATAGATGGATACATTTAAATCAAGAGGATATCAAATAATACAACAATAAAAAAGAAGAGTTATAAAACACAAAAAACAATTACAACAACAACAAAAAACACTAGCACTTGTTGTGGTTAAGAACTCCTACAGAACCCTGTAGTTCTAGAAAATGTTTTAAATTTGTAAAGAAAGTTGTTTAACATAGATGAAATAGTAAAAAACCCTTAGACTTTTATGAAGCTAAATATCAGAAAAATAGATCGCCACTATCAGAACTACTGGACTAGAAGCCAGACGGAGGAACAAGTTTTACATGTACAAACTTGTGTGCAGATGTGGCCGGTAACTGTTCTTTTAGTTTGTATTTGAGGATAAGGGGAAGAAATCATTCTTAACATTTTTATATGGGAACGAGTGTATTTATGCTTCAGTGTATGTGTTTATATCCAATAGAATATTGTATATTGAAAAGGATTATTGGTAGTTATTTATTTGCTAAATTTATTCTTTCCACACAACTGCACAAATTTGCCAACCGTACATCTTTACATGTGAACCCAGAGGTTGTATATGTATATGTGCTTCCATAAAAGCAATATAGTATTACTTTGTATGTTCTTTATTTAAGATTTTTTTGGCTTTATTTCTTACTTTTTTCTATTTTTTTTCTGATACAATAAACCGCTTTATATTGCATACGATTTACGTTATTGGTAGATGGAGTAGTTTTTCCAAAAAAACAATTTAAGACAAAAAACATCTTTCGTAGAAAACAACGTAACTTTTGTACAATGCTGTTATAGTAAGAAATGATTTTTGGTTGTGTTTTATTTATTTCTTCTCATACATTGTTTGTTATTAAGAAATAACATTGAAAATGTCTTTTGATTTTGTTCGAAAACACTATGTAGACAACATGTTGTTTTCACACTGTTATTCTTTACTTTTCTTTAAGTTTTTGATTGTTTTTTTCCTTCTAAGGACTGTGTTAACACTTTATTTTATTGTAGAAGTGATGAAACCAAACTTTAAGGGAGTGGAGTGCCATGGTTTAAAATACAAACAAGGGTTAAACAGAAAACAAAAGAGCTCAGCACGAATAATATTGGAGTTGAACTAGAGCTAAGCAGGGTCTGAACTGGAACTGAAGTAGAAATTAACTAGAGCTGAACTAGAACTGAACTAGAACTGAACTAGAACTGAACTAGAACTAAACTAGAACTGAACTAGAACTAAACTGTATAGACAAATTTTCGATATTGTACCCTCTTGAGGACCAATGGGCAATCATGGTTCCGCCAGAACAAAATTATGTTATGAGGTTAAGATTCATGTAAAAGTTCTTTGAGCCTAAAATAAATAAGATATCTTCATCAATATTGGATTTGTTTGTCTTGAAGTGATTTTAGAAAGGGGGTTTATATGTGACCTATGATTATTTTCGGTCCTATCAGCACAAGATTTTGTCATGATTTAGAAGCGTAAAAGTTATTGTCACCAATTGTTATGCCAATACGAACATTTATATGGAAGTTGCGGCATTAAAAGCTTTTCTCGAAAGTAGTATTTGTATGGGAGCTAAAGTCAAATATGGACCGATGCCAATTAAATTTGGTAAGAAGATTTAGACTGCAATTAAAAATGTTTGGACCAAATTTAATCTAAATACCAAAATAATGAGCAGGTTTGTGGGCACAAAGCCTATTCGAACCGTACTTTGCACACAAGGTCACATGGGACAGGCAACGAGCCAACTATCCGGACGTTATATCGACTCAGAATCAATCCGTTTCCTAAAAGGTTAGTCTAGTAACATTATTTTTTATACCACTTTTGTGGTGTGGGTATAAAAACTATTGCACAAATTTCAGCAAAAATTAGCTCTTCAAATATGCAAATAAAAGAGGAAATACAAAGAGCGATCACAGCAATCTCAATTACTCTATCAACATTATTTGATCAAGTCAAACAGCTTACAGATAAAGATAAAAAAAGGAAAGTATACGAACGAACAACCAAATGATTGAGATCAACAATGTTATTAATAAGTAAAATCATCAAAACAATCGGTGATTACAAAGAAAATTTTAACAACACAGTTTGTTAAAAATAAAATTTTAGGTCAAAAAACTTTTTGTTTGATTCAAAGAAAAGATTTATCAAATTTACACTTTGCAAAATAGCACTCAACAAAACATATTTAATAATGAAATAATTAAATATTTCTTCATATTCAATAAAAACAATATTTGGATCAAAGTAAAGACAGTATTTTAACAACTCTTGTCCATTTTTAAATAGATCATAATTCTCATTTGTTTTACAGTTTTATTTAAATAATAATTTTAGTTTTGCCAAAGGCTTTGGAAAAGGTTTCCTGGTGATCTGGCCTTAGCAACCAGTGAAATGCGCATAGGAACCTACTTATCCTCGCGTAATGAATTTAAGTGTTTTTATAAAAATATAAAAATTAAAAATTTATAACATCATCATTAATAAATAAAAAAAATAAAGATTCGATTAACATTTTGTTTGGTTTATTCAACATTTTCAACAATTTATTTTAACAAATCAAGTAAACATTTTGTTGAAAAAAATTATTTTGGGCAACAACTTTTTTTATTGACTCAATAAACTTGGTTGTTGACTAAAAATTTAACAATTATACATACAAACTTTTTTATCAATACCGCAAAAATCGTCATCGCAGAAAATTCAAAAATTTTTGTAATCAAATATGCGATTTTCGTATTCAAATATGAAAATTATTTTTTTCTGTGTATCTTGATGTAAAAATCAACGAAAAAGAAATAAATAAAACCAACCCTTTAAAAAAATTCGACGAAGAGATGTAGTGAACTAAAGTAGAACAAATTTAGAACCGAGCTAGAACGAACATTTAACTTAATAAGAGCATAACTACAATTTTACTTGAACCAAACTAAAAATAAGCTAGAGTTATACATTTCACATTAAACAAACTTATCATTAGTAAAAACATTAAAAAAAACCCAAAAACTGCTCTTAATTTAATTGCATTTGTTACTTAAGCAAAACTGAGTTTTTACGCCTTAAAATCAATTGATATTCTTATCCTTGCCACAAACTTCATTAGCACCTTCAAATGCTCACGCTTTCAGAATACCAGCCTTATTATTGAATGCCACATAAGTTCGTTTGCAACTACTTCACAATCGCTCGAATGCGTTTCTAAGTTCTACTAATACGTAAATTAAACATGCAAAGAGTAATTTATACGCCAACGTCTTACTAAAATGCTAAAGAAAATCTAATATTCTTAATTCATTTCGTAAATTGAGTAAAACTTAAATTTCTTGTTAAACCAATTTGTAAATTAAGAAAAAGTTTTTTCTTGGCATACCAGAAAAAAAAAAATAAAGAAAATTTTGATAAAAAACTAAGAAAAATCCCTGAACTAAAACAATGCAATAACCCGACAGTACATACAGCAAAAAACAAACAGCATCTAAAAAAAATTTACAAAATTCATTTAATCAAAATCATGCTTTACACTGGAGAAATCCGTTTTTTGCTGTTAAACTTAATGCTCTCTTGTTGTTGTCTTGAGTCTTCTTCTGTTCATGTTTTTTAAGTATGAAGAAGGATTTGTTAAAAAAAATCTTGCACTAAGTTGTAAATCATACAGACACTTTGCTGCAAACAGCAAGTGCTTCTAAACACGAATATACACACATCTATTTTTTTACTGCAACTAATAATATGGAATAGTAGCTCATTTTCAGGAATATCATCTTGTCTAGTCAAGTCTCGTAAAGTTTACAAGTCTCGACGTCTACCAACAGCAGCAGCAGCACAAAAAGAGACAAACAAAAGTTTTAGTTTAACAACGTTAGGGATTTCGAGACTGGTGCTTTTGTGCTTTTATTTGGGGAACAAGTTGAACTTGAAAAGTACTTAAGTCAAATAACGAATGAAAAGCCTTTTTTTATTTACTTTATTTTATTTGGTTCGACGACCTACTGTTGGTCTTGGCCTGCTTAATAAATGATTTTCAAGCACTTCGTTCTTGTACTTGCTGACTGCTGTTCGAAATACCAGGGATTTTAGCATTTTTTCCACTTAGTCCTTTCACCGGAGTCATGGTCTTAGTCTTCTCTGTCTGCGCATTTCCTGGTAAATGTCATCTAATGCGTTTCTGGCTGGAACGTTCGTTTCCTTTTGGCCGACATCTTATAGCCAGCACAATCGCTGTATTTTGATGCGCTTAACTTCATTAATGTCGGACTACAGCTCGTACAGGTCACTGTTTGTCCGACTACTACACTCCCTGTTCACGCAGATGGGCCCATAAAGAATCTTTCTCCCGCATGTACCCATGTTTCGGCGCTATATATAAGAACAGGTACTATTAGTGTGTCGTAAAGTCTTATCTTCGTTTTTCGAAAGAGACAGAGAGAGATAGAGAGAGAGAGAGCTCTCTTCATAAGCTCTTTACAGAACAGGAAGAAACATCATTTGCACGTACGATTCTTCTTTTTATATTAGTGCTGACATTATTGGCCTGTTCGTCGATAACGAATGGACCCTTCGTTCGCTTAACTTACATGTAAAACAAAAACAATACTTTTTAATTTGTTTTTGTTTTAAATGTAATTTAAGCGAACGAAGTCTCCATTCGTTATCGACGAACAGGCCCTATTCTTTATGGTTTATGGCGGCTGCGAGGTTCATAAATTCGACTACAACCTGCCTATAAGTTGTCTGCCGAAAATATATCGCCTTCCTTTTGTCGCCGCACGCATTTAGTAGTTTCGAGCTTGTGCTTTATTTGCAACTTGTATAAAATGGTTCATAAGACCCCAGTTTCTTAAATATCCCTCAAGTTAAAGAATTTTATCTTTAAAATTAAAAAAATTGGTACGTTTAGCTCTAAATAGCTAAAATTGGTACTATTACTCTATCTATTCTATCACTTTCTATTTTATTTTCGCATACCTGGTTCTCAAATATTCTAGGTTAGATGTACGAAGAATTATAAGTATAACAGAAGTGTTAGATATAATGAGGAAGGGAAACACAACAGTTAGCTATGAAGCAGCTAAACTATTCTACTTAACATTAAAACGGTGTTGCCAGAAGTGAGAAAAATTACTACGCAAAGGGGGTTTCTTTAATTAAATAGCTGAATAGGGAAATTCAAACAGAGTTTTTTTAATTTTTGAATTATAGGTACTTTCTTAACTTTGCATTTGTATACTAGAAAATTTCCTATACGAGTAAAATAGACGTTATCGTCGTTTTTGCAACATAAAAACTTCTAATTTTATCTCAAGCTTCGTACAGACGATGATCAGATCTTACAATATTGTTAAGCAGCGTTGCTTAAATAGCATTAAAATTGGCTAAAATGTCTTAAAACTGTGTGAACCTTGTAAGCTCATTTGTATTTGCAGAAGTGCAAAATTAATGCATCTGACAATCGCACCATTGTCAGAAAAATATTGCTGTTGGCAACGCCTGCTTATAATATTGTAAGATCTGACCATCGTCTGTACGAAGCTTCAGTGTTGAAAATTATCTTGTAAAACCTCAGTGTTTGGAAGAAAATTCATTACCAAAGTAATTTTTAGGAATACGTATTTTTTAATTTAAAAGATTTTGTTTGTTGTGAATAAACTGAATAAATTTCAGTGTATGTATATATAAAGAGTAAAAATTAGGAATTAAGCACAACAAACGAAATCTTATTAATTTTTCATAAATACATATTTTTTTTTTATACAAGCATATTTTGCGAATGTGCTTCTTTAAGTCAAATTTAAATTTTTTACGTAAAACATGTACATTTATACAAGATATTCTGGTAGTTTGTAGAATCATTCCTTAGTAAATGTTCTATAGCTTCAATGTTAATCAAAGGTTGGATTAAGCAAAAAGTATGTGAAATATTGAGGGAATAGGACTATTGTTAAAAGATTTATAAACTGAAAAAAATTATTGGAAAATGACAAATTATTTTTATTAAAATTTGTATATTTTATTAAAGTTTTTTTGTACAAAATTTGAAGAAACCTTTTTTTCGGCGTGTAGAAAAAATAATTGCATTTTTTTTACTGAGTGCGTATTTGGTGTTGTAAAAATCAGTGTTCGAAAATAAACACTTAATCTCGCTCCTTAGTGTTCGGTTCGGTAGATTTGTGCAAACTGAAACGTTAATAGTGTTTGTGAAGTAAATCAATAAAAAAAATTTTATGTTTCCCTGTTTGTCATCTTTTGAACGCAAAAATAATACTGTTCTTATCCAACTCAACAAAAAAATGCGAACATTTAATTCCGTTCGGTTTTTTGAAAAAAAAACCACAAACTTCATTCAGCTCATTAGTGTTCGTTCGTTTCTGTTGTGCGTAGCGCCCTTTTGGCTGGTAAACAAAACAAACACGTTTTAAAAAATGAAATACACATACGAAAAAAACCAAAAGCCAGTCATATAAATTTACACAAATAAAACATAAACACAATACACACATAAGATGGTCGTGCTGCGCTCGTTGCTTATATTTGTTCATTCCTTTATCAAAAAAAAAAAAAAAAAAAAAAAAAAAAAAAAAATAAAAAAAAAAAACATTATAGAACATTAAAAGATAATGTTTGTCTACAGTAGCACTAAAATTGTTTTGTTTTTTAACGAAGAACGGAACACTATATAATGTTCGGCTCCTTCTCGAAAATAGTTATGAAGGGTATTAAGGGCTGTGTTCATATACACAAGCACTAAAAAATTAAATATCGTTCCTGGATGTGTGAGCCGAACGCTAATTAAAGTTCTGTTTAGTTCGAACACTGGTAAAAATTATCTGGCAACGCTGCATCAAACATTTGCAGTCTCTAGCGCTAATGTTCTTGATACAAATATACGATTTGGAAATACTTTTGCGAAAAAGTAATAAGATAATAATTTAATAACAAATAGGGATTGTCTGATGATTTCCGGTTTAGCGGAGAAAAATATTGATTTCTCGGGATTCAGGTTGACACTAAAATTTTCTGAATATAGATGTGTATATTTTTGAAAATTTATAGTTTACTGTATTTAATTCTGCTCTTTATTAGGTTCACTAAATTATATTAAATCCGAAAAATTATTTTTGTTTAATTGACATAAGACGGAATTTAATTCTGATAGCTCATAAAAGTTTAAATTAAAAAAATCACTCACACTTAGCCCATTGTGCTTTGTTCACAGTGATCGATTTTGTAAAATTAAATATCTTATACTGCGTTTGTTTTGTTATTTAAAGAAATCTTTGTTATTTTATTATAAAATCGAGCACAATCGAGCGACATTATTTTCAATTTTCGTTTTTTTAATGAATGAATTTATTGGCAAAACTTCTTACATCATCTCCTAAAATGTCATGGTCACGATTAACGATTTTATAGGGAAATCAATTTTAGCTTAAGCGCCAACCTTTATACAAAATTTTTATGAAATATAAATAATAAAAAATAAAAAAAAAAACTTTCGATCAACAAGTGGGTATAAATTCCAAATTTAAAAATATTCAGGAGTAGAAAAAAAATTTTTAATTTTATATTTAAAGCACATGAAATTAAATTTTTAAGCCAACTGTTTCATTTCCCAGACGAAATAGCATGATATTTTTACAGCGGGTAGATTTTTACGAAAAGTGGAAAAATAAAAATTTGGAGTTAATATCCTCTTATTGATCAAGTGCGATATGTAGTATTTTAGAAAATAAACTTATCTTACAAATCAAATGTTAAAACAAAAAGTCATTAAAATAAACATTTACTACCTATTTCACTAAATGCAAAAGAACGCTTTCTTTCGCACAACTACATGTAAAACAAAAACAAATTCTCAGAAAATTGTTTTTGTTTCAAATGTATTTGTGCGTTCTTTCGACATAGTGAAATTTGCTTTAAAATATAAACAGAACTGTTATTCAGTAATGAATTGAATTTAAAGTTTTAAGTTGAATTTAAAGAATTATTTTAGAATGATTTTCTTAGAATATTGGTAAGCGAAATTCTTTTAAGAAGAATTTATGTATCCGGAAAATTGCATTTACATAAATAGAATTCTTTCCTTCTAAGGTTTTCTCTTTTATTTGTTGTTTTTGTTTGGCTGCAGGTCCACGTAAATTAATAAAATAAAAAATAAAAATTCGTGATATTTTCGTTTTTTTATATTTTTATTATTATATTCCCAATATTTCGGTTAACATCGCTAACCATCTTCAGGGGGTCTGGATAAATAAATACAATAATAATTATTATTAACATTAAACAAAAAACAAAACATAATATTACAAAGATAATTACATGTAAACAATTAAAAAATATAATAAATACAAAACTTCACAATAACACTTGTGCCACTTCTTATTAGATTTTCTTAACTAAATCTAGTTTATCGATCGTCTGTTTTTATTAATTAATTGTCTGTATATGTGTGCACAATTTTCTGTGTCTTGTCGGTAATTGAGACGAAGCTGTGGATTAACATCAATAATGTGTAGCATCTCTAATGTAAATCTCCTCGAATAATTTCTCTCTTCATGTAATATTTTTACTCCTTCAAAATATGGTTTGTGATTTTTCAACGTACAGTGGGCTGCCAGTGCAGTTTTTTGTTCAATAGGTTTGTCCATAGTTTTAAGGTCAGATTTATGCGAAGATATTCTTGTCTTAAGTTTCGTTTTTGTCGTCCCAACGTATACTTTATCGCATATATTGAGCCCGTCACCACTACAGGGAATTTTATATACTACATTTGACTTGTCTTCCTTTTTAATTTTTGATTTTGTTTTGCTAAATAACTGATTTACAGTATTGTCCGTTCTAAATGCTAGTTCAAATTTTTCTTCGTCATAAATATCTGAGTTTTTCCATCTTTCGGAGAGTCCAGAAACATATGATATGCTTTTATATCTTTTTGGTTCTCTTATCACCTGTTGCCTGTTGTTCTTTGCACGTTTTATAAGATTTTTAATTGTCCTTATTGGGAAGTCATTCATGGTTAAAATATTGGTTATTTTAGTTATATTGTTTTTATGGAATTCCGTGTCACTTATTTTAAGAACTCGTCGTATGAAATTCGATGCAGTATTTATAATAATTCTTCTAGGATGCTTAGAATAAAAATTTATTAATCGTCCAGAGGCTGTTGGCTTTTGATACCAATTAACTTTTAAATTGTTTCCTTTTCTAATAGCAATTGCGTCTAAGTATGGCAGTTGGTTGTTATTTTCTTTTTCCATGGTAAACTGTATTTGTCCGTTAAATGAATTTAGTTTTTCGATGGTGTCATTAATTCTGTCCTTTTTTACTATTGCGAATAAATCATCCACATATTTCATAATTATCCTCGGTTTTTCGTCCATTTTAGCCAATGATATGTCAAGAAGCTGTTCCATAATTATATCAGCTATAACTGGTGAGGCTGGAGAGCCCATCGGCATTCCTTTTCTCTGTTCATAGATTTTGTCATTATACACTAAATATCTACTCTCTTTGATACAGAACCTCAAAATGTCTAAAAACAAATCCATAGGTATATTTGTATGTGCCTCTAAAAATTTCCATTTTTCTTCAATTGTCCTTAGTGCTAAATTAATCGGAATGCTTGGGAATAATGAAACCACGTCAAATGAAATAAGAACTTCATCATCGGCGATGTAAATGTTATTTATTCTTGAACTAAATTCCACAGCATCATTAATATTGTATATCGAATTTTCCGTCAAGTGTTTTAATATGTTTACCATGTATTTGGAGAGACCATAAGAGGGTGAATTAATCGAAGAGCATATTGGTCTCAAAGGCATTCCATTTTTGTGAATCTTAGGCAGTCCATATATCCTAGGAGCCATCGCAGTCTTTATGGTCAATTTGTGCTTCTCATATACATCAATTAACTTAAGACTGTATAATTTTTCCACAAATATGTTGTTTTTAGTTTGTAAACTAGATGTCGGATCTCTCTTTAAACGACGATATGTGCAAAAATCTTGTAAAATTATTTTCATCTTCTCCTCATATTCATTTTTGTCCATCACTACTGTTTTACTTCCCTTATCAGCGTTTAAAATAAGTATGTCCCCATTTTTATTCAAAAATTGTTGCGATTGTCCCACTGTGTCAAGTATTATTCTATCTCTTCTGTTAATTGTTGTTTTTTCCAAATGGTTGTCCAATAACGATGTTAATTTTATTCTTGCGTTCTCTTGTTTCTCTTTATTTTCAATTGTTTGTACACTTCTTTTATTATTTTGTAACTCTTTTATTTATTTTTCTTTCAAAATGTTATATTTGTTAAAAAAAAACTCTAAGCATTTCTATTAATATTAAATTTCCGGGACCAATTTCCCGGTTGGAAGTTAACAACAAAAAACAGTATAACTTTTTGGGAATCCTGGGATCGGGAATTCTAAGACGCATTCCCTAGTAATAATTCTAAATAAGTTGCCTTGTCAATTAAAAAAACATATATAAAATTAGTTAACAAATAGAATCTGGGAATTTATTTCTCATGGTGAGTAACATTTACTAAATAAATTTTCATATTATTCGAATGGGTATTCTAAGTCAAATTACAATCCTCAAAAGCTTTTAGAATACACATTCGAATAACATGAAAATTTATAAAATTAATTAAGGAATATTATTTTCGCGAAATATTTTTTATATTTTAAACAGTTTTTTTTTTTTTACCAGAAGATTTAGCCTGATGACATTTTGAATTTTTCACTACGTTTCAAAGCAGTTGTCACAATATATTTGTATAACAGCTTTTAAACCCTTTTGTAGGGCATCTGCAATGCGCACACACAAAAAAAAATATTGTGATGCCAAATAATTTGAGCATTTGAAGATTATGCTGTTGGGGTAAACAAAAACTTGTTGTCGTAAATGAAAACCTTTTGTCGCAAGAAAATTTCCAACAAAATTTTTTTTACCGCAACAACATGAAAGTATTTGAAGTTTTTCAACAGCAAAATTATTTGTTGCAAATGAAATATCTTTTGTCGTTAAAGGTTTTCCTCTGAAATAACAGCACATTGAAAATTGATTTTGACGTAAATGATTTGCATTTGCAGGAAATAACAATTTTTGTACCCATAAAATATTTATTTTTTGAATCAAATAATATTACTGTTGCCGTAAAAAAATTTGTATTTCAACCATGAATTCACACTTTGGGACAAAAGAAACAGACTTGTTGCTACAAATTCAAAATCTTGTTGGGCACAATCCGAATGTTAATTCTATTTGATTCAAAATCAATTTCTTTTGGCATTACAGTCTTTTTTTTGTGTGTAGAAAGCCATTTTATTTTAAGAGCTTGACTATAAAAAAATGTCTTTTAAAACTCTTAATACAAATACAAGAATAAAAAAAAGCTTGAAAAAAGTGCAACAACAGCGAAAAAGACTTTATTTTAAGTATGTCTAAAATGCCCTGCAGGAAATGTCACTAGTGAATCTGTACTGATTTACTATTGACACAGTCACCAGTACTAGTGACCTCTTTTACCCCAGACATTGTTATTCACTATAGACATTTAACAAGTGCGTGCCATTGAAAATCTACTACTGACTTTGGTACTATTGAATAGGTAGTTCTTTTGGGAACATATGTAGACATTGGAACCAGAAAATCACTAGTATATTTTAGTAAATCTGGTCTTCACTTTTGGTACGAATACGAATTCATAACAATCTTTTTTTAATATTTCACAAGTGTAATTGTGAAGTTTTGTGTTTATTATATTTTTTAATTGTTTACATACCCCCTGAAGATGGTTAGCGATGTTAACCGAAATATTGGGAAAATAATAATAAAAATATAACAAACGATAATATCACGAATTTTTATTTTTTATTTTATTAATTTACGTGGACCTGCAGCCAAACAAAAACAACAAATAATTTATATTTCTTTAATTTTTATAGGAATCGTACTTCTCAGTTGTTATTTATATTATTTTTTTCGTATTTAAGGCAAAGATAGTGGCATACGTAGTGTAGTGTAGACACTCCGTTGACGATGTCACTAAAATAGTCGACAAAACTGGTGACTTGGAGACACTTGCAACCAGGTTTTTTTCAGGGTAGGTAAAAATGTGTGTGTGAAAGAGTACACACATACACCAACAAAGTTTTTATAAAAATATATAACCCAGAAGTTGTAATAAAAAAAGGCTTATTTACTTGATTAGCTACATAAATCCAAACTTTTCATTCAAATATCAGTCACCTAACTTGTCCTAAGAAATCAAGCAATTTCACTATCACTTTTTGTTTTATGCTAAAAGAACAAAAAAAAAAAAAAAATACATTTGCAGGTATTTAAAAACGTTCAATAAATGTCAATCTAAGTTTTAAAAATGTTTTTCAATACAGTTTTCTAGTTAAAATCTGCCTACTTGGAAAAAGTTAAATATAGAGACAATCCGGACAACCGATTAACAGGTAACCGAATGAATACCCTAGTCTCTAGTCATCGATAATCCCAGAAAGAGCGATCTGCTTATTTGAACACTGCCGTGCCAAGGATGTATCCCTCATTTCCCGTGGGGCCAAAGCGCAAACACTAAGACAAGCCATGGAGCTGCTGCCAATATTTTCGACGAACGCCATTTTAATTGCCAGCCGCGTTCGCCAACTTCCGAATTTTTCTTTCGGCAGTTTTTAAAAGAAAGTGTGTACGTAAACAAGCCACAGAGCATTAAAAAAATTCGGGGAGAAATTCGAGTTATAGTTTCGAAAATTCATAAAAATATTTCATAGAAAGGCGACTTTGCGAAACCAAAATAGGGTGGCACAACTGCAACGTTATCTTTTTTGTCTCAGTAAATAAATTTCCCATCTATTAATGAAGTGTAGTTGAACAAAAAAAATTTAGTTTAAAATAAAAATGTTAGACCACTAAAATGTCTTTGTTTTTTATGGGCCACCCTGTTTACATAAGAGAAAAGTACCTTAACTCATTGATCACCGTGCGCTATCGTTTGTCTACAAACACAATACGTACAATTAAAACAAAACTTCTTTCTTAATTATTAAGGCCGGATTTTTGAGAAGTGGATAAAGTTTAAACTTAGTTTAACGTTGTCTGAAACTCGGATTTTTCCGGCGAAATGTGACTTTTATTTTTTTTTTTAAATATTTTTAGCAAAACAAAGCTGTTCCGTCAAAACTTTGTATACAAACTTGGTAATGGCGGCATAAATCTGTTTTCAGATTAACTAAACCTACTTTAATTGACATATCAAAAACTCAGCCTAAGGAAAGATAACAATTTTACTTAGCAAAATTTTTAAAAAACGAATTAAAATAAGCAATAATTCCCACACTTAACTGTCCGCTTAGGATACATAGAGTAATTGGTCAATATGTATTTCTGTATGATCAAGTACTTTTAAAATGTGAAAGTTGCTTACAGAACTACTGGGCTTTCTAGCAGTCTATTACTCTTCTATACAATACAAACTTTTAGAAGAGTGTTTTTGCTGTATGCATTGTCAGGATATTTTTAAAGTATGAGAGAAAAGTTGTAAATGACTGGGGCTAATTTTTACTCCTTTTTTTTGAAAGAACTTCCGCCATGCATTGTGTGAAATTATTTATAAGTTGTAAAATATGTTTAAAGAAATTTGAAAATGGTTGAATTAAATCGTTTTAAAAGATTTAGTAAGGACTTGTATAAATTGTGATGATAAGTGACTGCTTATGGTAAAATTACAGCACTGAAATCTAAAAGTGTGTTTACCAAATTATTTGGTTTTAGAAGAAATTAACTTATGCTTTTTAAAGATATCTCTTTATCCTAGTCTTTCGAAAAAGAAAGTTTTTTTAATCTTTGTCATATTTATTTAAACTTCACGAAGCCAAAAGTATGATACTTAAGTTTTTAAGTTTAAGCTTTTGGTCCTTTTAAAATAAAGTTTTTTATAACTTGGAAAAGTAAAACTCTTTCATTGTCTACAGTCGTGTAAAATGTCCTAACAAGTCTTTTAGCAGTTTTGATAAGAGATTTTAGAGAAAACTGTATACGAACTCAGTATCAATTTATAGAGAAGTTATCATTTAAGGCAAATTTCAGATCTTTCTTCTATAAAAGTTTGTTTTTTAGTTATTTCGCTGTCTTTAAGTAATTTAGTTTAGAGTAACTAAGAGATATAAGAACAACAATACAAGAAAAACCGCTTAGCAAGTTTGGGAGACACACAACGTCCCTTACAATTTCCTTCAATACTAAAAGTATAATGTAGGTGGGATGTGGCACAATAATCTGGCAAAACTGGCATAGTTTAATTCGGAATGACGGCCAGACAAAACAGTACAAATGAAAAGAAAACAATTATAATAAACAGTTGATAAATAAATAAAGTGGAAAAGTAAAGTCGATAAATTAAAAATCTAAGGTTGTTGAAAAAATAGGCGGGGTTGGAGAAGTGGGCGAGGCAACTCGCATATAAAGACATTATAGAATTCTGTATATCTGGAGAACGGCAAGAGTAAAATTTTCCAAATAAGTTACAATCATCTTTGTTCATCAATAGTCAACATCCAACAAAATGTGGACGGGATTGAAAAGTGGGCGTGACACAAAATAAATTAATTTATATCTGTAGAAAGGTAGGGAAAAAATAGTAACAATTTGGTGCACATAGCTAAGTTATCAATATACAACCTCTTTAAGAAAATAAGGCGGGTTCAGAGAAGTGGGCGTGGCAAAATTGACTTCTATTAAAAATTTTTGATATTAGTTAAAAAATTAATTAAATTTGCACCAGAAAAAAAAAATTGATAATATCAGTAAAAAAATTTTTGATATTAACAACACTTTCTGCAGTAATTTACTTGATGACATTTTTAATTAAAACTGATTTTATTTTTGATCAAAGGTTTAACTAAAAAAAATTGGCGAGAATTTTTTCTGCGTAGCAAAAATAAGTGACCTTACCCCAAAGCCCCAAAGGAACAAATCGAGAGCTGAGAAAACCCACGACCATAGAGACCAATTGACAGGACATTTCTCGATATTATTCTTTCAATAAGTGGATGGTTGCGATTGCGGTATGGCATGTAGTACCATCCTGTTAAAATCACATTTCGTCCGAATCAGTGCCCTCCATATTTTCCAACAAGAAATCATTGATCACGGTAACATAACAATCACTTTTGACCGTAACCGCGAGATTTGGCTTCATTTTTGAAGAAATAAGGTCCGATGATCCCACAAGCTTATAAACCGCACCAAACGGTGCAGTTTTCAGGATGTGACGGTGCTTGCTGGATCGGTTGTTAATTGGACTGATTTCATATGCGACAATTTTGTTTATTAACAAACCCGTTTAGATCAACGATTATTGATGATTAATTTTTAAAGTAAATTTGGTAACGTTTTTATTTTCTTCCTTTTATAATTTTTGAGAAAATTACGCAATATGAACAGAAAAACAAAATATATTATAATACATATGTACGTCATAAAAAAAAAAATGAATCAAATTATTAAATCTAGGAAATTAGTTCTCGAAATATTCTGCAAAAGTAAAATATTAAAATTAAATAAATCTGTTAAATATTAAACGGTTTTGTTTTCAATTAAGTCAAGATATTTTTCAACCTTGGATGCAGTTTTAAAGCAGTGGGAGGTTTTTCTTTTTTTTCAAAAATATGGTGAGGACTTAATATGTATTTGTATTATTTAAGATTATTGTATTATATAATTTTACTTTATTTTAATTGTAATTTATATTATTTATGTTTAATAATTACCAATTTAATTTTAAATTAAAAGCTGTGCTAATTTGTACATAAATGAAAATTTTTCAAAATGCAAAGTCTTCTTTTTATCATCCCGATGATATTTTGGCGATATCTTCCTATTTTCTTATAAGTGGTTATCTGGCGATATTGCTAGTTTATCATCTAGAAGTATCGCTTACGTATTGCTTAGGAGTATTGCCATCGAGACACGTTTCTTCCCGAAGAAAGTTTCTTCCGTAGTACGAAATCGATTATTGCCGCAATAATATTTTTCATCCAGGCAATACGTTTGTCAATACATAAGGTGTATTTCAGTGTTTGCTGGGTGATGATTTCCTAGAGTACACATATACATATATACTATTATTGTAAGAGCTTCCCAATAAAAAATTGAGGCTCAAAAGAAGCAGGTTTGTAAGCGAGAAATGTAAAAGTTTCGCTTAACAAACTTACGGAAGGCATAAATTTTATATGGTGAGTTCCAACTTTGAAGCAATACATTTTTGACACAAAAAGCGCTTTATTCAACACACACATGAAAACTGGTAAACGTAGCATCAGCTTTACACACTGAATGTTTTTTACAGTTATTTTTTAGTATTCTCCCTTACAAACATGCTTCGTAGTAAGGGAATGCCGTGGAACTTGAAATGTTATTTTTTCTTTCTTAAAACTTGTTACGAATTAATTCACTTACTTTACTGCATGTCTGTATGTCTTATTGCGTAGCGCATAATTGTTCGCTTCGCAAAATTATAAAATTTTTTATTGGGCTCTTATATAAGTGTATACTTTTATTGGAAATAACTTTCCTATAAGAAATAATTTCATTTAAAAAAACACGCTTATAAGAAAACTTTTCAAAAAAGTTAATGATTTTCTTATTTTTGTTATGTACTGCATTTCTTTGCAATTAAAGTACAACTAAGTTCTTTTGCAGAAAATTAATTTACTTCAAAATCATTGAACTATCTCTCAAATGTGTAATAAGCAACACTTATTACACACACCCAACATCAAAAACACTGGTATTTAGCTTTCAGACATTAATTTTCGAAACATTTCTCGTTCAAGAAACCCAAACCATATTTTGTTCTTGGCAACTAAATATACCCTCGCACTTACAGAAAAAACTAATTACTACCTTAGGGATACCTTCCTACAAAATATATAAAATATTTTCCCTAAAACTTTTTGCTCAAAGTGAATGCATGCACCAACAACTCCAACAAGCAAACAAACAGCCATCCGTCCGTCTAACCCATGTGTGCATGAGCGAGTGAGTGAAGACTATGAGCTAACTCTGGGTAAATTTTAATGTCTGGCAAATAGCAAAGTGTGGGTGTAAAATTTTAGTTAATTGTAATTCCTACTTTTTTAAGTTTTTTGTTTTACTTCACTCCTAAACTTTATTAAACAAAATATCTACCTCAGAAAGTGTGTGGAGATGTGAGTGAATGTGTATCTAAGTTTTTTAGTTTCAAGTTTATACACTTTCAGTTTTTTTTTGTTGCTGTTGTTACTGCAAACAATTTGTTAGTTTTGTAAATTTAAGGAAATGAAAGAAAAAAACTAACCTTAGTGCGTGCTAAAATTCCGGAAATTGCCAAGAATAAATACAAAGAACCGAGTGAAAAAAAAGAGCTCACATTCATTTAAACAAAAATAAAATAAAACATGAAAAGGTTGTAGCTTTTGGCAATAACTAACAAATGCAAGCGCAAGGGTTGTCGAGAATAACAACTTTGAATGTCTGAAAGTCCTAAAGTGTGTATGAGTAAGTGTTTGTGTGGCTGGTTTTTTTGGTGAAATTGAAATTTCTACAAGAAAATAATAGCAATATTAAATAATTTACCCAAGATATCTATAATAAAGGGGTTTACATTAAAACCGGTTTGTTTTTTCATCTAAAAAACTTTCAACTGATAATACTATCAAACAATATCACTCAAAACATGCTCCGCTTTTCTGTTAGAACCACTTATCGGCTAAGTTCGAAGCGACGAGCTGGTCCCAAAAATTCTTTGATGTCATCCCCCTGTAGCGATCGGCGTTGAAGATTTTTGGGGCTATGTTTGTTATACATAACAAATAAATTAAATTATTTGAATCATGTCTTCTCAGAATTAAATGCCATATCCTGGAATTTCAAACTGAAAAGTAATTGCGAAGCTAATTTAACTTCTTTTCGAAAATCTTCAGAAGCAAATTGCGTTGGCCCTTTTGAAAAACACGATAGTTTATATGTCGGTACAAAAAAAAAAAAAAAAAACACATGTACTAGCACTAATATTGTAGGTTTTCGGAATATATACAGAAAAAGTAGAGAAAATAAAAATTTGGGTTATATGGGAAATAATCAAAGCAGAAATTAATAAAACTAAATGAAGCGAAACGAATTTTTTTTATATAACAGAGCTGTACAAACTAGGTTGCTTAATTAGTATTTTCCTCTTTTCCAAAAGCAACATACTATTATTGAAAAACAATCATGATATTATAAGTGTTAAACATATTTGAGTAATTATTAACCATAACATGTTCGGAAGCAATCATAATATGGTTGTCAGTGACATTAATATGGTTAAATTAAACATATACTAAAAAATTTCTTTGAAAATAGTATTATTGGAGGTGACCATAGGTTAGGTTAGGTTCCATTGGCAGCCGTGATCAAGCACAGCTCACGTGGGTCCATTAACTAGTTCCCGTTGTGTTACCATGTCACACTGTCTCCCATGGGTCCTAAGTTATCTGACTGCTAGTATTACCACGCAGCCATCCGGTCGATTCAGTAAAGGAATGGATCCTGTTTACATCAACATCAGAGAGACAAGTTTTGACCCCAAGGGCTCTTCGACCAAACATTTCGAGTCTTAGATCTCCGAATACCGGGCTATTACAGAGAAGATGTTCCGTTGACTCTTCCTCCTCCTCCTCGCCACAACTTCTACATAAGTCATTGTAAGAGAGCCCCAGCCTCTGGGCGTGCCTCCCAATGGGCCAGTGGCCAGTTATAACCGCAATCAGGTTTCTAAGATGATGTCTGGAGGTGACCATATTTAAACATGTTTTTTCTCTGGGTGTATATATATATATATCTTTCTCTTTCTTTATGGCAATTTTGCCGATAACAAAGGAAGTTTAGCAATGCAGAACATTTTCATCTTGATTATTTTGATTATTTTGGAGAAATTGTTTTATACCGAAAAAGTTGTTTTATCGTGTTGCGCTAAATTTTAAAACTTGTTTTGAAAAATCTGTCAGTCGTTAAATTGTTTTTTTTTTTTAGCGGAAATTGTAATTCGTGTCCCAATTTTTAGAGCATCCTTTATAAGATCTATCAAAATTTTTATTACCTTTTTGGTATATTCTGAAATTCTAGTTTTTTTTTTTTTGCAAATTCTTTAAAACCGTAAAACTGGCTCCCAACTTAAAGTTTAATCAAGCAAAATATAATCTTCAGACTGTTAACTTTAATAATTCATATTTATTTTTTTCAGATTAAACTCGTTTCTTGGTAACCAAAATACAAACGAAAAAAAAAAAAATGAACACAAAAGGATGACACTTGAAAGGGTCTTAAATTAAACAGAAACAAAAGGCAACAGGAAGAAAGCCAGATAAAACATGTTACCAAAAACATAAAAAAATAAATACCAACAAGATGACAAAAATTTTTTATGAAAAAACTTTAGCACATGGTGACAAATAAAACATACATGGTGTTACAAAAAGCAACTGAGATTAAAGTGAAAGGAAGAAAAGTATTTACAAAAACAAAATCCCTTAAACAAGGACATTACTTAAAGACAATTTAAAACATTTGCTGGGTGTTTGTTTAATATTTCCTGTCTTATTTATTTAAAAAATTGTGCAGAAGGAATTAAAAAAAACAAAAAAAAAAAAATGTTTTGTTAAATTTATAAGAAAATATTTGTAAGACACTATTTTCTTTTTTTTAAGGAAAGTACAAAAAAGAACATTTCTGTCAGCTCCACGGCAAACATAAATTTTCTATAACTACTGTTGGTTTCACTTCCATTACTCTCTATTAGTTTTTTATGTGTTTATTTCCTACTCCTCCTTGTGCTATTCATCTATCTGAGATGCCCCTGAGCAGTCTGAAGTTGGAAATAGTTTATCTTTAGTTTACTTTTACATGATTTGACAACAAAAAGGACATCATATTGTCACAACAGGATAAAAAACAATTACCTCATAACAGCAAAGCAGAAAAAAACTATAAAATAATAAAACTACAACTCAAACCAAAACAGAGAGAATATTTTTTAGCACACACTCTAGAAGACAGTTGGCAAGAGGGTCCGGGTAACCATCTTTGGTGATTTTCAGACAAGTGACAGCAAAGAGTAATGAGAAAAATAGACAAGGGTGCTGAGACACCCTCAACCACAAGGACTTTGACAAACAATATGCTGGCAGGACAAGAGCCATCTCACAAGCCACCAGCAGCATCAGCAACAGAAAAAGCACAACAGCAACAATATCACAATAGTTGTTTTAGTAATAATAGCAAAATACAAACATATCAAGAAAATTTAAACAATGAAATGTCCTTGAAAGATTCCACAAAAATGTTGCCCACAACGCCAACAACAGCTACGAATAATAAACAGCAACAACTACAAATGTCAGCTGCACATCACGCAACAAAAGCTGAAGCAGCAGCAGCGGTAGGGATAAATGCTATCGCAACAGCACAACAAACTAGTCGCCTTGAAGGACTTAATCAAACAAATAAAAGTCCCTCAAATAATATAAACACAAAAAACCTTCATCATCCACAGCATCATCAACATCCACAGCAACAACAACAACAACAACACCAGCAGCAGCTCAATGCTGAAGTGTACAAAAAATGCCCCATAGTAGTAAACAGTAAAACTTCCTCAACAACAGCAACAACAGCAGCAACAACAATAACAAAACAACCTCCTTCATTCCATATAAAATCTATAACCAGCTCCCCGTTCTTTAAGACAAACAAATGCCCCACTACGTCCTCTTCCTCATCGTTAACAACAACAAAAACTTCGTTATCATTATTAAATTTATTTTTTTACATCATGTGCGTCACATCGCTGGGCTTCTCCTTGTACTGCAATGTGCGACAAACGCATACGGAACGAACATTGAGACATTTAAGGGAATTCGATGAACGTCTAATGGATCTAGAGATGCAATTACAAATGCAGCAGCAACAATTGCAACATGTTAGTCGCACACTGACTAAACAACGTGAACAACTAATACGAAACAACGAAGAGGATGAGGTTGATGATGACGACGCTGATGATGATGATGACTACAGTGAAACGGATACAATTAATATGGATTATACTTCCCGAGCTCTCAGCGCAAGTAACGGTGCTGGTAATTTGAATATTTTACATCTAAAAGATGCCAAAGATGTTACACAAGCTGTTCGTTTATTAACACGGCAAGTGGGTGAATTACATCGCCTAAGACGTGATGTTTCGCAACTACAATTAAGTCGTCGACAGCAGCATCGTCGTCAGACGGGTCTGGGTGGTGGCAGTGGTACCAGTTCGCATGAGCGATTAGGAGTTGGTGCGGGTGGTGGAGAGTGTGGTTGTCAACCAGGTGAGTTTGAACATTTTTAGTTTTTTGTTTATGCAAATTAGTTTTAATAATTGCCATCGTATTTTATTTCATTAAATGTTGTTATTTGGTTGTGTTGGTTGGTGTTGCAAAAGACCTTTAAGGGTTGGGGGGACGTCATAGTTCGTTGATTATTGGCCAAAAACCAAAACGAGCAACGTAATTGCCGAGACATTTATTTGAATTAGTTTAAGCGGCTTGTTTTAGTATTTTGGTTAAGTCTTTATAATAAAAAACTTTTGTTTGTGGCAGGTGGAAAAGTTTGTGGTAAAGTTTATTTTTTTTATTGCCACATTTTGTTACCAATTGGGTGGTTAGAAAATTAAGTAAAAAGAATTATGTAAATTTGTTTGAATTAAAGTTTCGATAAGAAACATCTACTGACTGTTTAACGATTTCGAACGTTTCTATAAAATTTCTATAAAAAACACTCCGTTTTTAAAATATTTTCAATATAAAATTCTACACAAACGAAGTCGTTGAACTGGATGTTAGTTGAAAATGTGGCTTATTTATGTTAGTTTTCAGTTCTGGTTCATTTGTTGTACCGTTCTAGTTCAGTCCTAGTTCAATTCTAGTTCTAGTTGAGTTTAAGTTCTAGTTCAGTTCTAGTTCTGTTCTAGTTCAGTTCTAGTTTAGTTCTAGTTCAGTTCTAGTTCAGTTCTAGTTCAGTTCTAGTTCAGTTCTAGTTCAGTTCTAGTTCAGTTCTAGTTCAGTTCTAGTTCAGTTCTAGTTCAGTTCTGGTTCAGTTCTAGTTCAGTTCTAGTTCAGTTCTAGTTCAGTTCTAGTTCAGTTCTAGTTCTAGTTCAGTTCTAGTTCAGTTCTAGTTCAGTTCTAGTTCAGTTCTAGTTCAGTTCTAGTTCAGTTCTAGTTTAGTTCTAGTTCAGTTCTAGTTCAGTTCTAGTTCAGTTCTAGTTTAGTTCTAGTTCAGTTCTAGTTTAGTTCTAGTTCAGTTCTAGTTCAGTTCTAGTTCAGTTCTAGTTCAGTTCTAGTTCAGTTCTAGTTCTAGTTCAGTTCTAGTTCAGTTCTAGTTCTAGTTCAGTTCTAGTTCAGTTCTAGTTCAGTTCTAGTTCAGTTCTAGTTCAGTTCTAGTTCAGTTCTAGTTCAGTTCTAGTTCAGTTCTAGTTCAGTTCTAGTTCAGTTCTAGTTTAGTTCTAGTTCAGTTCTAGTTCAGGTCTTGTTCAGTTTAAGTTCATTTTTAGTTAAGTTCTTGTTTAGTTATAGTTCAGTTCTAGTTCAGTTCTACTTCAGTTCTAGTTCAGTTCTAGATCAGTTCTAGTTTAGTTCTAGTTCAGTTCTAGTTCAGCTTAAGTTTCAATATAATTCAGTTTTAGTTGAGATCTAACTCAGTACTATTTTAATGATAGCTTAATTTTTGTTTAGTTTAATAAATTTAACTTTTAGGTTTTACTTTTTTCGACCTTCTTGTTCTGAAACCCATAGCATTTATTTATAATTTATTTTATTCGAATCCTTTAATTTGATTAATTTAAATTTATTTGTCCCACAAATGCTTTTTTTAAGAAAAGGAAACGCATTTTTCTTATCATTTTTAATGCTCCATAAACTTTTAAAACTAAAAATCTTTTCATGCCGTTTGAAAAGACCCCAGTAAAATGTTGACAGATTAATATCATGATTTTAAATAGAAAATTCGTTTAAGTGATAATACGGCCACTTTTCAGCTGTCCCTTAAAATTCAAACATTTATTACTCTTTGCAAGTAGACAAAAAAATGTATATAGTCACCACAAAAACCATTTACTTGGAGACACGCAATGTGGAAAGCAGCAAGAGAAATACAAACAACAATTTAACCATTAAATGATGCTAATACATGAACTTGGAACGAATGTACACGAGTAAAATGAACTGTTTGGTAGCATGAAGAATACTTTAACCAATACACACGCACACACACACACACACACACAGAATATGGCAAACTTGGATTCCGATCCAGGAATGAGCACAGATGTTCAAAAATAATATTTCAGCCATCTAACTTAGAAGTAGAAAGATGAATGAATGAACATACATGATGCATGCTTATAAACGAATGTTAAAAAGTTTATATGTGTTAAGCAAATATCCTTTATATTCGCATACAGTTACAAAGATAATCATTAGGAGTAAGGGAAGCGTAGAATGAAATCTGTTTTTATAGAGTATCAAGTATCTTCTTAATGTTCAAAGTTTTGTTTTATGAGTTAAATTTTTTAGCAAGTCTTCTTTTCATACATTTACTTAATCCGCATAGATTATATTATGATACTTTTCTTTCTCTTTCTTTTTGGTTTGTTTACTTTATATATTTATAAAAAAATTTCCAAATACATACACATCCTGTTGTGCATGTTATTGTTGCTTTCGCTTTCGGTTTTGCTGTTCTTGTTACTTTCAATTCATTACATTTGTGTTCATGTTGTTAATTGTTGGCAAATGTCAACACCATTTGCTTGCCTCTACCTCCACCCTCAAAATAAAAATTTTCGTAAGTGGCAAAAACAGCAAAATGTGTGTTAATATTCAAATACTTAAAACGAAATGTTGTTCATAATTTTTTTTTCTTTTTTATATTAAGTTTGGTGTAAATGTGAACATGCTAAGTATGGTTATTATTACTTCTTTACCAACAACAACAAAGGCAATTTATGCGAATTTTACACGCAACATGTTGCTTACACATATAACTTAATGTAAAGAAGGTTGACTAAGTTTAGGAAATTGAAATGAAAAATAAAAATTTATATATATTTTAAGGTATGTCCAGACCTAACAAATATTTACAGCCTGTTCGTCGATTTCGAACGTTAACGTTCGCATAGAAAATAACATTTAAAACAAAAACAAATTTTCGAATTTTGTTTTTGTTTTAAATATAATTTTCTATGCGAACGTTAACGTTCGAAATCGACGAACAGCCTGTTAAAGAAAAGAAAAAAAAAACAAAAAAAGCGTGACCAGTAAATGGATCAAACTTCAGCTTTAAATTTAACAATTTCTATTGATTTACTAAACTATGTTTGTAAGATGACAATTGTATAACTGTTAAATCATGTTTGATCTAGCCAAACGTTTAGCAGCAGCAAATTATTTTTTATTAAAACTAGTGGTTACGTGCATATAACTTAAGATTACTTCTTCGTTTTTTCTTCTGTAAAGAGCAACCTATTGAGCTCGATTCAAACTTAAATGATGTTGCAGTCAAACAAATATATAGTTTGATTGCCGTCTTACAAGAAAACATTATAATTAACTTGATAGTTGTAAAAAAAAAAATGATAAAAATTAAATAACTAAAAATCTGTGTTCTTAAAAACGCCGCAATAACTAATTTGATTGATGTAAAATAGCTTTTTAAAAATCTAGTTTGAAGAATATTGCAAAACTCCAAACCAGAAATTTTGTTAGCGCTTGAAACCTTTCTGAGAAAAAAAATTGACTTCAATTAAAAAATTTGTGATATTAATACAAAAAAAAAAATAAAATTTGCACCAGTAAACAAATTAATAGTATCAATTAAATATTTGTTGATATTAACAACATTTTATACAGTAATATTGTTGATATCAGTAGACGTTAAATGCACTTGACAAAAAAAACTGATTTTATTTTTGCTTAATGGTTTAATAAAAAAAAAAATGGGGAAAAATTTTTCTGTGTTTGATTGCAACTTGGGATTTGGTTTGACTAGAACCTTTTTGTTTAGTGGTTTGGCTGTGTACGACGGATACACTAGACTAATAAATATACAACACGTTTGAGACTATACCAAGTTGTTAAAACCGAAAAGTAGATTTTCAACAGCTCCTTAAAAAATACATATTTTCTTAATAATAAGATTCGGTTTTAATAAGGACAATGTATTACAGGATATGTTCGAACAAACAAAATTAGTTATTTCCTTATCATTAGAATTCAATGTTAAGATTTTGGCCCAGAACAGACGGTGAAACGCAAGAGAAACGAAACCCTTTTGTAATTATTGGTTTGAAACCAGTTTCAATCGTTTTGAACATACTCCTCAACCTAAATTGTACAATTACAATAATTTCAGTTTTCTTTGAAAATAGAAGAAACGCAAACACAAGATTCCTGCACGCCGATTTAAATGCATTTCAGACCGGTTTAAAAATGGTAGCATAAACTCAAAAGCAACTAAGAGTTGCATATATTTTGTTTGACATGAATAACGCCACATTTATAAAGTTTGACTAGAACTTTCGTGAAGTAAGACTTCAAAAAACGCAGTTTGCCTGCATCATGTTGAAGTGGTTGACATATGAATTGTCTGTTAGATCTCAAAACATTGCTTCCCTAATTCTATTATACTATTTTCTTACTAAATACAATTTTACTATTTGTAACAACATTTTTTCAAGACCATGTTGATGGTAGCTGAGAACAGGGAAAAGGTATGAGTTGCAAATTTAGTTTTTGTTATACGTACACCATAATAGTGGAAAGGGTGTTATCAGTTTGTGCTGATGTTTGTTACAATTTAAAATCAGAATTATTTTCTGAGTCGATCTAAATATCGTGACGTGAGAACCAGAGGGTTCTATCTGGCATTTTTTCGCTTTTGCGTTTTTTGATTGGAATTTATTCTTTGTAATTGTTTTTATCTTTTAATGAAACCATTTTTGTATTTTCACTTAAAATTTTAGTAATAATAACAGAGCCATTTAGTTCTATATGCAAAAAAGTGAACGCACTTAGTTCCTATAAGGTTCTATCTGCAATAAATTTCAATGGTGTTCCAAAAATATAATAAATTGATTGAGTTTTTCTAAAAATTGAAAAATGTTAAATAACAACTAAATAACAATAAATAACTATAAAATTTTTAATTAGATAAACTCCTTTGAAAAAAAAAATTTTAATTTTTAAGAACCAGAAGGTTCTATGTGCAGGGTCACATTAAAGAATATTAATTTTTTGTTTTTTTTTTCTTTTTTTTCACATTTTCTTTTATTAAGGAAATTTTTTAATCGCATAAAAAAAAATTTATATATGGGGAATTTCATGTCAAGTGACCCAATTTTGAAATCGATGTCTTCCGATTTGGATGAAATTTGCACCAAGGTTAGTCCTATTGGATAGTAGTTTAGACACAAATTTTCAACAAGATCGGTCTAAAAGTTTCTGAGTTAGTGGGGGTCAAAATTTGACATTTTGGCCATACAGGTGTTCTTTCTTATCCATGTAACTTATTACCTATTGGTGTTAGCAAAATTTGTCCCAAGTAGCTTCGATAGCTATTTGATCCATCTTTTGAAAAAATTTTTTTTTGGTTTTTTTAAAAAATTTTTTTTATTTTTTTTTTTAAATTTAAAACTTTTTTTTATTTTTTTTTTAGCGGGAATGTTTTTTTTTTTTTTTTTTTTGTTCAAAAGAAAGCTTATGTCTTTTCCTTTAAGGTAGTTTTGGTCCCTTTTTGGGATGCGAGCGGCTTATGTATAAAAAAAAATGATTTCTAACTCTAGACAAGGGTTTTTCAATTTTTAGCATATGCAGTGTTCTTTCTCATCCATGTAACTTATTACCTATTGGTGTTAGCAAAATTTGTCCCAAGTAGCTTCGATAGCTATTTGATCAATATTTTGAAAACAAATTTTTTGTTTTTTTTTTTAAATTTTTTAAAACTTTTTTTTTTAAATTTAAAATTTTTTTTTTTAAATGAAAATTTTTTTTTATATTTTTTTTTATCCGGAATGTTTTTTTTTTTTTTTTTTTTGCTCAAAAGAAAGCTTATGTCTTTTCCTTTCAGGTTGTTTTGGTCGCTTTTTGGGATGCGAGCGGCTTATGTATAAAAAAAAATGATTTCTAACTCTAGACAAGGGTTTTTCAATTTTTAGCATATGCAGTGTTCTTTCTCATCCATGTAACTTATTACCTATTGGTGTTAGCAAAATATGTCCCAAGTAGCTTCGATAGCTATTTGATCAATATTTTGAAAACAAATTTTTTGTTTTTTTTTAAATTTTTTAAAACTTTTTTTTTTAAATTTAAAATTTTCTTTTTTAAATGAAAATTTTTTTTTTATATTTTTTTTTATCCGGAATGTTTTTTTTTTTTTTTTTTTTGCTCAAAAGAAAGCTTATGTCTTTTGCTTTAAGGTAGTTTTGGTCGCTTTTTGGGATGCGAGCGGCTTATGTATAAAAAAAAAATTATTTCTAACTCTAGACAAGGGTTTTTCAATTTTTAGCATATGAACTATTTTGAATTTTTTCCTATTTGTGTGTAAGTGTTTCTAAAGCCTTAAAAATAAAACGTATGCAAAGAAACTAGATGAACTCACCTTTCCGACGGTATGTTACAAACCCAATTATTATTTTATACCTTCGATACTATAATGCCCACAATATGTTAATCCCAGGAATAAAATCACTTTATTTCTGTAGAAATGTTGACAAATAATTATTTTTTTAATTTTTCCTACATAAAAAATATACAGTTTTGAGCGCACGTAATACTAAATGTGATTTTTGTTGTCAAAATATCAGGTGCCCCAGAGACAAGTTTTTAAATCAGGTGGAAATATTCCATGGCCATTCTCCGAAATACCAGTTAATTTATTATTTTATGACACTTGCCTTTAAAATGTGGGTGGAGAGATAGAAGTTACAAGGTAGTGTTTTTGATTTTATTCCCGACATACCGTCGGAAAGGTGAGTTTGTCGAGTTACATGGATAAGAAAGAACACTGCATATGCTAAAAATTGAAAAACCCTTGTCTAGAGTTAGAAATCATTTTTTTTTATACATAAGCCGCTCGCATCCCAAAAAGCGACCAAAACTACCTGAAAGGAAAAGACATAAGCTTTCTCTTGAGCAAAAAAAAAAAAAAAAAAAAAAAACATTCACGCTAAAAAAAAAATAAAAAAAAGTTTTAAATTTAAAAAAAAAAATAAAAAAAATTTTTTAAAAAAACCAAAAAAAAATTTTTTCAAAAGATGGATCAAATAGCTATCGAAGCTACTTGGGACAAATTTTGCTAACACCAATAGGTAATAAGTTACATGGATAAGAAAGAACACCTGTATGGCCAAAATGTCAAATTTTGACCCCACTAACTCAGAAACTTTTAGACCGATCTTGTTGAAAATTTGTGTCTAAACTACTATCCAATAGGACTAACCTTGGTGCAAATTTCATCCAAATCGGAAGACATCGATTTCAAAATTGGGTCACTTGACATGAAATCCCCCATATGTATAATTATTTCAAAAGTTTTTAGTTTGAGTTCCGAAAGGTTCTATCTGAAATCTGTAATTAAAAAAGTTAATTTTTCTTGTGTTTTATATTAACTTTTGATGAAACAAATTTTATATTCCAATAAATAACTGAACTAGTTTCTGATTTCTTGTGTTCTCTTCTTCATATTAATTATTTAAATAGTATAGAAATAACTCCGAACTTTAAAAATGCTCTCCTGAACATTTTTGAAAAAGCCAGATAGAACCCTCTGGTTCTCACGTCGCGATATGTCTGTCCGGAAGGCACTTCATGTTAACCTTGTCTGCAAAGAACAGTTCGCAATTTTGGGGATAAATTGATGAAATTGGATAATAATTGTCTCAAGGACCAAGCATAAAATGTTGAGAATTGGTCCATGTGGATCTAAGCCTCATAACATAATTTTGTTATAGCGGGTCCATAATTGGCCGTGGGTTTTAAAATACTGTGGTGTAGAGTATGATATGTTCGAACTTGACCGACTATACTTTCTTACTTGTATTTTGATATATTTTTTTATTATCTGTATGTCGTATTGTGATAAATCCATTCGCTTTCTAAGACTTAGCTCAATCTGTTTATCTTTTCAATTAAAAGATTTTAAAAAACTTGAAAAATATCGACTTGGTATCCTTCCCTAATATATGAGCACTCAAGTTGTTCTCATAAGAGCATACATTTTATTCTCAAACCCAGCAGCAGCGGCAATTGTAAAAGTAAACAGTATGTCGAAAGTTCTAATCTTAAAAGTAATCAAAGTTTTGTGGTTCCGGCAACAAAAAACACAACAACAATAGAAAAATGGAAAAAAGAAAACAAAATTCAAATATTTTACCAAATAAATTTATGTACAAAAGTATATTCACATCTTTGAACTAAAACAAAAATTAGCAAATTCTTTCAGAAACAAAGTTTTGGTTTTGTCTGGGTTCGGTTCTTTGTTTGTTCTTTCTGTCTCATTACTTTATTGGTCATTTTCATTAGGTTTATGTTTTCAAAGTATTTTCCTTTCTTTCTTGCCTCATTGTTGCTTTTTAGGCGTATTAATGAAAATTTGTAACAATTTTTCCAATTAATAAAATCTCTAAACAACTATAAATTATTTTTCAACACACCCACTTGCACTGGCTTTTGTTTTGAATATAATTCTTTCATCATATGGAATTCATTGAAAGAGAAAAAGGAAATCCCTTAAAACAATTAGTTAAAGATTTAAGGCTTAAACTAAATGTTTAATTTCGGGGTAGCAATTGGACGAAATGTGTATGAGATTTCAAGAATTTTTTTTAATTCTAAATGTAAACCAAACATTGTCACCAGGGACCAGTGACACTTGTCGTGTTGTTATTCACCACCAGATATCACACATAATAATGTGTGTCTTTTAAAATAGTTTAATACTCTTTTTGGGTGAAAGTGCACTCATCTGTTTAGGATGAAAGTAATTTCATTGATTTAACACATATTTTTTATTTTGTAGAATTTAAAAAAATATGTTTGTGGTAGATAAAGGGTTTGGAAAATGTTTCTTCTTTAAAATTGGGTATAGAATTAAAATTTGTTGGCAGGTTGAAATGGAGTTATGACTGAAGAACTGTTTAAATGAGTTGATTGAATATAATTTATATCCAATAAAAAAGGGTTGATAGGATAAAAAAATCCCGTTTGAAGCAAGCAAGGATTTAAATCACACACATTTGTTTGACAATGCTTTTTTGTTTATAAATGAAATTTTAAAAAGTATGTCTGCAAAGAATTCGGAAACATTTTTATAATCACGCATATCGTGAATAAAAAGGGAACAGTTTTTCTATTAAAATTTTGTTTTTTTTATTTATATTTTAGGAAAAATGGAATAAATTTAGAGGGAAATCTTATTCACGATATCATCTTTAAGTTATTAAGTGGGCGAGTTTTTTTATTTACTAATAATATTTTTATATAATTGAAAATGAGCAATTTTAAGTGGATAATAAAAGTGATCGCAGATTTTATTTTCGCTCTAATTTTTTTAATTTTGAAGAACCGCACGATGTCGATCGCTCGCTTGCATTTTCAAGGACAAAAAGCTGATTTTGCGAACGACAATGAAAGCGAACGATAACGGAATAGTTTTCATACATATTTTGTGTAGTGGGGCACACAGAAAAATTAAAAATTGTCTCTAATCACCAAATTCATTGAATCAAGCAAACAATTTGTTGATTTTGAACCTATTACCAAAATGAGTATAAAAATTACTAAAAATTTAAAATTGTGAATATTTTTTTTTTTTTAATAAATGATATTTTTAATTTCAATTAAAAAAATTATCAAAAAACTTTGCCGTTTCAAGCAATATGTTAATTAATTTAATTAAGCATAGATAAGGTTTGACAATTCCCAACAACAATTCTACAAGTTTAAATTATTTTATTTAAAACGAAAAAATCAATTCAGATTTTTTGTTATTTAATTAATATCTTATTTCAAAACAACTTAAATGCTATTTAAATCAAAATTATATTTATAATTTACTTTCAACAAAAAAAAAAAAAAAAAAAAGTATTGATTCAATAATCACATTAGCTGTGTTCGAGAACACAAAAGTTTTTACTAAATTGAAAGCGAAAAGTGAAATTCTTGTCTGAGTTTTTACTAATTTTTACTGAAGAAATTTTTGCAGTAAAATTTGGTACAACAAAAAAACTTATTTTTCAAAAGGTAAACAAACAAAAAGCTTGCAAATTGTGAAAAAATTGTTAAATAAAACAAAAGTGGAAATAAAAATTTTACCAAAACAAAAAGTGAATAAATATTTGTGAAGCATTTATTTGGCTACTTAATATAAGGTGACCATACGTACTCTTTTTTAAAGGACAATCATATATTTTAACTGGCTGTCATATATAAAATTTGTGTCCTCTTTTGTCATCTTTTTTCATAATCTGTCATCTTTGTCCTCTTTATTTTTTAAAGCATGATCAATATTTGTTTTTATTTTTATAAATTAAAATGTAGTTTATTTCACGGCGTTTTTTCTGTCATATCGTATGGAAAATGGCGTGCGGTGCTTTTTCTGTTCATACTCCTACTGAACTCTCATGCACTTGCAGTATAAAATTTTGAATAAGATAGTGCAATGAATTTTTAAGATTCGTTATTTTTTTTAACCAATTTTACTTATTTATAAGCAAATGTAAATTTTTATATATCGCCGGCTTAATATGCAAACCTGCTAACTACCTTGCAACAAATTTTACAGGAAAAACTTTTTAGAGGAAACCCAAAAATATAGTTGATTTGACACACTTCAAGACTAAAATTTAAGAAAAAATACATGCTGGTCGACGAGGCATATGTATATTAGGGTTATATCAAAAATACCACCACATAGCCCTGTGGGGCACAAGCAAATATTAAAAAATATGGTGTCACTTTGCCTCTATCGTGAAAAAAGTTACCGCACTGAAAGCGTTGAAGTTTTGTTTTTATATATAGTTTAACTAAAATAGTTACTCTGTCTTAAATAAGTTATTTTTTGCTTAAATTCTTATATAATCTTCAATAGCAAACCATTTTCCATAAGTCTAATGACAAAGTTTGACCAAATAGTGATAGTTTAAGCAAAAAAAGTACCTATCTTTAATTTGTTTAAAATGTGTTTTTCTTATATGACTTTTTTTTTCTCATTATTTTTTATTGAATCTTCATACATATATTAAATATGAACTAACAATAATTAATCAAATCTTATCCTAATACTTTATTTATGTCCTGCCAGTGCCAGACCAAAATTTTCTTCATCACGGGTTATATTCACATATATAGGTGTTTTTTGTCGCTCATCTAGTTGGGTAAGTGCTGCAGTGTCTCTTCTTCTTAAGCAACTGTGGCCGCCATGGTTTAAAATATTTCGAGCTAGTGGATTTGGGTGTTGTTCAAGCCTTTTTAAATATTTTACTGCATATTTCGTAATCATAGTTTTTACTAAAGGAACATTAAGATCCTGGTGAATATTTGAATTTTTAACATACCAAGGGGCAGCTGTGATTATTCGAAGAAATTTATTTTGGCGCCTTTGAATTTTTTCGATATTAGAAGCCGAGGCAGTGCCCCATAACTGAATACCATAGCACCAGATTGGCTTTAGAATAGAGTTGTAAATTAGGAGTTTGCAGTCGAGACTAAGAACAGAGTTTCTTCCAATAAGCCAATGAATTTGGATGGCTTTTAGTTTCATTTGAGATAATTTTGCCTCTATATGGCTTTTCCACGTTAAACGGCGATCTAGATGAATACCGAGGTATTTAACATGCGAATTTGAGGCACTAAATGATTATTGATTTTAATAGGGGGGCATGTTTCCCGACGCAAGGTAAATGTTATATGTACGAATTTTTGCTCATTGACCTTTATCCTCCATTGCTTTAGCCACAGTTCGAGTTGAAATATATCATCCTGTAGGTATCAAGATGCTTCTTGACTGTTTTCGTGCACGCTTAGAAAAGCTGTGTCATCAGCAAATGTTGAAGTTTGGGTGTAGTTGTTTGTTGGCATATCCGAGGTATATATTAAGTATAAAAGTGGGCGCAGGATGCTTCCCTGAGGGACTCCAGCCTCAATTAGCTGAGGAGAGCTTAAATAATCACCTTCTTTAATAATAAACTTTCGACCGACTAAGTAGCTTTCTAACAGCTTGTGTGTGTTTACTGGTAATATATATGTGTTCCTCTAACTCCCATTGGAGCATAGGGGTGGGACTTTTCGCAGAGGTGGAAAGTTTCTGATTTGCCACTCACTGGGAGTGGCCAGGACGATTCCTTTGTTGAACTGTCCAAGCAGCTAACTACTTCCGGTCTTAGACCAAGTACCCCCCGGTCAATGGCTTTGTAGCATCCGCTTCGAGGCTAGCCAGAGTTAGAAGGCGCCACAACCATGTATCCTGAATGGTCGAAAGGACGTCTCAGGAAAGTAGGCGATAACCGCTGAAACATGGTTGCATCGTGGGATTGGACACGTAGATAGCAGCCCTATCACCAATCTAGGGGACGAGGGTTAGCAGCCCACATTCCCGAAACACAAATTGCTAACGAATCGCTAATTAAACAGCCTCTAAATGGAAAACCGAAACCCTCGTTGACGACCTTTGCATATCGAACAAGGACTACGATTGGATACTGGTTTACTGGTAAGTTTAGCTTCAATTTATGTAATAAGCCTTCATGCCAGACTTTATCAAAAGCTTGAGAAACATCGATGAAGAGAGCGGAACAATATTTTCTTTCTTCAAAGGCTTTTCTTATTGCGTTTACTATACGATGGGTTTGCTCAATTGTGCTGTGTTGTCTTCTAAAGCCGAATTGGTGGTTAGGAATACATCTGTTTTCATTTAGAATTGGGGTTAATTTTGACGGTAACAGCTTCTCAAACAGCTTTGATATATTTGAAAGTAAGCTTATAGGCCTATATGACTCAACTTTTGTGTGATCCTTTCCTGGTTTAGGAATAATGATGATGAAGGAAACCTTCCACTTCTGAGGATAGTATTCCAGGCGTAAAATAGCATTAAAAATTAAAAGAATAATTCTCCTTGCTATGCTGGGTAGCTCCAAAAGCATATTGTTGCTGATCTTATCAAAACCAGGAGCCTTCTTGGGGTTTAAATCACAAATAGCCTTTTCGATTTCTTTTATCTCAAAGCCGCTCCAGCAGCAACAGGTGGTAACTCGACCGCCATATCGTGAGATATGTTTGGGGTAAATACGTTTTTTAAATGATTAACAAACAGATTTCCTTTTTCAACATCATTTCTTGCCCAACTTCCATTCAAGTTTCTTAATGGCGGATTAGAGACAACTGGCCTTTTGAGATTTCTAGCTGCACGCCATAATGAGTAGTCTGATTGTGGAGTTGCATTAAGTTCCTTAAGATATTTTTCCAGAGAAGCCGTTTTCTGAGTCTGCAGTAACTTTCTCAGACTTATATGACTTTTAATACAAAATCATCTTCAACTATTTTGATAAGAAAGTTAAAGAAACATTAAGTAAATCTTTAATAAGCTGCACGAAAGCTAATGAATGTCTGTTAAGGCACTGGGTAAGAGAACCGTCTAACATTAAAGATCACCAGCACAGCTGAGCGTGCGATCAAGGTGGTGCAGGAAATGTATCCACTAAGTAAAACACTACGCATATTAGTCTTAGAATTTTTGGTTTTTTCGCTCATTTTAACTTTAAAAATACACATGTAAACCTATAATATACGATTCTACAATTATAAAAAAAATCATTAATTTAAAAAAAAACAAATTTAAGGCACTTTAGAAATAGCTTTCGGTGCGAAAACTTTTTTCACCGAATCAACCTAAAAAATATCTTTTTATTATCAGAACAACATTCCCCACATGGTACTGGAGTGGTATTTTGCACTCAAAAAAAAAGTTATGACCCTAATGTACATATCTTTCTCTGCCGTACATATCTTTCTCTGCTGCACGGCATCAAAATCTCAATTTACTTAAAAAGTGGATTTACCAGGTTTGCATGTTAAGCGATATGTAATTTTTTTTAATTTACTTAACATATATAAATATGGGAATGTAAATTTGTCTGTAAAATATGTAAAAAACTTAAATTTTTAATTTTTTTCTTTTCGTCCTCTATTTTTATTTTCAAAATCTGGTCGCCTTACTAAATATCAAGTTTTGAAACTTCATGTTCTTTTGAATTAATTAACCCGCCACAAATTATTTTTTAACACTTTAATTATTTGCCATCAGCTGTTGCCTTTATTTTACGAATTTTTACAAATTTTGAGTTCGCGTACTTTTTTGGACAACAGCTTTTTTTGAGAGCATATTTTTCAGTTTTCTTCTTAACTGCATTTTATTGTAAAAGTACTCAAACGCACCTATTAATTAAATTGAAAAACTTTTTAAGCTGGAATATTTTAGGACCACAATTTTAAAAACAGTCACCTATGTTGTGGTTGCCGACAGAGGCATTGTGTGGGTGGCAATATTAAAGCACAGGGCTCTATTTTTCTGGCTTTACTAACATATTTTGCCAATTTTTTTTTTCAAACTAGCATTAAATTTGTGGTATAGGTCATTGTTTAAAAAAATAAGATGCTTGTTTAAGCACTTGTGAATAAACATACTTATTTGTTGAATCGTTACCGTGTTGTATTGATAAATGTCAAAAATGGAAAATATTAATTCAACGTACATTGTCAATTCACTTTCAGTTATTTAAGAAGATTAACAAATTTCTTTTTACCAAATAAAAAAATATGAAAAATACAACTAAATCAACAAATAATTTATTTTTAGTTATACCCAATTTTTTACTTAACTTTTGGTTCTAATCTATTTTTTCTTCTTCTTTAATAAAATTTGCCATTCACATTGGTTGATACCACGAAGTTAAAGCAGGTATGGGAGTTTTTATTTGCAATTTAATACAAAAAAATATTAATTGATAAGCAATTTTAATTCAAAAGTAAATTGAAATGAAGCAAACATTTATTAATAATTCAGAAGAATTTAATTTGTGGTGGTATTTATCACATTCTTAAACGATTTTTACAACTTCACCAAACAAAACGAACATTTCCAGGCCTAACAAAAATACACTACAGTCAAATCACGCTAATTCGTACTCCTATAAATCGTAATTCCAGATAATTCGTAATAAACTCTCGGTCCCTTGAACAAATTTCGTTAATTCGTAAGATTTCCATACATTTTGCCCCCTCGCTAATTCGTAATTTTTTTTAAATAAAGTCTTCTTTACTATTATAAATCGTAATTTTTTGCTAACTACCACTTATAATTCGTAATAAAAACAACAGAAACATGGAAAGAATGATTTTTTGTTTACCACTATTTTTTTGCGTGGGTTTTTGCTTGGATCTTCTGTGGATTTGTCACAAAAGAGGTCACGCTTTTGGTTAAAAATTTCAAGCTGGCCAGCTCAAAATAGTTGTTATTCAGTTGCTGGGTTGGCAGCTCTCGAATAGTGCATACATTTCTTAAAAGAAAATTGAAAATCTTAGAAACTTTTAAACTTTGCAGGCCCTTGCCGTTCACAGACAACCTCATCTAACGGGTAATCAGGCGAATGTCTTACCCCCGTTTTCAAAAATGATTATTCAATTCAACAAGTGTTTATTATGGAAAATTTCCATAGAAAGTCTGTTTTGTAAACTTTTATTAAATTAAACATATTTTTATGAATACAGGCATTAGTCTTTATTTCTATAAGTCATGGTTAGTGGGGCGCTTATTAAAACTATAATGAGTGACTTGTGGACGCTCGCTTAAGTTTTCGATCGACATCGTGGGACAGTCTGATAGATATCTCTCGATAAACCCTTGCCATTTTCCACCCGCATTGTAGCAGAAATTTCTACTTGCAGAACGCCGCTGTTATCCGGCAGCATAAAAGGGACTTTTATGCACAGTTTCCCGATGAAAATAGCTCAACAGGTTCACAGCCTTAACTGAAGCCGCCCATTGAATACAATATACTAAAAAGTGTTTCCCAACCAACATAAATTCTGACAAATTTTTTACAAAAAATTTATAGTTATTTTTCCCTTTTTCTGGCAACACTAATTAGTAGTGTTACCAATGTTTTAAGTAATGTAAGCAATCATATTATTGTAAGGAAATTAATTGATAAATTGCCAAATCAGCAGTAGCGAATAAAAAAAATATAAAGATTTTTTTAGGTATATTTAAAGGTTTTAAGCTGTCTTGAAAGCCAAAAGATGTTTGGGCTATTCACAAGGTGTGCTATCAAGTCATATCGTCATAATATCCTAAATAATATTTTACAATTGTTTGAAAACAATATTGTTGTGTCTGAAACAAAAAAAAAATTTTAATTGATTCGTCATAACTATACATTAGGAATCTAAACTATAAGCGCTTGCCCACAGCAGTCACATATATTAATGTAATTATTTTAAGAAATATGACTTTACAACTTTATGACTGCCTTGTAAACAGCCCAATTGTATTTATATTGTTGTATAGATTACTCAAGGATTATTAAATATTAACATTACAATAATTCTAACAATATAAAACATTATTCTTAAAATAAGTCTTTCAACAAAAGAACATGAAATTTCTAATCCTTATTTCCATACAAATATGTATTTTTTTTTACAAATAATCACATACTTTTCCTGATGTTGTCAACCACTGCTGTTGCATTGCTGTCGAAAACAATAAAACATTTTCAAAATAATATTACAAAACAAACCACCCAAACCCTGCTTTTTATCATGCTTCACCAATATAAATTATTTGCCAAAAATAATGAAAATAAAAGAGAAAAAATCCGAGAAAAAACTACTCCACAATACAAAAATTTGGAATTGTTTATGGCTGCAGAGCTGTGTCTCAAATGTAAACGTTCCATAATAAATTTATGTTTTATTTATAAAGGACAAAAAGTGTAGAGAAAAAAACACCCCGTTGAGGAGTCACAAACGGAGGTGACAAGCCACAATGGTTAGGAGCTCTTGCCCAAAAAACGTTAATAACAAAATAAAACTAGAGCGAGAATGGGAGCTAGACTTAAATACACATTCAAACATACACACATTTGGTATCAAATATAAATGAAATAAAGGAACAACAAATTTACAACACAAAAAAATAATAAAAATATTTTATATGGTACAATAACCAAACAATCAAACAGCCAACACAATCAAGCCACTTGGTTTTGATATGGCCAGCAAATGAAACCCGAGGAACTAATATTTAATAAAAAGGGGACTCTCTAGAATGCCTAATCGGAATGAACGGAAAGTGTTAATTTTCTTAAATCCTTTATAGGAAGATTTTACTGTAGATAGAGAGCACTTTTCATTTTGTATAAAGGTAAAATGGAATCTCTAATGAACGGACGTTCCTACGGACGACGATGGATCATCGAAATGTGTCTGTAGAACAGAGATGTCCTCTCAGTTTCTTCTCCTTCTAGAATAGGAAACTGTACCTTGACCAAAAAATTGTGCCCGCCAAATGGGTCCGTCCACTTCAGCATGGTGTCTATTATGGGAGATTATACTGTACTTTTATACATTCAACCACATGCATGTTTTACGTTCATACAGAAAACCATAACGGGAAACAATAAATGACATTTTTAACACTTAAAGTTAGACACAACAAAAACAACTTTGTATACACACATTTCAAATGAAATATGTATGTAGTGCAAGCGACATTAAGAGAAAAAATCTAAGAGGAATTCAAAACATTTTCTAGCTTTAGATGTTTTTCAAGGATTTTTTTTTCGTAATTAATAAAAATTGTATGCTAGTCTAAGGGCCATTATTACAACTTGCCGATAGTTAAAGGTAGGATCTTGTCCCACTTATAAAAAGTTTTTCACTATTACAATTTTGTTTTAAACTAAAAAGAGAAATATGTTTAAGGCCAGTTCATCCTACCGGGAAGGTTAAGTTGAAATAAAAAAAAAAAATTGTTATACGTCCGAGCAAATTTTACCTTAAACAAACGGCAAGTTGTACTAGTGGCCCTAAAAACCTGATAGTACCGATGTAATAAAGCTATTACCTACACGGCTTCATAAATTGTATGGACAACATATTACCTGGTAATGCCTAAGTTAATAAGATTTCTGGTTCTGGTCGATTATAAGAAAAATCTTGTATAGAAATTTGCACATATTTTGAAATATTTTTAATAGAAATTTAAGATCTATCGTTATGAAAGGTTTTCTAATTCTTTCTTATATACATTCAAATTCCCGGCGTCCCTATAAGAATCATAAGGCCATGACGTGTATCTAGTCCATTTCCTTCTAGACAACGCTATAACTTTTATATCGCTCCAGCTTTTGTGCCGGCTATCAGCTTCTGCTTTAGTTTGGCGGCGCTATGTAAACGATGCTCTAGCCCACTTCCTTTCCTTTTTATTGGATTTTGTCTTGTTCCTGTACAGAGCCCTTCCGGGGATATTGTTTGAGATCAAATAATGTTATTATGTCTGGTAATTTTCAAATAATTTAGTTTAATAGGATAGCTTAAGTAAGCCTCGTAACAGAAATATACAAACGAAAAATTCTGATAGTGCATAGAAAATATTCCTGGCAAATATTGAAGGAATAAGACTATTAAAGTATAAAAGCTTTCGAGGATTGTACTTTGACTTAGAATACACATTCGAAAAATGTGAAAATTTACATTTTTTATAATGATGAATGATCTATGACAATTATGTGTGGAACAAAATATCGGCTAAAGCTCGCGATGGCTTCGTTTGCGTACCTCTATCCCATGCATGTTCCATATTTTGTGTGCAATTATCGCATCCTTTAGCTCTAGAATTGTGTCAAATCACATTATCGTGGCGGCCAATTAACATCGCCACGACGTAAGATAACACGGCCATTGAATTTCTCGCGCAAAAGAGCCATTGTTTCGCTGGCTGTGTGGCATCATCATGAAGGAACCGCATATCGCCCAGGTCCATATCCTAAATTTGTGGCCTCACAAATATTATCTCGCGATAGGGAACACCATTCACGGTAACTGCCGCGCCGACCCTTATATTCAAAGAAGTACGGCCCGATGACGACGCCAGCCCATAAACCGCACCAAACAGTTGTTTTCACATTTTCTACAGACCCTGTTTGCTGAAATTTGCGCACAATGTTGGATACATTTTATTGATTATTATGCTAACCAAAAAAAAATCACGAAGTGCACGCCCACTTTCGGAAAAGGCTTTAACAATCTAAACGTGCTGCTCAATTGTGTACATCTCCATGGTTGAATTTGCCAAACAATGAAACAAAGAAATGTCAAATTAAGGCCCGTTTTCACAATTTACCGACAGCTTAAAGTAGACTTTAACCGGCCTTATAAAAAGTGTTTAGTAAATTAAGGTTCTTAACCTTACGTTAAGGTGTGACTCACAATTAACATTTTGCATTATGGTTGGACCACCCTATAAAATGGGTCTCGAATTCAATGACTACCGCTACAGAAATTATCAAGACGTGTGGAAGAGGAAACTGTGTTTCATATTCTCTGTCCTGGAATTCAGGACATAAGAGGATGATACCTGGGAAAACCAGTGTTTATTTGTTTGGATAATCTGTCTAGGATAGAATTAAGATTTCTTTTTTTTCATTTGGAGTAGCTACTTTTTAGGATGGAAATTGGCGCTAAATATTACAAAGGGACCACTGCTGGGGCCCAAGTGTGCTGTCTTTTTAGATGGCCGCCCAAGGCACCTAACCTTACCATAACTAAAAATCCATATGTATTTAGAAGTTTCAATATTGAAAATTATTTATTTTTTCAGAATCAAAAATTTTTCAAGTTATGCTATATTTTCTTTAAGTGTATTTTTTTAGTGCAATATGGTACAAGTGATATACGAGTAGGTGCCAAAACTATTCTGCCAACAAATTTTTTTTCGCTTTGTTTAGGTTTTCATATCAAACTTTAAAACTAATTTTGGAATTCTACAAAACTTGTTTATTTATATATTTTTCGAATTATTTGTCCTTTAAGCTGAGATTCCTAAAAAAAAAAAACGTTAAATTCTTGTTACCCAATAAACAAAAAAAAATATACATTTTCCATTTTATTTATTTTTTAATGAAATAACTTTTCAGTTAGTGAAAGGGAAGAACAAATAGTTCTAGGTTTTTGAAAGTCATATTTAAATAAATTACTTACTTTCGTTAAATTCAGTTGCAATGAAATTGAGAACTGAAAAGAAAATCAATAAAAAATTTAAATAAATTTTTTGTCAAGAATTTAATAAAAAAAATTCGCTAAAATTGATAAAAAAAATGTTTAAGGAAAATTTAGTAAATTTTTCTGCGACAAGAACTTTTTCTAGAAAATTTGCTTAAATAGTTAAAATAGCTTTTGTGGAATTTTTAAAGAGAACTGTTTTAATGTTTCATAAAATTTTGTATAGAAAATTTGCACAAATTTTGAAATATTTTTAATAGAAATTTGGGTATTTATAAATTCAATTGTTTCTATAAGGGTCATAGGCCCATAACGTATCTATTATGAATGCGATGGGCTACTCATTGTCCGACTACCTTGGGGTCATAGCAGTTCTTGTTGTTTCTTTCGTTGGTATACGTAAAGCGCCCGTAGTCGGTTATACTTGGTATGACATACTTGGTTGGTATGTTGAAAGAGAGAGTACTAATATCAAAATCTTTTGATTTTCATTATACCAAACTGACGCACACGACTTCTTCGCTATAACTCGAGTATGATGGTATGTTGATAGACTATTCTAATATACCAAATACGACCGTCTAATAGGCTTAGACTAGAGCAATTCAGCGACACTTCCTTTTCTTTCTGATTGTATTTTGCCTTGTGTCTCTCCACAGCCTTCTGTTGGATAGTGTTTGAGGTCAGAATATTCTCCAGATTTTCCGTAAGCATGAGTTTATTAAAACTTGCAGTGAATTTATAACCCGTTTCAATGGTTTGGGCAGCGTTGCCAGAATGAAGATTTTACCTAATTTTTGAAGATTTTTTGACTTAAATAAGATTTGAAGATCTTTTTTCTCAAATTAAGATTTTTTATTTTAAGAAATAAAAATTCTTAACATTAAGTTTGTACAACTTACATATTTTATGCAGTTTTTTAAACAGTCAGTTTTGTATCAGCTTGTTGTCTATTGGATATGCATACTTTTGTACCCATTGTCTAGCATACACAAAAATTAGCGGTTGTTCCTTTTGGGAATATTGATGATAAAAAATTATGTGAAAAAAGAAAACCCGTATTTTTATAAAGTTTAATATATTAAAGAACAAAAAGTTCATGTATTTAGTACCAAAAGGTAAAACTAATGGAACTTAACCCTAGGATTATCGTCTTGGTCTGGCCAGACTAAATTTGTGTTTTCCAATTATTGCAATTTTTCGAATATAACAAAAAAAAAAAAACAGGGGCGTCTATAAATGATGTGTGCTGAATCGAATGAAACCACTTTGGATTTAATTGGAGCAAGATTAGTGGGGTGAAATTCTATTTTTATGTAAAAGTCTATGAAATTACCCTCTGCGACGGACCAAATTTTTTTTTGCAATATTTTTCATATAGAACAATATATCCAAAAAAACAGAAAGGTAAATTCTATAAATGATATTTTGTGAATTGAATGAATCAAGTTTGAATTAAATCAGAAAACTACGGCCCGTTATGAGCTAAGTATAATTTAACTACAAAAACCAAGCGGAAAACTCGTTTCACTCAGTTGCGAAAAAGCAATGTGCAAAATAAGGGACTACATATTCGATGACTTGCATGTAAAATAAAATAATAAATTCGTATACAGGGGTATCCTTTAAATCGAAAAGGCAAACATTTTAAACGTCGTTTTTTAATAAGATTTCTGTGATAAATGAATTTTATGACAAATATTTTACAAATATTTCTCTATTAAACAGAATTTAATAACAAACATTATAAAAATTTGATTAAAAGTGTATTAAAAACAACTTCCAAAATCTTGTGTTTTCGGTTTCCAGAACACCCCCGCTTATCTAAAATAATAATTTAATAAAAAATATATTTATTTACTTTTTATTTAATTGGGGATTTTTTTAGCTGTTCTAAATGGGGTCAGGCCTGACCAAGAGGAGACCTAAGTGGTAAAAAGTTACCTAGGGTTAAAAAGCTTTTGGTGTGAAAATTCCACATTCCATGTTTTTGATAATGATTAAATAAAGTTTTTATACATTAGTGCTTTACAATGTCTTTTCAAAGGTGTACATTATTTTAATAACAATTCCATTAGGAATATATTTAGGGAAATCCATATAATCCATATATTTTCAAATGCCTTCGATACAACAACGGTATCAAATATAATACTAAATTGAGAACCCTTAAAACTTCATATGATGTAGGACCTTCTTGCCCAAAATTTATATATCTCTAATTTTAGAATTTAATTACTTCCAAAGAAACTTTTATTTATATGAACTTTTTTACGTTCTTATTTATTAGAAAACAAATGGATTTAAAGTATATTTTTAGAAAGAATTTTATGGAAAATATAACTAAAAACACAATTTAAGCCTACAATCTAATTTTGTATAAATACCGCAATTATGTATTTAAATTTAAATAGTTTCAATAATAAAAGGTATTTTCCCTTTAAAAAAATAATAATTTTTACTTCTATTCCATTGTTATTAAAAATTTTAAGATTTTTCTCTTCAAAATAAGATTTATTTTTCGCCAAATGAAGATTTTCCTTCCAAACTTTCTGGCAACGCTGGGTTTGGGATTTAGGATGCCAAATGACCGCTTGCCAGAGTTAATGCGATTCTTTCCATAATCACTGGATTTATTTTTTACCCTCCACCAACACTAGTGGCTTGTCATTCCATGTGAAACTTTTTTATTATTTATTTCAGGCCCCATATAGTATATATAGGTATATTCTGGCTCCTTGAGTTATTCTAACTCGATTTAGACATGTTCGTCTGTCTGTCCGTCTGTTGAAAACACACCCACTTTCGAAATCCTCAAAGGAGAAGAACAATGTTGGTGTCAAATTGCTTTTAGTTATCCTAAGCAGTTTGGTATTAAAATCCAGCAACATCGGTTCTGTAGGATAAGAGTTTTGAATCCAAATGTCGAACCACCGCCCTAAAATTCAAAAATTTTTTTTCCCAAAAACTAACATAAATAGTGGTATAATGAACGGATTGATATTAAATTTTACACTAATTCGTTTCATCGGACTAGAAATCACAGTGTAAAATTTCGTGGAGATTGGTCAATTAGTTACGATAGGCCGTATATAAGGGACACTCTAGGAAAACGAGTAAAACCATAACGAATGTTCTAATAAATAAAGCCCACACCAGAAATATTCTAACTGTCGGTCAAGGATACAAATTAGCTGAAATTTTATATTCAGATGCACTTTAATTTTCTTTGGAAATTTGCATTAAATTTGCTTAAATTAAATAACTTTCAAATTTCAAACACTTTTTTTTAATTATCTTTGATTTTGTAAGAGTTTTTTTTGTGAAATCCTGTTAAAATTTATTTTATAAAACTAAGAAAAATTTCTGTATAAAATAATCTTTTCTACGGTGCAATTTCTTTATGGTTGGCACTCATGGAAAAGAATGATAAAACCCAGTTTAAGCGTCTAATGTGAATAGTTAGTGCACAGAAAAAAAATTTGCACTAGTAAAAGCATTAATCAAAAATAAAATGTGTTTTAATTAAAAATTTAATCAAGTGAATTAAGCGTTTAATCAAGCCAATTAAACTTTTAATCGAGTGTATTAAACGCTTAATTGACAATTATAATTTGCACCAGTAAACAAATTAATAATATCAATTAAACGTTTAATTCAATTGATAAAACGTTTAATTCACTTGATTAAATTTTTGTTTAAGATTGATTTTATTTTTGATTAATGCTTTTACTGGTGCAAAAGTTTTTTCTGGGTGGCAATGACGGCAACATGTGTCATAAGGATCATCCCTTCTTAGGCATTGCCTACGTTCTTCAACTGGTTACCACCGGACATTTTGGCAAAAAAGCGGTAAGACTAAGTGCCACTAGGATGTGGAAAGATTTCAACATCGGACAATCACATACATGAGATAAATTGGCCCTCGGACGTTGATTACATTACACCTGAGCCATTTATTTATCCTCGTTTCACCGTAAGCATTTCTGATAACATAGTTCACTATGATGATCTACAAATACCCGCGGATGCATTCAATGATATTCAATGACGGGACTAGAATACAGCTTGGTGTCGGTTCGTCGTAAATGCTCTCCATTTGGAACGATCATTGGCTAGAGCTTTGACTTGGATCCACGGCTTGTTGCAGCTTTCTTTTCTTACCATTCTCACCCAAGTGTTTAGTGGGCAACCAGGCAGGCGATGACCTCGCGGATCCCAGTCGAGTGCATCTCTGCTAATTTCATTACATGGCCTACGTAGAATATGGCCAATCCAAGATCACTTTCGCCATTTGATTGCTATCGCAATCGGACATATTTAGTCATGTACAAAAGTCGTTTGTTAGTCACCCAATGTGGCCAGAATATGCGCAGAATTTGTTTGCAACATTCTGAGTGTGGTTTGCGTTGTACTCCTATCCTATAAGGTTGCCGGATCATTGCAATGTCATTAAGGCCGAGATAACGGCCATCTACATAGCCTCGATATATTCACAGTATAACCGATACCAAAACGGCTATAAGATCATTGGAGAAAGTGTTTATCATATCGAGAAATGCGCAAGAACACCGGATGTCTCTGGAGGAGACAGGAAGACATTCAAATGAGTCCTTGGACACAGGAGCATACATGGGAACTGTATGTTTGATTCGTTGGTGCTTGCAAGCAACGCCTAGAACCGGAACGCTTCAATATATGATAAAGGTGTCTCACTCTCGAAGAGTAAGCAACTTATCACACACAAATTTCTTCTTATTGCCAGTCACAGATGGTTTAATGAAACTTCCTGTGGGGGAACCAGAAAATTATGGCCCATTATAGATGAAAAAAGAACTCAGCGGGCTTTGAATCTGTCCAGACTTCTCCTCAGGAACCTAATTGCGGTTATAACCGGCCCAAACCTGGGAAGTTGGGAAGACGAGGAGTACAAACGTCCTCTTTTTCATTGCCCGTTATTCGGATATCTAAGCCTCGAACTATTTGGTCAAATTTGATTCGAGCGGGAAACACTTCTTCATTGAATCAACCGTACGTTAATCATGGTAACACAACGGGAGCTAATTGCTGGACCTACGTGAGCTGTGCTGGATTGCTTGGATTGATGGAACCTAATCTTACTATTGTGCCATAATCTATCTACTTGGCCTAAAATGTATACCAATTTTTAACGCAATTTAATTATAATAAAACTTTTTTTATAAATAAAAGAAAAATTTACACAAATTAAACAATTTAAACAATTTTTCTACTAAAATTTGCGCTAATGAAATGAAAAAAAAAAAAATATTACTAGAGTTATTTTTGGGAATATATTACTTTTCATTATTAAGAATTTGTTTGTGTGCTAATTCTCAATTTTCGTTCCTGAGAAATACACTGAAATTTATTGTTGGGGGATAAGCTAGTCCCTATGCGCATTTCACTGGTTTCTTAGTGCAGAGCATCAGGAAAACTTTAACCAAAAACTTTAGCAAAGCTAAAGATATTAGATATGCAAATAAAACTGCAGAGTGAATGAGAATTACAAACACTCAAGTTTTCGCAAGAAAATCCAAATAAAGCAAAAAAAACTACCTGGCAACATGCTTTTGCAAGTTGTTTTTGCATTTTGTTTTTTCTTAACCTACTTACAACTACAATTAATGTTGGAATAATTCCAATCAATTGTAGTGGGGAATGTAAAAAGAGATAAACTCACTGTTTATTTATTGTTGATGTTTTTGTTTAAACTTTGATATTGTTACAAGTAGAGCTGTTGCTTATACGCTTAACAGTTTTATTTGGTTTAATATCTTTAGTTTTTCCAAAATCTTTATGGATGAAGTTTCCTGATGATCTGACCTAAGTAACCATTGAAATGCGCATAGGAATAGCTTATCCCATCAACAATAAATTTCAAGTGTTTTTATCAAGAATAAAAACTGGGAATTAAGCACGAATAACAAAATCTTTTAAATTAAAATTTTGTATTCCCAAAAATTACTTCTGACAATTTTCCAAATTTGTTATCAGAGTTATTTTTGGGAATACAAAAGTTTTTATTAATAAGATTTTGTTTGTTGAGCTAAATTCCTTTAATTTAATGAAAAATTCAGTTTTATTTTTGCGAATGTGTTCAATGAATCAAATTTCAATTTAAAAAGTTTTTTTGTAATAGTCCTATTCCCTCAATATTTCACATAAAATAAAAATAACATTCTATTTAATCAAAATTTTTTTTTACAAAAAGATAATTATACATACACAAATTAAAAAAAAGCAAAATTAACAAATTTTCAAATTAATATTTGCAGAGTTTTTCACAAAATTGTCACAAATTTTCTAATAAAAACTACCCAAATTGGAAAATTTACACAAAATTTTGTTTAAAAACTTACCCAAATCTTCTATTTAAATTTTTACAATCTTCTAATAAAAAAATTTTTATTTTAATTTCAAAAACAGACACGTATCAGAAAATTTGCCCAACTAAAAAAAATATACACAAATACGAAAATTAACACAAAGTTTCTAAAAAAATTTTAACAAATTTTCTTAAAAAAAAATTTTATAAAAATGTTTTAAATTTTCCATAAAATTTACCCAAATTGTTAAAAAAGTTGACCTAAATTTTCTATAAAATTTAAACAAATTTCAAAGTTAAAATATTTCTATAAATTTACACAAAATTCTAGAAATCTCTAACAAAATGTATTTACGAAATTTTCTTAATATATTTTTTTAAAATTTGTTTTCCAAATTGTAAAAATTTCCAGGAAATATTTCATTTAATTATTTTTCAAAATATGTATAGTTTTTTTTCACTTAGTTTTGTAAAATTTATTGTCAAGAATTTTTATTATTGTAAACATTTTTTTCTGAAAAATTTCATAATTCTCCTGGGATTTTAGAAATTCTTTAAAATTTTTTTAATGAAATTAATTGGCCATCTGCTGCAATCATTTTAAATTTGAAATCGAATAAAATGTTTCAACAGTTTGGATATTGTAATTATAAATGACATATTTACTCGATTGCAGAAATTTTTCAGATTTTTCTTAGTTTTTTTTGATAATTAAGTTTTTTTTTTTTAATTTTTTACTATAAAGTCACACTATCAAACAATTGAAATGCCATTAAAAAATCAACATAAAACTTCTGCCACAAAAGAATTGTTTTCCTTTTCGTCTAGATATTTTTCTTTTTTATTTGCTTAAAATATGTGACACTTAGAATGTTGCACTCCCAGCTTGATGTCTTAAACACCAAAATTTTTATCATACGAGCACTACAGTTTTCCCCCAAAAGAGTCAGCCGTGCATTCAGACCGCCAGACATACAGTCACTCATTCTCAGAATTTCAAAAATCTGAGTATAAAAATCACAATGCACACAGTGTGTGTGTGAAACTATAAATAAAATTCCGCGTACAACAGACGTTGCCGCTTCTGCTGCACACGTTGATGTCTTTTTTTCAGATTCAAGTCACAATTTGTTGGCAGTTCTTGTTTTTTGGTTTCTCTTGAGTAAAAAATATAAAAAATAAAAAACGAAAGCAAAATAAATTTGTCATCAAGCAGGAGTGGGAGTTTAAGGGGATCGGTCGGTGGTGGTAGCTGAATGGTGGATAAGGCGGGTTAAGGTAAAAGGCAGAGTGTGTGGTGGGTCAACTGTGCTGGTATTTGTTTATTTTTATTAAAAGTTGTTAAAGGCTGAAAAGGTTGAAATATTGCTGGCTGGCCATTTACAAATTGAATTATGTTTTGTTGGCAATAAACCGGGTCAGTTATGGAAGACAGTTTTATGTGAAAAAAGATGACAAAAAAAAGGAGATTTAAAATAAAATGTACGATTTGTAGATAAATAAGTGACAGCGTAATAAATGAAATCCTGTTAGTCAACGCAATGTGGGTAATAAAAACAAAATAAATTTTTTTTAACAAAACTCCTTTTTTATTAACAAAAAATTTTTAATTTTCTACAAAAAAAAAAAAAAATAATAAAAATATTAAATTAAATTTGTAAAAATTAAAAGTATTCTTACAAGAAACTCTTTCCCTAAAAATATAATAGAAACTTTAATTAAAAACTATGGAAAAAAACCACCTAGGGAACATAAAGAGAATACGAAAATATATAAATCAATGACATATGTACCAAGTATCGCAGAGAGAATAAAGAATGCTCACATTTATAATAAGAACAAATTTATGATTGCTCACACATCGACAAATACATTAAAACAACTTTTCTCAAACAACAAATGTAAACTTGACAAATTGGATAACACTAACGTAGTATATAAGATTAGTTGTGCAGGAAATGACCAAGACATATGCGATCAAGTTTATGTCGGTACTACAAAAAATAAACTTAAGACTCGTATAGCTGGACATAAATCAGATTTTAAAAACATTAATAAAATATCAACACAAAAAACTGCACTCGCATCCCACTGTGCAGAGAGACTGCATACACCAAACTTAAAAAATGTGGAGATATTACAAAGAGAGGCGAAATATAATAAACGGTATACTTTAGAGATGCTTCATATAATAAATATACCAAAGGAGAGGAGAATTAATTATAAAACAGACACGGAAAACTGCGCCAATAGCTATAGACACATAATAAAAAAGAAAATTAAATAGTTAAGTTAGTGCAATATTAAATGTGGAGATAGTAATACGTCTCTTACAAATATATTTGTAACTCATTCCTTGATAATGATATCCGAAGGATATCGAAATATTGGAACAAATAATTTAATAAATAATTTTACAAATAATTGGCCTCGAGCTCGAAAAAACTTTTTAACTTTTTATTTTAATAATAATAAAAATATATTAAATTAAATTTTATTCCTTAGACCTTTTTTATAACAAAAATAAATAAAAATTAAATCATTCTTCAGCAAAATACAAAAATAACAACACAAAAAAATTTGTTCACCAATTAAAGAATTAATCACAAATAAAATCAGTTTTAATTAAAATGTAATCAAATGAAGTAAACGTTTAATCAAGTGATTTTGTGAATTTTTGTACTGATGAAAATTAATAGTATCAATTAAACGTTTAATTCACATGATTAAATTTTTTAACTAAAACTGATTTAATTTTTTATTAATGCTTTAATTAGTAAACCATTTTTTTTCTGTGAAGAAAGAAAATATGCCATGCCAGACGCGAATCATATGAGTGTTCTCTATTTGGAACCCATGGGTAATTATGGACCTTTAGTGATTGAAAAAGGCGTCATAACGCTGATGTATTTTAATATCAGTACTATGACAAGTGTCTTCGTTTTTGGGCCTTGAACTTTTCGTCATTGTGATATCAGCCTTAACATCACTTGGCCAAATTGTCATCAGGTGAAATAATGTCATCAATGGGATGACACATCGCCATCGCAGAAATGACGAATCGGAGTCAGTTTAACAAAAAATGTCATCAGTGGGATGACACAGTAACATCGGAGAAAGGACGTATTAGGCAGTCATTAAATTGAGTCATTGAGATTGACTTAAAATCGGAGTCAGCAATATTTTTTTTTAATTTGATTTTTTACTTATATTATTTGAAAGAAAAATCTTTTTTTTCATTACTGAAGGTATGGAAATTACCGGGTTTAGTCAAAGTCAGAGAATATTTTTAAATAATTACGCATTACGCATGTTTGTTTCACTTTTTTTGTATTCCGCCCTTTGTTAACAGAAGAACTCTCAATTATAAGACATCAGCAGGTTTTTGTAATCATTTTACTTTAAAAATTTTATGTATTTAACACAATAATTTAAACAAATAGAATATGGAAAATATGGAAATTTTAGCTTCTTATTTTACTTTTTAAACATGAAAATTATGCTAATAATAAACAAAATGTGGCATCGAGTTGATTTCGCTGTAGTCATAGCAAATATGACGGATAAAATATGACAAAATTGTATGATGACGTTCGTTATTGGATTGATGTCGCTTTTTGCCTTATCGATGGCATCTGTAATAACATTGATGTCACAATTCTGATGTTAGGCCATCATCAATATGAAGATTCATTTTTGTGTGAGTGTAATAGCACACAATTTTGTTACGACATTTACTGCTTGTTTTTAGAACGCGAGTGCAAAAGGGACTCGTTTATATAACATTTAAAACAAAAACAAAATTTCAAAATTTAGAAAAAAAAATTATTTTAAATGTTAGTTGAGCGAGTCACAGGCAGTAAGATTAAGAAAAGAGTTATTTGTACCGAATTTGGGATTTATTCGTTGCAAGGTGCTTTGCGGTAGACGGCACGGCCCATAGAGGACTTATGATAAAAATTCTGCATCTGCTCATTTTTGACAATTTTGCTTAAAATACTAACATTTCGGGAGTCTTACTCATGTAAGACTTATGGCCAAATATAGACCGATTCCCATAGATTCGATTAGGGTGGGTTAAAATAAAGAATTTTTTGGCTGAATTTAATTAAAATGTTTATGGACAGAAATGATCTATTTTAGACTACTTGAAGACTGGATGATATCATGAACTTATTCTTAAATGTTTTCATATGCTTCGTTCTTACGCCAATTATGTACCAAATTTCGTCCAATTAGTTTCTTATTTGCGAACTCTATTTTTCACACAAGGTTAACAAGCACACACAGACAGCCAGACAGAATAAACGCACATGCCTCAAATAGCTCACAAGCTAATTTTAAGTCGATCGGTAAACCCTTCCCCCGCCCTATACGATGGTCTAGGGTGTAAAACGGGCACTAGTTTCACACTAAAGTTATTATTTACGACCTTTATTTTTAAACTTTATTTAAAAGAACAAATCTCCTTCCTTTTCCTTAAATGATTTCCTTCTTAATTTTGTTATACATCAACAACAGAAATATAAATAATTTTAAATTATTTAATAAATTTCTTAAAAAGAAATCACAATAAATCAATTCAGAGATAAAATAAGAATTTAATTAAATGCAAATTCATTTGCATGATTTTCAAATAAACACAAAACAACAAACAACTCAATATTATTGAGAAAAGATAAAAAGTACAAATACGGAAAACTTTATAAAGAAATGATAAATTATTTATAAATGAATGTAGAGCAACAACAACAAGCTTAAACATTTTGTTATTGTTGTTGTTACAATAAAGCCATTAAGTTAGTATACGCTTGACTCTGTGTGAATCTTGAATGCCTGCAGTTTCTGACTTTAAATTTAATTTGAAAAATCTTCACAAAACCAAATGATAACGATTTTGACCAAAACTACACAGATATTCGCCCTATAAAGACAAATAATGATATTAAATTTACATTTGAATCATAATGTTATTTTCAAATGCAGGAATTTATAAAACAAACTAATGAGACAATAAAATTTAACATTAAAATGTGCACAGTGGGACTGCATGAACTACAACCGTTTGCGTTTTATTTATTATGTTAAATTTTATGAAGCTCTTTTCGTTAACACAACTGTTCGATAGTTGCTTCGTTTTAATAATAACAAGAGCATTGGAAAAATCCTAATAGAAAATTTGAGAAAAAAGTTTCAAATATTCAAAATAACAATTTCTCTTCATTTGAGTTTATCCAATTTGATCCACTTAAATAAAAACCTTGACCAAATTTATGTAAAAGAACTTTTTGTCATCTGCTTAAATATTATTATATCACTAAATCGAATGCAAAATTTTGATAATCTTCAAAGAAAATTTATTGAAATTTAATCTTATGTTTTTAGGTCCAACAAAATTTAAAAAGTACCACTTGAAGAACTAAAAAGTACCAAAAAGTTTTCTCTTCTCTTTACCCGGCTGCATGCTTTATTTTATATTTCTAGGTCTAACATAAAGTAAATCGAAAAAGTACCAATTGAAGAATAAAACTGGTACTTTTATAGATTTTTACACAGTCAGGGTATTGCATGCTTAATTTTATGTTTCTAGGTCCAATATTAAAGAAAATTAAAAAAAGTACCATTTGTATAACACAAAAGTATAAATATTTTGCATTTTAAAGGCTCTCTTTTACTTGGGACCATGCATCTACAATTTGATTATTCTTAGTTCAATATTATAGAAATTCAAAAATTACCACATGCAGAAAGGAAAAGTGAAAAAAAAGAAATTTAATTTCCTTTAAATCCCCTTTTTGATACTTTTTTCTCCCTATTGAAGTATCAAATAGTTCAATAAGCAGTGGTAGCCCATAAGTTTATACGTGTATGTCAATGAATGGAGAAAACTGTTTCGTGAAAAAAGTACCAAAAATAGGTACGATTTTCACCCCTTAAATGCCTTGCGGACATTTCCTCTATCATATGGACTTTGTCTTGCATTGTCTGCGTAATCGAGGTCTCCGAAACATCCATGCAGTCCCCAACTTACGCCTTTATTGGTAAGCACGATATTAAATAATAGAGTTGATAATCAGCTATGGGCAAATTCAAAAAGAGCGAACGATGTGTATATAAACCAGGCCTGCCATATTTGCCGATTTATCGGTATTTTGCCGATTTTTCGCCTCTAAATTATCAAAGTCCCGATTTCCCGATTTTTGCTCAAAAAATGCCGATTTTTCAATAAACGACTTAAACATGGTAACTTTTTGCTTGTATAACATATTAAATTTGTGCAACACTTGTAAAATTTTTAAAATTTTATTTGAAAAATATTCATCTAAGAAGAATGAAAGAACTAAATCCAAATAAGAGAAAAAAAAGCCATCGGTTAAAATATCTTTTTCTATTAGAAAAATATAAAGAACTTTATAATTAAGTTTGAAAATGAATAGATGCTTACAAAGGAGTAAGGGTAAGCTAAATTTATATTCACTATCAATAAAAAAAAAATTTGAATAAAAAATTTTTTTATAAGATTATACGAATTGAGGAATGTAAGAAAGTGAAGTAAATTTGCAAACTTTTTGGCAAAAATTCACATTTAAAACGTGAGAATTTTTGTGGTGCATTTTCAAAAAATTATTTTCTTTGCAATCTTTCGAAAATTATGAAAGAATTTGTAGCCAAGTCAACCTAAATAAAAATAAATTTCGATGGTGAAAAAATAAAATTTGCAAGGAAGTTTCATTTTTCAAGTTCAATAATTCGAATTGTTTTGAAACTTATTTCAGGAAGCTGATTCTGGCAGTCGTGATCGAATACTTTTTCGTTTCGAAAGCAATTTTAGTTCTAATTCATTCAGTCGATACTGAACGAATAGAAATTATTTTTTTCAGTGTTGTGATTTAGAAATAAAATAGCTTTCGTATCGAAAAAGAATTCAATCACGACTGCTGAAATTAGCCAGTAAAATTAATAAAAATTTCAAACTCAAATATTTGTCTATAATAAAAAAAAAATTTAAACAAATTGACCTAAAGTACGAAACATATATATTTGTGTTCAATTGACTACAAATTATTTATAAAACGTTTATTTTTTTTATTGATTATTATGTTTCAAACATTAGTTAATGCTGCATTTTTCTGTTTTGTTATTAAAATTTTTTTTTAATTTATTTAAAAGAGGTATTAATAGTTTGCCGATTTTTTACATTAAAGTGCCGATAATGCTGTTTTTTTTTTTAAATATGCCGATTTCTTATCAAAATCTTCTGGCACCCCTGATACAAACACAAAAAACAAAGAGCATAAAAACAACAAATGCAAACGTAAACAAACCAATACAATGCCACACATGCAATGCTTTTAATGTTGTGGTGCCCATACCCAGCGGGAAAACACAGAAGACCTTCTTACTTCAGGCCTTTTTAAAGGCCTGCTTAAAAGATTTTTTTATTCAATTACTATTCTTATCTAACTGCTAAAGAAGGCCTCATAGAAGGCCTCGGCTCTTTCGTATAAAAGATAAGATACAGCTTCCACACTCGCTTCTATGAGAAGGGAGTAGAGAAGGAGTAACATTTTTTTTATTGTTTTTTTGCACAAGCAAAAGCAAAATCAATTTTTTTGGTCCCGTTACCCTTCTTATGTACCTGCTGAAGAAGCGAGAGCGGAAGGCCTTCTCCGCAATGACAACGTGTGCAAAAAAGATATGAGTATGGAATGGAGCAAGAAGGCCTAGTACATCCAAAAGAAGGGGTACAGAGGCCTTCTAGAAGGCCTCCGTACTCCTTCTTTTTCCCGCTGGGTACCTGTTGATAATACACAGCACTGATTAAAGCCGTTCCTAACAGCACTTATGCCAACCAGTGTTGCCGGTGAAATTTTGAGAAAGATACATTTTAGTTTCCAAAAAGATACTGTTTTTCCCAAAAAGATACGTTTTGAAAAAAATTTGAAATCCTTTTTAACGTTTAACATTTATTAACATAACATTTTAATTTCATATTTAAATTAATATTGTAAAGAAAATGATTTCGTATAAATTCATTTTTAAATTTATTTAAGTCATAAATATAGGTACATATCCTTTAAATAATTTCTCAAGCTCAAGGTCCGTTTTATATAAGGAATATTTATTTAAAATTTATCCAATATTTCGCTATCTCAATGGATAGCTTCTTTAGGGATTTTTTGGTTTTTTATATTTCAAACAAATTTTTATAAACAAAATTTAATGAAAAAACAAAATTGTCAATTATGAAAATTAATAAAAATTATACACAGGAAACAAAAATTATTCTATTACATTTTTGTATCTTATTCTTATAAATTAAATGTCTGTAATTTTGAGCTACATTGTCCGTATCTGTCTTAAAATTAATTCTTTGTTCCATTGGTATGTTTATAATTTGCAACATTTCTAACATAAAGCGTCGTTTGTAGTTTGTTTCTGTATTTAAAACTGTTGTATTTTCAAAATCTGGTGTATGATTGAAACTGGCACAATGCAATGACAATGCAGTTTTTTGAGAAGATGTATTTTTGATCAGATCTATGTCCTGCTAATCTAGTTCTTAATTTGTTTTTTGTGGTACCTATATATACTTTACTACATACTTCTTTATCCTTACCCTTACAAGGTATCTTGTAAATAATATTAGATTTATCTAATTTTTCTGTCTTATCTTTCATTCTACTGAATAATCTATCCAATGTATTATATGTTTTATGAGCCATCCTATAATTATTCATATCATAAATATTAGAATTTTGCAATCGTTCTGAAAACATTGGTACATAAGTTAAAGACTTATAAATTTTAGGTTCAGTTACCGTATTAACACTACCTTCCCTATGTCCTTTGTACTGTCCAATCAATTTACAAATCAATTCCCTTGGGAAATTATTATCCCCTAAAATATTTTTGATTCTCATCTTATTATTCCCATGAAAAACTATATCACTAATATTTAAAACCGTATCTATACAATTTTTGGCAGTATTTATAATAACCCTTCTCGGATGTTTCGAATAATAATTAATAATTCTTCCTGAAGAAATTGGCTTTTGGTACCAATCTACTAATAAGTTATTCTCCTTTCTATAACTAATGCGTTTTAGTTGTCTAAAAATTCTCGAATGTTTTGTTTCTGTACATTTTGCGTACAGATTCAAAAGATACGAAAAATGTCAGGATTATACATGATACCTGAAGTAGTCAAAAGATACGAAAAATGTATCTTTCGTATCCTAACGGCAGCACTGATGCCAACAGTAATATTTTCTTGCAGTACTCAGCTATTCGCCTCATAGTAGAGACCAAGATGATATTGTACTTAATTTGAACATTTTTTCTCTTTAGATGAAAATTTGTGTAAATTTTCCAAAAAAAAAAATTTCTGTAATTTTGGTTTGTAGTCTTTATTACTTTTATAAGAAAACTTTAGGGTAGAAAACTAATAAGATTTTGTGTGTTGTGCTTTATTTCCAATTTTTTGGAGCATAAGCATAAGCTAATTCCTATGCACAATTCACTGTTTGCCAGATCATCAGGAAACCTTTACCCAAAAACTTAAGAAAAGCTAAAGATATTATTTAAATAAAACTGTAGAGTGAATGAGAATTACAAACACTCAAATGTTATTTGCAACTATATTATAGCTTTCCCAGAAAATTTTAGAAGGTTTGTGCAAATTTTCTGAGAAAATCTAATTAGATGCAAATTTTAACTGAAAATTTTATAAGAAAGTTTTAATGAATTTTATTAAACAGTTTGTTTAAATTTAATTAAAATTTTTAATATAAAAATATCTTGTAAAATTTTGTAGTCAGTTTTATTAGTAAATTTGTGTATATTTTTTAAACAAATTTGTGTAAATCTTTCAAATAAATGATGTTTATTATTTCTAAAAAATTAATGCAAATTTTGTAAGAATGTCTACTTTCAATTAATAAGAAATTTTGTGAAAGTTTTGTTTGCAAATTGCGTTAGTAATAACTTTATTATAAATTTAGAAAAATTTTTAGAAACTTTACTAGATAATTTTTGTTAATTTTATAAGAAATTCTTTGTAAATTAATTGGAATTATTAGGAAAAAAAAAATTGTGTTAACTTCAAAGAAAAATTTTCTAAAAATAAATTTAAAATTTTATGTAAAATATTAAAATGGTCTTTTTTAATGGGACAATTATAAGTCCATAAAATTTAGTTAATTTATGGCCTTTCTTAGCACTCCTATTTATAATCTAAAATTTTCTATCGTCCTTTTTTACCAAATGCCTTAAACAAGTTTAAATAAATCAAATCAAATTTTCTTCGAAACAGAAGTTTAGCCCAACTGCCAAACTTAAGATAAATTAAGGACAGGACACAATAATAAATGTGGTTTATAATAAATCTGAGGGTGTACCACATTTTGTCTATGCCAGTGAATTTTCTCAATCATAAATACACGCACACACACTCACACTCACACACATACACATAATTCTATACACGAATGTGTGTATGCGGTTGATAATAATGTTTGTGTAGTTATGCACCTTTAAATTATGTGGTTCTTTTCAATTCACTTTAAAGATAATTTTTTGTTTTGGTCTAAAATATTAAATTTCCATCATGGAAAAATCTGAAAAATACTCTAAGTGCCTATAGAAAATTCCAAAAAAAAATATCTAAACTCTGTATAGATAATCGATAAAAAAAATTTAAGGGAAAAGAACGCAGGAGAGGGAAAAAATAAAATAAAAAAATTAAAAAAAAAGTGAAATAGAAATCATGCAGAAATCTCAAACAACCATTTCACTACAACATGGAAAAACAATCATAATACAATCAAGGATATGGACATTCTAACACACTTTAACACACTGTTTGCATGACTATCTGAAGGATATGGATGTGTTTAGTTTGGTTTGGTAAATGACGTTGACTATTTGTAATGTCATGGGTGGTTGAAAGTATCTGCCTTGCATAAATATTTTACATCTAACCCCATGCATGCATACATTGTTAAAGATATTTTGTCGTATGTGAATATGATTGTGTGACTGTGTGTAGTTATCTATTGATGATATGTTTGGTCATTGATTCTCTATATGAGTTTGATTAAGAGTTTTAGCTTGCAAATGACATTTTTCATTTTTATACGCTCTTATGGATGTCGAGCCGAATCTAGGAGTGAGTAAATTCAGTAGTTGTTTGACCATGAGTTTTCAATTCAATTCGTATATTTAAGTGGTTGGTGGCATTGCACTCTACTTCCAGTACTTTATGTTAAACTTCTGCTAAAGACTTGCTTTGACTTGTAAGTACATTTTAGCATGGACATTTGAAATAGGTAAGCCTAAAACAGGATATTGAAGATTTCCCCTATTTTTTTTTTTTTTTTTTTTTGAAGGAAGAATGTGCTGGCAGATTTTGATAGAAATATAAAAGCGTTAAAATGGAATTCATAAACCCCATTTCGTTTAATTTAAATACGAGTTATAGGAAATTCCACGATTTTTTTTTATTTTTTTTCGTGCAAATGATGATGGACAACAAATAGACAACGAAAAAAAATTCATTTGTTCCTTAATTAAAATAATTTTAAGTGAAATTTCACAAACAGTGACAAAAAGTTATTTGAATTTCTAGTTATTTACTAATAGAAAAAATGTTAAAAAATATGTACAAACTTTATCAAATATATGGGGAAATCTAATTTGTGTTTACACATAATCTAAATTGAATAGGTTTAAATACAAATTTCTGTAACTCGCAATTTATACTTTGCATAAGTTTTAATAATAAATAAAATAAAAATAAAATATTTTTAAAAGATCTAAAAAGATTTTATATTGTGTAAAATTCTGTACAAAACTTGTCTCGATTTCTACAAATTACTTGTGTAAATTTCAAAAAGTATTTTGTATAAATTTCTAAAGGAAATTTGTATAAACTTACAGCCGTATTCATAAAAACTTATTGATGATTAATTGACCGTTTTTAAGCAAAAATTGCTAAAGTTGTATTCATAAACAAAAAATAGTCTATTGAACCTTTAATAAACATTCATAAAGTAAGAAAATTTATTGTTGGATTTGCCCTTCTTTAAACTAAAAACAAAATGACATTTTAAAAGGTGTTTGCATTTTATGATATAATTTTTGTGAAATATGTTGAAAAATAATGACAAAAATGTTTTATTTATTACAACGGACATGTTAAATACATTTTACTAATTTTTTTTTATTTTAGACACCCAATTTAAGGTTATATTGAGAATTATTTAAAAAAAATTTATATGATTTAAATGAATATGTTCAGGGGCAAATGAAGATATTCTCTTTAATTATTTATTAAATTATTGCAAATAGTTGTTTTTTTTTTGTTTAAAACAACAAATTATTGTTCAAAAATATAAAAAAAAATAAAATAAACAAATCTTAATAATAGTGATGTTAATAAAAAGTAAACAAACTTTTTATTCGAATACTTTCTTATCGTATATTTAAAAAAGGTTCAAACAAAAGTTTTTATGATACCTTTCGGAAACATTTTGTTCAAAAACTACAATAATATGTAGTTTTATTTGATAAGAATAATTTTGAAGGTTTACAATTAAAAAAAAAATTATAAAAAAAATTTAAATATAGAATATCATGTAAACCGAATAGAAGTTTCGTGCATCACTAACAATAAAATGGCAATCAAATATAAAGAAAGTTGCCATACTTAAACAGAAAATCGCTGCAAACCGTTATTAGTAAAAAAGCTTTTATTGTACGTTTATGAATACAAATTTTTATAAGCGGCTTATAAGACAAAAAGCGTTTAATAGTTATTACATACTATAAGTTTAAAATAAGAACTTTTTATGAATATGGCTGTTAAACTATAACAACCGTATTAAAAAGGAAAATTTGGGTACTCCGATTATACTCCGCTCATCTAGTGAGCAACAAAAATGTTAATTAAGCTTAATCACCATTTAGTCATGACTTTATTCAAAACACTTTTAAATCGCCCGATTAAGAAAAATTTGTACACCTCTGTTTTGTTCAAATTCAATTGACAGAAATTGCAAGTTGATAGCAGTTAATTACGAGTTAAAAAGTCTTTAACCATTCGATAATTATAGTTTATTAAAAATTGTTTTGAATATGAAATCCTTAATCAGGGGATATGCAGTAACTTAATCTTTGTTTACGGGTGTTAGTTTGTAAAAATTCTTTAAATATTATACTTTAAAAAATTAATCAAGCTTAAGGTCACTTTTTTTTTAAAATTAACTAAAATATTTTTATTTTCGATATTGATTAATTTTTTAAAGTAACTATAATATTTAATAAAAAAGGTCATAGAAATAGGATAATAATTTACTAAAAATTCTTTAATGAAATTTGGGTCAATTTCTAAAAGTAAATTGTGTAAAAATCTGTACACTCATAGAAAAGGCTACATAGCGCTGATGTATTTTGACATCAGTACTTTGCCAAGTGCCTTCGTTTTTCACCCTTGGACACTTATCATCATTGTGATGTCAGCCTTAACATCACTTGGCCAAATTTATATCAGATAAAATGATGTCATCAATGGCATGACACATCGGCATCACAGAAATGACAAATCGGAGTCAGTTTAATAAATAATGTCATCAGTGCGATGACTAACCAACATCAGAGAAAGGACTCATAAGGCTCAATTAAATCGAGTCATTGGAATTGCCTTAACCCCGCAATTCTCAGTGTCACCTATAGGTGACGAAGATTAGCAATAATAGAAATACTAGAGGCTGGAGGTGACCCTGGCGACATCATATAGAACCCTCTTGTGGATGGGAAGGTAACCGATGGAGAGATGGCGCCAAAAATGAAGCTAACTTCGATCACTTTTTTTTCCGAATGTTCAAATGTGAAGTAAATTATGCCCAGTGTCACCAGTAAGTGACACCTCTATTAAATCGGAATCAGCAATGTTTTTTTAACTTGAATTTTTTCTTATATTTATTTGGGGAATTCACAAGGTAGTCGTAAAGTTGTAAGGTCATCTGTCTTAAAATAATATTTGTCGATAGTCTAACATCGATGTCGACCAATTATCTTTCCGAATCATTAAATTTGCGTTAAAATGGCATCGATTTGTTTTTGCATACTTTTGTGAAAATTCATATTTTGGTTTTATTTATTTTTAAAATTTTCATACTATAAAATAAATTTCTACAAAAAATTTCCAAATACACAAAAAAATCTTCCGAAAAAAATTTTAAGATCAATAAATAAATTTTTTTGGGGGAAAGATTTTCAAAATTTAGATAGAAAATCCTTCTATTTTTAACCGATGCAGCACCTTATATGTTTAAGGCTGCCAATGAGCTTAAAATATTTAATCCAAAACGGTTCACATGTTACTTGCTTGGCATATGGGTGGTACTTAGGTGTAGAGGAAATTAAAAGCCAATTCGATAGTATTGATTTATTGGTTTCATATGTAAAAAATATATTTTTAAGTTCTCCTTTACAAGTTGCATTTTTTAATGAAATGTACCCCTTGGTACCCTTACCACTGCAGTCAGTATTAATCTGGCTAGATGCTGTAGAATACTATTCAACAAATTTCGAGCAATTTAAAAATGTTATTGAAGAACTTGTTGCTACGGGGCTTCTGCAATTAAAAGGTAAACGAAATATTAAATTTAAATAACATTAAGAGTCAATTAGCATTTGTTTTTTCCAACTACGTATATATTCGTGTAACAATAACTAAATTTGAGGAATATTGTTCACTTAAGACAACTCAAGTCAAATTAACTGATATGCAGAAAGTAATATTAACAATGTGGAAGGAAGAATAGTCCGACCAATTAAAAACAAAATCCAAATGTCTTGCAAAAAAATTAAGGATTTCAAAAAATAAAACAAATTTCAACTATTTTTGATCTGGAATCAAATGTGGGATTTGCATTAGAAAATTAATATTCTCCAAATGAATTAGCTAGCATCCTTCAATTATGCTCCTTTAACTTCGGTTGACGTTGTGAGATCATTTTCCATGTACAAAAGTTTTTTGCGGCCGAACAGACAAAGGCTTACTTTTGATAATATAAAAAAGTATTTATTTTTGTTTATGCAAACAAAAATTTAAATTAGTTATTTAAACTAAGTTTTTAAAAATATAAGACTAAACTTTTTATTTTGATTGTTTAAAAAAAAAATTAAAAATACGCCTTTTTAATGAAAATGTACAAGATTTTAGTGGATATTTTTTATTTTTTTAAGGCATATTTTGGAGTTTTTAGTGCATATTTTATGTGCATATTTTCGATTTTTTAGTGCATGAAAATCTCATCCCTAGTTACATATATCAATGAACACAACAATAAAATTTTTATTTTGTTTAAAACACAACAGTATTTTTTTTAAACAAATGTAAAATGTTATTAAGGGCATTATGACGATATGACTTAATAGCACACCTTGTGAATCATCCAATTATTTAAAGGAAAAATCTGATTATTTTCATGACTGAAGGTATGGGAATTGCCGGGTTAAGTGAAAGTGAGAGAAAATTATTATTTATTTATCCGTTACACATGTTTGTTTCTTTTTTGTTGTATTCCGCCCTTAGAAATCTAAATTATAAAACAAAAGCAGCATGCCCGACGTGGTTTTCATAATCATTCTAATTTGAAAATTTGATGTATTTCACCAAATAATTTAAACAAATAGAATATGGGAATTTTCGTTACTTATTTTACTTTTTAAACATGAAAATAATGTAAATAATACACAAAATGTGGCATCGAATCGATGTCACTGTAGTCATAGCAAAGATGATGCATAAAATATAAACAATTTTATGATGACGTTCGTCATTGGATTGATGTCTCTCTTTGCCTCATTGATGTCATTTTTTATAACATTGATGTCACAATTCTAATGTTAGAGCATCATCAATATGAGGATGCATTTTTCTATGTGTGTATAACACTTATTAAAATAGTACTTTCTAACTAAAATTTCCTTAACTTTTAGTCATGTCATTGCAAGATTTAGTGTCGACTGAAACAGAGTCAATTATACTCGATGTCGACTTAAAACTGACGTAGGAAATACTATCAGCAGCAATCGTTTATTGTCATGTACGACTAGCAAAATACAAGTTTTGTCCCGTTGCCATCTTAAGTCGACTTACGCAATAGGAGTTATTATTCCTTTTGACAGCTTATTGCAACATTTCGTGCCAATTTTGATTGGAAACATGATCTAATTTAAGATTAATTTATATTGATTAATCAATTTTAACGTTTTTATGGAATCCCCCATATTCTAATGACACATCAATAGTCCAAACATTGTATTGTAATTTGTTTGAAAATAGGAAAAAATACAGCATCATCTAAATGTATAAGAGATGAGAGGGTGTTGTAATCCACACATTTGTTTTTACATACATACACATGTTTGTAAGTATTGGATAAAATGACTCCAAAGCATGCACACAAACAAATATGAACTAATATGGCATTTTTAAAACATTAACATACATACAATGTGGCACACTAGCTCATACTACATATCCAGAAGTAGACACTTATACATACATATTTTTTTTTTGCTTGCAACTTGGCATGTAAACGTTTGTGTGAAAGTATTTGTCATGTAAAATACTAAACAAACTTTCGACTTTATCATTGAAAGTATGTGTGAATGAATGTTAAGAATAGCAAAAATATGTCATACTCACACAACACTGCAGCCACTCAAACACAACAATGTTTTGCTGCGAAGCTTCACTTTACAACAATGTGTGTGCAATGTGAAACACAAATACTCACACATAACTTTCTGATCCTGTTGATGATGAGGACAATAATACACTTATACACATTCATTTGTCTGTATGTATGTACGTGTGTACTCTTATAAATATTGCAAAAGTGATTATAGAGAGTACAAGGCATCAATAATCTACAACTTGCCAAATTTTATATGAATCGTAGTAAGTGCGAGTGTATTTGTGTAAAGTCATATAAAACAAGAATTCAAAAAAAAAAAAAAAAAAAAAAAAACAAATGACAAAAAAGTGGAACCTGATGTTACGGATATTTAAGTTGTATAAATGAAACCATGGAAATTTTCAATTATGGTTAAATATTCAACATTTTCGAGTAAGTGGGATTAAAATTACAAATAAAAGCAAAACAATGAAAATAATGAGCGAGAAATTCCGAAATTAATAAGTTTTATTTAAAAATCTATTTGCGCAATACTGATGGTTGAAATATGTATTAAAACTTAAAATAAAGTTTAAATAGTGTTTTTTGTTTTTGTTGATAGAATTGTTTCTTGTTACTAAATTGATTTTTTTGGGCTTTAAAATGTTTTAAAAATGTTAAAACCAAAAAGTTTTGAGAAAACAATAATTAGTATTGTGGTTATTTTGTTGAACTATTTTATGGTTTTTAATCCAAATTTTTAATAATTTTAATTAGGCTTAAGTTCATTAAATTTAATTTTCATTAAATTATTTTTATGAAGAAAGGAATTTTACAACATGAAAATTAATTAAAATTGTTATTGATAATCTTTCATTTTTGACCGTGGCCGGGGCTCGAACCCGGGCCGGCAGGTTACCATGACATGTTTCGATCGCAACCACTCGATCTCCTCAGATGGATTTGCCGTTTTACACTCGCAGCCATCGACGACTGCTGACGTCAATAGTCAAACATCAATCCTTAAACCAAATTGTATTTTAACCTTTGGTAGATCGAAGTTTGCTTTTTTGAATGATTATCCATTTTAATTGATTTTACATGTTCTTCCTTACTTCTGTTTTCTCGTACTTTTGTCAAGAATTTTTCTTGAAGTCCAAAGTACATTTTTTGTTTTTTTCCATTTTTTTGTCTTTCTTTTTCTTGTTGACCTTTTACAGCACAACTTGAAGGACAAATGAATACATAGATCACGTGCCTTAGCTTTAACAATAATTAGTATTGTGGTTATTTTGTTGAACTATTTTATGGTTTTTAATCCAAATTTTTAATAAATTTAATTAGGCTTAAGTTCATTAAATTTAATTTTCATTAAATTATTTTTATGAAGAAAGGAATTTTACAACATGAAAATTAATTAAAATTGTTATTGATAATCTTTCATTTTTGACCGTGGCCGGGGCTCGAACCCCGTTACCATGACATGTTTCGATCGCAACCACTCGATCTCCTCAGATGGATTTGCCGTTTTACACTCGCAGCCATCGACGACTGCTGACGTCAATAGTCATAAAAATCTTCATAAAAATAATTTAATGAAAATTAAATTTAATGAACTTAAGCCTAATTAAAATTATTAAAAATTTGGGTTTTGAGAAAACTTTTAAAATAAAATTGTTTAACTTTTCTTTGAAGAAAAGTTTGAAAAATGCTTTTTTCAAAAAACATTTGGTTCGATCCCCAGCTCAGCCAAGAATAAAACTTATCAATAAATTTTCAGTAAAAATAATTTAATGAAAATTAAATTTGATGACTAAAAATCAAAATTGCTTTATTTTTTTTTTAAATTTTGTTCAAATTTTTGTTGATAGAAAATTATTTTAAATTTCCCAAAAAAAAAATTTAAATAAAATTGATATTTTGATATAAAAACCATATTTTTATTTAAAGATAGAACTTCTTTGCTAATACTCAAACAATATTATTGTCACTGGCAGCCATAGTATGGATAAATAAATCCTCCTTTAAGAAGTACAACCATATTATGGTTGCCTTCGAATATTTTATGGTTAATAATCATAAAAATAGGTTTACTACTAATAACAGTATGGTTAAACATTGTTTATTCAGAAAAAAATTCTGCACTTGGAAAAGAGGAAAATGTTATTTTTAATTAACAAACATACAGCAACATGTTCGAGAGCAATCATAATATGGTTTTCGATGACAATAATATGGTAACCATAAAAAGTATACCCATTTTTTGTAAAAATTGTGTTGCTGGAGATATTAAAAACTGTGTCTGCCTTAAACAAAAATGTATAAATTTTGAACAAAAATGCTACATTATTATACATAAATGTAGCATTTCAACACAGAAATGTTAACATTTCGTAATATTTATTCAAAAATTCAATTTGTACACAAAAATAAAACACTTTTACACAAAACTGCCACACTGTAAAAAACAATTTTACAGAAAAAAGTCACAGATTTCATATCTGTAGACAAATGTCACATTTCTGCACAAAAATATTCTATTTTTACAGAATAATTTCACATTTATAAAAAATATATCATAATTTCATACACAAAAATGTTTAATTATCACGCAAAAAGTTTACATTTGTTCACAAAAATGCTACATTTGTACACAAAAATGTTACATTTTCACACAAATATTTGACATTTTTACACCTTTTCAAATAAATGTCACATTCTTTAACTTAACGTCACTTTTTTATAAAAAAATGTTAAATTATAAAGGGTGTCCCAAAAAATTAACGCAAGATTTGGATTTGTCGCGTTTTGTGAAGTAAAATGTTGGCAACCCTAAAAAATAGACTAAAAAACTGTGTTTTATATTTAACTTAAATCTTGCGTTTATTTTGGGACAACTTTTAGTTTAAAAGTTCCTTAATATACGAAAACTTTTTTTTTTGCTAGATAAAAAGTCGCTTATTTAGAAAATATTACCCTTTTTTAACAAAAAAGTTTTCATATAACAAAAATTCCTTCGAAAGAAAAGAAACCCAATCAAAATTTTTAAAAAAAATGTATGGTTTGTCTGATATTTTGCAAACAAATTTCTCAAGTTGTTGGAACATTTAGGGCAATATTCTTAAACACTATCAAATTTTCCATTAAAATATTATTGTACAAAGTCCAAAGAACGGTAAAATTTGTAGCTTTAAATATTTCGTTGTTGTTGTTGTCTTGGTTCCTTCTTCCTTCTTTTCAACACATCAAACTGTCATTTATTGGCCTCCATCAACATGTTTGTAATCACATGTTGAAAAAAAAAAAAAATGCAAAAAGTTACAACCAGAATTGCAAAAAAAAAAAGTCAAAAATGTGCAACGAATTGCAATATTCTTTACAAAAACGTCTGTCCCACAGACATTCTGTCTATATGACTGTTTGTTTGTGGGTTTATTTGTACGTCTGTCTTTGATTTTGGTATGTGCTGTAGTACTACATGTTGGACATGATGTGGTAACGTTAAAATGGTGTACTTGTAGTTGTTACCAATTTTTAATGTAAGACAACCAAAAAACAAAATATAAATACACAATACAAGCTTGCAACACACACTCAAACACATGCAAGTATGAGGAATAGCAGAGAGCACGTTTTAAAGGCTTGTTTCATACAAATTCAAACTGACTTTAAAAATGTATGGTTTTTAAAAACTGCATTTTATTAAGGCAACTAAAGAGAACGACGAAAAAAATGTGTTGTATGAGTAATTTAGAAAAAAAAAAATAAAAGAAAATACAAATATGTACTACATTGTCAAGCTTTTAGGAGTGGTAGGCATGAAATTGAAAAGGAAAACCCATAACAAAAGAGACCCAATTATTGGTAACTACCTACCAAAAGTATTACGTACTTTATACGGTGACTGCAAAACAAAAACACATTTGTACATACATAGAAATAAGTGTACTATAAAAAAAAAGTCTACAAAAAAATACAATTGTAGACAATCAGTTGTAAAAGTCATGTCAGTTAGTTAGTCAGTCAGTCACTCGTACGTAGAAGAATTTATGTTTGGACTTTATACCCTGGCTAATGTACAAAATATGAGTTTGCTATCAAGTGAATAGTTGTTACATGTAGTTTAAGATTAGAGTTTTTTTCCCAGGATTCCTGTCCCGAGATTCCTTGAAAAATGTAATTGACCACAATACTAATTATTGTTAACATTCAAGGCACAAGCTCTATGTTTACATTTGTCCCTTAAGTGGTGCTGAAAAAGGTCAGCAAGAAAAAGAGGGACAAAAACATGGGAAAATTCTTGACAGAAAGTAGGAAAAAACCGAAGTAATGAAGAGTATGTAAATAAATTAAAAAAGATAATCATTCAAAAACAAATTTCGATTTACCAAGGTTTGACTATTGACTGCCAGCCGTAGTCAATAGCGGTTAGTGTTAAACGGCAAAACCATCTGAAGAGATTGTGTGGATACAATTGAAACGTAACGGCAACCTGTCCGTGAAAACCTGGGTTCGATTCCCAGCTCAGTCAAGAATGAAAAATTATCATAAAATTTTAATTCATTTCATGTTTAAAAAACCTTTCCTCATAAAAATAGTTTAATGAATATTAAATTCAATAGCCTTGAGCCTGATTAAAACAATATTTCAACTTAAGAAAATCAGATTAAAAAAATTTAATTTAACAAAAAGTTTGAATCTTTTTTTGAAAATGTTTAACCAACCAAATATTTCTTTGGCGTTAGGCAAAAAGGTCTTAAGTCAGAAACAGTAGTTTTTCGTAATGTTTGTAATTGAGATTATTTGTTTGGCGTATTTCATAGACTTTTTCCCTAAAGAGCAGATAGTTACGATTAGAAGTAGTTGTGCTAGACTAAAGTTATTGATACTAAAATGACAAAAAAAAAAAAATTTTATTTTAATCAATTAAAAACTCCAAAAGCGTTTTTTTTTACTGAAGACTTCTTGCCTATCGGCAAAAATTTACTCTTGAAATCTTTAAACTTTTTATAATTATTTCTGTAATTTTCTTTAGGGCAAGAATTTCCAAGATCCCCGGTTATTAAAATTTGCTTCCCGCTTTCCCGGAAAGTGTAATGTTCGGTGCACAAACCCTATTCAATACAAAACTAGACTTTTATTTTATTTTTTTTTTAAGAAACTGTTGTCAGTCTGAGGGCAGACCTCATAAAAACAAATTAGATATGAAAGAAACGATGGTAACATTTTGTAGTCATTTCGGTTGCCAGCTTGTAAACATGTTTATACATGTCCAATTTGTTTTTTTTTTTCTTTCTTAAAACTTGACACAAAATATTACTACTGCGTTTAGTCTATCATTGTCATTGTCAAAATGTGGGCTTGGTATGTTTAACCCCTTGTTGTTTGTCATTATTTCGTTAAGATAAATTGATAAATAATTTGATTAAGAGTTAAAGTTGAAGTATTTGAAAAAACTTACTGGTCTTAATTGATCGGAAAATAATTCAAAAGGCGTTAATAATGGTTAATTAGTAAATTGACTTTTTTAACCTAAAAGGTCACATTTTACAACAAAAGATTTCTTTGCAGAATATTCTTTATATAAAATTTTAAATCTTTTAGAATTTTCAAAACAAGTTTCATATTAAAATTTAACCAAATGTTTTATTGAAATTTCCACAGATTTTGATGCATAAACTTTTCACTAAATTTTAAACAAATATTTCATTGAGTTCACAAAGAATTTCATTGAAATACAAATAAAATTGTTTAAAGTTTGCACAATTTTTTTTTTAAGGAATTGCTTATACAATTTATTTATAAAATTTTGCGCAAGTCGTCTATAGAATTTCATAAAAAAAAAAATTTTTTTTTTTGAATTTTGCACAAATTTTGTGTTGGAGATTGTTCAAATTGTAAAAATTTTACTTTGAATTTATAACAAACTCTCGTTTTAAGGCAACATGGATTTCTCCAACAGTTTTAATGGTAATTTTCATTCATTTGCTTAATGTTTGTACAAGACATTTTAATTTTCCACTGCATTTTGTAAAATATTTGCACAATTTCTTATAAAATTTTTAAATTTTATTGCTGCAGTTTTTGCATAAACTTTGCATTAAATTAACATAAATATTCCACTAAAGTTTGCACAAATTAAAAGTAAGCATTATGTATTTAATAAACAATAAAATCCTATCGGAGTTCGCAAAAGTTCTCCATTGATCGTATACGATCATAAATACAAAAATTCTTGATTAAATAAAAATTGCTTAAATTCTGTTCATCGAAGATTGAATAAAAATTTTGTACAACTTAAACCTTTTGAAAACGTACTTTCTTAAAAAAATACAGCTTTTTTAAAGTGTTCCTTAATTAAACAGTATCTTTTACAAAAAGAGTTCTTCTAAAAGGACTCTTTAAAAAAAAGTTATTTGTAATAGAGTTTAAAAAAGGAGAATTAAAAATTAGTATCCTTTGAAAAGGTTCTTTCTTAAAAAGGCCACCTCTTTGAGAATGTTCCTTAGCAAAAAAGTACATTTTATAAAAAGAGTTATTTAAAAAGGATCTTTACAAATAAGTTATTTAAAAGTGTCTTAAAAAGGTACATTCTGTAATATACGACCTTTTCAAAAGTGTTTCTTTCTAAAAAATTACCTTTAAAAAAGGACTATTAAAAACAGACCTCTTCAAATAAGTTATTTGTAACTGTGCCTTTAGTTATTCGCAAAAGTGCCTTAAAAAGCAATGATTAAAAATAGTAACTTTTGAAGAGGTACTTTCTATCAAATACGATTTTTCAAAAGTGTTCCTTAGTAAAAAAGTACACACAGAAAAAAATACCAATGTTAAATTAACATGGCGCAATGTTGATTAAAAATCATAGTAAATTTCTGCAAAAGTATGGACTTTGTTTAAAAATATCTTGGTTTCATGTTTATTTTAAATGAAAAATGTTTAAAATAATCTAAAAAGAGAATACAAATTCCCGTTTTCTTTTTGCTAAAGTTATTTAGCTAAATATAACGTCAAATTTTCAAAGTTGAATGTTGATGAGACCCATATCGGACCATTCTGCTAACAAAGGGGATACAACAAAAGTGAAACATGTACGATTAACAAACAGTACGTTTTGAAGAAATACTTTCTAAAAAACTACACTTTTTAAAGTACTCTTTAACAAAAAAAGACCCTTTTACAACAAAAAAAATTACTTAAAAAGAACACTTTTAAGTACATTTTACGAAAAAAAAAAATCCCTTAAAAATTGCCTTTAAAAAAATACTTTTTGAAAAAGAACCATTTAAAAAAATTCCCTTTTACAAAATGTTATGTTTTGCAAAAAGCACCTTTTTTAAGAAAATACTTTTTATTAAATAAAAAAATAAATTAAAAAATTAACAAGATTTTGTTTGTCGTGCTTAATTCCCAATTTTTATTCTTGATAAAAACACTGAAATTTATATTTGATATTGTGACAAGTAAAACGGTTGCTTATAATTTTTATTCGTTTAACAGTTTTATTTGTTTAATATCTTTAGTTTTTCTAAAATCTTTGGAAGAAGTTTCCTGATGATCTGGCCTAAGCAACCAGTGAAATGCGCATAGGAATAGCTTATTCCATCAACAATAGCTTTCAGAGTTTTTATCAAGAATAAAAATTGGGAATTAAGCACGACAAACAAAATCTTGTTGATTGAAAATTTTGTATTCCCTAAAATTACTTTGATAAGAAACGTGAAAAAAAAATTTTATAAATACATTTCCTAATAATTTGGCCATCCATCAGTTGAATTAAGCTCTTATATGAGTTGTTGTTGTTTGTTTTCCTAATCATTGAACCAATGATTCCTTAAACTCCCTAACAATATACAACTTGAGTCATTTATTCCTTTCAATGCTGCCATTCGGTAGGGATGTTTATTTTTACAACATAAACAAAAGAACCAAACCATATGAAAGGAAATAAAAAGATGTGAAAACTAAATAATGATGACAGTTTTCATTATTAATTCCATCACTAATTAATGATAATTTGTTTTTGTGTTTTAACCACAACACAGCAATCTGCTTGCAACAACAAGGCTGGGGCTACTGACTACTAAATTATGTTTGGGGATTTTAAGTTTTTTTTTTATTTGTGTGTGCAGAGAGAAGGGAGGGGGAACCTGGACAAGTGATAAATTGTGTTTATTGGCCAACTATTAGGAAACATTTAAGACTAAACAGGGCGTAACCCAAATAATATTAAAAAACAAAAAACACACACAAAAAATTAAGAATTGAAATAAAAGAAAAACACTAAAAGGCGACAAATCGTATTGCGGCACGCGATTTATTTCTCTGTATGTTTTCTTCGATGTTCACTGTATGCTCTCTACAAGTTAAACAACATGTAACCTAAATCAACTGCTACTAAAATTCTTAAAAACAAAAAAAAAAAAAAAAAAAAAAATAATATATACTAAAAATATCCGGTTAATAATAAAAAGATATTCACAAATTATTATTTTTATGAACCAAAAAAAGTTCTTAAAATACCAAAAAATATTTACACGTGCCTTTAATAATTTTCATTTGTATATAGAATTTATTAGTAAAATATTTTTGTATTTTGGGAAGGAAAATAACTTGAAATATTCTTTGAAATTTTATTTAATGAAAAAGAACATGATGTAAATATTGAGTTAAGGAGGAAGAAAAAAAACTTCAAACGTATAAATACAAACAGAAATCAATTTATTGTAAAAAAATTTCAACACAAATTGGTATTGGCATCAAGTGTTTGTTGTATGCCGAAAAGAAGGAAAATTTAAAAAGATAAAATATTCATTACTATTATTGTAGATAAAAAAATTAGATATAGATAGTAGTTTCAGAATTTATAATTTTTTGCTAAGTAAAATCTATACTAATATAAAAAAAAGGTAGCCTCAGTGATGCCAACTGTAGGGAATTTTCCCTTTTTGAAGGGATTTTTTCGGAAAATTTCAAGCGTAGGGAAAAAAGGGCAGATATTTTATTTTAAGGGAAATGAAGGGAACTTTCAAAATTGTATCTCATTTTCAATATATTGCCTAAAAAATACGTAAGTATTCTTCTTATTTTCATTTACAAATAACAATTTTACAATAGCATTTACACACAGAAAAAAATACCAATGTAAAATTAACATGGAAAAATGTTGATTGAGAATCATAGTAATTTTCTGCAAAAGTATGCCCTTTATTTAAATTTATCATTATTTCATATTAATTTTAAATAAAATAACCTTAAATCACGTTTATTAATTATTATTCACTGTTAAATTAAAAAAAAATATATTAAAATATAAATAAATATGGATTTAATATTGAGTCCATGAAAATTTTAAAAAACGTAGAAAACAAGGTTGATTTAAAATTTTTCGGTGGTGATTTTGCTTTATACGTTTTTCATGTTAATTCAACACGATTTTACAATAACTGCGAACAACATTTTTTTCTTTTAAATTAGCTTTAATTCATGTTAATTTAACATTGCAGTAAAGTTAGAGCAAAATGTAATTTATATTGAAATAACAATCCAAATCACGTTGAATGAAAGTTAATTCAAGTTGAAACAACGTGAATTTCATGTAGAATCGAATTGGTTTGAGTGTGTTATAACAGTGTGAAGCAGCTTCAGAGACAACATATGCATTTATTTTAGAACAATTCAAAACACTTACCCCTGTAACACATGTTTCACTTTTTTTGTATTCTCCTTTGATAACAGAAGCATCAGCAGAATCGCCCAATATGGTTTTCGTCATCATTCTACTTTGAAAACTTGATGTACTATTTAACTCAATAATTTTAATTAAAAGAATACGGGAATTGTCTTCTTTTTATAACATATTTTAAAAATGAAAATAAAAAAATGTACATACTTAAGTATGTATGCATGTTAATTTAACAAGATAAACTTTTGATTTTAATATAAAACAGGTTTTCATGGACTCAATATTAAATCCATATTTATTTATATTTTAATATTTTTTATTTTTTTATTTTAACAGTGAATTATATTAAATAAACGTGATTTAAGGTTATTTTATTTAAAATTAATATGAAATAATGAAATAATTTAAATAAAGGGCATACTTTTGCAGAAAATTACTATGATTCTCAATCAACATTTTTCCATGTTAATTTTACATTGGTATTTTTTTCTGTGTGATTTAGCTCTTAAAAAAGGACAACAGATGATGAAATGAAAAATCAAATACGAAATTTGACTATGTTGGTATCTAGATTCAAGGATATAAGAGATGTTTCCGCCAAAAAAAAAAAAATTGAATTTGTACACAGTCTTATTTTTGAAATTGAATTTTTATATGTGCGTGTATGACATTTTCTTATTTATATTTCTTGGTGTTAATTAATGCTTTTATTATAATATTTACAAAATGTTAACAAAATATGTATGCCTGTTGCTAAAAAAAATAAATTTTCAACGTAGGGAAAAGTATAGGGAATTTTTTTTTGGCTGTAGGGAAAAAAGGGAATTTTTTTAGACACGTAGGGATTTTTTAAAATTTCTCCTGGCATCACTGGGTAGCCTACATGTATGTATGCTTGTTTGTGGGATGTAGTCCCCGTAACTGCTGAACTGATCTTTATGAAACTTTCACAGTATATTCGACAGTGCGACAGGAAAAACTACCTGGGTTGCGATACCCTTTTTCTAGTAGGTCTTGTCGAACAAAACAAGACTCTGTCCTTGAAATTTGTGATGCACCTCTAAAATCTCGAGTTACGGGTAAAAACCGGGGTTTCGTATCTTTTTCACTGATATGCCTGTTACTTTGTTCAAGGTCAATCGATTTTTAATTTCTCAGCGTATTTGAAAATAACAAAAAGAGACCTTTCGAAGATGTGAAGTTGGTATTTAAGTAATATTGATGAAACTATACGTATTTCTCCGGAAACTTAATTTTTTTAAAAATTTTCTCTATTTTTAAACTTTGGAGATGTGTTTGCATATTGTTTTTTTTATATAACGTATTATTAAAGAATTTATTCTAAAAGTATGTTTATTTACGATTAAAATGCCACCTTGTATTAAAATATTCATTAAAACTTGACTACTAGAAAAAAATTATCGCATCCCAGGTATTTCTGTTTCATTTTTTTTTTGTAATTTTGTAATTTTGTTATTGATGGTCTGGGATGTTCTATAGGCTATATATTTGTTGAAATTTTAAGTGGGCGGGCCACCTCCCATACAAAGATAATATACATTTCTGTATATCTTGAAAACGGCAAGAGCTAAAGATTCTAAATTTGGTAGGAGATCGAGTGGTTGCGATCGAAACATGTCATGGTAACCTGCCGGCCCGGGTTCGAGCCCCGGCCACGGTCAAAAAATGAAAGATTATCAATAACAATTTTAATTAATTTTCATGTTGTAAAATTCCTTTCTTCATAAAAAATAATTTAATGAAAATTAAATTTAATGAACTTAAGCCTAATTAAAATTATTAAAAATTTTTGGATTAAAAACCATAAAATAGTTCAACAAAATAACCACAATACTAATTACAAATATAAAATCTCTTAAATTTTCGACACCATTTACTTTAATTCTTCTGCATTCACCGGGCCAATATGACCCAGTTTTAATTTCCAAATCAATTTTTTTTATGTTGATGAGACCGTATCATCCTAAACAGGAATACAAATAATTATTTCGTAGAAAAATAAAATAAAACAATAGTCTATATTTGGCTGCACTGAATATTTAATACCCTTCACCAAGAGTATGAAAATTTCAGGACTGTGCTTTATAAGGGATCTAAAAATTATAAATCAATCTTTATGAAAACAGTATGAAAATTAGATGCGGTTGCAGGCGCATAAAGTATTTTCCAAAAAGTTATATAAAACTTAATTTAAGCAAATAATGTATCATGATTTATTTCAGAAATAATATTAGGTATATTAACACAGAAGAAATTTAAAAATTTTCTCTAATCACCAAATTTATACCAAATTCATAGAATCCATTTCTTTATTTTGCTCATTACCAAAATGATTATATTGATTACTAAAAATTGTAAATATTTTATATTTTGAATATTTTTTTTCAATAAATGATATTTTTAATTTTAATTAAAAAAATAATCAAAAAAGTTTGCCGTTTCAAACAAAGTGTTGATTGATTTTGACCATTTCCAACAACAATTTCACAACTTAAAATTATTTTATTTTAAATGAAATAATTTTTTGTTATTTAATTATTATGTTAATTCAAAATTAATTTCAAAACAACTAAATAGTTAATTAAATAAAAATTATATTTTTAATGTCTTTCAACAAAAAAAAATAATTGATTCAATTATCACATTAATTAAATTTAAATACTTTTTAAATATTTTTTTTTAATTGATAAAAAACTACTAATAATTCTTTCTGTGAATGTGATTTTCAGGATTTTCCATTATAAAAGGATCTATCGTAAAGAATGGGTGGTTAATAACAAAATTAGACCAAATTTCAATACAGGCTACGTTTATTTTTTTTTTAGCCTCCAAAAAAGCACTTAAAGCTTTTTTGAAGGCCTCTTTATATGGGAAATTATGAAATTATGAAGCAATCTTCCCAAGATTGTACATCAAAATTGTTATTTTCTGTTCAGTCCTTCATAAGTAAACAGTAAACAACAGACGACCATATAGACAGACAGACTGTAGGACATGACTCAATCGAATTAAAATTACTTAAGGATTTGGATTTAGAAAACAACTGCCAGAAGATTCCAAAAAGCGATTATACAAATTAAGAGGGGTATTAAAGGCCTATCCTAAACTCGGAAAGCTTTTTGTTCGCCTGGTATCTAAAAGATCTGTACTGGAGTATATCCGCATGCGGATAAATTATTTTTTTAATTTCATTAAAAAAATTTATCAAAAAACTTTGCCGTTTCAAACAAAGTGTTGATTGATTTTGACCGTTTCCAACAACAATTTCACAACTTAAAATTATTTTATTTTAAACGAAATAATTTTTTGGTTTTTAATTAATATTTTAATTCAAAATTTATTTTAAAACAACTAAAACGTTAATTAAATCAAAATTATATTTTAATTTTCTTTCACATTAATTAAATTTAAATACTTTTTAAATCATTTTTTTAATTGATAAAAAACAACTAACAATTTTTTTTTGTGCTGGTATCTAAAAGATCTGTACTGGAGTATATCCGCAATCTTTAGGAGATAAGCTAAGATAAAAGACGAACCTATATAATCTGAGAGTTCGAAGCCAAGAGGAGGGTTAATCCCAAGACGCATGTTCACAACCTTTGTATAGGGACAAGGTAAAATAACGGATCTTTTGGACTCATAGTGGAAATTCGGTCGGGACAGCTTCTGAAGCCAATTTATGATTTTATAATACCAGTGGGTGTTATGGGTCATGACCCCTCTGCATCCTTCTTCCTATGATTTACGCTAGCACTCAGATCCATTATTTTTTCTTCCTTCCGGTTGAAAAAATTTAAAATTTATGTCTGTATTTGTAACTAAAAATGCATAATAATATTGAAAATGATAAAACTGTTATCAGGGCAAGTATCTTAAGATTCTTGCACAATTTGAACGTTTTTTTGAAGAAAAGCTATATTTGCATATGCGTGAGTGCATAGTTTCCAATAAATTTCTTAACAAAAATATGATTTTTTTTGTTTTAGCATCAACTGATATATTTTTATGAGATTTATTGCTTGCATATATTTAATTTTTTTATCAAAACTTGCCCTAGTCATTATTATAATATACACTACTAATTAATAAAAATGATGACTATGATAGTTATGAGCTTGTGTTTCCTTTTTTACTTAAATTTATATTCATATTTCTGGTTTTTATTTCAAAAGCAGTTGGTGTATTTAAATTTTGTATTTTAGTTTTCTTTTATTTGCTTTCTTAAGTTTGAGTGTGTATATAAGAGAAAGGAAATACCAGGAAATTAGATTTTTTTCCTTAACAACAAAACTAATTTTTCTTTAGATTTTTCATTTGGTAACTATTTAAAAAAAAAAATAAATGATAAATGAGTTGAAGTTTTTTACACAAAAAAAAAAAACTTTTTAGTGTATAAAGAAAAATTTGTTGTTTGAATTGGTCCAGACATACAGGAAATGTTAAGGTTTCCTGTATAAATATCAAATATTTTTAAGGATGCAAATAGTCTTTAAAGATTTTTTTGACATTTTTAAAACTAAATTCAATATCAATTGAAATTTTCATTAATTGTCATTTTGATCGAAACAAAAATTTGTCCACACCTTTAAACCGGTACTTTTACATCTAAGCCCCCTCATCCACCCACCCGACAACACAAATTAGTATTCCTGTAACGTTTCAGCACTTTTATAAGACCTCCTATATATTATGAGTGTCTACGGTCATATTACTGTTATTTATGTATATCATATAATAAAAAAGCAATATGTTTTTGTTTAATATTGAATATTTTAATTGTGACAATTAAAATCAACATACACAGAGGGAAAAATTCAATATAAAAATATTAAAATTGACTCTATCCATTGTCAAAAGTGAACCAACTTCATTTGTGTTTAATAATTAATGTCCAAATACAACGAAATTTTGTTATTAATTCTATGCCATAAATTTTACAAATAAACAAAAATATTCATTATTAAAATGTAATGTATCATTAAAGCAATGAACTCATTTAGTTCATATGATGTAACTTGTCATTAATGAAAAGAAATCTTCTTTAAATCTTTCAATTATTTAAAAACATTGCTTCATTAAAACAAAGATATTTTTCATTGTTTTATATTTATTCAATGAAAAAATTTCATAAATTTTACATTTATGCAATGTTATGATATGGTTACTTACTTCAGCCATTTTTCAAATGTGCGTGTAATTGTATATTTCGTTTATTTCTTATTCCTGTTACTAATAAAGTTATAATTTTATTTCGTTTTCATATACTTGTTACATTATGATATATTATATTCCACTTTTCATAAGCTTACCTTTCAATGACAGTGAAGTAAGTAGTGAATCATCAGCATTCTACTACCAAGAAAATTTTGTGTATTTAAATTAATAATTGAAAAAAAAAAATGAATATGAGAATTTTTAGTACTTGTTTTTATTTTTCGTTGTTTGTTTCTGAACTTACGTTATAAAGATGACGAGACAAACGAAACAAATTGTTATATTTATATACTACAAATTGTATAAGTTTTAACATTTTTGTAAAAAAAAAATTTAGTTTAAACCTACATTTAAATATTTTCCCTAATGAAAACGTATACTTGTGATATTTTACTGTACAGATTTATACCTTAAATTATACATCAAAGTTTTATGTATTCCGAATGTCACGTGCTTCGTATCATTAATGATACAACGAAATGTACGAAAATTCTCGTTTTGGAAGCTTCTAAGTAATAATGAAAATTTCATTACTGCAATGAACAGTTTAGTACCAGTAATGAAGATTTTTATTGCATTAATGAATAGGAACAAATGAAATGGTTTCATTCCAGCAAGGAAGCCTTTTCCTTTAGTGTATGTAAATAAGAATTCAGATTAGTTTTCATTGTTTTTTATATAAACTTGCTTCTTTTAATTATATCAATTTGTTATGGAACTCCTCATATTTTATCAATTTGTAATGGAACTTCTAATATAAAAGTGGATCCCAACGAATGAAGCTCACATCCACAAAACCAACATTTGGAAATAATTAATTCCTAACCGCGTGATGAATATTCCAAATCAACTATGTATGAACAACAATTCGTAAAAGGAAATCATTTTTCCTCTGAACAATGATGCATTTCTTGTTGTTACCTAAACATGCGTTGTAATACGCATGAATGAAAGTGTAAAAAGCTGTTTAAAGGTGTAATAAAAAAATACAACAAAGTGAGACTAAAAGCAGAGAAAAAAATATCAAGAAGATAAACGATTGAGGTCTTAATGCCTGCTTACAAAAAACCCCTTTAAAACCACAAAAGAAAGAACGTAATTTTTCCCCAACACTAGTTTTAAAATTGAAGTCGTCGTAGTTGTGGTTAAAACGTTTTTCTGTTTCATTAAGAGATTTGGTTTTGGTCACTTGATTATACAAGAACAAGAAAAACTTTACACCTTTTTATTTAAGTTGTTGTTGTTGCAAAAGGTTGTGTTGTATATTATCAGAGCTCATTATCAACAACTTTATGCTCGCACTCATAAATTCTTAGAGAAAATTCTACAAAGATGAACACCTTTTATTTTTCACCTACATGTTTGATAAGCAAATACTCCAACAGTTCTGACACACACTCACACTCACATACACACATTCATAGGCATTCATGCCACAACTGGAAAATAACAATTTTCCAAACAGGGATGGAAAATGGGTTTTTTGATCTTGTAACAACTGTAACAACAAAATGTACTGTTTAGATTATGATAATAAAATTTTTTCTAAGCCATTAAAATTGGTTGATTTCAAAAGTATTGTAGAATCTAAAATGATGTTTTGAAGTACTTTTTGAAATATCAAAACAGAAAAAAATAAACCTTGAACTCAATAAAACAATTTGTGATATTAATTAAATTTTCACCACTAAACAAATACATAGTATCAACTAAATATTTTTTGATATTAAAAACATTTTCTGCAGTTATGTTGTTGATATAAGTAAACGTTAAATTCACTTGACTTAATTTTTAATTAAAACTGATTTTATTTTTGATTAATGGTTTAATTGAAAAAAAAAATTAGCGAGAATTTTTTCTGTATTAAATGCAAAATGCTAAGAAGGGCGCGGCGTTTGCCACACTAATTGAACATTTTGAATTGTACCAAAAAACTTCGCGTTAAAACCACAAAGTTCAAATTGTACCAAAGACGGACAATTGTACCATCATTTTCATCCCTGTTTATATGAATTAATTTCAAAAGGAATTTTTTTCTCCTTCAATGTATTTTTACGTCTGTAGAAACCCAAGAAAGCGTTTAACGTTAATATTGTACTATTTGTCTATTTATGTGTCTTTTAGGTTTTTCTTTTTGTAAGCCAGTTCATCCGTCTGTCCTTCCCATTTATTATAGCACATGCAAATGCTGTCATAACAAGCAACTGCTTATACGGCTTTTAATTTAGCAGTTGACTTGTTAAAACCGTAAAATAGTGTTAAAGAACATTGTGGTGCAACGTGACTGACCAGAAGAACAAAAAAAAAAAAGTGCATATAGTAAATATTTATATAAAGAAGACACACGAAACACTTCTACAGCTAAAGCAATGGCATGTTAAACTATCTATCGGCTTTAAAGTAAAGGGAGTGCAGGGTTTTAAAAGAGTTTAATATTTCAAATGAAAAATATAAATCAGATTCTGCGAGTGAAATTTTTCTTTTTGCTTGGATGTTCTTTGCACTATAGGGCAAAACTAAGGCAAATTTACGCCAGGTGATCTTAGCTTGCTACGAAAGCAACAGCTGATAACTAACCATGTGTCAAAATGGAATACCGTTCTGGTAGTTCTAGGGAATCTTTCATAAGTTCTATAATTTTCACTTAGAATTATGAAATTCAAAACGTTTTTAAATTATTATATTTAAAAACACACAATTTAAAATAAAAAACAAAATGAAAAGTTTGTTTGATTTGCTGTCTACAGTGTTGTAATTTTTTGACACAACGTTTAAATATTTTACAGTGTTGTAACCGTTTTCAAATTAAGAGGACCTTGTATGAATTCGCCTTGGGCATAACCATACTTTTTTAAGAGCCTGACATTCATCAGTCTGTAACATTTTTGTGAGAACAGTTCCCGCTTTGAACTGTCAAAAAAACTCACGAATAAAAATGGAGCGAGAAAAAATTTTAACACTAAAAAACAATTAAAAATGCAAAGAATAATAATAACATTTTGTTCTTCGCACATTTTTCCATTGTTTAATTATTTTGCTTTTAACATTTTAATAAAATATTCGAATTTTTTCAAAGCTCGTTTGCAAACAACAAACATTAAAGTCGCACTTTACATTATTTGGTATAGCCGACGGTTGTATTTTCGCCGCCGTCGTTGAAAAATTTTCAATTTTAGTAAATTTTGGTCGTCGTCAACGATTTGTGTTACTGACGTTCTCAACGTCTGCAATGTCACATCGGCTTCGGGTGCAATGTTATGACATTTTTAACGTAACGGCGTAATCTTTTTGATAGTTTTCGACATGAGTTACAGACACAGTTTTTTCTCACTTTTCGAGATAACATGGAATATTTTGTTTCATATCTTTTCGATGCGAGAAGATCTCACTAAAGTTACAGAACATTTTTATTGGTTTCAGAAACTTGTAAAATTCTTTAACTTTATTCCTCATTAAGACGGGGAATCACTATTCTCCACAGAATACTACAGAACTGTCACGAGACGGAAGATTTTGCGTTTTTTTTTTTTGTCTCTTTTTGCATTTCTCTTTGCATCATCTTTTATACCGCAATACAATGAACACAAATTTATTTAGTTGAGATTTATTTGCAAAGCTTTTGTAAAAATTAACTTTTAAGTTTAACACAACACAAGTAAATAATATTTAAGTAAAAAAAATATTAATAAATACATTTTTTGTTGAACTAATGCATTTTTTTTAACGTGGTCTGTGTTTTGTTATTTTTGTTTTGATCATGCCATTTGTGTTGATTGTTGCTGCCTGTTTTAACACATTGCCACTTCACCTACAAAAAAAGCTTTCTGTCTTTTTCTTCGAAAGCTGCCCTCGCAACTGATTTGGGCCTTTTTCATACGTCACTTTTTACAGTTCTGTGGTATTCTGTGCTATTCTCTTCAAACGTACGATTTGTCAAAAGAAAAAATCGGGTGTGCTCATAAAATATGATAGTGTGACCCAAGGTATATTTACACAAGGTAAACTCGTTGGCTCATATGTTTGTCAGCTGTTTACCCCTAGTTGGAGCCAAAACGTCAAATTGCGTGTATATGAGCCAAAATTTGTACATGTGTGCGTTAAATTGTTTTTGTTTTATATGAAGACAATTTTGACAAATTGGCTCCTTTTATAGAGCATCATGTCTACACTCCCAAATGAGTCTACCTTGTGTAAACATACCTTGGTGTGACCCTTAAATTGAATTGAGTAACAGATATTTTTGACAAGTCTATCCAACTTGCATATGTTAATGAAAATTTTTATAAAATGATAAGCGGAGTTCAGTATTTAGTGCAAGTGGTCTTGCAAAAGAGCAAGTGCAAAATATCTCTTTTTGGAAATTCAACAACAAAGTACACATAGTTTCTTTTATATTTCATAAAAAAGCTACGAAATTTTGCATTTGCTCTTTCGCCATTTCAGAGTTGCATTTTCCTTTTAAGTAGCCGAGTCATATGATTTTGCTTTTTTTTGTGTGATAATGTGGCATTGATCCGTACGTTTCTTAAAACAATGTTCTTCGACGCTAGCTCGTCCCTTAGCCGGGAAATTTCCTATCTGTTGGAAAGTTGCTAAAGTAACGCCAGTTCCTTCAAAAGGTGTGGCCCATAACCCTGAAAACTACCGTCCAATTGCAATAAAGTCTGAAGAATATGGTAAATCATCATCATTTTGTCAAACTTTTTTAATTCAAATTTCCTACTCAGCGACCACCAATGTGGCTTCCGTAGAGTTCGCTCTACTGAACCCTGTTATCAGAAAAATGGTGCCGTTCCACTCACCATTTTGGCAAAATTAAGGTGATTGCTTTAGACATTTTCAAGGCGTTTGACAGGGTGCACTCTTGTCAAAACTTATTTTATTTTGTGTCGTCGATCATTTTTCTGGATTAATATCGAGTTTTCTCAGAGATCGTACTATACGAGTTGTTAAAGATGAGGTTTCGTCAAACAAATTCAAGATTTATTTAGGGATGTCGCAAGGCTCCGTTCTTTCGCCTACTCTATTTCATATATTTCTAAGCGACCTCCTTTGTCAAACTTCAGCAACCTTACCAATTCGTATTCCTTTAATTATAGACCAAGTATATCAGATATTAGTGCTATCAGGCATGCATGATATGTTTCATCGAGACCTTGATATAATCTCGGAGTAGGGTCGATTCTGAAGCCCGAAAAAACCAGTGTTGCCTCGGTTTTTAAAAACGGGGTAATTTATACCTCACTTTATCCGATCTCCTTACTGCTTACACCATCTACATCCGACCGAGAATGGAATACAACTCTCATGTGTGGATTTGAGCTGCAAAGTCTATTTTGGAGCTTCTCGACAAGGTGCAGAAGAGGATGAAAGTTGTTATTGGTGACAGTTGGGTATACAATTCTATTGACTCCCTTGAGCACCGTCGCACACATAGTTTCCTGTTTTATCGTTAACACAATGGGACTAGTTCTAAAGAAATTAGGGATCTGTTTCCCAAAACTCGTGTGCTCGTTCGTAAGAGCTTATTTGTGGTCGATTGCTGGGTCTACCGTACAACGCATTGGAGTGAAAATTCGTTTTTTGGTCGCACTGTTCGTATGTGGAAGTCTTCCCTCTCATTTTAAACATGAATAAGTTTAAATCGAATGTCTACAGGAAGTACTCCATCTATCCTTCTTACCATAACTTATTTTCCTATTTCTAATCCAATGCAATGCATTAGCAGAGGTTATCCCAAGAGTGCTGGTCCTTAGAAAAAAAAAAAAACAAAAAACAAATCGTGTGAATCGAACGGTTGTGTAGGAAAGTAAATGCCGGCCTTTAACCAAATGAAATTAAGAAAAGATAAACTCACTGTTTATTGTTGGTGTTTTGTCTAGGCTTTGATATCGTGGCAAATAAGACTTAAGTGTTTGTAATTCTCATTCGCTTTACAGTTTTATTTGTATTATATCTTTAGCTTTTCCAAAGTATTTGGAAAAAGGTTTCCGGATGAAATGGCCAAAGCAATCAGTGAAATGCGCATAGAAACAAGCTTTCACCCAGCAATAAATTTCAGTGTATTAATCAATAAATTTGGGGAATTTAGCACATCATAATTAATGAATAAGAAATTAAATTTTTTTCACACAAAATACTTTGGAGACAAAGAATACGCACTTTTAAGGAACTGCCTTCAACTAGGAACCATTTACATAGATACACATTTCTTCAGACATGAACTACAGAACTATGTGTACTGAAGTATAAGTGAACTCTCCTCATGCTTTTTTAAGGCATACAACTACAAAACTGTTGTGTGAACATACAGGGAAAATCCATGCAATAGTCTGGTTTAAGCGAACAAGTAACTATAAAAAAAATATACAAAAACTAAAAAAAAAAACTACTGTCCAGTTCTGCACATCCAACTCAATATAATATTTTTTCTCTTACATACAGATGATAATGATGATGATTGTAATTGCACTCATATGTTTCGGGATGACAGTAAAGTGTATTATATTTAAGTGACAACTGGTTTGTGAGCAAAATAAAGAAAAATGTTCTCTCTGGAAAGTAGTGAGTGTGTGGCAGGAGTTGTAGCAAAAATAATAATGAAGCCTTGTTGCAAATAAAATATTGCTATGACAAGTGCATATGCCTGTCAAATGACCAGTCCACTACGCGCCTACACATTCACACACATCACAAAAATGAACATGTTTATTAACTGGAGAAATGACAGTTTTTTTTTTTTGTTAAAACAAATAAAAACTACAAGAGAGATAAAAAAAAAATTTTTGTTCTTGTCATGGAAATTAACCTTTTTGCAGAGAATTTAAATGGTACATTAAAGTTTAAAGCGGAAAGCTTATAGCAAAATATCCAAAGTCGAGAAAATGTTCAAAACGACAAAAATTTAAATATCGGGAGATAAAAACCGAAAATATTTTGGGCTAGGTAAAATAATGTACCAATACTCAACAAAAATGTTTTATTTTTCGCATAATACATAGAAATCTTATCTTATGTGTCCGCTATCGTATAAAAAGTCTTATTCCGGGAACACGTTTGTTAAATAATGAACAATTTTTAATATTCAATAAATATATCAAGTACCCAGCAAAAACTTTACTTAACAGGTGAGTTAGCAAACAATGTTGGAGAAAATAAACACTACTTATTTTTCGACTGAATAACTACTTATTTTTGTTCGACTTGTCCACAGAATTCAGTAAGTACTGAACACTTACTAGAAATCAAAAATTATCTAATTATTATTTAATTACTAGTAAGTTGAATTGTAAGTATTTATTTACCAGAAGCCAAGAAATCACTAGTTAATATACCTAATAAGTATTTATTGAGTGCGTTACCAGTAAGTAAATATTCGGTACTGAAAACAACACAAGTAATAAGAAGTTATTGAGCTGATTATTAGTAAGCCAACATTCAGTAGTGAAAATAACAAACGTAATAAGTATTATTAAAAATCAAAAGGTTTTTTCTGGGTATTTTCATGTGTTACAAAAGAAAAAAAACCTTATTTAGTTTGGGATAAAGTAACCCGTTTAACAGCAAAGTCGCAAACAAAAGTGGTAAACAGATAAATCTATCTTATGTTTTACAATTATTTTGTTTTAGTTATTCCAATTCTAAGATACACAGAAAAAAATTTTTGCGCCAGTAAAAGAATTAATCAAAAATAAAATCAGTTTTAATTAAATATTTAATCAGGTGAATTAAACTTTTAATCAAGTGTATTAAATGTTTAATTGACAATATTTCAGTTAAATGTTTAATTAACTTGATTAAAAGTTTAATTCACCTGATTAAATATTTAATTAAAACTGATTTTATTTTTGATTAATTCTTTTACTGGCGCAAAAATTTTTTTCTGTGTATGTTAGTAAAGAAGCAAAAATAATATGGGTTACCACAACACCTTACTTGGTAAGGCAGATAGATACCTTAAGTAATACAAGAAACTTTACTTATCGGCCATGTTCTGAAAATCAAAATCGAGTAGAATTTACCTGTGCTTTTCCCTTTATAAAGAGTAGTTCTGTCAATGATAAGTAGTCCTCAAAGTTTGTGGTATATAAAATGAATATTTTTGTAAACTTCTGAACACAGACTTGTTTTCAAAATTTGTTTGATTTCAATTTCACTTGAATAAGATTTTTAAAACATGCCGTTATATAATTTCTTACAATATTTTCATTGCATTTTTTTCATTTATAAAATAATTTGACATGTTGTAATTAAAAATGTATTTGTTTTCTCTTTCTTTCTAGGTATGATTTGTAAAAACTTAAAAATACATTTGTATCCAAAATATTATGTAAGTGCCAAATAATATTCCAAAAAATAATTTTAAATTACTTGTCTCATCATTCTAAGCCTTATTATTATTATTATTATTAATGATACTTCTCATTCAATTATATCTTCAATTTAAATAAACCAATCAATCTGAAATAAAACTACAAAAAGTATCCAATTAATGATGCCTGTCCTCTAATTTCTAATATAGGGTGTTTTTTTAAGCCGAAGAACCTAGAATTGGCATCACTGTTTTCGATGACAGCTGATTTGACAGTTCTCGATTGTTTTGAGGTTAGTTTGGTAATTCATAATTAATACTCGTACGCCAGAGAAGCGATGGCATTTTTTTTAAATCAATTCGATTTGGTTCAATTTTATTTAAAACTTTTGTTCAATCACTTTTGGTTCAATGTCTATTTTAATTTTGCCGCATTTGCAGTTAAGATATTTTTAATCCATTTTGAAAAAACCATTTTATCCCTAAAAACTCCATGGACCGGTGTAATAATTGGTCCGTATATCTTCTAAGACGATGATGAGCAGAATATTACTGTCAGTCGTGAACGATGTAAGTAAAAATGATTAACATCGAACCTGCCGAATAGGCCTTAGTCTAGGATTGTCTCAACCAAAAAGTGACAAACGAGTTGGAGTGAACAATCTCTAGGGGAAAGGAAATTAATACAAAACTTGTCATAGTACAGTTCTACAGTGGTAGGGACCAGTTCTAGTTCTATCAACTTATATGAAGGGGACTTGTAACTCTTACATGGCGATGTCCTAAGAAGGATTTAATCGTCACCTTTTTGACACTTTGTGACAGGTTACTGAAATAACCTAAATGAATACGAACAATTGTGATTTAGCTGAACTGTCAATTTTCAATTTCAATATTTTTAGTCAGGTCTGAGTTCACCAAATTTAATTTACATTAAGTTGTCTCCACCGAAGGAAAGAATTTTACAACATGAAATTCTTATTAAAACTTATTGATAATTCTCCTGGCTGAGCTGGGGCTCGAACTTGGGTTGAATTTATGTGTCCCATGAATCACCACATTCTTTTGTCAGAATTCTCTGAGTTCTTACCTCTGCAGCACTGTGGTGGTTGCCAGCCAACAGTCACACATCAATTTTTAAATAGGGGTACTGGTGGTTCGAAATTTGCTGTAATTATCATTTTCAATTTTATTTTTGAATTTTATGAATGAATACATTCAATTTTGGTTAAAATATTGGCTGTTGCAGACATTGTCCCGAGTGAACCATGTTAATATGACAGATTTCCTTCATATAAGGTAATACCAGATGGAATCAGCCACTACCCGCACAAAATCCGGCCACATGACCAGTTTTGTGTCAGTTACCTTTCCTCTGGAATAATTATACTGCAAACACATTATTACTGGTTAAGTGACATGTCTTGTTGTCCGTTTTATTACAATATTTTATTCACTGGTGACGGGAAAAGTGCTTTTAGAATAATTGACACAAATTTACCGCAGGGATATACTCGCGTCTTGTTTAGGAGGTGGAGCTTTATTAGAATAGTCGGCAGCATCTGTCGAATATCAACAGCACTAAGGGTATAAAGAAATGAAAAAAAGTTTTTTCTTACCTCAACTAACTGGCATTTGTCTTGCTGACATGTGGTTCCAATAGGACGGAGCCACACGCCACACGTGAACGCTACAATTAATATACTCAAAGAAACTTTAGGTGAAGGAATTATTTATTATAAGGCTCCTGTTAATTGGCCATCAATATCGTTTGATTTACCCTTATTGGTATATTTTCTTTTGGGTTATGTAAATACCCTCTTCTACGCCGATTAATCAGAGACACTTGATAACAATTGCAATTAAATTAACATTCGAAAGCTGTTGACGCAATACGGGCGCTCTTCGGTTTGGAAAATCATGTGCAAATTTAAATTCCAGAATGCGCCATGTAAGCGACACTCACAGCGCCTCATGGCCCAAATCCTATTAAAACATTAATGACATCAAATTATCTATCCTCTAAATCCTGTTGAATTGCGATTATAAATCAAGGTTGGCAACCAATACCATTATTAATACCGATACCCACCCTTAACTACCGTTTAAAATTGAATAAGTATTGATACCGTTACCAAAAAAAAAAAATATTTTTGTACCGGTATTGATACCGATACCGAAATTCGTTTCGGTTACCAACAAACATATTTTCTATTAGTAAAAATGTTGAAAAATTAAATTTGTTTCTACTCTGTAAAATTTAGAGAGAAAAAATCGCTTTAATAATTGCCACCATTTAAAAAAGTGTCATTAAAATAGTGAAACCCCCTGTTTTTTTTTTTTTTTGTAAAACCGATATGCCGATATAACTATAATGCCGATGCCGAAGTAACAAATCCTGGAATAATTATTTAATTTTTTTACTTTTTTCACAGCTATCAATGAATTGGTAATTTTTCGCGCATTCACTCATGAACATGAGGAATTAAAAAAAATTTGAATTTCCTCACTTATGAGGATTGAGCCAACAAATAATTTAAGCAACGCTGATTACTAGTTTTGTTGTTGTTGCTCGAAATAGTTTGTATGCGTATTATATACACCCAGTGGGAAAACTCAGAAGACCTTCTTAGCTAAGGCCTTTTTAAAGGCCTGCTTAAAAAATTTTCTGATTCAATTACCATGCTTATCTAACTGCTAAAGAATACCTCATAGAAGGCTTCGGCTCTTTGGTATAAAATATAAGATACACCTTACACACTCGCTTCTATGAGAAGGAGTAGCATTTGTTGTATTGTTTTTTGCACAAGTAAAAGCAAAATAATTATTTTTTTTGATCCCGTTACCATTCTTATGTTCCTACTAAAGAAGCGAGAGCGGAAGGCCTACTCCGCAATGACATGTGTAAAAAAGTATGAGTATGGAATGCAGCGAGCAGGCCTTGTATATCCAAAAGAAGGAGTACAGAGGCCTTCTAGAAGGCATACGTACTCCTTCTTTTTCCCGCTGGGTTTGTAATGTTTGTTTATTCCATGTGAAGAATTTTGATATGAATAAAGTAATTTTTTTAGATCTAGAAAATTCACATACAAATTTGTTTATTTGCTCAGTTTTCCTGAAAATTTAATTTATTTTCTTTTCCTAACCCTCATGAGGATGAATAAGCAGCAACATTTTTTATTCGTTCATGCTCCCTCATGACTAAATAATGAGTGAAGTTTGGGTACTCTGACTTATTTAATTATTCCTGATCATCCTTGCAGTGTAGAGGTATTACAGAATCTTCTCGAATAGCATCGGTCCTGAGCTGTATTTCTTGCATTTTTCGGGTCAACAACACTATTTGTAAGGGCTTTCTTTATAGAATCCCACCAGGTTAATTTGATTTTATTTGGAGTACTGTTGCGCTTATTCAGCATCACTCATTCGCCATACATGTCCACACCATCGCATTATTTAGCTTTTTATGCTGTTGTCTAGAGGTTCTACCTGCAGGCTATTTATTATAGTATCGTTACTGGCTTTGTGTCTGCTGGTGTTGCTCACTACTCTGAGCAGATACTTCATTTCCCATGATTCTCAGGCTTAGGTAAGTTTAGGCATTTACGTGGTGTTGTATACCTTTTTATCTTGGTTTTTGACGATACTTCTCTATTACTTATAAAATTTCTGTTAAGAGCTTAGTTCAATTTACTCCTTTCTGAAAATTCAAGCATTTAAATCATTGTTCGGCCTACCGTTTTCACTAATTATGGCCCATAGAAATTTGAAATGTTGCACTTGTTTTGAGGCTTCTGTTGCAATGTGTATTTCTGGGCTGTAGAGTCGTATTCAGAGTTGTAAAGCCGGAGTACAAGTTTTTGTACTTGAGTCGAAGTACCCACACAATCTGGTCTTGCTTTTCCCAATATTAATTCTTACCCCTCTCGAAGACATTTCCGATGAATGTATATTTAATTATATTCTAGATTGCCTGATCTTCCAGTTTTCATACTTTCATGCCGATAGCAATACCGAAATTCGTATCGGTTACCAACCTTGTTTAAAATATTTTTCTTTGCTTTATTTTAATTTCAACTTCAGTATCTCTTAAAAAACACCCTGTGTAAAGACCACAAAACCACTTTCAACAATCAAATAAATTTTGTAGTCATTCTGTTTCTGTGCAGTTTATTTTTCATTTGTGGCAAAAATAAAAAGAAAAATAAATATGAATAAATAAACTACTGGACATATAAAAACAATAGTAATAAAAATTCATAGACCAAAATACAATACAGATGTCATGTTAAAATAAAATTAATAGTTTTTTTTCCTAGTCCTGTTCAATGTGCAACAATAAGAAAAAAATAAAATATCAAAATTGAAGTAATTAAATTCATACAAAAAAAAAAAAACTACAACACTTCAATACATCATTTACATCATTTACATTGAATAACAACTTAATTTTATAAAGAATTATTATTAAACAGCAGGACAAAGAGAATTTTTTTATGCTCAAGATACATTTCTAAAATAATTTCTATAAAAACTCCATCACATGGAATAATGAAGTGCAAGAAAATACGAAAAAACGCACTACCAATAGTTTGTTTTTAACCCGACTACCAGACAGTCAGCAAGTCCAACCGACAGACACACACACAGCTACACTTGACAATGATCGATGATTGTCTTGAAATTTTGAAGTACGATTACAGGAAAACAAAAGCAACAATGAGACACACTGAAAAGATTGTCCAAAGATTTTTGCTGCAATTAATATGGAACACAAGGTTTTACATCTAGCCAGATTTTATTTTATTTTTTCTTAAATTATGTAAAAAAAAACATTTATTTAATTTTTTTTATGAATAAGAAAATAACTTCATTTAAAATTTAAAACTAAAACATGAAAAAGAAAAAGAAAAAGAAAAGACATAAAACAAGTAATACCACGAAAATTGATAAAAATCATCTTGGAATTTTTTCCAGCATTACGCTTCAACTGAAAACTAAAACAAACTCTGGCAACAAAAAAAAAAAGAACTGGTTAAACAGAAAAAAGTAATGGAAATAAGCTGTAAAGAATGTAATAATTGGCACTGGTAATGCACTCTACAGCAGGAGTATTTAATTTAGAAAAGAATTCTTTTTTTGTATTTGAATGTTTTTAATGATGCGCAGGGATCAATTAACGGCATTCGATATCGTTTAAAATTATAACACAATTTAAAAAGGAATATTCGAAGACAACCAGAATATGGTTGTGGCTTTTTGACGGAGGACTTATTTAACGAAAAAATGGCAGCTGGTGACAAGAGTATGGTTGAATTAACTACAATTGAATATTCATAATTAAAAATTTTCATTGGAAGCAGTAGTTTTGTTGGAGGTGACGGACCATATTGAAAAATGTTTTTTCTCTGGGTGCGGGCACACAAAGTTTTTCATCTCTGTCTTTACAAAAATAAAAGACGAACGCCTTGAAAAAAATATTGATAAAAAAAATATTCCATAATAAAAAGTCAGACTTATATTTTCTCAAGAAATATTTATGGTCAAAAACTTAACATAAAAAACTTTTTTAAATAAAATTAAGAGAAAACATTACAAATGAAGAAAGAAAAAAAATAGCCAAACAATATAAACAAAATATTCGTCAAAAAAAATTGAGAGCAAAATATTCCTTAAAGAAATTTACAAGAAAAATTTCTCCAGAGAAAATTAAAAGCAAAATGTTTTTGAAAAAAAAAATCAAATCGTTTTTTAAGGATAATTAAGAGAACGAAATGTCTTTTTAAAAAAGACCATTATTTTAAAAAAATTAATACCAGGGCTGTCAGACTTGGGGATTTATCCCCAAAGTTGGGGATTTCATGTGAGCAAAAAGGACAAAGAAAGTCATTTGGAGATTGGGGATTTAAAAAAAATTTTATGGGGATTTACACTTTTTTATTATTTACGCATACTTTTCTTTGTTTCGTATATAAAATATGAAAAAAAGTAGCAAAATTTGTATCTTACTTTTATATAGTGTAAAGGGTCCTAAATAAGATTACCAATTTTGTTAAGTGTGTAAAGGGTACACAGAAAAAATTATTTTTCCAATTCAAACAAAAAATTTGTAGAATCAAACAATTTTTTGTCTGAAATCGGTCCTACAAACAAATTTGCATATTCAAACAATTTATTTGCATTTTGTTTACTGCAAAAAAAACACTAATTTTTTCAAACAAATAATTTAACTGAATCAAACAAAAAGTTTACTGAAATTCAAAATCAAAAAAAAAAAAAGTTTTTGCACAAGCAATGACGCGCACACAAGTAAGCACTGTATGAGAAGGTGACGGCAAAGCAGAGCCGCCGACTGGCTTTGAAACACATTTTTTTGTTGGAATAATTTTTGAACGAAGTCTTATTTATACACACAACACAATGTTTTTCTTTACACTCTCTGTTGCTGTATCCTTTCCTTTGCTAAAGAAGAAATGTAACCAAAAACGGCAGCAGACCGACTCGATATGTTTTTCGTCATCATTCTATTTTTGTATTTGATGTATTTAACCAAACAGTTTTAAAAAATTGAATACGGGATTTTGTTTCTTATAATGTCGTGTCTGCTATTGTTTTTCTTATAGTTGCACTTTTTTAAAGCGTCCAAAAATAGACTGTGTGTGTTTTTTGTTGTTGTTCCTTTATTTCACATAAAGAAGTGTTGCTTACGATCAAATAAAAAAATGCAAAAAGACGACAACATTAAAGAGCGTTAAATATTTCATACAAAATTATGAAAACTTGACACCAATAACGCGTTTATTTTATTTTTGAAGAGTTGTCCACATTTTGGTTGGTTAAATAAAAATCAAACAAAAATATTGATTGAATCAGTAAAAATATTTATAGAAATTAAAAAAATTTTCAAACAAGCGGTTGTTTGAAAATAATTCGGCAATAATTTTTTCTGTGTACGTTATAAACTTGTTAATTTTCTTGAGTGAGTGTTTAAAAAAAAGAATTTAAAAATAGAATCTAAAACCGTTGACAACACATACAATTTTTAATTTTTTAAAGACAATTTTGAAGCAAATATGTATGTCTTCCCGAAAAATAAGTAAATATGAAAAACCATATAATTAAGATTAGAAAAAAGTGCTAGGCTATTGGTTAGTAGTGATGATGCATCGAAGTACTAAATAAATGACGGATATATGTAGTTTTATTGTTGATTATAAGGATGCCTTAAGCCGATTGAACAAGCTCCAAATTCCTATAAATTGGCTGATTCGTCTTCAACAAAAACATATTGTTCTGCTTGTTATTCCTCACTGGATTCGGATAAAAAGGATTTAAAAAACATGCCGAAACCAGTCGCTACAAAAAAAAAATGATTTTTTTGACTAAAAATTTTTATTTGGGAGTTTTTGGGGATTTCTTATTAATATTTTCTAACTATTTTTTTAAAAAAAATTTAAAATTTGGTCAGAAAAAAACAAAAAAAAAATATATTAACTTTTTAAGGTTTCGTTTTTTGGGGATTTGGGAATTTGGGGATATTTTTTAAATTTTTTGGGGACAAGAAAAAAAGTACCTGGCAGCCCTGATTAATACCAAAAATTAAAACAAAATGTTCTAGAAACCGAAATGAACTGCAATCGAAATCGAAATGAAGTGGAATTGAAATCGAACCGAAGTGGAATTGAAATCGAACGTGATTTTGTTTTTAATTATTTACATAAATACTGTGGTTTTTACTGTTTGATGAGGTGTTCTTGTTAACATAATTGGTACTCAAAGTATGAATAAAATTAAAATTAAGTGCTAAGCTATTTTGAATAAAACAAAGGAGCCATTTCTTTTTTAGAAAATCATGAGCAAAGTTATCTTTAAGCAGCTTAAGAGCTAAATTTTCTCTTAAGGAAATTAAGATCAAAGTTTTCTTTAAAAGAAAATTAGTAGCAAAATTTTTTTCTTAAGTAAGTAAGAAGCAAAATGTTCTCTCGAAAAAACTTATGGTCCAAATTCTTTCGAAAAAAAGTAAGAAGCAAAATGTTCTCTTACAAAAATTAAAGGCAAAATTATTTCTAAAGAAACTTAGAAGTAAAATTTTCTTTAAAGAAAACCAAGAGCAAAGTTTTTTTCTAAGAAACTTAAGAGCAAAAGTAAATTAAGAGTAAATTTTTCTTTACAGAAAACTAAGAGAAAAATTCATTATAAAGCAAATTGGAAGCAAAATGTTATTTTATGAAAATGAAGTCTAAACAGTTAAAAGCAAAATCTGCCTTAATTTTGGACATAACGGTATATCTCGAAAAGTAGAGCTGATAGAGAAAAATGAAGATTAGATTAGAAATCAGCGACCACAAATTAGTAAAAATGTTCAATCAAATTCAAGACCGCAAAATGACTGTTTCGCAGTGTACTTAAAAGGAAAATTTTCTGTTAAGAAATAAAAAGAAACTCTCGGCTCTGCTCTAGAAGTTAAAATTACGTAAAATTGAAATCGATGAAGATTTTCAATAGAATTTTTGTTAAAATGAACGTTGTTTTTCCTGAATCCAAAAGTAGTTTAGGTAGAGGAAGGTGGTCCTCAAAGTGTGAGGTATATAAAACGAAATATGTTTACTAACTTTAAGCACAGGGGATTTTTCAAAATTTGTTCGATTTCAATTTCACGTGATTTCAATTTCAAGAACATTGCCGAATTTCTCTAAAAATTGCGGGCGAATTCTTCTCGTACGAAAATGAAGTGCAATTTTTATTGTGTAAAAAAAATTAAGAGTCAATTATTCTTTGTCGAAAATTAAGAGCAAAGTTTTCTCTGAGAAAATTTATAAAATTTTCTCTAAAGGAAACTAGGGTCAAAATTTTCTCTAAAGAAAATTTTATGTATTATTTAATCTAGAGAAAGGGGTTTATGTTTTCTACCGTAAGGCAATATGTGTTGCCTCCTTAAAACAGGTGTAGCATTTAACTCCCTATGTCCTCTATTGCCACAAAAAATTTTTTTAAAAAATAGTCACAAGATTGATTTAAGTTTTATAACAGAATTTGTATAAGATGTAGAAATCTGTTACTGCTGACAACAAACTCCAAAAAGATAAAAAAAAATTAAAACCAAAAAAGACAAAATATGTTTTTATAGAATTCTACTATAAAATCGGATGCTATTGAAAGTATAACAGTGTTGATAATAATGATGTCGGCCAGTGGGGGAAAAACGGTGGTGCTGAGTTAAAGGAGACAAGTTAAATAAAAGACTTATCAAGAGTTTAACACTCAACCAGCCAAAAAAAGAAGAAAAAGAAGAAAAAACTGAAACGAAAGTAAGAAATAAATGAAAATAAAGATAAAAAGAGGTGTGTGAAAAAAAGAGAGAGAGAGTAGCAGAGAAGGGGTGGATAAAAAAAACAATTTATATTATTTGTTGGACATATTTGTTGGACATTGGCTTATTACATGCAGATTATGTTACCAAATTGTAATGCATTCAATTTAAGACCACATCAGACCGTCTGGGACTTAATACAATCGTTTTATCTGTTTTTTTTTTTTTTTTGTTTACCAGAGAAGATGAAGACGCAAGTGAAGATGTATGTAAAAATGTGCACTTGGTAAAGGACGTTAAGGCCCAATATGAATTGGTAAGATGTGGCAGAACATTTTTTTCTTTCCTTTTAAATTTGATGACCGACCGAGTTGTCAATGGGTGTGTCAATTCAATTCATTTCTTTTTATTGAAACTTTTTTTATTATATTATTTAAATTTTCTATTTTTTATTTTGTCTTTCTACTGTTTGACAAGTGTGTTCGTGTAATTAATTGATTTTTATTAAATGTGTAAACATGTTTGTTACTCCGCAAAGTGAATTGGGGAGAGAGAAAAGACAAAATTTTACCAAGTGATAAATTTTCATTTAAATATTTCTACACTGGTTTGATTTCCTCTTACTCTGGCGCGCGCCTGTGCCATTAATTAATTGGGCTTTAAATCATTTAATTTAATAATGACTTGAAAACAAGAAAAAAACATTCAACACAAAATAAATAATCATTTTTTATAACTCTTTGGTTTGGTAGTCGTTTTTTTATAATTTTATGGGTTTTTTTTATTAAATCTTATATGGACTGTTGCTGGAATCTGTTATTAAGTTTACGATCGTAAATTGGTGTATTCAAAGTAATTGATATTTAATATTTCGTGGTATTTTTAAGTAAAAAAAAATCTTATAACAGTAACACACGACTATAACGAACTTGAAGGGCCTGACACTATTATTTTGGTGGCATGTGTTAAGATTAATTAAAACATTATGACACTTTACAAAGTCTATGGACTTAACGTCACTCTTACCCTACGTTTCCACATGCAAGTTATTGCTTGCAAGTAGTGTATACGTATTATCAACGAAAAATCGAGAAAACAGCTGATTGGCTAACCCCCCGTTTCCACATGCAAGTGCAAGTTCGAAAAACTCAATACACTCACACTTTTTCACTAACATTCACACAATTTTTATACTTTCAGTCAATCGACTGTTTCCTCGATTTTTCGTTGATAATACGTATACACTACTTGCAAGCAATTACTTGCATGTGGAAACGTAGGGTAAAGTACAAAAATTGTGTGAATGTTATATGAAAATTGTGAGTGAATTGATTTTTTCGAACTTGCACTTGCATGTGGAAACGGGGGTTTAATACTAAAAAGAGAATAATATTCTGTGGTGTTGTGTTTATGCCAGGCCTGGAAATGTTCGATTTGTTTGGTGAATTTGTAAAAATCTTTTTAGAACGTGATACATATCACCACAAATTTAATTCTTCTAATATATTTGATAATATATTTTTGATTCATTTAAATTTATTTTTTACACTTTTTTAATTAAAATTGCTTCCACTAATATTTATTATAATTTAATCACAAGATAAAACTCCCATACCTGGTGTAATCTCATGGTATCAATCAATGTGAATGGCAAATTTCGGTAAAGAAGAAGAAAAAATAAACAAAAACCAAGAGTGAAGTAAAAAATTATAACTTCAATAAAAAAATTTGCTATTTTAAGTTTTATTTATCATTTTTTTTTTATTTGGAAAATAGAAATTTGTTAATCTTCTTAAATAGTTTATTTAAAGTTAATTGACAATTTACATTAAATTGATACGACAAAGTAACGAAAAAAATCGTATTTTATTTTAACGATAAGCCATACGACAGAGCTTGTGAATTGAACAAAAATTATCAAATACAGATAAATTGTGCTTTAACAAGTTTTTATTCTCGAAACAAGTTTTTTTACATAAAAATATAAGTTATCAAAGTAATTTTTGGGAATACAAAATGAGTAATTAATAAGATTTTTTTTTGTCGTGCTTAATTCCCAATTTTTGTTTTTGACAAATACACTGAAATTTATTGTTAGAGGATAACCAGGTTTCCATGCTCATTTCACTGGTTGCTTAGGCCAGATCATCAGAAAACATTCTCCCAAAAAATTTAAAAAAAGCCAAATTTATAAGCAAATAAAACTTTAGAGAGAATGAGAATTGCAAATGTTAATTCAGAAAAAGCCTATACATATAAATGCAATTCTTCCCTAACTCACATGGTATGGGAGCTATTGTCCCGAGATGCTAATTCCAAACAAGCAAATCTTATATTTAAACAACATTTGCGCTCAATTCCAGCAACTTAGCTTATTATGTATGGACTCTATCGTACCAAAACTCTAAATTCAGGAGGACCGATTTAGCTCGTTTTTTGTATTAAGGTTTAAACAAATCTTCTTCTAAAAATAAAGTTTATTGACTTTAAGAAGCCTACAAAAAGTAAAGGAGTATGGGTAAAAATTAGAGTTTTGTGGGTTGAAAATTAGAGGCAGCCGTAGCATTTTGCTCATATCTCAGCCATTTGTCAAGTGATACAGCTGAATTTGAATAGCAATCTATTGCCGACTATATGCGGTATCGATATATAACAATCTAGTCCCCATTGTATGTTGAGTCTTTAGAAAACCCATTTCAACATACACAGGTAAGAAAGTATAGTCGGTCAAGCCCAACTATATAATACCCTACACCACAGTACATATTTAAAAACACATCATGCTTATGTGTCCATATAAATTGGATTTATCTATGTTTATAAACTTCATTAAAATCGGTTTAAAAGTTTGTGAGAGGCAGTAATTGCCCCCTACCTCCCCTTGTGGTCCTATTATTGAAAAACTGTATAGCTTATGCGTTCATATAGATATGGATCTATCTATGTTTTTAATTTCATTAAATTCGGTTTAATAGTTTCTGAGAGGAAGAAATTTCGCCCTATCTTCCCTCATGGTCCTATGATTCGGCCCATATGGAATAGGCTTGGTCCTTGTGCCAATAAGAATCTATGTCCCAAATTTTATCAAATTATCTCCAAAATTGCGACCTGTACTTTGCGCACAAGGTTACATGGACAACCAGCCAGCCAGCCTGCCAGCCGGACCGACATCGTTAGTTTGACTCAGAAAGTGATTCTGAGTCGATCGGTATACTTTAAGGTGGCAGCAATAGGCGTTACACACATCAGCGCAAATGCATAATACCCTCTCCACTATTGTGGTGTGGGTATAAAAACAAACGGAATGACGAACAATACAATACCCTTTCCACCTGTGGTGAAAGGTTTTAAAATCGTTTCGATTTTTTCTATGACACTAGTTTAGAGAAGCAAAAGATCCATATGTACGAATCTGTTCCTACTTCTGGCTACACTGGTTATAATATTAATATTATTACAATGAACATTAATAAGACATCTTAATTAAAAAAAAAAAATAAAAAGTTTACCATAAAAACTTTTTGGCAACAGAAAATAAACTTTTAAAAGAAATAAATGATCTTAAAAATAAATGGTGTCAAAATTTACAAATTATGGCTTCTCTTTCAAAACCCACTTGTTGTCCGTGGTAATGGATTTCTTCCTTTTCAAGCTTCCATAGATCATTTTTAGTCTACATAAAAAGGCGTTTCTTATATTCACCTCCTTTAGTTACAGGCAGAAAACTCTTTCTCTTTAGCATGACAAATAACAAAAAAAAAAAAAAATCTTAATCATTCGGCTTAAATTAAAACTAAAAATAAATAAATGGCTGACAAGACAACTCATACAACAGCAAACAAAAAATAAAATTAATGTAAATATATATATTTTTTTTTTTTTTTTTGATAAATCCACAACAGCCACACATATGAAACAATAACAAACCGGACTATTTGTCACCCAACAATGAAGCCATTTATTATACATCATCATCCTCCTCAGCTTCAGAGAGTCAGCAGTAGACATCCTCATAAAACGTGCATTTATCTATAAAATGTGAGAAAAGAAATAAAATCTACAGATACTCGAGTAAAAATACTAGAACAACAACAGCAATAAAAAAAATAATAATTTATGTATATTTTTTTTTAGTAATGGTAGAAAAAAGTTGAAGGTTGCAAAAACCGGTGTGTGTAGTGGTAAAAAATTTGTTTGAATAAATATAAAATATTCCAGGATTTAATTTGTTGGAAAAGCCAGGGTAAACAATGAAATAACGTAGAAAATTTTAAAGTATTTATATGAATTATTATAAAAATTGTCAAAAAGGAACTGGGTTATCATAATAGAATCATGTGGCTTTATGCCTCGTTGCATATTTCAGGCGGTGTTCGGTACAGGTCCCATGTGATCGTCTGGCACTATTTCAGCAGCTCGAAATAGATGGGGCACTTCTGGTACTATTAAATACAATGCATCACATTGGCGCCATTATTACATTTGGCCTAAGCATTTATTCGACTTTTTGACCAGTCTTTATCTACGATTTCTTGCACTTCGGAAAGTCATAATCCATCCAATTTTTATCGCGACTAAATATTTGTCATAAAAATCATTTCCTGTAACGGTACTCGGTCATATTTAATCGTCTTGCAACTTCGTTGGTACCCATTTTCCAACACTTGTGAGGAATGTCGGCCTGCTGGCAGAACGCCATGGTTCTGCTTGCTTTAAAACCGCAGCGGTGGTTAAATAGCTCCAGCTCCTTAATAACGGGAGATCGAGAGTTAAACACTGAAATTGCTACTTATATGTGCTAGTTGCTTTTACACACAGTGGTGGTTGGAAGGCGCATTATTTGTCACCCAGTGGTTAAGACCGTTAGAAAAGCCCGACACAGCAGATACTCATGCAAATATATTCTACTACTTGCTTAACAAACGTCCCATTTTTTTCTGCTTAAGTAGCTCCCTGGGGGGCTTAACCAGCGTCACGTTTTTGCTGCTTTAGCAGCTCCCTGGGGGCAATCTCATTTGCGATGCAAAGAAAGTGGTAGCAAATCTAGTAATCTTTAATGTGTTGGCGTCTTTTACACCTTTTAATTTTTTTTCTTTTCGCAAATCATCACTATTTATTTAATTAAAATTTTTAGATTAATTATTTTTTACATATTTTAAAATTTCGTTACTTAATTTCAATCGGCTGCATTTTCCAAAAATTTTGCGAATGTGATAGAGAGTACCCAACTTGGCATTTAGCTTTTGGATCGAAATAAAGAAGACGATTTTAATAGGGCAATTGAATCATCTCCGAACTTGTGGTCTAACTGGTCGGTTTTTGTCTTTGCCCTTAATTACCACACAAACCCTCGCTTTAGGGATCAATTGATGTGTTTCAACTTTACTTTTTTGTTTAATTACAGAAGTAAAGCAAAACCTCCTGCAAACAATGCTTTGTTCAAACAAAATTCGACCCTTTCAAGCAAATGAATTTTTTTTTTGTTGTTTCGCTTTTTTAAACTTAAAACTCAGCGGGGACAAAAAATTCTTATTCAACATTTAATATTTTTTTTATTTGCCCAATTCACAAGCTCGCATTATTATCGTATATGTTGTATTAACGTATAATTATACAATGTTGTAGTTTTGTTGTTGGTTATTTTAATACAAAGTGTTGTCTCATTATACGATTGACTTTTTTGAAAAATCAGCCATACATCATTAAAAGATCGTATTAAGAATCAGAATGAATATTTTTTATATTAAAATTACTATTAATCTATTACAGGCTGATGTATATTTTAAGAATATAGCAGTTTTGTTCGTGTAGAAAGATGAGTTAGTCCGTTGCCAGATAAAAAGTACAAAAAGTTCTAAATTACAATGGACCAAAGTATAGGAACACTTTTTTAGGTGCTATACCTTTATTTAAATTTTAATAATCTGGCAACAATTTTTAAATTTGACACACGCTTTATATTCCCTTATTAATCTTTTATTCAATTAAGTAACTGAAAAGTTGCAAGAAGTTTAGAAAACACTAATTTTGTTTTTCTTTTTAAAATGTGTCGTAAACAATGTGAAACGACTGAATCTCAGCGGAAAATAATTTTAGCTTTGCATAACCAAGGCAAATCGTTTTCTGAGATCTGAGAATTTAAGGATCGTAGCATGGATATGCCAAACAGTCTGAAAATAGGCAATGCGATTTTTGTGATCAGGTACTATTCACAGACGAAAGTAAATTTAATATTTTCAAACTGTTTGGCATAGTCCATGTCTTGTGTCTAGCCACACGTGAGTTATACCCAGCTTCATGTAACGTTCTCCGAACAGTTTTTTGGTGTAAATCTTTGCCAAAATCTTGTTTTATCTCTGCGGTAACCTGAGAAGTTATTTTTGGATCACCTCTTACTTTTCGTACGATTTGATCACGTTCTCTCTCAGTTAATTTGCGAGGACGACCACGGCGACTTTCATTTGCAAAGTTTTTTTTCGCCTTTGAAGCGATTTTCAATGGTCCGTATGGTAAAACGGCTACGATCCATTAATTCTCAGATCTCAGCAAACGATTTGCCTTGGTTATGCAAATGTAAAATTATTCTCCGCTGAGATTCAGTCGTTTCACATTGTTTAGGACACATTTCAAAAGATAACAAACAAAATTAGTATTTTCTAAGCTTCTTGCAACTTTTTAGTTACTTAATTGAATAAAAAACGCCTAAAAAAGTGTGCCTATACTTTGGTCCATTGTATTTAAGAACTTTTTGTACTTTTTATCTGCCAACGGACTAACTCATCTTTCTACACGAACAAAACTGCTATATTCTTAAAATATACATCAGCCTGTAATAGATTAATAATCATTTTAATATAAAAAATATTCATTCCGCTTTTTAATGCAATCTTTTAATGCTACATGGCTGTTGTGCCTATACTTAAGTCCATAACTGTATTTACATACACCAGGCCTGGAATTGTTCGATTTATTTGGTAAAAATATTTTAAGAATGTAACAACTACCACCACAAGTATAATCCCACTAATTGATTAATATATGTTGAATTCATTTTAATTTATTTTTCAAACTACATATTTTAAAAAAATTTCTTATCAATGAACATTTATAAACATTTCATCTCAATCTCATACCTGGTTTATTTTCATGGTATCAACCAATGTGAATAGCAAATTTTATTAAGGAAGAAGAACAAATAAATAAAAACCAAGAGTGAAGTTAGCAATTATAACTAAAATTTAATAATTTCCATTTTTACTTTTATTTTCATATTTATTCGAATGTGTATTCTAAGTCAAATTACAATTTTAAAAGCTTTTATACTTTAAGGCCCGTTTTCACGACTTACCTTTAAAGTTCGATATAGTTGACGCTACCTTTAGCACTAGTGAGGAATAAAGTTACCTTCAACTATTTTTCGTTTTCACAACTTCTGTATAAAATAAACTGAACATTTTTAAAAAAGTGGCAATACTAAAGAAAATACCGATTATTTTTCCCAAAATACGAACTGGCAACTACGTACTTTTTTTACATTTACAAAATAAACGTATAATTGGAGTTGCCATATATAAAAAATATGTGAATATAATATGACAATTTCAAATCTAAACCTTACGACAAAAGTTAAAGGTAGAACGTTCCTCTCTTTAGCTTATTCTTCACTTTAAGGTTAAAGAGAACTTGTGATAATTAAAAACTCATTATCTGTTCGATAACTTCCTACATTTAGCTATCGTTTAGTCGTGAAAACGGGCCTAAACGTCTTATTCCTTCAATATTTTCCTGGTATTCCCAGATTCTATTTATTAACATATTTTGTTTATTATTTGGTAAAAAGAAATTTGTTAATCTTCTTAAATAGTTTAATGAAAATGATTTGACAATGTACATAGAATTGATGTTTTCCATTTTCGACATTTAGCAATACGACAAAGTAACGGTAAAACAAATTTGTCTATTCACAAGTGCATCAACAGAAAACGTATATTTTAAACGATGTCATACGACAAACCTAATGTGCCAGCTCCGTTGTATGAGTTGTTGTTTAGACGACGATTATTTTCGAAATAGAAAAATGAACCAAATTTTTATTTAAGAGATATGATTTCCTTAAAAATTAAAAGTCTATTGGCTGCAGATGTCTTCATAGAAGAAAATATAATAAATCCTTCAAAACAGCATCATTTAATTTAGATTTTAGATTTTGCTTGAACTTATATAGACACCGAGAGAAAAAAAGTATCGAAAAGTATAAAAATGTGAAGCACACACAGTAATATTAATAAATCTTATAGCCAAACATATGAGTGAAATATGTTGCTTTTGTAAAGACTCTGCCTTTGTGTTTGAAAATGATGAATTTTGTTGATTGTTTTTTATAACCGAATGAAAAATTGTGGTATTTTGTCTATCATTTTGTCTGCAAACTTCTTCTGGTCTTATTGTTATAACCAAATTCATTCTAAAGCTTTTACCACCTCGTGTTATCTGTAATTTCTTCTTGCTGATTTTATTCCATTTTGGTTGGTTGCCATTTCTCAGGAGGCGAAAACTGCGTTACTTGTTAAAAAAAAAAAATGAAAAAAGGTACAAAGTCTGCTCGTAGAATCATAAAATAAAAGCATTGTTAAAGCAATAAATCATCATCTTTCACGCAGATACCAACTCCACATAAACAACCCAAAAGTGAAAGATGGAAAATAAAAAAGAATTTTTTAAAAGATTTGAAGATTGGTAGATTTTGTGTTAACATGTTACATACAGACAGACAGACAGTCAAAAAGCAAAACGTTTAGGAGACATACATACATACAGAAAATGTATTTTTGTATGTAAAAAAAGCCTCTTGAGGACAGTTTGATGTGTGCGTTCTTTGTTTTCTAAACCAACTTTTGCCAATGACATACCGACGATAATCAAACTGAAAATGACATAAAATGGCAAATAATTTTTTTTTTTTGTTTTGTTTCGCTTCAACAAAAAGACATCTAAATCTTAAGGACTTTCATATGAGATGATAAAGATGCTGATGATTAAAGAAAAAAAAAGCAAACATGAGTAATAAACAAAAGACAAGTTTGGAAAAGAGATTGACTTTAGCTGAGGAAAAATGGTTTTTAATAAGATTTCAGTTTAAGAAATGTTTAGGGAATTTTTTACTTAAATAGAAATTAATTTAAAAAAATTAACATTTTTTTTTAAATTTAATTAACTTAAAATGTGTTATTGATTATAATTTGTTGAATCAGTAGGAGTGTTATTTATACAGGGGGTCGTTCAGTATTTTTGTTTTGACACTTCCCGAATAGGAGTGCTGATGGCGGCGCAACTCCTTTACAGAAATGGTTGAAGATTATTAAATTTTGGTTTAATCAAAGTCTGCATTCTATTGCGACTACGTTGCGTGCGCTTACGCCAATTTTGTATGTTGGGAGGTTCCACTTCTCGCTCAATGTTTTTGTCAGCAAGTGAAAATCTCGAAGCCTGAAGTGATACAAACGACACACCTTTATACGACAATTAATTTTTTGGTGCAGTTTTTCATGCCAGCGCTATCAACGGCCTATTTTTAATTTTAATGAAAACGGCATGCTTACAACCGTCAACGGCGGTCGCTGCAGCGCCATGAAATGGAAGTATTTTTCTAGACCAGCTCCAAACTATCAACTTTGGCAAAATGCACAACAAACGCCTCAATCAAGCTAATGAACATTAAGTTTAGCAAAGTTGCTTCTGAATGACCGCTTTATTCGTGCCATTAAACCCCCTTAGCATTTTTTCTTCGGAGTTCCTTTAAATCGCTCTTCTATGATAACAGCGTTAGATTGAGCTTCAAACGTAACAGTTTCGTAAGGGAGAAGGTAAAATTTCGCTTACCATCTCGCATACAGAAGGCATGAATTTTATGCGGCGAGTTCTAACTTTGAAGCAGAGGTCCTTTTAGATACCCAGCGACATTTCCCATCCAACAGAGAAGTTACGGCGTCACTGAAGAATTCAATCAATTCGTCTTCCTAATAAAGAGAAGAATCAACCTTAGTTCTATCCTTGATAGATCCTCCAAGTAGGCAAATGCGGGTTTTACCTAATGCCCCGAATTTCAGGACATTGGAATAGAAAATGAAACACAGTTTCCTCTGCCTCCTCGTCATGGCAATTTTTTTATATTTGTTTATTTTTAATTCCCTAAGCTAGTCCCCGCGAAGCTCTACGCTTGTCTGCAGGAAAGAAATCAGAGTCTCTGGAGGGAATCGAGCCCGCAACCCCGGTGCTGATAGACTAGCTCACCACCAGCTAGCCTACCCGGGTACTCTGCAGTAGTTATTGAATTCCAGGCCCATTGGAAGTAATATCAAATCAGGACTGATATCTACACAAATGTAGCTATTTCTACAATATTAATGCCTTATAAATTCAGTTTTTATCCCGACATTCCCATCTCGAGATTTTTCGGAAAGTTCAATTGATTTTTTTTTTTAAATAGGCTATTGAACAAAAAACTCATATTTTTTATTTTTTTTTTTAAATTCCCTAAGCTATAAACTATCAATGACTATATTATAAAAAATATATTTTATTTATTCTTATAGACAAAACAGAAAAAACAATATCGAATAGAACAAACAAATCTCTCTCAAATCGCTTTACAACTTAAACCTGTTGGTTTTTTTAGTTGTAATAAATTATAAATCTTTTAAAGTACTTTATTGTGAAAATATCGAACAGCTTTTTTTTTGAAAATTAAATAAAAAAAAAACTATCACACACATATTAACACTACTCAGCAGTCGCTACAAACAATGTATGAAGTTCGATTGTAACAAGGTACAGCTAGTTAGATACCAAGTTGGGGAGACCAGACGAGTAGTGTTAAAAACAAAAAAAAAAAAAAAAAAAAAATAAAACGCAGTGTCAATTAACTGATCACAACGCGTAAAAACGTTTTTAAAGCAGCAAAATGAAAAACTAACAACAACAACAGGAAAAACTACGTGTACACAATGGGAACTTAAAAAAAAACAATCTCTAGAGTGTTAAAGTGTCAATGCAGTTAAAATAAAAAAAAAAACACAACAACAACAACAATAATAAAGAGCAAAGTAAACTAAACTGAACTAAACATTTACATGAGTCTGTTCATCTGTCTGTCCGTCTGTCCGTTCGCTTGTCTACCGTCTGCAACACAACCAACAACGACAACAATATAGAATTTCATGATACGGTTTTATTTTAAGTTTTTTTCTTGTTTTTTGAAAAAAATTATAAATTGGATACAGACTAGTTGGACGGATGAATGGTAGTTTGGCTGGATGGTTGTTGGTTGGTTAGTTGGATGGTTGATATGCATATTAACACTAAATTATAACACACACTAATACGTCTGTCTATACTAAAAGATTTGATTACAAAAAACTGGACAACATTTTTAAAATGCTTACACTTTTAGAAATGATGATCGATTTGGTATTGCTTGATTATATTTATGTTTTTTTTTTTTTGTTTAATTCAAATTTTTTTTACCTGAAAACTATCCATTAGGATGTTTCTAAAACATAATCATAGCATTATTGTACTCAGCAAGCGTGTTAGAGTCTACTGGAAATCTAATGTAGAGCGTCTTTGATAGTCGTCGAGCGCATTCTTTAATCGTAGAAGATTCCTCGCAAGGGAGAAACTGTTACAAAAGCTGATTCCTCTGTGAGATACCTCTAAAACACAGCAAAAGACGCTTATATTAAGTGTAGAAAGAATCGGTTGAGATGCGCGTAAAGATTATCAAACAAGTCTTTCAAAAAATATGTCAAGCGTTTTTTTCTTCTTATTTTCACACAATTTATACAAAACAAACATTTCCACGCGGCTGAAAAATCTTATTTGACAGATCCTTAGGTCGGTTTGTTTTATTGAAATTGTATTGGCAATAGAATTTTCATGTTTTAAATAACGCTCTCATTTAGGTGGCTCAGTAATTGTTATATGATTCATACAGAGAGTCGCAAAAGGTTCATTCGATGATGGTTTGACGAAAGATAATCTGGCCTAAGTAACCAGTAGCCCGTTTCTGTATTTCTCGCATCGTAAAATTTTCCGACTGAAACCAGTGAATCGGGACAGAAACAGTGAAAAATGAAACAAAAAATGGTTTTTCTCACACAAGTGTTTCTGTATCTTTTTTTTGCGAGAATTATCTGTCATTTAAATAATTTTCCAGCAATTATTGGAAGGATGCGAGAAAAAGTGTTTCTATAACAATATTTTGCGAAAAGTTTCTTTCAAGAACTGTCAAAATAAGTCACATTTGAAATTGGTGGCGAGAAAAACAAAATGTAGATATTTTGAATTTAAAATATGTTTATATACTATTTTTTTTTTAATAAATAAAAAAATAGAAGGAATATAAATGATAAATGCATAATGATGAAAATAAACAAAAAACAATTGTTATATTTTGTTAGTTTAAATTTTTGTTAGCCTTTTCTTGTTTTGGTTTTAATCAGTGCTGCCAGATAAATTTGTGTCAAAATCGTCAATTTCCTGAGAAAAAATAAAAAAAATCGTCTTTTTTGTTTTAAAAATCGTGCAATTTAAAATCAATTTTAAACAAATTTGTTTCGACTTTTATTAAAAAATAATCAAACAAAAACATAGTTAAAGTTCATGGGTATTTAATAATTATTTTTTAATAATTGAGATATAAATCTTTAATTTACCTATTCCTATAATCTTTTTCTTTCTTACCTGAAATAGACTTAGTAGAATACCTTGTAGTTAAAATTAAAAAAATCGGTTCATAAATAAACGGGTTAAAGACCCAGTAAAATCTTCGCCTACAAAATAATATGTTAAGTAATCAGAAACACATAAAAGCACTACATACAATTCTACTGAAAAACTAATGAATTTTACAAGGGTTGTGCCAAAAAGAACAAATTCAAAAGTAAGTCATTTTTTTATATCTTAATACATCCAGAAAAAAGTAGTTATCGAAGTTCTTATGGAAGAAAGCTACTTAATAACGAGTGAAAGAAGATATTCATTTTGAAAAAGTTTTTACTGGGAGACAAACAAATTTCTTTCTTGCCGGAATAATGGTTTTGGCACAAAAGTGTACATATAAAATAAGAATATCAAATATCAATCATATTTTGTATATGTATATAAGAAGTATTAAATGTTCAAAATAAGCCAAGTCGGTCCATTACTTTCTCTCGAAATTTTGCTTTTGCCGATACATTTTTTAGGGAAGAAACAAACAATTTCGAGGACAATTTTCACAATAGGGATAAATATAAAAATTTAAGCAGCCTTGTTTTTAAAGATATCTTTTTTTCTAATAAACAAACATATAAAAATATTTACAATTATCTTTTTTCGAAGACTAAGGGGCTTATAGTGTAAAACGCAACGCCAACAATTTCATTAAAAGCAAAAATAAAATCAAAAATATTTTATAAATTTGTTGTTGCTTTCTTCAGACATTCATATTATTTTTTTTTTCAATTTTCAACGCCACAAAATAGAAGTGTTTGAAATTTAAAAATTCAAGATGAATTTCTATAGAAAGTAACAACAAAATTATAAAATATTTTTGATTTTGTTTTTGCTTTCGTCACTTTTTTAGAAAAAAATCATCAAAACGTCACTTTGTTAATATCGGAACAAAAAATCGTCAAGATGACGATAACTCGTCAAATCTGGCAGCCCTGTTTTTATTATATTTATTTCTTTTGTTGACGTTTCGCTTTTATTTGACACTTAATTACTGGAAATATTCCAGTATAAACAGAATTTGTTGTGTCTGTTTTCGCATTCAAATACAGAAACACTTTTATCTCATAAATCGAGAAACGATGGAATTTTTTGTTTCACACTTCATGTAAGAAATTTTACGATGCGAGAAATACAGAAACGAGCTACAGTTAAATGCGCATGGAAGCTAGCTTTCCCTCAACAATAAATATCAGTGTATTTATCAAATATGAAAAAGTGGGAATTTAGCACGTCATACAGAAATCTTATTAATAATAAATTTTGTATTCCCGAAAATAACTTTGATAATATAATTGCATGTGCCCGTGCAGAAAACTGAATTGGAAAGTTGTTTTTTATTTGTTGTTTTCTTACGAACACAATAGGATGAAACAATTTGTTTTTTTTATTTTGTTTTTTCTTTTTACCCACTGTTTATTGTTGGTGTTTTGTTCAAGCTTTGATATTGTTACAGGTAAGGCTTTGAGTGTTTAAAATTCTTATTCGCTTAAAGTTTTTATTTGTATAATATTTTTAGCTTTTCTCAAATCTATGAAAGGTTTCCAGGCATCTGGCCTAAGCAACCAGTGAAATGCGCATAAAAGCTAGCTTTCCCTCAACAATAAATTTCAGTGTATTTATAAAATATGAAAAATTGGGAATTTAGCACATCATACAGAAATCTATTAATAATAAAGTTTGTATTCCCGAAAATAACTTTGGTTAATGTAGACGCGAAAAATAACATCGGGTTAGGTAAGGCAGAACGGCTTGTGTAAAGTCAATCTTTACACCATCATCCAGATACCAATATAGTCCATTGTGACGTCATAAGTAGTAAAAGTAAACTAAGAATAAAATAAAGAGTTCGTGGAAGAAAATATCAGGATAAAGAAGAAAACAACCCTAGTAAACCCAGTCTCCAGCCGCCTGTTTAACAGCCAGGTCATGCCCATTACGAATTTCGTCAGATTCTTAAGCCAACTGATCTCTTAATTCGCCTATATACCTACTATCAAGCCGCATTAGCTTGCTATTCTGTAGCCTAGAACAGTGACACAGTATTTGCTTAACTCTCTCTACCTCCTCGCACAAACTACATAAATTTGTCGAGTCAGATCCCATTACCACCGCCATTATGCCTTTCAAGCAGTGGACCTTGACAATACATATCATTGTTCTAACACCGACTTTATTCTGCCTAGAAGTGAATTAGAAACTAAGCAGCGGCCATAACATCCCGATTAGAACCCGTTCCCTAATCTTCCAAAAATAAAAGCCTAATTGAATTCTGAATGTCGACATACAGTCAGTATCCTCCATTTCCGAGCCGAGTCTCGTCAGTTTATCGGTGATGTTGTAGTGATCCAGCATTATCTCACTACATACTCCTGAAAGATTTCTCTTAGGGGTCTCCTTCAATCATCCAATAGCCTGGAATAGACAAAACAGCCCATCAAGGCTTTAAGAGCCGCCTGGCTGTTCAAATGTATAGGGACCTCCCAACAATGTAACTTCTTATAAATTCTACGGCCTTCAAAATCCCTAGAACCTCCGCCTGAAATCCACTGCAGTCGTGAGGAAGCCTATTTGACCTTCTATTATGCAGATCCTCAAGGTAGAGCACTGCACCTGTGACCGTTATCCTAAGGCCATCAGTAAAAAAAGCAAATCTCTCATACAATCTCCTCTAACCAGGTCTCCGTAGACGATAAGACCATCCTTTGCAAATGCTCAAAGTGGACTATAGTGCCCACCTAATCTCACCTAAGATCGACGAGTGTACCTAACAGTCCCAGCTACCTTAGTCGTAAGAATATTTCTGGCTACCATTCCCATCACAAACTCCTCAATATGCAGAAAATGTCAAATAACATCCAGAGCCGCTTGGGGAGAACTTCTCACTTACCCTGCCATTCCGATAGAAGCAAACTTAGTTTCTTAGGGTTTACGCTGTTATTTACAGTTTTAAAGTTATTTGGTTTTTTATCTTCTTGGACTTATAATTAAAAATTAAATTACTTGGCATTTTCTCTGTGGCAAAGTCTTTTTTAAATAATAATCAATACTGTGATTATTTTATTGAATGGTTTTAATCCAAATTTTTCATTTTTAATCAGGCTTTAGATCATCAAATTTAATTTTCGTTAAGCTATTTTTATGAAGTTAGGCATTATACAACATGTAATGAAATAAAAGTTATTGATAATTTTCCATTTTTGACTGACCTGGGGATTGAACTCACAGACAAGTCAATTTGACATGTTTCGATTGTAACCACACTATCTCCTTAGAAATCTTTGCCGTGTTTCCCTCACCACCACTGAAGACGGCTGGCAGTCAATAGCCAAACATCAATCTTTAAGCAAAATGTTATTTTTAATTGGTGGATCGAAATTGGTTGTCTTTTTAAAACTTAATATTTTTGCAAGTTTCTTTAAGTGTAATTTTAAAACAACCTAAGGGCCCCTATTGTTTAGTTTTTGTGGTCATTAAAAATAGTAAACACATGTAAATCGCCGCCACACAACGTAATACAAATCGTCACAACCAAAACATGAACAATAACAAAAAGGGACAGGAAAAATAATAACTCTTTTAAAAAAGTCCCAACAACAGCAACAAATAAATAACAAATAAAACGACTTTTGCAGCATTAAAAAGCAGAATAGTGTTAAACAAAAAAAAAAAAGCGAGTATGTTTAGGGAATAGGTTGGGTTCCAGATAAACTAAAGTGGATGAATGAATATGCCACGGCCACAGCAGTCGGTATTTTAGTAAAACAAAAACAGCAGATCCACTGAAAGTTTGTTTTTGTTTTCATTGTTGTTGCTGGAAGTATTAATGTTCTATTGTTGTTGACACCTATTCTATTTTAATAGACACTGTGAACTTAAATTTAAATAACTACATGTGTTTGCCTGATTATTTAATCCATATACCGTCTGTTGCAGATAAGTCTACTTTCTGGATAGTGTTCCATAAATTTGTGTGTATTTTGTAAAGTTCTCTAGGGTTTTTTAGGGGATTTAATGTGTGTGTTTTGTTGTACTACAATGTATTGAGAGTGATTTAATATGTGGTCATTGTTGTTAAGGGAAATCCACTTAATTCTCATGAGTTTTTTTATGTTTCATTGGAATTTTTTTTATTTTGTCAGCAAAAAAAAAAAAAGGAAATATTTGATTATGATAAAGTTTAACAAACAACAACAACAACAACATCATGGGGAAAAATGTTGTCTATTAATTCTCTAAAGCCAGTCGCACATAAACACATTCTAAAACTGACATTCATTAAAAAAAAAAAACACTCACACACACATCAAAACTCAAAGCCCCAATGAACTGCGGTGACAGTGATTATGATGAGTCTCATCATACCGATATGATGCTGGCGATGGATATCAAATTTAGTATTAATAACATTTCCTTATAGATCGTTTTGTTTTTTTTTTGTTTTTGGGAGAGTCATGTACAGTGTTGCCATTAGGATAGGAAAGGTACATTTTGCGCATCTTTTTATGACTTTAGGTACCATGTATAATCCTGACATTTTTGTATCTTGTGAATTGTTACGCAAAATGTACAGAAATAAAATATTAGAGAATTTTTAGCCAACTAAAACTAATTAAGATTGATCATAGATAGTAACCAACTCAATGCTAAAGGCCCCGTTAGCCAACAATAAATGTAAATGTAATGTAAACAGCTGATCGTTTCTGTTATATGGAAAGCAATGCAACTGCTTAACTGACTGTAATGTCACTTTACCGTAACGTGCCAACCTGTAGAAATAAGAATTTCATTACGAGATTACGTGACAGTTGTAGTTACCCAATAAAAATTTTTATCATTTTGCGAAGCACTAGTGGTACATTTAAAAAAATAAGCGCACATTTATGCGCTACGCAATAAGACATACAGAAATGCAGTAAAGTAAATTTGTAAGGGAGAATACTAAAATATAACTGTATCAAAACATTCAGTGTGTAAAGCTGATCGTTACATCCAATAATTTTTATATGCGCTGAATAATGCGCCTTTTGTGTCAAAAATGTATTGCTTCAAAGTGGGAACTCGCCATATAAAATTCATGTTTTCCGTAAGCGCAATGGTAAGCGAAACTTTTATGTTTCTCCCTTACAAACCTGCTTCGTTGGAAGCTCCATTTTTTATTGGGTAGTGATGGGCTGCTTGTATTTTAAATGGAATGCGGGTAAAATCACTCTTGTTCTTTGGTTAATTTTTTTAGTAATAATATCTGTGGAGTTTTGACAAAATAAGTTACAATCCATACATATTTTCATTTATACAAATATATGTTTGGATGTATAAAATAAACAAATGCATACATATCCCCAAACAATAAAAATTATGGTTTTTAATGGGATCAAAACCTTGTTTTGTGTATGCACATTTTGAAAATAATGTAAGAACATGTGTACGAATATGCTATACATAATACATATTTGGTTATTGTAAATCTGTAATATTAATATCAAATATTTATTTATTTTTATATACATACAAGAATTACAGTTTTAATGCTATTTAAATCACTTGGTACTTTTTCTTCAAAGCGGTCACCATTTCAAAACTTTTAGTTCTCATCACTTTTCTCTTTTTTGTTAATGTTTTTGAAAAACAGCTGACACGTTCTTACATGTTCTATAAGTGCTCAAACGAGCTTACAGTACGTTACGGTACGTTACATTGCATTTAATTACATTTACGGTCGGCTAAAGCGGCCTTAATACAATAGCAGCTTAATTAATGGCGAAAGAAAACATTAAGGATCTAGTAGTGCGAAGTTGTGCTGAGGAATTTTTTTTTCAGGAACTTAATACGAACTTTTTGATATAATCGCCTTAGTATAAACGCCTTAACTCGTTTATTAATTTTGACAAAATTTAATTTCTTTTGATAACATTCAAACATTATATTAATTGTAAAGTTCGCTTACTGTATCTTTAAAAATGACATACCTTCACACAGAAAAAAATACCAATGTAAAATTAACATGGAAAAATGTTGATTGAGAATCATAGTAAATTTCTGCAAAAGTATGCCCTTTTTTTAATTTATCATTATTTCATAATAATTTTAAATAAAATAACCTTAAATCATGTTTATTTAATATTATTCACTGTTAAAATAAAAAAAAAAAAATATTAAAATATAAATAAATATGGATTTAATATTGAATCCATAAAAACCAGTTTTATATTAAAATCAAAAGTGTATCTTGTTAAATTAACATGCATTCATACTTAAGTATGTACATTTTTTATTTTCATTCTTAAAATATGTTATAAAAAGAGGACAATCCCGTATTCTTTTAATTAAAATTAGTTACTTAAATAGTGCATCAAGTTTTCAAAGTATATTGATGACGGAATCCATATCGGGCGATGCTGATGCTTCTGTTGACAAAGGAGAACTCAAAATAAGTGAAACATGTGTTACAGGGGTAAGTGTATTGAATTATTCTTAAATAAATGCATATGTTGTCTCTGAGGCTTCTTCACCCTGTTATAACACACTCAAACCAATTTGATTCTACATGAAATTCACGTTGTTTCAACTTGAAATAACTTTCATTCAACGTGATTCGGATTGTTATTTCAATATAAATTACATTTTGCTCTAAATTTACTGCAATGTTAAATTAACATGGATTATAGTTATTTTAAAAGAAAAAAAATGTTGTTCGCAGTTATTGTAAAACCAGGTTGAATTAACATGAAAAACGTATAAAGCAAAATCACCACCGAAAAATTTTAAATCAACCTTGTTTTCTACGTCTTTAACTTGATTTTATTCTGTGTGTTATATTTATAACTTAAATACATGTAAAAATGAATTTATATGATATCATTATCTTAACAATATTCATAAAATATGAAATAAAAATGTTATGTTAATAAATGTTAAACGTTAAAAATGGATTTTCAAATTTTTTTTCAAAATGTATCTTTTTGGGAAAAAGTGTATCTTTTTGGTAAACAAAATGTATCTTTCTGAAAATTTCACTGGCAACACTGGTCATGTACCATAATTCGTTTTGCAACAAACAGTCCAGAGAGTCTAGGGCCATTAACGATAATGAAATAATGACTATTTCACACCATTTACAGATGGAGGATGAGGAACTTATTTACACAACAACTACAACTACAATAAAAACTAAAAAAAAAAAACAAATCTGATATTCGGACAACACTGGCATTTCACATCACACTACAACTGAACAACCAAATAGTCTGTCTCTTGACAGCAAATTAATGAAAGAAAGAAACAAAAATTTTGAAAATAAAATGAAACTGACATAAATGATACAATTTTAGTATCAACAACTAAATTAATGTTATTTGTTGTTTTTAAACATGATATTTGTTAAGGGAGTTGATATTGATGCTGCTGTTGCTGCTGATGCTGCTGCTGGTTGGAACATACAGACATATAAGTGTCTGAATGTTTGCTGTTTATTATTATTAAGTAAATGACTGCCACAATGATTCTTATTTCCATTCAAGTTGACATTGATTAAAACAGGTTGGAAGTGGACAAGAGATTTACTTAATATAAGGGAAGGAAATCAAAGATGGAATTAACAAAAATGTTTTGCCTAAGGCATTATAATATTTATTGTTTATGAACTATTAAATAAATATACAGTCGAATCTCTCATGACCGGACACCGAAGGAACCATCGAAATGTGTCCATACAAGGGATTCCCCTTCAAAATTTAATGCGTTCCTTTAGAACGCTGATGGGACTAGGAAACAGTGGCCCTTGAAAGGGCTATCCGATGGATGAAGGTGTCCGTTAAGATAGATAACACTGTATAAGCTGCCGGAACAAATAACATAGGGAAATATTGAGGATATAAATTACTTTACCTTTCAAGTCATATAACCTTCATTGAAGGTAAAAGAGTATATACCGTCGCCTTAGAGTGTAAACCTGAAAACTAACTTCTTTGAAATTTTATAGTGGAGACAAAAAGACTTATAATATTTTCTTTTTCTAGCTTAAGGGCCATTATTACAACTTACAAATAGTTATTTTTAGGATGCTATCTGACAGATAAATAGTTTTTGGTTATTACAAGTTAACATTAACCTAAAAAGTGACTGATAAGCTAACATCAGGTTTGTCCTCATGGTAACTTTACAAGTGAACTTTAAGAACTTGAAGATGCCATATTTTCTGCTGAAGATATGGTAACTTCAATGATAGTCTTAAATTACTCAACTTTTTCAAAAAACACAATTTAACACAAAAAACAAAACAATTTACCATTAAAACCAAAAATGAAGCACAAAAATTTACTTTAATTTACTTAATTTAAGTCGTTGCCACTACGTATTTTAAACAACCAAAAGTAGTCGGTATATACTGCAATGTTGCCACTGTATATAAATTACATTTTTTATTTTATCGGACAGTTGTAATAATGGAAAAAACTTATTGGTCACTTTATCGTTCAAGATAGCTATTGTTCAAGTTAACTATCAGCAACTTTATCATTAGGTTGTAATAATGGCCCTATATTATTCTTGTGTTAAAAAATTTCGATAATGTAATGCTGACTTTAGATAATCAACCAATCTTTCCCAACCTATATTTTTTCACCATTTAGTATATCAATAATTTCAGTGTAAAGTAAATTCGGTTTTTCAAAACAAACAATTCGAAACTCCTTGAGGACTGGACAAACACCTAGAAAATGTTCAAATGTTTCTATTCTACCCATATTACAAAGCTTGCATATCTTGTTCTCAGTTGTCGCCTCGAATGTGTTGTAATTTAGTTTAATGAGACCACATCTTCCTTTAAAGACCCACGTCATTTTAGCTTGATTCGTGTTGTCGATAAAATAATTTGAACCTCTTTCGAAATCTAAATCTTTATATATTCTTGAGGTTGCTGCTTTATTCTGTAACCACAAATTAATCTGATGTTGTTTTATTCTATTTGTTAGTTCCTTGCTTTGAGTGATCGATTGTTATTTATTAGGTTGTGTACTGGACCACGGAATATTTAGATTGTCTGCAACCTTTTGCAATTCTTTAAAGCAAAACTAGTTTTTTCGGGCAAGTATATGTGCAATTTGAAACGGTAACCTATTAGACGGGTATTGAAACATAACTCGAAATAAGTACAGGAGATTTAGTTCCAATGTATATAAATGGTTGTTTACCGCGGAAGTTTCAAGCATCAGAGCATAATTAGGTGTAAAATCTGGCAGCATCAAAACTTTTTTCAGGAAATATCTTTGCAGTAAATTAATCTCCTCAAAATAACCCCAAACTTGAGCTGCATATGATTGAATCGACCTGCAAACAGCTAAAAGAGATTCCACTTTTGTCTCAATTGAATTTGTCTATTAGATATAAAGTTTTTCCAAGTACAATTAATAGCTGTTTTTGCCTGTGCATTTCTACTTTCCACATGTTTGGTAAATTTTATTTTCGGTGTAAGAATTACTCCTAGGTACTTATACTCATTGGTGATTTTAATATTATTTCCGTTGAACTGCCATTTTTCTTGTAATTTTATTCTACCACCATTTCTGAATACAACTATTTCCGATTTATTTAAGTTTACCTCTAGATTCCATAGATCGCAATATTTTTCCAGGTTAAAAATCATCTCTTGAAGAGTACCTATATCATCAGCTAGTATGACTATATCATCCGCATACATAAGTAGCCGGATATTTATATCTTCTACTAGTATTCCACCACCTAAGGATTCGTGTAAATCGTTAATATAAAGCGAAAATAGAAGTGGGGATAGTAAACATCCTTGCTTAACACCCGAATTGGTTTGAAAATACTCGGACAACTCTTCGCCATTCCATACAGTGGATTTCGTATCTGTATAAATATTCTCAAATATTTTTAAAAATTTATAGGAAATACCAATTGAATATAATTTATAAATAAGTGATTTTCTTGCCACTTTATCGAAGCCCGCTTTGAAGTCGACAAAAAGTGCAGCTTTATATTAACGATACCAGCCAGATTAAATATGTTGTCAATCGTTGAATACTTTTTTCGGAAACCAGCTTGATATTCTGTTAAAACTTGATTCTCTTCCACCCAGTTATATAATCTGTTGTTTAAAATCCCCATAATAACTTTAGCTAATGTATTCATGAAGGATATATCTATATATTTTTGGTTTATTTTCTTATATTGTAAAGAGTCTCAAATTGCAGTTCTTAATCGATGAGATGTCCTTTTCGAACTTTATCAAAATGCCACACAGAGAAAACAGATTCGTGATCACAACCGAATTTGGAGCCAATCGAATTTCATCGGTTGCATGTACTATCACACAATTCGGTTACAATTACTGAAAATTTCTTTGCTTAGCATAATAGTTTTGATAGCAAGATTGGAATTTTAGTATACTATCAGTCATAACAACAGATATTGTTAGTTGTAAGTATGATTATTAGAAACAAAATTGTGCTTATACCCGAATATATGATAGCTGCAACTGAATTAACACATAATTGGTGTTCATAACAAGAGATTTGATTGTCGTTATCAATATATTTTTTTTTAACCGGCAAATATAGCCCATAAGGGGCAAGGACTTGTCCAAAGGTAACCCCAATGAATGGAAAAAATGGCTAATTTTACAGTACGATGTCCTAGGGCCCATCCAGCTTGCATTACAAAGGAGTAGTCTTAAAACTACTCCATGGTATACTCCAGAGGATTAGCTTTGAAATCGTTTCAAAACGAAAACATGTCGTTAAAAAACGAAGACATGTCGTTTCACTGCTAACTCTCATTATAATGACATGGTCCATACTTGCATTACATTGGACCAGCCCAGGATCAAAATGGATCAAATAGTCCAATATAATTTGCAGGGTATAAAAAAATATTACATACATACATACATATGTACGTGTATATGTTCATAACTAAAAGAATACATAAATTACCCTGTCGGACATTCAGTTAACTTTAAATTAACTGAAAGCTAACTATTTTTCAACTAGTGGTGGTTGACACTTGGATTTATTTTACATGTAATTTACTAACTATTTTAACATTGCGATGTCCTAGGAAGTAGTCAATTGTCCGACTCTGCATTACTTTTAATTAACTTTAAGTTAACTTTTTGTAGCTAGCTATAAACTTACTACTTTAAGTTAGCTTTAAGTTAAGTTAGTTTAAGTTAAGGCATTGGATGAATACTTTCAAAAAAATAAAAAAATTTTATTTTTTTATTTTATTTTCTTTTATTTCTTTTATTTTATTTTATTAATCAAAGTTGTTTTATTAAACTTTTTTTTAACCAGAGTCGCTGGCGGGAATCGATCCCGCAACCTCGGGGCTGATAGACTTGCTCACTACCAGCTAGCCTACTGGGGCAGTCTAGTTTTTGAATAAAAAAACTATGTTTTTTGCCATTACTCAATTAAGAGCGTAAATATGAGATTAAATTGTCATAACATAATATCAATAACAACGTTGATTTTTTTGGTAACGACTTGGCTCTCTCTACTTAAAATATACAACACAGTGTTTGTATACACTTTGGTTAATGTAAATTTTGCATTGCGAAGTAGTTGGCTTTAAGTTAGTCTATACAAGCTAACTTAAAGTTGGGTTTTTTTGTAGTTAGCTACTCATTTGACGGCAGGGTACTTACCCCTATTTCTTAAGTTTTTGCACATTTTCCGCAAAGATAATTTTTATATATAAAATAAAAAATTATTTTAATCTATCAAATGTTTTGACAGAAAATTTAGTAAGCAATTGGGGCTTTTAACTATTTTTTGGTTGTGAATTCCGAATAATTATATTTTCATTTGTTGTACTCGAATTGAAACTATTCCAACAATCAATAATTAGCTGCAATAAATGAATTAACATTTATATTACAAAATTTAGGCTGACTTCCAAAACGTCAATTGCTTTGTATTAGAACAAAGTATAATGTTTCATAACGCCGCAGTACAATATATATACAAAACTAAGTATTAGTAACACATCAAAAAAGCAATCAGAGCATCGGTTTTAAAGTTGATGCTTTGTGACATTTAACATTTAATTTGCAAGCAATACAGTAGCCCGTTTCTGTATTTCTCGCATCGTAAAATTTTCCGACTGAAACCAGTGAATCGGGACAGAAACAGTGAAAAATGAAACAAAAAATGGTTTTTCTCACACAAGTGTTTCTGTATCTTTTTTTTGCGAGAATTATCTGTCATTTAAATAATTTTCCAGCAATTATTGGAAGGATGCGAGAAAAAGTGTTTCTATAACAATATTTTGCGAAAAGTTTTTTTCAAGAACTGTCAAAATAAGTCACATTTGAAATTGGTGGCGAGAAAAACAAAATATAGATATTTTGAATTTAAAATATGTTTATATACTATTTTTTTTAAATAAATAAAAAAAATAGAAGGAATATAAATGATAAATGCATAATTTATATGATGAAAATAAAGAAAAAACAATTGTTATATTTTGTTAGTTTAAATTTTTGTTAGCCTTTTCTTGTTTTGGTTTTAATCAGTGCTGCCAGATAAATTTGTGTCAAAATCGTCAATTTCCTGAGAAAAAATAAAAAAAATCGTCTTTTTTGTTTTAAAAATCGTGCAATTTAAAATCAATTTTAAACAAATTTGTTTCGACTTTTATTAAAAAATAATCAAACAAAAACATAGTTAAAGTTCATGGGTATTTAATAATTATTATTTAATAATTGAGATATAAATCTCTAATTTACCTATTCCTATAATCTTTTTCTTTTTTACCTGAAATAGACTTAGTAGAATACCTTGTAGTTAAAATTAAAAAAATCGGTTCATAAATAAACGGGTTAAAGACCCAGTAAAATCTTCGCCAACAAAATAATATGTTAAGTAATCAGAAACACATAAAAGCACTACATACAATTCTACTGAAAAACTAATGAATTTTACAAGGGTTGTGCCAAAAAGAACAAATTCAAAAGTAAGTCATTTTTTTATATCTTAATACATCCAGAAAAAAGTAGTTATCGAAGTTCTTATAGAAGAATGCTACTTAATAACGAGTGAAAGAAGCTATCCATTTTGAAAAAGTTTTTACTGGGAGACAAACAAATTTCTTTCTTGCCGGAATAATGGTTTTGGCACAAAAGTGTACATATAAGATAAGAATATCAAATATCAATCATATTTTGTATATGTATATAAGAAGTATTAAATGTTCAAAATAAGCCAAGTCGGTCCATTACTTTCCCTCGAAATTTTGCTTTTGCCGATACATTTTTTAGGGAAAAAACAAACAATTTCGAGGACAATTTTCACAATAGGGATAAATATAAAAATTTAAGCAGCCTTGTTTCTAAAGATATCTTTTTTTCTAATAAACAAACATATAAAAATATTTACAATTATCTTTTTTCGAAGACTAAGGGGCTTATAGTGTAAAACGCAACGCCAACAATTTCATTAAAAGCAAAAAGAAAATCAAAAATATTTTATAAATTTGTTGTTGCTTTCTACAGACATTCATATTATTTTTTTTTTTCAATTTTCAACGCCACAAAATAGAAATGTTTGAAATTTTAAAATTCAAGATGAATTTCTATAGAAAGTAACAACAAAATTATAAAATATTTTTGATTTTGTTTTTGCTTTCGTCACTTTTTTAGAAAAAATCATCAAAACGTCACTTTGTTAATATCGGAACAAAAAATCGTCAAGATGACGATAACTCGTCAAATCTGGCAGCCCTGTTTTTATTATATTTATTTCTTTTGTTGACGTTTCGCTTTTATTTGACACTTAATTACTGGAAATATTCCAGTATAAACAGAATTTGTTGTGTCTGTTTTCGCATTCAAATACAGAAACACTTTTATCTCATAAATCGAGAAACGATGGAATTTTTTGTTTCACACTTCATGCAAGAAATTTTACGATGCGAGAAATACAGAAACGAGCTACAGATTTATTTTAAAAGTATTATGCATTGCATCACTTACATTTCAAAACGTTTTAATAAACAAAACACATAGTTGCATTGTTTCGGTACTTTGTACATGTACATTGTTAAAATACTGTAGTAAAATTGTGTACGAACTTTGTATTAGTACGTTTTGGAAGTCAGCCTTATTGACGAAAGCAAATTATTGATTGCAATGAGAATGCAGTGCAGTTAGAACAACGTTTTAATAATGAAGAGAATTAAAAATCAGTTAGAACTATACATTTTTAATAGTTGCAATAATAAATTATGCTACTTGATCAATATTTCATTACTGCAACCGTTTCCCAACCAATTTGTTTTCTGTGTGCATGTAATGTAAGAAATGGATTTAGCAGGTTAACACCCTAAGCCGACGATATGAATAAGTTTGTCATTCCGCTTGTAATTTTTACAATACATATTGATCTTAGACCCTATAAAGTATGTATATTCGGGGTTCTTATAAGGAGCGAAGTTGATTTAACGACGTCCGTCTGTCCGTTGAAATGGGTTTTCCAAAGACCCCTGATATGATGGAGACTTGGTATTTATATATTTATGTCGCATATAGTCCGGAATTGCTTGCATTTGAAATAGTTAAGATATGAACCAAAAATCACCACTGCCTCTAATTTTACCTAAAAATTCCTTGTTGTTTTTGTTTTATTTTTATGTATATCTGCAGAGCGGCAGGAGCCAAAGCTTCTAAATAAGGTACAAGCATCTTTGTTATCAAAAAGCAGCATCTGACAATATGTGGGCGGGATTTGACAAGTGGGCGTGGAACTTTTCATACAAGGAAATTATAAAGCGTGTTTTTTTAGAGTGTCACAACTTTGAGTTGGCATCACTGCTTTATTTGAGCACCCATATAACAGCTGATAGTTGCTTTTTGTTTAGTTTGCTTTGAACTTTCATTATGAATCGACTTACACCATAGCAACGCGTGCAAATTGTTGAAATTGTTAATCAAAATAATTGTTCTATTCGTCAAACTCATCGTGCACTTCTTTCATTTCATGGCGTACATAATCGTCCTTCAGAGCGGCTAATTCGAAGAACAATATTTACCACATTCGGACCACATTTACCGTTCACAGAAAAAATTATTTTTCCAATTCAAACAAAAAATTTGTAGAATCAAACAATTTTTTGTCTGAAATCGGTCCTACAAACAAATTTGCATATTCAAACAATTTATTTGCATTTTGTTTACTGAAAAAAAACACTAATCTTTTCAAACAAATAATTTAACTGAATCAAACAAAAAGTTTACTGAAATTCAAAATCAAAAAAAAAAAAAAAGTTTTTGCACAAGCAATGACGCGCACACAAGTAAGCACTGTATGAGAAGGTGACGGCAAAGCAGAGCCGCCGACTGGCTTTGAAACACATTTTTTTGTTGGAATAATTTTTGAACGAAGTCTTATTTATACACACAACACAATGTTTTTCTTTATCACTCTCTGTTGCTGTATCCTTTCCTTTGCTAAAGAAGAAATGTAACCAAAAACGGCAGCAGACCGACTCGATATGTTTTTCGTCATCATTCTATTTTTGTATTTGATGTATTTAACCAAACAGTTTTAAAAAATTGAATACGGGATTTTGTTTCTTAAAATGTCGTGTCTGCTATTGTTTTTCTTATAGTTGCACTTTTTTAAAGCGTCCAAAAATAGACTGTGTGTGTTTTTTGTTGTTGTTCTTATATTTCACATAAAGAAGTGTTGCTTACGATCAAATAAAAAAATGCAAAAAGACGACAACATTAAAGAGCGTTAAATATTTCATACAAAATTATGAAAACTTGACACCAATAACGCGTTTATTTTATTTTTGAAGAGTTGTCCACATTTTTGTTGGTTAAATAAAAATCAAACAAAAATATTGATTGAATCAGTAAAAATATTTATAGAAATTAAAAAAATTTTCAAACAAGCGGTTGTTTGAAAATAATTCGGCAATAATTTTTTCTGTGTTACTGATAATGTGCATCCCGTGAGATGCCGAACAGTTCGCACTAAAGAAGCTGGAGCCGCTGTACAGGAAAGCATTGAAGATGATCCTAATCAATCAATTCGTCGCCTTTCTCAGCAACTGGGGTTTTGTCCTTCCACTTTATGGAAGAATTTACGAAAGGATATTGGCTTAAAAGCTTTCAAGATTTAACTTGTGTAGGAATGAAAGCCAAACGACCATCGTATGTGCCGACAATCCGGCACAAATTGATATTGATTTTAAATTTCCATTAAAAATTTTATTTTCCGAAGAAGCCCATTTCTGGTTGAATGGAAACGTAAATAAGCAGAATTGTCACATTTGGAGTGAGGAAAATTCACCAGCTTTTGTCAACAACACAATTACATCCACAGAAAATTATTGTTTGGTGCGCTTTATGGGTTGGCGGAGTTATTGGCCCATGTGTCTTGAAAAACGATGATGGTCAGAAAGTTACTGTCAATGGTAAACGGTATAGGAACATGATTCAAAATTTTTTCGTACCTCAACTACGTGGCATTATTTTTGCTGATATGTGGTGCCAACAGGACGCACCGTATGCCACGCAGAGGGCGCTACAATTGATTTACTCAAAGAAACTTTATATGAAAAAATAAATGGCCACCAAGATTGTGTGATTTAAAACCATTCGATTATTTTCTTTGGGATTATGTTAAGTCACTTGTCTACGTGGATAAATCACAAACAAATGAACACCTGGAAATCAACATTCGAAGAGTTATCGGCGATATACAGCCGCAAATGCTGCAATAAGGTGTTGAAAATTGGTGTTCCAGATTGCGCCTTCTACGCGCCAGCCGTGCCGTGGCAGAAATCATATTTAAACATTAAATTAAAAAAAAAAAATTTTCCAATAAAGCCTGTTTCATTGATATTAAAAATATATTCCGTTTTTTTATTATGATTAAAACTTGTGTCGCTCTGTCCGTCTGTTGAAAACACGCTCCCTCTGACTTAAAAGAAAAAAATAAATTTAGTGTCCAATTGATTCTTAATTTTGTAAAGTTTAGCTCATAATTTATATAGTTCATAGTGTATATAGTTCACTCTAAAAAAACACTTTAGTACGCATAAGACTGTACCAAATAATGCTATTGTGGTAAAATTTGGTGTGCCATAGTTTAATTGGACTGTTAAACTCGCGAAACAATTTCGTGTAGATCGGTCAATAGGCCTCATATAAATCCAAGTCTTGAAAACATACTTTTGAGCAATGCTTAAAAGCGCAACTGTAAAGTCAGTTTTTATAAAGATTGGTTCAAGAGATTCTATATAAATTCCACTTTTAAAATCTATGGAGAGCATCCACAAGATATTGCATGAACATTTAGCTGTCAAAAATATTTGGTGGCGTAGGGTTTCGAATAATTTGACAAGAGCTTGTATGGAGTCTTTTAAAAATAGGTTTTAGCGCATGCAAGCGCATAAATTGATCATCATAGTGAACACTTTAAAAATCGATAAGACCGTTTTCGATAATAAATTACTGTCTTTCCATTATTAGATTAACTATGTAAAACTAGCAACCCTCGTAAAATCATCTTTCAGTGTAATTTAAACATTTGCCCTCAATATTTGCAAACATTAAGAGCCTGCTTTTTTTTAATTTGTATTTGCTTTCATCGGCATCGTATTACTAACAATAAAATTGTTTCTAAGAATTACTTAAAAAATCCGTACAATAGCAATTTTTCTTAAAAGTAGATACAATTTTGTTTGGGTATCATCTCAGTAGGTTTTGTGCTCGAAATACAACAAGGTGGTTTTTTGTTAAAATAAAATCTAAACAGAGATGACACCTGAGGCTGTGTATTATTTGCTTTTCAATTCTATTTGTATTAGAAAGATGCCACACATTTATTGTGTCTCGCACACACTCAATGAGTCAAAGCCTCAGATATACCTTTTTACTTTTATAGTTCGTGTATTTACTTTAAATTTAAGACACATTTCTAGTTGCAGATTTCTTGGAAAATTTTCACAAATCCAAGAAAACCTACACGAATTGAATTTTTTTTTTTTTAATTTATTTTTAGGAAAGAAAAAAAACAGTTAAATTGTATTTTTGTTACAATTTTTTGTTAAGGAAGTTTTTCGATTTTCTTTTCCTTTTACTGTAAGAGACAATTGTATTGGAAATTTAATGGTTTTTTTTTTTTTGGCTTTTCTTTCTTTTTTTAGAAAACATAAAGTAACATATGCAGAAGAAATTAAATAATATGATGCTGGGGGTCATACACTCAAAGAAAAATTTTAACGATTTTGTTTTAATTTAATATTTTTTTTTTTGATATTATTCATTTTTTTTTTTAATATGATGTAATAAAAAGGGCAAGTTTTTGAACGCACAAAAAAATAATTAAATATGCAAGAAAAATGGCTAAAAAACGCAGAAATCTTAAATATGCAAAACAAACAGGCATTTGCATATAAAAAGCATGTTAAAGAAGTCAATTTTCAGTCTGATTACGGTTGGCGTAGTCGTAGTTCAAGGCGTTTTTTTTTTCGCTTTTTAAAGACACTTATCAGTGTATATCGTATATATTCCTTTAATGGACTTTTAAAGAAAACTGGTAAAAGTACAAGAACTCTTTTATCCATGTAATTTTACTTCTCATTTTTTATTCCTGTCACAAGTTATGTTCCTCCTTGAATTAACAATGAAGTAAATTTCATGTCATTTATTTTCCAGCACGCGTCGAACTTCAGTAGCATTTTTGCTGTTTTCTTGGTTTAAGCGCAATATAAGCCAAACTACTTTCTATTGTATCCAATATATTGTGCTGTTTTTATATACACACAGCCAATTTTATTGTTCAATACTTTTTTTTTTAATCCAAATTTTTAATATTTTTTAATTAGGCTTAAGTTCATTAAATTCAATTTTCATTAAATTATTTTTATGAAGAAAGGAATTTTACAACATGAAAATTAATAAAAATTGTTATTGATAATCTTTCATTCTTGACCGTGGCCGGGGCTCGAACCGCGGCCGGCAGGTTACCATGACATGTTTCGATCGCAACCACTCGATCTCCTCAGATGGATTTGCCGTTTTACACTCGCAGCCATCGACGACTGCTGACGTCAAAAGTCAAACATCAATCCTTAAACCAAATTGTATTTTAACCTTTGGTAGATCGAAATTTGTTTTTTTTTGAATGATTATCCATTTTAAATGATTTTACATTTTCAATACAATAATATTGTCAATGTTGTGCTACCATTAGAAACTGATTTGTTTTTTTTTCAAATTGAAAAAACACAGACAAAAATATCTCAAGAAAATTTTTAACAACACAGTTTGTTAAAAATAAAATGTTAGGTCAACGAACTTTTTGTTTGATTCAAAGAAAAAATTTATCAAATTTACACTTTGCAAAATAGCACTCAACAAAACATATTTAATAATGAAATAATTAAATATTTCTTCATATTCAATAAAAAAAATATTTGAATCGAATTAAAGACAGTATTTTAACAACTCTTGTCCATTTTTAAATAGCTCATAATTCTCATTTGTTTTACAGTTTTATTTGAATAATAAACTTAGTTTTGCCAAAGTCTTTGGAAAAGGTTTCTTGATGATCTGGCCTAAGCAAACAGTGAAATGCGCATAGGAACTTACTTATCCCCGCATAATAAATTTTAGTGTATTTTATAAAAATATAAAAATTGAAAATTTATGACATCATCATCTATAAAAAAAAAATAAAGATTCGATTAACTTTTTGTTTGATTTATCCAACATTTTCAACAATTTATTTTAACAAATTAAGTAAACATTTTGATGAAAAAAATTATTTTGGGCAACAACTTTTATTATTGACTCAATAAACTTGGTTGTTGACTAAAAATTTAACAATTATGTATACATACAAACTTTTTTATCAATACCGCAAAAATCGTCATCGCAGAAAATTCAAAAATTTTTGTAATCAAATATGCGATTTTCGTATTCAAATATGAAAATTATTTTTTTCTCTGAAGCTTTATATTTTTTTTATTTTTGGGTTGTTGTTCCTGTACAAGATTTTATATGAATTTATATTAATTTTTTTTAACTAATTTTCAACAATGTTTTATTCTGCGTCTATGATATAAACTTTTTACACGCGCGCAGAAGTGGAGAGGATCCCGGTGGAGTATTTGAGTGACATTGTCACAATTTACTCGAAACTATCGTATATGAACATTGCATTAATGAATCCATAACATAGCACCAAAATTCGCTAATTAATCTCAATTCTTTTGTCTGTTTTAACCCTCTAATACGCAGACGCTTGCGAGACAAAATCAACTTCTGTGAGGATTTGGATATTAACTTTAAAAATTTCTATATAAAAACAAAAAAAGATCCGTTATCGATTATTAAACCTTGTCAGCGTGTGTCACGATGAATCATTATGACGTTCGCCACCAGGGTGTTATGCGTTTGTGCATTTCCAAAATATATTGGACCCCCCCTTAGGTATACCGATCGACACAGAATCGATATAACGATGTTCGTTCGTCCGTTTGGCTGTTGTTTGTCCATGTAACTTTGTGCCCAAAGTACAGGTCCCCATTATGAAAATAATTTGATAAAACTCGGTACATGAATCTTAATTGTTATAAAGGCGAAGTCTATTTAAAATGGTGAGAATCGATCCATAACTTTACATGGCCCCCACACCAACTTCTTTCCCGAATAGTCTCTGTTCGGTCCAAAAATGTACTATTTCAACATAAATTGTCATACCAAATAAGTTTTCATTTTGTTTAGTCACGAAAAAAATTTAGTTAAGTTTCCATTTAATTGTTAAGAATTTTTTGCTATTTTAAATTGGAGGGCTCAGAGCTGAAGCAAACAAAGTCAAAAAAGAAAATTCGATAATATATTGAGTTTGAGTAAGTGAACTGTCATTAATTTCTGAAGCCATTGACTTGGGTTTATTACCGTTACCTTAGGAACAAAAGACTTTTTGATTTAGTATGTTACAGGATTGGAAAGAGTTAATATTTGCGAAGAATTTCACACCAGTTTTGAAATACATAAATGTATTTTATTTTATGACTTGGTTCGGTTCAGCTCTGAATCCTCCATTTAATAGTTTCAGCTTTGGTGAACATTTAACGTGTACTAAATTCCGTTCGTAGCTATAATTAAAATATCCTGAATAAGTTGTATATTTAATCAATTTATAAGTTCTTATCTTGTCACCTTCATTCATCGTCCAGACTTGCAATTTTTTTTAAATTGTGCTTTTAAATTGCAATAGTATTCAGATTATTAAATTCTAGTTTTGCAATTTTTGTATTTTTATTTTGTCTTTCCTCTTCTCCTTTTTATATTTTATATTGGGTGATTTTTTAGCTATTATCTTTTTGGCAACACTGGTTTAAACAGCTGACGCACGTTTCGAGTTTTGTTTCACTGTCAAACATCTTCAGTTTGGTCTATAATTTAACCATGAATCGTCTAACAAACGAACAACGCTTGCAAATTATTGAATTTCATTATCAAAATGCGATCCACTTTTTTATCGAAAAATTGTGTTCAGCGACGAAGCTCATTTTTGCCTCAATGGGTACGTTAATAAGCAGAATTGTCGATTTTGGAGTGAAGATCAGCCAGAAGCATTGCAAGAGCTACCAATGCATCCAGAAAAAGTCACAGTTTAGTGCGGTTTATGGGCTGGTGGCATCATTGGACCGTACTTCTTCAAAGATGATGCGAATCGTAACGTAACTGTGAATGGTGAGCGCTACCGTGAGATGATACCCAACTTTTTTTTGCCCAAAATGCAAGAGCTTGACTTGCATGACATGTTGTTTCAACAAGACGGTGCCACATGCCACACAGCACGCTTAACAATGGACTTATTGAGAGGAGAGTTCGGTGAACATTTTATTTCACGTTCGGGACCGGTCAATTGGCCGCCTAGATCGTGCGATTTAACGCCTTTATACTATTTTTTGTGAGGCTATGTTAAAGCTCATGTCTATACACACATGCCCGCTTCAATTGATGCATTGGAAAACAACATTGAAGCCGAAATGTTGGAAAGAGTATGTCTAAGCAGATGGACCATTTGAGGCGCAGCCACGGTCAACATTTGCATGAAATAATCGATATATTAATTATAATAATAATAATCGATTCAAATAAAGATTTCATGCATTTTTCTGAATTTTATGTGTTTTTTTTTTAAACTTTCCTAGAGCTCTTAAAAATCACCCAATATATAAATAGAAACACACTTACAGCCACCTTCAAGTTAAAATGCGTGAGAATTACAAAACAAAACAGAATTGCAGAGTACATGAAACTGAGAACCTCTCTCCAATCTTCTAACCCCTCTCACCAATATTGCAAAAGTTGCAAGTCTGTACGATGACTTACTGCCAATCGTCAACTGATTCAATCAATTTGCCTTCATCAGAATTATTGTCACCTCTAGAAGTTAAATTATTCACACGATCCATAATTGACATATGCCACGAGTTTTACATAACGCATATTATTTAGGACCAGTGTTCGAAAATAAACAATACATTATTTGGCGAACCGGTAAACGCACCCAAGAACGATATCTATTTTTTAGTGATTGTGTAGACGAACACAACCCTTAATACCGTTTGTAACTATTTTCAAATAAAAGCCGAACATTATATATTGTTCTGTTGTTCGTTAAAAAACAGAACAATTGCAGTTTTACTGTAGACAAACATTATATTTTAATGTTCTATAATGTTTCTGTTTTTACATTGATAAAGAAATGAACAAACAAAAAATTTCAGCAACGACCGCAGCACGAACAGCTGTGTGTGTATTTTGTATGTGTTTGGTTTGTGTAAAACTATTTTGCTGGCTTTTTGTTATTTTTCGTGTGTGTGTTTTTGTTTTTGTAAAATATGTTTGGTTTTTTTTACCAACCAAAAGCGACGAACATTAATGAACCGAACCGAACACAATGAAGTTTGTGGTTAGAAAAAAAACCGAGCGGAATTAAATGTTCTCATCTTTTGTTAAGTTAGATAAAAACAGTATTAGTTTTGTGTTCGAAAGATGACAAACAGCGAAACGTTATTTTTTTTAATGATTTTCTACACAAACACTATTAGCATTTGTGTTTTCCACAAATCCACCGAACCGAACACTAAGGAGCGATATTTAGTGCTTGTTTTCGAATAATTTTATCTACAATTTTTTAAGTTTATGCTATAAAATATTATTGAAGACCATTTTGCACTATAATACAAGTCTTCAGTATTTTTACGATCTAATTGTTGTTGGAAAAAGTTACAAAAAAAAACCATAACAACTTATCATGATAGCTGTGTATTTTCCTCATTTTCCGTAAGACTTGTGTGATAGTGTAAAGTACCCTTAAGTTAGTAATAACCCATTTCTTGGTCAAAAATTAAATAATTTTTGACTTAGTTTTTCCTTTGATTTTCAAACTCCCTCTTTTTTTAACAAGCAAGTTCAACTTTTCTTTAAAATCTTTCCCAACTTTAGCCAGATTTCTATCTCCTTAAAGTTATCATAATGATCATAAAAATATAAAAAAATTCCATTGAAATGTTAAAGTGTTAAAATTATTTTAATGCCAACAGATAAAATGCTAAAGACTGCCATAAAAAAGACAAAAAGGAAGAGATTAAATTACAAACAAGTAATTTGCGTAAAATTAAAAAACAAAAACGTTTAAAACTTCTCTTCCACTTTTTGAGTTACAAAGACCACACAATCCTCCCATAAACATTTGAACTTTATTTAAAGCCATACAACACCTTTGCAAACAAAAAAAAAAACTGGGCAAAGAAAATGAAATCAAGCCTGAGTTGAGGCATAATCTTATAAGATAAAGATCAGATACAACAAATTTACTTGAAAGCTTAAGCAAACGGAGGAAAGAAAAAAGGGGATACAAAATTCAAATATTTGCATGACTACGAAAAATTGCAAGATGCTTAAAAAAGTATTAAGGGCGTTCACAGAGAATTATAAGGAAAAAATATCAATAAAAAACCTTTAAGTCGTGGCTCACAAAATACTTTTAAAACTAAAGAAATTCAAAATTTTGTGTAATAACAAAATAAAAAAAATTGTTTGCTTCCATAACTTTTTTAGTTTTTGACTCCTTTTTTTTATTGTATTATTTAAATGAGTTTTCTTTTTTTGTGAATGTGCCTAAGTTGTGCATACACTTTTGCTGGAAATAAGTTGCAACATTTATTCGCTTAAAGTTTGTTTTATATATTCTTTTTCTTTCGTTTATTTGTTGCATAAATGTTACATTTACTGGTCGTTAAACTGACATTTTCTTGATCTTTTGTTGAGCGAATTTCTATTGCAATATGCTTAAGATTTTATTGAAATTTTCTACTTCAACTTCTCCTCCTACTTCTACTATTTTTGTTATATTTTTTTAAAATTTTTTTTTTTGTGTGCTTTTCTGGTTTCATTAAACCATTGTAATGCTGATTATACCTTCAACTTTTTATTTTATTATGTTGCATTTGGAATGCTGCTTTTTTGCATAAATTTTCAATATTCATTCAGAGTGGAGGAAACGTTTAAGTGGGAAAGTTAACTGACGATATAAAAGATAAATAAACTTAAAGAAATTTTTATATTATTCGAATGAGTATTCTAAGTCAAATTACAATCCTCAAAAGCTTTTTTAATATATAATATTAAAGTATTATTTTCCAGGAATATTTTCTATGCACTATCAGAATTTTTCGTTTGTATATTTCTGTTACGAGGCTTACTTAAGCTATCCTTTATAAGATACAAAGAATGCTGACGAAGGCCGTAGCGGGCCAGAAAATGCATTACATTCTGCTGGTATCTAATAGTTGTATAAATTTTCTTTACAATTTACTTCATTGCTTGGCAAAGGATAGCTAAAGTAAGCCTTGTAACAGAAATATACAAACGAAAAATTCTCATAGTGCATAGAAAATATTGAAGGAATAAGACTATTAAAGTATAAGAGCGTTTGAGGATTGTAATTTGACTTAGAATACACATTCGAATAATATGAAAATTTTTATAATAAATGTTACTCTCCATGGGAAATAAATTCCCAGATTCTATTTGTTAAACTTAAAGAAACTAAAACTTTATTCTTGGAGAAAGGCCAGTTTAAAAAGTGATTCGTAGGATCATTTTAGAATCAGGTTCGTAGAGCTAGTTCAGTTTATGCATCTTACCGACAATGTCTTAGATACTTAAGAATATAATGAAGCCGCAAAAACCTACAGCCTTAACAGGAGCTGAAGGCGAAAGGTTTTCTTCCGCTTTGCTTTCACGCTGATATGCCATACTTAAACAATAGAATAGAATAGAATAGCATTGTTCAAGTTTTAGTGAACAGTACAAATATAATGTAATACAAAAATTTACCAAGTGCAAAGAGTTAAGCTGTATTAAGATAAATGGCAAACCGTCAAAAATTTTACTAAAGTTATCGATAAAAAAATGAAGTTATGTCAAAAAAAAAATGTAAAATTGTGCAACTTAAAATTGACATTTACAGCTTGAAATATTAAAAGTGTTGCTGAATCAGCGGTTTATGGGCAAATTCAGTGATTTACCGCTTTCTGTTTTTAGGTTTCTCATATACAAAAAGTTGGCAACATTTAATAAAATAAACAAAACAGGGATGGCTAAGTTGTTTTAATTGTACTTTTTTGTTGATACTTTTTTAACTAAGATTTATAATACCTTTTTGTGGTGTTTTTTATGAACATAAATAAAATTAATTTTAACTACCAATTTAATTTTAACTTACAATTAAGGTAAAAAAGTACAATTTTTAAAGGTTGTTGGTACAATTTTAAAAATTCTCAACGCCATCCCTGAAACAAAACCATAACAAGAGTCAATGAGAAGAAAATTTGAAATTAACAAAAATTGCACGTTGGTTTCTGATGACCTTTATAAGGCTTTTGATCGTATTGACCATTCTATTCTCATTTTTAAGCTCAGAAGATTATTTATCTGATCGCTTTCAGTAAGTGTTTATGAACGGTTATGATTCCAGTGCTAGTCATAGCAACTCTGGTATACCGCACGGTTCTATACTGGGTCCAGTATTTTTTCTTATCTATATGAATGACGGTATTCATTTAGAGGAAATGATATTTATCAATCTTGCGTGTTTGCCGATGATATATTCTTATTGTTTTCTGATGATATAAGGGATAAACAATATAAATTTGCTGTGTCTAATTGGATTGACATGAATAATCTTGAGATAAATTGGACTAAAACGAAGGCCCTGAGTTTTTATTTACCTAATCGGAGTTTCTCCACTTTCAGGATATTTGTTGATTCCCTCAAATGTCTTGGCGTTGTCTTTGTTTTAAACTTATTAACTCATCTTTATTGCTAACGAAATTTTTCTTATTTTGAGAATAATTTAAACATTAGCAGTGTTTATAGTACCCATGTCAAAAGCCAACTTGCCTAAGGAGCGATACTTAGAGCCACTTTTTGGGTTTGAGATAAAAGTTAATTAAATTCTATAATTAGCTAATCTGAAAATTAAGTTAATCTAGTATCAATTGAATTTGATATTTTTGGGTGGTGGCTTAAACCATGTAGCGCTACCATACTGAGTACAAATAAATGGCAAAATTTTTTTGCAAATGGCAACTTTTTATCAAAGCAATATGGATGTTTTCAAAGAAGAAGAAGAAAATGCGCGAACTAAATATTGTTTACAAGGTAGAAATTTTTTGTTTTTAAAGAAAAAATATATTAAAGAAAAAATATAGAATGGAAAAATAATAAAGAAGTGCTAAGCAATATATCATGTTTTAAAATGTATTTCTTGTTTATATTTTTGCAAAAGTTCTTTATGTTAAACATGTGTTTGTTGACAGTTTAAGTTTAGGTTTAAACCACCACCGTTGGGCGCTTAAACTAGCAAAAAAAGTTAAAAAAATACAACTCTAAAAGTAAATACGGCGATTAAAGTTAATTTAATCGCTAATCTCTAACCCAAAAAGTGGCTCTTAGTGTTTATTTTCGAACACTGCACATAGGGGTTTTTTGCCAATCTAGCCGGACATTACTTTTTGTTTTAGCTTATATTGCTTCTTAAAAGTTATTGAGTGCCCCTAGATCGATGAAACTTGGCAGAAATATGTGATATTGTCATAGGCAGGTAAACCTAAAAAATAAATAAAATCGGACCAAGGAGGAAAATGTTCCCCCTAGAAGAACTAATCCAACCTCTGAAAAATGCAATTTTTTTTAAACTTTTCCCATACTTTTGTTTGGCAAATGCAACTTTTAACGTCGGCGAAAGTTAAAAAACCTAAAATAAGACCCATGAGATCGTAAAATTACACTTTTCGCCCCCCGCCCCCTTTTGAGGGCGGTTACATAAAATAATATTTAAAAAAAATGTAAATATTAAAAGAAATAGATTACTAACGCCTTAATACTATAAAAATTAAATTTTTGAACTTTAATGGGTAGGGGGAGATATCCCTCCAAACACCCCCCCCCCCCGGAACGACCCTGTAAAATTTTTTTTTTTTTTGCTAATTTCCAAAACATATTAATTTTTAAGATTTTATGTGGCTTTTATATATTTTATAGTATTTAATTTATCTGAAAATAATTAATATATTCGTAATAATAACTTATTTATAATAGTAACAGCAAATTTTATTTAAAATAATAACAACTAATTTATTTAAAATAACTTCTCTTTTGCACTAAGATGATGATGAGTGCCATGGTTCTTCTTCGTCTGCTTCTTCAAAATCCTCTTCTGAATCTGAATTCTCTTCAGAGCCAAGTACAGGTGGAAGCATAAAAGAAATTGCTTCTTTCGTAAAGCGTAGTGACTTTTTTTTTTGGAGTTGGTCTTATACTAGTAATCAGTGGGTCAGAACTGAGCAAAAGTCTATTTATAACATCTTTGTTACACTGAACCCTCGAAAACTTTCTAGCAAAATTCTGCCTGTAAAGCCGAAAATGTTTATTTCGTGCCTCAGACGCTTCTTCTGATAATAGCCCGATAGGCAACAATGCCTCACTCATTACAGTTGCGCCATGTACTAAAATCTTGTGCATTGTAGGTGTCATAGGATGCCAGGGATATAGAGTAACGTAAAGTTTTGCAGTGTCTAAGCAATAATTGGCAAACTCGTGCAAATGGATTTTGTGACCACTTGTAATTACTTCAATAATAACTTTGATCCGGTAGATGAAATCCAATGCAATTCCAGTTATTTCTGCAGCTAATTCAGGATTGGAAAAAAATCGTCTGCTGGTGTTACCATCGTTGCTGTTTCCAAATCCAGTCTTCGGTACATCCACTATTAGCCCTAATTCACTTCTAAATTTTTCTTGGATAGTTTTTTTCCTCTCATTAACAATAGTTTTGTCCTCATCCGATCTTAATTGCCACTTTTTTACTGTGAGTTTATACGATAGGTGTAATATGCTCTCAAATAGACGAATTCTGGCGTGCTCCATAAAATAACGTCATTTAGCTGCTGCACAGGTGGTTAAAACCCGTTACTTACTGTTTCGCACATCCCTTTTTTTACACAGGTAATATTAGGCTTAGATGTAATAATTTAAATAAAAACCATCTACGTACAACCAAAACATTTTATGACTGACGAAAGGGTTTCTATCATATGTACCTATGCAAGATGAGCAAAAACAGAAAAAAGGTGAAATTTTCAAAAAATCATAAAAAAAATGGCGCAACAACGCGCAACGTTTTTTTTTTGAATTTAAAAGTAGAGATTTCAAATTTTATCGTGATGTATAAAATTTTTAAGAACTCAGCGGAACTCACCTTCAAAAACCTTTTAAATTTTTTTTTTTTACAAAAAAGTGAACAAAAAAATCGTTTTTTTTAATTTCGTACTAATTTTTTTATCATAAAAAATTCAAATAAAATTTTTCTAAAAATTTTCATAATTAGCTGTTTATATAGTCTTTCACAGAAAAAAAAATTCAATGTAAAATCTTTATTCGTTTATCTACAAAAAAATATATTGTAAACCTCCCAAAACCGTAAAAAGTCAATGAACACGCATGCAATTTAATCAACTTTCCTGGTTTTAACAGTGTCCCAAAACCACAAATCTCAAGCAAAAGACTTGAAAATTCACTATACGATGCAGAACTTTGTTGTCTGTCGAGCTGCGTACTTAAATTTTTCCATTTCTTAAAAAAAATTTTTTGCTTAATGTCCGGCTAGATTGGCAAAAAACCCCTATGTGCGCTGGTTAACTATAACTGAACTTAATGAACAAGATTTCTGTATGACGAGCTAAATTCACAATTTTTCATATCTGATAAATACACTGAAATTTATTGTTGAGATAAAACAAGCTTCTATGCGCTTTTTTTAAAGATTTTTAAGAAAAGCTTAAAATATTATATAAATAAAACCTTAAAGCGAATAAGAATTATAAGCGCATTAAAAGTCTTACTTGTAACAATGTCAAAGCTTAAACAAAACACCAACAACAAACCGTGAGTTAATCTTTTCTTACATTTAGCACGTCATACAGAAATCGTCTTAATAATAAATTTTGTGTTCCCAAAAATAACTTTGATAATATACTTGCATGTGCCCGTGTAAAAAAAAAACTGAACTGGCAAATTGGTTTTTTTTTGTTGTTTTCTTACGAAGATAATTAAATGAAGCAATTTGTTTTTTAATTTAAAATTGGACGTAAGAAACCATTGTTTCGAGCAAATACTAAAAAATTTGTTGACACAGTTTTAAAATGTAAACGCAATACTTCCCAAATACTTCTTAAAATAACGCTTAGATTGAATATCATTAACTCCTATCCATGTATGAACTGGAAACATCTTAAATTTATCATTAAGAGTTTGCAAAGAGAACAATTTTCGGGAGCTACAAAAATATTTTTTTTTTTTGGAATTTTGGGAAAAATGTTTTCTATAAATTTTTATATAAATTCGACTGTGTATTCTAAGTCTTATAACAATAATTAAAGCTTTCAAACGTTAATAGTCTTATTCCTTCAATATTTTATAAACGGTAACCCAGCTAGCATTTTGTATCATAATTTAATCATTAAGGAATCAGCTTCAAGATCAAAATACCCGTATGAGAGCTCATTTTTCAATCACAAATGATACTCTCGTTGTGAGAAAATGGTACCCTACCGATGAATCACCTGAAATAATCATTTGTGATAGAATTTTCTGATTCCTTTTTGATCAACTTAATGGCAGTTTTAAAACTCATTATTGAAATTTTGTCTCATTTTTTAATCGTAAATAATATAGTTTTTTCATATCATTTTGTTAATTTTTCTCTTAAAAAAAATCAGCACTTTTATGGCTTTTGATTATTCGAACCAGCTTAATTTTAAACCAAAAAAAAGTTATCGGTTTTTCGCATTTATGTTCATAAATTGTCAATAATTTTTGGGCTTCTTTTTTAGCCAAGCTTCTTATTTGATTGGCTGACATGAAAGTTTCTATTTTATATTTTTCTCATTTGGCAAAAACAAAAATTCAAAATATTTAAAAATCATTATTTTAACATCTCAATGAATCATATATGAATCATCATTTTGACGATTTTTTGTTCCGAAATTAGCAAAGTTCCGATTTGCAGATTTTTTTCTAAAAAGTGACGATTTTTTCAGTCTCCAAAGTCTGAATAAAACAATAAATTTTTTGACACGTTCGTTTTTTTTTTCTTGGAATGTTTAACACCAGTACCATAACAAGAGCGGAATGCGGAACGTTTTCTTTCGCTTAGCTTTTACGCTGATATGCCATACCAAAGCAAGAGCGTCAACGTTGTGTCACGAACAGTAGTGATAGCTTTCTTGTTTAATAAAACCACAAATTATAAATAAAAATAGAGATAAAAACGCTAGATTGACCAAAAATAGCTAAATTGCCATAATTAATTAACAACAGCGGCAAACTTAAAAACTTTATGCAAGTTTTAAGACAATCTTTGATTTTTTTCAGAGTACACAAACAACAATGTTACACTTTGTTTAACTTTCGTCAAACCATCATCGAATGAACCTTATACGGCGAACATTTCACAAAATGTAAGATAATATCTGCATGAGTCTCTTACGAGTCTTGACATGAAATACTCGTTAGATAATCTTTACCCACGTCTTAAACGATTCCCACAACGATCGAATCGAAAATCTCAGTGTTGCATTTTTTCCCGTGTGAGGAATCTTCTACGATTAAAAAATGCGGTCATCGACATTCAAAGACGCTCTCCATGAGACTCTCAGTATCTCTTACACGATTCAAAATGCTAGCTGGGTATGAAGTAATTTTGTTTTGGTTTGAATGTTTTTTTTTTTATAAAAATCGAACAAAAATTGTTAAAAAAAACAAAATTTTAAGTTGTCCGATTTTTTTGACGATTTCTCGAAACGTGAAAGACGGATTTTTTCTCAGAAAATTGACGATTTCCTCCCAAATTTATCTGGCAGCCCTGGTTACTGAACATGAGAAATAAATGCCTAGATTCTATTTGAAAATGTTTTCCGAACATGAATTATATTGAATATTAAACAGTTTTGAAGAATAATGTTCTAAATTGAATAGATTAAGAACAAATGCAATTAAAGACGAATATATAGTCAGATCAAACTTTTCCTATTTATGAGGTTCGAAGGACTATGTACTAAGGAGTTGATAATGAAAAATGTTCGTAGCTTAAAATAAGAAAGCAATTGTGCAAAGTAAACCTTAGCTTTCGCCGCTGTTATACATAACTCATGTGCTTAAGAGTGGTATTCCGAAGGACTAATATTTTGCTTCCATATTTTTATATATTAATACAAATATTAAATATAAATATTGTTTATGTAATTTATAAATATTTTTAATTTAAAGACATAAAGTTTAAAGTAACTAATACAATATCTTTTTTATTTTTCTTTTAGGTATGTGGACTTTAATTGATATGCAGGTATTAAAGTAAGTAATTAAGATCTTAAGACCTATACCTCTTGGCAAGATAAAGGTACCAGTTATACACAGAGAAAAAAACATGTTTAAATATGGTCACTTCCAACAAAACTATTTTTAAAGAAAGAAAGAATATTTTAAACATGTTATGTTTAATATAGCCATTTTATAGTCACCGACAACCATATTATGGTTAAAATACTGATCCATCAAGTAGCCATAACCATATTATGGTTACCTCTAAATATGTTATGGTTAAATATGATAAAAAGCTGTTTTTAAATTAACAATAGTATTTTCCTCTTTTCCAAGAGCATGTTTGTATTTAATTTAAGTTTCTTGACTTACTTTCACAAAAAAGAGAATTTCAAAAACGCGTCAAGTTCATCAGCTGGCGAAATTCTCATTCGAAGAGAACGTTCTGAAATCAACTAGAAGGTTCATGATTCTACTACTCTTCTTCTACTTTTGGTTGTGAACTATAAATACATAAATGTTTAGTTTATTTTGTTTTGAGACATTAAACGGTTCAGTTCCTTACTAACAAATTTGGATAAATTTTGTGAACGTTAAAATTAATTATTTAATAAAGTTTGTTAAGTTGAATAAGTGCGTGTATTTCTTTTGATTAAAAGAACTCAAAGTTTTTTATAAAGAGAATAATCCGAAACGCGTTTATTAAAGGAAAAACGTAGCAATATTTTGGATTCTTAAGTAATTCCAATTCGGTTTAGCCATGTCCCACTGTCTGTTAAAACTAGAGTTTCTACGCGGGAAAGAATTCCCGGGAATCCCGGTACATTTTTTTTTAAATTAAATTTTTTGAAATTTTAATTTGTTAGCATCGTTAAAATCAAAAACGATCAATAAAAATATATTCTTTACTAAAAACAACAAATCAACCTATTTTTCCTACGCCAATAAATCAACGGTCTTTTTGACGTCTATGAAGTCACGGGTAACAGCCCAACAAATTTATAATCTTTGTATGATGCGCTTCTTACTATAAAACCAACGTCTGTAGAGAGCAAGAGCACGTATTCGGTAGCAGGCAATATACATATTAAAGGCTAGATTACACTATTATACTTTGTATTAATACATGTCAAAAACTTAAGTAATATGACAAAGTGTGATAGTGTGAATGCAATGTGTCACGAAAATGACACGTATTATGAAAAAAGTTTGACATCCCATACGGCTTCATCGTTTTTTGAAAAATTTCTAAACAATAATACTTTTCATTGGATCAGGGTTGCATTTTATTTCATGTGTGAAAATTAGATTTTTTAACAGATGCAACAAAACTCACAAAGTATTATGGAATACGTAAGACTTGTGAGATAATTTAATCAAGGATTAAATTAGACTATCTGATGAGCTTTTAAAGCTTTAATAATACTAAAAATGGTTTTCTTAAAAGAAAATTAATTTTACCAAGTTGCTATGGATAATAACTACTAAATATTAATAAGTTTTAATAATTCGTGATCTCCAAAAAAAAAAAAAAAAAAAAAAAAAAAAAAAAAAAAAAAAATTATACATACATATATAATATGCATGTACATATGAATGTAACAATTTATTTGGTTATCAATGGAATTCATAAAGCTAACTTTTTTTAGACTGTTTTATACGTGTATATTTTTTTAATAAAGTAAAAACTTTTATCTTGAACTCATTTAATGAAATCATTTGGGGGATTCACAAGGTGTCATAAAGTCATATGTCTTAAAATAATAACATGAAAAAATACGACTGTTGTGAACAACCCCTCATAATTTAGTGTGCTATTTTGAATTTAATTCAGCTGATTAAAGCAAAGATTAGAGTCCTAAGCCGATCTAATTTGACGCCGCAAGTGTTTTGTTGCAAAAATTGGTAGCCGCAGATTAAATTCGGATGTTAGCAGGAAAAAACTATACCATTAAACTAATGCGGCTTGGATCAGCCGATCAGCGCAGGTCTCTTCTGATTAATTACGACAGCATAATAAACATAGCAAGCAAAGTTCTATTAATTTAAGACACTTTTTGTTAACAAAGCAACAACAATATTTTTAAACCAGTGTAAAATGTTAGAACATTATGACAATATAACATGATAGCACAGCTTGTGAATTCCCCAATTGTTTTATTAAAAAAATCCCGGGATTTCCGGGAATAAGATTTTTTTTGTTTTGTTTCACGGGAATAGAAAAAGTACGGGAAATAAGAAACCCTAGTTAAAACGCGCTCACTTCCGAACCACTTAACATAAAGTAGTATTTTTGTACCAAGTTTTTTTTCTAGTTTGGGATTAATATCAAGAATGAATGAACTCTAAAAAGTTATAATTTCTTTAATATGTTCTTGTCTCAGCAATAAAGGCTTTGACCCGGCCCTTATTCTTGGTAGAGGGTATCAACGGTTCAAGAAAGCTTAATTGTCTTATTTAAAGGTCATTGTTTATATAAAGACACAATTACAAGAAGTACCAAACTATTGTACTCATTTCTTTCCAGTACTTTTAATTAATCAATTCATATATATATATAAATAAAAAAACAGTCATGTTATTGAGAAATAAATGAACAAAGTACTTGTTTTTTTTTCTCATTATTAACAGATCAATAATTTTTATTCACAGAAAACATGAATTCAATAATAAAAACTCATTATTATTATTATTAATTCGTTCTTTATTAATGTCCATTTTTTGTCTTATGTGTCATAAATTTTCTGTATGATTTTTATTATTTATTTATTGTTAAACATTTTTCTGGTTATTTTGTCTTTAAGAACATTTTTTATTGTTTTCGAGCTCTTTTAAAAAAAGAGTCTGTGAATTGCTGGCTGGTATTGTTTCAATATTTTTTTTTTAAGTTTTATTCCAGTTTCGATACAATTTCAAAAGTAATTTATTACATTTTTAGGCCTTTTCGGTTCACTATTGTTTGTTAGTCATTTGCTAATAGATTTATAGGTCAATAAAATTGATTTCTTGTTGTTGGTGTTGTTTTGAATCCAATGAAGTTTTTTTCTTTCAATTCTTGTAATGAAAACAAGATAAAAGAGAATATTTCACAACTTCTTTGGGAATTTTTGTTCAAAGATAAGTTGAAAAAAAACAAGTAGGAAGTGTATAGGCAGGCGGCTTATACCGAATTCGTATATACCCTTCATCAAAGTATATTATAGTCGGTGTTACCACCAGAAAAATTCAAAATTACACTTGAGATGAAGCAAAACTACCCGATTTAGGCCCTTATTACGATTTTTGTTTGTTTTTTGTAATGTTTTTGTTCACCGCAATATAGCAAAGTTGTAAGCCATAATACAAAAATTAAGAAATTACAACTCAACTAAGTTAAGTTGTAAACAGTAATAGGGACCTTAAATGAAATTACACCTGATATAAAATTGAAGTTTTATTTAATAAAAAGACATGTTCAAAGAAGCAAAACACGACAAACTCATTGAAAGAAGATTAATATTAATCAAACTATTAAGATTATTATTGTAACTTAAAATAAATTTACAAAAATTAAATTAAAAATTTAAAAACTATTAATAAAACATAAAATAAAACTCCACATTTGGTTGCATATATTAGAGAATGTTCAAAATGATCATTGCCATTTCTTTATAGCCCTATAGATCTTACGAAAGGTTAGCTGTCAAACGAACTGTCATACTGCTCTCACTTTTTGCTCAGGCACATCATCATGAATAGATTCATGCTTGAACAACGCCACCAAATCATTAAAATTTACTTTAAAAATCAGCCATCGATTTTCGCAACTTATAGGCGACTTCATGATTTAAATGACGAAACTTATTTTTTTAAAATTGAAGGGGATGTGTTGGTTTAGAGCAAATAAACTGTCAATTAGACTTCAAGGCCGTGAGATGTGAAACCTCTTGATTGATTTCCGTAGTGCTGCGAAGACACTGGTATATGCTGATAAAGCAGCAACAATTGACGTCTTGGAGTTCAACATTGTTCATTTAATTGGTGACATGCAGCCAGAAATGCTCGAAAAAGAGGAAAATTGGACGTCTGCAAGGCGTTTCGTCAAGGACAGGCGCGGTGCCTATTTGTTTGAAATAAGTTTTAATTGGTAATGTCGTGTTTTAATCTGTGCTTAAAATTAATTTTTCTGTGCTGTCTACCATTTCAAGCTGCATGATCTTACAAATACCTTTTATACCTTATTTAGTAAACAAAATGCCTGCAGGGTTATATACAACTGTCCCTTTTCGTAATGTTAAGGGCGTTAAATATTCTTCAAACTAAAGCATTTGAAAGTTGCCAGTTAAAAATTAAACTAATTATAAACCCAATTATGAAAAAAAAATTCCCCGGGAGTTTATTTTCTTCTCAAATTTTTAAAATTGAATTTAAATAGGAAAATGGGAAAATGGAAAAAACTCCCGGGGAATTTTTATTCATAATTGGACTGTATATGTTGGAATATTGGAAACATTTCTTCCCCCAGGCAAGTTTTTAGTTTGAATAACTTTTTTCAATAGATCTCAGGTTCTAAATCACTGATGGCCATCTTTATCCAAATCTAAGACTCCATATTGCGGCATTCATTATCGAACTTTTGAAAATAAATATTAAATGATTGAAGACTTTTCTTAAAAAAAAACCGAGACTTTGGTTCAGAAGACTGTGCATTTTTTATCAACAATATTTCAAAAGAAATAAATGTCATCACTGATATCGAATCTTGATTTAATTTGGGTATCTGAAGTAAGAATTTTAAATTACACCTGAATTACTCCTAAGGCAAATTACCCACGCTCTACCCACGACAGTAAAAATTATACCAAATTCGGGTAATTACCCATAAAATGGCAACACTGATTATAGTACACTTGTATGGTAGCCAGATGAAACAATTTTCAATACTAAATGCATGAAATATCTGCGCCAAATTTCATCCTCCTAGCTTATATAGTACGTGCGTAAGCCTTTTTACCCGAGGTCTACACTAAAAATAAATATCTCAGCTAGTTGGCAATAACGTCTGCAGAATAACAGAGCAATATTTCTAATTGCTCAGCTTATGTTAAAGTTAACATGCCAACTCATAATTAAAAAAAAAAAAATCAAGGAAGAAGGTGCAGTGAAAAAACTGACGCCATCTTGCAAAATTATTTTTGTTAATAGTAATTCATTTTTAGTCGACTTTATTATTTAAATGTATATAAATTTGTTGAGCTTGAGGTAATTTTTTATAAAAATATTAATTTTTATAAAATGAATTTTTTTTTTTTTTTTGTTAAAAAAAATTTGTATTTTTATATAAAAAAGAACTCAAGCTTAAACAAATTAATATAAATTTAAATAATAAATATCGAATAAGAAAAAAATTATGATAATAATAATAACTCTTTTTTTTAATTCCCTAATATAATCCCGCGAAGCTCTACGCTTGTCAGCAGGAACCAGAGTCTCTGGCGGGAATCGAACCCGCAACTCCAGCGCTGATAGACTAGCTAACTACCAGCTTGCGTACCGGGGCACTCAAATGCAGTTTTATTTAAGTGTTTATTTAATTGTTTAGTTTAATTAATTTACTTCAATTATAATTTGCTACCATTTCATAAACTTAATTTCTTTCTCACACAATTTACTTCAATTTTTTTCTTTTTGCTTCTTTTTTTCAATTGACAACAAAATATGACGTTTTATGTTAGCAATGGTTGTCAACAAAAACAATTATTGCAACATAAATTTCTGACCATAATTTAAGGAAGAGTTCGAGGAGAAATATGTAAAATACGGTAAAAATATTTGTTGTTTAAAATGTTATTGCATTTTTGATGCGTACGACCTTCACGTTCAACACTATCGAATTACCCATATACATAATCATAAAGAAATCTTAGAAACCCCATTTCAACCAACACACGTTCAGACGGACATCGTAAAATCTACTTCGCCACTGATAGGAATCCAGAATATATATATTATATAGAGGCCCAGATCAATTCTGTACAAATTACAAGCGATCTGACAAACTTATATACATAAATATAAAAATTATTAAAAATTATGTTTTAGGTTTAAGACAATATCTTAAAAACGAGTTAATTAAAGATTTTAACATTTTTTATTTTTCAAATTTATTCTATGAGTTAAATTTCAGTTATGTATTTTATAAAGCTTTTTTGTAATAGTCTTATTCCTTCAATTTTTCAGAAATGACTTTATACACTACCAGACTATTATATTGTATCTTCTTGTTACATTTTACCTACGCTATCCTTTGGATAGCAATGAAGTATATTGTATGCACAGAAAAATTTACAATTATTAGACACCAGCAGAATGTAATGCATTTTCTGGCCCGCTACGGCCTTCGTCAGCATTCTTTGTGTCACACTGGATAGTGATACTTTATAAATTGAATGTATTTAACTCAACTATTTTAACAAATAGAAACTGGGAATTATTTCCTTTCGTAGGTAATTTTTTATATTATATTCAACATTTTTTATTTTTCGAATTTATTCTATGAGTTAAATTTCAGTTATGTATTTTATAAAGCTTTTTTGTAATAGTCTTATTCCTTCAATTTTTCAGAAATGACTTTATACACTACCAGACTATTATATTGTATCTTCTTGTTACATTTTACCTACGCTATCCTTTGGATAGCAATGAAGTATATTGTATGCACAGAAAAATTTACAATTATTAGACACCAGCAGAATGTAATGCATTTTCTGGCCCGCTACGGCCTTCGACAGCATTCTTTGTGTCACACTGGATAGTGATACTTTATAAATTGAATGTATTTAACTCAACTATTTTAACAAATAGAAACTGGGAATTATTTCCTTTCGTAGGTAATTTTTTATATTATATTCAACATTTTTTATTTTTCGAATTTATTCTATGAGTTAAATTTCAGTTATGTATTTTATAAAGCTTTTTTGTAATAGTCTTATTCCTTCAATTTTTCAGAAATGACTTTATACACTACCAGACTATTATATTGTATCTTCTTGTTACATTTTACCTACGCTATCCTTTGGATAGCAATGAAGTATATTGTATGCACAGAAAAATTTACAATTATTAGACACCAGCAGAATGTAATGCATTTTCTGGCCCGCTACGGCCTTCGTCAGCATTCTTTGTGTCACACTGGATAGTTTTACTTTATAAATTGAATGTATTTAACTCAACTATTTTAACAAATAGAAACTGGGAATTATTTCCTTTCGTAGGTAATTTTTTATATTATATTCAACATTTTTTATTTTTCGAATTTATTCTATGAGTTAAATTTCAGTTATGTATTTTATAAAGCTTTTTTGGAATAGTCTTATTCCTTCAATTTTTCAGAAATGACTTAATACACTACCAGACTATTATATTGTATCTTCTTGTTACATTTTACCTACGCTATCCTTTGGATAGCAATGAAGTATATTGTATGCACAGAAAAATTTACAATTATTAGACACCAGCAGAATGTAATGCATTTTCTGGCCCGCTACGGCCTTCGTCAGCATTCTTTGTGTCACACTGGATAGTGATACTTTATAAATTGAATGTATTTAACTCAACTATTTTAACAAATAGAAACTGGGAATTATTTCCTTTCGTAGGTAATTTTTTATATTATATTCAACATTTTTTATTTTTCGAATTTATTCTATGAGTTAAATTTCAGTTATGTATTTTATAAAGCTTTTTTGTAATAGTCTTATTCCTTCAATTTTTCAGAAATGACTTTATACACTACCAGACTATTATATTGTATCTTCTTGTTACATTTTACCTACGCTATCCTTTGGATAGCAATGAAGTATATTGTATGCACAGAAAAATTTACAATTATTAGACACCAGCAGAATGTAATGCATTTTCTGGCCGGCTACGGCCTTCGTCAGCATTCTTTGTGTCACACTGAATAGTGATACTTTATAAATTGAATGTATTTAACTCAACTATTTTAACAAATAGAAACTGGGAATTATTTCCTTTCGTAGGTAATTTTTTATATTATATTCAACATTTTTTATTTTTCGAATTTATTCTATGAGTTAAATTTCAGTTATGTATTTTATAAAGCTTTTTTGTAATAGTCTTATTCCTTCAATTTTTCAGAAATGACTTTATACACTACCAGACTATTATATTGTATCTTCTTGTTACATTTTACCTACGCTATCCTTTGGATAGCAATGAAGTATATTGTATGCACAGAAAAATTTACAATTATTAGACACCAGCAGAATGTAATGCATTTTCTGGCCCGCTACGGCCTTCGTCAGCATTCTTTGTGTCACACTGGATAGTGATACTTTATAAATTGAATGTATTTAACTCAACTATTTTAACAAATAGAAACTGGGAATTATTTCCTTTCGTAGGTAATTTTTTATATTATATTCAACATTTTTTATTTTTCGAATTTATTCTATGAGTTAAATTTCAGTTATGTATTTTATAAAGCTTTTTTGTAATAGTCTTATTCCTTCAATTTTTCAGAAATGACTTTATACACTACCAGACTATTATATTGTATCTTCTTGTTACATTTTACCTACGCTATCCTTTGGATAGCAATGAAGTATATTGTATGCACAGAAAAATTTACAATTATTAGACACCAGCAGAATGTAATGCATTTTCTGGCCCGCTACGGCCTTCGTCAGCATTCTTTGTGTCACACTGGATAGTGATACTTTATAAATTGAAAGTATTTAACTCAACTATTTTAACAAATAGAAACTGGGAATTATTTCCTTTCGTAGGTAATTTTTTATATTATATTCAACATTTTTTATTTTTCGAATTTATTCTATGAGTTAAATTTCAGTTATGTATTTTATAAAGCTTTTTTGTAATAGTCTTATTGCTTCAATTTTTCAGAAATGACTTTATACACTACCAGACTATTATATTGTATCTTCTTGTTACATTTTACCTACGCTATCCTTTGGATAGCAATGAAGTATATTGTATGCACAGAAAAATTTACAATTATTAGACACCAGCAGAATGTAATGCATTTTCTGGCCCGCTACGGCCTTCGTCAGCATTCTTTGTGTCACACTGGATAGTGATACTTTATAAATTGAATGTATTTAACTCAACTATTTTAACAAATAGAAACTGGGAATTATTTCCTTTCGTAGGTAATTTTTTATATTATATTCAACATTTTTTATTTTTCGAATTTATTCTATGAGTTAAATTTCAGTTATGTATTTTATAAAGCTTTTTTGTAATAGTCTTATTCCTTCAATTTTTCAGAAATGACTTTATACACTACCAGACTATTATATTGTATCTTCTTGTTACATTTTACCTACGCTATCCTTTGGATAGCAATGAAGTATATTGTATGCACAGAAAAATTTACAATTATGTGACACAAAGAATGCTGACGAAGGCCGTAGCGGGCCAGAAAATGCATTACATTCTGCTGGTGTCTAATAATTGTAAATTTTTCTGTGCATACAATATACTTCATTGCTATCCAAAGGATAGCGTAGGTAAAATGTAACAAGAAGATACAATATAATAGTCTGGTAGTGTATTAAGTCATTTCTGAAAAATTGAAGGAATAAGACTATTCCAAAAAAGCTTTATAAAATACATAACTGAAATTTAACTCATAGAATAAATTCGAAAAATAAAAAATGTTGAATATAATATAAAAAATTACCTACGAAAGGAAATAATTCCCAGTTTCTATTTGTTAAAGATTTTAGGCAAAAATTATTTTCAGCTGAGCTTTTTTGCTCATATTTCAGTTATTTTCGGACTGAACTCTACGAATTTTAATAGCACGCTGTTCCAGACTATATGTGATATAACTATATAACAACCGAGTTCTCTTCATATATGGGGTCTTCGAAAAACCCATTTCAACATACACACGGAAAACCGACATTGTTAAATCAACTACGCTACTTATAAGGACCCATAATACACAAATACCTTATAGGGTCTTCTATCGATATAGTACAAATTACAAACGGTAAAGGGCTTACAAATATTTTAGTTTAAAGACAATATTAAAAAAAAAGGTTAAACAATTTTTTAAAAACTTTAAATTCTAAGAGATAATTGTTAGTTCAAAACCTTTTTTAATTTATATGTTTAATCCACTTATGAGTCATGAGTTAAATTCTTCATTCTTATTATATTCGTTACAAATGAAGTTTTGTAATTTACTAAGAAATTTCGTTTTTGGTTTTCCGAAAATTGAGTTGAAATATTTATAATAAAAACCTTTTTCTTCTTAAGGTTTTTTTTTCTCATTATTATAAAACAAGAAAATTAATTTTTTATGACTTGTAAAGAACAACATCATTCATATGAGCAGTCAAAAAAAAAGAATTTTTGTGTGTTAAAGAGATACACTCAAAAATTTTGTACTATTACCGAGAGACTAAAAAAAACACTCAATTTTAAAATGAATTAAAACGTTTTACAGGGTGAACATTTTTTAAGATGCCTTAAGGCAGTGTAAAATCCAAAAATTTATTGAAAAAACTTTCTACTAATGTTTAGAACACAAAGTTTGGAACACGAAGCTTGTCCAGCAAGCACAGAAGCTTGATTTGAAATAAAGCATTAAGGCCATTCTTAAGCGAAGAGCTTTATAAATATCATTTGAAAATAATAGCTTTCTCAATAAAAATCTACAAGTTTTCTTAATTTCTCAATAATTTTTAATATTTAATAAATAAAAGTTTAATAAATAGTTCAACAAAATAACCACAATACTAATTTCTCAATAATGTTTAAAAAAGTTTGTTACGACTTTTGGTATGAGACTTTTCAAAGATTTCTTTTTAAAGGTTTTACTCAGAGGCAAACCAATCCTAAAGTGCAATTTTGATCTTACATTGAAAATAATTTGAAAACACGCTGATTTCTCAAACTTGATTATTCCACTTTTGACAGAAATAAAAAAGAATAAAATGCATGACTTCGTCAAAAGTTCACAATTTCAGTTCAAAATGACATTCCTAAAAACAGCTTTCCAAATTGTGCAAAACACAAAAAGTGAAATAGTCAAGTTTTGAAAAGAACCTTCTCAAATGTTAAATGTGAAAGAAGTAGTTAGGAGCAAAATATGTACAATAAAATTCGAAAAACTGAAAAATACCTTTTTTAAAAATGGTCCAGCTCACGGATGGTCAACGCTAGAACCAAAATATATTAGGAATCATCATAAAACATATCGAGCTTTATTTTCAGAGGGGTAACAAAAACATTTTTTCAGCTCCATACAACTTGTCGGTCTAATATAGTACATTCTTAAATGCAAATAGGTATAAAGAGTGTTATTTAATTTTTGGTATGTATGTATGTACAAAAATAACAGTAAAACAAAATACATATACATACAAACATACATAATTCAAGCAACAGTTTTTTTTTTCTTCCAACAAGTGATTAAAGACATAATAGGAAAACGCATTTTAAACTGCAAAATCTTCGTTAACTTCGGGATTTTTTAAAGGTTTCAGGCCCGTTTTCACAACATACCAATAGAAAAAGAAGACTTTAACTGGCCTTATAAAAAGTGTTCCATTATTAAAACATTACTTTAACCTAACGTAAGGGCTAAAGTAAATTAAGGCCCAAAATTTGTAGAATGCAAACGCAACGCTAAATATTATTTTGAAAGCAAAAACAAAATCGAAAACATTTCATAATTTTGTTGTTGTGTTCTATAGAAATGTATATTGAATTTTAAAATTTAGCTATCGGTAAGTTGTGAAAACGTCCCTCAGTCTGTCAAACCAAACACTTCCGAACATGTCGACTGCCAATGTTCTTTGTTGTGTACAGCTTTTTGTTTTTTGCTTTTGCCTTCACTGCGACTAATTTCATTTAATGAATCAGAAGCAAAGGCAACAGTTTATTTTTGTCCAATGACAAATGGAGAAGTCGAAGTTACAGCACAATCTAACGACTTTTACTATCCTAACTGCACCTTTTTTAACACTGGTAAGCACCCGAATTGATGAAACGATGTTTGCCTGTTAGTTTGTCTATCCGTGTGTATGTTGAAATAGGTTTTTCAAGGACCGCAGATATGATGGGTATTAAGTTTTTTAACATTTATATTGCATATAGTCTGGCATAGTTTGAAACTCAACTCGATCGATTAACAAATCGCTGAGATATGAGCTTAGAACCACGACTACCTCTTTCTCTTATTTTTACTCATGAACCTTTCCTTTTTTAAAACTTCTTCTTATCTATGAACTTTATTTGTTCTCTTTCGCCTGAAATTAAGTTAATAAAATACTAAAAAGAATTGACAAAATCGGTCTATAAATGACCAAGTTATAGACAAATAACTCCGATTTTCTTCCCGAAATGGTTTTGGCTTAAAAGCTTCTATACCTTAATGAGCAAAAAGGACTTCATTTGGCTCAGATTTGTTTTTTGTATATTTTTTTCACCTGATCCTAACACATTTGTACATTATGATAAAGGGTATATAAGATTCGACACAGGCGAAACTCAGAACTTTCACTTGTTTTGTTCTAAAATGAAAAAAAAATCAACTCAAGTCCCCTACTATTGAAATAAATTGCCGGAAAGGATCTAAAATTTCTTTTATAAGAACTACAAAAATATTTTAAACTCCAGTAAACACCTGAGTCTTTATATTGTAGCACACAGTCTTATTTCTTGCAGTGTAATAATTTAGAAAAAAAACCCACCAACCAAAGCCATAAACTTTAATTGTTTGAGTGTATGAGTATCGTATTACACAAAAAAAGTCAGTCAGTTAGTGTTAAAGAAATATAAAAAATCCTCTTAAAACATCAAAATAATTACAAACGTTTTATACAGCTCCTTGCAACATTCACATAATTTTGCCCCCTACATAACCGCAAAATAAAAAACCATTTCCAAATGAAACAAAACCAAAAAAAAGTAACAAAGATGATGAAGATGAAAAACATAAAAAGTAAAAATATTTTCTTTTTATTTTCAGTAGATACTTTTATGATTAAAACACTTAAATACGGCTTAAAACGATGTGGTGGAATTTTCTATTGTGTCAATGTGGTTATTCAAAAATTCCTGTTTGACCAACATTCTTAAACACGCACAGTAGTCTTAACTCTGAAAATAAAAATGTTCTTAATAAAAAAAACAAATTTAATGATGTACAACTGCAGTTATAATTAAACATAAATTATATTTCCTATAATTTATACTGCATGAAATATTCTTTCTTGTAAATAACTTTTGTCAAAGGGTTTTCATTAATTATTTTCATTATTAATGATTTCCTAGAATCTGTTAATGGAATTCAAGTTATGAAAGGATATATTTTGCAAAAAAAACCTTCACCATTGAACTATTCAATATTATTGACTTTGTCTGATTAATAAGTTGGAAAAATAATTAAAGCCTCTGGGATTATTGAAAAAAATAACTTTTGTAAAGTTTATATTTAAAACATAATATTACGTTCAGAATAAAAACATTTGTTTTGAACTATCATGGGTGAATTAAAAAAAGTCAAATCCGAACTACGCCACTTCGAAAACACTTATAAAACCTTGGCATCGCAAAACATTCTATGAAACTCATTAAGTTACAGCAAGAAAAATCGAAGAAATTTAAAGAAACAGTTTTGAGATGCGAACAAAACTTCTTAAATTTTTATGAGAATTATTTACCTTTAAATAACATCGCAAAATTTTCTGTAAAAATTATCAAATTTTTAATGCCATTGCATAATATTCTATTGAAATTATCGAGTTGAAAATGACATCGCACTTTTTTATGAAAATTGAATATTTTTTTTATTGAGGTTATAAATAAAAAAGCATAATTTCTCCATAAAAATAATCCAGCTATATATAACATAGCATACTTAACTGTGATTACTACCAAGTTTTGAAAAAACATCGCATAATATTTTATGAAAATTATTGAGAGTTTTATAACTTTGCACTATTAGAAAAAAAATATATATAAAAACAAAATCTCATAGTTTTTATTGGAGTTATAAATAACAAACCATAATTTTATTAAAAAAAAAAATAGTCCAGTAATAAATAACATCGCATAATTATCTGCGATTATTACCAAGTTTTGGAAAACGTCGCATAATATTTTATGAAAATTATTAAGATTAAGATAACTTCGCACTTTTTTTCTGAAAATAAAACAAAAAATAAATAAATAAAATAATATCGCTTAATTTTTATTTGGAGTTATAAATAACAAAGCATAATTTGTCTATGAAAATAATCCAGTTATAAATAATATAGTATAATTAACTCTGATTATTACCATGTTTTAAAAAAACATCGCATAATTTTATGAATATGATTGAGATTTGTTTAAGTTTGCACTTTTTAAAAATAAAAAATAAATAAAAAAATATCGCATAGTTGTTTGTTAGAACTATAAATAACATCGAATAAATAACTGTGATTATTACCGAGTCTTTAAAAACATCTCATATCTTATAAAAATTATTAAGTTCTTAATAAAATCGCAACATTTTAATGAAATCTATTAATAAATAAAAAAAATCGCATAGTTTTCTATTGAAGTTATAAATAGCGTAGCATAATTTCTCTATAAAAATATTCGAGTACAAAATAACAGAGCATAATTAATTGTGATTATTAACGATCGCACAAAATTTTGTGAAATTTATCGAGTTTTAAATAACATTTCATAATACTCTATAAAAATTATTGAGTTTTTAATGACATCGCATTTTTTATAAAAATAAAAAATAAATAAAAAAAATAATATCGCATGGTTTTTTATTGAAGTAATAAATAAAAAGCTTAATTTATCTATAAAAATCATCCAGTTATAAAAAACATCGCATAATTAACTGTAATAATTACCAAGCTTTGCAAAACATCGCAAAACATTTTATGAAAATTCTTGAGATTTTAATAATTTTGCACTTTTAAAACATAAAAAAATAAAAGAAATAATAATATTTGGAGCTATACATAACCAAGCATATTTTGTCTAATAATCCAGTTATAAATAACATCGCATAATTAAATGTGATTATTAACAAGTTTTGGAAAACATCGCACAGTATACAATGAAAATTATTGAGTTTTTAATAACACCGAACCTTTTTATTGCAAATTATTAAATTAATAAATTTATAATATCGCATAGTTTTCCATAAGAATTATGAAGTTGCAAATAACATGGCATAAAAATTATATATATATTTTTAAATAACATCGCTTATTTTTTCTATGAAGCTGTATTTTTTTTACAATCGATTCCCGAACATAATTTTTAATAAAAACCCTATCAAATAAAAAAAAACATTGCATACTTTTTTTATAAAAAATGGGCTACTAGAAACTTTCGCCCTAAATTTTTTTCAATATAATTGACTTAAAAATAACCAAATAATTTTCGTTAAAATTTATTGACTGCCATAAATTTTTATTGAAATTGTAAAGCTATATATAACATCACATTAAAGCCATCGCATAGTATCTTATAAAAAAATATTTGGCTATAAGATTGTTACCTAAATTTTTACAATTTTCCTAAAAATTATGCTAAAGTCTCATTTCATTTGTTTGCTCCTTCTGAAAACAATGTTTTACGTTTTGTGTACATATAATTATCGTCCCAACTGTATACCTTACAAAACCCTTAAAACAGTAAGCATTATTATTGAGTATTTTTTTTTTTAATTCAAAAAATTTTTAATCCTGGTATTACAATTTGTATTAATCCCAGTAATAATTTTGTAATTTGAAAAGGGTTCAAAATGTTTTTTATTGCTTTAACTGCCAGAGAGGGTCAAATATACATAAAAAAATAAGCTAAAATAAAAATAAATAAATAAGTACTCAACAAAAGAAGAAGAAAAAATCAAATAGCATCACGACAACATAATCGGATCAACTTTAAATGTGACTGACACACCTTTTCGAAAGAATGGGAAAAAAAGAAAATACAAATTTGGAAGAAAAAGAACCCGACAAAACGACAACAACAAACAAATTCTGGTAAACATTTGTTAATGCTAAATTATTGCTGGTGGATGGATGGATAGATGGATGATGGTTCGTTGGTTGGCAGCGCAGGAATCAGTGAATGAATAGATGACTGAATGGTTACATGAGGTTAAAGAGGTCCCTGGGGAATAAAAACACTTGGACTTACTCACACACACAAAACAAACAACGACAATAACTTTAATGCAACAACAACATTTCGAATAATAACAAAACAATAATGTGTTACAAATAAATAAATAAATAAAGTGAAGTGATGTCGAAAAAAACCCGAACATTAAACAAATAATTTTTACCCCAAAAGGTTAAAAAAAAATGTTAATTTAAGATTTTTTTGTCTGTTCTCTTTAATATGGGTGTTTGCTGGTGTATGGTTGTTGTAACTGTTGTGTGTGTAGTGTTAATTACAAATTTATTAAGTCAAATTCATTAAGTTTTTTTAGGGTTTCGTTATTTTCTATTTAGGGCAGCCATAAAAATAATGTCTGAAGAAAAACATTTTTTTTTTCGGAAAAATATAATTAAATGAGGTTTTAGAAATATGACGAAAAACGATTTAAATTAAATTAAAAATAAATGAAGTTCTTTCTTCAAAACAAAGAAAACATTCTTTAATTTGAAACTCTCTTCGAATTCACAATCATACATACACATCTTCACACGAAAGATATCTTTAATATACACTGTATATTAAACAGTGAAGGAAAAAAACTTTCTGTTTAATTGAAATCTTAAACGAAACTAACCAAATAATCGTCATCACGCAAATCAACTTAACAAGTCAAGCGTACCAAACAGTCAAGCTAATTGATTTTTTAAGGTAACAAACAATTAGAAAATATTTTCTTCGTCTCTTTTCCCTTTCTCCTGAAATATAAAGAATAATTACAAATAGAACTAATCTTTTAGAATATTTAAGAGTAGTTGCTCGCACAAAGTAATTTTAATGAGTATCAGGTACTTAAAATTTCAAACGTAAATGTATTCAAAATGTAATGAAAATCTTCTTACATTTTATTGGTTTTTTTCTATCCAGCAGGGCAAAATGAAAAAGAAGAGAAATACTTGCAGAGAATTAAAAAAAAATGTTAATTAACCTTCATCAATTATTCTGATAATGAACACTTACACACAGAATTCCTTTACATTAAAATGTCAGTATCAGTCATTGATTACGAAAAAAAAAATGTTGAAAAAAGTTTTTAAAAATACAAACAGTGGGTCGGAATTATCAATTTTTTTTTTAATTAAATAATAAATAAAACATTGCATTCTTTGTTTTTGATAACATCGCATAATTTTATATGAAAATTAGCAAGTTTTTCTAATATCGACTTGTTTTTTATGAAAATAAAAAAGTTATCGATGACATAGTACACCCTTTCCATGAAGATTAGCGAGGTATATATGTATTACATCTCATAGTTAGCGTGTTTTAGATAACATTGCATAATTTTTTATAAAATATAAAGAATTTTTGCTAACATCGCAAATTTTATATGGGAAATAGGGAGTTTTTATAACATTGCTTTATATTCTATGAAATTTAAAAAGTTGACAGAGACATCGCCCAATTTTCCATAAATACTAGTAAGTTCGAATAATCTTATATACAAATTTGTACAATTTTCTAAAAAATTTAAAGAGTTTTCGATAACATTCCATAACTTTATATGAAAATAAGTAAGTTTTTAAAACATTGATATATTTTCTAAAAAAAAGTAAGAAAGTTTTTGATAACATCGCAGAATTCTTCATGAATATATAAAATCGCCTAACTTTTTATACTAATTATGTATAAAGTTTTCGATGACATCGTACAATTTTCCATTTTTAAATACGAGTTCTATATAACTTCTCATCACTTTCTGTCAAAATAGGAAAATTTGAGATAACATTGCATCATTTTATATAATAATTAGCAAGTATGAAAATCATCGGTTAGTTTTCTAAGAAAGGGAAAAAGTTCTTGATAACATCGCAAAACTTTTCATGAATATTGGCGAGCTCTATATAAAATCGCATAATATTCTATACTATTTAAAAAATTTTCGATGACATCGCACAACTTTCCATTTATAATGGCGAGTTTTATATGACATCGCATAATTTTATATGAAAATTAGCAGGTTTGCGAAACATCGCTTAGTTTTCTGGGAGATTTAGAAAGTTCTTGATAACATCGCAGAATTTTTCATGAATACTAACGAGCTCTATATAGAATCGCATAATTTTCTGTAATAATTATAAAGTTTTCGATGACATCGCACAATTTTCCATTTATACCCGCGAGTTCTGTAAAACATTGCATAATTTTCTATCAATATTAGAGAGTTTAAGATAACATTGCATACATTTATATGAAAATTAGCAAGTTTTAAAAAACATCGCTTAGTTTTCTAAAAATGCTAGACAGTTTTTAATAACATCGCACAATTTTTAATTTACATATATTAGCAAGTTATTTATAACATCGCATAATTTTCTAAGGAAATTTGAGAGTTTCCCGTCACATCGCAGTAGTTTTCTATAAAAAAGCCAGTTTTCGATAACACTGAACAAATTTCTATGGAAATTAGCAAGTTCACAATAACATAGCATATATTTCTATAAAAATTAGCGAGTTATCGATAACATTGCTTTTTTTTTAAAGAAATTTGCCATTTGTCAATAACATCGGATATTTTTGTATTGGTGAGTTTTTACAATTTTTAAAAAAAAAAAAATTTTTTTTTTGTAGGGAAATTCAGGCAAAACGAACAAAGCCCATAATTGAATCGACGTCAGTAACTTTAAATGCTTTTTTTATTTTCGTACAATGTAATTATATTGAAAACGTCATTTAACTGTGAAAATTTTCGATCTTTACATAGAAAACACCAACAATAAAATTTACCGCCTAATTTTCTAAAAAAAAAAAAAAATTCGGAATAAACATCGCAAAGTTGTTGAGGAAAATTATTGAGTTGAAAATAATGTAGCTGCTTTTCATTGAACGTTCTTGATTTCTAAAAAAACATCGCATAATTTAGTATAAAAATTATCATAAACATGCATAAACAATGCATTTTTTTTAATGAAAATTCTGGTTCAAATTCTCTATGATATTTTCTTATTTAGTAAGGAAATTATTGCATTATCAAAAAGATCCTGTAATTTTTATAAAAATTGTCGGCTTATCAAAATTATCGCCAAAAAAAATTTTTAACTATTAAAAAATCGCACAATTTTTTTCTATACAACTTAGTGAGTTAAATTTTAAATGAAATTGGTACAATTTGAATTGTGTTCACCAATCTGATTTTAACATCGAAAAGTTTTCTTGAAACTGTTGATTAAAGTCAATAAGATGATTAGTATTGTGGTTATTTTGTTGAACTATTTTTATGGTTTTTAATCCAAATTTTTAATAATTTTAATTAGGCTTAAGTTCATTAAATTTAATTTTCATTAAATTATTTTTATGAAGAAAGGAATTTTACAACATGAAAATTAATTAAAATTGTTATTGATAATCTTTCATTTTTGACCGTGGCGGGGGCTCGAACCCGGGCCGGCAGGTTACCATGACATGTTTCGATCGCAACCACTCGATCTCCTCAGATGGATTTGCCGTTTTACACTCGCAGCCATCGACGACTGCTGACGTCAATAGTCAAACATCAATCCTTAAACCAAATTGTATTTTAACCTTTGGTAGATCGAAGTTTGCTTTTTTGAATGATTATCCATTTTAATTGATTTTACATGTTCTTCCTTACTTTCGTTTTTTCGTACTTTTGTCAAGAATTTTTCTTGAAGTCCAAAGTACATTTTTTGTTTTTCCATTTTTTGTCTTTCTTTCTTTTTTTTGTTGACCTTTTTCAGCACAACTTGAAGGACAAATGAATACATAGAGCTCGTGCCTTAGCTTTAACAATAATTAGTATTGTGGTTATTTTGTTGAACTATTTTTATGGTTTTTAATCCAAATTTTTAATAATTTTAATTAGGCTTAAGTTCATTAAATTTAATTTTCATTAAATTATTTTTATGAAGAAAGGAATTTTACAACATGAAAATTAATTAAAATTGTTATTGATAATCTTTCATTTTTGACCGTGGCGGGGGCTCGAAGCCTAATTAAAATTATTAAAAATTTGGATTAAAAACCATAAAAATAGTTCAACAAAATAACCACAATACTAATTATTGTTAAAGCTAAGGCACGAGCTCTATGTATTCATTTGTCCTTCAAGTTGTGCTGAAAAAGGTCAACAAAAAAAAAAAGAAAGAAAGACAAAAAATGGAAAAACAAAAAATGTACTTTGGACTTCAAGAAAAATTCTTGACAAAAGTACGAAAAAACGAAAGTAAGGAAGAACATGTAAAATCAATTAAAATGGATAATCATTCAAAAAAGCAAACTTCGATCTACCAAAGGTTAAAATACAATTTGGTTTAAGGATTGATGTTTGACTATTGACGTCAGCAGTCGTCGATAGCTGCGAGTGTAAAACGGCAAATCCATCTGAGGAGATCGAGTGGTTGCGATCGAAACATGTCATGGTAACCTGCCGGCCCGGGTTCGAGCCCCCGCCACGGTCAAAAATGAAAGATTATCAATAACAATTTTAATTAATTTTCATGTTGTAAAATTCCTTTCTTCATAAAAATAATTTAATGAAAATTAAATTTAATGAACTTAAGCCTAATTAAAATTATTAAAAATTTGGATTAAAAACCATAAAAATAGTTCAACAAAATAACCACAATACTAATTATTGTTAAAGCTAAGGCACGAGCTCTATGTATTCATTTGTCCTTCAAGTTGTGCTGAAAAAGGTCAACAAAAAAAAGAAAGAAAGACAAAAAATGGAAAAACAAAAAATGTACTTTGGACTTCAAGAAAAATTCTTGACAAAAGTACGAAAAAACGAAAGTAAGGAAGAACATGTAAAATCAATTAAAATGGATAATCATTCAAAAAAGCAAACTTCGATCTACCAAAGGTTAAAATACAATTTGGTTTAAGGATTGATGTTTGACTATTGACGTCAGCAGTCGTCGATGGCTGCGAGTGTAAAACGGCAAATCCATCTGAGGAGATCGAGTGGTTGCGATCGAAACATGTCATGGTAACCTGCCGGCCCGGGTTCGAGCCCCCGCCACGGTCAAAAATGAAAGATTATCAATAACAATTTTAATTAATTTTCATGTTGTAAAATTCCTTTCTTCATAAAAATAATTTAATGAAAATTAAATTTAATGAACTTAAGCCTAATTAAAATTGTCAATAAGATGTTTAGTGTGTCAAATTTGGCAAATGTTGAAATTAATCAAAATATGTTTTAAAAATTTTATTTTTTGCACAACTTTATGCTGACACTTGACACAACTCTTTTAACACAATGTCAACAATTTCGACAATTTGCAAAACTAAATTCTCCGGTAAAATAAAATAAATTCAAAAAGATGAAAAAATACAAAGATTAAAAAAAGTTTAAATAAAATATTGTAGAAACAAAACAAAAATAAAAAATAACACTACAAACCAAACATCGTGTAAAAATTTATATCTTTTTTTGTCGCTTTTTTATGGCTGTTTACTGATGCTGCTACATAACGTTTCGAGGAGCAGCTCTTCAACCAAAAAAAATAAAAATGTAAAATATATAAAAAATTGGTTATTCCAATGAAAAGAGTGAAAATTAAAAAAATAAAAACACTAACTGCACTACACTACTGGTCTTGAAACACACACTTAAAGAAAGTACCAAGCGAACACAGCAGCATCCGAAAGAGTCAAAACCAACCAACCGATATTGTAGACAACATAAATACAATTCACCACCACCGACCGGAGTGCCACAATTCAAGTACTTGTTCTCGTTCGAAGTCATTCAGAATAGCTAGTCGTGAGATTGTTGTTCTTGTTGTACGACAATGACTTTTACAACATTTTGGCAATTAATTAAAAAAAGTGTTACTTTGTAAAATTCATACAATTTGTTATAAAATATTGTTGCTACCGAAAAAAAGAATAACAAAAAAAATGTTATTGTAAAAACACTACAACACAAAAACAACAAAACGAACAAAATGTTAAAACATGGCAGAGCAGAAACTGCGAAATAACTATGTAAACTTTATTTACCATGCTAAATAAAGTAGGTCTGGTGATTTATGGTCTTAGGAAGGCCTCACACCACAATACGATTTAAATTGTTTAAAGAAACAAAAGAAGAGAATTTAAATTTGATGAAAAAAAAGAATTGTTGCAAAAGTTCTTTTCGATAAACATTTTCTAGTAATCGATAACATAAGAACAATGTACATCAGTTTATCTAACAATTGTAAAAAATTTTGATCGAAGAATCGTTTAATAAAAAAAAACTTCAAGAAAATATTGTTTCATATTCTGTGTTCATAAAAAAATTTCTAGGAAATTTTCGTAGCAAAAAATATTCTACGTTTTAAAGTATGTACGATACAAGCGAAAAATGTGTATTCTGTTGAATCAAAGATAACATCGCAATTCTTTTATGAAAATTTCTGAGTTATCGACAACATCGCAAAATTTCTTGAAAAACTTGTAAGTTGTCGACTATATTGCTTAATATTTTATGGGCATTTTTAAGTTCGCAGAATTTCCCATTAACATTTTTGATCATTTGATAACACCGCATTATTTTCTATTGTAATTATAATGCCCAAGTTATTTCTAGAATAAAAAACTTTTTTTTTTGAAAATTTTTGAGTTTTCAGAATTTTTTAAAATTTTTTATAAAATTTTTTCAGTTGTCAAAAATAATAAAAACATTTTATAAAGAAAGTCCTAATACCATATTATAGAAATATTTGCTATAAATATTTAAAAAAGTTTCAGTTAACATCGCAAAATTTTTAAATAAGATTCCATGATCCTAAGAAATCTGTATGTTTTCGTAAACATTAAAATAAAGTCGTTTATACAAATTCGTTATGATTCGATAACATTAAAAAATATATTCTATGAAAATTTGTTAGTTATTGATGATATGGCAACATTTTTTTCTTTCCGATAAAATCGATAAAAAATTTTAAGTTGTCGATAACAAGTAAGTTATTAAAAACATTGCACAAGATAATGAAAATATGTAAGTTTTCGATAACATTTAACATTATTAAGGCCTTGAAAATATGGTATCGACAGCATCGAGAAATATTTTTTAAGAATTTGTAAGCTATCGTTAACAAATTCGTTAGTAATCGATAACATTGAAAAATATTCTATGAAAATTTGTAAGTTACTAATGATATTGCAAAATTTTTTAATTTTTTGATAAAATCAGAAAAGTATTTAAGAAAATTTCTTAGTTTTCAATAACAGGATTTTCTATTAACATTTGTTACACACAAAAAAAAGACTGTAGTGCCAAAAGAAATTGATTTTGATTCAAATAGAATTTACATTCGGATTGTGCCCAACAAGATTTTGCATTTGTAGCAACAAGTCTGTTTCTTTTGTCCCAAAGTGTAAATTCATTGTTCAAATACAATTTTTTTTACGACAACAGTAATATTATTTGATTTAAAAAATAAATATTTTATGGCAACAAAAATTGTTATTTCCTGCAAATGCAAATCATTTACGTCAACAGCAATTTTCAATGTGCTTTTATTTCAGAGGAAAACCTCTAACGACAAAAGATATTTCATTTGCAACAAATAATTTTGCTGTTGAAAAACTTCAAATACTTTCATGTTGTTGCGGTAAAAAAAATTATGTTGGAAATTTTCTTGCGACAAAAGGTTTTCATTTACGACAACAAGTTTTTGTTTACCCCAACAGCATAATCGTCAAAAGCTCAAATTATTTGGCATCACAATATTTTTTATTTTGTGTGTAGTTATTAAAAACATTGCATAAGTTTTTTTTTATGAAAATTTGTGAGTTATTAATAACATCTTAAAATTATTAACGCCTTGAAAATATGCTAACGATAACATCGAAAAATATTCTTTAAGAATTTGTAAGCTTTCGTATACATTAAAAAAATAGATCAAACAAATTCGTTACTAATCGATAACATTGGTAGGTATTTTATGAATATTTTTTACTTATTGATAAAATATAAAGATTTTTTGCGAACATTTTTAGAGAAATCAACAGATCATTGCAAATTTTTTATAAAATTTTATTTAAAGTAGTCTTATCACTTATTTAATCTGGCAGCATTTCCAGTTTCGTTTAAATTTAGAAATTTTAAACTTTATTGTTGCATTTTAAATTTTGCAAAATTTTATTTAAAAATGTTTGATCTTTCGATAACAACGATATATTTTTTATTATTATGTCCAAGTTATTTTTAGAAGTAAAAACTTTGCTCTGCTAATTTTTAAGTTTCCCAAAACTTTTTAAAATTTTTTTAGTTGTCAAACTTTTTTTAAAAACTCCTTATAACATAGCATAGAAATATTTACTATATATATTTAAAATAAATCGTGAGTTTCGGTTAACATCGCAAAGTTTTTGAACAAAATTTCTTAGGTTTTAACAACATGGTGAAACTTTGTTTGAAAATTTCTAAGTGATCGATAAAATTGCTACATTTTTCATAAAAATTTCCAAGTCATCGAAAACATCGCAACATTTTGGAAGAAATTTTCTTGAAAACAATTTATACATTTGTATGAAAATTAATAGGTTATAGAAAACATCGAAAAATGTTCTATGCAAACTTGTAAGTTATCGATAACATCGCAAAATTATTTATGAACAAATATCAATTATTTTCAAAAAGTTTTAGTTAATTTTAAAAAGTTATCGATAACATTGCCAAATTTTCTATGCACATTTGTGAGTTATCGAAAACATATCACCACTATTAAAGTATTTAAGGTATATTCTTAGAAATCTGTATGTTATTGTAAACAATAAAAAATTCGTTTCCACAGATTCGTTAGTAATCGATAACATTGAAAAATATTCTTAAAAAAATTTGTTGGTTATTAATGATATTGTCAAATTTTTTAACTTTCCGATAAAATCGGAAAAAATTTTTTGAATTATCGATAACAACCAAGGATTTTCTACTAATATTTGTAAGTTATTAAGAACATTGCACAAGATTTTCTAATGAAAATTTGGAGGTTATCGATAACATTTACCATTCTTAAGGCCTATTAAATATGGTATCGATAAGATCAAAAAATATTTTTTAAGAATTTGTAAGCTATCGTTAACATATGGCTTAAACCAATTCGTTAGTAATCGATAACATTGAAAAATATTCTATGAAAATTTGTTATTTACTAATGATATTGCAAAATTTTTAGAGAAATCAAAGGATCATTGCAAATTTTTTATAAAATTTTATTTAAAGCAGTCTTGTCACTTGTTATTTAAGCTGGCAGCACTTCCAGTTTCGTTTAAATTTTGAATTTTTAAACTTTATTGTTGTTTTATTTTTTGTAAGGAAAAGGAATTGCCTTTAACTGGTTTTTTATTTGATGTCCTCTTTAAAGTTTTACTATGCGCGGTTGTTTTGTAGAGGAACACATTTATTTTTTATATAAAAATCAATACTTTATATTGTCTCTAATACTACAATAATTGTGTGTGTAGCCTTCTTTATGTTTTGTGTGTTGTTGTCAACATTTTGCAACAAATTTTATTTAAGGGTCTCCAAAGTAGAGTGTGTGAACTTTTCATTTGTCTCTGTGTTTTATTTATTTGTCTTTTGTTGTTTTTTTTTTGCATTTTTTTTTTTTTGTTTATTTTTTGTAAAATTTCCGTTTTGTGTAACATTTGTTATCGTTTTAACTTAATTTACAATTTTCTTTTAAACAATTTTCGTTGAAAATTGCTATCGCGTTTTACTTCCGTTTTGGCAACGAATTTAGATTTTTTTGTTGCGTTTTTTTTTTGCAACTTTTGTATTTTATTCTGTAATATTGTATTGTAAGCCGGTTACACTTAGTTTAATATTTGTTTTAGTTATTAGTTTTTCAAAATGTCTTTAAATGGTTGTTAAATTTGTCTCTAATGTCACCTAGTCAGGGTTTTCTTGGTGTGGTGGCGGTGAATGTGTTATGGGAAGAGTGTAGTTTACTTTTTGTTTTAGTATTGTCTTGGTAGCTAAAAACTTTTCTTGTTTGAAAACTAAAGTTAAATATTTGTAAAAGTATTAGGTAAATTCTGTATAAAATGTTTTTGTTAATACTTCTTTTACGAGTATTTTCCAAGTTTCTCTGTTAAATTGACATTAAATATTTAGGTACAAAAAAAAGCAATTGGATCAAGAAAGAAAGCTAAAAGAAAAATGGACTAAAAAAATGTAATGTGTAAGTAATTCATTAAGGTCATTTGCATTATTGTAATTGACATTTCTTTGTTTTGTTTTGTTGTGGTCCTTCGAACCCCATTTTTATGGCACTTGGCACAAGAACAACAATTTTGTATTGAATTTTATAGCAGATTTTAAATGATATTTCTTTGGCAAATTACTTCAAAAAGGTTTTAAAAACATTAAAGTAAAAAGTTCATATGAATTGTACATGGACCTCCCACAAAGGACCATTAAAAAAGTTTTGGTTTTAGTTTAAAATAAAATAAGTGCGAAATAATATACTTAAATATCTACATAATTTTATTTTCAAACATTTTGTATTAAATTTTCTAAAAATTTTTATAAAGTTTTTTTCTACTAAATTCGTCTTCCCTTTTTATTATCAATTGTGCCAATAGCAAAGAAAAAAATTACAAAACGTTTTTAACAGAACAATTGTTAATTTTCATATGCTGCATATGCAACATGCGAATACAATTTCATATTTAATACGATATTCAGCTGAATTTCAATTGCTATATACATATACACAAACATTTATGCATTCGCTGCAATATCAGCAGTTAAGCAACAATATAATAATAGCAACAAAACGACCCTTAAAGTCAGACATCAGTGCAGACTGTAGTAAAAAAACTATGAAATGAACTAAAAAAAAAATCATAAAACACATTAAAATGAACGGAAACATAAAAAAATTTTGAAGAACAAAAATTCATATAAATAAATATAAAAAATAGTGATTAAATTGTATATTTTTGCATGCATATAAAACAGAATGCACAATAACAAATATAAAAAAAAGAAATATATAAATACATAAATACCAATATTTAATAAAACTTTAAAAGGACTTATTTGTATTTTTATGTGAATATAAGAGCAAACGTATTTATTTTTTCTTTTTTTTTTACAAATAAATACATGTATTTCACTTGTCCAATGGTAATAATTGCAAAAACCCAGTGAAGTATTAAGCTGACTTGTGTGAGTAAGCGATAACATCGAAATATTTAGTAAGACAATTTGTCAACAATCAACGCACAATTTTCTTTTAGAAAGTTTTAAGTTTAAGTTAAAAAAATGTTATCGATATCATCGGACTATTTTATAAACATTTTGTGAATTATTTATAACATCGCAAGATTTTCTTTTCAAATTGTTGAGTTATCGATGTGTTTTTTGAGAAACTTAATGAGCTATCGATTCGATTCGATGTTATGAATTAGTTTTTAGAAATGTTAAGGTGCTAACGATCACATCAGACATATAAATAGTAAAATTAATGACTGGTGAAAAATCCGTCCTTTTGTAGGATTTTCAGGATACACCACAATCACCAACTAATCCCCGAAAAATCGTTCCAAGGAAAGAGTAAAACTTTCGCAAAAACAATTTTCCTAACAGACCGAAACCATATCCCACAAGAAGTTTACTAATCAGTCTGGCGCCATATCACCGGAGGCTACTTACTGCCGTGGTACTAGATAAGATTACTAGTAAATGAAAAAAATTAATAGTGACAATCTCTTGAGATCAATAAATTTTCGATTTTTGCATGATATCTAGGAACATTTGGGAGTTATTGATAAACTTGCAAAACTTTCTAAGAAAATGTGTCAGCTATTAAAAACAGCAATGAGTTATTAATAATAGTGCATAATGTCTTAATTATTTATAACATTGCAAAATATTCTAAGAATATTTTTAGGTTATTGATAAGAATATTTTTATATTATTAATAACATCGAATTATTTCCTGTACAATTTGTGACTTGTTGATAACATCCAAGATTTTCTATAAAAACCTGTAAGTTGATAACAAAATTAATGAGTTATCGATAACATCGAAATTATTTTGTACAAACTTTAAGGGCCATTATTACAACCAGGGCTGGGCAGTATTTGAAATACATGTATTTGAAATACGTATTTAAAATACAAATACGTATTTTGTATTTGTATTTTAAATACATGACGTGCAAGTATTTTGTATTTTGTATTTTAAATACATATCCAGCAAGTATTTTGTATTTTGTATTTTAAATACATACAATAAATATAAGTAGTTTGTATTTTGTATTTTAAATACATAAAAAAATGGGAGTATTTTGTATTTTAAAAACATAGTTTACAAAATATATTCTGTCAGTTTATTGATGGAAACAATTGTTTTGTAAATTAGTTTTACCTAATGTATTTTTTGGTTTAAATAAAAATATTGTATTTCGTATTTTAAATATATGCATGTACATTAGGGATATAACTTTTTGCAATTTTTGCAAACAAAAAAAATACCACCTCATGGCCGTGTGGGGCATAAAAAAATATAAAAAAATATGGTGTCACTTTTCATCTTTCGTGAAAAAAGTTTCCGGACCGAAAGCGTTGAAGTTTTGTTTTTATTTTCATCATTAAATCAGTGGCTCTTGTCTTAAATAAGTTCGTTTTTGTTTAAATTCATATATAATCTTCAACATTAAACCATTTTTCATAAGTCTAATGCAAAATCAAAAGGGTTTCAATTTCCAAAACTAAAATTTACACATAATATGGAGTTTTAGGAATCGCTTACGGTGCGGAAACTTTTTTTTACCGAATCAGCTTAAAAAACAGTTTTTTATTATCAGAACAAAATTCCCCACATGGCGCTGGAGTGGTATTTTGCACTCAAAAAAAAGTTATAACCTTAATGTACATGACGGAAGTATTTTGTATTTTGTATTTGAAATACGTACAATAAATGGAAGTATTTTGTATTTAGTATTTTAAATACATACAGGATGTGTAAGTATTTTGTATTTTGTATTTTAAATACATAACCTGAAAGTATTTTGTATTTTGTATTTTAAATACATGACCAGCAAGTATTTTGTATTTTAAATACCGCAAACCATGTATTTTGCCCAACACTGATTACAACTTACAAATAGTTATTTTTAGGATGCTATCTGACAGACAAATAGTTTTTGGTTATTACAAGTTAACATTAACCTAAAAAGTGACTGATAAGCTAACATCAGGTTTGTCCTCATGGTAACTTTACAAGTGAACTTTAAAGGCTCAGTTAGCCGGGAGTAACAGTAACGTTGCAAATCAGCTGATTCATTTTATTGTATGTAAAGCAATTAGAACGATTATAGTTAGCAATGTAACGTCTCAATCTGTAAGAAATAGATTGGTCTTACTTTATTACGGTAAGGTTACTGTTACTGTTACTCCCGGCTAACTGAGCCTTAAGAACTTGAAGATGCCATATTTTCTGCTGAAGATATGGTAACTTCAATGACAGTTTTATGTAGTCGTAGTCGTTGCCACTACGTATTTTAAACAACCAAAAGTAGTCGGTATATACTGCAATGTTGCCACAGTATATAAGTTACATTTTTTATTTTATCGGACAGTTGTAATAATGGAAAAAACTTATTGGTCACTTTATCGTTCAAGATAGCTATTGTTCACGTTAACTATCAGCAACTTTATCATTAGGTTGTAATAATGGCCCTAAGAGTTATTAATAACATCGAATAAATATCCGAGAAAATAAGTTCATTGCAAGATTTGCTATACAAATTTTCAAGTTATCGATAACATTACACGATCATTATATATATAAAATACAAAAAAATGTTTCTACCTATGTCCGTTTTAGACTCTGAAACCATCCAACCAATTTGCCCCAAGCCGGTTTCATTAGAAAGGCAATTTTGTGAAGATGGTTTCAAAACTAGGATCACGAGGGAAGTTTGGAGGCAATTTCTGCCTCTCCGAAGCTTTCTAACAGATTTTAATGAACCTTAAAACATAGATAGATCCATATTTATCTAGACACAAACGAGGACTACGAGGGGATTAAGCGCAGTAGCACACTTTTCCTATATAATTTTAGACTTGCTGATAACATCGCAAGAATTTATAAAAATCTTTGGGTCAATAATTCTATAAAAATTTGTAAGATATTGATAACTTCGAAAAAAATTTATGAGTTATCGGTAACATCGCAAAATTTTCTTAGAAAGCCGGTGAGTTATTGATACAATCGCACGATTTTGTTTTTAAATTATTGTGAGTTATTGATAATAATGCAAACATTTTCTATAGAAATTTGTTAGCTCTTCTCTAGAGGGGAGCGAACTGACACCCAGTTTCGTATAGGATTTAAAAAAATGTAAAAACTTATTTTTGCAACCAATAACGTAATCCAAAATCACTAAAATTTCTCTGGGTTGTTGTGAAACCGTGTGTACATTTATCATGTTTATCATGAGAAATATATTGTAATACAAAATACCAAAACTTATGAATATTTTATTTGTTAAACAACAATAAAAAAAAGTTGTAGTAATAAAAAAATATGTTGTTTATGGTGGAAACGAATCAAACAAACATGTATTCAACATACAATTTAATGATGAAATGTGATATTTGCCACAACATTACACAGTTTGAATGGGAGTGCAATATAATATTGGCCCATTGTGAATTGAAATTGATAGAGTGCTTTTGATTATGGCTAAAAAAAAGGATTGATTTTGAATTCATAAAATAAAAGGAATGGAATGCAGATTATATGTATATTATTTTTAGTAGGTTATACGAAATGTTTGTGAACTAAATCTAATAACGCGGTTAAAGTTCTGCAATTATTTGCTAATAAGGGAATAACAACCACGAACAAAACTAATAAATCTTGGCAGAAATCTGGAACAGGGTCTTTTTAGTAATAACATTTTAAACAAGTGTTCGAAAATAAACAGTAAATATCGCTCCTTAGTGTTCGGTGTTGTAGATTTGTGGAAAACACAAATGTTAGTAGTTTTTGTGTAGTAATTCATTAAAACAAATAACGTTTTCCTGTTTATCATCTTTCGAAGACAAAAATAATACTGTTCTTATCCAACTCAACAAAAAGATGTGATCTTTTAATTCCGTTCCGTTCCGTTCGGTTTTTTTTTTTTTTTTTTTTTTTGAAAAAAAAAAAACACAAACTTTATTATGTTCGGTTCATGTTGTCTACAGTTCTACTACAGTTGTTTTATTTTTTAACAAAGAACAAAATACTATATAATGTTCGGCTCTTTCTTGAAAATAGTTACGAACGCTTGTTTAGTGTTGTGTTCATCTACACAAACACTAAAGAATAAAAATCGTTCCTGGGTATGTGAGCCGAACGCTAAATAATGTTCTGTTTATTTTCGAACACTATTTCAAACCAATTCATTTATTTAGATTTGCAATCCGTTATAGGGGCTTAAATACCTGAAATCCACACCCTTTTCCTGTCCGCACACTCCAACAAAACTATTTTTAAAGAAAAAATGTTACACGTACAAAGGTAAAGTTAACCATATTATTATAACCAGCAATCATATCGTTGGTCTCATGTAGAAAGGCCCTAACTCACATAATTGCATCTTTACAGGAGAAGGCATAAAAACATAATAGAAGCTGTATGTCACATAATGTAAAATGGCTTCTGAAATTGCTTGTAAAACTGATATTTTTGATGCTATTGCATTAAATTCTTGTGACGAGGTGTATTTGTGGGAAATGTAATGAATCACTAAAAACACAATTTCGAAAAAATCGAGTTAGGGCCATTCTACATTTAAGCTATATTAAGTTATAAACAAATTATAGTTATTGTTTACCACAACATGGTCGGAGGCAAACACAAGATGGTTATGACTACTTGATGGAGGACTAATTTAATCATATGTATCTTTAAAACATTTTTCTTAAAGACTTAAAGACTTACTTCAAATCAAAGAAAGCACTCCTTTACATTGTTCGCAAAGAATTGTTTAAATAATTAAAATAAAAAATCATGCGGTTTGGTCGAAGAATAAAACAACACGAAAAAAATCCTTCAGCATCAGCGACATTTAACAACAAAATAACACAACTCATTTGTTGACTTTAAATTAAATACAACGTTTTTTTTGTCGTTAATTGCGTGGCTCTTGAAAATAAATTACTGTAATCAATTGAATGCTGTAATGTAAAAATCAATAAAAATGCCGGTTTTTATCCCGGCGACAAAATCAATTAAAAACTTTAAAATGGAATGCAAAGTAATTACTTTGTGTGGGTGGACGGAGAGAAAGAAAGAGCGAAACGGGAAAGTAAGTTTCTGCTGCTGTTGCCGATGATGTGGCATATAAAACATAATCAGTGGCAACAAAAACAAATAGACTTCAATGAAATGGCAACACAAAACTACTACAACAATACAATTAAAAAAAAAAAAAACCTACTTAAAATGCATCATGTATGCAATGCGATTCATCTCCGGAACAATTTGTCCATAATTGCACGCACGTATTGAACTTCTTCAACCATTTACTTTAGAGTGCATACACAAATGAATGCAAAAAAATCAACAACATAAATCCACTCGTTTTCATGTGTTAATTTGTATGATGGAATATGTTTGAACGTAAGTTTATGGTCAGTCAGAGTTGTAAAGCTAAAATACTTCAAAGGCATAACCATTACATGAGAAAGAATGGGCAAAAAATTTAAAAAAAATCAATCATTAATAACAACCTAACAAAAAGAAAATCAATACTTATTGAAGTTAAGATGAAGAATGTTCAATGCCACAAGAGAACACTGAAAGAACAAAAGGCATGAGTTTGTAAAGAATATTAATTTTATGTTGATTCGAAGGACCATAAAGTGAGGCTGAAACTAGTTAAATATACATACTCTTAGCTGTTATTTGCGACATTAACATTTCTAATGAAAATTGTTAGTTATCGGTAACAACTAAAAAAAAAATTCATAACATTTTTTGGAATTAAAATGCAAACGGGACAACGTAAATAAGTTATAAGCAAACCAATTTATTAGTTATCGATTAAATTAAAGATTTTTTGGAACATTTTAAAAGGGAAAAATATCAATAAATTTCTATAAAAGGCTATCAATTATCGATAACAAAAAAGAAGTTTTTTGAAAAATCTCCATAACAGAGAACTCTTTTTAGGGGAAAGTTTTAGTTTAAAGGTTGTCTACTAACAAAAAACATAGAAAAATATTTAGTTAAAATTTGAGAGAGAACATCATAAAATCGTTAATTATTGATAACATTGTTATGCTATATTCACATTTGGGCTCTTAAACGCGTTTAAGCAGCTCATTGAAGTGATTTGTTTATCAATCTTCTGATAACTTTATAAAATTACTAGCATTTAACCTGCTACTTCGTTAGCGTCTGAGTTCAATATTATAGAAAATTTAAAAATTTAGAACACAAAAACAAATGAAAGAAAGTTTATTTCCCGTGTTATCCTTTTTGCATACTTACAGAAATTCAAAAAAGTACCAGTTAAAGAACAAACAAGTAACAAAAAGTTCCCTCATAGATTGGTATCCACTCAGGACATTGCATGTTGAATTTTATGCTTTAAGGTCCAATACAAACGGAAATTCAAAAAGTACCAGATAAAGAACAAAAAAGTACCAAAAATTTCCGCAATAGATCTTAGGTTTTTAGGTCCAATATTAACGATAATTAAAAAAATACCAGTTGTAGAACCAAAAAGCGAAAGAAAAATATCAAATTTCACGTATTTCCTTTTTTTGGTACTATTTTTTTCCCCCATTAAAGTATCAAAAATTTCAGTATTGAAGTCGGATCCCATAATTTAGAACGAATATGTCAATGAATGGAGAAAAATGTTTTGTAAAAAAAGTACCAAAAATAGTTACGATTTTCACCCCTTAAATGTTCGAATTTCGAAAAAGTACCAAATTCATATTCGTATTTTTTTGATAAGTTTCGAATGTGGTATATACCTTGTTTCTATGTTTATTGGTTCAAAAAAGTACTACAATTCAGATTTTACCCGTTTACTCCCTAATAGGGCCGAATTTCAAAAAAGTACCTGTCCGCTTATTTTTCTAAAGAACAACGATAGGTATTAAATTTTTTTTGTATCTCTTTTAGTTTTGAAGATATAAGGTTACCGAATTTTCCCGTTTTTACCCTTTTTTACCCTCTAAACATTCGAATTTCCGAAAATCCCGTCTTAGTGGATCGATTTGGGGAGTGACCAATCTCTGGTCCAAATTTCAAGTGTTTAGCTTCAGGCGATTAGGCTGTGCGATGATGAATCAGTCAGTTAGTCAGTCAGTAACGTTACAATTTTATATATAGATTTTTTTTCATTTTTAATACTTTAAAGAAATATAAATTTGTTTGTTGTTGTTTTTTTTTTCTTAATCCTCTGTGATCTTAATCATCTCAAATGTAATGTAAGCGGCTTTGATTAGCTAAATCAACATTTTGCTTAAACGCGCTTAAAAACCCAAGTGTGAACTTAGCGTTAGATTATATATAAAAGTAAGTTCTTGATAATATTGCAAACATTTCGTTGACAATTTGTAGGCAATAGAAACATCGCAAAATTTCAGATTTTAAGTTGTCGATAATATAAAAATCTAAAAAAATTTATTTATCGATAGCATTACAAAATTCTTTGATAAATTTATCGATAACACTGTAATATTTTCTGTACAAAAAGTTATCGGGAACACATTAAAACATTCCCTATTAAATTTTGTAAGTTTTCGATAACATCGAAATTACATCTGTGAAAATTGTGAGTTATCAATATCATCGACACATTTTCTATAAACAATTTTAAGTAATAATTCAAAATATTCTCGGAAAATGTTGTAATTTTCGATAACAGATAAAATTTTCTGTAAAAATGTCTAAACTTTTGATAACATCACTAAGTTTCTATTAATCGATAGCTTTACAAAATTCTCTGTTAAAACTTATCGATAACATTGCAAAATTTTCTGTAAAAATTTTTGAGTTATCAGGACAACACTAACACATTATATATAAAAATTTTTAAGTTATCGATTACATCAATATTACATCTTTGAAAACATTCTAAAAAAACTTAAAATTTTCGACAACGTGCAAAATTTTTTGTAAAAATTTCTAACTTATTGATAACATTACTAAATTTCTATGAAAATGTTTAAGTAAACTACAACAATGAAATTTTTTTTTATTTACACGATAATGTCAAAGTCGCGAAATTTTTGAATTTAAAACAACATGACAAAATTCTCTAATAAAATTCCTCTGTTGTCAATGACATGGCAAATTTTCAATTATAAGCTTAATAGTTATCGACAACATCGCAAATTTTGCCCTGAGATTAAAGTACGTTATAAAAATAAATTCTGCGCTCAAAACTGGGGACCCTTCCTCAAAATAATTTTAATTCAATGAAAGTTATCTTTAAAAACTTTTAGGTTTTCAATAAAATTGCAAATTTTTCCTTTCTTCATAAAAATAATTATTTGAAATTTAAAAAATTATTAAAAAAAATTTTAAATTTGGATGAAAAATTATGAACAGTTCAATAAAATAACCACATATGTACTAATTATCGCAAATTTTTTTTAAGAAAATTTGTAAGTTTTAAATACAATTACAACAATTTCTATGATAAGCAAAATGTTTAATATAAACTTAATAGTTATCGATAAGATCGCAAATTTTGCCAAATTTGAAAATTTTTAAGTTTGCAATAACATTGAAAATTTTTAAGTTTTCAATACAATTACAACATTTTCTATGAAATATCTGAGTTATCGATAACATGACAGAATTCTCTAAGAAAACCTCTGAGTTGTCGATAGCGGCAAACTTTTCAAGATAAATTTGGGATGTTATCGGTAAAATTTACCATTAGAATCTAATGATTAAATTAAAGTATGTTTGTTTTATTTATCTAAAACAATTTACAATTCTCTTGTAAATTTTGTAGTCACCAAATCTTCAATTTTAATAATTTCTCTGTCTGTAGCAGGGGGTACCCCCGCATAAAATAATTTAAGTGCCTTGAAGTGTATCACATAAAAACGGCAATGAAACGAAACATAAAACATCATCTGTAAAGCAAGAAAAGAGGTTTGAAAAAAAATCCTCAACATTGAGGCAAGAAAAACAAATAAATGCCCTTCAATAAATAAAAAAACGTAACTGAATTTGTAAACCCCAAAAACCAGAGGAGCCAATGTAAATAGTAGCGCAGTAATTCATCAAATACTGCCACTGTTTTTTTTTTATTGAACATCATCAACATTCAACCATCCAAACGTCCTACTCTGTAACAGCAATCTGTCGGTCCGTCTGTCCATTCAGCCATTCGTCAAATCCATTGATGAGCGGGTGTATTTTTTTTTGTATTTCAGCATACGCATTTTGGATTGATTTTAAAAGGGGGTCTGAGTGGGAAAAAGTGTTGAATGAGGAATTTTTTTTTATTGGCGTTTTTTTTTAGAAAGAGAGCAGACATTAAAATAAACAAACATTACACCGACACTGTATACACACGATAATTGCGGCTCATTGGTTGAGAAAAAATGTTGGATTTTATTTTTTTTTTGTCGGTTTAAATATTTTTTTTTTTTTTTTCAAAACCCATGAAACACACATGAGAATTGAAAAGCGAAGAAGAAAATTTAACATGAATTGAAAAATTTGCTGTGTTACGCGTGTTGCGCAATTGATTGGAAATGTAGAACAATAAATGTAATGAAATGAAAATTTAAACATAATACGAGTATCGCTTTTAAAAACCAAACAAAATTTTAAGCAATTTGTTTTTGTTTTTTTTGGTTAATTTTTAATAAAAAAATATTATCAAAGCTTTTGGTTGTAGGTTAATAAACTAGGGTTAAGGAATAAAGAAAATAAAATTAAAATCATCTTAGTTAAAAAACTTTTTTTTGTCTTAATAGGCGTACAGAATTCAGACAGCTAAAAGCTAGAGCTTTTTCCTGGGACTTTTTGTTTCTTGATTTACGAGGGACCTAATTTCTATACCCACTTTTCTGAAAAAATAATGTTAAATAGAAATTAAAAAAAAAAAAAAATAAAGGAACAAATGCCACAGATATAAAATATATGGGGCACTGACTCAGAGCTGTTGAGTTTAAACTACTTATAAGTTTAAGGTTAATTCAACTTATCCAGCGTTAAACATTCACTGACTTATTAACCATAAGTCTTCTATAATTTTTCTATTAATGAAAACTTAATTTCGGTGTTTTGAAGATTATTTTTTAAATAAAGTTGTGACTATTGCACACACTTTGGGAAATTTTAGCTTTATTATGTGGGACTACGTAAAGTACGTTCAGTTTGCACGAAAAAATACTATTGTGAAATAAAAATTATTTGAGCCGACTGGCGCGTACATGGCACAGTCTGGAACTCTAATAACACATTTTTCGAAGCATTTGCCGTATTTCCCCAATAACTCATCGAATATCGAGAAAGCGGTGTTCAATCGCCTCTGGCTTATCGGCGTAGGTGAGTGACTTTATATAGAACTTAACAAAACAACAAAGTGTACCCTATTCAGCTGTGCCAAATCTTTGATACCCTTCATCTAACGTAATGCTGCGCTTTAGACCACTCACTCACTAACACACATTATCAAACAGAATTAAAAAAAAAGTATCCCAGCGGTAAAACTCAGAAAACTTTCTTACTGCTATATTTTTCATTCAATTACCATTCTTATCTAACTGTTAAAGAATGCCTTATAGAACCTCTCCTCTTTCGTATAAAAATCGAAAGATCTAGGAGCCGGCATGCCGCGGCACCACCACTACAGAGTCGTCCATAAAGAGAGAAGGAACGATAAAATAGATTTTGTAACGTTGTGTAACGAGGAGGATTTTTAATTGTGAAAGCGTAGTTCGGTAAGAGAAAGCAGGTGAATGGCAGAGGTTAAAGTACAGAACTATCGACTATGGACACCGCAGGTATACGCCGGCAACCAGCTAGAAACATGTCGTTACAATGGAAGAGATTAGAGAAGGAGTAACATTTGTTGTATTGTTATTTTTTTTGCACAAGCAACAGCACAATAATTCTTTCTTTTTTTTTTAAGCGAGCGCGGAAGTCCTACCCCGCAATGACAACGTGTGTAAAAAAGATATGCGTTTGGAATGGAGCGAGCAGCCTTTGTACATCCAAAAGAAGGAGCACAGAGGCCTTTTAGAAGGCATCCGTACGTACTCCTTTTTTTCGCTGGGATGTTGGGTAAATTTTTTCTTTTAGAAAACATTTCATGTGTAAACCAAAGCAAAAAAGTCTATACATTAAAATAAAATACAAATCACAACAACGGGGGATTTTATGAAAAAACATGTTAGATAACCTCCACCTTCAGTTAGAATATTTCCGAAGTGTGCTTTATATGGGGCCTAGGGTAAATTATGAACTGATCTTCACGAAATTTTATTTATTTTTCTAGTCATATACAACTGTTTCAGAACAGAATTTACTACAATAGCATGATTGGTTACAGTTTTAGACGTACTAAAGTGTTTTTCGAGAGTGAGCTTTTTATGGGGCATATAGTAAATTATAGACCGATCTTTACCATGTATGATTTCTAGTCATATAGAACGAATTCATGAACAAATCTTATATCAATATGTGCATTCCGCCACTATTTATTCTAGTTTTGTAACAAAATAATCAATTTTTTAGGGTGGTTGTTCTACATTTAGGTTAGGTTAGGTTAAGAAGGGTTATGTGACCAAGGGCACACTTCCACTCGGAGACCGGTACGGTCCATTGTGAATCCCTTCGATGAAAGGAAAAAAAGTAGAAAAGAGAAAAGTAAAGAAAAGAAGTATGAGGTGGATAAAATCCAGAAAATTAGAAAGTTAGTAGGCAATATGAAGAACAATTTCCCTCTCTACAGTTCCCTCAACAGAAACAACCGCACTATTTCCATGACAAACCCCAGTAGATCAGCCGGATTACATCCAGCGATCCACCCCAGCTCGTCGTGAAACTTGTCTCCTAGCCACATCTGTCTGAGACCCTGCATCCTAGGACTATGGCACAGTACATGCTCGATCGTCTTCAGCTCCTCTGAATCATCGCATAATCTGCAGAAGTCCGGTATGGTGTTGTCCCATCTGCCCGTAAAAGCCCTAACGGGACAATGACCCGTCAAGAACCCTATAAGTGTTCTAAGACCACCCCTATTTTATCCCACTACACCTAGCGACCAGGTACGATCGCACCGCAGAACCACCCACGATGTGATCCAGTATCACCTCCGTCGCCCTCCAGATCGCTAGGATCTCAGCCTGGAAGACACTGCACTCTTCAGGGAGTCTGACTGACCTCTTTACCTCGGTGCCCGCGATATATACACCGGCACCAGTGCCGGTTTCCATTTCTACATTTAGATTCATTACTCTTATCCTTCTGAACCGATATTTCTGGATTGTAATACCAAACTGCTTAGGAGAACTGAAAGCAATTTGATACCAATATTGTTCTTTTCTTTTGAGTCGGTCGAAAGTGAGCGTGATTTCAACGGACGGACAGACAGATGGACATGGCTAAATCGACTTAAAATTACTCAACACAGAAAAAATGATCAGTAGTTTTTTATAAATTAAAAAAATTGTTTAAAAAGTATTTAAATTTAATGAATGTGATGATTATTATAATTGAATCAATTATTATTCTTTTTTTTGTTGAAAGAAAATTAAAAATATAAATTTGATTTAATTAACATTTTATTTGTTTTGAAATAAGTTTTTAATTAAAATATTAATTAAATAACAAAAAATCTTAATTGATTTTTACGTTTAAAATAAAGTAATTAAAACTCAAAGTAATTTTTGGGAATACAAAATTTTACAAGATTTTGTTAGTCGTGCTTAATTCCCCATTTTTATTCTTGATAAAAACACTGAAATTTATTGTTGAAGGGATCATTTAACACATTGTTTGAAACGGCAAAGTTTTTTGATAATTTTTTTTTAATGAATATTAATAATATTATCATTCATTGAAAAAAAAAAAAAAAAAATATATTCACAATTTAAATTAAGTTATCATTTTGGAAATGGGTGCAAAATCAACAAATTGTTCGCTTGATTCTATGAGTTTGATATAAATTTGGTTATTAGAGACAATTCTTAATTTTTTCTATAATTTTTAATTTTTTACCCATATCTCAGTCATTTATAGACCGACATTGCTCCTCATATGGACCTAGAATATCAATATATACTTTATAGTCTTTGATAAATATTGTAGAAATTATAATCGTATTGTCAAACTTATATAAACCCTATTCACCTGTGCTGAAGATCATAAAAAGTCAATAGGGTTAATTCACACGATCTTATAATAATAATTCCTAAGCTAAAAGTTTCTTTCTAATAGTTTCTTTAAATAAATTAATACGGATCCAACCTGTAAGAAAATATCAACAAGATTAATACCAGTTATTTATGTAAGAAAAAGTTAGTAAGCATTTCTCAGCGTTGACTGTAACGTTCTAACCAATGTTATTTATTACCATATGTATATGGACCAATGATCCCACCAGCCTAAAAATTTTTACCAAACATAGAGTTTTTAGAGCTGTAAAAGCGTATTGACAATGTCTTAAAATTTATTATCGCTTAAAATGTTTGTGTTATGCTTATTAACATAGCAGTTTATCCAAAAGTGTGCTTCATCACAGAACAAAATTTTCAAATGAAATTTATTCATGATTTTCAAAAAACATTGCACGGACGTGCGTCTTTTCGTGATAAATTGCCTAAACACATCAACCTCGAAACAATCAAAAACTGTAAAATCAGCTTTCACGGAAGAAGTGATATCAATTTTAAGTTCTTCGCTTCTTAAAAACCAACTGACTTTTTTCAGAAATTTCTGGAAATTTTTTCCCGAACGGGAACTCGAGTAGGAGGAAGTCTTTTCGTAATTGACAGTCTGTACATCTATAATTCTTAAACCTGCCTGTTAAGTGTCGCCGTAATCGTGAGACCATTTCACTACACTGAAAAAATTGTCGCCAATTTTTTTTCAATTAAACCATTAATCAAAAACAAAACCAGTCTCAATTAAAAATTTAATCAAGTAAATTAAAAGCTTACTTATATCAACAACATTACTGCAGAAAATCTGTTAATATCAACAAATATTAAATTGATTCTTAATTTAATTTCTAAATTAAATTGTTAATTAATATCACAAATTTTTAAATCAATCAATTTTTATATTTTCAGTGTACACAGAATTTTGTTTATTCATTTAATTAACAAAAAAAAAAAATCAATTTAAATTTTAAGTTGAAATGAATCTTAGCAATTCATTGCTTCCCTCATTTTTTCACTTAAAATTGAAATATTTTCGACTAACTGAAATTCATCTCATACTTTTATTTTTGCTTTTAATTGCACTTAATAATTTCATTTACGTGTCCTTTCAAATTGACTTAGTAAATTATGTACAAAATTTAATTATGACTCTCACCTGTTCTTTATCATTTTATTTCTCAAAAAAGAAAAACAAACTTCGCAACAACACTTCATTCCTGCCATTATATTTTAAATAACTTGAATCTATTAAATTTTATTGCTTAATAAAATTCAAGTGTTTTCTTCTTCAGTATTTGGTTCCTTTGTCTAACACTTAAATGCCATGCCCCCTTCCTCAAATGTTCGCTTCATTCACTCCTGCTCGTTATGAAACTATTGTTGGGCAGAGTAGCAGAGAAACAAAAAAAAAAAAAAAAAAAAAAATCTACAAAAAGAATGAGGAAAAAGTTCAAAAGTTTAATTACCATTTTCAGCAAAGGAATTTCATTTCAAAATCTATTGCCATCATTATCAAACGTCGTCAGAAGCAACAACTTTATCATTATTTGACTGAATTTGTTGTTGCTGTTGTTGCTTTTGAGTTATTTTAATGTTTTCTGTTACGCCTCTTTATATTTCCAAAAAAGTTTATTAAATAACGAATTTATGTTGTGCGTGATTATGATGGTAACTTAAAGAAAAAAGTAGTCCTAAAAAGAGGAAGAGAGCGAGGAAGAGGCGTTGTCCTTCAATTATTTACTTCTCGAGAAAACAGGAAACAATTTACAGGTTTCGCTTTTAAGGAAAATAACCAAATTAGGTTCGATGCAGTTGACACGAAACATACTGACAAAATAACCGAAACCAATATTTCAGAGTTTTTGTATACAAAAATGTAAATTTTTAGGGAGGTTGATCTACATTTGGATCCATATTTCTTCTTTTACTGAGCCGATTAAGTTAATTTTTGATTTCAATTTGCTATGGAGATCTAGAAACAATTTTGCACCAATATTATTATTTTCTTTGAGTGGTTCGAAAGTGATCGTGATTCAGACAGGCGGACATGGCAAAATCGTTTTAAAATAAATCATTGACCAAGAACTGTATACTTTAGGGGGTCTTAGATAAATATTTATATTAAAAAAAAATTTATAAAAAAAAAATCGCTTAAAAATCGAATTTTTGACACGCACTTAAAGTGAAAAAAAAACTTAAATGGAGTACGAGTTTTTTCATTCTTTGTACCAAATGGCAACCATTCCATTTACATGCTGGTGGCATTATCAGACCTTTCTTTAAAAATAAAGTCGGAGCTCGCGTTATGGTCAATGTAGTTTGTTAGCGTACCATTTTCAATGATTTTTTGTTTGATATATGGAAGACATTTATCCGAGAGAGATGTGGTTTTACCGGGATAGCGCTGCTTGCTATACGACGACTTATTAAAATTGTCAATCTCTCTAAAGTGAAGCGATGCAAGGTGAAGCGATCTGGCAGCTCTAGATTACACTATGCAACAAGCAAAAATTACCTGCATAACCACTATATTTTTTTGATCCGCTGTAGTCACCAAACTGCAAAAAACATAATTTTTTAAAATTCTATATTAAGGTTTTTTTTTAATTTTTTTTTTTTTAAATTTGAGATTTTTGAAGAGGCTGCTCCATACATCTAGAGTTTTTTTTTTCCCGGACTTTTTCGATTCCCGGGAAAGCGGGAAATTTTTTCAAATTTCCCGGGATCCCGGGATCCCGCTCCATATAAATAATACAAAGTAAATTTTGGTATTAATTAATAAAAAAAACTTTTATAAAAAAAACGTAAGGGAACTTGTTTACAAAGAAAGTGAATGAAATGGTTCAATACTAAAAATTAATTGAAGATTGAAATAGGAACTTGAATTATTATTACCTCATGCCTTTAATCCCTATTATTATGCTTTTATTCAGTATTATTATGCTCTGGATAATTCATAAAACAATAATAAAAACAAAATAAAAATTGAGGTACTCAAGATATGAAATCAAAAAGTTAATTAATAAAATAGATAAAATACTTTAAAGAAATAAAGGGTGGTTAAATTTTAAGGGCCGATGTTGATTTTGAATAAAACACAAACTATTTAGGAAATTATTGTAATTTTATTTTATTATGATATATTGGTATTACTCAATTATGTATGGAACAAAATATCGGCCAAATGGGCGCCGCGACCACGGCGGCACACCTCCATCCGATGGTCCAAATTTTCGATGACCCTGAGGCATAATGGAGGTTCTATGCCGTTAATGTGCCGAATTATCTCATCCTTTAGCTCTTGAGTTGTTGCTAGCTTATCGACGTACACCTTTTCTTTCAAATAACCCCAAAGAAAAAAGTCCAACGGTGTCAAATCACATGATCTTGGCGGCCAATTGACATCGCCATTACGTGAGATAACACGGCCATTGAATTTGTTGCGCAAAAGAGCCATTGTTTCGTTAGCTGTGTGGCAAGTGGCACCGTCCTGCTGAAACCACATATCGTCCACATCCATATCTTCCAATTCGGGCTATAAAAAGTTCGTTATCATCTCACGATAGCGAACACCATTCACAGTAACTGCCTGACCGGCCTCATTTTGGAAAAAATACGGCCCGATGATGCCGCCAGCCCATAAACCGCACCAAACAGTCACTCTTTGTGGGTGCATTGGTTTTTCGACAATCACTCTTGGATTATTATTCGCCCAAATGCGGAAATTCTGCTTATCGACAAATCCACTGAGGTGAAAATGTGCCTCATCACTGAAGATGATTTTCTTCGAAATTTATCATCCATTTTTATAATAAGTCTGGATAACTTTAACACGTTGTTGGATTGTGTATCTCTCCATGGTTCAAATTGAGTAAGTCTGAAATAAAGATATGTCAAATAAAATTCGGAAAAAAACTTGGCGTTTAGGTGTGGTTCACATTCAACATCGGCCCTTACAATTTAACCACCCTTTATATAACATTTTTTAATGCCTTAGGAAATAACTTTCTGAGACACTCAAAGCGCTTTGTAAGTCGTCAAAAAGTATATTCTTGATTTTATTTACTTATACCATGTTTCCGAAAAATTTCGTTCATTTTTTACCGAGGTTGGACAAATAGTTAAAAGTGCACCGTTGTAGCATGCAATCAGAAGAAATTTTTTCTTTTTTATAAACAACGTCTATATCAGTCAAATGTATGTCAAGGTTGATGTAAAAATAGCATCAACCGGACTGCTTCTTACAAACCTTTCCATTTGTAATCTTTAGGACAATGTGTTTTTCATGTTGTATGTTGTAGTATCTTACACGAGTTTCCAAAATGTTATTTTATTTCGGTTTCCCCGCATTTCACGGGTATATAAACCAACACAAATTGAAATTGGGAATTTGTGTTTATCATACAATAAACATATCGCTCCTTCATTGCATCATAGTCATATCTCAAAATTTGAAGTAACTTTAGCAAAGTTTTCCTTCATACCTTCTCGTATTAAATCTCAAACTGAACCGAAGTTATAGCAAAATATATCTTTAAATCGGTACATTTTGAAAACTTTAATCGCATTTTGCCAAGATCGTTTGTTTTTGTAGATATGACTATGTTGCAATAAAAGAGCGATATGTTTAGGTATCTCCTATTTTTAAGACTTGTTCATGGACAATGAAACTTTACTGCCTGCATCTTATTTTGAATTAATGTACTTTATTAACTCTTCATTTCACTAAATGTAGTAATTATCAACTGTTGCACTGCCCATTCTGCTTTTAGTAGATTTATTGCATCACGAGACATTGATTTAAATACATGTACTCACTTCTTGTAATTGATCTAATCCACAACCCATCCACAGATGCTAATTTTTAGAGAATAGAAAACTAAATTTCAAAGTATAAATAGCTATTATGAGGCATTTTTTATTTCCCGGGATCCCGCAAGAAAAATCCCGGGAAAACGGGAAATAAAATAATTGAAATAATTGAATAATTGAAAAAAACCCTACATACATCTTATCGTAACTTTGACACGACGTACCCGATTTTGTTATGCATCCGTCAAAAAATTTAAAATTACGCGAGATTTAATTTTTTCTAATATCATTTTTTAATTTAGCCATTCTTTTTTGAGTTATTGAGGCCGAAGTGGCAAAAAAATATTTTTTTTTTTGTTTTTTAACATTTTTTATGGCAAATTTGTGTAGAACAACATGTTTATTTTATGTTTGCAGCATGTTGCTCGACACAAATTTGTGATAAAAAAAATGTCAAAACTAGGTACTTTCACTTAATCGGAAATAAAAAACGAATTGATCCATGGATTTTCATGAAACCAAATTTATTTTATTTCTATTATATATAAATAAAAATAATATAATAAATAATTAAAGTAAAGGATTAAAAAAAATATTGTGTAATAAAGAGGTAAAACTTTTGTGATTTTTAGCTCTACACAAATTTGCGATAAGAAAGGTCAAAACTAGGTACTTTAAGTTTATCGGGAATAAAACAGGAATTTGTCCATGGATTTTCATGAAATAAAATTTATTTTACTTTTAATACATGCAGCTTTGAGCTAGAGTACTAGAACTGGTAAGTATTTGTTGATTTAAATTTTTTTTGAAATTTTTGAATTCAAAAATTTAAAAAAATAACAAAAAAAATATTTTTTTTGCCACTTAATTGGCTTAATAAAAAAATGATATTAGATAAACTTAAATCTGGCGTAATTTAAAATGTTTTGACGGATTGTATTACAAAATCGGGTGCGTCGTTCCAAAGTTAGGATAAGATGAATGGAGTAGCCTCTTCAAAAATCTCAAATTTTAGAAAAAAATTTTTTAAAAAAAACCTTGCCATAGAATTTAAAAAAATTATGTTTTTTGCAGTTAGGTAGGTGACTACAGCGGATCAAAAAAAAATATAGTGATTATTCAGGTAAAAAAAAACTTTCCATTTGTTGCATAGTGTTATTTCCTGTGGGGTTACGTGAAGTCATTGGTTAATGTTAATAAACTGGCAACAATTTACGCCTTGGAGGCCAACATTGTTAGTAAAATTCGCGGAGTATGGCCAATAATGCTCGAATATATGACCCATATGGGACGTCCGAAATGCGATTCTTCAAGAATAGGCGCGATACCCATATGGCCGAAATAATTTTCAAATTTTAATGCCATGTATTACTCTTTTTTAAAATATTATCTTATTTGATACAATTAAATTTTTTGCGTTATTTTTTCAATTTCAAGTTCTATCGGGCTTAAAAAACACCATGTTAAGGTTCACCCTTTTTATACTTGCGTTTTTTTTACTTTAGTTAGTAATTTTTTTTTTTGCCAACATTCATTTTATCCTTTAAGGGAGCAATTATTTGTCCCCTTCTGTGTAGTTTTACGACTCTCTATAAAAACAAACCAAATTTATTAAAAACAAAATTACTTTAAATACACCACAGCACTTAATACTATGAGAAAAGAAAACAAACATGTCCTTTTGATTAAAACACAGAAACTAAAACTATTTTATTTATTTTATTGCTTTATTATCTTATTGCTTAAAACAGCTTCCCTTTTTTAAAATTGTTATTCACTTAAACAAATTTATTGGAAAGAGTTGTAGAAATTCCAAAAAATCTAAAAGTGAAAATAAAATTTCCTAATTTCACTCATATAAATTTATAGTCTTATATTTTTTGCAAAAAATAACAAGCGAAACAAAATAAAAATAAGAACATTTTATTTCATTCTTTTTGCCCATCTCCAACTTAAAGAAAGCAAAAAACAAGAAACATTTACTGATTAAGGTCAATTTGAAACACTTTTTGGAAACGAAGTCATGTAATACTTGGCCATAAAAACTTTTCAACTCAACTCGTTTTATGTTTATTTTCCTAAACAAATTTTTGCCGCAGTGTAATAATGCCATACCTCTGTTCAAAAAACACAATGCCGTTTTTACTGCACGGGTGTTGGTTTCGATTGGGTTATAAAACTCAAAAAAGAAGGATCTTTTGCGTGGGGTCTGGTCTACATGTTTCAAGAGCTAAACAATGAAATAAATTGAACTTATTTAATGTTTGTTGTTGGACTAGTCATTGAAAAGGGTTGGCTATCTTTTATACAGTTTTTAATAAAAAAAAAATTTTAATATACAACAAACTACTAGTGCAGGAGTAGCAAAAAAAAAAATTTTTAAATTCAAATCACAAGGCTGCTTTAAAGAAGGAGGGTCCAGTTGCTTTAAATATTTTTTGCAAAACGAGGAGGCGTTAGAAAGTGTTCTTTTTTACGAGGCTACTAAAACTACAATAAAATAGTAGAGTAGATATTGTTGAAAAACAAAAAAATATTAAAACGAGTATTTGTTTGATTTTAAAGTATGTGCACGAAATGAATTGTTCGCAAGGTTCCATATGAAAAGCCATTTTTCCCGCATCTGGGTCAAAACTAAAATAAATCTCGATAATCTATTATATAAGAAAGAAATTTATTATTTTTATTACCAGAATAAATACAGCTAATAAATAAATGTTATTTAATTTTTTATATAAAACAAAAAAACCTCAAGCTTAATAAATTATATTGCAATTTAATAAATAAAGGTTAAATAAAATAAAATTTATACAGGAGAAAATTTTGAAAAGTTTTTTTTTAACAATTCCACCTGATTCTTATATTTTTATTCATATATTCCTGGCATGCTAAAACCGAATATAAGCTCGGTTTTCTGCCACCACGTCAGATTTATCAGATAACGTACATTTGTATCTTTTGCTGTATAATTCTTATTACGCCACCAAAATTCTTAAAGCTGAAATATACCTCGCATAGCAAAGCTTTTTAGAAAGAATACAATAGGAGTAAAACTGCGTTGTAAAAAATAGGGCTTTTGAAGCATAAACTGGTAATAATTATTATTATTTGCTTATTTAATGGTTTGTTATACAACTTAATACAATAAGGGAATTCACAAAGTCTTCTATTGTGTGATATTGTTGTAAATATATGCTATAATATGATGAATGTGACATTAATTAAAATTTATCAAATACAACCAATATGAAACAATAGAACACTTTGTGTATTGCCGTATTATCTTATAATTAAAGTATTAGAATCAGAAAAGTAAGTTTTAACATATCGTCGTGCGGGAGTTTATGTGCTCTATCCGCCATTTTACACATATTTGTACATTATGGGTCCTCGATGGAGTCATGTTGAAATAACTCTCATTGCCGAGCAACTCAAAAGAAAATAATGGTTTTTCACTCAAATTGTTTCTAGTTCTCTTTTAAGTAGTTTGAGATTACAATTTGGCGCAGTTGATGGTCCTAAATTTTTTAAACAGTTTTCACAACACGATTTGACCAGAAGAGCAGAAAAATGTAACCATAGCGGATCAAAAGCAAAAACGGCCTATATGGTAATACCAAGAAGGACCGAAAATGTGCTTTTGCTTAGTTTAGTACTTAAATTTTTTTTTTGTTTTAGGTACATACTTTAGAAAGAGATAAATCTAGCTCAAAAAGCGCTAAGTTGGCATCATTGGTCCCCAATAAAGCAAACTTCTGCCTAAAGTCGTTACGAATCCGGCCCATATTAGTTTCTGATAAACAATTGTCTAATGACTTTATAAGGACTGCTTTAAAATACATCACAGACACAATACAAATTAAACAAAGGCTAATTCTTAGTAGACGACATCAAAAATTTGGCATAGCCGAATATACGTACATTAGAAGTCTTAATTGTTTGTTTAAACAAGCTAGATTGGTTTATTCGGCTGTGCCGAATTCTTGATACCTTCCACCTACAATTAGAATATTTCCAGAGTGGGCTTTATATTAGTCCTACGGTAAATTAGAACCGATCTTCACGAAATTTGACAATGCGATTGCTAGCCATATACAACTGTTACAGACCAAAATTTATTGCAAAAGCATCTTTGTTGCGGCTTTAAGCGTTCTAAAATGTTTTCCCAGAGAGTACTTGATGTGGTGCCTATGGTAAATTATGGACCGATCTTTAAGAAATTTTGTGGTATGATTTGTAGTCATATAGAATGAATTTTTGCGAAATCTTTTTTCAATATGTGCATTTCGCCACTATTAACGCTAGTTTTAGTAACAAAATTATCAATGTTTTAGAAAGAACTTTGCCTAGAAAATAATGTGTTAACTAATCACACAGAAAAAAATAAAAATTGATTTCAATTAAAAAATTTGTGATATCAATTAAAAAATTAATTAAATTTGCACCAGTAAACAAATTAATAGTATCAATTAAATTAGTTAATAGTATTAATTAAACGTTTATTTCACTTGATTAAACGCTTAATTCACTTGATTAAATTTTTAATTAAAACAGATTATATTTTTGATTAATTTTGATTAATTAATTGGTGAAAAATTTTGGAGAATTTTTTCTGTGCAGGAAAAAGTAAAAATACTACTTCCAATTCCACTGAAAGAACCAATGAATTTTACAAGGAATGTCCCAAAATGAACGCATTTAAATGCATACAACCTGCATACAAACGAAAAATAAGTAGTTATATACATAAGTATTTAAAGTAGTTATGGCTGTGGAGTCGGAGTTAGGGTTTTTGTACCGGGGTCGGAGTCTTAAGTTTAATTTCTTCGGCCTTCTAAATATTATTTCAAGGTTACTTTTATATACAAAATGTTTATTATTCTTTATCACAATGGACAAATTCTTCAGGTATTTTAGTGTTTTTTAATTTTAAACAAATTTTTTAATAACAAAATTTTATGAAGCAGCAAAATTGTCAATTATGAAAAATAAAAAATATTATACACAAGAAACAAAAATTGTTATATTCCATTTTTTTAAACTTATTGTATTTCCTATCTTAAGGTACGTTCAGACTAATGAAATATTTGACGAAAATATTTGTTCTGATATTTGCTTCAAACTGTGTGAAACAAAAAAATATTTTGTTTAATGTTCAAACTAGACTCAAATATTTGACAAGTTTTGTTTGTTAAAACAGTTGGCAAATAGTGTCAAATAAAATAAATTAAATTATTGTTACGTTTTTCCTTTAATAAACGCGTTTGAGTTCTTTTAATTGCAAATCCGAATAAAAACACACACTTATTTAACTTAACAAACTTTATTGAAATTAATTATTTTGTTCATAATTATTAGTTATGAACAGAACCGTTTCTCAAAACAAACTCAACTAATTATTCATGAGTCACCCCTTTTTATATTTCATAACTATTTCTCGAAATTTCCTGAACCTTCCTGTAAAAACTACTTATTATGTTCTAAAACCATTTCTAGAAATGACTGGGATATTCATGTAATAATTATTTTAAAATAACAGTTGTGTTCACAATTATACATGACAATTTTAAGTAACTACTATAACTTAAAAGATAACTTATTACTATAACTATAAATAATGCTTAGATAATTTTACTTTCGTAACATTATGTTTGCCATGCGTTCAGACAAAAAAAAAATGTTTGCATCAAATAATTATTTACTGAAAGTGTTCAAAATTAAAAATATATTTTACAAACAGTAAAAATGAGCGCAGAAGCTAATTTATTTGTTTTATTCTTTGGAGCAGCATCTCTTATAGTTTTAGAACAGGAGAATGTAAAAGAAAAAAAAAAACTAGAAGACAATGGCTAAAATTTGCGAAAAATTGCAAGCTTGGATACAAATCCTAAAATATATTTGAAATCGCTAAATAGGTCAAAAAAACAAAATGTCGGGGAAATAAAAAAAAAAAAAATGTGGGAAAAATAGCGAAAATTCGCGAAAAATTTCAAACTTGCAAACAAACCCTAAAATTTTTTTGAATCGCTCAAGGAAACAAATTGTCGGAAAAAAAACAAAAAAAAAATTTTTTCCAAAAATAGCGAAAATTTGGCTCTTAGATGAATATTAAAAAAGTTTCAAACGGAATGACAAACTTAGCATACCCCCATTCACCACTAGTGGTGGTGAAGCATATAAAAAGTATTAAGCAAATTTTTTTTTATTATATCACTATAAATTTAAATTAACAAAAAAATTCCATAACATTTTTCAAATTGACCTCTCTCAAGAGTTTTTTTTTTAAATCTTGCTTAATTAGAAAGAAGAGAAAACTTAAATTCTTAAAAAAAATCCAAAGCAGACACAAAGAAGCTGAAAGAAAAGGCGTTTTTCATTTCGAAAGTTTTTCATTGATTGACTGCACTTTTTTTTTTTGTTAAATCACACCACTTTAAGGGAAATTCTATACTAGATTTAGCATTTTTTTTTTTTTTTTTTTTGTTTATGTTACATTTTGCGCTTTTCGTCCAGTTTTTGTTATTGTTAATCTAGGCGAGTTTGAAATAAACAAAAAAAAAACATAAAACAAACTCTTGAATTAAATTGAATTGATTAATGGATGCAAATGATTGAAAACCATGCAACGCCAAACCAGTGCGTCGTCAAAAGCTTTCAGCAACATCATCAGCCTTTTTTACAATCAGCAGAATCATCATCGCCATCACCACCACCACCACCACCGTCGCTGATGTCTTCTAGTACGTACATGGTCATAGACGTCGCCATGTTTTAATATTTTTTTTTTGTATATTTGGATTCTTTGGATTTATTTACAATATTGTACGAAAATTGTTTTCCTGCGCCCAGTAATTCATACCCCTCTAAAAAAAAATGTAACATAACAGACCGATGTCTGTCTGTCTTTCCGTGTATGTGTTCATTTTATTCGGTTTTTGTTTGTTTTCTATCCCATTCATCAACTTTAACTTGTGATGAGGTCTATTCAGTACACGCAAAAAGTAAAAAAAGCTGAAAGGAATTGTAAACTTGGAGCTGAAAATATGTGGTCATTTTTATGGTGCTTTTTTAAATCCTTTATACTTTGTATTTTCTCATAATAAAAGGGAATTAATGAAGCGGAAGATTAAACTGGCTGTTTAAACATTTTCAAATACAAAATGGAAGAAAAAATTTGAAAGGTGCGGGTGGTAATCCGGGAAAACTGCCCTTGAGGATTGAAAAAAAAAGAAACTTAATCAGTGAAAAGTAAAGAGTTCTATTTGAGAAGTTAGGATTATGAGGTTTAAATCTAACTACTATAACAGCCGTACCTAAACAAGAACGCAAAGCGTTTACTTGCTGTCTAAAATTCTCATAACCATACAAATTGTATGAATCATATCTAAAAGGCGCGGCGGCAACGCCGATTTCGACAGCACATGGCCGCTTTTGTTAATAAGTAATGGCAATTTAGCAATTTTTTGGTCAATCAAGCGGTTTTTTCTCGATCTTATATTTCTTTAATGTACACAGAAAAAATTCTCTCACATTTTTCAGCAATTAAAGCATTAATCAAAAATATAATCGGTTTTAATTAAAATTTTAATCAAGTGAATTAAACGTTTAATCAAGTGAATTAAACGTTTAATCAAGTGAATTAAATGTTTAAATAATACTATTAACTGGTTTAATTGGTAATATTAATTTGTTTACTGGTGCAAATTTAATTAATTTTTTAATTAATACCACAAATTTTTTAATTGAAATCAATTTTTATTTTTTTCTGTGTAGGTTGTATTAAACAAGAAAGTTAACACGACTGTTCACGACACATCGTCGACGCTCTTGTTTAGGTATAAAATATCAGCGGAAAAGCTAAGCTGACGAAAACGTTTCGCCTCCCGGTTTTTTTAAGATAGGGCTGTAATATTAGACTACTGTTTTTCATACGGGATTTCCCGGGACCAAAATCCCGGGATCCCGCACATTTTTCGGGAAAAAATTTCGGGAAATTTGTGCGGGAATTCCCGGGATTTTTTTTTTATTTAATTTTGGCAACTTTACTGCTGATATGTATAATTATAAACAAGTTGTGTCATGAAATAGATCTTAGCCGTTAGGCACAAACGTCTTAAGTCTAAAAAAAAAAAAAAAAAATAACGCGTTTTGAGTTTTTGATTGGCTCTAATTAAATTTTTTCTCTTTTGTTTGGTTTAAATCACTTCAGTGTAGCACAACTGCTTGTAATCGTTATCATCTGCTCTTAGGAAAAAAAGTCTCTGAAATACACCAAATAAATAATTTTTAATTTAACACTACGAAAAACTGCAGTTTCTGACTTAAGACATTTTTGCCAACACAAAAGAGATGTCAGTTCATATCCGATGAGTAAGGCAATGTTTAATGTTTAATGCTCTGAAATTCCGAAAGAAAAAGGGTTAAATTGTTCAGAATATTTTATTGGTTTAATAGCCGAGATTTATTTTATAATAACGAAAAAATTGTGTACCCACTTGCTTTATAAATTTTATGATTTTTTATGCAGAGCATCTGCATAAAAGATTTTTCGGATTACATTCTGTAAGAAATGATGACAAAAGTTTTAAATAAAGAAAACGCTTATTTGATTCGAAGAAAATAATTTTTTTTTAATATAGAATTACAAATTTTGAAGGAAGTGCTAAGAAAACTAAAAGTGTCTAGAGGTTATATATTGTTCCTTTGACTTTAAAGGCAAACATCCGCAGAAAGAAAACGTGTTTTCTCATTGAAATCTTCTTAATAAAAATGAGAAATAGGCTTTCAAACGATTCTGTAATTTTTTATTCTGAACTAAAGTACTATTTAAACAGAAATATTTTTTGGTTTTATATAAATGCTGTTGGCTTTGAATTAACTCTGTGGCAATAAGTGCTTAATGGCCATTTTCTCATTAGGCGATTATCTTTTTTCCCAACGAAAAACTGCACATCAAAGAAATTTGGTTTTCTCAATGTCTCATTTGCTTATATTTTGTCGCAATGCTAACCGGCACTCATCTGCCAATTATTTATTTTCCTTTTATTTGCCGTACAGACAGGCCTGCCATATTTGCCGATTTATCGGCATTTTGCCGATTTTTTGCCTCTAAATTATCAAAGTGCCGATTTTTTGATAAACACCTTTAACATGATAACTTCTTGTAATTTTCTGCAACACTGGGATGAATACTTGTTACATTTAAAAAATGTTATTTGAAAATTATTCAATTCAATGAAAAAGCCAACGTTTTTTTTTACCAATGCTAAAGGAACTTTAAACAATTAAATTAAAACTTCTTTTTCTATAAGTAAAATATAAAATACTTTTTATTGTATTGTGGTTATTTTTGTTGAACTGTTTATGGTTTTTAATCCAATTTTGATATTTTTAATTAGTCTTAAGTTCATCAAATTTAATGTTCATGTAATTATTTTTATGAAAAAAGAAATTTTACAACATTAAATTAATTAAAAATGTATTTATAATTTTTCATCCTTTACTGCCGCGGGGCTCGAACCCAGGCTTTCACGGACAGGTTACCCTTACATGTTTCAATTGCAACCACTCAATCTCTTCAAAGAGGTTTTGCCGTTTAACACTCAATAAGTTTTAATTAATTTCATATTGTAAAATTCTTTTTTTCATAAAAATAATGTAATGAAAATTTAAGTTGATGAACTCTTTATTTAAGTTTGAAAATAAATAGACACTTACAAAAAATTAGAGCTAGCTAAATTTATATTCACTATCAATGAAAACAATTTTAATCAAAAAATTATTCTTATAATACTTATAAAACGTTATTGAGGCTGACGCAGGTACATCCGATGGCCAATCTAATGTAAAAAAAGTAAAGGAAATTTTAAAACTTTTTGGCAAAAAATTCAGATTTAAAACGTGTAAATTTTAGTGGTGCCTTTTTAAAAAATTATTTTCCTTTCACATTGTTTCGAAAATGTGGAAAGGTTATAGCCAAGTCAACATAAATAAAACATAATATTAATGTTCCTTGAAAAATTGAAACTTGCAAAAAATTTTTTTCTAAAGATTATTTAAAGTTTAATAATTCGAACTGCTTTGAAACTGAAATCTTAAAGGATTAAATAAAAACATTAAGCCCGAATATTTGTCTATAAAAAAAATTAAAAATAATTTACCCTAAATACAAAATATCTATTTATTAAAAATTTCCCGGTTGCGAGCCTAAAAATATAAACATATTTTTCTTTTTCTATTATTTTATTTAATTAACTTAAATTTTTTATTAATTTTTATGTTAATTTGTTTGTTATTAACATTAGTTAATTTAATATTTGATATAAAATACTAAATATGTTTTATTGTATTTAAAATAGGTATTTTAAATTTGCCGATTTCATTAAATGAAAGTGCTTTTTTTTGAAAATGTGCAGATTTCTAATCAAAATCTTCTGGCACCCCTGCGTACAGATAAATTCAATCAGCTGACTGCCAACTTTTATATGTATTTTGAGTGGTATTGCCAACTTAAACCAATGTTTTTTGTCGGTATATTGAGAAACTCAAAATCGTTAACGGACAGTTTGTCGGTGTAATAAATTTATGTTGACATCAAGTAACAGACAGTTTGTCGATACATTGAGTAAATGGCCATAATTCTATTTGTTTAGTTTTATAGGAGAATAATTTATAACTTTAAAGGTGGCTTTTGAAAAGTTACTCCGAATTTAATAAAAAAAAAAGATAACCAAAAGTTTTTTTTGAAGATCTTAAGGTGCCATTAAGCACTTTTTGCAATAGAAATAAAAAAGTTGAATGCATTTTTAAACTTATTTAATTGGTCTCAAAAAATGTTAGTTATTCAAATAAATTAAATTAAATAGTATTTTGCATCGATTTGGATTGAGCGGGAATTCCCGGAAAATTGAAAAATAAATCCCGCTTTCCCGAGAAATGAAAAAGTCCAGGAAAAGAACAACTCTATATTACACTTTTCCCATGACAACGACTTTGAATTTGACCTTAACTTTGGTTATGACTACAACTTTGTTAACGATTTTGAATGTAATTATAACTTTAATCATGACCAGGGCTGCCAGATTTGACGATTTATCGTCATTTTGACGATTTTTAGTTCCGAAATTAGCAAAGTGCCGATTTTAACAGTGGTACCTTAACAAGAGTGGAAGGTGGAACGTTTTCTTTCGCTTAGCTTTTACGCTGATATACCATATCTAAGCAAGAGCATCATCAAAGAGATAAAAACGCTAGACTGACCAAAAAATAGCTAAATTTGCTATATTTATTAACAATAGCGGCCAACTTCACTATTAAACGAGCTGTCAAAATCGGGTTTTCCAATTGCAAAGCATTGACGACGCTCTGTTTAGGTATGCTTTATAAAAATTTTATTGGCATGATGACACATTTTAAAAACTAGAAAACGCGTGCCACTTTTGTTTAGGAATGGCTTACAGCATACAAGTCTTAAGAAAATCTTTAATCGATTATTTTCAGACTACAAAAACAATAATGTTACACTATGTTTATCTTTCGTCAAACGATCATCGAATGAACCTTTTACGACTCTCTGTATATTTCATATATTTAACAAATATCAATCAAAATCACAATCACAAGTTGTAAGATAATATCTACATGAGTTTACCCACGTTTTAAACTATTTCCACAACGTTCGAAGAAGCGTCTTTTGTTGTGCTATGGAAGAATCTTACTCGTGTTATAGTTTTTCCCGTTCAACGAATCTTCTACGATTAAAAAATGCGGCCATCGCTGATCAAAGACGCTCTTCATGAGACCCCCAGTAGCTATTACACGATTAAAAGAGCTAGCTGGGTATGAAGTAATTTTGTTTTTGTTTGAATGTTTTTTTTTTAATAAAAATCGAATAAAAATTGTTAAAAAAAAAACTAAATTTTAAGTTGTCCGATTTTTTGACGATTTTTCGAATCGTGCAAGATGATTTTTTTATTTTTTCTCAGGAAATTGACGATTTCCTTAAAAATTTATCTGGCAGCCCTGATCATGACTTTGATTTTAACCAAAACTTTGATATAAACTATAACCGTTTCTCCCCCGCGGGGTTGTAGTTATTTTCTAAAGGATATTTTACTTTTGGTGTTGCACTCTTCGAGACAAATCAGGTGCAATCATACCTGGAATTCTTGATTTCTTGAGACCGTAGGCTGACCAGAATTTCTTATCTAGTACGACAAGAGTCAGTTGCGACCGTTGGAACGGCACCAGATGGATTGATGGCTAAGGCCCCCAGCGGCATACTTTCTTAGAGGTTTGCGTGCTTGAGAAAAGCTCGGTGATACGGTTTATGAGATGTTAAAAATGGTTCAGCTAGTAATGCTGGCTGTGTTCAAGATCTGGTAGTTTGGTTAGTAAAGTCGTGGACCGAAGTGCAGTGAAATGGACAGGAAAGAATTTAAACTGTGAGCGGATGAGGGGTTGAGGTTCCACGGTTGAAGATGGGGGTCCGTTGGTGCTTTGTGTTTTTCGCAGCTCCTGTGTGGGAAGTGCTTTCCCTTTGAGGGTGTGCGTTTAGGAATCATGTGGTGGCTGTCGTTTATACTCAAAATGGCGGGAAGACTGGGAAAGTTCGGCCGGGTTTCTGCTGCTGGAATTTTTAATAAAGCAGCGAAGGTTAGATAGCTTCAGAGCCTTAACAAGGGGCGAGTGTATAATCTGTGTGGGACTATTCCTCTCACAAAGAATACGTTTGGTAAATGCATAGTTTGTCACCCGGTGGTTAAGATCCAGAGATTAGGCCAAATTGCAGGTTTTTATGTTAATCTATTCCACATAACTTTTACTGTAGCAAGAGCTATGAAATTAACTAAGAGTTAATGACTTTACCATGACATTGGCTATAATTTTGCCTATTACTATGACCTTGAATGTAACTGCGATTAACTACACGTGGAGACAAAATATTTTTTTATGTGGTCACTTTCATTTTATTTATTGGTTCTGCCTTAATTTATCGCCTAATGAAAAACATGCAATTGCATATTCAGGGTTTCCCTGTTTATGACGTACAGTACAATTCGCCCGCAACTGTGAGTATTGTTACGAAAGTAACTTTAGTTAAGAATTAGTTGTAATTATTTGTTAAGAATTGGTTATAATTGTTGGTTATCTTGTATTTATTAGTTATCTTGTATTCATAAGTAATTTTATTAGTTTACATCGTTTTTGTTATAATTTAGTACACTTTTATCCCAATGTGCAGAAAGCCCTAGAAATGGTCGTTAAAAAAGCTTCAGTATAAGAGGTAAAATTATGTAAACATAAGTGCTACCATAAATCAAATTAAAGTGTGGTGAATAGTTAAGCCTCGAACCTTCGAAAAACATTTCGAATGTTCTAGACAACCAAATTGCAGTATAAATACTAGCGGCGAGTAGCAGAACAAGATCATTCTTAGTTCAGACTTTGTCAATAACGTATAACGCGGAAGAAATTATAGTTGGTAATAAATAAAAGCTATAAATTACGGTTTGTTAGAGTGACTTTGTACTAAATAAAGTTGTGTAAATTGTAAACAGTGTTTAAAGTGTTTGTGTTTTATTTATTTTATTAAAGTTGCTATAAAGAACTCGAAACGGTTTATTATAAAGGAAATAAACCAAAACGTTATTGAAAGGCAGTAACGTAACAGTATGTTAAATGTTGCCATTTTCAATTTTCTACACAGAAAAAAAAAAAAAATAAAATCCGTTTTATTTAAAAATATAATAAAGTGCATTAAACATTTAATCAAACGCTCAACCGTTTAATCAGAAAAAAATTAATATTTGTTTTCGATTAAACTATTAATCAAAAATAAAATCAGTTTTTAAACGTTTATTTACCCAATTAAAATCACTCATTCACTCATTATTAAGTAGCTTTCTTCTATAACTTCTTCTATAGCTACTTCTTTCTGGATGTATGTAAAATTCATCAGTTCTTTCAGTAGAATTGTAAATAGTGCTTTTAGTTTTTTCTGATTACTAAACACATTATTTTGTAGGCGAAGTTTTAACTGGGTATATCAGCAACAATACTGCAGAAAATAATGTCTGTAATAATAAATGAATTGAATTGAAATTGAAAAAAAAAAAAAAATGTTTAATTAATGTTATTAATTTGTTTGCTGGTGCAAATTTAATTAATTTTTTAATTAATATCACAAATTTTTAATTGATATCAATTTTTATTTTTTTCTGTGTATGTAAAATTTAATTCCAGAAAAAGTTTAATGAATTTTTATGCATTTGGAAGGCAATTTCTTTACATTTAATTAATCCGTATTTTTTTATTTAATTCATTAATGTTTTTTTTTTTAAATTTTTCTTTATTTTATAATTTTGGTTTTATTGTTAATTTTATGAGGTTTTCATTTTTATTTTATTTTAATAAATTTGTTTGACTGTTAAAATTTTTTCTTTTACCTTTTTCCCAGATATTTTATTTTTCGTATAATTTGAATGATTTTTTTTATGTGGTTTTTGTGGTGATTTTCCACTTGTGTGTGTTCAAAATTTGGTTTAAACATTGAATGAATGAGCATAAAAATATAAAAGAAAAGAAGGAAAATAAAGAACGTTAAAACAGAATTTGTTTGGTCAAGTATTTAACTTTTAGACCAGGTTAACATTGATGATTGGATTTGAATTAATTTTTTTTTACACAAAACAATTACAATAAAAAAAAACAAAGATCAAAAAGAATGATTGAAGTTGGAGTAATTTTTTTTAACTCTTATGGTTGTAACTGTCTACAAAAAGCTAGTAATTTTTTTCTTTTTTAAAAATCAAGCGAATTCAAAACGATTGCTTTTAAAATGTGCTATGAATTTGGAAATCTGAATAAAGTCTTAATTTTGATCAAACTTTTGTTTAATTAACATAAGTATACATATATTTTAAAATTTAAAGAAATATATCGTCGGATTAATATGCAAACCTGCTAATTAACTTTCAACAAATTTTATAGGAGAGACAAAAAACTTTTTATTTTTCCCTATTTGCTCTTTGAGAGGAAAACCAAAAATGTAGTTGATTTTACACACTTCAAGACTCAAATTGAAGAAAAACTACATGTTGGTCGACGAGGCCTATCTTTCTCTATCACACGGCATCAAAATCTCAATTTACTTAAAAAGTGGATTTGCCAGGTTTTATATTAAGCCAACGATATATAGAATATAAGGGACGAAAGCACACGATGTTAACTGTAAATAAAACAAAAAGTTTTCAGAGAACTAAATTAATATATTTTGTTATGATAGAAGGAAATATGAAAATTATGTGTGAAACAAAAAATCAGGCAAATGCACGCCACGGCTTCTGTGGCATACCTCTAGACGAGGATCCATTTTGTTGATGTGCCAAGTTATCTCATCCTTGAGCTCTTGAATTGTTATTGGCTTATTGACTGTCATTTTTTTATATCCTTAAAGAAATAAGTCCAACGCTTTTAAATCATTTGACAGTGGCGGACAATTAACATCACCACGACGTGAGATAACACGGCCATGGAATTTCTTTCGCAAACTGTGTGGCAAGTGGCACCATCCTTTTGGAACCAAATATCGTCCAGGTCCATATCCTTAATTTCTGGCTACAAGAAGTCTGAAATCAGCGAACAATATTCACAGTAACTCCTTAGCAGACCTCATTTTGAAAGAAGTACGTCCCGATGACGCCGCTAGCCGGAACGAACTGGGCGAGCATGCACAGGTGTTTTCAAATTTCCTACAGACCGGGTTTGACACATTTGGTCGATTATGCTGACCAAAAAAAATCACGAAGTGCACGATATGAATTTTGATTTGAACGCGCATTTTCGTAAAAGGCTTCATTAACAATCTTAACGCGCTGCTCAATTGTGTACCTCTCCGTGGTTGAATTTGTCAAGCACTGAAACAAAGAAATGTGAAAGTAAGTTGAGCAATAGAACTTGACGTTAAGGTGTGACTCACAATCAAGATCTTAATATTTTATGTTAAAAGTAACTTATTGAAAGAGGTATTAAAAAAAAACAATACAGTTGTTTACAACAACGACAACTACAATAAAACTAATTAACACAATCCCTTTTTAAATATGTTTATTAAAGGCAACCGTACACGACATGTCGTGTGTTAACTTTTTAACTTTGCTTCTGTAAAAGTCAGATACAAAGTCATCTGACAAAATTTCAATTAGAGCGTGCTCTATTTTCTTCTGACAAACCATCTGACATCAAAAATCTATGCCGAAACCGGCAGCGGCGTCCACTATTGACGGAATCATTAGCCGGCTGAAGTTAATATTTTACACTATCGATATATGTATGATCAACTCACCATCGAATAGAAATTTTGTAAATCTTTATATATAAAAAACGTTTCATTGTAATATCCTAAATTGGTATCTTTGAATTAAAAGAAAAATATGTGAAGATTTTTTAACAATTTTACGGCGTAAATACAAATTTTCGTGGCGGCATTTTTATTATGGTTTCTGCAATAACTACGCAAAAAAAAAAACAGAGACAGTGTCAGAAGCAAATAACATGTACGTTTGTGACCGAATGTTATAAACCTTCTGTAAAACAGCAATTTTGACAGACATGCACAATTACTGGTGACTTGAAAAGTTGACATGCACCTTATGTACACAGAACGAAAAACACTCGGGATAAATTGAGTTTTTTAACTTACTTTAAGTACGAATCGTACTCAAAAATTCAAGTACGAATAACACTAAAATATATTTAAAACACTCCTAAATGGGATTACTTTCGAAAATCAATCCCGAAATTTCTTAAAATAAGTACAAAGTAAAAAAACATTAAACTTTTCGTTCATAGTGCCACTCTGAGAGATAAATTACAAAGTGAGCGTTTTAATCTCATTAAACTTATCAACGTTTGTTGCAGATACTAACTACAACAACACCATACAAGTAGTTAAAAACGATTTGCTTGTTGTGTGTAGAAACTAGGGTAAGTGAAGTATTTCGCGATTTAAAATCCGCACTTGAATCAATCTTTCTGTACTTGATTCAAGAAAGAAATATTGATTTTTTTTTGAGGGTATATTTTCATTCAAAAAATAATTATGTTTGAAAATAGACTTGAAAAAATTTCCCTTTCGTCCCTTAGAGGTATGGTATGATGATATAATGAAAAACAATATTTTTAAATTATTTTCTGCGTTAAATTTCTTAACAATTATTAAACATTAAGCTAGTGTTGCTTTTATTCTTGCATCACTTAATCTTTATTAATGATAAATGGATACTGAATTTATTTTCTTTTTAACTTTTTTTGTTTTCATTAGGATAAAATGAATTGTAAAAATTTTTACAACAAGTTTTAGCAGATCATCAGCTATAATTTTATTTATTTTATTTATATACAAAATTGTTGGAAAAGTAAATGACGAATGTTAAATTTCTCCTTGTCCTACACAAAATATAAAATAATTCAAAAAAATTAAATAAACAATTTAAAGTTTAAAAACAAACTCTAAAAATTTATTAAAGAAAAAAAAAAAAAACAAGAAATCCAAGTCAACATTTAACAGATTTTTTAACCCACATAGATGCCTACAGACTCAAATGCCCAACAGTTCTGAAACAATTACTAAACTAATGAACACTGATTTCTGAACTTGTCAACCAACAAAAGACTTTGACTTTCCCACTACAATAACAAGTAGTGTCCGACCGAACGTTCGGCTTCGGAGTTCGGCCAAAAAAGCGATGTTCGGCCAAGTTCGGTGTTCGGCCAAAAATTGGCCGAACTTGGCCGAACAACCGAACTTTTTAATGATTAGTTAATAAACAAATACAAATAATATACAACTGTGGTTATATTGCTAATCGATCATACTAAAGAAAATACATAGTTCTAAAAAATATAACGTTGTCAATCATATATTAAATTATGTACAGAAAAAACAACGATGTTACAATATAAATATATATGTGTGTGTGATAAAATTTCAAGAAGAAGCCATCAAATTTTGAAAAGAAAATTCCAGAAACACATTCAAACGGTTAATAAAAGTTAATGCCAAATTATTTTATGATAATATACGTATGTACAACTGTTTTTAAAATAGGTATTTAAAAAAAAATGAATTTTTATTTTTGTTTATGTTTATGTTTATTAATATTTTTTTTAAATAAAAAATCGATCTCAAAAACTTTTTGTTTTATTGAAATAACTTATTTATTTTATTGAAATAAGAAAAAGTTCGGCTTCGGCTTCGGCCGAACATTAACATTTTGGCCGAAGTTCGGCTTCGGTCAAAAAAAGCGAGTTCGGTCGGACACTAATAACAAGTGTAGGGAAATATAACACATTCAAACTACATATACTATACACTTGAAATTTCTTAGGTACTGAAGTGATAACTCATTCTATAATACCTTACCTTGTCTTGAACCTTTCATAGTATTACTATTTCACGAGGTTCTTTTCGAAACTTAAATATTCCACTCTCTTCCAATTTGATTGGGAATGTAATTTTGAACTTGAATAATCTACTTTTAACGAAATCATGCCTTTTATTATTCTTTTTCTGGTGTAATTATAAAGTTTTGGCCCAATCTTATTTTTGCTGAGCTTTTATTTCAATGTGACCAAAAAAAAAATCTGTTCTGTCGAAAGTGGAATAGCCAAGTTTTAAAAATTACGTTCTCATTTAATGATTTAACTTTAAATAAAACGCAATGTGATCTGTATATGCTAAGACTCCCGACATTGCCTTTATCAGAACAGCGGGGTCGTGTTTGCAGCAGACTCTCATTTCCATGTATAATTTTTATGTGGTAGTGACAATTGTCTCAATTACTTTGGAAGATATACATGGCATTTTTTCCTTTAAAGATTTCATTTTTTCTTTTCTTTTTTTAAGAAATTAAATTCATTTGTTAAACAAAAATAGTTTTGTATGTTGTTTGCTACTGATTTGAACTTAAAACATGAATGGACTTTCAAAACTAGTTGCTTATAATTCAAAAGGCACCAGACAGAACACAAACGATTATAAACTGGCTCTTAAACTTACGGAGATAATATCTAAATCAAAGAAATGAATAATACGAGAAAAAATGCAATTGCAAATGAAGATTCAAAGGAAACAAATAAGTGCGATTAGAGATAACTAAATTATGAAATGATGGCCTGATTAAAAAAAAATTAGGAAAATACAAAAACAAAGTTTTTATATCTTTCAACACCACAACTGAAGAATGAGAGTAAATTCAGTTTGTAAATAAGTTCGTAACGCCACGAAATATGTATCTATATATATTTACTTCGAGCAGTTAAACTGGAGCATTCCTCTTAGGCTGCCGGATCACTGCAGTGTTCTTCAGGCCGAGATAATGGCCATCTACACAGCCGCGGAGCTCATTCGGTATGGTGAGATATCTGGCAAGGATATTCACACTATTACCGATAGTAAAGCGGCTATAAGATCCCTGGAGTGTGTGTTCATCACATCGAAAAATGTCCGAGAATGCCGGATGTCTCTGGAGGAGATAGCGAGACATTCAGTGGTTACCCTTAAGTGGGTCCTTGGACACAGAGGCATACATGGAAACTGTATGGCTGATTCGCTGGCACATGTAGGAACCACCTTGAGTCGTAGCGGTTCAACCCATGATATAGGTGTTTCGCTTTTAAGGAGTAAGCAACTTATTGCAAACAAATTTCATCTCTTTGCCAATCAGAGGTGGTCATGTGGGGAAACCAGGGTTTCATATGGTCGGGTTTGACCGACTATACTTTCTTACTTGTTTTTAACAAAATAGCTCATGTGATTCTTTCTTTAGAATGAGTCTAGCTTAAGAATATTGTACGAAGGAGAAATCTAATAATGCTTAATGTAACAGGTGTCGAAAAATGTATTAACGTAATGTTCTTCAACAACTTTACTAATTTACCACTACCTCAGTGACTTTAACTTAGTACTTGAAGAAGATGCTCAACCACCAAAATTAAAGGGGGCTACAAGTGGTCCAATGAATAAATGTTTTAAAAAAGATACTTTGATCGATTCCCTAGAGGAAATTATTGCAGAAGCATAGCAGAGGATGGAATGTCCGTGAAAAGTTAAAAAGAAATCCAAAGTTATATTGACTCTTAAAATCTTAGTGCCCGAAAGTGAAACCACAATTTGAGCTACATTGAGAAGTTTTGTTTAAAAAAGAAAGTTTATTTACTCAAGTTCTAATTTTTTCTTAAATAATCAAAAAAAAAAAAAAAATCTCGTAATTTATAAAACTTCTAGATTTAGAATTATTCGATTAATCGATTAATTTAAAAATTTTACTCGTTTAATCGAACAGGTTAAAAATGCCAAAAATCGATTAATCGTTTAATCGAACAAAAATAAAATCCGATTATTTGAACAACCTAAATAATACAATACGGATTTTGTTGAAAAAGGTTAAAAATTTTTACATAACACATATTTTTTGGTTGGGTTTTTATAGTTTTCTATGTCACTGTATGTATATGAGCACAAGTAGAACTATAAATATGACAATGACCATCACTTGGATTTTATCTGACCAGAGCCAAAGTATTGACTAAAACTTTAGCAGTGACTTTTACAATATTCTTGACTTTGATCTAGAATCAAATAATAACTTTGACTATGTATTTTCAAAATTACTTTTTAGAAAAATATTCTATGCCAGGAAATATTTTAAAACATTAATAATGTAAAAATTAAGCTTAAAATCTTAATTCACAACAACTTAAAAAAATTTTCAAATTTATTAATAAAATTAAGAAGAAATCCAAAAATCTCTTCTCTAAATCTGTTCCAAAAATTGCAATCAATTTAAAAGCTTTTCTTTCAACTGCTGCTTACACAACTCAAACTTTTTTGCAACTTTAGGAAAAAAAAAATTAACACACACATTAAAAGGAAAATATACTTAAATATTAAAATGAAATGTAATAAAAGCAAAAAAAAAAAAAAAAGGAAAAAGTTAAGAAAAAAAGGCAAACAATTTACAATCAAATGAAAAGAAGGGAAACAACAGCCAAATAAATTGAAAAGTAAACTACACCAAAAATAAGTACGAAGAAAATAATAACAAAAAGTTAAATAAACTCAAGAAGATTGTAATATAAAAAAAGAACAGCTTTGAAAAAAAAAACTAACATAATGTTAACTATAATAAAATTGTAACAAGATACAATTTCAGCAGTAGTTATGATATTAAAATTAAAAAAAAATGGGGAAAAAGCGCTAAAATGAATAAAGAAAACAACACCAGTCAAGAGCATTAATAAAATAAAATAGAAAAACATAATTTTCAATTACTTCAACACAAACCAACAAGAAGAAGGAAAGAAAAAATAAAGAGACTCCTGTAGCAGCAAGACCAACAAACTTATTTGCAAGGAAAAGTTTCTACGAAATATGTATATCAACACGTTGCTGCGTTTCGCAAACACCATCTACAGCAGCAATAATATCCAACTATAATATCAAGTATTTTCGAGTAGAAACAGGCGGAAATTGTAGATGTTGAAGGAGAGAGAGAAAGAGAGAGAAAGAGAGAGAGAGAGGGATATTATAAAATACGAATCTAGTAAATTATATATCTATTTACGCCTTTAAGTCGTAATAATAATAATAATATATAAAAAATTGTACACTAGACATCAAATTCATTGTACCAATACTTGGGGCACGTATAATGATTTAAAAGCAAAAAAATGCAACAGAGCTCTTATAGTTGTTGCTTGTTTCTTGCTGATTTCCAGCATTGCATTTGTAGGTGTAAAATACATGTAGTTGGGTGTATTTTTCTAAGTACTTGTTGATTTAAGTTTATTTAAGAAACCAGCAGTAGCAGCAACAACAGCAGCCCCATTGAGCCCCAGATTATTGAAAGCGCCACACCACCTCTTATAAAATACAAATTAAAAAATAAATACTAAACTAACAACAAAATAAAAAAATATATTGAAAATTAAAGCTACACGATAAATGAGAATTGCTATTTATCTACACTGGGCTACAAAATGGATGAAAAGGTTTAAATTGCATCTTTAAATATTATTAATTTTCCTCATCTCGTTATTAATTTGCCTTCGCCAAGTGCACAGAACGAAAAACACTCGGGATAAATTAAGTTTTTTAAACATACTTTAAGTACGAGTCGCACTCAAAAATTCAAGTACGAATAACACTAAAACGTACTTAAAACAATCCTTAATGGGACAACATTCGAAATCAATCCCGGAATTTCTTAAAATAAGTACAAAATTCTTTAACCAAGTAAAAAAAAAGATCGAACATTTTGTTGGCAGTGCCACTCTGAGAGTAAAATTACAAAGTGAGCGTTTTAATCTCATTCAATATATCACAGTTTGTTGCAGACACTTTAACTACACCACGCAAGTAGTTAAAATACGATTTGCTTGTTTTGTGTAGAAACAACTAAAACAACAGAACAAGACAAAAACACATAAATTTTATGTTTAAGAAGTGAAATGGAGAGCTCCTGATTCTCATTTGCTTTATATTTTCAGTTAGATTTGTACATAAATTTTTTAAAGTAAAAACCATATCGGGAATGATGCTGGTGTTTTATAATTGAAATTCTGTAAGGTGTAAAACGGATAAGAAAATCACTCATAATAAAATTTTCCTTCTAATTTCACTTTTGGGTTATTTCAAGTACGAATTCGGGATTGAATCAACTTTATAATACTTGAATCAAGCTCATTTTGAGATTTGTTAAATCTTAGTTTTACTTAAATCAATCCAAATCAATCAATCTGATGGGTTGTTTTAATGCGCAGTTAGGTTCCGACAAAACAGGACACAAACAAAAAATGGGAAAACATGCAATTAAAAGGATGACTGAGAATGGTAATCTCTTTACTGAAACTTGCGGCAACGCAGCAAATCTTGTGATAATAGGCAGTTTATTCTTTCACAGAAGGGTATATAAAACACACATGGCTATCACCAGACAATGTGACAGAGAACCAAATCGACCATATAATCATTCTCTTAGATGTGCAGTCTAAAGCCTGGTACTCTGTTCAACATTTCACGTGAAATGCTGTCAAAACGCATATGAAAAAAACTTGTGCGGAATATCTATGAAATAATGTTGATAGAGTTGTACTCTGTTCATTTTGTGAAAAAGTTCCGAAATGTTTCTGGCAACATTTTTTCACAACTGCGAAACAATGTAAGCTGCACTTATTTCACGTGGAATTTTAAGGAAAAGCAAAAAAAGTATGAACTGATTTTTAATTTAAAAATAAAAAATTCAAACAACACAACCGGTAACCGTTTTTTATCTATATTTACTTTATTATTTATTAAATTTTTTATTAAAAAAAATAATTTTTATAAAATACGTGAGGGGTTTGTTTACATACACAAAACAATGTTGCATACTTTGCAGAAATAAAAACGTCAAATTGTACAAACTCGCATAATAGGTAACATTGATACATGTCAAAATGATCGTGTGAAATAATTAATGTTGCTCAACATTTTTCACAAATTTGAACAGAGTACTAGGCTTAAGCCACAAAGCATACAGAGATGAAAAAAGTGTCGTAAGAAAAATGCCAAAATCATTTGTGAGGGCAGCTTTCGAAGAAAAAAAAAGAAAGAGTTTTTTGGTAGCGAAGCGTGATCAAGACAAACATGCAAAAAGGGCAGCTTTTAAAGAAAAAGACAGAAAAACGCAATATCCCAGCAAAAACTTTACTTACCAAGTAAGTTAGAAAATAATGTTGGAGAAAATAAACACTACTTATTTTTCGGCTGAATAACTACTTATTTTTGTTCGAAGTGTCCACAGAATTCAGTACTTACAATACACTTACTAGAAGTCAAAAAATATCTAGTTATTATTTAACTACTAGTAAGTTGAATTGTAAGTACTTACAATATACTTACCAGAAGCCAAAAAATCACTAGTTAATAGACCTAATAAGTAATTATTAACTGCGTTACCAGTAAGTAAATATTCAGTACTGAAAACAACACAACTAATAAGTAGTTATTGAGCTGATTATTAGTAAGCAAATATTCAGTAGTGAAAATAATAGAAGTAATAAGTAGTTGTTGTGGTCATTACTAGTAAGTACTTTTTAAAGTTTTCAAAATAACGACAATTGTAATGACAACTACTTACCAAGTAACGTATGAAATAACTACCACCTATTACTAAAAATCAAAAAGTTTTTCCTGGGAGTTTCTGTCTCGTTACGCCTCTGTGTGCTCTGTGGTCTAAGCGTGGTGCTGATTGCAGACCACCCTCTGGTTGATGGAAGCTTACGGTTAAAATTAAAACCTAAGCGTACTGCTCGAAATCTATGATGTAAATGTGTGGCCCTTTGTTCCCAATAGAAATCACACACATTATACACAGAAAGCAAAAGTCATACTTAATTTAAGTTTTTTGTACTTACTTTAAAAACGAGTTGTTCTTCAAAATTTAAGTACGAAAGACCCTAAAAAAGTATTTACTTAACAGTGTATTTATCAAATATAAAAAATTGGGAATTGAGCACGTCATACAGAAATCTTATTAATTGTCCAAAATTGGAAAATTTTCGAAAAGTTTGTTGTTGTTTAGATTATTTTCATGTTTAAAAAGTAATATAAGAAGCAATAATTCCCATATTCTATTTGTTAAAAGCATTTAGTTAAATACATAAAATTTTCAAAGTAGAATGATTACGAAAACTAAATTATGATCAAAGATGTAGTCGGAGTAATTTGCAAAGTTCTTGTCGAAGTTACTATATTCCAACTGATAATAAATATGAATTTCTTAGTCATAAGTATCCGAATGCTTAAAGTTTTTTTTTTTTTTTTTTTTTTTTTTTTTTTTTTTTTGTTAAAGTTACAGACTGATTTATACAAATTCATAATCAAAAAGATAGTCAGAGCTATTGTTTGTCGAAGCTGTATTTAAAGTTCAAATTATTATGTTAATCAAAGTCATAGTCAAACTTATAATGAGTTCGTTATGGTCCAAGAAAAAGTAACACAATTTTGTCATTTTAAATTAAAAAAAAAGTCGAATAGCTTTTTGTAAGCTAGTGTAAACTTATATAAATGTATATATATTTGTTAAATAAATAAAGCATTTATTCTTTTTTCAAGTTTAAAAAAAAAAAAAAATACTTTAAAAATTAACACGCCCTAACAGAATATGGCGCTTAAATATCTTTCAACACACACTTTTCAACAATATTGTACGAGTGAACTGTAAATTTAAACCTCTTAAAATCTACAAGTAAGAAAACAAAAATTATGGGTGGCTGATAATTGTACAGTTTGTTGCCACTTTATTTGTTGCTCTTCTATGATTTTATTATTTGAATTGTTTATAATACGTGTTGTGATTGCACTTATTTGTATAAAGTTTCATTTAGATTTTCTAACTCATTTTTATGGCCACAATTCTGGCACGATTTAAAAATTAACTCCTGGGGTTTTATCAATGAGAAAAATGTATAGAAAAACAGTAATTGAAAAAATAAGCCATAATAAAATTTATTAAGCAATTTTCTTAGCATTTGCAGTGAGCCCTAGCAACAGGCTATTTAAGGATTATGAATAATATTTTTTTTTTTTTAAGAAAGGCTAATTTAAGATTTTGTAATAAAAAATGAAGTTTTTCAACGGAATTTTTAAGACTTAATTGAATAAAAGCTTTTTTGTTAGGTGCCCCGGTGAGCGCGTAGGAAGTGAGCTTGTCTGCACCCACGGAAAAAAGATTTATCAATATGGTCCAGAACATGTTCAGAGGCAACCATAATAAGGTTGTAGTTTTAGTGTTCGAAAGTACACATTTAAAAATAAATAAACACTTTTGAAAATAAACCGATTTGTGGAAAACACAAACGTTAATAGTGTTTTGGCCGTTTTCTCATCACACGATTATCTTTTTTCTTAACGAAAAACTGCACATTAAAGAAATTAAGTTTTCTCAATGTATTATTTGCTTCCATTCTGTCGCAAAGCTAACCAGCACTCATCTGCCAGTTATTTATTTTCTTCATATTTGCCGTACGTATAAAATCAATCAGCTGACTCTTAACTTTTATATGTATTTTGAGAGATGTTGCCAACTGACAACAATGTTTTTTGTCGGTATATTGAGAAACCCAAAATCGCTAACTGGCAGTTTATCGGTCTAATAAATTAATGCTGACATAAAGTAACAGACTGTTTGTAAAACATTAAAAAAAAATAACGTTTCCCTGTTTGTCATCTTTTGAACACAAAAAAAAAAATACTGGGGCCAAATTACGGCACTCGATATCGATCTAAATTACAATACAATTAAAATGGCAATTTCGATAGATATCGAATGCTATAATTTGGCCCCTGTTTTTATCCAACTCAACTAAAGATGAGAACATTTAATTCCGTTCGGTTTTTTTTAAACCACGAACTTCATTGTGTTCGGTTCGGCTCCTTAATGTTCGTCGCTTTTGGCTGGTAAAAAAAAACAAAAATTTTTTAAAAAAACAAAGTACACATACGAAAAAAAAACAAAAAGTCAGCAAAATAATTTTACACAAACAAAACATATACACAAGACACACACAAACTTTATCATTCAAAAAAGGAAACATTACAGACCATTAAAATATAATGTTTGTCTACAGTATCATTGCAATTGTTCTGGTTTTTAACGAAGAACAGAACACTATATAATTTCGGCTCTTTCTTGAAAATAGTTACGAACTGTATTAAGGGTTGTGTTCATCTACGCAATCACTAAAAAAATAGATATCGTTGCTGGTTGTGTGAGCCAAACACTAAATAGTGTTCTGTTTTTTTTTCGAACACTGATATTGTTACAAATAAAATATGGTATTTATTTTTTTTTATAAATTATTTTACGGGTCAAATTTAAATTTAAAAAGCTTTCTTGCGTTTAAAAACGCAAGTTACTCAACGAGCGTTACAAAAGCCATTCCTGTCAGCTGTTTTTTATTTGTTTACTTATTTGTACATTGAAAACGGATTCGAAAATATATCAAGATTTTTTTTATTTTCTTGAGTTTGTTCTATTTATATATATTGTATAGTTTTTAACCTATTTATATATATTTTAAGTTTTTCTTTCATGATTCACACATTTGGTAAATTTTTCTTTTTTATTGTCAGCTGATTACTTGTCAAAAATACACAAATCATAATAAAAAATAAATCAACAATAATTATTTTGCATAGTAGAAGACTACTATGCAAAATAAGTAGAAGTAGAAGACTATTGCCCCGGCCACGGTCAAGAATGAAAGATTATCAATAACAATTTTAATTAATTTTCATGTTGTAAAATTCCTTTATTCATAAATATAATTTAATGACAATTAAATTTGATGAACTTAAGCCTAATTAAAATATAGAAAATTTGTATTAATTAACTTTTTTTTATCTTTACAGGTATGTTTCATCTGTTATAAACTAAATTAAATCTTTGTATAAAGTAATTGGTGAGTTTAAAAAAAGTTCCTAAAGAAATCTAGTATAGAAGTTTTACTAAAATTTTTAGTATGACACAAGAAGCTTAAACAAATCATACGCATTTAAAATTTAATATTTAAGTAAAAGTACTCTTCAGCTATTAAGCACAAGGTATTGGAAAGTCATATTGAATTCGATAGTCGTAGTGATATTCATACTCAAAGTCATACAGCCCAATCATGAATAAAAATTCCCCGGGAGTTTTTTCCCTTTTCCTACTTTTACAATTGAATTAACATAGGAAAAATGAGAGAAGGGAGAAAACTCCCGGGTAATTTTCATTCATAATTGGGATGATAGTCATTGTCAAAGTCTTAGTAAAACTCATAGTCATAGTCGACTTCATTATCAAATTTATGGCCATAGTCAAAGTAAAATTTCAAATCATACAGCCCAATTTTGAAACCAATTTCCCTGTGTTTTTTCCCTTTTCCCATTTTTACAATTGAATTTACATAGGAAAAATGGGAGAAAACTCTCGGGGAATTTGTATTCATACGGGCATGTTCTGGCAATCGCAAAAACGCTTAACATTTGTGATCTTGACTTGAAATAACATAAGCCGTGTATTGTAAATCACAATCGCAAGAAGTTTGGCGACTTCAAATTGCAAAAGTATGCTCAAGGAAACTTTAAGAAACTATGGCAGATCGTAAGCAAAACGCACGAGTAAGCAAAACGCACGAGTTTCAGAATCTGGCGTTTTACGATTTAAAATCGTCCGGTTGTCAGAACATGGTCGATAATTGGGCTGATAGATAAGTTCAATGTTATGTTAACACAATAAGAGCAAAAGTGACTTTAAATACAGGGTGGCCCAAATAAGATTTTCCAATGTCGTTGTTGGGGGTTTTGTGGCAACAGTGCTTATCCATTTGAATTTTGTATGGGTGAATATTAATATTCAACTTTAAAATTCTCTGCACAACTACACTGAAAGAAAAATGCTTCATATATTTAATGAATCGTTTTTATAAAAAAAAATTTCACTGGTTAAATGAAAACTTTCATTGTCCAAATGGCATTTCGTAGTTATAATGAAGTATTTTCGTTAAAATCGATTCATTGGATTTCGTAATTACGTTAAAAATTTTCATTGAATATATGAAAACTAAGGTTTGACCAAGTTAAACAAAAAATTTTAATTGGGAACATAAAAAACAATATACAAACATAACTACATTCATAAATTAATACAAAATTATAGTTTCCTTAAAAATATGTTTAATTGTTAATTAAAAAATGTAAGATTAAATTATTTCATACATCTAATGTAAAATATGCAATTAAATTTATGAAATCAAAAATGTTTTTAAACAATTTTGTTCTCTCTTTATGTGGTCTTTTTTTATTATGCGTTAGCAAAAAAATCAACGTTGTTATTGTTGTTATGTTATGACAATTTAATCTCATATTTACGCTCTTAATTGAGTAATGGCAAAAAACATAGTTTTTTTATTCAAAAACTACTCTGCCTCAGTAGGCTAGCTGGTAGTGAGCTAGTCTATCAGCACCGAGGTTGCGGGATCGATTCCCGCCAGCGACTCTGGTTAAAAAAAAAGTTGAATAAGAACAACTTTGATTAAAGAAAAAACAAAAAAATTCCAAAAAAAAAAAAATAAAATAAAAAAAGCTATCAGCGCCGGAGGTTGTGTGATCGATTCCCGCCAGCGACTCTGGTTAAAAAAAAAAGTTAAAAAGGAACAACTTTGATTAAAAACAAGTTAGAGTGCTATATTCGGCTGTGCCGAATCTTTGATACCCTCCACCGACAGTTCGAATGTTTAAGGAGTAATATCTGTATGATGTCTTTTTATTATTATAATTATTTTAAACTGTGACGATTTGTTATTAATTATGGTTTTAGGAGACTAAACTGTTTTCCGGGAGTAGGGCATATATGGGGTCTAGGGTAAATTATGTACCGATCTTCACGAAATTTTACAGTGCCATTTCTAGTCGAATAAAACGGACTTGTGCAAAATCTTATGTCATTCCGTGCCATTTTGCATCATTTATGTTAGTTTTTGTAACAAAATTATCAAGTTTTTGAAGGTGGTGGTTCCACATTTTGATTCATAGCTCGGGTCCTACTGAACCGATTTTGTTGAAATTCAATCCCAAACTGCTTAGGATAACTACAAGCAATTTGACACCTAGTTTGTTTATTTCTTTTAAGTTTTTCGAAAGTGAGCGTGTTTTCAACAGACGGACAGACGGACATGGCTAAATTGACTTAGAATTACTCAAGCAGCCAGAATATATATACTTTATGGGGTCTGAGATGAATAATAAAAAAGTTTCACACGGAATGACAAACTTAGTATACCCTCTTCACAACTAATTGTGGTGGAGGGTATAAAAAAGAAAATTCAAAAAAATTAATTTTTTTTTTTACTTTTTTGAAAGTATTCATCCAATGAATAACATTCATAGATCTAATGTAATGTTTCATCAAATACATTTTAATGAAACAGGTTTCATTGATCCAACGAAGCGCTGCATAGGTTCCTGTTTAATGCAATTTTTCATGGGATTAATGTCAAAATTCATTGGTATTCTGAAGAAAATTCTTTCAGTGTACAATAGTGAGTAGCACTAAATTTTATGTGGATAGCTCTTAGAAAATCGATATGTTCCAACAAAATCTTGGTTGTTTAGGAGGGGGAGACGGGTACTGCTGGTTGAATCCAATTGATAACTTTATGTCCACTTTAACTGAAAAAAACCATTTTTGTTTCGCATTTTCAATATAAACATTAAAAACAAAGCACTTCTACAAATAATTTATATTAGAAATGAAAGCGAATTGTTGGTATAAATAAATAACTGAACTTGATGGTATTTTCTTTTAGTTTTTATTTTTTATACACAATATTAAATATAACTACATATTTTTATAGTTACAAATTTCGCCATTTTTAGTTCTACAAAAAATAAATCCAAATTCATTCAAGCTGTTGCGCCTTAGGAAATAATAAATTAAGTAAAATTCTGTAAATATTTATTTTGTATTGCTTTATTTTAAAACGTTTAAAGTGTATTTATTTACTTTTTTTTAATGTAAATGACTTTAAATTTTTTAGCTTTAAAACTTTTTCGCTGCATATTTTTCGTTTAAATTAAGCCACGGGTAATATTTTTATTTATCACTTTTTTACTTTAAATGAGAAAGTTTAAAATAAAGCAGACATATAAACACACAGATGTTACGACTAAAATATAAACTTTAAGTTACGAAACAGAATGAGAGCGATGAAGCACATTAACGTACACTGAAAGAATTATGCTTAATAAATCTAATAAAACAAAAAAAAGTTTCATAACGGAATGAAATTTTACAAATTTAAAGAAACAATTTCATTAAAACTACGAAATTGAATTTCGTAATTTCGCTTAAATTCTTCATTGGATTAATGGGCCCTTAAAACCTTTTTTAAATCAAAATTTCATATAATTTTTATACATTATTTCAATGGATTTTTGTAATTTTGTTAATTAACAAGATTTTGTTTGTCGTGCTTAATTCCCAATTTTTATTCTTAATAGAAACAATGAAATTTTTTAAAGCTTTAACAAAAACAACATACTAAGCAAAACTATTAAGCAAATAAGAATTATAAGCACCAGTTTTACTTGTAACAATATCAATGCTTTAACAAAAACAACAACAATAAGCAGTCAGTTTACCTTTTCTTACATTACATAATATCAACGAAAATGTATCATTACCATAAAAAAATGTAAATTTTAGCTACATGTCGGTGAAGTTTAAAGTTAAATACTACTCCTATTGAGTTGACAAATTTTCTCGGGTTCGACAATAATTTTCATGGTCATGCTTTTTTTTTTTGATATTTTCGTCAAATTTGACTGTGATTGTGTCTATAATTTTGACAAAATTTTAGGCTGGATGTTTGCCTATGATTTTGACTCTGACTCATCCCTTTAACTCTACCTATAACTTTGGATTGAATTCTGTAGACATTGACATACGACTGTGTCTTTGAATCATTTTTGTCGCTTGCATTTAGTCGCTTTTTAGCCGTTATCACACTTCAAGTCATAATTCGAAAAACCAAGTTGTTAAAGTACTTTTAAAGTAATAAACAAATTTTCATAAAATAAAAACAAACAACCATTTACCAAGCCAAATGTAACAATAGACCTCATCATAATTTACACCCCACGTACATTCAAAACAGTTTAAAATATACTCGAGTAATATTATGCCTGTTGGAAATAAACTCGTACTCCAAACTCATGGTGTTAGGCCGAATGCAAGGAATAAAGTAATATTTATATACATAGTTCAAACATTAGACAGAGTCATAACAAACAACACAGCAGCCTAGAACCAACAAAATATCATAGATGTGTGCAATTAAGATTATGCAGGGAGAAAAATTAATAGAAGCAACTTTGAAAAGGCAAAACCATAAAATCCATGCAAATTTTTTATTTTTTTTTTTTTTTGAACTCAACAATTAAAATAACAAATGTATCTGCAACAAATGCATCATCGTCAGCTCACCAACGTCATCATTGCATAAGGGCTCTTTTGAAATATTCTTGCCACAACTGGTGGTGGATGTGATGCTAAAGCAAGAATTGGTTGCTTGTGTGTCAGTCGGCCGAACGGCATTAGCAACTAGAAAATATTAAAAGGCGCAAATTATTACTGCAACTGTTTGCATTTTGCAGTTGTATTTGCAAAAGCTACACACACAGAGTGAAAAATATAAAAAATAAAAGACAACAATGAAAAAGATTTATTATTTATTATGACACATGGTATATTCTCTAAATGTCCGTCCGGGTGTCCTTTTATAGCCAACATACTTAGACGGTTGGTCAGTTTTTTTGTTTTTTTTTTGTTTAATGTTTTATTTATTATTTCATCTCTACATGCTGCTGCAAGCGGATGCTAGGAGACAAAAAAAATCCAAACACACAATCCCACTCACCCAGTTTGAGAGATACTGGTACACTCATACTCATGTGCAACAAGAGCAAACACAGTGTAGCAGTCAGTAGGAATATTGCAACATTTTTATAAGCCCTCTTATAAAGTTAAGTGGCTGTTACTCAAAAGTAATTTAGCTGAAGTGGCAATTCATTAATTATACACGACTATGAAGAGTGTTTGCAACATACATGAGACTGCAACAACACACAGCAGCAACTGCCGCCGCAGCTGCCTCAACATGCAACAACAGTATTAACATCAGTTGTAGCAATAGTAACAGCAACATTATCAAATAATGTAGTACATTCAACACGACAGACAGACAGACAGACAGACAGACAGACAGCCAAAAGACCAACTTGACATTCGACACTGTGCGGTTACAGTTCATATGATTATTAAGTAAGTAGCACGTTGAAAGTGTCCTGAAAAACAGAAGAAGAAAAAAAAAATACAAAAAAAAGACCAAAACGAAAACGTGTAAAAACAAGGATTTGCAATTTGTGTATCCTTCGGCGATAATGGTCAATTATATATTTTTTTTTTGCTCACATAACTACAGCAACATTTGTTTGAATAAGTTGACAACAAGAATAAAATAAAATCTGCATAATTGCCTCATAAATTATAAAAAAAAAATTAGATAATTATGAAGTTAAAAGAAAAAAACCAATTGATTTAAACTTAATTTGCTTTTTAAAAAGGACCATTTTTATACCCTTCACCGAAGGCAAAAGGGTAAATTCCATTTCTAATCTCTAAAATATTAATGTTAGACCCTATAAGGTATATTGGGACTTTCACAGAAGTGTCACGTTACTAAACTAAGCAATAAATCTTGAATGTTAGACCCATGTTAGTCAAATTTTTCCTCTCTTTCACTAAATTGCGCTTAACACCAAAATAAAAATAAAAAATTTTTATAAATACATATTCTGGGTCTTTATGAGTAGCGAAGTTGCCTCGTACACACACAAAATCTGGAGTCAATTTTGAAATACTGCAGTTATTCTAGATTTGTTAACGAGTTTTTCGTCATTTACTCAAAATTTTGTTGTTATACGAGCCAAACTTCAGATTCGGATTCAGCGCATCGAAATACATATAGGAAAGTTGGTCTGGTAAAATTTACACACCACTTTTTTTTGCTATAGCCAAGCCCATTTTTTCTACAAAGTTTCAGTTATGTTTAGTCATTTTGCAGCACCTGAGGCGGTGCAATCTTGCCCATTTGGTTATACTTATGCTGTGTTTCGTACCCGGACACCGCAAGACAGATGGTAATGAAGTAGCGGACGAACTCGCGAGATAGGGTTGGCACCTAGACTTAAATGTAAGGGACGGGGGGTAAAACCTTCATTGTGTCACTACTATGGGGTAATCCGGAATAGATCCGCGATACCGTTAACCGATCATAGATGGATAGAACGGATTGCAGGGTGTCTAGGGCGTTCTGGCCTGGATTAGATGCAGATGGCCTAGATAGGAGTGGTCTCAGGACTCTTATAGGGTTTTTTGACGGGTCACTGTTTTGTTAGGGCTTTTACAAGTAAATGAGATAATACCATACCGGACATCTGCAGATTATGCGAGGATTCTGAGGAGCTAGAGACGATTGAGTACTGTGTAATTTGACACTGTCCTAGGATAAAGGGTCTCAGACAAAAATGGCGGGGAGAAAGGTTTTACAACGAAGTTGGGAGTATCGCTGGATGTAATCCAGTCAATCTGCAGAGTTTTGTCAGGGAAATAGGCCGGTTATTTTTGATGAGGGAACTGTGGGGAGAGTATCGTTCTCTGATATTTTTCTTGACTCTATCTATTTTTTGTTTCTTCCCTCTTTCTTCTTTCTCTATATTGAAGGGATTCGCAATGGACCGCCTTGGTCTCGGGGTGGAGGTGTGCACTTGGGTGCATAACCGTTCTTAACCTAACCTAACCTTACCTGGTTTTCTTTAAAGTGTTAAAAATGGATAAAAACACTTTTATAAAGTTATTAGAAGATTATTTTAATCATTTTAATGATGAAATTGTGAAAATTTATGAATTATTTAAGGAAAAAAATAAAAACATTAAGCAGAAATCTTGGCCGGTTGTACACGATTATGTTGGCGATTCTACATTTGAGGTATGTTCAGTGGATTCTATGTGATTTAGGAAGTGATTTAGTTGTAATCATGTCAATTTGAAGAGATTAACAAATCACTTCAATGTATGGGTAATCATCTCGATTTTGAAGTGATTAGAGCTTAATGACGCTCGAACTGCTTAAACGCGTTTAAGAAGCCAAATGTGAACATACTATAAGACAATATCCACTGATTATAGATACTAAAAGTGACACATCATGCCTTATAGTATATACATAACGTGCTTGTCTATATCTTTACGGACCCACAAATGCCTGGTAATTCTTAAATCGGTATTTTTGGCCTATAAATTGTTAACAGCATCGATGGTTACTTGTTAAAGTTTGAGTTTACAGGCGAACAATAGTTACCCCATGACTTTCAAATTCAATGGAACCCGCAGGATGGTGTCGAGTCTAGCAAGCTCATTGCCCTAATCTTTGCGCTATACCCGTGGGATCATGATTTTAAACTGCTAAGCAGATGATTCAGATGTGGCGAATTTGAAACTTGGTTGGCTTCCTTATTTTCGATTTGGCGACATCGCGGTCTATAAAATATATGGCGGCTTTGTTGGCAATTTTTATTGCAATTTGAAATCCAATGGAACCCGCCGGATGGTGTCGAATCTAGCAAGCTCATTGACCTTATCTTTGCGCTATACCCGTGGGATCATGATTTTAAACTGCTAAGCAGATGAGTCAGATGTGGCGAATTTGAAACTTGGTTGGCTTCCTAATTTTCGATTTGGCGACATCGCGGTCTATAAAATACATGGCGGGTCTGTTGGCAATTTTTAATGAGCCGTGAATTTGTTGTAAGAATCGTGGAAATTTGTCCACCGTTTGTTAATTGAAAAGATTATTTTAATTGTGGTGGTATTCCATCTGATTTAAATTAGTTTTGGCCAAAAGTTTATAGCTAGAGGGATACGGCAGGTGCGTGCCATTTAAGAAACTTGAACTGTGTTGAAAATACTCTTTTAACACAGGCATTAGCAGTTAGAATTTCTAAACTTTATTTTATATTAAACTTTGTACCTTTTTTGTGATAATTTTTCATTCTTGACTGCCGCGGCAATCGAAGACAGTGTAATTCATTTAAAATAGATAATCATTCAAAGCAAATTTCGGTCAACCGAAGTGAGAATACCATTTGGTCTCAATGACCAAAGATGTCTGAAGAGATAGTGTGGTTACTTTCGAAACATGTCAAATCAACCTGTCCGCGAACGTGGGTTCGAATGAAAAATTATCAAAAACTTTTAATTTATTTCATGTTGCAAAATTCCTTTCTTCATAAATAATTTAATGAAAATTAAATTAAATAAACTTTAGCCTGATTATGATAGAAAAACTTGGATTAAGCAAAATATTCGCAAAAATTACTTTGATAATAAATTTGCCAGTGCACGGCTTAAAAAAAACTAAGCTGGCAATTTGCTTTATTTTGATTTTCTTGGGAAAACAATAAGGCAATTTGTCTTCGTTTTAATTTTATTTTTTCTTAACCTACATAATATTGGAAGAATTCCAACCAATTGTAGTGGGGAATGTAAGAAAAGATAAACTCACTTTTTATTCTTGGTATTATATTCAAGGTTTGATATTGTTGTAAATTAGACTTTTTGAGTGTTTGCAATTCTAATTCAGGCTGCAGTTTAATTTGCTAATATCTTTGTTTTCTAAACTTTTTTGGGAGAATGTTGCCGGATGATCTGGTCCAAGCAACCAGTGAAATGCGAATAGAAACTAGCTTATCCTCCAATAATAAATTTCAGTGTTTTATCAAGAATAAAAATTGGGAATTAAGCACGACAAACAAAATCTTGTCAATTGAAAAATCCAAAAAAATACTTTGACAATATTTTAATACAAAATTTTTAATAGTATAAAAAATATTTTTAATAGTTAAAAAAAAAATATATATATTTTATTGTGAAAAACTAATAAAAAATGCTTTGGCGATTTTTGACATTGAATTTGGCGAAAAAGGTCAAAATAAATCTGGCAACCCTGCTCAGCAATCCCGTTTAGAGATGAGCGACAGTCGTGTCTATGGCCCATCAATACATTAGACTAATTTTTAAGCGAACAATTTTTGTTCCATCAATAACTCACTGCAGTAAAAATATCTGGCATAAAATGTGTACGTGTACAAAACTTTGTATGTATTAGTGTTTTTTGCATTCATTTGTTTTTGAAAATGTGCATGTATTGGTTTTGTGCTGCTTGTGCGGGGTTGAACCCGGTTGAAACTTTCCGCCAACGAAAAACCATTCCCTTCACCTCGCTTGCCATCAAACTGCCATTTTACGCCAGCATAATTAGTCTAGTGTGTGATGGGCCATTTGAAATAAAAACCTATCGCTATGATACTTTAGAAGAGGCTCTTAATAGTAAATAATTTTCAAAAATAATAAAAAGAAGATGGCGGTTAATCCACATCTCCTACAAAACCGATTGTGCTGCATTTTAGTTCCAGGCATTGAATTGTTCGGGTGTAAGTGTTTGTTTTACAGACAGCCATTTTAAATTACTCAAGCACACAAAGTATAATACACTTTATACACCCAGAGAAAAAACATGTTTAAGTACGGTCACCTCCAACAAAACAATTTCTAAAGAAAATTTTAATCATATTGTATATATATTAAATATTATCCCCCGTATTCACAAACGGATATTAAATTTAACACACGTTTATTAAGGATAATTTTCATAGTAAATTTGTTCTTTAAACCTTTATTAAATTTAAAAAATTTTTTGAATACAGGCATATATGTTTAAAATTTTCTTTAAAAATAGTTTTGTTGGAGGTGACCATACTTAAACAGGTTTTTTCTCTCCGTATAGGGTCTTCGATAAAGATAAGAATAGGATAAATACCAGGTAAAATGGGTAACATTTCGTAAATACCAATTGTTTAACCGGTATTTACCCGAAGAATGTGTTACAAACAACTTTAATATATCCAAATGAAAACTTCATTAACAGCACTTGACTCTCTGTCATACACACAAAATTCTAACGCTTTTCAATCAAATACAAGACTTATAAAAGCGCAATCGAATTACGTTTTATGATAAAACGGTGTGCAGTAAAAGCAAAGAAAAGAAAGGAAGAACTAACTAGAAAAGGAACTGGTTAAAACATCAATTTGAATTGTGCGTAGTTTTATCCGACCAACTTGGCTCACGTTTCCCTCGTTCAGTTTTGAAAGTGCGTTTTTTTATTGAATTTTCATTTATTCTTTCATTTTACTCGACTACCGCCATAGTTTAGCTGTCTCTAAACACAATTGGCTTAGTTTCCATTTAAAAGAGCTTATCATTAAGTTTTCCGGTTTGGGGGGTTTTTGTATCAACAGTTTTTCTTTTTTGGTTTTTCCTTTGTTTTTCTTTCTATTTCATTTTATCATCTTCTAGCACCACCAGAGACTCATCATCTTTTCATGTTTACTTTTGTTTCTTGGAACTTTAGTTCGTAGCTGATTATATAACATATTTATATGGGGTTTTCCATAGAAAAGTCTACTTTTTGCCACATTACGCCAACAAGTATTTTAAATTGTTTCTCAAAGAGTAATATATTTATTATCTAAAGTTGTTGTATACAAGATTAATTGCTTGGTGGCGTAACGGGACGCTCTGTGGAAGTGCCCATATATATAAATCTTGTTCAGCTGTTTAAACTTTAAAGTTGGTTACGATGGGGTATAAGTTAAAGTTGTGGTAGAGCAGAATGTGAACATGACTTTTCATTTCTTGGGATGTGGCAAAAAATCTTATTTTAAAAATTTTATTCCAACAGTTATTTCCTTATACTTCCTGTCCTGCCTTCTCTAAGAGTACTTCTTGGCCACCAACATTGTTTTTCTTGAAGCAATTCTTCTATATTCTTTATTATAAGTATTATTTTTTTCTAGTTGTTGTTTCTTTGGAGTGTTGGTTTGCTGGTTCTTTATTTTCTAAACTTGTGTACTTTGTTTGACTTTTTTACTAAGCAATCTATGATGCACTTAGAGAAAAGAATATATATTTAAGAAAAATTATCTAACACCTTTTACGTTTTACTATAATTTTAGTTCTGAATAAGACTTTGAAAAGGATATGTACCAAAATATGCACTAAGAACAATCTTATAATATAGGGTGGCGCGCGAATTGTGCTGCAATAGGAAACTCAAATAACTCAACCTTTTAATCAATGTATTTCATTTATTTTTTTTTATTGTATAAAAAATTCAATTTAATGTTATATAGCTTATTGTTTTCGAAGTTGAAAGACCGTGATCCTGATCAGAAAATTATTAATTGCGGACTGAAGTCGGGATCGATCAGGGTGCAGTTTTGTATCGTGGAGTACCTCTGGATAATATTCACTCCATATACCAAAAATGTTGATTGCTTACATTGCCGTTTATGTCAATATGGACCTCATCAGACATAAACCAGCAATTTTTTAAGCTGTTAGACGGAAATGAAGGACTGCAAAGCATAACACCGCTGCAGCTTCCAAATCCTCCTTTCGGTATCCCAAGTATTCATTCAAATAAATCTAAAAAGTAACCTGCCAAACAACAAAAAAAAATATTAAGTTTTGTGTTTGTAGGTACCCTGTGGGAAATTTGTGTCAATTGGTCCAACGCACTGGTCCTGGGAGTTGTGAAAATAGAACAGGTACATAAAGAAAGAACTCATGACCAGTGAGAGGAGAACCAATCATGTAATTGATTTATGAAAAATACAAATGTAGAAAAAGTAATGAATTACAGTACAGTCTTCACCGGTGGTGTGTCACATTTTTTGGGACTTTCTTAATTTTGGTTCTTGAATTTAATTTTAGGACTTGTTTTATTGAAATAATACTACATTGTATTGAAATAATACTACATTTATGTAATTGACACTAAGCACGTTCATTAAGAATAGATCTGTGATCTGTGTGTAGTAACTGTCACTAAACACGTCCATTGAGAATGGATGTGTGACTGGTCATATGGTGTCAATTGACCCCCTAAAATGACAACCCCATGTAGAAGTGATATGTCTTATCCATAGAAAGTGTTAAAACTAGAACCAGTCTCTACCACCAAAAACCTATCACGGGACTACTTTGGTGTCAGTTCGCTTGCCTCTAGGGTAGTGACTGACAGAAAAATGCATCTTCATATTGATGATGCCATAACATCTGAATTGTGACATCAATGTTACTACAACTGGCATCAATGATGCAAAAAGTAACATCAATCCAATGAATAACGTCTTAGTACAATCTTGTAATTTTTTACGTGTCATCTATTTTATGACTATAGTGACATCAATTCGATGCCACATTTTGTATACTATTAACATTATTTTCATGATTACAATGTATTATAAGAAGCAAAAATTCCTATATTCTATTTTTTAAATTATTTAGTTAAATACAGGAGTTCTGCTGTAAACAAAGGTCGTAATGCAACAAACGTGAAACAAACATATGCAACGGGCAAGTAAATAATAATATTCACTCACTTTGACTTAAGTCAATTCCAATGACTTCGACTTAATGACAAACTGTCATTAAATTGATGCTAATGTGTCCTTTCTCCAATGTTAGTGCGTCATCGCACTGAGGCCATGTTCGTCATTTCTGTGATGCCGATGTGTCATCTCATTGATGACATAATTTCATTTTGACCCTGATGACACTTTGGCCAAGTGATGTAAGGGTTGACATCACAATGAAGACAAGTGTCATGGGGTCAAAAACGAAGACACTTCTGATAGTACTGGGGCCTAATTCTGGCATTCGTGATCGAGTACTTTCTCGATTCGAAAGCAATTTCATTTCAGTCAATACTGAACGAATCGAAATAATTTTTTCAGTATTGTGAAACTCAAATGAATGCTTTACAATAACGAAAAAATAATTCCAATTCGTTCAGTTTTGACTGAAATAATTAGATATTCAATTGCTTTCGAATCGAGAAATTACTCGATCACGACTGCCAGAATCTGGCTCCTGATGTCAAAATACATCAGCATTATGACCTATTTGTAATAAATTTAAATAAAAATATTTTTAATATCTCAAATAACTCTTTTTTTATAAATATCAAAATGATACCTCAATTTTGGACACCCATTAAATAAATTATGGCATGAGTGTAAGATTCATCAAAGAGTTTTTTGTGCATTTAAAAAATATTAACAAGTATAAAAATTTCCTTAAAAAAGGTGGAATATACACTATAAGATTAAAAAAAGTGCTTTTTTGACTAGTATGTATTTATATGCAGAAAATGCTGCAATGGCTAAAATTTGAAAAAAATATGCACTTTAAAGTCGATGAGAAAAACTCATAAAAAGTTCTAAAAGAAAAACTTATAAATGTCGATTAAATTTTTTTTAGTAAATTTTACGCTTTTCCTTGTTATGCCTAAAACTTAAAGTATGACAATATAAACATGGCAATGAGTTTTATCATAAATTGTATTTAAATTTGGGATAAAAACAATATCTACCTTTGAATCTAATTTCAACTTTAATTATGTATATGTCTATGATCAAAAAAATAACTTTTTCTATGCACAAAAAAATTCTGCAAAATTGTTTACTAATTAAAGCATTAATCAAAAATAAAATCAGTTTTAATTAAAAATTTAATCAAGTGAATTTAATGTTTAATCAGGTGAATTAAACGTATAATCAATTAAATTAAACGTTTAATTGATACTATTAATTTGTTTACTGGTGCAAATTTAATTAATTTTTTGATTAATATCACAAATTTTTTAATTAAAATCTATTTTTTTTTTCTGTGTGACCTAAACCAGGACGGTGATTGTGATCATGACTTTTGATGTAACCGTTGTTTTGACATTGACTTATAACCCAACATTGACTATAAATATTCCTATAACTTTAAATATGGATTTGACTTTAAATTTATCTACGACATTAAATATGACTTTGGCTGCGACCATAAATTTGACAATGACTTTGACTTCAAATTTCACTATGACTTTTGCTTACAGTTGCTTTAACGATGATTGTTAAAGTAACTTTCTGCTTATAATGACTCAGTCTTTTGATCTAGATAACGATTTTACACAAAGTTCTGACTTTGAATATGGGGTTCCCTTGGAGGATATGTTTAGGCATTTTAAGGATTACCGATTACTTTTAAGGTGCTGGACTGTTTGTCAATGAGACGCCTTTGAAGATCACGAGTTGACTTAAACCATAAATGAGTGGAGATCCTTAGTTCTTTCTCGTATTAATCGGAGGAGTTCAACCTTATGGCGAGTCTTCCTTTGCAGTGAACTTGAGTTAGATTTAAATTCTAAGCAAGATGTACTCGCACTTTCTTGCCAGTCATGTACTCATTTTGTCAGCTGTGTATTGGGGTCCACTCAGCGGCGTTGTCCACTTTGTGTTTAAAGCAACGCTATGGAGCCGAAGTTGAGGTTTTTGTAACGGATTCGGAGTCAAGAGCCACAAAAACTCGTGACTCCGACTCCAAAATAAAAAATTTTTAAGAGGGTCTTCTTTAAACATTTTGAAATCAGAAAATAAGGACCAGTCTACTTTAAATATCGTCACCTAAAATACAAAGGGGCGTAATAAAAAAAAAAAATCGATTGATTGGTTTTTGTTCGTTTTATTAAACTACATGTTTACAAAAAATTTTAGATTCCTGAAATAAAAAAAGGCGACTTTATTTAAGAAATTCAAACCCCAAGTACACTTTGTTGAAATTGATTTTGTAAAGCTTTTTGCTCCTCCTGTAAAAAATGAAAAGTGTATGTATATGTAAATAGCTATATTAAAGCTTAATGCGCACGTGTTAGAATTATTGACGGAATAATTTTCTTTCAATATTTAATCTTTTAAAATCTACTGCATTAAAAAAGACAACCGTCAAACTAATCAATTGACAAAGCCATACACGCTTTGATTTGGACAACAACGGACTCAGTTGACAATTGAATTGAATCGTCGAATAAGGACAAGTATCATATACGTTTCGCATCAAGGTTAGAGGAGGAGTTCGAGTCGAAGTCTGACTTAAAAAATATCAGCGGATAGAGTCGAATTCGGAGCTTGAACTATTTCAAGTGTTACTTAACCCAACCCGGCAAACTTTGTCAAAGTGTAGCTTTCCTCAAGTCATATCTTTGCAAAGTGCATCATGGCAATAGCCCCATTCACAATCCTATGCAAATGTTGTTGCATCGCAGCATTTACAAAATGGTTCTGTATATTGTTACTCTACCACAATGCACTTGCTGCTCTTTTGTTAACATGCAGCACTAAAACAAATAGTTTATATTTACTCGACGTATGCAACACTTAATTGCAAAGCGCCAGCTGACACTCAGCGATTTTACGTTTGTAATCACAAATTATTTGTGCTGCTATATATGGGATTTCTGGAGAAGTGGATGTTCTTCGATTGGCGTACTTTGTTTCATAGTTTTCAACAAGCATTGTAAACTAAGCCAAGGAGGCCATTCACACTAGATAGATAAATGCACAAGACTGTAAATGGGGCCAATGTATTTGATATGCAATATCATAAAGTATAATTGCATGATTTAAACACTGGTTTGGTTTGACTTTAGTTTTTGTAGTTTGAGTAACGTTTTGGCAGGGACCTTAAAAACGAGATTTGACACTGGCTTAAGTAACGTCTTATATTTAGACTTTGTTAATAACTTTACCGGCTTTTGACTGTGAATAATCCTTTTTTTTTATCAAATCATGATTTTTTTTCTCTTCTCTAAGTGTAAAATATTTAAAATATTCTAATTTATCTGTTAGATTAGTTTCTTTGTTATATTTCGAGTAAAAAGTTTTCTGTTTCACTTTAATATTATCGGTGTCTGGAGTATTTCTATGATTCAATTGTAGCTTTTTATAGGTAAAACTTTACTAAACAGTTCTTTTCGACTCTGTAGATATTTAATGCAACAATTTCTATCCATAAATTTTCAAGTTTCTTTTCAAGTTTTTTTTTTTTTGTTTAGTTTCATCTTGATGTTTAGTTTTGCTCGTTTAATGCATCCTCTTGGTATAATTAAGTTCTTAAGAAGAAACGCACAAGAACACACAGAGCCACAGAGCAGAACAGAGCAGAGCAGAGCAGAGAAAAATTGCAGGAGCAATATCAACATCTTTTTTGTATTGGATTTTACTTTTTTGCAATTTAGAAAATACGTGTATGAATAGATACCCCAGCAAACAATATTGTTATTATTAATATTTCAAGAATAAATTTAGAGAGTAATTTACTTTTAAAGTTTTAATAAGGAATATAATTTTTTTGATACACTCTTTAATATGTTTGCTGGGTTAGCTGATTGCTCTCTTTATACATCCAAACAAACTAATAATGCAATATAAATATTTATTTAAAGTTCTGTCCGTCCATAAGTTAGTTAAAAGTTAAGTTAAAAGTTGTTGTATCTAACCAGTCAAAAGTATACAACTCACACAAACTTCTATTCCAAACTTCAGATATAAAAATTTATTAAATGAATTTGGTCTTTTGATTCCAATCGCATTCTACTCCTTCTTGTCATTGTTATTTCTAAAGTTGTTCTTCAGAAAATGAACCTCAATTCAGGTTTTCTTCAACGAGCGTGTATGAACAATAATAATAATAATAATGATAATTTCTTTTATTGCTAGATTTTGGTTTGATATTTTTAACAAGAAAGGTAAAATTGATTTTATCTTTGTGTGTGGAATTGCTAACGTCTTCATATGTTTAAAAGTACTGAAGTAGTTTCGTAAAAATTGTTATAAAAATTCAATTATTACAAATTAGATTTGAAACTTGGGAAAAGTTATTGTTTTGTATTAATTGAAATTGCAACGCAACTGATAAGAAGAAAACAGAACTCAATTTTTAAAAGAAAACCAGACCATATGATTAGGGGGAAATTACAATTTTCACATTAATATCAAATAGTCAAAGCCATAAGCAGGTGATTGAAGATGCGACAGGAAATTACATAGTATTATGATTATAGAAATAATTTAATTAATTTTCCCATTAAAACGATTAACACAGTTGAGTGAAAATTAACTTTTTGATAGTTTGTAGTTGTTAATTAACTAAAGTAAAAGAGCAAGACTTTTTATTAATATAAATTACAGTATTACTTGCCTATAACGAACTTCAATGAATAACACTGTGTTTGTTAAGGTTTTCCTAACATTTGTATCTCCCTATAACGAATTTTTCCGCAAAGAACCTGTAAATTGAGACACAACTTGCTTTTAATATGCGAAATAATGATCTCCCTATAAATTAATTTTTTTTTTTCTTCAATCATACCATTTTGTCGATGAAGCTACATTTAAAAGTCTATTGTCCAATTTTTGTGATAGAATTTAAATCTATATTTTGTGTAATTTTGATATAAACTTTAATCGTATTTTTAATAAGGATAAAAGTATGGTAGCACTACTAAATACAAAAAAAAAAAAATATCATAAAAAGTGTATTTATTTACAAGGTTGTTTCAAAAACAGCTGACTCTTATTGATTTGTCTGTTGTTGTTGTTGTATTATTGTGTTAATAGCTGCGTTCGAGAACACAATGGCCCATAATCATAGTCAAACGCTAAAGTCGATTCTTTTTAAAAATATAAGCAAGGGGCAACTCTAAGCAGCTGACATTGAAAATTAATATATAAAAAAAACACTGCATATCTTGCGGAGTTGAAAAATTTTTAACACGCAATAAAAATTTATGTAAAAAGCAACAACAAAATTACAAAATATTTTGGCTTCGTTTTTGCTTTCAATGTAATTTTTGGCGTTGAGTTTTACACAATTAGGGCCTATACAATGTATTTTGTGTATCTTTCCATAAAAGTTTCCCTCCAAATCATTAATAATTGCAAAATATCGGCCAATATCTTGTAACATAATCATTTTTAACTTTTTGCAAGTACTTTTTTGCTGGCGAAAAACAGCTGATGCTGTTGTTAAATGAGTTAAAAACAACTTCAGCTGGTTTTAAAATTAACATCGGTTTTAACGTGTAAAGTATGCTTTTACTTGTCTATAGTAGATCAAAAGCATATTTTTAAGAAAAGTTTACTTTAGAACTCTTAAAGTATGCTTTGTTTATGACTATAGTTATGGGCCAATGTTTTTACTGTTTTTTTTACTGAATGTTACTGCATTTTACTAAATTGCGTTCGCGTACACAAATACAGAAAACGAGAACACAAATTGAGAGCGAAAAGTGACAGTTGTTGTCTGGGTATTTACAAATTTTTACTGCAGAAATTTTTGCAGTAAAATTTAGTAAAACAAAAAAAAAACAAAAAAACATATGTTTCAAAAAGGAAAACAAACAAAAAGCATACAAATTGTAAAAAAATTGTTTAATAAAAGAAAAGTTGAAAAAAAATTAAACAAAAAATTGATACATATTAATTAATAAAACTTGTTTGTGAAGAATTTATATGGCTTAATTACATGAAGCTTTTTTTGTTATGTTAACTTTTTAGAGTTGTAAAAGTGTGAAATATTTGGGTACTTAGAACTGCACTTGTTTTCTAAGTTATCAAAAGCAAGACAATTATTTATATTATTTTTAAAAAATTAGCCCAGACATAAATTAGCAACATTAAAAAAATTAATTATGAATGTTTACATTAAATAATTTGTTTGTATTTTCCAAAGATGTTCGTGTTACAGAAAGTATTTAATCGAGTACCGATAAGAAAACGAGTTAAGTAGTCAAAAGTGTAAACATTTTTCAACACTTCAATTGTTTGCCATCAGCTGTTGCCTTTATTTTAGGAATTTTTACAAATTTTGCGTTCGCGTACTTTTTTTGACAACAGCTTTTTGTGAGAGCAAATTTTTTTTTTTACTCATTTACTGTAAAATTACTCAAACGCACCTATTTAGATCACCTTGCTTAGTTATACACAACCGAAACTTAAATTGGGTTTAAGTGTACCAGCTTGTTAAATTAAGTTTCATTTAAGTATTCAGCGAAGAACAGAATTTTGTATTTAAAACGATTTTAAACGTAAATGTGACATAATATCAAACCTTAAAATTGGCCATAATGTCGAATTTCTCATTAGGCGTTTATCTCTTTTCACAACAAAAAACTGCACATTAAAGAAAATTCGTTTTATCATTGTCTCATTTGCTTCCATTCTGTAGCAAAGCTAACCAGCACTCATCTGCCAAATATTTATTTGCCGTACAGTTAAATTCAATCAGCTGACTACCAACTGTTACATGTATTCTGAGAGGTGTTGCCAACTGAAAACAATGTTTTGTCGGTATATTAAGAAAACCAAAATCGCTAAAGAACCGTTTATCGGTCTAATAAATTTATGTCGACGTTAAGTAACAGGCAGTTTGTCGATGCATTTAGTAAAATGGTTAAAAAAACAAACAAAAATAATGACTGGTTTTTCCAAAATGTGTCTTAAATACATAATTTTGTGTATTCATATAAATTTGTTTGGTTTGGTTGATATTTAAAGATGACAGCGTCTCTGAAAATAGTTTTCGTTTTAACATAGAAGTTCATCGATTTCCAACTACTACGTTATAGAGAAGTTCAACTGTAGTGTTATTGAGATTTATTTTAAAGTGATTTTTACTTTTAGTACTACTTTGAATGTGTCTTAGACTTCAATTATAAACTTTGACTATGGTCGTAGTCAAGATTTAAAACTCTCAGTGGCTATTTTGCCAATTCTAGTTAAATACCAATTCACATTTAAATAAAGTGTTTCATATAATTTTATTTTTATTTGACATGAAAAACGATTTTAAAGATAAATTGATTTTTAAAAAGAATTGGTGAAAAAGGCCCTCAATATTATTTTAACTTTAACTACACTGAAAAAATTATGCTTCATAAATCTAATGAATCAATTTCATTAATTTTTTTTCTTTAATCCAATGAAAAATTTTATTACGGCATGAAATTTTACAAACATAATGAAGCAATTTCATTAACACTACGAAATTGAGTTTCGTAATTTCGTTAAAATTTTTCATTTAATTAATGACAACTTAATATCTCTTTCAAAAGAAAAATTCAACTAATTGTTATACATTACTTCAATAGGTTTTTTAAGATTAAAATGAAATTATTTTCTTCCTATAGCTGCTGTAAAAACGTATTTTTAATTTCATTTTAAGCGATAGACATGAAAATATATGAAAAAAATTGTAAATTTCAATGTTTTATAACATCAATGAAAAAATTCATAATGATAACGAAACACTGAATTTAGCTTAATGTTAGTAATAGGTTCAAACACAAACAACGAGAAAGAAACAACAAGAGCAAACAATTCTCACATTCTTTTTATTTAATACACAAAATTTACGTAGTAGTACAAGCCAGCAAAATGGAAAGAAGCATGATGAAGGTCGTCCAGGGTTGGAAAATGAATTAAATACAATTTACTAAAAGGTAAGCTTATACACGTAGAACATAACATTGTGTAACAGAAATAAATAGACGAAGTAAAATTAATATAACTTGATGATTTGAAACAGGAATAAAAAAAAAGATAAATTCACAACAACTTAAAACGCACATTAAAAAAATGGCTGAATTATATAAACATAAATATATTACCATAACAATCATTAAACTATTTATTAAAAGACTGTCATAAAATTACCAAATTTGATAAGTAATTTAATAAATGTATGTCATTGAACAAATTAAAATTTTTAACGATTTTATGAAACATTTCATTAACGAGGGGCTAATATAACATTCTTCATTAATCCAATGGAGGGTTACATAGGTTGAATTTTAATGTAACTTTTCATTGGATTAATGTCAAAATCCATTGGATCTGTGAAGAAAATTCTTTCAGTGTATATCTGTAAAATTTTGAATATGACTTCTATTAGAGTGACTTCTAGAGTACAAGCTCGATTTATGACATGGACTTTTAGTACGCCCATCATTTTGAGAATATGTTTCGTTATCACCATGATTATAATTTTGACTAGGCTATGAAAACAACTAAAAAAAGTCCTGGTTATTGTGTGAATCAGATTTCGAGTATGTTCTGACCTTGGCTATCAAATGGGATGTGACTTTGATTCTATAATAAAATTTTACTAAAAATATGACCTCAACAATAGCGAAAGGTTTAAATATTTACATGATCACTAACTTCCCGAAAGTTGACTATTGATACGTGTATAATAGTGCTGTGAAGCATTATTTGCAATATAATAATGCGTAAAAAACATGGATCAACAGCCTGAAAACCGACACTTTGTAAATATCTTTCAGCTAAATAAGCATCAAAGTCTTCCAAATGGTGCAGATGTTCTCTAAGTTCTTCAGGTGCTGGTTCTAGAATTTCTGATGTTAATTGCAAGGGTGACGTGACTTCATCGTTTATTACAACCATTTTTTATTTTACTGTTTAATTTAATGTAGGAATTTCTAAGATTACTTTTCTAAATATGATTTTTCCCTTGACTTAAACCATAACAAGATCGTGTGGGATTTTTTAAATAATTTTCTTATATGATTTAACTTGGCTATTGAAAGTTCCATGACGTTGATCATGGCTACGACTCTGAATTTAGCAAAGATATAGATAATTTGAATACGACTATGACTTGTGTTATGACCTTGACTTTGAATAAAGCTATGCATATGACAATTTCATTGACGAAGACAATGACTGTGACTATGATTTTGACAAAGCCTTTGAAAACGACTATATGACTGTAACTAATGACTGACTAGGAGTTTGACTATGATTTTATGACTATGACTATGAGTTTATGACAATGACAATGACTATGTCAATTACTATGACAATGACTATGACAATGACTATGACAATGACTATGACCAAGACTATGACTATGACTATAAGTATGATTATGACTATGAATATGACTATGACTACAACAATGACTATGACTATGATTGTGACGATGACTATGAATATGGCTATAGCTCCACCGATGAAAACGACTATGTGCCTTATTATGAGTTTAATTATAAATTCAACTACTGTGTAATTCCCCTTAACGGACAGCTTCCTTAAGCGGACAACCCTTTCAACACTCACTGTTAACTTTACCTGGCAGCGTTCTAATCACCTTTGTACGGATACAATGGTCCCTTCGGTGTCGGGTCATGAGGGATTTCAATATAGACTTCTGTATCTGACTGTGCCGATGTCTTAAACTTAAATTTTTACTGCGAGTTTTACACTGAAAAAATTTTCTTCAGAATACCAATGAATTTTGACATTAATCAAATGAAAAATTGCATTAAAAAGGAACCTATGCAGCGCTTCGTTAGATCAATGAAACCTGATTCATTAAAATGTATTTAATGAAACATTACATTAGATCTATGAATGTTATTCATTGGATGAATACTTTGAGAAAAGTAAAAAAAAAATTTTGTATTTTATTTTTTAATTTTTTTGATTTTTTTTTTTTAATCAAAGTTGTTCTTATTCAACTTTTTTTTAACCAGAGTCGCTGGCGGGAATCGATCACGCAACCTCGGCGCTGATAGACTTTTTTTATTTTATTTTTTTTAAATTTTTTTTGAATTTTTTTTTTATAATCAAAGTTGTTCTTATTCAACTTTTTTTTAACCAGAGTCGCTGGCGGGAATCGATCCCGCAACCTCGGCGCTGATAGACTTTTTTTATTTTATTTTATTTTATTTTTTTTTAATTTTTTTTTAATTTTTTTTTATAATCAAAGTTGTTCTTATTCAACTTTTTTTTAACCAGAGTCGCTGGCGGGAATCGATCCCGCAACCTCGGCGCTGATAGACTAGCTCACTACCAGCTAGTCTACTGGGGCAGTGTAGTTTTTGAATAAAAAAACTATGTTTTTTGCAACTACTCAATTAAGAGCGTAAATATGAGATTAAATTGCCCATAACAACAAAAACAACGTTAATTTTTTTTTTTGCTAACGCATAATTAAAAAAGACCACATAAAGAGAGAACAAAAAAAAAAACTAAAAACATACCTATTTATGAATTGAAAGTTTTTGTTTCATTACTATAACGACATTTTCATTGTCATAATGAAAATTTAGATTTATGAAGGCATGCTTTTTATTTGAATGTTAAAAATAATTTTTTTTTTAATTATTTAAATATGTTGCTTTTATAAAAAAAAATTTTTGATTTCATAAATTTAATGGCATATTACATTAGATGTATGAAATAATTAAATCTCACATTTTTTTAATTAACAATTAAACATATTTTTAAGGAAACTTTAATTTTGTATTATTTTATGAATATAGTTATGTTTGTATATTGTTTTTTATGTTCCCAATTAAAATTTTTTGTTTAACTTGGTCAAACCTTAGTTTTCATATATCCAATGAAAATTTTTAACGTAATTACGAAATCCAATGAATCGATTTTAACGAAAATACTTCATTATAACTACGAAATTCCATTTGGACAATGAAAATTTTCATTTAACCAGTGAATTTTTTTATGAAAACGATTCATTAAATATATGAAGCATTTTTCTTTCAGTGTACTATCACTGTGACTGTGACTTCTACTATGAATTTTCCTATGAGTTTGAATTTTACTATAACTATACCTTTGACTATGACTTCGTCTTCTATTATGCCTTTGCTTTTGGCTATGAATTTGTCTTTGACTGTGATTTTATCAATGAATATGCGCTTAGCTATGATTTTTTCTTTAACTTTCTCTATGACTGAAAACGACTTTAAATATAATTTTGTCTCTGATTTTAAACTTTGATTTTGATGATGACTTTGAAAATTCCTACGACTATATTTTTGATTATGAATATTACTTTGGCTTTGCCTATGACTTTTACTTTAACTATGGAAATGACTTTGGCTATGTCTATGACTCTGAATTTTAATTTTGACTTTAAATATTACTCCGACTTTGTTTATGACTTTGACAGTGACTCTGACTCTGCAATGGCTTTAGCTGTAACTTTACCTATGATTTCGACTTTAACATTTCCTATAATTTGAATTAAGGCTTTAGCTTTGACTTTGATTATTTCTAAAACAGTAACCTTTACCCTCAGCTTGACCATGGTTTTTGCTTTGAGCAAGATTTTGCTTATGCTTATGCTTTTTACTAAACATAAAGGCATGTTCCCACTTAAATTCGATTCACGTGATTTTAAATAAATGTGATTTTCAGAACTGGTCTGATAATTAACTTAGATTTAACAGTGCTTTGCTTATGTCCAGCTTTGGTTATAACTTTCCTTTTTATTGCGACTACCACCTTGTCTACGACTATGCTCTAGCTTGGCCTATGCAATTTCTTTTGCTAATGATTTGTATTACTTCCATTCCGTAGACCAAGAGGATTAAAAGTTTTGTAATGGAAAACCACCAAATTATATCCTCAAAAACTGTTTCTATTTTACCAATAATAAAATTTATGTCTATCAAATTTATTGGAAAATTCCTTATAAAAAAAATGTATTAATGTTTAAGAAAACCAACACCACCGAACGATTTTCAATTTCAAAATCTATTCAACGTAGAAAAACACACATCTATACCTGCAAGAAAGTCGAACACACCTTAAGATAAACTTTCCATAAAATCTACTAAAAACAACAATAAAACATGTCCATAAAAATTTTGCAAAAAAAAAAATCTTAAAACTAAATCCTATTGTTATTTCATGTTACGTATTGCCAAGTAAGTCTTAGAAATGTTTATCCTTAAGCTAATACCGTATATTACAAAGAGGTGACAGCATATTTAACTTTGAAAATAACCAAAGACAAGATAGATCGATAGAAAGATACAGAGGCATCCTAGATATACATAAGCTCGTACCTTTTTTGCAATATAGAAGAAGACATCTAAATTCGTAAATGTGGCCACAACGTTTGAAAACGACATAAGTTAGATAGACAATTTAAAACAAGAAACAAATATCAGTTTGCAAAAATCAATAAAATAAAAAAAAAGGACTTAAGAGAAAATATTTTACTAAAGTTTAGAAGAAATGGAAAGCGAAAAATTGTCTTTCCGTTTGAAAAGAAAACACCTTATGCTCCTTCTTCACTTTAACTACCAAACAATGGAAATTTATTTCATGTATTGAACACTTTCATTTTGTAAAATTTATAAGCAAATTTTGTTCGTCCGAATAGCAAAAAAAAAAATACTATCATTTGCACATTCGAGTTTTTAGGGCATCAAGGAGTTAGACACACAACTATAAACTTCAAAACCAATAAGAAAACAACATCTACAAAAACAATAATCATAAAATTCGAAAAAAGGCTAAAACTGGGTACTTCAGTTAAGACCATCTCAACCTAAAATTGCACGAAATGAAAGAAAATTAAAAACTAAAAGAAAAAAAATGCCTTTAACAACTTTACACTTCGATTTGGATTGTTGGATGACTGTGCAAAAGGGAAAAGAGGAAAGCAGCAAAAATATTAGAAAAAGAGTAAAGCTACGGTCACACCCAGCAAATATTTGACGCCACCACTCTTTTTTTTTAACATTTAATTTATTTCAAACAACGTTTGCTAGATCAAACATCGATTAACAGTGAAAACAAAACGTTTTCCTACGATTACTTTTAGAAATCAAGTTTGGTAAACCCAGCAATTCAACAAACAATGGTTGACAAATTTAGTGGTCACGTGTTTTTCGTCACACATTTGTTAAATGTGAACATACCTTAATAAGCGGCAAAACTGAATTTTTTGTACACTTCAAGGCAAAAAAAAATTATTTTAAATCTTTTTGAACAAGGAAAATTTTAAATTGAACTATAGCAGATTGTATATATGACTTTGAATATGACTATGACTATATAAACATATCTTTTGCTACAGCTTTGACTTTTACACATACTCTGACTTCGTGGAAGATTTCGGTCGATGAATTTGACTTGAGCTCGGACTTTCACAAAGATTACTAATATGATTTTAGTATTTACTATGACTTTTACTACAGTTATGACTAGCAGCCATGTTCTGGAAATCGAATTCGTGGGAAATTGAAATCGAACAAATTTTGAAAAAAATTCTGTGTTTAAAGTTTATAAATAATGTTTCGCCATACTTTGAGGATTTTTTTCTTTACAAGAGTTTTTTTTTAAATCAGGGAAAGCTACCTAAATAAAAGAAAAAAACATGGATTAAATATCTTCATTGATTTCAGTTTCACTTGCACTCGATTTGCAGAACATGGCCGTATCATTTAAATTATGACCACAAAATGAGTTTGACTTCAAATCTTAATTGAATTTGTGACAAGAACAATCAGCCCAATTATAAATAAATATTCCCCGGGATTTTTTCCCTTCTCCCATTTTTTCTATGTAAATTCAATTGTAAAAATGGGAAAAGGGAAAAACTCCCGGGGAATTTGTATTCATAATTGGGCTGAATATCTACCTTTGGCTATGACATTGTCTAATTTTGTCTTAGACTAGAAATACAGGCCGGGGCATAAGTAACGTTATAACTTATTTAATGAATACCTTTTTTCTTTCTGATTTTATTGCACGTTGGCATTTATAACAAATTGGATTATAGTTTGGAAATATGATCATATTATGCTTTGAAGATATCTTTCAAATGGTGTCCATTGTTTTTTTTTAGAATTTCAGGACCCACACGCAAAGAAAAAACATGTTTAAATATGGTCACCTCCAACAAAAGTATTTTTAAAGAAAATTTTAAACATAGTATGTTTAGCATAACCATATTATTCTCACCGACAACCATATTATGGTTTAATTAGTCGTCCATCAAGATGCCTGAACCACGTTATGATTGCCTCTAAGTATGTGATGGTTAATTATGACAATAATTTGTTTTATAATATACAATAGTATTTTCCTCTTTTCCAAGAGCAACATACTGTGGTTGAAAACCAACCATGATAATATAAGTGTTAAACATATTTTAGTTATTTTTAACCATAACATGTTCGAAGGCAATAATATAATATAATAATATAATATGGTTGTGGCTTCTTGCTGGAGGACTAATTCAACCATAATATGGTTGTCGGTGACAACAATATGGTTCAATTAATCAATTAATGTAAACATTTTCTTTAAAAATTGTTTTGTTGGAGGTGACCATATTTAAACATGTTTTTTTTCTGGGTGCAGAGCCCTACATTTTTCTCTTTTTCTTTTTGAATGATTCTTGGTTTATTGGCATACACCTTACCGTTAAGGCAACCCCAAAGAAATAATTAGGAGCCGTAAAATCGGCCGAACGCGGTGGGGTGACAAGTTAAAATCAGAAAAACGCGGTATTTTTCGATTGCTAAAAAAGAGCCATAGTTAAACGAGCTGTGGCTTCATTATGTTGGAACCACAGCTCAGGATTTTTCTTTACCTCGGGCCTTAAATATTTTTCACCTATTGCTTGGTATTGTATGCCATCCACATTAAACGCAACTTTTTCATCGATTTCGAAAAATATATTGCCTTGCCTAATGATCTTTTTTGAAGTTATTCCATACCATACTGTGCATTTACAGAATTGCGCGTTCAACTTCAGCTAAAAATCCTAAAGCCGATAATTAAAACGTTGGCAGCAACTTCCAATTCGCTCTAATTTCTTTATTTTTCTTCTGTTGCTATTTTTCTTTGTTTACAAAATGTATGAAATTGAATGAAAGTATTAAGATAATAAGTGTCTGTATGTGAGAGTAGTTGAAAAAAAGTTCTTAAAATAAAATATATAGTATGTCACGACTGCATTCTGTGGCAAAATTTTATGTCAACTGTATTGAAAACATCGTTCAGCCCCATTTCTGTTTCATCACTAAGTGGGTGCATTTCATGTTCAACTATTACACTTGAATTTTGGGTGCCCCATATTCTGCAATTTTGTTTATTCACATGACCATGGAGGCCTCATCGCTCCTTATTCAATATGATCTTTATGTCTTAATGAGCGAATGCTTATTTTCAAAATAAAATTGAACAACTGTGTTCTGTGCTGAATCTTTCCATCATAAATTTCCCAAAATTTTTTTCTAAGTTAATTCTGAAAAAAAATCCAAAAAAATTAAACAAACAATTTACTCATTACTTTGAGACTTTACATTTGCTATAAGCTTTCACAACGCATTCGACCTTCGACAATAAATATGTCTTTGACGTTTATATAAGCAGAAAGGATAAAAATTGATTCCAGATAAAAAAATTTGTGATATAATTAATTAAATTTGCACCAGTAAAAAAATTAATACACGGATAGAAAAAGCGTCATAACGCTGATGTAGTTTGATATCAGTACTATGACAAGTGTGTTTGCTTTTGACGCGTTAACACTTTTCATCATTGTGATGTCTGCCTTCACATCACTTGGCCAAATTGACATCAGGTGAAATTATGTCATTAATGGGATGACACATCGCCATCACAGAAATAACGAATCGGAGTCAGTTTAGTAAAACATGTCATCAGTGCGATGACTCAGTAACATCGGAGAAAGGACTCATTAGGCACAATTAAATTACAATCCGCCGTTAAATTGAGTCATTCAGATTAACTTAAGTTAAAGTGAGAGAATATTAAAATTAACTTACTCATTACACATTCTAGTTTAACTTTTGTTGTATTCCGCCCTTTATTTAGAGAAGTACTCTCAGTTATAAGACATCAGCAGCATGCCTGATATTGTTTTCGGATCATTCTACTTAAAAAATTTTATGTATTTAAATCAGTGTTCGAAAATAAACAGTACATTATTTAGCGTTCGGCTTACACACCCAGTAACGATATCTATTTTTTTAGAGTAACTAGCCGAACGTTAGATAGTGTTCTGTTCTTTGTAAAAAAAAAAACAGAACAACTGCAGTGGTACTGTAGAAAAACATTATATTTTAATGTTCTATAATGTTTCTTTTTTTACATTGATAAAGAAATGAACAAACAAAAAATTTTAGCAACGAGTTGACTATGACTTACCATGACTTTTACTACAATCCTATTGTCTCCAACAACTTGACTAGATACCCATTAATGTCCTACACCTCTTAAAAAACATTAAACAGAAGAAAGAAAAAAAAACGCGATGAAAAATTGCCAAGAATACAAAATATCTTTTTTCTTCTTTTCCATCATGAATTTTAGATTTTCTCCGATTTGTTTCTTTTAAAAAATCATCGCATTTAGCCATAAATTCTAAGCTCTATAGAGTGCATTTTCGAAAGCATAGCATTTTTGTAATGCACTAAATGTGCAACGCACACAAAAATCATTGTTGTATGTGGGTGCTAAACAAGTATGTATGTTCTTTGCAAACTTATAACACAAAACCATGACCAGGCAACAGACAGACCACCACACACATTTGTTGGCATCCATTTTAAAGGTATTTTGCAGATTTCTGTACATTGCGACTTAAGTAGCGATGCCAAAAAAGGAGCTTAACGCTTTATTAAGGTAACAAGCGTTGTTACTTTCTAGTTAGAGAACTAACAAGAAATGGAAAAATTTTATTTGTGGGGGGTAAAAATAATGAAACATGACAGAATATTTGTTTCATGATTTCGAAATGATGAGGTAACACATTTTTCGCAGTGTGTTGGTAAAAGAGTTGGGGAAAACTATTTTGATTTCAGTTGTAGTATAAATAAAATCTTTGTTGTAGTAGGAAAAATGCTTGAGAAAAGAAAATAAAATTTAATTTTGAATTATTTCCAAGCTATTCTGTAATTGTGTTATATTTACGTAGTTTTTTTTGCTAAATTGATGTTATATTGCGTTGCTTTAACGTTTGATAAAAAACAATTTAACAATAAACCATTTTATAACAGTTGTAAATTTTGGTTTTTAAATTAATAATCTTTGTTTTCTTTCATTTTATTTACAGGTATGTGAATGAATCGAAACATAGAAATTTATTTGACCAGAACATTGATCAAGGGGTAAGTTAAAAGTACCAGAATTTCGGAATAAAAAAAGCCTTTTCCATATCTCACAATTTTGAGTCTTTTGAGTAAAAAAAAAAACTAAATTGCAGAAATCCATTTCTGCCGAATTTCTCGGTGAAGTAATAATTGCCAAATTAGTGGTCTGGGGCATTATTTATTAATGAGCTATTTCTAAACCAATTGTGGATTTTCATATCCTTTTGAAAACATAATTGTATCTACATTTCGATTAATTTACCATCTGGAGTTTACGACATCTAAAATATTTGACAAAAACTAAAATAAAGTGATTTTTACGCATTGTATACACTTTTCAAGATTTCATTCGCTTTAAGACACTGCCAAATCTAACCCAAAATTTTGGGTTTCTGAGTTTTTTGGGTATTCGCGTATTTCAAGGGGGTAAAACCGAGAGTTTGAACATTTTTTTGAAATGGAACACCCTAGTGTCCCATATTCTACGATTTTGTTTATTCACGTGACAGTTGAGGTGCACAGAAAAATTCTTCAAAGTTGTTCATTAACTAAATCATGAATCAAGAAAAAAAATCAGTTTCAATTAAATATTTAATCAAGTGAATTAAACGTTTAATCAAGTGAATTAAACGTTTAATCAAGTAAATTAAACCGTTAATCAAGTGAATTAAGCGTTAAATCAAGTGAATTAAACGTTTAATTAAGTGAATTAAGCGTTTAATTGATACAATTAATGTGTTTACTGGTGCAAGTTAAATTAATTTTTTAATTAATATCAAAAAAATTTTAATTGGAATCAATTTTTATTTTTTTCTGTGTGAAAATGGGCCTCATCGCTTTTTATTCAACATGATCCTTGTGTCTGAATAACCGAATGCTGACTGTTCATAACCAGTCAGCATTTTTAAAAAATTCTGCTTTTTTGTGAGCCACATTTTTTTTTTTTTTTTTTTTTTTTTAAAGTTTAGTTTTTAACGAATAGTTTCTTATCTAAATTAGTTAATCTCCGTTTCTTATTTAAAAACAAAACGTTAAGTGAACTTCTCTTAATCCATAAAAACTGAACAAGATACTTGTTTAGAATGACACACAAAATAACAACCATGTTATTAACAACAACGTCTTGAAATAGTTGTTGATGTTACTGACAATGATGCAAAATTGTCATCGTGACGATGACAACAACGAAATGAGCTAAATCGAGTTTGCTGAGTGAAAAAAAGAAAAGAAATAAAATGTCACAAAAATCTGTGTGATATTTCAACATACTGTTGTTGCTGCTGCTGCTCCTCATGTTGTTGCAACAGTTAATGCAATCTTTATCAGACATCATAATGATGTTGCACAAATGCTAAACAGCAGGTTGTCTTTTCTTTTATGTTTTCTTAGAAAATAATAAATAGATTTTCTATTCAGTTTTAAAATGAAAATATTCAAATAAGACTTCATTCGTATTGTTAAAAGGTGTAGTGGCAAAAAAAAAGTACAGATGGAACGAAATGGCAGGATATAGGGCGGATGTTTAAAGATAGTGAATAAAATTGTAAATAAAGGAAATCAAATTAAATAAAAGTCTTCTGCCTTAAAGATAAACTACAAATGAAGTTGAAGTTAAATAAATGCATCTAATAGTAACAATTGATGGTGATTTATTGAATTATGCAAAACAACATAAAAAAATATGTGAAATAAAGTATATCAGGGTTACCGTTAGATAATTTCAAAAAGTGTCAAAATAGGTGATTTCTTAAAATTAAAGACGCACAAAAAAGTCGCTTAAGAAAATGAAAGTCGCAAGCTTATTTAATGAGTTTTTTTGATAAAAAAAAAAAAACATAACAAACATTAATTGAATCAAAGAAAAGTAAAAAAAATGTAGCGTTGTGGACATTTTCCGTTTCAATTAAGAGAATAGTCATCAAAGTTATTCTTGGGAGTCAAAAATCAGTTAACAAGGTTTCGTTAAAATGTGCTAAATTCCCATTACATACTATTGATAAACTTAAAATTTTTCTTTTCCTTCAGTAAAAATAATCAAATAAAAATTAAATTTGATGAAAAAACAAAAGAAAGGAAGCAACATGTAAATAAAATTGAAAAATGATATTTACAGTAAATTTCGAACTACCAGTACCACTGGTTAGGACACCGCAGTAATGCAGAGTTTAGAATTCTGAAGAAAGAATGTGGTGATTCTTGAAACATGTAAAATTAACCCGATTTAGATCCCCAGCGCAGCCAGGAATACAAATTATCAATAAATTTTAATAAATTTCTTGTTGTAAAATTCCTTCCTTCAGTAAAAATAACTAAATGAAAATTAAAATTGGTGAACTCAAGCCTTACTAAAAATATCAAAAACTTACAATAAATAAACCTAAAATTTTGCTTAAAACTCTTCTCTCTCTTATTGCAAAGAATATTTAATAATTTTTTTTTTTTGAAAAATTCTCTAAAAAGCTGTTTAATATTTTACCCATAAGAATTTATCAAAAAATATATCAAATAATGTTGCCCAAAGAAGGATAATTTGTTGATTGCTTTAAGTGTTCAAACAGAATAATAGGATAAAATCCTTAAGCCCATAATAAAAAAGTCGGCAGTAACTTCAAATTCTTTCTCATATCATTCTTTGTCTTTTGTTCTTATTTTTCTTGGTTTATAAAATGTATAAAACTTAATAAAAGTATGGCAGCATTGTTGAAAGAATAAGTGTCGATATGTGAGAGCATAAGAAAAAACTTTCTCAAAATACAATAGATTATATTACACGACGGCTTTCAACGGCAAATGTTTATGTCAAATTGTACAGAAAATGTGGTGTCAACTGAGATCTGTTCGAACACTTAATACTATGACGACGATGCCCAACTAGGTCGCAGTTCTTCAATTTCACGATTTTTTTTTAAAGAGTTTAAGGTCGCTAAAAATTAAGAAACTCACAAAATTAAATGAGTTTAAAAAGTCTCACATAAAGTCACAGAGTTCCAAAAAGATGTCAACTAACGGTAACCCTGAATTTAATATTTTATGGAGTTTTCTTTTCTGAATATTCTTCTACATTTATTATGTTCTTTTCTGAAAAATCTGTGTAATCAAAACCAAACAAAAAAAATTTTTCTTTTATGAGAAATATGTTGCATAAATGTTACATATTTTACATTTTTGTGTTCGTTTGTACAAAAAAAAACAACAGTGTAAAACATTTTCAAGTTCTTTTGTAAATATGTGGATGAAAAACATGTTGTATATTTTACACTCACTTTTTGCTAATTTGTTTATACAACCAAGGTATTATTTTGTTTGTTATAATTCATACCGCTCATAATTTTGTGAAAATATTATTTTTAAACCAAAATATAAAAAGGTTACACATGAAAATGGAAAAAATTCTATGTATATTTTTACCGTTTTAATTTTTTCCAAGCCATTTGTGATGTCAATATTTGTTTACAAACCTTAAAATTGTGCAGAAACCGCTCGAATAGCTTTAAACATCGCACAAAAAGTACTTCATTATTGATAAAAGTGTAACATATTTCTCTCAGAAAAGATGTCGCCATTATTTTAATTAAAGGGGCATGACTGCAGCACTAGACTAACAGCTATTTTGTTATCATTTCTGAAAATTAAGATATTTTTTTAGTTCGTCTCTGGCGGTAATTATTTAGTTCTTTGTAGTTTTTCCTACTTAGAAATAGCGGTATAAAAGAGCTTTAAATTTAAAACGCTAATTGCACTTTATTGTTTTATGATGAAACTTGATGTCATTTGTTAACGTAAAATAAAAATTAAAATAAAAAATAAAAGTGTTGCAAAATCATATGAAACTCTTGCGATTAAATTTGTTTAAGAAACGAAAACGCTTTTAGTATCTTTTCTTAAAGAAATTAAAGCTCGTAAATGATATAATTTATTTTAAAAGAAGTATTTGCGTTTTATTAAACTCACATTAGAACTTTATAACCTTTTTAAGTGTAAAGTGTTCTGCGGTGTGTGTCATTAAAAAAATTTGTTCCGTCGTTGTTAAAAGTTTCTGTTTAGGGCCGTCAACATTAGCCTAAATGTAAAAACTTTTTGGGATTTACTTGAAGAAATAAAAAGACTTAACTTAATGTCATGCTTATTATTTTTAGTGATTTCTATAACCGTCTGTAAATATCTGGTTCTTCTTGGTCCTACCTTAATAGTACCTCGGGTATTTTAACCTGGTACAAAATGACAGTTAAACTCCAAACAAAAATCATGTGCCCTACCTATATAAATAAAATGCTTAGTGTGCGTTTTAACTCAAACTTTTCCCAAGCATATTCCAAAATTGCAGTAAAACTAAAGGGGATAATAACAAGAACAAAAATATACTAATAATTAGTATTGTGGTTATTTTGTCGAACCATTTATGGTTTTAATCCAAATTTTAATATTCTTAATCAGGCTGAAGTTCATCAAATTTAATTTTTCATTAAATTATTTTAAAAATATTAAAATTTTGATTAAAACCGTAAATGGTTCGACAAAATAACCACAATACTAATTATTGTTAAAGCTAGGGCACGAGCTCTATGTGTACATTTGTCCTTCAAGATGTGCTGAAAAAAAGGTCAACAGGGAAAAGAAAGACAAACATGGAAAAACAAAAAATGTACTTTGGACTTCAATTAGAATTCTTGACGAAAAAGTACGAAAAGACGGATGTAAGGAAAACATGTAAAATCCATTAAAAATGGATAATCTTTCGAAAAAAAAGCAAATTTCGATCTACCAAAGGTTAAACTACAATTTGGTTTAAGGATTGATGTTTGACTATTGACGCCACAATCATCGATGGCTGCGAGTGTAAGACGGCAAATCCCTCTGAGGAGATCAAGTGGTTGTGATCGGAACATGTCAGGGTAACCAGCCGCCTGGGTTCAAATCTCAGGTCAGTCAAGAAAGGAAAATTATCAATAACAATTTTAATTAATTTTCATGTTGTAAAATTCCTTTCTTCATAAAAATAATTTAATGAAAAATTAAATTTGATGAACTTAAGCCTGATTAAAAATATTAAAATTTGGATTAAAAAAATATACTTTTATTTAAAATTTTTTATTCAGGTTTTTGTTTTTGGTAGTTTAACGTTACAATTGGGTTCTACATAAGACCCTGGAAAAATTACCACACCGTTTTTTTTCTATTTTGATCACACATCTACGTTCACTCGTATCTTGAATAAAACCAATCAGAAACACTTGAGCTTTCACATAAGACATATTTGGTGCCAGTATTTAATGTTACCATTTTAGTATATTTTTAATCCAAATTTTAATATTTTTAATTAGGCTGGATATCATCTCAAATTTAATTTTCATTAAATCATTTTTTTTTTAAAGGAATTTTTCAACATGAAATTAATCAAAATTTATTGATCATTTTTCATTCTATAAAGTATATTTTTATAATATTTTTAAAAGAGATATTTAAAATGCTCTGAAATAGTGTTGATCTGACATAATTAAAAAAAATTATTTAGTATAAAAGAAATAGTTTCGATTAAGGTGATTGTGATAAAATATTTTCACAGCACAACAAACAAAATCTGATTAAAGAAATATTATATATTCCCAAAAATAACTTTGATAATAAATTTGCAAGTGCCCGTGCATAAAAAACTGAACTGCAAATTTCTTTATTTTGGTTTTCAAAATCAAAGCAATTTCTTTTCTAATTTAGATTTTTCTTAGCCCACAGACAACTACACTAATGTTGGGGGAATTCCAACCAATTGTAGTGGGGAATGTAAGAAAAGATAAATTGACTGTTTATTGTAGGTATTTTTTTTTAAGTTTTGAGATCGTTACAAACAAAACTTGAGTGTTTGTAATTCTCATTCACTCTAAAGTTTTTTTGCATTACATCTTGAGCTTTTCTAAAGTTTTCGGGAAAAATGTTTCGTGATGATCTGGCCTAAGCAACCAGTAAAATGCGCATAGGAACTTAATTATCCTCCAACAATAAATTTCAGTGTATTTAGCACAACAAACAACTTTGATAATATTTTCATAAATTAATATAATTTGAAAGCCATTTGGCAGTACTTCTTTTATTCCTTTAAACAACTTAAATAGTTTAATATCAAAGTTATTTACGGAAATAAAAAATTTATCATTAATACGATTTCTTTATGATGTGCTAAAATCCCAATTTTTTATATTTGATAAGTACACTGATATTTATTGTTGAGGGAAAGCTAACTTAAACATAACTTAAACTATAGCTTAAGTTATGTGTTTGCCGGGCGGTAATGTAGATTTAAAAGCAACAAAAAATTTGGTTCATTTAGGTATGTGATAAAAAACGATTGTTTTATACAGGTTTGATGAATTTTGTTCGATTTTAATATCCATTTCTGAAGTTAAGTCTTAAGTTTTGTTCAAAATACAGTTCAATTAACATATATAAAATAAAATTTTAAAGAATATAGACAGGAAAAAGAGAAAAATTGATTAGAAATCAAAACAAGGTACTGAAAACAATACTATCGATTTCAAATCGTTTTGTTTTCAAAATCGTTTTCCATCACAAACCTGATTATATTAATTTAAGACCTTGAATTATTTTCAGGAAGCTACGAAAAATTTGTCTATCAGTTATGCTAATAGTTTTCAAACCTGAAGGAGTTTGAATATTTTACAATGCTAAATATTTCGCAACAAATTCTCGAATCGTTGGACCAGTTAAGCAAGTTTTATATCAAATATTTATAGAAGCTGAGTACAGTTAACAGATCCCCCCCCCCCCCCCCGCAGTAAAAAAAAATAAAATTTTATAGAAATTTTGTATTTAAAAATTTTTTTTTTTAATTTTTTATTTAACATTTTTAAAAATGTAAACTTTTTTTTGCTTACACAAGTTATTTGAAAGTTAAAAAACGTATATTTCATAGCAGTGGTGGGCAACAAATAACCTTCGACATTAACGATTTTATAAAGAAGAAGTAGAAAAAACCAAAGAGCAATAGTAGAGCTTAAAAAAGTTAATGCTTTGCAATTTTAATTAGAATTTGCGAGAGCGAGCTTATTTCCCCATTGATATTGCATTAAAAAACGCATTCACTACCTTTCCTTAATAATTTTCCAAAACGTTAAAAGAAATATTATCATTTCCTTTAACCTTAAACTAAATTCCTTCGCAAAAAAAATCCAATAATTTGATTCCCCACATATGCTCCACTTACCACTACATATGGAAAACAAAACCCGAAGCACCTATAAATACCTTTCGCTATATGTCTGTTTCTTACCAGATAGATTTGTTACCATTATCCGGCTACAAAATGCGCGCGTAGTACATGCAATTTATTGTTTGTGTTGAACAAAGCCAACGGCTAAAACATGTTAAACTTTTCTGTGAACAGGAAAATAAACTTACGAAGAGACCCACACTCAAACACAGATATAAAAACACATATATACATACACACATATGTGTACACACTTTCAAAACCAGTCTCACATAAGTGAAAAATGTGGAGTGAAAAGGTGGTAATAAACTAAAATTCAATTTTGTTTTATTTGAATTGAAATTGAAAATTGTAGCAAGGATGAAAAATAAACGAAATATTTCAACAATTTGAAGTAGATCTTTCGTTTGCGTATTGCGTGTTGGATATGCAGCTTTATAAAGAATTTTGTTGTTGTGGGTACATGAAAGACAGAGGGTTTTTAAAATTAAAATAGAACGAAAAACCAAGTTTGTTAATTCTATAATAATAAAAAAAAACTCTGGCTGCAACTTAGTCTACAGAAATTTAAAAACAACAAGGTGGCGCAAAAATCATCGGAAGATGCTATAACTTTGGCAAATGGCAGTAAATGTCAAAACTGTTTTGACATTTGTGAAGTAAACAGATACAATGTCAATAAGAAATGGAGCATTTTACCCCTGAAACACACGAAACAGTTGTTTTGATTTTCTGAGGCCTGCATTTCCTGTTCGCCTAACCTCTCGTTTTGGTGATTTGCATTGGTCAGCAAGATCACCCGATTTAACCGTACTTTTTGTGGGAAGTTCTGGCAAACGTTGTTTAATATGCCTGCAACGTCATCAATTCTGGCGAAGGTGACTTGGCCGATATCATTTTCCTACTTAATTGAAAAAAAAAATAAAAATGAAGACATCAAATAAGACAACACAAAAGCCAAATAAAAGTTTTTCATTTATTAAAAAAAATTGCAGTCAAAGAAAATCGGGTGAAAGATTTTGCGCCACCTTGTAATGGGTGAATTTTTAAGAGCTATAGGAAAGTTTAAAAAAAAACACATAAAATTCAGAAAAAATGCAAGAAATCTTTATTTGAATCGATAGTACGGTCCATATAATTTAATGTTTGAAGATTATTTCATGCAAATGTTGACCGTGACTGCGCCTCAAATGGTCCATCCGCTTAGTCCAATTTTGGCATACTCTTTATAACATTTCGGCCGGTATCTCATGAATAAATGCTTCAATGTTGTCTTCCAATGCGTCAATTGAAGTGGGCACGATCTAGACGGCCAATTGACCGGTCCCGAACGTGAAATAAAATGTTCACCGAACTCGCCTCTCAATAAGTCCATTGTTGAGCGTGCTGTGTGGCATGTGGCACCGTCTTGTTGAAACCACATGTCTTGCAAGTCAATCTCTTGCATTTTGGGCAAAAAAAAGTTGGATATCATCTCACGGTAGCGCTCACCATTCACAGTTACGTTACGATTCGCATCATCTTTGAAGAAGTACGGTCCAATGATGCCACCAGCCCATAAACCGCACCAAACTGTGACTTTTTCTGGATGCATTGGTAGCACTTGCAATGCTTCTGGCTGATCTTCACTCTAAAATCGACAATTCTGCTTATAAACGAACCCATTGAGCCAAAAATGAGCTTCGTCGCTTTTCGATAAAAAAGTGGATCGCATTTTGATAATAAAATTAAATAATTTGCAAGCGTTGTTCGTTTGTAAGACGATTCATGGTTAAATTATAGACCAAACAAAACACGAAACGTGCGACAGCTGTTTAAACCAGTGTTTCCAAAAATATAATAGCTAAAAAATCACCCGATAGTTCTAGAATCGATGAATAAACTGCTAAAAATTATGCCTGGAATTAATATTGCGCCGAATTTTATAGATATGTAGAAGGACATAAGTCCCACGACCCTGAGGATATTTTCACAGCATGTGTATCCCATTATGTCAGGTGCAATTACCACACTGTCTGGTGAAAGATCATAGATTTCAGTTAAGCGTATCAGTTGCCCGCCGAAAAATTTCCTCCCGGTAGTTCCCAAGTTGGAACAGAACCAGAGCATCATCAACCTCACAAGCTCTGCACACCTTGATACTGACGTTATCCATTATAAACTGATAGTATCTTAGAGAACAGTGCCCCAGAAAAAGGCCAACAAGTAGCCTTAGTTGTCTCTTCTCAAGATACTTCACACTACTGGCGCAAAATTCAATACATTGTAAAGCGAAAAGTACTTAGATTTAAAGTTAATTTAAGCAAAATATGCTTTCGGTCGTACAAAAGGCTAATGGCAAGTTAAAAAATATCTCTTCTTAGCCATTCACTTTGAAATAATATGACTTACATGATTAGTAATAGTTCATTAAAATGAACATTAGAGTAACATGTTGTTTGTAAAAAAAGGAACAAAAACAAAACAAACTACAACATGAATAAAAAACGAAATTAATTGTGTAGTACCGTGGGCCCAGGGTATATAAAAAATTTTTTTCATTAACTAATAAAAACTAAATTTCTGTTGGAAATCTCTCTCAAACAAAGAGAGAACAATTTTCTTAATTTGTCTTTCAAACGAAGAGAAACGTTTTTTTTTTAAATCTGCTCTCCTCAAATAAGAGAAACTTATTACATATACAAATTTTTTCTCTCAAACTTGAAAAGAATAATTTTGCATCGAAAATGTATCTCTCAAACTTAGCCAAAGAAAGATTTTCTATAGTAAATTTCTCTTTTAAACTAGGAACAGCTTGCTAACGCTTTCAATGCAATTAAATCCAATGCAATAGGATTAGTTAATAATGATCCTAAGTTTGTTAAAATTATTCTGCCATGGTCTATTCGATATATCACCCACCTTTTTAACACCATAGTAACCACCAATAGATTCCCAATGGAGTGGAAACATGCCAAAATTATTCCAATACCTAAAACCGGATCTGAATATATTCCAATTGCAATTCTGCCATATCCTTCTAAAGTTTTTGAAAATTTATTGCATAAACAAATTTATGAGCATGTCAATGCTAACAATTTATTAACTGATCGCCAATCCGGATTTAGACCACAACGTAGTTGTATTACAGTAAAAAAATAAATTAACGTTCCTTGTGTTATTAGACCATTCAAAGGCCTTTGGTACTGTACACCACTCAATGTTATGCATGAAATTGTTGAAATTATTTAATTTTTCAACACTAGCAGTGGAATTGATATCGTCGTATCTCTCAAATAGATCTCAATCAGTTGCAAACAATGGTTCTTTATCACGAGCTTTACAGGTAACAAGAGGTATCCCTCAAGGCTCTATTCTTGGACCCCTTCTATACTCATTATATGCTAACGATCTTCCCAAACAAATCAGATATTCCAAAATACAAATGTATGCTGACGACGTTCAGCTGTATCTTAGGAGCAACAGAGATTCAATTACGACAAGAATACAAAAATTAAATCATGATCTTGACAAAATATATACATAGGCTTTAGCTAATGGTTTACGTCTTAATCCAAGCAAATCAAAGTGTTTAATTGTATGCAAAAAGGCAGTTCGAATAGATTTTAATATAGACATATTGCTTGGTGGTTAAAAAATTGATATTGTGGTTTCAGTAAGAAACTTGGGAGTAACATTTAATAAACATCTAACTTGGTCGAATCACATTACTCAAGCGTGTGGTAGAATATACGGTATGTTGAGTAATTTATATGCCACTCAGCACTGTACGCCTTTGAAAATAAGGATATTACTAGCAAAAACTTACCTCATTCCTTCACTTTTATATTCGTCTGAAATTTTTACTGGTTGTAACGCCAAGGACATGAGAAAACTTACTGTTACGTACAACAACATCATCCGCTATATATTCTCTTTAAAAAGGTTCGATAATGTATCGCAATATTCCTGTCGTATTTTCAGTACATCTTTTTCAAACTATTTACAATTTAAAAACCTTATTTTTCTTTACAAAATTATTATGACAAAGGAACCAGATTACCTTTACAAACGTTTACGGTTTACAAGATCGTGCAGAGGAAAAGGTTTACTTCAATTTCGTCACCGTGACCATGCATCTGAATGTCAATTCTTTATATTAACCATACGTCTCTGGAATCAACTTCCAAATAATTTGCAAACCACTAGCAACGAGATAAGGTTTAGAAAATTACTGTTAGAATATTTTTCGTAATATTTACATACTTGTTTGTTTAATTCTAACGCAAAATTATTATTTTATTTATGTTATTATTTTATTTGATTATTTATTATCTTTTAATTCTGTAGCTAAAATTTATATTCACTGTTTTTGCAGTATCATTTTTAAATATTCAACTCAATTTGTTTAATTTAACTTGTCTGATTCTAGTACTGTAATTTATAAGATATTGTGTGTTGTTGTATTAGAAAATCTAATTAATAAATACAAATACAAAATACATAAATACAAATAACTAATTTTCCATCGAGAGTTACACTCTCAAGTAATGAGACTATTTTTCAATAGAACTAACTTTCCATCACGAATTTCACTGTCAAACCATGAGACTTTTTTCCAATAGAAAACCAAGTGCCAGTGATTATTTGTACCAAATTTCGCTCTCAAACTAAGTGAGATAAAAGGTCTTCAGATAATTTCTTTTTAAAAAAAATAGACTAATTTTCTTCGGAAAATTCCATTCTCAAACTATAGAAAATTTGTCTCTTTTTTAAAAAAAAATTTTTTCCTCTCAAAAAAAGAGAGCCCAGTTTTGTAAAGGAAATTTCTATCTTTAACCATGAGAGACTGATGTTATACAGATAACTTCTTACACTAGGACATACAACAAAATGTTTGTAACAAACCGAGAGTGACTAATTTTATATAGAAAACTTGCTCTGTTACCAATTTTTTATAAAAAATAATTTTTTTTTTTTAAATTAGAAAAGAAATGATTTTTTAACGGTAAACTTTCTCAAACCAAGAGAGCATTATTTTCTAAAAAAAATTTGCTATCACAAACAGGTAGAAAAAAAAATTATTATCTTTTAAAAAATTTATTTCCTAAACTTTAGAACCTTTCGTGATTTAATCAAGACAGATTAATTTTCTAAAGAATATTTCTTGCTGAAGAGAGATTCATTTTTTACAGGAAAATTCTTTTTGAAGCCTCTCTCATACCTAGCTAAGCTAATTTTCTATAGAAAACTAATTAAAAAAAGGTTTTAACGCTCAACCCAAAGATATACCATTTCTTTGCAAATTTCTAGGATAAAGTAATTTCAGAGTTTTGGCAGTTTTATATTAATTGTCAACCTGTTGTCAAACAGGGGTAGTTCTGGCAGTCGTGATCGAGTACTTCTTTCTCGATTCGAAAGCAATTTTATTTCAGTTGATACTGAACGAATCGAAATTAATTTTTCAGTATTGTGAAACTCAAATGAATGCTTTAAAACACTGAAAATATAATTCCGATTCGTTCAGTATTGACTGAAATAATAAGATATTAAATTGCTTTCGAATCGAGAAAGTACTCGATCACGACTGCCAGAATCAGGCCCCAGATTTTGGTGTATTCAATCCCATTGTGGTTTACTCGTATTACTGCCCATCTAATCGTATGTCTGTTCATAAACAACAAAAATCAAGTACATATATGTACATGAGAGAAGAGTGTAAGTACAACATGAATAATAAATGACGTGAGGCAGCAGCCAACGATGTGTGTAAAAAACGGAAAAAATTATGTATAAAAATATAACAAATGAAAAAACAAAAAGAAAACAAACAGCCTAAAGCATTTTGATTCATGAGATGTATTTTGTTGCTCTTTTGGTTTTTTTCCTTTGGTATTTCTAACTGTAGCATCATGCACTTGCTCATTGTTGGACAGATGTCGCAGACACACTGCAAGCGTTATATTGTTGCAACAAGCAACAGAAACACAGCAGACAGTAAAAAAAGAAACACGTATAAAAATTATAGCCAAATGGAGAATAATGTAAAAATTACAAATACGCATACGCACACATACACATACACACACACTTTTACAAAAAACTTATTTCCATATGACTACGACTGTAGAGTGTAGCAAATATAATGACAATAGTTAAACAGGAACAGCAACTACAGCCAACATAATGGCAGTAAAAATAAAATCACAAGTATGTGTGAGAGTGCTCCATAATGTTGTTAAACAACAATTTGCAGCAACAAAAGCATTTACAGCTGCTGACTGCTGCTGCTGCTGGCTGCTGTTGCCACAGTCACGACAGCAAGCAAATAAGCTTAAGGGCATTAAAAGGAGACATACAACAAATTTGTTATTTGTGGAACTACAATTACAACAATATTGTAGTAGGAAAAGTACTTTGCTTGTAAAAAACAACAAATAAATAAATGCTTATACTTTTGTGAGTTAAAACATATTTTAAATGCCTTCAATCTGTCTGTGTATTGCGGAGAAAATGGAAAAATCTATATAAAAATATTTTTATTATAAATAAAAAGAAAATAAAAAACGAAATTGTCTTTATATTGTTCAGCTGCACACTGTCACACTGCTTTTGTTGGAACACATATGCCATTTTAATATTATAAAAAAAATTACATCATTTGTGGTGTAAAACTTTCAATTATTTAAATTAAATCGTAAATTGTAACAATCTGGATTGTATCACATGTCGGTTTATTAAGGGGGGTCTGTAGAAAGTTTATTCTGTTTTGGAAAAAAGGTTAACAGTCCAACAGAAATAATATATCCCAATCTATAGGAAAATAATTTTATTCAAAAAATTCTAACTTCTTAAAGAAAGAGGAATCTTTTATCAAATTTTACTTGGGAGTCAAAAGTTCCTTAATAAGATTTCTTTTCAATGTGCTAGATTCCTAATTCGTACCCTTGATAAACACACTGAAATTTATTGTTGGTGAGACAAGCTAGTTCCTATGCGCATTTCACTGGTTGCTTAGGCTAGATAAGGAACCTTTTTTCCAAAAACTTTAGAAAAGCTTAAGATATTGTACAAATAAAACTGTAAGAAGAATGAGAATTACAACCACATAAGTTTTACTTGCAACGATATCGAAGCATAAACAAAAATACAACAGTAATTAGTGAGTTCTTTCTTTTTTTACATTCCCGACTACAAGCAAAGAAAAAACCAAAATAAAAACAAATTATTTTTTTTATTATTGTTTTCGCAAGAAAATAAATTTAAAGTGAGTTGCCAGTTCAGTTTTATTGCACCGCCACTTGCATATTTGTTGAGAAATTTTTTTCTAAGGAACTCTTAAAACCATAAGCAGTTTAACAAAATAACCACAATTCGAATTATTGTTAAAAGCTAAGGCACGAGCTCTATGTTTACATTTGTCCTTCAAGTTGTGCTGAAAAAGGTCAACAAGAAAAGGAAAGACAAAAAAATGAAAAACAGAAAAATGTACATTGGACATCAAGAAAAAATTCTTGACAAAAAGTACGAAAACAGAAAAAAGGAATAACATGTAAATCAATTAAAATAGATGATCATTTAAAGCAAATTTCGATCTACCGAATGTTAAATACAATTTGGTTTAAAGATTGATGTTTGACTATTGACTGCCAGCAGTAGTCAATGGCTGTTAGTGTTAAACGGCAAAACCCTCTGAAGAGATGGAGTGGTTACAATTGAAACATGGAAGGGTAACCTGTCCATGGAAGCCTGGGTTCAATTCTCGCTGCGGTCAAGAATGAAAAATTATCAATAATTTTAATTAATTTCATGTTGGAAAATTCCTTTCTTCATACAAATAATTTAATGAAAATTATATTTAATGAACTTAAGCATAATTAAAATATTAAAATTTGGATTAAAAACCATAAACAAAATAACCACAATACTAATTATTGAAAATATTTCTATAAAAAATTTAGTTTATTTTTCTTTACATTGAATAGGGATCATATTTCTATAGACAAGTTTTAACTTAGAGAACTCTTTATTGAGAATTTCTGTTTTAAGACAGGAGCTAAAGTTTTCTTCGGAAAATATTGCTTTCACACCAAGAGGGTCTTAATTTTGTATAGAATATTTCTATTCAAACAACTTTTATAGTCTTACCGTAGTAAATTTTGGGTCCAATTAAGGTTAAGGAAATAAAATTTGTATGTAAACTATTTCTTCTTCCCCAGCTAGCATTTGGAAGATCGTTTTTTGAAAGATCGTCAGTTTGGGTCTTTTTTGAGGACTTTTTGGTGATTAAAAACTGATTAATCACTTCCACTCTTAAAAATCGACACAAAAATACTCGCGCTTATGATTTAAAGGTGTTTGATTTTAAATTCAATAACAAAAACTATTAAAAAAGAGTCGAAAATGTCTCTAAACTCATAACATAAAAACGAATCATATATGACTCTTCAAGACGAGTCGCGGGTAAAGTACAATTTTCTCCTGATAAAAGTATCATTTATGATCAAAAAATTAGCTTATATTCTGGTACTTTAATCGCGCTGAAGAGTCCAAAAATATTTGAAAATGATTAAAAATTGCAAAAAATGCTAGCTGGGTCTCGTCTCTTAAAAACTAAAAAAGTATTTTCTACACTTCATGTGACTTTGTTGCAATAGAAAATGTCTCTCTTAAATAAAAAGAGAGTTATTTTCTATTATACTACGTAAGTGTCAGAGCAGGCGATCTATGTCCTTCTCCTAATTTTCGTCATATCAGCTGCGGCCGTAATCATAGTCATTGTTGCCAGAAAACTTTTGGTTTATGTTCCTATTTCTATAAATAATTAGGGGTACATTTCATTTAAAATTGCAATATTATCGAATTGGCTTTTACTGTCCTCAGCAACGCGGTATAACACATGTGTCAATTACGTGACTTTTAACAGTTTTGGATAAGGTATTTTAAGCCCATCTTTTGCCAAAATCTTGAAAATCTTGTATTTAAAGCAAAGTTCCAAAAGAATTAATTATTTTTTTTTACAAGTTTTTAGGAACTTTTTTCGCGTATTTAAAAAATTGTTTTTATAATATCGAAATAAAAAAAAATTACTCAAAAAGGTGAACATATGCAAAAATATGCATTTAAAACCTAAATATGCAAAAATATGCATTTTCACCAAAATATGCAATAATATGCAAAAACAAATCGATGCCGTTTTTACGAAAATTTTATGATTCGGAAAGATAATTGGTCGACATTGTTCTTTGAATATCGACAAAAAACATGCAGTTGCATGGAAATCGCATCCCTATTTATTAACAATAGCGGCCAACTTCACTATTAAAGGCGCTGTCAAACTCTGGTTTGGCAATTGGCAAAGCGTTGAGGACGCTATATTTAGGGATGCCCCATACAAATTGTATGGGCATGACAATTTTTGAAAACTAAAAAACGCGTGCCGCTTTTGTTTAGGTCAGGCTGTAAAAAAGCGATAGATATTAAAACAAAAAATGCATTTTTAAGATAAAAGAAAGACTAGTGTATTCTTAAAATACTCATTTTACAAATTCTCATTAAGTATGTCATGCAATAACTTTTAGCATCACTTTTACAAATAATCTTCGTTTTCATACATTTTACTTACAAGACTGAAAAAGACTGAAAAGCCGCTGCCGTTTATTATTTTTAATTTACATATTTAATAACATTTTACCTTTTTAATGGTTTTTATCCCTGTTAAGATACTTTCAAGAGATAATATCACCAAAAAAGAAAACCAAAATAAAAAAATATTTCATTCGATGAGTTAAAAGTTGACACACAAACACCTTCTTATGACAAATTGGCATTAATTTTTTTCTTAAAATAATAAAAGAAACAAAAAAAAAACAAAAATTAATCCCAAAATTAAAAAAAAAATAAACCGAATAAAACAAATGAGTGGTTTCATTTGTGGTTAAAAAATATATTTTTCTTTCTCGCAAAAAACTTTTTCTTTTATATCTTTAATCGTGAACACATGTCACTCATCCTTCACATTTTATATGTATTTGGAAATGTATCTGTTGTGTGTGTGTGATAGTGTTTTTCTTTTTTTTTTTTTTAATTAAACATTATAATTCATTTATTTTAACCCCATCGGAGAAATAAAGTCATCATTTAAAAAATGAAAATATATTTTTTGCTTTTTCTGACTGCTAGACGAGCAAAAATTTTTTCAGGAGAATGAGAGAAACGAATGAGTGAGTGAGTTATATTGTGACAGGCGAAAAATGACAGTACCGCAACTCATTTTGTCATAATATTAATGTCATTTCCTACAAATGTCTCAGGATATGAGGAGTGTCTTTGACTTAAAAAGGGGAGCATGACAAAGAGAAATACTTGTTAATTTGTATGAGATTTTTGTGCAAAACATTTTGTATGTTTTTAAATATGGCCCTTTAAATTTAATATTTAAAAAACACAAAAATATACAAAAATTTGCCAACGTGGTATTTATTACCAGGAAATTATTTAATAATACATGTGGCATACAATACAATGTGAATTTAAAATAATATATCGTTACGTAAAACGCTAAAGCCCTTTGCTGACCAAAAATTAAAAATCGACTTTTTCATTGATTCTGATGTATTGCATCAACACAGATGTTTACAAAAAATTTTTGAATCTTATTTGCGTTTTTATTAGCAAAAACAAAGGGCCTTATCTACAAACACTACAAACTTAAAAATTTATCATTTTAAAAAGTGTTTGCTTCTCCTGTAAACTTTTCAAAATGATAAATAGGGTATTTTGCATTTTAGGTGACGAAATAAAAACAAAAAGTTCAAAACTCGGTTGATAAGTACAATTTATCATTATTATACTCACACCACCATAGAGAAGGGGGTTTATGCATTTGTGATGTTGTGTGTACCACCAAAAAAATATTGGTCCTAGATTGACCTTTTAGTATACCGATTGACTAAGAATCACTTTCTGAATCGATCTAACGATGTCCGTCTGTCTGTAAATTCATGTTAATCTTGTAGATTACGTACAGGACGAAGTCACTTGGATACGGCAATAATCGGTCTATAATTTGACATAAGCCCCATACAAACTTCTTTTCAGAATAAAGTCTTTGTCTTCTTAAACCACTTAATTGCGTTGTAACATATAAAGATTTAATTTCGTTCAAAAACATTCTATTTTGGTTCGGCGAAATTTTTTGCTCGTTGGTCTAGCATTAACCACAAGTCCCATATAAACCGCCTCTCATATCGATGTATCGGGAGATTTTTTAGGTATTATCTTTTTGGCATCACTGGTTTAAACAGCTGACGCACGTTTCGCGTTTTGTTTCACTGTCAAACATCTTCAGTTTGGTCTAAAATTTAACCATGAATCGCCTTACAAACCAACAACGCTTGCAAATTATTGAATTTTATTATCAAAATGCGATCCACTTTTTTATCGAAAAATTGTGTTCAGCGAAGAAAGCTCAATGGGTTCGTTTATAAGCAGAATTGTCGATTTTGGAGTGAAGATCAGCCAGAAGCATTGCAAGAGCTACCAATGCATCCAGAAGAAGTCACAGTTTGGTGCGGTTTATGGGCTGGTGGCATCATTGGACCGTACTTCTTCAAAGATGATGCGAATCGTAATGGTGAGCGCTACCGTGAGATGATATACAACTTTTTTTTTGCCCAAAATGCAAGAGCTTGACTTGCATGACATGTGGTTTCAACAAGGCGGTGCCACATGCCACACAGCACGCTTAACAATAAACTTATTTAGAGGCGAGTTCGGTGAACATTTTATTTCACATTCGGGACCAGTCAATTCGCCGCCTAGATCGTGCGATTTAACGCCTTTAGACTATTTTTTGTGGGGATATGTTAAAGCTCATGTCTATACACACATGCCCGCTTCAATTGACGCATTGGAAGACAACATTAAAGCATTTATTCATGAGATACCGGCCGAAATGTTGGAAAGAGTATGCCAAAATTGTACCATTTGAGGCGCAGTCACAGTCAACATTTGCATGAAATAATCTTCAAACATTAAATTATATGGACCGTACTATCGATTCAAATAAAGATTTTATGCATTTTTCTGAATTTTATGTTTTTTTTTTTTAACTTTCCTACAGCTATTAAAAAAACACCCATTAGATATCTATATAATATACAACAGAAAGAGCGTATGAATATTTCCTTATTACATAATTTTGTTTTGGCGTCAGCATGGTTGGCCATGAGCCACAAATAGAGTACACTTTAAAAAATTTATCTGTAAATACAGGCCATTTGAGACCCTACACCACAGTATATAAAGACTTATTTTCGAGAGTGTACCACATCTGCGTTTCATGAAGCAAAACAAAATTATGTTAAAGGGCTGAGATTCATATAAGAGTTCGGTATTAAGATGATTTTGAAGAGGGGGTTTATATGGGACATATGGTCAATGCTGGACCCACCATGACGTAGTAGCTACCAGGGCTGTGGAGTCGTTAAGAAAAAGTTATAACTCCGACTCCGACTCCTTTTGGTGAAATTTTTTAAGTACGACTCCGACTCCGACTCCGACTCCGACTCCGACTCCAACTCCGACTCCGACTCCTACTCTAACCTAGCATTATTTAAGAGACTAGTTTTTTTTTTGACTTTAAACTCTCTTTTAATTTAGTACCTGTTAAATGGTTAAATATAGCAAGAAAATGATTCTGTAAAAATTTCAAATCGATATTTTAATTCTAACGTGCCGCGCATTGAGCTTTAACATACTAGTTACTAACATATGAGTAGGAAAGCTGCAAAAAATTTTATTTGGATTTTGGAAAAGTTGAAAACAACACCAAGTCCAATTGGCTTATACGTTAAAGGCATCAAGTGTACTTAGTGTTGTTTACCACAATATTAATAGAGGCAAAGGACAGTCCTTTTTTGTAAATTGTGAAGTGAGGTCTTTTGTTTTTAATATACATTTTATTTATTAACGGTGTTTTCTTTTCTACAAAAAATGTGACATTTTATTTAAAAAAATGCAATTTGGTGTCTGTTTCCTAAAAATTTTGCTCCTGAAAAGGATGAGTTTTTTAGAATAAAACAAGTCACCCTTTTTGGAAGCAAAATTTTTAAGAAACAGACACCATATAGCAATTTTTTTAAAATAAAATGTCACATTTTTTGTAGAAAAGAAAACACCATAAGTCTAATCATTCTCAGGAAAATTTTATAAAGTTTATTAAAACATGCATATGCGCCTTCAGTTGTTAGTTCTACAATTTATATAACACATTTTGAAGAGAAATGTAACGTAAAAAAATGTTGTTAGCCTTCTATTATTTTTGGGAAATAGTACCCCTTTTGTTGTTGGACTTGGTGCTGTTTGTTTCAAGGAATGGAACAGTACCATAGAAGGTAACGAACCTTTTATGACGTAATTTTTTATGTATATCATCGACATAAAAAAAATATGTTAGGATCATATAAAATATTCGTACAAATGCACATTTTTATAACATAAACATCATTTGCGATTATCAACATGTTTGCGCGGTCTGCTGTAAAGTTTTAAAAATGTGGCTTGATGTAGTTTATCTCCCACCTGCAGAGTTAAAAAAAAATGTGAATTTTTAAACTGCTAAATTTAAATCTTTTTCTTCAGTGTACTCGCCATTGCATTTTTCCGTTCCTAATTCAATATTATTATTGTCCAAGACCGAAATTTGAAATTGCAAGTCTTTATTATCTCTCCAATTTTCCCTAAAGTGAGTAGATAAAAGTATTCTCAAATCATTTTTCCCAAATTGATGGGAATTATATCTGGAACAATGTCATGTATTTTTCCGAGTTCCTTTTCCTTTTATTCTATTATAATTCACCTTGAAGGTTGGAACTTCAAATGTAGTTCACTTAATGCTTTCACCACAGGAGCTACAGCTGATTTCAAGTCATATTCATGAACATGACTACAAAAATATTTGTTAATATACGATAAATAAAAAACAACATCTTTACAAATTGAATTTTTAAATTCCTTAATTCGGCTCTATTTCGTTAACGATATCTTGGCGAAATTCAAATAGTGAACCCGCTGGTTTTTGTTACAGAAATTTGAGGTCACATAAAATCTATATAACTATTCTTATAAATTGGCAAAATAAGATGTTATCTCAATTTTTTAATTTTTGATATGAAAAGTATACTGGTCCTTATTTTCTGACTTCACAATTTCAAAAAGCAGACCCTCTTATGGCCAATTCCACTAATTTATTAATATATCAATTTATGTTTAAAATTTGTTTTCTTATGTCAAATAAAAATAAAATTATAAGAAAAATTATATTTAAATATGAATTGATATTTAAAAAGAATTGGAGAAATTGGTCATTAAAATTTTTTATTTTGAAAAATATTAGAAAAATTTTAATGCAAAAAAGTCGGAGTCGGAGTCGCTAGTTTTTGTGGGTACTTCGACTCCGACTCCGACTCCGGTACAAAAACCTCAACTCCGACTCCTCAACTCCGACTCCGACTCCGACTCCACAGCCCTGGTAGCTACATAAAAAGTTATTGTTGCAAGTTTTGTTCTAATATAAATATTTATAAGGAAGTTATGACATTTTAAGGAATCTTGCAGTTCTCGACATAAACAAGTATCCTAGGCCGGATGATATACCTGCACTGGTCTTGAAGCAGTGTTTTTCGCCGCTAGCTTATACCCTATCAAAACTTTTGATCACTAGGGACGTTCCGTTCACCATTTAGGCGAAAGTAAGGTTATTGCTTCAGATATTTGTAAGGCGTTTGACTGGGTCTGACATGGTGCACTCTTGTCAAAACTTGTTGCTTTTCGCATCGACGATAACTTCTCTCGATTTATATTGGGTCTTCTCAGCGATCACACAATACGGGATGTAGTAAATGGGGTATCGTCAAACGAGTTCAAGATTCATTCAGGGCTTCCGCAAGGCTACGTTCTTTCTGCGACTTTATTTCCTAATTTTTTTTAAATGACCTCATATGTCATACTTTCAACCCTATCTACTATTATGCAGATGTAAGCAACCTTTGCCATTCGTATTCATTTGTACCATGTATATCAAATGTTGGTGCTACACAGAAAGAAAAACACTCGAGATAAAAAAAGGTTTTCATACTTACTTTAAGTATGAGTCGTTCTCAAAAGTTCAAGTACGAATAACACTAAAATATACTTAAAACAATCCTAAATGGGATTACTTTCAGAAATCAATCCCGGAATTTCTTAAAATAAGTACAAAATTCTTAAACCAAGTAAAAAACGATTCAACTTTTCGTTGGTAGTGCCGCTAAAACGACTGAACAAGACGAAAACTCATTATTTTAATGTTTAAAAAGTAAAATTGAGAACTCTTGCTTCTCATTTAGTTTATATTTTCATTTATAAGTGCGATATGTGAAATTAATAAAAATCCATACACGCAGAGAAAAAACATGTTTAAACATATTATGGTTAATATAACAATAGTTTTGTCACCGACAACCATATTATGGTTAAATTAGTCCTCCATCAAGAAGCCGCAACCGCATTATGGTTTCCTCTAAACATGTTATTGTTAAAAATGACAATAATTTGCTTTAAAATTAACAATAGTATTTTCCTCTTTTTCAAGAGTAACATGCTATTGTTGAAAACCAACCATGCTATTACAAGTGTTAAACATGTTTTAGTTATTTTTGACCATATGTTCGGAGGTAACCATAATATGGTTGTGGCTTCTTGATGGAAGACTAATTCAACCATAATATGGTTGTCGGTGACAATAATATTATTAAACGAATCATAATATGTTTAAAATTTTCTTTAAAAATAGTTTTGTTGGAGGTGACCATATTTAAACTTGTTTTTTCTCTGGGTGTACAATATAGGATGTCTATCGAAGGCTTAAAATTAAGCAATACGGCATCAACATTCAAAAGCGGGTTTTTCTTATATCTGATGTTCCTATATCCGTTATCCACTGTAGATATTTGAGAGAGACATTTTCTATCCTCTTCAGACCATGAGTACACTATGTGTACCTTAACTTATTACAAGTTTTAAAGACTAGCGACATCGTGTGACCAGTAGAAACAGTTTTATTACTTGCTTTAAGCTACTGCGCTTCAAACAAAAATCAAAAAATGGCAGGGCTTAGAAGTTTTAGCCATTATTTTAACATTTGAATTTAACAGTTTGAAAAAACCATACTGTTTGGACATTTTTCCTCAATAACTAATCGTTAAGACCTGAAAAGTACACATATGTGCACCTCTTTTTCTACCTCTTTAAAAAAAAAAAAATTAAAAAAATAATAAAAACCGAAATTTAAATTACACCTCATAAGATAAAAAAAATAGTTAATAAACCCTTTACTCAATCGGTTCAGTTCAGATTTTAAGAAATTAAGGATTTACGTTGAAATTATTCATATTTTAAGACCTGAGGTGCACATATGTGCACCATTAATTTTTAAGAATTGAAATAAAAATGTTAAAAAAAAAATATACAGTTGTCTTATTTGCTCCCCAAAAGGTATTAAAAATATGTAAGAAATGTAAAAATTCAATGGGTTAATGTTCAGGTCTTAAGAGGCTATAGCACTCTTTTCAATAATATGCAGGATTAAGTTTGCCCAGATGCTCAATTTTATTCAAAGATATTTTATAACGGTTAATGTTTTTTACAACCTCCCAATAAACCAAATCTCATTAATCTTCCATAAGTTAACAATTTCAATTAGTTAAAATAAAATTCATTACAAAATGCATTTGTCAAATAGTTTTGATTATGGAAATATGGAAATATGGAAATATGTATTTTAAATGAAATTTAAGAAATTAAAACCAATGAAAGGGAAAATATTAAAAAAAAAAAAACAAAAATTAATACCAAAATAATCCTCCATTGTTTGGCTGTAATCTAATGAAAAGTAAATGTTGTATAAATTTTTTTATTAAAATGAAATAAAAAATAATAAATGTTTATTAAATAATGACAGAAAAAGAAATTCGAAAGAATGGATTAATATGAAAAAAGTAAAAATTGGATCAACAGTAATTTCAGTAACAAAAAATTCAGTTCAATGTTCAATTCTATTGTATAAAAATAAAAAAACAAAAAACACACAAAAGCAACAATAACCCAAATGAAAATACAGCTTACATAAACATTTTTTATCCGGAGATTGAAATTCAGTTTATTTTTTCTTTCATTTTTTAATCCCTGCTCTGTATGTGTGTTCAAGCAGGGGAAGATAAATATAAATGAAACTGAAAATGACTTTATATCCAAAAAAAAAAACAATAATATCAAGATGGGAGAAGAACTAAAAAAAATAGTTCAACTGAATCCAAATTGGGTTGAATGTAAAAAGTGTTAGAAAAGCGAAGAGCAGGCAGAAAAAAAATGACAGTATTGTGATTTAATCTGAATATAAAAAGTAGTTCAAACAAACAATGACAAAATAGAAATTACCATATTCTATTTCTTTTTTTGAACTAGAAAAAAAAAAATCCAAACAAAAAACTACAAATCCGTAAACGTAAAAGACAAGAATAAAAAAAAAAAAATTTTTTTTTTGAGATACAGTGTAATCTCCCTTCACAGACACTCTTCTTAAGCTGACACCTTCCTTAGACCGAACACTGTTGCCTGGTTTCGCCTGCGTTCGTTTACAAAAGCATTGAGCCATTTTATGAGGACATTCCCCTTGTATGTATACTTTTTAATGGTCCCTTCGGGGTCCGGTTAGGAGAGATTCCACTGTATTTCTCTTTTAACTTTTTTTTACCGACGGTTGAGTTTGTTATTTTATGGCAACAAAATATCAATAAACGCTAAAATCACTTCCAAGCAATTGCACTAAAAGCGATAAGAGATGGAAGGAAAGTAACAAATAGGGCAACCAAAAAAAAGCAAATGCTTATTTTTTGGTTTACAAGATAGAAAGATTTTGATTGAACACAAATTCCGATCATAAAAAAACAAAGAAAATGAGCTATATTTGTTAGGGCTTTTTTTTGCTTATTTTGGCAATATCGGCTTTTTTATAGTTATTTTTGCGATATCGGCTTTTTTTTACTTATTTTGTCATTTTAAGATAATTTTTCATTTTTTTCATACGAAAAAAACTTATTTAATAATATTTTGCAAAAATCGTGATTATTATTTATTTTTATGTGCAACTTTTTTTATAAATACTAAAAAATCAACCATTTCTGTGCTGTAACAACTCTGGTTAAAAAAATCGTTCAACGTTATGGTAGTATTTTGTGCTTCCCTTGAACAATATCATCCCAAAAACCTATATTATCTCTGTATGTTATTATACCTACACTCAATAGTAAAGAGGGTATTATGCATTTGTGCTGATGTGTGAAACACCTTAAAATATTGATCCTAAAGTAAACCGATCAACTCAGAATCTCTTTCTGAGTCGATCTAACGATGTCCGTCCGGCTGGCTGGCTGTCCAAGTAACCTCGTGCGCAAAGAACAGGTCGCAATTTTAAAGATAGTTTAATGAAATTTGGTACGTGGGTTCTAATTGGCACAAGGGCGAATCGGTCCATAATTTAATATAGCCCCAATACAAGCTGCTTTCCGGAAGAGGGGGTTTGTGCCCACTATCAAACCAATTTTAATGCAATCCAAGACATATGTGTATAGAACCATATTTATATGGACACGTAAGATATGAATTTTTTAAAAAATAGGACCACGAGGGGAGATAGGGTGAATTTCTGCCCATCAGTAACTATTTAACCGATTTTAGTGAAATTTAAAACAGATAGATCCATATTCATGTAGCCGTACACTCTCGAAACTTCTTTTTAAATACTGTGGTGGTCGGTATCATACGGTCGGGCTTGACCGACTATACTTTCTTACTTGATTTCTATGTTACTTTGCCTCAGCGGTACTGTAACGTACTTTTTATAGTGTTGTGTATAATTTTTATGTGTTTATGTTTTTAGTATTAAGCCTTTTTTTCAACTTATTATATTATTTGCTTGTTTAAGTTCTTTTCTCTCGAAAATTCCATAGCTGTATTCTTACGATCAAATTCCTCAGTCTGTAACGTCTTTTACCATCATACTTTGTAACGTCTTATTTCTTTTTAAATATAGTTTTTGTATAAAGTAACGTCTGTTAGTTCCCCTTCACTCTGTTTTTGGTATAGTAACGTCTTATTTTTTTTGCTTTTTTTAATATACTTTAGCTATTATATCAAATATTGGTTATTTCTGAAATTTTTGGGGTTTTACACGAAGTTGTAACAAAATTGGAAAAAAAAATCTTTCATTGGTTTTCTAAGTGAACATAGTTATGGACCGTAAGAAAAATGTCCCGTGTTCCAGGGGATATAGAAGACAAAGTTAATACAAAATTGAAATCAGTTTCATTCAAAAATGAAGGATTTTCGGTATTAAAAAAATATTGGGGATATTTTGGGAGGCAAGCGGAATTATGAGTCTAATATACTTCAGAGCAAATGATCAATTTTAAATATGCTCCCTTAACATCTGTACACGTAGGAAGAACTTTTTCTATGTACAAGAACTTGCTGACTCCAAACAGACATAGTTTTCTTTTCGAAAATTTATTGCATCAACTTATAATTTACTATAACAACGTATTAAGCGAATTAAGTGGAAAATAAACAAGTTTAAATTGCTTTTTTTTTAATTTTATCAGCTTATTTTCATGTTTTTGAACGCTTTTTTTAAGAGCTTAAAGCTGTTTTTTTAGTGCTTTTTTTTGGTTGCCCTAGTAATAAATAAACACATGGTAAAATTTGAAAATTGCATTTAGTGGAAATTTAATCTGGAACAAAATATCGGTTAATTTAAGATTTTGTTTAGTGTAGAAAAATGAAAATTAAAAAAAAAAACTTATGTGGACTTTCACTTTAACAAAGTGACTAAATTTATTTATTAATTCTGCCCGCCCAGAATTAATTTTTGACTAACTATAAAAGTAAAATAACAAATCATGTTTTTTGAAAGGATCTTGCCCATCTGTCCCTTCGTATTCCTAGTTATGAAAAATATATAAACCCTGTGTGTTTACGCTGATCTGTCTATAAATCAAATTTTATCAAAATTGTTAAGATATTTTCGGAGAGGCAGTAAGTCTCCCTATGTCTCCCTCTTGGTCCTAGTTTAAAAAAAAATTAAAAAGCCTATATTTCCAATTTCATCAAAATATGTATATAAACATATATTATAAGGCCTTAACAAAATCTTTCCATCTTGATCTGTTCATAGCGATGTTTTTTAACTTCATTCCAGCTAGTCTGTATATTAGATGCTTCGGTTTCAATTTGTCTTCGCCATGTATGAGCTGGTCGATCTCTTCTACGGCTGCATTGAGGATTCCACTCGATCAACGTTCTGCCAATATCTGTGACCGGTTTTCGTATGGTCTGACCAATCAAGTTTCATTTTCACCTTTGTATTTCAATAGTTATGGGGGATGGGTTCATTTGATGCCATAGTCTGTTGTTTGTTATGTATTGTGGCCAAAAGACTCTTAGAATTTTTCTAAGGCATTTTTTTATAAAAACTTGCAGGGCATGCATATCAAAAGAGCCCGCATTCCACGATTTGTATCCGCATAATAAAGTAGATCGGAAATTGGAGTTGAAGAGTTCCATGTTTTATTAAGTTGCTCATAGGCTTGCGTCGCCTTTGTTATTCGGTTGGCAATATCTGCAACCGAACCGCCTAATGTTGTGATGACAGCTCCGAGGTAACAAAACAAATTAACCTCCTCCAGAGGCACATAATCAATTGTAAAATGTTCGAAATGGTATACCTTGTGTCCCTAATGCGTCCCATATAGCGCTACGTCTAATAGAGTTTGTTTAAAATTGCCGAAGACTAAATAAAGCGGTGTGCGCTTTTTAACAGACTGTTTAATTATGACACGTAGGCTGTTTGTCTGGTCTAGGCAATTCCGATGTAGTCGAAAGCCTGCTTGTTCGTCGCGGAGTGTTTGCTCCAGCATTTAAAAAACTGCAGTCATTTTATTCCACTTCTTCTTTTGTCATTGGCCAAAAAAAAATTGTTGCTTTTACTTCTTTCTAAATCATTAAATGTAAACAGTCGCTGTCAAACCAACTCAAAAAGCGAAAAGTTGTACACAAATTTTCGTTTTTGGTTCGACAGTTTTTGTTTTCAACTACAGTTTTTTAATCCTGGGGCCAGATTACGGCATTCGATATCGATCGAAATTACAATACAATTTAAATGGGAATCGATCGATATCGAATGCCGTAATTTGGCCCCTGGTTTGTTCTACACATTGTAGTCTGTTATTTATTATTATGCCCATTACCTAATATTTATTTATGAGCAAAAAATTGCGCATGCGTGCGCTTAATTTTCTTTATTTTATATGGAGACAATTTTGACAATTTGGAATTTTCTGTAAACTCGAAAATTTAAGAGAGCTCCTAAAAAGGTAATACACACTTTTTAAAGATAATTATTCTCTTAAGAGAAAAATGGTTCTGTAGAAAATTGTTCTCTTTATAGACAAAGCACAAATCTTCTTTACAAAATTGTTCTCGTAATTAAACAGATAAAATTTTTTTAGAAAAATTTTTAATGGATACAAGACATTGACATTAAAAAAGTTCTGTGAACCAAAAAAAAATTTTTGTATGGAAAATTGTTCTCCTAAGAAAGAGAGGCAAATTTTATAAAGAAAATTGTTCTCATAACAAAAAAAAAAAAAAAATCCTAGAGAAAATAACACAAAATTTCTTTAGAAAATTGTTCTCTTAACAAATGGAATGAATACAAATTACAAGTTTTCTGTTACAAATTGTGTTCCTACAAAATTTTATAAAGAAAATAGTTTTGCTTAAACAAAAGTTTTTTCTAAAAGGGAATACTTAAATTTTTGTTTTTGGTTATCTTTAAATTAATAAAAAATATGTATAAAAATAATTAAATCTCTATATTGTAAATTAGTTAACTTTATTTTTTTCTTTCTTTTTCCCAAGACTCAGCAAATTTTTAACCACAATTATTTTATATTTCATTTCTGTTAACTTTATTTGAATTTTTTGTAAGCTTGTTAGCGCTTGTCACTTTAACATGACGTTTAATGTTGTGTAAAGAATTGTCTATAAACGTCAGCATTACCGCAGCCGAACAACCTCAAATATTGTCACAACAATTGTTGTTGATGCCGCAATTGTGTACTCTCTGTTTAACACCCAAGTGCAGCATCACTAAAAGTGTAATAGATTATGAGGAAGCTTTGGAAACTTATTGTCTGATTTGTTATTGCCATATTTTTTTTGCATAAATATCCAGCTATAAACTATACAATCACGGGTAACGAGCTTGGGTTTGTTTAAGGGGTAGGCAAATTAATCCATCTACAAGGCTCCGAGTATTTTGGAAAATGTTTGAAGGGTTGAGATGTAAGTAACAGCATCAGTGACAGTGACAGTGACAGTAACAGCGGTGTAAACAAGACAATACAAATAATGGGAAAATTGTATGTGTACACACTAGCAAATATTATGTGTATGCATATTACTACGAGTATGATGAAATTACTTACTTACATACATATACGTCATGAAAATACATCAACATAAATGACAACAATATTTTACATATGTATATAAAGGAGAGAAAGATGTCAACAAGACACTTAGAGAAAAAAAAGGGTATACGTTAATACTCAGCATGCGAGCTACATGTATTGTTAGCTACTTAAGGAATCAACTAGTTCTACATTAGGAAACGATCTTGCGTCTAGTGTGAAGTCCCTAATCTAGTTCCAAGAAAACCTTTTAGGGATAAACATTTATATTATTCCGCTGAAAAGAAAATAGTACGCGAAATAGAATACAGTAATTGGAATAACCCAACAATTCTTCGATTTATTATATTCTATTTCGCGTACCCCGGAAATACTCTAAGACAGAGAACCTCTTTTAGAAAACCTATTTTTTAAACTCCTTAAACCGTTAAATTAAAGATTTCAATATAAACTTTTAACATGTGAAAATCACCGCCGATTTTTTCTGACTGGGATATTTTCACCGTAGACATGTGTTACCCTGCATGCTTTTAAAAGATTTTAAATATATTAAAATTAAAAACCACAGCTTTTACTTTATCCTCAAAGATCGCTTATTAATAACCAATTCAAAAGCTATACAATATTAGGGCTACTAGTTCCCGTGGGGAACTTTTTTCTATCTGATTTTGTAATAACGTTATTAACTACAAGTTATTTTTAAAAAGTTTAAAATCTAACCATGCAACCATCAAGTTCAGGTATTTTTCAAATGATTTGCCTAAATTTGTAAAAAGATTATTTGTGAAAGGGCTTTTATTTGTGAAGTTTATATAGGAAATGAAAAAAAAAAAAATATTTTCTCTGTTTAAGTGGACATAAAGTTATTAATTGGGAAGAAGAGATTTTTACTTTATTTTAAAGGTTTAGAAGACATTTTTACTTTATTTTAATGGTTTAACAAATGAACGTTATTTCAGAAAAATTTATGCTGCGCATAGGTGCGCCTTAGAAGTTATGAGCGAATTAGTACCAACACGCGTTGAGTTTACCAACAATAAGCGCTTCTCGACTTCTGCTATAACTTTTGTTGCAGTTATTGTCACTGTTTTATGCGTGATTTTATTAGAGATGTGCAAATATCGTGATTTGTTTCTCGTGAATGTGGCAATAATTATATATTATAATGATTTAAAACAATGGAGTGCGTGAATTTAAAAATTTAATTCTCACGAACTAACTTTCTAAGGTTTATTAAAAAAAGTCTATTTTTTTGTAATTCGTATACGAACTCAGTCAATGACAAACAATTCAGCAGAACCACGTTTATTTATTGATTAATAACTTTGTTGTATGGGGGTACCCGTCTCCCCCTCCTATGCTGCCAAGATTTTGTTGGAATGTGCAGTTTGCTCCAAGAGTTACGCAAAACAAATTAAGTGTGCCTCACTATTGTAGTTATTCAAATATTTTTATGGGGGGGGGGGAGGGGTATACGTCACTCCTTTCTGTACTACCAAGATTTTGTTGGAACATGCAGTTTGCTCCAAGAGTTACGCAAATCAAATTAAGTGTAGTTATTCAATTATTAGCAAAATAATACTTTTTTCTATAGGGGGGGGGGGGAGGGTATCCGTCACTCCTTTCTATACTACCAAGATTTTGTTGGAAGATGCAGTTTGCTCCAAGAGTTACGCACATCAAATTAAGTGTGCCTCACTTTTATAGCTGAGGAGATATGAATTAATCCGCCAAAAAGGGCTTGTGGCCCCAGTGTGCGACAAACAACTAAATTGTCTAAAAATATGATCTATTCAATTTGCAATACACAAAAAACATTTATTTTTAAAGTAAATTTTTTTTTTTACGACAATATGGCAGCAACCGGTGTATTTCGACGTAGATACTCCTTTACGTTTGCGCCAGCTATTTGTTTTAAATACTGTACCCTTTAATTTGACAACGTATCTACGTCATACGCTACTTCGTTTAAACGGTTCTTCCAGCTGTAACCCTTTGAAAGTAAAATCAGACTTGACTTAACAATATATCAACGAAGGCAGTCCAAAAAATAGATTGGTTTGGAGTATATCAGTAATAGAACTTTAGTGTTCTTTCATGTTTATAAAAAATTTCGTTTAGTGTATTAAGCCACAGACAGCAGCATCATCGGAAAAAAATATTTTAATATTATTTGTATCATTTGTCTTGTTACAACAATGTGATGGTTGGTTTTGTATAAATTGAATGAATGAGAAATTCACCGATTCGGTGTGTGAGTGACTGAATGCATAAAGCATAAATCTGATCTGTGATAACAATGTATGATACCTTAAATTACAATACACAAAATATATAATAATAAAAATACAACAAACAACAACAGCAATAATAAAATGACTTTTATCAACACAACATCATCATTACCATCATTTGTTTATACAAGCGAATATTTAACCTCCTTCCTCCTGACCCCATGTCCACCTCCATCACCACTTTACCACTCATTTAACACTTTTACAACAATTTGAATGGGAGAAATGTATAAATCACAACAAAGATTGTAGTATTAAACGTGACTGTGTATAGGTGGACGAGGAAAGAGAGGGTCTACAAAAGAGGGAGTGACAGCTAGTGTATGAGAGTGTCAGTGATATATGTATGTTGCATTGTCCAATTATTCTCACCAGTAAAACAACAACAACAACAAAAAAAAAAAAAATAGCAGAATCATATAAATAAATAAACCAAACCAGAGTCACTGACAAGTACTATAATAAAATGTTCGAGAGTAATGTAAATATGAAAAGCCATCAATGTTTAAATTTATATTTATTCATTTATTTATGCAAAAATTACTCTTAAAAAATGTTTGAGAAAAAAAAACAAAAAAATTATAATAATAAAAAACCATGCAAAAACATTTGATTGAATGTCGGAATGAAAATAAATTCAATAAATTACAAGTAAATAACTGTCTTAAATGTAAAATATGGGAGCTTTTTTTTAATCAGAAAAATAATGCATTATTTCCATATCAATATGTCAAAATGTGTCATAATATTGTGTTATGATTTGATTTTGTTCAAATTTATTATTTTCAGCAAAAAGAATGTGGGAATTTTTTCGGTTTTTTTTAAAGCGATCTTAAAACCATAAGTATATTGACATTAGCTGATACAAACAAATTTTTAAATGATCTAAATAAAAAATATTGCTTGATATTTAAGGCTCGCAGCACATGTTCATGTGTTACCTTCTAATGTATCATTTTACCAGTAGAGGTTAATAATTAAATAGTTTTCAAAGTGTTTTATCTCGTAAGCCAAAACTTTTTTCTGAAAAATTTTGTAACGTTTATCGAAAAAGTTCTCTACTTCTTTTTTATTTGTTGTTTACATTTTTTAACCTACTTTGCAAAGTTTATTTATCTCTAACCGGGAATATATGGCATCGTGGAAAATTCAGAATTAATTAACGAAACTAAAAAGTTTTGCAAAAATATCATGTGTGTGAAGATATATATGCCGAGTTAAATATGTTTCGACGTAAAGGCATACGTCACTACATATTTATTTCTGGATGAAATGACGTAACGAAATAATTAAATATGACATATTTAACTATCACATATTTTTATTTGCCATACTTAACTATCGCATATTTAAATATGTCATAGTATCAAATATTTTTTTTAACTGGGCTTAAATAAAAGATGACAATACTTTAACAAATTCGGAAAAAATATCCAATTAATTTATTATTTATTTTCTAATAATTTCTATGGACAAATTAAAAAAATCGAACAAAAATAAATAGGAAATTCTCGAACACCAAAAAAATTTCAAAAATTTAACTTTGAAATTTTTTTGGTGTTCACTATGGGATTTAAGCCATATTTGGACAGATCCTTCGTTGTCACTCATCCGAACCATATGGAAAATGAGGACTAGGGACCACACTATCCTCCTATGGTACCCACACGCTTGAATTGTATTGTATTTGCGAATTCGGTAGATATTATCTTGGCTTCGGGCTTCAAGAGGTCTGCCATTCCGCAATTAGTTACTTACAGATTTTGATGACTGCACTCACAATATTATTACAGTAACGGACTGTAGTTTATTTAAGAAATATTCCGTTCAGTCATTTTTAAATAAATAAACATTTAAAATTCCAAGCAAATTTATTTTTAACTGATTCTAACAGTTATTCAAAAAACTAAGTGCATATTAATACGGATTTTCAGTTGCAGTTAATATTGTCCGTTTATTGAGTTAAATTCTTCTTTACGTTAAAGTAAATAAAAATGTAATTTAAAGCAACGAAAAGTTCATTTAATTTTTACTGTCAAAAATTCAACCGCGAATTCCGTAAAAACAAATCAATATTTAGTTATCTTATATAAATTAATTGTCAAAAAATTAACTACATATTCCGTAAAAACAAATAAATATGCAGTTATTTTATAAAATTTTACTGTCAAAAATTCAACACCATATTCAGTAAAAACAATTAAATATTCAGTTATTTTATATAATTTTACTACCAAAAATTAATTTTTACTTATCTATAAAAAATGAATTGCTTGTTTTGTGTAAACAATTCCCATTTTCTCTTTGTTAAAATAATTTAGTTAAATACATCAAATTTTAAAAGTAAAATAATTGCGAAGCCATATCGGGCATGCTGCTGGTGTGTTATAATTGAGAGTTCTTCTGTAAACAACGTGGTCAGTACAACAAAAGTAAAACAAACGTGTGTAACTGGTTAAGTAAATAAAAATATTCTCCCTTTCTCGCTTATAAGAAAAACAAGCGGACAGGTGTCTGTCTGGTATTTTTTAGAAATTCGAAAATTTAATAAAATAACTGAATTTAATTGTTTTTACTGAATATGGGGTCAATTTTTTGACAGTAAAATTTTAATAAATAACTGAATATTTAATCGTTTTTACTGAATATGGTGTTGAATTTTTGACAGTAAAATTTTACAAAATAACTGAATATTTATTTGATTTTACGGAATATGGTGTTGAATTTTTGACAGTAAAAATTAAATGAACTTTTTGTTAAAAATAAATGAAAAATAGGTAGACCGGTTTTTAATTGAACTTTCATTTATTTAATATTACAATTTCAGTTAATTTTACGTACAGAATATTGTGAGTGTGCAAAAGAGCGACTAGGTTGCGTACTTGATTTCAGGATGGTGCGTTTCTGGTGTTCAACTAATTTCGAAATTTTCCTTAGCTTAGAATATTTAATTTTGACTAGCAAAATAAAACTTAACAACATTTTGCTCGTTCCCCAATCGCATACATGGCTATCGAATCTCCCAAACGTTGCTTTTGATTATGAAAAATAAAAATAAAAAAACAATACAAAATAAACAAAAATATATCAATAATACAATTTTTAGTGAATTGTGGCCCACCCTGTATAATGTTATGAAAGTGAATTCTCGATCATTTTTTCTCAAGTCTAACAAACCTTAAACTAAACTAAAGTGGATTTGATGTTGAGTTGCGAAGAAAATATTTGGTACATGTCACTTAAATATTAATTAAATACATGTATTTTATTATTAAATTAAACTAAAATTAATATTGTATTCACACAAATTAAACATTTAACAAATGATTTTAGAAAAAGGGTGCCCTTTTATTAAAGAATTGATTTAAATTCAATATTTATTCGTTATTCAAAAACCTAAAAGTTTAATTAAGCATAGATAAATTTTACTTTTAATATTATTAAGAATTCTTAAATACTTTTGACAAATTAAAAAAAAAAAAAAATACCTTGTTTTGGCAGCAATGCTGAATGTTCTTCTCAAATGACTATCGAACCATTTTTCAAATACAAAATGTTGAAAAACATTTTGTATTGAAATCTATGATTGGTACGTTGCTTTTAAACTTTTTTATTTGAGAATTTTACAAATATTTCTGAATTTTTTAAACTCCTGCTTAAATAATTTTTACTTATGAACACATTTTCTTTTTAAATTCTGCATAAAAATTTATTGTATTCCAAACTTGTGAACATAAAATAAGTAATGAAATGCAATTTCTTGTTCTTTATGCATACAAACGTTTCTACTAAAAAAAAAAAAAAAAATTACAAAAACAAAAAGTAAGCCAAATATATAAAAGGACTCTAAAATTATTAAATTGCACCGAATTTTTAAAACACTATAAAATAAATTTTTTTAAATTAAAGCAGTGCTCGAAAAAAATACCTAACATTAATAAGCGCACGGTACACACACTCAGAAACGATGTCTATATTTTTTAGTGTTTGTTTAGTACACAACCATTAATACCGTTCATAACAGCGCTTAAAAAACTGCAGTCAATGCAATTTCTTCCGCGTCCTCATTTTTGATGGGCAAAAAAAAATCGACTGCTTTTACTTCCGCTTCATTAAATGTAAACAGGCGATCCATTCCAACTCAAAAAGCTAAAAGTTGTACACAAATTTTCCTTTTTTTGTTTGACAGTTTTTGAAACCCTGGTTCAAAATTATTTTTACGAAAGTAAAAAACATTCTGTAGTGAACAATTATAGTGATTCTGAAGACATTCATCGATATATATATATAAAATTCTCATGCCACGGTGTTTGTAATTGAACTTCTCTGAAACGGCTTGACCGATTTTGAAATTGTGTATGCTAGAGGATGTAAAATAGGGCAAAATGGGTAAAAGCTCCCTCTCCCAAAATCTTAAATAATTAACCGGTTGTCTTAAAAACTGGCATGCAGATACTGTAACATCTGCCAGGAAATAGGAAACTGGGCGTGATTTAGGGCAAGAGGGGTAAACATTTTCCCTCTTATATCTTTTTAACTAATACATTAGTTTTCTTAAAACTTGGCAGGAAAATAGTATAACATCTGAGAGGAAATAGGGAATAGGGTGCAAGTTAGGGCAAGAGCGGTAAAAGCTCCCCATCCCTATATCTTCTTAACTTCTCCACCGATTTTTTTGAAATTTGGCAGGCAAATAGTGTAACATCTGAAAAGAAATAGGAAATAGGGCGTGAGTTAGACAAGAGGGGTAAAAGCTCCCCTTCCCTATATCTTCTTAAATAATCAACCGATTTTCTTGAAATTTGGCAGGCAAATAGTGTAACATCTGGAAGAAAATAGGGAATAGAGCGGGAGCTAGGGCAAGAGGGTAAACGCTCCCCGTCCCTATATCTTCTTAACTTCTCAACCGATTTTTTTTAAACTTGGCAGGCAAATAGTGTAACATCTGAAAATAAATAGGGAATAGGGCGTGAGTTAGACAAGAGGGGTGAAAGCTCCCCCTTCCTATATCTTCTCAACTTATCAACCGGGTTTCTTTTAATTCGGCATGCTGACACTGTGAAATCTGAAAGAAATAAGTTATATGGCAAAACAACTCTTTAGAGTTTCTTTTTTACATTGATGAAAATTTTAACAACACTTCTAGTATTTTTGTTGTTGCTTGGCAATTTCCATGATCACAGCTCGAATAGCCTGTGTGTGTATTTTATATATGTTTTGTTTTTGTAAAAAGTTTTTGTTCGCTGTTCTTTTGTTTTGTTAGATATTTCGTTTTAAAAAAAATTTTTTTTGTTGTGTTTACCAGCTAAAAGGGCGCTAAGCACAACTGAAACGAACGAACATTTATATGCTGAACCGACGAACATAAGGAAGTTTGTAGTTTTTTACAAAAAACCCCAAACGCAATAAAATGTTCTCATCTTTATATTGAGTTGGATTAGTACAGTATTTTTATTGTGTACGAAGATCACTAAGACAGCAACGATTTTTAGGTATTTACTACACAAACATTATTACCGTTTGTGTTTTTCATATTTCTACCGTACCGAACACTAAAGAACAGTTTATAATGTTTATTTTCGAATACTGATAAAAAGTCATACATTTTTAACATTAGAACAACCTGAGCAGCTCTAGATTATCTAATGATCTACTTCGATTTAAGAAATTTTTAAACATTAACTTTCTTGTTGCTCAGGCTAGTTAATAAAAATTATTTTTATAAAATTGGGATAACCTAGCAAAGATGCTGTTGTGGTTGAAAATTGAGACTTGTTTGAAGTTAAAACCTTTTCTTAAATTATAAATGTTTGAAACTGAATTAAGAGTCTCAAATGTTTAACAATTAAAGATTTGCTCATATACTTTACTTATTCCAAAAAATATTTTAAATAGCCTTTGGGTTTAAAAGATAACCATAACTTAAATAGGAAAGGAATTTTTATATCAACGGATAAAACCTAGATGTTTCAAAATGTCCTTTATTGCGTTTGTGGGAACAATTTTAAGGACCGCTCGCACGCTACAACAGAATGATAAACAATGAAACAAATAGCATTACCAACTTAAAATTCCCTCAAACAGTAGGTAGGGTAAATTTTTTCTTAATATTTCAAAAAAAAAAGAAATTGTTGTGCTACAGAAAGTGTCATGTAAAACTTGCAAAAAGACAGCAACACAAACTTAAAAAGTTTTACTTAAAATGAGAACAAGTGTTAAGGATATAAATGAGTGTGTTAGAGTTTATGTGTATGTAAACCCTGCAAGTAATAGGACTAGTCCAAACACGCGTGTAAAATGTAGCCCACAAGGGACTAGGACTAGTCCAAAAGTAAACCAAACGTATGGAAAAACATGGTCTATTTAACATTACTATGTTCTATGGCAGGACCATATAGCCCAGCTTTGGATTACAAAGGAGTAGTCTTAAAACTTCTCCATGGTATACTCAAGAGGATTAGTTTTGAAGTCGTTTAAAAACGAAAACATGTCGTTAAAAAGCCAAGACTTGACATGACGTCTCACTAAAAACACTTTTGAACAATGACATGGCCCATGCTTGCATTACATTGGACCAGTCCATGGAGTAGACCGTTTTGTCAAAATGGATCAGGTAGTCCAATATTATTTGCAGGGAAAGCGTAAGAATGACTACGTGTTTGTGCATATTTGTAAAAAAGGAATAGTATCGTATATTCTGCATTCTACAACAGAACATGTGCGAGAATGTTTATTAGTGTTGGTATTATACATGCGTGCATATGTTGAACACCAAGAAAGAAAAAGTGCATGTGTTGCATAAGTATCCCATTCATTTCTATGATGATGGCGGTGGTGATGATGATGATGCTACTTCTACTTGAATATTCGTATAAATGCCGTCAGTGCTACTCTTGGCAGCGATTGTTGCAATGACACTGCATTTATGCATGTGCTTGAATGTTTCGTGTATGTATGCGTAAAGGATTCAAAAATTTAAATAGGAAACGCAAAGAAAAATTCGCAAAAATATTAAAACTTAAAATAAGCAACTTACATGTGAAAATATAAAACGTGCTCAGCAAAATATTTTTTTTTTTTTTTTTTTTCAATATATTTCCTTTATTTAACAAAAATATCGAGATGTTTGTCAGTATCGGCGTTTTGAGAGAAACCCAAAACTTCATGTTTTAAACATAAAAAGCTGGCAAATTTTACAACAAGTCGAAATCGCAGTTGCACATGGCACGTTGCGTACGTTCATCGTTGTGTCATATTTTTACTGCAACACAAACCAGCAGTCTCAGATGTTTATGTTGGCAGTAACTTTTGCTTAAGTAACTTTTTCACTTCCTCTTTTTCCGGTTTATTTTGAATGCCGATGCTTTATTACATATTGCATGTATTTGTGTGTGTGTGTTTGAGTGTCATTGTACCCATGTGCGTATGAGTGTTTGCTTATTTTCGTTAAGAGAGAATATTTGTGTTTAGTTTTTCTGCATTTTATGCTGATATGGCACATGTGTATGGATATGCCAGTATAAATATTTCTTGGTTTTCTAAAAGTGTTTGTGTCTGTCAGTGTGTTTGTGTGTTCGTGCGTGCATGTGTTCGGTGTGCCTGAAATTAAAGACTTTAGGACACAAGGACGTTCATTTGCCTTTACAATAAAAGTTACAATAATGTCAGCACAAAAACAGCAACAATAATTACTAGAGTTAATGAATGTTATAAATGGAGTTTAAAGGGAAACTAAGTCGAATTTGAAGTGCTTTTAAATAGAATACAAGTAATACCTTTTAAAAAATTTATTGAATATGGCCTTAAATATAAAATGGTATAGATAAATGTTTTGCTAATAAATTAAAGAATAAGAAAAAGATCGTGACACATCCTTTTATGCTTTATAACAAAAATCATTGTTTTAGAAACCCATCACAATATAATTTTTTTTAAGCGTTAGCAAAATTTGACTGAGAACTTAATGTTTATGAGCGACTGCTTTTAATTAAGTATGCTAATGTTGCATTAAAGAATAAAACATTTTCGTCGGTTTTCAAAACAAATTTTAGTTCGTTTCCCTTTTGCAAGACTTTATTACAACAGTCTAAGAAGCTAAAAGAAAGTATGATATAGATACTAAAATATTGAATTTATATACAAGAGATTTGCGCAAAATGTTTTAAGAGTTGTGTGTCTTATTTCCCACTAATTTCAATCACTATATTTCAGTGAAAAAATAAATAACAAGAGATGAATTTTTCTGTGTACACAGAAAAAAATAAAAATTGATTTCAATTAAAAAATTTGTGATATTAATTAAAAAATTAATTAAATTTGCACCAGTAAACAAATTAATAATATCAATTAAACCAGTTAATAGTATTAATTAAACGTTTAATTCACTTGATTAAACGTTTAATTCACTTGATTAAATTTTTAATTAAAACTGATTATATTTTTGATTAATGCTTTAATTGGTAAAAATTTTGGTGAATTTTTTCTGTGTAGCTTTGTTAGTGCTTGTATTTTCAATGCAAAAAAACCGACAATGAAATAAATAAACGTTGAGTCATAGCCAAAGCATCGAGTACAATAGAAGACTTACAACAAGCTAAAAAAATATGTAACAGTAGTGTAATTAAATAGAAGCATTAAGGGCAGTTCAAAGCGAAAACACTTTCTTAAAAGCATCAATCTTTGGTAACAATTCTCAAGTCATATGACGATATTCAAGTTTGTCTTTGGTCTTTGTCTACAATCAAAACATTCAAACAAGTTTTGAATGTTCTATTTCAGTTTTAATGTTCTATTATATCTTTGCTCTAATTCAGCTTTATTCTACTCCAACACTGTTCTATTTCAGTTTTGTTCCGTTTTCCTACATCTTAACGATATCTTAAATGACGAATACAAGACAACAGAAAGTCGTAGAAGACATACTCAGGACAGCTCAATACAAGCCGTCAGCGAAATTTTAATTTAAATGGCGGCGAGGTCACACAAGACGAGATCAGCGACAATGTCTTACATAAATTCGTCGTCGACTATATACAGGACAATGTCTGCTACTTTGTCGTCAACGACTTCATGCACGACAATGTTGTTTTTTATTTGTTGTCCCCCACGAAAATTATTACATGGTTATTTATTTTAAACAATTATTCCATATGCATTTTTTAAGTATATTTGCAACTTTATTTCGTTTGTTTTATTTCTGCTGCATGTTATATATTCGACTTTTATAAGCAGTTCTTAAATTGACAGAAATTATTAGCTGCATGTAATCCATTTTTCAGCCTGCGACTACCTTTATCAAAATGTTTTCGGTTTTACTGGAATTGTGCTAATTCGTTGATTATATGTAAAAAAAGAATGTGGGAATTTTAAGCAACCCAAACCGTGTGATTGAAAAGCAATTTACTACGGCAGATGAAAACTTTGTAGACAATAGCTTTTTATAAGACAAGATAACTTAAAGGAGAATGTCACTTAAACTGTCTCATATAGAGTTTGATAAAAACAACTTTTAAGACGAAGCCACTTATACAGTCCAACATAGAGTTTAACAAAAGGCAACGTATAAGACAACGTCGGTTATATGGTCCCACATAGAGTTTGAAAGAAAAAAACATGTTATAAGCAGGGCTGTGGAGTCGTCAAAAAAAAGTTCTAATTCCGACTGCCTCCGCTAAAATTTTTTAAGTACGACTCCGACTCCAACTCCGCCTCCTACTCTTACATTGATTTTAAATGTATATGAGACTGATCCTTATTTGACTTTAAACTTTTTATTTCAATGCAGTACCTTCTAAATAATTAAATTTAGCAAGAAAAATATTCTGTAAAAATTTGAAATCGATATTTTAATTCTAAAACGTGCCGTATTGAGCTTTAATATAGTTATTTACATATGTAAAGTAGATTGGTCCTTATTTTTTGAACTCAAAATTTTTAAAACAGACCCTCTTAAAATTTTTTATTTTTTTTAAATATTAAAAAATTTTTCAAGCCGAAAAATTTTGGAGTCGGAGTCGCGAGTTTTTGTGGTTACTTTGACTCCAACTCCGGTACAAAAACCTCAGCTCCGACTCCAAATGCACAACCCTGGTTATAAGACAATGTCGCTTATATTTTCCCATATAGAGTTTATTAAAAAACAACTTTAAAGACAAAGTCGCTAATACTGTTGTACACAACGATTTCCTATAAATTGTCTTCTAGAAAACCAAAACGATCATTAACGATCATGTCTTTAACGGCAATCTGGCCAACTGGGGATCTATTCTTCAGTATTTTTTATTGTTAAGCCACACAAATATTTTTGAAAGTGTCTGTTAAAAGTGGTCATTAATGTATCGTTGCTACGTATTCGATATAGGTTCTTTCCTACTTTAACGGGTCCGAGTATTCTTCTGAAAAAGTTTCTTCCTACAATTTAAAGGGCGTTGCTATCCGCTTTTTTTCTTAGTCTCCAGCCAAATTTGAGAACAGGCTTATCACAGTAGAATAAAATTTGACTTAAAGATTTCATAATATTTTCTATTAAACACAATCCTTTTTTTACGATTTAAGTTTGATATAATAATAGGAACTAAAATTCAAGAATTTGTATTGATAAAATAAAACATTTCTCAAATCGGTGTCAATTTGAATACAAATAAAGGAAGAGATATATAAATTATAATTTTCCAAAGAAAATATATATAAATTAAAGAGCAAGCGCGGATCCACGAAGGGGTCCTGACTCCCCTTGCCTATATTTGAAAATAATAAATTGGGTTTGAAGGCTGTACCGATTTAATTTATGCTATGTAATCGCCCCTACCAATCTGAAGGCTTAATTCGCTCTTGAAACGATTATAATTTATTTAAGAAGAATGGCGCGATGTAACATTTCTTGACTTTCCCAAGTTTCAATTACAACTCGTGATTAGGAAATTATATGGGGAAATGTTCCCTTTACTCATGTCACTTCCCTGCGGGCAATTTGTGTCAATTCGATTATAATAACAACGAAGGAATTGTGATAGGTGAGCACAAGACATATAACTTAACTAGTGATAATGTGTATAAAGTGTCCCAATAACAAATGGAGCTTCCAACGAAGCAGGTTTGTAAGGGAGAAACCTAAAAGTTTCGCTTACCATTGCGCTTACGGAAGGCATGAATTTTACAGGGCGAGTTCCCACTTTGAAGCAATACATTTTGACACATAAAGCGCGATATTCAGCGCATATACAAATTGTTGGATGTAAATCAAGTTTACACACGGAATGTTTTTTACAGTAATTTTGTGTATTCTTTCTTAAAAACCTGATTCGTAGTAAGGGAATGCCGTGGCACTTGGAAATGTTTTTTTTTTTATAAAAGTTGTTGAGAGTTCTTTCACTTACTTTACTGCATTTCTGTATGTCTTATTGCGTAGCGCATAATGTTGCGCTTTTTTTAAGTATAATTAGTGCTTCGCAAAATAATAAAATTTTTTATTGGCGTACACTGAAAGAATTTTTCTTCATAAATCTAATGAATCAATTTCATTAAATTTTTTTCTTTAATCCAATGAAAAATTTCATTACGGGAATGAAATTTTACAGAAATAATAAAGAAATTACGTTATATATTATTACCATTACGAAATTAAGTTTCGTAATTTGGTAAAATTTTTCATTAAATTAATGGCAACTTAATATCTTTTTCAAAAGAAAAATTTAACTAATTATTATACATTAGTTCAATAGGGTTTTTAGATTAAAATGAACTATTGATTAATGTATTCAAATATTTTTCAGTTATTGACAAAAAGTGTAAAATCATATTTTCCATGAAAAATGTCACTAAAATGAAAACAAGATAAAGTTCTCTAACTTCAAAATACTTATCACTATAAAATATTTTCTTCCTATAACTGCTGTAAAAATGTATTTTTAATTCCATTTTAAGCGATAGACATGAAAATATATGAAAAAATTGTGAATTTCAATGTTTCATAACATCGATGAAAAAATTCATAACGATAACGAAACACTGAATTTAGCTAAATGTTAGTAATAGGTTCAAAAAACAAAAAAACGGTAAAGAAACAACAAGAGCAAACAATTCTCACATTCTTTTTTTTTTAATTGTTAATTTAAATACACAAAATTTACGTAGTAGTACAAGCCAGCAAATTGGAAAGAAACAGGATGAAGGTCGTCCCGGGCTGGAAAATTAATTAAATACAATTTACTAAAAGGTAAGCTTATACAAGTAGAACATAACATTGTGTAACAAAAATATATAAACGAATTAAAATTAATATAACTTGATGATTTGAAACAGGAATAAAAAAAAAATAAATTCACAACAACTTAAAACGCACATTAAAAAAATGGCTGAATTATATAAACATAAATATATAACCATAACAATTTAATAAGTAATTTAATGAATTTATGTCATTGAACAAATTAAAATTTTTATCGATTTTATGAAACATTTCATTAACGACGGGCTAATATAACATTCTTCATTAATCCAATAAAACGTTACATAGGTTGAATTTTAATGTAATTTTTCATTGGATTAATGTCAAAATCCATTGGATCTGTGAAGAAAATTCTTTCAATGTAGTTACTCCAGAGGAAAGGTAATTGATACAAAAGTAGATGTGACTGAATTTTGTGTGGGGTGGCTGATTCTCTCTATTTCTATTACTTTATATGAAGGGGATCTATCATATTAACATGGTTCACTCGGGACAATATCTGCAACAGACATTATTTAAATCGAAACTGAATGTGTCCATTTAGGTTATATCAATAACCTGTTACAAAGTGCCAATTAACCTCTTCTTAGGACATCGCCATGCTAAAGTGACAAGTACCCTTCCTATAAACCGTTAGAACTAGAACTGATCCCTAGCACTTTAGAACTGTCACGTGACAAATTTGGTGTAAGTTCCCATTTAGTTTTCTAAAATCTTGATCAGTTTAAGCATTTCGTACAGAGCTGCTTAAATACTTTTACGAATATTTCTATTAATATCTTGGCCATATAAATATTATAGTTAAAATAAAATAACGTTACAAATCAAACAACGTGACTTCTTCTATATTTCCCGCAAACGCAGCACATTCGAACCCCTATAAAGGACCCACTTTCCAATATGTATGCAGATATGTTTACACAACTGTGTGCGCTCTTTTTAAAAGGGGGCCAACAACACTGCCACAAAAGTTCAGCAGCAAAAATGGATGGTTTGGTTGCGTATAAAAATAACCCATACTAATAGAATAAAAGAACTTTTATGCTCTTCTCCATTCAGTTACTATGACTCATTCTCATACTAGCTTGTTATGAAACTTGCAAAAATTAAACTACAAACGAACAAAACTATGTAGGATTCTGGCAGTCTTTTATGTTGCACTACAGACATAACATACAACATGATTCATGCACCTTTTCACTTGTTTTTTAACTGTGTGCCCCACTCACGGTGTGCATGTCTGAGTGAGTTTGTTTTACAAGTAGTAATTCCAGGATAATGGCAGAGACAGAAAGCTTACATTACACTATACTTTGGATTGCATAAAACAAGCACAGGCACACAGACATGCATATGCATGAGTGTGATTTTAAAAATATAAGTGAGTTTTTTTTTTTTTTTTTTTTTTGGTAATCGTTGTCATGAGATACTTTTTATTTTTAAAATGTAGAAAAGAAAAAGAGGGAACAAAACTTTGTAGTTGCAGAATGTATGTATGTATGTGTGTGTGTGTGGAAATATGTTTCTGTTAAGGATAATGATGATTATAATAATGTTGTTTGGTTTTAGTTGTTTCATGTAAATGTCATGTTTTTTATTGTTGTTATTGTTTTGTATGTTTTTCTTTTAGTTTGAGAATTTTTGTACACGAGTTTTGTTTATATTTTTTTGTTGCATATTATTCAGGTATTAATTTGCAAAATAAAGGAATAAAAATGCAGTATTTTTTAAGAGATTTAAGTTTTATATTTTACAATTGAGTAGAAATTATTGTAGAAAGTAAAACCTTTTTACTTTTATAGCAAAAGTCGGTCAGTGGTCATTTATTTTTGTAATTTCTGCTTGTATGTTACCAGGTGGCACCCAGACGACCCTTATTACATGACTGCTAACACAACGAAACGGTTAATTTTATGAACAAATTCATACCCACCAAATGGCTGAGATATGAGCAAAAAGCCGAAATTGCCTCTAATTTAACCCCTTATTCCCTTGTTGTTGCTTTTTTCTGTGTATACGGAGAACGGCAGGAACCAAGTTTTCAAAATTAGATACAAGCATCTTGCTTATTAATAAACAGTACTGGATAAATAATGGGCGGGAGACGTGGGCGTCGCACAAAAAATATATTTATTTATATCTAAAAAACGGTATATACACTGATAGAAAAGGCGTCATAATGCTGATGTATATTGACATCAGAACTATGACAAGTGTCTTCGTTTTCGACCACATGATACTTTTCATCATTGTGATGTCAGCCTTAACGTCACTTGGCCAAATGGCCATTAGAGACAAAAACGTTGAAATTATGTCATCAATGGGATGGGATGGGATATTGTTATTTTCTTACCCGTTACACATGTTTGATTCACTTTTGTAGTATTTCCCCCCTGTGTTAACAGATGAAATCTGAATTATAAGACATTAGCAGCATGCCCGATATGGTTTTTGTAATCATTCTACTTTGAAAACTGTATGTATTTAACTTATTAATTTAAACAAATAGAATATGGGAATTTTTGCTTCTTACTTCACATTATTTTACATAAAATAATGTTAATAATACACAAAATGTCGTATCGAATCGATGTCACTGTAGTCATAGCATAGATGACGCATAAAGTATGAAACAATTTTATGATGACGTTCTTCATTGGATTGATGCCACTTTTCGCCTCATTGATGTCATTTGTAATAACATTGATGCCACATTTCTTCATATGAAGGAGCATTTTTCTATGAGTGTATATATAACTTTCAGTTCTTATCACACCATGGTGAAGGGCATATAAAATTCGACAAAGCCGAATGTAGCAGCATTCTTACTTTATTTTTCTGAATTTGTTTGAATTAAATTTATTATGAGATAAAACATGTCTATGCACGAACTTAAAATTCTCTACGCATTAATTAAAAACATTTGCTATTCAACTTAAAACCATTTGTCACTTTAGACCACATTGCGAAAACCGCTTTTATTAAAAACACTAAATAATGTTTTCTATTCTATTATGTTTAATTTAGTTTTTTTCCTGGGAAATTGTTCTATTATTTACTATAATTAACAACTATTGTTTTTGGTTATTTTTACAAAATTAGTCAATTTAACCAACAAACCAATACCAAAAAAAAAAAAAAAGTGCCTACAAACCAAAAACAATTCCGGAATCGAAACTCAAATCTAAATGATTTTACATAATAAATTGTTGTTAAATTTGTAGTTAAAACATTTATTTAAATTACATAACATTTTAATGTTTAATTGCATTTATGTGTAAATAATTTGTTTTAATTGCCTAAATAAATGTAAACGTGGAATGTTTCTGTTTCAGTTTTTTTTTTTTTTTTTTTTTTTTTTTTTTTGTTGCTTATTCACTTTAATTTTATTTTGTTATTTTAAAAAATTTACATAATTTTTTTATGGAAAAAACAAAAAAAAATGTTATAAATAATTAAATAGATAAATAATTGTGGTAAAATAAAAGCGCTATTAAAGTAAACCAAATGGGAAATTTGGAAATCTAAAGCAGGAAATAAGAAAGCGAAATATACACAGAAAACATTATTGCTTAGCAACTTTTAAGCAAACGACTTGTTTGAAAATTTTATTAAATTTTTAACTGTTTCTATTTATCAAAACTGAAAGTGGGGTTTCCAGATTTCAAAAGTAGTTCTGACAAAGATAAGTGATCATCAACGTATGAGTTGTAAAAGTGGGAATATTTTTATGAACTTGTAGCCTGAGGTCAGAAAAATTCATATATGATCGTTTATATTTACGCATTAATGAATTCCCTCATGAATGAGAAATCAATAATAATGTTAATTAAAAATTTTGTATTCCCTAATATTACAGTTTACTATGGCAATTGCATGGCTTAAAAAAACTGAACTGGCAATTTGATTAATTTTTTGGGAAAACAATAAAGCAAGCTAATTTTGTTTTTATTTTGTTTTATCTTAACCTACACAGAAAAAATTTTTTAGGCCAGTAAAAGAATTAATCAAAAATAAAATCAGTTCTTATAAAATATTTAATCAGGTGAATTAAACTTTTAATCAAGTGAATTAAACTTTTAATTGAAATATTGTCAATTAAACATTTTATACACTTGATTAAAAAGTTTAATTCACCTTATTAAATTTTTAATTAAAACTGATTTTATTTTTGATTAATTCTTTTACTGGCCTAAAAAATTTTTTCTGTGTACCTTAAACTACAATTAATGTTAGAAAAGATAAACTCATTGTTTATTATAACCTTCACCACAGGTGGTGAATAAGGTATATATAATATATAATAAGGTATATATAAGTAATATTGATGTTAGACCCTATAAAGTATATATAATCTGGGTCCTTATAATGAGCGAAGTTGATTTAACGATGTCCGTCTGTCCGTTGAAATGGATTTTCCAAAGACCCCATATGAGCCCCATCTCATCAGGTTATTATACAGTTATGTCACATATGGTCCGGAATTGTTTGCTATTGAAATTCAGCAAGATCGGTCCACAAATGGCTGAGATATGAGTAAAAAACCAAGACTGCCTCAATTTTTTTCCTTCAAAGGTACAATTAGACGTGACATTACCATACCAACACTGTATTGCCAAGACGACATAAACATAACAAACAAACCAATTTAATCTTGGTTTCTACGGTCATACAGTGGCTATGGTAATACAGTGTTGGTAATGTGTTTTTTTGATGTTTTTTTTTAACCCTTCACTACAAGTGGTGTATTTTATTTGTAATGTGTTTAATTTTACGCATACACATACATATTAATGCATGTATATGATATGCCGCTCAAATAAAAAAACAAACTAATAGACTCAATATATTTTAATTTAACGCTTCTTCAGTAAAAGCATTCGTAACCAAGTTGTTAAGTTCTCTCCTGAGACTGATGATATTGCCAGTTCGAATCCCAAAAAGAATTTTTTTTTCATTTTTATACCCTCCACCACAATTAGTTGTGAAGAGGGTATACTAAGTTTGTCATTCCGTGTGAAACTTTTTTATTATTCATCTCAGACCCCATAAAGTATATATATTCTGGCTGCTTGAGTAATTCTAAGTCGATTTAGCCATGTCCGTCTGTTGAAAACACGCTGACTTTCGAAAAACTCAAAAGAAATAAACAAACTAGGTGTCAAATTGCTTGTAGTTATCCTAAGCAGTTTGGGATTGAATTTCAGCAAAATCGGTTCAGTAGGACCAGAGCTATGAATCGAAATGTGGAACCACCACCTTCAAAAACTTGATAATTTTGTTACAAAAACTAACATAAATGATGCAAAAATGCACGGAATGACATAAGATTTTGCACAAGTCCGTTTTATTCGACTAAATGACACTGTAAAATTTCGTGAAGATCGGTACATAATTTACCCTAGGCCCCATATATGCCCTACTCCCGGAAAACAGTTTAGTCTCCTAAAACCATAATTAATAACAAATCTTCACAGTTTAAGATTATAATAATAAAAAGACATCATACAGATGTTACTCCTTAAACATTCGAACTGTCGGTGGAGGGTATCAAAGATTCGGCACAGCCGAATATAGCACTCTGTCTTGTTTTTATTTAATTTTTGTATGTTCTAAAAAACGGTTTTATGATTACAAAACGAATTTCAAACATCAACTTTGGCAAAAGAGGAAACGGGCTTAGGTACATATATAAATTTTTTGTTTTTTTATATTCTTCGGCATGGCGAAATGAAAAGTTGGCGTGGCTCAATTAATATTTATTTATACCTATCTAAAGAACGTTATTTAAGTATATAACTTTTTGTTCTTATCTCATCATGGTGAAGGGTATATAAGATTCGGCATAGCCGAATAAAGTACTCTTACTTGTTGTTTTTGTTTAATCTTTGATATTGCTTGCAAGTAAAACTGTTGCTTATAATTCTTATTCACTAAACAGTTTTATTTGTTTATTATCTTTAGTTTTTCGAAAATCTTTGGATGAAGTTTTCTGATGATCTGGCCTCAGCAACAAGTGAAATGCGCATTGGACTAGCTTATCAAGAATAAAAATTGTAAATTAAGCATGTTAAACAAAATCTTGGTTATAATTTGTAACTTTATTCACAGTCATAAATGGATTGGTAATTTTTTGCATGAGTAAATCATGAACGTGAAAAATTAAATAAATTTTGCATATCCTCCCTCATGAAGAATAAGCAAACAAAAAAATTTAAAATGCTCCTCACTTGTATTGTTGCTCGAAAATATGCACCAACACGGCACGAAGAGCCTGTGTGTGTATTATATACACGTTTTGGTTTGGTCCTTGTGAATGAATAACTCAAATTTTTTATATCATAATTTTTTTTTTTTTTTTGCTCACTTTTCATGAGTGAGGATATTAAATTTTTTTATTCCTCACCCTCATGAGGATGAATTAACAGCAAAATTTATAAACGTTCACGGTCACTTATGACTTAATAATGAGTGAATGTTTCGGTACTCTGCTTTAAACACATGATAGTTTTCAAAATTTGTTCGATTTTAATTCGATTTTCAGAAAATATTTTCGTTGGAAAAAATAAAACGATTTGCTTGTGTGTATAGTAACAAAAACAACACTACAAAAGTAAGTGAGAAGCAATTGATTGGTTTGTGTAGAAACAACAACAACAACACTATAAGAAAAAACGATTTGTTAATTTTAAAATGTTTTCCGTGTAAAACAAAAGGTGAAAACTTTTGTGATATGGCAACATTTTTTTGTTTAGTGGTGAAAACAAAATATTCCCGAATTCTATTTGTTTAAATTGTTGAGTTAAATACATCAAATTTTTAAAGTAGAGTGAGTATTGAAAGTTCTTCTGTAGCCCAAGCAAAGGAAATACAGAAAAAGTGTATGAATGTTACAGAAAGAAGATACTAGATGTTAGATAATAACTACATCTCTAGTCAGAAATTATTCCAAAATAAAAAAAATATGGTGGGTGTGGATAGTGTCGTGATACTATCCTCTTAATTTTTACTACTGCTGGGTGCGGTTAATAAAGCAAAAAGTATGTAAAAAAAATATGAATGGAATGGGAAACTTATGTTTTTTATACAAATATTATTAAACAATTTATTTTTAGATTCAACGAAAATTTTGTTAGAAATTGATGTTTAAATTTAATAAACATTTTGTTTGTTTCTGTGAACATATTTGAACAACTTTTCTGTTTAATAGCATAATAATTTATAAATATTTTTTTAGCTAAATTTTTACATGTAAAAAAAGGTTCTATTAAAAAAAAAAAAACCTTTTTGTTTGATTCACTGAATTCCTTTGCTGAATCTGAAATTTATTTTTTCGGTACAGTCAGGAAATCTTAGCCAAATTTTAATGATTCAATTGCCCTCTTGGGATATAAAATATTGTTTTATTCACTGAATTCCTTTACTGAATCTGAAATTTATTTTTTCTGTTCAGTCAGGAAATCTTAGCCAAATTTTAATGATTCAACTGCCCTCTTGGGATATAAAATATCGTATAAATTTCGTTTATAGATATATTTCCTATTGGAAGCACAAAACTCTATAATGTTTTATTTGTTTTCAGCCGAATGGAAAAAAACGAAAATTAAAGTAATACTTAATTTAATATTATTTCTAATTAGCCATTATTGACGTTCATTAGTCAGCTGATTAAATAATTATGTCACAATTGTCTGCTTGTGTCCGTGTGTAAACGGTTGTATTTGTATAAGTTTTTATTCAAGTATGAGTATTAAATGCTTAATTGTTGTTTATTATTTGTATTTGATTTTACTTTATGTATGAAATATATTATTTTATTTCTGCATGAACGGACACACATCCATTTAAATTATCTGATACACACACGCACGAATATCTACATGCATACTTATTAGGGTATTCATTCGGTTAACTGATTAATTACTACCCGATTAACTGATCGGTTAATTTCAAATTGGCTTTTTTCGATTAACGATTAAACCGGTTAATTTCAGTCGATTAACCGATTAACCGATGTAATAAGATTTTTAATTTTTTGTAGTATTATAACATATTTTTTTTGTAATTTTAATTATTTGTTTCGTCTCATATACAAAAGGTATCTGTTTACAAAATATTTTGTCTTACAAACAAAGGTGTTCAATGATCTTCATTTCAACCCATTTTTCGCCGACCGATTTCAATGTTCAATCAACAGGAATGTGGCGAAAAATGTTTGATTGCCAACACCATTTTCTTGTTTCACGTACTTTTTATATGTACGTGTTTAGTTATTTTACTGTTGGCCGTCGACGACATTGTCGTCTCATATCAGTCTTTTAACAAAATTAAACGAAGCAATTAGAAGTGTTAAACATTTTTACAAATTAAAACAGGACTCTAAGGGCATAATGGAATATTTTATATGTTTAGAGAAATCCTTAAAAAGGACTGAGAAATAAGATATTCATCTACGATAAGTGAAAGAATTTTTTCTAAGTCAAGCTTTGTCCAAACAAAAGAAAAGAAACATTAAAACCAAATTACTTTTTTAAATGATGTTTTTATAAGATCTCCTTTAACTATTGAAATAAATAATAAAATTATCTCAGTCTATTTTTTTTATAAATACATATTTGGGGGATTCACAAGGCTTATGACTGCCTTATGTCTTTAAATAATTACTAGAAATATATATCGTAGGATTAATTTGCAAACTGGCTAAATCCACTTTTTATGTTAATTGAGATTTTGATGCCGTGTGGTAGAGAAAGATACGCTTCGTCGAACAGCATGTAGTTCTTCTTCTATTTAAGTCTTGAAGTGTGTGAAACTAGTTGTATTTTTAATTTTCTATCAAGCTGCAAAAAAAACAAATAAAAAGTTTTTGGTATCTCCTGTAAAATGTGCTGAAAGGAAGTGAGCAGGTTTGCATATTAAGCCGACGATAAGACTGTTGTGGGCTACCGCTTATAATTTATATTTCTACTGTGCAGTTATGACGAATCAATGAGCACAGCATTAAAATTTTTATTTTATTTAAAACACAACAATATTTATTTTAAGCAATTTTAAAATATTATTTAGGACATTATGACGATATGACTTGATAGCACACCTTGTGAATCCCCCAATTATGTATTAATTGAAAAATGCATATTACATATTTATGAATTGTTCTTTTGTTTGCTCGTTTTAGTTCAAGAATTTTAATGTTTGGTATGTTATTGTTTTTTTTTTTACCAAATCATAAATAATTAATACATTTCTTTATATTGAAATTACTTAATTTATGAAAAAAACTTTATTAATCGGTTAACCGATCAAAAACAAAATTAACCGATTATTGACCGATTAAACTAAAACCTCGGTTAATTAGTCGAGCGATTAACCGATTAAAGCAAAAGGTCGATTAAATGAATACCCTAATACTTATATTTGTCACAGTAATATAAATTTGGGAAAATAATTGTTTATTAATGTAAAATTATTTTTAGAAGAGATGTGTTTCTATGTTCATTATATTCATTATTATAAACTTATAGTTACGTTAACTATTATTAGTGTTTTCCAGACGGGACAAAAATTCCGGGATCCTGTACATTTTTCGGAAAACAATTTGTGGGAAATTTGTGTGGGGATTCGCGGAATTTTTTTTTATCGAATTTTGGTAACTTTACTGCTGATATAATTTTAAATAGATGTTAATTAAAAAACGATAAGTAGGACAATGTTAACTGTTAGATGATCCAAAATTTAGAACTGGTAAAAAATTTTAAATTTTTTTAAAGACCCAAATTTAATAAATAAAAATTAAAAAAAAAGTAATTTTTGGATTACATTCTGAAAATGCAGTAAATACTTTTTCAGTAAAAGATGATGCCAATATAGTGAAATATAAACATTTCACGATATTTTTAATGCATCAATTATTAAAGAAACCCCTTATACGATTCAAAGAAAATGATGTGAACAAAAATTAAAACATTAACACGGACAACACTGCACAGTGGTTCAAGTGTCTAAGAAAGGCGGTCTTACGTAGTTTACTCAGCTATAGTCATCAAAATTAATATGAATATTTATGTTTACGGTATTTGTGAGCCAATAAGGGTAAAATAAGAAAAGAAAAAAAACTTGCTTTTGCTCTTATTTCGTAACGGTACTTCCCAGAGATATGAGATTTTTAAAGATGATGCAAATGATCAAAAATTATCGATTTTCATCAAAAAACAGAAATCTAAAATGTGGTTGGTTACATCATTTTCGCTAATAGGGCTCGATATGTATGATTCTAGTCGCAGAGACGCAGACCCTCTGTACCATGCACATTCGCAAACAAACGCAGATACATTCTTTTTAAACTAAAAGTACAGTAACATTTTGATATGTAACTTGAAAGCGTCATAAGACGGCAACATAGTTAATACCTTAAGGAAAAAAAAACGTCGTAAAATATATACGTGAAAATTGATTTGTCGTAGAACCGCTTTCCGCAAAATACGTTTTGCTTAAAAAATTATTAAATACATAATAATACCGGTAAACATCTTCAACTTAAATATCCATTGTAAAACAATAAGTCAAAAATGTTTTTTTCTTTGAAAAACACGCACTAGAAATTAACTTTATTAGCACTGCTGAAAAAGATAAGGAAAGTTGTTTTGATTTGTTCACTTCCCATGCACAAAAGTAAATGTAAAAAACAACTGATTTCAAATCTTTTTGTATGTTTTAGTAGTATCACTAATAGTGAGTATTAGAGCGAACTAACGGTGAAAAAATCGAACATCGTCATTTGATGTCCTACTACTGAACCACTGTGCACTGCTTAAAAAAAATAAAACAGTTTCCCTGAGATTGTTTGAAATATTGGAATTAAAAACATGAAAGAGTTTTTATATTTCTTTTATTTTATAAGATTTTGTTTGTCGTGCTTAATTCCCAATTTTAATTCTTGATAAGAACACTGAAATTTATTGTTGATGGGATAAGCTATTCCTATGCGCATATTCTATTTACTATGACAGACCTCAACCCGAACATATCGGTCAATTGCTGCAATATGCTTCCTCATAACCCAAAATATTAAATTTAGTAGTTAGTGATGCAGAATTGTTCGCCATGTTGTTTTTTCCCCGTTTGAAGAGAATGTGTCGTTAGTTTTTCTAAAAGGTGCGAGCAAATCCAAAACTTTAAGCAAGTTTATTTTGAAATGTGTTTTTTTGAGTTATGTTGCAGCAAATGAGGCATATAAGCAAAACACAACTGAACGGAAAAATGTCTGCCAACACAAAAAAAAACAGCAAATAATTTTCTAAAAACGGATATTACAAGTTTTTGGAGGAAGTGGTTAGAAATCTGAAATGTTCTTTTGACCATAAAGTCAAACATCTGTAGAAAAGGAACATGTTTTCTTGTTGGCAGGACTCTTATTGCTTAAAATTAGAAAAAGGCTGTCAAACGATTCGGTAACTTATTATTTTGTACTTAAATGCTTTTTTCAAGGAAATATATAAAAGTTTATAATGCATTAATAAACTTATTTAAAAGTTCTTGTGAATTGTTGTTTTGTTTAAATAAATCAAATTTAAATTTAGTTACTTTTTATCTTTTTAGTTCAAGAGGGAGTTCCCGGCAAGTTGAAAAATAAATCCCACTTTCCCGAGAAATTAAAAAGTCCGGGAAAAGAAAAACTCTAACTATTATACGCAAGCATACTAGGGTGGCCCAAAAATTTCAACCCCGCCCTAGGACATCCATTATTATTTTTTTTTTGCTTTAGTTGGTTGTAGTAACGTGCCAAAACTTAAATATCCTTATTGGAGTATAAGTCAGTGCTCGATGTCTTCTAAGTTTTCAAAATTTCAATATGCATCTTTGGAAACTCTCAAGCGAGTTAGTTGTCTTAAGTTTGTAGGGGAATGTAAAAAAAGAGTAACTCACTGTCTATTGTTGGTGTTTTGTTTAAGCTTAGATATTGTTACAAGTAAGACTTTGAGTGTTTAAAATTCTTATTCGCTTTAGGGTTTATTTGTATAATATTTTTGGCTTTTCTAAAACCTTTGGAAAAGGTTTCCTGATGATCTGGCCTAAGCAACTAGTGAAATGCGCACATAAGCTACTTTTCCATCAACAATAAATTTCAGTGTATTTATCAAATATGAAAAATTGGCAATTTAGCACGTCATACAGAAATCTTATTAATAATAAATTTTGTATTCCCGAAAACAACTTTGATAATTTATTTGTTTATGTCTTAACTAAGGTCAGCGGTGTTCCCATCCCTAAGGGCCCACTATAGAAGCCACCGTCATTATATATATTTTTTGAGTATTTTCGTAAAGTTAATTATTTATTTAAATTGAATATTATGTAAAGTCAAAGTTGATAAGCAGCTATATCGTACGGCTGCACTTTTGTATTCGCGTTTTCATTATTTTGAACTAAAACTGTTTTGAAATTTATTCTTACGGAAAGAAATAGTTAATTTATAAAGTTTTGGAAAAAACAGGAAAGTTGTATGTTACATGGTTGAAAGTGCTTTCTTTCGTATAAATTCTAGTGTTTTACTTATCCCATTTCATGCTTTGGAATACCTCCAAGGTGTTTCGATCGTTGGTAGGTTTTTGCCGCCCATATACCTCGGAGAATGTAATCGACGTTTTCTCTGGAAATATCACCAAAATGTTTGGATACTTGGCAAATATTGGTGGTTAATACCACATCCAGCCTAACATACAGGAAAAGGATCTATTCTCAAGAACAAAATTTGTCATTCTAGCTGACCAAGCCGTTTTGGCTGGTCTCACCAAAACAAAAATCATAGCAGATGTTAAGTTAAATTTAAAAATAAATTAAGTTATTTTGCACTCACATTCAAAGGAATGAAACATCAATAGACAATACATAACAAAGGACCATTAAAGTACCCAAGTGATCAGTCTTCTGAATGGCTAAAGTATTAACTTTTAATGGATCTACTTTGCGTAGGCCTAAGAATAAATAGTAAAAATCTTAAAACTAAAAATGAGTCTCACTCTACGAGAGAATTAATGTCTAGACAATCCTCGACCTAGCGTGGTTGAAGAAAAGCGCTTCTAAGTCTTGTTCGCGTTTGAAGTTGATAAATGTGCCTTGCAAGTGAATATTAATGGCTTTCCAGTTTAATCCAAATTTTTAATATTTTAATTAGGCTTAAGTTCATAAAATTTAATTTTCATTAAATTATATTTATGAAGAAAGGAATTTTACAACATGAAAATTAATTTAAATTGTTATTGATAATCTTTCATTCTTGACCGTGGCCGGGGCCAGCAGAGGAATCTCTAAGTGGCCATGGATGTTCTCATACCATGGCGGGCTAAACAAAAAATTTTCTATCTAATACCATTGAATTGAATTTACGTCTTGTCAATGCCGTACTAAAATGTTCCCAATCATGGTTCCCGTTCAGATATGTAGGTGTTTAACGTTCTTCCTTTCGGTTAAGTGGTGCAATATCTCGTTTCTTTTTATTTAACTAAGTGATAATTTTCAATTGATTTTTACAGCCTGTTTATCGATTTCGAACGTTAACGTTCGCATAGAAAATTACATTTAAAACAAAAACAAAATTCTAAAACTTGTTTTTGTTTTTGTTTTAAATGTAATTTTTTATGTGAACGTTAACGTTCGAAATCGTTGAACAGGCTGTTAGTTTTATTATTAATGTTACGTGTCTTTGGGTATTGCCTTCCCATTAGAATACTAACGTCAAACTTTACCAAAATACATATTTAAGCACTAAGTAAAAAAATTAAAAAGTAAAGTAGTTTGGAAACTTTTAATGGATAATATGGGCTCCCTAATATGTACATGCACAAAAGTATTAGAATCTTAAAACAAACAAGGAATTTAATTTAAATACTACCGCAATCATAACAAATCACTTCATTTTATAAGTTAATTTTCAAGAAATTTTGCAAATTCTTGTAGGTATTTGTATCTTATAAGACTTATAAACTTAAATTGTTGTTAAAATGAAAATATTTATTCATTAAATTTTAAAAAAGACTAACTAAAGACTAAAAAAGACTACATAAATATATTTACAATCTAATAAAGGCTTACAAAACAAATTTTCTATTTAAATTTTACTTAATAATCGTTTGTTTAATTTAATAATCGTTTATGAATACGAGGGTTTTCTTCTGAATTTTTTTGTTTTGGGGATCAGGAGTGACTATAAATTGTCTTGGCGATTGTTAAGGCGATGGAACATGCGTAGTCTGTCGCATTCGACAGATTTCGTTCGTTTGTATTTTCAACGGCAAACAACTGATTTGCGCCCGACTAACAATTTTCAGCACGACAAGCCGATCGACAATGCAAACGAACGATAACGTAACAGTTTGCATACAAACTTTTTTAAAGTGATCGTGATTTCAACAGACGGACAGACAGTCAGACGGACATGGCTTAATCGACCTCAATTACTTAAGGTCCCAGAATATATGGATACATATCGTCGGCTTAATATGCAAAGCTGCTAACTCGCTTTCAGCATATTTTACAGTAGAGACAAAGAACTTCTTATATTTCATATTTGCAGCTTGAGAGGAAAACCAAAAAGATAGTTGGTTTACACACTTCAAGACACAAATTGAAGAAAAAACTACATGTTGGTCGACGAGGCGTATCTTTCTCTACCACACAACATCAAAATCTTAATTTACTTAAAAAGTGGACCTAGCAGGGGCCTAATTCTGGCAGTCGTGATCGAGTACTTTCTCGATTCTAAAGCAATTTTATTTCTACTTCGTTCAGTCTTTACTGAACGAATCGAAATTATTTTTTCAGTATTGTGAAACTTAAATTAATGCTTTACAACACTGAAAAAATAATTGCGATTCGTTCAGTATTGACTGGAATAATTAGATATTAAGTTGCTTTCGAATCGAGAAAGTACTCGATCACGAATGCCAGAATCAGGACCCAGGTTTGCATCATAAGCCGACGATATACTCTATGGGGTCTTAGATGAATATTTAAAAAGTTTCATACGGAATGAAAAACTAAGTATACCCTCATTCACCACTAGTTGTGGTGACGGGTATGAAAATAGCATTAAATTTGCATTAAAATAATATTACCGCCAGTAATTTCTGAACATCTCTGGAACTATTGAAAATATTAAAAACTATTGCTAAGATGACTTACAGGGAATTTGCTGATGATTTGCATGTAATTTTATCCAAATCGTTGTCAAGTCATGATAAAATGTATAAAGATAATCGCTTGATTTCGGGAGAAAAATTAGTCAAGCCTTTAAAATAAACTATACGTGATCAAATAATAATCAAAAAATATCACTGATTTGAATTTTTTTTTTTTAATCACAAGGCTGATAACTTTACAATCTAAAGAGAAAATATTATAAGTAACATTTTCATTATACAGTAGACGCTCACAAATTAGAGCTTTCAGTAATTCGAACGTCCAGAAATTAGAATCAGTGTTTGCAATACATTAAACGCTCTAAAATTCGAATTTATAGTTCTAATTTCAGAGCGTTTTTTTTTTTTTTTGTTATTTGAACACAAGAAATCCGCAATTTATATTTATTCTGTTTGAACATGTAAAACTAAAAAGGGGAATTACCAAATTTTAGATGTGTTTCCTTATTTGTTGTTTTTTTGTCGCATTTATATATATTTGTGGCTAGTTTATTTGTGAAATTCGAAACATGTGTACATATTTTGGAAGTCTCTATTAAAAAGTGAAAGTGTATCATTCGAAATTTCAAATAAACGCAAAAAAACACTTTATCATTGGAAACGAAGGTCAAAATATTAGAAAAGCTTAACAAAGGGTTTGAAGGGAATATTAATGTTACGACATCTTCGATCAGCTATATCAAATCACATAGAACAGCAATATCAAATGCTGTTTTCAACACATATCAGGAAGCAAGCAATAAATCTTTGCACAGCGCTGAATACCCAAATATGGTAAGTCGTCTGTATGAGTGGTTTAAAGAGAAAGCTAAAAAAATAGTTAGAGAGGAATATCCCTAAAAAGATGAAAATGCATTCCGTGGAAGCAATGGATAGTTTTCCAAATACATATAAGAAACGACACGGTATTTTTAATTTTGAAAAATACATTTAATGTCAATCAAATAAAATTGAATTAAAAAAAATTTAAGTAATTTTTATTTTTTATTTGAAATAAAAACGTCCAGAAATTAGAATAATTCAGAAATTAGAATTGCCTCAAAAACAAAGCGGTTCTAATTTGCGAGCGTCTACTGTATAGAAAAAATTATCACTAATCGGTGTTTTTTGTTCGTTTAATCACCAACACAGAAAAAAAACTCAACAACAACACAAAATATCTCTCAATAAAACATATTTAATAATGAAACATTTAAATATTTCTTCATATTTAATAAAAAAAATATTTGAATCCAAGTAAATAGAGTATTTTTACAACTATTTTTCAACAGCTCATAATTCTCATTCGCTTTACAGTTTTATATGTATAATCACCCTTATCGTGGTTGGCAATTTTGTGTCGTTTTTTGGCGTTTTTTAGGCGTTTTTAGAAAATCGCATCGCGGTTGGCAAAAACGCCAGCGAATACGACACTGAATATAATTCTACTACAAAAACGGTATCGCAGATGGCGTATTTGCCTGTCAAAAGCGCTAAAAACTGTCGTTAAGTTTTTTGCTCACGACAGAGTTTATTTTTTGATAAAAATTATTTAAAAATGGAGTCAAACAAATCGTAGGTTATATCACAAAGGGACCAATTGAGGACCCAAGTGAGCCGTCTTCTGATGGCTGCCCAAGGAACCTAATCGTAGGTTATATAAAAAGCAGCTTTAAAGCTTTTTATTTCAATTTTTGTTTTTTGTTTCTATTTTTTTATATTTTAGCATACAAATTACCACACCCGCACAATTTTCCAAGTTGGTGGAGATAATGGAAAAAAAGCCGTTCTTGGCAAAAGGGTATAATAAAGAATTAAATAAAATTAATACAAAAGATGAGTGGAATGAAGTCGCAGAAGAACTCAATAGTATAGGACCTCCATTCCGTACAGGCGAAGGTTGGCTGATTTCTTTGTGGCATCTTTCAATTTAGGTGAAATTGTTGGAAGTACATATTTAAATGCCTCTTTATTAAGCCTAAAATAACTAACAAACCTGAAGGATGGACTTTTTACATTTTGTCAGGCAAAGAAAATACATTGCATTGCTGCCTTAAATGCTTCTTTAGATGATTTTCCGAATTATTAAAATCTTCTTCGTCTTCTGATGATGAAAAAAACCAATACTCAACATATTTGTTAAAAAAAAATATTTATTTTTATTGGCGCAATTGTATTTATAACGATTTTGTTTTTTATAATCAACAGCTTAAGAAAAATAAACAGCTGTGATTTGTTGACATTTTCATAACAGGGTGTTTCATTAAAAAAAAAATTGAGTAATCTGTTACAAAGCGACTCTCTTACAAAAAATAGAGTCGTAGGCGTAGGCGAAAAGTTTCCACGATACCATTCAATTTTAAATACGACAACAAATGCGACATACGCCTAAATACGCCTACGCCAACCGCGATAAGGGTGAATATCTTTAGTTTTTAGTCTTTCAAAAAAGGCTTCCTAATGATCTGGCCTAAGCAATTTGCGAAATGCGCATAGGAACTAACTTCACAGCACATCATCTATATATATATATATATAAATCAAACGCTGTGTCTTAGTCTCGCTAAAACTCGAGAACTACTTGACCGATTTGTATGATTTTTTTTTGTTTTGTTCGTCTAATCACGAGGAAGGTTGAGAAAAAAGAAAGTTTAGAAAAACCAAAAAAACAGGTTAAAAAATCGAAAAAAGCGAAAATTGTGTTTTGTATGCAAATTTTACATTGCACCATTAATTGCTGTGGATTAGTCTGCTTAAACTCGATAATTGCTTGACCGATTTCAATGACTCTTTTTTTTTTGTTTTTTTCGTCTTATCACAGCAATGGTTGCGAAAAAAAAAAGGAAAAAGAAGAAAAGCCAAAAATAAAAGTCGAAAAATCCAAAAATCTAAAATGTACTTTTTGTATGCAAATTTGACTTAATACCACCAAAAGGAATTGTATTTCTTCAGTTGGTGGCGGACCCATTGTTTGTCAGCTGCACAGAAACAAACCCAACCCATTTAATCATCCTATTTAAATTAATTAAGCTTATAAAAAATGAATCATAAAAATGAATCATTCAAATGCAGTTGGCGTGGACGAAATCCACCCAAGATTTTTTAAATTAATTCTCCCAAGAATATTGCCCTTTGTTACACATGTATTTAACACCATAATTACCACCAGTCATTTTCCCTCAAATTGGAAAAAATCTAAAATAATACCAATACCCAAAACTAAAACTGAATATAGGCCAATTGCCATTTTACCCTTTATGTCGAAAATATTTGAGAGGATAATTCACAATCAGATATCGCTTTACGTAAATGATCATAATCTGCTTAATGATAAACAATCTGGGTTTCGGAAAAACCACAGTTGTATAACTGCACTTGTAGATGTTGCGGAAGATATAAGAAGTGGTATAGATGAACGAAAAACAAATATCTTAGTACTTTTGGACCATTCAAAAGCCTTCGATACAGTCGATCATAACGTCCTATGTTACAAACTACAACACATGTTTATGTTTTCTACAGCTGCTACACGTCTGATATCAACATATCTTACCAACAGGCATCAGTATGTTCAAAGTGGTAACAACAAATCAAAACTTCTACCTGTAGCGAGGGGTGTACCGCAGGGGTCAATTATTGGGCCCCTTCTATTTTCGCTTTATGCTGATGACCTTCCGAGTCAACTTACACACTGCAAAGTCAGAATGTATGCTGACGATGTTCAGATTTACATCAGCTGTGATACATCTGAAATTGAACAATGTGTCTTAACTCTGAATACTGAGTTAAAACAACTTTATGAATGGGCTACTGCTAATGGTCTTAGTATAAACCCAAAAAAATCTAAATATCTTGTTATCCAAAAACGAACTACTATAACCGATCATATACCTGATATTTTTCTTAGTAATGAACGTATTAAAAGGGTAAATACAGCAAAAAATCTTGGTATTATTTTTAATAAGAACCTGACATGGTGCAACCATATTAATTATGCATGTGGCCGTACGTATTCCATGCTTAGAACTCTCTGGCAAACGCAGTATTGTACACCTATCAAAATAAGAATACTTCTTGCAAAAACCTATTTATTGCCAATTCTGATGTATGGATGCGAATTATTTGCCAAATGTGATGCCGCAAGTGAAAGAAAATTAAACTCAGTCTTTAAATGTATTGTACGATACGTATATGGCGTAAAAAGGTTTAATTCTGTTTCTCCTTTTACGGTAAAACTTTATGGTATTCAGTTTGATGACCTTCTCAAAACAAGAGTACTGATATTAATGCACAAAATCGTGTTTACTCAACAACCACAACATCTGTATAGCCGCCTTACCATATCTAGCTCTAATAGAGGTAAAAGAATTTTATTGTTTAGACACCAAAGTTTAACATCTGATTGGCAATTTTTCCTTAATGCAATCCGTCTTTGGAATCTACTCCCGCATAATATACAAATAATTAGTAACGCACTGAGCTTTAAAAAAAACATTCTAAATTTTTTTGCGTGTTAAATTTTTTTTTTTTTTTTTTTTTTGTGTTATGATTTTTAATATTATCATTTTGTTAATTTTCAATTTAATTTATTATTTAATAATTTTTGTTCTTTTTTAAAATTTTTTCTTTTGTTTTAAAATTTTATCATTTACAAATAACAATTTTTATTTTATTTTTATTTTTAATGTTTCTGCTAAAACAATGTTCTATACTGCAATAAGAGGCTTTAAGTCTTGTGTATAGAATTGGAATAAATAAATAAACTAATAAACAAAATGTTTATGATTGAGCGTCATAATCTCTAAATTAATTTATATATAAAGGGTGGTTAAATTTCAAGGGCCGATGTTGATTTTGAATAAAACACAAACTATTTAGGAAATTATTGTAATTTTATTTTATTATGATATATTGGTATTACTCAATTATGTATGGAACAAAATATCGGCCAAATGGGCGCCGCGACCACGGCGGCACACCTCCATCCGATGGTCCAAATTTTCGATGACACTGAGGCATAATGGAGGTTCTATGCCGTTAATGTGCCGAATTATCGCATCCTTAAGCTCAAATAACCCCAAAGAAAAAAGTCCAACGGTGTCAAATCACATGATCTTGGCGGCCAATTGACATCGCCATTACGTGAGACATCACGTCCATTGAATTTGTTGCGCAAAAGAGCCATTGTTTCGTTAGCTGTGTGGCAAGTGGCACCGTCCTGCTGAAACCACATATCGTCTACATCCATATCTTCCAATTCGGGCCATAAAAAATAAAAATTGTTGGGTACTACGACGAGTTGAGGTGGACGGCTCTTCAGCCACACTATCGCGAACAGCAGCAATATTTTCTGCAGTACGAGCTGTACGAGCATGCACTGGTGTTCTCACATCTTATACAGACCCGGTTTGCTCGAATTTTTCCACGATTTTTGCGATTGTACGCACATTTGGACGATCAAATTGACCAAAAAAATCACGAAGTGCACGATATGCATTTTGATTTGAACGCACATTTTCATAATAAGTCTGGATAACTTTAACACGTTGTTGGATTGTGTATCTCTCCATGGTTCAAATTGAGTAAGTCTGAAATAGAGAAATGTCAAATAAAATTTGGAAAAAAACTTGGCGTTTAGGTGTGGTTCACATTCAACATCGGCCCTTACAATTTAACCACCCTTTATATATATGTATATATATATATATATTTGTGCCTAATAAGAGGCTAAACCACTTGACCGATGGAGCATGTAACTGTGACCCTGGAAGAGACATTAGGCTATATAAAATTGTGACTGGGCAAAGGGGCGAAGCCACGCCCATACAACCCAAAATTTAAAATCGTGTTATCTATGACATGTTTTGACCTACGGCGATAATATTTGGTATATATGTTGTTGGCATGAATAGAAATACGTTAATTTAAAAATTATGATATTTACCACATATGGAGTTGTGATGAACAGAAATACGTTTAATAGAAATTTACGCCCCTTTATGGAAGAAAAAAAAAACCATTTCTAATAAGCTTCTAAACCTATCTTCGTTAAATTTTGACACCAGTCCTAGGCTATATAAAATCCTGATTCACACTCACATTTTAATTTAGATTATTTCTTCTTCAAAGCAACCATTATATCAGGAAAGTATAAAGGAGCAGATGTACTGTTGCCACGCATTCCGATGATACCAACTGATTTGCCATTCGACTTCAAACGATTGCAGTTTCCTGTGCGGTTAGCGTTTGCGATTACTATAAATAAAGCCCAAGGTCAAATGTTTCAAATCCATGTTTCTCGCATGGACAACTTTATATTGCATGCTCGCGTGTTGGAAACTCTACTGATTTATATGTTTATGCTCCAAATGGAAAAACTAAAATCATTGTATATCCTTAAGCAAAGCAATAATTAATTAATAATTTATTTAATAAATTTTTGTTAATATATATTGTAAATACTTTAAGTTTTATTTTATAACGATGGGGGTAGCGAAGCACACCGAATTAAGCTAGTACACAGAAAAAAATAAAAATTGATTTCAATTAAAAAATTTGTGATATAAATTAAAAAATTAATTAAATTTGCACCAGTTAAAAAATTAATAGTATCAATTAAACCAGTTAATAATATTAATTAAACGTTTAATTCACTTGATTAAACGCTTAATTTACTTGATTAAATTTTTAATTAAAACTGATTATTTTTTTGATTAATGCTTTAATTGGTGAAAAATTTTGGATAATTTTTTCTGTGTAGTTAATAAAGATTCGATAAACATTTGTTTGATTTAATCAACATTTCCAACAATTCATTTTAACAAATCACGTATACATTTTGTTGAAAAAGATTATTTTGGGCAACAAATTTGTTTAAGCTTTGATATTGTTACAAGTAAGACTTTGAGTGTTTAAAATTCCTATTCGCTTTAGGGTTTTATTCGTATAATATTTTTAGCTTTTCTAAAATCTTAAGAAAAGGTTTCCTGATGAGCTGGCCTAAGCAACCAGTGAAATGCGCATAGAAGCTAGCTTTCCCTCAACAATAAATTACAGTGTACTTGTCAAATATGAAAAATTTGGAATTTAGCACGTCATAGAGAAATCGTATTAAAAACAAATTTTTTATTCACTCAATAAACTTGGTTGTTGGCTAAAAATTCAATACCTACAAACTTTTTTATAAACACCGCAAAAATCGTCATCACAGAAAATTCAAAAATTTTTTTTATCAAATATGCTATTTTCGTATTCAAATATGAAAATTATTTTTATCTGTGAACTAAAATAATTAGAAATTGGTTTTTTTAAGTGTTTTAAAAAAATTATTCAATATGTATTATTCAATGTCTTGATTGTTAATTTATTTAGTCAATTGCCTTAATCACACAAACAATATCATTATCTAAACTTTTACTTACGTTTAAATCAAATAAAGAAAAATATTAATTTTCGGACGTACCTGCAAAGAAAGATAAAACAACAAGCAATTAATTATTAATTCAAAGAAAACATTATTTATATTTACATGTCATTAATATGTGCAAATATTTTCTTGTTATCTTAAATGCCAGATATTTATAACAAAAAAAAAGAGAGAGAGCGAAAATTATAATTCAAACAATAAATTCTTTTTGCTAATTTCATCAGTTTTATTCCGCATTGTGATTAGTTCGTTCGTTTCTAGAAAGCCCAAACGAAATCCTTTTATTCCCAATTAAATGCTGATACATTTGTTATCTGTCACCGACGACTTATTTATTTGTATTTGGCTTTTGACATACAAATTTATGGCCGTTATGCAATTTGTGTTATTATACTCTCTCTTTCCCTCTCTATCTGTCTCTGTCTATAATACGGCCATTTAAATTTTAATATCGGACATTAGCAAAATCAACAATAGATAAATAAAAGAAGGGATTAACTTTTTGCAGCTAATTAAATGACAAACTATAAATTTTAGAAAATAAGCACAGGATGTATTTGTGCGAACAGAAACACACAAACACACACACACATTTTAAACATATTTGACAAAAACAAATTAAAATAATAAATAAATAAATTTTATAATGAGTCAGGTGAAAGGATATTTAAAAACAAATTGAACTAAACAAAATTTGTTTTCTCTTACACGTCATTCTCCATGTCACGAACACACAAAAGTTCATACACTCACACACATTCACTCAAACACACACAAATTCCTATCAGGATTCACTAATCTAAATATGACTTATACATAGTTTGTTTGTCTGTACGTGTGTAATTGTTAGTTTATATTACAAAATTTTAATTGGAATCAATAAACACAAGAGAAATCAACACTAAAGAATGTTTGCATAAGGCACTAATACAAATAGTACCAACACACACACACACACACATAGTAATTATATAAATTCATTTGCGAGCGGGTGTGGGAGAGTGAGTAGTGTTTGTTGATATCCTTGTTGTTTTAGTTTTATTACCCTTATTATTACATTTCTAAAGGGTGCTGCAACCATAATGCACAATGTTAATTGTGAGTCACACCTTAATGTCAAGTTGTTTGCCAAACTTAATTTGACATTTCTTTGTTTCAGTGTTTGACAAATTCGACAATGGAGAGGTACACAATTCGGCAGCGCGTTAAGATGGTTGAAGCCTTTTACGAAAATGGGCCTTCAAATCAAAATGCATTTCGTGGACTCCGCGATTTTTTGGTCAGCATAACCGACCAAATGTGGCCACAATCGGGAGATTTGTGCGCAAATTTCTGTCTGTAGGAAATGGAATCCACAAAGAGTGACTGTTTGGTGCGGTTTAAGCTTAGTTCACAATCAGAGAAACAATCTCGTTTTTTCTTCTATCTTTTCTCTTCCCAAAGTATTTCATATATTTTCCTTTTATGTTTAGAACAAAAATGTAACTAAAATTGTTTTAAAAATGTTACTTAAGTTGAGTCAACTAGAACTTCAGCAACAATTTGTATGAAATTGTTTCTGACGTTTAAAATAATTTTATTTAGTTTTGAATGAAAATCTTAACAAAATGTTGTAAGAAATAATAATTAATGCATAATATTGTTGTGGCTGAAATTTGCAAACGGTTTCTTAATGCAAAATGTGTGTGGTTGCAGATGAAATTGTTGCTCTATTATGAACACCAAGTGAAAATGGACCTGGACGGTAAGTGGTTCCAACATGATGGTACAACTTGTTACACAGCCAACGAAACAATGGCTCTTTTGCGCTAGAAATTTAATGGCCGTGTTATCTCAAGTCGTGGCGATGTTAATTGGCCGTCACGATCATGTGATTTGACAACGTTGGAATTCTTTCTTTCGGGATATTTAAAAGAAGAAGTGCACGTCAATAAGGCAAGAAGAATTCAAGAGCTAAAGGATGAGCTAATTCGGCACATTAACGACATTGAACCTCAATTATGTCTCAGAGTCATTGAAAATATGGACCATCGGCTAGAGGTATGACACCGAAGCTGTGGTGAGCATTGTCCATGTGACGGATATTTTGTTTCATACATAATTCTGATAGATCCTTCTATCATAATAAAAAATATTAAGATAATTTTCTAAAAAAATTTTTTATTTTCAATTAACATTGTGCGTTTTGGTTGGACCACCCTTTATACGTAATTCTACACGTTTAGATTTCGATAATTAACACCAGTCATTTATCAACGTTTTTCTCTTTTAGCTTTCGCATTAAACCGTATTACATATGTATGTATGTATATGTATGTGTGTGTATATACAATTCTTTTACTTGGCTTTATTGTTTACATTCGCTTTTCCTGGAATCTGATGAAGGAGGTATTAGATTAACATTTCAAGTCCAATTACAACAAATGTGCTTTAATGTGTATTCGTTCAGAGAAATCGACTTGAAATTAAACAAAATATTAAAGCAACAGGCTGTTTTAAATAGATTATTCAATAGAATATTTAGGGAAAGTACGTTCCGCTACAGAAAAAAACTTTTCAGGTCTCTAATGATTTTCTTTTATAGCAAAGAAAAATTATCTGTCTATGATAATTTTCTGTTTTTTAGGAAAAAATTACAAGTCTGTGTCAGTTTCTTTGCATAAAGAATAAAAAATTATCACTCTCAGAAATAAAATTATCAGTGTCTGATTATTTTCCTTAAAAAAACATAAAAAACTAACACACAGGACTGTGATAGTTTTCTTTTATATGGGTAATTCCAAAGTGTTGAATGTGACAGTCGTACGCATCAAAAATGCAATAACATTTTAAACAACAAATATTTTTACGTTCTTTTCACCCTTAAATTATAGCACTAAGAAAGCACTATTATCTATGCTAAAGTTTATGGGGAGCGCGATTCTAGGTCAAAGAAATGTAATGGCAAAAGAACTAGCGGTTCAAAGTGAAAAAAATAGAAGTAGTTGTTGTGGCCATGTATAAAAAGGCGTAATTCAGCGAAACTTGGCACAATTTTTTAGTCAAACTACTTTTAGAATTCTACGTAGCAATGTAACATTAAAATGTCTTTGGTTTGGTTCCAAAATCGTCTGTTATTTTTTTGTTTAAGCCAAAATCTGGTTCGATACGTGACATTTCGAATGTGACATTTTTTCCATAATAATTTAACTGAATAATGATTAATACAATGTATACATTTACCTTTAATTCGAATAACATATTTCTCTTCGAACTCTTCCTTAGATTACAGACCATGTAAGAAAATTTTTTTGAAATAATTTTCATCAAATATCACCTCTTTTAAGGATGATAATATTAAAGAAAACTTACAATAAAACATTCTCACAAATAAGAAATTACGTTTGCACAACTTTGCAGTCTGATTGTTCATCTAAGTGAACAAATGTATGGGTAAATTTATTAAATTAGTAAAATCTAAATATTTCTCTATATAAATTAAAAAATATCGCACAGTGATATTTTTTGTTGAGAAATGAATGCTTTCTGTATAGAAAAAATTAATCACAAAACGATAGTGTTTGTTATGTGACATTTCCCTCTATATGAAAAAAAACAAGTTAGAGTGCTATATTCGGCTATGCCGAATCTTTGATACCCTCCACCGACAGTTCGAATGTTTAAGGAGTATGTATGATGTCTTTTTATTATTATTATCTTAAACTGTGACGATTTGTTATTAATTATGGTTTTAAAAGACTAAACTGTTTTCCGGGAGTAGGGCATATATGGGGCCTAGGGTAAATTATGTACCGATCTTCACGAAATTTCACAGTATCATTTATAGTCCTATAAAATTGTGACGAGCCAAAATTTGTTATGATTGCATTATTTTTTACGGTTTTAGGCGTACTAAACTGTTTTCCGGGAGTAGTGTTTATATGGGGCTTAGGGTAAATTAAGGACCGACCTTCGCGAAATTTTACAGTGTAATTTCTAGTCGAATAAAACGGACTTGTGCAAAATCTTATGTCATTCCGTGCATTTTTGCATCATTTATGTTAGTTTTTGTAACAAAATTATCAAGTTTTTGAAGGTGGTGGTTCCACATTTTGATTCATAGCTCTGGTCCTACTGTACCGATTTTGCTGAAATTCCAAACTGCTTAGGATAACTACAAGCAATTTGACACCTAGTTTGTATATTTCTTTTGAGTTTTTCGAAAGTGAGCGTGTTTTCAACAGACGGACAGACGGACAGACAGACGGACATGGCTAAATCGACTTAGAATTACTCAAGCAGCCAGAATATATATACTTTATGGGGTCTGAGATGAATAATAAAAAAGTTTCACACGGAATGACAAACTTAGTATACCCTCTTCACAACTAATTGTGGTGGAGGGTATAAAAAAATATTAATGCAGAGTGAAAAGCGTTTATAAAAATAATACAATCTGTAATAATTTTTTTTCGTACTATATCGGCGCACATTTAAAAATATTGCCATTAGCGTCGCACATTATAACATTTTATTTCGGTTCATATTGGCCAAAACTCAATTGCGACAAAAATCGGTACAATGGGGTCACCCTATCGTGCTATTTGGCCAAATTAAATCACATGTTTTTATTTAAAAATTATTTTTTCATTAAGTGTTAAGAAATTTTTTTCAACTTCAAACATATACTTTGTTTACTTTTTTCTTAATAAAATTTGCATGATATGTAGAAAATAGTGGTTGTAAATTAAGTAAAAGTTCACAAAGAACAAGAGCATCAACAAATTTTCTCCACTTTACTCGATCTAAAGCTAGTATACTTTTTTGATTCCAAGTCACATTATATCACTCGTGATATAAGGTTGCATCCTGGATGCTTCATCCTCCTTTCGACCTAACCTTAGTCACATTACGATATTAACATTCATTTCCACGTGTTCGTATCCATGTGTTCGGGGCTTTCCAGGCCCTTTGACGTTCAGTCCAGTGCATGTCTTGCGCTTTCGCCAAATGGCCTTTTCAGGCCACATAACTCTTATTAATTGTTAAAAAAAATTTACTGTCGGAGTTAAAATTCAAACCTGAATCGTATTATCTATGTTGATTTATGAAATCTAGGCTTCAAGTTTAAAGCGCACTACCAAGTGAGTTACTAGTAAGTATTTAATGATTCAATGCGATTAGGTTTGAAAGGGGCTTGAGAAGCTTTTGCATAGGTTGTTTTTGTTAAAATAGAAGTAAAGTTTTTGCTAGTTAATCCTTTATCTAGATTTATTCTTCTAACGGTATATATTTGTTAAAAGTAAAACTTTATACAATCTTCCAAAAACAGATTCGAAATTTTTGTAAATTCATGATTATTTTTGATATCTTCTTAACACTGTAGACTGTGTTAAAATAAAGAGAACTTTTTCAGGAATTATCGTTTGTAATTAGGCACAACTAACAAGCAACAAATAAGTTTTTACCATGGTAAATTGAAAAAGTCCCCAAACACAATACTTATACTCGCACAAGCACACACACACACTAATACACGTTACTCGCAATTGGATTAATTTTGAAATTATTTTTTTTTTGTTTAATTTTAAAGCTGCAAAATCTGTTTTCTTCATTGGGATTCTCAACTCATCAAGAAGCCCTCCACATTAAGCGTATTATAATTTTTGTTCATACTTTTATGCACGGTTTTTTTTAAATAAATGAGTTTGTTGTGTGTGTGTGCGTGTGTGTGTGTGTGTGTGTGTGTGTGTGTGTAGGAAACCATAATCATGCCACAAGCGAAAACAATACAATCTCATATCATCTCACTGTTGGAAAATTATTTAAGTATCATTATTAATGTTGAATTGAGTGTATTGAAATACATACTGCGACACCAGTGTTGCCATACTAAGGCAAGACATTCATTAGCTAAATTTTGCCATTTTTATACATGGGAAAAGGCTAAATACCCAATTGGTAAATACCCGGTAAATAGGGAAAATTGGGTAAGATTCGGTTAACGTTTTGTACGAAATTAAATAAAAATTAATTGTTTAATTTAATCAATATTTGCTTCACTAATAAAAACATACCATCTTCACAATTTTAAATCAAAATACTATGATGGTTTATTGTCGTTTTAGTGCAATTTAACCAGTTTTTTAATATTTAATGGCGTTTTTTAAAAACGAAATATACAGCCGTGTCACAGATTCCGTTCGGAATGCTGTCAATTCCGTATTTGCCATTCCGTTCGAAATCATTTTTGGTGCTTTGGATTCCAATCGTTTTCATCAATCCGAAAAATTTTGTTTAAGCGATTTTTATGTTACCCATTTGGCAACATCAGTATTTATTACAATTTAATATGGCAACAAATTCACTTAGCAAGACAAAAAACAGCTGTTAACAAAATTTTTGTAGACAAAAATTTACATTTGAGTTTTTATTTATGTGTAAAAAAGTAATCAACTTTAAAATTATTAAAATTTAAAAAGTAAATATGCCGGGCGTATTTAATTTTTAAATTAAAATGCGGGAAATGCAGGCTAAAAAAAAGTTTAACAAATGTAATTGTTTCCAATTTTGCTTTGTTCTTTTCCGTTTTGTTTTGTTTTGTGTGTTGCCGGTATGTAAATTTTGGCAAAATATGACAACAAAAGAGATATGGCAATGCTTCATAAATCCATTACGAAAATTTTGTTTTCTTGTTAAAGATTTTAGAAAGAGTTTTAAATATTTGTAAAATAAATTGCTAAAAATTATTTAAAATATACTTCTTTTGAAAAATATATAAAGAAAACATATTTGTTTACTGATAGAAAGTATATTTTGATAATTATTTGCCGTTTAAGATACAGAAAACTCCCATTCCGTTCATGAAAATAGAAATGGTTTCATTCCGAAAAATTGTTTCGTAATTAATTTTCTGAAGCACCAAAATACGGAATGAATTCCGTTTCCGAACGGAATTGTGTTCTGTGACATGGCTGATAATTTAAAATTATATTAGGTTTATTGACAGTTAATGATTGTCATATGAATTTGTGTTTTATAAATACCCAAATAAATTCCCAAAAAAGGAGTATGTATATCTGGTTTTACCCGGTATTTACCCAGACATCCGGTTAATATCCGGTCGAATCCCATATAAAGCTATTTTGCGTCTTGTTCTAAGCCATGAAAAAATAAATTTCGACATTTCTTTTTGCTATTTTAATTTAGAAAAATTTTCCGATAAGTTTTTAAAAATGTTAGACCAAGAAAATGCCATAAAAGTTGCTTTAACTCTAATGAAGCGTAGAATTTTTTTTAATTAAGATGAATATGCAAACGAGACTCTAATTGTAAGTCCAAAAAATTATTTTCTGTCCCGAGTTGTCATGTTGTCAAGGCTTTGGGTTTATTTTGGGGAATGATTTAGAGGGTAATAATCCTTAAAGAAAAATTTTTGGGTACACGATTTCATAGTTAGGCTATTAACAATTTGGTTGATTACTACACAATTTTACAACTGAGAAATTTTAAGATTTTGACGATTTTGGAGGTAGAATTCAATATTTTAATATTAGGTTTTTTAAAAAGAACTTTTTATTTTAATTGTGACAACACCAACAACATGATAGTTTTGACATTTAGTTTTTGACGTATTCATAGTAGATGCACTGGCAATTGTTACAATGGATTCAATTTCGCTCGAAAATCGCATTAAAATAATTAAAATTCACTATGAAAATGGTGGTTCTGTTAAAGTGACATTTCGTAAAATTGGTGATATTTTCGGACAACATAATCGTCCTTCTGAGACCGCTATTTAGAATTTGGTCGTTAAATTTGAGTCGACAGGCTCGATACAAAATGTGGCAACACCAACACGACGGCGCTAATTGTCACACAGCCAATGAAACGATCAATTTATTGCAAACCAAATTTTCCGATCGCATAATTTCATGAACATCAGCTGTTAAGTGGCCAGCCGGATCGTGTAATTTAACTTTGTTAAGGACAGAGTCAATACTGAGCAATCGAATCGATTGCAGCCTTAAAAATCAAAATCCGTGATGTGATAAACGAAATAGACCCGCCATTTTGCCAAAAAGTGATTTAAAAGAATCGACATTTGTCAGCGTGTTCGTGGTGGACATTTGCCAGATATAATTTTTCATCCAAAATTGCCGAACTTTTCTCTTCGTAATACAATAAAAATTTGAATCATCTTTTTCTAAATTTTTTGTTTTAGAAAACAAAGTTCTGGTTGAAAACCCCTTTATAAAAAAAACTAGCTGTTAGAACCCGGCGTTGTCCGGGTTCAAACTATTATGGATTTTAGTTACTAATCATAAAATCATTTTCATTATTTTGAACACTTTGTAAAATTATTATAGCAAGGAAGGCCAAAAATGTATAAAATTAATTGACTCGGAATCACTTTCTAAGTCGATCTAACGATGTCCTGCCGTCCGTCCGTTAACGGCTGAAGATACGTCTTAATTGCCATAAGAAAGCCGCCTGTTGGCAATGGTGAGAATCGGTCCATAATTTCACTTGGCCCCCACACAAACTTCTTTCCGGAATAGTCCATAAATATATGTGGTTTTAATCGGCAACCGCGTATGTCTTAAAATCAGGAGAGCCGCATAAAAATTCTAGATCAAGCTATTGCACTTGTTTAACTTTGTTATTACGTTAAAAAATCGGAGTTGGTAGATCTTTTTTTAGAAATTTTAAAAAGAACGTTTAAAATTAAGCAATATGACATCAACATCTTAAAACCGAAAAAATGGAAAATGGTTACCCATTAAAACCACAGGTATTGGTGTATAGATTAAACTTGTCTCAAAAATATTTTTTTGCAACATAAATCATCTAAGCAAAATTTCTTTTTTTAAATCGGTCCATATTTGACCAAAGCTCCCATACAAAAACAACTTCCGAAGATAGCTTAAAAAGCGATAACTTTCTTATAAATATTGTTATTATATAAAATTTGTCGGCCCTAACTTTTATGATAGCTACAACGTCATGGCAAAGCTTTGTTCTGGTAGATCCTCCTAAAAATCCCCTATAAACCCCCTCTCCAAAATAACTTTAGGACAAACAAATCTCATATAGATGTTTATATCTAGATGAAATTCGGCACAAATAACTTTATACGAATCTTTACCTCATAATATAATTTTGTTTTGCCCGGTCCATGATTGTCCGTTGGTCCCAAATAAAGTACATTTTCAAAAATTTTTTTCGTTATATACTGACCGAGTTTGTAACAAAATCTGGTTTAACAAATAGCCATATATTTTGGTTGTAAAGAATTGGCAACACTGTCTCTTACATACACATTTACCCATACACTCTTAATGGAAAGCTTTAGGAATGAGTGTCTTTTAATCTAATTACATAATAATTGTCATCATAAAAGCAATATAAAACAAGTGAAATTCAACTTCCACTATAATACCGTCAGTCTTATTTGCGAATGCTTTTGTATGTCACTGTATTCTACTGGGGAATTTCTGTCGTATATCTGCGCTGTAGTTGTTGGTTTATCTCTGCAGTACATGTCATCATTCGTAATTGAGACATTAACGCACTTTTACGAACTTTTAGTATTATTTTTTTTTTTTTTCTTTCATTCCATTCACTGATTTAATAAATAATTTTATAAATGAAATGTGAGATAATAATCATTTATGCTTATGTATTATGTATTCGGTTGCGTTTTACTTGGAATTTTATTATAATTTTAATGATCTGTAGAGAGAAGTGTAATTGGTTTGTAGGTATAATTTTAAAAGAATTTATGAAAATTTTTAAATTTAATTTTATATGCATACCTATCGCACCATTTCCACTCTCACTTTTTGCAAGAAAAGAATACACAGTGTCTATATCTACCCACTGTTTAAATCTTTCAAAATTTTCTCTACTCTTTCGACAAAATTAGCTTTATTTCTCTTTCTGATTGAAGAATACATTTAAAAAAAATTTTTTTTTTTTTGCCTTAACGGAAAATTTATAAATTTGTAGAGGAACAAGTGCAATGCGTATCGGGTTTTTCAACAAGAACCTTGTTTTTTTATTGTGGCAACACCAACAACATGATAGTTTTGACATTTAGTTTTTTGACGTAATCGTAGTAGATGCATTTGCAATTGTTACAACGAATTCAATATCGCCCGAAAATCGCATTAAATTAATTATAATCCATTGTGGTGGTTCTGTTAAAGTTACATTTCGTAAAATTCGTGATATTTTGGGACAACATAATTGTCCTTCTGAGACCCCTATTAAGCATTTGGTCGTTAAATTTGAGTCGACAGGCTCGATACGAAATGTGCCAACACCAACGCGTATTCGACCGGGACGTTCAACTGAAAACATCGCAGCCGTGAGCCACAGTGTTGAAGCAGATCCAAATTTGTAATTTTCTCGACGTTCTCAACAATTGGGGTTATCCAAAACCGAATTTTGCGTAATGATTTAGCTTTGAAGCCTTACAAGGTTTTTTGTGGGCCTTTGGTAAGTACAGAGTCTATACGGAGGCAATCGAATCAATTGCAGCCTTAAAACTGAAAATCCGTGATGTGATTAACGAAATAGATCCGCCATTTTGCTAAAAAGTGATTTAAAACTTTGATGAATTAATCAGTGTTGCCAAAAATGGCTAAATTTACGGAAAAAATGGCTAAAAATTGGCCAAAAACTTTTTTAAATAAAAACACATTAAAATTCAATAACAAAAAAGAAATAAAAATTAAACTTGTTTCAAGGAAATTATTAGTTAAGATCAATTTCTTAAATAAGAATAAACGTAAAATAATATTTTGATAGATATTTAAAAAATTATATCATCGATAAATTCGATGCCGTTATTGTTCATCTCATAGGAATCACTCGTGCCTATTAGTTTTAAATAACTTGTAGGAAAATCATAATCACGATAACATTTACCCAACCTTTTGAGTCCAGATCAACAATAAAAAACAAGTTAGAAAGTATAGTCGGTCAACCCCGACTGAACTATGCCCTACACCACATTAGAACCTAAGTACCGAATGCGACCGTTACTTTGCGCACAAGGTTTACTTGGACAGCCATCCAGCCGGACAAACATCGTTAATTCGACTCAGAAAGGGATTCTGAGTCAATCAGTATACGTAAAGGTGGGCTTAGAACCAATATTTTAAGGTGTTACAAACATCAGCACAAACGCATAGTTTATATTTTATTGTTATGGTAAAAATATTTACCTAATTGATAAAATTGAATTAACGGTTGCTAAATGTAGCCTATTTCTTCTACTTGGCTAAATTCCCTCTCTACTTCAGCATTAGACCATGGAAGTGAGAGCAACTTTATAGTCAATTCTGAAATTTATAAAAACCTTTTGTTGCCGCCTGCATCTCTTTATTGAAGTACTTGCAACCAGAAAAAACACCGATATTTGTGTTGATCCATTTTATAAATTTAATATTGGAATACTGTTCCTTTATTTTGAAAGATGTTTCATCATCATCGTTTTAAGCGATTTTCAACATTTCTAAATGTTGTGATTTATATTAAAGGCGTTTTAATTGTTTAAATGTTTATTTTACTTTTATAAATTTTTATAATACCATAAAAATTATTCTTAAAAAAAAAACGGCAAAAAAAAAAAAAATTATGAAAAATGGCTAAAAAATGGCTAATGGCTTTACTCATTTTTTTAATGGCTAAACAGGGTGAAAAATGGCAAAATCTAGCCACTTAATGGCCAAATTGGCAACACTGGTAATAATCGACACCTGTCAGCGTGTTCGTGGTGGACATTTGCCATATATCATTTTTCATTTATAATTGCCGAGCTTTTCTCTTCGTAGTATGTACACTAAAAATTTTAATCATCTTCACCTAAATTTGTTGTTTTATTTGGTTTTAGAAAACAAAGTTCTTGTTGAAAAACCCGATACAATAATAATTGTTGAACATCAAATGCACCCACTTAGATGCAAATAAATTTTTTGTTAACATATTTTTTTCGAAAATGACGAGCATGTTGTGATTAATGTGAATGGCATTTAATGCCAGGCAAAAATTGACAATTTATTAACGAAATTTTTTGCGAAAATTTTTCCGGTCGAATAATAAAATCAGAAAGAAAAAAGAAAATGAATACATTTATTTAATCATAACGCTACTTATGCGCCACCGTGTATAAATTCTGGTTTCAAATAACACTTGTTAGAACATTCTTATTTAATAATTATTGAGGTTTTTTGTTTTCCTCACGGGCTAATTATGATCAATCGTTTTTTTACCAAATGTAACTAAAAATTTATTTGTTTTCCCCGACGTTTTATTTTGAGTGTTGTACAGTGTAATTAATCCGCGATGTTTAGCATTATAGTCGACGATAAAAGTGTTTTTTACTTAACAGCTCTTTTCCGATCTTCCGATATTGATAACACCCCTTTTCCAATTATAATTCAGAATGTGTCAGTTGTAATTCAGAAAGCAAACAAGTTTTATAAACTATTTATTTTATATTACAGTAGTTTTCACTTAACTGCCTTTTATTTACGTGCACTTTTGACTTAACTGCACAAAATTGATAATTTTTGGCATTATTCTTTATAATCCCATACAAATTCCTTTTTTAAGTGCACTTTCTTTACCTGCACATTTAAGATAAGCGCCCAACATTTTTGGCATTTTAAAATTATTTTCATACAAAAAATTTAAGTTAGCTGCACTTTGACTTAACTGCCCAAAATACATATTTTCTGTAATTATTCTTCAAACTCCTTGTTTACGTGCATTTTGTATACCTGCATATTTTTCATATTTTTGGGCAACTTTAAAATATTTTCATAAAAAACATCAAAGTTAGCTGCACACATGAAAAAATATGGTGGCCACTTTTTCACATAAATATCAAATTTTACCGGTTTATAAAAACAAAAATCGCAAACAAGTCAAGTTATTTAAATTCATTTATTTTGTTTGCATGTACCTACATTTATGCATATGGGTTGTGGTTACAGCAACTTTACCACGATTATATGAAAGGAAAAGAAAATCTAAGGTCTGGAACAGAATAAAGTAGTTGTAGTAGTATTTGGAGCTGAGAAATAGCGCAACAAAGTTCAAAATTTTTGCGCTTCAACGGCACCGACTACTGCAACTACGTATTCTGTTGACATTACTATAAAACTGCAGTTTTTAATTTTTGAAAGCTTGCAGCTCTATTCTTAACGTTATACTACACCGACTTTTTTTTTCCACACTTTATTGTTACCATTTTGGCTATCACGTTCATTATAAAAATGCATAAAACAATTACTAAATACATTTAAGATAGCTGCATTTTTGATTTACCTGCACAAAAAATCGTGCAAAGGAGATTGTGCAGCTAAGTCAAAATAACTGTATTATATTATTATAACAAAAAAAATGTGCACTGAAGAGCTATAAATATTCGTAAGGATGTAGTATTTTTTTTAAATATGTATGTAGATAATCGACCGACCGCCATGTCATTCATTGCCTGATGAACTGTGTAGTGTTGCACAGCATGAGTGCAATCACCACTAGTTTTTGTGGTCGTTGCATGATCAAACTATCCTCCAAGTAGATCAATCTTTGTTCAATCACACTCGGACCTACGAAGTTTGTAATGCGAATGTTGTTTTTGGTTAAGGCCTTAATTCTAGACTATAAATTTTCAATGGGGTTTAGTATCGGAGAATATGGCCCTAGCCGCAAAAGAGAGGTTGGCGTAATTTTTCTTTATTACATGTATTATTTTCTGAATTATTAATTGATGCTTTCTGAAGCACAATTGACGTTTTCTGATTTTCAATTGACTTATCTGAATTACAGTTGATGCTTTCTGAATTACAACTGGAAAAGCTGTTCATATAACGCCGCCAAGGCCTTAAAATGAAGGCGCTTGTGTACATGCAAAATTTACATATAATATGCTTTTGTTTGGCTGCAGGTCTAAGTAAACAAATAAAAATTAAAACCTCGTGATTTTTGTTTTATATTTTTATTCCCAATATTTCGGTTAGCGTCGCTAACCATCTTCAGGAGTCCAAATATTTAAATATATAAAATAATTATTATTAAGAAAGGTGTTTTACAACATGAAAATTAATTAAAATTGTTATTGATAATCTTTCATTCTTGACCGTGGCCGGGATTCGCACCGCGGCCGGCAGGTTACCATGACATGTTTCGATCGCAACCACTCGATCTTCTCAAATGGATTTGCCGTTTTACACTCGCAGCCATCTACGGCTGCTGACGTCAATAGTCAAACATCAATCCTTAAACCAAATTGTATTTTAACCTTTGGTAGATCGAAGTTTGCTTTTTTGAATGATTATCTATTTTAATTGATTTTACATGTTCTTCCTTACTTCTGTTTTTTCGTACTTTTGTCAAGAATTTTTCTTGAAGTCCAAAGTACATTTTTTTGTTTTTTCATTTTTGTCTTTCTTTTTCTTGTTGACCTTTTTCAGCACAACTTGAAGGACAAATGAACACATAGAGCTCGTGCCTTAGCTTTTAACAATAATTAGTATTGTGGTTATTTTGTTGAACTATTTATGGTTTTTAATCCAAATTTTTAATATTTTTAATTAGGCTTAAGTTCATTAAATTTAATTTTCATTAAATTATTTTTATGAAGAAAGGTGTTTTACAACATGAAAATTAATTAAAATTGTTATTGATAATCTTTCATTCTTGACCGTGGCCGGGATTCGAACCGCGGCCGGCAGGTTACCATGACATGTTTCGATCGCAACCACTCGATCTTCTCAAATGGATTTGCCGTTTTACACTCGCAGCCATCGACGGCTGCTGAAGTCAATAGTCAAACATCAATCCTTAAACCAAATTGTATTTTAACCTTTGGTAGATCGAAGTTTGCTTTTTTGAATGATTATCTATTTTAATTGATTTTACATGTTCTTCCTTACTTCTGTTTTTTCGTACTTTTGTCAAGAATTTTTCTTGAAGTCCAAAGTACATTTTTTTGTTTTTTCATTTTTGTCTTTCTTTTTCTTGTTGACCTTTTTCAGCACAACTTGAAGGACAAATGAACACATAGAGCTCGTGCCTTAGCTTTTAACAATAATTAGTATTGTGGTTATTTTGTTGAACTATTTATGGTTTTTAATCCAAATTTTTAATATTTTTAATTAGGCTTAAGTTCATTAAATTTAATTTTCATTAAATTATTTTTATGAAGAAAGGTGTTTTACAACATGAAAATTAATTAAAATTGTTATTGATAATCTTTCATTCAAACTTCGATCTACCAAAGGTTAAAATACAATTTGGTTTAAGGATTGATGTTTGACTATTGACGTCAGCAGCCGTCGATGGCTGCGAGTGTAAAACGGCAAATCCATTTGAGAAGATCGAGTGGTTGCGATCGAAACATGTCATGGTAACCTGCCGGCCGCGGTTCGAATCCCGGCCACGGTCAAGAATGAAAGATTATCAATAACAATTTTAATTAATTTTCATGTTGTAAAACACCTTTCTTCATAAAAATAATTTAATGAAAATTAAATTTAATGAACTTAAGCCTAATTAAAAATATTAAAAATTTGGATTAAAAACCATAAATAGTTCAACAAAATAACCACAATACTAATTATTATTATTAATATTAAACAAAAAACAAAACATAATTTAACGAAGATAATAACATGTTAACAATTAAAAAAAATAATAACAAAACTTCACAAAAGCACTTGTTTCTCTTGCTATAAGATTTTCTTAACTTAATTTTTGATCGTCTGTTTTTGTTTATTATTTGTCTGTATATGTGAGCACAATTTTCTGTATCTTGTATCCACTGTTGCCAATTTAGAGATTTTCCAGCTAAATCTAGAGTTTTTTAAGTTGCAATCGCGGGTAAAAATGCGTTTTAGCGGTTAGGGGGAAATCTAGCGATTTTTAAACAGCTCACATCGATACAATGTATTTTTTTTTTTCTTTGTATGTGCAACATTGATTAGTTGGTTTTTTTCGTATGTAGTATTGTTTATTGTAATCGTAACATAAAATACAACCAAATAGGTAAATTCATACTTATAAGCATACATACATAAGTATGTAAATACATAATTTATTCGAGAGTCGAATAACGGTAAAATACAATATAAAAAAACTAAATCAAAATAAAGTGAAACAATTTGTGTTTTTGTGCAAAGAATAAATATAGCAAGCAAAACTAAAGTTCGTGGTATTATTTGAGTGGTTTATAAACTACGTATGTATGTGCATATAACAAAATTTTTATAAACAAATTTTTTAAAAAGGCTATGGCGCCAAAATATAATCAAAAGTTTCGTCAGGAATGGCTAGAACATATCAGGCTGAAGAGCTGGTTAATTCAATGCGAAAATGACGCGAGCAAAGGTTTTTGCAAGTTCTGCAAGAGTACTTTAAATGGTAAACTTTGTGATTTAATTAACCACGGGGAAACACAGAAACACAAATCTGCTGCTTCTCTTACCAAATCATGTTGGCGAAAGATAGATTTTTTACCAGAAGTTATTGATAAAACTAAAAAGCAAGAAATTGCACTGGCACTGTTTACCTGCCAGCATAGTTCAACTAATTCCGTAGACCATTTGACTGACTTATGCAAGTCTAATTTTGATGATGGGAAAAAAATACGATTGCATAGGAGTAAATGCACCAGCATAATTAAAAATATTTTGCATCCTCATTTTGTAAAAGAATTAAGAAATGATATTGGAAAATCAAAATTTAGCATCCTTGTTGACGAAACAACTGATGTAGGAATTATAAAACTTTTAGGTGAGTACATTTTTTAGCAAATACATACCTACATATGTATATTAAAAACTTATTAATATTGTTCTGTACTTCTAGGAATCGTAATAATCTATTTTTGTGTTTTAAAACAAAAAATTGTATCTACTTTTTTAACGCTGGCTGAAGTTCAGGACGCAAATTCTGAAGGTATTGCCAATGTAGTTATTGCAGAATTAAGAAAATTTAAACTTGACATAAACAATATGTTGGGTATTGGGATGGACAATGCCAATGTAATGATTGGGAATAAAAAAAGTGTCTACACTACTCTTAAAAAGTCTGTACCAAATCTTATTTTAATTAAATGTGCGTGCCACTCTATTCAATTAGCTGTTACCAGTTCATGGAAAAATTGTATGCCAGACCACCTTGAATTTTTAGTTAACGAAACTTATAATTGGTTTGCACGTAGTTACGTACGGCAACAAAGTTATAAACACATATATGAGGCCATAAATGATGAACAGGTAATATTGTAATATTTTTTTTCCAAAATTACATTGTATGTATTTATTATTATTTTAGTCACCATTAAAAATCACCAATATATGTGATACGCGATGGCTATCGATTGAAACTTCAATTTCAAGAATTGTAGACCAATGGATTGAGCTTGAAACACATTTTGGAATTGCAAAAAATTTTGAAAGATGTTTCATGGCATCTAAATTACATGATTTATATAAAAATAATTTGAACCTTTTGTATCTTCTGTTTTTAAAACCTATCTTAACCAAAATGCAAACATTAAACAAAAGCTTTCAGAGCCAAACCGCAGACACTACAAAAATTTTAAACGATATGGAAGCTGTTATTTATTTTCTTAAACAGTTTGTTTTAAACCCAACAATTGAAGTTGACGTTTTTTCTACAGAATTTGAAAACCATAATTGCTTTAACAATTATTTGGGTTTTTTATTTGAAACTCGTTTAAACGAACTTAGAAATGATATTGACAACGATATTGAAACTCATTTAAGGAAAGATTGTGTAAATTTCGTCGTACACTTGATATTGCAGTTAAAAAAAAGGTCGGTATTAAGTAAATTGTTCAAAACTTTTGATAATTTTTTTTTATTAAGGTTACCAGAAAACTTCAAAATACTAAAAATGGTCCATCTTCTTTCTGTTGATAATGTTCTCAAGCAAAACAAGGAAAACATAATTACGCTTTTAACAACATTTTCAAAATCTAAACACTTAATTGATGTAATAAATTCTCAATATAATAATATTTGTTACGTTAAATGGACTGAAAAAACGTCAACAACATTATTTTGGTCAGAAGTTTATAATTACAACGATGCAGGTGGTAATAATCCGTTTAAAGAATTGGTAGAATTTTCGTTAGAAGTTTTATCCCTACCATGGTCTAATGCAGATGTAGAAAGAGTATTTAGCCAACTAAATATTGTTAAAACGAAACTCCGAAATCGACTTCTAACTACCACTGTAAATGCTGTTCTTCATGTCAGGTAAGAAAACTTATTACTTTGTTAATTTTAATTTTATATAAAGAAAATTGCGCACATAATTTCCTTACATGACTATTATTTTTTTTTATTTCAATTACAGATATGGACTTAAGCTAAGTAACAGATGCTGCTATGAATATGAAATTTCAGATTCTCTTGTGAAAGAAGTAGGAACAATGGTTTCATATAGGCAAAATACAGAAGACTGGCTCTCTGTTTTTGATGATATATAAATCAACAGAACAAAGCAAATAGTACCCATGTGGTACAAAAAGATTTTTTTATTTTATAAGAAATAAGTAGATATCTGTCATTTGAAATGTTTTTTTATATTTTTTTTTAATTATATTTACTACTATATATGTACATATGTGCATACAACTTTATAATATGAATTAATTAATTATATTTTTTTTTTATAATAAAATTGTACCATCATATTTATTGTATGTATAAATATGTATGCAACACAAACTCATTTACATACATAAATAACAAACAGTTTTAATTTTTATTAGGTATTAGTGAAGCGCGGGGTCTATTTCAAAACTTTTACCTTTTTTTAAATATTTTTCCCCGCTAAGTCTGAATTTACACGTTTCATCTTTTGATGCTCAACTTCCTTTCAATTCCCTTATAAAGATGCCAATATAATCACACGCAGCAACCGGTTTCAACTTTTTTAGGTTCAAAACAACAATAATTTTAATACCAGCGAATCAAAGAGAAAAAAAAGAGAAAACAATTGCATGCAGCCATCGTTGTGCATATACCAACGAATAAAAACACAAAGCGTACTGACCGAGTACAGGCATCTCCGTACTAACCCCCTTTCTTCTTTATTCCCTCACCTAAAAACATAAGAGTTGAGCATCAAAAGATGAAACGTGTGAAAGCAGACTAAATAAAAACTTTAGCGGTTTCTAGCGGTTTTTAACAGCGATTTAGCGGGAATGGTCTGAAAAAAGTTGGCAACAGTGCTTGTATCAGTATCAATAATATTTAGCATCTCTAGCGTAAATCTCCTTGAGTAATTTCTCTCTTCTTGTAATATGTGTACTCCTTCGAAATGTGGTTTATGATTTGTCAGCGTACAGTGGGCTGCTAGCGCAGTTTTTTGCTCGATTTATGCGAAGATATTCTTGACTTAAGTCAACGTATACTTTATTGCATATATTGGGACCGGCCCACACCACATTTGACTTTTCTTCCTTTTTAATTTTCGATTTTGTCTTACTAAACAACTGATTCACAGTGTTGTCCGTTCTAAATGCTAGTTCAAAATGTTCTTCATCATAAATATCAGAGTTTTTCCATCTCATTCAGAAAGTCCAGAAATATATGATACTCTTTAATTCATTTTGGCTCTCTTTCCTCCTGCTGCCTGTTGTTTCTTGCATGTTTTATAAGATTTTTAATTGTCTTTATTGGGAAGTCATTCATGCTTAATATATTAGTTATTTTTGCTATATTATTTAAATGGAATTCCGTGTCACTTATTTTCAAAACTCGTCGTATGAAATTTGATGCTGTAGTTATAATTATTCTTCTAGGGTGCTTGGAATAAAAATGTATCAATCGTCCCGAGGCTGTTGGTTTTTGATACCAGTTTACTTTTAAATGGTTCCCTTTTCTTATGGTAATCGCGTCTAAGTATGGTAGTTGGTTATGGCTTTTCTCCTCCATGGTAAATTGTATTTGTTCATTAAATGAATTTAGTATTTTGTTGATGGTGTCATTTATTCTGTCCTTTTTTAATATTGCAAATAAGTCATCTACGTATTTCATCATTATCCTCGGTTTTTCGTCCATTTTATCTAGTGAATATGTCCAGAAGTTGTTCCATAATAATGTCAGCTATCACTGGTGGGGCTGGAGAGCCCATCGGCATTCATTTTATTTGTTCATAGATTTTGTCATCATACATAAAATATCTATCTATCTAAAATATCCTGAATACAAAACCTCAAAATGTCTATAAACAAATCCTTTGGTATATGTGTATGTGTCTCTAAAAGTTCCCATTTTTCTTCAATTGTCCTTAACGCTAAATAAATTGGAATACTTGGAAATAATGAAACCACGTCAAATGAAATAAGTGCTTCGTCATCGGCGAAGTATGTGTTGTTAATTTTTGAACTAAACTCAACAGCATCCTTAATATTATATTTTGAATTCTTTCATATAAAAAAATTATCATTTTCAGTGGAAAACCAAGCTTCTTTGTTTGCTGGGTTAAACGAATATATTCGCATTTGTACATGTACATGTGAGTTTGTCTAAGCATTAGGTGGTCTAAGATTTAGTTTGAGTATTTAAAACGCCATATACGAGTTACATTTTCTGTGTGTGTGTGTGTGTTTTTTTTAATGTTGCTTGTAGTTTCAGTACCTCTTATTTGTTTTGTTGGGAGTGAAACGTTTAACAAATTTTTTTTCTGTTTCCTGTTTTTCTAAATCTCTTTTTTTCGTTTAATTTAATTTTTATTTTTTATAATTCATTCAAACTCGTTATTTCACCGTTGAACTTTAGGAAAAATTCGCTATTTTAGATTGTGTGAGTGTGTGTGTTAAAAGAAGAGGGTGTGAAATAAAAATTGTTGATTTGTAGCCAACTCTAATGGTGCATGTAGCAAGTACATAGAAGGTTATCCCGTACAACCATTTTAAATTATTCATTTGTTTTATTTTATTTTTTAATTAAATATTTCCTACCGGGATAAAAATAACAAAACAAAAAGTGGAAAACAGAATTAAAAAAAGAACAGTGTGGGATTTTTTAGAATGGAAGTAAAAATAACGGAACTAACTGTGTGTACAACTTAACTTCAGCATATTTTTTTTAGTAGTTGGTGCTTTTAAGCCCCAATTGCCCTTAAAGCTTAAAAGACACATAATTCGAGTACATCTCTTTTAAGCTAACTTGTGTGAACATTAAGGTTTAAACATTAAGAAGATAGCATAAGTTGTTAAAGGTGCTTTTTCTCATAAATAAACTTGTTTCTTTGGGTGTGTGTGGGTTTCTAGTCTAAAGAAATAAATTATTTTAAATTGTATATCCGGTTCCTTCTATCACGTACTTTAAGGTTTACAAAATTACCTTGTACTTTTTCACTTTGCCAAAAAAGCAAAATTACTTAATTACTACAATTATACTGGCCACGTTATAGAGTTTAATTGGCATTATCGCATAGTGTCTCTGAAACAAACTACCAGCCATTCCAGTATTCTTTTTAATTGCAAAAAATTATTGTCTTTAAAACAAGGCGCCAAAATAAAATTGCTTTTGTTTATTCTAAACTCTTTCTTATATGTACGATTATAAAGATAAAAAATTGTAAAATAATTAGTATTTATTTCTTGGAAAGTTATTATTCATTGCACTGTTAATAGTCCTAGACTACTGGAAGTTTTTCGGTGAATTTGTTGCTGCAGCCTTTAGGCATTTTCTTTCAATACTTTTTGGTTCCAGTGTCTGTGTGCTGGTCCTGCCAACAAGTTGCTTAGCGTTTGTGTGTGTTTATCTTTATAATGTTGTAGAGTTTTTAATTATTTTTTTTTTCTTTGGTAATTATTTAATTAGATATTTCAACACCCCCTTATTAACATTTAAATTGAAAATAATTCTTCAATTTTTGTAAGCATCTCTCTTTTTTAAATATTGGTTTGTATGCGAAGTAGGCAAAGAAGAATTATGTAAATTATTTATATAATAAAAAGCAATTTTAAGTTATTTGCATAAAATTAAAGTAATAGGTTTTGCAAACAAGTTAAAAACCATCAAATCCTTGAAAGTATTTTTTAATTAATCTTTTTTATACTCAAAAGCTAAAAGATTTATATTTTTAGTTATTTTACCTTAAAGTATGCTTTGATTATTATAAAAAACAAATGCCTTAAAGCATACAAATATGTATATATATTGTGTGTGAAGATAAATACCTATTTAACTAGCGGAGACATACACCACAATTTCTTAACTGCAACTATTTGCAGGTAACAATGCTACTGTAATTCAAAAAGTGTATTTTGGAGTATTTTTAGGGAATTGGATTCTGGTAGTGTAATATCTGAAATAATTTTGGAATTTCAGAGTATCAGATTTGAAAAACTTCGTTTTTTACGGTAATTTCTGGCGAGGATTAGTGACCAATTTGGAAAAATATGTAATGTTACTTACAACACACTATATCGCATTGGTGCGCTCCAAGGGGTCCTCTTTAGGACCATATTAGTGGTACATCTGAAATAGTTTTGGAAATTAAGAAAATTGAATTTTAGAAAAGGGCTATTTTGAAAAATATTAAAATTGGACTTTATGGACAAATTGGAGAAATGAAGAACAATGATTTTGTACACATAAAAAAGTTTATAATTTATAAATTGAAATTTATCTGGTTATCTTTTTTTAACCACACAAGTAAACTGGAACAATGAACACAAAACAAAGAAACTTTTGATTTTATTTCCAATTTACTGGGAAAACTGTATATCGATTTCCATACAAAAAGGAAAAAAAGTTCATGACACACACATATTTAAAATGTTATTTTTGTATGGAAATCAATATTTAGTTTTCTCAGTAAATTGGAAATATAATCAAAAGTTGTACACCGATTACAATGAAATAATTTAATTGTATTTGAAATTATGTTAAGATAAATGTTTTTAGACCAAAACTGTGATTTTTGTCGCCTTTTTATTTTTTATGAATTTTTAAAGAGGAAAAATTAATTTTTTTTTCAAAAATTTTTTTTTTTTTGCAAAAGTTCTTCTTTATTAATTGAAAATGTTCAGTAGGGGTATAACTTATTCCCATTTTTTGAAAATATCAAAATGGCTCTAGCATAGTCGAATAGTCCATTGAAAACTATTAAAAAAGATAATATTAGTTTTTCGCGGTTTTCCAAAAAGGTCACCCACAAAACGCGGTAAAGTTGGAAAATTATTTTTTTTTTTTTATTTTATTTTTAGTTGTACTTATTCATTAAGTCAAAAACTTTAGCAAAACAACACGCACATTGAATTTGAAATTCATGTCCTTTAATAACTGAGAAACTTTTTAACTTTTTTTTCATTTATTAATAAAATATTTAAAATTTTTTTATCAAATTTGTTTCTTTAGGGATTTTAGAAAATCGCTTTTGTGGGTGAGGTTTTTATTTTCAAACGACCCAAACACATTTTGTTTCGTAAATAACACAATATTCGCTATCGCATAGTGCTAGGGCCAAAATTTGGTTATACCCCTAATGCTTAAGCCCTATTTTATACTGCAATGAGAATTATTTATTGTCCCAAACTGTTAGCTATCATATTTTTTTAAAAAAAAAACTTCAAACTGTTTGTTTTTTTTTTAATTCCTGCAAATTTTCTTAACAAATATATCACTTGCGCTTTCACAATAACAGAAGAAAAACTACCAGAAAACAAATCTTTTTTGGCACTTTATCATACAGATTCAAAATTCAAGTCATGTTTAAAACTAAATCGTTTTAAATTCTCTACTAGATTAAGTTGCTGTTTCACATTTTTTTTATGAATTATTAAAATTGCTTGCCATTAATCGGACTGAGTGTTGTAAGTCTGACGTTTTTGTCTGTCTGTCTCTGTCTGTATGTCTGCCTGTATTTGTTTGTAAATATATAAATAGCAATTTATAAACCTTGAGCGTTTGTTGTCTAGATGTCTGTTTGTCGGAAAATTTATGTTTGTTTGTATGCGAGAGTATTTGCCGGAGTAAAATTTGCCATATTTTAGTCTGAATGTCTTATTTTCTTTACTATAGATAATTTGTGCATGTACTTTATACTCGTATACATATACGAGAATACACATGAGCAAGTTATAAAATATAAAGAGATTATATTTTGCAATACACTCTGTATATATACAATAAGATATATATGTGTATATAAATCATACATATTTATGGGAATAAATGTTTGTACGTATAAGCAGAGTCTTTTGTATATGGACTTAAGACTACACTATTGGCGTACTTGTATGTGTGATTATACACTGTTTTTAGTTTTTAGTAGAATAAATCCGAAAAACTTTAAAGCAGGACTATTAAAAGAAAGATTTTTTAAATAGTAAAACATTAGCTTAATGCAAACTGTGTATATGACAAAGTGCTGAATAAATGTTTATACTTTTCAGATATGCTAATACTATTATTTGGGTATAAAAGAGCAGTCCAGATAAAATGTGGTATACTAAATATAAAAATATGATTAAATCAAATTCGGCGTTGAATTTGTTTGAAAATATAACAAAAAACTATTTTAGTATAATAAAGAGTACTCAGGTTAACATCAGACGTTTCTATTTTCTTTTTAGATATACTTATACTTTTGTTTATTTTGATTTCCTTATTCTGTGTATAGGGTAGTGGCCTCAGCATAATAAATTGACGTTTTGATTACCTAAGTAACTTTGTAAAGAACGCTGAACTCTGCGTTAAACTGTAGTTTAGGTATGCACAAGAGCGTCCCAGGAAAAACTTTTTGATTTTAAGTAATAGGTGGTAGTTATTTCATACGTTACCTAGTAAGTAGTTGTCATTACAATTGTCATTATTTTGAAGACTTTAATAAGTACTTACTAGTAATGACCACAACAACTACTTATTACTTCTAGTATTTTCACTACTGAATATTTGCTTACTAATAATCAGCTCAATAACTACTTATTAGTTGTGTTGTTTTCAGTACTGAATATGTATTTACTTACTGGTAACGCACTCAATAATTACTTATGAGGTCTATTAACTAGTGATTTTTTGGCTTCTGGTAAGTATATTGTAAGTACTTACAATTCAACTTACTAGTAGTTAAATAATAACTAGATATTTTTTGACTTCTAGTAAGTGTTTTGTAAGTACTGAATTCTGTGGACACCACAAACAAAAAAAGTAGTTATTCAGCCGAAAAATAAGTAGTGTTTATTTTCTCCAACATTATTTGCTAACTTACTTGGTAAGTAAATTTTTTGCTGGGGTGGTCTCCGTAGAAAATAATGTACTCAGTTAAAAGTATAAAATAGTGTGTGGTAAGTAGTCTTAGTACATCGAGAGAAAAATATAGCTCGGTATCATAACGTTCAACTCATTGGGTATATTAAAAGAAAATTCCTTTCACTTTATAAACAATCATATTGTGGTTGCCTGCAATCCTCATAATATTGATTGTAACAATTTTTAAGGTTTTAAGGTTTTTTTATCATATTTTAAGAGCAATATGTTGTGCTAGTACCAGCAACCATTGAATTATTTGTGGTGAACATATAAGTGATATACATTAAAATGGCTGATCATAGGCAACAATTGTATGGTTTCCTTATGGTGTTACTATAAAATTAATAAATAATTTCCTTTAAAAGTAGTTTTTAAACGAGTATATAAAACAATTTAAAGTTAAAGATACAAATCTGAATATATATCTGATCTGAGTATACAGCTAAGATCACACTAACGGCGCACACATCCCCATCCACGAAGATTTGTATCGTGATTCATCAGCACAGATTTCTATCGTGCCGTATTTTTTAGTTTTTTTCACAAAAAAGAATAAAAATTGATTTCAATTAAAAAGTGTATGATTTTAAGTAAAAAATTAATAATATTTGCACAAGTAAATAGTACCTATAAATTAAATATTTTTTTTATATTAATAACATTTTCTGCAGCAGTGTTTTTATAAGTTTTTATAAGTAAACGTTTAATTCACTTGATTATATTTTTAATAAAAACTGATTTTCTTTATGATTAATCGTCTAATTTAACAAAATTTCCCACATAAGTAAATTTTAGAAAAATTTCCTATAAATGATCAATTTTAGCAAAATTTTCTATAAAAAGTAAATTTTATCAAAATCTCCTAAAAATAGTAAATTTTAACAATACATATTTCCTATAAATAGTAAATTTTAACAAAATTTTCTATACCTAGTTTATTATAACAAAAATTTCACATGAAATGAAAATTTGAAAACATTTCCTATAAAAAATAAATTTTAGCAAAATTTTCTATCAAAAGTAAACTTTAGCAAAATTTCTTAAAAAATATAAACTAGCAAAATTTCCTATAAAATGTAAATTTTAGCAAAATATCCTATAAAAAGTAAACTTTAGCAAAATTTCCCATAAAAGTAAATTTTATCAAAATTTCCTATAAATAGTAAATTTTAACATTTTCTATAAAATAAATAAAAGAACTTTTTTTTTTTTTTTTTTTTTTTTTTTTTTTTTCCTTTTGAGCTCGAGGTCCTGGTTTTATTGTTAATTATTATAATTTTACAATTTTTAATTTGCCAATATTTCGTTTTTCATTGAAAAACATCTTCTGGGCTATAATATAGAAAAAATTATTAACGCACAAAAATCAGAAAATTAATTCTTATTATGTTGTGTCAACATCGTCTAATTATGAACTGTTATTTTCTATAAAAAGTAAATTTTACCAAATTTTCTATACCTAGTTTATTATAACAAAATTTCACATAAAAAGTAAATTTTAGCAGATTTCCCATAAAAAATAAATTTTAGCAAAATTTCCTATAAAAAGTAAACTTTAGCAAAATTTCCTATAAAAAGTGAACCTTAGCAAAATTTCCAATAAAATGTAAACTTTAGCAAAATTTCCTATAAAAATTAAACTTTAGCAAAATTTCTTTTAACAGTAAATTTTAGCAAAATTTTCTATAAATGGTAAATTTTAAGCATATTTCCTATAAAAAGTGAACTTTAACAAAATTTTTTATTAAAAGGTAATTTTAGCAAAATAGCAATATTTTCTAGTAAGTTATAACAAAATTTCCTATAAATTTTAAATTTTGACAATATTTCGTATAAAAACAAATTTTTAACAATTAATCCTTTAAAAAGTAAGTTTTAGCAATTTTCTATAAATGGTAAATTTTAAGCATATTTCCTATAAAAAGTGAACTTTAACAAAATTTTTTATTAAAAGGTAATTTTAGCAAAATAGCAATATTTTCTAGTAAGTTATAACAAAATTTCCTATAAATTTTAAATTTTGACAATATTTCGTACAAAATCAAATTTTTAACAATAATTCCTTTAATAAGTAAGTTTTAGCAAAATTCACTATAAATAGCAAATTTTAGCGAAATTTCCTATAAAGATTTAATTTTAGTTAATTTTTTTTATTAGTAAATTAAAGCGAAATTTCCTATAAATTTTGTCAAAATTTCCTATAAATTTTAAATTTCAGCAAAATTTCCTATAAATTTTAAATTTTTGCTAAACTTTAAATTTTGACAAAATTTTATTTTAATTTTAATTTTTGACAATATTTCGTATAAAAACAAATTTTTAAGAATCTTTCCTATAAAAACTAAATTATAGCAAAATTCCCTATAAATAGCAAATTTTAGTTCATTTTCTTTATTAGTAAATTATAGCGAAATTTCCTATAAATTTTGAATTTTATCAAAATTTCTTATAACTAGAAAATTTCCTATAAAATATAAACTTTAGCAAAATTTTCTATAAAAATTAAATTTTAACAAAATTTTCTATAAAAAGGTAATTTTAACAAAATTTCCTATAAGAAGTAAATTATAACATAATTTCCTAATTAAAGAAAATTTAAGCAAAATTTCCTATAAATGGTAAATTTTATTATAAAGTAAATTTTGTCAAAAATTCCTATAAATAGTTTTCACATTGATGTTTTTATTTGTTTAGCAAACAGATGTGCGCTTATATCGGCGCTGATTGTGTACTTGGATCGGCGCACAAGCGGCCGATAAAAATCGGCGCATTTGTTACAGTTCGATTGCCTAATATTGTGCTAAAGTGTGTTCACATTATCGGTACTTCAGGGTTGCTTTAAATCACACGTTTTTGGCGCAAGTTGTCGTATATTAAAAAATTATGCGTTCACATTATCGGCATATTAAATGCAACGAAAATTTGTGCATCGCGCCGATAGTGTGATCTTATCTTAACACTATTGTCTAAGTATAAGCAGATAGTTAAAGTATAACATGGTAGTGGGAGTGTAAGACAGAAATCTAAATTTAAAAAATATCTTTGTAAAAGATACTACGGAAATATGCTTATAAGTCGGAATCAGTGTTGCCATTTTTTATTGACACAATTAGAAAAGCAAGTAAACATTTTTAATTTAATGATTAAATGCAGACAAACATTGTAAACTTTTAAAGTATTTGTTTACAAGCGTTTTCATTTCAAGTTTCAGGTAATTCTAAGAGTATAAGTGCGTAAGTGCGCAGCCATGTATATGTTCAATGATGTGTATAAGAGCATGTAGTCAATAATAGACAAAACGTTCAATTACCTTCATTATCTATTGCTTTTGGCAATGGAATACACAAATAGCGAAAAGAAACTAAATTCAAAATTTCAAGGAATCACAATTTCATGGAAATTAATATTCTACTTTTGAATTGTTCAATATAAAATCTTAACAGGAAGGATTTTTTAACAAATCCTTCAAAATTGTAAGCCAAATTCTCTTTTAGTAATAATCTCTATTCAAGTTAAACCAAAAAAAAAACCTTAAGATATCCTCCCACCATTTTCTCAAGCATAAATTTCCAATCAATACAAAAATACCTTTAGCTTTCAATTTCTAAACTAAATCAACTAACAACGAAAATAGTGGCCAACAAAAGTTGGAAAACTTTCCTTCTACAAGTAACAAAAACATAAACATCTGCTGGTAAGAAAAACTTTTTCGTTTCAACTTTTACTCTATGATTTCCTTTTTTTAAGCAAAAAAAAAACAGCAACGACATAAAAAGAAAAAAGTAGTAAAGAAAATCTTACTTTTTACTTTCAAAAAAAGCTGAAAAGTAACGCAAAGTTCAATTGCCATTGTAGCACGTTCTAAAAACGTGTTGATGCGTAACCAAAGAACTGAAGCTATTTATGGTTGCCACCAAAACACACAAACACACATACCCAAATAAACACGCACTTAGACTCCACATCCTGTTAAAAAGTATAAAAGTTAAATAAATATACAAGAACTAGAAACGATCAAGAGAGCAAGTAGAGGTTGAAGTAGTTACAAGTACACAATTGAATACAGGAACATGAAGCAGCTAACTAAAACAGAAAAGAAGAAGAAGCAAAACATAGGGAATTATGAAAACCTACACACACTCACCAAACATTCAAACATCAGGGAAAAACGAAACTTCGGTACACCAATACCACTATACGACAAACCCAATCAAAAACCATCAGCTCTAAAAGGACTTGACATAATTTTTGGGAATTGCAACAGCAACTGAAAAAAGAGAAAAAAAAATCAAAGACCTTAACTGAAAATTATGGACGAAAATGTCGAAACAAACGGAAGGAAATAAAAAGTTGGTTTTCTTTTTTCGGTGAAAGCAAAAAAAGTATTAGAAGTAGCAAAATTATTCACTCATCTAGTCAAATTATGATAGTGATATTTGTCAAGTTTTTTTTTCTGTTCATAAAGCAAAAGTTTGACGAAACAAAATCCTGGCGACAATATTTTTAAAGAAACTGTTTTTTTAAAGAGTCTTAGATAAAGAATTTATTTCCTTGACTTTGATTTTTATCATTTAGGCAGAACGTATGTGAAATAAATATAATAATAATACTACTGAAATAATAATAATAATACTAAATGGCTTTACAGCAAAGTTCTAAACCATAATACAAAAATTAAAAAAATTAAAAAATCAGTTGAGTTGTGAACCGTAATAGGTACCTAAGTCTTAAAAAAATTGTAGCCTATATTCAGTCAAAGGAATGGTTTCTTGTGAGTAAAGATTATTAAAAATGTTTTTCTTTACAACTTTTGTCTAAGTACACAGAAAAAATTATCCAAAATTGTTCACCAATTTAAGCATAAATCAATAATATAATCAGTTTTAATTAAAAATTTAATCAAGTGGATTAAACGTTTAATCATGTGAATTAAACGTTTAATTAATACTATTTACTGGTTTAATTGATACTATTAATTTGTTTACTGGTGCAAATTTAATTAATTTTTTAATTAATATTACAAATTTTTTAATTAAAATCAATTTTTTTTTTTCAGTGTATACGCTTTTGTTCAATACAAAATATTAATTTAATCATTAAAAAATATAATTGATAAAAAAGTAATTGTTAAATAAATTTTTTGACTAGATAAATTGTATTTTAGCTGGTACCTGGACAAGACCCAGAAAAACTGCACAATCCAGGCCGTCTGTCAACCCCAATTAGTGCCCATGGGCCTCAAAGTTGACAGTAATAAAACTCAGATTGAACTTTTTTATTATAAAATGTTATTTCTTCGTCAATTATACAATACAAGTAAGACTGTCACCTGAAGAAATGCAATAGGGCCTTAAACCAAAATATATATGTGAATCTAAAAAGGGCCAAGCACGATTCAAAAGTGCCATAAATCCCATCACTGATTCATATTAGAAAATTCGCTTATTTAACAAACTTTTGATACGGGCAACACTTAAACGCCAAATTCAACAACAACAACAACACATAACAGTTTTTTTTAGCACGATTTTGTTTATTTTTACTTTTTGTTGCTACTTCAAACTTTAATTGCTAACTGAAGAACTATTGGTATACCACCAAAAAGTAAATATGTAAAAGTATGAGTCGGAAAACAAATTACAAATGGAGATGAACGATAGAAAATTATTTGATTTTTTGCATAATTTTGAACTTAGTTTTTTCAAAATTAGAAAATGTTTAACCACTTACAACTACAATTCGAGTCGGAGAAAAAGCCAACCAATTGTAGGGGAAACAAGTAGAATTTTGAGTCTTTATAATTCTTATTCGCTTTACAGTTTTGTGAGTATAATATTTTTAGCTTTTCTGAAATCTTTGGAAAATGGTTTCCTGATGATCTGGCCTAAGCAACCAGTGAAATGCGCATAGAAACTAGTTTTCCCTCAACAATAAATTTCTGTGTATTTATCAAAAAAATACCTAATAGAAATAAAAAATGGAGATAAAACCGGTTGGTTGACAAAAAAATAGCTAGATAGCCATTATATATTAACAAGAGCGGTCAACTTCAGTATTAAACGCGCTGTAAAAATCGGATATTCCAATTGAAAGCATTGTCGACGCGCTATTTAGGGATGCTTCATACAAGTCGTATGGACATGGCAATTTTTGACATTTTTACAATAACTTGCGAACAATATTTTTTTCTTTTTAAAAAACTTTAATTCATGTTAATTTAGCATTGCAGTAAAGTAAGAGCAAAATGTCATTTATATTGAAATAACAATCCGAATCACGTTGAATGAAAGTTATTTCAAGTTAAAACAACGTGAATTTCATGTAGAATCAAATTGGCTTAAGTGTGATATAACAGTGAGAAGAAGCTTCAGAGACAACATATGCATTAATTTAAGAATAATGGAAAACAGTTACCCCTGTAACACATGTTTCACTTATTTTGTATTCCCCTTTGTTAACAGCAGCATCAGCAGAATGGCCCGATATGATTTTCGTCATCATTCTACTTTGAAAACTTGATGTAATATTTACTTAAATTATTTTAACTAAAAGAATACGGGAATTCTCTTCTTTTTATAACATATTTTAAACATGAAAATAAAAAAATTTTTGTTTTTCTTTTTATGGTGTTGTATTTTTTTCTATACAAAACAAGCAAAAAACACGTTTTCATGGTTTTAATATTGAAGAATGTTATTTTAACATTTTTCGCTTAAAATTAATTTAAAACAATGGTAATTTTAAATATGAGTCCATATTTTTGCAGAAATTTACTATGATTTTTAATCAATATTGCGCCATTGTTAATTTAACATTGATATTCTTTCTGTGTGTACAGACATTCACAAACATACATACGTACCTACATACATACTTAAGTATGTAAGCATGTTAATTTAACAAGATAAACTTTTGATTTTAATATAAAACAGGTTTTTATGGATTCAATATCGAACAATGTTATTTTTACAGTGAATAATATTAAATGAACGTGATTTAAGATTATTTTAATATTTTTCATTTAAAATTCATATAAAATAATGATAAATTTTAATAAAGGGCATACTTTTGCAGAAATTTACTATGATTCTCAATCAACATTTCGCCATGTTAATTTAAGATTGCTATTTTTTTCTGTGTGTGTAAACATAAATAAAACATAGAAAAATTGTTGTTAAATAAAAAATACAATAGCATTAAGAAACATTTTTTTTTATTTTCAGGCCCTCCAGGCCCACCTGGACCACCCGGCAAACGGGGGAAACGTGGTAAAAAAGGAGATCAAGGCGATAAGGGAGATCCAGTAAGTTATAGTAAAAAGAAACTCATAAAAGAAAAAAAATCAATTTTTCTAACTTCCAGGGCATTAATGGCATTGATGGAGAGAAAGGTGCTCCCGGACGGCCTGGTGATAAAGGTTCGAAAGGTGACGTTGGTCACCCCGGTATTGATGTTTTTCAAACAGTTAAGGTACTTTTGAATTAAAATAAATATATTTTTGCTTTTAAACATTTACTTTTATTGTAATAATCCCACTATAATCTGTTTAATTTAACTTTAAAATGAAATTTCCCTTTTCCTGTTTAGGGTCTTAAAAGATCGGTAACGACTTTACATGGCGGTACCTTAGGCTATGCTGAAATAGTAGCCGTCAAGGTATTTGAAAGAAATAATTCTTCATTAAAAAAAAAAAAATATTTAAATGTTCTTTGAGTAGATTTTGTGGTTAATGTTCTTTAGTTTTTTTTTTTTGTTAAAGGTTTTTTGTAGTTAATGGTACTTTTATAGAATTTTATAATATTTAATTAATTAAAGGTCAAGGTAAGATTTAGTAATGTTTATTGGTTTTTATTATTTTTTTTTATTTATTTTTTTTTTTTTTGTTGTTTATTTGGTAATTTTTTCTAACATTTTCAGTTTCACTTCCGTTTTTTCTTTGAAAGCCATTATAATTTACGTTTTCTTTGCTTTTGACTTAATGAATATTTAATGCGATTTTTCTTTTTCACTTTTCAAAAACTTTATAGTAATTTTCTTTATTGTTTTGTTAAAAAGTGTGTAAATTATTTAGTAGCCTAAAATGAACTTCAAGTTAATTGAATAGGGGTAAAAGGGAAAAGGTTTTTTAAAAGTTTGGGTAAAAGAGTTGTTTTTTTATAACAAAAATGTTCTGTTCAATGTTTTTGTGTTAATGAAAGCTTTTCTTGTTCTTTTTAACCCTGGATGGTTACTGTTCGTTGGATCGACGAAGCTTATTTTCTCTTTATTGTGTAACTTTTTTTATTTGAATTCAAATAAAGCTCTTTCTTTTAACAACGTAAGCTGATGCCAAAAGCTTTAGCAAGTTAATTAAATAGAAAACACAAAAAAGTGTTGAAATACGTATTGATGTTTGAGAGAGAAAAAGAACTATAATTAGTATTGTGGTTATTTTATTTTTTTTAATCCAAATTTTAATATTATAATCAGACTTAAGTTCATTGAATTTAATTTTCATTAAATTATTATTAAGAAGAAAGGAATTTTACAACATGAAATTAATTAAAATGTATTGATAGTTTTTCATTCTTGACTGAGCTGGGAATCGAACCCAACTTTTCACGGACAGGTTGCGCTTACATGTTTCAATTGTAATCACACAATCTCTTCGTTTAACACTCACCGCTATTGACGGCAGCTGGAACGTTTATTTTTTATGCTTTATTTTATTTTTTAATTAAATGCTTAGCTAAAAAATGTTTGTAAATTTTTTACTTTAAAAATGGTTTGTCGATTTGACGAAGACCTTAATGTACTAAAATGAAAAGTAGCCTTCCTGGGTTAAAAAAGACTTTTATTTTTCTTGGCTCCCACGTTGCCTGTTTGTCCAGTTGTTTTTCTGTTTTGGTTGGTGGTCCTATTAAAATAAGCAAAAAGTTTGGCAGTTAAAATTTTTTTTTTTTTATCACACAACAAGTTTTTTTATAATTTTTTTTGTTTGTGTTCCAATACAACGTGGCAACGAAAACTTACAAATTCCTTCCGAGACAAGAATGTGTAAACAAAACAATTTTGTGGTAAAAAAAATATCGTGAACAATATGAAATACAAAAGTTTTTATTCCAGTCATAAAAAAAAAATATATAACATTTTTTTGTTTATGAGTATTTAGAAAATTATGATGGAAACAAAAAATATACTTTTTTATTAAACCAATTAAGCAGGCAACAGCTTGTTCAGTCAAGTCCCAATAAATAGATCGTTGCTAAGTTTTCAAATCAACATAAGCACTTGACTTTGAAATTTTGTATAAATCTTCTTTTTCCATTTAAGTATTTTTAGTTTTCTCTGTATTTTGTAACGTATGTGTAAAATTCTCTAATTTTTACTAATTTATTAAACTTACTTTTACAAATTCAATACTGTTTTATTTTACTATTTAATTTTATTTTAATGTTTTTTCTTATATTTTTATGTTGTTGCTTAATTTTTGAAACAATGGTGGCTTTTTTTAATATTATTTAACACATTTGTTTAACACAATTAACAATTAACACAACCAATTAAAAGGGTTTACAAGAAGCCGGTGTTAATATTTCAACGGCGACTGTAATACAGTTGAAGGTAAGTGGGTAGTTTTGGTGTTAAATAAAATAATTTATAAATAAATGCATGTAAAATTGGAAATGGACTATGAATTAGATGAAAGTAGAAGACTTAAATTATAATAGAAAACAAAAATTAGAGACTAAAGAAGTCTTTATACAAGATGTTTGAATAAGAGTAGATAGCGTATGCAACCTTAAGAATCTGGTGGCAATTTTAATAAAAAACGGACACCGGAAGTCAGTAGATGAAGAATGTATATGGCATAGTCTAGCCATTGTGTAAGACAGAATTCTGATTATATATTTATAATCAAGAGTAAGAAAGTAATCTAAAGGGGAAGTTTCTTTGAGGTGCATAGAACTTTTTTTTATAAAGAGAACACAACAAATTCAATGGAATGACCTAATGTTGACTTTATTAGCTCACAAATTTCATGGCACTTAATGATTAAAAATAATTTTATTATTTATTAAAAAATATAATACAATAAATGGGATTATATAATACAAAAGTGGAGTATAAGCAACTAGGCCATCAACCCTGTTTTAAAATAAATTCTGGTACATGGCTTTCGCGACTACGCCTTATGAACGCCATCCTGTCGGTCCAATTTTGCACCACATTTTCAAGCCTACCCGGTCTTATTTCGTCAATAGTTGGCTTCTAAATGATCAACCGAAGTTGATTTATATGTTGACGTACCCCTAGAAAAGTAGTCTAAAGGTGTTAAATCACACGAGCAATGAGGCCAATTGACTATTTCTTAAGATAATTTGTTCACCAAAAGCTTGTCTGAGCAAAGTGATGGTTTGGAACCAGTTCCCCTCCAAATGATTTGCAGTGACATAAGGAATAAAAAAATTACGAATCATTAGCCTGTAGCGTTCCCAATTCACGGTATTGTTGTCACCGGTTTCGGATTTAAAGGCAAATGGGCCTTGACATGTAAACCTCATCAAACATGGATTTTTTCCGGAATGTAATGGCGTCTCAAGGGTATTATAAGGATTGCGCTCTCTCCAAAAACGACAATTTTGCTTGTTTACACACCTGTTAAGCCATAAAAGAGCCTTACATCTGGAGATGATTTAACGATACAAATCTGGTTCAACTTCCAGTTGATACTCAGCCCATTCACCGAACACATGACGCAATTGATGGTCCGCTGGCTTTAATTCTTCCATCAAATGGATCTTATATGAATGAAGACGAAGATCTTTGCTCAAAATTTTGCAAGTAGTGGACGGGTAGAGAAAGAGTTGCTACAAACGATGTCAGATCGATAAATTCGATTCCTCTATGACGTCTCCAGTGGCGATGGCTTATTCTCTACGCACGGTACTGGCTCGATTTGGATGAATATTACCAAAACGCGTAAATGTGATCCTGAATTGATCCATAGCATTGCGTTTTAGCGGCACAGGTAGCCGATTGTGAACACCGTTAACTTGACTATGTGATCTATAAGATTGACGAGCAGACCGCGAATTTTGGAGAAAAAATTTCCATGATTTGTAAAAGTTGCACAGTTTGACTTTTTCTACTTTTTGGCGGCCAAAAGTAAAAAAAAAAAAACCAATTCGACGATTTTGTTGATTTTTTGATATGTGATAGACAGGAGGACAAGTGATAAAAATATGCTGATACGAAGATATAACGGTAATCAAATATTCAGTATCAAGAGAAGCTAAAAAACATGCTTTTTAAATTTGGAATTTTTGTGATTTTAGTATTGTTGTAAGAGCCCAATAAAAAATTTTATCATTTTGCGAAGCACTAAAGGTACATTTAAAAAAATAAGCGCACAATTATGCGCTTCGCAATAAGACATACAGAAATGCAGTAAAGTAAGTGAAAGAACTCTCAACAACTTTTATAAAAAAATAACATTTCAAGTGCCACGGCAGAATAGAAAAAAATAACTGTATCAAAACATTCAGTGTGTAAAGGTAATAGTAACATCCAACAATTTTTATATGCGCTGAATAATGCGCTTTATGTGTCAAAAATGTATTGCTTCAAAGTGGGAACTCACCATATAAAATTCATGTCTTCCGTAAGCGCAATGGTAAGCAAAACTTTTATGAGATTATTTGACCATAGGTGATAATGAAATAGAAGGAGTTGTTATTATTATAAAATTCCCGCAGTTCCTAGGTGGAACATAGGGCCTTAACAAACAAGTTAAAATTTGGTTTTTCCAATGCCAAAGCCTCAATTTCACGTCATGTACGCCCTGCTGCTTGTCCCTCAGATTCAACTAGTATTCTCCATGTATTAGCAGGTCTTCCATTTCCACGGCTACCATGTGGATTCAAGTCAAGCGCAGTTCGAGTGATGTTGTCTGAGGGCTTTCTCAACGTATGCCTGATCCAATTAAATTTACGTCGTCGAATTTCGGTCTTTATTGGTAGTAGGTCTGTTGTTGCCCACAATGTGGCGTTTGATATGGAGATTGGCCAGAATACGCGTAAGATTTGCCGTAGGCACCGGTTTATAAATACTTCGAGAGCATTTAATTCCCTAGTGGCAGCGTGTCATGTTTCGCACAAACTCAAAATCTTTGACAGGCGTCAAAGATTTTGAGTTTGGTGCGCTTAGAGATGAATGCTGATCGCCAGACTTTATTCAACATTCCAAACGATGTTTAACCCTTTGTGATGCGGGATCTTATATCATCACTTGCTCCACCATTACTAAAAATGATACTTCCCAGGTACCAGAAAGAGTCTAGAACTTCGATCGGTTAACCGCCTAAAAATAGAGGATGAGTGTAGTAAAAATAGAAGATGTGAGCTATTTTTATTATCTTAGAAGCTTGATCTTCAAAAACGATGGGTCAGGTGAAGACATTGACAGCCGAATACAGAAAGCGCGACAAGCTTTCGGCCCATCTGGAACTAGTCCTCTCTTTCACAGCGCACGCAGCTAAACATATTTGATACTAACTTGAAATTAACTCTCCTTTACGGCTGTGAAAAGCGGAACGCTGCCCCTCGCGACACGCAAAAGATAGAGGTTTTTGTGAATCAATGTCTTCGCAGGATCTTGAGAATATTCTGGCCGAGGGTAATAAACAATATTAGGCTATGGAAGCAATTTGGTCAACAGAAATAATCATAGAGATAAAGAGGCGTAAATGGCGGTTGATTGGCCACACTTGATGAAGATCGTAGAACGACATTACAAGAAATTCCTTAGACTTGAAGCAGCAGGGCGCCAGAAGCAAAGGACGCCAAGCTCATACGTGTAAAAAGCAAACCGATGTTTAAATAGCTGGAATGGGTAAAAGCTGGAGTGAAGTGAAAGCCTAAGCACAAGACAGGAATATGTTTAACCAATTTGTTGACACCCTTTGCTCCTTATAGGATCGAAGGCAACAGGAACATAAATGTATATTTATCTATATCTTCTTTATATATTAAATGAAATGTTGTGTGTTGCTAATCGCATAACTTGAGAACGGATTTACCGATTTGGACGATTTGGAATGATCGCCATGGTCCAACTTAGGTTTGTACGGAAAGAAAATTTTGCTCCGCCCACTTTTACGATTTGCCTAAAATCAGAAACCGGCTCCATTGATTTGACTAATTTTTCTTTCAAATGTTTGTATTAATCCATTTTAAGTTTCCATCGAAAGAAAAACTTACCACGCCCACTTTTTCTATTAAGCGCATAACTTGAGAACGGCTAGACCGATTTTTCTTTCTAGTTATCGCCAAAGTTCAACTTAGGCTTTTACTAAAAAAATTTTGATCCGCCTACGTTGACCTGCTACAGTTATCCAAATATTAACTTAACTGAAACAACAACCGGTTAACGAAACTAATACAATGCAAAAAGAACAATAATAAGGGTATTCATTTCAAATTTTTTTTTGGTTGGAAAAATGGAAAAAAGGAAAATTGCACTCTTATTGACGTGAACGGTATTTTTTTTTTAATTAAAAGTACAAAAGTTTTAACTGTCAAAAAAAAAAAATCTGTAACAGAATGTACTAACAAAGTGACCTCACAAACGCAGCTGTTATCAGTGATTTTCTTCGTGTGTGACGTTTGGTGTTATTTTTATTGTTTATTTACTTTTTTTAATAAGGCATTTTGACATTCGCCGTCTCAATTCTAGCAACAAAATGCCTGTTGTTTTTTCTATTGTTTCATTGTTGTAGTACTCAGGTCACTTTGTTAATACATTTTAATCTGTAATAAAATTCTAGGAAGTAATTGATATTTTTCAAGATGCCAAATAAACGCTGTTAAAAGTGAATTAATGGATTATTTAATTGTCACATAATTCTTACGTTCTTTTTTAATATTTTTTTGTATAGAATTCATATTTAAATTTGTTTTGAAAAATGACGTTTAAAAAAAATTTAAATTTGATTTAATTAAAACGGCGTTTTTAAGAATCATAGTTGATTATCTTAAAAAGAGATGTAAATTTTAGTACTTTTTGTGAAAAATAACCGCATTTTAAATAGAGTGCCAACCATACTCAATTGGACGTTTATGAATTGCCAACTCTTTAAAAATTGTAAAGTTGTAATTTTCCAATCTGATTTTTTATACTTGGGTAAAGCTTGTTTGAATTTCAACTTTCGGTGGAAAAGTTATTCCTTGTGTTTGTTGTAACAAAAATTAAATTTTTCCACTTTTCCATTTTTCGAACCAATAAAAAAACTGAAATAAATACCCTTATCGAATTGAAGGATACTCTAAGAACTAGGACAGTGAAATCTTACTAAGCCGAAGGACGCGAAAAAAACAACTACAGGAATTCATAAAAAAAGGAGATGCTCTGTGGAAGCCATAAACGGTAGTTAATAATTTTGGCCACCTAAAATGTCAAAGAGGCACACGTGCGTTGCTCAGGTAAAAGTCTGTGCATTGTTATTTGCCAAAGTATACGGAATTAAGTTTATTAGTAAGACAGCTAGTTTTGCAGTGATCCCTATCGAAATTTCTATACGTCTAAAAAAACACCTTTTACAAGATAAGAAAGTATATTTGGTTGTTTAAAAATAAGATGATGTCCAAAATATAAAACAGTTGTCTCTGTATAAGCCAATAGATGAGTATAATACGGTAGTTTGAGTAAAAGATATAACTAAGAAAATATAGTTAAAAGAAGGTTGACACAACCGGAATAAAATACCCAGTCAAAATATAAAACGGTAGTCTATAAAAGGAAGATGATATTGGTTACTGATTAAGTTACTGTTGCCAAACCGTTGAGTGTTTTTTATACAAAAACATTATGAACCTAAGATTATAGTCTGAATATTATTAATACCACTTAATTTTAGTATAAAATAATAGCTTAAGTACTGGATCCGGAGTTTTAAACAGTAGACGGACAATACTTAATTTAAATTTCCAAGTAAATCTTTTTATTTCATTTGATTGCTTCTACTTTTGCTAAACAGTTTTTAAACAATATGTCTATAGTTTTAAAAAGATGTCCTAACACAAAATTTGTATTCCTACCTCAGGGAGAACCTGGCGAGCCTGGTCCGCCAGGAGCACCTGGCCCACCTGGAGAAATGGGTGTGCCCGGTACAAATGGTGAAAGAGGGCCACCCGGCGAAACAGGGCCACCTGGACCAGAAGGACCAACTGGAGAACCAGGTCCAATGGGACCAGCTGGTGCACTAGGACCTGCAGGACTAAAGGTAAAAATGAAAAGTAATGCTAAACAAAATAACAAGTTTATACAAAATTTGTGTTCTACAAAAATAACACAAAGAAAATTGCCTTAAGAAAAACAAATGAAATAGAGAAAACTTTTTTCTTAATAAAAACAAAAGGACCAACTATTGTCCCGCTTTATTATGACATCTTTGTTACAAAAATAAAATAAGCAAAATCAGTAATAAAAAAAGAAAAATTCCTGAACGTACAAAAGACATAGAAGAAAATATTAAATGTCCTTTCTTTTGTTTACTTGAATTCTTAAATAAACATTTTGTCAAACTATTGTTTTGTCTTGCAAAAGAACATTCCGTTGTTTGATCATTTCGGAAAACAAAGGAAAATGCTTGAATGCCTTTTTTGTCCTTTTCCATAATTAAGTATTTACACATCTCTGTGTGTGTGTTTTTGTATTATCCTTTTTAATTTATTCTTTAAGTCGAGTGTGTGTTTGTATATTGATTGGTTGTGTTTTTCCTTTTTTCGCTTCCTTTACAATATTTTAGGGTGACAAAGGCGACCGTGGCGATCGTGGCCTTACCACAACAATCAAAGGTGATGAATTTCCAACAGGCATTATTGAAGGTCCACCCGGACCTCCAGGACCACCAGGTGAGTTAAAATATAAATATTGTTGTTGACACAGACAAAAGGGACACTAATCAAAATAAACAAACAAAAACAAATCATTGGAAATGGTCCCTTGTTTTTTTTTCTATTCTCTTTTCTTTGCGTGTGTATCATTTTACACATATTCATACATATTTCTCTAGGTTCATTAATTGTGTGTGCCTCTGTGAGTTGGAAGTATCGTAAATACTGACAATGCTGGTATTTTGGTTAATTTACAGCCATTTTAGGGTCCTTTATTTATTTTTTTTTTTTTTTTTTTTTGTCTTTGGCTTAACAACACTTTGCCGTTGTTGTTGAATTTATTGAGAAACTATGGTGTTAAAATTTATTTATAGTTTTTACGAAGTTTAATTAAGTTGATACACTGAGGCCTTTAAATTGCAATTACTTAGCTAAAGTTACAAATCATGATTTTAGGATGTCATTAAGTTTAATTAAAATCTAACAGTCTAATGCTCTAGAGTGCTTATTTTAATTTCCTGTTTAATGAGACTCTAGTGTAAATTCGGTTTATTGCTTTTAATGATGTTAAGAATTTTTTTTTTTTTTTTTTTGGTATTATTTAGTAGTAGTTGTATTAATAAACCTCAGTATCCTTTGCTGCTTTTTATTGTAGATGCTGCTGCCTTTGTAATATTAATGAAGTCAGTTGAGTGTCGTACTTATTAAGAATTGAGTAAATTTAATGATGATACTGCCAGGATATTTTTAATGGCTACCCGAATGAAATTGATAATATTCTGTGGGAATTATGATTAGTGTGCAGCTAAAGAGCATAACAGTTCAAAAGTATTTACATTTATTCAATAGCAATTAGGTTAGCAACTGAAACCGAATGCCGATTTTGCATGTTAAAATACCCGAATGTTTTGCATTTTATTCATTAAAAGTATTTGCATTTGTACAATTACAAATTAGATTCTTATTGTTCAACCAGAACTATGTCGACCCCACATTTTCCATGAAATTTTACGTAAAATTTTGTCGTAGAAAGCCGTTGTGAAATACATTTTAGGATATATATTTAATCATTTACTCCTGTAAGAACCATAGGGCCGTAGCGCAGTACTTTGTTCCTTTTACAAAAATAAGGTGAAACAATGTTGTTCCAATGTTTAAAAAAATTACTGTACTGTATTCGTATCTAAATAAATTACATGTAGGAAGAACCTTTTTTATATTAAATGCATTTCGCCGCTGCTAGAGGTCGCTAAACTTGTCCTAATTTTTAATAAAATTTTACAAGAAAAATTACACTGAAAGAATTTTCTTCACAATACCAATAAATTTTGACATTAATCCCATGAAAAATTGCATTAAAAAGGAGCCTATGCAGCACTTCGTTCGATCAATGAAACCTTTTTCATTAAAATGTAATTAATGAAACATTACATAAGATCTATGAATATTATTCATTGGATAAATACTAAACTAATTCCCTAAACTAATCTCGCGAAGCTTTACGCTTGTCTGCAGGAACCAAAGTCTCTAGCGGGAACCGATCTCGCAACCTCGGGGCTGATAGACTAGCTCACTACCAGCTAGCCTACCGGGGCAGTGCAGTTTTTGAATAAAAAAACTATGTTTTTTGCCATTACTCAATTAAGAGCGTAAATATGAGATTAAATTGACCATAACAACAATAACAACGTTGATTTTTCTTTTGCTTACGCATAATAAAAAAAGACCACATTAAGAGAGAACAAGCTTTTTCGTATACATCATTTGGTTGACAACAGTTTAAAATAAGGGTGTGTTTTTTTAAAGGAGAACATTTGTTTGGTCATTACTTATTACAAACTACATGTAGGTAGGTATGTACGTACATATTAAAGAAAACTAAAAACATACATATTTATGGATTGAAAGTTTTTGTTTCATTACTATAATGACATTTTCATTGTCATAATGAAAATTAAAATTTATGAAGGCATGCTTTTTCGAAATATTTTTATACTTTTAATTATTGAGACCATAGAGTTATTCAAATGGTAAAAATAATTTTTTTTTTCAATTATTGAAATATGTTGCTTTTATAAAAAAATGTTTGATTTCATAAATTTAATGGCATATTACATTAGATGTAGGAAATAATTAAATATTACATTTTTTAATTAACAATGAAACATATTTTTAAGGAAACTATAATTTTGTATTAATTTATGAATATAGTTTTTTTTATGTTCCCAATTAAATTTTTGTTTTTAACTTGGACAAACTTAAGTTTTCATATATCCAATGATCCAATGAAATTTTTAAAATAATTACGAAATCCAATGAAGCGATTTTAACGAAAATATTTCATTATAACTGTGAAATTCCATTAAGACAATGAAAATTTTCATTTAACCAATGAAATTTTTTTTATGAAAACGATTCATTAAATATATGAAGCATTTTTCTTTCAGTGTAAAGTTAATACATGTACTAGGAAAAAAATTATTTAAATTTATTTTAAAGAAGTACCACAACTTTTAAGTTAGAATTTGGCAAAAAAGACATTCTTCTTTGATATGAGCCCACACTTTATTTAAAGTATGTATTAGTAATGCTCCGGATGAATCTTAAAAAAGTGTTGCCGTAACTAAAACAATAAAAATCAAAAAAGAATTTGTGATGGACAAATAAAAAAACTGAGTTAATACTTTTTCCAATTTTCCCTGCCGTTTAATAAACCAAGTGTCCGCCATTAAGAATCAAAAGAGAAACTAACCACATTTTAGTTCTAACTTAGAGATAGCAAAAACAATTTTAGCTTAAGCGACAACATTGATATAAAATTTTTATGAAATAAAATAAAAAAACCTTCTGTTGTAAAATTGTCGCTTAAACTTTTTTGTAGTTATGGCTCGCTATATACATAGAAAAAAAAAATAAAAATTTACTCCCATACAAAAACCATTCCTGAAAATAGCTTTTTATACCAAAATTTTCTAACTGGTGTTGGTTATTTTTAACGACAACTTTTACGATATCTATATATGTCATGGCAAAATGTTGTCCTAGTAGATCCATAATTGACCACATGTCCTCTATTACCCACATCTCTAAAAAAATCAAGGCGAAAATAAATCATAAAGCAGTGTTCGAAAATAAACACTGAATATCGCTCCTTGGTGTTCGGTTCGGTAGATGTGTGAAAAACGTAAACAATAATAGTGTTTATCTAGTAAATCATTAAAAAAAAAGTTTCCCTATTTGTCATCTTTCGAGCACAAAAATAATACTGTTCTCATCTAACTCAACAAAAGGATGAGAACATAAGATTCCGTTCGGTTTTTTTTTAATAACAAAATTCACTGTGTTCCGTTTAGCTCATTAATGTTCGTTAGTTTCTGTTGTGCGTAGCCAGCGAACAAATTTTACACAAACAAAACATGTGCACAATTCATTATCTATTGAAAAAAAAAAAAAAAAAAAAAACATTAATGTTTGTCAACAGTATCACTATAATTGTTCTGTTTTTTAACGAAGAACAGAACACTATATAAAGTTTCGGCTCTTTCTTGAAAATAGTTACGATCGTTTTTAAATAGATATCGTTCCTGGGAGTGTGAGCCGAACGCTAAATAATGTTCTGTTAACAAGGTTTCGTTTAAATGTGCTAAATTCCCATTTCATACTATTGATAAACTGAAATTTATTGTTGATGGGATAAGCTATTTCTATGCTATTCCACTGGTTGCTTTGGCCAGATCATCAGGTAACTTCATCCAAAGATTTTAGTTCTATTGATTTTCGAACGCTGTCATAAAATATAAATATTTAGATAATATTTAGCACAAACCATTTTTTTCGAAACTAAACATCATTAAAAATTGTGCTCTGCTGAGTCCATGATCGGCCATGGGTCCCAAAATAGGGCACACTCTCTAAAAGCTTTCTGTAAATACTGTGACATAGGGTATCCTAGGATCGTGTTTGACCGACTATACTTCCTTACATGGTTTATAATATTTAAGTGCTAATTTTGAGCGAAATACTTTCTATTTACATTAATTTTAACAGCATGTTTTTTATTATGCTATTTGACTTAATAAAGTAATTTCGCTATTATATTTTTATGTTTTTTTTTCATTAATGATAATTATTTAAAAATGAGATATTTAAATTAATTTAATTTAATATGTATATAGTTTTACAACAATAGTTATAATGTTAAAACAATATCGGACATTTTATGACACTGCAGTCAACAACAACTTGGACAGCTTTTTCAATTGAAATTAAAAATTATTAACCAGGGAACCCGATTTCGAAAATTACACTCACAATATTCTGAACGTAAAATTAACTGAAAATATAATATAAAATAAACGAAAAATCAGTTAAAAATCGGTCTATTTATTTTTCATTTTTTTTTTTACGAAAAGTTCATTTAATTTTTATTGTCCAAAATTAAACCCCATATTCCGTAAAAATATGGGGATCGTTGTCTTAATTGGTATATAATCAATATTCAGCAATTCAAATAAAAAAAAATTTTTTCAACAAATAGAAAGACAAATTAATTTTAAAAAAAATTGTTGCATGTAAAAATTTTATTTTAAGCCTGGGGTCTAATTACCGCATTAGATATCGAGTAAACTATCGTATTTTTCTGAACACGATAGACACTGATGTATCGAATGAAAACTCGAGAGATCTCAAGTTACGATATACTTTATTCGATATCGAGTGTCATGATACTAAAATAAAAGATTTCGATCAATTTTGCTCGATATCGTTTGCGGTGATTAGACCCTAGTTTTTTTTTTTTTTTTTGTTGTTAATCAAAAAACATGTCATGAATTTGTATAAACTGATTTTCATCGATAAAACAAATCACGTTTTATTGCTGCTTCATTTCAAACTTTAAATATTTATTAATTCCAATAAATATGGTCATTTACACACATAATTGTTTATGTTTTGTAATTTTGCACTTTAATTTAAATTGATATCAAAACATACACAATTTATATTCAAGTTTTATTATTTATTAATATTAATTTATATGAAATATTTATTCATTAAATATGCCAGACACAAATTGAAATTAATCATAAATATAAAATCAATAAATGACAAAAATACAAATAGAACAAATGAAAAAAAAAAAATGTAAATATCACTTTGAATTCCAATGAAATGAGAACGAAAATGAAACGTTTGGTTTTTTGTCGCGCTACAGGCGTAAAACAACAGCCAAATTGATTTTTTACAAATTGTATGTGTTTTTTTTTTTGAAGGAAAAAAAGAAATTTAAAAAAATTTATTGTTAAACAAATGACATGTAATTTATTAGGGTAAAAGTAATTTTTATAAAATAAAAGTGGGTTTGGAAAAGATGGAGGGCAAGAGAAATGATGATGAGCTTTTCCATTAAAAGGGAGGGAGTAGTAAACACAAATTGTTTTTTTTTTTTTTTTATTAATTTCCAATAAGTTTTATTTAAAAAAATCTACTTAAATATTATATTAAGGTGGCTCAAAAGAATTATAAAACTAAGGTTCTGCAATGTATTAGGCGAAAAATAAGTCTTAAGTCAACAATATATAGTTGGGCTATTCACAAGGTAGTCATAAATTTGTAAAGTCATATGTCTTAAAATAATTACAAGAAATATATATGACTGCTGTGGGCAAGCGACGAAATAATGAACACAGCATTAAAATTTTTATTTTGTTTCAAACACAACAATATTTTTTTAAACAATTGTAAAATATTATTTAGGACATAATGACGATATGAATTGATAACACACCTTGTGAATAGCCCAACTATCTTTATATTGAATCAGTTTTATAAAGATAAAAAATGCAAATGTGGAAAATTTGTTTAAAATGATCATCATTATTTTGAAAAGAAAAGAATTTATTATTTAATTTGAAAGTCACATTTTAAAATTTTTAATTGTTCAAAATAAACTAATCAGTTCTCACTTTTGCAAAAAAAATAGTAAAACATCAATCTTTTGAAAATCGAATTCGAGTGAAATTTAAATCAAAAAAAAAATTTAAAACTATCCTGTGTTTAAACTTCACACATCCTACCTTGAGGACCGCTTTTATTTACCAGAACTCATTTAGAAATATGAAAAAGCTACGGTAGTTTCTGAAAAAAAATTAATTTTTAATCTCCATCGATTTCATGTTCACGTGATTTCCATATGGGCATTTCTATAATGTCGAAAGCGACATTCGTATGCATTCAAAGTGAAAAAAAATAACATACACCAAAACACTATTTTTTTTTGACAAAAGTCGAATCATATAGCTCTTGATAAGCACTATAATTTGTGTTAAGGTTAATTTTGAGCAATTTTTTTTTTATTAAGATAATTACAAAGAACCATGGCATTTGCCTGCGGCAAAAATAGAAGTCGCTTTTAAGGCAAACAGTTCAAAAACTGATTTCAGCGAAACCTGAAGAAATATTTAAATCCGAATAATAAATGTTATGCATTGATGTATCTTAATAATGCTTTTTATCTGAATCAAAAATATAAAGTTGTTTATTTTTATTTAATTTTAATCACTGTCGCACGCGTCATGTTGCTTGCGGCATTTTGTTCCATCATACCTTTATGTTTATTTTTTTCTGTGCATATCCTTTGACATCGCTTTATCCACTTTTTTTACCGCTTTCGCCAAGGTATGTCTACATTCGTTAGGCGCATTTTGGCTTTGAAGTATGTATGTCATTTCATTTTTTAAGAGTCTTTCGCGACTCTCCCGCTGTCGTAGGCGATTATATTTCCGTTTCTCTTTAATTATATATTCTTTAACTTCAGCCAGTACTCTCTACACAGAAAAAAATAAAAATCGATATCAATTAAAAAGATTGTGATATTAATTAAAAAATTAATTAAATTTGCACCAGTAAACAAATAAATAGTATCAATTAAACGTTTAATTCACTTGATTAAACGTTTAATTCACTTGATTAAATTTTTAATTAAGACCGATTTTATTTTTGATTAATGCTTTAATTGGTGAAAAATTTTGGAGAATTTTTTCAGTGCACTTCTGTCTAGTATTGTGCATTCTTTCCTGGTTTTTTAATTTATAGTTTTGTAATTTTGTTTCATCATACTTAAAACTTTCTCTCCCTTTCTCTCCCTTTTGCAGTTGCCATTATTAATCTGACTGCTGTTTTTACTCATCTACACTTCAGCATTTATATTTTGTACTTACCTATACAAATTAAGATATTTTAGAAAAAAATTAATTTTGAATTTATGCATTTAACACTTACGATGTCGCACGCTACAAACTTTGAATAAGTACCAAGAGCAAAGCGCTGAATATTTGCCAGCAAAATTTTTTTTCATTAATTTACAATTAAAAAACATCCATTTGTTACTAATATTTGATGCGCAATGTACAAATACCTTCGACGCACTGATAAAAATTGTCCTTTTTTAATGTCGCACGCTACATTGAAATTTACGTTAAAGCAAATTAAAAATTTACTGTAATTGGCAATCGCATCGTTCCTTTTACATTTTTTCTATATTCTTTAAATATAAGCCAAGATTTAAAAAAGCGAAGGTTATACATAGTATATGTTATGCAAAGGCTTAATGTTTTTTATTAAGATTATTAAGCATAACAAAACATGCAATAGAAATGTTCAAAACAGCACTTTTGAACTTGTTCGACCTTGCATTTGAAAATTTCAAAGTGTGTTATGAATAAATGTAAAATTTGTTTACATTAGTTTTCCCTATAAAAATATATTGAAACCGCATACTTTTATAGACTTTGATTTTTTTTGGTTGCGGTTGACATTTCTGTGGAAATGCCCATATCTAGAACATTACCGAAAATATTTTTAAATTAATTTTGATTTTATATATTTTTTTTTTCCTATAAATTTAACAAAAATGTTTTTCCATTACTGAAACCTATTAATGTTTAAATACAAATAAATCATTAAAGACTTTTTAATGACACATCTGTTTTGCTTTTAAAATAGCGGGCTGGGAAATGCTGGTATTTAAATAATAAAAAATAATGTTTCTTTTAACAAAATTTAAGATTTAACTATGTGTTAAAACATAAAACTAATTAATAAAATGATAATTAAAATATATAAAAACGAAAGACATGTTACTTAATTAGAAGAGAACAATAAAAAAAAATACATAAAATTCTAAAACTATTAAAATGTTTTGGGTTTTTGTTTTGAATCAACAATATCAATTTGTAAAAGTTTTTAACAAAATACCCGGCGGTTCACTTGATTAGACATCAGGCGCGGATCCAGCTTGAGCCTTAGGGGGGGGAAATTTTGTATGATACAAAAAAAAAAAAATTTTTTTTTTAAAAGTTTATTAAAAACAATATGTGTATATTATATTTAAAAAAAAACTCAACAATAAGGTTAAATAAAATATAAGATCAGTTCAATATAAATTGAAATAAATTAATTTTTTTAAATAAGCAATTTATGAATTCCTTGTGAGGCAAATTTAGATAGTACAGTCTATCTTCTGTCATTGTTGATCTGAGCCATGTTTTTATTCGACGAAGGGTAGGAAATGACCCCTCGCTCGTAGCATTACTGACGAGCATTGAAACGAAAATTTGAAATATTTTTCTTAGATTTGGGTAGATATCTTCATCACAGTTTATTAAAGCATCTACAACGTTATCTGATAGATTTTCAGATATTTTCCATGTTTGTTGCCAATGCAACAGTTCAGGCTCAAGTTAAGATGTTAGTAGGTGTTTATCTCTTTTATCAAATATAATCAGCTCATCAGCTAGTTGTGGTTTTAAAAGTTTTGTATCTGTATATAACTTGATTACACTTTTAGGTAGAAGTTTAGGTATGTTCAATACATTTAGGATATCTATTGGGGGTTTTGAGATCCTTTAAATAAATTCAATTAGAGGAACTCGGTAGTAGTCTTCAACATTTTGGATGTGATTTTTTCGTTCAAATCTTGTCTTTTCGATTGGAACCTCGATTTGAACGAAAATAACTTTAACTTTTTCAAAAATCGCTTTAAATTGTTCTTCGGCTTTATTTATTTTCTCTTCAAATCACATGATTAAAGTTTTGATAAGGCTTGATCCTTTTTAAGATCTATATCGTACTTTTGTAAAATGATACTAAGCGGCTGTGTTACAATAATTATCACACTTAACATGTATATTCCGCAAATAAATTCAAAAGAACTTTCCACTCAGATATTTTTTTAAAGCTTCTACTATATGATGTACACTTGTTGCAAAGTGTAAAATTGAGTCGTGACGGTCCACCCATCGTGTCTCGCATAATGTAGAGAATTTGGTTCCCAAATACTTTGCTTAAACTGCGTTTCGCTTGGGATGATTATATTTAAAAAATTTTGTCGTTTCTTTAACAAATGATACAAATTTTTGTATTAATGGCACTTTATTGCTTTTAGAAATTAAGTTGTTTGATTTATGGGTTTCCAGAATTTTTTAACAGCTCCATTTTCTGCTGACATCAGAGGGCACCCATCTGTTCCAACTCATACACAATTTTTAAGGTCAAGACCAAAATGTGTCAAAGCTTTAAGAACTATTGATGATAGTGGCTTCGCATCAATTGACACATCAACGTCATTATCAATATCCTTTGAAGCCTCTTCAAATGCGTTTACAACAAAGCCAATAAATTCTTCCCTAACAACTTTTTGTTGTATGTTGAAATATCTTAAAGATAAGGAAATCTTTCCCCGACAAATCCGTGCTTTCGAAAATTATAGAATAGAATTTTGATTCAGATAACACATATATACATAAATATTGCATATACTAAGGCTTATTAATAATTCCACCGCACGCATTATCAAGTCAAACGTTTAGTCTTTGGATATCGATGGCACCTTCTGGGATTGAATGTAGAATAAAAACTATTTGATTACGGCAAACTAGATGTTTTATTGGAAATATCTAATAAATAACTATTAGGATTAAGATTTAGATACTTATTGAAAATTTCGTTAGAGATTCAATAAAAAAAAACAAAAAATACTTGTTGAAAATTTCGTTAGAGATTCAATAAAACCCTGCTGTGATTTCTAAAAAATTTGTACATTTAAAAAAATATTATTATTGTCAATTCTTGTATTATCGAAATAAACAAAATATATTTTTATAATTTACGGGGGGGAAATTTCCTTTTTTCACCCCCCCTGAATCCGCGCCTGTTAGACATTAAACACCAGACACGCGAATGCTGATTTTATGCGTGTATGTGAATAAATGATTTAATTAAGCGGAAAGTTGAAATATAGGACGGTCTTCTTAGTAAAACACAGTATTTAAATCTTGGTATAGGGTGCCCCGGTAAGCAAGTTAGAAGTGAGCAAGTCAATCAGTGCAAGGGTTTCAGGTTCGATTCCCGCCAGAGACTCTGGTCTGCTTCACTACAGCGGGCTGAAGGTCTAAGTAAATTATGCTTGGTAAATAAAAATATATTTTGTAATATTTTGTAATAAAAAATAAACTAGTTTGAATATAAGACAGAGTATAAGACGCAGTAGTCTAAATATAACAGCGACGGTTACAGGTGTAAGTGACATCAAAAAACTTTTTTATAGCAGTTATCTTGTGAATAAAAAAATCCATAAAACAGTTATTTTTCAAAGCAAAAATAAAAGCTCTCTTTAAACTCTTTAAAAGAGAGTTTTATTTCGCCGACAAACTATTTATTTGATTCAGGTTTCCTGATGATCTGGCCTAAGCAACCAGTGAACTGCGCAAAGGAACTAGCTTACTCCCCACAATAAATTTTAAATTTAAATTTAGCACACCATAATTAATGAATAAATAAATAAAGATTCGATAAACATTTTGTTTGATTTATTCAACATTTCAAAATTCAATAACCATACACAGAAAAAATTCTCTTAATTGTTCAACAATTAAAACATTAAACAAAAATGAAATCAGTTTTAATTAAATAAGTAACTAAGTGAACTAAATGTTAAATCAGATGAATTAAACGTTTAATCTAGTGAACTAAACTTTAATTAATAATATTAATTTGTTTACTGGTGCAAATTTAATTAATTTTTTAATTAATATCACAAATTTTTTAATTAAAATCCATTTTTATTTTTTTCTGTGTACCTACAAACTTTTTTATCAATACCGAAAAAATAGTCATCGCAGAAAATTCAACCATTTTGTTATTAAATATGTGATTTTCGTATTCAAAAATGAAAATGATTTTTTCCGTCATAAATTAAAACCCATTTGAGAAGTTAAATATTCCCCGTCTTAAAATAAACCTCAGTTGAGAAATATAAGGTCGAATAAAACTCTTAAAAAGAGAGTTTTTTTTTAAACCAGGGGCCTCCCCTATTAGATTATTATGTTTGCTCTTGTTGTTGTTGGAAACATATTAATACTATTTGTGTTCCATTATACTCGTCACTGTATGCATTGGTTCTGATACATAAAGCCTGTGCCGAACATTTACCGTTACAGGGTTTTTTCAATTTTATTTTCGATGAAAAAACTTACATAGTCTTTGGGTCATCAGGTAAGCGCCTACAATTCCTTTATGGATGCTGATAAAGTGATCTATTGTTATCAATATTGCTAAAGGAAAAACACTTTCTGTGAAAGAGAAAGTGAAAATTGAAGCTTACGAGTATTTTAAGCTTTCAATAAGCGAAATATTGAAAAAATCGGTAAAAGTCGTAAAATTACAAAGGCTTTCTTACAGAACAAGTCAGAAAACGGTAAAAACATTAAAGGAAGTAATAAAAAAGTTATTTCGCTCACTTATAAAAACACAATTTTGAGAGAAGCATCGAAGTCCAACGACTCAGTCGAAAAAATCAGGGCAAATGTTGGCGTTAACGCGAGCTCACTTCAAACACAGTTTTATATGACTAGAAATCACACTGTCAACTTTCGTGAAGATCGGTCCATAATTGATTATAGACCCCATATAAAGACTTCTCTCGAAAAAATCTTTAGTAAGCGTAAAACTGTGACGAATTATGCTATTATAATAATATTTGGTCAGTCATAGTTCTGTAAAACTATAAATTAAGTTCTTTGTCAAATTTCGTGAAGATCGGCCCATAATTTAACACATATCTCATATAAAGCTCACTCCTAAAATATTCTAACTATTTGTGGAGGATATCAAAGATCCGGCAAAGCCTGTATTTTTTGTAATAACATCTTAATTAGGCAGTATTTAGCCTTTCGCGGAACCAAACTTTAACTAGTTTTATTCGTTGTTGGCAACGCTGCTACCAAATGCACTACCGGGTAACCTTAAAGAACAAGTTACTAAGGTTCTCCTATTTCTAATTTAAAAACTGTTTACAATTTAAACACAAGAGAGCAACATCTTTCTAAACAACTTTAAAAAAAATTATCTTCTCTGTGTTCCTGTTAAGGGACAAACCTACAGCCCTCACAGACTTTTGAAAATAAAACAATAACAAAAATAAAAAATGAATTTAAAAACTTTTAAAGATCATAAATTTTACTTTTGAAAAAACTAGCAAAGCAAAAATAAAAAATTAACAAACCAAATAAATACAATGTGGGAAAATAAAATCAAACAAAACTCGCGTATCATTTTATAAAATATTTTTTTATATGTTCCATAAAGTTTCTTTTTGTATGCAAAACATGCATTTCAAACCAAAATAAACAAAAAATCAACACACAAGCACACAAATACGTGATGATGTAAACAGATAAACAAAATACAACACCAGAGTTGTCGAAATCTGTGTAGTTATCTAAAAATAGTAAACCAGTAATTGATTAAATTTTTAATTAAAACGGATTTTATTTTTGATTAATGCTTTAATTGGGGAAAAAAAATTTCTGTGTTCGTGGGCGGAGCTTCGGCTTCATCAATGATTCGTGCACGACAATGTTAATTCCTGCAGGACACGTAAGGGACAACTAATGCAAATCGTCGATAATATTTTCAAACAAGTGTCGCGCAAATCGTGCACGACACAAAGAGAGACAATGTCGCTCAGCCTGTCGTTGATGACTACATGCACGACATTGTCGTCCAAATAGTCGTTGATGACCACATGAACGACATTGTCGTTCATATTGTCGTTGATGACTATATAGACGACAAAGGATTCTACTTTATCGCCAACGACTGCGTATAAGACAATGTCGATGAAGTTATAGGAGTTAAAGCTTACACGACAATGTCGCCTATAAACCTAAACGAAAAAATAAAAATATACAATAGCACATACATATTTTTAGAATAAGACCTAAAAGTCTTTGACTCAGACTTGACTAACTGATTTTCTTCACTTTGCTTTGGTTGTTTTTTTATTATTATCGTTATTTTACAGTTAATTTTTTTTATTGGGAACAAATTATGTTTGTTTGTTTAAAAGACAGCTTACAAGACAATGTCGCTCATATTGTCGTGCTTAGAAGTTGATAAAGGACACCTTACAAGACACTGTCGGTCATCCTGTCGTGCATACACTTTATTACAGGACAGCTTACAAGACACTGTCGCTCATACTGTCGTGTATAGTTGTTGATAGAGGATACCTTACAAGAAAATGTCTGTCGTGTTGTCGTGGATAAGCTTTGACAAAAGACAACTTGAAAGACAATGTCGGTCATGTCGTCGCTTATTAACTTTTTTAAAAAACAGTGCACTAGACAATCTCGAGTATTTTGTCGTCCACGACATTTTCTTCAAAATTGTCTTCCAGAAATCCTAAGTGATAGAGGACATGTCGTGCATAAATCGTTGACGACAATGTCGTCGACGGCAGTTTGGCCAACAGGGTGTTGATGTAAACAGAGAAACAAAATACAACACCAGAGTTGCCGAATTCTGTGTAGTTATCTAAAAATAGTAAACCAGTAATTGATTAAATTTTTAATTAAAACTGATTTTATTTTTAATTAATGCTTTAATTGGTGAAAAAAATGTTTCTGTGTTCGTGGGCGGAGCTTCGATAAGTTAGATAATTATTATTGTTTATTATGCTGTTGTACAACCAAATTTATTTTATGAACAGCTGATTTATAAAATGCAGTTTTTTGCAACTCATTTTTAAAATTGTAACCACTTAAGCTCCTCTGTTGCTACACCTTCTTTTGAAGACCGGTCCTCTTTTTTTAACGTTATTGCAAAATTTCTTACTTCTTTATATTTTTTTAACAGTTGATTTGGGAAGATAATTTTCGTCGATATTTCGCCATAGGTCCTGCCGGGCTTTTATTTATAAACAATCAGAAATCGAAATTCTCCACAAACTGGCTTGCGCTTAATTGTCGAAAAAATCAAAATAAAACCATGCTAAAGAATTCCGTAATTGTTCCTTTCTGATTTCTGATTTACTTTTGTTATAACGGCACATTTTAATTTCTTATTCATTATCTTTTCTTGCGACATCTAAGTCCTAATTCACATTATACGATTTTTGTCATTGCGATTTGTGTCGTTTCCTCTTTGAAGCCGGTCTCATATTAACATTGTACGATTTTTTGTCGTAAAAATCTTAATACATTTTTCGTCAAATGAGAGAAAATTGAGAGAACGAATGAATTAACAAAACGAATCGAAGAGTACACTCGCTTCTGTACCCCTTATAATTCCTCTCACCCCTCTTGCCTATAAAGTAAGAATCGCAACGACAAAAATGGTATAATGTGAATGGGCACTAACACGAATTTTTACACTGTACGAAATAATAATGGTCAAATATATTTTTTTTATAAAATAATGAACTTGAGTGTAATAAGTTTGTGTATTTGGAACATAAGACATTAGAATATCAGCAAAAATCTTTTTACAAATTTAAGGACAGGAAAATAACCCTTAAAAAAAGTTAACTTTTTAGGCGCAATGTATATTATTTTCTAAAATAAGGAGCTTTAAATGTAGATTTGTAGTAAATATATTTGATGTATGAATTTTAACTTTAATACCCTCACAAAAGAAACCGCCATTATTTTTTTTTACCAGCCCTTCCGTTATAATTAGTAAAGCTACCACATCATTTATTTTGCCTCGTGTGTGTTGCGTTTAAAATGTTTCTTTCATATACATAAATTAGTACGATTTGTAGTAAAGTGTGTCTCAAAACCATACTTCAACTCATACTACGTGTAGTATGCGATTTAGTAACGTTTATACTCAGCATAACGGGGCTTGGTACCTTTTTGAATTTGTGTGGGTGTTATGTTTACTCATGTGTTTGTTTGATTAAGCATTTATTGGCTTAATTTTGAATATTTTTCAAATAGAGCTTTTATATACATACATAAAAGCCAATATTTTTCTTTACCAAAATTTACTGAGTAAAATGATTTGCATATTAAAGTAAAAGGCACAAATTAATTAATTTTAATTTCTTTTAATAACAAATTTGAAAAAAAAAATTAATATTTTTCCTAAAATTGCCTCAGTTTTTAACTATTTTCTCTTTAATTCAAATACGGAAAAATGTTATTTCAAAAATTAATCCGCAAAATCACACACTCACATCTCCCTTTTTACATTGTATGTAGTTGTTGTTAGCCGAATAATTTATACAGTTAGTTTGTTTGTTGTTTTATTTATAAACAGATTTGTTTCCATTTATATCAGTAAACAAAAATAAACATTTAAACCAATAATCTACAGCAAGTGTCATAAATTTATATTCAATAGAGCTTAAGAGCAACAAAACACAGATAAATTAATACATGCAGACATACAGGGGGTATACAAATGAGAGAGTGCGATATGATAGATATTTAAATTTATTTAAATTTTTTAAAAATTTTTTTCCTTTTTATTCACAATTTTGATAAATTGATTTTTAATTTTTTTTTTGTTTTCTAAAGTGATGCAGAGGGAAGGAGGAAGAGTGTTGAGAAGTTTTTCAGAACAATGTTTGTTTATAAATGGAATATTAATGCATTTTTTAAAACATTTATGATTGCAAGAAAATTTCAAACAATAGGAAACTGCATTTTTTAAAATTTGCTTAATAATGTTTTATTTGAGGTTATAGTTTTATTTAAGGAGCTAAAATATATGTTTGAATATTTTTGGAAAAAATAAAGTCTTATGTGTGATTGATTTTAAAGAAATTTTATAGAAAAACAATTATACACTTAGTTTCGAAACACCCTAGGTTTTGTTGAAGTTTAATTCGAGAAGTTTTTTGCCTTAATTTTTTTACTATCGTACGAGTAACTATGTAATTCAATAGAGGCTAGAAGAAAATGTTAAAAAAAATTTTTTAATACTCCCAGAAAATAGTGGCACAACGTTGATTTAAAATCATAGTCAATTCTGGAAAAACTATGGACTTTATTTATAACTGCCTGTTCCACGATTTCGAACGAAAATTGCGTTAGCTTCACTTACATCTAAAACAAAAACAATGTTTTAAAATTTTCTTGAAATAAAAATCAAATTTAATGAACTTAAGCCTGATAAAATTATTACAAAATTGAATTAAAAACGACATTAGTTCAATAAAATAACCACAATATGTACTGATTATTTCTTTTTGTTTTAATTGTAAGTGAAGGGAACGAAGATTTCATTTGAAATCGTGGGACAGTCAGTACAATTATCCTTGTTTCATATTTATTTTATATGAAAAATATTAAAATAACTTTTTTTAATATTGAATCCATAAAATCCTATTTTACACTAGTCGGCATAAGTATTTTGACGAAATAAAAATCTTGCATTTTTACGTATGGTTTTTTTACATCTTTTTAATGGTGTTTTCTTTTTTACAAAAAATGAGACATTTTATTTAAAAAAAAATGCAATTTGGTGTCTGTTTCTTAAAAATTTTGCTCCCAAAAAGAGTGGCTTGTTTTACAAACAGACACCAAATTGCATTTTTTTTAAAATAAAATGTCTCATTTTTTGTAAAAAAGAAAACACCATAAGTTTCTATTAAATAATATTTGTTTGCTTATTTTTAAGTTTGTATAAGTTATAAATAAAAATAAAAAAATAAAAATCAATCGTAAAATTGCACGATTTTTATTTCGTCAAAATACGTATAACGACTAGTGTATTTGTTTTGTGAAGAAATAACCACAACACTACAAGAAAAAAAACATACATTTTATATTTTTATGTTTAAAATAATTTATAAAGAGAAGAAAAATTCCCGTACTCTTTTTGTTAAAATTAGTGAGTTAAAAACATAAAATTTTCAAAGTATAATGATAGCGATAACGATACCGGGCCATTCTGCCGGTGTCTTTAAATTGTGAGTGCTTCTGTAAATAAACAAAACAGGAAAAAAAAATAATAATATTCTTTTTCTTCCTCTCCTTCTCTCTCTTTCATACTCTGGTTCCACGGGTAGGTGCAGGGTTGTTAGATATGATGATTTTTCGTCATTTTGACTATTTTTTTTTATCAAATATGTACAGTAAAATGACGATTGACGATTTTTTTACTTTAAGTTTTAGTATTTTGCAATTTTCGGGCATCAATTTAACACTTACAAGAAATATTTACAAATATATTGGGAACAGTTCAAAACTATTAAATGATGTTTGATCTAGCGAAGGTTTTGCAAAAGCAAACAATTTTTTAATTGGTTGGTTACGTATCGGACGTCAAACATTTACCTAGTAAAATATTACTCAGACTTAGAAATCAAATATAACGTAGAATTTGACTATGACTATGAGCAGGCGCGGATCCAGCTTGCGCCTTAGCGGGGCGGGGGAATTTTGTATGATACAAAAAAGTAAAAAATTTGTTTTTAAAAGTTTATTAAAAACAATATCGTCGTCCGAAAGTTTAAGTGCTCTACGTACAAAAAATTAATTTTGAGATAATCGATTTTGAAGGTTCAGAAATTTTTTCTGAAAAAACTACTCGATAGGATTTTTTGATTTTTATACCACATATTCGTCTTAAAAAGATAATTCTGAATAGATGCTTTTTATCTCCAGATCGCATCAACAACGGTACTTTTTCTAATGGTAATAAAATTCCTGTTTGCTCTATACGCCACCTTAGTCAAATTTCCTTGCAAATACATACACGTGGAGCAAAATGGCATTAACAAAGCAATATAACACATCTAAAATAATTTATAAAAAAAACAGTATGTATATTCATTGGAAAAAAAATGAAATAAAAACTATTCATAAGTTATTATAAGATACATTTTATAAAGTTATTATAACAAAATAAACTTCTTAATTTTTAGACTTAGGTAGTCATTTTTGTCTTTTTTAGATATAAAATTGAATAACAGTTTTAGATCGGAAATTTTTTAATTTGTTATTTTCTCTTTAATATGTTTAAATGTGTTTCAAAAATATTTAACCTCGTTTTATACCCTCCACCACAATTAGCTGTGAAGAGGGTATACTAAGTTTCCGTGTGAAACTTTTTTATTATTTATCTCAAACCCCATAAAGTATATATATTCTGGCTCCCAGAGTAATTCTAAGTCGATTTAGCCATGTCCGACTGTTAAAAACACGCTCACTTTCGAACAACTCAAAAGAAATGAACAAACTTGCTACCAAATTGCTTGTAGTTATCATCAGCTTGATTGAAATCCAGCAAAATCCGGTTAGTAGAATCAGAGGCTATGAATCAAAATGTGAAACCACCACATTAAAAATTGATCATTTTGATACAAAAACTAACATAAATGATGGCACAATGAACGGAATGATATAAGATTTTGCAAAAATTCGTTTTATTCGACTGAAAATTACGCTGTGAAGATCGGTGTATAATATACCCTAGGTCCCATATAAACCCTACTCCCGGAAAACCGTTTAGTACGCCTAAACCCGTAATTAATAATACTATCATAACAAAATTTGGTACGTCAAAGTTTAATAGGACTAGAAATTGACTGTGAAATTTCGTGATGATGGGTTAATAATTTACTATAGGCCCCATATAAAGCCCACTCTGGTAAATTAATTAAATAAACCCAAAACCGTAGCAGATATATTTATTGTGGCAAAATTTCTTCCAACTTAGTTTCAAATGGTCTGAAAAATATTAATTTTGTGATATACGGTCCATAATTTACCGTAGATCCCATATTTAGCAGCCTTCTGAAATTCAATGTAAACGCTCAAACTAATTTCACCGCTTGAAATATATTGAAATTTATGTTTTTAATACCAGAAATCACTCTGCAGAATTTTAGGATGATTGGTTCATTTACTTATTTACCATGGCTCCAATATAAATCCTCCTTCTGAAAATCATTTAAGTTCGGCTTAAACTGTTACGAATCATGATATTTTACTAAAGATTTTCGGTCAATAATTTAATAAAGGTCTAAACCGCAACCAATTTTAATGCTGACGGCTGTTTTTATAAAGATAAATTAATAATAAAAAAAGATATCATATAGATATCACACCTGAAATATTCGAACTGTCGGTGGAGGGTATCAAAGATTTGGCACAGCCGAATATAGCACTCTAACTTGTTTTTTTTAAGAGTAAGAGAAGATATATTCATAATAATTCTTTTTTAGAGAAAATATACTGAAAAATATTTGCATTAAACAATACTAACTCCACGTAGGGCAAAATGTCCATCAGCAATCAATTTCCATGTTTTGTATTGAAATTTTGCTCTAAACGCCACTGTTTTGAGGGATATAGAGCAAAATGGACACGATTTATCTCAGCCACCAGACGAGATAGCCGAAAACGGATTGCAGATTTGAAAAATTTGGGATCGAAAACCTAAGATGGCATCCTTAACTCAAAATCGTCAAAATGGCGAATAGAGCACTTAAACTTTCGGACGACGATATGTGTATATTTTATTAAAAAAAAAAAACTCAACAATAAGGTTAAATAAAATATAAGATCAGTTCGATATAAATTAAAATAAATTAATCTTTTTAAATAAGCAATTTTTGTTATTGTTTTCTAAACCATTGTTGATCCGAACCATGTTTTTATTCGACGAAGAATGGGAGATTACCTCTCGCTCGTAGCATTACTGACGAGCATTAAAACGAAAATTTTAAATATTTTTCTTAGATTTGGGTAGATATCTTCATCACAGTTTATTAAAGCATCAACAACGTTATCTGACAGATTTTCAGATATTTTCCATGTTTGTTGCCAATGCAACAGTTCAGGCCCAAGTTTAGATGTTAGTAGATGTTTATATCTTTTATCAAATGTAATCAGCTCATCAGCTCGTTGTGGTTTTAAAAGTTTTGTATCTTTATATGACTTGATTACACTTTGAGGTAAAAGTTTAGGTGTGTTCAATACATTTAGGATATCTATTGGGAAAGGTGTTTTGAGATCTTCTAAAATAAATTCAATAAGAGGAATGTAACCTACAACTCGGTAGTAATCTTCAAAATTTTGGATGCAATTATTTCGATCAAATCTTGTCTTTTCGATTGGAACCTCGATTTGAACGCAAATAACTTTAACTTTTTCAAAAATCGCTTTAAATTGTTCCTCGGCTTTATTTCTTTTCTCTTCAAGGCACATGATTAATGTTTTAATAAGGCTTGATTCTTTTTGAAGATCTATATCGTGCTTTTGTAAAATGATACTAAGCGGCTGTATTAGAATAAGTATCACACTTAATATGTATATTCCGCAAAAAAATTCAAAACTACTAAGTGAGTTTCTTAATATAAGACTCTACCTTTCCAAAGCTTTTACTACACTTGTTGCAAAGTGTAAAATTGATTCGTGACGGTCCAGTCCACCCATCTTGTCTCGCATAATGTAGAGAGTTTGGCTCCCAAATACTTTGCTAAAACTGCGTTTCGCTTTGGATGATTATATTTAAAAAATTTTGTCGTTTCTTTAACTAATGATACAACATTTTGTATTAATGGTATTTATTGCTTTAAGAAATTGAGTTGTTTGATTTATGGGAATAGCAAGGTGTTTGTTTCGCATTTGTCGCGGTTTCCAGAATTTTTTAACAGTTCTATTTTCTGCTGACATCAGAGGACACCCTGTTCCAGCTCCTACACAATTTTTTAGGTCAAGACCAAAATTTGTCAAAACTGTAAGAACTATTAATGATAGTGCCTTCGCATCAATTCAACGTCATCAATATCCTTGAAGCCTCTTCAAATGCGTTAACAACAAAGCCAATAAATTTTTCACTAATAACTTTTTGTTGTATGTTGAAATATTTTAAAGATAAAATGCTTCATATATTTAATGAATCATTTTCATAAAAACATTTTCATTGGTTAAATTAAAATTTTCATTGTCTAGTTATAATGAAGTCTTTTCGTTAAAATCGCTTCATTGGATTTCGTAATTACGTTAAAAATTTTCATTGGATATATGAAAACTTAAGTTGGTCCAAGTTAAACAAAAAATTTTAATTGGGAACATAAAAAAACAATATACAAACATAACTTTATTCATAAATTAATACAAAATTATAGTTTCCTTAAAAAAAATGTTTAATTGTTTATTAAAAAATGTAAAATTAAATTATTTCATACATCTAATGTTATATGTTATTCATATATCTAATGTAATGCTTCATTAAATACATTTTAATGAAACAGGTTTAATTGATCCAACGAAGCGCTGCATAGGTTCCTTTTTAATGCAATTTTTCATGGGATTAATGTCAAAATTCATTGGTATTGCGAAGAAAATTCTTTTAGTGTGGATACTAATTAAAAATTTCGTTAGAGATTCAATAAAAAAAAAAAAAAAAACAAAAAAATACTTATTGAAAATTTCGCTAGCGGTTCAATAAAAAGAAGAAAAAAAACCTTGCTGGGATTTCCAAAAATTGTGTACATTAAAAAAAATATTATTATTAGGAATTCTTGTATTATCGAAATAAAAAAAAAACATATTTTTATCATAAGGGGGGAGGGAATTTCCTTATTAACCTCCAACCCCCCCTGAATCCGCGCCTGACTATGAGTATGACCATAACATTAACTATGACGGTGTCTTTGACTCAGATTTTGACTTTGGGTATAATCAGGTCTGTTATTTTGACTTTGACTTTAACTATGAGAATAACTATGGCTTTGAGTGTAAGTAGGACCACGATTATAAAGATGGCTTCAACTATGACTTTAAATTTAAATTTCCACATAATTTTTTGTTTTTTGTATCGTAATTTTATTGTTTTTTTATGCTGCAATTTTTTTTAGAAAGAAGGAGGATTTTTTATCACTAACTCCGCAATTATTTTCCGGTATCTCAATATTATTATTATTTAAAATGCATCTGTGCGTGCCTTTTGTTTCCGCCTTTTATTGCATTTTTTTAGACAGAACTGTCTCTAAACGAGAAGCTATTTATATTTGTATGTGTAAACAGACACACAGCCATATGTATATACAAAAATTTGTGTGTATTTATTGTTTGCGAATACATATTTCCTAACAACTCTAGGAAATAGTTTTATTGCGAAACCTTTTCTTTATTGTCTTGCAATTTCTCTCTATTAAATTTACTACCAGATACTTCGTTTTTTTTTTATTGGCATATAAATTTGAATACCATTTATAGAGAGGTTTCTTGTTGTGGTCTTTAGTCTAATGTTTTTGCAATAGTAAAATACTAACCATCTCTAATTGGTAACTTTATTTTCTCCTGTTTTTTTTCTTTCATTCCTAGTTTGGTTTAGTAGAAAATTTATTGTGTTATTTTATCTTTTAGTTTAAAATGCATTCTATTTATACAACAGATATATGACACAATCATGTGTTTGAATGCAAAACAAACTTATGATTTATAAGAACTTCAATTAAGTTTTTGAGGTTTATTTGGTAGAAGAAGAAGAAAAAACTACGAGGTGTAAAAAATTTATTTAAGAGCACTTAAGACAAATGTTTTTTTTTGTGTGTGTTTTTTTTAAATAGATTGAAATATTTTTATTTAAATATTACATTTTAGTTTAAAGAAATATTCAAGTTTTAGGTTTTATTTATGCTTATTTGCCTTTGGCTATAAATATTGTTTTAAATAAAATATGAATTATTTGGTACTTCAAATATTTTAGAGTTTTGTAGAAATATTTATATACTTAGATTTTATTTTAGTATACAATTGATAAAGTACAAATTGAAGCCTTCTTTGTTACAAGATTTATAAGCGATTCATAATGATTAATTTGAAAGTATAAAAGGGTGCTACATGTGCAAAATAAATGAAAACAAATATTGAGATTCTGAGCTAATAAACTCTTATATCAGGGTTCGAAGTTAAAAACGGGATTATGTCTAAGAGGCAGATATAATGCACAACTATAATATGCATTAGCAAGCTTTAGCTACTGTTACGAGAAGCCTCTTAAATGCATATAATAAAACAAAATCAAAAGACATCTGATTGCGTATGAAATGGTCGATCAGTTTCGCATTCTGCTTAAGCAAATGACAGTTTCATAAAACTTAACAAAAAAATTCCTTAAGTTTAATATGGTTTTACATATATGATTTACATGTATTCTCTCAGTTGCTTAAGCTATCTAATTCATATTAAAGTTGGGCCTATAATCCTCGATTGACAGAATTCTTCAATATTATTTTCTAGTATGTCCTACCCAAATCATAAATGTTAATTCAGGAACTAAATGAAGTCCTCGGTTTAAAAGAAAAAAACTTTGATTGTTATTGTGACTATATAACTAGGCTTTACTAATGGCCGATTTCAATAATTTATTTGAACATCAATTTATGTTTAAAATTCGTTTCTGATGTCAAATAAAAATAAATTATAAGAAAAACTATTTTTAAATATGAATTGATATTTAAATAGAATTGGCGAAATTGGCCATAAGACTATGAGTTTCACTATAAATTTGACTATGATTTTCAATTTGCCTGTGGTTTGACTGATTTTGACTACTATTATGACTGTTCTTTTAAAGACTGTAACTATGACTTTGACTATCACTATTACTATCACTATGACTTTCACTATGGATATTAATACAACTATGATCATGACTATGAGTATGTCTTTGACCGTGAATATTACTTTAACTTTTACTTTGGCTATGACCTATGACTATGTCTATGACTATGACTTCGACATTTTCTATGACTTCGACGTTGACTTTGACTAGGACTTTGAATAAGACTTTGACTATGACTGTGGCTATGAACATGACATTGACTAAGATTTCGAAGTTGACTTTGACTATGGTTTTGACTGTGAATATAAATTTGGCCATGAATATTACTTTAACTTTTACTTTGAGTATGACTTTGATTGTGACTATTACATTGATTATATTTTATATTATAGACTATGACATTGACTATGACGTTAACTTTGACTAGGACTTGGACTATGACTTCAACTACGATTTTGACTTTGACTACGACTTTAATTAAATTTATTAATTTGGCTATGACTTTGACTATGATTTTGAGTATAACATTGACTCAGGCTTTGACTATGACTTTGGCCATCACTATTATTGTATTATTGTGTATTATTTGGACTTCGACTATTATTTTGGCTTTAACTCACTTAAGTGATGGTTTTGACTATGAATTTGGCTATGACCACCACTATATTTCAGAATAAAATATTCAGGGTTGTCATAGAAACTAATATTGGTTTTGCTAATTGTCGGTTTTGAAACCAATATTGGTTGCATTTGCTGTTACGAAACCAAGTTGGTTTTGTTAATTTCGAATGTAAATAAAACCAATATCGAAACAACTGTTGTTTACATTTTTATTATTTTTTATTTTACTTTTTTGCACAAAATTTACCAAATATTATATTTTTTTCATTAAAATATCAGTTAATGTGTTTTTTGTGAAAATAATTGATATCAAATAATTAAAAGGTGATCAGTGCTTATAAATAAAAAAATAACATCAGCAGTTGTAGCATTTTTATTATTGGGAGATGATCTTTCATTGCATTTGTTGTTTTAAAAATAAGTAATTATAAAGAGAATTTATTTAAAATATAAACAAATTTTTTGTTTAACGTTATAAATAAGTAAAGTGACCACTGCTGTTGTTGCATATTTGTTCAAACATAAAACCAATAACATTGGTTTCTATGACACCAAAGCATTTTTTCTTGCCGGTTTTAAAACCAATTCTGACAATATTGGTTTCTGTGACAACCCTAATTGACTATGTTTATGACTATGACTTTAAATGCATTCTTTATAATTAAAAGATCTTAGCTACTTCAAAGTCGTAGTATAAATCAGAAATAAAAAAAGCTAACTCAAAGGTACAAAATATAAGCCATTTGATTCTAGGACTCTCATCTAGTATTTAAAAAGTTACCAAATAATGCTGTTAAATATAAATGGCTTTTATAAGATTTTGATCTATAATTAAACTGGATTTAATTTTAAAGCAAGAATTTAAAATTAATAATGTGTATGTAGTCTTGTACAGCTATTCAACACTAATAGTAGCTATAAATACTGATTACTATATGTACTAGAAGAGATAGAATCGATTATTCACTCAAGTTTTAAATTATACCCCAGACAATAAAGACTATGCAGTGGGGGCCACTTAATAAGAAACGATGTTTTAAGAATAAACTATCGCAGTGTAAGTTCTATGACGACCTTTACTGTTACTTCCCTGCGGGAAATTTGTGTCAATCGGTCCAACAGACTGGTCCTGGGATTTGTGAAAATAGAACAAGTACAAAAAGAATGGACTCATGACCAGTAAAAGAAGAACCAATCCCTTAACTGGTTTATGAAGAACAAAAAACTGGAAAAAGTAATGAATTACAGTACAGTCTTTACTGGTGGTGTGACACATTTTTTGGGACTTTCTAAAATTTGGTTCTTGAATTTATTTTAGGACTTGTTTTATTGAAATAATACGACATTGTATTGAAATAAAACTACATTATAGTAACTGACACTAAACACGTTCATTGACAATCGATGTGTGACTGATCAAATGGTGTCAATTGACCCCCTCCAATGACAACCCCATGTAAAAGTGATAGGTCTTATTCATATAAAGTGTTAGAACTAGAACCGGTCTCTACCACCAGAGACCTATCACGGGACTACTTTGGTATCAGTTCGCTTCCCTATAGGGTTATAAGAACTTTTATTCAACGAGTAGAAAATTTACATTATAACTAATGTCATGTGAAGATTAAAGTTTCTTTTAAGTAAAAAATTCAAAATAATTTTTCAAGTAGTTTTTTTTTGGCTAAACGTGCAGATTTTGGTTTAGTTTCCTCATTTATTCTTTATTTATTGACAAAGTGGGAGAGTGACAAGTGAGAGAGAGTGAAAGAGTAATTTGCAATAATTTTAATACGTGTAATTTTTCAAAATGGCTAAAAAGAAATCGTTAATTGTGCGATATTATCAGAATGAAGAACTGTCAATGTCGGTTTGAGCAAAAAAATTGGTTTGTTCAAAAAAAATTGGCATTTAGTGCAATTCACTTGTATAAGAAGACAAAGGAGTTTGAAACCTCAGCTAGGAAGCCTAGGGCAGGAAAGACCACTGCAATGGAAGGTAGAGTTATTTGTAGGGCCAGGCAAAGAAATCCCATGTTATCTTCGTGTCAAATAAAGGCTGAGATTGGACAGCAAATAAATTCAGAAATATCTGCACGGACAATTAGAAAGCGGCTTTATAAGTGCATTGCACAAATAAACCCTCACATTTCATATCTGGAGCAACAAAGTCAAGTTTAACTTATTTCAGTCTGATGTTCTAAGCTTAAATATGTTGAACTAAGTTTTTAAGATATGTATAGTATAAAAGCTGCATAGAAGTTTCTAATTATAAGGCAACCACTGTACATTTTTTTTTCAGACTAAAACAACACTGACAATAAAAAATAAATTTTTTTAGCAAAAAATAACAATCTAATAAAACTCTAAAATTTAAAAAAAAAATATTTTAGGAGCACCTGGTACACCTGGAGAAAAAGGCGATACAGGACCAGCTGGCCCACCAGGACCACCCGGAGAAAAGGGACCAAGAGGCAAGAGAGGCAAAAGGGTAAGTACTTAAACTTTTCTTTCCTATTTTTAACCAAATTTATACTCCTGTAAATACGAAACATAAGAAAAAAAAGCTCTACGAAATCTACTGTAAATATTTGTAAAAATCGAATGAACATTCACAACTGAAATTTAAGTTTTCTTATGACTAAAACATTTTGTAAATGTGTAAATTTTACAATAAAATAATGCCTGCTGGATGTGTTTGCATTTCAAATAAAATTAAATAAAAATATTTGTAAACTTAAGAGCTGGAAAATTGATATGACAAATTTTACGAAAATATTATACGGCACTCCCTCTTCTACAATATTTAACCTAAATGCATGTTCGAATACTATTTCTTTTCATAGTTATTATAACTGTTTGTTGGTATGTCTGTCTGTCTGTCTATCAGTCTATCAGTCTTGATATCTTAAAGTTTTCTTTTTTTGTAAGACACTTTATGAATCTCTTTTTTTTTTTTGTTTTTTTGTATATAGTTTTTAAAAAGTATTCTTATATACAATTATTTAGGAAGTTTTGGAAGCGGCACTACATACTGTCGCATACTTAGTAACACGATACTTACAGTATAAAACGTAAGTAATTTAACAGAGTGTTAAAAGATTCAATTGTTTGGATACTATTGTTTTTAAAGAAATTTGGGAATTCTCAATATTCAGTTCAACACAATAACGAAAAAAAAATTCCCGGGAGTATTTTTTCATAATAGATGTAATTTTAGGAAGATTTTTTTTTTTATTTGTAAGAAAAAAAGTAAATATCTATAGATTTTAATTGTAATTTTAGTAATTTAAATTAAAATAACATGTAATTAAGAAAGCTCGATCAAAATATCATTAAATTATAGCTAAGAAAAGTTTAATTGATATTTATATAATTAAAAAAAATTTAATTAATAAATATTATTTGAAAGCATTTTAATTTCAGTAATAGTTAAAAAAAAACAGATGCAATAAATTAAAAAATTATATGATTAAATATTTAATTATTAAAAGTTAATTATAATGATTGTTAGCAAATTAAGTGAATAATTCGCCGTTTTACAATTTTTTTCACACATGAAGAAGATCTTTATTTTCTGAATCTACGTCGAAAAAAAAATAACTGCGTCTCCCAGTTTTACTACATCAATTAATTTTTTTGCGAAAAATGTGTGTATGGGCATTTCCAGCGAAAAGTCTAATTTTTGTAACGTAATGCCAGCAAGCAAATAAGCTTGTATTTTGGGCCTATGTTGTTCAAATGTTATCCCTTTCGTTACTAAATGTTAGAGCTAGTTGCGCTTTACACGAAAACACATAAAAATAAATTATACATACAAAACTTGCTGGCGTTACTTCAGAAAAAGTATAATTTTGGTTGCAAATGTCCATATATCTTTAATTAAAAATCTCTCATACTACTCGTATCTGTTAACAAAAACTTGAAATTTTTCGGTATTGATATGTTTCAATCAGGGGGCTAATTATGGCAGTCGTGATGGAATACTTTTTCGATTCGAAAGCAATTTTATTTCTAATTCTTTCAATCGATAGTGAACGAATGGAAATGATTGTTACTGTGTTGACATGGGTGTTTCATATACTTTACAAGTTATAATAATGTTATGTACTTATAAAATAAGTTTTCTCAAGTCACCACAGTTGCCATGTTGTAAAGCATTTATAAACTTGAGTTTTCACAACACTAAAAAAATATTTTTGATTCGTTTTGTATCGACTGAAATAAAATTGCTTTCGAATCGAAAAAGCCTCCAGGTGGTTCACATCCGAAGGTGTTTGTTAATTTTGTTCGTTGTTTAACGGGAGCAAAAAGTTTATTAAATCGCCCTAAAATTTTGCTGCTATACACTGAACATTCTCCAGAATTTTGCTATTTTTATTCCGTTAAAACTGTTTGATTTCGATTTAGCACTCGCAGTCAAATTGAATTTGCTGATGTTAAGTCCATTATGGCGTTTTCGTAGAAAATCCAATACAATAAACGATTGCATTCGATCAGAGAACCATCTTCATCGGGATTCCTACCTTCAGATAGTGAACTTGGCTTTTCAGTACCTCTTTTCATGACACAAGACGATTTTAATGATTTGATACGAGACACTAGAGTCTCAAAAAAAGGAATTAAAACGTTTAGTATTCAGAGATTTCAAAACTACAGGAGTTCGTAAACGTGCGAAGACGAAAATAAATCATATATATGTGATATGTATTTTTAAATTATACATAATCAGAGGTGTTCTGGAAATCGAAAACGCAAAACGCAAGAACTTTTTAAACGTCGTTTTTTAAAAAGATTTCTGTAGTAAAAAAATTTTATTGATAAATATACAAATATTTCAATATTTTATAAAAAAAATTATAAAAATTAGATTAAAAGTGTATTAGAAACAACTTTAAAATTCTTGCGTTTTGCGTTTTCGATTTCCAGAACACCCCTTAATATGTATTTACTTAAAAATAGACTGTGGATCATTTTATTAGTTATTTCAATAGTTTAAGGAGATCTGATAAAATAATTTTTTGGAAAACAATTTTGGTTAAGGATTAAAGCTATAATTATAACACTTGACTTGGAAAATTTTTTTTTTTTCACTTATCGTGGGTGTTGGAGAAGCAGCCCATAATACAGAATATCTAATTTCTAATCCTTTTCCTGGATTTCTCTAAACGTATAAAATCTTCTATTATGCCATTAGAGTCCTGATTTAATTTTGAAAAATTTTTAACACTTCTAATTGTTTTGGATAATTCTGTTTAAAGAGTGTTTGAGTTACTATCGAGAGTTTATTCTGTTTTTGTACTGTATTTTAAGAATGTATTGCTAGAAGGAAATATATTGTATACAAATATATTTTCTAAACATGTATATGAGACGGTGCAATTAATTAAATCACAAAAAATTGTTATAATATTACAAAAAAATTAATAATTATGTAACATCAGTTAATCGGTTAATCGACTGAAATTAACCGGTTTAATCGTTAATCGAAAAAAGACAATTTTTAATTAACCGATCAGTTAATCGGGTAGTAATTAAAATACCCTAGTATTTAATTATGTACGAAAATTATGAAATACAACTTTGCTACTGTCAGAACATTGATGGATTGTTTACAGAAATAAGGCACTCACATATTCCAGATAAGTGGAGAGTTTTAATTGACTCGTCTACATCGAGTTTATAGTTCGTAATTTTACGTATTGAAAAAATATTCCCAATAGTTACGATTTTACACAGAACTTTGATAATTGAGACCTACCGAAACATGAAAATAATTTTAGATGCCATAATTTACAACCAGCATAAATGAAATTTTTGTTGTGATCTTGAACTTGTTACGCTTTTAAAGTCAGTCTTACACTATCACACAAGTTTTAAATATTTGGACGAAAATGCTTCCCTGATCTAATTATTGTTTGAAATTTTCCAAAAAACAATAACAACTTATTAGAACAGGATTGTATTTTTATTAAAATACGTAAGAATTATGTGATAGTGTAAAGTACCCTTAAGTGGTGTAAAGGGAGGTTATTCACGACATCAATGTCTATAATTATATAATTGTTGAAGTATTTAAATATAATTTAGTATTTTTTTTTTAAATATTTCACATGCAATTTTCTAAATAACTCCAAAGGCCTAACAAATCAGTGAAAGTTTAACTCACTTTTGGTTTAAAAATGTGTTTAAGCCAGTGTTCGAAAAGGAACGATATATATTTTTTAGTGTTTGTGTAGACGAACACAACCCTTAATACCGTTCGTAACTATTTTCAAGAAAGAGCCGAAGATTATATAGTGTTCTGTTCTCCGTTAAAAAAAAAGAACAATTGTAGTGTTACTGTAGACAATTATTATATTTTAATGTTCTATAATGTTTCTTTTTTTTACTTTGATAAAGAAATGAACAAACAAAAAATTTTAGCAACGACCGCAGTACGACCGGCTTGTATTTGTATTGTGTATATGTTTTACTTGTGTAAAATTATTCTGCTTTTTTTCGTATGTGTATTTGGTTTTTGGGACAAATGTTTGGTTTTTGTACTATCCGAACCGAGACCAATGAAATTTGTTATTTTTTTTTTTAAACCCGAACGGAATTAAATGTTCTCATCTTTTTGTTGAGTTGGATAAGAACAGTATTATTTTTTTTTTTATGCTTGAAAGATGAAAAAACAGGAAAACTTTATTTTTGTAATGATTTACTACACAAACACTATTAGCGTTTGTGTTTTTCACAAATCGACCGAACCGAACACTAAGGAGCGATATATGGTGTTTTTTTTTTGAACACTGGTTTAAACCTGCTAATCTATAATTCAGTAAACATGTAAACCACCTCTTTACGCATAAAATTAGGCGCTAAAACTACCAATACAAACCATACGAATTTGACAACATTTATTGTAGTGCTGCCACATCATTATTTTTACACTACATATGGGCCTTTCCACAGAAATGTCAACCGCAGCCAAAAAGTTCAAAGTCTATAAAAGTATGTTGTTTTAACATATTTTTATAGGAAATCTATCAACTCTCAATGATTTAAACAAATTTTACATTTATTCATAACACACTTTGAAATATTCAAATGCAAAGTCGAACAAGTAAAAAAGTTATGTTTTGAACATTTCTATTGCACGTTTTGTTTTGCTAAATGATCTTAATGAGAAACATTATGCATTGCCAATTGCTTTTTAAACCTCAGTTTATATTCAAAAAATAGAGAAAAAATGTAAACGGAAGAATGCGATTGCCAGTTACGGCAAATTTTTTCTTTGCTTTACCGTATATTTCGATGTAGCGTGCGACATTGAAAAAGAACATTTGTTATCAGTGCGTCGAGGGTATTTGGACAATGCGTTTCAATTACAAAAATTTTGCTGGAAAATAATCAGTGCTTTTTTCTTGGTACTTATTTTAAGTTTGTAGCGTGCGACATCATAAGTGTAAAATGCATAAATTCAAAAAAAATTTTCTCCTAAAATATCTTTATTGGCGATGGCCAACAACTACAAGCATCAAGGACAGCTTATTCCATTAAAAAAAAAAAACTTTATTTGAGACTAGCAATACTATTTTCAGTTAAGATAGTTTTTGTTCTATATTTGTATTTTTCAATAATTAGTATTGTGGTTATTTTGTTGAACTATTTATGGTTTTTAAACCATGACATGCTTCGATCGCAACCACTCGATCTCCTCAGATGGATTTGCCGTTTTACACTCGCAGCCATGGACGACTGCTGACGTCAATAGTCAAACATCAATCCTTAAACCAAATTGTATTTTAACCTTTGGTAGATCGAATTTTGCTTTTTTGAATGATTATCCATTTAAATTGATTTTACATGTTTTTTCTTACTTCAGCAGTAGTCGATGGCTGCGTGTGTAAAACGGCAAATCGATCTGAGGAGATCGAGTGGTTGCGATCGAAACATATCATGGTAACCTGCCGGCCGCGGTTCGAGCCCCGGCCACGGTCAAAAATGTAAGATTATCAATAACAATTTTAATTAATTTTCATGTTGTAAAATTCCTTTCTTCATAAAATTAATTTTATGAAAATTAAATTTGATGAACTTAAGCCTAATTAAAAATATTAAAAATTTAGATTTGTATTTTTCTTTATAATTTTATAACTTTTGTTGAGAAAATGAATATATTGAATGAATTTAAAATAATGTAGAATCATCTTACGCATGTCTAATTACATAAAAAGTAAAAACATAAACATAAAAGTATGTTGGAACAAAATGTCGCATGCAACATGTAGCGTGCGACAGTGATTAAAATTAAATAAAAAATAAACTACACAATATTTTTGAATTAAATAAAAACCATTATTAAGATACATCAATGCATAATATTTTAAAATTAGTCGCATTAAAATATTTTATCAGGTTTCGCTGAAATCAGTGTTTGAACTGTTTGCCGTAAAAGCAACTTCTGTTTTTGTCGCATGCAAATGCCTTGGGTTTTTTTAATTTTCTTGAAAACGAACAATTGCTCAAAATCAACCTAAGCACAAATTATAGTGCTAATCAAGAGCTAAAAGTTTCGCCTTTTGTCAAAATAAAATTAATGTTTTGGTATATGTTTTTTTCACCTTTAAGGCGTACGAATGTCGCATTCGACATTGGAGAAATGCCCATATAATACATGGTGCACGGATTTACATCTGTTGAGTTTAAGCTACAAATAAATTTAAGTTTAGTTCAACTTAACCAACGTTTAAACATTGTGAGGCTTGACTCAGCTTATAAATTTATATGAAAAATAAAAATATATAATTTAGTTAGCCAGGAAATTTCTTTACTCAAAATTTTTATATTTTTTTTCATTAATAAAATATTTCATTATTAAAATAAAATTTGAATACGTACACACGTATTTCTGTGAAAAGGAAAAATAGGATTTTGGAGAAAAGAAAACCATAATTATATAACTGGCATTTTGTATATAGTGCCTTAAGGATTTTACCTAAATATTTAAGCAAAGTTTTAATATTTAAAAAAAAAAAAAACAATTTTAACAAAACCATAAAACTTCTTCGAAGATCAGGCCTGTCGTCGTTGGAGAAAAATTATGGTAAGTCATAATTAAATTAAAAAAAAAAAAGTAAATAAAAACCAAAATTTAATATTATTTAAAAAAAAAACACTCAATTTCAATTAAAAAAAAAACCACCCTTAAAGATATTAACATTTACTCAAGAATTCAGTTAGTTGTTTTGTTTTTACTCTAAATATGGAATTTGAGATTAGAGTCAAATATTTTCTCTCGTTCTTTTATTTTATTTTTATACAATGATTTTTTTGTAAATGTATTTGTATAATAACATTCTTCAGTAAAATACATTTAACACTTTTATTACGAGTTAATTTTAATAAGTTGTTTTTATTAATAAAATTTTATTAATTTATTTAAAATGATTAATTGAATATTTTATTCATGAAAGGTTAAGGGTGTAAACTAGGTGGTACATTTCGGGCTATTCATTTTAAAATTAGTCAGAATAGCATTGGTAGGGAGGGTGAAGAACATTGAAGAGATAACAACATCTAAATCTCTTCACCTTGTTTCAATTCGGGTTTATTTGGTTTTTCGTGTTGCTTAATTTATTTTGTCGATTTGGAAGCTACCTACACTTAAATTGTAATAGATCTTAATTTGAATTGTTAGTGACAAGAACCTATCCCAATATCCCTGAGCACGGCCGGAAAATCAGGTAGCAGTCTCTACAGTTCGAAACTTTAATGGTTGGTCCGTTACATAAATTTAATGGCGCCCAACGTGGGGCCTGAAGCAATAACAAACCGATTATTTGTTTAGCTGTCGCTAACATTAAAATAAACTAAAATTTTATGCTGACGTTCTCATATATTTTTACTTTTACCGTGGGTCGACAAATAAGTTATATCATCATTAAAATTAAACGAATTTTAATTATTATTTTTATTGTTTTTTTGTCTAAGTAGTAAATGGTATGGATTTACAGCATTCTGATAATTTGGAATTCTTAACCTGACATTTATTACAAAGATTATGAATTCAAAATTTGCTTTGCGAAATTCTTTCAATGATTTTTTTTGATTTGGATAAATTTTAAATCATTACTTGAAAGGCTTTGCATAATTATTTACCTTGTGATATAGAATATATATATATTTTTTTTTTTTCTTTTGTTAATGCAAAATTGTTCATTACGATGTCGGTTAATGGAGATTTTTATAAACGGTTGTTATCGTTTATATACTCTTAAGCAGGTACGGGCACCACTACATTGAATGCTTTGCATGTGTTGCATTGTATTGGTTTGTTTACGTTTGCATTTGTTGGTTTTATGCTCTTTGCTCTTTGTTTTTTGTGTATGTATACACATCGTTCGCTCTTTTTGCATTTTCATTTTGCATTTGCCCATACATGCTCTTAAGTGATCTAATGGGATGTTTATTTTTTTTTATATGTTTGATGTTATTTGACAGATTTTTTTTCAATAAATTAGTTATTTATTGCATACTTATTAATAACATCAAATATTTACTTGTTTTTTTTAAAAATTTCGAATTGAAACATAATTTGTTTTATACATAATTTTGTACTTTAAACCGTTTACACCTTAACTAAGTAGTGAAGTTAAAATTTACATTTCTTTTACAAACGCGAGTTTTTTTTTGAAAATGCCGATAACAAGAAGTCGGGAAAATTTAAACAATATTGAACAACCAGCAAATATAAGTTTTACGGTAGATATTGGTTCAAATAACTCACCTCAAAGAGTTCAAAACAATCCTAGTGGAAGCTCAAGTAATTCTTTAAGAAATCCTTCAAGTTCAGTAGGGCCAAATACTCGTTCAGGAGGTAGAAAGTTAGTGACTAGCAATGATTTACCGGATGATAATCGTAGGGATGCTACTCTTGTAAGACAAATGATTTCTGAGTCTTTAAATAGCTTTAGAAACGAAATTCAAGGTTATATTTCTACAGAATTTCGTTCTCTGTTTCAAGGTATGACTATTTCAAATAATGTTAATTCCGGCAATAATACTAATCCTACTGTTTCAAGTAGTGAAACTTCAAATCCTTCACCTCATCCATTTCGCGATAATTCACATGACCCATTCTATGCTGATAAGGTATTAAATATTATTAGAAATTGGCGATTGAAATTTGTGGGACATGATAGTCAAATTCCAATAGATGAATTTATTTACCGAGTAAATATACTCACAACTAAAACTTTAGGCAATAATTTCAATGTATTAGGTGACCATGCACATTGTTTATTTGAAGGCAAGGCACTTATTTGGTTTTGGAGGTATCATCGTTCTCATGATACTATTGACTGGTTAACTTTGTCAAGCGAATTGCGTAAGGAATACAGGGTGGATTTCAGTGACTTTGACGTTCTAGATGAAATAAGGAGACGCAGACAAAAGAATGAGGAGACTTTTGACGAATATTTTGAATCAATCTCAGAGTTGACTGATAGATTGAAACACCCTATATCAGACGGTGATTTATGCGAAACTATGTTAAGAAATCTGAAACATGAAATACGCCACGAGTTACTACATCTTGAAATCAGCTCTGTACATCAACTTCGTAAAGAAGTTCGAAAGCATGAAATGTTTGTTAAAAATTTAAAATCTTTTGAAAATAGGAAGTTAACAAAGTCGCGAATAGCAGAAATAAATGATGACTTAGGGAGTTCAAATTCAACGGAGGCTGATGTTTGTGCGGTTCAACACGGAATTAAGTGTTGGAACTGTGACAAATTAGGTCACACCTATTTAGACTGCATGGAAATAAGGAGAGTTTTCTGTTACGGTTGTGGTGTCAAGGACACTTACAAGCCAACTTGCCCAAATTGTAATCGGAAAAGTCAGGGAAACGGACAAAGGGATGTCCGATTGAAATAACTCGGACATCCAAGGGAGTCGAATCGGATGCAAATGACAAAACCTATGACAAAATAAACATTACTGGCAATGACTTTTTTAAGGAAGAAAATATTAAAACTGCACATTCCCTGAGAAGACCATATCACATACGTTTATTAGAATACGAAAAGGCGCGTGCTAAAATTTTTGGTCAAGTAAACTCTATTAGTAGATCATCAAAACGTATTCGAAATTACTATCGTAAATTAAAATCTTTTCGTAAGTGTGTCATTTCATCTATAGTTAACAGGGATAATGACAGTAGGCCATACGTTAATATAAAAATGGAGGAATCATATTATTTAGCTTTATTAGATAGCGGAGCTAACAAAAGTGTAATAGGTGGTGAGTTAGCTTCTATTGTTCAGACCAATAAAGCGTATAAGAGATGTGTAGGTAATGTACGAACAGCAGACGGAAATCGACAGGACATATCAGGTACGGTAACGTTGGAAACTTCATTTAAAGGACAGTCTAAATTATTTGAGTTTTTGGTAGTACCATCAATTCAACATAATATTATTTGTGGTTTTGATTTTTGGAAGACTTTTGGACTCAGGATTGTTGTGAATGACATATCGGAAATTAACTACGCGGTGACAGAATCAGACCCAGATAAATTACAACTGACTAACAGCCAACAGGAATACTTGGACAAAATAATAGCTGCATTTCCGAATTCCGATGTAGAAGGATTAGGATGTACTTCTTTAATTGAACATTTTATAGACACCGGTAATGCCAAACCCATTAAACAAAGATACTATCCTATATCACCAGCTGTTGAAAGACAATTAACTGGTGAGATAGACAGAATGATTTCACTTGGCGTAATCGAAGAAGCACCTAGCTCCCCATGGTCTTCACCGATAGTAACAATAGTTAAACCTGACAAAGTGAGAATGTGTGTGGACAGTAGGAAACTAAATTCTGTGACGGTAAAAGACGCGTACCCGATACCGAACATTGACGGACTTATTGCAAGACTACCTCCAGTTTATTGCATTTCAAAAATAGATTTGAAAGACGCCTTTTGGCAAATTAAACTGGAGGAAAGTTCAAAACAAAAGACAGCTTTCACGGTCCCTAATCGGCCATTATATCAATTTTCACGTATGCCGTTTGGATTATGCAATGCACCGCAAACGTTGTGCAGACTGATGGACATGGTAATTCCATTTCACTTGAAGACTCACGTATTTGTTTATTTGGACGATTTATTAATTGTTTCTCAAAATTTTGAGGAACACATGACTCACTTATTAGAGGTGGCAAGCCAACTTAAAAAGGCAGCTTTAACTATTAACGTGAAGAAGAGCAAATTTGCATTGAACAAAGTTAAGTATCTCGGTTATGTGGTTGGAAATGGGACTTTACAGGTGGACGATGACAAGGTAAGGGCCATACGCGACTTCCCGGTACCGAAATCTATCAGACATTTAAGACGTTTTTTAGGAATGACAGGATGGTATAGACGATTTATTCAAAATTACTCTGGTTTAACATTTTCACTTACGGAACTTTTGACAAAGAAGAAAAATTTTGTGTGGACGGATGATGCTCAAATAGCTTTCGACGAACTTAAAATAAGACTTACAACTGCACCACTATTAATACACCCAAACTACGAAAGGCCATTTATTCTGCAGTGTGATGCGAGTACATATGGGGTGGGCGCAGTGTTGGCGCAAGAAGACATCGACGGGACTGAAAGACCAATTGCTTACATGTCTCACAAGTTGAATAAGGCGCAAAGGAATTATACAATAACCGAGTTGGAATGTTTAGCCGTAGTTATCGCTATAAAGAAATTTCGTTCATATATCGAGGGACAGGAATTTAAGGTAGTCACCGATCATGCGAGCTTAAAATGGTTGATGGGCCAAAGAGACCTGTCAGGTCGTCTTGCTAGATGGTCTTTAAAACTGCAAGGATTTCATTTCACAATTGAACATCGCAGCGGGAAGGAAAATGTAGTTCCTGATACGTTGTCGCGTGTGCATGAAGGTGAAGATTTTGTAAACTCTATTGAACTGGAGGTAATTCCGACAATAGATCTTAAATCTAAATATTTCAATTCCGAGGAGTATACTAAACTTCGGGAGGAGTTTAAAAACTCTAAACTACCAGATTATAAAATAATTGATGAATATATTTACAAACGGACTGAGTTTTCTTCCGATATAATAGACGATTCCGAATCATGGAAATTATTCGTTCCTTCCGAATTGAGATATAGTATAATATATTCAGCCCACAATATACCCACATCTTCACACTGTGGTATAGCCAAAACGCTTGAGCGTATCAGACGTTATTTCTTTTGGCCTAGAATGGTTTTAGACGTAAGGGAATATATTGGAAATTGCGATTTATGTAAGACTTCAAAGACGCCTACTACTGTACTGAAACCACCCATGGGACAAATGGTAAAGACGGACAGACCATTTCAAAGACTTTACATTGATTTAATTGGACCACTACCGAGAACGAGGAAGGGAAATATAGGAATTTTAATTGTACTGGATCATTTTTCTAAGTTTACATTTTTAAAAGCTGTAAAAAAGTTTGATTCGAAATTGATAGTGGAATATCTTCGGAACGAAATTTTTCATTGCTACGGAGTTCCTGAGATAATATTATCGGATAATGGGACACAATTTAAAAGTAAATTATTTGAACAGTTTTTACAGAAACATGGTGTACAACACATGCTGACAGCAGTTTATAGCCCACAAGCCAACGCGAGTGAACGCGTGAATAGGTCTATTAACGAAGCTCTTCGTTCGTTTGTTAGAAAAGATCAACGTGTCTGGGACATTTATTTAAGTAGTATAAACTGTGCACTACGAAATTCAATTCATCAAACTATAGGCAGAACACCGTATCAAATCGTTTTTGGGCAGACTATGATATCACATGGACAGGACTATGACCTTTTGAAGCGACTTAATATTTTAGCGGACACGGATAATCAGATTGAGAGACAAGATGAGTTTACTATACTCAGAGATTCAATAAAAAAAGACATGGAAAAAGCTTACTCTAAGAACTTAAGAATTTATAATTTGCGGACTAGAAATAAAGACTTTTCCATTGGCCAGGAAGTAATACGTCGCAACTTTGCTCAAAGTTCAAAAGTTAGTTACTTCAATGCAAAGCTAGCACCTGTGGGTGTAAAGGCTAAAGTCATTCGCAAATTAGGTCATGTCAATTATGAACTTCAGGATAACGGAACAGATACCAAGGGAATTTATCACGCTAAAGATATTTGGATTTAGATTACTTCAATGAATTTGCAGCCTTTACAGATCCAGTTTCTTGAGATAAATCTCGAAAACTGTATCAGTTTTGTGAGGCTTGACTCAGCTTATAAATTTATATGAAAAATAAAAATATATAATTTAGTTAGCCAGGAAATTTCTTTACTCAAAATTTTTATATTTTTTTTCATTAATAAAATATTTCATTATTAAAATAAAATTTGAATACGTACACACGTATTTCTGTGAAAAGGAAAAATAGGATTTTGGAGAAAAGAAAACCATAATTATATAACTGGCATTTTGTATATAGTGCCTTAAGGATTTTACCTAAATATTTAAGCAAAGTTTTAATATTTAAAAAAAAAAAAAAAAAAAAGTTTAAAAACAAGTTGAAAGGTAAGAGATTGTATTATAGCTAAAAAACGGCATTTAATTATTAATCCTCTTCGAAAGGTATCAGAAGCATTGATAGTATTTTTGGTGCTGTATCTCAACCCTCCGAAGACCAGAACCGAAGAAAATATATATCAGAAGGATTAGGGTTTAGTTTTGTGTTACCTTCCAGTCCACAGTTTAAAGTTTTGTTCATTAACAGCAAGATCTGCGACAGGCGAAAAAAAAAGAATAAATCCATAGTTGGCTTTGAGCCTCAAATATACGTGCATGATAGTATAATACAAAAACACAAGCTAAACACTTAATTACACCAATCGTTCTTTTTGGTATCTTAATTTTTACCAATATCTAACGTTAAACTACCGGCCATATTTAATCTTAATTCATAATTATCAGACGTTCCCTAACTATTTTCTTTAATTCTTTTAATTATTTTTAAATTAAGATTTTCTTTCTATTGGTTAACATTTAATTTTATTTTTTTCTCATTTACACTCACATATCACATACAAACATATAATTACACACCTTTAATTTGAGTGGGGTAGTTTTTTTATTAAAAAACCATATATACTTTAAAAAAAAAAAAAAAACAATTTTAACAAAACCATAAAACTTCTTCGAAGATCAGGCCTGTCGTCGTTGGAGAAAAATTATGGTAAGTCATAATTAAATTAAAAAAAAAAAAGTAAATAAAAACCAAAATTTAATATTATTTAAAAAAAAAACACTCAATTTCAATTAAAAAAAAAACCACCCTTAAAGATATTAACATTTACTCAAGAATTCAGTTAGTTGTTTTGTTTTTACTCTAAATATGGAATTTGAGATTAGAGTCAAATATTTTCTCTCGTTCTTTTATTTTATTTTTATACAATGATTTTTTGTAAATGTATTTGTATAATAACATTCTTCAGTAAAATACATTTAACACTTTTATTACGAGTTAATTTTAATAAGTTGTTTTTATTAATAAAATTTTATTAATTTATTTAAAATGATTAATTGAATATTTTATTCATGAAAGGTTAAGGGTGTAAACTAGGTGGTACATTTCGGGCTATTCATTTTAAAATTAGTCAGAATAGCATTGGTAGGGAGGGTGAAGAACATTGAAGAGATAACAACATCTAAATCTCTTCACCTTGTTTCAATTCGGGTTTATTTGGTTTTTCGTGTTGCTTAATTTATTTTGTCGATTTGGAAGCTACCTACACTTAAATTGTAATAGATCTTAATTTGAATTGTTAGTGACAAGAACCTATCCCAATATCCCTGAGCACGGCCGGAAAATCAGGTAGCAGTCTCTACAGTTCGAAACTTTAATGGTTGGTCCGTTACAACATTCACCGATTTATTAGCCATAATTAGACATGTTTCATAGAAATTTTTCTTTTTTTGAAATTTTCAAAATTTGTATGAAAATAATTTGAAGATGAGGTGAAGTGTTTAAGAAAATAAGGGGGTTAATAACTTTAATTCTTCTCAAACACTTTATAAAAAAAATAATGTTTTTATAAAAAACACATTTCCTTTCAATAAATACAACAAGTAATAAAAATAAAGCTATTCATTGTCTTAAATACATTTAAATTATTAAAATATTTCAATTAACTTAAATAAGACATATCACACTGAGTTGTTATTCTATCATTTGCTATCGCTATAAAGTAATAAAATTATCACTATCGCTCGTAAAATGTTCTAGCAAGGTACTTGTCTTACGTAGACACAACTCAATATATTCCAATAACCAAATACACCTTCTTCACACCTGCCTAGATCTCGTACTCGTTCTCCACTTGAAGTGTTAATTAAACAATGTTTTACTACAATTTGTTTGTTTTCTCTTTAACTGGGTGCGTGTAAGAGAATTTTTATGTTTAAGTATTCATATAGTCTGTCTATCCCTTCATTAATTCCATTTCTTAAGGTCTTTATGAACTAGCGCCATTTATTTGGGATTTCCACTGTGACACACCAAAATTTTTGGAAATTGTAGACATTAAAATATCAGTTTTAATGGTGTGAGAGAAAATTTAATAGAACGACTTTAAGACAAACAATGAGGAGTTCGTAAAGCTACAAGCCCTTTTACGTTTAATTTTAATTATATTAGAAATTTTATCATGTGGGCTGTGTGTAATAAAAAATGACATGTTTAAGAAAAATTAAAAGAATTTGTTCATTTGTTCAAAAATGTTATAAAAAGTACTTAAGAAAAACTATGTTTATTGCTGTTAAAAAAAGTAACTTTTTCGAAATCGTACTGTTTTACATAAATAATCTTTTCTACACGAACGCCTTTTTACAACATAAAGTTGTTTTGTGAAAAATCACACAGAAAAGGTACATTGCGGTTCTTTTAAACAAAAAATGCATGTTTCCAGAAATTGTTTTTTTTAAAGGTATTTAAAAATGTTTTTCTTTTTAAAAAAGTACTTTTTACAAAAATAGTAGTTTTTAATTATTTTGCTCACAAAATAATAGTGGAGAGGGTATTATGCTTTTGAGCCGAAGTGTGTTGCACTAAAAATATTGGTCCTACCTAAATTCACCTTTAAGTATATCGATCGACTACGGTCACACTTATTAAATGTTTGATCAAATAAGCGTAACCCCTACTTTTGTTAGTAGTTAGTGAGATTTAAAATGATCTTAATATTACAAAATAAACTAATTATACTACTAGACATAGCAAAAAACAGTTTTTTGTAAGATGTGGTATTTAAATACAAATAAAAATTGATATTAAGCGAAATGATTTTTTAGTTTGGTTGTTGGTCTCGTTTTTTCCGTCAAATATTTTATAAGTCTGACCGTAGCTTAAGAAAGTGATTCTGACGATGTCCATCCGTCTGGCCGGTTGTCTGTCCACGTAACATTATACGCAAAGTACAGGTCGCAATTTTAAAGATAATTTGATGAAATTTTTACATACGTTTTGATTGTCACAAGGACGAAGCCTATTAAAAATGCTGAGAATCAATCAATAATTTCACATGACCCCCATGCACAGTGGTCCCAATGACGAATTTAGAGCGAAAAAATTCGTATTTTCGAATGGTGCCAGAGTAAAAAATTTAGTTGATTTTTTAATGACAAGACCCCACCTTACACAACCGTATATATTTTTTTGGAATATTTGCAATATCATCACTGCTGCATTGATTTAAACATCGAGAGCTTATAAAATAAAGTGAAAACGTTCTCTGTAATATTTATTGGTTTTATTTATACAATAGGGGTTTTTTTTTAAATTTGAAATGTTTCGCTGATTTAGCCTTCCGTTTAGAAAAATATGTATGCAAATTAAAATGTATTCATTGATTGTGAAACTTAATATTTATTGTAAATTTTGATAGAGTTTTAAATGTGACTTTCAACAGCTGTCGCTGCTATTTTTGTGTTTTTATCATCTTTAACATGTGCATTGTTGTGTTTAAGAAATAAGCTGCCCATTTTTGCCTAAACACTTTCTATCGTATCTTTAGGTTGCAATGTCTATTACTAAAAGGCATTTGTTCAATGTTTGGTACTCTGAAAAAGACCAGAAGAAAAACCAATAACGCTGTCATACATTACATTTTCATGAAAAGTGGTATAGAAAATGATGAAGATGATGACCATAAGCGTGAAGTAAAGCAATTAGCTCAACATTTTCTTAGCAAACTATCGAAGAAGTGGATGCATGCAAACAGAACAAAGAATGTTTTCGGGTCAATCTTTAAATATTGGTTAGATGATAAATGATTCTTTCCCAGTAAAGCCTCGTCAAGTTTTTTGGAAGAAAACTTGGAGAAAGGACCATCAAGACCCGGACGACCGTTTTTGGAATATTTAAAACGTTTTTTTTTTTTTTTTTATTAAGTCTATGGATTACATCCTAACACACTATACAATGTGACATAAAAAAAAAAATTTTACATATGTAGAATAATAAAGTGTTTAAATAAATTATTATGTTTCGTTTTACAATTGTAGACGTTAATGAGAAATCAATTAATTTATACAAGTCATTAAAATCTTTTCCAACTCTCCGCCATGGATCAGCATTTGCGTAATTGCTGCGAAAAAATGGTAATGCTATGGGGCAAAAGTAACGAGTAGGTCTTTGAGGGACATTGAAAGTAATATTTTCCAAAAGAAACGCTGATGAAATATCGCCATTATATAAATTTAACATAAAGGATACATTTAGCATAATTCTTCGGCTTTTTAAAGTTGGTAGTTTAATTAGACTAACTCTACTTGGATGGTAGATTTATAGACGGATTCCATTGTAAACCTCGCAGACAAAACAGAAGAAATTGTTTTTGAACAGATTCGATATGGTTACTATGTACGTTGTATTGCGGGTCCCAAATTACGGATCCATATTCAAGGATCGGTCTTACAAGTGAGGTGTGCAGCTGTTTTGTAATATCGGAATCGGTAAACTCCTATACAAAAAACACAAATCAACATAAAGTAGTATCAGTGATTACACAGCGGAACAAAATTTAAATTTTTTTGTTTTGATAAAGAATTGAATGTTGTTGAATTGAATATGTGGTACGCTGAATTTTTATTTTTTATGAATATTTAAAATAAAAAAATTTTTTTATTTCATTTTTTTTTTTTTTAACTTCAACGATATCTCTGACACTACTAGTCAAATCTAAAACCAAAGTAAGCACGGCTTTAAGATAATATTGCTGACGAATTTTTAATTTTTTTGAACTGAATATGGTGACCCATTTTAAATTTATTCCCATATTGTATGTAGCGGAAGTGCCTTAATTTTGGCCATAACGGTATATCTCGAAAAGTCGAGCTGATAGAAAAACTAAGTGCAGATTTGGATAACCTTAAAAACATCATTCAGTTCTTAATCAACATAATGCTTGTTCCCTTGTATTATAAAATGATTTTGTTGGTTTTATGTCAGTTATTTTTGGCGTAAGATCGTGCCATACCAACTCATTTGTTCGTACAAATTTTTATCCTTATATGTCCTTATAAAAAAGAGTTATGAGTTTTTTCGCTCTAAATTTGTCATTGGGACCACTGTGCCATGCAAACTTTTATCCGGAATAGACTTTTTGTGCCCATAAACTATTTTATTATGTTAGTACATATTAAGATTAATTTTGGTCCAAAAAAATTAGCAAATTTGTTTAAATCGGTCCATATTTGTCCAAAGCTCCCATACACAGAAAAAATTTTTTAGGCCAGTAAAAGAATTAATCAAAAATAAAATCAGTTTTAATTAAATATTTAATAAGGTGAATTAAACTTTTTAATCAAGTGTATAAAATGTTAAATTGACAATATTTCAATTAAAAGTTTAATTCACTTGATTAAAAGTTTAATTAACCTGATTAAATATTTTATAAAAACTGATTTTATTTTTGATTAATTCTTTTACTGGCCTAAAAAATTTTTTCTGTGTATAAATACCACTCCCGAAAATAGCTTTAAATGTCATAACTTGTTGGTATTGATATACAATTTAGCGACGGTAAGTTTATAAAAGCATTTATTTTATGTCCAAAATTGACCTAGGTTCCGTATTAACAGAGGGGGTTAAATAAATAAAATACAAATAAATTTTATTTGGATAAAGAAATCTAAATAATATTCGGCACAAACATTTTTTATATGAATTTACCCACGGATTCCAAATAAAGTACACTTTAAAAATTGTCGGTGTATGGTCGAGCTTGACCAACTATTGTTTCTTATTATTTTTTTTATAAAGTAGAACTTGCAAAAGAAACCTCTTACAAAAAGTCCCTTAAAAAAAGATTTTTTCTAATAAAAATTAAATTTAGGAGATATTTTTTTAAACAAAATGGTACTTTTTACCAAAACTAAGAACTAGGTACTTTGAAAATCTAGATACAGCTTTAAGTGCATTGTTGACAAACATTTATTTATCTTAAAATTAAAGCATCAGGTGGCAGAAACTAAAACATGATTTCATTTTAAACACAACATCAAGTAACAATAACCAAGTTATAACAACAAAAACTGCAACAACAAAGACAACAGCGCGAATGGCAAACGTAACAATACGAATATAATAATACTGACATTGTCAACCGTGTTGTCATGACCAACAAAAATTGTGTATGTATTAAAAATACGATTTTTTTAGTATTTCGGTTTTATACATATGTTTAAATAACAAGTAAGAGTACTAACGGGTGGTTAAATTTTAAGGGCCAATGTGGAATGTGAACCACACCTAAACGTCAAGTTTTTTTTTGCATTTCATTTGACATTTCTCAATTTCAGACTAACTCAATTTAAGCCATGGAAAGATACACAATAGAGCAACGCTTTACATTTCCACCTCATTGGATTCGTCAATAAGCAAAATTGCCGCATTTGGGCGAATGATAATTCAAGAGTGATTGTCGAAAAACCAATGCACACACAAATAGTGACTGTGTGGTGCGGTTTATGGGCTGGCGGCATCATCGGGCCGTTTTTTTTTTCCAAGACGAGGCTGGTCAGGCAGTTACTGCGAATGGTGTTCGCTATCCTGAGATGGACGATATGTGGTTTCAACAGGACGGTGCCACTTGCCACACAGCTAACGAAACAATGGCTCTTTTGCGGGACAAATTCAATGGCCGTGTTATCTCATGTGGTGGCGATGTCAATTGGCCGCCAAGATCATGTGATTTGACACCATTGAACTTCTTTCTTTGGGGTTATTTGAAAGAAAAGGTGTACGTCGATAAGTCAGCAACAATTCAAGAGCTAAAGGATGAGATAATTCGGCAAATTAACGGCATAGAACCTCAGTTATGCCTCAGCGTCATCGAAAATTTGGACCATTGGATGGAGGTGTGCCGCTAAGGTCGCGGCAGCCATTTGGCCGATATTTTGTTCCATACATAATTGAACAGTACCAATATTATCATAATAAAAAGAAAGGACAATAATTTCCTAAACAATTTGTATTTTATTCAAAATCAACATCGGCCTTTAAAAATGTAACCACCCTTTATATTTGGCTGTGCAGAATCTTTGATACTCTCCACCGACAGTTGGAATATTTCAGGATAAGTACACTGTGCTAGTTCAAAAATGTAATGAGCGGGGAACATGGCAGGTATACCGAATTCGAGGACGCTGTTAATCGTTTTTTAGGTTAACTCTTGTCTTGAAAATAATAAAGATTGAAAATTATCGTTATCGATATAATATATATATTATTCATATGTTTTTTGACGTGGTATGAGCCGAATATGAGCTCAGCTTTCTCCCATAACGTCATATTTTTCAGATAACGGTACATTTGTGTTTTTCTCTTTATACTTCTCTTTCAGCCCCCTTCGGAACTATTTGTATTAGATTTTGTAAGTTTTACTGTTATTGATCTATTTTGTATGGGAGGTACCAAGCTGACTTGTCCAATAACACCGACTTTTTGACGGATTTTTGTGTATTGACAAGCCATCTTTGTGTTCCAAATTTGACCTTTTATCTTATAATTGTTTAGTTAGACCTAGTAAGCTTTAAAGGCAGCGGATGGTGATCATCGCCACTTCAGACTACATCTATATCTTATATGGATTAGTTAAGAGTCTCTTGGAGTTAAAACTTCTAGAAAAAATCGTTCTTAGGCAGATTAAAAAATTATTGGCCACTAATACTATTTACTATTATTTAGGCCCAGTATACTGGTAGAACTGGTACTAAAACAAAAAATTGTTTATTTTTGTGTTGACAAAAAGTAACTAAGACGGAAAAATAGCTCACATGTATACAAAAAAATAAGGGGATATACAATTCTGGTTAAAAGTAACCAGCATGGCAACACTTATTGGCAATAGTCTTGTTAAATAAAATACCAATAACAACATCAGTATACAACAACAATATCAAGTTCAGCGTTGCCATTTTGGTGCCTTTCGGGTATTTTTTGGTGCTTTTTTGATTATGCAATACCCGAAATTTTGTTAAACACCCGTTTTTGAAAAGCGGCTATTTATAGTGCTTTTAACAATTTCTCACAGTGCCTTTTAGGTAATCTACATATATTTTTGGCACTGAACCATTTTGCTACTATTCTGTAAACACAGCGAATACTTTTTTAACCATCTGCGTATTATTTGCATTTATGTTTTGAGTAGTATTCGCAAACTCTTCTAGGCTTTTCTCAAGCATCATCAGTGATGCCAACTTAGTGCTTTTGGCACTATTTATGGTGCTTTTTGATGCCTCAAAACGCCAAAATTGTATTCTTAGTGCCAAACTAAGAAAAAGCACTAACTTGGTGCTTTTTCAATTTTTCGGTAGTGCCTTTAATGCTTTTTAAAATTTTGATTTTTTTCACTATTTTTTAAAACTTCGGTTATATAGAGAATGATTTAGATGAGATTAGCTATTTGGAGTACAATTTTGAGAAAGCCTGTAAAGGTTAAGATTTCAAATGATAAAAAAAAGTGATAAAAGAAAGTTGCATTCGTTTTACCAAAAACTTTATTTACGAGGTTTGAGCTAGGCTTCCTAGCAATTTGGAAATTTTACAAAACGTTGCACTTTTAAGCGTTGACAACATATTCAGTAATTGTAATAAAAACGATGTATTTGATTTCGGTAAACATATTTTTAAAGATGTAGACACTGTTTCAAAAATAGAAAATGGCTTGAAAAATATTAAGAATTGTAAATGGAAAAATAAACAACGATTTTGAGTCATGTAGGAAAAACGTATTAAAAAGTTTAAAACATGCAGTCGGAAAACGTATTTTTTCGAGCTACGAAAATCGGGCTCGCACTGTATTACTTTTAAACTGTTTTAGGGCCAATTCAAACTCCAAATGATTTGGATAATATTATTTTTATTGAAGATAATAATAATACATTTAAAAATTTGTATATACAAATGTAAATATATTTATTATTTAATTTTAAATGAAAATGATCCCCCATCTACGCCGTCGCCTTTTTTAAAATTTTGGAGGGATTTAATATTCGGTACAGCCGAAGGAAATTTGTTTTGTGTTTAATTAAATTGTAAAAACGGATTAGTGCTTTTTTACGCTTTTTTTGTTCAAAATAGTGCTTTTTAGTGCGTTTTTTTAAATTTTAAAGTGCTTTTTGCTCTCAAAAAGTTGGCATCACTGATCAAGTTGTAATTTTCTATAACAATTTCGTTTTTATATCAAATATCTTTTCTTCCTTTTTCTCTATCTCTCTCTTGCTCACATCTTTGCACCAGGCCTGCCATATTTGCCGATTTTTGCCTCTAAATTATCAAAGTGCCGATTTGCCGATTTTCGCTCAAAAAATACCAATTTTTCAAAGAGAAAACTGTTATTAATTTAGCGCCTCTACTTAAGAAAAAAAATTTATTTAGCAAATATTTAGCCAAGGAGAATGAAAGAACTAAATCCAAATAAAAGAAAGATTGACCAAATCTAAAAGAAGAAATCATTTTTAAACCCAAAACAATTCAATTAAAAAATTTTTTTTTTCCACAAGGAAAATATAAAGTACTATATGTATATATTTGAGTTTGAAAACGGATAGACACCCTGCAGATAATATTGGACTACGTGATCCATTTGGTGAAATGGACTACTTCCTGGAGTGGTCCAATGTTATGCAAGCATGGACCATGTCATTGTTAAAAAGAGTTTGTAGTGAAACGACATGTCTTCGTTTTTAAACGAAATGTTTTCGTTTTTAAACGAAGTTAAAACTAGTCCTCTGGAGAAGTTTCAAAACTAGTCCACTAGAGTATTTGTGAACATGGAGTAGTTTTAAGACTACTGCGTTGTAATGCAAAACTAGGTTATATAGTCCACTCCTAGGACATCGTAATGTTAAATCGACCACCTTTAAACCATATATTTGGATTACTCCTACTTCTATTTGGACTACTCTTTACTTGCGTGTATGGACTAGTCTCGTTATCTGCAGTTATCTGAGCTAATCTTATGTAAGGAAGTAAATTAAATTTTCAAACTTTGGCCAAAAAAATATAGATTTAAAACGTGAGAATTCTACTGGTGCATTTTCAAAAAATTATTTTCATTCCACATTCTTTCGAAAGGATTTTTTAGCCAAGTCAACCTAAATAAAACAGAATACCGATGTTCTCTGAAATATTAACAAGGAATTTTTTTCTAAAGATTATTTAAAAATTAATAATTCGAACTGTTTTGAAACTGATATTTAAAAGGGTTTAAAAAAAATTTCAAACTCAAATATTTGGCTTTAATAACAAAAAATTTAAAAAAATACTCAGCCTAAACAATTTTCACTGAAATACAAAATATACATACGTATATATTTTTTTCAATTTACTACAACTTGTTTGAAAAACGTTTGTTTTTTATTGGGTTTTTATGTTATTTTATACGTTATAACTTATAAGCATTAATGTATGGCGAATTGTTCTGTTTTGGTATTAAAAATATAATTTATTGTTATTAAAATGGGTATTTCTAATTTGCCGATTTTTTTAAACTAAAGTTCCGATAATGCCGATTTATTTTTTCGAAAATATGCCGATTTCTTACCAAAATCTTCTGGCACCCCTGCTTTGCACAAATGCTTCTTCTCTTTATTTATAGCCTTTTATTTATGGTTGTGTGTATTCATTTGAAAGTCGTTTGTAGTGGGTGTATATGATGTACGTAAGAGTGTGTTCGTAAACGTTCTTGTTTACAAGACGGTTAAAGGTGGCAAAAAATGTTAGAACATCGATTTATTTTCTCATGTTTTCTGTCATTTATTTTAGCAATTTTTTCAACTTCATCTATTTATTTCAAAGAAAAGACTTCTTGCTATTAATGTACTTTGTAGTGTGTAATTTTCATAGTTGCTGTTGTTATCATGGATGCTGTTGTTGCTGTTTTTGTTCTTGTCTTTCTTATTGTCATACGTTTAAAGAGTGTGACATTAAATTGAAGTCGTTTGTCGAAAGAAGTCTTTGTCTTTGCAAAAAAACAGTTAAATAAAATGAGGCAAAACATTAGAAATATATATTGATTGCCACACATGTTGCAAGTTAGATGCATGAATGACTAAAAACTTATCTGTAGAAGTTGAAATCGAGTGGTGTGTGTTTGTTTCAATAAATCAATAAGCTACGTTCAAATTCGTTTGGATCACACACATGTGAGAATCTCTTTATTTCACCTAGAGATGATGATGAAAATTATGTATTTTACTTTTGTAATAAACACTTAGAATGAATGACTTACTTATGTTGCTGATGCGCGAACATGTTGTTAATAATAATGATAGTATTATTTTTGCTGTTTGGAGAGGAGGTAGAGTAAAATGTGTTTTGTTAGAGAACTAACATCATGTAATTTTGGATATAAGTATAGTGTAATCATTACAGTTTCCGTTTAACCGTCGTAATAGTATTAGCACAGTGTTCCGGTTTAAATAATGTTAATTGTAAATTTTTTTTCTTCTTATTTTTATGGGATTTTAAAAACAAATAATTTGATAATTTTGTAAATTATTAAAGCATTTCGTTACCTTAAATGCAAACGGACGTTACTATACTTTTATTTTTTTTATTTTTATTTTATTTTATATACAGCAAAAGCAAAAAGCTTTACAACATTAATAACAATAAAGTATTCTTTGAAATTGAATTTATTTAATGTAGTCACCATTTTTGATCGCAAGGGTACATACATACCATACACAGAAAAAATTCTCCAAAATTTTTCACCAATTAAAGTATTGATAAAAAATAAAATCACTTTAATTAAATATTTAATAAAGTGCATTAAACGTTTAATTAACACCATTAATTTGTTTACTGGTGCAAATTTAATTAATTTTTAATTTTTTTTAATTAATATCACAAATTTTTTAATTGAAATTAATTTTTATTTTTTCTGTGTAGTCAATCAAAAACTCGACTGCAAACTTTTGTCTAGTTACATACGTAAATCTGCGTTTTAGTCTGGGTTCACACAATGAAAGTTTTCTTTCAGAAAGTCTTAATTAAGTGATGAGAAGGGAGAGAACTCACAAAAAAACTTAGACTTTCTGAAAGAAAACTTTCATAGTGTGAACCCAGACTAAGAAGGTGACGGTTTGTGATATGTACGAAATTTTTAATGTTGGCATTTTCCTAAAAAGTATTTTTTTTAGCAAAAAGAATGTGGGAATTTTTATATTTTTTTTTATAAATAAATTAATATATAAAGGTTTTTTGAATGTATTTCTTTTAAGTATGTATGTGAAATATTGAGGGAATTGGACTATTGCAAAAATGCTTTATAAATTCGAATTTGATGTAAAGAAGCACGTTTAAAAAACTTTAATAATTTTATTTAACAATTCTAAAATAAAATTTTATTGAAAAATGAACTTTTTTCAAAAAAAAATATTTTAACTATTTTTCTAAAAATAAAATTTTTGACGTTTTTAATTAAAAAAATTAATTTTGTCAATATTAACTAAAAAAGTTGTTTGGTTAACAAATTTAATTAAGTTAAAAAATACTTTTTTTACAAGTTCTAAAGTTCTATTGTTTTACTGTTTGTTAATGTTTATTTCCAATTATGTTTATTGTCCAAAATGGTTTTTTTTTTTTTTTTTTGTAGGAAGTTTCTTTATAAAAAATATTTTTTTTTTTTTGTAAAATGTTCCTTATTGTTCTTTGAATAAATACTTTATACAGAGGTAATATTTTGTAGAAAAGATTTTTTTAAGTGCTAGTTTTCTAAAAAAAACAAATCAAAGTATTTAAGTTTTTAAAATAATAAGTCAATAATAAAAATTTTAAAAATCTGTTAATTATATAAATTTTTCATATTATTCGAATGTGTATTCTATGTCAAATACAATCCTCAAAAGCTTTTATACTTTAATAGCCTCATTCCTTCAATATTTCACAGGAATATTTTCTATGCACTATCAGAAATATTGAAGGAATGAGGCTATTAAAGTATAAAAGCTTTTGAGGATTGTATTTGACATAGAATACACATTCGAATAATATGAAAAATTTATATAATAAATGTAACTCACCATGAGGAATAAATTCCCAGATTCAATCTGTTAATTATTTAAAAAGTAACATTTTGGAAAAAATATGCAACATCTTGGAAAAAATATGCAACATCTTGGAAAAAATGTGCAACATTATGGAAAAATGTGCAACATTTTGTAAAAAATGTGCAATACGATTATTTTTAAACGACATTTTGTAAAAAATTTAATTTTTTATAAAAAAGGTTTTGCAAAAAGTACCTATTTTTGAAATATCATTTCCTAATGAAACATTTTTGTAAAATACCATTAAAAAACTTGGTAAATTTTTGTAAAAAAAGTGCCTGTCTTGCAATAAAGTAACATTTTGTTTGTTTTTTTTTTTTTTTTTTTTGTTGTGTTAACAAAATCTCAATTTAAAAAAAAAAATCTAGAAGTACTTTGATAGAAAAGGCGTCATAACGCTGATGTATTTTGACATCAGTACTATGACAAGTGTCTTCGTTTTTGACCCCATGAGACTTGTCATTATTGTGATGTCAACCTTAACATCACTTGGCCAAAGTGTCATCAGGGTCAAAATGAAATTATGTCATCAATGGGATGACACATCGGCATCACAGAAATGACGAACATGTCCTCAGTGCGATGACGCAGTAACATCGGAGAAAGGACACATTAGCATCAATTTAATGACAGTTTGTCATTAAGTCAAAGTCATTGGAATTGACTTAAGTCCAATTGAGAGAATAATATTATTTACTTACGCGTTGCATATGTTTGTTTCACGTTTCTTAAATTACGACCTTTGTTTACAGCACAACTCTAAATAATAAGACACCAGCACCATGCCTCATGTGGTTTTCGTAATCATTCTACTTTAAAAATTTCATGTATTTAACTAAATAATTTAAAAAAATAGAATATAGGAATTTTTGCTTCTTATAATACATTGTAATCATGAAAATAATGTTAATAACATACAAAATGTGGCATCGAATTGATGTCACTATGGTCATAAAATAGATGACACTTTAAAAATGACAAAATTGTACGAAGACGTTAGTCATTGGATTGATGTCATTTTTTGCATCATTAATGCCATTTGTAGTAACATTGATGTCACAATTTTAATGTAAGGGCATCATCAATATGAAGATGCATTTTTCTATCAGTGTATTGATAGAATATTACCATGTAAAAAGTTTTCATTAAAAAATAATTGATTCTAAAAAATATGTTTTTTTTATTAAAAAAGAAATTTTTTGTTACAAAATTTTGCAAAAAGAACCAAATATGAAAATATCAATATTACTTAGATATTAACACAAATTAACTGTTTTCTTATTTATAAATTAATTATTAAACAATAATTGGTATTGTGGTTATTTTTTTGAACTATATATGGTTTTTAATCCAAATTTTTAATATTTTTAATTAGGCTTAAGTTCATTAAATTGAATTTTCATTAAATAAAAAATTAATTATTAAACTTTACCAACAATTCTAAAATTTTTAAGCCAGTTGCTTTTAACATTTTTTAATCTAAAAAAAAATATTGTTACCTTTTAAAAAAAATTTCCTAAAGTTCACTAAACTGTTGATCTTTAAAATTTCAACATTTGAAAATATATTCAGGCATTTAAACCAGAAAAAAATACTCAAAACAGAAACAAAAAGAAAACACAAAAATAAAATATTTACAGCTACTGGCCCAAAGACATCACGTTTGTATCCAAGAATACAATTTTTATTTTTTATTTAAAAAAAAGTAACGCCTTCTACTTTTAAAAATTGTGGTAAATCTACATTAAAGATAGATACAATTTGCATTTAAATAATGTAAAAATGGTACTTAAAGAAGAAATACAAACTGGAATAACAATTTTCGAAATTAATTTTAAGTTTGTTTAACTTCTAAAAAAGATGAAATCAAGAATGACATACATTTGTTTTATAAATAATTTACAATATGTAAAACTAAGAAACTTCATTTGGAATTGCAAATATTTAATTCAGGTGCTACACACACTTCTCACTTTTAGACATTTAAATTCAGAATACGTAATTTACAATTAAAAATTGTTTTGACAGATCTTCAAAAGATTTTTTTGGCTATTTATTCCTTTGTCAAAAATATTTAAAAAAATTTAAAATTTGATTGCACTTGTTTTAGTCATATTTATAGTGATTTGATTCTGAATTATTTATGATATTGAAATTATTGTTTTTTATTATTTTATATTTGTTTTGTGATTTTTTTAAAAAAAAATGGGGAGTGTCTTAACACGTTTTTATTTTTTGTTTCTTGTTTAATATTTAAAAGGAATTATTAAACAAATGATGAAAAAAAGTCTAGAATTACCGAAAAAAACATTGGAGTATTTGAGAGACACCCAAGTTTAAATTAATAAGGAAAGAATTTAAAAATTATCTAACTTCTTTTCAAATTCTGGTAAAGTCAAAATTTAGGCCATGAGAGCCAGATTGGCATTATTTTATTTTTTTTTTGATGTCCCGTACACAAGACTTAAGTCTTATATTGCTGTATGGAACTGGCATATGCAAATACAATAAATCAGAAATCAGAAATTAAAAAATATCAAAATTTTATAAAATTAAATTAAGTAGGTTCAAAATATAAAATAAAGTTTAGTTACGCTTAATTACATAAAGTTAGCAAAATTAATTAAAACAAGCTAAAAAAAGGAAAATTGCAAGCAGAGAAATTTAAAACATAAATTTTATACTTTTACACAATCAGAAAATATCATAACGAATATATGTATGAATGTATGTATATTCAGAGTGAAAAATGCCAAAAAATAAATTTCCTAAATTGACGTGCGTTACTAATTTTTTGTGATGTATAGGGAATTCCGTTTTATAGATTGATTGCATGAATAAAGAAATGGTATTAAGAAATCAGTGCTCGATGACCAAATGCTAGAAGTCTTTTACCTCTATCAAGTGTTGAAAAATTAAAACGTGTGCAGAGATGCTCAGGCTGATGTGTGTATATAATTTTGTGCAGAAAAAGTAAAATACGCACTCTTAAGTAATCATCAAAAGTGATTCCGTAAAGCAAGGTAACGTAGGGGGAAATATGGTCATATCTCCTTAATCCATAGACGTACCAAACAATATTATTAAACGCCACATTAAGTTTCCTTTTACTTCCGCTGTCACAGCTGGCAAATAATTCACAGTCATACAATAAAATCGGTATCAAGTATGATTTAACAATGCGTATTCTTATTTTAATTGGAGTTCAATACTGCGTTTGCCACAGATTCCTTAACATTGAAAACGTTCAACCATATGCAAAATTAACGTGGTTAGACTAAGTGAGGCTGTTGTTAAAATATATACCAAGATTTTTGCCAGAGTTTACAATTTTAATGGACTGGTTATTTAAAGTTAGAGTAGGATTACCATCAAGTTTTAATGACCTCAAACACAATTCTCAAACGTTTTTCAAATGTTTGATTGAAACACTTAAATTCCAATTGATAATGATTTGAAAATAAGCATTTGAATCAAATGTTTTATTAATTTGATGTCAAATTAGTATCAAATGTTAAATTCAATCTAAAACTAAATTTGGCAATACTGAAGCGAAAAATAAATGTAAACATTAAAAATGGCGATTAGTTAAATTTTTACTTCGTGGTTATATGTGTTTTACAAGTGAACGATTTATTTCTTATGAAAAATAAAAATTATTTGTTAGTAATTACAATGATTAAGAATATGAATTAAAAAAAAAATAAAACGGGAAAGTGAAGAAATTATAAGTTTGTTGTATGATCGCGGTGCTACAATCCTCAAAATAAAAGGGAGCCAAGTATATTAAAGGACGAAAATAACATTATTTTAGCTTTTAGCTATGGTTCCAAATGTTTATCTCACAGTTTATTTAAATAAATAACGAATTTAAATTAAAATAATAAAATATTTGTATTTATGTTCCACATAGTATTAAAATCCACATTTGAAAAACATTTGAGAATTACGTTTGAAAGCAAATTGAAAATAAAGGGATTTCTCAATTTGAAAATATTTTCGCCTTTTTGTTGAGAATGCGTTTAATTTCAAATCATTATCAATTTGAAATCAAACCTCCGTTTTTGTTAGGTTTATGCATTAAGAGAAAGTATGTGTTTGAAGATAAATTCGAACTTATAAATCCAAGACACAAACCAAGGTCTTTTACATATAGGGTTGCCATCCGTCCTCTTTTCCCCGGTATCCGGGGCAGTCCTACTTCTTTTTTATCAAGTGTCCGGGGTTGTCCGGCTTTTCACACCTTCATTGTAAATTTGTTCCTGGATTTAAATCACAGTTCACAAAATTCATTAAAAAAAAAAGATTAAGGTGCTCGGGTTTTTTAAGATAGGTATGATTTAATTTTTGGGGACGTAACGTGACAAAAAGAGTACTTTTCTTTGAATGTGCCCAAAATGCAGCTCCCAAAATAAAAATGGAACAAATAAGCAAAAGCAACCTTATCAATGTCGTTACTTTTGTTCAAATAAATACTTATTGCTCAAATGATTATATTAACATTTTATTTTAAGATTCTTTTTGGAAAGAAAAAAAAAATCATATCTTAAAAAAAGCACATCCCTCAAAGTTTTAGGATTTTTAAAAAACAGTTTGAAGCATTATATAAAAAAAAAAATCAGCAAAAAAAAAGGGTTTTGACTTAGTCCATTTTTAAAATTTGATATTTTGCATATACATTTTTTTCAATATATTTATTGTAGCCTCAATTATTCTCTTTAAACTGACAAAAATCATCTTCGTATGTAAAGTAGTTTTCGAGATATTAAAAGAATAAACTCAACACATTCGGCTTATTCGGCGATATTATGACAATTTGAATATGACATAACTTTTGAAAAAAAAAATAAAAAATAGTTTTTCGTTGATATGTGTTCTTTATGGGATTAAATAAACCCTCTCGCCAAATTGCATTCAAATCGAAAGGGGTCAGGTCCCACTCTTGGTCGACTCGACATGGAATTACCCAAATTAAGTTTTTGTGTGCCGTCGTTAATTTTATTAATATTAAGTTGTTTAGAAAGTGTCCTCTTTTTTCTAACAAATGTCCTACATTTTTTATGCTGGCGTCCTCTTTTTCTCAAAATAGAATTGGCAAGCCTATTTACATACAACGATTTGAAAGCTAACATTGAACTGTTACATACTTAACAGCGCTATGTTAACATTAAAGAAATTGTAAAAATACAGCAAATTAAATAAAATATCACTATCCCTTTATATGAAATCGTTGGGCAGGAAAACGGTCTATCGAACGGGGGTAGCGGTAGTACTGAAATAATTTCAGAACTTTAAAAATTTTATAAAAAATTTAAATTTAATTAAAATTTTTAGCTTTTTTAAGAGGGATGAGTCTCACTCCATAGTGACCACTCATCCCTCTTAAAAAATAGCACCGCAATCCCACTATATGGAATCGATGGGCAAGAAGAAGGTCTATCGAACGGGGGTAGCGGTAGTTCTGAAATTATTTCAGAATTGGAATTTTTGATTTTTTTTTATAAAATTTCTAAAGTTTTGAAATTTTGTTTTTGTTTGAAATGTTCGTTAAGCGAGTCACTTTTTCGCTCGTGTTCTAAAAACAGGCTGTTAGTGTTTATTTCTGACCTGGAGCTAGTGACAAAATTTTTAATCAATAGAATATCATTTAAATTCTTTTTTAACCAGTTAGTTTATATACAAATCATAAAATTTACAGTTCTTGTACCTAATTTAATACTCCGAACTGTGAGTCGTGTGCAATTTTGAGCTCGTTAAGTATTTCTAGCTTTTTATTGTTTATATTCCCTACTGATGACTGCAGCTACTAGTAGCTGTTATGGCTCTCTGTATATTTCAAGAACATCCGTATCTTGACATCACGTTTTTGCATTAGAATCATAATTCTTTTAAATCAAGTCAATACCACACGTTATTACAACAGAACCAAACGAGACTGAGAGAAAAGGAAACACAAATCTGAGCCGTATTGTTTGAATTGAATGAAAAACAAAAAAGAAAAAAATTTTAAGAATATAACGCGTTGATTGCTTTTCCCGCTGTTGTCTTCTTGTGAACGTGGATAAAAAAAACTGTTGTTGTTTAGAGTAAAATAAAAACTCGATAAAAAGTTAATTCTCTATAAGAAGTTTAAGAAAAAAGCTTTGATGGAATTTTACTTTTTTTCTCATTTTTAAAAATACATTTCTTACCAAAAATTTCGTATAGAAAGACAAGTGCATATTATTGGATAAATATAAAGCAGCTAACGAAATTTGAACGTTCGAATATGGGAGGTAGTCTGAAAAGGGTTCTACATTTTAAAATTACAAAAAAAATATTTAGTAACTTTAACAAGCTATATTTTAAGCTTGATATAGAAAAAATTGGTGCAGATTTATAAACGCTACTTTTCATTAGATTAAAGATCTTAAATGGGATACCAAGAGCTCTTCGAGCAATAAAATTAGAGTTGGCATCAGTGAAGCAAAAAGTTACACAGCTGTTAGTCCAAATCTATTTAAAATCATAAAAATTCCCCAACACATATTTAATTAAATTGTTCCCACAATTCTTTTGTTTAGAAAAGTTTTTCTTTCATAAAAAAAATCGGTTGATTTTTAATTCAATTAGAGTTTTTAAGTACACTTTAGGAAAACTGAGAAGACTCCCAATAAAAAATTTTATAATTTTGCGAAGCACTAATGGTACATTTAAGAAAATAAGCGCACAATCATGCGCTACGCAATAAGACATACAGAAATGCAGTAAATAAAGTAAGTGAAAGAACTCTCAACAACTTTAAAAAAAAAAACATTTCAAGTGCTACGGCATTCCCTTACTACGAAGCAGGTTTGTAAGGGAGAATACTAAAAAATAACTATCAAAACATTCAGTGCGAAAGCTAATCGTAACATCCAACAATTATTATATGCGCTGAATAATGCGCTTTATGTGTCAAAAATGTATTTGCTTCAAAGTGGGAACTCGCCATATAAAATTCATATCTTCCGTAAGCGCAATGGTAAGCGAAACTTTTATGTTTCTCCCTCACAAACCTGCTTTGTTGGAAGCTCCATTTTTTTGGGATCTTCATGGGGTTATTAACTTTCTTAAAACCCTTCACCACAGGTGGAAAGTGTATATTCATAGTGACATACAATAATCGTTACGATTCAGTATATACATTACATTTGAATACATTTATTGTTTAGGGTTTTTTTTAATTAACTTTAAATCACTTGTAAAATCAGCTCAGAACAAAACATCAAAGTTGTTTGATTTTATTTTGAGTCAGCATTCGATTATTTAGGCACAAAGAATATACCGAATAATAAGCGATGAGGTCCATTTTCGACACAATGGTTACATGAATAAACAAAATTTCAGAATTTGAGGCAACCAAAATCCAATTAAAATTCGGCAGTTCATTATTAGTTTGAGGCATATGTCAAAAAGTCGTAGTGGAGAAAAAGACAATGAAGATCTGCATAATGTACTTGTTTTGTATTTTCACCACTGATTCCGGCATATGATTTGAAGAAAATTGTACATTTTTGCGAACATTCATGAACGAACTTTAGAAGTAAATAGTATTTTTTTATAATGGAAAATTATTGTTTCGTGTCGCATGCGCCACTTTTATAAGTTTACTAGCTGTCCCGGCAAACGTTGTTTTGCCATCAACCTTATTTCAAGTGAAAGAAAGAGGAATAAAGCGCTTTATAACATGATGCGATGAAAAAACAATAGCTATTTATTTCTTTATTCCTGATCGTTGCATATTCAAAAGTTAAACATAAAAAAGTGATGAATTTTTTATCCGGGAATATGAAAAGCAAACAGAGACAATCAATTTTAATTACATGGGGTCTTCGCCAGACAATTTTTTGTTATACAAAACGTCAAAGTCTATAAACAATTTTAAAAATTTTTATCAGAGTTTTTTTTATATGAAGTTTGACGTTTATTATGACAAAAAATTGTCAGGTGAAGACCCCATGTTAAGAAGAGCAATTGCGTGTACGATATTTTTGTCAGTCCGTCTTTAGCCAACACAAATAAGCTCGATGGCTTGCCGACGCGAGAACTTGCCACGTATAATTGTCCGTGTAAAAAACATGGTGTGCCCAATTCTAAGCCGCAAACAGGCATCGTTTGGCCTTGTGACTTATTGATTATCATTGCAAATGCCAATCTTAAAGGAAATTAAACGCGTTTGAATTCACTTGGGACGTCTGTAGCAATCATCGAAGTTCGTGAAAGCAAAACATTTTCGTCTCGGAGTTTACCATTCAAAAAGGTTAGCTTCGATAACGTTTTTCATAAATTTTTAACGACCAATCGAGTATCATTGCATAGCCGAAGTAAAATAACCGGAGAAAAAAATTAAAAAAAAACCTAAGTCTTTCAAAAGAATCGGTTAATTATTTAAAAGGGTATAGGAGGGGGTTGCTTTTACCCTATTTGCTTTATTTTACGCCGTAAATGTTAAAATGTATAGCCTTTAGTTCCTTCAAGACATGAAACTATCATCGGATAATTAATTAAGAAGACATGGGTAAAGGGAGCATTTACCCTTTTTGCCCTAATTGTTGGAATTTCTAAAAAATTTATATCTTAGAGTAACTTTATTTATTACAGTGTCTACATGCCAAATTTTAATAAAACCCTTTGATTAGTTAAGAAGATATAGGAAGGGGAACCTTTACCTCTCTTGCCTAATTTCACGCCCTGAATAATAAAAATTAAAGGCTATAGTTTCGTCTAGATGTTATACCATTTGCCTGCCAAATTTCAAGAAAATCGGTAGATTAGTTAAGAAGATATTTGGAGGGGGAGCTTTTAACTGTTTTGCCCTATTTTACGCCCTCTAGCGATATGAAATATATATTAAGATCTATTTCGAATGTCATTGTACACATAAGACATTACGATACATGGCTTGGTAACTTTTCAAGTGACAATAAAAAATCATAATATGGAAAATGAAAGGCAGTTTGTTGATATTTGTATGGGAATAATATATAAGAAAATCTAAATGCTATATCTCCGGAACCACTGTGCCGTTTTCGTGCAAACTTCACACAAACCATCTACAGACTATCCCCAAAGTATCCTTTAATTTTGGTTTAAATCGGTCGACTCGTTTTTGCAGTTAGTGGTGACATCAAAGTGTACACTTCTTTTTATATATAGATTTTACTTTAACTACTTTTTTTTCTTACGGCAATGAAGCAAAACAAAATTTAAATTAATTTTGTACGTTTTTGTATGACAAAAGCAAAGAGAGTTCCGATTATTTTTAGACCCTGTATTTTTCACAAAAAGTTAAAGACCATCGATTTTTATAATTTTTGTTACAAAGTCTGTTTTATAGAGAAATATTTATCAAAAAATTCTATTATTACAGAAATCTCATTAAAAACGACTTTTAAAATTCCTGCTTTTTACGTTTTCGATTTCTAGCACACCCAATTATGAATAAAAATTCGCCGGGAGTTTTCTCCCTTCTCCCATTTTTCCTATGTAAATTCAATTGTAAAAATGGGAAAAGGGAAAAAACTCCCGTAGAATTTTTATTCATAATTGTATCAGTACTGGAAACTTATCTGTATCTAATGCCAATTTTATTTCGTTGCCAATTGTTCTGATTTCAGTCCAGGTTCTAGAGCTCGACAGCTTACCGCTTTAAAGTTAAATCTCATATAGTTAGAAAACGAAAACCATCTAAAACCCTTTTCATCCTATTCTCATTTTTTCATCCCAGCCATGGTGGTAGAAAGTGAACAAGAGAAATGAGAAAGTGTTTCAGATAAAAAAATAAATTTTCTCAATATGAAAAATACTGACATGTGTGAAAAGTTATTGAGGAAACACGCCAAAAATATTAGAACTCAAGGAGACAACGGAAGGGGGGTAGAAATAATACCTAAATACCATAAACATACTTGTGGTATGAAAAGTGTGAGTGTTTGCAAAAAAAAAAACGATAAATATTCTTTTATGTTTCTTGATGACGAAAAGTATGAATGAATAAAAACTGTATTAGGAAAAACGTGATGAAGGCTTACACCACTACAAGCACATACACGCTCGTATTTACATTCAAAACTAAAAGTATAAAAAAGTACTTCAAGCCATTAGATGGCTGTAGATGAACAAGTTGTGCAGATGTATTTGAAGTATTACAAGTGTAACTTGACATACAATAATAAGCGCCAAGTCCTAAGTAGTTTAAGTAAAGCAGAGTGTTAAAAAAAGCACAAGTTCTTTTTCTTAAATAAAAAAAACGGCAAAGACATAGAGTCAGTCGTTCTCGTCTTCATCCTCCTGCTTAATACAAGTAGCATCCAACCAGCCAACGAATCATTCACTAAAGAAGCTGCGGCATCATCATCAGCTTCAGCATGTTGTACTGTAAAGCACAAGTACTTGTCGTATCGTTATGCATTTTTCATAACATGAAAATTTTTCTTAAGCTGTTCACAATGTATGTATGTATGGTTGTATGTCAAATATAAATTTTTCTTTTCGCAAAAAGAGAAAATAATCTTACGTCTTACAACACGTACATGATTTTTGGAGAAACAAAAAATAAATAGATGAAACGTTATGTTATAGAAACAAATCGTAACGAGCAGTATCGCTCAGCAAAAAATGCTTATCGAGCATTGAAAAAAAGTTTTTTTTTTTTTTTTTTTTTTTTGATAAACAGGAAGAAGAATTTACTGTTAAGTCAGAATTAAAATATTTAATACTTTAATTTAAAGTACCTCATTTCCTGAACTATAAGCTGGTACACATAAAGAAAAAACATGTTTAAATTTGGTCACCTCCAACAAAACAGTTTTTAAAGACAATTTTAAACATATTATGTTTATTTTAACCATATTATTGTCACCTACAACCATATTATGGTTAATTAGTCCTCCATCAAGAACCCACAACCATATTATGGTTGCCTCTAAACATGTTATGGTTAAATATGACAATAATTTGTTTTAAAACTAACAATAGTATTTTCATATTTTCCAAGAGCAACATGCCATGGCTGAAAACCAGCCATGCTATTATTAGTGTTAAACATGTTTCAGTTATTTTTAACCATAACATGTTCGGAGGCAACCATACTATGGTGGTGACTTCTTGAAGGAGGACCAATTCAACCATATTATGGTTGTCGGTGACAATAATGTGGTTAAATAACACATAATGTGTTTAAAATTTTCTTTAAAAATAGTTTTTTTTGAGGTGACCATATTTAAACAGGTTTTTTCTCTGGGTGTAGCTATTTTTCATTTTCTGCTAGATTACTTTGTAATCGAAATCGAATGTAACTCTGAAGTTAAATATAAAATGCACTTATGCCTGCACATGGCGCTCGTTTGCTGCAACAACGTCTTAAGTCGAAAATCGCAAATCTTGACTTAATATCACGAATCCATATTAAATCAGTACCCATGTTCTGTAACTTTAGTGAGAACTTCTCGCATGGAAAAGATGTCAAACAAAATATTTCATCGTTTCTCGAAAAGTGAGAAAAAGTGTGTCCGTAACTCATGTCGAAATAATGAAAAGAGATTACGTTGTTACGTAATAAATGTCGTAATATTCCACCCGAAGCCGATATGAAATTGCAGACGTTGAGAGCCCCAGTCAGACACATCGTTGACGGCAACCAAAATTAAAAAATTTTCAACGACTGCGGCGAAAATTCAAACTTCGGCTTTACCAAAAAAACTTTAATGTTTTTTGTTTACACAATGGCTTTAAAAACATTCGTATATTTTTGAAAAATGTTATAAGCAAAATATTTAAACAATGAAAAAACAAGTAAGAAAGTATAGTCGGCCAAGCCCAACCATATGATACCCTACACCACAGTATTTAAAAACACATCATGCTTATGTGTCCATATAAATATGGATTAATCTATGTTTTTAAACTTCATTAAACTCGGGTTGAAAGTTTGTGAGAGGCAGAAATTGTCCCCTACCTCCCCTTGTGGTCCTATTTTTGAAAAACTGTATAGCTTATGTGTCCATATAGATATGGATCTATCTATGTTTTAAATTTCATTAAAATCAGTTTGAGAGGCAAAAATTGCCCCTTTCTCCCCTTGTGGTCCTATATTTTTTAAAACTGTATAGCTTATGTGTCCATATAGATATGGATCTATCTATGTTTTAAATTTCATTAAAATCGGTTTAAGAGACAAAAATTGCCCTCATCACCCCTTGTGGTCCTATTTTTTTAAGACTGTATAGGTAATGTGTCCATATAGATATGGATCTATCCATGTTTTAAATTTCATTAAAATCGGTTTGATAGTTTCTGAGAGGAAGAAATTTCCCCCTATCTTCCCTCGTGGTTCTACGATTCAATAGGGTTGGTCCTCGTGTCAATAAGAACCTATGTCCCAAATTTTATCAAATTATCTCTTAAATTGCGACCTGTACTTTGCGCACAAGGTTACATGGACAGCCAGCCAGCCAGCCTGCCAGCCAGCCAGCCGGACGGACATTGTTAGTTCGACTCAGAAAGTGATTCTGAGTCGATCGGTATACTTTAAGGTGGGTCTAGGACCAATATTTTAAGGCGTTACACACATCAGCACAAATGCATAATACCCTCTCCACTATTGTGGTGTGGGTATAAATAACCAAGAACAAAATACTTTTCTCTTCCGTGTTATTATCCAGTAAATCCCAGGTATATTCCTTTTTTGGGAATTTATTTGGGTATTTATAAAACACAAATTCATATGGCAATAATTAACTGTCAATAAAATTATTTTAATTTTGAATTTTTTTGCGTTTTTTTAAAAACGTCATTAAATATTAAAAAGATTGTTAAATTGTACAAAAACTACTATAAACCGGAGAATTTTGATTAAAAATTGTTAAGTAGGTATGTGTTTATTAGTAAAGCTAATATTGATTAAATTAAAGAATACATTTTTATCAAATTTTGTACAAAAGGGTGGTTATACTTTGGGTAAATACCAGGGTATTTACTAATTCTTACAAAATCACAAAGTGATTTTTATTTTCACAAAAATCATTAAAATCCAGCAGCAAATTCTGCTGTAGATCGACACCACGTCACCAGTCCAAAAAGTCGTAGTGTAAAATTGTATTGACAAGTAACACAGCAAACGCGTAGAATGCATATACGTATCAAAATCATGAAGTAGGATTACTTTCTACTTTAACATGCGTCTTAAAAAAAGATCAAAAAAGTAACATACGCATTAAAAGCGTGACGTGGACCAACCTCCAGTTTAATAATTAAAAGACAATTTATTATTCTGAGTAAATATCGCCGATGCCGATATACCAGCAAACTCGAAGTATTGCCGATAAATCGGTATCGATATTCGTTATATCCCTAATATCCACGCTCATGTATTAATTTTGGTGTGGAGAAGGTGATGAATGCATATTCTTAGCAGGTGTGTCGAATTTTAATTTTAGTTCACTGCATTAATGTCAAAAAGTGAGCTCAGTATGAACGTTTCTTCAACAGCTTACCGTTTCGTAATTTCTATCGGCCTCAAAAAAACACTGGTTATAAACAGTATAATATTACTATACATTTTTACAACCGTGTTTTCACTCATGGATTAAAAAATCCAATGTGTCTTTATACTACAAGCTTTCTTTGGTACGACACGGTTTTTCAGATACATACTCAGAATCACAAGCCCCAATTTATAATCAGAAAAATTTGAAAAAATATGTTATGCTTTAAAAATTACCATACATTTGCCTTCACCAAAGGCGGAAAGGGTATACAGTGAACTCGCGAATACGTGAACACTCGAACACATGAACGACTTGAAAACATGAACACTTTTATTTTTACATTGACTACTCTAAAACGTGAACAAAGTTTGAAAGCTCTAAAACGTGAACAAAGTTTTCAAAATTTTTTCTTTTTATTTTTTGAATTTAATTTAATTTTTGAAATTGATAATGATTCTAAAGGTGAAGAAGATAGTATTTCTATTGTAGAACAGCCAGAAATCGTAATAAAACACAAGGAAGAAGTGGAAGCATTAAATAAAGCCTTAAAATGGGCTGAAAATAAAAAGGTTGTCTAAACTGAAATAAGGGTTTTGAATAATCTCTATGGTTAAATCGTAAAACAAAATAAAAACTAATAGGAAACTAAACCCGTCCTTTAAAGGGATATAAATGTTTTTTTTTTTATTAACTTAAATCAATTTTTATTCAGTTGCTCAGAATTACAGAAAATACCCAGCTAGCATTTTGTATTATAATCTAATCATTTAGGAATCAGCTTCAAGAGCAAAATACCCGTTTACGAGCTAATTTTTCAATCATAAATGATACTCTCGTTGTGAGAAAATGGTACCCTATTCCCAATTTTCTGATTCCTTTTTGATCAATTTAATGGTAGTTTTTATAATCATTACTGAATCGTTTTCGTATCATTTTTCAATCGTAAATTATATAGTTTTCGATTATGTTTCATATAATTTTTAACTGTCATGTTCTTTATTTTTTCTCCGATAAAATCAGCTTCATTATGGCTTTTGAGTAGTCTAGCCATAATTAGAACTAGCTTTATTATAAACCAAACAAAAGTTATCGGTTTTTCGCAAAGAAGAGAAGAAACAATTTGCACTAACATTTATGTTCATAAATTGTCAATAATTTTTGGGCTTCTTTTTTAGCCAAGCTTCTTATTTATTTGGCTAACATTACAATTTTTTCATTTGGCAAAAACAAAAATTCAAAATATTTTAAATCATTTTTTAAACAAATAAATAAATCATATATGAATCGTTCTTCAATCACTGAAGTGGTAAATCAGTTTTTAATCATCAAAACTGGTCTGAAAAGAATCATTTGGGTGATTTTTACAAAAAATAATCCGCCAAATGCTAGCTGGTATGTAGATATGTATTTTTAATTAGAAGTTAAAAAGTATAAACATTTTATTTTATTTTTGGAAAGTGAATAAATGAAAAATTTAAATTTTTTTATCCAATCTTAATATCTGATATTTAATTGTTTGTTTGAAGTTATTATTTCGAGCTTTACTTTTTCTAAAATTTTCACAATCGAAAACGTGAACAAATTTGAAAACGTGAACACCCTTGGTAAAAATTAGTTCACGTTTTCGCGAGTTCACTGTATATAGGTTTCTCATTCCGTTAGTAATTTCTGCAAAGTTGACTTAAGGATGTCCTTGTGTCTATTCAAATTGGTTTTCTGATAAAACTCCCATTCCGTTCACGAAAACAAAAATGGTTTCATTCCGAAAAATTGTTTCGTCATTTTCTGAAGCACTAAATTACGGAATGAATTCCATTTCCGAATGGAATTGTACTCTGTGACATGGCTGTATATCTCTAAAAAAGGGGCGGGATCGTAAAATGGGGAGTAGCTTCTTCCATACAAATAAAAAACATATTTCTTTAAATCTGAAGAATCGTCGCAGTAAAATATTTGGCTTCCAAGTCAATGCATGATAACTGGCAAAATGTGGGCTGAAGAGGAGAAGTAAGTGTGGCACAAACAACATTTCCTTATATCGCTCATTTGCTGCAAGACCGGCATAACTCAAAAAATTAAATTTTGGAGTTAGAGATGCAGAATCGTTTGCTTTGTTTTTCTTTATATTGTGTATTAAATTCATGTTTATATCTTTTCTACTTTCCCAGTTGGAAGAGAATGTGTCTTCTTTTTTTCTAAGTAGTTAGAGCAAATCAAAAACTTAAAATGCGTTTATCTCGAAATGGATTTTTTTTGAGTTATGCCGGTCTTGCAGCAAATGAGCGATATGTATGTGGAGAACGGTAAGAGAACAATTCTCCAAATTTGGTACACATAGCTGTGTTGTTAATACACAAAATCCTTCATTAAGTGGGTGATTTTCGAAAAGTGGGCGTGGCACCTTCCATACAAATACAAAATAGATCAGTATTAGTAAAAAAAATGTATAACAAATGGCTTTGATACCACTACTTGACATCAAAAAAAGTGAGGGGTCTTGAAGAAATAGGCGAGGAACCAAAAATAAATGTTTGTATATCTGAAGATTAGACGTTGGGTAGCAAAGCGCACTGGGTTAAACTAGTACATTCTATATGTATATATATGTTTGTGTATGTATTTATTTATACAACCTTGTGTTCTTATCGAACCATGATGAAGTGTAAAAATGATTCGGCATAGCTGAGTATATCACTCTTACTTATTTTCCTCAATACTATTCCTTTCACTACTTTTTGTGCTTGCATAAAATCTACCTTAAGATCTCAAATCACTGCTTTCTTACAAGATTCTTCAAGTTCTATTCTCTTAAGCCTGTAATTTCAATCGGAATATTAAGAGAATGTTCATGTAATGATAATCAAATTCCACAATATTATTTGACTATAAGGTTTGGTTCTCCCAGCAACGATATATTTATAAATATTCCAACATAACAGCATTGAAAGGGAAATAACCACCCAAGAGCCATTAATCTATCATCATCTTTCATTCTCCAATAAATGCTTAGAAAACAACAGCTGTTTAGAGCAACTACAAAGAAGCAATGACTATGAATATAGCGCTAATGTGTGTGGGAACAAATACATGCATGTAGCCAACATATAAATTCCCATATACATTTATGTATGTATGTGCAATGTACATACGTATAAAGACGAAATAAAACAGTAGATTCCTCGCAGCTACTTTACAACAACGGCCAAGGATTTTTTTTATTTATCCTGCAAATGATGCCAATTGATGATGAGGATGTCGATGCCATTATGCTGTGATTGTGACTGGGTCTATGACTACCAATACAAATAAAATCGATGTTAAAAAGGCTGTTGTTGTTGTTGCTGATGATGATGATGACGTTTGTTGTTGTTGCTTTTACTTCTTATAATGCGGCAGCTTAATATGAAAACTGAGATTTCCAAGCTGAGAATTGTTTATAACTCAAGTGCCAATAAAAATGTTAAGTGGCTTTGAGGACGTAGAAAAAAATATATTTACGACGATATTTTTATTAGTTCCTCTCTGAAAATACACACACACATATAACTTTTCATATTAGAAAAAAGATCATAGGATTTCGTTTTTCTTTTTATTTTCAAAAGATGTTCAACACTTGAAGGCAAGACGAAACAAAAATAAGATTTGCCGATAAATAAGAAAATGAATAATAAAATCAATGTGTTAAAAACTATTGTATGCTTGTATGAGTATTAAAGAAAAGTCAATACATACCCAGCGGTGAATATTGCATGGACCGCAACTGGAGGGACTTTTTAAGGCCTCTATACTAATTTCTAAAAATTTCGTTTTTTATGATATTTTGCCTTTGGAAAAATCTCCTCTAGAATGTATAAATTTCTTTTTAAAAGACCTTCAAAAATATTAACTTAACATTCGCTACTTCTTTCTCTAACAGCAGTACCTAAAAAAAAGCGGCAAGCGTTTTAGTTGTCAATAATTGCCATGGCCATACAACTTGTATGAATCATTTATTTGTACATTTATTGTCATTCTTTTTTTTTCAATTAATTGTATTTTCATACTATTAAATATAAATTATACTTATCTAACAAATTGCTACCCAATACTGTAATATAAGACTTGTTCTTGTTATATTGTATTGATAAATAAATAAATCAACTAAATAAAATAGCGCGGTGTCAACGATTTGTAATTGGAAAATGTGATTTTGACAGCGCGTTAAATAGTGAAGTTGGCCGCTATTGTTTATAAATAATGGCTATTTAGCTATTTTTTTTTGGCAATCTAAAATGGAGATAAAACCATTTTTTATGTCTATTGTGTGGGTTTTATTAAACAAGAAAGTTAACACTAGTTTTCGTGACACAACGTTGACGCTCTTGTTTAGGTATGACATATCGCCGTAAAAGCTTAGCGAAAGAAAGCATTCCGCTCTTGTTTAGGTACGGCTGTAAGAAGGGAGAAACGAAATCATTCAGTTTTAATTGTTTTTGTTATAAATCACTTATAAAATTTTGTTATAAATCACTTATAAATCACTTATGGTGTAAACGCTGGTTTAGTTTAACTAAACTTGAATTTATATGTAGTTTAAACTCAAAAACTATAAATCAGTGTCCCATGTATTATAGTTTGTTAAAAAAATTACATGTGGCAGCACTACTATAAATTTTATCAAATTCATATGGTCTATATTGGGTGTTTAAACCAGTGTTGCCATTAGGATACGAAAGACACATTTGTCGTATCTTTTGATGGCTTCAGGTACCATGTATATTCCTTACATTTTTCGTATCTTTTGAATCTGTACGCAAAATGTACTAAAACTTATTGAGACTGATCATCGTAACCGACTCAATACTAATACAATAACAGATTTAATAATGGTGAAAGAAAATATAAAGGACGTTTCAACATACGATCCACTTAAATCAAGGATTACTAGTAGTGCGAAGTTGTTCTGAGGAAATATGAACATCTTTTTTTATTTTCAGGAAATTTATATGAACTTTTTGATATAATCGTCTTAGTATAAACGCCTTAACTCGTATATTAATTTTTAAAAAAATTAATTTGTTTTGATAGTTACATATCGTCATCTTAAAGACCTAATAACCTATCTGCAAAAATTTCAAAATTTAGTTTTTATTGATTTTTATTCCCTATATCATAACGCATATGTGTGCGAAATTTTGAACATGTAATATTACAAATGACAAGGTTTTTGTACCTATAAAAAGAGAAAAAAATCATCAAAAATCACGATACAAGTTTAATTTTGTTGCATAGTGTAATTTAAAAAACATTAAGTACTTTTTTTGGTCAAAACCAGTAAAAGAAACTATAACTGTTATTATTTAATGTATATAATATTCATATGTATAAAGAAATTGTTATTTATTCATACTTATTAGTACTGCTGATAGGTTATTTGGTTTCCGATTTTTTGCAATTCCAAATAACGTAAGTGACATAACATAAGCTGTGTTTAGAAAAACAAAATTTTCTCAACAGATATTTATTTCTGTTTTCATTTTAAGCAAAATTTTCTTTTCAATATTGTAAATAGTTCCAATCTTATAAAGTTTTTCCCCTCTCCTGTAAAATTTTGAAACTGCAGATAGGTTATTTTGTCTTTACTGTGACGATATAATTAATTTTAAAGTTTGCTTACTGTATTTTAAAAAAATTACATACCTAATATTTATTACTTAAATATATATAAAAATAAATTTATGGGATACTTTACAATTTTCATTAAATATGAAACAAAAATGTTACGTCAATAAATGTTAAACGTTAAAAATGGATTTTAAATTTTTTTCAAAATGTATCTTTTTGGGAAAAAGTGTATCTTTTTGGAAACTAAAATGTATCTTTCTCGAAATTTCACTGGCAACACTGGTTTAAACGCCCAATTTTATGCGTTTAAAGATGGTTTATATGTTTAGTGATTTTTAGATTTGTTGGTTTAAACCAATGAAGGGCCACACACATACTATCACATTTATGCTTGTGTGGAAGCAGCAGAAAACGAATGACGCTCATCAACAAGAAATGACAACAAAGCAACAACCGAACGTATATTGTCACAGACCACACGAAGAAGTTTATAGCGTACAGGTGTCGACGTCACACAAGCAGCATTTTTTCCTATGCACGCGTACATAGGATTTGCCAAAATGCTCTTCACTGGTTTAAACACATTTTAAACCAAAAATGGAGTTTAACTTGCTCTGATTTTTTAGTCCTTAGTCCTTACTCTCTTCTTTGGGTAGAAAAAAATTTTATTAAATTTTAAATTTTTTTTTTTTTTTGTCTAGTTTATCTAAACTAGTTTATCAGCTGTTCCGTTTTCCGTACCAAGCGTATGTATAAATAGATATTCGTACGAAAACGTGAGGTTATGTTGCGGAGGTACATGATAATATTAAAAATTTTCTCCGTTTAAACGTATCAGCTGTAAAAGAATTTTATGTTTGATTATGTTTATTTTTTTTTTTAAAAAACGTCAACATTCGGTGAAACATCTCGCGCGTCTTTGTATTTATCTTTTACTTTTAACTGTACCGAGCTACAGTTCTTGAGGTTTCAGCATTTACCATAATTTTAACGTGTTTTATCTGGTGGAAAACCAAGGACTTAAGAGTGTCTGGTGGATAACCAAGGAATAAACTCAAGATGTTTTACTGGTGGAAAGTCTTTCAAAATTCCTGTAAGAAGAAGCAAGTGTGGAATGGATTTCTCTAAATGACAAAAAATTTGCATCTGCTAAATAAGGCCTTCTATTGGGCCAATGTACTAATCTTTTTTAGCGCTGGGTAGATTCATATATACATGTGTATGTAATAATGACTGTACTAAGTTTTAGTAGTATTAGTATAATTTAATAATTTTTGTAGTTGTTGGTATTCCTCTTATTTTTTGTTCATTTTAGTTTTGTTTCATGTTTTTAAGATGACAGTAAATGACAAATAAAAGTGTCAGCTTGACAACAACAGCAGCAATAATAACAATAATTTACAACAATATTATCAACAATGAAAACTACTTGTAACAGCCAGCAATAATAAATTGTCAAAATCAAATAATAGAGAGAAAAAAAAATCATACAAAATAATGAAGGAAAATCAAAAGAAATGGGAAGAAAATGTAATGTAATAAAAAAGAGGAGGATATTAATAAAGTTTGGAAAGAGAAGAAAAACTCCCACAGAAATTGAAAATTACATTTTTAAGCTTTTAATCTGAATCTTGAAAAAAAAAAAAAAAAATGTATATAAAATTATATTAAGAGTATTTGTACTTAGAGGTTAAAATGGATTTAAAATGGATGTTTACAATTTTTATGAAGTATCTTTTAATAGTGTTAATAGTTTTCAGTTTTATTGCTTTTAAAAATGACATGTTATGAGAACTAAAATACGTATTTTTGCTTGTTGACAAGGAACGACACTCGTAGCATCTGGAAGTCGAATATAATCGGCTCTTTACTTATATGCAGCAGAACTATCAACTGAGACAGCTTTAAGCACTTAGTATGGGGTGTATAACTTGAGAATTCGCAATTTCCAACACGTATCGCGGCAAGCGTTGTTCATTTAATAACCCAGCAAAATGTCTTTAAGGTCAAATAAGAACTAGTGTCATTTTGCATTACGGTTTAAGTACGAGTGGGAGTTGGAGTCGGAAAACACAATTTTAGCGGTTGGAGTCGGAGTTAGAATTATTGTTTGACCATTATAAACTTTATTTTAGTCAAATTAAAATTTCGAAGGAATAATACTTTGGAGGGTCAAAGGAGTCAAAAAAAAAACTAAACAACCAGCAGAAAGGTGAAAGTGTCCCATATATACGTTTGGACCAGCCTGTACCATTTTAATGAAATTGCTCAAAAATTATATATTTTTTTTTTGCTCTCCGCGACCGTGGAGAGGGTATTATGCGTTTGTGATGATGTGTGTTACACATAAAAATATAAGTTCTAGAAACACTTTTTAGAATATCGGTCGACTAAGCCTCACTTTCTCAGTCAATATAACGATGCCCGCTCCATTCGGTTGGCCCTCCGCCAACCTGGCTGGCTAATTGTTTAAAAATAAAAATATAATTATTGTAATTTCTTTTTATAATGACAATATTGGTATGGTTCAATTATGTATGGTACAAAATATCGGCCAAATGGCCGCCGCAATCTCGGCGGCACTCCTCCATGCGATGATCCAAATTTTTGATGACGCTAAGGCATAATTGAGGTTCTATGCCGTTAACGTGCCGAATTACCTCATCCCTTAGCTCTTGAATTATTGCTGGCTTATCGACGTACACCTCTTCTCTCAAATAGCCCCAAATAAAGAAGTCCAACGCTGTCAAATCCCATGATCTAGGCGGCCAATTGGCATCGCCACCACGTTAGATAACACGGCAATTGAATTTTTTGCCGAAAAGAGTCATTGTTTCGTTAGCTGTGTGGCAAGTTGCACCATCCTGTTGAAACCACATATCGTCCACATCCATATCTTCCAATTCGGGCCATAAAAATTTCGTTATCATATCACGATAGCAAACACCATTCACAGTAACTGCCTGTCCGGACTCATTTTGGAAAAAAATACGGCCCGATGATGCCGCCAGCTTATAAACCGCACCAAACAGTCACTCTTTGTGAGTGCATTGGTTTTTCGACAATCACTCTTGGATTATCATTCGCCCAAATGCGGCAATTCTGCTTATTGACGAATCCACTTAGGCGAAATGTGGTCATTTCTTGCCACCATTCTGACCATTGACGACGTTTGGAATGGTCAAGACGCTTTAGTTCTTGAGTCACACTATCGCGAACAGCAGCAATATTTTCTGCAGTACGAGCATGCACTGGTGTTTTCACATCTCCTACAGACCCGGTTTGCTCAAAATTTTGAACGATTTTTCCGATTGTACGCACATTTAGAGGACACAAAAAATCACGAAATGCACGATTTGATTTGAACGCCCATTTTCAAAAGCCTGAATAACTTTTACGCGTTGCTCGATTGTGTATCTTTCCATGGTTCAAATTGAGTTAGTCGGAAATTGAGAAATGTCAAATGAAATTCAGAAAAAAGCTTGACGTTTCGGTGTGGTTCGCATTCAACATCGGCCCTTAAAATTTAACCCGCTACATCTAAGCTTGTGCGCAAAGTACAGGTCGCAATTTTGAAGAAAATTTGGTGATATTTCATACAAACGTCAAAAGGACGAATGCTATTAAAATGGTGAGAATCAGTACATAATTTCACATAAGCCCCATACAATACTCTTTCCTCAATAGTCTCTGTGCCTATAAGTTTTTTATTATGCTGGTATTTAGATTTAGAAGGTTATTTTGTAAAATACTTCACCTCACCTAAAAAATATTTTCATAAAAATTTTTGAAAATTTAAAATATTTTATACGAAAAATATTTTAACGCAAAATGAAGTGATTTACAAAAAATAAAACACCTAAAATTGTTTAAAAAAAATCTTAGTGCAATTTTAATCGTCCTAACAAGCTTTTTTTTAAGACGGTCCATTTTTGACAATAGCTCTGTTGGATTGAATTTGGCAATGATGACTTTATAATTATATCAGCTACTATTTCGTGGCGAAGTTTTGTACTGGTAGGTCCAAAATTTACCATAGGCCGTATAAAAACCATCTCTCCAAATTTGCTTTTAGACGAAAAATTCTGATAAAGATATTTGAATAATATCATAGTTGGGGGTAGTGCACTAAATATTGATTTAAATCAGCAATGCACTATTACTAAATAAAACTGCAAAAAAAATTAGTTTACCCTCTTTTTTTACCAGCTTTAGTGATGATTGCTATTTTTTTGACAACCTCTAAAAAAATTTAGTGATAGTACAAATTTGTTCACTATCACTAAACGCAGATTGAATGCAAAAATTTGCACTCAATTTAAATGGTGCAAAATTTGGACATGCAATCAAAAAAGCATAAGTAAAGAACACTAAACAAAATGAAATTTTGTCAATAACGGTATAATTTTTGGCTTTAATCATGAAAAAACAAGTTTTTAATTTTAAAATTAGTGCACCAATTTAAGTTGCACTCAAATGAGTGAAGAAAAAAAGTTGAAATAAACTGATGATTGCTTTTTTTAAATCAAAAAAAAATTTTTCAACAACACCGTTTCTTTTTGATTTAATAAACTTTTTATTTGATTCAATGAAAATATTTATCAATGTAACACTTTAAAAAATAGCACTCAATAAAAAACATTTAATAATAAAATATTTCTCATAATATTTGAATTGAAGTAAAGTCAGAATTTATACTACTTTTTTCCGCTTTTTTAATATTTTTGTCCATTAATTTAAAAATTTTGGGTAACAACTTTTTTTATTGATTCAATAAACTTGTTTGTTGAGTAAAAATTCAATAATTCTACATACAAACTTTTTTACCAATGCCGCAAAAAATCGTCATCGAAGAAAATTAAAAAATTGTTTAATCAATTATACAATCGTCGTATTCAAATATGAAATTTATTTTTTTTCCATGTAGGTTATCAAATGGTCGGGCTCGACCGACTTTACTTTCTTAAGGATTACAGTTTTTATGGAGAGCACAATACCAGAACTTTAAAAATAAAGATTTATTTAATATTAGATGTTAAGCCTGTCCCCCACACGCAAGAAGAAAAACTACTTTAAGGTTAGCCCCAACGTCAGTAACATATTGGCAATTCTTAGCTTCATATTTTAAGGTAGTTTCAAAATTAGCTGAAATGTAAAATTACAGAATTTTGCAACGCCCTTTTTTCTCTTAATTCTCCGCACGAAGTCCAAATATTTTAGATCCGACAACTTCGGACTAGGACTATATGCTAGGCAAATTTCAGCTTCCTATGTCATTGATATATGCTAAAGTTTAAAAGAATTGATTTTTGCCACTCCCCATTTTACTCTTAATTCTCCGCCCACAGGCCATAAATAAAAAAGTCCGGCTACGGTAGGATTTGGCCCAGTTGTTTTACTATATGCATGCCAATTTTCAGTTTCATTGCCCATCAGTGGGCTTCAAAAAGCTCTGGATAGACAAAAAAGAGGAACACACAAAAAAGGAAATTATATATATATATATAGAAACTATTGGCAATGTCAGATCCGTATCGTAATTTTACAAACGATAAACAATGGATTTTTCATAACAAACCCAAAGCTCAAGAAATTGCTTGTGAAGTCCGGTAAACCAAACGAACTAACGCTTAAGCCGAATATCCACGGTGGCTGGATAATATCCTGTATTTGGGACTTAAAGAGATCCATCAATTTTTATAAGCTGCTGAAATCCGGTCAAACAATCAAAAAGGACCTGTACAAAAGACAGTTCAATTTTGAAATTTTATTGTGGACTCATGCTTTAAATTGTTTAAACAAATTTCATTTTCACCATCATTTTTTAATAATTTTTTCCACTGAAACTTTTTTTACCGTTTTAATTATGTTTCCAGCTCTACACTGAACGAATTATGCTTCATAAATCTAATGAATCAATTTCATTAAATTTTTTTCTTTAATCCAATGAAAAATTTCATTACGGCGATGAAATTTTACAAAACCAATGAAGCAATTTCATAACCACTACGAAACTGAGTTTCGTAATTTGGTAAAATTTTTCTTTAAATTAATGACAACTTAATATCTCTTTCAAAAGAAAAATTCAACTTATTGTTATACATTATTTCAATAGGTCTTTAAGATTAAAATGAACTATTAATTAATGTATTCAAATATTTTTCAGTTAATGAAAAAAAGTGTAACTTCATATTTTCCATGAAAAATGTCACTAAATCAATGAAAACAAGATAAAGTTCTCTAACTTCAAAATACTTATAACTAGAAAATATTTTCTTCCTATAACTGCTGTAAAACGTATTTTTAATTCCATTTTAAGCGATAGACATGAAAATATATGACAAAAATTGTAAATTTCTATGTTTCATAACATCAATGAAAAAATTCATAACGATAACGAAACACAGAATTTAGCTAAGTGTTAGTAATAGGTTCAAAAACATACAACGAGAAAGAAAAAACAAGAGCAAACAATTCTTACATTCTTTTTTCTTTAATTGTTAATTTAAATACACAAAATTTACGTAGTAGTACAAGCCAGCAAAATGGAAAGAAGCAAGATGAAGGCCGTCCCGGGCTGAAAAATTAATTAAATTCAATTACCTAAAGGGACGTTATACAAGTAGAACATAACATGATGTAACAGAAATAAAATTAATATAACTTGATGATTTGAAACAGGTATAAAAAAAAAAAAATTTACAACAACTCAAAACGCACATTGGAAAAATGGCTTAAATAAATAAACATAAATATATAACCATAACAATCCTTAAACTAATAAAAGACTGTCATAAAAATTACCAAATTTAATCAGTAATTTAATGAATTTATGTCATTGAACAAATTAACATTTTTATCGATTTTATGAAACATTTCATTAACGGGAGGCTAATGTTACAGTCTTCATTAATCCAATGAATCGTTAATGTAATTTTTCAATTGATTAATGTCAAAATCCATTGGATCTGTAAAGAAAATTCTTTCAGTGTAGTTCAATTAAATGTCATTAAATTTTGTGGACATCAAAAGTTTTCTGGCAATATGAGTGAATGATGCCGGTAAAAAGGAACTATCGGCTTTAGTGCTTTTATATAATTCATTAAATATTCTTTAACTCGTTTAATATTTTCTAATTTGTAAAATTTTCTCATTTAAACATAAAATCTCTGCTTTTATTTACGCAAATTTTAGGGCATTTTATAGTTTTTGTCTTTATTTAAAACTTTTTCATATGATTTTTATTATTATTATGTATATACACCATCATTTTATACTTTTCAACTATTTGTTGTCTACATTTATTTATTTTATTAAAAATAATATAAATTTTGTAAAACTAATTCTGCACAAATGTTGCTAAAAAAAAACTGCCCTATAAAAATAGTTCCTAAGTTCAACTGAACACAATCAAGGGCATTGTAAGGAAATGTAATAATTTTTTATATCTCTTGAACGTGATAACTTGAGGGTTTTATGCAGATATTTTTTTATATGTGTATATTTTAATATTTGAACATTTACTTAAGTTTACTGCAAAAACATGGTAATAAGAAATAATAATAAATAAAAATAGTTTAAAATTATACAGCGTTTATGCTTGTAATACAATATTGTGTAAAAGAAGGCAGAATAGAAAACAAAGATCTTAAAAAAAAGAAAATCTTAAACTTAGTGTAAAAGTGTATGAATGAAATTTCTTTCGGTTAATATAAAAAATTAACAATTATGACTAGAAAACATAAGAAAAATGATTCTTTATTATAAAACTAGCTAAAACCAGTGAGCTGTGTTTTTGCCAATGAAATAAAATAAGTAAAATTTTTTTAATACAGATCTTAGATTTACAGAAATTAATATTGTTTTTGAATAGAAGATTCCACATCCACTTCCCAAATCAAGTCCACTTTTTGACAGATCATATATCGTCAACTTAATATGAAAATCTGCTAAATCCACTTTTTAAGTAAATTGATATTTTGATGCCGTGTGGAAGAGAAAGATACTCCTCGTCGATCAGCATGTAGTTTTTCTTCAATTTGAGTCTTGAAGTGTGTTTAACCAACTATATTTTTGGTTTTTCTCTCAAGCATCACATATGAAATAAAACCAATAGACGCAACTACAAGTGTTTTTTTTTATATATATGAAAAACGACGTAATTACTAGAGTTGGCAACCGATTAAGAATAATTCGATTAAGTGATCAAACAAAACCAATTTCTTGCTCAAAAAATTTTTAAAACGACGATTTTCGATTAACGAATAAATTGACTAATTAATGTCGATTAATCGAACAATTTTTTTTTTTCAATTGTGATTTTTAGTTGAACTGTTAATTTGTAATTTTTTGTTATTTTTTTAGTTAGGCTCGAGATCATTAAATTTTATTTTCATTAAATTATTTTTACTGAAGGAAGGAATTTTACAACATGAAATTTTTTTTTTAAATTTATGGATAATTTTCTTGGCTGAGCTGGGGTTCGAACCTGGGTTGAATTTACATGTTTCAAGAATCACCATATTCTCTCATCGGAATTCTTTTGAGTACTAACCTCTGCACCACAGCGGTTTTTTATTAAAAAAAAAATAAATTAAATAAAAGCTAAGAATTTTATTTATTCTCATACGTTTTTAGTAATTTTATACAAAAACTTCAACAGAAGTTGTATAATAAAGATACTTTTGCAAAATTTCAATATTTTTGTGTATTAACGTTTTCAAGATTTACAGAATTATTCAGCCTGCTTACGGTTGGCGTTGGCATATACGCCAGAATCGTTGTGTGTTACTTTAATCTGCTACAAAAAACGACTCAGACGTATACGCCAACGCCAACGCCAACCGTAATCAGGCTGATTATCCTTATATTAATAAGAGCAGTGTTGCCAACTTTGCCATTTAGTAGCTAGATTTACCCACTTTTCATCTCCTTTATTCATGAGAAAATTAATTTAGCCATACGTAATTTGTTAGGGATTTTTATTGATAAACCATTAGAACAGAAAACTGCATTAGCAGCCCACTGTACTGTAACTGGACATACACCAAATTTTAAGAATGTAGACATATTGGTGGGCGAGTACAACTACAAGAAGAGATTTACACTTGAGATGCTGCATATAATTGATCAAGAGACAGAAAATACATTACATTTTAAGAAAGACACAGAAAGATGTGCAAAAATTTATAAACATGCAATAGACAAACACAAACCAAAGAAAGCTTTATTAGTGAAGTGTTAAATTTGTCCGAGTTTTTTAAAACTTTTATTGTTTATTTATTTAAATGTAAATATTAAATTTGTTTGTGTAAAATATTTTGTATTTTTAATGTTATTTTTGTTTTGTATTTTAAAAAAAAACACCAGATCCCCCTGATGATGGTCAAAGATTTTGACCGAAATATTGGAAAAATATAAAAATAAATAAATAAAAATAAAATTAAAAGTTTTTGAATTTTATTTATTATTTATATAAGACCTCAAGCTAAAATAATAAATCAACATAAACAACAGGTCAACTATACACAAGAATAAATAAAATTCTTATTCTAAAAAAATATTAGAAATGCTGCATTAGTTGTGTTGTAACATTGAACTTTTCTTATATAGTGAACGCAAATGACGTTCACAATAAAACAAATCAAATTTATCGACAACACAGGAACGGATTCTGGTAGAGGAGACCAAAAAAAAAAAAAAGCCGTGTGTCCGGCATTTTGAAAGATTTCATTTAAGAGGCGGTTAAAGTTTCCCAGCTTTGGCCTGTTCTTGCAGCATATGGGTAAAGAAAACTATGTTTTCTTAACAATTGAGCTGTAGGGTAGGTTCAGCAACTTTGTAGAGAATGTTAAGGCAAATTAACCCTTTAACTCCCCCTTATACTAAAAAGTTAGCCATTTTTGGTAGTGAAGAGTTGGCAACACTGTATGAGAGGTAGCACGACCACTTCTTCAAAACTTGCTTTTCAAACTAACAGCTGGAAATAATATAGACGGATTTGATCGATTAATTAGTTAATTGTTCGTAGAAGAACCTTATTCTGAAGCTCTTTTATTTCCCTTGCGGAAGGCAAATTTCACTCTTTTGGAAGTATGTATAAAATAAGTAATATTTCTACTCAATAAATTGTTTGCTATAATTGAAATGCTATAAAACTTCATTACACTAATAATTTTCTAAAATAGAGAAAAAAATTGTTACAACCTATTAAAAATAAATACTTCCGATTGAATTTACATCATAAACAATTTTGACATCCGTTTAAAAACTCATTAGGGAAACAATAAACATATCAATTAATTAATTAGTTTTAGCATTATTTTGTAAGAATTTCTTTACAATTAAAAGTATTTTTTTTTTTTTTAGTTTTTCTAATAAATTCAACAATTATTTCTGTGCATAATTAACATTTGACCGCGTACTTCTTTAATTATGACTACCCAACAGTTCACTAAAACTAAAAACCCCCTGAATAAAATTAAATTATTAAGAGATTATTAGACAAGTTGTCATTTCAAATGTGTGTCAAAAACTTTTTAGTTCGTTTTGTTTTTGTAAACAAACAAACTAAATGAGATACAAAAAACCAACAAGAGATATTAAACAAACAAGAACAAAAAAAAACTTTAAATAAACTTTGTACACTTTGAAGAGAATATAAACGAAAATTAATTTATACAAAATATATTAAACGAAACTGTAGTATAGTTTATAGTTTTATTTTAATTAATTCATTAAAAACTCATCAGCATCATAATCATGGAAAATGAAATTAAACAAAAAACTAACAAAAATAATGACTGAAAATCGTAATAAATTTGGGGCAGTTTTTGGGAGGTTTTGCTTAAATTTTTGCTGCCCGTTGGTGGTCGCTTTTTTGTTCAGAATAATAAAGTTTATTTTTTTTTTTACAAACTAAACTTTTTTATTTATGCTTCTCATATAATAGCTCTTGTCATGAGTTTTCATTGATTTTTAGTTAGTTGTTATGTAGTATGAAATCAATGTTGAGAAAAAAAAAGACAGAAACTATATTTTTCACCAGTTTTAATAAACAACATATTAAAAATAAGTAAAGAAAAGAGTAAAGTCGGATGTACACCGATAGTAATACACTAAAATTTAATATTTTTTTTTTTTTTGCAATTAAACAAAAAACTACAAACTCTTCTCTACTCTTTTGTATGCCAGTATAAAAATTATATTTTGCTTAAATTAAATTATTGTGATCGTCATACGAGTATTAAAATAACATGCAAATCTGCCAGACACATAAAAATAAGATACAGAATAAATTTTTTTCTAGTGAACTTGTGTGTCATAAAAAACATTAATACATTTAAAATATAAAAAAAATTGTTTTGCTGAAAATTATTAGAGAAATTTAAACAAACAATGAAATTGGGTTGCGCAGTAGGAATGGGGTTTTTTACGAAAAAAAATTAAAAGAAAAAAAACTGGGAGTCCTCATTGGATATAATTTTAATTTAAAATTATCGAAATTATCAGCCACGTCACAGAGTAAAATTTCGTTCGGAATAGGAATTAATTCCGTATTTTGGTGCTTTAGAAAATGACAAAAAAATTTTTCGAAATGAAACCATTTTCATTTTTAATTTCATGAACGGAATGGGAGTTTTCTGTATCTGAGAGTCCAAATAATTATCAAATAACACTTTATATCAATAAACAACTATGTTTTCTTCGATTCCGAATGGAATTATACTCTGTGACATGGCTGTATATTTCAAATTTAGATTATACTATACAGTAAAAGCTTGATAATCCCGACCTCGCTAATCCGGACATCGTTTTTCAATTAATTGTGTACTCTATAATCCGGATTGATTGCAACTTTATACGCAATTCGATGTTTTTTTTTCTAAAACACAGAAAAGTTCAGTTGTATTTATGTGCAAAAACTTTTTTTGTTCTTTTTAAATGTTATTTAAACAATTAAAAAATTGAATATATCATTCGATATGCGTTTTAATTAGAGTTTTTTTCCCGGGAAAGCGGGAAATTTTTTTAAATTTCCCGGGATCCCGGGATCCCGCTCCATATAAATAATACAAAATAAATTTTGGTATTAATTAATGAAAAAAAAACTTTTATAAAAAAAAACGTAAGGGAACTTGTTTACAAAGAAAGTTAATGAAATGGTTCAATACTAAAAAATTAATTGAAGATTGAAATAGGAACTTGAATTATAATTACCTCACGCCTTTATTCCCTATTATTATGCTTTTATTCAGTATTATTATGCTCTGGATAATTCATAAAACAATAATAAAAACAAAATAAAAATTGAGGTACTCAAGATATGAAATCAAAAAGTTAATTAATAAAATAGATAAAATACTATAAGAAAAATATAACATTTTCTAATGGCTTAGGAAATAACTTTCTGACACACTCAAAGCGCTTAGTAAGTCGTCAAAAAGTATATTCCTGGTTTTATTTACTAATTACACTATGCTAGTTGAAAAAACTGACAAGCCGGGCACATGGCGTTTTAACATAATTCGGGGACGCTGAATCCAGTGGTGCCCGCGGTTTTTTCAGATTGGCTCTGGTTTTCGAGATATACCGTTATTTCGAAAATGGAGGAGGTTGCTCAACATATATTCGCGTAACTCAAAAACGGTTTAGTTTATTGAAATTACTAAAAAAATTCCGCAATAAAATTTTATTTCAGAAAAGTAAAACTCTTTTTCTAATATGAGTAGTCGTTATTGAAACATAATTTTTTTTTTTGAAAAAAAAATTAATTTTTTTATCAAAATTTCGAAATTTTTGTTTTTTAAAAATTCATAAAAAATTAAAAAATGCAGCTAGGCTTCTAATTTTTTGCAGACTTATAAAAAACGAAGCCACTGGATTCAGCGTCCCCGAATTATGTTAAAACGCCATGTTCCCGGCTTGTCACGAAAAAAAAGTGTCAATTTCATGCACAGTGTTATCATGTTTCCAAAAAATTTCGTTCATTTTTTACCGAGGTTGGACAAATAGTTGAAAGTGCACTGTTGTAGAATGCTTCGGATTCACAATCAGAAGCAATTTTTCTTTTTTATAAACAACGTCTATATCAGTCAAATGTATGTCAAGGTTGATGCAAAAATAGCATCAACCGGACTGCTTCTTACAAACCTTTTCATTTTAATAGGTCCATTTGTAATCTTTAGAACAACGTGTTTTTTAAGTTATATGTTGTAGTATCTTACACGAGTTTCCAAAATGTTATTTTTTTTCGGTTTCCCCGCATTTCACGGGTATATAAACCAACACAAACTGAAATTGAAATTGGGAATTTGTGTTTATCACCTAATAAACATATCGCTCCTTCATTGCGTCATAGTCATATCTCAAAATTTGAAGTAACTTTAGCAAAGTTTTCCTTCATAACTTCTCGTATTATATCTCAAACTGAACCGAAGTTATAGCAAAATATATCTTTAAATCGGTACATTTTGAAAATTTTAATTGCATTTTGCCAAGATCGTTTGTTTTTGTAGATATGTCTTTGTTGCAATAAAGAAGCGATATGTTTAGGTATCTCCTATTTTTAAGACTTGTTCATGAACAATGAAACTTTACTGACTGCATCTTATTTTGAATTAATGTACTTTATTAACTCTTCACTTCACTAAATGTAATAATTATCAACTGTTGCACTGCCCATTCTGCTTTTAGTAGATTTATTGCATCAGGAGACATTCATTTAAATACATGAACTCACTTCTTGTAATTGATCTAATCCACAACCCATCCACAGATGCTTATTTTTAGAGAATAGAAAACTAAATTTCAAAGTATAAATAGCTATTTTCTGAAATTATGAGGACTTTTTTATTTCCCGGGATCCCGCAAGAAAAATCCCGGGAAAACGGGAAATAAAATAACTGAAACGGACGGGAAATCCCGGGAAAAAACCCTAGTTTTAATGCAAAAACAATTTTTTAAATTTTTATCCGGTAATCCGGATAATTTGATAATTCGGATAAGGGTCTGCAATCAATTATCCGGATTATCAAGCTTATAGTGTATTATGGTATTCAAACGATCAACCGTTGTTCGATTTATCGATTAATTTTGGGCGATTAACTGTTTGAATAATTTAGAATTGCTTATTTTAACAAATAATTTATGGCGATTAATCGAAACTCGATTTACGAATAATTCGAATAATTCTTTTAAAGAATAATATTAATCGATTAATCGAAATTCAACTAACGAATAATTCGAATAATTTATGGCGATTAATCTTTTAATTGAAAATTTGTTTTTTCACAGAATTAGTTGTTTGCTTTAAAGTAAAAAAATACCCTTTTATTGTTTCTTAACTCAGGAACATTTCCTTCGACTAACAATTTTATAGAATATAGTAAAGTGCAGAGAATGAGACCAAAGAGTTTGGAAAGAATTTATTTTTAGGAATGTTTAGTATAGACTTTTACCACAAAGATTCAGATGAAGAAGTTTTTTTTTCAGTGGTATAATGGAAGACTACTAATTTTTAAAAAAGACAAGAAAAAGAACAGAGAAATTGAATATGCTTTATAATGCTTTACCTTCAATCTCTCCAACGTCAACAATAAGTGAAAGAATCTTTTCTTAATCAAGTTTCATCAAAACAAAAGAAAGAAATCGTTTAAAAAATAAATATTTAAACTGTAAACGCTTTTTGAAAGATTATTTTAGAGCTTATAGCTTAAATTTTTATGCTATTTGTTATTTAAAAAGTTTTCCTCTTTTATAACATAAAGTATCGTTTGTTAAACTGTTGTTACTCTTTCAATAAAATTTTTATGTTAAACAATATATTTTGTGGTCTTATTTTTAAACCTCTAAACTAGATAAAATTAAAATTATTGGATTAACTGAATAATTTTAAATTGTTCGATTATTATTCGATTAAATTTTTACCTCGAATAATTATTCGCGACATTAATCGGTTAACACAAAATATCGATTAATAGAATACCCTATTATATATACGTCTCGTCGCCTCATCCTGTGCAAGTTTCTCTTCCTTCATTCAGGAAATAAAGTGTACTTTTAAAGTTTTGAAACAATTTTAAACTCCCGTTACTGACAAGCCTAATAAAATTAGCTTTATTAATAAAATAGACCATTAAAGTCCACAATTCCCCAAAAGTCCTTGAACTAATACCTTTTTTTGTTGTGTCAAGAAAGAGTTCAAATTAAAACTGATATGAATACTTTACTAATAAGGATTAATAATTGTTCTGGTCAGAGATTTAAAGTTTACAAGTTTTAAAAATAAATATGTACTTTAAAGATACATTTTTAAATTTATTTAAGGAAATTCGTTTGAACTGGCTTTTAAAGTTGAGCTAGTTCTCTCCAATGCTATCCCCAGAAACCCCATTGTGTTTCATATAAACATATGCACATATACATACATACATACATACATACATACATACATATAAATACTATCCAAAAAAGTGTTTTACATGTCAATTTCTTTATCTGTTCATCATTTTTTTTTCTGTTCCTGCTGTTTTGAATAACTTGAGGGGAGGTTATTTTTGCTACACGTTTTTTTTTTTTCTTTTTTTGCATAATTTTTAATAAAGTTAGGAAAAAAAGAACGGAAAACATATCTTACACTCAATGAAACATTTATGTCAAATTTATGTTAATATATTATGAAAAAGCAATAAAAAAAATGTATAAAAATGTTTGCATACATCAAGGCAGCCAAACAACCCCTCTCATTTATTAGTAGCATTAAAGGCGTTTAAGTGTAAGAAAAACAACAATTTTGCCAAAAAAAAAATCACAGAACAAGAACATTGAAAATCCCTTAAGAAAATAAAAAAAAAAACTACAAAACATCTTATCAATAATTTACATATTTCTTGTTTTTCGTCTTAACAAAAATATAAAAAATACTTAAGGGTTTAAATTGAAGCCAAGGTTGTATGTGCGAAACGGAAAACGAAATAGAGCCATAAAAATTGCCACAAATTGTTGAATACAAAAAGGAAATGAACTTAGAATAAAGGAAAGAAGGTACACAGATATTTAACCCCAGCGATTTTTCAAAAATAAATAGAAAAGGGAAATGGAAGATAAAATATATGAAAACTATAGTTATAAAGGCACAGAAAAAAGGTTTTGGTGGAAGTTTTATTTTTATTTTAAGTAGTTAAACACGTAAATTGTTTAACAATTTAAGAGAAAATTCTTTTTTTTAAGCGCTTCGTGCGCCTAGAGCAGTGGTACTCATTCATATTACTTTGCTCACGAAGTTGATAAGTTTTTTATAAAAACCAGTAATCGAAAATAAACCGAACATTATTTAGCGTACTATACACACACGCAGAAACGATCAGTCCAATTATGAATAAAAATTCCCCGGTAAAATCTTACAACGTTGTCATTTTTCTGACAATGGTGCCATTGTCAGATGCATTAATTTAACACATCTGCCAAATGAAAATAGCGTACAATGTTCACACAGTTGCAGACATTTTTAGTCAATTTTAATGACAACATTGTAAGATCTGACCACCGTCTCACAGTGGCGCCATTTCAGTTTTTTCGTTGCAAAAATCATATCTGATGAACCGAATAAGATAATTGAACAGTTTAAACAGCATATGATAGATAACTGTTCAGCCTATGAAATGAGCGTTTGGAAAGGGTGCTACGCTTTGTAGGGGCCAACTTATGGGTTATCAAGATTAAAATTAGTAGAAAAATCAATTTTATGGTAACTAAAAAAAATTATTTTTACATTTTTAGATTGTTTTTATTTTTTTTTTCTTTAGGATTTTATGTTTTAAATTATTACCCAACAAATTAAAAAAAAAATAATTTTTTTTTTAAATTTATTTTTTCAATTTTCTGTAAAATATTCATCACAATTCGTAAGAGAAGGTATATCTAAAAGACTAACCATTTTTAAACTATAATTATTTTCTAACTCTATTCGTGACTTCACATGCCGCAGGGAAGAAATAAGTGGATCGGAAGATGCTGCCAACATGTTGAAGTGGTCCTTATTTTGCCTTACCCTTGATGCTTTGAATGTGTTCTGCAATCTATATTTGTTATAAAATTTGTTAAGAGACTCCTGTGCTTCTTCAGAAAGCTCTCCAATTGGCAAAGACTGGTACTCAATTATATCTTTGCCATGCGCCAATAATTTATGGACGGTCGGGGTCAACTTCTTCTGTGGATACATTTCTGCTAAAAGAGATGCAGTTTTCGACGCATATTCTCCATATTTTGTAGAATTGACATTTTCTTTGCAGTTTAAAACATCCAAGATCGTTCCCAATCTTTTCACGATTTGATTGTCAATTCCAGTGATTCTAGTTACTGCCTCATCATTTTCAAAAAATCTCCTAGAAGTGTTTCCATCGTTTGAGTTACCGTATCCGTGCTTGGGACAGTCTACTTTTAGTCCAACTTGTTTAAAAAAAGCATCCTGTATTTGCTTCTTTCTGATATTTTCCTTATCCTTTATTGATGTATTTTCATCGAAGTTTTCCTCCTCTTGTGGTAGGGTATACGCCAGTTTTAGCAAGAATTCCATACACCTTATCCTTGCGTGCAATGGTGACATTCAATATTCCTAATTCTCCTCATTTGTAGAATCGTTTAAATTACCAAAGTTCTTCTGACTCTTTTTGCAATATTTCCGTATAAGCTATCAAGTTCTTCTAAAGCAGCTTCCGTGAAAAACTTTGGTGTGGTTGACTTTCTAAACAGTTCAAATAATTTTAAATTGTTCAACGCTATGTTTTCAGTACTTAAATTGTTTAATGGTTTCAGTAATTGTTGCGCCATCTTTCAGTCGTACACTAATCCAGGCATTATGCTTATTTTGCAATATATAGGCTTATGCTACCATGCCTAAAAATTTACCTGTTCCATGCATACATATGGATTTAGGCTGAATTATGCAATTTTGATATTATGCACGTGTCCAAATAAGATTTGTTCCAATTAAATTTGGCAAGATGATCTTGATTGCAATAATATATATTTGGACCAAATTTAATCTAAATAACAACATAATAAGATGGCTTATGGGCACAAAGACCCTATTCCGGAAATAAGCTTGTATAGGGGCTATGTTAAATTATGGACTGCTTCGCCCCTTTTTCATTAGGCCTGGTCCTTGTGTCAATTATACTTTGTACTTTGCGCACAAGGTTAACATCGACAGCCAACCACTCAGAAAGTGATTCTAAGCCGAACGGTATATTTAAAGGTATTAAGTTGTTACAAACATCAGCACGAATGCATAATACTCTACACTATTGTGGTGTGGGTATCAATCAGAAACATTCAGCATTTTAATATTATTTTACCGGAACTTTAATTCAGCATCTTAAAAACTTGATTATAATAAGGTTTCTGTATTCCAAACGGGTGGTTATAACTACGTAACTGGCTACATAAATCGAAAGTAAACAATTGTTCCTATCCAAAAATGCATTTGGGAGGCTGTTGTACCGTAAAGGGCTAAATAAACCACACAAACGGTTAAACAAACATATGAAAAATGTATAAAGCATGTTTGTGTAAAATTTACAATGTAAATATTAAAAATTTTTAATTTTTAAGTAAACATCTTGTTGGTGTCATTTTGGCAGTTTTGTTTAGTTTATTTGGCTTTTAAATTAAAAGAAATTTTTATTCTGAAAGTCAAAGTAGAGTTCAAGTGTTCTGCTACTAAAGCAAATGTGTATTAAAATATATCTCAATGATATCTTCAAATATATATTTTGGCTTCATTTGCAGAAAAGTTAAAACAAAGCGAAAATAAAGCTGTTAAATATTAAAATGCTGATGTTTATCTTTTTTATCTTTCTTGTTTATTCGTATAGTGAAGGCTAAATTCAAGGATAATTTAAAAGCTTATATGTATTAAGAAAGTTGCTTGTTATTCTAAACACACCAACTCTCTTCTTCAATATTGGAAAAGACTAAAAACTTCATAATGATAATAACGTACTCCAAAAGAGCGCAAAACTCCTGTCAACAGCGTAAAACATATTGATTATAATAAAGCAAAAAAAAAATGTTATAACAACAAAATTATAATTTTATGATAGGATTTCCATGTACGTACTTTTCATAAGAGATGTGGGTTGAAAGATTTTTTTTTACATGGATTCTGTCTTTATTAAAGTTAGACAAAGAACTAACGAGGGCTTCAAAAAGTTTAAGGAAATCATAAAATGAATGACGCGTCAAGTTAAGGATAGAAAAAAATCTGACTGTTTTTTTTTTAATTTTTTTTTTTATTTCCTAGCAAAAAAATAGAAAAGTCATACAAAATGATGAACAGTGACAAACGGTTTTAAATGGTAAAGAAAAATGCTTGAAATGCCTAAAAAGGTTTGAGGCTAAAAATTTTGATTTTCTTTTCTATACTAACCTTTTTTTTTTGCGTAAAAAAAATCTGTAAAAGAAAACAAAAAAAATAATTAGTATGCAAATCCAATAAGAAATGAAATATGAATAAATAAATGTAGTGGAAGAAATGAAAACAAAGGATTTTCTTTTTGTTTTAATGTAAACATTTTATTAATTTTTAATACTATTTGTGAAATCAATGCAAATATTCTTTTTATATTGAAAATATTATAAAATCATTTCCAACTTCAATTTGAAATCGTTCAGTGAAATTGCAATCAAAAAAACAGCTCTGCCCCCAATCAAACTGCTCACCAAAGCAATACTCCCCACAACATCAAATCATTCGAAAACCATTAACGAAATATTGGAAAACAACAACTATAAACACAAAAAAACAACAACAACAACACCTAAATGATTTTTCAATTTGATGACCCTCTGCCGAGTCCAAATGATATTAGCAACAGAAACTGGACATCTGCTGTTGTTGGCTCTAAAAATAACCAAACAAATTATGGCTATTTTTTCTACACTATAAATTAGTATGTGTGTATGTGAGTGTGTGTGTGTATTTATAGGCCCCAAAATACACGTATATTTAATAAATTCACCAGAGTCCAATACATTTACCAAACACTAAAAGTTTGTGACGCGTCATCTACTTTTCAATTTAAATGGAAATTTTTGTTTCCTCTTCCTTTCAATTTAGCTGTAGTCATTCGTTTAAAAATGAGTGTTTTTGCATTAGTGTGAATGTGCGTGTGAGTGTATATGAGTGTGATTAAATGCTTGTTTTAAACATACAATTAATATATTTTACACAATTTTAAACTGCTTTATAAATGTAAAAATATGTTTAAGCAACAATAACATGAATTATTTTACTTTTAATATTTGCGCCAAATACATTTGTACCCCTGCAGACAGTAAATGAGAAACAAATATTTTAACTGTCATTACTGCATATTGTTTAAACAACACAAAAACCCAATAGATAATTTAAGTTTCTAATCGTAATTTTAATCACAATTTTCAAACTTCCACTGGTTCCTAAAAAAGTAGAAAGCGAATACCCGTAAAAACTGAAATTAATTTAACAGTACCAATGTTCTGTAACTTTAGTGAGAACTTCTCGCATCGAAAAGATGTGAAACAAAATATTCCATCGTTTCTCGAAAAGTGAGAAAAAAGTGTGTCTGTAACTTATGTCGAAAACTATCAAAAGAGATTACGTCGTTACGTTATAAAAGTCATAACATTGCACTCGAAGCCGATGTGACATTGCAGACCTTGAGGACGCCAGTCACACATATAGTTAACGGCGACCAAAATTTACTAAAATTGAAAAATTTTCAACGACGGCGGCGAAAATACAACCGTCGGCCATGCCAAATAATGTAAAGTTCGACTTTAATGTTTGTTGTTTGTAAACGAGCTTTGAAAAAATTCGTATATTTTATAAAAATGGTAAAAGAAAATAATTAAACAATAAAAAAAGGGCCAAGAACATAATTTTATTATTATTATTCTTTGCAATTTGCATTTTTAGTTGTTTTTTAGTGTTAAAATTTTTTTCTCGCCCCATTTTTATTCGTGAGTTTTTTTGACAGTCCAAAGCGGGAACTTTTCTCACCAAAATGTTACAGACACACTTTTTCTGTAAATTGGCGAGTAATTTCCTTGCGTGACAGCATGTACTCGCCCAAAAAAGTTACAGACACAGTTTAGTGAGAAAAACAGCTGTTTGTTTCAATATACGGCATTTTTGTTCTATTTCACACATTTCAATTGAAAAGTTTCTCGACACGAGAGTTACAGAACATGGGCACAGATCAACCTAAAATAAAAGAACGCCAAGCATAACGTTTTCTAGCGCCTAGCTTTTATGCTGAAATTGCAAACTTAAATAAGAGCAAGGCGAATTTAACTGAAGGTGGTGTCGGAACGCCATCAGATTTTGACAGTTCGAACCAATTTGTTAGTGCTTTGTTAGGAATGGTTGACATTTTAAACCGCAAATACAATGCAACGGAAAAAAACCTATGTTGTTTCTGTTGTTGTAGTATCGACACCAGTGCCCATGTTCTGTAACTCTCGCGTCGAGAAACTTTTCGATTGAAATGTGTGAAATAAAACAAAAATGCCATATATTGAAACAAAAAATAGACGACATTATCATGCATGTAGTTGTTGACGACAAAGTAGGCGCCATTGTCGTCTACAGAATCTTTCGATCGAACGAACGACAAGAAGAGCGACATTCACCCCTATCGTGAATAACAAGTAGAATTTTTGTTCACATGAAATTTTCATTTCCCTCGAAGGGAAAATTTTTCCAGTGAATGTAAAAAAAAGAAGAAAGATTAAAAAAAATCGATCGATTTGTGCCTTATTAACGAATCAAGCCCTTAATATGCGATTTATAGGAGGAACTACTTACATACATGTTCTGTTCCTTAGCAAAAATAAAGTGAGAAAAACTAAGGAAAACGTGAACAAATTACGAGGGAAAAAGTTTTCACGATTTTTCACGTTATTAATTTCCTTTGAATTACCTTTTTTCATGGAAGTTATTCATAATCGCAAATATGTGCAAAGGGGAAAAATTCATGATTTCCGCAAAATTTCCAAACGAATTGGTTGTTGTCTGGTTTCTGACCATAGCTCGTCCTTCGAAACTGCTCTGGACGAATTTATATGTAGGATCTTCATTTAGCATTGGTTTGCAGACTTGATGCTGCATTACACGTTTCGCATCTATACAACAGTGTGGATTTTACGTTTGAGTTAAACGGATATAACTTTGTACGTCTTGATATGTAGGATTCACACTTAACCCTGTTTTGTTTATACGGCTTGACCACCACTTTTGTCCAGTATGCTTCCCAGATAACAGAATGATTTTACCTCATCAAGCCATTGATATTGCATGGAAAGTCTTAGCTCATTATTAGAGTTTATTCCCAATATTAAATTCCAACCCAGCATGTGATGCAGTTTCTTGGACTACCGACTACTTAGTTAGGCAGATATCATCGGCTTAGTAGAGGTTCTCCAATCTGCCTTGAAGACCCCAAGTGATTCCTCTTCATCGGCAAGTTGCATTATTCATCACTACGTCAAGTACGCAATTAAAAAAAAGAGAAGATAAAACACAGCCCTGTCGTACATCAGAGTTAAGGCTAATTTTGTTGCTTTTCATGCAGAATTAGGCAGGCTGCGCTACCATACATATAGACCTTTTATGTGTCTTATTAACTTAGTAGGTACACCTTTACATTCTAATCGCTGAGTGGTTTAATTTGTCAAATGCTATTCCGAAGTCTACGAAAGTAAGGCGCAGAGGTGATCTTCATTCCACAGACTGCTCTACGATCACCCTCAGCCTATTTACATGGTCGACACAGGATTTGTGGGCGCCGGCTTGTTTCTTTCTTAGCTAAGGAAGAAGAGCAGTTGATAGCCTTTTGTTAAGCATGTGTGTAATCAACTTGTTAATCATACTAATCCCCCTCCAGTTTTTATGTTCTGTGAGATCCCTTTTTTGGTAAGTTTATGATTACGCCTTCAGCAATTTCCCCTTGAAGAACTTGTGTACACTAGAATTTTCTGACAATAGGCTCTTGCCGATCACTGGTTGTTGCGTCAGTTGTTAGCATCTCTGGAGAAATATTGTCTATACCTGGCGATTTGTTTTTCTTAAGCGATTTGATTGATTCGCTTATCTTAGAAATATCTGGGCAATTGATGGGGATTTTTGTGTTTAATAATAAACTTTAATTTTTTAAATATCATTAACTACATTTACTGGGTTTCTGTTTTCCCATCCAACATTCATGCAAGTACTACTAGTCACAAATAAAACTTTTTAACAGCAGACAATGTTCCATATATATATGTATGTAAGTTAAAAAATTAAGCTCATTGAAATTGTATTTTAAAACTATGCAGACTATTCTATAGGCAGAAGGAAAAAAGAAAAGTGATGAAAAAAATGCTTAATGTGTATTGCGTGGCACATTCATTGCTCCGTTGTGTTAAATAAATGACAATTAATTTGCCATAAATTTAAACACTCGCACAACACTTGCTTACGAATCTTCATGAACGCCTTCCACCTTCCAAAACACCCACAGAAGTTGTGGTGCAATAAATAACAAAAACAAAAAATATATAAAAAAAAAATTGCAACACAAGAATAATCGATGATCGAAAAATTCAAGTGTGTGTTTTATTATCCAAAATAGCCATGTTTTACAAATTGACAATTTTCCCATAATTACCCTCCCTCCCTCGCTCCCACTCTCGCCCATCATATATTGAATAAATTTCTTGGCTCTTTTTTAAAAATATTTTTTGTATAAAAATAAATAATGAGACAGACAGTCATAGAGGAAACAAACTTGTTGGCTTTTGTGGGAAAGTGGCCATTATTTAAAAGAATGAAATCATGAAAGGAAATTAAAATGATTAAAGTCTGGGTTTACACTATAAAAGTTTTCTTCTAGAAGCTCTGAGTTTATTGATGTGAGGGCAGAGAATAATACCATGTTATCTTCCCTCTCACCTATAAACTCAGACTTTCTGAAAGAAAACTTTCATAGTGTGAACCCAGACAAAGTGTTTGATTTAAATTTCGTTAACATTTGTTAATCATTTGCTGCATTTTACATCCTTTTAATTTGTCTACTGTCCGTTTAAAACCCCCAATATAACCTTTAGGCCTTTTGTTCTTTTTTGGTTGCAAAACGTATTATTTACAATATGAATTTATAAATTTTTTACTTTAAACCTTTTTTTCTGGCTGAAAATTATAAAAAGAAAAAAAAATCGAATTCGTGCCCTTAATTTTCCTGTTATTTTTTTTTTACAAAATATGGATTAATTTAATAATATTTCTTGTCCTTTTATCTTTGTTGTAATCAGGGGTTGGTCTGTCTGTAGCGAAAATAAACTTGAAAAGATTGTTCTAATTTTTATTGACCTAGAAGGTGTGTTGGGGTGTCGGTCGTGTCCCTTTTGGCCATTCAAAAAAAGCAAATAAACATTTGAAACATGGGCTTTTAGTTTTATCACATTTGTTTCTTTATTATTTTTAATTTTTTGTTTACGTGTCAATTTATTTTGTTGAATTTTATTTTTGTCTTTTTTGTCGGACGTTTGTCGAATTTTATTTAAGGTTCTTTGTCTAAATTGAGAAAGCAGCCTTTTTGTCAAAAGAAATTTTTAAATTAAATTTAATTTTAATTAAATTTATACATTTAATAAAACACTCTATAAAACAGAAAAGATTTACTAAAACTCTTCTTGATCGTGGAAAGTTTGAAAAATGTTATATAAAAAAATAATTTTAGAGGGCCAAAAAATATACGAAAATTTTTAGTTTACCAGATTTTGTTAGTCGTGCTTAATTCCTAATTTTTGTTCTTGATAAAAACACTGAAATTGATTGTTGAAGGGATAAGCTATTCCTTTGCGCATTTCAGTGGTTGCTTAGGCCATATCGTCAGGAAACTTTATCCTAAGATTTTAGAAAAACTAAAGATATTAATTAAACAAGTAAAACTGTTTAGCGAATAAGAATTATAAGCAAAAGTCTCACTTGTAACCATATCAAAGCTTTAACAAAAACAACAACAATAAACAGTGAGCTTATATACATTGAATGGCCCAAGCAACCAGTGAAATGGGCATGGGAATAGCTCATCCCTTCATCAATAAATTTCAGTGTTTTTATCAAGAACAAAAATTGGGAATTAAGCACGACTAACAAAATCTTGTAAATTAAAAATTTTGTATTCCCAAAAATTACTTTGATAATATACGAAAATTGTTCCCAATGAATTATATTGAATTTTTTTTTTCTATAAACGAATTGTTTTCCAAGAGCCAGAAAATAAGAATTTTATTATATAAAACTGGTTTTCAAAGAACTTTAAAGATTTTTTATGAAAAATTTCAGATTTTATATATAAATATTTTTCTTAAAGCAAGTTTTTTTTAAGCTTCATCGAACAATTTTTTATAAGAAAGTCTGAATTCACACCCCAGGGGCGAATTTATCGATTACAGAAGCGATGAAGTGATAGACACGAGTAAGACAGTAATGCACACCATCTCAATTACAACCTAGCACACTTTTTCGAATGCATTGCCGCATTTGTGGAGTGAACGCCTACCACTTGCACACAAAGTAACCGGGATTGTGAAGTGTTCATTCAATAAATATAAACTCCGTACTGCTCCACACACATTGTAAGCTGGCAGTAGACAGTCTATACACCATCTCGCTTACTTCGTGGGAAGGTAGGAAGCGCACTGCACACTGCTTCGCACACATTGTAAGCAGGCAGTACACAGTATATACACAATCTCGCTTACTTCGTGGGAAGGTAGAAAGCGCACTGCACACTGCTTCGCACACATTGTAAGCAGGCAGTAGACAGTCTATACACATTCTTGCTTACGTCGTGGGCAAGTGGAAGGCGTCTTGCACACTACTTCGCACACATTGCAAGCAGACGGTGGGCAGCCAATACACATTCTTGCTTACGTCGTGGGCAATTGGAAGGCGTCTTGCACACTACTTCCCACACATTGTAAGCAGCTAGCTTTTTTAGATTTTCGTGTTATTTCAGAATTTTTATTAACTGCCTGTTTTCAGAAAACGTAAACAAGTGAGTGAGTGAAAAATTACATTGAAAACAACATTAAAAAACGTAAATTTGTTTTCTATATAATTTCTCACTCACTCACTAGTTTACGTTTTCTAAAAACAGGCAGTAAATGTCTTATATTTCTAGAACTAAATCCTTTTTTATAATTTTTTGTGGACATTTTTTACTTCTCGGACGCTATTTTTATATTGTTCCTTTTTGCACAACAGTCGGCAAACATTTGAATCGCAATTTAAAATAAACTACTCTACAAAGTAGCAAATGAAAAATAACGGGACAAAACAAAAACCTGCACATATGAATACATACATACATACAGAATATATCAGCACATTATAAAAGATGAACGAAATTCATTTTTGTAAATTCCATACACTGCCGTCATACACTTTGTAAGCTATAATTCACTGAACACAAAGTGTGACAAACTTCATTGAAGAGATGTGATGTGGTATGCAAAGTTCGCCGTTTGCCGACTGTTGTGCAAAAAGGAACAATATAAAAATAGTGTCCAAAAAGTAAAAAATGTCCACAAAAAATTATAAAAAAGGATTTAGTTCTAGAAATATAAGACATTTACTGCCTGTTTTTAGAAAACGTAAACTACTGAGTGAGTGAGTGAGAAATTATATAGAAAACAAAAATAAATTTACGTTTTTTAATGTTGTTTTCAATGTAATTTTTCACTCACTCACTTGTTTACGTTTTCTAAAAACAGGCAGTTAATGAAAATTCTGAAATAACACAAAAATCTAAAAAAGCTAGCTGCTTACAATGTGTGGGAAGTAGTGTGCAAGACGCCTTCCACTTGCCCATGACGTAAGCAAGAATGTGTATTGGCTGCCCACCGTCTGCTTACAATGTGTGTGAAGTAGTGTGCAAGACGCCTTCCACTTGCCCACGACGTAAGCAAGAATGTGTATTGGCTGCCCACCGTCTGCTTACAATGTGTGTGAAGTAGTGTGCAAGACGCCTTCCACTTGCCCATCAAAAGATGAAACGTACGTTTCATCTTTTGATTCTCAGCTCTTGTCTTTTTAGGAGAGAGAAGAAAAATAATAGATGATTGGTACGGATATGTTTGTACTCGGTCAGACGCTTTTTGTTTTTTTTTTCTTTTTCTCTTTGATTCACTGTTAATAAAATTGTTGTTCTTTTGAACCGAAAAAGTTGAAACCGATTGCTGCGTGTGATCATATCTTCAAAAGGGAATTGAAAAGAAGTTAAGCATCAAAAGATGAAAAGTGTGAATTTAGACAAAGTTATACTAAGAGAGAGAGAGAGAGAGAGCGAAAGATTGACGAAGAAATTTTTCTATAGGAAAATTTCTCCCAAAGAGGTATAAAGAAAAAAAGCATGAAAAAAATTTTCTATAATAAAAATATCTTCAGAAATTATCTATAAGACAATTATTTTCCAAAAATTCTCGCCAAAAAGTTTTTTATTTCAAAGTTTCCCTGGAAAAGAATCTGTTTACCTTTAAGATAATTGCTATTAAGGAGTATTTACTCATTTACATTGATCGATTGTTGGTCGCTGCATCTCATTCCGTTTCTTCTCTAAAGTTTGCTTTGCTGGTGTTTATTTAGGTATACATGAATAATATATTTGCTACCGAACTTTAACAAATTTTTTAATTAATGAACGAATGAGGAAAAAGCGAATCGTAAGAGTACATGTACCTAGTACATGTATTATACCCAGTTTAATTCCTCACTCTCTATTTTCGACCACAAAGTAACAGTTGCAACGAGCACTATCTAAGAAAACTTGTTTTGAGAAAACTGTAAAAATCTTCCAAATTTAATTTGTCCTCAAAAGATGTCCCAGAACATAGTTAGCAAGAATCTATAATTTTTTTTTTGGAGAAAATCCGTGGGTTTCCTGTGAGAGAATTCAAGGAAAATAGTGATGCCAACTTAGCCCTTTACGGGCTAAAGATTATGTTCTAAAAAATTATGTTGATTACTTTAACCCGAATTTCAATTAAGAATTTAAAATAAATCTGCAGGATTTTTTCAATTCTTGCTCTTTTATTGTATCCTGAAATAGGAAAAATACATAAATAAAGAAAAGAAAAAAGCAAAAAGAATGTTATTTCAATTTAACCATTTTGTCATAAATTTACCTTAAATCTTTTCTAACTTAAAAATAAACTACCTCCCAAATATTTGTGGTTAATTTTGCCATGCAGTCAGTTTGTTAGAGAAAACCCATAAAATTTAAATGAAAACCCAAGAAGGACTGTTTAGGAAATAAATTATATTTATTGCGAAAATAAGGCAAATAGATTTTAAATTTACACACAAACCCACGCTGAGAATTATTTGAAAACATACATGTATGTAAATTGGGTTCCTGTTGTGCCAGGACATGTGCGTGTTTGTGTGTGTGTGTGTGTGTGTGTGTGTGTGTGTGTGTGTATGTTTTAGCAAATGTTTTATTTGAATACCTGATGGAATAAAATTGAAAGCAGTAATTTGCGAAATAAAAAAAGGAAAAATTTCAAATGAATAAATCGTACTTATGGATGTTTTCTTAATATTCTTGTGAGGCAATTTAAAAAAGATTTTACAGATTCCTTGTTTATGTGTTGTTTTCTTAAACACAACTTTTCTCTTAGGAAAGCTTAAGTTAAATAGCAATTTTCTTCGCCCCTTCCTTCTTAACTACTTCGAAAGCAGTTCTTTACACGTTTTAATAACGTTTGAATTTAATAAACATTTTTTTACGCACATTATGCTAATTTACAAACACATATGCCCCACTACCCCAAACCCTCAAATGTGTGTAAAAAAAAACATCCAGGCATCAGGCAAACATGACATTATATGTGAAAGTTTATAAAAAAAAAGTGATACTACACACATTCACACAGGATCTGGAAACCCTGCAGTTCGTGATATTAGGTTTTTAGTTAACATTTTACTAACATTTGCATTTCATAAGTGCTTTTCTTGCGTTTTGCTTTGTTCGAAGTTGTGTATGAAAGCCGATTTACTGCCATAAGAAATTATAAACAAATAAAATGTTAATTTGAATGCCTACAGCATTCTTGTCATAATAAACAATTGAGTAAATAATTGAGACAGACATCTGATAAACTCGAAGCTAATTTTTAAATTGGATATTTTACATTAATATCGCGAAAAATGTTTACAAGTTTTTTTTAAAATTAAATTTTTATTGTGCATCATTTTTTTAAAGTGTTAAGTGTTTTAATAAAACAGACGAAATCGTTTAAATAAATACAAGCGGTTTGAAAACGCCAAATTTCAAGCGTTTTCATTTTTCAGAGTATTTTGTTTGGCGTTTTCGAATCAAAAACGCAAATTAAAAGCGGTATACGTTTTTCAAAAGATGGGCGATTAAAAAAATAAGTCTACTTAAATGTTTCTACGAATAAAATATATCATATATATGCAAACTTTTGATTTTATTCACAATTTACTGAGAAAACTGAATATTGATTTCCATACAAAAAGGAAAAACGTTCAAGGCACACACGTATTTAAAATGTTATTTTTGTATGGAAATCGATATTCAGTTTTCTCAGTAAATTGTGAATAAAATCAAAAGTTGTGCACAATGAAATAAACCTCATTCGAAATTATGTTAAGATAAATGTTTTTAGACCAAAACTGTGATATTTGTCGCATTTTTATTTTTTATTTTATTTTTTTTTTTTTCAAAATTTCAACGAGGCAAGTTTAAAAACAATATAACCACGGCTTAAAGATAATACTGTTGCCGAGTTTCGGATTTTGTTGGTAACTGAATATGGTCAAGCGTTTTCAAGTTATTCCAATATATGTATGTAGTTAAAGTGCCTTAATTTTGGACATAACGGTATATCTCGAAAAGTAGAGCTGATAGAGCAAAATGGATTTTAGATTTGAAATCAGCGACCTCAAATTAGTTTCAAATTCCAGACCGCACAAAAAAAAGTTAAAATTTGTTTCCTTGTGTTATACATATAAAATTTTTTTAAGAAACAAATTTAAATTATTTGCTGGCGTTACGTTTCAAAAAGTAGACTTTTTACTGAATATGCCCATATTTATTTATTGAATCTTCACTTGATATTTATAAACTAACAATTGGTGTATGCAATTGTTGTTTGGTTCGGGTGAGCTTCCAGCGTTTCCAAATATTTTGCACTATATTTGAAAAAGTTCTCTTTTATTAGGGGTACATTCAAATCTCTGTGCAACTGTTGGTTTCTTGAATACCACAGATCACCTGTTATCATTATAAAATCATTATTTATTAGAGGCTGACGTAGTCCCCCATAATTATATACTGTAGCTTCAAATGGGCTTTAAACTTGAGGTGTATGTCAATAGTTTACAATCAATGGCAAGTTTTAAGTCCCTGCCTATTGACCATATGAGATTCTGCAGTTTCAATTTAATCTGGTCAATTTTGCCTCTATTTGGGATTTACAGGTAAGCCGGCGATTAAGGTAAATACCGAGGTATTTTACTTTAGAATGCTGGGGTATATACTGGTTATAAATCGAACTCGGGGCCAGTTTCCTTTCTAAGAGTAAAAGCTACATGGATACACTTTTGTTTGTTAACTTTAATTCCCCACTTTTTCAGCTGTAAAAGCATAGATGCCATTGCGGGGGATTCGTGCTTATTTAAAATGGCCGTAACATCCGCATATGTCGATATAAACGTGTTTTCATTGAAATGCATATGCGATGTGTGGAGAATGTTCAGAAGGGAATCCCAAATACTACCCTCCGGAACACCAGCTTGTATATCCTGCGGTGAGCTCACAAAGTTATTCTCTTTAATAAAAAATGTTCAATTAAGTATGTAGCTTTGCAGCAGTTTAGGAGAGTTCGGAGGTAACGAATGAAAATTAAATTCTGGGAAATCAAAAAAAAAAAGTGTAACGGACACCTTTTGACGGACACTACTTTCTTCTTAATATTTGCTTGAAGTTACATTCACCCCTATTCTGCGTTTCGATTCGAATCGAAATTTTCTCCGTCTGGCAATTTTGGTATTCTGCGTTTCGATTCCGCTCAGTTTCTTTCAATTGTATGTATTCTGCATTAAGATCGGAGCTCCGTTTCTCTCAGTTGTTTTTTTGTTAACGGAGGTTTTTTCTATTTTTGTTTTTTTAAGTAAAAAAGTGAAAAAATGTAAGTTCAAAATTAAATAATTCAAAAACGATTTAAATACAAATTATTATATAATTTTTTTGTTTTAAATTGTTATTTTTTGTACTGAAATATGAGTGTTTTGTTATGTATGTATGCAGGTCAAAAACAACAACACCGAAGCAATACGAGCAACAATAATGCAGCTGCAATAGACTCCATTTGTCCTTAAATTTTAAATAAAAATGCAACTCACTAAATTATTTCTTTACAAACAATTTTTATTAACATTTTGTCTTTACATATTTAACCACAACACTTTTATTTTCTACTTTTTTTTAGTTAATTTCAGCTTCACTAGATTATACACACTTATTTATTTATGCAAAACTTATTTTTACCTTTTTCTTTTTTTATTTTATTTCAATATTTTTCTTTTATTAAATTTATAAACAATTTACTTTATTATACACAGAACTTGTTTTATTAAATTTGACATTTGTTTATGAAAATTATAACAGACTTGCTTACTCTGCTGTTTCATTTCCACATTCCACATTGATACAATTGATTTTGTAAACATTGTTATCTTCTTCTTATTCTTTCGATCCCGTTTTTCTGCAGAATACCAATTTTCGATCGTAACGGAACTGAATGCGGAGACGTAATCGAAATGCAGAATAGGGGAGAATATTCTTTATTTTTATTAATTGCTTACACAGAAAAAATGTTACAAAATTTTTCACCAATTAAAGCATTAATAAAAAAAATTAATTAAAAATTTAATCAAGTGAATCAAACGTTTAATCATGTGCATTAAACGTTTAATTGATACTATTTACTTGATTACTGGTGCTTATTTAATTAATTTTTTAATTAATATTACAAAAGTTTTTAATTGAAATGCATTTTATTTTTTTCTGTGTAGCAGTGTTTGTAAAGTAGCTGCATTTTATATCAAAGGGTTCACCTTGTGTTTGCTGAGAAACCATTGCTTGCATTATAACTTAAAGTTCAAAGTTGGTGTAACTTACATTATTTTTAAAATGTAATGCATCAAACATTATCGTTCATACGCCACTTTCATTGCTACTGGTAGCTAGTCAGTTGTACAATTAGTTTATTTCTATTTTCAAGACTCCAATTGATATTTTCAATACTGCAGGGATGTTATTTTTTGTGTTTTTTTTTACAACAAGTTCACATACATTTAATTTTATTTCATGTAATTCACATTTAATGTGTCATATGTGTATTACAGGCACACAATAACAAATCGTCAAAAACAACAACAACGTCTAACGAATATGTGATTTTCTAAATTTATAAATAACTTTCTATGGGCAGTACAGAAAATGTTTAAAAAATTTTTTTAAGTCTTAAGAGCTTTGCAGGAAGAGCAAAAGAGTCGAACTAACGCTGTAGTCTGGTTTATGGGTAAACAAAAAATTAATCTGGATTTTTGAAGGCGACATTTTTTACATTTAATTTTTTAATTCTGATAAATTAGGGGAGATTTTGAAAGAGCATTTCAGTCGACTCCATTTTTTTCAGTCAACTCTATTTTTTTATTTGTGGATATTTGCTTTAATAAAATTGTTTCTAAATTTTTTTGTTTCATAAATCCAAAAAAAATGAAATAAAAAAATCTGTAAAATATTAAACACAACAGAAATTTTATACTATTTATTACAATAACTTTATAGAACAGATGGCATCGTATGCCATAGATGATTTGTAGAGTCCGACCGAATGTTCGGGTTCGTTGACAGAGTTCGGCAACAAGCTAGCTTTGGTTAATAGTCGGCGTTCGGTAAAATTTTCTTCGAAAACCGAACTTTATAACAAAAAATTTAGTACATGTTGTAAGTTTACGGCAAACCCTGTAAAATGGCACATTTTCGTCTAACTTGGAAACAAACAAATTTTCTTATGGTAACTTCCTTGTTTTAGAAAAACATTTAGCGATAGAAAATCGTTTAAATAAATCAAAAATAATGTACAAAATTCATCTTTATAGACAGAACATGACCCAGCACAAGATATTTAGAAGATTCAGAAGAGCATTAAAATATTCTTCATAAAAAAAATTTAGTTTTTTTTGACCGAGCCTAAAAGCTTTACTATGCATAAATACTGGAATTCCAGTTTATTTAGAGTCTGTATGGCATTAGCAAAAAGGAACCACTAACGAGCGTGTTTTCAGTGAGAAGCTATTTAGTGCTGCTGGACAACCTAATTCCGACCAAAGAAGCAACTTTGGAGGCAAAAATGCGGAACAGTTATTTTTCTGACATTAAGATATAAAAATATTACATTTTCTTCAACGCAAGGCTATTGAATTTTTTATCTATTCTACATATGTTCATGTATATATATTTTTATGTTCGCATTGTTCCTATAAGGAGCATTGGGCCGTAACAAAATCCTTCCATCTAGATCTGTTTATCGCGATGCTCTTAACTTATTCCAGCTAGATTGCATGTTTGTCGCCTTGATTCCAATTTCTCTTCGCCATGTGTGAGCTAGTCATCTGCTTCTGCGGCTGCCCTGGGGGTGTGGCCTATTCAGTTCCACTCACGCCTTAGTATTCCAGTTTTAATGCTGCTGTTTGATACGGTTTGCGGCCAGGAAGCTCGAAGTATTGCTCTAAAGCATTTGCTTGTAAAACCTGCAGGGCGTTTATATCGCGGGAGGCTGTATTCCCTATTTCGCAAACGTACAGTAATGTGCATCGGACATTGGCTTTAAAGATATTTATTTTGACACGGCGAGAGCGATTCAAAGAGTTCCATATCTTAAAAAGGTGACCATGGGCATACGTCACCTTTTTTATACGACTTGCAATATCTGCACTTAAGCCACCAGATGCTGTGATAAAAGCGCCAAAACAACAGAACAAATTAAGCTCCTCCAGAAGCGAATCACCCCTATTAGGAAAGTCGACTTCGAAACAAGTCGACGGCACCTGAACAGTAATATTATTTTCTGAGTCGTTATTGACAATAATCGATTACTGTTGGCAATCGACAGAAAATTTTGCGACGACTCAAATGAAAAATAAAGAAATTTTAAACGAATTTATTGAATACGTTTAAAATAAAAAATGCAAATTTAAAAGAAGTTGCGGGCTCAAATTTTATTAATAAATTTAACGCGAAAATTCGGAAAAGTTTGCTAAAATAGCGAAAACTTTTAATTTAAGACAAACGCCTCAATAAGCCAAAATATTGAAAATTCGGAAAAGTTTGCCAAAATAGCGAAAATTCGCAAACATTTAAATATATCAAAAAAGACATAAAATTTATTAAAAGTCCTAAAACTATAAGGAATGGCAAAAATTCGGTAAAAATTGCAAAATTAGCGGAAATTTGAAAAAGTTGCAAACAGGGACATGATAGCAAAGTCTAATATTTATTAAAAATTGTTAAAGCTGCAAAGAATCAGAAAACTTAAAGGACAAATCGCTTCTATCGCGAACATGGCTAAAATTCATGAAAATTGCAAACTTGGAAACAAACCCTAAAATTGATTTAAAATCGGCTAAAAAAAAATGTCGGAAAATAACAAAAAAAATTTATGCAAAAATAGCGAAAATTCGCGAAAATGTTTAATATTTTAAACAAGCCATAAAATGGATTAAAAGTCCCTTAAATGATAAGGAATGGCAAAAAATTCAGTGAAAATTGCTCAATTAAAGGAAATTCGCAAAAAATTGCTTACAGCGACATGATAGAAAAGTCTTATATTTATTAATAAACGTTAAAGTCAACACTTTATTTGAAAAAGCTAAATCGGTTAAAAAAATATTTCGGAAAATAGCGTTTAAAAGTGAGATATAATGATGAAGAACAAAAACAGTAAAAAAATAATTGGAGATGTGATTTTTTTGTTGTCAAATTTTCGATAACTAGTCGACGTCGACACAACATTCTTATAAAATACCAAATTAACGTCGAAGTGATGTAGTTGTCGACTTTATGTGACAAGAATTTGAAAATTATGTCGACGTCGACGACGACTTACATAATAGGGGTGAATTATTCATATTAAAATTGTCTGTGTAGTTTTGACAATGTTAATCTTGAGACCTGCGCTGTCTAAGCAGCTGTGTCAGACGTTATAATTGCCGGTGCGAGAGAATGCGGTTATCATCAGCATACTCTAGATCTTCTTGCCCATTTTCAGGTCCTCAGGCAATACTTCTATTATCCGACATGGCATGGGTCATAAAAATGTCTAGAACAATGGTAAATAACAGGGGCGACAACAGGCAACCTTGCGTTACCGTTGGTGCTGGAGCAACGGTAATTTTTTGGCTTAACTTTCCTTTGTATGAAATGCGTCAGCTTGCGTTAGCATACATACTCCTAATGATCTGAATTATTTTGTGTGGGACGGGACGCCTTTACCTTATAGGGCTTTCCAAATTATATTGTGATTTGAAGTCAATAAATTTTGAATATAGTAGAGATCTCCATGTCTACTATTATTCCTCTATTATTCGAAGTTTATTGGCATGGTCAATCCAGGATTTTTTCGCACTTCGCAGTGTCATAATATGGGCGATTATTTTGTTCACCAAACTAAATAACGTAATGCCCCGTCAATTGTGACGGTTAGTTAGGCCAACCTTTTTTTTAGTTATTTAACATTCATGCCTTCTTTGATTTTTTCGGGGACGATTTTATATGTCCAGATGTCTTCTATTAAAGCTAAACAAATGTTTGCACTATTCTCAGGATCTGCTTAAAAGAGTTCTGGAGAGATATCGTTTTCTGGGCTTTTGTTGCCCTTGAGCTTCTTAATTGCTCATATAACATCGGATAACGTAGGGGTGGTAGTGGGTATATTTAGTATGTTACAGTGAGTGGAGCAGTGACATACGGGTTGTTCATAGTTTGACTCCGGGGAGAGCATAAAAGAGAAACAGTCGGCCTATATATCTAGCTGTTAGACCTTTGATGCTACAGTTATACCATCGTCATTTCTGATTGCTCTTCCAGATACGTTAGGCTTGTTTGTCTATCATAAGTCTATCATTTATCTATTCTATTTCAAGAAAGTTTGAAGTGTTTTCTAAATAAAAATTTGGTATGCTTTATATGCTTTATAATGACAGCCATTTTGCCTTAAGATATATTAACAAAGTATTCTAAAATTTTGACGATATATAAGCGTTGGCGCAAAAAAATCTTCCTATAAGACTTCTTTTATGGATACAAAAAAGTATATAAATATCAATTTGGTGTTTAGCCAAGTTTTTATTCTTGATTTTAGCTGATGTTCCGTTCTGTTTTACAAAATCAAAGTTTTCTTATAGCAGATATCTAAACCAGAAAGGAAACAGTTTTCTACCTGTCGAAAATTCTCATGCCCAAACATGCCGAAGCCTTCTAAGATGCATTCTTTAACAGTTAGATAAGAATAGTAATGGAATCAAAAAATTTTAAGCAGGGCTTTAAACAGATCTGAAGTAAGAAGGTCTTCTTAGTTTTTTTTTTACTGGGAACTTTAACGCTCTTGTAGCCGTGTAGTGGTGTTGGTGTCAAAATAATCGTCTTGACATGAACGTGTTAATTTTCTTTTTGCCTGATTGTAGCCGGTAGCCTGCTGTCGTCTATGTGTTTAAGGCATACAATTTTTTGCCTTTTCTCGAAATAAAATACCTGTTCTTCGATTTCGAACGTTAACGTTCGTATAGAAAATTATATTTAAAACAAAAACAAAATTCGAAAAATTGTTTTTGTTTTAAATGTAATTTTTTATGCGAACGTTAACGTTCGAAATCGACGAACAAGCTGTAAATAAATTTTAAACTTTTATTTTTTTTAATACTACTTTTCAAAAGAATTTATTTTCCTACAGAATGTTGCAAATTAATTTCTGAACAAGGAAGAAAATTGAAAAACTACAATAAAACAACTGCCTATTTGTTTCCTTTTGCGCCTTAAAATAAAAAAAAAATATTTCTTTTGTGACAGTCAATCAAGAAACTTTATTTTAAATGTCCTAAACATAAACTTTTTTACTCCAAAAAAATGTTTTATTTTTTTTTTTGTCGTTAAAACTTTTTTCGCTTTAAACAACTTTTTTCAACACCAAAAACGCTTTTTTTTTTGTAATGTACCTTTTTTGCCTGGTTTGCGACAGCCCAGTGACAGAACATTTAAAATGACTTTTGCTTTAACAAGAGATGAGAAAGAACAATTCATACGTAAAAGTTTTAGAATTTTTTGGTGGTTATTTTAACACCAGATTAGGATGACGAGCAGTTTTTTATACTTGAAAAGAAAAAAACTTTTAATTAAGTGAAAATGTATGCTTTTTTGTAGAAAAAAGTTTTAAACTAAAAAAAAAATATAAAAGAATATTTATACATAGTTAGAAAAAAATAAGTAAATACAATTTAAAAGAGAAATCAGAGCTATTTGGGCTAATATGACTCATACGCTTAGATGTCTTTATTAAAGAAGCTATTTTAACTCATCCCTAAAAGTATGCATTACATCTTAAAAAAAACTATTAGGATTTTATGACTCCTTTTCTTTAACTTATTAATACTCATATCGCTTGAATTGAAACCTCCTATATTGCTTTATATTTTTATTTTCCTTTTAATCTTTGATCTTTTTATGCAATAATAAGACGCCGAACAAGGACTTGTTAATATTATCATGGCATTTATCTTACCAAACGCATAAATTTTGCTAATTTAAGGAGCCAAATATCCTGTCCCTTCTCATGTTTATTTCAAATAATAAACAATTTGACAAAAGCATTAAAGAAAAATAAATTACAATTCTCTAATCTTAATTACTTAAAGAAACCATTAGGGAGAAAATAAAATTGTGGTTACAAAAAAAACCAAAAAGAAATGTAATTTAGCCACTCAGACTTTTAAAAACTAATTCAAAAAAAAAAAAAAAAAAAAACAAGCACATAAAATGTGTTACTTCTTGCATTTAAAAAGCCATATATTTTTAATTATTTAGAGAATTTCTTAACGCCAACGTTTAAAAAAAAGCTGAAAATATTAACATTTTGCCTAGAAATAAACCGGCGTTTTTTGTTACAAAACAAAGAGAAGTTTTGTTTGGAAAAAGTGAAATTAAAATTACATTTTTTTATGTTCACTTTCATGAAAAGTGCAGAAAACAAAACATTTTATCAAGATAATTGCAAACAAAAAATTCCCTTTGGAACATTGTGGTTAAGTTGAAAAAAAAAAATATTAAATCTACTCGTAAAACAATAAACAAATGAAACTTCATTTCATAAAATGACTGGAACAAAAAACAAGCAAAATCCTTTGGGCTTTTTTGTGTTTTTAGCTTGAAAAAAATCGTGTTTAAAATATAGAAAAGAAATGATAAAAAAAGCAATTCTAAGAAATACACCATTTGATTAATATTTTTTTTATCAGAACTTTTAAAATTTTTTACGATGTATTTTTCATGTTCCCAAATTTTTTACTTTATTTTTAAAACATTTACTCTATTGTTTAGTATTTTTTGAAATATATAAATATTTTCTTTAAAATTGCATCTTTAATAGAAGATGAGGGCATAGAAGATGACTAGAATAGAAAGAGAGAAAATATTGATTTATTAAGAGTTAATAATAAGAGTTAAAAATTATTTTGGTTTCGTTTAAATGTGCTAAATTCCCATTTCATACTATTGATAAACTGAAATTTATTGTTGATGGGATAAGCTATTCCTATGCGCATTTCACTGGTTGCTTAGGCCAGATCGTCAGGAAACTTCATCCAAAGATTTTAGAAAAACTAAAGATATTATACAAATAAAACTGTTAAGCGAATAAGAATAAGTTTTACTTGTAACAATATCAAAGCTTAAACAAAAACAACAACAATAAATAATAAATTATTTTCTTACATTTAACGTCTAACCGAGCATTAGTAACTTACCGCCAATTTTTACGTTTGATTTAAAATAACATTTATATGTATTTAAACTCGTTTTAAATAGAAAATTCTGTTTTTAACTAAACACTTAAATGAATTTTAATTCACCAATCTGGTACATATAAAAAATTAATTTAAGTTTCCATTGTCTATTACTTAGCAAGGTGGCCTCAATATCACAACACAACAACAACAGGAAAAGCAATAACAGTCAGCTGTTTTTTGGGACCACATTGTAAACAATTACACTTGTTATATCCTCCACCACCACTAAAGTGAGTTGAGAGTTAGTTTGTCATTCCATGTGAAACGTTTTTAATATTCATCTAAGACCTCATATATAACATATAGTCTGGGTCCTTGGGTAGTTCTACGTCGATTTAGCGATGTCCGTCTGTCTATCCGTCTGTTGAAATCATGCTCACTTTTGAACGACTCAAAAGAAAAGAACAATATTTGTGTCAAATTGTTTCTAGTTTTCTTAAGCAGCTTGGGATTAAAATCCAGCCACATCATTTCAGTAGGATAAGAGTTATGAATCAAAATGTGGAACAACCACCCTAAAAATATTTATTAAAAGTGGCGGAGTGCACATAATGCTATGAGATTTTGCATAAATTTGTTCTATATGACTAGAAATCATACCACAATTTCCTGAAGATCGTGCCATAATTTACCATAGGCCCCATATAAAGCCTACTCTCGAAAAACCGTTTAGTACGCGCAAAACTGTAACGACAAATGCTTTTGTAACAAATTTTTTTCTGTCACAGTTTTATGTAACTAGCAATCACTTTGTCATTTCGTGAACTTCGGTTTAAAATTTACCAAAGGTCCGATATAAAGCCCACTCCTGAAATGTCCAAGCTGTCGGTGGAGGGTATCAAAAATTCGTGGCAGCCGAATATAACGCTCTAACATGTTTTTGATATTTTTTGTATTTAGTAGAGCTACCATACTTTTATCTTAATTGAAAAAGACTTTTTAAATCACACTGAAAAACCAAACTGTATTTAAATACGATTTTAGTTTATATGAAAATTAACAAAATAAAGATTTAAGTAGTATCCTAAAAATAATACAAAACATCTTCAGCCCGTTGAAGCGAATAACACCACAGAGTCTAGCGGGAATTGAACCAGAAACATTCGCACTGATCTTCCAGGGCACCTAGGAGAGAGACAGAGAGATTTAAAACCCAATTATATTTAGAGTAATGCAGTTTTCTGATATATTTTAAATATTAGGCATGGATTATTGATAGATCGCGATCCGTATCGCAAAAAAATCCTTATTTAATCTGACCAACGATCTTTATCGCAAATCACGTGTGAACAATTTACAACAGACCCAACGGACTCCTTTATTTATTTATTTATTTTATTTATTTATTTATTTTTGTTTACTTGCATGCCATCGGCGATAAGATGTTTTTAGAAATTGTCCTGTCAACTGACCTTGACAGCTCTGGATTATGTTCTGTGGGGCTACGTGATCCCCCGAATCTGTCTCTACGAAAATCTACCCCCAAGCTAATGTTGACATCTGTCATTTGCTCTAAATTCTCTTATCTGGCAACACTAATTGTGTTAGCAGGAAATGTGTTTTTTAACTGCACACTTGCTAAATTCTAAAGCTCAATTCGCCCAAGCGTTCCCAGAATATTTTTGTCCAGAGAAATTTTTTTATATTGAGTTTGGCGTCTTACTTTTGAGAGAGAGAGAGAAATTATTTCGTTTGGCAAGTTTTTTCTTAAATCTGTAAACCATATGGTAGCTTTGTTTTTCCGGATTTATTCGGGAATGTTCTAAAAATCAAAATAAAGTGGAATTGAAATCGATCGAGATTTTGATTTTAATTACTTACATAATGACTGCAATTTTTCCTTTTTATAAGAGTTGTTCTTGTAAAGATAATTTTTACTCAAAGTATGAAATATAAGAAGCAACATTTTTATGAACTTTCTTTTCAAGACCATTTTCAAAATTAATTCGACTTTAAATCTATTTAATCTATTTCGATTTATAGAACATGCCTGATAAATGGTTTCAGAAAACACATTTTAAAAACCCTTTTTTTCTTGCCAGAAGCACAATAAAAATATTTTTTGTAAATGGTGTTTAATAGTCAGTCTGAATTAACTTTTACCACAACTAAAAATACTGACTGCCTCTGTTTAAAAAAATTTTAAACGAGGGTCATTGTAATTTGTTTTTGACCTTGTAATGGAACTCTATTAAATCTTCTCATACGAATCTAAAGATCTGTTCTGAATTTATGTGACCTCATAGTGCTCTTGTTAACCTCGAAGTAGATATAGTGTGTCTATTACAACGCGGATGCGTATGGAAAACAACACACTGGTGGTTATTTCAGTAAATAATTGTCTTAGTAATTCATTTACATCCTGCTTAGAAACTTGCTAAAAGGCTATAGTATACTGGAACATTTCACATCTTAACAAACTCCTCTCTAGACTGCAAGCTAAAGTCATCTTTTTAAACGGCATTTTACATGCAGAAAAAAATACGGTTGAAGATTTCAACAATGCTAAGCACATTTTTCACAATAGTATGCTCATAAAAATAAACAAAACCATCGTATTGTACAATGTTTTCAACACATAACAAAATATTTATTTTTGCATAATGTATCCAACATAAGTAGATATTGTGCCACCTACTAATATTATATACCAGAGTACCGAAACGTTCACTAATAATTCAGTCATGAATTTAAATTTTCTCACTCATGAAAAGCGCACAAACAAACAAAATCATACGTGAATTTTTCAGATATGAAATATTTGATTTATTCTATTAAAATTCTTTACAAGGAAAAATACAAACAAAACATGTATGCAAATCACACACAGGCTATTCATGCAGTGGTAAAGCAAATTGTCGAGCAACATTAACAATACTAGTGAGGAGCGTTGTTAACATTTTTTTTTTCTCATTCCTCATGAATGAGAAAATTGAAAATTTTTTAATTACTTACATTTATGAGTAAATTCGCGAAAAATTTCCAATTCATTAATGTCTGTCAAAAAAAAAATATTTACAAATTCTCACTCATGAGAAAATTCATAAATGATCGTTCATCATATATGAATTTTTTTGAACTCTGTTATATACACACAGGTAATTTTATTATACAATATCAATTATTGATAAATAATATTTAAAATTTGTCGAGCACCTCTATCCATAACTATTGACAATCACTAGGTATTTTCTACGACGCTATTTTATGGGCGAAGAGTAGATTTGACGCTGTTTTAGAAAACAGGAAATTTTGCGACGACTCAAATAAAAGTAAAAAAAATTTTAGTTAGATAGTAAATATATTTATTTAATACGTTTAAAATAAACAAATATAAATTTAAATGAATTTATAGAAAAAAATTTTTATTATTAACTAGCATATACCCGCTACTTCGTTAGCGTCTCCTTTTTCCTCGTGGAGATATTTTTATGCCAAAGTTTATTTTTCTAGTTTTAAACTTGTTTAAATTCTAGCATTTAACCCGCTAGAACCAAAAAGCTAAAGAAAAATATCAAATTTGCCGTATTTCCTTTTTTGGGTACTATATTTCTTTGGTTTTCACGAATAATCGCGTAAGTTATAAAACCAAACTTTTCAGGAGAGCAAAAACAATTATTTTTTTCAATTGCGGCTTCTGTAAATGCTTTTTTAAACATTTTTCTTTACTATCCTCTTAACAGTGACTTTCTACGTATTACACATAGTTTTCATGAAAAAATCCTCACAGGATCACAATCTGTAAAAGGATTAAAAATGCATATGTTTGATTGACTCATTAAGTGTGTGCAATATAACATCATACCTCCACATAAGTTCTTTTTTGTGAAAATAAATGTTATCATTTTAATCACACATGACGACTTACGTTGTTACTTTTAGCACACAAGTTGGCGACATATTCAGAGTTTTTGATACTTATAGCACAACGTATGGAGTTAAAATTACAAACAACCGCTCATCTGCTGTTGTTGCAACTAAAGAAGTCAACAATAAACGCACATGTACATATAAGTTGTTATTAATAGAAAAATTTTCAAAAAATACTTTCATATGTTTTGCACGAATAACAACATAACATCACATATGCTTTTTATTTGGAAACATATTCAGCAATTTTACAATTTTTGGCGATGTATGTCGACATAAATCGTTATAATAGCAAAATATTTTATTAAACAGTTAACTTATGTTGTTTTAAGCAGAAAAAAATTCATAATACTACATTATATTCTAAAAAGTTTAATACTTATAAAAACCTAATGCAAAATGTAGCACTTTGACATCATTATCTCACTTCGGTAAAAACCGACTTACGCGATTATTCGTGAAAACCACAGATTTATCCCCCATTAAAGTATCACAAATTTCAGTATTGTAGTGGCAGCCCATAATTTAGTACAAATATGTCAATGAATGGAGGAAAATGATTTGTAAAAAAAAGTACCAAAAATAGCCGTATACGTATTTTTTGATAAGTTTCGAATGAGGTATTAACTTTGTTTCTATGTTTATTGCTTCAAAAGATAGATAGGGTGGCAAAGAAATACTAAAATTCAGATTTTTCCCGTTTACTCCCTAATAGGGCCGAATTTCAAAAAAGTACCAGACACCCGTCCGCTTATTTTTTTAAAGAACAACGATAAGTATTACATTTATTTTGCATCTCTTTTAGTTTTGGAGATATAAGGTTACCTAATTTTCCCGTTTTACCTTTTTTTACCCCCAAAACATTCGAGTTTCGAAAAATCCCGTCTTAGTGGATCGATTTGGGGAGTGACCAATCGCTAGTCCAAATTTCAAGTTTCTAGGGTCAGCGGTTTGGGCTGGGCGATGATGAATAAGTCAGCCAGTCAGTCACTCCCGCAACTCTTTTATATATATAGAAGATAGATTGTTAAAATTGAATGTCTAAGGCCCAGAACAGACGGTAAAACGCAACTGCAACGAAACCCTTTAAAAATCATTGTTTTGAAACTAGTTTCAATCGTTTTCCACACAACTAAATTGTACCAAAATGTAATGAAATTATCACAATCATTTCGATTTTCTTTGAGAACAGATGAAACGCGAGTTTCCTGCACGCCGGTTTCAATGCAACTGATTTCCAATGCATTTCAAACCGGTCTCAAAATGGTCGCGTCATGTGTGGTCCCTCAAAGGAGTCTATGGCATAAACTTAAATGAAACTCGAAAATAACTAGAAGTTGCAGCAGAATTGCGTTTCACCGTCTGTCAAAAATACATAAAATTAATTTTATGCTTCGACCAAGTGCTCACTATAGAGTAGAACTTTTAATAACCCAACCTGTCAGGAATAATACCTTACTTTTAGTTTTTTTTTACTTTAAGTTTTTCCAAGACATTCTTTTAAATTTAATTTATTTTAATAATTATTTATTTAAAACAAGCAGTAAACGTCATAAGACAAAAATTTAAGATGGGATTTTCTCTTTGTCAGAATTTCGATAAATAGTCGATATCGACACAACATTCCTAGAAAATACCAAATTAGAGTCGAAGTGATGTAGTCGTCGATTTGATGTGAGAACAACAAAAAAAAACGGTCGACAACGACTTATGTATATATAATAGAGATTTATATCTTTTTTTAATGAATTTTCTCGTCTAAGTTTTGGATACAGGGTTTTAGACTTACGGCCAATTTCAACAAGTTCAGTTATAATTAACTATCAGTTACAACTGTCAAAAACATATTGTTGACTGTAAACAAAAGTAATTGTCAGTTTTGACTGAACTTGGTGAAACGGGCCGCTAAACCCAAAAAAATATTTAGATGTGTTTAATTTTCAATATGTCTTTCTTACTCTGGCAACATTGGCTTAAACCACAGATAACATGTGATCATAAAAGGGGCCTCGCTAATAACGTGTCGTCCCATTTAAAGCCCCAAACATGCTCTAGGTATTGGCTAAATCCGATATTAATAGTGTTATAAGCTTGTATTAGAATAAGAAGTTTATTTGCTCAAACTTTTTTTGTAAAAATAATACATAGATTTCCTAGTTCTTTGTTCACCCCTCGTTCTTTAGAATAAATAAGACCAAACCAAATGTTCAACTATTTTCCGTATTTGTTGTTCTAAGTTTAACTATTTGTTGTATACAAAACATTTATGTTTGTATTAATGTTCTACATCGCTGGTTATTTCTTTTTTTTAGAATTTTGACTTTTTGTCGCATTTTTTATATCATTTTGCTTCAGCGAGCCATAACAAATATGCATTTCAGCACACTACACAAACAAAAGTAATTGTCAGTTTTGACTGAACTTGGTGAAACGGGCCGCTAAACCCAAAAAAATATTTAGATGTGTTTAATTTTCAATATGTCTTTCTTACTCTGGCAACATTGGCTTAAACCACAGATAACATGTGATCATAAAAGGGGCCTCGCTAATAACGTGTCGTCCCATTTAAAGCCCCAAACATGCTCTAGGTATTGGCTAAATCCGATATTAATAGTGTTATAAGCTTGTATTAGAATAAGAAGTTTATTTGCTCAAACTTTTTTTGTAAAAATAATACATAGATTTCCTAGTTCTTTGTTCACCCCTCGTTCTTTAGAATAAATAAGACCAAACCAAATGTTCAACTATTTTCCGTATTTGTTGTTCTAAGTTTAACTATTTGTTGTATACAAAACATTTATGTTTGTATTAATGTTCTACATCGCTGGTTATTTCTTTTTTTTAGAATTTTGACTTTTTGTCGCATTTTTTATATCATTTTGCTTCAGCGAGCCATAACAAATATGCATTTCAGCACACTACACAAACACACACTCGCACAAAACAGAGTAACACACATGCTTAAATATTACTAATGGTTTTAAAACAAGTAGCAAAATAGAGAAGTCCTTAAAACACAACCCAACACAGCTGTGTGTTTGAACGTGTAAAAATAAAAAGGATTTTTTTTATTGGCATGTGAAAGAGAAGTGGATATCTATTTGTATGAATTGCAGAAAACAATATAATATTTTTGTTTGGTTATACTAAGACATAAATGAAAATGCGTTTATTTCCAAGAATTTTTAAGTATATTTTGATGCACACACTAGCTAGTAGATTTTATGTTGTGTATACATGTATGTATGTGAGCATATCATCATATCTCTAAAGTTTTGTTGCTTCAATTTTCGTTTTTTTCTGTTGTTCACATCGTTCATGCCACAGGAAATTGCTTATGCTTTGTTGATGGTATTTTTTTTTTTTTTTTGTCTCATATTTTTTCTTTAATATCTTATTGTGTCCTTGTGGTATAAAATACCATCCTTTTGCTACAATTCATACATGCAAACATGTCTTAGTGTGTGTGCAGCATACCTTAAGTACTTTTTTGTAAAGGGTGTTTTTTTTAAGAGGCATAGAACTTTTTTTAAAAATAAAACATAACAACTATAATCAAATAACCAAAATTATGGCTTTATTACCTCACAAGCTTCATGGCATTTAATGTTTAAAAATAGTTTGTATAAGACGCGACTGTTCCTTATCAACACCATCCTGTCGATCCAATTTTGCTCCACTTTTTCGAGCATACCCGGTCTTATTTTGTCAATCGTTCGTCGAACGTTGACTTCTTAATGATCAATCGTTGCTAGTTAATTAGCATAAACTAGATTTTGGGATTATCCTCACAAAAAGTTGTGAAAAAGTGTCAAATCACACGAAAGCAGTGGCCAATTCACAGATTCATTCCATGAGATAATTTGGTCAGCTTACTTTTCTCTCAACGATTTAATGGTTTTACGCGCTGTATGGCATGTTGCGCCGTCTTTTTGGATGTCATTGCGGGGTAGACCTTCCGCTCTTGCTTCTTTTGCAGTCACATAAAAAAGGTAGCTGGATCAAAAAAAAAACAATTCTTTTGCTTTGACAAAAAAAACACACAAAAAAAAAGAGAATGTGGATTCTATCAGGTATGTGATGGAAATCGATTTTAAAAACGAAACGATTTGAAACCGAAAATATCGTTTTCAGTATCTTTTAAAATGGATTTTAAATGAATATTCCTTTTGTTTTCAGTCATTATTCTTTTACATTTTATATTTTATACGTTAACTGAAGTATATTCTGAACGAAAATTTCAGACTTTAATTCAGAAATGGATTTTAAATTCCTTCGAAATTCATCACACCTTTAAAAAAGTTCGTTTTGAAAACGATCGATTTTCATCACATACCTGTATCTTATCTTTTATATCTGTCTTATCTTTTTGAGGTATACTTTAGCAGTTAGATAAGAATGGTAATTGAATCAAACTTTAAGAAGCCTTTAATAAGGCCGGAAGTAAGAAGGTCTTCTGAGTTTTGCCGCTGGGGAGGAACAAAAGAAATCAGGAATCATTAATTTTGGCACCGGATTCGGATTTAAAGACAAATGGGACGACATCGGCATGTAAGCAACATCAAACACTGATCTTTTCAGGATGTAATGGATTCTCATGAGAATTGTGCTAACTCCAAAAACGGCAATTATGCTTGTTTAGATCAGGGCTGTCAGATAAGGCGATTTTGATACGTGTGATTGGCGACTGGCGACTGGCGACTTTTTTGACGATTTACTTGGCTATTTTACCATTTATATTATTTCAGCGATTTGTTTTAACTGTTTGTCATTTTTTATATCATTACTAATTTTTTTTCAGATGATTTTTGTTTTGTTATCATTTTAATGGAATTTTATATTAAGTCCCCCTATTTAATTCTAATAGTATGTATGCAGGTCAAAACACCAGTAATGAAATCGATGAGGCTTGTGTACTTAATTTTGGTTTTTTTAACTCAATATATGAACTCAATTTTATGTTATTTAAAAAAAAAAAAACAAACTAAACTGAATTTATCAAAGTTTTTTTTTGGGATTCAAAAAATTAATTTACAAGGTTTTATTTAAATGTGCTAAATTCCCATTTATTTTAATTTCGGAGACTTTTTTGTATTTTTTCTCAGTTATTGGTGATTTTTGACTGAAATATTATAAAAGTGGCTGACTTCCTAAACGTATATTAACAATGTATCAATACAGTATTTAAACCGAGTTGATACATTGTGTAGTAACTTTTTTAATACGTTGCATATTAATACTTTCCAACACTGAAATCGTTTAGGAACATTTATATGCATTGTATCATTCATAATAAAGCGAACAATGGGGGAAGAACATATTTTATTGGAAAATGTCTTAAGGCCCAACCATAATGTGCTCAAGTTGGCTTTAGAAAATGTACGAATACATGTAAATCATATGAGGCAAACCATATTGAACTTAAGGAAACCTTTTGTTAAATTTTATGAAACTGTCATTTGCTTAAGCAAAGAGCGAAACAGATCGCACATTCCGTACGGAATCAAATGTTTTTTGATTTAATTTTTGTTTTTTTAAATACATTTAAGAGACTTTTTGTTAATTTTTAACAGTAGGTTAAGCAAGGCTATGCATATTATGGTTGGGCCCTTAGATTTGTGCGAACAGGGAAACTCCAGCCTCAAAATTGCTGTAAACATTATAAAAAGAAAACATAAAAATTATGCGTTCATTTTTTACTGTAATAAAAAGAAAAAATAAAACTGAATAGAGAAATATAATAAACTGTAACAAAAAAATGCTTACTTATCTTCCTGCGTCGCCATCGTATTTTGTCTTGCATTCGCTTTGCATCTACTTTTATTTGGATGCCTTTGTTGCTTTTTCTTGCGTATTAACTACAACAGTGTTGCAAAAGGGAACAAAATACATTGTAAAAATTTTCATGGTTGCATTTACGAACACGCTGCAATGTATTACTACAAAGCAACATGCGTTTAGGAAGTCAGCCAGTTTGTATGCAAAATTTAATTAAAAAAAAATGTTACGAAAACTGAACAAAATTGAAGTTTGGCAATTTCTGACATCCGGTTTGGCGATGGAGCTCAAAATAATCTGACAACCCTGGTTTAGATACCCGTTTAGCCCAAAAATGAGCCTCATCACTAAAGATAATTTAACGATAGAAATCTGGTTCAACTTTTAGTTGATGCTCAGCCCGTTAACCGAACACACGACGGCAGAGATCGAGTTTCTGAGAACGGCAGTGCATCGTTCAATTCGAGACCTCTGTCACACTCACGTACGTGTTCGATTTGAATGAATACATATTATCCAAAAGAATTAATGTAGTCAAGAATCGATCTTAGTATTGAGTGTTAACTTGACTAAGTGCTCTATAAGTTTGGCGAATAGAGCGAGAATTTTTTAAATAAATTTCGACAAAACGATTCATGGTAATTTGCCAAAGTAAAGAATACTAAAGAAAAAGTCAAACACACTTCATTAGTATGACAGCTTATTTTACAGTGATTCCTTTCGAAAGTTCTAAACGTCTAAAAAAACTGCCCTTTATTTGCATTAGTATTTTATACATTAGTAGTTTTTTAGAAGATTCCATGCATTTTTCCTTAACTCTTTATATTTGTTCCATGAATTTTGCTTTAGCAAGTAGCAACATTATTGTTTGTTGCAGCTGTAAGCAGAGTATTGCATATTCTGTTCTTGTCTTCTTTTAATAATTTTAACAACAAATTTGTTTGACTCAAAAGATGATGAGCAAAGCTGCTGAAAATAATACCAAGAAAAACTGAAGGCAACCAGCAGGAAATGAAACAAAAAAAATAAAAGTTTTCTTTCCATATTGCTGTCAGTGTGCTTTCGTTTTTTTGTTGGAAAATTCTTATTATTTAAAATCAAATAAGAGTAAAAGTCCTTTTTTGTAGATGTTGATGCTGCTGTTGTAGTTATTATTATTATATTTTTTTTTTTTTGTACATTATTATATTTAGTCATTTTCTTAATAGTCTTTCAAATTTAAAAGAACCTTAACTATACACATGTATGTACATCTGTATGTCTGATTATTGTTCAACACTTTATGGTTATTCAAAAAGTTTTTTTCAAAAACTTTGTTTTATAAGTATGTTTGTTTGTATGTATGTATATGTTTTAACTACCACTATAATACAACTACCAATACCTACAATACTTTCGACTACTTTTCTCGTACAAGTTTTCTCTACATTCTCATTTCATTTAATGTTGAGCAAAGTTTCTTTTTTGTTATTTATTTAGAGCAATATCTAGACATTTTAAATTCATACAATATGTTTTAACTATTTTTTTTTTGGCAATTTTATTTATATATAATTTTTTGTTTTTACTTTGTTAAAATCTAACAGCATGAAAGTGTCCAAAAAAGTTTTTTGAGACATGAACAAGACATTGTTGAAAAGTTAAAAGTTCAGTTTTAGTTGTCATGTTCTCTTATTATCAGAGTATGGGGTATAGAATATAAAATCCAGGGATTAGTGTATACCTTGTTAAAGGTGACATTCAGAAGGGGAACGGGGGTAGGTAGAGTATTAAAAGTTTTTATATGGAATTTAAAGTCCAATATAAATAATTGGCATTTTTTATACTAAATAGGTGATATTTTTGTATATTTCTACTCGTATCATGTCTTTAAAAAGTTTTTAATAACGATTTGTTTAAGAAATTAAACGTATCAATAAAGCTTAATAACGGGTGATTCAAGTAGAGATACTTTTTCAATAGCCTTTTTTTGACAGATCACGTGTGAGCCGTGTCATGCTGTCATGTTATTTTTGTTAAGTATTGTTTGGCATTTCATAATGGAAGCCGCTCGACCTTCCCAAGCGGCATCGCTTTGCTCTATGGGCTCTTGAAAAGTTTTAAGAAGATCCGACGTTTTCAAGGCAAATTTTGTTCAGCGATGAGGCCTATTTCTGGTTCAATGGGTATGTAAATAAACAAAATTGCCGCATTTGGGACGAAAAGCAACTTGAAGAGATTCAAGAACTGGCACCTCATCGAGAATGGTGTGGTGTGTGGGCCGGTGGAATCATCGGTCCATATTTCTTTACAATTGATGCCGGTGCGAACTTAACCGTCAATGGCGACCGTTACCGTGCAATGATAACCGACTATTTCTTTCCTAAAATTAAAGCTCGTGGTCTCGGCGACATTCGGTTTCAGCAAGAAGGGGCCACTTCCCACACATCGCATCAATCAATGGATTTATTGAGATAACGCTTCGGTGAGCACATAATTTCACGTTTTGGGCCGGTCGATCGGACACCAAGATCGTGTAATATCACACCTTTAGACTTTTTCCTGTGGGGATATGTAAAGTCTAAAGTTTATGCGAACAAACCCGCTTCGATTCATGCCTTGGAGGAAAACATCACGCGTGTCATTCGCCAGTTAACAGTCGAAATGCTCGAACGAGTCATCGAAAATTGGACTCTACGGATAGACCATCCGCGACGTAGCAACGGCCAACATTTGATAGACATAATCTTCACAAAATAAATGCCAAAGTATTTTCTTTCAAATGATGATAAACATTCCCCATTAAATTTGTATAACTTAAAAAAGGGGGATTTTTGAAAACTTTTGGGAGTTTATTGGCCATCTCATCTTTTTGGCAATAAATATTTTTTTAACCTTTATCTATGTACTAGCACAGAAAAAATATATCTCAAGAAAATTTCTAACAACACAGTTTGTTAAAAATAAAATTTAAGGTCAACAAACTTTTTATTTGATTCAATAAAAAAATTTATCAAAATTGCGCTTTGCAAAATATAACTCAATAAAACATATTTAATGATGAAATAATTAAATATATCTTTATATTCAATAAAAAAAGTATTTGAATCAAAGTAAAGACAGTATTTTTACAACTTTTGTCAATTTTTTAATAGCTTTGGCATCGTTGCAAGTAAAACTTGAGTGTTTGTAATTCTCATTCGCTTTACAGTTTTATTTGTTAGTTTGTAGTTGTTCTAAAGTCTTTGGAAAAAGGTTTCCTGATGATCTGGCCTAAGCAACCAGCAAAATGAATTAAAATTAAGAATTTAGAACATCATAATTAATGAATTAATAAATAAAGAGAAATAAAAGATTCGATAAAAATTTTGTTTGATTTGGTCAAAATTTCTTAGGCGAGTGAGACTGCCTTAATTTAAAACATTTCGTGAAAGTGGATTTCGGTGCAATTCAAGCCTTTTTAAATATTTTTCTGCATATTTTGTAATCATAGTTTTTACTAATGGTACATTGAAAACCTTGTGAATATTTGAGTTTTTAACAAACCAGGGTTCGTCTATACTAGAGGCCAATGTAGAGTCCCATAACTTCCAAGCACCAGATTGGCTTTAAAATAGAGGTGTAAAGTAGAAGTTTGCAATCGAGACTAAGAACAGAATTTCTTCTAATAATTTGAGTTGATTTTAGTTTTATTTGAGTGAAATTTGCTAATAGATGCATAGCGAGTTATTTTACATTATTTGATTATGGATTTTAATAGGGGACATGAAAGAAGAATGTTATATGTACGCATTTTTGCTTATTGCCCCTTATCCTCCATTGTTTTAACCACATTTCGAGTTAAATAAGAACATATAATTACACTGTGCTCGAAATTGACACTTTTTTTAGACAAGCTAAGCACATGGCGTTTTAGCATAATTCGGGTACGCTGAATCCAATGGTGCCCACCGTTTTTTTTAGGTTAGCTCTTGTTTTTGGGATATACCGTTATTTCGAAAATGGAGAAGAAATATATTATAAAAACGGATTAGTTAATTGAAATTACTAAAGAAATTCCGCAATTTATGGCTAGTTTTGTTTGCAGCTTCGTTTTTTGTATGTCTGCAAAAAAATTAGAAGCCTAGCTGCATTTTCCAATGTTTTATGAAAAAACAAAAATTTCGAAATTTTGATACAAAAATTATTTTTTTTTTTTTTTTAAATTATTGTGTAGTTTATAGAACACGAGCGCCTTACTCGTCCGTTAAATTTACATTTAAAACAAAAACAAAATTTCGAAATTTGTTTTTGTTTTAAATGTAAGTTGAACGGACGAGTAAGGCGCTTGTGTTCTATAAAAATAAAATTCTTCAAGAAATAATTATTTTTACTTATATTTTCCTAATGCAAATATTTTTTTTATCAGAGTTTTTCACAGCATAACTCCCATACAATAAATAAAAGCCCTCGTATCTTAGATATCTAGTTAAATAAAACACTTAATTATTCTAAGTAAAATAAAACACCTGGATGCTGGTAGGGTACAAAAAAGTAAATCTTTGCTATTTTAATAAAGTTTAATTAACTATCTAATATTTAAGGTATGTCGACATAAAGCCCTAATAACCTTTATCAAAGTAAAAAAAACACACTCAAACGCACATATGCACATAAGCACAAACACATACAACACCACCAAAAACAGACAAAGTACGAGAATATAAAATATTTACAAAAGAAAAAAAAGGCAAAGCATACAACAAGATGTGTTTGTAAAACAGGGATAAAGACATTTGTACTAAATGGGTACTAAATGGCAAAAATTTCAAATTTGTTAAAATAATTATGACATACAATTTGAATTAAAACAAATATGTACTTACTTACATTTTGTATATTTAAGAGAAAAAGTATTTAATTAATATTATGGTACAATGATTAATTAAAAAGTACAAATTTCTAATTTGTACCGGTACAATCTGTTCACATTTCTGCCATAATATCTAAATGAAGATAAAAAGTTACAATCTTCAGTGTAAAACTACGTTAAACCGAAAACCATAGTTTTTAGTGTTAACAACAAAGAGCATAAGGAGGACAAAAACACAATAACCACCACTTAAACTATGCAACCTACACATATACAAAAATTTCACACATGTAAGAGTATGTATGTATATTCCAACTAAAGGATAAAAGAAAACTAAGAAATTCTGTTAAAGGTATGAGTATAATGCTGTTTCTTCCTGTCTTGTTTTTGAGGTTTGTTACACTTTGTAGTAGTAAAATAAAATGCATACGCGCCCACAAACTAGGGAAAATAAACTAAAAACTGCCGGGTTTTTGCACAAAGTCTGTAATTTAAATTTAAGATTTTGGTTCTTTAATTGATCCTTACTGGCGTTTATCGATATAGAATGATTAGTTTTTCACAAGAGTTGGGGCCGATGTGATTGATAACCAATCTAATCGTTTTCTTTTTTATACCCTTCACCACAATTAGTTGTGAAGAGAGTATCCTAAGTTTGTCATTCCGAGTGAAACTTTTTTATTATACATCTAAGACCCCATAAAGTGTTATATTCTGGCTCCTTGAGTAATTCTAAGTCGATTTAGCCATGTCCGTCTGTCTGTCCATCTGTTAAAAACACGCTCACTTTGTAAAAACTCAAAAGAAATAAACAAACTTGGTGTCGAATTGGGAGTTTGGGATTAAAATTAAGCAAAATCGGTTCAGTAGGAACAGAGCTATGAATCAAAATGTGGAACTAGCCAGCACCCTAAAAATTGACAATTTTGTTACAAAAACCAACATAAACGGTGGAAACTCGTTTTATTCGACTGGAAATTACACTGTTAAATTTCGTGAAGATCGGTCCATAATTTACCCTAGGCCCCATATAAACCCTGCTCTCGGAAAACCGTTTAGTACGCCTTAAACCGTAATAAACAATGCTATGATAATAGAATTTGGAACGTCACAGTTTTATAGGACTAGAAATAGCGCTGTAGAATTTCGTGAAGATAGGTCCATAATTTACCCTAGGTCCCATATAAATCCTACAGTTTTATAGGACTAGAAGTCAGACTGTCAAATTTCGTAAGGATCGGTCCATAATTTACCGAAGGCCCCATATAAATCCCACTCTGGTAAATTAATTAAATACGCCTAAAACCGTATTAGATATACAGGGGTGTTCTGGAAATCGAAAACGCAAAACGCAAGAATTTGGAAGTTGTTTTTAATATACTTTTAATCTAATTTTTATAATTTTTCTTATCAAAGTCTCTTTAGTAGAGAAATACTTGTATAATATTTGTCATAAAATTCTTTTATAACAGAAATCTTATTAAAAAAGACGTTTAAAATTCTTGCGTTTTGCGTTTTCGATTTCCAGAACATCCCTGATAGATATTGCTGTAATTTTTCTTCTAACTTAGCTTCATATGACCAGAAAAAATGTCATGCAATTTTGTGATATACGGTCCATAATTTACCTTAGATTCCATATTTAGCAGCCTTCTGAAATTCACTGTCAACGCTAAAACAAATTTTACCGCTGTTTTGAAATTTATTGAAGTTCATGTTTTTTAATACCAGAAATTACTCTGCAGAATTTTGGGATGATTGGTCCATAACTTACCATGGCTCTAATAAAAATTCCCCTCCTGAAAATGATTAAAGTGCGGCTTAAACTGTTACGAGTCACTATATTTTTTTTTAAATTGCTAAAAAAAAAGTATAAAACTTTCTGATTGTCGGTCAATAATTTAATCTGGGTTTAAACCTCAACCAATTTTAATGCTGACGTCTGCTTTAATAAAGATAAATAAATAATAAAAAGATATCATATAGATACCACTCCTGAAATATTCGAACTGTCAGTGGAGGGTATCAAAGATTGGGCACTTTAACTTGTTTTAATCTAGAAGTTCGTCTTTCGAATGTTAAATGTATATTAAGGTCTGTAATGAAAATTGATCCATTTCAAACCGAACATTTTTAAAAGGTTTGATGAATTTTGAGCGATTTTAAAATCTATTTCTGAATTATGGTCTTAGTTTTTTGTTGAAAATACACTTCAGTTAACATGTGTGTATTATAAAAAGTTTAAAAGACTAAAGACAAAAAGGAAAAAGAATATGTTTTAAACATCTATTTCGAAAGATAATAAAAAATACCTTTTCGGTATAAGAACATTACGTTTTTTAAATCGATATTCATCACATATATGATTATTGAGCTAAAAATTTCGTTGGGCCTCGAACTTTTTAAGAAAAACAATTCTGCTTTCAGCGCTGCTAGTAAATTAAAAAAACTTGTTGACACTAAAAAAGAAATTTTCTACGTTCCAGGAATAAAAAAAATGCAAAAAATTAGAAACCCTGCCACTAATTCACCTAAATTTTTACAGTTGGTAGACGGTTAAATGCACTTTTATATTTAAAACACCACAACTAACAAACTCAACAAATGGTTGTTATACAAAAAGCAAAATCTTGCAACATACAAACACTTTCGCAAGTCTCAACACCGACACCAATGCAAAAACAATACATACTTGTATGTTTTAATAAAAAATATTCGTCCTTAAGGCTGAAAATTGTAGCAAAAAGCAATATTTACAGAGAGAGCGTAGAATGGTTGAATATACTAGTGTCAAGTTATGAGTGTTAAAGAACTTCAATGTTTTAGAGAAATTTAATCTAAATATCGAATTTTTCTTTAAAATATGCATTAATTAGATATTTGGCCCAGGCGGTGCTAAGGATGAAGATTATGACGATCCTCCGGTTACACTATTAAGAGGACCTCCCGGTCCCCCCGGAACTTCTGGTAAAGATGGTCGCGATGGCAGAGATGGTATGAAGGGAGAACCTGGCGAGCCAGGTGAACCAGGCTCTTTAGGTCCTCGAGGTTTAGATGGTTTACCAGGTGAACCTGGTATTGAGGGACCGCCTGGTCTGCCTGGCTACCAGGGACCACCTGGTGAAAAAGGTGATCGAGGTGATATTGGTCCACCAGGTCTTATGGGTCCACCTGGCCTACCCGGACCTCCAGGCTATCCCGGTGTTAAAGGTGACAAAGGAGATCGCGGTGACTCAGTGAGTATTGAAAAAATTTATTAAATTGCGTGTAGAAAGGTTTTTGATTAGTCCTTTCACTAGAAGTACAGAAAAATGCGTAGACGTCAAGATCAGGATGGTATGTCAGATGCCCCCCATATGCCCACAATTGAATATGTAAGTAATTCTTACTTTTAAAAAATTATAATGAAAGAAAACTAAATATTATTGATCTCTTTATTTTTCAGTTATATGGCCCACCTGGACCTCCTGGTCCCATGGGTCCTCCTGGCCACCCTGGTCAGACAGGTGAAAGAGGTTTAGACGGCCGCAAAGGAGATCCAGGCGAAAAGGGACAAAAAGGAGATCAAGGACCAATGGGTTTACCGGTAAGATTCACAACGATTTTCAACACTCAAGTAAAAATCTTTTTACGACTTTTACATTCTAAGATGGGTTGGAAGCAAAGAATTATTTTATTCTAATGAAATAATTATTAAATATCTTACATTAAATTTTCTATATATATATTTTTTCAGGGTCCTATGGGCATGCGTGGCGATTCTGGACCTACGGGTCCTTCAGGAAAAGCTGGTATACCGGTAAGTTGCTAAAATTTTAAAACATTATCTGGAATAAAACATTTTAACTCTGCTTTGGCAAAAGTAACTTTAACAATGCTTTCCAAATTATTTGTATCTAACTTTACCTTTACCTTCGCTAATTTATATTCAGTTGTGACTAATATCGAAAAATATACTATTTTATTAATTTTCGTTTTTTCCTAACAGGTGTGGGGCAACTACTAATCCTAATTTAAAACTTAAATTAATAATAAACTTAAACCCAAGCAGAAATGCAAACAAAATTAACCCTTTAAATACAAAAGCAAACACACAAGTATCTTATAATGATTTACACACAAGCACTTAAACGCTACAAAACGAAAAACAACACTTTGAAAATATTAAGTGTTTTAAAAAACTAAAAAGAGAGAAACATTTACAATTACAAAAAAAAAATGTATTTCTAAGTGAAATTAAATCAAAATTTCCTCATAAACTTCATCATCAAAATAAAACAACACAACAAACAACTTCATAAATAAAACCAATTGATACATAATAAAAATACATATTAAAATGCATCTATATTTACATTAACTATATAAAACCTAAGTACACGTAAATAACATTTTCTTCTTTCATTATTTAAACCCTAAAATTAAAGAAAAACATTTAACATTATTTTGAAAAAATGCCAGAAATTGTATTTAACATAAAAAATTTAACACAAACGCCCTTAAAATTTATTTGTAATTTAGAAATAAAAAAAAAAAAATATAAAAATATTTCAAGAAATAGCTTTGATTGTATGTTATTTCCTACCTACTTACTCTATATAAATTATCAAAATAAAACGACGAAAGTTTAAAGTTCAAATTTCAAACCCAATCATATCAATTAATAACAAAAAGATTCTAAAAAGAAAAACAGAATTTGAAATCAAACGTGCAACTTTTCCCATTTTTAGAAACAGCACAACCCAAAGAAAGCATTGTGATAAGTATGAAGTTATTAGTTTTGTGTCTTTAAATATATGTAATTGCAAATGCTGGAAGTGGCCAGGACACAAAGTTAATTAACTGGCTACATATGCTTCGTTAATCTGGAATATCTCTATTTGAGGTGTTATGTACACTGAAAGAAAAACGCTTCGTTGCAGGAAGGAAAGCTTTATACTGGGGCCCCTTTTATTAGTATCACACCTTGTTTTACAGTTATCCCTATCGGAAGTCCTATACGACTAAAAAAATAGTGAATAGTGAAACAAATAATTCTGAAACTTTTAATGTTTTCATTCTTTCTCAATGATTATTTCTCATTTCCTTTTTAATTTTTAATTCAAATTTGTTCTTTGCACTTAAATGACTAATAACTCATTTAAAAGCTTGCGCACAAGTTGACATTAAGGTTTCCTTTTTTTATAACGGAGTTTTCATTTAACAAGAACTTTGTTTTTTAAAGAGGATATGTTGGCATTAGTACAACTCTCAAAGTATTGAGTAACCACTTTTGACTATTGAGTAAGCATTAAACTGTGCAAATACTCGGTACCCACTACTTAATACTTTGCTAGCACGTTTTGCAATAACATGCTAGGTCAGTGCCCATGTTCTGTAACTGAAGTGAGAACTTCTCGCATCAAAAAGATGTGAAACAAAATATTCCATCGTTTCTCGAAAAGTGAGAAAAAAGTGTGTCTGTAACTGATGTCGAAAACTATCAAAAGAAATTACGTCGTTACGTTATAAATGTCATAAAATTGCACTCGAATCCGATGTGACATTGCAAACGTTGAGGACGCTAGTCACACATATAGTTGACAGCGACCAAAATTTACTAAAATTTAAAAATTTTCAACGACGGCGGCGAAAATACAACCGTCGGCCATGCCAAATAATGTAAAGTGCGACTTTAATGTTTGTTGTTTGCAAACGAGCTTTGAAAACATTCGAATATTTTATAAAAATGGTAAAAGCAAATAATTAAATAATAAAAAATGTGCCAAGAACAAAATATTATTATTTTAATTATTCTTTGTATTTAGAATTTTTTTTTGGTTTTTTAGTGTTAAAATTTTTTTCGTCCCATTTTTATTCGTGAGTTTATTTGACAGTTCAAAGCGGGAACTTTTCTCACAAAAATGTTATAGACACACTTTTTCTGTATATTGGCGAGTAATTTCCTTACGTGACAGCTAGTACTCGCCAAAAAATGTTACAGACACGGTTTAGTGAGAAAAACAGGGGCCTGATTCTGGCAGTCGTGATCGAGTACTTTCTTGATTCGAAAGCAATTTAATATATCAATATTTCAGTCAATACTGAACGAATCGGAATATTTTTTTCAGTATTGTAAAGCATTCATTTGAGTTTCACAATTTTCTTTAAAATGACATTAAAATCATCTTCGTATGTAAAGTAGTTTTCGAGATATTGAAGAAATAAGCTCAACACATTCGGCTAATTCGGCGATATTATGACATTTTGAATATGACATAACTTTTGAAAGAAAAATTTTTAAATTTCTTTTCGTTCATATATGTTCCTTAAAAGATAAAAGGAACCTTCTCACCAAATTTTATTAAAATCGGAAGGGGTCGTGTCCCACTCTTGGTCGCTTTGACATGGCCCCTATATGTATCGAATTTCTTAGCCTTTATTGAAAAAAACCAGTTGTTTTGGTGATTTTGGTTTTCAATTCGAAAATATTGTCTTTTGAATCAAAATATATAAATAAAACATTAAATTTTAAGCAACTTTTTTATTCCTTAATTTTTTTTCTAAGTAATACTATATGGAGATCGATTATTCTACTTTTTCAAAAACCGGTTTTCGGTTATTGTGAATAGTTGACTTTTAAAAAGAACCGGTTGAGTTATATAGTTTATTTGAATGAAGACAATTCACAAGGGTAGGGGAACCAACAAAATACATAGTTATGACTTTTTTAAAGAATTTTGGTTTTAAAAATTGTGTAAATTTAATAAATTTATTATTAGAGATTATTCTCCAAAATTTGGTTGAGCATGTCTATATGACTGTACTTCATTGTGCTAATACCAAATCATCAGTAGTTTTCAACTATATTTTTGAAAAGTTACAAACAAAACCTAAGCTAAGAAGCTTATTTCCAAACTCAAAAAATGTTTGCAAAAAGCGCTTTTTATTTGAAAAACACTTAAATTACAGTTGAATTTATATTCCAAACTTTTTCAATAACCGATTTATTAAACTAAAAGACCCGATTTTTTTAATATTCAAAACTTGAGCAAAACTAAAAAAAACACCGGTTAAATCCGATGTTAAAACCAGGGGTGCTATCATGTTAACAAAATTTTATTGTTATTTCGATCCAAATTGCCGAATGCGAAATATTACAATTTCCCTTAACAAATCTTATTTAAAGGCACAAAATATAATAAAATCGAAGAATTTCAAATGCAGACATTTGTAAAGCATATAATTTCTATGGCTGTTTGGTATATTAAAAAAAAAAGAAGATAAATGATTAAAGAAGAAAATTTAAAAAAAATATATATATACAAAATTTAGGTACCGTCCATGGGCTTTGACTTAAATGTTATAAATTAATACAAAAGGAAACATGCCAAAGCTTCAATATAAATTAAATAAAATAATAAAAAAGCAACAGATTAAAACCAAAAAAGTTAATAGTGTACAATAAAATATATATAAAAAAAAAAATGTGGTGGAAGAAATCATTCCCAAAATTAATAATTTCATTAAATGTTACAAGAATCTGTATTTTACAAAAAAAAAAAAAAAAAAAAAATATCACAGCTAATTTAATAAACAAATAGATATAAAATTAGTTAGATAGGTGTATTATAATAATCAAATCATAACACATATTTAATTTTATGAATACAAAACAACAAAACATAATATAATATTAAAGTAAATAAAGAACGAAATAATTAAAAAAAATAATGAATATATGTAACAAAATACAAAAAAAAACCAAAATTATGGGTTTCACAATTAAATAAAAAAAAAGAGAATTAATAAAAATAATTAATTAAAAACTTTAAATAAACATAGTTATGAAACAAATAAACAAATTCAATGAAAAAGTTTAAATATAAAATTATAAATAACAATAATGAAAAAAGCATTTTCAAAATGAAATTTCACAGAAAGTGGTTATTTACATAAGATTAAAAAAAATGACGAGGAGCAAAAAAATATCTATAAAAAATAATTCAAAACTATTAATATACACAACTGTAAATTTGTAACAAATATAAATAATTATAAAAGTTTCCTTCCATTTATTTCTCCATTTCTTCAATACCTTACAAAGATATATTTATACTTTATTTATAGAAACCTTAATTCAAAAAAAAATATATATATATTTAATAACAAGCGTAAATAATTCTTATATTATATGTCAATTTTGTCCAATAAAACTATAAATCAAAAATAAAGAGCAAGAAGAATTGAAACCCATATTTAACCTTAACAAACATTTTAAACAGCATGTCAATTTCATTTATGTAAATAATAATTCAATTTATACCAAATTATATTAACTTTAATTTCAATCTAAACTTTAACTTAACTCAATTGACTAAAACTATTTCAATTTAATAAATTTCAAATACTTAATATACCTAAGCTCTATATGAATTTCTCTAACATCAAACAAACCAAAACACAACAACATATACAACTACAATTATGCTTTTAAACTTTTACTAAACGATTATGACAAAATTATATTTTCTTCTAAAAAAGTTTCGTAATTTTCTCTTTACAAATACATTAAGTATTTTAAGTACTTGTAAGATAGATAAATAAAAACGTATTAATTAAATAAAGATTCTAACTAATAAGAAATTATAAATAAGCTAAATTGCAGAATTAATATATAATTACACTAGGCGATTGAATTAAAACAACTAAAGAACAAGCTTATTGGACAATAAACTTTATAAATTTATTTAGAAGATCTAATGAAAAAAAGAGTAAAAGGCAAAAAGGAAACCAAGTAAGAAAATATAGTGGGTCATTCCTATACAACAGTATATTTTAAAAATTTTATGCGAGGGTAATATATCTGGGACCATGTACCCGGCAAAACAATTGTAAGGTTGAAATTCATATGAAAGTTTTTTGTGCCGAAAATTATTTAGATATCAACATTTTTATGAGATTAGTTCGTCTTAAAGCGATTTTAGAGAGGAGGCACATATGGGGCCTAAGGTCCATTCTACCAGTTTAAAATTTTGCAATTAAAACCAGTGTTTAAAAATAAACAGTACATTATTAAGCGTTCACACACCCAATAACGATATCTATTTTTTTAGTGATTGTGTAGACAAACACAACCTTTAATACCGTTCGTAACTATTTTCAAGAAAGAGCCGAACATTTTATATTCTTCTGTTATTTGTTTAAAAACAGAACAATTGTAGTGATACTTTTACATTGATAAAGAAATGAACAAGCAAAAAATGTTAGCAACGACCGCTCCACGAACAGCTCGTATGTGTATTGTGTATATGTTTTGTATGTGTAAAATTATTTTTTTTTTCGTATGTGTATTTTGTTTTTGTAAAAAATGTTTGGTTTTTTACCAGCCAAAAGGGACGAACATTAATGAGCCGAACCGAACACAATGAAGTTTGTGGATTTAGAAAAAAACCGGACAGAATTAAATGTTCTCATCTTTTGTTGAGTTTGATAAAAACAGTATTCAGGCCTGTCAAAGAAATCTGTTCCGATCGAAAGTGACTTCGTTTTATGTGCAGCAAAATACGAAATCATTTCCACTTTCGATCGGAATTGATTTCTGTGACAGGGTTGTATTTTTGTGTTCGAAAGATGACTAACAGAGAAACGTTATTTTTTAACGATTTCTACACAAACACTATTAGCGTTTGTGTTTTCCACAAATCTACCGAACCGAAAGCTAACCGCCTGTTTCCACATGCAAGTGCAAGTTCCAAAAACTCAATACACTCACACCAATTCACTTACATTCACACAATTTTTGTACTTTCAGCCAATCGGCTGCTTTCTCGATTTTTCGTCGTAAACACTACTTGCAAGTAATTACTTGCGTGTGGAAACGTAGGGTAAGGAGCGATATTTAGTGCTAATTTTCGAACACTGATTAAACAGTTGTCGTGGCTAAATTTTTATTTAATTTTTTTATCAATAATAGCATTTATAAGAAAGCAATTTTCGGGAGTGGTATTTGTATGGGTGTTATGGTCAAATATGGACCGGCTTAAAGAAAATTAGGTAAGATGATTTGTGTTGCAATAAGATATATTTGGACCAAAATTAATCTAATTACATACCAAAATCATAAGAAAGGTTACAGCCCTAAAAACTCTATTCCGGAAAGCCGTTTGTATGGGGTCCATGTGAATAAGCTTCGTCCTTATGAAAATCGAAACACGTACCAAATTTAGTCATCATGAAAATTGCGAACTGTACTTTGTGCACAAGATTTACATGGACAGACAAAGAAGCAGTTGGACAGACGGACATTATAATATCGACTCTAGACGGTCGCTATACTAAAAGATGGTTCAAGAACCAATATTTTTTGCGTTACATACATCAGCACAAACTCATAATACCCCTGCTCTATGGTGTTGTAATACCGACTGAAGTATTGTAAAAGTTTCATAAACATAAAAGCTAAACATATTTTTTTATTGGGGATAATTTTCTGGCAATTCTAGATAAGTTTCGAAAAATCATTTTTAAAAATTCTTCCTGGTGTAATTAACGTTATCCTCTGCTAATTTACGATGACTTAAAAATAAAAGTTATGTACATTGAATCAATAATTGTTAATATTAAAAAAAAAACTCTCAAATTCTCTAATTTAAAAATTAAATTTTCTCTTTTTTCTATCCACTATATATAAAAATACTACTTTAAAATTTATTATATATACTGAAATATATATTGAATTATTATAAATGCACTTTATTTTTTTTTTTTCATTTTCATTTTAAATTTATTTTGCAACAGTAAGAATAGTAATTAAGACTATTCATAAATTATTATACTAAAAAAGGAATGATTATTTTGATTTTAAAACGTGCTCTGTAAATCATATTTGAAAATATACATGTATAAATGCATTTATTACATACAAGAAAACAAAATAGTCTCATGGAATGTAGTTTTATGAATGGAATTGCTATAAAAGGGAGTACTAGGAAATATTAACTATAACCTTTTGAAACTTTAATGTGTATTTAAATTAGAAATGAATGGATGTCAAGAAACACAAAGCAAACATGAACAATAACAAAAAAAAAGTAAAAATAATATTGTGAATATGTTTTTTCTTTTTTTAATATTAAATGTAAAACATTTCATATTTTATTTTACAAAAAGGATTTAGTACGTTTTTCCTCCTTAGTTAAAGAAATAATATAAAAAATGAAACAAAATAACAAAAAGTTAATTTTATGTATGCATTATTCAATAAAGTGATGAGTTTTTTTACAGAAAGATAATAATAATGGAAATGTTGTTTAATATTTTAAATATTTATGGAAAAGGTTAGGTATTTGTAAGCAAATTTACAAAAAAAATTCATATACTAACATTAATATAATTTTTAAATGGAATTTTGTTACATTAACTTTTAATTTAGTGGCTGTTGTTTAATTTATTTACTAAATTTTATTTGCAATAATTAATTAGCTTGTTGGATATAATTTTTTTTCATGTTTTTATTTATTTATTAAAATTGTTTATTTTATTTCGTTTATTTATTACATGTATATTTTTTTCTTTTTATTTCTTTTTACCCCCTTCATTTAGGGACCACCTGGTTTAGATGGCATGAAGGCAAGTTTTAGCTGAAATGTAAATATTTTGAATTAAATTAAAATTTAAAATTTCAATTACAGGGTGCTCAGGGAGAAACTGGTCAAAAGGGTGAACGTGGAGATCCGGGTCTACCGGTAAGTACATTTAATACTAAATTTTAGAAAATAACATATTAAAAATAATTTAGTAATTTAATCAACAACAAAGCATGTAAATGGTTTTTAATTTATTTCTTCATATCTCTTATTTCTTCTGTCTTTCTATTTTAAATCACCTTTTTCCTCTACCATAAACAATAAATCAAAAAAAAAAAAATAATAATAATAAAATTGTTTAAAACATACTAACTACAAATGTTTATGTTATACAACTGTGTGTGTCTTTCTCAAAATTGTTATGTAAAATATTGAATAAAGGGTACTGATGGTATACCCGGTCAAGAAGGTCCTAGAGGTGAAAAGGGTTCTAGGGGTGATCCAGGACCTCCAGGCAAGAGAGGACGTAAAGGTGATCGTGGTGACAAAGGTGAACAGGGAGTACCTGGTTTAGATGCTCCCTGTCCCTTGGGATCGGATGGTTTACCATTACCAGGCTGTGGTTGGCGACCACCAAAGGTTAGCAAGACTTAAAACAAACAAAAATTCAAGCAAAAATTGGTATAATTTAAAATTTCATATACATATAATGTACATATATGTGCTCTCATTTGGTTTTAGGATAAAATTTATGCATGCTTTTTAATTAAACAAATTAACGCTTTTAAACAAGTACTAACAGTAGATTTTTCTAACGATTTTTATAATATATTTAGGAACCGGTTATATCAACTCCGGTCCATAAAGATTATTTGCCCGATGTAACGGGTCCTGAAAGTAATAATGCCAGCGATTATGAACAAGAAGAGGAAGATGAAGAACAAAATGAAAACGAAGACGAATACGATGAATATCAAGATAATTTACACAACGATTAAGGCATGCTTTAAACATACATATGAAACAAGCAAAAACGAAATAAAACAAAACGAAAAAAGGTGCTAAAAGCCTTTTAGAAAACCTCTTAGTAATAACAAACACAAATAAATTAATTGCACCACACACACACACATTCAGAATTCAGACACAACAGCAACAACAAAACAAATATTGCTCTTCTAACCATGGCTATTAAACCATTAGCACCTGCAATTCTTACACCTTTTACTTAGGAAGGTGACATTTGTAATTAACAACGTGTATCTTTGTTTAAAATTTAAAAGTGTTTACTTCCACTCTAATGGATTTCAAAAGAAGCGGACACCAAGCAATTACGATGTAATTACGCTATTTAGTCTAACACGAAATGTACACCTACTCAACTTTTAAGTAGTTTAACTAATATTTAAATTAAATATTAAATAATTTCATCCCAATAACAAAATAAATAGAAAGCACCAAAGCACCTATCTTAGCTACGCTTTTAAAAGTAAAATATTTTTTGTTGGTGGCGGCTTTTATCATGCTTAATATTCGTAGTTTGTGTTAATTGTTGTGCCGGTGAAATTAAACTCTTAACAGTAAAGTATTGATAAAAAATTGACTTGGCTATTTAAAGAAGGGTAACAAAAAAAATTAGAACATCATTAATGCATTTGGATAAGTTTATAGTTTTGGTGAGTCCAGATTTATAAATGTTTATGACCTAAATGCAAAACTTATATACTTGAGGCTTTAACTGTTAAAGTACTAAAGATTTTGGAGATGTATGTATACATGTACGTGTGGGAACTACGAAATGGGTTATAGTTAGATCTGCATTTGATGTATTAGTAGATCCTTATTATTTTGCTTCATCAAAATTAATCATGGAATTACTATACTTTTTGTTATGAAATAAGGATTTATTTTATTTATTTTACTTGAGCAGAATTTCATAATAATTTTTCATATTGAACCCCTTTACAACTTTCAATTAGTTTGCGCAAACCCAAATGTAATATAACAGCTAAAAGTAAATACACATTAAATATAATCAGGCCTGTCACAGAAATCAATTCGGATTGAAAGTGAATTCCTTTTTATGTGAAGCAAGATACGAAATCAGTTCCACTTTCGATCGGAATTGAATTTTGCGACAAGCCCGAATATATATTTTTTTAAAATTTTATTGTTTAATTTAATATGACTTTTGAAAAGATAAACCTTAGGGTCCACAATGTCTTTAATTACATTAAAATTCCACTTCATTTTTTCCCAATTTTAAAGAACCTACAAAATTTATAATAAGCAGGCCTCTCAAGCATTCCGATCGAAACAGGACTGATTCCATAGTTGCAATTCCGATCGTGTTTGTTTTAGCTTTTTTTAAATGTTCCTTTTTTATAGAAGCAAAATACGGAATTATTTCTTCTTTCGATCGATCTTCACGTTCAAAAGTACACATGACCACAGATTCAATTATTTTATACGACTTTTTCGGAAGTTGATGATGATTATATAAGAAAAGGAGTAAAACATCACATTAAAAGTTTAAAACCGAAAAAATTGACTTAAGTCCTTTTTCCTTATTGCCACAGAAATAATGGTTTTTTAGAAAAATTTTTTATCCCATAGTTTCATGAGACAAGAATTTTCGTGAAGATCGGTTTCTAATTTACCATATGCTCCATATAAAGCTTACTCTCGAAAAACACTGTAGTGCGCCTTAAACCGTAACGAATAATTCTTTTGCAGTATGTCATAGTTTTATACGACTGGAAATCATGCTGCCGAATTTCGTAAGGATTCGTCCATAATTTACCATAAGCTTTATATAAACCGTACCTCACAGGTTTATTAGTACTATTAGAATATTGCACTTGCATTTGTTTAAAAAACATTCATCAGAAATTTTGAAATTTTAAAAATCTGCATATAAAAAAATTTAACGCAAGGATTTAGAAAACAACCCCCTTAGTGGTAGACAAATGTCGGGGAATTCAAAATCTGATCTATTTAAACAGGACTTTTAGATTTTTCTAAATATAGAAAATGTGAGGCAATTTTGATTTAAGAATGGAATACTTTTAAAATAAAACTATTTTCATTTGCTTAAAAACTATATAACATGAAATTTTTAGTACAAACACGAGAGTCGTTGTCGTGGTGGAAGTCGTAGACGTTTAAAATTTTTGTCGATTTCATTTAAATATTACGACAACGACAATGCCAAACACATATGGGGGATTCACAAGGTAGTCATAAAGTTGTAAAGTCAAATGTCTTAAAATAATTAAAAGAAATATATATGACTGCTGTGGGCAACCGCTTATAATTTAGATTTCTACTGTACAGCTATGACGATATGAACATAGCAATAAAATTTTTATTTTGTTTGAAACCCAACAATATTTTTTTTAAACAATTGCAAAATATTATTTAGGAAATTTTGACGATATGACTTGATAGTACACCTTGTGAATCCCCCAATAGAAAGCTTGTCGTATTTCTTGTTTGCGACAATCATAATACTAATTTCTAAAAACGATTGATTTTCGACTAAGACAACGTCACTCATAATAAGGCTAATTACCAGTTACCCTTCTTTATATTAAAACTTATATGTGCTTTCAAAATTAAAATTATTTAAATGTATTAACAAATAATTCTTTTACAGGATAATTGGCAAGAATGGCTTAGGGATGAAATTAAAATAGTAATCAAATCTATGCCAAAAAATGGTCGCCGGTAGATGATGTTGTCCTATTACCCCCAAAATCCCGATATACAAAACTCCCTTAAAGCTTTTCTTTGTAGCTTATGGTAGATAATTATGAACAGCTCTAAAAATAATTAACAAATCTTGCAATATTTTCTAATTATAATTATATACATACTCTAATAATTTTACTAATAATCATTTTACTATTTAGTAATATGAATAAATAAAAATTAACGAAAAACGAAACGAAAGTATTGTTATTTTTATGAAACAAAAAATAATACATATTAAAATGAAAATAAATAAAAATATACTGTTAAATTTTGTTTACTTTTCTGCGTTTTCAGCAGTTAGAGTTTATAATTGCAATTTTAAAAATAGAAGCAAACTAAATAAACTTAAAGAAAAATAAATAATTTATATTTTTCCATGTCATATGCAATTTATATTTTATGCCAAAATATTTCTATACAAATAAATAAATATTTATAATTAAGTATTTTTACAACAAATGATGTTTGTCATTATTTAAATATAGAAAAACGCATAATTAAATTTAAATAGATGATACTTTTTTAACTCATTGAATTTGTATATTTGTAATACTTTTTTTTGTAAAATGGTATTAACTTGATAATAAATAATCTATACTTTTTTTTTTTAATTTTTTTAATTAGAAAATATTTTGTGTCATAGCTTCCATTTGTTCTTTTTATTATTGTTAATTGAAATAAAATCTAAATTTTCGATAATTTTAAGTATTATATTTAAGTTAGTTTTTAATACCAATTTTTACGATGGCGATGATAATTATTGAATTATTCGTAATGCTCTTTAATAAAACTATAACTAATTACTCGATAAGTTAGTGTTTCATTTAAAAATCATGTGCAAGTAAGTATTGGTAAGTAAGCATCCAAATTATCTATATATATACATATGGGGGATTTCAATTTTTAAATCGATGTCTTCCGATTTAGATAAAATTTGCACCAAGGTTAGCCCTATTGGATATGTTACATAAGTTACATGGATGAAAAAGAACACTGCATATTAGAGTTTCTTCGCGGGAAAGAATTCCCGGGAATCACGGGACACTTTTTTAAAATTAATCCCGGAAAATTTTTTTCGGGAATTTCAAATTTAATTTTTGAAAATTTTTATTTGTTAGCATAGTTAAACTCACTGTTTATTGTTGATGTTTTTGTTGAAACATTGATATTGTTACAAGTAGAACTGTTGCTTATGATTCTTATACGCTTAACAGTTTTATTTGGTTTAATATCTTTAGTTTTGCTAAAATCTTTATGGACGAAGTTTCCTGATGATCTGGCCTAAGCAACCAGTGAATTGCGCATAGAAATAGCTTATCCCAGTGAACAGTGAATTCCAGTGTTTTTATCAATTTAAATTTTAGTTTAACCATTAAATTTTAGCAATTATTAATAAAAGTTATGTTTAATGACTTCTTTTAAATTTGCATTTTTTATTTGAAAAGTTTTGTAGCTTATATTGCTTCTTAAAAGTTATTGAGTGTCCCTATATCTATGAAACTTGGCAGAAATATGTGGTCATAGGCTAGTAAAGCTCATAAGTCATTCGCAAACGATTAGAGTTAGGACCGAAAAATGAGTCGAAAAAGACTCTTAGACGATCAGAAATACAAGTAAAAAATGAGTCGAAAAAGACTCGCAAACAATCAGAAATATGACTTAAAAATTACTCGAAAAAGACTCGCAAATCTTTAAAAATATGAGTCATAAATGAGTGGAAACTGATCAGAAAAGCGGGTAGGGTACAATTCCTCCCGAGAAAACAATCATTTATGATTAGGAAATGAGCTCATATATGCTTATTTTAATCGTGCAGAGGAGTCATAAATGCCTCAAATATGATTAATTTTGTCATAAAATGCTTGCAGGGAAGTAGTCGGATCTAAGGTTTTTGGACTATGGGCGGAGAATTGAGAGGAAAATGGGTGTGGCAAAATTGCGTTATTTTACATTTCAGCTAATTGTGAAGCCACCTAAAGACCAATGAAAACAAGAATTGAAAAGCATATCGTACTGACGGTGGGGCTTTTATTAAAGTAGTTTTTCTTCCTGCCCGGCAGTGAAAGGCTTAATAGCTAGTAAAATAATAGTTTAACTAAAGCTACGGTCAGACTTATCAAATATTTGACGAAAAAAACGGGACCAACAACCAAACTAAAAAATCATTTCGCTTAATATCAATATCTATTTTGATTAAAATACCACATCTTACAAAAAACTGTTTTTGCTATGTCTAGTATTATAATTAGTTTATTTTGTAATATTAAGACCATTTTAAATGTCACTAACTATTTACAAAAGTAGGGGTTACGCTTATTTGATCAAACATTTAATAAGTGTGACCGTAGCTTAAGTCTTTAAAATAAAAATTTTAAGATCCTGTTTGAATAGTTTAGGGACGTAATTACAGCGTTCGATATCCATTGAAATTCCAAGACAATTTAAATAGGAATTTCGATACTTAATATGTATTTGATTTAACAGAAAAAAAATCTAGAATTTTGAAAACAAGTAAGTATGATACCCTACACCACAGTATAAAAAATCAAAGTTTGCTAGTGTAACCTATATAGGGTTAATCTAACTACCAACATTATAAGATAGTTTATGGTCACAAAGGCCCTATTTTGAAAAGAAGGTTGTATGGGGTCTATTTGAAATAATGGTCCGATTCGCCCCATTTTCAATAGGCTTGGTCCTTGTTCCAATTAGAACCTATGTTCCAAATTTCATCAAACATAAGCACAAATACATAATACCTTTTCTTCTATTGTGGTGTCGGTATAAATATGATCTTCTGGTTATACCCAATGTGCAAATCGCTCCATAATATCACTTACAAACTTCTTTCCAAAATAGGGTCTTTGTGTCAATTAACCATCTTATTTTGTTGGAATGTAGATTAAATTTGGTCCAACCTTATTTTATTGCAATCAAAATTATCTAACCAAATTTTATTGAAATCGGTCCATATTTTACCATATCTCCCATACAAATACTACTTCTGAAAATAGCTTTTAATGACATTACTTTCTTATAAATGTTTGGTATTTACATAAAAATTGGCGACAATGGATTCTACGGTAGCTACTATGTAATGACGAAATGTTGTGCTGGTGGGTCAAAAATTAACCATAAGTCCCATATAAACGCTCTTCCTAAAATAAATTAAAGGCGAACAAATTTCATATAGATGAAGATAACTAAATAATATTCAAACTTTTATATGAATCTTAAACATAATTTTGTTCTGGCGGGTCCATGATTGCCCATGGGTCCAAAATAGGGTACACTTGCAAAAATTTGTTCTTATATAAATTTTAACGAATGTGGTGTAGGGTATCATATGTTCGGGCTTGACCGACTATACTTTCTTACTTGTTTTTTAAATTTTTGTGTATTTGTTATATTTTTTTATCGAGCTTAAATAAAATGATTTTTAATTAAAAATATGAAGAAAGGTCGAATAAAAACAACTTTAATTTTACCAAATTTCCGATTTTGGCTAAATTTTTTCTTTTTTGCAGAGTTTTTAGGTAAAAAAAAATCAAAATATGTATTACAAAAAATAAGTATGATTTAACTGTTTACAACAAAAACCAATGAAAGAAAAATTTTAATGAAAAAAATGCATTCACTTTTTTTACCGCTACAAGTGGGCGCTAAAATCATAAATTATGTAATTTTTTGCAGCTGTATTCATAATTAAAATTTGGCAAAGTGAGTGACAAAGAAAATACATGTTTGTTATGCTTTGTGCTCAAAGTGAGCTTTGTGAAAATCAATATAATATTATAGAAACACAACAGCTGCATTAAACCATGGCATTCCTGTGGAAATACGCTTATTTTTAGCCATGTTCGCGATAGAAGCGTTTTTTTCCTATAAGTTATCTGAATCTTTACAGCTTTAACGATTTTTAATAAATATTAGACTTTGCTATCATGCCGCTGTTAGCAAATTATTGCAAATTTCCGCTAATTTTGCAATTTTTACCGAATTTTTGCCATTCTTTATAGTTTTAGTGACTTTTAATCAGTTTAATGGGTTTTTTGATATTTTTAATATTTTCGCTTTTTTTTGTAAACTTTTTCGAATTTTCGCAATTTTGGCTCTTTGAGGCGTTCGTCTTAAATTAATAATTTTCGCTATTTTAGCAAACTTTTCCGAATTTTCGCGTTAAATTTACTAATAAAATTTGTGCCCATAACTTCTTTTAAATTTCCATTTTTTATTTTAAACAAATTCAATAAATATGTTTACATTTCATTTAAAATTTGTTTGACTTTCATATGATTCGTCGCAAGTTTCCATTTCGACTAAGACCGGGACAATTCTACTTAAAAGCGCCTTAGAAAATATCAATTGACTGTCAATAATAATCGATTATTGTCAATAACGACTCAGAAAATACCATTACTGTTCAGGTGCCGTCGGCTTTCATAATAGGGGTGAATATCTCTGCATCGTTCATCAATGACATGCAAACGTTTATTTTCTAACGAAAAGAAGTTTCTCTTTAAAAACCGGAAGCTCGAGTTTGATTTTAGACCCATGGTTTCTTTGTCAAACCTTCTTAGAATTCGTCGTAGATTACAATTTTGACAACCGCTTGGTGAATTTTTTTAATGCATACAAATTTACCCACTCTACTATCCATACATTGACTAATTTGCAATATTTTGAAATTTGTTTAATTTATTATAAAAATATTTCTAATATTCATAATTGTTTTCATAATTTTAATCAAGAGCATAATTTAAATTTATTGGTTTGGCGCATATCATGGTGAAATTGCCATGGTGAGCTGACGAGATGTATATATCGCACTGGTTCTCTAAAGGTCATCTCAACATTTACACATTTTCACTTTTTTGAAGGAAAATTATAAACAGTAGTCAAACCTACTAGGGTGTTCAATTAATCGATTAAACAAATAAAATTTTAAAATTAATAGATTAATTAAATAATTCTAAATCCAGAAATTTTAGAAATTACGAGATTTTTTTCGATAATTTTAGAAAAAATTATTACTTGAGTAAATAAACATTATTTTTTAAACAAAACTCGACAATGAAGCTACAAATTGTTACTTAACTTTCGGGCATTTAGATTTTAAAAGGAGTCAATATAACTTTGGATTTTTTGAAACTTTTCACCAACATTCCATGCTCTGCTATGCTTCTGCAAATAATTTCCTCTAGAGAATCGATCGAAGTATCTTGTTTACAATATTTATTTATTGAACCACTTGTAGCCCCTTTGATTTTGTTGCTGGAGCATCTTCCTCAAGTACAATGTTATAATCACTGTGTAAGTGTTAATTTAGTGAAGTTGTTGAAGAACATTTACGCTAATACATTTTTGGATACCTGTTACATTGGAAAATGTAAAAAAAATATAAGCTAAATTACTCACTTAACATGGGGTACGTTCGTAAATGCATCACTGCGCTGCATCAGTAATTTCAAATGGTTATAAATTTATCAGTGAAGTAAATGTGGACCAAGAAATTGTGAAATACTCCACAAAAATAAGTCACACAATAAAAAAAATTATATTTTTTTTTTAGCGGCTTTAAATAAAAGTTTGCTTTCCTGATGCAGCGCAGTGATGCATTTACGAACGCACCCATGACTTTTTTAATTCCAACGGGCACATAGATTTAGTTTTTTATTCGACTTAAAAAAATTACACATTTAACAGAAATACTGTCAGCCTAATTATGAATACAAGCTCCCCGGGAGTTTTTTCCCTTTTCCCATTTTTGCAGTTGAATTTACGTAGGAAAAATAGAAGGAAGAAAACTCCTGGGGAAATTTTATTTATAATTGGGCTGTATATATTATTATTATTCGATTATTTGGTATAAATTCTTCGATTAATCCTTTAATTGAAATTAGCAATTTTAAATTATCGCCCATGTTCTGAAAAGCGCAAATCGCTTAAAATTTGCGTTTTCAATTTGAAAACGCCAAACAGGTGTTCTGAAAAACGAAAACGCTAGAAATTTGGCGTTTTCAAACCGCTAGTGTATACCTAAGCGATCTGGTCTATTTTATTAAAACTGCACTTTAAAGAGAAAAGGAAATGGCCCACAATTTCAATTTAATATGTTTTCTTTTTATTTAAGGAAAAACTTGTAACATTTTTTCACGATTTTAATTAAAACAAGTTAGAGTGCTATATTCGGCTGTGCCGAATCTTTGATACCCTCCACCGACAGTTCGAATGTTTAAGGAGTAATATCTGTATGATGTCTTTTTATTATTATTATCTTAAACTGTGACGATTTGTTATTAATTGTGGTTTTAGGAGACTAAACTGTTTTCCGGGAGTAGGGCATATATGGGGCCTAGGGTAAATTATGTACCGATCTTCACGAAATTTCACAGTATCATTTATAGTCCTATAAAATTGTGACGAGCCAAAATTTGTTATGATTGCATTATTTTTTACGGTTTTAGGCGTACTAAACTGTTTTCCGGGAGTAGTGTTTATATGGGGCTTAGAGTAAATTATGGACCGACCTTCGCGAAATTTTACAGTGTCATTTCTAGTCGAATAAAACGGACTTGTGCAAAATCTTATGTCATTCCGTGCATTTTTGCATCATTTATGTTAGTTTTTGTAACAAAATTATCAAGTTTTTGAAGGTGGTGGTTCCACATTTTGATTCATAGCTCTGGTCCTACTGAACCGATTTTGCTGAAATTCAATCCCAAACTGCTTAGGATAACTACAAGCAATTTGACACCTAGTTTGTTTATTTCTTTTGAGTTTTTCGAAAGTGAGCGTGTTTTCAACAGACGGACATGGCTAAATCGACTTAGAATTACTCAAGCAGCAAGAATATACATATATACTTTATGGGGTCTGAGATGAATAATAAAAAAGTTTCACACGGAATGACAAACTTAGTATACCCTCTTCACAACTAATTGTGGTAGAGGGTATAAAAATGCAATTTAAAAATTTGCTTTGAGTTTGTCAATTGTTTGTCGCAGTAGTTTACTTATGAACATGTAAGAACGCTGTAGGCACTTTAATTTTAAATTTATTTCACAGAACTTATTTGTAAATTATTTGTTTGTTTACGTTTTTTTATGATAAAACATGTGTTTTCTTTGCTCAAACACAACTTCGAAAAAAAGCAAAACGCTAGCAAATCGCCTGGTTTTCAGAACATGCTGAAATGCGTTTTGCGTTTTTGAAATCACAAGCGATTTGAAAACGCTGCGTTTTCCAGAACATGGACGTATGTGAACAATTATTCGTCCAAGACTCTTCGATTAATCGACTTTATCGATATCGCACCCTTAATACTAAAGGGTATTAACTCAAAATTTTAAAATTTTCAGTAGAAGCAAGACAATTTTAAATTTTACATTGCAGGCATATGAAAAAGAATTTGTAAACCAAACTTTTTATTACCAAAATGGAGACAAAATATCATGATATTTTTACAGCGGGTAGATAAGAATATAATGTGTCGATTTATTCCAAAAAGTGAAAAAAATAAAAATTTTGAGTTAATACCCTTTAGTATTTAGGGTGCGATATATAGATATATTCAGCTCGGAATTGGTTTGGCGCATATCGTGGTAATTTAATTTAATATGCGCCAAACCAATTCTTAGCTGACGATATATATTTTCTCTGTATTTTAAATCCATACGCTAAATAAATAAATAACTTTAGCTTTGCCCAGATCAAGGTATATTTATAGCAGGTAGTCTCGGAAAGCCAGCTGTTTATTTTTTATTTGCTTGTTTTGTGGTACGAACTGTCAAATTTTGTATAGTAAACTTGTAAACAAGTTTTTTGTCTCTATATTTTGTCTTTTTTGTCTCTTATCAACCCCTTTGCCTTTTGACAGTTCGTACCATAAACAACAATAAAAAGCCCTGTTGTTTGTTTTATTGTACAATTGTTGTAATCTCGCGGCTACCTGCTGTAAATATACCTTGGCCCAAATATGTCCAATAATTTGATTCAATTAAATCACATTGACAGCGACCAAAATGGTATTCAATGTGTATGATAAATATACCATCCAATTATTTTTCTTCATACCTAGTTACGTTAGTAATTTATCTTAAGAAGAATGAGATTATCCCAAAAAAAATTCAGGAAAATGCCTAGTTAAAATTTGAACAAATTTTCTTCCATTTACTACATAAGCTTTTATTACTTTTTATTAAGTAATATTTATTTATTTTTATGCTATGTAACTACATAAATGGCCTTATGCAGTATTTGTTGGAGTTGTATTTTAATCCAAAACTATCCCATATATAAATCTTTTATATAATAAATATGGGCTTAAAGTTATGGACTTTATAAGAAATTTTTGAAAAAGGCATTTAGGTATCACTTAGGTATCCACAGAAAAATGTCGAGATCTTAATTTAAATAATTATACCTAGTACCTATAATTTCTACAGAAGTTCACAAACATAAAAGAATAATAAATAATTAAACTTACGTCACAAATTCTTTCTTTATTCTGAAAATTCTGAGTAATGCTGAGTCTTGAAGTATTATGAGTCTTTAAAATATCTTGAGTCTTGAAATATCTTGAGTCTTGAAATATCTTGAGTCTTGAAATATCTTGAGTGTTGAAATATCTTGAGTCTTGAAACATTTTAAGGCTAGAGATTTTTGAGCACTACAATTTTACCATGTATGTACCATAAACTGAGAATAGAAATTTTTAGTCCACTAACCAAAAATTTTAGCTTTATCGATCATAGCTTCCACTATTTGCTTATATATGTAGGTAAAGCGGAAATAAAATTGTTATTTAAATAACCAAAAAATGTCATTGAATCCGGATTTAATACGACACTCCCGAAAAAACTAATTATCACTACAATTAAAAAAACACTAACGAACGCGTAGGTACTTGAACGACATTCTTTCTTAACAATTCTCATTTTTGTCTACGGCTACGTTTTTAATTTTTCTATTCTTTCAATAATTTAAGATTTTTAACAAATTTATGTACATCTTCCTTGACATAAGGCTTAATGGCAATGCAAGTGGGAATATTCTCAGGCTGCTCAATCCACAATTTATGGTGGATATGGTTTTCTTTCAATTTGGTGGCCAACTTTACAAGGGCAGCTTCATCTTTAGCCTGCAGGAAGAAAAATTGTATATTTCTTAATAAAATGTCCACAATTATAAACAAAATCTAACCTCCAAGACAACTTTGTGCATATTATTCAAATCCGCCAAATATGATTTTGTGGCTTCATCTTCGGCATGCAAATGCATGATTGCTGTAGCTGCATGGCAACATTGTGCGATAACGGCTCCTAAAGGCCATTTTAAAGTATTTTTTAAATCACTACGAACAATTATGTATTGAACAATATTTGACATTATTTTTTTTTTTTTGCATAAAATGTATTTCTATAAACAATTTCTACTATTTAGCAATTCTCTCCATGAAAAATTAACACTAATACTGTGTTGACGCGTAAACTACCGGTAATAAGCAAAAACAACTAAACACATCTCATCAGCTGTAACACAGAGTCGTGAACATTTACAAATATTAAACTACAGCCCCATAAATTTCATTCACAATGAGTAGCATGTATTGTGCATTTACTTAGCAAATACACCAACCTTATTAATTTGGTCGTTATTTTTAAATTGAAAATAAACTAACAAGTAGGGAAGAGAATATATGCGCTTAAAATATGCACTAAAAACTTAAAAAACCTCCACAAAATATCGTTTTTTAATTTTACTAAAAAAATAAAAATTAAAATATTTTAATTAATTTTTAAAAAAGAGACCTTAAGCTTGATTAATTTATTAAGGATAATACATATTTTGCTAAAAACAATAATATAAAAAATGCAGTCTATTGTTATTCAAATATCTTTAAAAAACTTAAATAACTAATTTAAATTTTTGTTTGTTTAAATAAATAAGTACTGTTTTATTAAAAGTTAAACTTTGACTTGTACTTGAAGAATGACAATAAATTTTGAAAAAATTTATTTTCAGATCCCACTTTTATTCCGGATCACAAAAATATTTGTAATTTAAAAACAATTGTGATTTTTAGTTGAACTGTTAATTTTTAATTTTGATATTATTAGTTAGGCTTAAGAAGAAAGAATAGCCCGACAAATTAAAAAAAATCCTAAATGTTTTGCAAAAAAAAAAGCAAGAATTTAAAAAAATAAAATAAATTACAAATAATTTTGATATTTTTAGTTAGACTTGAGTTCATTAAATTTAATTTTCATTAAATTATTTTTAGTGAAGAAAGGAATTTTACAACATCAAATTTTTATCAGAATTATTAAAAAAAAAAAAAAATTAATAAAAATTTCATGTTGTAAAATTCCTTCCTATATATATATTCATATATTCATGCAAAAATTAATCGATGCCATTTTAACGCAAATTTAATGATTCGGAAAGATAATTGGTCGACATCGTTCTTAGACTATCGACAAAAAACATGCATTTGCATAGAAATCGCATCCCTACAAATAAGATATTAGTTATTGCTTGTAAAATTTGTGATCAGAGTTTAAAAACTTTAAAATAATATAAAAATAATAGAAGAGCTAAAAAGAGCTAAATGAGATGTAAAGCTAAAAATAAATCTAAATTTGTATAACTTTTTAATAACACTAGCCAACAAGGTTTTGGACTGGAGCAACAAAATATCTTTCCTCGAGTAATTTTGTGGGCTGAATTTGAATCTGTAATTGGTTTTTTTCTATCACTTCAGGTTTTCGGGATAAAAAAAATGTTTTTATTCGTTTCTTACATAAAAAATCTCTAGTGGATTTAAAAATCAATGAATCTTCAAAAGTGAATGGCGTTTGTATTTTGTTGGTTCGGTTTCGAGCAATAGTCTGCCAGCATGCTTCTGTCTCAAAATCCTTGATCAATTCTTTAAATTTTCATCAAATCTTGGTTAGCACGCTCACTGCACCTGGTTTAAAAAAAAAAAATCTAAATGCGAATGAAGAATATTCAAAAAACATTGTCGGTGTCCACAGATTGTCCAAGTTTCTGACTGCAAAACCAAAATAATGTAAAGTTGCATATTTTAATGATTCTGATGTTGCATATCCTTTTTTCTAACCAAATATTCACCACACACAAAGCAAAAATAGCTTGAGTCAGTAACACACGATCTCCCTGACATGCTTAAACCCTACCAAGGCGAATTCAACTACAGGTGGTGTCGGAACTACAACAATCTAAAAACAACAGAAACAACATAGGATTTTTTGCATTGCATTGTTAGTCAACCATTCTTAGCAAAACACTAACAAATCAAAACAAATAAGCTCGAACTGTCAAAATCAGATGCCGTTCGACACCAACTGTAGTTTATTCGCCCTGAACGCTACTATTATGAAGATTTAGAATGATTGTGTCAAATAAATAATTGTGAAATTGTAGTGTGTGTCAGTGCTTCGGTTCTGCAGTCAATTTTTTTCCAAATTTGTAGACCAGTGTAATCAGCCATGGTCTGTAAATCGAATTCGAGTAATATTTAAATCGAACGAATTTTCAAAATGGTCCCGTTTTAAAGGTTCATTAAAATATTACATTTTTTGTAGAATTCCTCTAAAAATCATGAAAAACAACTGTCATTTAAAAAAAAATTAAAAAAAAATATTCTTCTATTTTTCTCGTTTTCGATTTCTAAATTATTTCGATATTATTCATAGATTAAATCAAGGCTATCGAGTCTTCAAACTCCGACTCAAACCACTTAAATTTTCACGGACCGACTCCAACTTCGATGCTAAATGTAAATGCTGTGGGTAATTGATGCAATATAATATCTGATTTTTTAAATAATTTGCTTATTTTTATTAACTCTTTTAATAATAAACAAAATACTATAATATCAGATATTTGAAATAACAAAACATCTAATAAATTAACAAATCTTTAAATTGTAAATCTAAAATAAAAAATATCTTCGCATATGCCTTTAGAAATGGAATAGTCTAAATAATATATAGCTTTATTGATGCTCGTTCTACCGAGAACTGTGTCGGCAAAATGGCGTGGCGGTCAGAGCAGCATTCTGGATATGCGCAGGATACCTTAGAATTGCAACTTATATTGTTAAATGTGAAGAGCGGTCTATTTTAGCACTAAATCAACACTAATTCTATACAATGTTAAACATATTTCAGCGTTCACGGTTAAAAAATTTGATTTAACCCTTAAGTCACCCTTGTGTGAAAAACAACACAAAAGAAATTATTTTTACACGATAAGTAAAAAAATTGTTGAGGTACACTAAAGAAACTTCTTGACTTTGTTAGCAATATCAATTAAGTTCTGAAATAATTCAGAACTTAAGTAAGCTACCCCTCGTGTGTGGTTTTTCACACATATGTAGTTTCAATGTAATTTGCACAAGAGACAAAATTTTCCGTCGGCAAGTGTGAATATTTTTGATATTTTTTAAAACTGCATGTAATGTTTGTTTTATAAAGTGAGTGCTTACATAAGCTTTGTATGGTTCGTTGTTGATCACCAACGGGATATATACATTAGACCGGTCCTTATTTGTATTTTTTTGAATTTGTATCGGGGCAAGCACTAAAAACATTTTATTTGGTCTCAAAAAACCACACAAAAAATTTGAGCACAATAGGACAATTTTTAGTTCTGCCTCAAAGCACTCTTTATTTTCACTTGAATTGATTTGCAATTATTGAGTCACATAATTCTTATGGTCTTTAATTAATTTAATTTAATTTAATTATATCCATCTTACAAGTATTCAAAGGTGTCAGTCAGTGTTCAAAAGCACCCATCAGCTGGATGCTTTTTATTTTTGCTTTTGCTTTTGCCACTGCTATTTAAATTTTTAATTTTTTTTTTTTGCAATAGCCAATGTTTTTACATATGTATGTATGTATGGGCCTGTTCGGAAATGCATCACTGCGCTGCATCAGTGATTTCAAATGCTTAAATATATATCAGTGAAGTAGCTGTGGACCAAAAAATTGTCAAATACTCCACAAAAATAATAGTCACACAATAAAAAAAATTTTAAATATTTTTTATCGGCATTAAAAAAGTTTGCTTTTCTGAAGCAGCGCAGTGATGCATTTCCAAACAGGCCCTATGTATGTATATTAGGGCTATAACTTTTTCACACTTTTTGCGAATATCAAAAATGGCAGGGTATAGTCGTGTGGAACATTAAAAGTTATTTATAAAAAATATGAGAATTTTTTCGGATTGTTAAAAAAGTTTACGCAGGGATCGGTTTGAAGTATGAAAACAACTATTTTTATCTCACGGAAATTTTAAAAAATATACACCTGATATATGTATATATTCCTATACGTATCTTTTAAATGCTATTTTGGAATTTATCCACTGCTTTAGATTTAAAAATTTTCCTACGATTTACAATTCATCGCGGTTCATAATTTCTTGGAAGGTTTTAGAAATTTGCTTCCCTGCGTGAGGTTTTTTCAGAAACATTCTTGGCCACTACGTGGTACTATGCCAAATTTGGTTATAGCCCTAATGTATATGTATATGGAATACTGCAATAGTGAAAGCATTCCAATTTTGAACTTATTGCATAGAAATTAATGTACAACATCTGTCAAAAAGTAAGTTCAATTGGAAAAGTAGGCATGGCAACTCTCATACAAAAACACTATTAATTTCTCTATATCTGTTGTACAAATTGCTTCGTTATCAATACAGGAGAACTATTTAAAAAAAATGTACTAATTTTATTTCGATGGGGGTAGCATAGCGCACCGGGTTAAGCTAATTTAGAATATATTTGTAACGACTTGTAAAATCAGTGCCGTAGTTTTCAAGTTTTTCGGTTACAAGCAAACACGTTTGTAGTAAATGTATAGATATTTTTAATTTTTTAAATCGCTAATATAAACGTCTAAATACTTTTAACTAAAACTCGACTTTTTTTTATACATAAATCGAAACCTCCTTAATCGCTGATAATTTCCTTAAAACGCAATTTAATGAGAAAATAAGCACGCTCATATTTTCTTGTAAAAATAGTTCGAAAAAGTTCGAAAAAGAACCGTTATTCGATTAGTCAAATAATTTTGGGCGATTAACTGTTCGAATAATTTAAAATTGCTTATTTTCGATTAACAAATAATTCGAATAATTTATGTCGATTAATCGATTAATCGAAAATGATGTTTGACAGTATTCGTTTTTTTCTTTTACGTAAAAATAACAAGCCGGCACGTTTTTAATACCCTTTTATTGTTTCTTAAGTCAGCAACTTTTTCTTCGAGTAAAAATTTATAATTTATTTTTAGAATGTTTAGTACACACTTTTACCACAATGATTCAAATGAAGAAGATGATGTTTTGAGATGAATGAAAACAATCTTCTACCAGACCTAAACAAGACTTGTAAAAGTATTAAAATTGTTAAAAAAAAAATTAATAAGAAATTCAAGTGGTATAATGGAAGACTACCAATTTTTATAAAAGACGAGAGAAAGAGCAGAGAGATCGGATATGCTTTATAACGATTAACTTTCAATCTCTCCAACGGTAACAATAAGTGAAAGTATCTTTTCTAAATCAAGTTTCATCAAACCAAAAGAAAGAAATCTTTTGAAACATGCACATTTAAACTCTTTTTAAAAGGTTTTTTAGAAGATTAGCTTAAATTTTGATGATATTGTTTCAAAAAAGTTTTCTTCTTTTATTATATAAAGTACTTTTTGTTAAATTGTTGTTTGTTTTTAATAAAATTTTTGTATTAAAAATAAAATTTTTGGTCTTATTTTAAAACTTCTAAACTAGACAAAATTAAATTGTTTGATTATTATTCGATTACATTTTTACCTCGAATAATTATTCGCGCGATACATCGATTAATACCAAATATCGATTAATTAAAAACCCTAATTTTAATCAATCCATAATAAGTATACGCCCTGTGTTTATCTATTATGAATTTAATATTATTGAAAATATTAAATGTAAATTTTACATTTTTATTCTCTTAATAAATAACTTTGCAATTTACAATACAATAAACTTAATTGCCAACTACACACGTCTCTCAACCACAAGTATCTTAAGCGTTTCCAAAAAAAAATCGTCTTAATTAAACCAGAAAATTGTCTTTGGTTATTCGTATTATTTTAAATTATATTTTCATAATTTTGGCTCTTGTTATTTTTCATAATTTATCATTAAAAATCTCAACAATTAATTTCAGGACAAACTTGGGCTAAATATGTTGAAACCAAAAGACAAACCCACAAACAATTCATACAAAATCCAACATGACACAGAGAGAAAGAGAGTGAACGAAATAAGAAGAGACGTTTGCTGGAACAGCAGCCCGAAGCCATGAGATATTCACAAAAGCACTTAGGAGAAGCTAAACCTCGAGTATGATGCAACTAAATGCTAAAACTAGAATAACCAAAATTAAAATTAACAAGAGCATTTTAGAGCAGTTTTCAGTATTTGCATTGTAGACACAAATGTTTGCAACATTTGTTGTATAAATTAAGACAGGCATGCATTCAAGCATACCTAAACATACACATACTAATGAATACACAAACGAACATGGATAAATGTATAAATGAATGAATGAATGAGTGAATGTATTAAAACAAACATTAAATGATCTAAACCTGTGTGCATGTGTGTGCTGTTTATTAAACGAACTAACAAACACAAGAGCAAAAAAATGAAACTGTATTCTCCTATTTTAAGCCTCCTTGGTTGTTGCATTTAACATAAACCACCTTTGGATAAAATAAAAATGCTTCGGCAAGCATTTCAAATCTACTTGAACTGTAGTGTGTAGAAAAAAAAAACAACCAAACAATGACACATACACACATATACACACCCACTTACACTTACTCACTTCTACACACATTTTAACAGCTACATAACAAATTAACCAAAAGGACATCAGCATGTAAAATACGTTTTGATTAAGTGGGTGATGGTTAAAACAAAAGACTAAAGATAGTGTGATTGTATGTATATTTCCACACATACACACATACTTACACAAATAAGTATGCAAGAGTTTATCTTTAAATTTCCGTATCTGGTGTTTGTGTAAATATGCTGGTATGTTTTTAGAGTGCGTTCAAGTGACTGTATTCAATGTCTTTATGGGCACATATCAACATTCAAGCTATTACTAATTAAGTGGAGCAATTTAAAAGTGATTAATAAACTTGGATTTTTTTTCAATTACAAATGCTCAATTACTTAAAAAATATTAAATATGACTATATTACAGAACAAAAGTTGCACTTTCCTATAATGAATCATTACGGAAACAGAAAATCCCTTCATTATATAGAAACTTAATTATACAGAAATAATATACTATTTTCACTTTTGTTAAAATAAATAAGGTATTTTTGTTTATATTATACTTTTCTACGTGCGTACATAATTTTATCTGTACACAGTGACACGGTCAGTTATGTTATGCATAGGGAAAAATCCCTGTTTGTAGAGATTTTCAAGAATGGATGTCTTTTGAACTTAATTTTACAGCGCAAAAAATATATAAATATATAATTTATAAAAGATTCGAAAATAGCTTTCTTTGATTTATCACTGCCACATGTCAATACAGCGAAAGTAAAGAAATAAACTAAGTTATAAAATGTTATCTTCAATTTGCATTGTCCGCTCTTTTTTACAAGACGAATGTAAGAAATGTTATACCTTCCAGTGTACCGGAACTTATTAAAAATAAAAATTGTATCCTTAAACCTGTACGATTGTTAGGAAATCACCATTTAATACCATTGATACGGGCAATCAATTAATTTTTCGAGTATCCAAGCCAATTCCAAAAAACATAAATGTGATTTTAAGTAAATCTATATGGGCATTTCCATTTTGACGTGTCGTAATATTTGTACCACAAAATGTAAAAAAATTAAATGAAGAAGACAAATTTGTAAAAAGGGTTTTATATATACAAACATAGTAATGAAGAAGCACTATATTCAACTATCGACGATAAGAATTGCAGATATAAGCAAAAATATGCGCTGGCTTGACGTTAAAAAAACGGAAGTGTTTTTCGACTTGCATTACAAATACTGCGAATTGAGCAAGACGTTTTGTATAAAACCTTTTTGAGTACACTTTGGTTTTCTATAAATTTAGTGTTCAAGCTATCAAATTTAAAAATCTTTGCTCGTTTTAAGGTACATATGGGCATTTCCAGCGAAAAGTCTACTTTTTTTAATGTAACGCCAGAATGCAAATAAGGTTGTATTTAAGGACCATGTTGTTCAACCGTTATCACTTTTGTTACTTAATATAGAGCTAGTTGGCGTTACGTTACAAAAAGTAGACTTTTTGCTGGAAATGCCCATATACAGGACAAGTGGTACAAGATGGGCTAATATAGAGTAGTTGGCGTTACGTTACAAAAAATAGACTTTTTGCTGGAAATGCCCATATACAGGACTGTTCCGAAAATCACGTGATTTTAAATAACATGTGCTTTTAAAATCACACGTGTGATTTTGTGGTGTTTTGTAAATCACATCGTTTTTGTGTTTTTCGGTGTGATTTTCAAAAGTCGAAAGAACAAGCAAACACAATAAGTTTGTTGTTTAAAATTATAACTCATTTTATAACTTTTTTTATGTTATATTTCGACAGTTGGTTTTTTTTACGAATTTAGCGATCTTAAATTAGTTAAAAGGTTTGTTTAATGTTTTGCAATTTTTTTTTGCAAATTTTAGCCATGTTCGCGATAGAGGCGATTTGTTCCTGTAAGTTTGTTGATTCTTTACAGCTTTAACGATTTATAATAAATAGTAGACTTTGCTATAATGCCGATGTTGGCAAATTTTTGCGGATTTCCGCTAATTAAGCAATTTTTACCGAATTTTTGCCATTCCTTATAGAATGAGTAATGAGGCTTAATATAAGGCCTTTTTTAGCAGATACATGCCCTTTTCGCCGCATTACATAACTATTTATTCCACACACCCTTTAATAACAACAGTAAGGAAGGTCACTTAAAATAAAAAAAATAATTAAAACTGAACATCTTCCATATGTACTGAATATTTAAGAAGGTCTTTCAAAAATAAATGTATACTTTCTTTGGCAGGATATCATACGAAGCGAATCTATTAAAAAGGATTATAGAGGCCCACAAAAAGGCCTGCCACGCATTTGATTTGATAGTGAACTGATTTAATAGTTCATATACATAAAAAGTTAACAGTTACGTATATATGTATGCATGTAAAGGGTGGCGATGTCAATTGGCCGCCAAGATCATGTGCTTTGACACCGTTGGACTTCTTTCTGTGGGGTTATTTGAAAGAAAAGGTGTACGTCGATAAGCCAGCAACAATTTAAGAGCTAAAGGATGAGATAACTCGGCACATTGATGGCATAGAACCTCAATTATGACTCAGCGTCATCCAAAATTTGGACCATCGGATGGAGGTGTGCCGCCGAGGTTTTTTTTTTCATTTTTAATTACATTAAAAAAAAAATATTGAAATAAAAAAAAAAATAATTGATAAAAAAAATCCATATAAAAAAAATTGTATGGGAGGTACCACGCCATTGTCCAATCTTGACCTAATAAAGCCCACTTGTCCTTCATGGTGGACAGTAATATACTGTGAAAATTTCATGACGCCTATACGAAACAAAGATATATACATTCAATTTTATATATATAGATTGTTACACATTCAATTTTATATATATAGATTGTTTGCGACCGCACACAAGCACATAATATCTTTGTGAACGTGCGTTCGGGGCTTGGTTAACACTGCCCTAAAGACCCAGTGTTGCATGCTATCGCATAAACGCGCGACGGAACACGGTGCCTCATCTTTTTATACAGGTGGTATAAATATTGGGGAATCAATATTTCTTGATGTTCTAGGCATGAAAATACAGTGTGATGTCAGATTGACAAAACATATATTTAAGTTATCGAACGAAGCATTCAAGTACCTTGGTTTAAAAAAACATCACTCCATCTGATCTCCTTACTATTTATACCACCTATATCCGACAGCGTGCTATACAACCGCGTGCAGTAGAGGGCGAAGTTTCTCATTAGTGACAGAAGGGTATCCAATTCTATTCACAATGTGTGGTTTGTATCTGCCTGATTTATCTTTACTACATGGGATGTGTTCTGATGAAATTAGTGATCTAGTTCCCGAATCTCGCACGTTTGTTCGTAATAAACGCTTTTCCTCAAAAGTCCATTCATTTGTGGTCGATTGATCGGTGCATCGTACAACGCATTACGGGGAACATTCGTTTTTTGAGCGGACTGTTCATATATGGATTAACCTTCCTGCTGAAGTCTTCCCTCTCACTTTCAACATGCGTTAAAAACTTCGCTTACAAAATAATGTGTTGAGTAATGAGAAAAACATAAAAGCACTACTCACAATTCTACTGAAAGAACCAATGAATTTTACATGGGATGTCCCAAAATGAACGCATTCAAAAGTAAGTCATTATTTTTTTACCTACATACATCCACAAAAAAATAGTTGTAGAAGTAGTTATAGATGTAGTTATAGAAGAAAGCTACTAAATAATGAATTAAAGAAGCTATTCATTTTGAAAAAGTAAGCGAAGTTTTTACTGGGAAGTCCAAGACGAACGTCCACAAGCACTACTACCTTTATCCTCCTTTCCATAACCTATTTTTCTTTTTCAAATGCAAATGCATATTTTTCAACTTGCCCTGATTATAATTTAAGAATATATTCTCAATATTATTAAACATTGTTGTTTTTTAAAAAAATTTTAATAGTCATTTAAAAACTAGCCACGTATGCGTTTATTTTGACTAAAGGCAACAAATTAAGATGAACGTTGTTGTCATTATTGTTATTGTTGTTATTATTATTATTTTTAGTTACTAAGTCGTTTTTGGTCTTATTGTTATTATTATTGTTGCTGTTGTTGTTATTATTATTACTGCTGTTTCTGCCAGTTGTTTCGTTATTGTTGTTGCAGTCTTTAGTGGCAAACTTGTGCATTGCACTTAAATTACAAAAACAGACACAAACACAATCAGGATAAAGAAATTTTATGCAATTTATGCAAATATTTGCAATTTTAGATAAAAAGGTGATTTTAAAATTCCACACTTTTTATACTTGTTGTATGAGCGCAGAAAGCGCCAGCAGTTGAGGCAAACAAGATGAGCACAAACAACAAAATTAAAATATATAAAAATAAATATGTATGTATATAAAAACGAAAGAGTACAAGGATATTTTGTGGAATTTTGCTAAGTTTTTTATTCAAACATAAACGTATTCAATTGATTGTTGGTCTTTTGGTTTGCATGGATTTATTTATATGGATGGATGAACGGATAGATGAATTTTGCAGGTTTCTTGGTTCTTGTTCATGGATTTATTTCTTATCAGTTTGTGTGGTTACAACTTTCGTTGTAGGGGTTTTATTTTATTTGTATAATTATTATTTTTTGTCTCTTTGTTGTTGATAATGTTAAGGACATTCATAAGTTCTGCACTTAGATAAATACTTTTTTGTATCCTTTATTAAAGCCTTTACCGAAGGTAAGACGGTTTATATAAGTTTGTCATTCCGTTTGTAATTCCAACAATGTTAATCTTTGACTCTAAATAGTGTATGTATAGGTCCTTATGAGTAGCAAAGTTGATTTAACTATATTGATCCTTCCGTATGTCTGTTGAAATGGGTTTTTCGAAGAACCCAGAAATGACGGGGACTTAGTTGTTATATATTTATGTCACATATACTCCGCTAAAGTTTGATATTAAAATTCAGCTAAATCGGTTAATAAATGACTGAGATATGAGCAGAAAACCACGAGGTACTGTTATTTTTCCCATTAACCCCTTGTTGTTGTTCTTTTATTTCCTTTTTCTTGATACCTTGAGAACGGCACGAGTCAAAGATTAAAAGTAGGGTATAAGCTAATTGGTAACAATGCATAGCCACCCAAAAAAAAAAAATTAGCGGGATTTAAGAAGTGGGCGTGGCACTTCCCATACAAAAACATTATAAATTTCTGTATATCTGGGGAACGAAAAGAACTTAAGCTTCTAAATTAGGTACAAACATCTCGGCTATTAAAACAGAGCAACTCACAAAATGTTGGCGGAATTGTATAAGTGGGCATGGCACAAAATAGTTTTTATTTCTATATCTCAAAAATGATAAGAGAAAAATTTTCCAAATTTGGTACACTTAGCTGGATTATTAACCCTTTCGACCCGGACGGTACATATGTGTACCACTGTAAGCTTAAATATCCCTAACAGCTTCAAATTTAATGTTGCTGGGTTGCGAAATGAAACTTATAGTCTTTAAAGTCTCCTGACCGTTTTTTGTAAGTTCCAACGCTACCAAAGTGAAGTGCATAGCATGGTTTTTGCATGATATTATGCGCGAAAGTTAATTTTACCGGACGGTTGGTACTTATTTGTACCACATTACATCCCGAATGGTACACCAATGTACCACAACCCTCACAACTAGGACGGTTGGTACTTATTTGAACAACATAACATCCCGAATGGTACACCAATGTATCACAACCCTCACAACTCGGACGGTTGGTACTTATTTGAACAACATAACATCCCGAATGGTACACCGATGTACCACAACCCCGACAGCCCCAAATTATTGTTTTTCCGATTTTCTTTCACCGATAAGTTATATATTGCTTAAATAACACAGTACAACAGCCAATCTGGGGGGTGAGAAATTCCAAGTCAGGGTGATGGTACTAGGTCAGTATAGTAAAACCCTCAAAGGGTTTGGCGTTCGTATGTGTCAGTTTATTTTTATGACATTTTAAATTTTTTCCTTATCTTGATGTTTTTTTGTTTAACATAACTCGAGAACCACTTGTCCGATTTTGCTAAAACAAACTCAAAAAAATTTAGAATTACAATTTCTTTAATCCGTTCATATAACGTTTTTCTTTATAATCAACAGTTTTGCCGGTAAAAATAAATTTGTGGAGAAAAAAAAATATTTGTTTGCCTAAAAATAGGCAATATTTATTAAAATAAATTTTAATTTTTAGGCAAAAAAATATTTTTTTTTCTCCACAAATTTATTTTTACCGGCAAAACTGTTGATTATAAAGAAAAACGTTATATGAACGGATTAAAGAAATTGTAATTCTAAATTTTTTTGAGTTTGTTTTAGCAAAATCGGACAAGTGGTTCTCGAGTTATGTTAAACAAAAAAACATCAAGATAAGGAAAAAATTTAAAATGTCATAAAAATAAACTGACACATACGAACGCCAAACCCTTTGAGGGTTTTACTATACTGACCTAGAACCATCACCCTGACTTGGAATTTCTCACCCCCCAGACAATAATCCAAAAAATGTTCCATAGTGTAATCGGTTCCAATCAAAAATTTGGTTTTACTATTGCTATTCGAAAGCAGGGTCGAAAGGGTTAATACACAACCTGTCTTAAAATATGGGCTGGATTAAAGAAGTGGGCGTGGCACCTCCCATACAAAGAAATTATAGATTTCTATATATCTGGAAAACGGCAAAAGCCAATGTTTCCAAATTAGGTACAGGTATCTTGGTTATCAATACACAACATCCGACAAAATGAGGGCGGGATTGGAAAAGTTGGCGTTGCACAAAATACATTTATTTATACCATAAGGCGGGTTTTCAAATTAATTTCTATTCCTATCGCACCATTGTCAAAGGTCTTTGAGATTCGGCATAGCCGAATATAGCACTCTTGCTTGTTTTGCTTAACTTTGTCACACGTTACAAAACTCAAAAAAAAGGTAGAAAAATCCTTTTGATTTTATTTTTTATAAAAGATCTTGATTACAGCTTGAGCTTTTTTTTTTTGTTGGTCGTAGGTATATTGACATTGAACGCTAAAGATGAAAAGTAAAATTGTGGGAAAATAACAATAAAAGAGTATTTTCTCTTAAACAAGCAGAATTCAAGATAAAATTGTAGTCTGCAAATTTTTTTATTGCTTTTTAATTGTAAAAAAGCTGATAAATGCAAATAATTTTAATTTTCAATTAATTTCAGTTCAATGTTACTGTTAAATATAACGGGTGTTTTTTTTTAAAGACCGATAAAACTTACGAAAGGGTTAGCTGTCAAACGAACTGTGATACTGCTTATGATCAGTATAATCTGGCAAATCATCATTAATAGATGGACGATTGAACAGTGCTACCAAATTATCCAAAATCTTTTTTCATTTAAACGCAGTATTTACTAAATCGATTTTTGGTCAAAAAATATGATTGAGAGTGATCACTGATTTCCCTTAACTTTCAATTTAAAGGCTTATTTACTGAAGTATTAAAGACTTACGGCCAATTTTTAGGTTTAATATCAAATCACATTTATATTTAAAATCGTTTTAACAACACGATTCTGTTCTCCTCAAAGCACTTAAATGAAACTTCATTCACCAAGCTGTTAATTTAAATTAAACCTAAGTTTTCATTGTAATAACTTAGTAAGGTGGACTCAATTCCACAACAATACAACAACAGGCAGAGCTAAAACATACAGCTGTTTTATGGGACCACCTTGTAAATAAATACACTTTTTTTATAATATTTTCTTTGTATTGAATAGTGCTACCATACTTTTATCTTAATTAAATAAGACTTTTGAAATAATACTCAAAAAATCAATCTGTATTTGAATACGATTTAAGTTTTTATGAAAATTAACTTAATATAGATTTAAATACTATTCCGAAAATTGGGCATTAATATTTTTAAATCTTAAATCACAGATTTGGCTTGTTATGCCATTTAATCGCTTATTTACTGAGATATTTGAATTCTTTTATAAAAAATCGACTTTTGGTAAAAATTATGAGTGCTCACAGATTTCGCTTGTTTTTCCATTTTAACTCAAACACGATCAATAACTGCATTAATAGCTTGCTCACTAGGCCGATAATGTTAACCACAAAATGAACTATGAACTATGAACTTCGCGAACATATTTCTTTTTTCAAAGTTAATTTCCACAAATTGAAAGTGTTATTCTAGCGTTAAATGATTCATGATAACTTTCCAACTCTTACTGAACAGAAATGTGAAGACAGATTGACGTTATCGGTTGTCAAGCCACAGTTACCGATAGTTCTTATGCAGCTTAAAAAACACCCTTTATATAAATGTATCATAGTTGTTATTCTTATATACGCCGTGTTCTTTCATTGTATTTCCTGAATGGCGTTTTTTGGATCGAGGCACCTGGCCGTTTCGAGTGCTCGCAAGTTCCAGGTGCAAATTCTTAATTCATGGTGCTTTAAACGTTAGCAGTAGTCGTTAACATTAACAGGAGCCCGTAACTCATTTACTTTAGCCGTTTAAGTGGTTTGTTTTTACGCAGTGAGTAATTATAACTCTGCCAACCTCTTCATCCTGTGGCAGGTTTCGCCACTCACGTCAGCAGTCGCTTTGGCGGGCTACAGAGATGCCGTTCTGCTGGACTTACCATGCGAAGGTGTGAGCCGACTTGAGATGCAGCTCACCAAGTCAAACCAATCCGTAAATTAAGCTTATGACGAACACCCCCAGTTAACCCCCTCTAGGACAACTAGGTAACGAAATAAAAGCGATTTTATGTTTTTATTAAAAAAAAAAAAACTACTTTGTGAGAATAATATCGAATTTTGGTAGTGATCACAGGTTTTCATTCTTTCTGCTCTATAACCTATATATATATATATATATATATATATATATATATATGACGAAATAAATGCAAATTTATATTTTCATATGAAAACTCGTATTTTTAAGAAACATTTCGAGTTTCGGTAGGGATCACCTTTAGTAACCAAAAAAATCCAATTTTATGTTTTCATTCGCATTTTTGAACTGGTCATAGATTTCCATTAATTGTGCCATATGACCTCCAGTTATCGAAATAAATACAGTTTTATGTTTTCATATAAAAAATTTTTTTATATGAAAAAAATAACAAATAATTTTTTTGAGAAGAAATTCGAATTTTGGTAGGTGTTAGAACTTTTGCTTTCATTCTTTTTGCTCTCGGACCTCTAGTTAACGAAATAAATCTTATATTATGTTATCATAAAAAAAAAATTTTTTTTTTTCTTTTTTTTGAGAAAAATTTCGAATTTCGGTAGAGATCACAGATCCTTTTTGCCCTACGACCTCTAGTTAACGAAATAAATGCAATTTTTTATTTTCATATGAAAACATCAACTTTTAAGAAACGTTTCGAGTTTTTAGGGATCACCTTTAGTTAAAGAAATAAATCCTATTTTATGTTTACATTCGAATTTTGAAAGTGATCCATAGATTTTCATCCTTTTTGATCTATTGCCTCTAGTTAGCGAAATAAATGTATGTAAAATTTTATGTGTTAATATAAAAAAAATCGATGCTTTAAGACTAATATTAAATTTTAGCAGTGATCACAGATTTTCATTTATTTTGCTCTATTACCTACACCGGTGCGCTTTGTTACACTGCTTTAACCACGTTTGAAGACTCTCCCTTTAATAGTTCTTCAGTTGAGAGATATTTAATACATGCATCCTATAGGAGGTACTTCCCCCCTGCGCCTACAAAGTTTGAACATTCTCACTATAACAGTTCTTAAGATATGAGATATTAAACATTAGCGTCCTATGGGGGCACCACTTCCCCCGCTGCTATTTTATTTAAATTTTGGTAATAAATCCAATTTTTTATTTCTAAATGGAAATCAAATTTTTGAGAAAAATTTCGAATTTCGGAAGGGATCATAGATTTTCATCTTTTTAGCTTTATGGCCTCTACTTAACGAAATAAATCCAATTTCATGTAAAAAAATCATCTTTTATTTGAAAAAAATTTTTAATTTTGGTAGTGATCACAGATTTTTATCTTTTTATCCTACGACCTCGAGTTAACGAAATAAATGCAAGTTTTAAAAATATTATGGTTATTTTAAGTATACTTTTTGCTACCGTAACCATATTATCGACCGCAATCATATTATTGTCTTCAGTTGTTCCGTTTAGCTTTTTTACCTTATTTTAAGAACAACATGTTAAAATAAGCATACAAGTATTTTTATTGAGGATTTAATGGTTGTTATGGGCGCATATACAACTGATTTAATCATAATATGGTTGCGGTAAAAATAATATAGTTAATGCAACCACCATTTTTATGAAAATCTCTCCTTAAAAACAAATCTTTTTTCTGTGCGTGTAGCAAAACTTTGAAGCTGTCTCGTTTAAATGTCTGTAAATAGTAAAAATGCTGTTTTTTTTAATTAGTTTTTGTTAAAACCATTTTTAGTATTTATTTATTTAATTTTTTATTTGTTTTTTTAGTTTGAGTTACATTTAATATTTTAAAATTGACATCACATATCTACACACATTTAACATTTAATTATAAATATAGTTTTATTTAAGTTTTTCGTTTTTAACTTTTTTCATTTTTCTATTTTTTTTTGTTAGTTTATTGAAAATTAAAGGATTTTTTTTTTGATTAAAATTACACATAAAGAACGAATTGATTTTAGTTTTTAAAATATCTTGGAACATTTTGAAATTAAAGCATCTGTTTAATGCATTTTTATACTAAATAATCAGAAACTTTTGTTATTTCTTAAAATAAAATTTATTATTTTTAACAGAACTTCATAATAGTTGTTACTTTTTCAATCAGGTACTTCTGTAACCACTAATTCAATACAAAAATTATGTTTTAAGCAAAATTGTCGATAAAGTTAAGTTATAAGAATTTTGAAACTGAAATTGAAACTCGATAATTTTTAAATTTTTTATTTTGGGTCAAAATAAAATAACCTTAAAATACAGGGTGTCCAAATTTAAGGTATATTCGACCAATGGAAATCGCTATAGGGAGATGATCCGAAGCTTTTTTTTTTGGCGATATTGATAATTTAGACGTAGAGAATATGTGGTTTCAGCAATATGGTGCCACTTGCCACACAGCAAGAGAAACAATAAATCTTTTAAAAGAAAAGTTCGAAAATCGTATTCTTTCTCGTAGAGGAGGAGGTAATTGGACACCAAGATCTTGTGATTTGACACCTTTAGACTATTTTTGTGGGGTTTTTTTTTTAAATTAGGCTTTAAAACAACATTATCGAGCAGATATCAACCATTGGCAACAGTTTATTGAAAAACGTGATTGAAAATTTTGGTCTGCCGAGTCAGTGACATAATTTTTAATTTTTAGCCGGAACCTATTTGTACTAAACTAAAATAAAAATATTTTTAATATCTCAAAAAAAAAAAAATTCTTTTTATAGTCCACATTGGCTAGAACTAGCCCGTTTCAAGTACACAAAAAATAAATATTGGTATAAAACTTTGTTTGTTTGTTCGAATGCCAAATAAAATGTTGTTCCTTCTAATTTTTTTCAATTTAGTATAAAAGTTTTTCATTTCCCTAACAATACAAAAATGAGTTCTTTTTTGCAAAATGAAAAACAAAATATTTAAAAAAATTAAGTTAGATGCGGATCGGGTCTAGCTTGTGTTTTTAAATGTCTTATTTCTTTTATTACAATTTGGCGAAATATTAAAATTTTTTTTATTGAATTCCTGAAACCGTAATTTTTAAAGAACAACGAACAGGTTGAAGTTAATCCAAGCCTATTGCGAATAAAAATTTAGCTTTTTTTTTAGGAAAAAAGAAACATATTTTGAGGGAAATAAAACTGCAAAAAATAAACACTTTTTGAGAGAGATCTTACACAGCTCGTCCATTAGTTGCATTCCTGCGCGAAATCTTTTGCGAACCAGTTATATCGCTTTTTTCTTATTTAATAAATGCGTTCATCGGGCTTAAAGGCCCAAAAGGTCCAAAAGTATTTGCTGATAAGCCAAGAATAATCCAACAGCTTCAGGCCAATATAAGAGTAGAATTGTGTAAAGCTCAACGCCAAAAATTACATTGAAAACCAAAACAATGTCGAAAATATTTCATAATTTTGTTGTTTCTTTCTAAAGAAATTCATATTGAATTTTTAAATTTCGAACGCTGCATATCTTGTGTCGTTGCGTATTTCAGCGCCGAAAACATTGTTTATGTTATGTTGTTATGATTTCAACTTGTTTGGAAAATATTTAAAAAAATTAAAAACAAAAATTTAAGAAAAAATAAATAAAACATGCAATCAAAAAATTAAAAAAATAATAATTATTAAAAAGTAAATATAAATTAAAAAATAAAATAAAAATTAAACACAAAAATAAAAATTCAAATAAGTAATAAAAATTAAATAAAATTATAACAATTAAAAAAAAAAAATTAAAACAAACCCAAATGCATACAAACATACATAAAACACAATTAATAGACAAAATACCAGCGCTGATTCTCGCATCCACTATGCACACACAAACTTTTTTCTCGCATGAACAAGTTCTCGCAATAAGTGTCAGTCGGCTCGGCAACAAGCGGCCACTCTGTATGCACCCTAAAGAAGTTTTCGGAAAAGGGAACGCCAGGTCAAAGCAAAGACATTTCCTTCAAAGCAAAATATTTCCAGAAAATAATCTTAGTTTTAGTAAATGTTAAACTTAAATAAAATCAGAAAGAAACTATTTCTCTAAGTGGCGAAAAATTTTTTAATAGACGATGGTCAGATCTTACAATATTGTAAGCAGGCGTTGCCAACAGCAATATTTTTCTGACAATGGTGCGTTGTCAGATGCATTAATTTTGCACTTCTGCAAATACAAATGAGCTTACAATGTTCACACAGTTGTAAGACATTTTAGCCAATTTTAATGCAATTTAAACAACGCTACTTACCAATATTGTAAGATCTAACCATCGTCTGTACGAAGCTTTCAAGCCTTCAATTTTAAAATCACAATTTCTAGAACAGCAACAGTGGATTGAATTGAATTGAAAGAACAAATTTGCTTATAAGTTTTCTCCTCGTTTCGCTGAAACGATCATAGAAACTAATTTTTATATTTTTTCTTTAAATTTTTCTTTAATTGCCTCCAACTTCCAAACATACTTGAAGACGAATGGCGTTTCCATTTCTAAAAAAGAGTGTACCATAAGTGTTACATGTGATTTGGCAACATTTTTAAGTTCTAACCTGAGTTTTAAGAAGTGTTTCATACTTTACGTTTACCAAAGAACACAACTTTCGGCATAAAGCAATAGAGTTCAATTAGCGTTTAAAATTTTAAGTTCTTTTACAACGCTAATATCTAAGTAGAAAAATACCAAAACTTAATATTTATCAGAAGAGACAAACTAAAAAAATTACACTGCGGAACATTCATTTTGCGTTCTGGAATTTAATAATGAGTATAGCTTAAAGAGAAAAATGGAGATAAGATTTGAAATCAGTGACCTCAAATTAGCAAAAATTTGCAATCTTATTCCAGACCGCACAAAAAAGTTCAAACTTGTTCCCTTGTGTTATTTATTTTTTCAGAAATAACAAACAAAACCAACTGTTAATCTATTGCTGCACTCATGCCCCTTTAATTAAAATGACTGTTGAATATGCAGTATTTTTTTCTTTTTTAAGGGGAACATCATGAGAAAAGAACGCGTTAAACTTTTAAAATAACACATATTTTTCAGAAAAGAACATAAAGAATTGTAAAAGGGAGAACAACTGCAGAATTCTCAGCAAAAATACAAATTTTTGAGAATTCTCATTAATGAGAAATTTCCAATTTTTTTTATTTGCTGTGAAGCCATCGCCACTGTAGACGTGAGTGTGGCAGAAGTCTTGAATTTATCGATCATACGCCGTTCTTAACAGCTCCTTGGAAAATTTTGAGGAAAGATCTTGGCCTACATAAGATTCAACTGGTGCAATAACAAAAGCCAGCGGACCATCAACGGCGTCATGTGCTCGGTGAATGGGCTGAGAATAAACTGGAAGTTAAACCAAATTTTTAACGTCAAATCAAATTCAGCGATGAGGCTCATTACACCCCGAAAAAATCACTGTGTGGTAAGGTTTATATGGCGAAGGCATCATCGACCGATTTGTGAATGGCGAACGCTACAGGCAAATGATTCATGATTTGTTTATTCCTCATGTCATTGCAAATCATTCGGAGGAGAAATGGTTCGGACAAGATGGCACAACATGCCAAGCAGCTCGTGAAACCATCATTTTGTTGAGCCTATCTTTTGATGACCGAATTATCTCAAGAAATTGACTTTGGCCACCTCGTTCGTGTGATTTTACACGTTTGGACGACTTGTCGTGGGGGTGAATACGTTAACACTCTGGTCTATGCTTATAAACCTGCAATGGTTGATCATTTAGAAGCCAACATTCGACGTACTATTGAAGAAATGAGACCGGGTATGCTCGAAAAAGTGGTCTTCATAAGGCGCAGTTGCGAAGGCTGAATGCCAGAAATCTCATGAAATTGTTGAGTTAATGAAGCCAACATTTTGGTCATTCCATGGAATTTTTTTGTTTTATTTTTAAAAAAGTTCTTTGCCAAAAAAAAAAAAAAAAAAAAACAAAAGAAAACCCCTTATAAGATGATGGCTAATAAATCAGTGAATATTTGAACGCTGCTTTAATTAAACTGAACTTACATTTATATGTAGTTTAAACTCAACAACTCGATTTAGTTTAAAAAATAATAAGCACTATGATAAATGTTGTCAAATTCATATGATTTGTATTGGTAGTTTAAACGCCTAATTTTCTGCGTTTAGAGATGGCTTATATGTTTACCTAAATTATAGATTTGCTGGCTTTAACAGATGTTAAACAAAACACAGAGTTTAACTTGTACTGATTTATTAGCCCTTATTCATATTGTTGAAATTTTTCGCCAATTTATTTGAATATTTTTGACGAAAAAAAAACACAAATTTTGGCTGGTAAAACAGCAAATAATGTTCGTGTTATGTGCGTGTAAATTGCCGAAAACTTGAACAATATAAAAAATCAGCATTTTTTACATTAATTTTTCTTATGAAGAGACTAAAGCTACGGTCACACTTATTAAATATTTGACCAAATAAGCGTAACCACTATTTTTGTTGATAGTGAGTGCGATGTAACATGGTCTTAATTTCACAAAATAAACTAATTATACTACTAGACACAGCAAAAAACTGTTTTTTGTAAGATATGGTATTATAATCAAAATAAATATTGCAATTAAAGAAAGTAATTATTTAGTTTGCTTGCTGGTCCCGTTTTTTCCGTCAAATATTTGACAAGTGTGACCATAGCTTAAATCAGCTCAAACATGAACGAACTAAATCAAAATGTTTTCATTCTTCATATTCATGAAGAGAAAAAAGCAGCGAACTTTTAAACATGTTTATATCCAATCATAAATAAACGATGAGTGAACGTTTCTGTAATCTGCATTATTTATCTACATTTTAGCCGAACTTTTATTTAGCTTAACTAAATGCAACAGCAATTTGTGTACTGCAGGGTTTTAGATTTCGTACCAACTCTATTTAACTTACTCAAAAAAAACCCCCCCATTAATTTTAGCTTTTTAATAAGTGCTGGTTCACACTCTTTAAGTTTTAGCCGTCAAGATTTGAGCTTTTAGTAGGGAAGGAAAAGAGGATGCCATTTATTTTCCTTTTCCTTTCTCTCTCTCTGTCGTAAAAACTCAACACTTGACGGCTAAAACTTGAAGAGTGTGAACTAGTGGTGGACGATATCGAGTGTTTTTAAAACATCGATGTAAGCTATCTATACTCATCAACATCGAATGAACATCGATGTTTTTTTTTTTTTATTCGATGCATCGAAGCGACCATTTTAATACAAGAACTTTGTAGCATAAGTTAAATTTCATTCTCATCAACTACTTTTATGGATTGAAATGAAGAAGAAATTATCTTTTCCTGCATTTTATCCACAGTTTATTTGAACTATCTGGAAATCAATGTTACCAGATGTAAATTTGATATATTTGTTTTATTAAAATGAGTTGATGATTTTTACTCCAAGAAAGCGCTTCTAAAGACACACCCACAGGTCACTTTTTATTTTTTATTATTCAATATTATTTTAAAATTATAAAATTATAAAGGAATGGCAGAACTTAAATTAAAAATAAAACTAAAAATCGATTTTTGTGTTTTAATACTTTGTTGTCAACCCAGATCATAATATATTTACATGTATAAAACTAAGAAAATGTAAAAACTCATTTTTTTTTATAATTGCGAAAGTAATAAAGCTTTATGTTATTAAATCCCTATTTTTTTTAAACCATATTCATATCTACTGTGCTACAAAAAATAATCGTTGTTTTTTTTCGAAATATCAATATAACATAGATGCCTGTATGCCATGCATTGCATCGAAAATGACATCGATATTCTTTTTCAATGTCCATCACTAAGTGTGAACCAAGGCGAATTCACTAGAAGATGAGGTCAACTCTACAACAAAACTGCTTTTGTGCTCCGATTGTTAAAAATATTGCTAGTAAAAAACTGTTTGTTAACATAAAAAACTGTAGTTTGTATACAAATTTTGACAACTCAACCACTGAAAATAATACCAGCTGTTGACTTGACCACACCTTCTAGTAAATTTGCCATGAGTGTGAACCAGCACTAATTTAAAAACACTTAAGTTCGTTAACGGTTTTCGACCAAATAAAGAAAACTTCTGGAAATTTAACTAATGCAACTAATAAACCTCTTCAAAACTCTTTTTGGTGACTCAAGTTACTAATTTTTTATAAAAGTTGCTAAATAAATATAGTTGTAGCAATTTAATTTGTATATTAAGTTTGGGCCCAAATCGTCGCAGTCGTGATCGAGTAACTTTGATCGAAATTTTACTTTTTGAGATTATGTCATTCGATAACGAGTAGTCGATCGAATGACTTTACTCGAAATGTCATTCGATAGGTTAAGAGCTTTCGTAAAAACATTTAATTGTTTTTTTACAAACAATTTACACACTTTTTGGGAATAATTATTAGATTTTTTTAACAAATTTCCCCTAATTTAGCAATTTTTACAGAATTTTTTCCATTCCTTATACTTTTATGGACTTTTAATCAATTTTATGGCTTGTTCGAATTATTAAAAATTTTCGCTATTTTTGCAAAAAATTTTTGTTTGTTAATTGTTGACATTTTGTTTTTTTAACTGATTTGAAATAAATTTTAGGGTTTGTTTCCAAGTTTGCGATTATTTGCGAATTTTAGACATGTTCGCTATAGCAGCGATTTTTTCTGTAAGTTTTCTGATTCTGTACAGCTTTAACAATTTTTAATAAATACTAGACTTTGCTTTCATGCCGCTGTTTGCAAATTTCCACTAATTTAAAATTTTTAATCGAATTTTTGCCATTCCTTGCAATTTTAGGGACTTTTAATCAATTTAATGGCTTGTTTGATATGTTAAAAACTTTCGCGAATTTTCGCTATTTTTGCAAATTTTCTGAATTTTTCAAATGTTTTTCGAATTTTTGCGTTGCTTTGTTGCTCTTTTTGGCAAGCGCCGCCGCTATAAAAAAGCCACATAAATAAACCGAAGTCAGCTATTTTATAGGGCACTATCAACATTGTTGATTTATATGCAGCGAAAAGTGCAATGTCTGATGCCATTAGTATACAAGCGCAAAAATCTATTACATTTTTTGAACAAATTTCGATACGAAAGCTTTCGAATGCCGCAATCCCGTTTTTGATACGTCACGAAGTTTAATTCGATACGAAAGTTCATTCGATCACGTGTGCGATTTGGGCCCTGTTATTACAAACATTAAAAAAAGCTTATTAAACATCTTTGTTATTCCTTAGTAAAATGTTTTCATTAAATTTTCTTTATGATACATACCACCTGAAATAAACCAATTTATTCTTTAAGTGTATTTCAATAACATTTACCAAAATAGTCAAATTAAATTGAGAGAGAGACAAAGAGCATTAGAACACTGATCTGGTTGTTAGATCGCTTTCTCATACGCAAACTTTAATTTGCCGAAGTATTTTTAATTTTACATTGAAATTTTTTTCAATACTGTGTATTTCATTGTTGTCTATCATACTAAATATGCACACAAATGTAACTAAAGCGGAGTTCAGTATTTGGGGAAAATGATCTTGCTCAGCAGCAAATGCAAAATATCGTAGCTCTTTTATGAAATCTATCTAATCGGAAACTCTAACTGCCATATTCATAAAATAAAAATGGGTTTGAAATGCATTTTAAAAAAAATTTTTATGAAAATTTTGCCTCTCACATTTCAAACTTTTTTTTTTATGAATACGGCAGTAAGAATTTTATTTTTAGATTCAACAAAAGAACTGCGCTATTTTGCTTTGCTGTTGCGCAAGACCATTTGCAACAGACATGGAAATTCGCTTAAGTTTTAACATATCGCACATTAAATCATAAACAGGCGCAGCACAAAATATATCATTTTCTCTTTTATAAAACAGTTCACAAATCAAATGTATAGCGACGACGAAAATTTCGTTTGTGTCATCCATCGTCTTCTTTTACATTTGTCGAACTCAATTTGAAATTTGAATTGAATTGAATCCAGTTTTCTGCCTCTCCTTAAAATTTTTGAATTATGAGTTGTGCCTGTTTATGATTTAGTTTGCGATATGTACTTCAAAGTCAGTACTCACCTTCATTATTTTTTCCCTTCTCAACAACAAGCGCAAGACTGTGCAAGGTAAAATTTGCGTGTGAGAAAGCGGACTTGCATAAAATATTTAATTTGTTTGATTTAAAATTCAATTTACGAATTACATTTAATAACATTTATTTGAAAGTAATTTTGGAATTAAAGTAAAAAAAAGACGGAACTCTTTTTTACAATTTTGATTTGAGTTTTATTTAATAAATTTATTATCTTTTTATTTCAACACTCCTTCCATTCTTTCCTCCCAACAAACAACATAAAACTTTCAATTTGTTTACACAATTGTTGTTGCAATATATATAAATATTTTTTTTCTCTCTTTTTGTTGTTATAAATCTATTTTTTTTTAATTTATAGTAATAATGTTGATTTCATTTTATAATATTTTTTTTTTTTTTATATTTTTCTCTCTTTTGTTTTCATTTACATTTAATTCCATTTGAATTTGTTAGTTAATAACAATGTTTATATATTTCTTTTGTCGTTAAAAAATAAATAAAGAAAACATAATAATTTATTTAAAATTTGTTTAATTGATTTTCATATTTCAAATTTTTTTTTTTTTTTTGTTTTTAGTTAAATATTTTTTTTTTATAATATTAATATATAAATACTTTGTTTAAATAAATTTACTAAGGAATTGAGTTTGTTCCAGTGTCTTTTTGATTTTATTTTTTTATATTTTTAATTTTTAATCTTTTATAAAGTCAAGTTTGCCAAAAACCAAAAGTTGTTCATCTTTTTCCTCCGTTTAAAGTTGTTAAAATGAGGTTTTGCCAAAAATGTAGTTACCAGGAGCCGAGGGATCTTCCGACGAGAAATATTCTTCCCACAAGGCAGCAAATTGTTCACGTGTTACTTCTTCATTACCCTGAGCCATTTTAGTAAAGGCCTCTTCACATTCCTTCTTTTCCAAGCCATAACTGGAACAGACTAGAGCAAATTCTGAGACATCAATGCTGCCATCGGTGGAAGCATCTTCCAGATCGAACATAAAGTTCATGTATTTATCTTGCCAGTCCAAAACACTGCTGGGATCTTTGGCATAAGCGTCCCACATGTTGCACCATTCCTCGACGGAAACCTGTCCAAATAGAGGATAAAATTGAAAAATGTTAAAGTAGGAGGATTTTTAATTAATTTAAATTAACTAAAAAAGTTTGCGATTCTATAGAAAGTTTTCGCTAAGTTTAAGATTTAAAAACAATCGCTAAATTTACGATTATAAAAAAATTTGTTTTTGCAGAATTTCTAAAGAATATTTTTTTGCAAAATTTTTATAAAAAAAATTCCCAATTAACCAACTCGTAAGAATTTCTTGGCAAAACTTACGATCTTTTAAAGAAAAATTTAGATTCTAGAGAAAATTTTTTCATATATTACAAAGAAAATTTCGCAAAAGTTATGATTTTAGAGAAGGATTTTAAAAAATGTAGGGTTCTCGACAAAGTATTTATGGTTTTAAAAAATAAAACAAATTATATCGAGGGTAATTATCAAGGACCGAAAAACGTGTTTTTTTAATGTTTTTTAAAAAATATTTATCATTGGTGTTCGAAAAATATTTTAAAAAAAAGAAAAAAATATTTTCTTTGATATTGTTTCTTTAAGTTCAAAATAATAAAGTTTTTAAAAAAATGTTTAATTTTTTCGTACAAAATAAAATGTTTTACCATCAGTTAAAAAAAAAAAAATAAAAAACAAACACAAAAAAGATATTTATTTTTTCAGTACAATATTATTTTGTCAATTTTATGTATTGTTTGAAATATTAAAAATTTTCGCAAATTTTTGCTATTTTTGCAAACTTTTACGAATTTTTGCAATTTTTGCGTAGCTTTGTTGCTCTATGAAGCAATTTTCGCAAGTTAAACATTTTCGCTATTTTAGAAAACTTTTCCGAATTTTTGCAACGTTTAATTTACTAATAAAATTTGTGCCCATAATAGGGGTGAAATTTAATTAAAATTCACAATTTAAACTACAAAATTTGAGCTCTCAATGTAAGTTTCTAAAAACAAAAAAAAAATATTTTTCTTTAAAACGCATCAACGTTAATATTAAATATTGGGAATAAAAATGTTAATATAAAAATGTTTTTAATATAAACAATGTTTTTTTCTACAAAAGTGCCAAAAAAAAAACACAAAAATGTATTTAAAGTTCAATTTGTTTAAAAATATAAAAACTACTTAACAAAAAAATATTGCAATAAAGGAGAAAACTTGACAAATGGTAACGCTGCTTTCAAAACCAATTTTTTTTTTGTCAGTGATGCCACAATAATAATATAACTTATTGCCACTTTTCTAGTGATGCCACTAAAAAAATCGAAAGATGTAGAATGGGATAAAAGATGTTGGTTTTTAGCCCTATGCATTGTTTATGGAAAGATGTTAACATCTTCGCAAATGGTGGAAAATTGATGGTAGATGTTTGATGTTGATCAGTGTTAAAAGGCTATAAGCTGTTGTATACTGTTATTTCAATAACATGTGTTTTTAAATGTTTAACCTGCAGCATGTTTTTAATACTGTTTGAACCTGCCTGCCTTGTATTAAAATATTTATTATTCCTTATTTTTTTTAAATAAAGATTCTAAATTAAATAATTGATCAACAATTGAAGCACAGCCGCGAATTAAATTTTAAGTTACAAAATAATTTTTTTTCAGTAGAGCAAAAAAACGTTTTTAGCAGGCAAGATTATTTATTTTTTATTTTTTTCCTTTATTTAAAAATTATGATAATAAAAACTTTTATGAAAAATATCAAGAAATTTAAAACTTGCATGCAAATTTACAGTTTATAACTTTTTTTTAGTGGAAAAACGTTTTATATCCACAATCGCGATGTCATTTAAAACGTTATTCTACGTTTCACTTTGTATCATTTTGTAAGTAATTTACAACGTTCTTCCACTATTTGACTCTTTGTATGTCATTTTGCAGATGTTTAGGTGCATTATTTTGAGTGATTTAAGATTTAAACAGTGTAAGAGAGTAATGTTAACGGTTAACTGCAAAAAACAGTTTTTGCAAAAAGTGTTCAAATAGAAAAAAACTTATATTTTAAACTTTATATTAAATTTTGTTTAAAAAAAAAAAAAACATTTTTATTTCAAAAAAGGTCCAAAACAATTTAACAAGTGAAAAAACGAAATTTAATTTGTTCCAATCATACATGTTAAGTAATGATTAGCTAATGCTAATGATTGCTAATTAACATTGTTTTGTGAAATTCTCTAATTGATCAAACAATTAGAATTAGTTCAACTAATTCCCATTAGCTAATTGAAATTTTTATTCTAATGGAAAACTAATTGCAATTAGTTGCCATTAGCAAAAAAAAATTGGTTAACCTTTACAATTAGAAATCTAATTGACTTCTGATAATGCAATTAGATATTCAATTATTAAATTCAATTGATTCTAATTCGAGCTAATTGAATATCTAATTGCATTATCAGAAGTCAATTAGATTTCTAATTGTAAAGGTTAACCAATTTTTTTTTTGCTAATGGCAACTAATTGCAATTAGTTTTCCATTAGAATAAAAATTTCAATTAGCTAATGGGAATTAGTTGAACTTATTCTAATTGTTTAATCAATTAGAAAATATAAACTAATTGCATCAATTACTAATTCTAATTGGAATTTAACATGTATGGTTCCAATAAAACATATAGGCAGGGCTGCCAGATTTGACGATTTTTTGTTCCGAAATTAGCAAAGTGCCGATTTGCTGATTTTTTTTGTAAAAAGTGACGATTTTTTTATGGTGTTTTCTTTTCTACAAAAAATGTCACATTTTATTTAAAAAAATGCAATTTGGTGTTCGTTTCTTAAAAATGCTTTGCTCTCTAAGAGGGCAGCGTGTTTTTTTCTAAAAAAATTCACCCTTAAATGTCATAAGGCATTGCACTTTACGCCCCGTATAAATCGTGAGTGTTGATAATGCCCTGTAAAAAGATGGCTTCTGTTTATATATAGGGTTACCAGACGAAGTTGGGAAAAAATCGCCTCTAATCAGGACAGTAAAATTTTTAAGTTTTAATAGTAATTTTGTCTATTATTTTATAGTAAAAACAAAAGAAAGCATTACATTATTAATGGTAGGTTGTCAGTGACATAAAATTTAAATGGTTTCGGTGTTAAAGAATTGTTTTTGAAAAAAAACGTCAAATCAAGAAATCGTTAAAACTTGGTGTTAATAAATTCGCAGTCTGGCAAAGGTATTTTCTTGTTTACATATTTTATGAAAAACAAACTAAAGAAATTGGAATTTGGTCATTCATTTTGTTCATTTATTTATTTATTTAATAATTATATATTATCAAATTTGGGTTTATGTGTATTTTTTTTTTATATTTTGAAGAACATACTTTTTGATTTATGTACATATTTTTTTTATATATTGAAGAACAAACTTTTTGTCAGCTGTTAAAAACAGGGCGATCCAATTTTGTGTTTTGTTCTCGTCAAATAAAAAATTGCATTATTACATGTAAGGCAAGACATTTTATAAATGCACCTTTTAAAATGTGGTATTTTTTTTGTAGAAAAGAAAACACCATTAGTCTCCGTTTTCTTTCGGTTAGCTGTTACGCATGAGCGCCAACGTTATGTCACGAACAGTAGTGATAGCTTTCTTGTTTATTAAAACCCAAAAATTATATATAAAAATAGAGATAAAAACGCTAGATTGACCAAAAAAAAAAAAAAAAAAAAAAAACTAAATTGACATTATTAATTAACAAAAGCGGCAAACTTCACTATTAAACGAACTTTCAAAATCGGTTTTTTCAATTGCAAAGCGTTGAGGCCGCTCTATTCAAAAACTAGAAAACGCGTGCCGGTTTTGTTAAGGTACGGCTGCATTATACAAGTCTTAAGAAAATCTTTGACTAATTTTAGAGTACAAAAACAACAATGTTACATTTTGTTAATCTTTCATCAAACCATAATCAAATAAACCGTTTACGACTCTCTGTATAAATCAAATTTTTAACAATTATACACCGAAAATTACACGAGTTGTAAGATAATATCTACATGAGTCTCTTACGATTCTTGACATGAAAGATTCGTTAGATAATCTTTACTTAAGTCTTTAACGATTGCCACAACGATTAAAGAGGCGTTTTTCGCTGTGCTATAAAAGAATCTCAGTCGTGTTACAGTTTTTCACGTGTGAGGAATCTTCTAAGATTAAAAAATGTGGTTATCGACATTCAAAGACGCTCTTCATGAGACTCCCAGTATCTCTTAAACGATTTAATATGCTAGCAGGGTATGAAGTTATCATCTTTTTGTTTGAATTTTTTTTTTCTAAAAAAATCGAACAAAAATTGTTTAAAAAAAAACTAAATTTTAAGTTGTCCGATTTTTTTTGACGATTTTTCGAAACGAGAAAGACGATTTTCTTATTTTTTCTTAGAAAATTGACGATTTCGTCACAAATTTATCTGGCAGCCCTGCATATAGGGGTATGTTCATTTCTATTTTTAAATTTTAACTTAAATTTATAATCCATATACCAACCAACGAGATCCAATATAAATAAATATACAAAAATGCTCCGTTAATCTACTGCCGTTATTATTATTTTTTACTAAAAAATAGTATAAGAATTTTTTATAAAATGTATGAATTGATTTCCTTTATCTTTATTTAATATTTTTTTCTTAAAATCTTCAAAAAAAAAAAAAATCCTTGAAATTAATAACAATCATAATTAATAATTTTTCTTATTTTATTTTAAGTTATATTGTATATAATAAGCCATACAAATGATTACAATGCATCATTAACAACATATGCTGCATATGTCGCATGTTAATGTTAAGATTGACATGTTAATTTTCCATGTTTATGTCTGCAAAATCACTGTTAAAATTATGCATAGACTTGTTATCATTGAATTTGGCATTGTCTTTTTATGTTATTGTCCAAAATGTATGAACGGCATAACATGAATTGACAATAACATTATGTGGCCATGTTGACATGTTTTATAGTTCCACATTTGCAGGTCTTTATTGTCAAAGATAAATAACTAAACAGTCTAAAATGCTGATGTAAACGGTATAGTTTATGAAAGTAGCTTACGATCATAAACAAGACTGCGAGTGTAAATGCATTATTATATATACCCTTTTACCTTCAGTGAAGGGTGTAATTATGTATGGTCAGTACTGCTACAGTGGAAGATTGGACTTTAAAAGCTGTATATATCAAGAAACAATCTATTGAGATGTGTGCTTATCACTGGGTTCTAAAACACCCTTGTCCTTAAATATATATAATGACGAAGTTTTGCAAAGAATAAACCAAAAACGAGAATTTGTTGCTCGTATTAAAAACAGCATATTTGGGGAAATATTATAAGGAACCCTAAAAAAATAACAAAGTTGAAGGAAAAAGTATCAGGGGCAGAAATGAAATAATCTGGATTAAAAATAAACAACAACAGACCAGATACTACAAGAAAACCTCATGAATGCCACAATAAAAATAATTTAAGTCAAATTAAATACAATTAATAACAACAAATGTAATATGAATAATTTACAAAAACAACCGTATTCGAAATTGGATTGATTCGTTCTTGGCATAAAAATCTGGGCAGTTGTTTGATAAATATATTGGAAAAGGTTATAACTAAGGATTCCAATACCGAAGGCCTTTCGGTATTGAGGAAATCTTGATACCGGTACTATCGGTATTTTCGGTATTATTTATGGAATAAAAATATCTTAATGCAAAGCACCAAGAATAAAACCATTTTCCAATTATATTACATGTATTATTCAATCCAATTTATTGTTTATTTAAAATATTTATTGAAAAAAAAAGTATAATTCTTTTATAAATATTGATGGCTTAATATAAAAAAGGCCTAACTCGATGTTTTTTAATAATAGCTTTTTTGTTTATTCTGGAAGCTATTGCCACATGTATTTTGATTTAAAATTTTTAAGGGGCTGAAGTACAACATTTGTTTGATATTTTTATAAAAAATTGCATTATAAATTTTTTATCCAAAACTTTACGGATTTTATTAAGTTTTTAAGTCGATATTAAAAACAAATTACAAAAAAAAAAAAAATTTAATATTATCGCCATGTCATAGAGTACAATTCTATTCAAGTGTATTTTGATAGTTTTTAGCCTTTCAGATACAGAAAACTGCAATTCCGTTCATGAAAACAAAAATGGTTTCATTCCGAAAATTTTTTCATAATTTTCTGAAGCACCAAAATACGGAATGAATTCCGCTTCCGAACGGAATTGTACTCTGTGACATGGCTGAATATATACATAGTAAATAATTCATAGGTAAAGCACCTAAAGTTTTTTTAATTTCTTTTTGTGAACTAAAATATGTTCGAAGAAAACATAAATAGTCGATGCTTTCATCCGAAAGGCGTGATCTTATTTTTGTGCAGATTAATCCTGCTGCGGAAAACAAACGCTCAGAATCTACACTTGTAGGATGAACGGTCATAACATGCAGTCTACAACTGACATGAAATGCTTAACATTAACACTAATATGATGTTAGTGTTAAGTATAGACTTATAATGTTACAAGTTTTCTCATGTTATAACACGGTTGTTAATGCAAATGTTTTAACAACGCTTTTATAACATCAAGTTATAACAGCAAATCATGTCAGTTGTAGACGGGCAGTAAGGAAATTACACACATTTTGCAAATATTTTCCTTTCATATTTTCAGAATTATTTAAGTCAATACTGAAAAATAATATTATGTTTATTCTTTGTTAAATAAATATATAAATAAAATACTAATAACAAAAATTTAAACTATTTCTTTGTACTGTTTTGTCTTCACTAAATAAAAATTAAACAAAATTTAAATCATGACGACTTTTTTCCATTTTTGGCGAATTTAAGTGGAATTCGAAACGAAACGAAGAAGCAAGTCTTTGGCGATTTTTGACATTGAGTTTAGCGAAAAAGATTAAAATAAATCTAACAACCCAGCTACTATAGCTACTATGACTGTATGACATTTAATTTCACTCATACTCAAGTACCGGTCACATATGGCAAATATTTGACGAAAAATACGAAACCACTACGTTTGCTCATTATTATGTGACCGTACCTTAAGTCATCGTCCAGACTTGCAAATTTAGTTTCAGTAATTGTTCAGTTTAATGGTGAGAGAGGTGAGAAGATTGTGAAGGGGTACTCAGTTTCACGTACTCTGCTATTCTGTTTTGTTTTGTAATTCTCACACTTTTCAACTTGAAGTTGGCTATAGGCATATACATATGTATTTATGTATAAAATATAAATAAGTGCAAAATAAGAATTTCTAGATCTAAACACTGATGCAATTTGAAAGAAGAATATTCGGTATTTCGGTATTCGATTTTAGCCGGTAATACCGGTATTTTAATCCATAGTTATAACCAGGGAAGCCGCAAATATTTTCCAAAAAAGTGTTTTATGCACATTAAATATACAGTAAAAACTTTAAAATATGCCCTAAGAATTATTAGCAATATGTCTCAAAAAATTAAAAATTGCTTGTTTGAAAACAAAACATTCAACAATTTAATAATATTTGCATATAAAAAATCAGTCAAAAATTTTAGCAGCGAAAGACAAGTGCTTGGAACCCATAGAGATTTTTTTTATCTTAAAATGATTGCAGGGACGGTCACTTAATTTTATATAATAATATTAACAATCAAAAGTTATGACATTTAAAGCTCGAAAGTGATATTTCGTTACCTAAAACGCAAAAGGCCCTAACTAACAAAAAATTAAAAATCGACTTTTTCAATAAATTTGATGAATTGTATCAACACTAATGTCCACATAAAATTTTATAATCTTTCAACCAAAATTACAGATTTTATTAACAAAAAAACAAACGGCCCTATCTACAAAAGATTATATGATACGCGCTGCGCTGAAAGACCTTACTAACAGCTGCATAATATGCAACATTGTCAATTGTCGAAACAACTGGTAGGTTTTACAAGAAAAATTGAAGAAAAATAAATTATAAACAATTTAAGGTAATTTATTGATAAACATTTTTAGTAGTAATTTGCTTCTCCTGTAAAATTTTCAAGATGTTAGATAGGGCGTTTTGCGTTTTAGGTAACGATTTGTATCAGAGCTACGGTCAAATGTGAAATGATTCCATTAAAATTTGCGGTAGAATAGTTTTGCGCCCATAAATACGAGATGGTTTATGGACACAAAGACTCCTATTCGGAAAAGCCAACTTTTAACAAGAATTTAAGATAAATGACTTATAAAAAACGCTCAATAAAAAAAATATTTATTTATTTTTTAAAATTTTTTGGAAACCACCACTTTGAGAAACGCTAAAACTAGTTTTCTTGTTTATTTTAAAACGGTTATACGGCCATATTCCGACAATGGCATGAATTGAAATCTCAAAACGGCAGATGTGTTTTATGGTGTTCTTAAACTCATGCGTTTTGCTTGCGACCTGTCGTAGTTTCTTAAAAATATTCTAGTTGCCTTGACCATGCTTTTGCGATGTGAAGTTGCCAAACTGCTTGCGATTGCGATTTAAAGAACACCTTTTGTGCGATTTGAATTCAGTATCCCATACGTGAAGCGTGTTGCGATTGTCAGATCACGCCGGATAAAACTATTTATATAAGCAACAAACCCATAAACTATGCTTTAATTGTATAAACTAATAGAAGAAAACATGTTTTTAGAAAATAGTTTGCAACTTGTTAAACAAATTCTTAATTAACAAGAAGTTACAAATCTAATAATCACTAATGACCAGAGTGATTATTAGATTCATGATTTTTAAAACTATTTAGAAAAATGAGAAGAAAAAAATATTCATCCAAAAAATAGGCTAGAGTTTTATTTTTATGTGTCTTGTAAAAACAACTAAAAAGCAAACATGCCGATTTCTTTAAGAAGTGTGCTTAAAAAGTATGCTGTAAATAATCTTTATATTGAGACCCCTAAACTATGTTACAGTTTAATAATAAATAAAAAAAGTTAGAAAAATTTTTTAAAAAACTTTTTGCAACTTATTTAATACACAAAAAGTAAAAAACAATAAACTTGCAAAAAAAAAAAACGTTTTTCTTAAAAGTTGTGAATTTTTTAAAAATGCAAAGAATTGGCAGTTCCAGAAAACCCAAAAAACATTTTAGATTCTTTACAACAAAAATTTAAAAACATTTGTCTTTACAAGCTGAGTGAAAAATATTTCAGTTATTTTTAAGGATTTAGAAATAAGAACGATAACCACAAATAACAAAAAAAAAAAAATTCCCATAAATGGGCTACAAAATTTTTCGTTTCCATAAAACTTGCTGTAGCTTTTCTATAATAAATAACATAATTTAATTTAATAATTTAATAAAACCTCTAAACTTTGCTACAGTTTTATAATACATGTGTCTCAAGAAACTAAATGTTAGAAACTTATTTGCAAGTCTCCTTAAACTGAATAAATAGACACAAAAGCAAAAAATCAAATAGACCTAAACAAAAAAAGATTAAATAGTTGTGAATTCTCGTAAAAACCACACGAATGACAATTCTAAAAAAAAACTTTATATTTCGAATGTTTACAAGATTTACTTTTAAAAAACTTTTGTTTCTAGCTAAAAGAAAATTATTGCAGTTTTTTTTTAAAGAAATAAATGAAGATAGGCTACAAGTTTTTTTTAAATTGCTAAATATTTTATAATGGCTCAACTTTTAGAATAAACGCCAATTGATTACGTTTTCCATAAAAATATTTATATCAAAGTTTAACCTTTCATTCATATAAATCTAAATTTAATAATTTTTATTTGTTGTTTGTTGTTTCTTACTGCCTTAAAATATTCAAATAAAATTTATTGTTTTGTTCATGTAAAATACTCTTAAGGGTCAAATGTTTTTTGGCTTTATTTTTTCGTTTTATAGTTTTCTTTTAGAACGATTTCTAGTGCTGGGTTGTTTAGATGATGTGGTGGTGCTGGCTGGCTGACTGGCTGGTTGTTCATATTGAATTCAATATAACAACAAGGTCATTATTAACAAGCTATTTATTTACTTCTCTCTGAAATCCAAACACCAACTGTTTTATAGACTTTCAACGTACTACAATATGAAAACAACTACATATGTATATGTGTATGTATAGGGTGGCCCAAAAGTAACGAAGGGACTTAAATGGTCTATAACTTTAATATTTTAATATGATTTTTTGTTTAAGATTGCAGTAAAGAAGACTTAGAAAATTAAAAATGAATAAGTGACAAAGCTTATTTTCTATTAAATGGTTTTGTTTGGTTTGGTTTTGGTTTTTAACAAAATTTCAGAATATGGGCAGGAAAAATGCTGGCGCAATACATCAGCCGTTATTACACTCTCTAAACCAATGAAGTTCTGTTGTTCTTTTCTAAGTACCTTTTAATACAGAAATTCCGCAGTAGCGTGACTACATAGAAAGTGTGTTTATATTTTTACTCTTTTGGTACCATTATATTTGTCCCTTTTACGTAAATGTTTATTTTATTTATATAAAATATTTTCGGCTAAGCTTTGATTTATTCATATTTATGCAACTGTTGGTATGGGAATCGGTTTGAAAATGTAACAAACGTTCGGAAAACTTTGGTACTTTTATAACCCAAGAAGTACTTTTTTGTCACTTTAGTTTTATAAGTGGTTATTTTTCATTCCTGGAGGCAAATTACGGAATTCGATATCGATCGAAATGACGATACAATTCAAATGAAAATTTCGATCGATATCGAATGCCGTAATACATCCCCTGCTCTAAATTGTACAAAATATGAAAACATTTTACATGAGCAACTGCCATAAGCTCTATGCTTGTCTGCAGGAAAGAAACCAGAGTCTCTGGCGGGAATCGAACCCGCAACCTCGGCGCTGATAGACTAGCACGCTACCAGCTAGCCTACCTAATCTCATGGTGGATCTTAACTACTGGGTGACAAGCAATGCGTTTACCAATCGCCCCCTTGTGTGTGTGGATACTTAGCACAATGGAAGAAATTTTGGGTGTAATATCCGACAAAAAATACACACTAGCCCCTTGTCTAGGATTCGCAGCTATCTAACTCCCACACCTATTTAAAAATTCAGCAGCCTCTGTCGAATAGAAACAGCAGTAAAGATAAAACGCAACAGGCCAAACTTTCCCACAATACGAATAATAAGCATTCCATGTAAAAGTCTCCGTCCTCACGGATCCCCCAAAGTAGCTTTTAATTAAGAAAGCTGTCTTTCTTTAAACTCTTTGAGAGTTCATGAAAAAGGCACTCGCCCACCGGCCCATATACAAAAAAAAGGTGAAACAATGTTGTTCCAATGTTTAAAAAAATTACTGTACTGTATTCGTATTTAAATAAATTAAATTTAGGAAGAACCTTTTATATGTTAAATGCGTTTCGCCGCTGCTAGAGGTCGCTAAACTTGTTCTATACAATTTTACAAGAAAAATTAAACTTAACTCATGTACTAGGAAATAAATCATTAAAAATTAATTTTAAAAAAGTACCACAACTTTTAAGTTAGTATTTGCTAAAAAAGACATTCTTCTTTGATACGAGCCCACACTTTATTTAAAGTATGTAATAATAATGCTTTAGATGAATCTTAAAAAAGTGTTGCCGTAACTAAAAAAAAAAGTAAAAAAAATTTTTCATGGACAAATAAAAAAAATTGGTAAATACTTAGGGTATTCATTTAATCGGGCTTTTGCATTAATCGGTTAACCGCTCGATTAATTAACCGAGGTTTTGGTTTAATCGGTTAGTAATCGGTTAATTTTGTTTTTGATCGGTTAACCGGTTAATAAAGTTTTTTCAATAAATTAAGTAATTTCAATAAATAAAAATGCATAAGTTAATAAAAAACTTTAATAACATACCAAACATAACAATTCTTATACTAAAATGAGCAAACTAAAAAATAATTTATAAAAATGTAATATGTATTTTTTAATAAATACCTATTATATATTTATTAAAAATGTAATATGTATTTCATTATTTATTAGTCCTTTTCCTTTTTCTCTAAACATATAAATTCTTCAGTTATGGCATTAGAGTTTTGTTTTAATTTTTTAAAATTTTTAACACTTCTAATTGTTTCGGTTAATTATGTTAAAAAACTGTTTGTGTTACTATCGAGAGTTTCTTCTGTTACGTCATCATCTGACTGACCTGACAAAGCTCAGCGCCGAACATTCTACAAAAAAGTTTATTTCCGAATTCCTTAGTCTCTGTTTTTTACTTTATTTTAAGAATGTATTGTTAGAAGGAAATCTATTGTATGAAAAAATATTTCTAAACACATACCTTTTGTAAATATATGAGATAAAACAAATAATAAAAAAGACACAAAATATTTTATAATACTACTAAAAATTAAAAACTTTGTTACATCGGTTAATCGGCTAATCGACTGAAATTAACCGGTTTAATCGTTAATCGAAATAATCCAATTTTAAATTAACCGATCAGTTAATCGGGTAGTAATTAATCGGTTAACCGATTGACGGTTAACCGAATGAATACCCTAGTAAATACTTTTTCCAATTTTCCCTGCCGTTTAATCAGACAAGTGTCCGCCATTAAGAATCAAAAGAGAAACTAACCACATTTTAGTTCTAACTTAGAGATATATGCTCTTTTTAGAGACATTAATTATTTTTTGTAATTTAGTACTTTATATTAAAAGCTATAAATATTTTTTTGTACGATTAAATTATCCTATTTTCTTTGTAGTATGTTTAAAAATTAACGTTCTAAAGAAATTAATTTCAAGAAAATCTCGACCGTTATTAGAAAATATTATATAGCCGTAAAAAATGCAGGTTGTTTTTGCAAAAAATATGAAAATTGTCAATATTTACTTTAAATTTAAAAAAAAACTAAGTGCACCGTTTTTTCATTTTTTTTAAAGAAAAGATGCTCCGTTGCCCTTACTATTGATGTAAAAAAAAATTTTATCACATTTTGAGTATGAGTGTAATTTTTTGTACTTTTTGCGGAACACCAAATTGAACTTGTTTTTATATTTTTGTATGATATATTTTAATTATTAAATATTTTAATTGTTTGTATGATTGAAAAATCCTTGCTAGAATTTATAAAAAATTAAGTACATTAATTTTAACATTATATTTAGATAGATTTGGTAATTTTCAACAGTTCAAGATAAAAAGTGTTGCCGATTTGTTTTCTTTTTAAGTATATATGGGAGGTACACGAATCCTTTGGCGGAATTTTTTCGGAACCCAGCTATGCGTGCACATAATTTTTCCGAAAGGATGTTACCCCAAAAGCTGAAATATCATTAAGATGATCCCTGAATCTAAATTGTACTGTTTGGTGTGAAATAATATACAAAAGGAGTAGTGTTCCACATTTCATTGAGAAATAAATTCAATAATTTAGTTGTTATTGGTGCTGCTCAATACCGCAGGATATTGTTAAATTTCCTGAGACAAGCTGTGAAAACCCACCCATAAACACGAGACAGAAAATATTGTGTTTTTTCTGTATTTTTCTTGGAAAACTGCCCTTTTGGCATTTTTGTTTTGATCACGCAATTTGTGTTGACTGCGACGGCCTGTTGTTACATATTGCTGCTTCACTACCAAAAAACGTTTTCTTTTTCTTTCTTTGAAAGCTGCCCTCACAAATGATTTGGGCATTTTTCATACATCAGTTTTTTCATCTCTATATGCTCTGTGCCATAAATGTGGTTTAAAAAACAAATAGCGGAGCGGTTATAGAATCTCCTTTGTGAATTCATTATTTTAAGAAGCAGCAATTTAAATTTGCCGCGTGCACAGTATTTAAACGCTCCAGGTTTCTTTGTACAATTTTAGGGAGGGAAGGTAAGCACAAGCTCTGAAAATCTTAAACAAAATCATAGAAAACTTAAAAAAAAACGAATAGGCTTTCGTGTAATAAAATTATAAGTTATCCAAACAACCTTGTTTATTTTATGCCACCCTGTAAACACACACACTAACTTTATGCTTGTCTTATTTAAAACAACCCCTACCCCGATTAAAAGTAATTGGTTTTGAGCCAAACCACAAAATAAACATTAGATGCATGTTTTTTTGAATGGCCTCATTTGTTACACGTTTATATATTTATATGGTCAGCAATACATAAAAACATATGTACATACATACCTAAAACACCTACACGAACCAATTCTTTAGTTTTTTTTTTATTAAACATTATGGGCTGTACCCCTCCTAAACAACTCCAACATGGCCAGGCAACCATGCAAAAAAGACAGTATTAATATTTATGTCGTATGTTTGTAAATAAGGTGAATAAAGCTCTCAGGGTTATAAACAATTACAATTCATAAAAAAATTTTATATAACAAATCTGTTACCATTAACACTCCCTCCCATTTTCAACATGGGTGGGATTTCAATACAGCAAAAGTGGTAACTCAAAAAGGTGTAATAAACGTACATATAAATTCCAACAAAATAACAAGAAGAATTATTGCGTGCTTCTAGGCTTGAAAAGTTGTGTTTTATTTCTTTCAAAACATACAAATGATTTTATATAAATTTGGCTACAGTCAGCTTAATAACTAATACTGGTATAAGGATCAGAAAAAAAAATCATTATTATTTCGTAACGTATGCTTCATGTATTCAAAATGGTATTTAATATTTGTTAAACTGTTGGCAACACATTAAACAATTATATTCAGGACAATTATTGTATTTAATAAGATAAGAAGCTATAAATCATTTTAAATTACATGGAAATAGAAACTAGTTAAATTTTAGTTTAAAAGTGAGAAAGTTATTAAAGTATAATTTTAGGAGTATTCAAGTAATTGCGATCCTAATCAGTGTTCGAAATCACTAAAAAAAATAAAGTTTTCCTGTTTGTCATCTTTCGAACACAAAAATAATACTGTTCTTATCCTACTCAACAAAAAGATGAGAACATTTAAATCCATTCGGTTTTTTTTTTTAAACCACAAACTTTATTGTCTCCGATTTAGCTCATTAATGTTCGTTCGTTTCTGTTGTGCGTAGCGCCCTTTTGGCTGGTAAAAAACCAAACATTTTTTACAAAATCTTAATAGTACACAAACAAAACATATACACAATACAAGCTGTTCGTGCTGCGGCTGTTGCTTAAATTTTTTGTTTTTTCATTTCTTTATCAATGTAAAAAAAATAAAAATTATAGAACATTAAAAGTATCATTACAACTGTTCAGTTTTTTAACGAAAAACAGAACACTATATAATGTTCGGCTCTTTCTTGAAAACAGTTACGAACAGTGAGAACATAACCACAAACTTCATTCTGTTCGGTTCAGCTCATTAATATCGTCCCTTTTGGATGGTAAAAAAAACAATATGTTTTTACAAAAACAAACTACACATACGAAAAAAAAAGGAAAATTTTTTTTTATCAATGTAAAAAAAACGCTATAGAGCATTAAAATATAGTGTTTGTATACAGTATTACTACAATTGTTTTGTTTTTTAACGAAGAACACAACACTGTATAATGTTCGTCTCTTTCTTGGAAATAGTTACGAACGGTATTAAGGTTTGTGTTCACCTACACAATTACAAAAAAATAGATATCGTTCGTGGGTGTGTGAGCCGCACTGTAAATAATCTTATATAGGAACACTGATCCTAAAGGCCTTACCATAGTATGCATAGCCTTGCTTAGCCTACTGTCAAAAATTTACAAAAAGTCTCTAAATATATTTAAAAAAACAAAAACTAAATAAAAAAACATTTGATTCCGTACGGAATGTGCGAGTAGATTCGCACCTTGCTTAAGCAAATGACAGTTTCATTAAACTTAGCAAAAAGTTTCCTTAAGTTCAATATGGTTTGCCTCATATAATTAACATGTATTCGTATATTTGCTTAAGCCAACTAAAGCACATTATAGTTGGGCCTTAATACAAAAATAAGATAAGATAAAAGGGAAAAGCAATACATAATAACAAAAAATTACGAACATTTTATAGTGACATTCTCTCTTTCTCTATATCTTTCGGTTAAACATTTTATTTCCATTGTAAAGCTGATGATATCCATGAATCAAACAAACAAGAATGCGCACTCAGCCGTACAAAAACGGACGAATAACGGAACTGCGCAATCCTGGTTTTTTGATTCATGGATGATATCCATCAAAATAGAAAGATAGATTTAAAAAAAAACCAACCTCAGCTGTCAAAACAAAAAAAAAAAAAAAAACAGAAGTCTATTCCTGTTTTTTTATGAAATGTGATTGTTCTGTTGTTGTAAACTAAAACGTACTTAATTTTGGGAGAAAATTTTTTTATTGTTTTGAGAGAGATTTTTATATATCGTCATTTCCCCATGATGATATTCTCCGGTTCATACTTTAGGATGTCAGCCTAAGAGTATGCAATATTTTTTTTTTAAAGTTTATTCCAATGCAATCGTACAGTGGCATATGGAAACAATTTGTCCAAGTTTAACTAAAGACGAACTACACTATCTAAAAAATTAAGTGCCGATTCTTATTAGGCTATTTCGTTGGTAATATTAAAATCCTCGACGTTGTAGATATCACGAACCCAATACAAGCTAACAAGCAGTCTTTTACTAGCGCATTACAATATTATTAACCGTTTTAGCGATGTTTAGAAGTCGATGTTAAAAGGCCCTAAAAATATTCTTTCAGGAAACTATCTGGTCCTACAGCGTCAATGGTGGCTTAAATATTGGCTTCCAGTGCTTCCAGAGTTGCAGGTTTGTCGGCATAAACCAATGACTTAACAAAACGTAATTCAGAGGAGTTAAATCACACGAACGAGGGAGCCAGTGAATAGGCCACTCCTTGAAATAAAGTTGTCACCAAATTGATTTTGCAATAAATCGATTGTTGAAAGACAAGTTCTGCCGCCTTGTTGGAACCAAATGTCGGTGATGTTTAGCTAATTAATTTTGGGAAACAAAAATTCAGTCAGCATGGCTCGATAGCGCTCGTTATCACCGTAACGGCAGTTCTTAATTCTATCGAAATGGAGTGTAAGCCGCACCAAATAGTCAATTTAAATGGATGTAATGGTGATTCGTTACGGGTTGAGGACTGTCTTCGCTCCAAATACGGCAATGTTGCTTATTGACGTACCATTTAACCAGAAATGAGCTTTATTAAATGAACGAAGGAAGTGCTCTATGAACTTGATAATGACTTGCCAAACTTTACTGAATCAAAATGTCAACACAGTCTGACATTTTCCGCTGTCAAACCATAGTAATCCATATCGATAGTTCTCATGCAGCTAAAAATCATGGTTACTGCACTAATTCACTTTTGCAAATACAATTTCAAATGTCTTACTCAAAAACCTAAACGTTCTACCAAATGTAGCGTACCTTACCCCCAAAAGAATATTTTTATAGCTTTAAAAGGCATTTACACAACCTTTTTCTTTTGTCTGAATATTTAGAATAATTATGATCACTTACTTGTGTGTGAACGAACTATGGCAAAAAGAAAAACTAAAATATAAAAATTGGCCTTAAACTACAACTCAGGTCAATGCATATTTGTAACGTTAAAAGGCATAAAAATAAGAAAAACTAATAAACGTATGTATCATGTGTAGAATTGTATTATGGTTAAAAGAATTTGATTTTTGTTTTACCTTCATCTCTACCTAAATCATGAGTACCTTTTAACACACGAAAACAACCTTTTAATTTCCAATTTCGGTATTGTGTTTTTTTTTCTTTTCTTTTGTCGTTCGGGTCCTTTTATGATGTTCTTTTTTTACATTTTCATTCTTTGGCCATCTGTAAAAAATTTAAGTGCCCACAACAGTGTTGTCAGATAAGTAAATTTGACCCCACATTGGGCATTTGAACATGCTTTGGGAATCGATTTTGATTTACTGATTTTTTATATAAGGAAAAATGTGAAAGAGCATTTAAGATGTTGTTTTAATTACCATGTTCTCTGAAAGGATACTGTATAATTTTTACAATTATATGCGATTTTGAGGATTTATTTATATGACCGTTTTAGGCGATTAATTTAAATTTAAATTTTATGATTTATGCTGCTTTGCAAGATGTCAAATAAGTAATCTTTTTACTATTTTTAATACTTTTTTTTGGTACAGTTTCTGTTGTTCTTCTGTTTCTTGCTTTAGTTCTGAACGATATTTCAATTACTCAAGGACCGATCTTCACGAAATTTTGTGTTATGATTTCTAGTCTCTATGTGCATTCCGCCTATATTTATGCAAGTTTTGTTACAAAATATCAATTTTTAAGGCGGTTGTTCCACACTTTGATTCATATCTCTTATCTTACTTAAGCGATTTTGCTGGATTTCAATCCCAAACTGCTTAGGAGAACTAGAAACAATTTGACAGCAATGTTGTCCTTTTTTTGTGTTGTTCGAAAGTGAGCATGATTTCAAAAGACGGACCCAGAATATATATACTTTAGATGAATGTTAAAAAATTTTCACACGGAACGACAAACTTAGTATACAATCTTCACAACTACACTGTGTGTAATTTTTTAAGCCATGGAAAAATTACCATATACCGACCACTCTACGTGATAAAAGACCAAAAAAAAAAACAAGTACCCGTGTCTCCCAGTTGTGCCCAAAGTCATGCACTTTTTTTATGAGCGCCCAAAGATTTGGTGCCTCGGTGTCATTTTTGCAAAAAAGTGATAATTTTCTCAGGCTCATATCTTGCAAAGCGTTCGGAATTTTGATTTACCCTCTGAGACAAAGTTGTAGTTGTTGCTATAAAGAACAAAAATTGTGAACATGTAAAACGGTGCTAAGAAGCATTCCTAGGAAGTTCATATGTTCTAAAATGTTGTTTACTGAGATCGGAGACATGGGTATTTTTTTTTTTGGTCTTTTATCACGTAGAGTTGTCCGTATATGGTTTTTTTTTGTGTTGCACTGTGCTAGTGGTGGTCGAGGAGGGTATAATAAACAGTGTTCAAAAATAAACCGAACACATCCAGAAATGATATCTATTTTTTAGTGTTTGTGTTTAAGTTCATAACTTTTTTTTACGAAAGTAACAAACATTATGTTGCGGTCCGTTTTTTTGTTGTCAAACCAAACCTTATATTTTAATGTTCTTTAGTGTTTTTTTTTTTTACATTTATGTAGGAATGAGCAAACATAATATTTTAGCAATGTTTCTCACTAGTATAGTTGCTGTTTCTTGGCAATTTACATGACTATAGTACGAAAAGCCTGTTCGTATATGGTGTACATGTTTTTTTTTTTTTTTTTTTTTGTGAACAAATTTTTATTGTCTTTACCAGCCAAAAGGGCGCTGAGCACAACTGAAGCGAACGAACGCAACGAAGTTTGTGATTTTTTACGAAAAGCCGAACGCAATGAAATGTTCTCATTCTTATGTTGAGTTGGATTAGTACAGTATTTTAATTGTGTACGAAGATCACAAACAGAAACGTTATGTCTCAAGGTATTTACTACTAAAACACTATTAGCGCTTGTGTTTTCCTTTCTTCTACCGTACCGAACACTAAATAACAGTATTAAATAATAATTTTCGAGCACTGGAATAAGTCAAATTTCTGGTAACACTAAACCACACTTCGAGTTTTGAATTGTACATGAAGCATTCAATTACTCATACATAAACACAAATACACATATTTTTGGCTTGAGTATGTGTCTGAAGAGTATTTTGTTTTACAATTTTCCCCATTGTATTAAAGCCTAGTTTTGTGTTGGCATTGTTGTTTTTGTTGTTGTTGTTTCTGTAGTTGTGACACTATTCTGGCCTTATGCCAGAAGGTGTTGACATAATGTTGTATGCAGCAGTGTGAGTAAGTAAATGAATGCATGTTGTAGCATTTGCTTGCTGTATTGAAATGTTTAAATTGAATACTTAACAGAAAAAAGAACACCGTAATAAAAGTGAGTCCAGGGTAAATGCTCACAAATTATTTCACATTTTCTTTATAAAATTTTTCTTTTGTATGTGTATAAGTATGTGGCTGTAAGAGTGTAAATGATTTTTTTTTTTTTGGTTGTGTAGTTGTAGCTTTTGGATATCTTTTTAATGTTAAGCACAACGTCATTACCAGACGGGCAATAAAGCAACAAAAAAAGAAAAATAATAATAAAAATACAAAAAGCACAATAAAAATCGTTTCAGCGACCACAGCGTTTTATAGCAACCGCAGCAAAAATTTAAGAGAAAGACTCTGCATTTCAAGGGGAAATACAGAATGGGTTGTTAATAAATGGGAAGAAAGCGGTCGTTATTAATTTTAAGGTCGAGTATATAATTGGGAATTTTAGTGTGTCTTTTATGAGGTAAGACAACTTTTTATTTGAAGTTCTGGTAATGCAGTTTTAATAGGTATTGCATGTGTTTATGAAAATTAACCCTCCAACGGTCGCAAGTGAAATTTGTTCAAATCAATTTGAAAACTTTTTGGTTAATAAAAATGTTCTTAAAAACAATAACACAGGCCTGCCAAGTGTGAAAAAAGTCGAAACCCTGGGACTAGAGCATGCTTTTCTCGCAAAATGAAACGCTTATAAACCTTCTAACTAAGAAAGTCTTTGAGTCGCGCTGAATCCGAATCTGAACTCAGAATTTATTTTTTTTTTTTGATATTTTTTTCATAGATTTGACTTGATTTTTGTATATATTTTTAAAGACATTTTATGTATTTTTTTTTTTTGGTGATGTTAAAAAGAATAAGTGTTCACCTCTGAACCGAAGGCAGCGGATTTCCCATCCTTGGTTTCTATTTTGAATGATGATATGCCCTAAGACAAATTGACAACGGGAGGCGCCACTATCATCATGTATTATATTTTAAATTTTTCTTTAATTTGTATGTATTTTTTTATTGTTGTTACTTAAAATTGGTTCTAAGTCGAATCGCTTTTTGAGAGCCATATTGGACGGCTGATTTTTTTTGTATTCGCGTTATAACTTTAATTGTTTAAATTGTTTTGAAAGATTAGTATTTAACTTATTCGTTTGAAAATTTAATCATCTTTTGGATTAAATAAATTTAAACTTTATAACGTTTTGGAAAACAAGGAAAGTGTTTTTATATGGTTAAGAGTGCTTTTCTTTCGTTTAAATAGTTGTGCCTTTTTCTAGTTCTCTTTTCAGCCTTTATAATATCACCAAGTTGTTTGGATACTTGGTGGATATTTTAGCGCTAAAATCCCGAAGCTACCCTATACACTCCATAAGCCCAGAAACGCAATCGGCGTCTTCTCGGGGAATATAACAAGGTGTTTGGATCCTTGGCTGGTATTCTGGAGCTGTAGCCCAAATCCACCCCTATATACAGTCCACATTCCACGTAACGTATCGTCGTTTCGTCCGGACCACGTAATCGACGTTTTTAATAAGAAATCAAAAAAACTATGAATTAAGCAAAATACGCGATTTTTCAAATTTCAGGTTAAGATATGTAAGACAAGGAAAAAGATATGACAAAGATTTAAAACTTAGTTTTAAGACTTTCAGACAACATATCAGGTTTTTTAAATAAGAATAATTTAACGCTATATCAACGCCACAAATATGGCGTAAAACAGACTTTTTTTTGATGTGATGGAGAAACTCGTGTATAACGCGACTAGAATACTGAGTGCAGATTTGGATTGAGCCCAATTCGAACCCTTAGAAAAATAAACTCTGCTCTAACATTTAGTTGGCCTAGTTGGCTTTCTTATTCGAGGATTACGAAAAACTAATATCCAATACTCGCCGAAGATGCAATGAAATTTTGCCAAAAAATTAGTCCTTTAGGTGAAAGGCAAAAGCGCCTGCTGCCTTTCACTCGAAGGCATTGTAACTTAAGTACTGCGAGGTCCATTTTTTTTTTAAAGTTTGATTTGTAACTTATAGATTCCATATGAACTCCATTTCTGAAATATTCTTAGTCTTGGTGGAGAATGTCAAAAATTCGGCTTAGCCGGAGATAGCACAGTTACCCCGGTAGGCTAGTTGGAAGTGAGTTAGTCTATCAGTGCGGAAGTGCGGGTTCGATTCCTTCTAGAGACTCTGGTCTCCTGCAGACAAGCGTAGAGCTTTGGGGTATAAGCAAACGAAAAAAAAACTATGTTTTTTTGTATCTTCATTTTAATAAAATCTCGTTTTGACAGTATTTAGGCATTTCTTAGTTTATTTTTATAAACACTTTGGAATGTTTGCTTGTAAAGAATTGGCAACACTGCCTGTTATACAATTATATCTTAGGTATTGCTAAATTATCCTTAGAACTAAAGGGTGTTTTTTTAAGCTAGATAGAACTTTAAATTGTAAAAAGTAACACAAAAAATTAAATTTTGATGAAATATTTTTTTTTATCGTTTTAGTATACTCTGACAAATCATCATGAATAGACTCACGCTTGAACAACGCTACGAAATTATCCTAATTTACTTTGAAAATCAGTCGTCGATTCGCGCAACTTATAGACGACAAAATTGTGTTCAGCGATGAGGCGCATTTTTGGCTTAACGGGTTTGTTAATAAGCAAAATTGCCGCATATGGAGCGAGACCAATCCACAAGAGACCCTACAGACTCCATTACATCCAGAAAAATGCACCGTTTGGTGCGGTTTTCACGCTGGTGGCATCATCGGACCTTATTTCTTCAAAAATGAGGCCGGAGCTCGCGTTACGGTCAATGGAGATCGTTACCGCACCATGATCAATGATTTTTTGTTTGAAAATATGGATGACATTGATCCGGAGGAGATTTGGTTTCAACAGGATGGCGCTACGTGCCAAACGGCGAACGCAACCATCGACTTATTGAAATCAAAATTTGGCGATAAGTTGATTTCGAGATGTGACACCTCTCGATTATTTCCTGTGGGGCTACGTGAAGTCACTGGTTTATGTGATAAACCAGCAACAATTGACGCCTTGGAGGCCAGCATTGTTCGTGTTATTCGTGACATACGGCCAGCAGTGCTCGAAAAAGTGGCCCAAAATTGGACGTCCAGAATGCGCTTCGTCAAGAACATCCGCGGTGCCCATATGCCCGAAATCATTTTCAAATGTTAATGTCACGTATTGATCTTTCGAATAAAAAAAAATTTTTGATTACAATTTAATTTTTTGTGTTATTTTTTACAATTTCAAGTTCTATCGGGCTTAAAAAAACACCCTTTATAATACTTGGGAAATGAGTCATGACTTTCTATTTTATTCGAAAATTTGCCTTTCTAAACCCTTTGTCTACAAAATTTAAGGTCATGCCAGTAAGCTGAAGTAAAAAGGTCCTATTAAAAATTCATTAGGCGAATTTAACAAAAAAAAAAAAAAAAACATAAACAATTTTAATAAATAAAACATACATTTACAATTATGAATATTAGCTGAATTGAATATAGGTGTTTGGGGTTGACTATTGTCTGACTTCTGTTTAACGCTATACAGTTTCACCTTCTTTTTTTAGTAAAGAGGATAAAGTTTTTATATCTCTTCAAACATAATTTAGATTTATTGTAACACCACTTTAAAGTTCACATTTTTTGATATAAAAATATGAGTTTATTCGAAAAATATATTATTTCAATTAAAATAAAAAAAAAAAAAAAATAAAATAAGATCAAGGGGTAACATTCCCTCTTGAAATTCATGGTGTGACATTTCAATTTATTCATGAGCATAAAAACACACCAATAAATATGCAAGAGTATATGTAAGATAATCATTAAAATGATAAATGGCTGAAAATCTACACATACGTATGTATGAATATGTATGAATACACAGATACAGATACAAATTTCTTCAAAATCTTATTCACACAGTCATTCGTAGCGAAGCGAATATATAAATATACAAATGAATTAAGAAATAAAACATGCAGTTAACATGTTTTCACACAAATACAAGGGTAAATAAATAAAAAAAAACCTACACTTACACTTAGATGAAAACAAAACTTGGCTTTAAAAACAAAACAGTAAGAAACTCTCATTATACGTCATACATGCATGCGAAACGAATACCAGTAGTATCTTTTGTACTTCATTTAATGTCAGTTTTCATATTTAAAATAAAAATAAAAAATAAAAAAAATACTAAATGAAAATAATATAAAGGATATGTCTTTTAATGCACATACATTAATGCAATTTGTGTATGTGAGTAGGTAAATATTTTTGCAAATGCATGAATATTCATATGCATGTTTTTATTGTAATTGATTTGTAATTTATCACTGTGGAAAAACTGTTAATATTTGCTGTTGTTTTAATTTTTTATTTATTGTCATATTAATGCACTCACTGTAGCGTACAGTTTGTGTATAAACAATAAATATTTAATTAATTTTGATATGCTATATGAGATTTTTATCTTTAATATGAATGTTGAAGTTAAATGGGAAATTGAGAATGGTATTTTTTCCAGTCTCCAATATTTTGATATGTTGTTATTTACTGCTTTCTTTCTTAAATTTTCTTTAAAAAAAATATCAGCATTTTGTTATTCGGATTTTTTTTTTTTTACTGTTCGAAAGGTGCCTAGATCTTCAACACATTGCCAATTTATGCCACGTTTTTGGCAACCAAGAGCCATCTGTAATGCACCGCGAGCTAGAAAAGACCTCGTGCATTTCGAAATGATGTTAAGTTGCGGGGGTGCAAGCAAGTATAAAAAAAATCGCACAACTTTAACCTGGCGATGTTCCTAATGATGGGTGATTTCAAGGCGGACTTTGCAAAAATGTTAAATAAGTAATACATTTCTCTATATAAGCTTTAATTTGTTCACGATTTTAAACACAATTAGGTACAAATACGTATTGAATAAAGTTGCCTTTTTTGTAAAACTTGTGCCATTAAATCTAAAAGTTTATTCACAAACTCAAAATAAGTACTAAAAAACATTTTCACCCCAATGCACAGTGGCCAATCTGCCTGATCAAGCGTAACGAATTTAATTACTTAAAAATAATAAAGTTTTTTAAAAATGATAATTTTCCTAGAACAGTAGACCAATTAGAAACTAATAGACAATTTACACTCAAATGAAATCTAGTACTAACGAGATTTCAAGCCAAATCTAGTTGTTTTTGACTAGACTTCCCGTTTGAAACAAAATCTACTCTGTGACTAGATTTCGACGAAATCTACTCAAAATCTAGCAGTAGTAGTTAAAATTACATTTTAATAAAAAACAAAACAAACTACATTTAGCGTTGACAAAAAATCAACCAATTGTAGACGGGACTGTAAGAAAAGATAAACTCGCTGTTTATTGTTGTGGTTTTTGTTTAAGCTTTGATATTTTTACAAGTAAAACTGTGGCTTATAATTCTTATTCGTTTAAAATGTGTAATATCTTTAGTTTTTCTAAAATCTTTGGATGAAGTTTGCTGACGATCTGGCCTAAGCAACCAGTGAAATGCGCATAGGAATAGCTTATCCCTTCAACAATAAATTTCAGTTTATCAATAGTATGAAATGGGAATGTAGCACATTTAAACGAAATATTGTTAAAACAAAAACTGTTAAAAAATTAAAACAAATTTTGAGAAAATTCTAGAGAAATAAAACAGACAAATAATTTTAATAAAATAAATGATGTTGATTATAAAAAAACTAATGCAAATTTTTTTTTATGTCTATTTCTTTTTGTATATCTATGTATGTCTGACGCACAAACTTTTTGTCAGTTGTTTTGTTTTAAAAGCAAATGTCAAAATAGTAAAATGTTAACACACTAGATTTTGAGGAAGATTTCGAACGAAATCTATTAGATTTCGTTGTAATGTAAATGGTCTATAATAGAAATAATTGATTATTTAAAAAAGTAAAAATTTTTTTTAATTCTTATATTTAAACCCTCATTGCCCATGTTCTGTAACTTTCGCCTCGAGAAAGTTTTTGATTGAAATGTGTAAAATGAAACAAAAATGCCAAATATTGAAACAAACAGCTGTTATTCTTACTAAACTGTGTCTGTAACTTTATCTGGCGAGTACTAGCTGTCACGTAAGGAATTTACTCGACAATTTACAGAAAAAATGTGTCTGTAACATTTTTGTGGGAAAAGTTCCCGCTTTGAACTGTCAAATTAACTCACGAATCAAAATTGGGCGAGAAAAAATTTTAACACCAAAAAACAATTAAAAATTAAAAATACAAAGAATAAAAATAATAATATTTTGTTCTTGGCACATTTTTTCATTATTTTATTATTTTGCTTTTAATATTTTTATAAAATAGACGAATGTTTTCAAAGCTCGTTTGCAAACAAACAAACAAAGTCGAACTTTACATTATTTGGCATGGCCGACGGTTGTATTTTCGCCGCCGTCGTTGTAAAACTTTCAATTTAAGTAAATTTTGGTCGCCGTCAACGATATATGTTAATGGCGTTCTCAACGTCTGCAATGCCACAACGGCTTCAAGAACAATGTTATGACATTTATAACGTAAAGACGTAATCTCTTTTGATAGATCTCAACATGAGTTACAGACACACTTTTTTCTCATTTTTCGAGAAACAATGGAATATTTTGTTTCAGATCTTTTCGATGCGAGAACTTCCCACTAAAGTTACAGAACATGGGTATATATTCATAAAAAATAATTTTGATTTATAAAAGGTATATTAAGCAAATTTGCACAGATAATTCGTTTCATAAACCTGAATTATTTTTAATGAATATGGGGGCATATTTTGAAAATTTTTCTTTTATGTTAGTTTACTAGACTTTACCCGTGACTTCTTTTAATTAAAGAGCAAGACTTAAAATATGGTTAATGCTTTAACAAATTTACAGAAATTTTTTGCAGTTTTCAATGAGCAACATTATTTGATTACCGACTTTCGTCAAGACATATAAATAAGTTTTGAACACTCGATACGCTTGAGCAACCGACATTCAACGGTCCATGTGGAAAGAAAGGGGTATCAAAATATATATATATTCCGTCCCCTGGACCGACCGTATGTTATATTTATACCAAATCTACTATCAAGAAAAAAAGTACCAAAAGTACAAATTGTTTCGTTTTAACCAGAATTAGCAGAACATTATTTAGCGTTCGGCTCACACACCCAGGAAAAACATTTATTTTTTTAGTGTTTGTGCAGACGAACACAACCCTTAATACCGTTCGTAACTATTTTCAAGAAAGAGCCCAACATTATATAGTGTTCTTAGCCACGACCGCAGCACAAACAGCTGGTGTGTGTATTGTGAATATGTTTTGTTTGTGTAAAATTTTTTTGCTGGCTTTTTGTTTTTTTCGTATGTGTATTTTTTTTTTTTTTGTAAAAATATTTGGTTTACATAAAAAAATATTTGGTTTTCCTAGCCAAAAGGGCGCTAAGCACAACAGAAACGAACGAACAATAATGAGCTGAACCGAACACAATGAAGTTTTTGGTTAAAAAAAAACCGAACGGAATTAAATGTTCTCATCTTTTTGTTGAGTTCGATAAGAACAGTATCATTTTTGTGTTCGAGGGATGACAAACAGAAAAACTTTATTTTTTTAGTGATTTACTATACAAACACAATTAGCGTTTGTGTTTTCTACAAATCTACCGAACCAAACACTAAGGAGCGATATTTTGTGTTTATTTTCTAACACTGGTTTTAACATCATAAAAAGTACCCATATTTTAGTCTAGGCCATATACTATCTCCAAGTTTTTTGAAAATAGAAAAAGTACCAAAGGTCAAAGAGTTCCAAGAGTACCAGCGACGAATTTGACTGTATCTTAATGTTGGCTGTAAGCAGTATGTATATGAAATTAATCGAAGAAAAAAAAGGTCCAATTGTATCCTGTTTTTACCCCTTAAACGAAAACTGACAATATTAACCGCATATCCGGAGGCCCTAGAGCGCAAAACTCACCTAGTCTTTAAATTAAATTTCCATTTACGCCTTTATTTGCGAAGACAGTTTGTGGCGTTCAAAGAACCTTCGAGCTGGTTTGCTACTTCTCGTGGTGCCAGAACATTGCATTGGGATATCCAATAAAGGCATTTCAACCATTAATCTTTATACTTGTTTTGGTTGACTACGCTCTCGTCCAAGCCGAGGACGTGCCATTTTTTTATTGGTTGATATCCTACATGTAACATATACTCAAAACAGCAAATACACGCATGAAAGATTGAAAAAAGAAACTCCTAAAACTATGCTTTACTGAAAAAGGGTGCCTAAAAATTAGAACATTGTGAGCAATAGCGACTCAAATCAGGAGATGTTGGATATCTTACAAAGAAGACGAAACATACATTATAAGATAACACAAAAATCTCCTCACCGGCCGGTATCAGCTAGCTGCGTTTTACTCTACAAAACTTCAAGTTTGAGCATAAACAAACAGTTAACATAGTTATTTTTGGGAATATACAAAATTCATTATTAATAAGATTTCTGTATGACGTGCTAAATTCCCAATTTTTTATTATTGATAAATACCCTGAAATTTATTGTTAAGGAAAAGTCTATTTCTATCACAATTTTCTACCCCATATATTACACAGGACATTTTACACTTTTTTTCTAATACATAACTTAAAACTTTAAAAGGTTTTTGTCGCAGCTGTTTCAAAATGTGTTGTGTTCAAAAGCTCACATTTGATCAATTATAGCAAATTTAACATTATTTAAATTATTGATTTGCTGAATGAGTATTGAGTTATCGATGGGAAAAATAATTTGGGTAGATTTTGAAGGTCGAACATTTTGATTTCGATACGCTAGATTAGACGAATCGGCCATTGTGCAATGACCGCATAAATAAATAAAAAACAAATTTTGAGCTAAAAATGCACTTTATTTGTTGCACACTATGCTGTACAATACCTTTAGAAAGGATCATTGGACTATATTTTTTTGAAAACGTGGAACAAGTTGCGGTTAATGTGTGTGTCAGGGGTTCTATATTCCGCAATGATTTAAATTTGATAAAGGCCGAAATAGAGAACAGTCTAGAATTAAAGTTCTAACCAGGGACCGTAACAGTTTTTCCTTTTTTCATAAAAGTCAGATGAAAACAGTTATTTTTTGATTTTTATTTTCTGCTATTAAAAAACAAAAATCAAAAAATAACAGTTATTTCTGTTCAAAAAAATAAAAATCAAAAAATGACTGTTATTTGTGATCGAAAAAATAAAAATCACAATTTTAAAAATCAATATATTTTATCATACCCAAGTTCATGTTACACTTGAATCAGTTTTCCAACATTTACTTGTATACGCTTTTTTTGTTTTAAAATTTCAATATAACTGTTATTTTCGGTCCCTGATTCCAACACATCTGTAGAGGATTAGCTATTAAACGAACTATCACACGTCGCTCGCTTTTTGACAGTTATAATCACTATAGTCTGGCAAATCATCAGGAATAAAGGCACTCTTGAGCAACGAACCAAACTATCATAATTTACTTTAAAAATTAGTCATCGATGAACTATCGCAAAATTCAGTTCAGCGATGAGGCTACTTTCATCATCGCGCTTGTTAATAAGCAAATTCGCCGCATATGAAGTGAGAACAATCCACAACAGACCTTGAAGAATCCAATTCTTTTTGAAAAAGGTACAGTTTGGTGCAGTTTTGAGGCTTGTGGCATCATCGGACTTTTCAAAAATAAAGCCACAGCTTATGCTACGCTCAATGGAGCTCAATGAATGTTTGAAATTATTAATGACATTTATCCGATTATAATGTGGTTTTAAGAGGATGGCGCTACGTATTGCGCTCATAGCCCAGTAACAATTGGAGGCCAACATTGTTCGTGGCTTAAGAATAGACGTCCAGCATGCGCTTTGTCATGAACACCCGCGACGCCCATATGCCCGAAATCATGTTCAAATCTTAAAACAACATCTTTCGAATGAAAAACTATTTTTGATTAGAGTTTAATTTTTTTTTTTTGTGTTTTTTTACAATTTAAAAAATACCCTGTATTAATCTCCTGCTTAAATTGTTGGTGATTAACGAATATCGCTTTTTTATGATTTTTACTGGCCTTCCGATTTAAATTAAAGGAAGTTAAGTAGTTTTAAAAATAAAAACTTTATTATATGACAAATGAAAAAAGTCATTTGCAAGTAAAATCACTCGAAATAAGAAGATTTACGTTTATTTTTTTTAATTTCAAATTGTAAAATATTTATAGTTTTGATTTAAAGTCATTGATAACACGTATGAGTAATATTTATTACCCTGAAGGAAACCTGGGTGCAAGTGTCTCCAAGTCACCAGTTTTGTCGACTATTTTGGTGACATTGTCAACGAAGTGTCTACACTACAATACATTTGCCACTATATTTGGCTTTAATACGAAAATAATTTTATCAATAACAATTGAGAAGTACAATTCCTATAAAAGTTAAAGAAGTAATAAAAAAAAAATTGTATTCGTACCAAAAGTGTAGACTACATGTACTAAAATGTACTAGTGATTCTCTGGTTCCAATGTCTACATATGTTCCCAAAGGAACTACCTAGTCAGTACCTAGTCAGTAGTACCAACGTCAGTAGTAGATTTCCAATGACACGCACATGTTAAATGTCTATAGTAAATAACATTGTCTGGGGTATAATAAGTCACTAGTACTGGTGACTGTGTCAATAGTGAATCAGTACAGATTCACTAGTGACATTTCCTGCAGGGTACCTTTCAAATAAATATTACTCATACGCTGCTCTATTGTTACAGTAACTCGAATAATTTGGGTTATAAATAAGTTTTCGAAATTAGAGAATTTGTTTTTATTAAAATTTCCAAATTATTACAACAACAACAATTATTATTTAGGATATACCGAATTCTTCTTTTTTTTTTTGTTTACACCAAAATATTCCTGGAAAATATTGAAGGAATAAAGCTACGGTCAGACTTATCAAATATTTGACGAAAAAAACGGGACCAACAACCAAATTAAAAAATCATTTCGCTTAATATCAATATTTATTTTGATTAAAATACCACATCTTACAAAAAACAGTTTTTTGCTATGTCTAGTATAATAATTAGTTTATTTTGTAATATTAAGATCATTTTAAATGTCACTAACTATTTACAAAAGGAGGGGTTACGCTTATTTGATCAAATATTTAATAAGTGTGACCGTAGCTTAAGACTATTAAAGTATAAAAGCTTTTAAAATTGCAATTTGACATAGAATACACAATCGAATTAATATAAAAATTTATGAAATAAATGTAACTCACCTTGAGAAATAAATTCCCAGATACTATTTTTCTAAAATCTTTGAAAAAGGAATCCTGATGATCTGGCCTTAGCAAACAGTGAAACTAGCTTATTCCACCAACAATAATTTTCAGTGTGCTTATCAACGGCACGAATTTGGAATTTAGCACATTAAAACAAAATCTTTTTAATGAATTTTTTACACCTAAGAAAAACCTTGATAACAAAATAGATTTTTTTTGGATTGTAAATGCATAGTTTGTATCCCAAAAATTAATAGTTAACGATACAGTAAGTTTTTTTTAATTTTTTTAAACTGCAGGAAATCAAAGGAAATTTCAGTGGAATTTAAGAAAATATTTTCAACACACCAAAGATGGTTAATAAGGTGTTTAAGACACATACCTCTCCAATGTTCAAAGTCGTTGCATGAAATTGATTAATATTGCAGAAAAGCAGATCTTGCAGAAACAACAGTAGTTATTTTTTTATTCCAAAGCACAGAAATTAGTGTCACATAAGTAAAAGCCGGAAAACATTTAAATCCAATTTTGTAGATCTATAAGAAACATGTTTGGAAAACAAAAGTTCTAAACCAACAATTCTAATGCAGCATTTATCCCATTTCTTGGTCTAAAATTTTTAAAAACTTGAAGAAAATTTTGGTAAATAAGATGGGCTAAGAAAATGCTAATGACTTAATTAATTTTTTCATGGCTTAGTTTTACTTAAATCAATCTCATTTACGGCTAATTTCAAGTACGAATTCGGTGTAAAATATGGATTAGTTAAGTATTTTGCACTTGAATAATCTGTACTTGAATCAATCTTTCTATACCTGATTCAAGAAAATACGTACTGTTGATACCGCTTCGGATAGATTTTAGTACGGATGGACTGACTTTTTCTTTTCAGTGTTCTTTTTGCGTTTATCGTATGATCTTTTTAGATAGAGCCGTTAGTTTTTTGTTAATAAAATCGTTAATTTTGGTTGAAAGAATTCAAAATTTTTTTGTGGTTAGTTAAGGCCTTCTGCGTTTAAGGTAACGATATATTTAAATATTTCGTTTTCTTAAAAGGGTTTTTAAGGCTTTTGTTTAATTTGACTAGTTTCTGAATATAAGTTCTTGAATCTTAGACGTTTTCAGAGTGCGTATAAGTAATTTTTAATTTAATTTAATGGAAACTTATTATAAGTCATGCACTTTGCTAAAAAAAATAGCAAAAATATTTGAAAATTTTAAGTTTTTTTTATTAGTTTTTAAAGGTTTCATTTAGTTTCCTAATTTTCAAAAAACGTATGAGTAATTTAAATTTAATTTTAAATAAATATCAATCATACGCACTACTTACGTATATGACCTTTATTTTACAGCAACTGGCATATATATTAAAAACATTGTATTATTATTAAATTTTTGTTTTTAACCAATAAAACTATTGAATTGATTAAAACACCATTATTCATTTTTCCATTAAAAAAAACAACCTTCAAAATCCACTCAAAGCCACAAATCATACGTTTTGACCGTGCATGGCAGAGAAAACGGTCATAAAATATAATTTTAATACAAATTATTTTAGATTTTTTGGGTGTTTTTTACAATTTGCCAACTATAGCGAAATACAAAAGTGAACAACTAAATGAAAATGTTTAGTTTTGTAACGATTTAGCCAATTTTTTACAGAAGCTTTTTTTAGTTGCATTTTTTGCAGCCACTTGCAAATCCACACACACAAAAGTATTTATTATACAATTTAAGTTATTTTCTAAAATAAAATAAAAAACAAAAAAAAAAAAGTCAAATGTATACAATTTCGTTCAAACCTAAAAAGAAAAATATAAATAAAATTGGTTTTGTGTGAATTGTATTCTGAACACAAAAATATATTTATAGAATATGTTTGAGATTTTTGTAAGAAAGATGATGAAAGGAATTTAATCACTATGAATTTAAATGTGAAATAATAAAAGGGATTTAAGTGTGATAAAGGTATAATTTATATAAATATATTTCTTATTTAAGAAACAAAAATTAATACTTTTAAAACTCCGGTAGAATTTTTTTTCGTTAAGGTTCTTATGATCTCCTTCTTTTCTTACTCTGCTTCTGTAACAATGAAAATTTATTTATTGCAAAGAAAACTTAAGCAAAAAACTGAAACGTGTACCATTGAACAATAAAATAGAAAATAATAAACCTCAATAGAACAAAAGGAAAAAAAAAACCTAAAAAGAAATATCTCAACTTTACAAAACTAAAGGACACTGATGAAAACAAAAAGTATTTTGCATAATAAAATAAAGGAAACATATTTTTTATAACTCACACAAATAACCAAAAACTCGAAAGAAACCAGTATATTGGGTATGTAACTTAAAAAAATGTTTCTTTTTTTGGACATAAGGATGTAGATTTTTTCAAGGAGTCGGCCATCGTTAGCTATGAAAATATTCTATCTTTATTGGATTCCGTGCCAAAAGATCGGCGATTTTTTTAAAACAATTTAAGCCAATTTTGGTTGACCCGTCCCGAAGCGTATTCTAGTAAAAGCGGTCTCATCGATTGAAGCAAATGGTAGTCAGGCGTGTCAAGGTCCGACGTATGAGGCGGATAAGGCAATGCTTCCCAACAACTAATTTCTGTATAATTTTTACTTACTCGGGCACATGTAACACGATGGATTATTATGGCTTCATTTCTGATTGAATTTTGAGTTTCTGATTCACACAATGCTTGCTTTAAATGCATTAACTGTTTTCAGTACAGGTAAGCAGCAATCGCTTAGCGCCGTTCGGACACCTCTGTTTCCACTTGGGTGTTCAGTCAATTAATTCTTGTTCGATTATTCGAACAATTTTAGACGATTAATTTTTTGAATAATTTAAAATTGCTAATTTCGATTAAAGGATTTATCGAAGAATTTATAAGGATTAATCGAATTATAATAATATATAGTATTTCTGTTAAATATATAATTTTTTTAAAGCTTTAAGTCGAATAAACAAACCAAATGTATGTGTCCGTGGGAATTTAAAAAAAACAGTCATGTTTAGTGAGTAATTTAGCTTATTTTTTTGTTACATTTTTTTAACACAATTTAATAATTTATTTCACAAAAGAAAAAACGACAAAGGTATGTTAACTCGAGTATGTTCTAGAAATCCAAATGAAGTGAAATTGAAATCGAACGATAATTAAAATGCAATTACTACTTACAAAATGAAGTATATAAAATGGAATATTTTTATGAACTTTCATCACATCGTCGTTTTTTAAAATTTGCTCGATTTGAAAATCCACTTCATTTCGATTCCTAAAACACGCCCGTATTTTTAAACAAAAAAAAATCATGCGTTTCTCTCTTTAGAATGAGTTTGGTTTAAAAATATTGCATGAAGGATTAATCTAATAATGCTAAATGTAACAGGTGTCCAAAAATGTATTAACGTAAATGTACTTCAACAACTTCACTAATTTACTACTTACACAGTGACTAAAACATTGTACTTGAAGAAGATGCTCCACCAACTAAATCAAAGGGGGAAACAAGTGGTCCTATGAATAAATATTGTAAACAAGATACTTCGATCGATTCTCTAGAGGAAATTATTTGCAGAAGCATAGCATACGATGGAATGTCCGTGAAAAGTCTCAAAAAATCCAAAGTTATATTGACTCTTACAAAAAAGGAAGTGCCCGAAAGTGAAGCAACAATTTGGAGCTAAATTCAAAAGTTTTTTTTTAAAAAAAAAGAATGTTTATTTGCTCAAGTACTAATATTTTCTAAAATTATCTGGGTTTAGAATTATTAGATTAATCGATTAATTTTAAAATTTTTTTTCGTTTAGTCGAATAAGTGAAAAATGCCAAATATCGATTAATCGTGTAATTGAACAAAAATAAAACCCGATTAATTGAACACCCTAGTTCCCACCATATGCAAAGCATTTCAATATTATAAATCATAATGCACGATGTTAATTGTAGGTCACACCTTAACGTCAAGATTTTGCCCAACTAAATTTGACCTTTCTTTGTTTTAGTGTTCGACAAATTCAACCAAGGAAGCCTTTAACGAAAATGGGCGTTTAAATAAAAATGCATTTCGTGCACTTCGTGATTTCTTGGTCAGCATAATCGACCAAATGTGTTCACAATTTCAGCGAACCGGGTCTGTAGGAAATGTGAACACGCTTGTGCTTGCCCAGCTCGTTCTGCGGAAAACATTGCTTTTGTTCGCGATAATGTGGCAGAAAAGTCGTCAACCTCGACTCGGCTTCGTGCCCAACAATTCAACATTTCACGAAAGTCACTGATGCGAATTTTGAATAATGATTTACAAGATTCAATTGACTTAAGAGCTTAAGCCTACTGACCATTACAAGCATCGGCAATACGCTGAATCATCTTCAGCAAAGGGGCACACTTTCACATCAGCGGATTCGTTGACAAGCCGAATTGCCGCATTTGGGGAAATGAGAATCCACGAGTAAGTGTTGAAAGGCCGATTCATCCACTAAAAGTGATTGTTTGGCGCGGTTTATGGGCTGGCGGCCTGATCGGGTCGTAGTTCTTCGAAAATGAGGTCCGCCAAGCAGTCACCGTGAATGGTGTTCGCTATCGCGAGATTGAAATGGACTTCTTGTGGCCATAAATTGAAGATATGGACTTGGACAATAAGTGGTTCCAATAGGATTAAGCCACTTTGCCATTAACTTGATTCGTCGGCAGGGCTTTGCAACCGAATTCTTGGAGTAAATTTTGTTTTAACGTCTTTCGGCTTAAACTCGCGTGGTGCCAAATTTCTATGCTTTTGACGGATTCCTGGTGCGTGAAAACATTTTGAAAATACCGCACCAAAAATTTTCCAATTTCTTCTTGAGTTTACTAATAATCTTCTTGCTATTAATTATTATCTTCGAAGTTTTTTTTTTAAGTAATATGTCTTCAGTACCAAAAATTAGAGCTTCTCAAACTGCACAAACCATTTCTCGCCTATTGAAATCGATTAAATGAATTCAGTCTAGGCTTTGGTGAGTAGTCGATGAGCTTTAGCTGCAATTTTATTCCAAATTGAAGAGTTTGAATGAGATTTCTCTGCAATTGTGGATTGTTGCAACAAAACTCGTCTGATTCTCAGTCATCAATTTCGCATTTTAAGTTGTGCACCCAATAAAAAATAAATTACTTACATATTTTTCAAATCAGGAAGATTATGTGTTGGAATGTATCAATTGGGGTTTTTTTTTTTGCAATTGAAATATGCAATTGACAAGGGACATTTTGTAATGAAAGATATTTTATTATTATTTTTTGCATTTTTTTTAAGAACCGAAAATGATTTGCCTTTAAAAATGTTGACTTTTCTTACAGCAACAAGAGCATTTAATTTTAAAGATATGACATTTTTACGCCCAACCCCATTTTATTTTCCAGTTCTATTCACCTTCTTTCACTGTCAACAATAAACCATCACAAAATTCTACAAAACTTGTATGAATTGTGTTGGAAAAATTGAAAAAATAAAAAACGTGAAGCCAAACAAATTTGCATACAAAAAAATATTCTCATATACATACCTGACCATCATTGTCCTTGTCAGCTTTTGTACGTAAACCTTCCCAAATTTCCAACATGACACTATGGGTTTCCTTATTCTTTGGTGTATCCTTAGCCCAGCCACGTAGTGTACAGACACGCTGTTGCAAAAACACAGAGAAGAAGAAACAAAAAAAATCAAAATATGAGATATATATTGGGAGGAAAAAGCGAGATGGAACAAAAACAAATTTCGTAAATATGCATAAATCTATATCTCTTGAAGTGTTTGAAAAAAAAAAATAGAAACGGAAGTCCTTAAAAAGAAAATAATTTACATGTGACAACTAAATGCATGTCTTTTAGAACGGACGTTGTTTTACAATGAACAAGTTGCTACAGGGTTAAACTGAATTTTTCTTATAACAAAAATATTCGGTTTTTCATAGACTTTTTTTTTGTTTTCTGTTTTTTTTTTTTTGCTGAAAAATCTATTGAAAGAATAAATTACCCATAGACTTGCTTTATATTCTATAAAAAAAAAAGGATTTTTTAGGTGAGTACAACATTTTCTAGTATTAACTTGTTGCGGAAAAGTCTTACCTTACGTCATAATATAGAAAATGTGTGCTACATGCTTCAATATAGTCACCTCCAACAAAACTATTATCAAAAACAATTTTAAACATATAATTATCCCTGACAACCATATTTTTGGAAAATTAGCCCTCCATCAAGAATCCACAACAAAATTATGGTTGCCTCTAAGCATATTATGGTTAAATATGACAATAATTTGGTCTTAATTTAACAATAGTTTTTTCCTCTTTTGTGAGAGCAACATGCTATTGTTGAAAAACAACCACCTATGCATATAAAAATGATAAAAGTTTGTCTGTTTGTTTGTTTGTTTGTATGTTGGCTCATAGACTCCTAAACTACTGAACCAATTTTCCTGAAACTTTTACAGTAACATCACGTGAGCCCTAAAAATAAAATAGGCTACCTATTGTTTTGATAGGGGCAGGGGACCCCCCATAGGATGCCAATATTAAATATCGCATTTCTTAACCCTCTAATGTCTAAGAGTGCATCAAGGCATGCTTTACAAAATTCCTACTGACTTCCAATATATAACTAATTTTTATTAATTTCCAGTTATTTACAATTGCTTAAAGATCTAGAAAAATATTTGTAGAAGCTTCGAAAGCTCTTAAAAGCTCTACAAGCATTGTAAGCCATCTCGAACACAATGCTTTTGTTCAAAGTGCAATCTTCATTTATGGTGCTCAAATAATGAAATAGTTTTTTTGATTATCATAAACAAACCCAAATATTTTTAATTTGTTTCATCACTTTTTATTTTCAATACAAACTAACAAACAGAATTCTCAAAAATTAAATGTGTTTTTATAACTAGATACCCAAAGGTGCCTCAAGGTACTCCTAGATGTTTTCTCACCTGGAACGCAAACGACTCATCGTACGGGCTTAAAAATATTTTTTTTTGAATTCAGAGGCCCAAAAATACAAAAAAAAAATTATTTTCATAATATATTCCCATTTATTCTAAAACTTGGCATTTGAGGGTTAGAGGGCATTTTGTTTAATTTTTGGTGATAGGATCTTCTGAGCCCCAAAATTGAAATAAAATAGCAGCGGGGGAAGTGGTACCCCCCATAGGACGCCAATGTTTAATATCGCATATCTTAAGAACTGTAATAGTGAGAATGTTCAAACTTTGCAGAAGTCACTCTTATGATATACTTCACTTTTGAAAATAAAAATAAAGCGGGTAGACGCAGGGGGCGAAATACCTCCCATAGGATGCATATATTAAATAAAGCTCAACTGAAAAACTATTAAAAGGGAGAGTCTTCAAACGTGGTTAAAGCTTCTACTATAAACTTTAAATTTCAATATAAAAATGGGCGGGGTACACAGAGGAGGAGCAGTACCGCTCATAGATAGAAATATTAATAAGAGCCGCTGCACGCATTTTGTTGAACTTTTAAATAAAAACAAAAATGGAAATCCCCTTTGAAAAATAACACAAGAGACAAAATTTAACTTTTTTGTGTTGATTGGAAAAGTTTAATAATTTTTTTTACTAATTTGCTAATTTTGCTGATTTCTTCCGTTTTTTTTTCATCATCTTGCATTTTTAAGTTGCAGGTATTTGTCTTATTTTTGACTTTTGTCCAAAAATTAAAAGTTTGAAAAATTACAACTTTACTCTTCATTTAACGATTTTCAAAACTTAATTTTTTTTTTCAATTACAAATCTTTTATTTTAAAAAGTCATGAAAAATGCAAAAAGGGAAAAAGTTAAAGTCTTACGCTTGTATTTATAAAAAATTTTTAAATTTAATAAAGGTTTACAAAACAAATTTTGTATGAAAATTCTCCTTAATAAACGTTTGTTAAATTTAATATTCGTTTATAAATACGGGGGTTATTATTTTTACGTAAAGTCACATAACCTATGAACAAAATCAGACATAGATCATAAGAATCTATGAATTCGTTTCGCTTTTATTCTCAATTGAGTGAAGGTTCCTCATTTTTAAGTAAAAAGAACAGCAGCAAACACACACACATTAAAAAATGTTATTTTTGTATGGAAATCGAGATTTTTATCAATTTAGTTTTCTCAGTAACTTGTGAATAAAATCAGAAGTTGTGCACCAATTACAATGAAATAAAGCTCATTTCATTCAAAATATCTTTGGCCCCTATTATGAGTTACATTCGATTAACGATTTTCGCTGGCTATCGAACATCGACTATAGAATGTTAATTTGGTATTATGAGTTGGCAGCATTGTCGAAAATTTCGTTGTGCATCGAATTTTTCAACGAAAACAAATTTGCTTTCGACGGTGCAAACAAATGTAAACAAGTTGTTGAAAATTTAACTATTTGTATTTTTTTTGTGTTCGTATACCAAATACCATATTCTTTATCAGTTTTGTTCATATTATGCAAGTCCAACGTCGTAAACAGCAATTGGAAACGCTCATATTCCTTATGGAACAAAATTCTTTTTTGGCCAAATGATTTGCAGCAAAGTTCAGCATGTAAAAGAGTGGGATGAAACCCTCCTGAAGCTTAATTAGTTGAAAACAACCATAATTCCGGCGTGGCCCCGTTTAACTTTAATTTTATTTTTTAAATTTGTAAACAAAAATTTTTTATTTTAAGTTACAGCTGATCGAAAATGAACTACTGTGAATTAACAAAATCACAATACAGTGTAAATTCGATAATCCGGACTCCACTAATCCGGAATATTCGGTAATCCGGACAAAATTTTCCAGCTCATTGCGTATTCTATAATCCGGATTGATTGCAAATATATAGTCCGGATTGAATAACACCCGTTTTAATTTATTTTTTTATTCAAATCACAGCATGCTTTAAAAAATACAGTCATTGCGTATTCTATAATCCGCATTGATTGCAACTCTATAATCCGGATTGAATAACACCCGTTTTTTATTAATTTTTTTTTTATTCAAATCACAGCATGCTTTGTTTGAAAAATACAGTTAGAATAGTGTGATATGAGTATGTTTCCACATGCGTTTTTTTTTTGCTATGAATTATTATAATTTTTAATAAATACATACATGCGGTAATCCGGATAATTCGCTAATCCGGATTGGGGTCTGCAATCAATTATCCGGATTATCGAATTTTTACTGTATTTAATTTGTATCGAATGCGCGTCATAATACCAAATGAAAATTCGTTCGATCAGCTAATTCGACTGCTGTCGAAAATCGAATTAAGTTCATAATAGGCACCTTTAACTTTATTTTTTTTAACCAAAACTGTAATGATTGTCGTATTTAATTTTTTTTTTTTGAATTTATAAAGAACAAAAATTTTATTTATGTGTGTATTTTAGACAACATAATTCCTACCACTACTGGTGGTGGAAGTAAATATGTGTTTTTGTTAAAATAAGATTTTTAAGACTAACTTAACAAATTGATTTTGTTAATTAATTTCGGATTCAAATTTCAATTATTCATTTTAATTTATTTAAATAAAATTTTAATAAAATCTTACAGGTAAAGCAATTGCTAGTTTGCTCTTTTCAATTACAATATTTAATATTTTTTATCTAGTTTGAGGCAACTGAGCTGATTGAATCAAATGTATTTTTTATGGTTATTATTTTTTAATTGAATCAATTAACACAATGTTTGAAATCAGACGTTGTTTTTTTTATCATATACATTTTTAATTAAATTAATCATTAAATAAGAAAAAAATCATAATTTTATATTTTTACAAATTTTAGTAATCAATATAACATTATATTCAAAAAACTTTTGTTTGCAATCCTATTTTTAATACGTTTTTTTTTTTAATAAAAATCAATTAAAAGCATTTATCTTTTAATTTTAAAAAACCCCGAATCCTGAAAAATCCCGGAATCCCGGGATTGTATTTTTTGAAATCCCAAATCTAGGGATTTGTGAAAACAAGCCCCGATTGGCATTCCTAGTACTTACGCCAGTTACTGTGTGCCTTTGTATTAAATTTCATTCGTTTTTATTCGACAACGTGTAGATACAGGCAGAGAAAAAATATGGTTGGGCATGGTAACGGCAACTACACTATGTTTATTGTAACAATATATTGTTGTCGTACACAAATAATTTTTAGTTTTATTTAATATCAGCAATATTTTAGTTACTGTAAACATCACAATGTTTATGGCAATTATAAATTTGAGTATCGTTGACTGAAAAATAATTATTTTTCTAACAACTAAATAATGACAATTTTCAAAACATATTATATTACTTGCAACAATATAATGATATTTAATAGCCATAACATGATAGCTTTCTAAACGTGTACTCATAATATGTTTAAGATGCAATCAAAATATTTTTACTCCAATAATAATAGCGCTATTTGTAAAATAATTTTCAATCAGTTGTTTCGTTTGTTTTACATATTCCTAAAAAATTATTTGTTAGTGAGTGGTTCAACAATAAAAAAATACAAATTTAAAAACAAATTAAAAAAAAAATAAAGAAATTGTATTAAGATTTACAGCCTGTTCAACGATTTCGAACGTTAACGTTCGCATAGAAAATAACATTTAAAACAAAAACAAATTGTCGAATTTTGTTTTTGTTTTAAATGTAATTTTCTACGCGAACGTTAACGTTCGAAATCGTTGAACAGGCTGTAAAAAAATTTTGAAGTGCCACAAAATAAAAAATCGATGCAAAAAAATTTAATTTTTGTAACTGTTGTGACAGCACCACTGTATCATAATATGATTACTTCTTATCTTATTGTGATTAACATGACAATAATATGATAATTTCTTAACTTAGTATGATTAAGAGGATAACAATATGATGAAGGGAAAAATATTATGATGTAATATTACGATTATATTTGGTCATAATAAGATTCAATAATAATCGTAATATGGTGACTACAATCATGAATCTTAACATAATATGTTGCTCTTAGAATATGATTTACCACAACCATGTTTTTATTTTGCGTGTACATTGTACGTTTCTACGTTTGTGCAATTGTGTTCCTACGGTTTTTTGAATCTATTTCAAAATCTATGTTTTTTATGAAAACCCGATAGTTTCGGCTGTTTCCTATTCGGTTGCATTTTATTGTTTCGATATGTTGATATAGAAATATGCACATTTAAGCTGGAAAAATGTTTTTGTACAGATATTTATTATACTATTTAAATGTTTATTTTTTTTTTCTGTAACCGACTTACCTCAATGGCCAATTCGAAATCTTTAATGTCAATTTCACCACTTTGGTTCACATCTGTTGTGTTAGAGGGTCATATAGGAAATAGAAAAACAAATACATACGCATATACAAATTCGTTTAAGCATATATACAAACACATATTTGTGTACACACATACACAATTAACCGTAAAGCAAGCAAAAATGTATACAAATAAATATTGGTAACCGATATTTTGTTAAGAATTTTTTTTTTTTTTTTTTGTTTGTTTGTTTTTTGTCAAATATATGTTGACATTCAAATTTACACACATACACGCACATGCAATTGTCAGCAACAGCATTAAAAGTGGCAGTAGCAAGTTTTACATTCGATGGCAGTTTTATGGCAGCAACAACAGCAATATTTGTTTTAGGTATGAGTTTAAAGTTGTTGCCAAAATAACCAAATAAAAGCAGTCATTTCATACAGTGCATACACACCCACAGCCGAATACCGGTACACATAAGCACCCATTTTATTGTTGTTTTGTTTTTTTTTTTTTCAAAGAACATAGAAGTTTGTGTTGTGAATAAAGAGTCATTTAACCATTTTGTAGAATAAAAGAGATTCCAGCCAAACATGCAAATCGATTGATGGGCATCGGGGAAGAGGGAGAGAAAGAGAGAGAAGAAAAATAAGTAAACAGTTTTAAATCAGTACAAAGAAATTTTGATACAAAATAAATTTACTCAAAAATATGAAAGCGTGAGTGTGTGAGTGTATTTGAAAATGCATGAAATATAAACGACTGCTAGTGTACGATGAAGTTTATGGTTTAGTGTAGGTATATGAGTGTGTGTGTGCTTTAGTGTGAAAAAATGAATATTTTGTACATCAGTGAATTTTAAAATACGAAAGCGTTTGTTTGCATGTTGAAATGTTGCTGGATGTATGAATTTGAACACTTTTACATGAGTATTTTTGTGCAAAAATTGGTGTGAAAGTGTATTTTTTAAATGGCTTGTTTATTTAGTGTATGAATGAATATAATTTCGTCCAATCTCTTTTTCGTTAGCTTTTTGCTACAGCTGTCGTAGTATATCCGGTTCGCTTTTTCCAAACAAGCGGAATTGACTTGTTTTAAGTGTCAGTTAGTTTATGGCATAAAAGTTTTTAGTCAGATTTGTTTTTTTTTTTTTTTTTGAAAAGAGAAAACTAAATGTAATTCGCTTGTTGTGTATCAAAATGAATAAAAGTGGATTTTGCAATATTAAATTTCAATTTAAAAAATTCCCTTTTTTTGTTTCCCCATTGAAACAGTTTAATTTTAAATGCTTTTCAAGGTTGTAATTAAATGATTGTTATTTAAATTATACTTAATTATTAATGTAAATTAGTAAAACAGCAATAAATTGTTTGCTTAAAAAGCTCTCAATTTTATAATTTAAATATAGAGAATAAGTTGTGAGTCTTAAAACACACACAGAATTGTAATTGAAATGTAAGTGCTTAAATTTTTTAGGTTATAATTATATTAAAAATCTACCTCTTATAGACAAAAGGCCCTATCTTACATTTTAAAAATTTTACAGAAGAAAAAAAAAACTATTTAATATGATAAATTGATAAATTGCATTAAACTGTTTTTAATTAATTTTTCTTGTAAAACCAACCAGTTGTTTTGAGAATTTACAATGTTGCATATTATACAAACTGTTAGGTATTTTAGAGTTTATCATATAATCTCTTGTCGATAGGGCCGCTTTTTTTTTGCCAATAAAATCGCTTATGTTGGTCGAAAGGTTCGAAAATTTTTTGTGGACATTTGTGTTGATGCAGGTTTATGAAAAAGGTAGTTTTTAATTTTTTGCTAGTTAGAGCCTTTTGCATTTTATGTGACGAAATATTTATTTGTAAGTTCCAATGCATGAATGAAATATTTGAATTTATTGTAATGAAAATGTCGTTGCCTTACAGTGTTTCTTTTCTTTATAACTATAATCATTGTAAGGGCGCATTTTTGTTTATGTTAAGGAGTGAGTAAGAAAGTGGTTTTTTAGGATATAAAGAGTGATCCAACGAATACGCACGAGGTTAATTGCAAATCATCTTAATATTTTTTATTATGATAGATGATGGATCTATGACAATTATGTGTGAAACAACACTACGGCCAAATGCTCGCTACTGCTTCGGTGACATATCCTCCGATGGTTCATATTGATCAATGACTCTGAGGCATTATAAACGTTCAATGTCGTTAATGTGCCACATTGTCCCTTCTTTTAGCTCTTGAATTGTTCTTGGCCTAATGACGTACACTTTTTCATTTAAATATCCCTAAAGAACGGTGTCAAATCTCATAAACGTGGCGGCCAATTAACATCGCCTTAACGTGAGATAACACGGTTATTGAAATTAGCACGAAAAAATAGAGCCATTGTTTTGATGGCTGCGTGGCATGTTGCCCTATTCTATTTGAACCGCTTATCGTCCGGGTCCATATCCTCAATTTTTGGTCACAAGAAGTCTGTTATCATCTCGCGATAGCGATATTCATTCAGGGTAACTGCTTGGCCTTTCGCATTTTCGAAGATGTATGTATGCACAGGTGTTTTCACATTTCCTACAGAGCCAGTTTTGGTGAAATTTGCGCACAGTTCTCCCGATTGTGGACACATTTGGTCAATTATGCCGACCAAAAAAAAAAAAAAAATCACGAATTTCGGACGCCAATTTTCGTAAAAGGCTTCGACAAACTTAACGCGCTGCTCAATGGTTGTATTTGTCAAATACAGAAACAAAAAAATGTGACATTTTATTTAAAAAAAAATGCAATTTGGTGTCTGTTTCTTAATAATTTTGCTCCCGAAAAGGGTGGCTTGTTTTATTCTAAAAAAAACTCATTCTTTTCGGGAGCAAAATTTTTAAGAAACAGACACCAAATTGCATTTTTTTTAAATAAAATGTCACATTTTTTTGTATTTAGAAAAGAAAACACCATAAGTTAATGTTTGGGTGTGACTTGAAATTAACATAGTGCATAATGTTTGGAACTCTCATTAGATTTGGAAGGCTTAACTTCTTGGCATTCCAAACTTGATCTAAGTTAAAAAGCGAAAATGTTGACTTATTTAAAACTGTTATTGTCAATGAATTCTTTTAAAAAAATACGTTTTTTATCAATAGCTTTACCCACATATTCTTAAAAAAATTTTGGACTTATATTTTTATTGAACAAATTTTCATAAAAAACGCCACGAAAGCCAAAACTGGACAGAAACCGATCGAGTCCACAATGAGAAGAAGAAAGTTGCGTTGGACCAGACATGCTCTGCGAAGACCCTCAACTGCCATTATTAGAAATCGACTGAAGCCCACAGGGCAGCCAGATTAAAGGCCGTCCAAGTCTTAAATGGCATCGGAAACTAGTCATCGAAGCAGCCAACTCCAATGGATCATGGAAATTTCTATTGCTTATTTAAAAAAAACCTTGTATACAAATAATAGCTTTATAAGCGCAATTTAAACTTTATCGAAATTAGATTTTTTTAAATTATATCGGATACTAAATGTGTGTGCAGATTACATAACTTATGTCGACTCAAATTTATAAAATATAACGAACATATTATTCAACCGCATATGAACATTTTAAAAAGAATCACTAATTAAGTAAATAGCGCAATATGTTCAGAAAAAACCATCGTATGTGCTTTGGCGTTTAATTTCAAGGGAGGAAGAAAAGACAAAAGCTAATGTTTGACGAAATTCTACTTAAGTGTTTTAAGCTCTTTGAATTAATATACGTCATTTTCTAAAAAGAAAAATGGAAATGGAACATATTAAAATTTATTTAGGTTGGCATTATTAACTTCAAATCATTAAAAAAAAAAACAGATATACGCACACTGGGAAATAATCTAGCGACAGAAAATCTAAAAAAAAATTTGGTTTATAAAAACTTTAAAAATATATAGTGCCTACTGTATTGAAAAAAGCTACCAAGTTTTTTACGAAACTTAAAGCCTACATTCTTGCCTATAACTCATCCATAAATTTTTTGTGGATCAGATTATAAGTAAAGAAGGTATCATTTTTCGGCCGCTAAATTGGCCCTATTTCCCAGGGTCATTCGGCTCTATTAACTAGGGCGTTCAATTAATCGGGTTTCAGTTTTGTTCGATTAAACGATTAATCTTTATTTGGCATTTTTAACTTATTCGATTAAACAAATCAAATTTTCAAATTAATCGATTAATCGAATAATTCTAAATCAAGAATTTTTATAAATTACAAGATTAGTTTCGATAATTTTAGAAAAAATTAGTACTTGAGTAAATAAACATTCTTTAAAAAAAAAAAACTTTTGAAAGTAGCTCCAAATTGTTGCTTCACTTTCGGGCACTTTGATTTTAAAAGAGCCAATATATCTTTGGAATTTTTGAAACTCTTTACGGACATTCCCTCGTCTGCAATGCTTCTGCAAATAATTTTCTCAAGAGAATCGATCGAAAAACCTTGTTTACAATATTTATTCATTGGACCACTTGTAGCCCCTTTGATTTTTTTTGCTGAATCATCTTCTTCAAGTACAATGTTTTAGTCACTGTGTAAGTGGTAAATTAGTGAAGTTGTTAAAGTACATTTACGTTAATACTTTTTTGGACACCTGTTACATTTAGCATTATTAGATTTATCCTTCATGCAATATTTTTAAACCAAACTCATTCTAAAGAGAGAAACGCATGATTTTTTTTTTTTTTGTTTAAAAAAACGGGCGTGTTCTAGAAATCGAAATGAAGTGGATTTAAAAATCGAGCAAATTTTAAAAAACGACGATGTGATGAAAGTTCATAAAAATATTCAATTTTATATACTTCATTCCTTAAGTATCTATTATTTTTGCAAGAGCAACACTTAAAACCACAAAAAATTACGGTCATTTTGTAAATAGTAATTGAATTTAAATTATCGTTCGATTTCAATTTTACTTCATTTCGATTTCTAGAACGTACCCGAGTTTGCATACCTTTGTCGCTAAATATATAAGCTAAAGTACTCAATTAACTTGGCTGTTTTTTTAAATTCCAACGGACACATACATTTAGTTTGTTTATTCGACTTAATGCTTTAAAAAAAATTAAAAATTATTCTAATTCGATTAATCGCTATAAATTCTTCGATTAATCCTTTAATCGAAATTAGCAATTTTAAATTGTTCGAACAATCAATCTTTTTTTTTTTTTTTTTTTTTTTTTTCTCATTATTTTTTTATTGAATCTTCATATATTAAATATGAACTAACAATAATTAATCAAATCTTAACCTAATACGTTATTTTATGTCCTGCCAGTGCCAGACAAAAATTTTCTTCATCACGGGTTCTGTTCACTTATAAAGGTGTTTATCGCTCATCTAATTGGGTAAGTGCTGCAGTGTCTCTTCTTCTTAAGCGAGTGTGGCCGCCATGGTTTAAAATATTTCGAGCTAGTGGATTTGGGTGTTGTTCAAGCCTTTTTAAATATTTTACTGCATATTTTGTAATCATAGTTTTTACTAAAGGAACATTGAGATCCTTGTGAATATTTGAGTTTTTAACATACCAAGGGGCAGCTGTGATTATTCGAAGAAGTTTATTTTGGCGCCTTTGAATTTTTTCGATATTAGAGGCCGAGGCAGTGCCCCATAGTTGAATACCGTAGCACCAGATTGGCTTTAAGATGGAGTTGTATAGTAAAAGTTTGCAGTCGAGACTTAGGACAGAGTTTCTTCCAATAAGCCAATGAATTTGGATGGCTTTTAGTTTCATATGAGATAATTTTGCCTCTATATGGCTTTTCCACGTTAAACGGCGATCTAGATGAATACCGAGGTATTTTACATGCGAATTTTGAGGCACTAAATGATTATTGATTTTAATAGGGGGGCATGTTTCCCGACGCAAGGTAAATGTTACATGTACGCATTTTTGCTCATTGACCTTTATCCTCCATTGCTTCAGCCACAGTTCGAGTTGAAATATATGATCCTGTAGGTATCGAGATGCTTCTTGACTGTTTTCGTGTACGCTTAGAAAAGCTGTGTCATCAGCAAATGTTGAAGTTTGGGTGTAGTTGTTTATTGGCATATCCGAAGTATATATTAAGTATAAAAGTGGGCCTAGGATGCTTCCCTGAGGCACTCCAGCTTCAATTGGTTGAGGAGAGCTTAAATAATCACCTTCTTTAATAATAAACTTTCGACCGACTAAGTAGCTTTCTAACAGCTTGTGTGTGTTTACTGGTAAGTTTAGCTTCAATTTATGTAATAAGCCTTCATGCCAGACTTTGTCAAAAGCTTGAGAAACATCGATGAAGAGAGCGGAACAATATTTTCTTTCTTCAAAGGCTTTTCTTATTGCGTTTACTATACGATGGGTTTGCTCAATTGTGCTGTGTTCTCTTCTAAAGCCGAATTGGTGGTTAGGAATACATCTGTTTTCATTTAGAATTGGGGTTAATTTTGACGCTAACAGCTTCTCAAACAGCTTTGATATATTTGAAAGTAAACTTATAGGCCTATATGACTCAACTTTTGTGTGATCCTTTCCTGGTTTAGGTATCATGATGACTAAGGAAACCTTCCACTTTTGAGGATAGTATTCCAGGCGTAAAATAGCATTAAAAATTAAAAGAATAATTCTCCTTGCTATGCTGGGTAGCTCCAAAAGCATTTTGTTGCTGATCTTATCAAAACCAGGAGCCTTTTTGGGGTTTAAATCACAAATAGCTTTTTAGATTTCTCTTATCTCAAATCTTAGGGGAACAGCTGCTCTAGCAGCAACAGGTGGTAACTCGACCGCCATATCGTGAGATATGTTTGGGGTAAATACGTGTTTTAAATGATTAACAAACAGATTTCCTTTTTCAACATCAATTCTTGCCCAACTTCCATTCAAGTTTCTTAATGGCGGATTAGCGACAACTGGCCTTTTGAGATTTCTAGCTGCACGCCATAATGAGTAGTCTGATTGTGGAGTTGCATCAAGTTCCTTAAGATATTTTTCCAGAGAAGCCGTTTTCTGAGTCTGCAGTAACTTTCTCAGCCTTTTTGTACAGTCTTTTAGTAAGGACTTAAGTTGAGGGGATCTGTGCAATTGCCACTCTCTACGAGCTCTCCTTTTTTCAGACAAGAGACGCTCGACATCTGAGGAATATATTTTATTATTTTTAGTTTTTTTGGGGGCAATGCTGGAATGTTGAACAGCTAGTTTTAGAAAACTGTCAAAATTGACAATAGAACGATCTATATACTCCGGTGTGCTAAGCGGAATATTTTCTGTGCAATGGGTACTGAGATATTTTTTATATTTTATCCAATTTATATGTGTAGCTGACGTCGCTATGTGACCAGAGGGAGATTCAATTCTATTGGTGTTTTTTATAGTAACAATTGTAGGTGTGTGATCAGAGGATAATTCTATGGAAGCTTCAACGTAAATCGTTTCTGTGGGGATGGTTTTAACCACGCCAAAATCGATGACATCTGGAATTTTTTGCGGATCAGCAGGCCAATATGTTGGTTGGCCGCTCGCGACAACATTTAAATTCATTTTAGAGATTGTATTAAACAGAACACGACCCTTTGGTGTTATAAGTCGTGACCCCCAGAAGGTATGTTTTGCGTTGTAATCGCCAGCAGCCAGGAAACAGGGCCCCAGTGACTTATAATATTTGTAATATTGGCTTTCTGATATTGCAAATCTAGGTGGTGAATATAGAGATGAAATAACTATGCTTCGATTTAGCTCTTCGACACAAATGTTCGTAGCTTGGAGATAATCTTCACGATGATCACACATTGGGTAGTGTTTAATTCGGTTTTTTATTAATATAGCAGAACCTCCACAAGCTCTATCTCGAGGGTCCTTGGTATCATATAGAGTATAACCATTAATTTTAAACGTATTTCTTGAGGTCAAATGAGTTTCAGAAACCATCATGACATCAATTTGTTTATTTTTAAGAAAGTATTCTAATTCATTTTTATGTTGGCGGATGCCGTTTGCGTTCCAAAAACAAATTTTTAAACAGTTCATGGCTTGTTAAGAATAGCTTGCAATAACATCGATTGCATTCTAAGAATTTCCTGCATCATATTACCCATTGTGTTCGTAAAATTATTTACTGTTTGCACTAATGTTTCCATGGTTTTTTCAAGACGACTTAGATTAGAAACTGGAGTTTCGTCATTACTTGACGAAGCGCCTTGCATTGGTAAATTGTTTGATTTTAAAACGTTAGCATAAGAGGTTCTGTTACTACTAGGCTGCGGAGCCTGAAGATCATTACTGTTTACTTGATTCGTTACCTGCATTTGAGGGGGATTAGTTTTCGGTCCAACCGACTGCTTGACGATAGTATATACAGGGCATCCTCTATAATTGGCAGTGTGATTACCACCACAGTTGCTGCATTTTTTTACGTTGGGGTCGGTTTTAGACTTATCGCAAAGAACTGTACCGTGTAGCTCACCACATACTACGCAAACAGGGGGTAAATAGCAGTATGCCTTAGTATGGCCAAATTCTTGGCAGTTCAAACATTGAACGGGACCACCTCTTTTGTGCGGCTCCTCTATAGTTACTTTTCTGTACAGAATGTATTTTAAATCATAGATGGGATGCGTTTCATTTTTTTTAAGCTTAACTTCGCCGGGTTCAAACTCTACTCGAAAAAGTGGTTGGGGAATTTTTTCTCTATTTTTAATGTTTACTACATGTTTTACCTTGAAGCCTTTTTCTTCTAGGAATGTTTTGACCTCTTCTGGGTCCACACATGAGTCAATACCCTTAATCACTACCTGAAGACCTTTACTGCTTTTCAGTTGGTATGTATAAAAGTTTTTTTTTAGTGCTTCAAAGTTGTTTATTACTTTGCGAAAATCATTCTCATGATTGATTTGTATTTTAGTCTCGTTTATACTACCACGCTTGATAGCCGCTACGTAAAACGAATTTTCACCTATCACTGATATCAAACTCTTTATGAGCTCATTTGAATTTTGTTCCCTAAGATATATCGGGGGAGGCTTTGACGATTTTATGACGTTTGGTGCTTCAGAGGATTCATCCTCCAGAATTGCAAAACGATTTTGAGTATTTATTTTATCAAAAGTTGGTACTTTTGAGGCCGAAGCAACTGCTGCAGAGGTAGGGCTGCGTCCCCGTTTGAGCACTGTTATGTACCTGTCCATACCAACTTGTACTGTAGGCTTTTGAGAAATTTTTCCTTGAGTTACTGAGTTGTCCATAGCGGCTGTTTTGGGGTTAACCGTATCATCACTTATTAAAGTTTTTTTTGGCTCTGCGGCAGCGCTTGCAGTTAACAAACTTGTTATTGTAATACGATCGACCGTATTTGTAAACAAAGAAGGTGAGAGGGAACGCGTTCGAGTAATAGGTTTAGCCGTTAAGTAATTGCTATCATCGATTCTTTTTTTTGTTTCTACTTTTGTTTCGTCGACACTCACTGTAACATACGCATTTCTTTCATTATGTTTAATTGTTTTTGCATTGTACGCATTCATAAGATTTTTTTTTATTTTATTTTACAGTTTGTTTAATTGTGCTCTTCTTGTTATTTGTTGTTAAACACCCCGATAATAAAAAAGAAGAATAAACAAAAACAAGAAATGTTTTTGCTTAAAATGTATGTATGTATGTTTATGTATGTATGTTCAATTAAGTGTTTTTTATCTTTTGAAATTAAAATTTTGTATTCCCAAAAATTGAAATTACTTTTTGATAATAAACAGGCAAGTGCACGGCCTAAAAAAACACTTAATTGACAACATCTTTTGTAAGTTGTTTTGTTTTTATTTTGTTTTTCTTAACCTACTTACAACTACAATTAATGTTGAGAGAATTTCAACTAATTGTAGTGGGGAATGTAAGATGGGATAAACCCACTGTTTATTGTTGATGTGTTTTGTTTAAACTTTGATATTGATACAAGTAGAACTGTTGCTATAAGTCTTATACGCTTAACAGTTTTATTTGGTTTAATATCTTTAGTTTTTCCAAAATCTTTATGGATGAAGTTTCCTGATGATCTGGCCTAAGCAACCAGTGAAATGCGCATAGGAATAGCTTATCCCATCAACAATAAATTTCAAGTGTTTTTATCAATAATAAAAACTGGGAATTAAGAACGAATAACAAAATCTTTTGAAATTAAAATTTTGTATTCCCAAAAATTGAAATTACTTTTTGATAATAAATTAAAAATAGTTTAATTTTAAAATCAGTTTAAATTTAGTCTGATCTGTTTGGAAGCCCTAGAGTGAATAATTTTCAATTTGAAATTTTGATATTTAGGTAGGCTTGAGTTCATCTAATTAAATTTGTATTAAACTATTTTACTGAAGGAAGGATGATGAGAATGTGGTTATTCTGGAAAAGTTAGTTTAACCCGAGTTTGATCCCCAGCTCAGCCAAGAATAAAAAAATTATCAATAAATTTTAATTAATTTCATGTTGTAAAATTTCTTCCTTCAGTAAATAATTAAATTTAAATTAAATTTGATGAACTCAAGCTTAGCTAAATATCAAAATTTCAAATTAAAAATCGTCAGTTCAACTAAAAAATCACCATTTTTTTTAATAATTTTCTTTTAACTTTAGCAAGTTTTCTGTTCAACGTAGCGTACTTTTAATCACAGAATACTAACAGAACTGAAAAAAGTGACGTGTGAAAAAGGCCCAAATCAGTTGCGAGGGCAGCTTTCGAAGAAAGAGACAAAAAGCTTTTTTTGGTGGTGAAGTGGCAATGTGTAAAAACAGGCAGCAACAATCAACACAAATGGCATGATCAAAACAAAAATAACAAAACACAGCCCACGTTAAAAAAAATGCATTAGTTCAACAAACGTTGTGTTTTGTGCAAAAAAAAATGTATTTATTAATATTTTTTGTTTTATAATGTTATTTATTTACTTAAATATTATTTACTTGTGTTGTGGTAAACTTAAAAATTAATTTTTACAAAAGCTTTGCAAATAAATCTCAACTAAATAAATTTGTGTTCATTGTATTGCGGCATAAAAGATGATGCAAAGAGAAATGAAAAAGGGCAGCTTTCTTAGAAAGAGACAAAAAAAACGCAAAATCTTCCGTCTCGTGACAGTTCTGTTAGTATTCTGTGCTTTTAATATTCATGAAAATAGTTCATTGTTACGTATACGTCCTGTGTAGTCAAAATGCCTGTGTAGTGTAGTTCTGCTAATGTGTAAATGTTTGTGTTAAATGAAAAATGTTCTTTAAATAAATAAATTTCAATTAAATAATATGTATTTCATTACTCACCAAAGAAAACATTGAACAAGAACAACAACTTCTTTTTGCGGAAATCAGAGATGGACATGTTGGTTTGGTGTTTTTAGTTTAAATTGAATTTCAAAAGGAAATGAAAGAAGGGAAGCTGCAAAGACGAATAAAAATATACAAGATATTTGATATATTATAGAAAGCTATAAATATTATAATTTTTTTAATAAGTAAAATATCTTAGAAGAGGAAAAATTCTTCATAAATATTTAAATAACTTAAAGTCTTTTTTTTTAATTTTAAGAAAAATGTTAGCAAATCTAAGCAAGTATTCCTTTTCTTTTCTATAAATATTTTAAAATTTCTTAAGTCTTAAAATTAAATAAATTATTAAATATAATACGATAACATTTTTTTTAGAATTTCTTTACAATTGGTTTACACATGTGTTTAAAATGACGACCCAGCTAGCATTTAGTATCAAAATCTTATCATTTATGAATCAGCTTCAATTGCAAAATATCCGTATATGAGCTTATTTTTCAATCATAAATGATACTCTCGTTGTGAGAAAATGATACCCTACCGATGAATCCCCTGAAAGAATCATTTGTGATACAATTTTCTGATTCCTTTTTGATCAATTTAATGGTAGTTTTTATAATCATTATTGATTCGTTTTCGTCTCATTTTTCAAGCGTAAAATTTATTTTTTTTGATTATATTTTATATCGTTTTTTAATTGTCATGTTTATTTATTTTTTCTCCCATAATTATGACATTTGATTATTCGATCAAGCTTTATTTTAAACGGTTCCGTGCAATAACTCCCAGGTGCAAAAAGTCCCAAGAAAAAAATTAAATAAGACCCAAAAATTTTTCATACAAATGTGGGAGTAATTTCATTATGAAAAAGCTCCCAGCTCTCTCGGTTTTATTTCATTTTTTTGGAAGTTATTTAATTTTTTGCCTGGGAGTTATTTCATAATGAAATAAAGTCCAAATGAAATAAGTCCCCGAAAAAATAAACGTTTGAGTTATTTCATTTTATTTTGAGCTTCGGCGCTTTTTCATTTGCTGTGGGAGTTATTTCATTTTTTGTAGGAGTTATTTCATTTTCAATTAAAACAAATACATATATAATAAATTTTTTTTGGAAGTTGTTTCATTTTTTTTTTTTTTGGTCTTATTTCATTTCTTTTCGATGGGCTGTTTTTGGAAGTTATTTCATTAATGTCTTTAGGAGTTATTTCATTATGAAATAACTCCCAAAAGTTGGGGTTTGTTTCATTTAAGACTTGGAAATTATTTCATTTTTTTGGGATTTATTTCTTTTTTCCAGTTTGGGACTTATTTCATTTATTTTGGGATTTAATTCATTGGGAGTTATTGCACTGGGACTTATTGCACCTGGGAGTTATTGCACGGAGCCATTTTAAACCAAACAAAAATTATCGATTTTTCGCACAAAGAGAAGAAACCATTTGCACTAACTTTTATGTTCATAAATTGTCAATAATTGTTGGGCTTCTTTTTTAGCCAAGCTTCTTATTTATTTGGCTAACATGAAAGTTTCTGTTTTTATTTTTTTCGTTTGGTAAAAACAAAAATTCAAAATATTTAAAAATCATTATTGAAACATATAAATGAATCATTTATGAATCCTTTTTCAATCACTGAAGTGATAAATCAGTTTTGAATTATCAAAACTGATCTGAAAAGAATCATTTGGGTGAGTTTCACAAAAAATAATCAGCCAAATGCTAGCTGGGGAAGAGTATGTTTCCGAATTGTGTGTGTGTGTGTTTGTGCTTAAATAATAAAATTTATTTTTATTTAATTTTCTTTCTTTTCTCCCTTTCTTAGTTTAAGAGATTTTCTTTTCTTTTTTTAAATTTTTTTGTTAAAGTTATTTTATTTTATATATGAAACAAAAAAAAAAAAAAAAAAAAAAAATATATATAAAACTTTAAAACGACAAAGAAATGAGAGAAAATCCATAAAAATTGTTAAAATATGTTGGGAGTTAATAAATTTTAAAATCATAAAGACCCAAAAGCAGTTGCATAAATAAAATCTGAGATTTAATTCTCTTATTTTTTTTTAAAGGATTTAAGTAGAGGGGTGTTGAATTTTGCAATACAAAAAATACTTGTGGATTAGTGTATAAAAAAATATAAATAAAAGTTTTGGAAATTTATAAAGAACAATAATTAGATTTTACAAAACAATAAAAATATTAAGAGATTTTAAGATATTTTGAGAAAAACTTAGTTTGGTAATTCTTTTTACTTAAGAAATTCTTTAAAAATTTTATTTTTCTATGCAGTTTTTTTTATTACCCTAAACAATTAGAACAATTTTGTTTATAAATTGTTTATTTACGCATCCGCAACCACACACCTGCACAGTGGGAGCTAGATCTTTTAAAAAACAAGAAAAAATTAATAAGTTTTTTCTTTAAAAATAAACATATTTAGGAATTAAAATGTGCCTTTTCCTTAATTAGAGAATTACAACTTTTATCAGTTTCCGGAATTTAAAAACATTGACAATTTCTCCACCTGCTGCCTTCAGTTTCAAAAATAAAATTTTTAGGATCTTTAAAAAAAATTCGTCTTACTAAACATAATCTGCTAACGCATTGTCTACCATAATACTTCACCAATAAGTAAGCACATGTGAATCGTAGGCGGTAGAACTTCCCTAGGAATGTCTGGCCTGATTGCAGCAGGTCAAAACAGATAGGACATCTATTGGTCGAACTAAACTTGGTGCCACGGATATTTGCATTTGACGTTAGTTTGATTGGTTGGCACAACCTCGAATATTATTTCTAGGGCTTTAGGTTTTCGTAAGGGATCCACATTTCATTGTAACATAAAAGCACGCAAACTCTATTCGCCTTTTTGCTCTAACTCGTGTGTTACTCAATTTGCTGCATGCAAACGTTTACGCTCGTAATTTTTTTTGCCAGTTTTTGTACAATTTTACTACAATACTCATAAATTAAAGCCTCCATGGATAATTTCAAAACTTTCTTTTTGCTGAACTGGTCGAACTTATTTTTGCGTCAAACTCACTACTTCCGAACAGTACGAATCATCTCTCGCTCATATGCATGAATAGCTTTAGCACGCTCTCGACTTGTTTCAGCTGCCCCTCTTTGCAAATTAAAGAAGTAAAGCAACTCTTCAAGCAAACGCTGTCTTGTTGGCACAATGATCGACATTTCAGAAACAAATAAAAAACTTTCTTGTTTTAACTATTTCATATAAGATAATCAAATCGAATTTCCACAAGCACAACTCCCTCTTTCCACCTTCCCATAACTTATTTTCCTGGTTCACACACAGTGCAATGCACTAGTAGAAGACATCCTTTGAGTGCTGGTCCTAACAACAACATCAAAGCGAATAAATATATATATTCCTCTAACTCCCACTGGATCATAGGGAGCAGTGATGCCAATAGTAGAGAATTTTCCCTTTTTGTAGGAATTTTTTCGTAAAAAAGGCACAGATTTTTTATTTCAAGGAATATGAAGGGAATTTTCAAAATATCATCTAATTTTCGAAATCCAATGTAAAAGTACATAAATATTCATATTATTTTCATTTAAAAACTAAAATTTTTCATAAACAATAGCATTTAAGTACAACTGAAACATTCGCTAGAATGTATGCGAATATTAAAAGTGGGTATGAATGAACGATGAATGAACAAAATTTCTACATAGAAATTTAATTTGTGCCGAGAGAAAAAGATTCACATCTACTAAACTAAGAGAAATAAAATCATACAATTTCGAATTTTTAAACAATTTTTAATGGAAACTTAAATGAAGATGATAACGAAATAAGTTTCTAAGTAACTATTAGAAATTGCTGGCAATTTAAATCACCGGTCGGCGAAAAATACGTAAAAAAAAATATTTAAAATAAGTATTCTTGAAACATATTAATGGCCATTTTCTCATTAGGCGATTATCTTTTTTCCCAACGAAACGAACTGCACATTAAAGAAATTTGTTTTCTCAATGACTCATTTGCTTCTATTTTGTCGCAATGCTAACCGGCACTCATCTGCCAATTATTTATTTTCCCTTTATTTCACGTACAAATAAATTCAATCAGCTGACTCCCAACTTTTACATGTATTTTGAGTGGTGTTGCCAACTTAAACCAATGTTTTTTGTCGTTATATTGAGAAACCCAAAATCGTAAACGGACAGTTTATCGGTATAATAAATTTATGTTGACATTAAGTAACAGACAGTTTGTCGATTCTTTGAGAAAATGGCCATAAGTCTTTTAAAAGTGCAAAATATGAGGAAATGAAAATGAATGAATGAAATCAGTGATAAAGTGCCTAAAAAAATACAGGGGATTTTGTTAGTCCTAGACTGGTTATTTGTAAAAATTAGGTTTTGGTATAAATTCAAATGGCTGCCGGCACGCGGCCTTTAATTGATAATCGGAGCTGAAGTGGGGAGTGTAAGAAAAGATAAGCTCACTGTTTGTTGTTGTTGTTTTTGTTTAAGCTTTGACATTGTTACAAGTAAGACTTTTAATGTGTTTATAATTCTTATTCGCTTTAAGGTTTTATTTATAAAATATTTTAAGCTTTTCTAAAATCTTTGGAAAAGGTTTCCAGGCGATCTGGCCTAAGCAACCAGTGAAATGCGCATAGGAAGCTTATCTCTTCAACAATAAATTTCAGTGTTTTTATCAAGAATAAAAATTGGGAATTAAGAGTGACAACTAAAATATTTTAAATTAAAATTTTTTGTATTCCCACAAAATTACTTTGATAATATATTTGCAGAAAAAATAACTTATGTCAAGCCATTTTGGCATTTAGTATTTATTTTAAATTTTAAATTATAAAATTATTTTAAAAAAACAACCTCTAAAGGTAGGATTTTATCGGCCGTATAAAAAATGTTCCATTATTACAACTTTATTTTAACCTACCAGGTAAGATGACCCTTAATTTACTTTAGCGCTCACTTTAGGTTAAAGTAAAGTTTTTATAATGGAGCACTTTTTATAAGGCCGGTTAAAGTCTACTTTTAGCTATCGGTAAGATGTGAAAACGGGCCTTAATGTGTTTAGACATAATAACTTATGTAGGTGATTTTCAAATAAATAAAGTTTTTCAGCAAGCGAACTTTCGTGGACATAAATATATCGTTACTTTTAAATTATATCGAAATAAGCAACAATATGGAAAGTATGTTGTTCTTTAAACAAAATAAACTTACATACGTTGTTTTTCATTACAATTTTGGAAAAATTAATCCAGTTTTGCTTACTGATATATTTTTATAATAGAAAATGTTTTCTCTGCATTTTGTTTTTCAGCATATGAAGAAAGAAAATTTAAAGAAAAAACCAATTTGTAAGAATTTCTTAATTTTTCTTAATAATCTAAAAATATATTTTTATGAAATTTTCATATTTATTTTTATATTTAGTTAGGCTTGAGTTCATCAAATTTAATTTTCATTAAATTATTTCACAGAAGGAAAGAATTTTACAACATGAAATTAATTCAAATTTGTTGATAATTCTTATACCCACACCGCAAGAGTGGAGAGGGTATTATGTATTTATACTGATGTGCTTAACACCTCAAAATATTGGTCCTAGACCCACCTTCAAGTATACCGATCGACTCAGAATCACTTTTTGAGTCGAACTAACGATGTCCGTCCGGCTGGCAGGCTGGCTGTCCATGTAACCTTGTGCGCAAAGTACAGGTCGCAATTTTGAAGATAATTTGATAAAATTTGGGACACAGGGTCTTATTGGCACAAGGACCAAGCCGAATCGTAGGACCACGAGGGAAGTTTCTTGTTCTCAGAAACTATCAAACCGATTTTAATTAAATTTAAAACATAGATAGAACCATATTTATATGCATACATGAACTATGCATTTCAAAAATAGGACCACAAGGGGAGTTAGGGGGCAATTTCTGCTCCTCACGAACTTTCAACCCGTTTTCAATGAAATTTAAAACATAGATAGATCCATATTTATATGCATACATAAGCATGACTCTCCATGGGTCTCGAATAGGGTGCACTCTCGTAAATGTGTTTTAAAATACTGTGGTGTAGGGTATCATAGAGTCGGGCTTGACCGACTGTGCTTTCTTACTTGTTATTCTTGGCTGAGCTGGGGATCGAACTCGGGTTGAATTAACGTTTCCAGAATAACGAAATTCTCATCATCAGAATTATCATATCATTTAAAAAGTTTATTAAAAATTTGGCACATGTTCGGAAAATCTAATTTGAAGAATTTTTTATAAACGATTCTGGTTTGAAAGTTAATAAAATATTTCCATTTTATATACCTTAAACTTTGAGTGTCAGGACTACTATTAAAATCATGGAAAATTGCGGTTATTTCAAAAAAAATTTTAACTTAAAATCATTAACGATTTCCATTTCACTCGATTTTGGCTTTTAAAACAAGGTCAATAATTTTCTTTTATCAAAAATAAAAAGGTTTTTTGGAATAAGATTCAATTTGTATCCTGTTTTTTTTACATATATTTGTCCTTTTTATTCCAAAAACCTCCCACTGTACCACATTGTTGGCATTAGCAACATTTTACATTTATTTTTAATTTCCTTAAATAGTTTTTTGCTATTTTTTGCCTTTACCTTGAGTTTTTGGTGTCAGTGTAACTTTGGTTTTGTGTCAAGAGCTTACTATCCTTACTAGACAAAACTATTAAGCACACAAACACACACACACACACAAATACACAAACACCAACAACAACCAGCTCTAAAGCACAGCACAGCACAGTTTGCCACTTTAAGTGGCTTGTTGTCTAAAAAGGTGAAAATCTTTTGTAGTCTCTAATGTTTTCCCTTTTAAAACTTATTTTTTGCTTTTATGCTGCAAATAAGTTTCGTTTGTAAAATTGTATGCCGTAGGATTTAGTCTTGTTTTCTGTTGCCGATGCATGTAACTTTGTTTAGTTTAAGTATGTAAAAGCATAATAATAGCAAGAAAAAAAACTCAAAAAAAATTATTATTTATGACATATAATTTTTCGTAGAATTTAACTACTTATTTTTTAGTCTCACAATATTTCAAAGCTAATGCTCATGGAATTATAGAATGAACACATACATATGCACTCACACATAGATAAATAAGGCAGTTATGAGCATAAGCTATGCACACAAATACACACATTGGAAAAAACAAACAAGTAAACATTTTTATATAAAAAAATGAGCTGAAAGACATAAAATCTAGTAGAATGCATGTAAAATAGAAGCATTCAACAATATTTTGCTACTTTTCATCAAAAGGATCGTTTTAGCTAAGTTTAATCAGTTAAACAGTGATGAAGAAGAAACTAGCACCATTTTTAGGGTTCCTTTAAACATATACATTCAGCACAAATTTCTTATATATGGGCAGTACTCCACTAAAAAATTTTTATGATGGTAAGATTTTGTATTTCCATTGGATTGTTTACACCAGGAATTTTCAATAACACAATTATTGTGTTCTCTATCGTGAACTTCTTGAAAATTATCTAGGGACAAATAGGGCTTTGTGGCCACTTATTTGGGACAAATTTGTGCTTGCTGTTTTACAAAGGAGAGCTCCGGTGAAGAAATTTTTAAATTACGGCAAAAAATTGTGTTTTGATGGGAGTATAAAGATCAGGAGTTTTAAATAGAGAAATAATTTTCGTTTTTTATTGCAAATTTTTAAAAAATTTGTTCAGAAAGGACTTTGTGGGTTGGCAGTGTGGTGCAGTGGTTAAACTGCTTGCCTTCAAAACCAAGCACCCAGGTTCGATCTCTGTTAGAGGACGAAAAAATGTTCGGCATGGTTTTCGGGTGTTAAAATTAAGTAGTTTGAAACCCTTACAAACAATTCATCCAAGAAGGCCCCTGACCCCCCTAATCCCTTGAAAAGGATAACATCATGGCAAAGGTCAGTCAGGCCGCCAGGCCCATGGAAAAAGGTAGGAATCAAAGATAAGCAAGTTTCCCCACAACTTCATCAAATACATGGAAGGCGCTGTTTCTAGGCAATAACAGATGGCAGCCCCATTAACGTAGGATGTGATACAGAAGATCAATCATCTACTTAAGTGATACAAAAACCGATTAACGAAATTGATAGAAGATAAAAAAACAAAACGGAATAAAGCGACACTCCAAGAACTGGGACAGTAAAATCTTACATGGAAAGACGCGAAAAGCAACAAATCGTGCAAGATGGAGATGCTTTGTGGAAACCATATGCTCCCAAAGGGACTAATGTAGAAAAAAGGCTTTGTGGACAGCCTTTTGAGATCTATTGATTTAAAAGTCCGTTTAACATACAACGAATCGCTTGTTTTCATTAACACATATTTCTGTGATTGGACTGAAACTTCGTCTAAAAATAAAAAGCAAATTTTGATCCAGAAAACTGTTTTTGTGGGAATTTAATTTTTTTTTTTGAAGAAAAGTTGTCTTAATAATCATTGTATTTTTGTGGAAATTTTAAATTTTCAGTAATGTTTGTTGATGGCAGCAAAACTAACGTTCGTACAGGAGAGGATACTAGCAAGGTCATGGAAAATGACTAGGCTAAAAATAAAGAGAGAGAGAGCGGGAAAACATAGCTCAGCTAAAGTAATGCCAACTCTTGGGATACTATACGCGTGAAGCCATTTGAAAAACGGGCTTCAATTACTAAATAACGTTTTACTAAACTATCATGATATATTTTCAAAAAAGCACAAATAAGTGATCAAATATATTATTTAAATTGACACACCAAAAATGTTAAGCAAAACTATTTATTAAAAAATATTATTGAATATGAATGTTGTTACATTCAATGAAAATAAGATACTGCTGTCGCTTTAAATAGCATTTTAAAATTGTCATTGCTTAATAAAATTTGAAGTACTTGATCATCCTCGTCTAGATTCCATAAATCTGGATAGTGATTCTTTTTTTTTTTTTTTTAAGTGTATTTTTTTTTTTTTTTTTAATTTCCTAAGCTAACCAATCCCGCGCATTTATGAAATGAAGATAAGGATATTGTGACTTTTTGTATGTTTCGTCAAAACTACTAACGTTTTACGTACTTCAATAAAAGGCTAAGTTGGCATCACTGCTCAGCTGTAAAAAAACCTAACTCTATGATTGTGCCAGTAACTGAGCTACCTAAAGAAGGGCGGCAAGCGTTTTTTAATGTCAAACCTTCTCATTTTCATACAGTTTATTCGAAACAAACCTTTTGAAGCTAAAATCTTATTTGACTGATCGCTAGTTCGGTTTGTTTTATTGAAAATGTATTGGCAGTTGAATTTCAGGTTTAAAAAAACGCTTGCCGCTCTTGTTAAGGTAACTCAGGGGGCTAATTCTAGCAGACGTGATCCAATACTTTTTTCATTCGAAAGCAATTTGTTTTTGAATTCTTTTAGTCGATCGAAAAAATAATTTCTATTCGTTTTGTATCGACTGAAAAAGTAAGAAATAAAATGGATTTCGAATCACAAAAGTTCTCGAGCACGCCTGCCAGAATTAGCCCCCAGTTGGAAATTAGTTTACTTTGTTTGAGAGATAATTACTAATTTGGTTTTTTTAAAGTTTTTCTCTAGTCGTTGCCCAATTAGCAGGGACTTTATTTGATAGAGATTAAACATATAAAAAAGTTCTTGCGGACTCATGAGGAGTAACTCGAATTCGCATAATATTTTCAAAAATTTGGTATCGCAGCAAGCGAGATAATTCGAAAGCCGAGTTTACACATCGGAAAAGCTGTTTCGGCGGAAAGTGAGTGGACATCAGTGTTTGAAATTTAGTGGCCTAATCTACTCATTTGTTTCATTTCTAACCATAAAAATGGAATTTGCCCATAAAAAATTTTTGGGTGCACTCTTTATTCATCAAAATTTCCGCCAAGTTTTAACAATTTTAGATTAAGAAAATGTTATAAAGTCTGGGTTCACACTATGAAAGTTTTCATTCAGAAAGTCTAGGTTTATTGGTGAAAGGGGAAGAGCACATGGTTTTCTACTTTCCTATCTCACCCATAAACTCAGACTATCTGAAAGAAAACTTTCCTAGTGTGAGCACAGACAAATGCTACTGCAATGATTGCAGAATGTGGACTTTGAAGCTCATATTTTATTTGCTCATAATATGATTGTTCCATAATAAACTTAATGCTCTAACATATAATAAATATATTTATGCAGCCCTGTTTAAAATAAAGAAAATCTCAAAAAATAAAACAGAACATAAAAAGTAAAACCAAAAATTATTAAATACATCTGTGCACTTAAGAACGAGTACATAATAATAAGTTTTTGTTTCAATGAGGAAACAATTTTACTTTTTTTTCCTTTTTGTTTTTAACCTTCCAACATCAACAGATTCAGTTTTTTTTTATATACATGTGTGTAGAATACATTTACTGTTTTGCGTTTTGTCTTGTTTGATGAATTAAGGACGAATACTTTTTTAAATCAAAACAATTAAGTTAAATTTGTCTTTTAACTTGAACAAATAACAAATGAAATTTGTAACATACGAGTTCCATGATAATTTTTGATGACAGTTTGGAAAGATATATTTTTTAAATGGGATGTGACTTAAAAATTTTAAAAGAGGAGGCTGATGAGCATCCCGCATAACCATTACGATAGATACCTACGATATTTTATGCGCTCTAAAACTTTAAACCCAAACCAGATAAAGTTTTCTAATGTTGCCTATGGTTACTTTATGGTATATAATTCAACAGTTTCTTAAAGAAATAAAGGCAGTAAAGTTTTTAACAATGTATACTGTTTTACACATAAATACCTAAATTATATGGGTTGCCCAGCATTGGTAGAAAGTCACGATAGACATTTTTTTCAGCAACAATATTTTTCTAAATGGCCTTTAATTTTGTTAATTTTTTATTAATTTCCCTAGGTTTACTTTAATCACCTAAGTAGCGGCGTGGTATGGTGGTTAAAGTGGTTGCCTACGAAATCAAGTACCCCAGGTTCCATTCCTGGCGAAGGACGAAACATTTTCATAATGATTTTCCAGTTTTTAAAATTAAGTGGCTTCTTAATTCCCCTCCAAAAAATCCATCAAGCAAGCCCACCCCTCCCCCTGAAAAAGAGGATAACATCATGAAAAAGGTTAGGCCGCAGCCACCCCATGAGAAAAAAGGTAGGCATAAAAGATTAGCAAGGTTCCCCACCACTACACCAAAATATACGGAGGGTGCTGTTTCTAGGCAAAGCCGCACTATCTTAAGACCTGCTACAGCAGACAAGTCTGTGGTTTTCACGAATAATCGCGTAAGTTATAAAACCAAACTTTTCAGGAGAGCAAAAACAATTATTTTTTTCAATTGCGGCTTCTGTAGATGGTTTTTTAAACTTTTTTCTTTACTACCCTCTTAACAGTGACTTTCTACGTATTCTACGTATATAGTTTTCATGAAAAAATCCTCACAGGATCACAATCTGTAAAAGGATTAAAAATGCATATGTTTGATTGACTCATTAAGTGTGTGCAATATAACATCATATCTCCACATAAGTTCTTTTTTGTGAAAATAAATGTTATCATTTTAATCACACATGACGACTTACGTTGTTATTTTTAGCACACAAGTTGGCGACATATTCAGCGTTTTTGATACTTATAGCACAACGTATGAACTTAAAATTACAAACAACCGCTCATCTGCTGTTGTTGCAACTAAAGAAGTCAACAATAAACGCACATGTACATAAATATAAGTTGTTATTAATAGAAAAATTTTCAAAAAATACTTTCATATTTTTTGCACGAATAACAACATAACATCACATATGCTTTTTATTTGGAAACATATTCAGCAATTTTACAATTTTTGGCGATGTATGTCGACATAAATCATTATAATAGCAAAATATTTTATTAAACAGTTAACTTAAGTTGTTTTTAGCAGAAAAAAATTAATAATACTACATTATATTCTAAAAAGCTTAATACTTATAAAAACCTAATGCAAAATGTAGAATTATCATTATCTAAATTTCGGTAAAAACCGACTTACGCGATTATTCGTGAAAACCACAGAAGTTATCTACTTAGCTGGAAGAAAAACTGATTAGCGAAATGATAGAAGGCAACAAACTATAATCGATACACCAAGAACAAGGACCGTAAAATCTTACTTGAGAAAACGCAAAAACAACTGTAACAAATCGTGTAAGATGAAAATGCTTTGTCGCAGCTATATGCCCCACAAACAAATTATAATCATTCCTTTATGTGAACAAATATTAGCAATTTAAATTTGTCCAAGAAAGTACTCAACGTTTAAATGCTGGTAGATATCAAGCAAATTCTTTATATCTTTAAGTGAAATTAAGCTTAGTTTAGCGACATGGATTTGCCTCAATTCAAATAATTTGAAATCAGAAGGGGGTGCCCCGGTGGGCTAGTTGGTAGTGAGCTAGTCTATCAGTAATTGTATTTAAAACTCTTATTAAATAAATAAATAAAATAACCAGAAAGGGCATAATCTAAAAATGTTTGAAACTTTTATGGCCTTTCCGATTGTTTAATTTTCAGCATCACACCCTCCACCTTTAAAGCGTCTAAGCCAGAGATCGGCAAAATTAAAGCGCCGAGTTTTGTTTCTCTTTAATCTTCCACTTACGTGTGCTTAAATATTAGCTTAATCAAGTACATTTCGCCTAAGAATTCAAACAGGATGGTTGTGTTACAGCTTTTTTCCGCATTCAATGTTGCCATTTTGTAATTTTTTTAATATTATATTTTATAAATATTTTGTTTTTTTTAGGAATTTTCTGATTTTATTAACAAATTTAAATTTATTTTTTTTATCATTCTAGGCTTTAATAAGTAAATCATTCTCAAAAAAGTTAAAACATTAAAAAGTCTTCTTTTTTCGAATTTTTTGTAGTTGTTTTTATGGCAATCGGGAAACTCTGCAGACAAATTAGAAAAAAAAATTCATGGTGATATTTTTAAGAAAACTTCGAAAAACCTGTTAAAATTTTCTTAAAGAAATAATTATAAAGAAAATAACTTAATTACTGGCAAAATTCAAGAAGTATATTTGTGCTGTGCCGAATATTCAATTCCCTGCAGCCAACGTAATGCAGCGTCTTAGATCACTCACCCACTAACAAATTTTATCATTTTGCGAAGCACTAATGGTACATTTAAAAAAATAAGCGCACAATTATGCGCTACGCAATAAGACATACAAAAATGCAGTTAAGTAAGTGAAAAAACTCTTAACAACTTTTATAAAAAAAATAACATTTGAAGTGCTACGGCATTCCCTTACTACGAAGCAGGTTTTTAAGGGAGAATACTAAAAAATAACTGTATCAAAACATTCAGTGTACAAAGCTGATCGTTACATCCAACAATTTTTATATGCGCTGATAAATGCGCTTTTTGTGTCAAAAATGTATTGCTCCAAAGTGGGAACTCGCCATATAAGTAAAATTTATGTCTTCCGTAAGCGCAATGGTTAGCGAAACTTTTATGTTTCTCCCTTACAAATCTGCTTCTTTGGAAGCTCCATTTTTTTTTGGGCACCCACTAAGACACATTATCCAGTGTTTAAAAAGCTGCAGTTGAGATGGTAAAAATCATAAGATTGTGCTGTAACTTCGACTTCTTCATTTGTCATTGGACACATGTTCGGAGGTGTTTGGTTTGACAGACTGAAAATTTTAAAAAATCCCGTAGTTAACGAAGATGGGACGTTGTGTTTGTGTTCTTGTTTTCAACGTCCTATCTTCGTTAACTTCGGGATTTGTTAAAAGTTTCAGTCTGTCAAACCAAACACTTCCGAATATGTCGACTGCCGATGTTCGTTGTTGAGTACAACTTTTCGTTTTTTGCTTTTGCCTCGACTACGACTGTTTTTGTTTAATAAATTAGAAGTAAAAGCAACAGTTTATTTTTGTTCAATGAAAAATCAAAAAGTGGAAGAAAAAGCAATTTTTTTATTTTGACTGCAGTTTGTCATTATTAAACAAAATTAAAAAAATAAAACATATTGAGTGCAATTTTTTCGTTTTACACATGTTCTATTAAAGCGGCAAATCAAGTATGTATGTATTTGTTATGTCCCTGCAAATAATACGACTAGTCCATACACACATGTATAATATACGGACTAGTCCAAAGGTAACCCAAATGTGTAACCCATGCTTGCATTACATTGGACCATGTTGCACGTAGTTCATTTTATCTAAAATGGATCAAGTAGTCCAATATTATTTGCAGGGGTGTAAAAAAAGGCAAAACATCTCTACAGGTTTAAATAAAAACCATAAAAAGTGCTATATTCGGCTATGCCAGATTTAAAATATACCCTTCACCATGGTGCGATAAAAAAAGAAAGTTATATAAATATCGTTCATTAGATTAAAAAAACCATCGGAAAAGGGTGTAAAAACAACAACAGGGAATTTTATGACAGACATTGGAGGCAATCGCGGTTTCTTGCTCATATCTCAGTCATTAATGGACCAATCTGGCTGAATTTCAATAGCAACGGAGCATATGTGACAGTAATATATAACATTCATTCATCATTTCTGGGGTCTTCAAAACCCCCATTTCAACAGACAGAAGGGAAGAAGGCCTTTCGGCTCCCCTTAACTGTTTGCTTGAAGTGAACTACTACGATGACCATTGTTGGTTTATATTTAATATTTAAACATATTTTGGTTAAAAAATTTATATTTTTTTTACTTTCCTAAGCTTTTTTTTGTTCTAAACATATTTGTTTAAAAATCTGTTTAACAATTCAATTAAACAAATTTTATTTCATTTCCATACAAATATTTCACTTAAATAAATTTTTCATTTATAATTGATATTTATAAATTTAAACAATCAAAATCCCCCAAGGATTTTTTGTAAAAAAGAAATAATTTAGTTTTTTTTTTTTAGTTTAAATAAACTAAACACATTTTGTTTTTGTTTAAAATTAATGTTTAATCGTATAATTTTATTGCTCTGCTGTTCATATTAGTTTAAATCATAAAGTTTAGTTGTTTTTGCAAAAATTTAATTTGTTTTAGTTATTTTTCTTTTTTCCATTTAGTTTTTAATGCACAATAAACTAATAAAATATTTATGCAGCTAATGCATGTGTATATGTTGCATTAAGTATACACATGTATGTATTTATGTGTAAGTATGTGAAATAGAAAAAACACAGCAGTAAAACTTTAATGTTAACACTGAGAGTCATTACTGGGATGCTGCAGCAGCAGCAGCAGCATGACTGCATATTGTTCAAAAAAAAAAAAACACAAAAAAAAAATTAATTAAAAAAGAGAGTTAAAGAGCTTTTAAAAATACTAGTAAAAGAATTTTTACAAAATTTTCTATTAGAAGGATTATGAAAAAAGAGATAAAACATCGGTAATGAATTCCACCCCCTCATTATTTAAATCCAGCTTGCAAAGAAACGTCTCATTTGTTTGTTTAAAATATCTAATTGATATTTTAATTTTTGCACATAGAAATGTTTGCTTTGGAAAAATAAACAAAATGGAAAACGTTATTCATAACTTGATATTTTTGCCTGCATTTTCCGGGAAATTAAATTGTTTTAAGTCTTCCTTTTGGTTTAGTGTTCAAATAACCAATTGAAAAAAAACAGGTAAGAGTTATATACTCGGCTATTCCGCATCTTATATACACTTCACCATAGTGCGATAAGCACAGAAAGTTATATAAATACAGTTCTTTAGACATAAATAAATATATTTTGTGCCACGCCTTCTTCTACGATCCCGCCAACTTTGTATAGGATTTTGTGTAAACAAGATGCTTGAACCAAATTTGGAAACTTTGTCTCTTGCCGTTCTCCAGATATACAGAAATCTATAATATTTTGCACGGTAGGTGCCACGCCTACTTCTCTAATCCCCTTCATATTATTACCCAGCTATGTGAACCATATTTGCACAATTGTTCTCTTATCGTTCTGAAGATATAAATTAATCTACTTTGTGCCACGCCCACTTATTTACTCCTACCAATATGTTGTCGAATATTGTGAATTGATAACCAAGTTTTACCTTAGGTTTACAAAATCTTTAATGTCTTTGTATTGTAAGTGCCAACCAATCTTATTCGGAAACTTTCGCTATTGCCGTTCTTTAGATATACACAAAAAAACCAAAACAAGAGATTTGGCAGTCGTAGTTTTTTTTCATAACTAAGCCAGTTGTAGACCGATCTGGCTGAGTTTCAAGAGAAAATGTTTGGGACCATGTAAATATATAACAGACTAGTCCCCATCCTAGCTGTGGTATTTGGAAACCCCATTTCAACGTCCAGACAGACAGACATCATTAAATCCACTTTGCTATCCGGAATATACCTTATAGGGTTTTACATCAATATTGTAGAAAATACAAACTTAAGGCCGTTATACACTATCCTACAAAGTCTTTAGTAATTTACGAAATTCAAACCTGTCATGATAAGTTGTTATTGTTTTTTAAAAATGTTCAAAGAATAATTAGATCAGGGAAGCATTTTTGAAAAATACGTAAGACTTTGTGGAATAGTGTGTAACGGCCTTTAATAAATATGTATGCTTAATACCGCAAAACTAAAACTTTCAAAAAAAAAAAAAAAAAACAAATTGAATTAAGACTCTGGAAAAAGAATCCTTTTTTTAATACCCTTTCTTCATTCTCCCAATCATACATATCCTATTAAAATACCCACCAAGTAGCCAAACCGGAAAAAATGTCATTGTTTTATAAAATTTTGTGCAATTTGCTTAATTACTCATCATAATTTTTAAATTACACTCACACTATTTCTTTCTTTTTTTTATCACATACATGCAGGCGCACACACACAATTATATTGCTTATTCAAACAGATCCGTATTTACTTTACACAAATGCGAATAGAAACATTTATAAATAGGTCAATTGGAAATTACTTAGTTTGGGCAACGGCAGAAAAAATTTGTTAAATTTAAATTTTTAAATAACAAATTTTGAAACTCAGGAAAATAATTGGGGTGATTACGGTAGTCATAAAGTCATATGTCTTAAAATAATTACACGAAAAAATATGACTGTTGTGAGGAACAATTTACAACAAAGATTTCTACTGTGACAAAAAAATAAGACCAAAAAAATAGTCGTATTATCTAAAGACTTTTTTCTCTAAAACACAACCACAATTTTTTAAACCATTGTAAAATATGTGGTAAATATGACAATATGACTTAGAATTCCCCAAATTATTAACTTAAATTTTTATAGAACACTGTTAAAACTTCAGAACGACACAGAAAAACGCCGAGACACCCCAACTTAATTTTAGACCAAAGACCCGTTTTAAAATATTAGGTCAAAATCAAGAGATATCCCATTTGTTAGTTTGTACTTTCTCGCAAGCTATTTTAAAACTAACTTTTTATAGAAAAAGGCTTCGAAAACTCTTTTGAAATAACATACCCAGTAAAAACTTCACCTACAAAATAATGTGTTGAGTAATCAGAAAAACGTAAAAGCACTACTTACAATTCTACTGAAAGAACAAATGAATTTTACAAGGGATGTCCCATAATAAACGCATTTAAAAGTAAGTAATTATTTTTTTTAAATACATACATCCAGAAATAAGTAGTTTTAGAAGTTGTTATAGAAGCAGTTATAGAAGAAAGCTACTAAATAATGAGTGGGAGAAGCTATTCATTTTGAAAAAGTAAGCGAAGTTTTTACTGGGTATTTATTTGTCGATACTTAACCCTTTCGACCCGGCTTTCGAATAGCAATAGTAAAACAAAATGTTTGATTGGAACCGATTATTAAAGCAATATAAAACTTATCGGTGAAAGAAAATCGGAAAAACAATAATTTGGGGCTGTCGGGGTTTTGGTACATTGGTGTACTATTCGGGATGTTATGTGGTACAAATAAGTACCAACCGTCGGGTAAAATTAACTTTCGCGCACAATATCATGCAAAAACCATGCTATGCAATTCACTTTGGTAGCGTCGGAACTTACAAAAAACAAATGTACCGTCAGGGTCGAAAGGGTTAACTCTAATAATTATAATAAATCAATGTTTTGAGTTGGAATCAGTTGCAACTAGGGTTTTTCAATTTCAATTATTTTATTTCCCGTTTTTCCGGGATTTCTCTTGCGGGATCCCGGGAAATAAAAAATTCCTCATAATTTCAGCAAATAGCTATTAATACTTTGAAATTTAGTTTTCTATTCTCTTAAAATTAGTGGATGGGGTGTGGATTATATCAATTACAAGAAGTGAGTACATGTATTTAAATCAATATCTACTGATGCAATAAATCTACTAAAAGCAGAATGGGCAGTTCAGCAGTTGATAATTATTACATTTAGTGAAGTGAAGTGAAGAGTTAATAAAGTACATTAATTCAAAATAAGATGCAGGCATTAAAGTTTCATTGTCCATGAACAAGTCTTAAAAATAGGAGATAACTAAACATATCGCTCCTCTATTGCATCAAACGATCTTGGCAAAATGCGATTAAAGTTTTCAAAATGTACCGATTTAAAGATATGTTTTGCTATAACTTCAGTTCAGTTTGAGATATAATACGAGAAGGTATGAAGAAAAACTTTGCTAAAGTTACTTAAAATTTTGAGATATGACTATGATGCAATAAAGGAGCGATATGTTTATTAGGTGATCTATTTGTGTTGGCTTATATATCCGTGAAGTGCGAGGAAACCGAAATAAAATAACATTTTGGAAACTCGTGTAAGATACTACAACGTACAACTTGAAAAACACATTGTCCCAAAGATTACAAATGGACCTATTGAAGGTTTGTAAGAAGCAGTCCAGTTGATGGTATTTTTGCATCAACCTTGACATACATTTGACTAACATAGACGTTGTTTATAAAAAAGAAAAAATTGCTTCTGATTGTGAATCCGAAGCATGCTACAACGGTGCACTTTTAACTATTTGTCCAACCTCGGTAAAAATGAACGAAATTTTTCGGAAACATGATAATTAGAAAATAAAATCAGGAATATACTTTTTGAAGATTTACTAAGCGCTTTGAGTGTGTCAGAAAGTTATTTCCTTAGCCGTTAAAAAATGTTATATATTTCTTTAAAATATTTTATCTATTTTATTAATTGACTTTTTGATCTCATATCTTGTCTACTTTAATTTTTATTTTGTTTTTATTATTGTTTTATGAATTAAATTGTTATGTTTATGTTATCTTTTTATCTTGTATCTAGAGCATAATAATACTGAATAAAAGCATAATAATAGGGAATAAAGGCGTGAGGTGATAATAATTCAAGTTCCTATTTCAATCTTCAATTATTTTTTTAGTATTGAACCATTTCTTTTACATTCTTTGTAAACAAATTCCCTTACGTTTTTTTATAAAAGTTTTTTTCATTAATTAATAACAAAATTTTCTTTGTATTATTTATATGGAGCGGGATCCCGGGAAATTTAAAAAAATTTCCCGCTTTCCCGGGAATCGAAAAAGTCCGGGAAAAAAAAAACTCTAGTTGCAACCCATATCTTTTTAATTTTAGTTGTCGTTTGGAAGCGAAATGTTTCGAATGTCATTATAGTTTGGTGAACTATTTCGCCAGTTTGATCTGTTTCCGTGGTCATTTGTCGTTCATAAAAATCGAAATTTGCATGCAAAATGTGAATTTTTAGCGACAGTTTTACGCCAAATGTTTGCAAAAACTTTTAAAAGTTGATATTACAGTATGATTTTCAACCGATTACAATCCAAAATCATTGATTTGATTCAAAAATATTTTTAAAAAAAATTAATCCAAATTGCATTAAATACTACGACACATTTCAAATGAATCCCGAAGGCGGAAGACCATAATCATGACAACTGAATTTAGATAAAGAAAAAAACAAAAGCTAACGTCATTTCAAAAGCAATATTTATGCATTTTCCTCAAATCACCAACTAATTGCTTGAGAGACAATAGAAAATATCTCTTGATTTTAACCTTATCTTTCAAAACGGAGTAGAGCCACTGTGCTCTACGGCCCAAAATTAAGTTGGGGTGTCTTGGGGTTTTTCTGTGTCATTTCAAAAGTTTAAATTTTACTTTCAGTTAAATTAATAATAAATATTGGTATTTTAAAACTAAACCTTTATATTTTACGCATAACTTTTCCGTACCGATTTTTCAGACCATCTTTTAATATATATTACGCAGCCATAGCCCTTCAAATCAGCGTTTAAAAAACTGCTGTCATAGTAGAAAAACTACCATTTCATCCACTTCTTCATTTGTCATTGGCCAAACAAAAACTTTTAATTTTAATTCTGAATTATTAAATTAAAACAGTCGCTGTCAAACCAACTCAAAAAGCTAAAAGTTTTACACAAATTTTCGTTTTTGGTTCGACCGTTTTTGGTTTCGACTGCAGTTTTTTAAACCCTGCTTCAAATTAGCTAACTTTTAAGCAAATTTTTGAAAATGTTTGCTCATTTCTTAGCCATTTATAAGCTTATTTGGCTTATTTGAAAAAGCAAAATTTTTGAAACCAATATAGAATGAGAAAAATAAAGATCACATGTAGGCATAAGAAACTCTAAGGTCACACAACCTTCGTTCACATTGGCAAATAGTTTTTAACTTTCAAGCTGTTATGCTTTTGAGTAAACATGAAAGTAAGAAAATTTATTATTTTTCAAAAACAGAAAAGTTTTTGATTTAGAAGCTATTATTAACAAATGGGAATTATTAATTTTTCATAAATGATTTTTTCGAATGTGTTTCTATGGTTCAAATTTCAATTTTAAAGCTTTTTACAATAGCCTTAGTCCTAATGATCCTCTACACTTCCAGAATGGCTTGTATCTTCATGTTACATGTTTAACTTTAGCTGTCCTTTGGGTAGCAATGAAGTTAATATTTTATGTAAAGAGAGTTTTACAATTAAAGGCCCTCTGCTCCTTACAGGAGTTAAAGGAACCAATATTTTTAATTAATATACTACGTCGTCAAGCGGTGGATCATGCGCAAGTTGTAATCTTTATTTCTATCATTCTTAATATGAATCAGCTAAAGATTGCTCAGCATTTTATTTCGATTTCCCGTAATGTCTTACCCCATTGTTTATAAAAAACAAAACAAGTTTAAAAAGGAAGTATTGAACAAATTTAACAACCTTTTATAAACCTATTTTATTTTTTATAAATAAGGCCGTAAATGTTTACAGATGTCTCTGACATTGTTAAATCTCACTTAAACATATTTCAAAATTTTTACGGAAACAACTTCAATAACTTAACAATTGAACCACTTTAATACATGCAAGTATTTCGAACAAAAATGTAATGTAAATACTCGTTGTCTGCACACGAATACATGGCCACTTAGTAATTCTCTTTTATGTGCTTGCACAAGTGTTGAAAAAGGAACAAAAACGAGAAAAAAGGATACAGTGGTTTAAAAAACGCACACACACACACACAAAGAAAATATACGTTTTGTATGATTTACAAAGCTGCTGTAAATATTTTAAAAGGAGGGTTTAAATACAAAATAAAATAACAAAAAAAGAAAATAGTATTAAACCAACAAGAATTTTTTTAAAAGGGAAATTTAACTCAAGTGCGATAGTTAAGAAGGAAATATATTAAAAAATTAGATGTAGAATTTTTTAAATTTTTCCTATTGATAAAAGTAACTGATATTTATTTACTTTTTGTAATTAAGGTTGTAATAATTTCACTAGTTATGGAGAGTGTTTTGGGGAATGGGGTTTTACAGAGGTATACTTTTGCGAAAAACTCTCTGTCTTAACCCATTAGAGGTCAAAGCAAAACTGGCCATAATTTTTAAATTTCAACTTTATTTATTGATTAAAATAAGTATTAAAAAAATCATAAAATGGAAAAATGGAAAAAAAAATTTTTTTTAACTGAGTTTTTGGGGTGTACTCACTCACACTGACCTCTTACGTATGAAAATTTTCAGAAAATTGTTTTCAGTGCAAAGTGTTTTTAAGCACTTCTTATTCTGCCAACAAACTCTTAAATATCAAAAAATGTACCGCAAATGGTTTTGTAGTTTATTAGGATAGTGTCCAGCCCCAACTTGAGATTCATCTGCAAACATGGACCCAGACGTTACTCTAAATATCAAAGATCAACATAAAGATTGTATCTTGTAAAAAGCTATAAAAAACACCAACAAATGCTTAACAACACATGAAGCAAACGGATAAGAAGATTCCAAATGCGATTTTCCGGAGTACAAATCTAACTGGCAGCAAAAGCTTATAGCAATAGCCGCAACCCAGTTTTTGAAGCCGAATCGAACGGGCTTTCCTCGAATGAATTTCTTAGCGGGATGATATCCAGAATATTTAAGTATTGGCTCGTCTTTAGGAATATTTTGGCCACCGCTAAGCATTTCATTCGAAGAAAGCCAGTTCGATTCGACTTCAACAATTGAAGGCTATAAGATCAAAGACATTGGGATCAAAGATTTTTTAAATATTTCTTCACATACACTATTTCATCTTTTACAAATTTCCGAGCTATGCTGAGGGGTTGAGCTCTGCGATGGAAAGTATTTGCGCTAAATATGAATTATTTTCTTTGCAAAGTCTTGCCGAGTTTTCTTTGGTGCCAACTGTTCATTATCACTATTGTCACTGACGTCGTTGTCAATAATTTCAACATTTACGAAAACTTTCATAGTACCAGGTTTGTCTTTTGATAGGCTTGAAACCGTTATATTTTCCTAAACACCTCTTCACCACATGATATGCTATCAACAGCTTCTTGAAGGCTTTTGAATCACTTTTGGGATGTAAAATGTTATCCACTCATAGTTAAAATCTAACAAAAAAAACATTTTTTTACCTATGCATGTTGTTAGTGTACTCAAACGAGTACATTCAAATTTATACTGCTCTAAGTTTATTGTTTTTTTATGAAGTAATTTTTTTTTGTCTGTGAGTTATTTTGATACGATTTTCATTATAATAATTCAAAATTACCAAAAAAAAAATTCAATATTGTTTTCAATATTATTAAAATAGTGTTCATACCTTCACACTGCTTTGTAATACAAATCAGACTTATTCTTTTGTACAGAAAAATTAAAAAGAAACACAAATTCTTTTTTAGCTGCTGTTGGTATTATTGTTGTGAACAGAAATAATGGTACATTGATTAAAAATTGTTTGTTGTTGCTTAGAAACTTGTAAAATGCCAGCTGTACTCATTTAAGTACAGAGACTTCTAATGGGTTAAGCTGGGATCACACCAATTTTCGAAAATTTTCACAATTTTCACACCAAATGGCTCATGTTCCAATCGAGGACAATATTTTGCTTACTTTTACCAATCAAATGCAGCCCTGGAGCGGCAATCGTGTGACGGTTTGCTATGAAACCGCGCGTCAATAAAAATAACAAAAAAGCACCAATATTTATTGTGTTCTTGTGCGGAAATCAAACAACACAATACGCACCAAAATATGCCTTTTTTTTAATTAATTTACTTTTTTGTGTTTCTTTTAGTAGGTAATAAAGATAAATATGTGTTTATTTATTATGCATTGAAATTTTTTTTTAAATTATTGCTATTAACAAAATATGTTTGTATGTTCACAAGCATATTTAGCTATTCAGTGCGAACATTTTTATTAAAGATATTTCTATGCGGACCTTAACGTACGAAATTGTTGAACAGGCTATTAATTTTTGAAATTTTTTAAAAAATTTAAATAAAACAATTCAACAAAAATTTGTTGACACTAGAACAGTTACAAGAACTTTCAAACAAATAAAAAAGCAACCACAACAGCTGTTTTCGCAGTTAACACAAGTAAGAACAGTCGTGTGACTGTGCTGCGGCAACTGTTGTAACCATTTCGCTTTGTACTAACTAGCGGCAATTAAATTTGTTGAAAATAGGGCAATCGTGTGATTTCAGAATATTTAATGGGTGAAATTTCATTATTGTGCGTCAATAAAGCAACAAATTGTATTTAACACTTGGTAGATCGAAATTTGACTTTCGAATGATTATTCATTTTAATTGATTTACATGTTCTTCCTTACTTCTGTTTTTCGTACTTTTTGTCAAGAATTCTTCTTAAAGTCCAAAGTACATTTTTATTTCCTTGTTTTTCATTTTTTTTTTGTCTTTCTTTTTCTTGTTGACCTTTCTCAACACAACTTGAAGGACAAATGTAAACATAGAGCTTGTGCCTTAGCTTTTTAACAATAATATTGTGGTTATTTGGTTGAACTGTTCATGGTTTTTTAATACAAATTTTGATAACTTAATTAGGCTCAGCTTAATCTTTGCCGTGTTTCGGCTAACATACATAGATGTTTTTGACAGCCCCAATAACTATAAACGAAACCACAACAAAGGAGCATCCCAGGCGCTGAAGGGGCCAAATTTAAGAATTTTATTGCACCGCCGGTTGAAATTCTTAAATTTAGCCGATACAGCGCGTAGGATGCCCCTAGATGGGTCAAATGTATGACCAACCCCACTTTATTTTTCATCTCAATCATTAATTTCGAACATACCTACCCGCTGTCTCCATTCCTAATAGGAGCTTCCATAGAAAATGTTCAATGCAGACTAGAAATATATTGAAGAAAAAGTCCAATAAATGCCCAGGAATCGCCCCTAGGCAGATCAAATGTATAACCGACCTCCATTAGTTTTTTGTTCTTAAAATTTTCTTAAAACATAATTGCCCCGTATCAGCACTTCTTAGGGGGGCTCCCATACAAATATTGCGTTTTATGAAATTCTAAAATTGATTAAAATTTATGTAAATAAAATCAAAAGTTGCTAACAGATTTTAAACATTTATGGCTTGTTTTGTTTGCAGCTTCTTTTTTTTATGTCTGCAAAATAATTAGAAGACTAGCTGCATTTTCCAATTTTTTATGAATTTTTGATAAACAAAAATTTCGAAATTTTGTTAAAAAAAAATAATTTTTTTTCCAAAATTAAAATATTAAAAAAAAGTTTAACTTTTCTCAAAGGAAATTTTATTGCGGAATTTCGGAATTTGGCAACCAAGTTTACAGTGTCTCTCAAAAGAATATACGTGGCAGCTCCTATACAAAGACAATATTGCTTTAAAAATTGGAAAAACTAGGCTCAATTTGAAAAGTGGGTGCGGCACTTTTCACACAAAGATAGTATGAATAACAGTATATCTCGCCAATGGTTACAGCAAAAGTTTTCAAATTTAAAACAAATTGTTTGGTTATCAAAAAAAAAACATCGGTCAAAAAGTGGGCTAGATTAAAGAAGTAACCATTGCAGCTTTAATAAAAGGCGATAACAGTAAATAAATCTAAATTTGGCAAAAATCACATCGCAATCAATACACAAGATCAGTTAAAAAAACAATATTTTAATTTTATTTAAACGACGGTAACCAAACGCACCGTGTTAAGCTTTTGAACCTTAAAGTCTAACAGCCATATTCATAAAAAGTCCTTATTTTAAGCTAATAGTATGTAATAACTAATAAACGCTTTTTGTCTTATAAGCCTCTTATAAAAATTTGTATTCATAAACGTACAATAACAGCTTTTGTACTATTAGCTGTTTGCAGCGATTTTCTGTTTAAGTATGACAACTTTCTTTATATTTGGCTGCTATTTGATTGTTAGTGATGCACGAAACTTCTATTCGGTTTACATTATATTCTATATTTAAATTTTTTTTATATTTTTTTTTTAATTGTAGACCTTCAAAGTTATTCTTATCAAATAAAACTATATATTAATTTATTTTCTGAACAAAATGTTTCCGAAAGGTATCATAAAAACTTTTGTTTGAACCTTTTTTAAATATACGATAAGAAAGTAATCGAATAAAAAGTTTGTTTACTTTTTATTAACATTACTATTATTATGATTTGTTTATTTCATTTTTTATATTTTTGAACAATAATGTGTTGTTTTAAACAAAAAAAAAAAAACAACTATTTGCAATAATTTAATGAATAATTAAAATGAATATCTGCATTTGCCCCTGAACATATTCATTTAAATCATATAAATTTTTTTTAAATAATTATCAATATAACTTTAAATTGGCTGTCTAAAATAAAAAAAATAGTGAAATGTATTTAGCATGTCCGTTTAAATAAATAAAACAATTTTGGCATTATTTTTCAACATATTTCACAAAAATAATATCATAAAATGCAAACATCTTTCAAAATGTCATTTTATTTTTGGTTTAAAGAAGGGCAAATCCAACAATAAATTTTCTAACTTTATAAATGGTTTATTAAAGGTTCAATAGACTATTTTTCGTTTACGAATACAACTTTAGCAATTTTTGCTTAAAAACGGTCAATTAATCATCAATAAGTTTTTATGAATACGGCTGTAAAAAGTTAAAAATTAATTTTGTTTTGCTGCAAAAAAAAAAAAACAAAATATAAAATAAATGTAATAACGTTATTCTGCTTAATAAAAAAATTGTCGTTTCATATTTCCTTTTAACAATATTTTTCTTTGATTATTATAAATGAGTAGCTTTTGTGAAATTCTCTTTTATTAAAGGTTAATAAAGCTTTAATAAGCTTAATTTTTTTTTTAATTTGTGCTGTGAAATGCTTTTTGTCAACTGCATCTCATCATTAATGTCAATTAGACAAATAAGTCAAAAGGAAAGTGCCATCAAGTTTACAACCTTGTGACATGAAATGATGACAAAAGGAAAAAAAAAAATCAATATTTAAAAATCTTTAATCCTACAATTTTGTTAGTAATTAATTAAAGTAAAGGTGAATGCTTAAAATTATATGTACAAAAAAGGAGGGATGTGTAGTTTTTTTTTAAACTTGTTTGATTTCTTTGATAATCTGTGGCAATTTAAAATCATAAAGCAGCCTTAAAACCACAGGATTACCATGTAAATTGTCTGCATTACAAAAATTTCTAAACATAATCTGCTTGCATTAAAACCACTGTAAAGTGATAGAAAAATAAAAATTTTAAATTTAAATACAATCTCATTTACATAGACATGTACAAATTGCATGAGTATATATATATACTTATATAAGTACGTCCGAGTGTGTTTGCATTGCATTTGAAATATTTTTATTCCGTTTTTTTTTTTTTATGTTTAAATACTAAATGTACTTTTATTTGACTTACTACACATGTTCTTGTTTTAAAAAACAGGTTATAATAATTTAACTTAAATGCGAGATTCATTTGTGCCGAATTTTAGATACCCTGCCTTCACCAAGGACTAACATTTTTTAATTTTTCAAACTGAACTTTATATGGTCTCTATGGTAATTTATGAATCGTTTATTATGAAATGTTGATGGTCATTTCTAGTCTCATAAAACAAAATTTTACCACAACATCGTTATTTGTTGCAGTTTTAGTAGTTTTTATGTGTTTTTCGAGATTTTGGGGACCTATGGTAAATTTTGGATCGATTGTCACATAATTTTTTGGCATTATTTTCCATTATTCAAAACTAAATTAAACAAGATTTCTCACCATTCCTCGCTTTTAAGGGTAATTCAAGTGTTTTTAAGAACGAGCTTTATATTGCTTCCGAGGAAAATTATAAACCGATATTCGAATTATTATCGCATTTGAAGGTGTGATTTTTTTGTCAAATTAAACTAAATTGGACCATTATTATTTATATTTCTATATATCTGTGGTTTTCACGAATAATCGCGTAAGTTATAAAACCAAACTTTTCAGGAGAGCAAAGACAATTATTTTTTCAATTGCGGCTTCTGTAGATGCTTTTTTAAACTTTTTTCTTTACTATCCTCTTAACAGTGACTTTCTACGTATTATACATAGTTTTCATGAAAAAATCCTCACAGGATAACAATCTGTAAAAGGATTAAAAATTCATATGTTTGATTGACTCATTAAGTGTGTACAATATAACATCATATCTCCACATAAGTTCTTTTTTGTGAAAATAAATGTTATCATTTTAATCACACATGACGACTTACGTTGTTATTTTTAGCACACAAGTTGGCGACATATTCAGAGTTTTTGATACTTATAGCACAACGTATGGAGTTAAAATTACAAACAACCGCTCATCTGCTGTTGTTGCAACTAAAGAAGTCAACAATAAACGCACATGTACATATAAGTTGTTAGTAATAGAAAAATTTTCAAAAAATACTTTCATATTTTTTGCACGAATAACAACATAACATCACATATGCTTTTTATTTGGAAACATATTCAGCAATTTTACAATTTTTGGCGATGTATGTCGACATAAATCGTTATAATAGCAAAATATTTTATTAAACAGTTAACTTAAGTTGTTTTTAGCAGAAAAAAATTAATAATACTACATTATATTCTAAAAAGCTTAATACTTATAAAAATCTAATGCAAAATGTAGCACTTTGACATCATTATCTCAATTTCGGTAAAAACCGACTTACGCGATTATTCGTGAAAACCACAGATATAAGATCTGTGCGCTTATTCTATATTGCGGTGCGAAAGTCAATATGAGACGGAAATATATAAATGCGAACAATTGTTATTCTGTGTAACGATGTTTGCATTTAAAATGCGAAAAAGTGGCAAGTCGCTATTCCGTTATGCGAAAACAAATATAAAAATCGCAAAATCAGTTCGACGGCAAAACAGCATTCGCAAAGCACAAAAATGTAAGTGGAAAATAATATTTTATTTTTAAAATTTCGCAATAAATTATTTAATGTGCGTAGATCTCTTGTGAGTCAAACGCGTCGCTGCGGTAGGTGTTGGCAAATTTTAAATATAACGGTCTGTGGGTCAAAATGACTCAGATTTGTAGTACGTAAGGAATACGATTCTTACGTTGATAACTGAAGATATTGATTACACAAGGGAACAAATTTGAACTGTCTGAAATTTGATTGAAAATTTTTATTAATTTGAGGTCGATGATTTTAAATCTAATCTCCATTTTTCTCTATCAGCTCTAATTTTCGAAACCGTTATGTCCAAAATTAAGGCAATTTCACTACATATATTGGAACCAGTTGAAAACGGTTGACAAAAAAATCAAAAACTCGGCAACAGTTTTATCTTTAGGCCATGCTTACATTGTTTTTAAATTTGCCCTGTAGTTTCGGAAATACATATTGTTGAATTTAAAAAAAGGAAAATTTAAAAAAAAATTTTTTTTTGTTTTTTAAAAATTCATAAAAAATAAAAATTCGACAAAAATCACAGTCGAATGAAATGAGGTGTATTTCATTGTAATCGGATTACATTTTTTTGTACTGAAATATCAATAAAATGTTAAAATTCATAAAAGAAGTATGCAATATCAGTAAGAAATACTTAATATTTATGGTGTTTATAAAATAAAAGTATAAACTTTTTATTTATTACCTTCTGAAATTCCCCAAGTTCAGTTAAAATTAGCCATCACCAGAACTCTCAAAAAACATATTGTTAACTGACAGTTATAATAATAGTTTATTTTAACTGAACTTAGTGAAATTGACCGTAAGAGTTGTTACTAATTATTTTTATTTACCGAGCAATAGTAACTTAGGCCTTTAGCCTGTTGTTATGAAACAGACCAGGGCCTGTAATGGGAAACTAACCCGCAGCCCTTGCACTGATAAGCTATCTCACTACCAACAAGCCTACTGGGGGCACTCTGTATACTATATAGAGATTATTAATATAAAATTCATAAATTTTCCTATTAAACTTATTGTGATTGGTTTAGATCCCAAAGTACCAAGAATTAAGAATTTGTCAAAAAAGGCCTTTAGTTTTTGTTAATTCGTTGGGAAGTTCCTAACAGATACACCGTAGGATATACAGTCGGACAAAGCATAAAGCACTTGGAATAACTTAAGGATCCAGAACGAAATGAAAAACTTAGTTACCCTTATACACCACTGTAGTGATGTAGGATATAAAAACGCATTCCACTAAATATTCACATTTGCTCTTTTAAAATACATGTGTGTATAATAAAAAAAAAATAAATTTATTGTACTTATTTTAATGTATGTGTGAGTTCATTAATAATGCACCATGTTTAATTAAATAAACTGACACACACATACACACACATCTACTAATTTACACAGCTTCACACCAATTTATTCATTTTCTCTTTACCGCTCCCTGGAGAACACACACACACAAACACAATTAAATTGAATTCCTTTGATATATTTACAAAAAATATTAATATACATATCGTTAGCTAAAATTTTAAAAACCGTAACTCACAAACATATCACTTTACAGTAGAAACCAAAAACTTTGTAACATTAAAACTATAAACATGTCAAAAAATATACATTGATAAGTCGTCTATGGAATTCTTCAAACAATTTTCAAAGAAATCTATTTCATTATATTTTGTTAGAAAAAAATGTGTAATTACTTCGTTTTGCATTTGTCAAATAAACACACTGGTATTGATATAGTTTTTTTTTTTTTTTTTTAATAAAAGCTTAATTTTTGATCGTGTAAAATTTTGTCAAGACATGTAGTTAATGCAGTGTTGCCAGTGAAATTTCGAGAAAGATACATTTTGTTTACCAAAAAGATACACTTTTTCCAAAAAGATACATCTTGAAAAAAATTTGAAAATCCATTTTGAACGTTTTACATTTATTAACATTACATTTTTATTTCACATTTAATGAATATTGTAATAAAAATGATATCATATACATAAATTCATTTTTAAATTTATTTAAGTCATAAAAATTAGGTATGTAAGCGAACTTTAAAATTAATATTCTGTTTGGATGTTATCAAAACAAATTAATTTTTCTCAAAATTAATATACGAGTTCAGGCGTTTATACTATGGCGGTTATATCAAAAAGTTCGTATTAAGTTCCTGAAAATAAAAAAGTTCCTCAGAACAACTTCGCACTTCTTTCACTATTAATTAAGCTGCTATTGTATTAGCATTGAGGCGGTTAGTCTTAATAAGTTTTATTTGGCTAAGAATTCTCTAATCTTTTATTTCTGTACATTTTGCGTAACGATTCAAAAGATACGAAAAACGTCAGGATTATACATGGTACCTGAAGTCATCAAAAGACAAGAAAAATGTATCTTTCGTAGCCTAATGGCAACACTGAGTTAATAGCATTTATAAAAATGAAACAAGAACTCGATTTTGTATTTTTTGTTAGTTTCGCCTTTTTGCATTTTAGCTAATGATATATTAAGTTAAGAGAGGTAGAAAAAATATTCTATTCTATATTAAGAAGATTTTCAAAGGGCCATATATCATGTCTAGAATAAGAAATATAAATTTCTACGCTCTTTAAGAAACTTTAGACTACTATAGTCTCAGATATATATAGTTATATTACTCCAGAGATTACTGTTATAAGTCCTTCTAGAATAAGCCCTGTTGGAAATGTCAATAATTAAGTTATACTGATTTACTATTGACTATGTCACCAGTACTACTGACCGACTATAGGCCAGACAAAGGTTTGCAATATAAACATGCACTTGCACTTGCCATTAAGAATCCATTACTGACCTTAGATTTATTGACTAGAAAGTTCTAATGTTGCCATATGAAGGGCTCAGAGCTGAAGCGAACCAAGCCAAAAATTAAAATACGAAAATATGTTAAGTTTGAGTAAGTGAACTGCTATTAAGTTCTGCAGCATTTGACTTGGGCTTATTACTAGGGTATTCATTTAATCGCGATTTTGCTTTAATCGGTCAATCGCTCGATTAATTAACCGAGGTTTTGGTTTAATCGGTTTATAATCGGTTAATTTTGTTTTTGAGCGGTTTACCGATTAATAAAGTTTTGTTATAAATTAAGTCATTTCAATAAATAAAAATGCAAAAATTATTTATTATTTGGGATTTATTAGTAAAAAAAACAATAACATAACAAACAAAATAATTCTTGAACTTAAACGAGCAAAAAAGTAATTCATAAATATATAATACATATTTTATAATATATAAATGTTATGTATTTAATAAGAAATAAACTGTGAGATCATTTTATTAATAAATTTTTCAAAACTATAAGGAGATCTTATAAAATAATCTTTTAGAAATATAATTTGGCTTAAATGTTTAGGATTTAAGAGATTATTTTCTTTAGTTTCGATAAAACTCGACTTGGTAAAAATTCTTTCACTTATCGAAGATGTTGGAAATCTAGAAAGCAATCCATAATACAGATTATCTAATTTCTCAGTTCTTTTCCTATATTTCCTGATTTTTTGCTGTATTTAAAGAATGTATCCAGCGGGAAATTTGGGTCAATTGGTCCAACAGACTGGTCCTGAGAGTTGTGAAAATTTAACAGGTACAAAGAGAAAGAACTCATGACCAGTGAAAGGAGAACTTATCATGTAACTGGTTTATGAAGAACAAAAAGGTAGACAAAGTAATGAACTACAGTACAGTTTTCACCGGTGGTGACACATTTTTTGGGACTTTTAAAAATTTGGTTCTTGAATTTAATTCTAGGACTTGTTTTATTGAAAAAATACTACATTTTATTGAAATAAAACTACATTGTAGTAACTGACACTAAACACGTCCATTGAGAAAAGTTCTGTGACTGGTCAAATGGTGTCAATTGACACCCTCCAATGACAACCCCATGTAAAAGTGATAGGTCTTATTCATAGAAAGTGTTTAAACAAGAACCGGTCTCTACCACCAAAGAGCTATCACGGGACTACTTTGGTGTCAGTTCGCTTCCCTAAAAGGAAAAAAAATGTTTCTTAACACATACCTTTTGTATATGAGACAAAACAAATAATTAAAAGCACAAAAAATATGTTATAATACTACATAAAATTAAAAATTTTGTTACTTCGGTTAATCGGTTAATCGACTAAAATTAACCGGTTTAATCGTTAATCGAAAAAAGCCAATTTTAAATTAACCGATCAGTTAATCGGGTAGTAATTAATCGGTTAACCGATTAACGGTTAACCGAATGAATACCCTACTCATTACCGTTATCTTAGCAACGAAAATCAAATCAAAAAGTTTTTGTTCGTTACAGAACTGGACAGAGTTAAATTTTGCGGAGAATATAATACTACGTATTTTACTGATGCCATTTTTTATCAAACTGATGACGTAATTTCACCTGATGATAATTTGGACAAGTGATGTTAAGGCTGACATCACAATAATGAAAGGTGTCATCGCGTCAAAAACGAAGACATACATCAGCGTTATGACGCCTTTTCTATCAGTGTAGTGCTGAAAATTAAATTGAAGCATTAGACGAATGTCAGCGGAGAAAAATCTGTCATTTGGTCTAGGATAAAAAATAATCTTCTTATCCACACCTCTAAAACCCTTTTTTCTTGTTCCAGTAACTAGATTTGTTTCTGGATCACTTTAATCTGTTATGAAAAATTTTTTTATACACATTATATGCCCCGGGACCGCAACGTCAGTAGAAACCTGTAACTATATCTCTTCCTTTAAAAGGCCCTCTGTGTGAGCTTAATTTATTCTCTTGCTATTTTTGTGCAACCTCCTGTATTTTAGTTTTTATTAATTGCTTTTTTACATAAATATCCATACAATAATAACTAGTTATTTAGTTGAAAATTTTTACAAACAAAATTAAATGCATGAAAGTTCACATAAAATTGTTATAAAGTCAATTAAAAAAGAGAAAAAAAATTTTAAAAAAATATGAATTTTAAATTGTATTTTTGCATTTATATCAGGTGCAATACATTCAATTTAGTTTTTATGTTGCTGAGTTAATTAAGAGATTAAATCAATAATGACATTTAATTTTTATTGTTAAATTGAAAAAGTACTGAATTTTTAAACGTTTAAATTAAACTAAAACAGTTAAATAAAACTAAACTTTATTTGCATTTAGTTTGGTTTCAATGAAATTAGGATCGCTCAATAAAAGGAAGGAATATTTTAAATTATGAAATTTATTGGTTTCATTAAATAGAAAACAAGTGAAAGTATCATATTTAGCTGGTCCTAATCATTCATTCCCTTCACCTTTATACTTTTGAAAATCCAATTGTTTCCTTGCTAATATGGTACAGGCACTATAGTGTCCAAATCCGCGAGCATTATTTGTATGGAAGCTAGGTGAAATAACATAAAAATAAATAACATAAAAAGAATATTTGGGCTCAATTTTATCAATTTGTGTAAACCCTACAGACAAAAACCCTAAATTCGGGAGTACACTTGTATGAAGGCCAGGTAAATTAAAACCCCTTTCCCAATAAAAAATTAAGCTTTTAACGAAGCAGGTTTGTAAGGGAGAAATGTAAGAGTTTCGTTTACCATCTCGCTTACGGACGACATGAATTTTATATGGTGAGTTCCCACTATGATGCAATAAATTTTTACACAAAAAGCGCTTTATTCAACGCATATAAAAACTGGTAAACGTTAATATCAGCTTTACACACTGAATGTTTTTATACAGTTATTCTTTTGTATTCTCCCTTACAACCAGCTTCGTTATTTTTTTCTTTTATAAAACTTGTTAAAAGTTCCATCGCTTACTTTACTGCATCTCTGTAAGTCTTATTGCGTAGCGCATAATGATAAAAATTTTTATTGGGTTTTTTATGCCCTCCACCACAATTATTTGTGAAGAGGGTATACTAAGTTTGTCATTCCATGTGAAACTTTTTTATTATTTATTTCAGGCCCCATAAAGTATATATATTCTGGCTCCTTGCATAATACTAAGTGGATTTAGCCATGCCCGTCTGTCTGTTCGTCTGTTGAAAACACGCTCACTTTCGAAAAACTCAAAAGAAATAAACAAAATTGGTCTCAAATTGCTTGTAGTTACCCAAAGCAGTTTGGGATTGAAATCCAGCAAAATCGGTTCAATAGGATTAGAGCTATGAATCAAAATGTGGAAACTCCACCTAAAGCCCTTATGACACTGCATTTTTTATTCATTAATTGATATAGAATTAATAGAAAGAAACAGTAAATGTTAGAAAGAGCAAACTATAAAAAATGTAAACAAAGTTTTTTAGTTTTTTTTCTCTTGTTATGGTTTTGTTTCAGTGATGGCGTTGAGAATTTTTTAAATTGTACCAACAACCTTTAAAAATTGTACTTTTTTACCCTAATTGTACTAAAAGATTTTTTTAGTTAAAATTAATTTTATTTATGTTCATAAAAAACACCACAAAAAGGTATTATAAATCTTAGTTTAAAAAGTATCAGCAAAAAAGTACAATTGAAACAACTTAACCATCCCTGTTTTGTTTATTTTATTAAATGTTGCCAACTTTTTGTTTATGAGAAACCTAAAAATAAAAAGCGGTAAATCGCTGAATTTGCCCATAAACCGCTGATTCAGCAACACTTTTAATATTTCAAGCTTGAAATGTCAATTTTAAGTTAAACAGTTTTACATTTTTTTTGACATAACTTCATTTTTTATCGATAACTTAAGTAAAATTTTTGACGGTTTGCCATTTATCTTAATACAGCTTAACTCTTTGCACTTGGTTAATTTTTGTATTACATTTTATTTGTACTGTTCACCAAAACTTGAACAATGCATTAAAAATGTAGTGTCATAAGGGCTTTAAAAAATTTATAGTTTTGTTACAAAAACTAACAAAAATGGTGGAAAAATGCACGGAATGATATGAGATTCTGCAAATTATCGTTTTATTCGACTGGAAATCACACTGAGAAATTTCATGAAGATCGGTCATTAATTTACACTAGGCCCCATATAAACCCTACTCCCGGAAAATAGTATAGTACGCCTCAAACCATAATTAATATTGGTATCTGAATAAAATTGAAAACTTCACAGTTTTATAGGACTAGAAATAGTAATAAAAAACTTCGTGATGATCGGTCCATAATTTACTATAGGCTCCATATAAAGTCCACTCTGGTAAATTAATAAAATACGCCTAAAACCGTAGCAGATATATTTATTGTGGTAAAATTTCTTCCAACTTTGTTTCATATTGCCAGAAAAAATTTTATGATTTTTGTGATATTTTGCAGCCATCTGAAATTCACTGTAAACGCTAAAACTAATTTCACGCTGTTTTGAAATTTATTGAAATTTATGTTTTTCATACCAGAAATCACTCTGCAGAATTTTAGGATGATTTGTTCATAAATTACCATGGCTCCAATATAAATTCCCCACCTGAAAATCATTTAAGATCAGCTTAAACTGCTACGAATCATGATGTTTTACTCAAGCTACTTAAAATTGCTAAAAAAAAAAAAAAGCATAAAGCCCTCTGATTGTCGGTCAATAATTTAATAAATGTCTAAACCGCAACCAATTTTAATGCTGATCAAATATCTTTTTAATAATTAAAATATAAAAAAAAAATATGTAAATCGCTTTTCTTTCATTAATAAATAAAATTTTCTATGAAAAAACAACGTTTAAACGTAAAAAATCAAAATGCACTGCTTACACTAAATGCTAAATTGGTATCACTGGCCGATGGGGTTGTTTGATTTGGCTAAATTTCACCTAAGGCCTGGTACTCTGTTCAAGTTTGTGAAAAATGTGGAGCAATATTTAATATTTTATACGAAAAATTTGACAAGTAGCAATGAATGTTTTTATTCTTTCAAGGTATGCGATATTGTTTTGCGTATGTAACCAAAGTTTTTTTTTTTTTTTTAATAAAAAATTATATATAAAAAAGTAAATATGGATAAAAAGTTTGTTGCCGGTTGTGTTATTTTAATTTTTTCTTTCTCATTTATGGTCAATTTTACCAATTTGTTTAAATATCAATTTATGTTTAAAATTCGTTTTTTGTGCCAAAAAAAATTAAATAAAAACCTATGTATGTATATTTAAATTGATATTTAAATAGAATTATAAAAGAATTAATATTAAGTTTAAATTTTTTTCCACAGCTATTTGTCTATTTTTGTCGATATTTTTTTAATAAAAATATAAAAAAAACTCAGATTTTTCGAATTTGGGAGGTTTTCGGTATACTTTTTGGCAATAAAGCTACTAAAGAATTTGACAACCGGTTTTGTTCTTAGAAAAACCCATCTTTAAATAAAACTAAAAATACAATCGTTCTCTCTGGAGAACTAACTCTTTTAAATTCAATTTTATATCTACATTATGTTACAAAATCCATACTTTTATCTACTTAGTTTTGTATTCTGTTGTTAATCCAAAAGTATGTTGGAAAATGCTATTATAACGTTCAACCTTTTAACAACACCATGCAACTTTTATTAATAAAGTCTTCAAATGAACGTCATTCCTTTCATTCTCCTTACACCATTTCTTTTTTACATCCCAATATATATTCATCAACCACAACTCAATAATTGTGGGAGTGATCGAGTTGTCAGCACCGCAATTTATGTACAACACTTATTTATGTATGCATCTCTGCCAATTTGAAGCAATTTCCCATAAAAAAAACACACACAAAAACAATAAAAAAATTATTGTTTATAAATGCTAATAAAGAAATTTATTGCTATTTTCGTTTTATTTTTTGTTTGTTTTTATATTGTTAATAAAGATTTATTAAGATGCTATTGATGTCTTTACGAGCGTTAGTTATACCGTTCATAATTTTCATAAAATTATGACTCTATTAGATGAAATATAAGCAAAACAAAACCAAAGGAACTTATGCTGGCTTTATTGTACCTGTAGTGAATTTCAAATTTTCTGATGTTCTCAACTTAAGTTCTTTTCATTTTTGGCTCATTTAGTGTCATAAAGTTTACCAAATAAATTTTAAGTGTTAATTACAAATTATTACAGTCGTTCACTCTTTCTCGCTCTAGCACTCTCTTTCTCCCCGTAAAATTAACTAATAAAATTCATCATAAAAGTAAAGAACAAAATACTTTTGATAATTTTGCTCTGTAGAATTATAAAAACGAAAAAAAGTTTGCAGTTTTTTTTATGAGTTGTAAACAAACACTAAATTTTTGAGTTAAAACTTAAAAAGTTGGGTGTAAAGTACTATTTGGTGACAAAAGAAAAAGAAAAAAAGGCGAAAGCAACAATGTTGTTTTGTTTGGTCCATCTGTAGGTGTCATTTTCTATATTTAATCGCCTAAAGGTTAAATTTGTTGTTTACTTGGTCGATTTGATGGGTCTTCCATTTTCACAAAAATTGTAGACAATTTTATGTGTAACTGAGAGAGGGTTTTTTTTAAAGTTCTTCTTTGTTTCTGATAATCGTTGTTAAGGGTAAAGTTTTTATTTATATCTTTATTTGCCGAAGATGTCTTAAAAGGGCGACAGTTTATTTTTGTTTTGCTTTCATTTTCCTATCTTGCTTAAGCATCTTGTCAAATGAATTGAAAGAAATTTTGATTTTTTTTGTTTGTGAGAAAAAAATTTGAAAAATATGTTAAATTTTTAACATAAAATACACCTTAAAAATAATTTAATTACCTGTTTAAATAAGATAAAAAAAAATTTTTATTTTAAGCAAGAAATGTACTTAAAATTTTTTGTGAGTTTAATCATTAATCAAGATAATCAAGTCTCGATGGAAAACAAAGGATTTAAGTCCTTTTAAGAAATTAAAATAAAAGTTTTTACACTTTTAAAAAAAGGGAATTTATTTAAATTTATTGTTGTAAAGGCATCCGAAAAATGTCTAATTTTGTTTAGTTAAAAAATCGTTAAAACATATTTTTAAAAGTTGCTTACTTTTTAAAATGTCACAAGCAACTGTTGCTGTAATTTTTTTTTAAATTCATAATTTTTTAAAACTTTCCTAGGAAAGATGTGAAAACTTACGCTATAATTGTAGTTATGAAAATATTTTTAAAGTCTTTTATTTTTGAAAATGTTGCCTGCAACATATTGCGTTGATATTACTTTTTACTATAATATACATTTTGTAGACAAATGCGGATACCAGTTAATCATAATCTACTATTGTTATAATTATTAAAAATTTTCCTAGCAACATGTTGCAGTAAAGCATTAATCTTTACCAAATTGAATGGGAGGACAATAAATTATAAACATTAGCTATAATTTTGAAAGCAATTTTTTTTAAGTATTTTATTTTTTATAATGTTGCTAGCAACATGTTGCGGTAAAATTATTTTTTACTATTTATTTGCAGACAAATGCTGATCAAAACTTATTATAATTATATTAACAGTTTTTGAATCAACTTTCAATTTATAAAGCCTTCTTGAAATATTGGGACAAATATTTATAAGCATTAGCTATAATTTTAAAAGAAATTACAATTAAAGGTTATTGTTAAAACTGTTGCTAGCAACATGTTGACCTGCTTGAAAAAAATGTCGCGGTAAAACATATGTTTAAATATTAAATAAAAATAAATATTTATGTATATAATATGTATTTTGTTCGACCTTTAATATTTCTAATATTTCTAAATTTTCGAGCTTTAGGTCTTTTTGTTTTTTAAAAAACTTTCAACGTTTTATTTTAAAACCAATATTTCGGCACTTCCTTGAGTGCCTTCTTCAGGGTTTTTTTTCTTAATTTATAAAATTTTTAACAAATTATGAAAAATTTTAACAATAACTGACAAATTAAAAAATTTTAATTCAAAAACAAAAAAATATTTTTCAAATCAAACTTGATCTATTACAATATAAATAAATTTTTTAACTTCCGTTTCTATTTTTATAAATTAAGTGTCTATAATTTTGTGCTACATTTTCAGTGTCTGATTTAAAATTAATTCTTGAAATTGTTGGAACCTTTATAATTTGTAACATTTCTAACATAAATCTACGTTTATAATTATTTTCTGTGTTTAAAACAGTTGTATTTTCAAAATCTGGATAATGATTTAGATTAGCACAATGAGTTGATAAAGCTGTTTTTTGTGATATATTTCTATATTTTTGATCTGATTTATGTCCTGCTATCCTAGTTTTCAGTTTATTTTTTGTTGTACCTATATATACCTTATTACACTGTCCACTAACATTACCCTTACATGGTATTTTATAAACAATATTTGACATATCCATCTTCTTTATTTTGTCTTTCATTTTAGTAAATAGTTTACCTACTGTGTTAAAAGATTTATGAGCTATTTTGTATATTTTGCTATCATATATATTTGATTTTTCTAATCTTTCTGAAAATTAAGGTATATATGTTACCGACTTATAAATCTTTTGTTCTGTAATACTATTTTGGTTATTTATTCTACAATTATTATGTTGTATTAATAAATCTGTTATTAATTGTTTTGGAAAACTGTTATCAGTTAAAATACCTGAAATCTTCCTTTTATTATCTCTATGATATTCTGAATCACTTATTTTTAGAACTCTTTCTATAAAATTTTTAGCTGTATTAATAATTATTCTCTTTGGATGTTTCGAGAAATAATTAATAATTCTACCAGAAGATGTTGGTTTTTGATACCAATCTATTAATACCCTATTTCCTCTTCTAATTATCAAAGTGTCCAAATATGATATTCTTGAATTAGATTCCCTTTCAATTGTAAATTTAATATCTGAATGAAAAGAGTTAAAAATATCTAACATTTGCTCTATTCCTGATTCAGAAATTATACAAAATAAATCGTCAACATATTTTGTCAAGATCTTTGGTTTTACAATTAATTTTTCAACACATATATCTAATAACCTTTCCATAACTATATCTGCTACAATCGGAGAAGCTGGCGAACCCATTGGAAGTCCTTTCATTTGGTTATATATATGATTATTTATTTGAAAATATCTACTATCTATTATACAAAATTTAAGAATACGTAAGAATAAGTCCTTCTCCATATTCGTATGTTCCCTTATTATATTCCATTTTTCATCTACTATATTTATAGCTAAGTCTATTGGAATGCTAGGAAACAATGAAACTACATCAAGAGAAATTAACCTATCATTATTATCTAATGTAATATTCCTAATTCTGTCTTTGAATTGAAGAGAATCCTTAACATTATATTTTGAATTTTCAGTAATTTTATTAAGAATTCTTGTTATATATTTACATAGTTCATATGATGGAGAATTTATCATTGAACATATTGGCCTCAATGGAAAATCCATTTTATGAATTTTTGGAAGACCGTATAGCCTAGGTGCCATTGCCGTATTAGTTTTAAGTTTATTCCTTTCCGTTATTGTAATTATTTCATTGTTAAAAAGTTCCTGAACTAAATTATTATTTATCTTTTCAAGTTTATTGGTAGGGTCCTTATCCAATCTCCTATAATTTGAATCATCCCTTATAATATCATTAATTCTTAACTCATAATCAATCCTATTCATTGCCACCGTTGTATTCCCTTTGTCTGCATTCAAGATAATAATGTCCCTATTAGATCTCAAAAATCTATATGTTTCCTTTACTTTGTCCAATATAAACTCATTGTGCTAATCTAAATCATTATCCAGATTTTGAAAATACAACTGTTTTAAACACAGAAAATAATTATAAACGTAGATTTATGTTAGAAATGTTACAAATTATAAAGGTTCCAACAATTTCAAGAATTAATTTTAAATCAGACACTGAAAATGTAGCACAAAATTATAGACACTTAATTTATAAAAATAGAAACGGAAGTTAAAAAATTTATTTATATTGTAATAGATCAAGTTTGATTTGAAAAATATTTTTTTGTTTTTGAATTAAAATTTTTTAATTTGTCAGTTATTGTTAAAATTTTTCATAATTTGTTAAAAATTTTATAAATTAAGAAAAAAAACCCTGAAGAAGGCACTCAAGGAAGTGCCGAAATATTGGTTTTAAAATAAAACGTTGAAAGTTTTTTAAAAAACAAAAAGACCTAAAGCTCGAAAATTTAGAAATATTAGTAATAAATATTTATCTCTACTAAATTGAATATGGGGACAAAGATTTATCTCATGTTGAGTAACATTTATTATATAAATTTTCATATTATTCGAATGTGTATTTTAAGTCAAATTACAATTTTGTTTTAGTGCATAGAAAATATTCCTGGAAAATATTGAAGGAATAAGAGTATTAAAGTATAAAAGCTTTTAAAAAAATTGTAATTTGACTTAGAAGAAAAATTCAAATAATATGAAAATTCATTAGCTATAATCAAGGTATATTTACACAAGGCAGACTCATTTTGGAGTGTAGACATGCTGCTTTATAAAAGGAACCGAGTTGTCAAAATTGTCTTCATATAAAACAAAAACAATTTAACGCACACATGTACAAATTTTGGCTCATATACAAGAAATTTCACGTTTGGATTCCAACTAGTGGTAAACAGCTGACAAACATATGGGCCAACGAGTTTACCTTGTGTAAATATACCTTGGCTATAATTTTAAAAGAAACTATTTTTAAAGTTATTGTTAAAAATGTTGCTTGCAGCATGCATCCTGTTTAAAAAATGTTTTACTATAATATTGCAAATATTGTATTGCATGCTGTTTGATTTCCAATGTTGCTAGAAACATATTAAGAAGAAGGACTGCAGTTTTCTTCAACTTTGAAAACAAAAATGTACTCGCACTTATATTTCGTAAACCTATTTTTTTAAATTAAAAAATCAGTTTATACATTTTCAAAGTTATCCAACCTATTTCCACTTAGTTCAGTGTGAAATAAGACTGTGCGGAAGATTATTGAGCAGAATTGCTTTTTAGAAAATGCTGAACCTAAGCCAGCACCACAACCAAGTATCCAAAAAAATTATGATGCATCTGACCGTGAGTATTTAAAACTATGGTTTTTTCCTAGTTTTTCTATGGCTGTATAAAAATACAATTTGTACTTAAAATGTTAACATGATAAAGTGAAAACTATGCATCACACAGGAAAAACATTGTCATAATGAAAACAGCAATTTGGATAAAACGAGACTTGAACTTACGCTGGCAACAACAACATCTTTTCTTATTAGGCTTGAATCGTACCCTTTACTGCCCATCCCAGCAAACACGAAGTAAACCCTTTGATATAAAATGACTTTATAATTTGCAAGGCGAATTCAACAAGGTAAACTTTTAAGAACATTTGTTCGTCAGCTGTTAAATCCAGCTTGTCAAAAAATTTTCTTTTTCAATTTTTTTGTTTACCATTTTCCATGGTGGAATAAGCAGGTGGCATCGTTACGGCAACAAATACAACATTACAACAAAAATGGAAATTACATAACCGTTTACGTCAAAAAATACATTAAACAAAAATCAAAGCGTGCCGCTTAACGTGATGAAATAAATAAATTTTTAGCCAATTTTTATTTAATTATGGTCAATATCTTATCAAAATTATCAAAAACTTTAATAAAAAACAAAAATCACAGCACAAAACGTGGACTTTTTGTAAACATAAACAAAACTTTGACATAAACCTAGACAAACAATGCAAGAGCAAAAAATCGTCATCTGGCGTAGTGCTGCCACCTGTTTATTTCACCATGCCATTTTCAATAAATTGTAAAAGTTAAAATTTGTGTGAAATTTTATGAAAAAAACAAATTAAAAGCAAATTAAATATTAAATACAAAAATAACCAAATGTGGAAGAACATGGATTAAAAATTTATATTTTGGTTACAAAAACTAACATAAATGCATTACAGAATGCACCAATGCTCATGAAATCTTCAAAATCACAAAATTTAATATATAAAAGAATCCATAAAATTTTGTTAAGCTCGGTTGATAAGACCCAATTTGCAATGTGGAAATTTCTTGCCAGACAGACGAAGAAAGAGGAAAGAGAGAGGAAAGAAGTGAAGTGTGTCACGCATACAGCGTCGTCCCCTACCAACAAACTTCGTCTGTGTGTCAAGAATGTCCACATTATAAATGCGGTCTAACTAACTATATGCCCCATATGAAACCCACTCTCAAAAAATGTATTGGTATTGGAGTCAAATTTAGTAAAGCAGTCTTCTGAAAAGCACTTTTTATTGAACTTTCGTCTAGTTTAGGTGTAATTATATCAGAAATCATTCAACATAATTTTGTGATGATTGATTCATAATTAACCATACACACAGAAAAAAATACCAATGTAAAATTAACATGGAAAAATGTTGATTGAGAATCATAGTAATTTTCTGCAAAAGTATGCCCTTTATTTAAATTTATCATTATTTCACATTAATTTTAAATAAAATAACCTTAAATCACGTTTATTTAATATTATTCAATGTTAAAATAAAAAAAAAAAACAAATTAATATATAAATAAATATGGATTCAATATTAAATCCATAAAAACCTGTTTTATATTAAAATCAAAAGTTTATCTTGTTAAATTAACATGCATACAAACTTAAGTATGTCAATTTTTTATTTTCATTTTTAAAATATGTTATAAAAAGAAGACAATTCCCGTATTCTTTTAATTAAAATTATTTAGTTAAATAGTTCGTCAAGTTTTCAAAGTAGAATGATGACGAAAACCATATTGGGCGATTCTGCTGATGCTTCTGCTATCAAAGGAGAATACAAAATAAGTGAAACATGTGTTACAGGGGTAAGTGTTTTGAATTATTCTTAAATAAATGCATATGTTGTCTCTGAAGCTTCTTCACACTGTTATAACATACTCAAACCAATTTGATTCTACATGAAACTCACGTTGTTTCAACTTGAAATAACTTTCATTCAACGTGATACGGATTGTTATTTCAATATAATTGACATTTTGCTCTAACTTTACTGCAATGTTAAATTAACATGAATTATAGTTATTTTAAAAGAAAAAAATGTTGTTCGCAGTTATTGTTAAATCAGGTTGAATTAACATGAAAAACGTATAAAGCAAAATCACCACCGAAAAATTTTAAATGAACCTTGTTTTCTACGTTTTTAACTTGATTTTTTTCTGTGTGTAGGTGAAATATAAATTTCCCTCTTGAAAATCATTTTAGTGCGGCGAAAGTTGTTACAAATCATTATATTTTATTCTTTTATTAAGTGAAATTTCGTTTTATAAGATAACAATTCCAATTGTTATAATGCTGACGTCAGTTTTTATAAATATTGATTATTGAATTTATTGATTCCATACAAAGCCCACTCCAGATATATTCTTACTGTTGGTGAAGGCTACTAAAAATATCGCACGGCCGAATATAGTGCTCCTTCTCAACATTTCAAAACTGGTTTACAGTTTATTTGCTGTAATACCTCTGACAGACATATAGTTTCAATACCATGGTACCACTTTGTTTCATGATTAAGTTGTAGTTTAGGTTGACACACATGTAGTATACTATGATAGTATAGTATACAAATCCTATGTCTGTCAGGGGTATAAACAACCAATTTTGTGTGAAACTTTTATACAAATTGATTAAAAAGTTTACCTACTTTTTTCCAACAGCTTATATTTTAGTTATCCATTTTAAATATTTATTTAATTTCTTTAAGATCTCGAAAACACAAGTTTAAATATAAAAAACGAATCACAAAAATTTTTTATTGCTTACGTTTTAGTCACACTTTTTGTAAAGAATTTTTTGACAAATTGGATTTGTTACACTAACAAAGTGCCTGTTATTTTTGTTAGAGTTGTAATTGTTGTAGCGACGAGTTTACCTTGTTGAATTCGCCTTGATCATTTGTTATCAAGCACACTTCTCAAACCTTTTTCAATCGTTTGATTTTAACATTTGAATTGAAATTTATAACGATTTGAATATAAACATTTGACAAACAATGTTTTATCAAATTGTTTTAAAGTGTTATTCTCAAATTAAAAATAAGCTTGGCAGTACTAAAGCGAAAAATAGATGTTAACATTTATGAGTGTCGAATAAAGTCGTTTACAATTAAAGAACAATTACATAAAATCGATATAAAATAATGTTTGAGCAAAAAATTGTTTAATATGAGCAAAAAAATATAAAACGGGGAAAAAAAAAAATTTTTAAGTATGATCAAGTTGCTACGCAAAGCTAAGGCAAAATAAAGAGGAGAATTTTGTCTTTCTAACGAGGTTCTAGAGAACGCTTTTTCATATTTCAGCAGCAGCGATGGTGTCGAATGTTTCGCGGAAAATATTAAACAAAATATGAATTTGCATAACAAAAATTATTTTTCATTTATGTTCCACATTGTAATAAAATCCACATTTTAAATACATTTTAGAAAAACGTTTGAAAGCGAGTTGAAAATAAATGAGTTTCTCAATTTGAAAATAGTTTCTCTTTTTTGAGAATTATATGTATGTTTTTCCACCTAATTAAAATCATCTTTAAAAGTTGTTTGTTTGAAAAAGCGATTGATTTCAAATAATTTTCAATTTTTTTTTTCGTTGTTTTCTTTTTTTAGTTTTGGCGCAATAGCCAACTAAGTTATGTGCACATTCGAATTTCTACGTGTATTGCGAGAAGGTATAGGGTGTTTTTTAAAGCTGAATGAGAACTTAAAATAATAACAAAGACAGAAATATTGTTGGAATGACATTTTGTTATTACTATCTGGTAGATAATTTCATTGAATTTATTTTAAAATATCATTTCCGGCATATGTCCGCCGCGGCTGTGAGTTACATGGTCCATGCGATTAGTACAATTTTTTACTACTTTTTCCAATAAATGTGATCTAGGGCATCAATAGTGGCTTGAATATTAGCTTCCAATGCTTCAAAAGTTAATGGTTTGTCGGCATAAGGCAATGAGTTAACATAGCCTTATAAAAAGTAGTCCAGAGGCGATAAATCGCAAGAACGAGGGGGACAGTAAACATAACCACTTCGAAAAATAAAGCTGATTTTGCAATAAACCGATAGATAACAGCGGGTATGGCAAGTCTTGTTTGAACCGAATGTGATTGATGTTTAGCCGATTAATTTTTTAAAAACAAAAATTCAGTGAGCATGGCTCGATGGTGCTCGCCATTCACCGTAACGGCAGCTCCTTGCTTATTTCGAAAGAGCGTGTTAACCGGACCAAACAGTTAATTTGAATGGTGCCTCGTTAACGGCTTGAGGATTGTCTTCGCTCCAAATACAACAATTTTGCTTTTTAACGTAGCTTTTTAATCAGAAATGAGCAATGCAAAACAGATTTATAATTTTTTTTTTTTGTTTTAAGTATGTTTTCACAATTTAAAAGTGTTGTTCTAGCTAGCGTTTAAGAACTCATAATGATTTGCCAAAACCTTCTGAACAGAAATGTCAAAACAGTTTCAGATTCTCAGCTATCAAACCACTATAGTCGATATCGAAAATGCTCATGCAACTAAAAAAAAAAACACCCGATACTTTAAAAATTAATGTAATGCTGCGAGTAGCGATTGGGTATGAAAAATAAATCGCTTAGGAAGTTGTTACGAATGTAGTTGTTGGTAAAAATTAAATGAACTTTGTTGTTTTAGGATGTTAGTAATATTTATGTGTGAATGTTGGCAATCAATATCTTACAATAATTTCTGTAAAAAAAACTTAATGCATTTCTCTATAAAAAAAATTTGCTTTGATTGCTTTTAACATAAATGCAATTTGTATAAGCTTTCATATTTTTACATGCATGTGTATATAGATACAGACTTCATACATATACATATGTATGTATGCATACATGTAAGAATGCCTTTTAAAACCTTCTCATAAATATTAAGATTTAATATTTCATCTATAAACAATTTTGTTAAACATTTATAGATTTATTGAAATGTCACAAATAAATTGTCAAAACCACAAAAGAAGAATATTTTTCACATACCAAAATGCAATTCTTATGATTTAATAAATCTTTTGTTATATTGAACATTAAACAACAAGTATTTATGTAAAATGTGAAAAATGTCCTTAAATACACAGAAACAAGTATAAAAAGTCTTTTTATAAATATTAAAAAAATATATATGACAACCACAAAGAATCTCGTGATTTATCAATAATAATAAACAAAAAGCCACAGCAAAATAATAAATTGTCACTTTAATACCAGAAAAGAAGAAAAGGAATTATAGAAAAGTCTGAATTATTACAAATAATATACTAGAAAAGTGATTGATAGATAGGCCAGGGCAGGCCAGACTTACAAAAATAATAAAGATACAAATAAACTCTTTGTGGATGTATGAGTTTCAGGGATGGAAAATTTAGTACTATTGGACTTCTTTAATATTTTTAAAATTGATATACCCATTATATGAAAGTTTTTTTTTTTTGGAAAAGTAAACTTTTTAACAAAGTTTTGCATAATTTAATTAAATAAGGGAAAATATTTTGAGTCCAATTGGAGTCTTAACCTCGACATTAATACATACTAAGTTAGCAAAAGTTAAATAACTACACATACTGTAAGCATAACAATGGTATAACTGACCATTACATGATCGGAGGCATTAATAATATGATTGTAAAGTACTAATTTAACTTTAATATTTTTACCTGTGACAACAGTATGGATAAAGTAACCATAACATTTATGATTTTTTTTTTTTTGTGCAAAATAATTTTGTTAAGGTGGTTGAAGACGGCATTTATTTTGCAGTGACTTTGTTAGATGTAAACTTCATATGTAAGTGCGCATGTCTTTTAAAGTTAACAAAAGCAGAAGGTGAATAACTTGTGCTTTCGCACATTCATTTTTGATTTCATTTTACATAAATTAAAATCGTTCACAACAGCAAAATGTATACTGATTTATTCATTTCTATTTACTTTAAATTCTACTTTAGTTATTTTTGACTGAAAATTAGTGCACTGCGAATTCGAGCTGGAATTACAGAAGAATTTTTTGCTTAAACACAACATGTATGCATTTTGCAGTGGGAAATTTGACAAGCCTACTGCTAAATACATGTCGCCAACTTTAGCGGTGACCATATATGTTTTCAAAGATTTTTTTAACGAAAACAAAATTGCCGCTCATCGGAATCAAAGTTGAAGGAAAAAAATCCACAAAATATACCATAACTGCCGCGGAGTCATCCGCAGAGAGACAAAATGGGAGACCGACTCCCATTAAGTTTTTATTCCAAACACATCTACATTCCTCAAGGAAGCTCCAATACAAAATTCTAAAAATTTGTTGAAGAAAAATTTCCATAACAACCTGGGGGACTTTAAGGTAGTTAGCGGGGTAAAATGTATGCTTGTCCTCCATTAGTTCCTTTGTCCTAAACGTGTTCTCAAAAAATACTTGCCACTTATACAAATACATACAAATTTGCGATTTAACCAAGTTCTTAAATTTGGACCTTAACGGGTCAAATGTAAGACCAACCACACTCTATTTTTCATTCCCAATATTTTTTCTGACATACCTACCCTCTATTTCCATTCCTTAAGGGTTCTTCCATACAAAATATCCATTTTTTATACGGTTTTTTATTAAATAATTTTTTTTATTAATAATTTTTGCCTCATGGATGTTTTCAAACCTCACACAATAAGAGGTTGCAGCATTTTGAAATCTTATTGTTAAGAATCTCCATATATCACTATGTCATGCTAATTAACTCGAAAGTTCTTTTAATTATGTAATTTCATTTTTTTTAATTTATTTCTATTAATGTAAATATTAATTCATATTTAAATATAGTTTTTCACAAGGTACATTAACACAAGGTAGACTCATTTGGGAGTGTAGACATGCTGCTCTATAAAAAGAACCGTGTTGTCAAAATTGTCTTCATATAAAACAAAAACAATTTAACGCACACATGTACAAATTTTGGCTCATATACACGAAATTTGACGTTTGGGTTTCAACTGGGGTAAACAGCTGACAAACATATGGGCCAACGAGTCTACCTTGTATTTTTTTTTTTTTTTTTTTTTTTTAAAGAAAAATGAATTTTAAACATAAATTGATATTTAAATAAATTGGTGAAATTGACCATTAATATTTATTATAATTAAAATTACAATTACAATAAATTATTATTATCTTCTCTTAATCACATAGATCTTGTGCGACACGAGCAACAACTGCACATTTATCAAGGTTTGCCGACGATGATAAACCGTTTTTAACAAATAATCAGGGGCCTAATTCTCGCATTCGTGATCGAGTACTTTCTCGATTCGAAAGCAATTTTATTTCAGTCAATACTAAACGAATCAAAATTATTTTTTCAGTATTGTAAAACTCAAGTGAATGCTTTACAATAATGAAAAAATATTTCCAATTCGTTCAGTATTGACTGAAATAATTAGATATTAAATTGCTTTCGAATCGAGAAAGGTCTCGATCACGAATGCCTGAATCTGGCACCAGGTATGTGTTGAAAATCGTTTCGAATTAGAAGTGCTAAGCTGTGTGAACGTCGGACATGAAGTAATAAGAAATATAAAAACACGGGAAACATCTTATTTGGCTCAAGTTGAAAATAGATAACTCTCCAAACCGTTTTAGAGGCAAAAATTTAAGGAACACCACCCAAGAGTAGGAAAAGAAATAACATGGTTGAAAAACATTCAAGAATAGACAGTTCACCAAGACGAAATAAGTCTTCTGAGGGCAGCCAAAAATAGACAACGCTAAAATCCGAATTCGGATTGGCATATAAAGAAAAAGAAAAACGATATTATCAGTTTAAAATCGTTTCGTTTTTGATTTTAATAAGCACATTTAAGGCGACCGTACACGACATGTTTTTGTCATCTGACATGTCAAATTTCCCACTGCAAAATACATACATGTCGTGTGTTACCTTTTTAACTTTGCTTCTGTAAAAGTCAGACGCAAAGTCATCTGACAAAATTTCAATTAGAGCGTGCTCTATTTTCTTCTGACAAACCATCTGACATCAGAAAGCTATGCCGGCAAGAAACCGGCAGCGGCGTCCACTATTGACGGAATCATTAGCCGTCTGAAGTTAATTTTTTACAATACCGAGATGTGTATGATCATCCCACCATTGAATAGAATTTAGGTAAATATATATAAAAACCGTTTCATTATAATATCCTATATTGGTATCTTTGAATTAAAAGAAAAATATGTTAAGATGGCTAAACTATTTTACGGCGTAAACAAAAATTTTCGTGGCGGCATTTTAATTTTGGTTTTTGCAATAACTATGCGAAAAAAATATATACAATGTCAGAAGCAAATAACATGTACGTTTGTGACCAAATATTACAAACCTTCTGTAAAACAGCAATTTTGACAGACATGCTCAATTACATGTGACTTGAAAAGTTGACAAGTCAGATGTAAAAACCATGTCGTCTACATGCACCTTTATTTGACTTAAACTAGTTTTTTTAGTCATTGTCCAGACTTAAAACTTTTAAAAATGCTGCTTTAAAATTGCATTAGTGTCCAGCAGCATTAGTGTAATACGCTAAAGCTACATCTGTATCGCTAAAAATCTAAAAGTTGATTTAGCGATTTTTAGCCAGGAATGAAATTCTGTAACGCGCATTGCTTAATTTGGCAATGCCATACAAATATAATTCGGCCCATTTTAAGCTTTTAATGTCATCGCTAAAATTTTTAAATTTTGTATTCTCTAAGGCATATTAGAGATCAAGATTTAGCTTTAGCTAAGCAAATTACAGAATACCGCTGCAGATTATGAAACTATAGTTTTGCAATTTTTATATTTTTATCCTGTCTTGCCTCTTCTCCTTTTTATATTTTGCATCTAAATGCAAATTTACCTAGAGCCAACTTCAAAACTAAAAGCATTATATTATACGCATTGAGCTGAAGGCCTAAGCTGCTATTGCTCCTTTTGTAAATTAGCTTATAATTATATATTTAAGTTAATTTTTTAATAAATAAATAAATAAACTTGAAGTTAAAAAGAGTGAGAATAAGAAAACAGAACTGCAGAGTACATGCAACTCACTATCTCTCCCCGCTCACCAATAAACTAAAAGAATTGATGCAAAAAAATTACAAATCTATACGAAGACTTAATTTTTCTTTACAAATGTAAATTGCAAATTTAGCTCGTTTCTGAAAACAAATTAATTAAATTTTATTACTTTTCCCCCAAAAAAAGTACTTTTGTGTGTAGGGACTCAGAAATATTTCAAAATTACCATTTTCCATCTCTGGCATATTTGTGTGTTTGGAAAAGATTGCATTTATTATTATTATGGTCTTTAAATAAAACAAAATTCAGCACTTTATTACCACGTTATAAAGATTTATTTTTATTTATATGAATCATTAATGCCAACAAAAATTATTAATTGTTAAACATTAGCCACACTGAACTTTACCAGGCATCCCCCCCTCCCCCCTCCCGGTCTTCCTTTAAAAAGGGGTAAGTTAAATAACCAACATGTTATTTTTAGTAATTATCCTTGACTCTATGAAATGAACCTGAAATGGTTTCTACTTTATAAAGACAATAGCCAAACACCGAAGAAAATGATTAAAGGTCTCCCTTTAACTTTACGAACAAAAGATCCTGCATAAAAATCCTTGTTTCTAACAAAAAAAAAAAAAAAGTAAAAAGAAACGAAACAAATATAAAAATTGTATTCGTTTGGAAAGACAAATGTTTGTAATTTATAAAGAAAACACAAATCCAATTGTTTTGGGTTGTAACGTACACAGAAATCGAAAAAAAAGGATAAACCCCTATTTGGAATTATAATTTGTTTTGCTTTATGATTTTCATACAGTTGCACGTTTTTTTATATTTTATTATAAAACCTTTTCATACTTTATTTAATAGAAAATATTTTGTAGATCAACTAAAATGATTTGGTTGCGTGTGGAAGCTTTAAGCAGAATTCAAAGAATTTTACAGAAGATGTTACTTCTTAAAGACAAGATTTAACAAAACAAATCTATAAATATTATTTAATACATAGAATAGAAACGATAGACACATTATATCTGTATGTATCTAAAATTCTTTTTTCCTTTTTTTTTCAAAAAAAAAAAAAAAAAATAAATTAAGTGTGTTTCTTTTTTTTTATTTTATTTATTAATAGATATTTTCGTGTATAGAAAGAATAACAATAATGTAAAAATTGTTAAAAGCAGAGATTTTTGAAAAAATGGTTCCTTTTTGTGAATAGTTTCCCATGAAAAATATTTTTGAATCTCTCGAGAATTTATAATGGAAAATTTAAAATATGTAGGCATTCTTAAGTAAATAATTTTTCCATTCTCGGAAATTTGAATACCCCGAAAATCAAGAGTTATCGATAATAATGGGGTTTTGGGACATTGTGGACTAAAATAAATTTTAACTTAGCTATTTTTGCACCGATTTGGAAGATTTAAATGGTGTTTAATAGAGGTGCAGTAAAGCCTAAATAGTACATTTGAACAATTTTTAATAAAGCAACAGTTCAAAGATATAATATCGAAAAAATTTAAAAAAAATTATTTTATTAATAAGATTAACTTTGTCGTGCTTAATTCCCAATTTGAATTCTTGATAAATACACTGAAATTTATTGTTGAAGGATAAGCTAGTTTCTATGCGCATTTCACGGATACTTAGGCCAGATCATCAGAAAACATTCTCCCAAAAAATTTTAGACAAGCCAAAGATATTAGCAAATAAAACTGCAGAGTGAATGAGAACTCAAAAAGTCTTATTTCTAAACAAAATACAAAAAATAAGCAGTTAATTTATCTTTTCTTACATTCACCACTACAATTGGTTGGAATTCTCACAACATTAATTATAGTTGTAAGTGGATTAAGAAAAAATAAAAACAAATTACTTTATTGGTTTCGCAAGAAAATCAAAATAAAGCAACTTGCCAGTTCAGTTTCTTTATGCCGTGCACTTGCAAATTTTTTTTTTCAAACTAATTTTTGGGAATACAAAATTTTTAATTAATAAGATTGTGTTTGTCTTGCTTAATTACCAATTTTTATTCTGGATAAAAACACTGAAATTTATTGTTAGAGGAAATCTAGTTTCTGTGCGCATTTCACTGGCTGCTTAGGCCAGATCATCAGGAAACATTCTCCCAAAAAAACTTTATTATTTTTAAGCACGACAAACACAATCTTATTAATTAAAAATTTTGTATTCCCAAAAATTACTTTATAAAAAAGTGTAAAATGAGATCAGAAATATTAAAATCGGTTGGAAATTGCCAAAGTAGGAATTTTTATACAAAGCAGATTGGGAAACACCGAAATGTGTAAGGTGTCCCGAGTAATGTTGGGATCCTATGATCTAAAGTCGACAAAACTTCTTCTTTCGCTGTCCAGAAAAGACTGTAGGGACGGCATGCCGTCCAGCAGTGACCGCGGCAGTATACGCCAAAAGGTCGGGGCACTAGTGACAATTGTAGATTCTCTGGAGTACCAGGGGAAAAAGAGACGGTGGAGCACATACTCTAAACTTGGGAAAATCTTTGTAATTGGACTAACAAGACTCCAAGCATTTGCCAAGAGAGTGTGCAGTACCCTAGATATAATAATATGGATCTGACCTTTTAATTTATGGGTTATCGTGCATCGTGATAGCTCTAGGGACCAACATTTTAACTTTACTTCTATTGGGCCTAGATTGTCTGGAAAAAATCTAAATGAGCGCGCAGATAATGAATCTTTATAGGTATCCTCATTTGGTTTCAAAATCCGCATTTGGTTTCAAAAGTTCATTGAAATTAAAAAAAAAAAATTGGTAACAGGAAAAATGGATTTAATTTTCCAAAATTACCCGATTCAAGTCCATTTAATGTTTAATTAAAATTCAGCAGAAATATTACAATATCATTTTAAAATATTGCTTAAAACTTTCTGAACAAACGCTCCTTAAAAAGGTTTAAAGCTTAAACGATATTTGAGTTAGTGATGCCGAATAGTTTGCTAAGACCCTAGTTGTGTAAAACGCAACGCAACGCCAAAAATAACATAAAAAGCAAAAACAATTTTATGAATTTGTCGTATTTTTGTTGTTGCTTTCTACAGAAATTGAAATTGCGTTTTAAAATTTTTAACGCTAGAAGATATGCAGCGTTTAAAATTTAAAAATTCAATATGAATTTCTGGGCGGTATGAAATAATCCCCCAAAATATAACCCCCAACGTGTGCGGCCTTATTTCATATGCAATAAAGCTCCGATTTTTAAAATGAAATAAGCCGCCAACGAAATGAAATAACGCCCAAACAAAAATGAAATGAAATATTTCATATGAAATATGACCCCAATTTCTGAAACGGAATAAGAGCCCAAAATGTATAATACAATTAGTAGTGCAGTTTTGCTTTGAAGAATCGCGCGATAGATATCATGATTGGGACTTCGGCCGGTCGCAGGAATTTTCTTCTCTTTGATATACCAAACACCAGCTTAACTAACTACAGCTTTTCTGCATAGCCGGCCTTTGGCCGGGCGCAAAGACTTTATCCTCTATAGTATAACAAACACCGGCTTCGCTAAATTAGGCTGCTCTGCATAGCCTTTGGTCGAGTGAAACTATTTTCTCCTCTACTGACTCGACCCGGCTACGGAACGAAGCTTTAGTTAGCGAAGCCGGTGTTTATTATACCACAGAGGAGAAAGCACATGCGCACTGTCAAAAGCCGGCTATGCAGGGCAGCTTTACTTAACGAAGCCGGTGTTTTGTATACCAAAGTGAAGAAAATCCTTGCGCCCAAAAACGTTTTTATTACAAATTTAAAAATGAAATAATCCCCCAAAAAATATATTGGGGCCTTTTTTTCATAACGATTTTTTGGGGGATAATTTCATATGAAAATGTCCCCCAAATAATAAATGAAATAACATCCCAAATTAAATGAAATAACCCCCGAAAAATCGTTGTTGTTGTTCTTTGAACAAATTTTTGGGGGGTTATTTCATGATTTTTTTTATTTTTTTTTTTTTTTTGGGGTAATATTTTGGGGGATTATTTCATGCCGCCGAATTCTGTAAAAAACGACAACAAAATTATGAAATATATTTGATTTTGTTTTTGCTTTGAATGTAGTTTTTGACGTTGCGTTTGTGTTTTACACAATTAGGGCCTGTGTTTTTCTTTAAAATGTGTATAAAATACATCTTTATTATATCTTTTATACTTTCCCCGTATGAAGAGATGGAATGTGTCGTTATTCTTTCTGAGTGGTGCAAGCAAATCAAAAACTTAAAACACATTTATTTCGAAATGTATTTTTTGAGTTATGACAATGTTGCAGCAAATGAACGATATTTGATAATTAAAATTTTTTTAACTTAATCTGTTGACTTAAATATAAAGGGTTTGTGAAAACTATTTTAATTTCAATCTATTTCAAATATTTACTGCCTATTTCCGATGTGCGAAAGAATTCTTTCTTGCTTACCAAAAGATGAATCAAACTGCTGTAAATCAACACATTTAATGTCAACTCTCGCACTTATAGACTAGTACACAACTAGCCTAACGGGGAACCTAAGTTAAAATATAATTTGTAACTCCTAATAACCAGAGTACTCATTGCTTAGGGTTTGAGTTGCACTGCATCCAAATCTGTTCTCAGAATTTCTCTATCACCTCTCGTTTTTGAGATATCAAACTCTAAGAAAAGTATATTCCAGTCGCAGGGCTTCAACCTTTTCCAAATTTTGCTGGCCTGTGTAGTTTACACAATGTGCATAAAGAAAAAGTCTGGGTCTTTCGTTCTTTTCATTTTCTCTCACAAAGTTCAAGTACGGAGACTCAATTTAGATCCCGAGGGATCCGAAACTAGAGTAAAGAAACAGACCTTATATTTTCTATTTATAATTAACATTATATACTGCTTTTATATTTTTTAAATATTTATTGTTATTTAAGTATAAAAAAAAACTTTAAATCCATTCACTTTGGTGGGCGCTACATCACAAATCCTTTGGTTCATCTATTTTCGTAATAAAATACAAAAAATGTGTTTAAAATCGGTGCCGGAAGGCAGGTATAGCTTCTGCGTCTGAGATTATACTACCAACTTTTCTGATGATAGTTACTTAGGCCTTCAAATATTCAAATGTTCTTCCTTTAAACGGTTTATTTCTGATGGTCATATCAGTGTAATCTAGGTAGAGATTAACGCCGCAGCCTTACAAAATAAAGCTTAGATTTCAATAACTGTGTGAAATTGGCTTTATTTAGTTGCAACTTTAAACTTCTTCAAAATCTTGGAATTTAATTTCTATTCGTACTAAGAAGTCTGGACTAAAAACTTCAACAGCTGAGACCAAATACCCAACTGTGTTTGGCTGACTTCCAAAACGTACTAATACAAAGTTCGTACACAATTTTACTACTGTATTTCAACCATGTACACGTACAAAGTATCGAAACAATGCAACTATGTGTTTTGTTTATTAAAACGTTTTGAAATGTAAGTGATGCAATGCATAATACTTTTAAAATAAATCTGTATTGCTTGCAAATAAAATGTTAAATGTCACAAAGCATCAACTTTAAAACCGATGCTCTGATTGCTTTTTTGATGCGTTACTTATACTTAGCAGTGACGTTTTGGAAGGGTTTGCACTGTATATATATTGTACTGCGGCGTTCTGAAACATTTTTCTTTGTTCTAATACAAAGCAATTGACGTTTTGGAAGTCAGCCTTTTTGTCTGGAAACATTGAAAGTTTTAAGCTTTCATTGAATTACTAATGAATCCCATCTGTTAGTCAAATGCAGGGTAAATAACTTTTCTCTAAATATAAAAGTCATGTTTTGTATTTATTTCCCTTATTTCCTAAAGTTTTACTTCAAAAATGTTCACTGCAATCCCGCTTTTAATTTTCAGGAAAACGAAATTTAAAGCCATTAAGTTTCCTTGGAAATAAAAATTCAGCTAAAACTCACATTTAAAGCAACAAATTTGTTAAAAAAAAATATATTTAGAAACGAAATCATTCAATTGATAACATAATTTATCATTTTACCCAAAACTGATTTTTAAGCATAATTTCAATCAGCATTCTTAAAAAAATTTCCCGTTTTTATTATAAATTCCCATTTTTTTAGCAACAAAAATGAATTAATTTTAAATTCTGCTTTAAGGCTTTAAATTGTTTATATTTATTCTTTATTTGTTTAATTTGTTTTTTTTTTTTAATATTAATTTAAATTCATTCTGGTTTAATTTTTATTTTATTCCTGAATCAAAATTTCTGTTTGTAATTATCAAACATAATTGTGTGCACGATTATTTATTTAATGAGTTGGGAAAAATTAAAATTTTTATTTTTTAATTTCATTCATGTTGGTTGTGTGGCACAAATTCTTTATCTGGTTTTTCCTCTCCTTCGATACGGTAAGGCTACGGAACTTAAAATAGATAAAATTTTAAAGCTTAAATATTTATAATAAAAAAGCATTATCTGGCAAAAGAAGGTATGGTTAGTTGAAAAGGTGTGAGAACAATAAGGGTTAAGTACATTTAAAACAAGTAAGAGTGCTGTATTCTGCTATGCCGAAACTTATATACCCTTCACCATGGTGCGATAAGAACAGAAAGTTATATAAAAACCGATTTTTAGATATAAATATATCTATTTTGTAAAGTGGTCTTTTCTTACACACCGACCACATTTTGTCGGATGTTGTTTATAGATAACTAAGATGCTTGTATCTAAATTGTAATCTTTTGCTCTTGCCTTTCTGCAGCAACTGTATTTGTTATTCGCTTAGCTAAAGCGAAATCTCGAAAATTGCGGCGAATTAAGTTTTTACGGTATTGCCAAATTTAACAATGCAAGTTAAACAATTTAAACTTTATTTAAAACTTTATAGATTTTAAGCGATAGATATCTAGCTTTAGCGAATTACAGAACACGGCTCTAGATATTTATAATCTCTCTGTATTGGAGGTACCGCTCCCACTTCTCACTTTGTAAGATGTTGTGTAATAATAATTAAGATGCTTGTACTTAATTTGTAAACTTGGGCCATTGCAGTTCCAGTTCTCCAGATATACAGAAATCTTTATGGTCCTTGTACGAAAGTAGCTACGCCCACTTATCCAATCCCGCCCATACTTTGTCGGATTTTGTGTATGGTTAACCAAGATGATTGTACTTTATTTGGAAACATTGTCTTCGGATATACTCAGAAAAAACAAGGGACTAATGGGTAAAATGAGAGGCAGTCGTGTTCATGTCTCTGCCATTTGTGGACCTACCTAGCTGAGCTTCAATAGCAAAAAGTCCCATCTGAGGTCTTTAAAAACCGATTACAAAGGACAGACTGACCTCATTAAATCAACTTCGCTACTTATAAGCACCCAGAATATTTATGCTTTATAAGGTCCAAAGATCAATATTGTAGAAATTAAACACAGAACGACAAATTTATATGTAAACTTTTACCTTCGTTATAAAAATGTTAAAGCCATACTGGAGGCAGTCAACTAATATAGATGTCGACAAAAGGGCTAGTCTCAGGAGGGGGGCTATGTCAGAGAATGATCCTGATTAAAAATGTTAGGCTGCACAAAATTTCTAGTGCATTTTAATGCCTTAAAGGGCCTCATTATCGATGGTTCCTTGCCAACACATTTAATTTTAATAAAATCAAAATTCCGGATATGAAAAAACGTTATCGAAAATTAAAAAAAAGTGCGCAGAATTGGAAAGTGTTATTAGCATTAAAATGTTTATTTTATTTTTCTAAATATTTGTGAAGTGTAAATTTTAAACATCTTCAAAATGCTATAAGCTACAAGTACTCTTATCATCGATTACGGTTTACGAAAACGAAAATAAATTTTAGCGAAATTTTTGTTTTTGTTCATTAAAAATCTATACAAAATCATTTGGGACAAAAAAATTTCACATAGATGTAGGTATGTACATACATTAGAGCGACTCAAGCTGTATGGAAGCGAAATTCGTGCTCGATGCACCCTCCTAAAAGTGAACCTTAGGCTTTTTTAAGATGACATTTAAAATATTTCGGCTCCAGCTTTGACCTCTCGTGAGCTGGACCATTTTGAAAAAAGGCCTATTTTTGCATGTTTTGTTAATTTGAGAATCTGTTTCCTTACCAACATATACAATATGGGTATCAAAAGAAAGGTTTTTTTAAGGCGCAATCAAATCAATTTTTTTTTTTTGCCAGGTACATCATCTTTGTATGTAAATAATTTAGATTTTTGCAAAAATAAGATCAAAGTATGCTGTATAAAAAATAAACAATAAAATTTAAGAACTTTTTTAATTTGCGAAAAAAAAATATGCCGCCAAAAAGTCGTGGATAATTTATTTTTTTCTTTCTTTAGACCTATTTTCATCCATACGTGATCTAGAAACTAAGTCCGCTATCATATTAGAGTTACCACAAAATTAAATTTATATATATTCCAGAGCACCGTGTAAAATGCATCTAATTTGCAAAAATCTAAATTATTTTACATACAAAGATAATGTACTTGGTCCTATTTAAAACGAAGGGTTACCACCCTATTGCATTTTTGTCAAAACGCGAACTAGCACGAATTTCAAAAAAAGCTGAGACCCGTATTACATTAAATCGTCTAAAGATTAAAATATGTTAATTTGGCATTTTCATAACAAACAATCCCGAACAAAAAATTCAAAACCCGTTCTTTTTTTACAGAATATCCTTAAAAAGGACATCGATGATCTTCCTTGGACAAATTGTATATTCAGTTGGACGAGCCTTAAAACTTTTTTTCAGTGAGTCTTGAGTAAAAAACTACAATAAAATGGGTTTGCAATCAAAATGATTTCAACCAAACTGATTTCATTCTTTGATTTCAAAATTACAACCACAAGATTGCAATACTTTGTGACTGCAATCATTTTAGGCAGTCAATTCGATTGCACTCAAATTTTAAACGGTGACATGTGATGTCAATTTGAGTGCCTCGGTAGGCTAGCTGGTAGCGAGCTAGTCTATCAGCGCCGAGGTTGCGGGTCCGATTCCCGCCAGAGACACTGGTTTCTTTCCTGCAGACAAGCGTAGAGCTTCGCGGGATTGGCTTAGGAAATTAAAAAAAAAAAAAAATCTTCGCAATCATAACTAAAGGGAAATTTAATTGAAAAAATATTCACTTGGGATCTGGAGGTTCTAAAAAAAAATTTACATTGTTGGCAATTCAAAATTATCAGTCTTATTTCTAAAAGAAGCAGTTTCATTCGAAGAGAACGCAGATTTTGATTAAATCAGTGGATATGATTGTTAAATAAGTATTGCAATCAAATTTGTAAATTGTATTGTGAGTTTATGATTTTAAATTTTAATTATACAATAACGGCCTTATTTATAAAAAATAAAACAGGTTAATAAAGGGTTTATGAAACGGATTTTGTATGAAAATTTGTTTAATGAACTATTTATTAACCTGTTTTATTTTTTATAAATAAGGCCATAAATGTTTATATTTTAAATTGACTGTAAAATATTTTTTTTTTGACTGTAAAAACTGTAATTTAGTGTATTATATTGTCGGGCTTGGCTGACTTTACCTTCTTTTCTTTTTTGTAACTGATTTTGTAGTTTTCTTTTTTTTATATCTAAATTGTGAGCAATTTTGAAACCCCAAATGCCTTTCTCTTATCTGGCTGTCTAGTAAAAACTCTTTCATTTCAACATCTTCGAATTTATGAACGTAATGTAGTGGAAATTTTACAACTTTATTTATGAAAACATTTAACTTTGTATCTTTAATACAGATTGAACATTTGGTCAAAAAAAAAAAAATGAACCTAACTAAATTATGTGTGGCACATAGAGTAATTTACTATACTAAAAACATAAAACTTAAAAGTATATCTAAAAGGATAAAAAATTAGTGTGTTAAATTTAAAAAAAAAAATATAAAAATTGTTAATGTTTAAGGCAAAAAAATCTGAATTTCTTTTAGAACTTTCTTGTTGTTATTATGAGATTATGTCAATAAGCTCTGTCAAACAAAACCGAAAATTGGATTAATTTTTGTTGCTGCAATTTTTTAAACTCTACTTTAAAACTACACTATTGTCGAGATAATGTAATTTTACTTTTACAATTTTTTTCTTATTATATTTTATACATAAAACGCCAAACAGACCTTAAGTTATGGCGAAATGTTTAAAGCTTTTTAGCTCTCTCACCAGCAAACTCTTCATCGATGTTTCGCAAGCTTTTGATAAAGTTTGGCATTAAGGCTTAATACATACATTAAAGCTTAACTTACCAACCAACACACATAAGCTTTTAGAAAGCTACCAAGTCGGTCGTAAATTTATAATTAAAGAAGGCGAAGAAGGCCAATTGGCGCTGGATGCAGCAGCCTGGGCCCTCTTTTAAACTTAATTTATACTTCGGACATGCCAACAAACAATTACAATCAAACTTCAACATTTGCAGACGATACAGCTTTTCTAAGCGTACACGAAAACCGTCATTTAGCATCTCGTTACTTTCAGGATCCTATGTTTCAACTAGAAATATGGTTAAAACAATGGAGGATAATGTTCATATATAAAGCATTCAATCTGCGCCGGAAATCATCTAGATCTGCGATTAACGTGGAAAGACTACATAGAGCCAAAATTAGCTCAAATGGAACTTAAAGCTATTCAAATTCATTGGCTTATTGGAAGAAAATCTGTCCTTAGTCTCGATTGCAAGGTTCTACTTTACAGCTCTATCTTAAAGCCAATCTGGGGCTACGGTATTCAATTATGTGGCACTGCCTCGGCCTTTAATATCGAAAAAACTCAAAGGTGCCAAAATAAACTTCTTCGAATTATCACAGCCGCTCCCGGGTATGTTAAAGACTCAAACATCCACAAGGATCTAAATATGACATTAGTAAAAACTATGACTACAAATTATGCAGTACAATATTTAAAAAGGCTTCAACTTGACCCAAATTCACTAGCTCGAAATATTTTTTATTATGGCGGCCACCCTCGCTAAAGGAGAAGAGACGCCGCAGCAATCTCCGAACCAGAATTTCGATAAACACTTACATATGTGTACAGAAACCGTGATGACGAAATTTTTTGTCTGGCACTTGCAGAACATAAAATAAATTATAAGTATAAGATTTTATTAATTATTGGTAGTTAATATTTAACATATGAAGATTCAATAAATAAATACAGAGAAAAAAAAACCTACAAACTCAAAGTTTCTGCAACAAAAATTTGCAAGTGTAAACGAGGACTAAGTAAAAGGTACTTAACACTATTATGCTTTGTACTCAGACATGTTAGAAATGTGCGATAGTGTAAATGCTATATGGGCATTTCCTGGGGTCACGAACGTACGTTCGTACGCTTTGGTATGCAAAAAATATAGAAAACAAAACTTTTCCTAGAATTTTTTTTGCGATTCGATAGCATTTGGGTAGCTCTATGTAAAGTGCAAAAGATGGGTTTCATCGAGTTTAAGTTTTCATAATAAAAGGTATAAACGTGTGGTCACGAACGTACGCAAAATAGAAGTCAACTTTGGATGGCAGTAGTGAAATGTAAAAATCTGCGTAATGGAACGGAATATTCAAAAGTGGTTAATTTATTTTGAAAGTGTAGTAATGTAGGTCTCCATCCAGTATTTTCAAAATAAAATATCTCTCTTGGTTTTTGTTTAATTAGCTTATGTACCGGTCGCGAACGTACGGGTCGCGAACGTACGATTTTTCCATATGTTTTTTTATTATTATCACCATGCATTTTCCCATAAATATCCTTAAATTTCCTTAACAAAAAAACTTAATACTCCTTTTACTACTGATTGTAATGGAGAGATTATGAAGAAAGAGTGTAAACATAACATATTTTTTGCATTTAAAATAAGTATATAAAAATGTCTTTAGAAGTAGAAAATACAAGAAAATATAAAATTTTCCAGTTTCCAGTGCAATTTCCTCAAGTAAAACAGCTGAGATATGCTATGAAACCATTCTTTTATAACAACATAGACTTTTTTTTATAATAATAAACAATAAAAGACAAAGATTATCAACATTTTATTTTTTCATCCTGGTAGACCATTCTGGGGAAATGCCCATATGTAATGACAAGTATCACGAAAAAAAAATTACATCCCATACGACTTCACCGTTTTTTTAAATTTTTCAAAACAATAATACCTTTTATTTGATCCGGTTTGCTTTTTAACAAAGGCAAACAAAACTATTATTTCATATGGAATAGTTTGAATACAAACTGTAATGTTAAATTAATTTTTTGACAATTGCAACAAAACTCATTAGATTTTTATCTTGCGAAGTATTATGGAATTAAGCAAAAAGGAGTTGTACAGAAAGAAAAGTTGCGCTTTCCGTCTGACATTGTGTTATATTGGGAACTTTTGACACCTAGAAAAGAGTTCGACAAGTTTGAAATAATGAGACTTTCGGATTTACGAAAAAAAGAACAGATTTGAGCTGATTCAAGTATATCGGTCAATAGAAGTATAGAGCACTTATACGTTGCTAATTTATTATATTAAAAATTTTTGTCAAAAAAGTTTTGTTAGGATAAGTCCATAATTCGAGATATCCGCCATTTTAAACCTAATTAAAAAAAAAACTATAATTTGCTTAAGTTTCCTTTAAATTCATTTCTACCAATATATTTTAAGTTTCGACCGAAATTTTCATCTTTTTTTAGAAAGAAACACGAATTTGATCGTGAAGACAGCCCACACATCATTTTTAATTCTTTAAAATATTTTTTTTTTTTTTTAATTTAAAAGATTTTGTTATTCGTGCTTAATTCCCAATTTTTATTCTTGATAAAAACACTGAAATTTACTGTTGATGGGATAAGCTATTAATATGCGCATTTCACTGGTTGCTTAGGCCAGATCATCAGGAAACTTCATCCATAAAGATTTTAGAAAAGCTAAAGATATTAAACCAAATAAAACTGTTAAGCGAATAAGAATCATAAGCAACAGTTCTACTTGTAACAATATCAAAGTTTAAACAAAAACATCAACAATAAATAGTTTTTTTTTTTTAGTTTATAAGATTAGTTTAATTATAAAATAAAATTTATTTAAAATATTATAAAATTGAATTTATGTAACTTAAAAATTTTACTCCCTTTCCTCCACTGCGCACTGAAAGAACTGCAAAGGACTCTGATGATGAAAATGTGGATTTTCTAGAGCCATATTAGTTCGATCGGAGTTCGACCCGGGTGTAACCCCTCGTTCAGTCAAGAATAAAACTTATTAATACATTTGAATTCATTTTATGTTGTAAAATACTTTCCTTCATTAAAAATAATTAAATGAAAATTAAATTGGATCAACTTGAGCCTGACTTAAAAAAATTAAATTTGGATTAAAAACCATGAACAGTTCAATAATAACCCCAAGAAAACTAATTGTTTTAAATTTTACAGTAAAATTTTAATTAAATAAAAAAATTTATCTTTAATTATTTCAATGATATGCAAAAAAAAAAAAAAAAAGTAAAAACAGTCCTCAAATCGCTGCCCATTCAAAGACAAATCATTTACTCGTCTTACATAAATTTAATTGTTGAAATGCACTTTTGAACAACCCAATAACGAGTAAGAAGAAGAAAATTAAATGAACTTTTTTTTTATTCAATTAAAGAAAAATTTGCATTTATTTAAGATGATCAAAGCAAAAATGAATCAGAGACAATTTTGTTTTTTACTTTGCCAGCAATTGTAAGCAGGAAGTGGGTAAGAAGAAATACTTAAATGATACTGAAGAGGTATTGGAAAACAAAACTATAATTAGGTTTATTCGAAAAGATTGATTAGAAAATCAAAAAAGCAGAGAAAAAAGAAATTTAAAACTCATGTGTTACCAGGCCATAAAACGTTTATCCATTGAGGGGTATTTAAAAAAGTTTAATACAAAACATTTGTTCTACAGCATGTTTTTATGTTTTTCCCCAGATTTTTTTGAATTTTTTTTTTTTAGACTGTTGAATTTTTTATGCAATTTTTTTCCTTTTTTGTTCTCTTGTTTCACTTTCTGTTTTGTGTGTTTAAACTCGACCATGATAAATCACTACAATTCATTACACTTGAAAAAGCCTTAAAATACGTTATTTTTTGCAGTGACAGTTGTATAAAAGCAACAATGTTTTTTATGCTTTTTTTGAAGTGAAAACTATACTAATGGTTAAAAATTTTTTTAATATGGTAATTTTTTTTTTTGGTTTAAAAAAAATAAACGCATAATTTAATTTTTAACAGTGATACTTAAAAACAGACAACTAGGAAAAAAATAAGCTGAAGAATGAAAAGGAATTTTAAATTAAGCGATGAACAGCTGCGAAGAAATATTTAAATTTAAATTTTTTTATTGTTTGTTTTTTAATTAAAAACCAAAAAAAAATTTGTTTAAAAAATATTAATATAAAATCAAAGATTTTCTGCTTTCACAAAAATATACAGAACAATACTAAAACAAGTGATGAGGTCCATAGCAAAACGCCATAGTTACACCATTTATCACAAATTAATTATTTTATCTGACATTTTGTTTTAAAGTTATTTAGATAAAAAATTTGGAATTATTGAGTTTTGGTACGAATCATAGTATTGATTTCATTTTGCTTTGAACTCTATGAAAATATTGCGTTTTGATCTGAACTAGGGTTGGAATTTCTGCCTTTTGCTTTGAATAGATTACATTTTACAGTTATCTAAGAGTTACCAACAGAGCATAATTTATTTATAAAGTTGGTTTTTTTTAATTTTTTGTAGCGATTTATTGCAAAGATATGTAATTATTGCATTTTGCTCTGAACCATTATATTGATATGGAATTGCAGTGTAGTTATGGAGTTTTGGAATGCTTTATAATAAAGGTAATATAGATTTCAATATGTTGAATAAGATTCAATCAAAAAATCAAAAAACTTGAAAAATGTAATTATTGCGTTTTGTTATGGACCTCCTCAAGTAAGAAAGTGTAGTCGGTAAAGCAAGACCATTTGATACCCTACACCCAAATGGTCAAATTTCTTTACTTAAATCGTCACAAAAATCGCCATTGTAATATAACACCAACTTGTGCTACTTTTTTAAAATTGTTAACTATTTTCCGTTTGTTTTAATTGAAGTATAGAAAAATCATTAGAATAAAACCGCTATTCTAACTCCTATTGACTATAAGTCTGCGAACCGCAAACTCAGGGCACCGCGTTGTTCCGTTACTTTTCTTTAACGTCCGTGTGCACACACACCTAGTGAAAAAATTCAGATGACATTCTTACTTCAGGCCTTTTTAAAGGCCTGCATAACATATTTGTTTTAATTCAATTAGTACTCTTGACTAACTGTTAAAGAAGGCCTCATTGAAGGCCTCAGTTCTTCCGTATAAACGATAAGATACACCTTCCACATTCGCTTCTATGAGAAGGGAGTAGAGAAGGAGATTTTTTGTATTGTTTTTTTACACAAGCAAAATCATAATTTTTTTTTTTTTTTTTTGATCCCGTTACTATTCTTATGAACCTGCTAAAGAAGCGAGAGCGGAAGGCCTACTCCGCAATGACATGTGTATAAAAGATATGAGTATGGAATGGAGCGAGCAGGCTTTGTACATCCAAAAGAAGGATTACAGGGGTCATCTAAAAGGCCACCATACTCCTGCTATTTCCTGCTGTGCATTGAAGAGAATTTAACAACATTAACAACAACATATGTAAAACTCATACAATCGCAAAATGTTATAGTTTAGGTTGCCGATCGTACCCAGCGGAAAAAAGAAGGAGTACGGAGGCCTTCTAGAAGCATTCTTACATGTAGTTCATTTTAGCTAAAATGGATAAAGTAGTCCAATATTTTTTAAATTTTAATCATTTACATTAGTCCAATATTATTTGCAGGGTAAATGCAAGTTTTAACTTTTTTACAGACCAACTTAAATCAGAGTGGCAAGCGTATTTGAGATATGAGAAATTAAGTTTTTTTAAAAATCCAAAAAAATGGAAATTATTTGAAAAATATTGTGGAAGTGCATGTTAGTTTACCGAAAATGCTACAAAAGTTAACGAATATTGAATTTGAGACGTGACTTGTTTACGATTTTTAATCATTCATGAACTGAGAGATACCGAACATCGATTTAACTCATCACAAAATCTGTTTCTGTGAAAATTGATCTTTTGTCAGAATCCTAAAGCGGTAACTATTATACTTGTATTACGAACTGAATACACGGGCCAATAACTGTCAACCAAATAAACGAAAGTATCCAAGAAATATGAAATATGAACTGCCAGTTTTTAGAAAATTAAAACAATGAAGTGAGTGAAAAATTATATTGAAAACAACAATAAAAAACGAAAATTTGTTTTTGTTTTTAATATAAATTTTACATATTTTACATATAATTTTCCATATAAATTTTACTACACGTTCAGTTACTTGTGTTGTGAAAACAGCACATTAGTTTTCTAAAACTTAATTTTGTAAATTAGTGCAAAGTTTGTTATTAAATCGTCAAATCATCAGTGGCCCATTTTTGGACTCTTAAATCCGTTCTGGCAGCCGTGCCTACACCACAGAATTAGAGACAAATTTGCATACGACTTTAAAAGTATGTAATTCTTAGTTAATCGGTATACTTAAAGGTGGGTCTGGAAGCAATATTTTTTAGTGTTACACCATCAGAACAACCGCATGGTACCCTGTACACTATACTGGTGTGGGTTTAATGAATATCATACTATCTGTATTACTCACCGCTGGATTAAATTAAGCCTTCTCATCCATCTATTTGTATTAATGCTGGTTCAGATAAGTCAGGTCTAGCTGAACAGGTTTTCTTTTATTTTCTTATGATCCGGCGTGAACGTTCATATGCAATCAATCAGTTCATATCGTATATTTTTTTGCTTATTGTGAATACAAAAAAAGAAAATTGACGTGAACGGTCAATTCTGTACCTCTTTTCATTCTTGTTCCCCCTATCTCCTAAAAACTCCAGACTCGGCGAGTTGAACTGGATGTATTGGAGCCAGTAATTACGTAAAATACAAAGTAGATCGACTTTTTCCAGATTTGTATACAGAAAATAAATATCGACGGAATTATTTTAAAAGAATGGCTGACTTCAAAAACGTACTAATACAAAGTTCGTACACAATTTTACTACTGTATTTTAACCATGTACATGTACAAAGTACCGAAACAATGCAACTATGTGTTTTGTTTATTAAAACGTTTTGAAATGTAAGTGATGCAATGCATAATACTTTTAAAATACCGATTAAAACCGATGCTCTGATTGCTTTTTTGATGCGTTACTAATACTTAGCAGTGACGTTTTGGAAGGGTTTGCATTATATATATATTGTACTGCGGCGTTATGAAACATTATACTTTTTTCTAATACAAAGCAATTGACGTTTTGGAAGTCAGCCAATGCCATATGAGAAACAAAAAAACACTGTTAACTTTCAAGCGAGAAGGTCTATATCGGTTATTACAAAAAATATAAGTATATGCATACATAAATACGAAGTATAGATAAACCAGGCATTGTAGGATTAAACATGGAAATGGAGTTTTGAAAAAAAAAAAATTCCCGTGAAAAGTCCTATTGGGATTATGAGGAACATAGGGCCGCAACAAGCTAATTTCAACCTATTATATTTTCAGCAATTGATATTTTTTCACTCTAACTTATTCGGACTTTATTTATTCTTTCTTCGAATTGTCGTTTCCATGTAAGGCCGCTCAACTGTCTTCTTGGCAATATTATTTTCATTTTTGCTAAGAGGAACGAACCCCTATCCAAATATTTTTAGCATCCTTCGTAAAGGCATATTTACATGGTAATACAAAGTATTACGACTTTGTAGAATCAAAATATTATAAAATTTTAAAATACACTTCTGCTGTTATGAGAATACATAAGTTTCTAAAATGGTTCAAAATATAAACAAATTATCAAATTTTATATCTGTATTCTAACCTTCTCCATACATATTGCTTTTATATTAAAAGATTTTTTTATTCAACATAATTTTTTGAAATGTTATAACACATGTTTCCCATGTAAACATGCCTTAAATAACAGCTGTAGCGCATTCACACTTGAACAAGCGGTTTCGCCACTAAAAATAAGGACGGCCTAAATATTCAAATTAGATATGAGTTCTGTTAGCTGCATTTTTGATTTACCTGCACAAAAAATCGTGCAAAGAAGATTGTGCAGCTAAGTCAAAATTACTGTATAACAGAATGTTTCACATCTTCAAGTTAAATGCCAAAAAAGCGCATAACTTTGGTCTTTGGAAAGAAAGTAAAACATAATCGACTATGACGCAAAGCTTGCTTTCCATAGCCGCATGTGTATATTTAAGCAGTCTGCATAATCAAGATCAATTTGTCTAAGTTAGAGTTCCAATTCTATCCCATTTCTTCCCCTCGAGGGATGTAATGAATAACTAAAAGTAGTCTCTATCTTTAGTGTTACATTCCCTGGGCAAAACAGGGTCAATCAAAATGATTGGTTTTAAGGGAAGAGTATTTTTTGGGAAAAGGTGTCTTTGGCTTTGAGATAAATTCTGTAATGAAAGCATTCAGAATGGAAGTGAAATGGGTGATGATGTGTGAGAAGGCATAGTAGCGAGTGGGCTAATCGGCCCAATTGTGTAAGGCGTTGTAGTTAACGACTTTTAAAGTCTTCTTTTATCTATTACAAAAAACGCCAACGCCTTACATAATAAGGCCGAATGAAAGGTTGAGGTAGCCGGATAGCGGTGGAAAACATGGACTTTGGATAGCGAGTGAAACAGTGGAACCGGTGAAGAGAGTGGGTGTGGACGATGCCCTGGTAAAATAGACAGTGAAGACTTGAAGTATTGGGAAAAGACCTGAAGTCGGGTAAGGACTTTTTACCCCTTAAATTAACGAAAAAACCAGTTAAGTGGGGAATATGCCCATCAAAATTTTTAAAGTTTTATCTGCAAACTACAAAAAAAAATTTCAAATGTGATTAATATGAGAAAATTAAAAGTCGCGGCTCTTTGCGTAGAACAAAAATGTGGAGCTGATCTTGTTAAGAGCTTTTTTATGCCTACTAGAAACTTTTGAAATGATAGCACCTTAGAAAATCAAAAAAAAAAACGAGTTTATATTACACCACAACAGAGAAGCTTATCATACTATTTTAACAAAACAAAAATTTTAGTCTAAGCGTCAAAAACGACATTTTGTAAAATACAAAGTGTTTTTTATAAGCTATTTAGGGTGCCCAGGCACGTTCAGATTGCATTTATATGACCACAAAAGTTGTTCAGCTTTACCGTAACTACAACTTTGCCAATAGATTTAATATTCTATTGAATTTACTAGATAAACTATTTAGATAAAAAATAATTTCTTTTAAGGGCTTAAAGGATAATCTTAAAGTATTAATATGTATTATCTATTATGTATACAGACAGATATAAAACAATTTGGCAATTGCAAATCAAAATTAAAAATCAAACACTATTTAAATTATTTAAAAATATCAGTGAAAGTTAAAACTTTAAAATATTCTTATTAAATGAACATTTTGCCACAATTGAAGGATGACTTTTTAATGTAACACAAGCATTTCAACGCTATATAAATTTTATTTTGATGAGACCTCCTGCAGCAATACAGCCTTTCTGTACAAATTTGGGTCAATTTAACTTATTTTGATTTTTAGCGTATACCTTATAGAACTTTTTTTGCGCAAAAACCAAACAAAATAATAGCCAGATTATAATCAAGCAGTTTCTAATCGGACTGACCGATAATCTTGCTTGACTATAAAAGCGGTGTTGTGTTCGAGTTTAAGACACAAAATATTTTGAAATGTTTATTTTCAGCTCGATGTAATGAAAGTGGTTAGTCTCTGGCAGGAAACGAGTCTTCAACCCGCATCCTAAAAGACTAGATCACTACCAGCAATGTAACAAGGCACTATAGGCCTTCGTGAATGTATTTAAAAATCAAGCGCACAACAAAAATGTACAAAACAATGACAAATGCTATGCGTAGTTTAAGTAAAATGTCTCCGCAAATACGAATTTCTAAATAGGTGATGCACCACATATCTGTGGTTTTCACGAATAATCGCGTAAGTTATAAAACCAAACTTTTCAGGAGAGCAAAAACAATTATTTTTTTCAATTGCGGCTTCTGTAGATGCTTTTTTAAACTTTTTTCTTTACTATCCTCTTAACAGTGACTTTCTACGTATTATACATAGTTTTCATGAAAAAATTCTCACAGGATCACAATCTGTAAAAGGATTAAAAATGCATATGTTTTATTGACTCATTAAGTGTGTGCAATATAACATCATATCTCCGCATAAGTTCTTTTTTGTGAAAATAAATGTTATCATTTTAATCACACATGACGACTTACGTTGTTATTTTTAGCACACAAGTTGGCGACATATTCAGAGTTTTTGATACTTATAGCACAACGTATGGACTTAAAATTACAAACAACCGCTCATCTGCTGTTGTTGCAACTAAAGAAGTCAACAATAAACGCACATGTACATATAAGTTGTTATTAATAGAAAAATGTTCAAAAAATAGTTCCATATTTTTTGCACGAATAACAACATAACATCACATATGCTTTTTATTTGGAAACATATTCAGCAATTTTACAATTTTTGGCGATGTATGTCGACATAAATCGTTATAATAGCAAAATATTTTATTAAAAAGTTAACTTAAGTTGTTTTTAGCAGAAAAAAATTAATAATACTACATTATATTCTAAAAAGCTTAATACTTATAAAAACCTAATGCAAAATGTAGCACTTTGACATCATTATCTCAATTTCGGTAAAAACCGACTTACGCGATTATTCGTGAAAACCACAGATATAGGGTCCATTCATACACACATAAGATATACATACCTTATGAAATGCCGACAAATTAGACTAAAAGGGAGAAATTTTTAATAACTTGTCCCCAGCGCTATCTAACGAGTTAAAATTTTATAAGGAAACTTATTTTTGTTTAATTTATGTTTTTTATGAATTTCAGCCAAATCGTACAATAATTTAAAAAATTTAAATATCAAGGCAACAGCGCCTCCTATTGGAATTTAACTTAAGAGACATCTGGCTCCAGACTTAAGTAATTTATTGCCTAAGATTGGTGTGAATCGGTCCAGCGAGCTTGAGTAACACGTTTCCGGAATAAACGTTTTTAGATATACAGTGCCGCTCACTTGAATAGGTTCACAAATTATTACATATTCATTTTAATTTCTCTTTATATACACTTTAAGAGAACATATTATTTATGATCGAATTGAGAGACATTTTAGAAGAAAACAACTTAGAACAAAAAAACTAACGGTACACTAAACAACTTTTGTAATTTGTTGTTTTTATGCAAAAAATCAGAAAAACGACATGTAAATTTTAGCTCACTTGAATAGGTTCATCAAACAAATAATCAGTTTGCCGTTAGCTGCGGATAATATTGATCTCAATTTAAGTGTTCGTGAGTATTTGCGATATATTTGAAAATTTTTTATTTGAAATGGGGCGTAACAAGCCATTAAGTAAAGAAGAAAAAGGAAAAATTAAAGCGTTTTTAGAAACTGGCCTTAGCCATAGGAAAATTGCAAAAAAAAAAATTGGACGAAGCCAAAACGTAGTGAGTAATTTTACAAGGCAGCAATTAGATTATGGAAAAAACATGAAAGGGCGTCCGCGCAAAGCTGCCTCCAATTCTAGCGATTCTGCGGCGAAAATAAGAGAAAAACCGGTGTTACTGCTAGTCTAGCCACAGTAAAACGCATCTTTCGAAGTGCCAAGCATTTAAAGCGATTAAAAATTGAAAAAAAACCACCTCTTAATGCTACTCACAAAGAAAAACGACTCCAGTTTGCACGCAAATATATGAGCTATGAAAAGGAATGGCAGCGTGTTGTTTTTTCGGATGAAAAGAAGTTTAATTTAGAAGGTCCAGATGGAACGTTACCTTAGCCGCCTGCATAGCTGTGAGGGCAGTGTGATGGTATGGGGAGCGATATCGTATTATGGTACCATTGACCTCCAGATTCTTTCTTCTAAAATGAACGCGAATAACTATAAAGCAGTGCTTGAAACGGCGTTTCCACATTTTTAAACTCTATTCGGACCTGTTCCATAGCAATTTCAACAGGATAATGCCCCGATCCACACTGCAAGGGTTGTAAAAGAATGGATTCGGGAGCAGAATGTAAATGTTTTGGAGTGGCCACCGTATTCTCCTGATTTAAATATTATAGAAAATATGTGGGGATTGCTTTCTCGCAAAGTGTACGAGTCAGGCAGACAGTACCTTACAAAAGAAACCTTAACAGAAGGAATTAAAAAAGCATGGACCGAAATTTCTTTACCAATAATTGAAACTTGCTCCCTACTCGTATATTTGAAGTAATATCAAATAAAGGACGAAATACTCGTTATTAAATTTTTGTTAAAACATTACAAAAAGCCTTTAAATAAAAAAAAATATATATGTATATGAAATAAATTTTTACGTTGATTTTTGCAATTAATGGCGATGATCCCATTCAAGTGAGCCAAATATACGATGTTTGAAAGCATGTTATTTTTCAAAAATAATAACTAAAAAACAGTTATTGATTATTGAAACAAGTTTCGTCTTTTTAATCATATATAATACAAAATTCTAACATTATCAAATCTAACATAGTCAATAAACTTATTATTTTCCGAAAAAATTTAATTTTGATATTAGAAAATATGTGAACCTATTCAAGTGAGCGGCACTGTATATATGGGGGATTTCATGTCAAGTGACCCAATTTTTAAAGCGATGTCTTCCGATTTGGATGACCAAGGTTAGTCCTATTGGATAGTAGTTTTTTTAAAAAATTAAAAAAATTTTTTTTTTTAAATTTAAAACTTTTTTTATATATTTTTTATCCGGAATGTTTTTTTTTTTTTTTTTTTCTCGAAAGAAAGCTTTTTGTCTTTTCCAAAAGATTAATGGAATAGCTATATGGGACAAATTTTGCTAACACCAATAGGTAATAAGTGACATGGATGAGAAAGAACACCTGTATGGCCAAAATATCAAACTTTGACCACCTCTAACTCAGAAACTTTTTGACCGATCTTATTGAAAATTTGTGTCTTAACTACTATCCAATGACCTTGGACTAACTTTGGTGCAAATTTCATCCAAATCGGAAGACATCGATTTAAAAATTGGGTCACTTAATATGAAATCCCCCCTATTTATATTTTGACTAAGATCGGATTAATATTCCTCCAGGCTATAATCCGTTAACCGATTGAAAAACTGCATCTTGAGTTTCCAAATCGCAAAAATCTTATTATAAGTCCGAGCTTGCCCAGCAAAACCCAAACGTATTTGTTCTAGTTTCGATTAGTACTTTTAGACATTGAAGTCAAAATTAAGTGCTCACATTATGCGTTTCACTGTGTATTCTTAAAATTCCAGTGGAATATTTTGAAACTCGATTAAAAATGATGTAAAATTTTTGCTCCAAATGTAAAAAAATATTTAAAAATAATACAAATTCTTACATTTTTGAAATAGAGTTGGAATTCGGCTCAGATAACTATTTTAAAAAAATAATAATGCATAATTAAGAATTAATATAACACCGGCTTAATATGCAAACCAGCTAACACCTTTCAAAAATTTTACAGGAGATATAAAAAACTTTTTATATTCCATATGTGCAGCTTGAGAGAAAAACCAAAAATATAGTTGGTTTTACACACTTCAAGACCTAAATTGAGGAAAACTACATGATATTCGACGAGGCGTATCTTTCTCTACCACACGGCATCATAATCTCAATTTACTTAAAAAGTGGATTTGGCAGGTTTGCATATTAAGCCGACGATAAATTTCTTTTTTATCCTAATAAAATTATTATTTAAAAACACTTTAGACATCGACAATTCTTCTCGGTAAATATCCAAATTATTTTTTGATATGTTAAGTATTTTATTCCAAACATGAAATAACTAAAAACGACTTGAAAACCCAAACTCATTTTTTCAATTTCTCAGTTTTTGAGTGATTTTCATATAAATTTTCCTACACGTTCAGTCACTTGTGTTGTGAAAACAGCACAAAAATGTATGTTTGCAAAAAACATTCTAAAAACTATGAAAAAAAAAATTCAATTGAAATTTCCAGTTGCAGTTTAAACTAACAAATTTTCCATTTCAGGGTTTTTTTGGAAGTTTTTTTTTAATTTTAATTTTCAGTTTAGCTACAGAGTCAATTTGCCCACAAAAAAGGATAAATACCCACAGGATATTAATGTTCATAAAATGGTTTGAAAAATGGTTGGCAATGTTTTTTTTTTTGTTCCTCCTTTATTGTTGTTTTTCAATTTGAAACAGACAAAAAAGTTTTGAAAACAAAAATTTAATTACACACGTATTTTATTGAATTTTTTTTTTTGTTTAAATATTTTTGGTTTTTGTAGGTGAGGAATGACCAACAAATAGTTTTTATTATTAGATAATATTGTTCGCATTGTATTAAATAATTTTTTAAATCAAAATTTTCATTTGACTGTTTCTTATTTTTTTAGTTTTTAAAATTAATGGCAGACACTCACCAACTATTTGTTTTAATTTAAAACACACGCACTCAATCACACAAATAATAAATTTCAAATCACGTTTGTTTGAAATTTTTTTTTATTTTCTTCTATTTACGAAAATTGCACGTAAATGTTCTTTTTTTTTTGGTTTTGTATTCAACTTTTTCTTTTTTCTTTTAAAGGGTTTTTAAGAGAACAAATTTCCGTATTTAGCTGACCAGTGTTGTTTGGCGCGTTCGAAATAAAAGTGATGTTCTTAAGAACGCATCGCAGGCCTTTTATACGTTAAGTTGGTATAACTATCATCATCAACACAACAAATGGAATCATTATTAAAGCGATAATGACGAGCATCATCATCATTATTATCATTAGTTAGTACAAAGATGGTTGTTCGTTTGTTGGTAACAGTTATTCTGCTGCGCATGAAACACAATGAACCAAATAAACGAACTTACACAAACGAACCCCATACATGTCTGCTCTGCCACGAATAGTTCTGCAAAATTCTTCTCTTATCGTGTTCTATTGCTCTACCTTCGTACACACAAATGCAGCTTCGTTTAGAATGGAACACAGTTAAATGTGTGATAAAAGATGTGAGTGTTTGTTTGTCAAAAAGTGTTTGTGTAGACACGAGTATAGTTTTGCAGTCGTTGTAGTTGATGCTGCCTTCGCGAACGTAAATATGCTCAGTAACGAAGTAAGTGGCAGTGGCTTTCAGAGAGTAAGAAAAACACAGCAAAGAGATGATACTGTAAGCATAAAGTGACGTTGTTGTAATAACATAGTCTACAAAAAAAGACTGTTTCGTTCTGAAGTTGTTGTAATTTTAAGTTATTTATGCATGGGAATGTACATATTCAAGTGTATGTGTGTGTGTTTGAAGATGTTTGTCCAATTCTAAATCATCCTTGCAGAATAAATATGTATGAAGTGCATTCATTTATACACACAGATGCATAAAAATGTATGAGTATTTCAACAGCTTTATTGTTCTCATAGTTGAGGGTGCTGTATGGCATGCAATTTTGTATTGTTGTTGTGATGCTGTTTTGATGCTGCTGCTACGTTTGCATTTCAAAGAATGTGTTTGTGCATATTAATGTAGTTGTGTTATCTCTTTGTAAATGTACAAGTTATTTTTTGTGCACTGTTTGTTTCGGTCTACACAAGTGCTCTGTGTATGAATTTGTTTGTGTTTGTGCACAAATTTGGTCAAATAACCACGTGCATTTTCGGCTTTGCGGCATTTAACACTGTTTTGGGATTTTAAATCCAAAATATACACTGAGGTAAAATTAAAATAAGATATTAATGAACAATAATTACTTTATGTTGAAAAATTTTTGACATTTAAACAAGTCGATTAAAAATAATTGTCAACACTTAGATTTTATAGACTTTAAAGATAGTAAAATGCATTTTTTTCTTTTATTAAAAAAAATATATCGCAAGAAAAACCAATTTGTTTGCTAACTATTAACATTAATGTATGTATTTTAAATATTTTTATTCAACATAAATATATTTTACACACAATAGGAGGGAGGCATTGCCCTTTTTTGTATTAAAGCCAAAATAAGTTGTGCGAGTGCCAAAACCTTTAAAACAATTTCAGGTAATTCATTAGCCGGTTTTTAATTATAAGCATACGTTTATTTAAAAATGTATTTTATTTTTCTTTTCTTTCGGTTAATAAGAATACTCATTGTTTTTGTCTTGACACCGCATGAATAATATAAATTATAAATATTACTCATACGCAAAAATAATGATCATTATCGTTTTAACATGGGCTGGGCTGGTGTGCATTCTTTAAATCTAAATCAATAAAGTCACTTACTGCTTATTTCCCAATGTCAAAAGAATTATTTCGTTTGTAAAACTACATTTGAAGCAAAAACGAAACTTAAGAATTATTTTGTGTTTCAAACGTAGTTTTGCTAAATAGAGAATTCGTTCGACATCGGGAAATAGGCTGTAAATTTGCAACTGAAAAAAGGTTTGTGTTAAAAGTGCATTTTTCAAAATTGTGGTGCGTCTTTTATTATCTCTTTTATAGTCTAGAACTTTTATGTAAATTTGTTAAAGAGTATTTTTTATTGAAAGTATTTTTATTGAAAGTGCAAAAGGTCACTTTTTTGTTTACAGGTATATTTTTGTTAAAAGATACATTTTGTAGAATAGACCCCTTTCTACAAAAAAGTTACTGCCTGTTTAACGATATCGAACGTCATCGTTCGCATAGAAAATTACATTTAAAACAAAAACAAAGTTCGAACATTGTACGAACTTTGTTTTTGTTTTAAATGTAATTTTCTATGCGAACGATGACGTTCGATATCGTTAAACAGGCAGTTAGAATTAAGAAAAATGTTACTTGTTTCAAACGTAGTTTGTAAAGACGCAGTTTTTAAAAAGATACTTTTTGAATAAATGTTGTTTTTATAATGTGATAGATGTGATTTAAAAGAAGGTACTTTCTTGGGTAAAGGTTTTTTAAAGATTTTTTAAAAAGTACTTTTTAATAAAAAAGTACTTTTTAATAAAAAAGTACTTTTTAATAAAAAAGCTAGAAAAAATACTGTAAAAAGTGATTTTTGCTTTTTTCTTCACCATAAAGTGGTTGCTGGGAATAAGGTTAAAGTAACCATTATCTGCTTAAGTGTATGGTTTGTTAAAACCAGTGTTCGAAAAGAAACCCTAAATATCGCTTCTTAGTGTTTGGTTCGGTAGATTTGTGGAAAACCCAAAGGCTAATAGCGTTTGCGTAGTAAATCATTAAAAAAATAACGTTTCCCTGTTTGTCATTTTTCAAACACAAAAAAAACTGTTCTTATCCAACTCAACAAAAAGATAAGAACATTTAATTTCGGTAGGCTCTTTTTAAAAACCACAAACTTCATTGTGTTCGGTTCAGATCATTAATGTTCACAGAAAAAAATAAAAATTGATTTCAATTAAAAAATTTGTGATATTAATTAAAAAATTAATTAAATTTGCACCAGTAAACAAATTAATAGTTTCAATTAAACCAGTTAACAGTATCAATTAAACGTTTATTTCACTTGATTAAAAGTTTAATTCACTTGATTAAAAGTTTAATTCAATTGATTAAATTTTTAATTAAAACTGATTATGTTTTTGATTAATGCTTTAATTGATGAAAAATTTTGGAGAATTTTTTCTGTGTTCGTTTGTTTCTATTGTGCTAAGCGCCCTTTTGGCTGGAAAAAAACCAAACATTTTTTACAAAAACAAAATACACATACGAAAAAAACAAAAAGCCATCAAAAAAATTTTACACAAACAAAACATATACACAATACACACACAAGCTGCTCGTGCTGCGGTCTTTGCTTAAATTTTTTGTTTGTTCATTTCTTTATCAATGTAAAAAAAGAAACATTATGGAACATTTAAATATAAAGGGGCCCATAGATACATACTGCTGACAGCTACTGCCGATGAACCCTTTGTATACGTGTGTGATTGATGTTTTACTACACACCTTTCAATCATCATTTTAAAATTAATTTCACGAAGGAAAACCCTATTTTCTTCACACGTTTTTTTTTCTCAAAAATAATTTTAAATTTGTTTTAATTTAAATTGAATTTGATCAAAAAATTAATTAATTTATTTTATTGTTCATTTGAACAACTGTCACTAGTATGAGTTCATTTCAAAATCAAACCTATTTTGATTTTTCATACTGCATTGTCTGTGTGATGGCATACATAAAAAAAAAATTCAAATTTACAAACACATGCTGATTGCATGAGCATGAGCAGTATCTGTCTATGGGACCCTTAATATTTGTCGACAGTATCACTACAACTGTTCTGTTTTTTTATCGAAGAACAGAACACTACATAATGTTCGGCTCTTTTTTGAAAATAGTTACGAACGGTATTAAGGGTTGTTTTCGTCTATACAAACTCTTTAAAAAAATATCGTTCCTGGGTATATGCGCCGAACGCTAAATAATGTTCTGTTTATTTTCGAACACTGGTTTAAACCATATTTCAAGTCACAAAGGAGGTACACATTTTATGGATTTTTCGAAACCATAATATTGCCTCATAATATAGTATTAGACTAAATAAACTGTCCGGAGTGTTTCCTACATAAATATGAATATGGCCAATTTTGAACTCATCGTAAATGGGACTTATTTAGTTTTACTTTTTATGTTCATATTTCAACTTAAAGAGAAGTTATTAGTGTAAGAGTGTTATTTTCGAAAATCATTTTTAAGTGGTTATTTCCATGCTTAGTTTTAAGCCTAGTAAAATTTAACTGCTTAAACTGTAGATACAAATAAATAAATAAAAAATTAACCCTTTTAAAATACGTAACACGTTTCTTACCAAACTTCCTGCAAATTTGTTAATTAATTTATTTTATAAAGGATTTGCCCTCAAATATAAATTCTAGAAAAAAGTTTCACATTTTTCTACAATCAATATTTTTTTTTAAACTACTTTAAATTGCTCGTTTAACATCCATCAAAAGAATTGATGCCTTTGAATTTTAACATTTTGCAACAAAAAAATTAAGTACTTTTCAGACAGATTAATTCTTTGAATTTTTACGACATAATTTTATTTTATTTTATTATAAACCTGAGATAAAAGAAAATCGTAAAATATTAAAAAGAAAATAAAAAATGTGTCAAAACAAATGTGTAGTCACATCTGAGTGTGTGTGTGTGTGTGTGGGTTTATGTTTGTCAGTGTGAGTAAATGTCACCAAGTGGTTTTTCGCCTTTCCTTAGCTACAAACGTGACTGCAAAAAATTACACTTTTGTAAGCTTTTTTTCTGTTTTCTTCTGAACAAATGAGTATTTCTCTAAGTGCAATTAAGAAAAAAAAACTTATGAATATTTTTTTAAAATGCAGGAGACAACAAATCATTGACAGTTGTCGAAATCCACCAACAACTACGGTTGTATGTGTGTGAGTTCGTATACAAGTGAGTGTATATGTTGAATATTGACCTTGCCTTAATATTAATGTTGTTGCAACATAAACACTTAATTCCATATAGTTTTTGATTTTATTTTTTTTTTAATTTCTGCAACATAAAACGTGAAATTAAAACGGAGTCGTTGAAAAGTTTCTAAAAAAGCTATTTGAGTACGTTCTATTTAATTAAACTACAATTTGGTGGTTTATAAATTATAATTTGTGTATGTTTTTTTATCATGTAAGTAAAAGGGAAAGTTGTTTCGTTTATTTAGCTAAACATTTGTACATTATAATCCTTTTTCTTCGACCTTTTTTATTAAATTTTATACTTTATTAAATTATTTAAGCTTAAGGTCTCTTTTTTAAAAAATTAATTAAAATGTTTTTATTCGATATTTCGATTTCCGTTGGAAATCTTCTTCAGGAAATTTTTTTAAAATATCCTGATCCTGATTTTGAAAACACATCAATTTTGAATACAGAAAATTTTAAGAAACGTAGATATATGTTAGAAATGTTGCAGATAAATAATGTTCCATTTGAGAAAAGGATTAATTTTAAAAAAGATACTGAGGGCTTAGCTCAAATTTATAGACATTTATTGAATAAAAATAAATAGGTTGATGTAAGGGATAATTATAAATAGGTATTTGTCCTTGATTGTTTATGAAATAAATTTCAGATGGCATAGCTTATTATTGACGCAAAGGGATGTTAAAATAGGTTTTAGGCTTTTAATAAATTTAAAATTTTGTTTTCCTTTTTTGTTTGTTTGTCTTTTTGTTTAAATTTTGTAGAATGGAATTTTAAATTTATTATGATAATTTTGTTTTTTGAAATTTTAAAATTTATTTTTCCATATTTTATTTTTCCATTTATTGTCAAATTTTATTTTATTTTAAAAAAATTTCCTGAAGAAGATTTCCAACGGAAATCGAAATATCGAATAAAAACATTTTAATTAATTTTTTAAAAAAGAGACCTTAAGCTTAAATAATTTAATAAAGTATAAAATAAACATTTGTACAAAAATTCGTTACTTTAAGGATGACCATTGAAAATTTTTAAAACAGATCATAAATCCTCGAACACATGTGTTTTTTGTTAGGGAAATTTATTTTAGCGAATGTGAGTGTGTTTGAGTGTTGAGGTGGGTGTATTGGTAAGTTATCTTATGTCATAATCAAAAGAAATATAAATTTGATGATGTAAAGAAAAAAAAAGATTTACATTTTCAATGCTTGCTTAGTTGTTTAAATTGTTTAGCATATTAATAAAATATATCTTTTGTTCAAAATGTTTCTTGACCGACAATGGTGGACATCTTAATATGAGCAATACAATGTATATGAAGAATTGATATATATCGACACGCTAATTCCAAATATGGAAAAAGAATTTATCTTTCACGTTTTGATGTTATAAGCAAATTTTTGTTTTCGTTCAAATTGTTAACCTTTTGATTCTGACAAAGGCACTCAAGTTTCAACAACAACCATCGATGCTAACTAAATAAAAATACAAATATGTGCAAATTTTTAGGGAACTCCATGTCGTTTGGTTTTTTCATTACTAAAAAATTTAGACAAGACGTCCAGTCAACTAATGACCGCATCCGCAAGTTGAAACGCGAGTTGAAAAAACCCTCAGAATAAATTAAGTTTTTTATACTCATTTTAAGCGCGAGTCGTACACAAAAATTCAAGTACAAATAAAACTTAAACATACTTTAAACAATCCTTAATTGGTCAAATCAAAATGCATATCGTGCACTTCGTGAATTTTTCGGTCAATTTAAACGTCCAAATGTGCGTAGAATCGGAAAAATCGTGCAAAAATATGAGCAAACCGGGTCTGTGGGAAATGGAAAAACACTTTTGCTACTGTTCGCCATAGTGTGGCCAAAGAGCCGTCCACATCAACTCGTCGTCGTGCCCAACCATTGCACCTCTCACGCTCGTCGTTGATGAACATTATAAATAAAGACTTGAATTTACTCGCTAACATGGTGCAAATGACTAAAGCCCCTTGAGCGTTCCAAACGTTTTCAATGGTCAGAATGGTGGCAAGAAATGGCAACAGTGGATGATCAATTTTCGAAGAAAATCATCTTCAGTGATGAGGCACATTTTCACCTCAGTGGATTCGTCAACAACCAGAATTGCCGCGTTTGGGCGAATGATAATCCAAGAGTGATTGTCGAAAAACCAATGCACCGGTACAGTGAAATAACTCCCAAATGAAATAAGTCCCAATGGAAAAATGAAATAAATCCCAAAAAATTTTCCATACAAATTGGGACTTATTTCATTACGAAATAACTCCCAATGCATTGGGACTAATTTCATAATTTTTTGTTGGGAGTTATTTCATAATGAAATAACTCCCAAATGAAATAAGTCCCAACAGGTTTTTTGTTGGGAATTATTTCATTTGGGAGTTATCATTGGCACTTATTTCATCGCAGTTGGGACTTATTTCATTTTAATTGCAAACACTATTTTATCGTTGGGAGTTCAATTGCCCTTTTCGTCGTGCAGAAGTTAACGACACGATGGGGGTTTTTTTGTAAATGAATGTTTAATTATTTTTTTAATTATTTTTGTCATCAAAGAAATGAATGAATCTAGAATGAAATGAATGTTTAATTTTTTTTTTAATAATTTTTGTTATCAAATTATGTATAATATACATAAATTTATGCCTATAATTATTATTACTATTATGTATATGCTTACATATAATTGTGAAATAAAAAGCGTTCTGTAAAAGGAAACCAAAAAAATGGGAGTTAATTCATTTTTGTTGGGACTTATTTCATTGGAAGTTAATTCATTTTTATTGGGATTTATTTTTACTTTTTGAAATAAGTCCCAAAAATTGGGACTTATTTCATTTTTGCCTTTGGAAGTTATTTAATTTTTTTCAGTTGGGCGTTATTTCATTTTTCATGGGATTTATTTCATTGGGAGTTATTTCATTGGAACTTATTTCATTTGGGAGTTATTTCACTGTACCCAATGCACCCACAAAGAGTGACTGTTTGGTGCGGCGGCATCATCGGGCCATATTTTTCCTAGAATGAGGCCGGTCAGGCAGTTTCTGTGGCTGGTGTTCGCTATCGTGAGATTATAACGAACTTTTTATGGCACGAATTGGAAGATATACACAGCTTACGAAATAATGGTTCTTTTGTGCGACAAATTCGATTGCTGTGTTATCTCACGTGGTGCCGATGTCAATTGGCCTCCAAGATCATGTGATTTGACACCGTTGGACTTCTTTCTTTGGGGATATTTGAAAGAAAAGGTGTACGTCGATAAGCCAGCAACAATTCAAGAGCTAAAGGATGAGATAATTCGGCACATGAACGGCATAGAACCTCTATTATGCCTCAGCGTCACCGAAAATTTGGACCATCGGATGGCGGCGTGCCATTTGGTCGATATTTTGTTCCATATATAATTGAACCATACCAATATAATCATAATATAAAGAAAGAACAATAATTTCCTAAAAAATTTGAGTTTTATTCAAAATCAACATCGGCCCTTAAAGTTTAACCACCCTTCGTTTTAAGGGCCACTCTGAGAGTCAAATTACAAAGTGAGCGTTTTAATCTCGTTTAACTTATCAAAGTTTGTTGCAGACACTACAACAACACCACACAAGTATTTAAAAACGATTTGCATGTTGTGTGTAGAAACAACAAAAATAACAGAACATGACGAAAACACATTATTTTCATGTTTAAAAAGTAAAATTGAGATTTCTTGCTTCTCATTTAGTTTATATTTTCAGTTATATATTTACATTAAGTTGTTAAAGTAAAAACCATATCGGGAATGGTGTTTTATAATGAAAATTCTGTAAGGTGTTAAACGGGTAAGTAAATCAATCAAATTAAAATGCTCCATCTAATTTTACTTTTGGTTTATTTCAAGTACGAATTCGAGATTAATTAAACTTTATAAATCTTAAATCAAGCGCATTTTGAGATTGTTTAAATCTTAGTTTTACTCAAATCAATCTCATTTTCGGATTATTTCAAGTACGATAAGTTAAGTATATCGCACTTGAATAATTCGTACTTGAATCAATCTTTCTGTACCTGATTCAAGAAAATCCGACTCACAGTACTATTAATACCGCCTCGGATTGATTTGAGTACGGATAGCATCAGAGGAGTCTGTTAAATATAAGCGCTCTTCATAAGGTTTTGCCGAAGAAAAAGTACAGCTTCGCCTAAATTTTAATGTAAATGAATATTTTATTGCTATATCTTTGTAAAATTTTATATAAATCTGTTGTTTAAGGTATTCATTCGGTTAACCGTTAATACTACTCGATTAACTGATCGGTTAATTTAAAATTGGCTTTTTTCGATTAACGATTGAACCGGTTAATTTAAGTCGATTAACCGATGTAACAAAATTTTTGATTTTTTGTGGCATTAAACCATTTTTTTTTTTTTTGTTTTTAATTATGGGTGAGTTTTAAAACGGCAGTTGCAAGCCAACACGCTTCTTTAATTGCATTCTTCAATGCAATCATGTCGAATTTCACAATGTTATCTGTACCAAAACTCACCAAAAAAGTTGTGTTTAGAAATATTTTTTTATACAATATATTTCCTTTCAGAAATTTATTCTTAAAATACAGTAAAGAAACAGAAACTAAGGAATTCGGAAACTTTTTTGCAAATTGCTCGGTGCTGTGCTTTGCCAGGATAAGTTAGATAATGACCTACCAACAGAAGAAACTCTCGATAGTCACACAACAACTTAATTAACCGAAACAATTTAAAGTATTAAAAATTTAAAAAAATTAAAACAGGACTCTAATGGCATAATGGAAGATTTTATATGTTTAGAGAAATCCAGTAAAAGGACTGAGAAATAAAAAATTTTGTATTATGGGTTGCTTTCGATTTCTCGAACATCTACGATAATTGAAAGAATTTTTTCCATGTCAAGTTGTATCAAAACTAAAGAAAAGTGCAAAATTAACCAAAGAAGAAGTTATTTTATAAGATCTGCTTAAACTATTGAAATAAAATGATCACGCAGTTTATTTTTTAATTAATACAGAATGTATATATATATATTAATTTAAAAATATGTATAACATAGTTATAAATAATTTTTTTGTTTGCTCCTTTTAGTTCAAAAATTGTTATGTTATTGTTTTTTTTACAAATAAACTCCAAATAATAAATACTTTTTCATTTTTATTTATTGAAATTACTTCATTTATAAAAAATTTTATTAATCGGTTAACCGAACAATAACAAAATTAACCGGTTATTAACCGAATAAAACAAAACCTCGATTAACTAATCGAGCGACTTACCGATTAAAACAAAAGCCCTATTAAATGAATACCCTACTGTTGTTAGTTTCCCATAGATTTAGATTTCCTTCCAGTGTGCGATATTTTCAAATTTTTTGTTTGGCCGATTATTCTGACTGAACTTACTACCATTAAAGTCATCTCTATGATTTAATGGTCCCCGCTAAAGCCTTCTTTTGCATTTATATTGCCTTAAAAATATTGCCAAGCTTTGTGCACTTACTAACGGAGACCACCCACAAACAACCAACAGAGTCCACCCTATGACAAGTTTATGTTCAACATGCATGTTTATTACTCTCCAGATATATGCTCAAATTAGTTTTATGTTTCGTTTTTCGTTTCATACCACAAAAACGAAAAATTTACCAACAAACCAAAAATAAAGATAAAGATAAACAGACAAAACAAAATCGAAATAGGAAAAATGAACAAAACATAAACTAAAACACATGTTATGACACTGCAATAGCATGACAATGACGCCGATGCTACAGACAAACAGGATAATGATGATGTTAAAGATTATTATGTTAATGATAATCTTCAGCGCCAAGAATGATGATGTTCTCATACAATAGTTGTATGTGATTTTTGCTGGCAATGTTGTCACATGATGATAACAAATGCTGGCTGGTTGGCTAAAGTAAAGCAGACTGGCATAGTTATTAAAAATTCACATAAACTGCTAACAGCTCTGCTTAGCTCCGCACCGCACAGCGTACAGCTCAGCTTTATTCTGCATAAGTTCTTGTTGCGGATGACCATTTTACCATTGTTTCGTTCCGCTTTGAGCATTTCACAGCCTGTCAAGTGGCTGTTCATTTGAATATTCTTTTACAATTGAAAAAGAGAGAGGATTTGTGTTGATTGCTTGTGCGTTTGTTTGTTTGTTTTCTTGTTGTAGTCAAGTGTTTTGTTAACAATTCAACACAAAATTTATTTGTTGTTGGTAAAAGGCAAAAAACGAAAATAATGCAGATATCAGAATGTGTGTGCAGTTAGTTTTTTAAGGTGCCCGTAATGATATGACTGAAAAAAACTTTGGTATTTGTGTTTGTTAAACACAACTACAGCACAACTAAATTCATATAAATGTAGATTTTTTAATATTTCTTTGAATGGAATAATGTCGGGCCTAAAAATTCATACATAAAACTTTTGAGTATTTGTCTTGGAAAGGTGGATTGGCGGCAGTGGGTGATACTTTATGAAGCTGCTGGCTGATGATTTCGTTGATGACGATGATGATATATACATTTTGTGCAATGTAATAGAGAGCGAGTGAGTGGCAATTGTTTTACAATTTATCCTTACGAAAACATTCTCAGCTGGATATTGCCATGGCAAGTGCTGATGATGCTGTTATTTTGTTATTTTTGTTTTGTTTTTGCTTTTATTACGAGAATTACTTGTATGGTGAATTATTTTATGTTGCTGGTTGCTTCTCCCATTTACACGTTTATGTTAAGACAGAGGCACAGTGGCTTAACTACGAGTATTTACTGCAAATTTAATGAAATCCTGATAAAATTTTAAAATTAATCTGTACTTTTTTAGAGTTTGCTAGTAAATTATTACAATTAATAAAAAAAAGTTGGGTCGGTCATACATTTGACCCATCCAGGAGCACTGCAGGGGCCAAATTTAAGAATTTTATTAAACCGCCATATGTGTTTGGTTAAAATTCTTAAATTTGGCTGCTGCAGTGCTCCTAGATGGGTCAAATGTATGACTAACCCCACTTTATTTTTCATCATAATAATTTATTTCTAAAGCCCTTAAGCCCTTATGACACTACATTTTTTATTCATTAATTGATATAGAATTGATAGAAAGAAACAGTAAATGTTAGAAAGAGCAAACTATGGAAAATGTAAACAAAGTTTTTAGTTTTTTTTCTCTTGTTATGGGTTTGTTTCAGGGATGGCGTTGAGAATTTTTTAAATTGTACCAACAACCTTTAAAAATTGTACTTTTTTACCCTAATTGTACTAAAAGATTTTTTTTAGTTTAAATTAATTTTATTTACGTTCATAAAAAATACCACAAAAAGGTATTATAAATCTTAGGTTAAAAAGTATCAACAAAAAAGTACAATTGAAACAACTTAGCCATCCCTGTTTTGTTTATTTTATTAAATGTTGCCAACTTTTTGTTTATGAGAAACCTAAAAACAAAAAGCGGTAAATCGCTGAATTTGCCCATAAACCGCTGATTCAGCAACACTTTTAATATTTCAAGCTTGAAATGTCAATTTTAAGTTAAACGATTTTACATTTTTTTGACATAACTTCATTTTTTATCGATAACTTTAGTGAAATTTTTGACAGTTTGCCATTTATCTTAATACAGCTTTACTCTTTGCACTTGGTAAATTTTTGTATTACATTATATTTGTACTGTTCACGACTTGAACAATGCATTAAAAATGTAGTGCCATAAGGCCTTAACATACCTACCCGCTATTTAAGGGGGCTCCCATACAAAATGTTCAACGCAGACCAGAAATCTAAAAAAAAAACGGCGAGCACCACTGGATTCAGCGTACCCGAAGTGTTAATTTCTTGCAGAGTGTAATTAATTAATACCCACTAATAATTTTACATAATGTTCAATGAGTATTATTTAGAAATTCTGTTTAAAACTTTCTTAAAAATTTAAAATCTAAGCTCGCACTCTTTATACCCTTCAGTAGCCAAGTTGACTTAACGACATCCGTCTGGCCATGTGTATGTTGAAATGGGTTTTCCGAAGACCTCAGAAAAATTAGTGACTAGATTGTTATATATTTTTGTCACATATACTTTGCTTAAATTCGCTATTGAAATATGGACATATCGGTTTATAAATGAATGAACGATGAATGAATGAGAACTTTTGTTGTTGCTTTAACTTTTGTATATCTGGAGAACTACAGGAGCCTAAGATTCCAAATTAAGTACAATGTTTTTGAAAAGAATTTGCTCAGAACGAAGTTCTAAAATATAAAACTGTTCTATATAATACAGAATGGATGGTCCCCGTACATATCTTTGGCAATAAATAATAATGTCTTAAGTTTACATAAGTGATTTTTTCATTTTATTACATATTCTTATTCTCTTCTACAAGATCTATCTCTCAGCTAAATTTCAAGTATAAAATATTATTATTAATAAATCTATAAGTTTTAACTTAAGTCTTTTTTACATAAGCCATAACATCTTCACTTAACTCTATTTTTTTAAGGTAGCTACATTAATATTGAAATGTTTGAGCATTAAAACATGAAATGACTTAACCCATTGTTGCTTTTTGCCACTGATATAATGGAAACACTCAAATAAATCTAAAACAGTGAGACCAAAAATCACTTGAAAACGCCAAAAAAAATTTTGCCTGGCGGAAAAGAAAATTTCTTTCGTATATTTATGTTGAAAACAATATTAAAAAAACTAAAAATTCTCTTTGTTTTCAATGTAAGTATACGAAAGAAATTTTCTTTTCGACATCGTGAGCCAGGCAGTTTATTATTGTATTGAAATTTCGTCCAATTTTTTGTACTAGAAATCACATTACCGATTTTTTACAATTTTTATGTCCAATAAGACCTCTCTTGAAAATTACGCTTGAAACCTAATTGAATCATAAAATTTCATTATTATTGAAATCACTTGAGATCGCAATCAATGAAGATTTGTAAATAATTTTTTTTTAAATGAACGTAGATTTTCCTCCTATCAAAACAAAATATCCCATCGTTTCGCAAAGGGAGAAAAAAATGTGTCTGTAACTTATGTCGAAAACTATCAAAAGAGATTACGTCGTTACCTTATAAATATCATAACATCGTTTTCGAAGCCTATGTGACGTTGCAGGCGTTGAGAACGCCAGTAAAATTGAAAAATACAACCGTTTGTTGTTAGCAAACGAGCTTTGAAAACATTCGTATATTTTATAAAAATGTTAAACAACCAAAAAAATGTGACAAGAACAAAATATTATTATTATTATTTTTTACATTTTTTTATATGTTTTTTAGTGTTGAAATTTTTTCTCGCCCCGTTTCTGTTCATGAGTATATTTGGCAATTGAAAGCTGGAACTTTCTCACAGAAATTTTACAGACACACTTTTTCTGTAAATTGGCGAGTAATTTCCTTACGTTTCAGCTAAATCACGCCAAAAATGTTACAGACGCAGTTGCTGTTTCAATTTATGTAATTTTTGTTTCATTTCTCACATTTCAATCGAATAGTTTTTCGATGCAAGAGGTACAGAACATGGGCACTGGTAAAAATAAGTGGTTCTCAAAGTATCAGGTATATAAAAGACCCTATCGAGCCCTATTTTCGATTATATCGTTAACGACAAAGGCCAAATTTCACAGGAGAGGGTTTCTATTTTTTTTTTTTTTTTCAGTAGTGCAGCGCTTAATTTTATGTTATGCATTTTTTTATTTTTAAAATTATCGTGGCTCATTCGATAGTTTTCAAGAGCATGCTGAGGTTCAATTGATTATAGTAAATGTCGTTTACGTAACTTCGGATTTAGGAAATACAAGAATTTTGAGACCACTTACGAAATTCGGCTTAGTGGTTCCATAACTATTAGCTTCCAAAGATGACACCTACGCAAACGCATAACCGGGGTACCGTTACGCAATAGTTTTTATATGAAAAAAATTTATATTTTATATAAAAAAAAATTTTTAAATTAATAACTTTAAGAAAACAGTCTAAATTAAATATTTTTTTTTCTGTAAGACTTAAAAATATTAAAATAATCATTCAAAAAAAGCAAATTTCGATCTACCAAAAGTTAAAATACAATTTGGTTTAAGGATTGATGTTTGACTATTGACGTCAGCACTCGTCGATGGCTGCGAGTGTAAGAAGGCAAATCCCTCTGGGGAGATCGAGTGGTTGCGATCGAAACATGTTAGGGTAACCTGCCGGCCAGGGTTCGTGCCCGGCTACAGTCAAGAATTAAAAATTTTCAATAAAAATTGTAATTAATTTTCATGTTGTAAAATTCCTTTCTTCATAGAAATAATTTAATGAAAATTAAATTTGATGAACTTAAACCTTATTAAGAATATTAAAAATTTGGATTAATGACTTAAAATTGTAATGGGATACACGGGTACCCTGGTTATGCGTTTGTGTGGTAATTTTTTTGTTATGCATTCTACGGTTAATGATGCCGCCTACGATATAATCGCAAAAAGGCCTCGTTATGTTTATGAACTTTAAACTCAGGATCTCAGGATTTCAAAGTTTGTTTGAATACAATTTCACTCGAATTATCTTTTTTTTTATTATTTCAAATTTAAAAGGTTTAAATCCCTTTGATAATTTTTTTTAATTTTCTAGTAACATTTTTTTTATATATTTGAACTTTTTTTTTTATTTTAAAATTTAAAATATTTTGCTATATTTTAAATCTAAAAAAATGTGCGCAACTTATTAAAGAAAATCTCCCCCATTATGGAAATCTTACCACTGTTTAGCAGTGTAAATTATTGTTTAGTTACACGTAAACTACCACCGACATTGACATACATTTCTATATACTCTATGAATCTGTCTGTCTGTCTGTCTTTTCTGATACTGATACGGATTCTGCATTTTGTTTTATTTTTTTGCTATTCTGAAATTTTGATTGTTTTAATTGTTGTTGGTTTTGCTTTTATCATTTTTTTAGATTTAAGCGGGCGTTTTCATCTCCTTAAACTCATGAAATTCAGAAATTTCACTTTATATTTTCTGCTAAATTTGTTCATTTCGTAATAACAAAAAAGATGAAAAAAGAAGAACACTAGGTACTCTTGCGAGTGTACAATTACTTATATTAACCCAGTTTTTTTTTATATAAATTTTTGGTAGTTTGCAAATATAAATTAAATGCTGGTCTCTTGCACAGCACCCAGAATCTTTGGGGGGTAAAATAGTTGTTGCAATAAAAAAAGAAAGAAGAAACCAAAAGAAAAACAAGACACACAGCAAATGAGTGACATTAACTCGTTAACATCATGGTAGAGTAGATTGCATGCCTGATTCGTGTTTAAATGATTTTTATTTTTTTAACACACATACAGATTTACAAATACAAGTATCTGTGTGTTTTTAAGACTTCTTTTAAGTAGAAAAGAAGCTGCAGCACAAATACTAATACAGTTTTTTATGTCCTTTATTTTATCTAGGAGTTTTTCATTAAGCGTAATTTATTTTTTAAACTTCACAAATTTTAAAAATGTTTTCATCTGCATTAGTATTTTTGCAAACGTGTTGTGGTTTAATCAAATGAAGGATCATAAATTATTTTTGGCTTCCTAATCTGTTAAAACATAAAATAGTTTTGCGGTGGAAAATAATTATGAAAAAGACTATTTTAATTTAATGCTTAAAAAATTTAATAAGTTAGACTTGTGTTTTTTACCAGATGTTGAACACCTAAAAGGATTGTAGAAGGAATTTTGCACAGGGTGAAGCATGTGTAAACTTTTGATTAAATCAGTGTGTTAATTTATTGATAAATTTGGAACATTTATGAGGAAAAAACTCAGCACAGAGCAAATCAAATGATTGTTGCGGCAAATTAGCATTAACACGACGTGAGTGGCACCAGCCTGTTTGAACCTCATATAATCCAGTTCCATGTCCTTTTCCGTTTCTGGCCACAAGAAGTCCGTTATATCTCGCGATAGCGACCACCATTTACGATATTGGCTTGGCAGACCTCATTTTCGAAGAAGTACGGACCGATGTGGATGCATTGGCTTTTCAACAATCACTCGTGGATTCTCACTTGCCAAAATGAGGAAACTCTGCTTGTTAACGAATTCACTGAGGTGAAAGAGTGCCTCGTAGCTGAAGAGCAAGTACAGGAAATGCATTTTGAATTGCACGCCCATTTTCATAAAAGGCTTCAACAATCTTAACGCGCTGCCAAATCGTGTAATTCTCCTTTGCGTTATGGTGTGACTCACAATTAACATCGTGCAATTTTTCATTATCGTTTGCGATAATTTTGTCTCTTTCTTGTTTTATTAATTTTATTATTACGGCGAAAGTTATAAGATAAGTCATGACACAAAATGCCCAAGTGTTAAAATGTTTAAATGAGAAAACGTTCTTAGTAACGGTACGGCCATAGTTTAACGTTATGGTTAAAATGTAGGAAAAAAAAAACGTTAAATTCTGAGATTTAAGATGGCCCCTTTAAACACTCAGTGTTGCCAAGGCGCAAATTATAAATATCAACCCTCGTAGTCAATTTCAAAATAAAGATAAATTGGTCAATATTTTAAGGTGAATGGTTTATGTTCTCCTGAAGATAGTTTTTTTTTTGTCCCAGAAGTAGTTTAAAAACAAGTTTTGGTTAAATATTTCAATTTTGAGGATTGTTTAAATCAGTGTTCCTTAGAATTCGGCTCGATAGATTTATGGAAAACACCAACGCTTATAGTGTTTGTGTAGAAAATCATTAAAAAAAAATAACGTTTCCCTGTTTGTCATCTTTCGAACACAAAAATAATGCTGTTTTTATCCAACTCAACAAAAGTTGAGAACAATTACCCCCGTATTCATAAACGATTATTAAATTTAATAAAAGTTTATTAAATTAAACATATTTTTATGAATACAGGCATTAATTCCGTTCGGTTTTTTTAACCACAAACTTCATTGTGTTCGGTTCGGCTCATTAATGTTCGTCCCTTTTGGCTGTTAACCAAACATTTTTTACAAAAACAAAATGCACATACGAAAAAAACAAAAAGCCATCAAATAATTTTACACAAACAAAACCTATACACAATGCACACACAAGCTGTTCGTGCTGCGTTCGTTGCTAAAATTTTTTGTTTGTTCATTTCTTTATCAATGTAACATATTATAGAACATGAAAATATAATGGTTGTCTACAGTATCATTTCATTTGTTCTGTTTTTTGATGAAGACTGTTTTGAAGGGCTGTTTTGTTTCTGTTATTTTTTTTTTTTAAATAACAAAAAATGGAGATCATATATTCAGTTAAAAAATCTAAAATTAAGTGCACAAGCGTATAAGATCGTACACATCAGCCACATCGATTTCATTATTGGTGTTTTGACCTGCATTCATACCACAGACCATATAGAGATGAAAAAAGTGACGCACGAAAAATGCCCAAATCATTTGTAAGGGCAGCTTTCGAAGAAAGCGTTTTTGGTAGCGAAGTGGCAACGTGTGAAAACAGGCCATCGCAATCAACACAACGCAAAAAGGGCAGCTTTCGAAGAAAAAGACAGAAAAAAACAAAAGATTTTCTGTATCGTGACGCCTCTGTGTGCTCTATGATTCATACTATTAAAATTAAATAGTGACTGAATATAAAATTCACTTCAAATGATAACAAAACAAAAATGAAAAAAAGCTGCCAGTTTTTTTTTTTTTAATTAGTAATAATAACAGAAAATGACAAATTGTTAAAAAAAAACCCGCTGAAATAATTAAAAAAACGCCAGTCGCCAAATGGAAAATCCCACCGCCAAACACATTTTAAAATCGCCATATCTGACAGGCCTGATTATAATGTTTGGCTCTTTCTTGAAAATAGTTTCGAACGGTTTTAAGGGTTGTGTTCGTCTACACAATAACTGAAAAAATAGATATCGTTCTTGGGTGTGTGAGCCGAACGCTAAAAAATGCACTGCTTATTTTCGAACACTGATTTAAATATTAAAAGAGGTGTGCGTGTAACGATAATTTTTTGCTTCATTTGTGATTTTCACGTGAGTAACTCGTGACTGTAATTAAAATTTCTGAGTCCTGCCCGATTTTATATGTATTCAAAGTGGCGCAATAGTAACGCTTTAATTTGAGTTGGCTGTAATCTCTATAATAAGCGTCAAGTGTCACTGTGCGTAGATATTTAAAGCGAATTAGTGGCCAATTAGCACTTGGGCGATACACTGCGTTATCCAGAACCTGGAACTTTTCGTCTTTTTGCTCGTTGTCATGCTACATGTGCTCGAGCAACTAAGCGTTTGATCAAGCACCTCGTCCAAACTTGTTCCACTACTGATTTCGAAAAAAGCAGCTGGCATCGCATTGGTCTTTCAGCCGAGAACATCACTGCTGTTGCACACGACGTCAAAGAGAATTCACAAAAATACATAAGACAACGGTGCACACAATTAGACAAATGATTCACATGGATATTTGCCCTAGCACATACTCTATGGTGGATCTTACCTAGAAGGTGACAAACAACTCGTTCACCAACCCCCTCCGAGTGTAAGAGCAATCAGCACACTCAGGTAGTAATCCGGCAATATTTAGGAGCTGTTTAACCTCCGATGGTTTTGGAAAAATGCTAGCAGTTGTTAAGTACAAAAAGAACCTGGGATAGTCCTCCATCAGGCCGAACTCTCACACAAGTGCTGAAAAATCAGCCTTTAAGTGGAATTTTCAGGGTATCCCTTTCCACGACTTTAGGTTTTACACCACAACCACCACGTAATCCACTAAAGCATCCTTTCAATGGAAAGGCGAAACTTCCGCACAGACAATCCTACTAAAAGACGGAAAGCTAATCCCGTAAGAAGCTTTCTAACATTTAACCGGAGGCTACTGACTCCCGTGGTACCAAATTGGATAGCTGATTCGCTGAGATAGCAAGAGATCCTGAAGATTTCTTGAGATCTGTAAATGTTAATTTTTTGCCGAATCCCAGGTTTTGGCTGTACCTGATTATGCCCAAGGAGATGAAAATTGATGATGAAAGGTAAAATATTGTTAAGATGATCCCTACAAAGCCATCAGACATCAAAAGATGTTTGTTGCAAAGAATTTTGTAGAAAATAAGTAGATGATTTTGTATCAAAAATCATTATGAGTGACAAAGCCAGATGTTTTGCGAGCAACAGTTCAAAACGCCGTCAAACGAACGCAGCTATGCATCAACTCGAAAGGTGACCATGTAAGCCATATAATTTGTTTCAATTATTACATTTCATACTTTTAAATAAACTCTTTTTTAACACATTGAGCTCTTTTTTTCATGTAAAAACAAAATGGCAACCAATTCAAAATGAGACATTACTTTTTAGCCACCTTGTATTTGTATAAACTTTAGAATTTTGAGTTGAAAATATTTTATAAAATTAAGGTAGTTTCTGTTTCGTGTTCTATTAAAAGAGTATTTGAATTAATAAAATATTTCGTGAGTGTGTAGGACTTTGGAAATAATTCGTAAGCTTGCGTGGTTGTGTTATTGAGTGAGTATAATTCCTTTACTTAAGAGCGTATGCAATCGTAAGTCAAAAACACTTACGTGCACAGCTCCAATTTAAAGGTTTTAATTTAGTTACATATCGTTAACTAAAGCGCAAACATCCCTAACTAGTCAAACATTAAAAATCGACTTCTTCATTGATTCTGATGAATTGCATCAACACAAATGTTCACAATCTTTCAAACTAAATAAGCGATTTTATTAACTAAGAACCAAACGGCAGTATATACAAAAGCGATTATACTGTTTGCATAATTTGCAACATTGTCAATTGACAAAACAACTGGTAGGTTTTAGTGTCAACCAATTTTTTTTATGGAAGTTTAATTTAATTTATCATTCTTAGGGCCATTATTACAACTTACAAATAGTTATTTTTAGGATGCTATCTGACAGATAAATAGTTTATGGTTATTACAAGTTAACATTAACCTAAAAAGTGACTGATAAGCTTAGCTCAGGTTTGTCCTCATGGTAACTTTACAAGTGAACTTTAAGAACTTGAAGATGCCATATTTTCTGCTGAAGATATGGTAACTTCAATGATAGTCTTAAATTACTCAACTTTTTCAAAAAACACAATTTAACACAAAAAACAAAACAATTTACCATTAAAAAATAGAGCACAAAAATTTACTTTTGTTTTTAATTAATAAATAAAACAAAACTAAAGCTACGGTCACACTTATTAAATATTTGATCAAATAAGCGTAACCCCTACTTTTGTTAATAGTAAGTGAGATTTAAAATGGTCTTAATATTACAAAATAAACTAATTATACTACTAGACGTAGCAAAAAAAAGTTTTTTGTAAGATGTGGTATTTTAATAAAAATAAATATTGATATTAAACGAAATGATTTTTTAGTTTGGTTGTTGGTCCCGTTTTTTTCATCAAATATTTGATAAGTCTGACCGTAGCTTAAGTCGTTGCCACTACATATTTTAAACAACCAAAAGTTGTCGGTATGTACTGCAATGTTGCCACAGTATATAAATTACATTTTTTATTTTATCGGACAGTTGTAATAATGGCCCTTAATAGTTTTTTGCTTCTCCTGTTAAATTTTCAAAATGTTAGAAAGGGCCATTTGTGTCTTTTTTTTTTTTTTAATTTCCTAAGCTAATCCCGCGAAGCTCTATGCTTGTCTGCAGGAAAGAAACCAGAGTCTCTGGCGGGAATCGAACCCGTAACCTCGGCGCTGATAGACTAGCTCGCTACCAGCTAGCCTACCGAGGCAACCATTAGGCAACCATATGTACATGTGTGTGTATGTGTATATTTTGCATGTTTAATTTAAATTTTTTCGAAACATTTTTACAAAAGACGTATACAATGCACGCATATTGTTGGAAATTTTTTTTTTTTTTTTATTTATTTGCAACACATTTTTAAGGGTATTCATTTCAGTTCTTTTATTAGTTGGGAAAATGGAAAAATTAAATTTTTGTTATAACAAACACAAGGAAAAACTTTTCCACCGAAAGTTGCAATTTAAGCAAGCTTCAACCAAGTGTAAAAAAATCAGATTGGAAAATTACAACTTTACAATTTTTAAAGAGTTGGCAATTCATAAACGTCAAATTGAATGTGGTTGGCGTTCTCCCTACAGATAATAGTGGGTTACGTGGTCCATTGTGGCTTAAATGGACTACTTACAAAATGGTCCAATCTACTGAAATATTGACCATGTTAAAAGAAATTAACATGCAGTGCTGCCAACAACTGCATGATGTATACATTTATATAGTTTACAGTATTACACATTGGTAGCCCTGATGGTGTCCATTATTAATTGTTTATTTAAAAGTGAAAGTTTGTGAAATTTGTAAAAAAACAGGCAAACAAATTAAAAATACCAAGTAAATATATTTAATAATAGCAATAATAGACTACAGGGCACGCCATAAAAGGCGATTAGTAAAAAATGAAAAATGCTTAAACTACCGCTTTAGTGTACTCCATACTGTAGTGACATGGAGTACTTTTAAAACTAACCCACTTTAGTACTCCATATAGTAGTTTAGGGACTACTTCGGTGGGTTATATGGTCCCCTCCTAGGACATCGTAATGTTAAATGGACCACCTTTTACCCATATATTTGGAGTAGTTTTGGAGTACTCATACTCCTTTATGGACTTCTCTTAACATGCATGTATGGACTAGTCTCGTTATCTTCAGGGCTATTAAAAATGTTGTTATTTTTCACAAAAAGTACTTAAATTTACATCTGTTTTTAAGATAATCAACTATGATTCTTAAAAACTCCGTTTTAATTTAATGAAATTTAAATTTTTTTAAAACGTTGTTTTTCAAAACAAAATTAAAAATAAATTCTAAACAAAAAATATTAAAAAAAAAACGTAAAAATTATGTGACAATTAAATAATTAATTAATTAACTTTTAGGCTGTAGGAAATATCGCCCAAAGAAAAATGGCCCAAAAAAAAAAATGAAAAATCGCCCAAAAAAATTCCATGTAAAATTGGGCTTAAATTCATATGAAAAGTAACCCAAAATTTTTGGGCTTTTTTTCGTTATTATAAGGTGATTTTTCGTTTTTTAAATTGGGTGATTTTTCGTTATGAAAAATCACCCAAAAATATTATATGAAAAATAGCCCATTTTTTCGGGCCATCTTTTTGTTGTTTTTTCTCTGGGTGTTTATATTAAATATATAACGAAAACACTTTTGGGCGCAAGGATTTTCTCCTCAAGGATATAATATATACCGGCTGCGCTTACTTCGCTAAGCTTCTCTGCGCAGCCGGCCTTTGGCCGGGCGCAAGGATTTTCTCCTCTATGGTATAACAAACACCGGCTTCGCTAACTAAAGATTCTCTGCGTATATGGCCTTCGTTCGAAAACAAGGCAGATTTTAGAAGCTTTACTTAGCGAAACCGGTACTTGTGCTACCATAGAGGAGAAAATCCTTGCGCCCGGCCGAAGGCCGGCTATACAGAGAAGCTTTAGTTAGCGAAGCCGGTGTTTGTTATACCATAGAGGAGAAAATCCTTGCGCCCGGCCGAAGGCCGTCTATGCAGAGAAGCTTAGCGAAGTTAGCGCAGCCGGTATTACTGTCCTTACTGCCGAGCAGCTGTTGAAGATACAATGCAATTTTTTACATAAAACTTACACTTGTATGTATCTAAATTTATATGAATAATAAACACTTTTTTGCAAATTGGGTAATTTTTAATTTTTTTTTTTTTTTGGAAAAATTCGTTTTTGCTTTTTGGGTAATTTTTCATTTTTTTTTTGGGCCCTTTTTCGTTTTTGTTGGGCAAAATTTCATATATAACTTTTTGGGTCATTTTTCATGTTCTTTTGGGCGATTCTTCATTTGGGCGATTTTTCATTTTTTTTTTTTGGGCCATTTTTCTTTGGGCGATATTTCCTACAGCCTAACTTTTAACAGCGTTTATTTGGAATTTGGAAAAATATCAATTACTTCCAAGAATTATATTACAGATTTTTTTTTTTTTTGACAGTTAAAACTTTTGTACTTTTTACTTTTAACTAAAAAAAAAATACCGTTCACGTCAATAAGAGTGTAATTTTCCATTTTTCCAACCAAAAAAAATTTGAAATGAATACCCTTGTTGTTCGCCTTAAAAAATATTTCCCATGATTCTTAGAACAACAGACAAAATTGAGAAAGCTTTTCAGGTCTTAATTTACAGGTGAAATCCTCCCACTAGAACAATAAGTTTTAAGAGCAGGTTGTCGTTTTTCGTTTTCTATTTGTCTGAAAAAAAAAAACACAAAACGCGGTCATTGAAAAAAATTCTTCGTTTTATGTCTTTTGTTTCTTAATTACACTGCTTGGTTACTTCTATTGTTTCGGCAAAAGATATGTTTAAGGTACACGCAACACATACAAACTGGAATACATACATTTATAAATGCTCTCTCGCCTACAGAGTGAAACGCTTTTAAGTTAATAGGCATTGTGCATTTCTTAACGTGTCCTGTGGACACAAATAAAACAATACAAAATGAAACTCTACAGCGACAAAACAAAAAAATTAGCAAAACATTGTCATACAAAATAAATTGAAAAAAGACGCAAGTTTAAGCATGAGACAGACTTACAGCAAAACAACAAAAAAAAAGGATTAAATCATTTTAGCATTCGTTCTTGTAGTCTTACATTTCCATTCATTCAGTCATTCATTCAATCGCTCTGGTAAAGTGGATGAGGTAGCCCACAACAATTTTGTTAATGAAAATAAAAAATAAGAACAATAAAGAAAATTCAAATGGAAAACGAAAATGAAAGCACGTGTGCCACGAAATGTAACGCAATATAATTCATTGCGAAAATTTTATTTCGCTTTTAAGTTCTTTTTCTTTTAAAATTGTCTGTTTTTTTATTGTAGTAGTCGGTATTAAAGCTGCAGATTATTTCTTGTATTTGATTGTGTATTTTTTGCATTTTCCTATTTTATACGTTTTCTCTTGAGGTTGTCATCGGTGAATTTGTAGTTTTGAATTGAATAAATTTCAAATAACTTTTTTTGGAATATACTATATTTTTTTTTATGTTTCTTTATAGCTACGAAATCTACGGAATTTGTTTGTGCTGGAGATTATCAAAACTTCTACGTAAATATCTACTTAAGACAATTGATGACTTTTTGAAGTTTTTAAATTTTTATTTCTATCTGAGGACTTTTTTTTAGGTGAGAAAGAGAATTTGAGAAAAAAAAGGGCAAACAATAAAACTAAATGAAAAAATTCTAGGTAAATGTTCCTATTATTTGTTTTCCAAAGATAATTGGCTATTAACACTTTAATTTTAAAGAAAAAGAAATAATGAGTTTTTTTTAGCCAAAGAAACTTTCTTAGAATTTTCAAAACAGAAAACAGTTTTTTTAAGTTTTTATCTTGTCATTTAGAGAATACTTTTACGTTTACATCAAGATATTAAAATATTAAGGTCCTGTACCCATGTTCTGTAACTTTAGTGAGAACTTCTCGCATCGAAAAGATGTGAAACAAAATATTCCATCGTTTCTCGAAAAGTGAGAAAAAAGTGTGTCTGTAACTTATGTCGAAAACTATCAAAAGGGATTACGTCGTTACGTTATAAAAGTCATAACATTGCACTCGAAGCCGATGTGACATTGCAGACGTTGAGGACGCCAGTCACACATATAGTTAACGGCGACCAAAATTTACTAAAATTGAAAAATTTTCAACGACGGCGGCGAAAATACAACCGTCGGCCATGCCAAATAATGTAAAGTGCGACTTTAATGTTTGTTGTTTGTAAACGAGCTTTGAAAAAATTCGTATATTTTATAAAAATGGTAAAAGAAAATAATTAAACAATAAAAAAAGGGCCAAGAACATAATTTTATTATTATTATTCTTTGCAATTTGCATTTTTAGTTGTTTTTTAGTGTTAAAATTTTTTTCTCGCCCCATTTTTATTCGTGAGTTTTTTTTGACAGTCCAAAGCGGGAACTTTTCTCACCAAAATGTTACAGACACACTTTTTCTGTAAATTGGCGAGTAAATTCCTTGCGTGACAGCTTGTACTCGCCAAAAAAAGTTACAGACACAGTTAAGTGAGAAAAACAGCTGTTTGTTTCAATATACGGCATTTTTGTTCTATTTCACACATTTCAATCGAAAAATTTCTCGACACGAGAGTTACAGAACATGGGCACTGTTCATCGATTTCGAGCAAAGACTTCGTTCGCTTAACTTATTTGTAAAACGAAAACAATATTTTATAATTTGGTTTTGTTTTACATGTAAGTTAAGCGAACGAAGTCTTCGTTCGGAATCGACGAACAGGCCATAACTAATTTAATATTTAAAGAATGTTAACTCTTAAGTTTGAATAGAAAAATTGTTCCACGTAAGCAGTTTTTTTTACTTCTGTACTTAAAGAATTTATTTTAAATTTTCACAGTGAAATCAACCGCTTTTTTTTGTGCTTGAAACACATTTTCAGTCAACAAAAATTATTATTTTCAGAACATATTGTTAACATTTTCATTCAAAACCTGGGACCGCAAATAACAGATATTTTTCAAATTTAAACTAAAAGAATGAAACCAAAAGAGAAAGAGAAGGAATACGCCAAGATAATCATTGTTACATTGACTACCTCTTGTTTTATTAATTTTTATTTTTAAGGTTTTAATAAAAAACTATATATAACCAATTATTTCTTGATTTTTATTTATTCCTCAGAATTAAAATATATTTTTTGAATTTTATTTGTTTGCTAAGAGAAAACTAATTTTTAAATTAAATAAAATATAAAAAAAAATTTATTTAAACAAATAAGAGTTTTTGCACGGAGTTTGGCATTTAATTCGCCCTAAATTGGTAAATATTAAGTCTAACGCAAAACATTTTTTTTCTGTAAGTGCTTATTCAGAAAGGGTAACATTTTGATTGGAAGCAAATTATGGGTGGGGAAGAGAGAATGGTTTTTGTGTTCGGTACTTGGCGACACGATTTGTTCTCAATTTCTTTGTTGACATTAACTTTGCTTTTTGAGAAAAAAAAACAACAATAGAAACAGAATGTTTACGGCAACATGTTCGTCTGTGTGACAGCGACTAAGCAAAAAATAAAATTCAAAAGTAACTATTACTTTTTAAGTAAAAAATAAGAAGATTTTGTTTGTAGTGCTTAATTTCTAATTTCCATTCTTAATAAAAACACTGAAATTTATTGTTAATGGGATAAATGGGATTCCTAAGCTGGCAAGTGCACGGCTTAAAAAAACTAAACTGGCAACATCCTTTATTTTTTACAAAAAGAATAAAGCAAGTTGTTTTTGTACTTACAACTACAATTAATGTTGGCAGAGTTCCAACTAATTTTAGTGGGGAATGTAAGAAAAGACAAACTTACTGTTTATTGTTGTTGTTTTTGTGTAAGCTTTGATATTGTCACAAGTAAAGCTGTTGCTTATAATTCTTATTCGCTTAACAGTTTTATTTCTTTAATATCTTTAGTGTTTCTAAAATCTTTGGATGAAGTTTCCTGATGATCTGGCCTAACCAACCAGTGAGATGCGCATAGAAATTGGCTGATTCTCCAACAATATATTTCAGTGTTTTTATCAAAAATGAACATTGGGAATTAAGCACTACAAATGAAATCTTGTTAGTTAAAAATTTTGTATTCCCAAAAATTACTTTGGTAAAAAAATAATTTTTATTTTCTAAGCAAAAAATAAAACTCAAAAATAAAACTCAAGTAATAACTTTATTTTCTAAGTGAAAAGTCAAAAATTCCCTTTTCAAAACTTATGTAACTCAAATATCCACAAAAAAATTGGCAATCTTTCGACGAAAGTTAGCGATTTTATAACCAAAAAACAAACGGCCCTATCTACAAAAGAATATACGATAACCGCAGTTTGCATAATTGCAAAATTGTCAATTATCAAAACAACTGATAGGTTTAACAAGAAAAATAAATTATAAACAGTTTAAGACAATTTATCAATTAATCATTTTAAACAGTTTTTTGCTTCAACTGTAAAATTTTCAAAATGTTAGATAGGGCCTTTTGCGTTTTAGTAAAGCTGTGCTGTTTACATATTGACTTTGTCATCGGTACAACTAAACAACTGCAGACCGGAAAATACATTGTGCTATAGGCACACAGAAAAAATTCTCCCACATTTTTCACCAATTAAAGCATTAATCAAAAATATAATCAGTTTTAATTAAATATTTAATCAACTGAATTAAACATTTAATCAAGTGAATTAAACGTTTAATTAATTTTATTAACTGGTTTAATTGATACTATTAATTTGTTTACTGGTGCAAATTTAATTAATTTTTTAATTAATATCACAAATTTTTTAATTGAAATCAATTTTTATTTTTTTCTGTGCAAGCATGTGCCTATCGTCTACTAACCTAAGAAATATTGACTAGGTAGTTCTTGTGGGACCATATTATGGAGACATTGGTCTAAATCTTTGATTTATTTTTAATAGATTTTTACAATTACAATATTAGTGTATAGAAGAATAATTTAAACTTAAAGACGTGCAAATATTTATTTTATAAAAAATTCTAACTTTCACCATAAGCTGTTCCTTATTTCACTAATTTAAAGCTGTCAAAAAACAATCTTTTTTCAAAGCCAGACCAAAGTATAGACGCTTTTTTGATATTGTCGCCATAATAATCTAAAAAATTAGCCGCTTTTGTCGATTATTATGGTGATACTGTGAACACGTTAACTGGAGAACGGCAACAGCTACAGTTTACAAATTTGATACAAATTTCTTGGTCATTAATTCACAATTCCATAAGCGGGCGGGCCAAATAGGTCGTAGCGGCACAAAACAGATCTCTGTATATCAGGAGAACGGCAAAATTTAAAATTTAGTACAAATCGCTATGTTATCAAAACACAACATCTTTAAAAATGTAGATGGGAGTGGATAATTGGGCGCGGCAAGTCCCATATAAAGGCAAAAGAGATTTCTACATATCTAGAGAACGGTAACAGATCAAGTTTCTTAATTTAGAAAAAATAGATTGGTAATCACTTCGCAACAAAATGTAAAAAGTGGTAATCAATAAATTCAAAAAGTGGGCGGGATTTAATAAGTGGACTTGGCACTGTCAAAATGGGTAGGATTGTAAAATTGGGCATGACTCAAACTAGAATCCTGAATAGCTAGAGAATGGCAAAAGCTACAGTTAACAAATTTGTACAAACAGCATGGTTATAAATGCACAATATCTGTAAAAAAGGTAGACCGATTAGAAGAGTAGGGGTGGCAAAAAATAGACTACTTTACATCTGCAGAACGGTAGAAGAAAAAATGTAAAAATTTTGTACACATGTTCGGTTGTCAATATTCAAAATCTGTGAAAAAGTGGGTGTTATTGGACAAGTTGGCGTGCTAACTTCCATACAAAAACAATGCAATTTCTACATCTCTTTCAAACCTTAATACTCGTTACCAAACGAGATCTGTGCTAAAACATTTTACTAATTTTATTTCAATGGGGGTAATGAAACGCACTGTAACTTTTCTATAAAAAAACCGCTATTTTATTTCTAGGGGGAAAATTGTATGTTTGAATGTTTTTAAATAGTATTTCGCTCTATTTTTCTATATAAAATATTTTGTTCCTAATTTTCTTTCGAGAAAATTTAGTTTAAAGTCTAATAGTGAAAATTATTTTTCAATAGAGAAATTATGGCTTTTAATTTATTATAGAGAACATTTTTCACAGAGATAAATTCGTTTATAATTGTTTATAATTCCTAATTTTATAATAGAAATAAACTAAAATGTATCTTTCTCGATATTTTACTGGCAACACTGGTTTTGATCTTAATTTTCTCAAAAACGATGAAGCTCTTAATTTTCTCCAGAGTAAATGTTGTTCTAAAAGGGTTTAAAAACACCAGTCGATACCAAAACTGTCGAAGAAAAAATTTAAATTTGTGTACAACTTTTCGTTTGTTTGACAGTGAGTGTTTACATTTAATGAAAAACTCATTTATGTTTAAAATCGTTTTATATACAAAATTCTCTTTATCAGTGAACACTTAAATAAAACTTAATTCACCGATGTGGTTCATTTAAATTCAACTTAAGTTTCCATTGGAATACTCTTAGTAACGTGGCCTCATTGTGACAACAATACAACAACAACAGGCAAAGCAATAGCATTCAGCTGTTTCCTAAAACCACCTTGCAAATAAATAAACTTTTTTATGATATTTTTTCAATCAATCTGTATAAAATACGATTTAAGTTTATATGAAAATTAACTTAACATAGATTTAAATACTATCCTGAAAATTAGGCATTAGAAGTAAAAGCAACAGTTTTTTTGTTGGCCAATGACAAACAAAGAAGTGGAAGAAACGGCAGTTTTTCTATTTTAACTGCAGTTTTTTAAACGCTGATTCTAAATTTTCTAATGAGAAATTTTAGTTTTTAATCTTCTGAAGAAAAAATGTTGCTCTTAATTTTTTGAAGCGAAAATTTTTCTATTACTTTCTTAATTGTCTATTAAGAAAATCTCGCTTAAATTTTTTAGCCTCTTATGAAAAAATTTTTTAGCCTCTTATGAAAAAAAGTGAAAGTTCACATTAGTTAACCAACATGTCAGGTCTTGCAAAATTGTATAAGCTTAATTTGTTGGTTTACTTACGTGAACCTTTACTTTTTTTTGAATAAAAGAGTTGGCCTTTGAAACAGACACTTACTGCACTTTTTTAGAACACGAGCGCCAAACTTGTCTGTTTAACTCTGTGGTTTTCACGAATAATCGCGTAAGTTATAAAACCAAACTTTTCAGGAGAGCAAAAACAATTATTTTTTTCAATTGCGGCTTCTGTAGATGCTTTTTTAAACTTTTTTCTTTACTATCCTCTTAACAGTGACTTTCTACGTATTATACATAGTTTTCATGAAAAAATCCTCACAGGATCACAATCTGTAAAAGTGTGTGCAATATAACATCATATCTCCACATAAGTTCTTTTTTGTGAAAATAAATGTTATCATTTTAATCACACATGACGACTTACGTTATTATTTTTAGCACACAAGTTGGCGACATATTCAGAGTTTTTGATACTTATAGCACAACGTATGGACTTAAAATTACAAACAACTGCTCATCTGCTGTTGTTGCAACTAAAGAAGTCAACAATAAACGCACATGAACATATAAGTTGTTATTAATAGAAAAATTTTCAAAAAATACTTTCATATTTTTTGCACGAATAACAACATAACATCACATATGCTTTTTATTTGGAAACATATTCAGCAATTTTACAATTTTTGGCGATGTATGTCGACATAAATCGTTATAATAGCAAAATATTTTATTAAACAGTTAACTTAAGTTGTTTTTAGCAGAAAAAAATTAATAATACTACATTATATTCTAAAAAGCTTAATACTTATAAAAACCTAATGCAAAATGTAGCACTTTGATGTCATTATCTCAATTTCGGTAAAAACCGACTTACGCGATTATTCGTGAAAACCACAGAACTTGCATTTAAAAAAAAAACTAATTGTGTAATTTTGTTTTTAACTTTCTCTATAGAAAATATTTCCTTTTTTTTTGTATAAAATGTTCTATTTCGATCACTTGCAACATTTATATTGTTTGTATGTATATTATTACAAAAGTTTATTATTTTTGGAAGTTTCTGTTTTCTTAATTACAATTCATATTTTAAAGTTTATTTATTATTTCCCAAAAAAATTTGTTCTTATAAAACTTTCAATTCGAAACGATTATTATGCCACAAGTACTCAATTTAAACAATAATTCTATTGCAAAGTATTTATTTGTGGTCAAAAGCCCATCTTCATAAATTTCTTTATGCACTTAAGAATGTTTTGGAATGTTAGAATGTGGGAGAAACCTTCCGCTGCTTTTGCGAATAATTCAATAAAGTTTTAGACCATCAAGACAGTTCTTACACACATGCCAATTCAAACGAAGCACAAAATACCAGATAAAAAAAGGAAGATAAAAGAAAGTTTTTTAAGAAGCGGAAATTGAAATTTATTTATTATCGCCTTATGAAAATCCGAGGCAGAAATATAATTTTTCAAATCGACAGCTGTGGGAGAAAGCGTAAGTTAGTAGTTGTAGGTAACCTTGGCCGTGTTTTATTACAACACATCCTTGAAAAACAATGCAATTGTGTTGTATGTTTTTGTTGGATTTTAGGTTTTTTTTTAATTCTTTTTTGGTATGAAAAATAAGTAGTTCTGGTGGTAGTAAATGTATGTATGTTTGGGCATGTTTAACACATATATACACTAATAAATAACTACAAAGTAGCATACAAAGTAAAGTGTGCCAAATTAGAATTGAAAAAAAGTTTTTGCTTTTCATATTTTAAACAACAAAAAAAAAATTTTGGAATTATCACAAAAAATCTTTTTAAATTCCATACAACTGACAGAAAAAATAATAAATGGTATAAACAACAGCAACACAACTGTTAAAACATATACAGATGCATTCATACATACATAATATGTTTTTTTAGATAGATGCATGTATTCATAGGAACATTCATAAATTCATACACGAACAGACTTTCAGACAAAAGAATAAGAATAAAACAGTATGACTAGGACGACTTAAATTACTGAGTAATAGAAAAATATAGTCGGTCAACCCGAACCTCATAATACCCTCTTCGGAAGTGTAGCCTATTTGGGACCCATGGCAATCATGGAGCCTCCAGAATAAAATTATGTTATGAGTTAAAGATTTATACAAAAAAAGTTCTTTGTGCCGAATATTATTTAGATATGCAAATTCATCTTAAGAGATTACATATTTTGTATTTAAGAGAATTAAGGGAGAGAGTTTACATAGGACCTATGTTCAATTCTGAACCTGACAGAAGAAACACACAACGTATTTTAGTCTAAAATTTACTATACAGGCAATTATGCTCTAAAATCTCTATGAAGAATTATTTGTTCCCGTTTACACTGCAACAAGATGCTGTACAAATCTAGTTGTTTTTGAGTAGAAAACAAAGTCTACTTCCTGACTAGATTTTGACGAAATCAACTCAAAACCAGCAGTACTTAGTGACAACTGTGGTTTTTCATATAGTTCTAAAAACAAAAACAAAACAAAAATTTTAACTTACAACTACAATTAATGTTGGGAGAATTCAAACCAATTATAGTGGGGAATGTAAGGAAAAAAATTAACTCACTGTTTGTTGTTGGTATTTGGTTTAAGCTTTGACGTCGTTGCAAATAAGACTTTTTTAGTGTTTGCAATTCTCATTCACTCTGCAGTTTTATTTGCTAATAAATTTGGCTTTTCTAAAGGTCCTTGATAGAATGTTTCCTGATGATCTGGCCTAAGCAACCAGTGAAATGCGCATAGAAACTAGCTTATCCTCCAACAATAAATTTCAGTGTATTTATCAAGAATAAAAATTAAGCATGACAAACAAATTCTTAATAATAATAAATTTTCGAAAATAGTAAAAAAAAAAATGGAGCACATCAATAATCATAGTATGTATATAACTAGTATCCCGACTCGAGAGAGCGTTCTCATTTTTTTTATTACACTCATTACTCTGTGTGAAGTTAACACACCTAAGTAAAGGGTGATTTATGGTGAATTAAGTTTTTCGGGCTGGCAGCACGGGTTGGTAATTGTGTCCAAAGTACATCTGTGAAAGCGAAAAGTGTTCAGTAAGCTCTGCCATTTCATCATGGAGAAACTCAAAAACGAGCAACTATTGCAAATCGTTGAAATTAATTTAATTATCAAAATTCGTGCTCTGTGAGAAATGTCTATCGTGGAAGAAACGTTACAGTCAACAGCAAACGATATCGAGCCATGATACGCGACTTTTGTTTGCCCCAATTGGCTGATTTTGACTTGGTTAATATGTGGTTTCAACAAGACGGTGCCACATGCCACGTAGCTCGTGAAACAGTGGACATATTGAAGGATGAATTTGGTGAGTAGTTTATCTCTCGAAATGGCCCTGTGAGTTGGCTGCCAAGATCATGTGATTTGATGCCTCTTGACTATTTCTTGTGGGGTTATGTGAAGTCGTTGGTCTATGTGGACAAGCCAAACACGATTGAAGCCTTAGATTATAACATAACACGTGTTATTCATGGAATACAGGCCGAAATGCTCGAAAAAGTGGTTCAAAATTGGACCTTACGAATGGACCATTTGAACCGGAGCCGCGAGCAACATTTACATGAAGTTATTTTCAAAAAGTAAATGGCAAATACCAATTTATAGATTCCAATAAAATTTTTGAATATACGGTGCAAATTTTAATGTTTTATTAGATAATTAGTATTGTGGTTATTCTGTTGAACTATTAATGGTTTTTAATCCAAATTTTTTTAATAATTTTAATTAGGCTTATTAGATTATTAAACAAAATTTTTCCATTTTAAATTTTTTACAATATAACAATTTTTGTTAAATTGTATAAACAAAGCCATAAGAAGTTAATGATTTTTTCCAACACGTATAAACTATAAAATTTTTTAAATAAATTTGTTTGACAAACAAAAGCCGAAGCATGGGATGAATTTGGTCGGTTCCTCAAAGAAAACCATTATGGGAAGCAGAACTTTTCTATAGAAGCATAACAAATCTAATGGAACTCAAAGACTGTCCCATAAAATTAATCTGAAGTAAGGATGGGGAACTATTGAGAAAAGACAAGAAAATAATGGAGAGATGGAGCGAATATTTTATTGAATGAAGACAGCAACACAGTTTTAGCCGACATGGGCCTTCAAGAAGGCATCCGTACTACTTCTTTTTCCCGCTTGGTAGTTGTAAACACCAATACATTAAAAAAAAATATTACTAATACCAACATGAGTTGTAAACTTTTGACATGTGAGTTATGAACCTTGTTGAAGTTGAAGTTGATTATAAATAAAAGGTAAATGCCCATTTTCATAAATGTCTGTATGTGTTACAAAAAAACCTTTCAGTAAGCTGTTTTGTTAGAAAAACAAAAGCTCGCTAATGTCAAAAAAAAAACACAATGTAAACGCACTACATTTTAAAGAAGATTTCAAATCAAATCTTTTAAATTTCTTTGTAATGTAAACGGGCTGTAAAAAAAATTATTATTATCCAGAAAAAACTTCACCTACAAAATACTGTATTAAGTAATCAGGAAAAAGTGAAAATACTACTTTCAATTCTACTGAGAGAACCAATAGGGATGTCCCAAAATCGACGCATTTAAATGTAAGTCATTTGCATAAATCTGCGAAATAAGTGAAAGTGAAAGAAATGAGTGAAAGAAGCTATTCATTTAAAAAAAAAGTAGGCGAAGTTTTTACTGGGTATTGGATGTCTCGATAGGCTGATTGTTAGAGAGCTATTATGCAATCAGTCTGGAAGTTGTGGGTTTGATATCCGGTCGCTTTTATTAACAAACAGACAGACTGAGGCTCCACGAAACATTTTTTAGGTAAAATAATTTTAAATTAACTTTCTAATTCTATTGTAACATACCAAATATAACAACCTTTCTCTGAAGAAAAGAAATTTCATTATTGCAATTGAAAAACAAATATAACTTAAAATTAACAAACCCCTATCCAAAATCAAACAATACCCTACAACACCGTAGGGCATAGCATCTGAAAAAATCGACAAAAAAACTATACACTACTAGTTATAAAGAAACTTGACACGGCCTAAATACTATCGATTTTGGCAATAGGAACACAAAAAAAACTACCAAATATGAAAAAAAACGGGAGGTGGACTTTTCCAACTTAAATTGAACCTTATTATAAAAAGCAACGCCAAAAATCTTACAGAACAATTTTCCAAAATAAAAAATGCTGTTATTGCTAATTTATTTTATTCTACAAGAGGTACTAGAGTCCAAACAGCTTCATCCAAAGAAAATTATGAAGAAAAGAGACACAGAAGTCGACAGCTCTGCATTTGTACTCATAAGCGTCAGCAGAGGTAACCAAGTTTGCAATCATACCGCATTGGTATCTCCCAGTAAATATGATGACTGAAAAAAAAATTAGATTTTAATGCGGCATTTTACTTTTTTTGTTATACAATTTCTAATTCCTGAATAATTTCTTTTTGGCTGATAAGAAAACTGTTAGTGAAACTCACCAAATATAGTTTCAAAGATTATTTAACTGATAACCAGACAATTATGTTTGTATGTCTAATGTTTAATAGGTGTGTGACTGTGTGTTCTGAGTATTTTCCAGTCAAAAGAGAACTGTGCTAAATTCTGCGTATGATTTAAAGCTAGAATAATAAAGTGAAACTAATAAAATTGTCATCAACAGATGATTAAACATACAACAAAGTTATTATGAAAATAAAGAAATAAGGTTTTAAAAAAATTTAAAGGAATGATGTCTTAAATTCATTAAAATGAAAAAACAATTTTGTGCAAAAAACTGATTTTCAATAACGCAAAGGCAAACTATTCTCCAATTAAATTTACAATATTAATCAAGTTTTCTTCTTCGAATAGTTAAAGAAATATTTATTTTTGTAAAAAATTAAGAGCAAAATGTACACTTTAAAAAACTAGAAAATTATTTTTCTCGAAAAAAATTAGAGCAAAATTTGGCTTCATAAAATAAAGTAAAAATAGTTTGTAAAGAATAATAAAGTCTTAAATATCTTTTTAATAAACCTTTTTCTCTAGAAAATTTAGAGCAAAATTTTCTTTATAAAAAATGAAGATCTAACATTTTTCATAAAAAATTGTAAACGAAACTTTTTTTATAAAACACTAAAAAAAGTTTTGTCTAAAGAAAGTAAAAAAATTGTGAGCAAAATTTTTACTAAAAAAAAATTTTTACTAAAAAAAATTCAAGACCAAAAGTTTACCTGAAGAAAATTAAAAGGAAATTATCTCTATAGAAAATTAGTTGCAAAATTTTTTTTTTTAGATAAAATTAAGAGAAAAATTTTTTCTGTACGAAATTAAGAGCAACATTTTCTCCATAAAAAATAAGGAGCAAATTTTTTGTATAGTATATAAGGAGCAAAATTGTGTCTATCAAAAATTTTCTTTGATGAAAATTATAAGCAACATTTTCTCTTTAGAAAATAAACAGCCATATTTTTTTACTGAAAATTAAAAGAAAAATTTTCTCAAAAGAAAATTGAGAGCCAAACTCTTTATATTGAAAATTAAACGCAAAACTGTCTGTAAAGAAAATAAGAAGCAAAATTTTGTCTTTAGAAAATAAAGAGCAAAATTTTCTTTGTAGAAAAATAAAAGGAAACTTTTTTCATAAAAAGTTGTGAGCAAAATGTTCACTTAAAAAAAACTTTTAAGTTAAGCACTGAAGCAAAAAATGTGATCTTTAGAATATTAAAACCAAATTATTCTCTATAGAATATTATGAGCAAAATTTCTTTTCATAGAAAATTAAAAGAAAAATTTTCTTTATCTACTAATAAAATTGTCATCAACAGATGATTAACCATACAACAAAGATATTATGAAAATAAAGAAATAAGGTTTTAAAAAAATTTAAAGGAATGATGTCTTAAATTCATTAAAATGAAAAAACAATTTTGTGCAAAAAACTGATTTTCAATAACGCAAAGGCAAACTATTCTCCAATTAAATTTACAATATTAATCAAGTTTTCTACTTCGAATAGTTAAAGAAATATTTATTTTTGTAAAAAATTAAGAGCAAAATGTACACTTTAAAAAGCTAGAAAATTATTTTTCTTGAAAAAAATTGGAGCAAAATTTGGCTTCATAAAATAAAGTAAAAATAATTTGTAAAGAAAAAAAAAGGTTAAAATATCTCTTAAATAAAACTTTTTCTCTAGAAAATTTAGAGCAAAATTTTCTTTATAAAAAATGAATATCTAACATTTTTCATAAAAAATTGTAAATGAAACTTTTTTTATAAAACACTAAAAAAAAGTTTTGTCTAAAGAAAGTAAAAAAATTGTGAGCAAAATTTTTACTAAAAAAAATGTTTTTTTACAGAACGTAAAGACCAAAAGTTTATCTGAAGAAAATTAAAAGGAAATTATCTCTATAGAAAATAAGTTGCAACATTTTTTTTTTTTATATAAAATTAAGAGAAAAATTTTTTCTGTACGAAATTGAGAGGAACATTTTCTCCATAGAAAATAAGGAGCAAATTTTTTGTATAGAAAATAAGGAGAAAAATATTGTCTATCGAAAATTTTCTTTGATGAAAATTATAAGCAACATTTTCTCTTTAGAAAATAAACAGCCATATTTTTTTTACTGAAAATTAAAAGAAAAATCTTCTCAAAAGAAAATTGAGAGCCAAATTCTTTATATTGAAAATTAAACGCAAAACTGTCTGTAAAGAAAATAAGAAGCAAAATTTTGTCTTTAGAAAATAAAGAGCAAAATCTTCTTTGTAGAAAAATAAAAGGAAACTTTTTTCATAAAAAGTTGTGAGCAAAATGTTCACTTAAAAAAAAACTTTTAAGTTAAGCACTGAAGCAAAAAATGTTATCTTTAGAATATATAAACCTAATTTTTCTCTATAGAATATTATGAGCAAAATTTCTTTTCATAGAAAATTAAAAGAAAAATGTTCTCTATCGAAAATTGAGAACAAAAAAAAAAATTCTAAATAAAAAATATGAGAGCAATATTTTCTTAATCCAAATTTTAATATTTTTAATAAGGCTAAAGTTCAGCAAATTAAATTTTCATCAAGTTATTTTTATTAAATGTTCTCTAAAGAAATTTCAGGGCAAACAAACTAGAAATTTCTAGTGCAAATATTGAGCGAAATTTTCATATCAGAAAATTTAAGACAACACTTTATTTACAAAAAAGATACAAAACTTTCCTTAAAAAGTGTTATATATTGTTACGTTGATTTAAAATTAAACTTTCCCTATTACTTTATTAAGAGTGAAATTTTTTTAATTGTTGCTAATTTCAAGTTTGCTTTTATAAAAATTTAAAGAAAACTTATAGGATAATCCAATTCTGTCAAAGTGTTAGATGTAGAAGCTAAGATCAATCGAATTTTGACGCCAATTTAACAAAATAACTTAAGCCTACCGGCTACGCTCAGAAATTTCAATTCTAACGTTTAATCCGTCCTGTTATATGGATATACGACTTGGAAGTGACCTTACCTATCTCAAATATCAATGAATTTTACCTATTCTTTGAACTCCTGTAATAACGAATTTAGAACTTCTATGCTAAACAAATTAAATGGATGTGGCTTCTGAAATCAGAAAACGTAAGGGGCAGTGGGTTGGCTCTGTACTATGTCGCGAGGATAAAAACATTGCGTTGAAATCAGTTAACCCATGCAGGAAAAAGAGTTTGTAGACGAGGGATAACTGACAGACGTTGAAGCAACACCGAAATAAGATCAATCGGGTTAACATGAAATTAACTTCGATATGTAGCCAAAATCGAGTGAAATAGAAGACGACTAAATAACGTACAATGTTCCAGAGGGAAAAAATAAAAAAAACCAAAAGTCAAACCTTGTTCACAAAAAATGAAAAGTAAAGTTTTTTTCGTTAGGACCTTATGTGTGAAATATCCCTTTAAGAAAATTTGAATTCAAATGTTGTAACGCTTTGTCAAATTTAATTACAATAAGTACAGAAATTTAAACATTTACTATCAAAGTAGTTTTTTGGAATTTTTTATTAATAAGATTTTGTTTGTTGTGCTTACGACAATTTGTTTTTGTTTTAAATGTAATTTTCTATGCGAACGTTAACGTTCGATATCGTTGAACAGGCTGTTAATTCCCAATTGTTATTCTTGATAAATCGACTGAAATTTATTGTTAGGGAAAAAGCTAGTTTCGATGCACATTTCACTGGTTGCATAGGCCATATCATCAGAACACATTTTCCCAAAAAATTTTAGAAATGCCAAAGATATTAGCAAATGAAACTGCAGAGTAAATGAGAATTGCAAACACTCAAATAGTCTTATTTGCAACGACATCAAAGCTTTGACAAAATACCAACAACAAGCAGTGTGTTTTTCTTTTCTTACATTCTCCACTACAATTAGTTGGAATTCTCCCAACATCAATTGTAGTTGTAAGTGGATTAAGAAAAAGCTAAATTAAAAATAAAAACAAATTGCTTTATTGTTTTCGCAAGAAAATAAAAATAGAAGAACTTGCCAGTTCAGTATTTTATGCACGAGGACTTGCAGATTTATTACCAAAGTAATTTTTGGGAACACAAAATTGTTAATTATTAAGATTTGGTTTGTCGCTGCAGTTTAATTTGTTAAAATCTTTGGATTTTTTAAAAATTTTTGGGAGAATTTTTTCTGATGAATTAATGAACAATAAATTTAAGTGTATTTATCAAGAATAAAAATTAGGAATTAAGCTCGACAATGAAAATCTTATTAATTATAGCATTTATTTATTATTATTATTTAATTAAGCTTGAGGTCTTTTTTTTATATAAAAAATATGAAATTTATTGAACCAAAATTTCGGCACTCCGTTGTGTGCCTTCTTCAGGGTTTTTCTTGAATTTTTGACAACAATTTTTAGCAAATTAAATAAATATAACAAAAAATCAAAAAACAATTTTCAATTAAATACAAAAAAAGGTTTTCCAATTCAAAAACTAATCTATTACATTATAAATAAACTTTTAACTTCCGTTTATATTTTTATAAACTAAATGCCTATAATTTTGTGCTAAACTTTCAGTATCTGACTTAAAATTAATTCTCGATATTATCGGTACATTAATAATTTGCAACATATCTAACATAAGCCTACGTTTATAATTATTTTCCTTATTTAAAACTGTTGTATTTTCAAAATCAGGATAATGGTTTAAATTTGCACAATGAGCTGATAAAGCCGTTTTTTGGGATGAAATATGTCTATATTTTTGATCTGACTTATGTCCTGCTAAGTTAGCAAAACTAGGTTAGCAGTGCTAACCTAGTTTTCAGTTTATTCTTCGTTGTACCAGCATATATTTTACCACATTGTCCATTAACATTCCCCCCACAAGGTATCTTATAAACTACATTCGACAATTCCAACTAATTTATTTTATTCTTCATATTAGTGAATAACCTACCTATTGTGTTATAAGATTTATGCGCAATTGCATACCTTTCCGTATCATAAATATTAGATTTTTCTAATCTCTCCGAAAAGTTTGGTACATAAGTTAGCGATTTATAAACTTTTGGTTCCGTATTACCGTTCAAGTTATTTATTCTATGGTTATTATATTGTATTAATAAATTAGATATAATTTCCTTTGGAAAACTATTTTCTCTTAATGCTCTAGAAATTTTCTCCTTATTGTTCCTATGGAAACAAGAATCACTTATTTTCAATACTCTATCTATAAAGTTTCTAGCCGTGTTAATAATAATCCTTTTAGGATGATTTGAAAAATAATTAATTATTCTACCAGACGATGTTGGTTTTTGATACCAATCAATTAATAAACTTGTTCCCTTTCTTATTATCAAAGTGTCTAAATAAGACAATTTAGATTCAAACTCCTTTTCCATTGTAAATTTTATATCCGCATGAAAGGAATTAAATGTATCTAAAATTTTTGCTATTTTTGATTCCTTAATTACGCAAAATAAATCATCTACATATTTTGTCATAATTTTAGGTTTAATAGACAACTGTTCCAAACATCTATCTATTAATCTCTCCATAACAATATCTGCTACAATTGGAGACGCTGGTGATCCCATAGGAAGTCCCCTGAGTTGAGCATATACATTACTGTCCAATTAAAAATATCTATTATCAATTATACAAAATTTCAGAATACGTAAAAATAAGTCCTTTTCTATGTTAGTGCGTTCTTCTATCTTATCCCATTGCTCCTCTATTATATCTATATTATATAATAATAATAAATTTTGTAAAGGTCGAATAAAAGTCTATTTATATAGCATTTATTTTAATTAACTCCTTAAAATCCCTGCTTTAAAAGCCAGCAAAAAAATACAATAGAACGAGGGTGCTTGTTTGCGTATTAAACTTAAAAAATTTCAAGATAATTTAATTTATATGACGGTTATACATAACAAATTTAAGATACTTGTGTTTTAATTATCAAATTAAATCAAGGCAAAATTGTTGTTGATTGCTGCTTCAAATCAAGTGCATTCAATATTTGCCAAACTGACTATTTGTCGTATTTAACTTGTCGTCTGTAAATCAGTGCATGAGTTTATATTTTAAAGCAAAACTAAAACTCAGATACAAAAAAGAGTGTGTATGCTTGTATGTATAACAAAAAGTTTGCCATTTAAACTGCCTGTGCAATTATAATGCAATTAGTAATCGTCCATTATTATTTTCTTGTTATTGCAGTTGTTGTGTAAATTTAAATACTAAGACTCATTCGTACTATCTTCGTACTAAATTGCATAGGAAAACGACTAGAGAAGAAACTCTCTTAAAACAAATTAAAAACTTATTTCTCAAAATTCCGTACGTGTGATGTAATAACAACAAATTAAAACATATTTCTTACTAAGAAAGTAATAGGGTAAAGTTTTTTTTACAGCTTGATGTGTCAAACCATACTGAACTTAACGCTGCGTCTCCACGTAGCCATTTTTTTGCTAAGCACACGCAAAATCGAAGAAGAACAATGGCGCAATAATTGCTGAAGAAATGAAATGTCAGATAAGAGACAACTGATTTGACAGCAGATTGCTAATCACTCAGATGAGCAGTCATTGCGCAATGATTTGCCACTCATGGCAATATGCGGTCCACACGTCGCAAATTTAATGGAGCAAATTTGACATTTGTCGCAATAAATAATGCTACGTGGAGACCCGGGGTAAAGACACTTTTCGTTAAGTTTTATGAAAATGTCATTTGATTAAACAAAGTGCAAGACTGATCGCTAATTCCGTACAGAATCTGATGTTATTTATTTGGTTTTCCACTCTTCTCGTTTTCTATGCTTTATACATTGATTGCGAGTTTGTGTGAGTTTGCGTGCAAAATACAACACTCTCATTACTTAAGAAGTACATATAATGTAATGCATGAAATCATTATTATGGTTTGGCTTTGGTTTAGTCTGGTTAAGTTTTGTTGTTTGCTGCTGCGGCTTATCATTATCGTATATTTTTTTCTTTTTTTTTGTATCTTTAAGATACAAATTTGCCTGCTTTTAATTTTGCCAGTATAAGTAGGTATGTCTTGTTTAAACTTGAAATCAGTAATACAAACTTTTAGTAATATTTACTTTTAAATTGTTTTATTAATTTTGTTTTTTTTTTTAATTTTTATATTTTTTTATTGGGCGATGTCTCATGAGAAGATAATTTTGTTTGTTTTGTGAGTTGTTGTTATTATACAAATTAAATAATAAAAAAAACATAATGATTAAGTAAATGTTAATAAATGTAATTGTTATTGTAAACTTAAAATATTTTATATAAATTGTGGCTTTAATTTTAAGTTAACATTCATTGGTTGTTAAAAAAATATATATATATCGACTATATTTGTGGAATTTTAAGTCAAGGATATTAAATGACATTCAGAAGAATGCTCGTTAAATAAAAAAAAAACAATTTATACTTTAAGTTTACTGTTATAAACAGTAAAAAATAAATTATCTCTTAAAAAAGAGTTTTTTTAAGAAAGTTTCTCTAACAATCTATATATATAAAATTGTAAATTGTAAAAACTTGAAATTTGGACCAGAGATTGGTCATCCTAAATCGTTCCGCTAAGACGGGAGTAAAAAAGAGTAAAAACGGGAAAATTCGGTAACCGTATATCTCCCAAACTAAAAGAGATACAAAATCTTTTGAAATTCGGCCCTATAAGGGAGTTAACGGGTAAAACATGAATTTTGGTACTCTTTGACACCCCATTTATCTTTTAAACCAATAAACAAAGAAACAAAGTTAATACCACATAAGAAATTTTCCAAAAAATACGAATACGAATTTGTTACTTTTTCGAAATTCGAACATTTAAGAGGTGAAAATCGTAACTGTGGTTTTGGTACTTTTTTTGCAAAACATTTTTTTTCTATTCATTGACATATTCGTACTAAATTATGGGCTATATTATATTTTATATTTTTCTTTGGCTTTTTGGTTCTACAACTGGTATTTTTTTTTTTAATTATCGTTAATCTTGGACCTTAGACCATAAGACTCAACATGCAATGTCCTGAGTGGATAAGAATCTATTGAGGAATTGTTTAATACTTTTTTGTTCTTTAACTGATACTTTTTGAATTTCCGTTAGTATTGGGCCTAGAAATATAAAATTTAAGATGCAATTTTTTTGGTGGATGAGAATCTATAAGAGTGAACTTTTTGGTAATGTAATAGGTGGATTAGAATCTATAAGAGGGAAGTTTTTGGTACTTTTTTGTTCTTTAGCTGGTACTTTTAGAATTTCCGTTAGTATTGGAACTAGAAACATAAAATTAAGCATGCAAGGTCTTGAGTGAATAAGAATCTGTTAGAGGGATCTTTTTGGTACTTTTTCGTTTTTTAATTTTTCGTTAATATTAGTCTTATTAACATAATATGAAACCTGCAAACTTTGGCATATAAATATGTTCATGAAAGAAAAGGCCCGATTACAAAGTAGCGGGTTAAATGCTAAGATTAGTGCAAGTTTAAGCCTAGAAAAATAAACTTTGGCATACAAATATGTTCACGAAAGAAAAGAAGACGCTAACGAAGTAGAGGGTTAAATGCTAGTCTAATATAAAACAATAATAAAATTTCAAGAATAGATTTTCTAAAAAAAAAAATGGAAAACAAAATTTATTTAAATTAAGAGTAAAATTTAACGGAAAATTAAGTGCAAAATTTTCTTTTCCAAAAATTGGGATTAATATTTTATCCACCGAGAATTACAAGCAAAAATTTTCCAATGAAATTTATAAGCCAAATGTTTTTATAAAAAATTAAGAAAATATTAAAAGTTAAATTTTCTCCATAGAAAATATATAGTAAAGATTTTTTAATAGAAACCTTATAGTGAAATGTTCTTAAAAAAATATTAAAAGCAAAGTTTTTTCAGTTGAATTATTCGCCAAATTTTTTTTTAATTGAAAATTGAGAGCAAAATATTCTTTGCAAGAAGTTAAGGTCGACAAATCTCTTTTGAAAATATAGAACAAATTTTTCCAAAAGAAAACTTACTGCCTTTTTCACGATGTCAAGTGAATTCTTTATATCGCACAGGAAAAATTATATATAAGATTTTATTTCTGTTCCACATGAAGTTGTACGAAAAAAATAATTCTTTCGAAATTGTGAAATTGGCAGCTAAAGTAATATTTTTCTTTTCAAAAGTAAAATTTCCGGTGTAAAAAATGAAAAGTTAAATTTTCCTGGAAGAATATGAAAGTAAAAAAATTCTCCGTAAAAATTTAATATTTTCTATCCAAAATCAAAAACAAGGTTTCTCTGGTTTAATTTTAAAAAATTATTTTATCTATAAAAACTATAAACTAAATTTCATCTGTAGGAAATGAAGAGTAACATTCTCCAAAAGAAAACTAATTTTATCGTTGACAATCAAATGCCATTCGTATATTCGCGACTTAAACTCAGACAAACAATTCCTCTTAAAAGAATTGTTAAACAAACATTTACATTTCATTTGTATGTCTTTTTAACGTAAATTAATGTTTAATTCAAATAAAAATCTTGACAAACAATGCATTTGCTTTTTTCTTTCTTTAAATTATTGTGAGAAATTGTTAAAAAAAAAAACCCAAGTTCAGCCAAGTTCATGGCACAAGTTCAATTTAATGAAAAAGGTAATTAATAACATACTTACACACATGTGTGTAGGAACAGAAAACAAACTAACAAAATTTATAATTCAAATGTCAAGTATTGAAAAGCAAACTTCCTCTCTTTTAAAAAATGAACTGGCAATTATGTGCTTTTTAAAGAAAACCGCAAGACACACCAACTTCACTTAACTCAATAAAAATTTATTTTATTATTAAACAAATAAGTAGTTAAGCGGCGCCAAAATCAAATTAAGAAAGAAATGTGCAACATCACATACTCCAACTAAACTTGAACAATTTACTAAATACCTGCACAGAGAGGAAGGAAAATTTTAACAACAATTTTAAGAGGAAAAACACAATAGACATTTAAACTGATGCTGCTGCTGCTGCCGCTTTTGTGTAAGTTCGTACATGTGTGTTGCTGTGTATTTAATTTTAATTATTGAGTTCGAGCAATACCAAGTTGCCTGCTTCGAAATGTTAAACAAATTCAAACAACAATCAAGCAATAAAATAATGTTGCAAAAATAAAACTAAAACTAAACAATATACAAACGTGTACACTTCACAACTTGCCAAATGCACACACATACATAAATGCTTAAAAATTGTGGAAGTGGCTTACTGGAGTTTTTTAAGGAAATTTAACAAAATGTGGTACAATACTCAATTGGTACTAAAATACAATTGGTACTTTCTTACGTAATTGGTATTTAAAAAATTAAACACTTTACTTAAAATACTTTGGCAACAGTTCTTAAATTTTAAGAGTACGCGCAGAAAAAACGGTTTTCATATACGGAAAAAAGTTTATTTTCTAAAGTTATCAATTTCTTTTCTTAAAACAATAAAATATATAATAATTCTTGATTGTTATTTTGGAATATCTCGAAAACTCTTCTACATTTGACGATTCTAACTTCATATTCGGATTCAGCGGACAATTTTAGATAAAGATTAGGTGTCACATACATTTGTTCAAAAAACTATCACGTAGCGAAATTTGTGTCTACCATGAATAATGATTATTTATTGTTCTTGAAATATGGCAAAAAACAAAATGCTTGTTGCATTTAAAAAACATGATTGTTAGCCAACACGTTATGAATGTGATAGATATGAAAATGACAGATTTAATCAATGCATCTTCCTATTGATGATGCCCTAACATCAGAATTGTGACATCAATGTTACTACAAATGGCATCAATGATGCAAAAAGTAACATCAATCCAATGACTAACGTCTTCGTACAATTTTGTCATTTTTTACGTGTCATCTATTTTATGACTATAGTGACATCAATTCGATGCCACATTTTGTATATTATTTACATTATTTTCATGATTACAATGTATTATAAGAAGCAAAAATTCCTATAATCTATTTTTTAAAATTATTTAGTTAAATACATGAAATTTTTAAAGTTGAATGATTACGAAACAAAGGTCGTAATTCAAACGTGAAACAAACATATGCAACGGGTAAGTAAATAATAATATTCTCTCACTTTGACTTAAGTCAATTCCAATGACTTTGACTTAATGACAAACTGTCAATAAATTGATGCCAATGTGTACTTTCTCCGATGTTACTGCTTCATCGCACTGAGGACATGTTCGTCATTTCTGTGATGCCGATGTGTCATCCCATTGATGACATAATTTCATTTTGACCCTGATGACACTTTTTCCAAGTGATGTCATGATGACAAGTGTCATGGGGTCAGTAACGAAGACACTTTCATAGTACTGATGTCAAAATAAATCCGCGTTATGACGCCTTTTCTATCAGTGTAGTTGCTACATGTGTGGAAAAGATTAACATAATCACATGTTACAAAACCCATACTGGGTCTCAACCACACTCAATTTTAACAGATTGCAAAATCGAAACTTTAAACATACTTTAAACCGTATTTTAAGATACTGTTGGGAGATGTTTTAAAAAGTTTAAAAGAGCCTGCCAATGCCTCTTAATCAGTTTTGCCAGTAGCCACTAAGGGGCTATATTTAGCCATTTTTATCTCTTTTAGCATTGAAACCGAAATTTAGTAATTTTTATGTAACAGTTTTAGCCAAGGCTGGCAACCGAAACTAATTTCGTTATTTAAATCTTAGTTATTTCGGTGTAAAGCTATTTTGTAATTCGGTATTGTTATCGGTATTTCAATTAAATCGGTATTGGAATACCGGTATAGAATCCTCCATAACGCTATATTTCGGTATTACAATTAAATGAACAAAATAAGCTTAACATAAGAAAAATACATGAATTTATAATAAACCTTTTATATATTGAGCAATCCACGCCAAATCAAATGGTTTATAAATTTTTTTCTTTAAGTTCCCCAATTTTGTGACTTTCCTAATAATTTTAAGATTTTATTTGACCACTACTTTAAAGGACTCTTTTTTTTGTTCATTACTTTTATAATAGTGTTCCAAACTGGAATCGAAAAATAGCAGTTATGAAAGGCCCAGTACTGGACCGGGCTTTTTAAATAGAAGTTAAAAATTACACATATTCAAAAAAATCAAAGGATATCCAAAAATCCTTATCAAACATTTTTTTATTTTTTTTTTTGCTGTAAAAAACATATTAAAACGAATATTTCACAAAATATTTTAATTTTGTATACCGGAAATTATAATTTCGGCATCTGTTTCAGAACCGGTATTCCATTTTGAACGGTATCGGTTGCCAACCTTGGTATTAAGAGGTTTTGGACCACAAAAAATGTGAAAAATAAACAATTATTTTTTTTACATTTCCAAATATTTTATTTCTATTAACAATTATAGGTAGCATTTATGCGGTGGTCTTTAAAACATGTCTTTTTTAATTTTCTTCTTAAGGCTGCTTCCAAAATCTTTTTTACATTTACACGATGACTTTTGAGACATGTCTTTTTTTATTGTTGTTTTAAAATAATTTTTATTTGCATAATTTAATTTGAAAATAAAACATAACAGCAAACTTTAAAATGACAGTCAAAGAAAATTAGAAAAAAACAATAAGAACGAAATTCGTGTCTTTTTTCTACCTTTCATTCTTTTCTACCGAATTTGTCTACAAATAAAAAAACCTGTTTTAAAGCCATGTCTTAAAAATTATCGTATAAATGCCGCCTTACTGTTAAAAGTTATTAAAAGAATGATTTTTGTTAGATGTTCATGTGTTTTTAGTTGTCTTTGAGATTAGTTTTTTTTCAACTAATTATCAAAATACTTAATTCAGAAATCCAGTAGCAAATTTCACAAAGCACTATAATTTCGGATATTTACATTCATATATGGATTTAAGCTATCTCTAACTATCCTATACATCTGAGTTATTTTAGAAATTTTTTTTGTTCAAAAACATCTCATCTTCAAGTTTTTCAATTTCCTTATCCAGGAAGTATATAAATACAAGCTTTGGTACTTTTTTTAAAAGAGATTTAATCCCCAATATAGCAAAAGCAAAATTTTTTTTACAACTACAATCTCACTTGCAACAACTTTGAATTTTTAAAACATTTTTTGCTGATGAATAAACATGTGACAAAAGGGGGAAAAATAAAGATAAGCAATGTTTAGCTCCAAGCCACAAATTAAACGAATTTTCTCGTTACGTTTCAAAACCAATAAAAGAAGAGATACGAACTGCTACTGCCACATATTTAGCTACATTTGAGGATGATGATAATGATGTAGTTAGTTGTCATACACTATTAGACTTGAACTCATACATTATACAATAAAGTCGTAATTCGTATAAGGCAGAAAAAAACTGGTAAATCCAGGAAACGATCACTTACATATAAAACCAACAGCAAAAACAACATAACCCAACAGCTTGAAGAAGCCAACTTTACACAGCCACCCAAACAACCAACCAGTCAACCGACCAACAACAAATACAAAAGTATTTAATGTGGAAAACTTTGTGGCTTACAACATACAAACTTAAGTACTTCATACTTGTACTCGTTCGTACATTCTCATACGTGAACAACCAAACGCTCTTGCACTTTCGTTTTCATTCAGGCGTCACGTGCCAGTGTCTAAAGCCACAGCGAAAGTAAAACTACACAATGTAAGGTGTTCGTTCACATACTTGCTTTCATACGTATGAATGTATGTGCTTGAGAGATCTGTATGCTGTGCTGTAAGATATTTGCAGTTTAGCAATTTACTGCTGCTGATGAGGATGAAGTTAGTGGCGGTGCTGCTGCTGGCTGCTGATGATGGTGTAATTCAAGATATTGATCAGCTGTTGTTGGATCTTCACTGTCTAATTTTTTCCTTTTGTATGTATAATTATGAGGTATCGTCGTAAGGCGATTTAAAAGTATAAAATCATATCAAAACTAAAAAAAGATTTTGTTACACAAAAATCAACGAAACAAGAATGTCCGAATCAAACAAAACACTGTAAGAATACAAAAAAGTTAAACTTTTCAAATGTTCGCTTTTCTTCAAAAATAATAAAAAAAAAAAAAACAATAACGTTCGAAACTTTCAAATTTTGCACGATTTTTTCCTTAAAGATTTCCTAAACCCTTCGTGAGTAAATTATATATGGCAAACATTTCACAAAAAAATGTCAAATATTTGTTTGCTCTAATCTGACCACAAAATATTTTTGAAAACAGCTGATTTTGGTCAAACAAAACTATTTGTCAGCAAACAAAAATGTTCCTAATGTCACCAGTAAACGTCAAATATTTTGTTCGTTTTAGGGCAAATAAATATTTGTTCTTACAAAAATTTTGCAAGATCAAACAGCATCAAACAAAAAATTTTATAATAAAAACAATTGACAAAATTAAACAATTTTTTAATGACGAATAAGGATATTTTTGTTAAAAAATTTTTTATTTGTGCCGACCAATTTACTGATATCGATATTTGTTGAGATTTCGTTCGTTTTAAAGTGATTGTAGGGTTTATATGGGATATAGAATCAATTTTGGATCTACCAAGACAAAATTTTGACATGACATACAAGCTACTATAGGTATCATCAAGACCAACATTTATAAGGTACCCAGTAAAAACGTTGCCTACAAAATAATCTGTTGAGTAACCAGAAAAACATAAAAGCACTACTTCCAATTCTACTGAAAGAACCAATGAATTTTACAAGGGATGTCCCAAACTGAACGCATTCAATAGTAAGTCATTATTTTTTTTTTTTTTTTTCTTAAATACATCCAGGAAAAAAGTAGTTATAGAAGTTGTTGTAGAAGTAGTTTTAGAAGAAAGCTACTAAATAATAAGTAAAAGAAGCTATTCATTTTAAAAAAGTAAGTGAAGGTTTTACTGGGTAATTATAATATAAGAGCTATGGTAAAATCTCAGAGCTATGGTTATATATGGACCGATTACAATAATATTTGATAAGGTGAAAAGGGTTGCAAGTTTAATAAAAATACCAACTTAATAAGATGTTTTATGGGCACAATGGTTGGTTTTATGGGGATAATGTGAAATTATGAACCAATTCTTTCCACTTCCATTTCCAAAATTGCGACCAGGGGCCAAATTACGGTATTCGATATCAAATGAAATTACAATACAATTTGAATGGGAATTTCGATCGATATCGAATGCCGTAATTTGGCCCCTGTTCTTTGTAAATAAGATTAAAATGGCATGCCAGCCGGGCGGATATTGTTGTAGCACAGTCGGTGCAGAAGAAAAGAGTAATGGATCCAAATGTGAAACAAACGTCCGAAAAAAGAGAATGCACCGATTATTTCTAAATATTTCACAAACTTGACTTTCATGACTAAAGGTATGTTCAGACTAATGAAATATTTGACGAAAATATTTGTTCTGATATTTTCTTCAAACTGTGTGAAACAAAAAAATATTTTGATTAATGTTCAAACTAAGCTGAAATATTTGACCATTTTTGATTGTAAAACAAATTAAAAAAAATTTTGGCAAATAGTCTCAAATATAACAAATTAAATCTTGGTTGTCATTAGTTCAGACTTAGAGTGCCTCGGTAGGCTAGCTGGTAGCGAGCTAGTCTATCAGCCACAGAATACCACAGAACTGTAAAAAGTGACGTGTGAAAAAGGCCCAAATCAGTTGCGAGGGCAGCTTTCGAAGAAAAAGACAGAAAGCTTTTTTTGGTAGTGAAGTGGCAATGTGTAAAAACAGGCAGCAACAATCAACACAAATGGCATGATCAAAACAAAAATAACAAAACACAGACCACGTTAAAAAAATGCATTAGTTCAACAAAGGTTGTGTTTTGTGCAAAAAAAAATGAATTTATTAATATTTTTTGTTTTATAATGTTATTTATTTACTTAAATATTATTTACTTGTGTTGTGGTAAACTTAAAAGTTAATTTTTACAAAAGCTTTGCAAATAAATCTCAACTAAATAAATTTGTGTTCATTGTATTGCGGCATAAAAGATGATGCAAAGAGTAATGCAAAAAAGGCAGCTTTCTTCAAAAGAGACAAAAAAAAAACGCAAAATCTTCTGTCTCGTGACAGTTCTGTGGTATTCTGTGCTATCAGCGCCGAGGTTGCGGGTTCGATTCCCGTCAGAGACTCTGGTTTCTTTCCTGCAGACATGCATAGAGCTTCGCATCAAATAAAACTTTAATGAATGTGTAAAAAAATAAAAATTTATTTTACAAATAGTAAAAATGAGCGCAGAAGCTAATTTATTTGTTTTATTCTGTGGAGCATCGTCACTAATAGTGTTAGAACAAGATAATGAAAAAAAAATGGAAGACAATGGGTAACGGGAACGTTGCTAAAATTTCCGAAAAATTGCAAACTTGGATACAAACCCTAAAAAATATATTTGAAATCGCTAAATCGGTTAAAAAGCAAAATGTCGGGAAAAAAAACAAAAAAAAAAATGTTGCAAAAATAGCGAAATAAAAAATGCTAAATTAGCGGAAATTCGCAAAAATTTGCTAATAGCGGTATGATTGAAAAGCCTAATAACTATTAAAAATCGTTGAAGCTGTAAAGTTTCACAGGGAAAAATTGCTTCTTCGCGAGCATGTCTAAAATTCGCGAAAAATTGCAAACTTGAAAACAAACCCTAAAATTAATTTGAAATCGGCAAAAAAAAAACAAATTGTCGGAAAATAACAAAAAAAAAAGTTTTTTTCCAAAAAAAAAGTTTTTTTCGCGAAAATTTTGAATATTTCAAACAAGCCATAAAATTGATTAAAAGTCCCTTAAAGTATAAGGAATGGCAAAAATTCGATAATAATTGCTAATTTAGCGGAAATTCGCAAAAATTTGCTAAAAGCGGCATGATAACACAGTCCAATAACTATTAAAAATCTTTGAAACTGCAAAGAATCCGAAAACTTACAGGAAAAATTGCTTCTATCGAGAACAAGGTTAAAATTATTGGTCGTTGTTTGTTCTTACAATTTTTTTGTAACATCGAATAAATGTTTGCTCAAAAATTACTAAAATATTTAATATCTTGTGTTCACACTATGTTCACATTGGACAAATATTTGTTTACCAGCAAATACTTTTATTTGCTCAAAATCAGCTGTTTTGACACTCAAAAATATTTTGTGTTCAGAATTAATTAATGATATATTTGATGTTCGCTACCAAATATTTCATCAGTCTGAACGTACCTTAACTAACAAACTTCGTAAAGATCGGTCTATAATTGACAGTATGTTCACTATCGGAAACACTTTATTACGTCTAAGACAGTAACGAACAATTCTTTAGAGATAACATATGGTCTAGTTTCGTTTAATAAGATCGGAAACCACTTCGCAAAATTTTATGATGATTGGTCCATAATTTTTCATAGGTCGAATACAAAATCCACTCTTTAAAATTACTTTTGTTAAAATTGTAGTCGGGACTGTAAGAAAAGATAAACTCACTTTTTATTGTTGTTGTTTATGTTTAAGCTTTGATATTGTTACAAGTAAAACTGGGGCTTATAATTCTTATTCGCTTAAAAGTTTTATTTGTATAATATCTTTAGTTTTCTAAAATCTTTGGATGAAGTTTCCTGACGATCTGACCTAAGCAACTTGTGAAATGCGCATAGGAATAGCTTATTCCTTCAAAAATAAATTTGTTTATCAATTGTATGAAATGGGAATCTAGCACATTTAAACGAAACCTTGTTTTCAAAATTTTTTGAATCCCAAGAAAAACTTTGAAAAAAAAGCTTCGATAGGTACAATTAAGTTTTATACTACTAAAAATAAAAAACTTATGGCCATTTTCTCATTAGGCGATTATCTTTTTTCCCAACGAAAAACAGCACATTAAAGAAATTTGGTTTTCTCAATTACTCATTTGCTTCTATTTTGACGAAATGCTAACCGGCACTCATCTGCCAATTATTTATTTTCCTTTTATTTGAGGTACAGATAAATTCAATCAGCTGACTCCCAACTTTTACATGTATTTTAGTGGTGTTGCCAACTCAAACCAATGTTTTTTGTCGGTATATTGAGAAACCCAAAATCGTTAACGGACAGTTTATCTGTATAATAAATTTATGTTGACATTAAGTAACAGACAGTTTGTCGATACATTGAGAAAATGGCCATTAAACTTTGTGATAACACTGCACAACAACAAATTTAAACTTTTTTTGTGCCGTCTGAAAATGGAATGGCCAATATATGTAGTGAAAGTGCGTTAATTTTGGACATGACGGTATATCTCAAAAAGTAAAGCTGATAGAGAAAAATGGAGATTAAATTTGAAATCAGCAATTAAATTCCAAACCGCAAAATGACTGTTCCCCAGTGCAATCGACGCATAATTTAACATATCTTAATTCTCGACGCAGTCGAATATAGCACTCGTATGTACATGTTTATACCAGAAAAATTTTGGTATTTTTAAAACCCAAGGTACACTCTTGTTTGGTTAATACCAAAAAACTTTTATTCAACCAAGCATTTCAACAATTCTTTAAAAACATATATTATCTAAATCCACTTTTACTTTTTAAATAGCTATTTTCGCTCTCCTGTACCCTAAAACCAAAAAAGTTTAATTTTTTATATCAAAATTATGATTTTTAAGGTACGTTCAGACTGATGAAATATTTGGTAGGAAACATCAAATATTTCATTAACGTAGTCTGAACACAAAATATAGCTGATTTTGAGCAAAAAGAAGTATTTGCCGGCAAACAAATATTTGTCCAATGTGAACATAGTGTGAACACAAGAAATCAAATATTTTAGTAATTTTTGAGCAAATATTCATTTGATATTACAAAAAAAGAGCCAACATTGATAAATAATTTTAGCCATGTTTCCGATAGAAGCAATGTTTCCTGTAAGTTTTCGGATTCTTTACAGTTTTAAAAAATTCTTATAGTTATTAGATATTGCTATCATGCCGCTATTAGCAAATTTTTGCGAATTTTCGCTAATCTAGTAATTTTTATAGAATTCCTTATAGTTTTAGGAACTTTTAATAAATTTGATGGCTTGTTTGAAATATTAAAATTGTTCGCGAATTTTTGCTGTTTTTGCAACATTTTTTTTTTTTTTCCCCCCGACATTTTGTTTTTTAACCGATTTAGCGATTTCAAATAAATTTTAGGGTTTGTTTTCAAGTTTGCAATTTTTTGCGAATTTTTACTCTGAATCTTTACGGCTTCAACGATTCATACCGCTTTTAGCAAATTTTTGTAAATTTCCTCTAATTAAGCAATTTTTATCGAATTATTGCTATTCCTTATAGTTTTAGGCACTTTTAATAAATTTTATGGCTTATTTAAAATATCTACATTTTTGCCGAATTTTCGCTATTTTTGCAAAATATTTTTTGATTTTCCCGACATTTTGTTTTTTAACCGATTTAGCGATTTCAAATACATTTTAGGGTTTGCTTCGAAGTTTGCCATTTTTCGCAAATTTTAGCCATGTTCCCGTTACCCATTGTCTTCCAGTTTTTTTTTTTCCTTTACATTTTCCTGTTCTAACACTAAAGGAAGTGCTGCTTTACAGAATAAATCAAATAAATTAGCTTCTGCGCTCATTTTTACTATTTGTGAAATATATATTTTTTTTTTTAACATTTTGATTAAATAATTATTTGATGCAAATATTTGCTTTAGTCTGAACGCATGATAAACATGATTTTATTTATGTTATTTGACACTATTTGCTAACTTTTTTAACAAACAAAAATTGTGAAATATTTGAGCTTAGTTTGAACATTAATCAAAATTTTTTTTTTGTTTCACTCATTTTGAAGCAAATATCACAACAAATATTTTCGTCAAATATTTCATTAGTCTGAACATACCTTAAGTTTCTATAAATAGTAATTTAATTTATTAATTATTTTTTTTTTTGACAATTTGTTCAAGTATTAATTTTTAGGCAAATATTTTTATATGTGAACGCAGGACAAACATGTTTTCCCATACTTTATTTGAAGCTATTTAAAATCTGTTCGAACAAATAATGGGCAAATAAATGTGCGTAGTGTGACCAGAAAATAAAAATTTTATTGTTTTAAACAAATTTTAGGAAAACACAGTCAAACAAAAATTGGGAAATTTGGCATATGTGACCGTAAACAATTTATCAGAGATCCCACAAGTAATTTTTCTGCGATTTTATTCCTTTAAATCTCTTTACACCCCATCATCATCATTATCATCATTTGGATCATTTATATGTTAAAACTTCGTTTTTTTCCTATTACTTTGTTTATTATGCTATTTTGTTAAATATTTTATTTTATGTCATGGTTGTTAGTAACAAAACACTAGAGTTTTTCGAACTCTGTGGGTAAAGATTTTTTTTATACATGTCCGCCCGTCCTTCACTCATAAATTCAAACATGTAAGACAATGCCAATGTTAAAGATAATCATCATTAACAGACAAACACATTCACATGTAAGTAAATAGATAAAAGCACTGTAATATTTAGATACTTGAGCTGAGTAACTGCGAGATACAAGTGCTAAATGACAATGTGGGCGATAGGCGTTGTATGAGAAGTATTTTACATAAAAACATTTACATGAAATGTGTGGAAAAATTAAGAAAAAAAATAATAAAGAAGAAAATTGGCGTTTATATAAGATATTAATTTAGGTGTTAAAAAAATAATTGCTATCTCTTATTAAAAAGATGTGTGTTTTGAATTTGTTTTCGAAAAAGTATTTAATAAAAGTAATAACAAAAAAACGCTTTTTTAATAAAACCCCTTATACTTTTGTTAAAAAGGTTTATTTTCAATCAATAACAATCCAACATTTGCCAAAAATAGAATATCACTTTCTTAAATGTTCACATTTAAGAAAAAAAATCGTTTTTTAAAAAGGTTGTATATTGAAGAACCAGCTTTGTGTACTACATTGGACAAGTTTTCTCTTATAAGTCTTTAGATATAAATAAATCTTATTTGTGCTACGCCCACTTCTCTAATCCTGCCCATAGTTTGTAGGATATTGTCTTTTGATAACCAAGATGCTTGTACCAGAAACTTTGGCTTTTGCCGTTCTCTAGATATGCAGAATAACAGACGGTGAGTGTAGACCTTAATATGGAGGTCAAAATTGTATTTGGTTGACAAACAACAACAAAAGAACACAAAATTATCCAAGAAAGCTTTTCGTGTGTAAAATAGAATGAAAGTTTAAAGAATATTTAAAGGATTTGCGTGTGTAAAAGAGGTTTTATTTAAAAAAAAAAAATCATAACCTAACAAAAATGTAATATGGAAGGTCAAAAAAAATCTAGCTTAGAAAAGCCATCTACCCCAAGTAATGAACTTTAAATTTCAAAAAATATTTTGAGTCAATAAATTTGTAATAAAAAATCGCTAATATTTAATTCGGTTTTATTTATAAGAGTTGGCCCTACAACCTGTTTTCTTTTCTTGTTGGAAACAGCACTCAGGGGATGATCCCTACTTATGCATTGCAATGTGTTAGAACTGGGAAAATAGATTTCGGGAAGGATGATAGAGGAAGTTGTGCTTGTGGACATTCGACTTGAACTTATTGAAAGTAGGAGGGTAATTAAACATACGAACAGACCGCTCAAAAAACAAATTTTCCCTGTAATGCGTTGTACGAAGAACCGGCTAATCGACCATAAAAGGATGAGCTCTTTAGGAAAAACGTGTATTACAAACAAACACACGGGTTTCGTGACCCTGATCTCTAATTTCATCACATTGGATTCCCTCTTGTCACCAATGAGAACATTCGCCCTCTCCTTCACACGGTCGAAAAGCTTTAAAATAGATTTTGAAGAACCGACCCACACATAAGAGTTATATTCCATTATAAGGAGATCAAATGAAGTCTTACACCATTTTTAATAACCCAGGCACTTGAATGCTTCTTTTGACACCTTGAATATATGTTTAGACCATCGGACATCACATTGTATTTTCATGCCCAGGACACCAACAGATTATAATTCCTCAATAATTATACCGTCGTCCATGTATACAGATAAGGCGCCTTGAACCGGTAAGTGTTAATGCGTTAGCATTCAACATTGGGTATATTGGCAATAAAATCGATCGTATTCTCATGATCCCGTTCCGAGATTATATCATGCTTTGTCTCATAGCACCAACATCGGATACGATTAGTCTTTAATCAAACGAATGTCAAAGGTTGCTGTCACCTGCAAAAGAGTAGATAGTGTTTAAAGTTTGACATAGGAGGTCAGTTAGAAAAATTAGAAAAATAGTAGAAAAATCAAGGAGCCTTTCGGCACCCCTGAATCAATCTTGAACTCGTTTGGCGAAACCCTATCTATAGCAACTCCTATAGTGCGATTTTGTGGAAATCTCGATATAAATCTAGAGAAATTATCGCCGACACCAAGTGCAACAAGTTTTCAAAAGAGTGAACCATGCCAGAATCTATTAAACGCCTTGGAAATATCTAAAGCCATTACCTTATTTGGCCAAAATGGTGAACTGAACGGCACCATTTTTCCGATAACAGGCCCAGTAAGTCTCCAGTGGAGCGAGATTTAAGGAAGCCATACTGGCGGTCGCTTCGTAGGTAGTGCTTTACCATACTCTCCAAAGCTATGAAGAGTATGGTCTTTGCTTGCTTATACTAAGGATTTCAATGTCTCCTTCTACTTATTCCTTCCAGCGGAGTCTCAGTCATCTACGCTTTCCGTGGTAGTTGTCTTCCAATACCTTTATGGCTGAACGTTTGTATTCATTCGACCAATATGGCCAAGCAACCGCAATCGCTCATACAGCTCACAGTACCCGCGTTTCAGCTCCATAAAAAAGTGCATGTAGACTAAGCGTGTTGTATAATTTTATTTTAATCCGTCTTAAACCGCCTGCTTACTCCAAAGTAGCATCTATTTGGCAGCACTATACTTCGCTTTATTTTTGATGCTGACAACATTATTTATATTGCTAGACGACCCGAGGTATATAAACTATTCCACTACCTCGACACTGCACATGAATAAACTTTAATTTTTCTTGTAAAATTTTATTAAAAATTAGGACAAGTTAAGCGACCTCTAGCAAAAAAAAAGGTTCTTCCTACATGTAATTTATTTACATACGAATACAGTACAGTAATTTTTTTAAACACTGGAATGTACAACATTGTTTCACCTTATTTTTGTATATGGAACAAAGAACTGTTCGCTGCCACCATTAAAAGTTTAGTTTCAGTTTAACAAAATAACTAGATTCTTGGGTGCCTCAATAGGCTATTTGGTAGGAATCAGTCAAGTTTTAGAAAATGATGTATCTTGGTCAACCAATTCCTAATTCTTCAATATTTGTGTTAGTTTTTTTTTTTGCATCTTTCCGCTTGTCGCTGTCATTGCGTTTGTACACAGATAGAGATTTGCATTTTAAAATTACATACTACATTATTTCAACTTGCAATTTATTTATAGCAGATAAACTGACATAAGATGTTGTAGTGTAAACAATTGGTTAAATTATTGTCATTGTTGTTGCTTTCTTCACTCTTTCGTTAAGCTGTATTATTATACATTTTATCGGTTTAATGATGCAATTGTTGTAACTTTATTGATGTGATGTTAAATAACTTAAATAAGTAAATAAACAAATAAATTTTGAGTTTTTCTTTTTGGCATTATCGGTTTAAAATAATCTCAGAAACAAGTGAAAATATTTATTTTTAAAAATTGTCTTCGACTTCCACTTTTAGGAGAAATAAATAAATAAATTTTCAGAAGAAAAATTGTTAACAATTGCCAGCCTTAAATGGTGTTATTATTGATATTTTTGTATGATTTTTTTTTTTCATTTCACGACATTAAAAGATTTTCTTAATCACTCTTGAAGCTTCGTTTGTTTGCCTTCCATGTGATACCAAGAAGTCAAGGTCTTTTTTTCTTTTTGTTGTTTTACCAGAAGTGCAAACTCTGGGTACTCACTCTCTGTGTGCAGATGTTGTTGTATTATTTTGGCTTCCATGGTTAAGACGACAAATCGATTTCCTTTTTTTTTTTTGTAAAATATTGTTTAAAACGGCCTTTATGTCGTGTGTTTTCCTTTAAATTTTTAAGTTAACTGTTTTTTATTTCTTATTATTTATGTTCGTTGATTTTTTTGCAATCCATTGTTGCAGAAATCAGGCAGCACGATTTTAGTTTTGCCATTTTTGGTTAAAATTTTTTATTTATTGTTTTTGTTTTTGTTTTTTTATTTTTTATTTATTTTTGTTTATGTTTCTCCACCTTCAATTAGTAACAATTGCCCAATCACTTCCGTTTGACTTTTTTATGGCTGGTTAATTGCAATATATTATTTATTTATTTATTATTTAAAGGTTGACTTGAGTTATTTGATGACAGTAATGATGATAAGGATGATTACACTGTACGGTGGGTGAGATGGGATTAAAATATATTAATAATAAATAAAAAACTAGTAAGAGTGCTGTATTCGGCTAAGCTGAATCTTTGATACCCTCCACCGACAGTTAAGATATTTCAATCTATAAAGTATTAATTTATCTTTATAAAAACGAAGGTGCCACAACTTTGAGTTGTCATCAATGCTTTATTTGAGCACCCATTTAACAGCTGATAGTTGCATTTTGTTTAGTTTGCTTTGAAATTTCATTATGCATCGACTTACACCAGAGCAACGCGTGCAAATTGTTGAAATTTTTAATCAAAGAAATTTTTCTATTCGTCAAACTCATCGTGCACTTCTTCAGAGCAATTAATTCGAGGGACAATAGATCGTTTTCGGACCACATTTACTGTTACTGATAATGTGCATCCCGTGAAACGCCGAACAGTGCGCAATGAAGAAGCTGGAGCCGCTGTACAGGAAAGCATTGAAGATGATCCTTAACAATCAAAGAATCTAGGCTTAAAAGCTTTTAAGATTTAACTTGTGCAGGAATTAAAGCCAAACGACCATCGTATGCGCTGCCATTTCGGCGAATGGGCTGAAGCACAAATTGACGCTGGTTTTGAATTTCCATTTAAAGTTTTATTTTCGATGAAGTCCATTTCTGGTTGAATGGGTACGTAAATAAGCAAAATATTCGCATTTGGAGTGAGGAGAATCCACAAGCTTTTGTCGAAACACCATTACATCCACAGAAAATTGATGTTTGGTGCGCTTTATGGGCTTGCGGAGTCATTGGTCCATGTGTCAATGGTGAACGGTATGGGAACATGATTCGAAATTTGTTCGTACCTCAAATACGTGGCATTAATCTAACGGATATGTGGTTCAAATAGGACGGAGCCACATGCCACACAGCGGGCGCTACGATTGATTAACTCAAAGAAACTTTTGATGAAAAATAATTCTACGTAATGGCCTAATCAATTGGCCACCAAGATCGTGTGATTTAACCCCATTGAATTATTTTTTGTAGGGTTATGTGAAGGCACTTGTCTACGTCGATAAACCACAAGCAATTGAACACCTGTAAATCAGCATTCGAAGAGTTATCGGCAAAATACGGCCGCAAAAGTTGACACCAACATTGTTCTTTTCTTTTGATTATTTCAAAGTTGTGTGCCTTTAACAGGCCGGCAGACAGACGGACATTGCTAAAGCGAAAGAATTACTCAAGGAGCCAGAATATGCATATATACTTTATGGGGCCTGAGATGGATAATATAAAAGTTTCATACGGAATGACAAACTTAGTATACCCTTATTCACCACTAGTGCTGGTGAAGGGTATAAAAATTTGGAAATAAATAAATTTTTCTTATTATTTTGCCAAAAAAAAAAATCGTTGTCATTCCATCTTCTTTAATTACACATTTTTTTCTAACAAAATATGATGAAATGGTTTTCTTTGAAAGTTGCTTGAAGAATTCCATGAACGACTTATCAATGAATGTTTTTCTGGCATGTTTATAGTTTTCACTTTAAAAAGTTTTTTACTTCTCCTGTAAAATTATATTTTTGTTAGTTACGCCTTTTTGCATTTTAGCTAACGATATGTAGCTCTATAGTCCAAACAGCAAAAAATTCCATTTATAGGATTTTTGACTTAGTTGTTAAGGATTGTAAAATTTGTATTAATAAAATTTAAGATTTCTTATCCATTATTTCAACAACTTTTTTCATTCCTACAATGAAAATTTGATGATAATCTGCCAAATTCATAAAATATTAATGTGAAGTTATGAGGACGGCAGACTAACTATTACGAGTTCAGAAATACACTCCATTAAATAAGGAGGTTCTTTTCAAAACTTGATTATTCCACTTTCGACAGAAATGGTTTATAATTGTTTGTTTGCTTGGTAACATGGAAATAAAAACTTTGCGAAAATAAAGTTGTAAAAAAACTCAAAATTTAACAGCATTTTAGTTCAAAATTACATTTCTTAAAACTATTTTCTCAAATTGTGCAATAAACACAAAAAGTGGAATAGTCAAGGTTTGAAAAGAACCTCCTCAAATATTAACAGAGGTCAATTTTGGTTTTACAGTTTTTTGTACCAGCATTCAGTATTTTGTCCATAAACAAAAACAAAAATTTTATACTTAGTTTTACAATATTTAAAAACAAAACTCACTTAAATCTCTTTCGGGTTTAAGTTTTTTAGTTCCTTGTTTGGTTAAAGCAATTAAAGCTACCATTACCGAAATCAAAAATATATTAATAGCAATACCGAAAATGGTATCGGTTGCCAACCTTGCATACCAAGGACTAATATTTTCCTATAATTTAACGCCTAAGCTTCAGATCAAAAAATTGAGATACAAAAGTCATTAAAAACCAGTTCACCATATACGAGCAGAAATTAATGGATTAAATATATATAAAAACACATTCATTGAACACACATCATAGAAATGTTTTCTACGATAACGATTACGATTACTGTAAAAAGATGCAATCATACGCGATTTCAATTACAACCTCAATAGATGTTTATATCAATAAAAAAAATACAATCAGCCGGATCAAAATGCTGCAATTGAAAGTTTTATATCTTTAAAAAAACTGACCTCCAGATAAATAAATTTATTTAATAATATGTATAACTCCAAGAAAATTATCTTACAAGAACAAATGTTTTAAAAAAAAATTTTTGGACTAATAACATATTTATTACACAGTGCAACAAAATTTGGGTCATCAACACGAAATGAAAGTAGACTACTAGTAGAGCAAATCTGCCAGAGGGTTTTAAAAAGTTAGCTCAGGTTCCCGAAATATGGGCCCCTAAAGTTTTTAATTTTTTTGAAAAGGCGTTTGGTATAAGTCAAAAAAATTATACTAAGTGTATTTCTGAGGCGAAAAAAAAATGCAGATATCCTCAGTAGAATCGTATGGCGGTTCTTTTCTTAGAATATATTAACCTTCTAACTGTCAGTTTAAGGGGTTACTTTGTAATTTTACCAACTTTTACACAAAAGTATACTAAAACGGCACTTTTATGGGTTAAAATGCTCTACGAATATTTTCTGCATCAAATTTTACTAGCGGGTTCTAAGACCAAAAGTTCGTGTAATGTATTTAAAACGGATTTTCGAAATTTCAGGCATTGAAATTTTTGAATTTCTTGAAAAGGCGTTTGGTTAAAAAAATATAATACATGTACTTCTGAGCTAAAAGACTATTTCAGATGTCTTCAGTAGAATTGTATGGCGATTCTTTTCTTAAAATATATTAACCCTCTAACGCTCACTTTAAGGGGTCATTTTTTAACTTCCACACAAAAAACACTAAAACGGCACTTTAGAGGGTTAAAATGTTCGGCAAATATTTTATGCATTAAATTTTACTACGAGTCTTCTAAGACCAAAAAAACCGTGCAATGTATGTAAAAAGGATTTTCGAAATTCCAGTCCTTGAAATTTTAGAATTTATCGAAAACCCGTTTTACATACATTGCACGATTTTTAAGTCTTAGTGAAGTTTAATGCAGAAAATATTCGTAGAACATTTTAACCCTTAAAAGTGCCGTTTTAGTATACTTTTGTGTAAGAGTTGGGGAAAAGGACAAAAATTACCCCTTAAAATGAGAGTTAGAGGGCTAAAACATCTGAATTATTTTTTAACTCAGAAGTACACTTAGTATAATTTTTTTGACTTATACCAAACGCTTTTTCAAAAAAATTAAAAACTTTAGGGGCCCATATTTCGGGAACCCGAGCTAACTTTTCAAAACCCTTTGGGAGATTTGATCTACTAGTAGTCTTCTTTCATTTCGCGTTGCAAGTGTTGAGGCTTGTTTTTTTTTTGTTGCACAGTGTTATTAACCCCCGATTTTACCAAGTTTAGTTAAAATTAACTGTTACTTTAACTTCCAGTTAACAATATGTTTTGACGGCCATAACTGATAGTTAATTATAACTGAACTTGGTAAAATTGGGTGTAAGAGTTACAAATTATATTCTAAATTAAAATAACCGAGCAATAGTTACTCAGCCCTTCAGCCCGTTATAGTGAAACAAACCGGAATCTATGGTGGGCAGGGCTGTAAGATTTTTTTGAGCTCCATCGTCAAACTGGATGTCATAAATCTCCAAAAATCGCCAAACGTCAATTTTGCTCAGTTTTCGTAACTTTTTTTTAAATTAAATTTTGCATACAAAGTATAATATTTCAGTCAAAATTCGCCAAAAACTGAGCAAAAATACAAAATATTCGCCTAAAATAAATTTTGTTTAGTTTCTGTTATTTTTTTTTAAATATAAAATGGAGATCACATATTCAGTTAAAAAAAAACTAAAATTAAGTACACAAGTCTATAAGATCGTACACATCAGCCTTATCGATTTCATTACTGACCTGCATACATACTAAATATTAGAATTAAATAGTGACTGAATATAGGATTCACTTAAAATGATACCAAAACAAAAGTCGTGAAAAAAACTTGCCAATTTTTTTTAAATAGTAATGATAACAAAAAATGACAAACTGTTAAAAAAATCGCTGAAATAATATAAATTATAAAAATAGCCACGGAAATCGCCAGTTATATTAAAAACCTCAAAAAAAAAAAAAAGTCGCCAAATGCAAAATCCCACTGTCAAACACGTTGCAAAATCGCGACGTTTGGCGAGAATTTGCAATATCTGACAGCCCTGATGGTGGGAGTCGAATCCACCACACTCGCACTGATAGACTCCTTTCTTACCAATATCCTACAATACTTATATTGATTAATACAAATAATTATTCAAGTGAAATTTAATCGTTTTATTAAAGAAGTCCTGCATTGTAATTTATTTAAATTTCTTTTTAATTTCCTTAATGCATTGACCACTGTGGTAAAAAACCAATTGTTGCATTATCATGTTTGAAGTCTAAAATCTATTTTTGTTTCTCAAACAAATGACGTTAACATACAGAGTATTTTCCTGTAAAATGAAAATAAAAGTAACAGAAACGAAAACAACAAGACACAAGAAAGAAGGTATAGTCGGTAAAGTCGGACTATTTTATACCCTACACCAAGGTTACCGTTCGCCCTACAAAAGTCGCAATTTGACCCTTTTTTAACGGCCTGCGACTTTTTGTGAGACTTTTTATCACCGACTTTTGGAATTTTTTTAATTTTTACCATGATTTTGTAAAGTTTCTCAGGAAAAACATTTAACTTGAGTAAAATTTTCTTATTAGTTCGACAGAATTTAAAAGCAATTCACAGAGTATTGTTCTTTTGGCAACAATTCTATTATAATGTATTTAAGCAATTTTTCGCAAAGTTTTAAAGAAAAGCTTTAGAAAAAAAGCTTTTTTAAATAAAAAATTGTGGTGTTTGCAGAGCTCATTGTACAAAATTATTTTTAGCCGCCGAGTCAATGAATGCAGATCCTTCCAAAAAACGTAATATATGGTGATACCATTCGAAAGCCTGGGAACTGAAGTATTAATGGCTTAACCAAAACATGGAGCCAAAGCAGTCTTTTGCAGTGTTTGAAAACAGCTTTAAGTGAACTAAATAATCATCTACAGCGACATGGAAAAACAGATTAATTATAAAGGGTTTTTTTTTAAGCTAGATAGAACTTTAAATTGTAAAAAGTAACACAAAAAATTAAATTTTGATAAAATATTTTTTTTTATCGTTTCAGTATACTCTGACAAATCATCATGAATAGACTCACGCTTGAACAACGCTACGAAATTATCCAAATTTACTTTGAAAATCAGTCGTCGATTCGCGCAACTTATAGACGACAATTTATCGCAAAATTGTGTTCAGCGATGAGGCGCATTTTTGGCTTAACGGGTTTGTTAATAAGCAAAATTGCCGCATATGGAGCGAGACCAATCCACAAGAGACCCTACAGACTCCATTACATCCAGAAAAATGCACCGTTTGGTGCGGTTTTCACGCTGGTGGCATCATCGGACCTTATTTCTTCGAAAATGAGGCCGGAGCTCGCGTTACGGTCAATGGAGATCGTTACCGCACCATGATCAATGATTTTTTGTTTGAAAATATGGATGACATTGATCCGGAGGAGATGTGGTTTCAACAGGATGACGCTACGTGCCATACGGCGAACGCAACCATCGACTTATTGAAATCAATTTCCTGTGGGGCTACGTGAAGTCACTGGTTTATGCTGATAAACCAGCAACAATTGACGCCTTGGAGGCCAGCATTGTTCGTGTTATTCGTGACATACGGCCAGCAGTGCTCGAAAAAGTGGCCCAAAATTGGACGTCCAGAATGCGCTTCGTCAAGAACAGCCGCGGTGCCCATATGCCCGTAATCATTTTCAAATGTTAATGTCACGTATTGAACAGCCGCGGTGCCCATATGCCCGAAATCATTTTCAAATGTTAATGTCACGTATTGATCTTTCGAATAAAAAAAAAATTTTGATTACAAATTAATTTTTTGTGTTATTTTTTACAATTTCAAGTTCTATCGGGCTTAAAAAAACACCCTTTATAAAGAAAGGCTTCTCACAATGAAAAATGCAACTGATTGTTTTGTTTCTATTGTTTTTTTTTTTTTTTTTTAGTTTTGATATGCTTTTTATTAATAAAAAAACGGTAAAAAAAGATAAGCGACTTTTATTTTCTCAAACGACTTTTTTCTGCGACTTTATTTTTATAAAACGATATTTTGTGCGACTTTTAAAAAATACCCAACGGTAACCCTGCCCTACACGGCAGTACATACAAATGTTTTAGGTTCACACAGAAAAAATACCAATGTTAAATTAACATGGCGAAATGTTGATTGAGAATCATAGTAAATTTCTGCAAAAATATGCCTTTTATTTAAATTTATCATTATATAATATTGATTTTAAATGAAATATATTAAAATAACCTTAAATCACGTTTATTTAATATTATTCACTGTAAAAATAACATTGTTCCATATTGAATCCATAAAAACCTGGGGCCTGATTCTGGCATTCGTGATCGAGTACTTTCTCGATTCGAAAGCAATTTAATATCTAATTTTTCCAGTCAAAACTGAACGAATCGAAATTATTTTTTCGGTGTTGTAAAGCATAAATTTGAGTTTCACGATACTGAAAAAATAATTTCGATTCGTTCATTATTGACTGAAAGAATTAGAAATAAAATGGATTTCGACGCGAGAAAGTACTCGATCACGACTGCCAGAATTAGGCCCCTGTTTTATATTAAACTCAAAAGTTTATCTTGTTAAATTAACATACATACACAGTGTTGATAAAGTTGGTGCAATTGTCCTTTTTTATGTACAATTCATAAAAAGACTCATTTGGTACTATTTCCAAATTTTTCAAACCTACATATTAATAATTGATATAAATGGCAACTCGTATTTACTGTCCAATGAATAAATGGAGTTTAGTCTTGCGAAAATGCAAAATGTCGTAGCTTTTTTATGAAATTTAAGGGAAACTTTATTTTTTGTTGTTGGATTTAACAAAACAGCTATGATATTTTGCATTTGCTGTTTTGCAAAACCATTTGCACCAAACACTGAACTCCGGTATTGTGAATAGATTTTTGCACTTGCTCATTGAACGATTGCTTATTATTATTATTATGTCCTGTGGTTCATAAAAGGAACAAAGGGCCACCAACGATTGCTTATGCTATTCTAAATTTAGTATCAGCGGCAGCATATAAGCGTGCATTTTCTGATGATATTGACAAGTTTTTAAAAGATATAGGAAACCCCTTCTGCAAAAGTTCTAAAAATGTCGGAACAATGGGAGCCCACTTCATTATTATTTTACTCCGAATTAGTTTGGAGGAGATTTTACAAGCGCTAAATTAAATTTAATTTTATATTTGTACTGTCTACTCCTTTCCTGTTTCTGCAGTACATATTGACATTGTAAACACAATAAATTTGGAAATGCAATTCGAAGATGCTCGTATGCACATATTTTTAAAACTCTTAAAAATTTTACTTTCGTTTGAAATTAGAAATTGCATTTTGAAAAATATTCGTCAATTTTCCACAAAATAAGACGATAAATTCTAAGAGCTAATAAATCAGAGCAAGATATACTCTCTTTTTGGGTTAAAATGTGTTTAATCTTACAAATCTATAAGTCAGTAAACATATAAACCTTCTTAAAACGCGTTTAAACTAACAATACAGACCATATGAATTTGACAAGATTTATAGTAGTGCTGCCACATGTTATTTTTTTAACTACATTTAATACATGGGATACTGATTTACAGTTGTTGCGTTTAAATTACATATAAATTTAAGTTAAGTTTATTTAAACCAGCGTTTAAACATTCACTAATTTACTAGCCATAAAAAGTGCACGAAAACGCTCTCTGGCGGCAATCAAAAATAAAAATTAATGGATTTCTCGATCCTTAAAACCGCATGATACCAAATACAATTTGTTTGCCTCCATTCCTTAATATTTTCGAAATCTAACTATTTTGAAAAATCCGGGGCTCGAAATTCATTTTTGACCTATGTTTTCTTTGGCAAAGTTTCTTGGAATGACTTTATTATTATATATGTATTATTAATGGTCATGTATTTTTTGCAATCTATACTTTACATGTACAATTGAATTTTAAGTACCTTTTGTTTTTGTTGTATTAAATTTTTGTTTTTAAAAGTAAAATAATAAAATGATTTAGTACTATTGGGGCCGAAAAAGTACGATTTTAAAAGTATGATATTGGTTTCCTCATTTATTATCCCTGTGCATAAATATGGGGGATTTCATGTCAAGTGACCCAATTTTTAAATCGATGTCTTCCGATTTGGATGAAATTTGCACCAAGGTTAGTCCTATTGGATAGTAGTTTAGACACAAATTTTCAACAAGATCGGTCTAAAAGTTTCTGAGTTAGTGGGGGTCAAAATTTGACATTTTGGCCATACAGGTGTTCATTATTATCCATGTAACTTATTACCTATTGGTGTTAGCAAAATTTGTCCCAAGTAGCTTCGATAGCTATTTGATCCATTTTTTGAAAAAAATTTTTTTTTGTTTTTTTTAAAAATTTTTTTTATTTTTTTTTTTTAAATTTAAAACTTTTTTTTATTTTTTTTTTTAGCGGGAATGTTTTTTTTTTTTTTTTTTTTTGTTCAAAAGAAAGCTTATGTCTTTTCCTTTAAGGTAGTTTTGGTCCCTTTTTGGGATGCGAGCAGCTTATGTATAAAAAAAAAATGATTTCTAACTCTAGACGAGGGTTTTTAAATTTTTAGCATATGCACTATTTTGAATGTTTTCCTATTTGTGTTTAAGTGTTTCTAAAGCCTTAAAAATAAAATGTTTGCAAAGAAACTAGACAAATTAACCTTTCCGACGGAATGTTACAAACCCAATTATTATTTTATACCTTCGATACTATAACGCCCACAATATGTTAATCCCAGGAATAATATCACTTTTTTTCTGTAGAAATGTTGACAAATTAAATTCTTTTTATTAATTTGTAATAATAATTAAATTAATATATAATTATAATAATAATAATTTCTAATAATAATAATAAAAAGATAAAGATAAATAATTTAATAAAATTTATGTAGGAAAAATTAAAAAAAGAATTATTTGTCAACATTTCTACAGAAAAAAGTGATTTTATTCCTGGGATTAACATATTGTGGGCATTATAGTATCGAAGGTATAAAATAATAATTGGGTTTGTAACATACCGTCGGAAAGGTTAATTTGTCTAGTTTCTTTGCAAACGTTTTATTTTTAAGGCTTTAGAAACACTTAAACACAAATAGGAAAAAATTCAAAATAGTGCATATGCTAAAAATTTAAAAACCCTTGTCTAGAGTTAGAAATTATTTTTTTTTATACATAAGCTGCTCGCATCCCAAAAAGGGACCAAAACTACCTTAAAGGAAAAGACATAAGCTTTCTTTTGAACAAAAAAAAAAAAAAAACATTCCCGCTAAAAAAAAAATAAAAAAAAGTTTTAAATTTAAAAAAAAAAATAAAAAAAATTTTTAAAAAAAACAAAAAAAATTTTTTTCAAAAGATGGATCAAATAGCTATCGAAGCTACTTGGGACAAATTTTGCTAACACCAATAGGTAATAAGTTACATGGATAAGAAAGAACACCTGTATGGCCAAAATGTCAAATTTTGACCCCCACTAACTCAGAAACTTTTAGACCGATCTTGTTGAAAATTTGTGTCTAAACTACTATCCAATAGGACTAACCTTGGTGCAAATTTCATCCAAATCGGAAGACATCGATTTCAAAATTGGGTCACTTGCCATGAAATCCCCCATATGTATGTTTGTGTGTATGCATGTATTAATGTTAAATTAAAAATGGCGCAATGTTGATTAAAAATCATAATAAATTTCTGCAAAAGTATGGACTATATTTTAAATTACTATTGTTTTAAATTAATTGTAAATGAAAAATGTTAAAACAACATTGTTCAATATTGAAACCATAAAAACCTGTTTTACTTGTTTTCTATAGAAAAAAAAACAACACAATAAAAAGAAAAACATACATTTTTTATTTTCATGTTTAAAATATGTTATAAAAAGAAGAAAATTCCTGTATTCTTTTAGTTAAAATTATTTAGTTAAATAGTACATCAAGTTTTCAAAGTAAAATGATGACGAAAATTATATCGGGCCATTCTGCTGATGCTTCTGTTAACAAAGGGGAATACAACATAAGGGAAACATGTGTTACAGGGCTAAGTGTTTTGAATTATTCTTATATAAAAGCATTTGTTGTCTCTGAAGGTTCTTTTCACTGTTATATCACACTCAAACCAATTTGATTCTAAATGAAATTCAACTTAAAATAGCTTTCATTCAACGTGATTCGGATTGTTATTTCAACATAAATGACATTTTGCTCTATCTTTACTGCAGTGTTAAATTAACATGAATTATAGTTATTTTAAAAGAAAAAAAAATGTTGTTCGCAAGTTATTGTAAAATCATGTTAAATTAACTATGAAGCAAAATTACTACCGAAAACGGTAAAATCAACCTTGTTTTCTACGATTTTACATTGATTTTTTTCTGTGTGTTGTACCCTATTTGGGACCCATATACGAAACATTTTGTCTTGAAGCGGTTTAAAGACAAATGTTTGCCATGAATCATTTAATTTATATCATTTAAATCTATTTTCGGTAGTGGTATTTGTATGGGAGCTAAATTTATATATAGACCAATTTAAAAAGAATTAGGTAACATGATTAAAATGTTTTCAATAGGATATGCTTGCACCAAATTTAATCTTAATAACTACATAATAATATAGTTTATGTGCGAAAAATCTCTGTTACGGGAAAGAAGTTTGTTGGTGTGGCTACGCACCGATTCTCGTCATTTACAACAGGCTTCGTTCCTATAGCCTGGTACTCTGTTCAGCATTTCACGTGAAATGCTGTCAAAATGCATATGAAAAAAACTTGTGCGGAATATCTATGAAATAATGTTGATAGAGTTGTACTCTGTTCATTTTGTGAAAAAGTTCCGAAATGTTTCTGGCAACATTTTTTTACAACTGCGAAATAATGTAAGCTGCACTTATTTCACGTGGAATTTTAAGCAAAAGCAGAAAAGTATGAACTGATTATTAATTAAAAACTTAAAAATTAAAATAACACAACCGGTAACAGTTTTTATCCATATTAACTTTCTTTTTTATTAAAAAAAAATAATTTTTAGTAAAATACATGTGGGGTTTGTTTACATACGCAAAACAATTTTGCATACATTGTAGGAATAAAAACGTCAAATTGTACAAACTCGCACAATAGGTAACATTGATAAATGTCAAAATTTCCGTGTGAAATAATCAATGTTGCTCAACATTTTTCACAAATTTGAACAGAGTACTAGGCTTATGACATTTTAAAATCCGGCAGTCAGCCACTCAGAAGGACGGACATCGCTAGATCGACTCGAAAAGTCACAGAAAGTCGATCGATAAACTAAAATGTTGGTACATAACCAATATTTTTATGTGTTACACACATCAGCACAAACGCATAATACCCTCTCCACTATTGTGGTGCGGGTATAAAACAACAAATTATATTAATTTCTCTACACCTACAAAACACCAAACATTTTAAAGGTTTTTCAAAATAGCAACAAACACAATAGATTTTAAACATCCGCATGAAATCATAAACTAAACAAGATTTACAACTAAAATAAAGTTATAATAAAACAACAACAACAATAGGATATCAATAAACAGTAACAGCAATTGCTCTGAAGCTGTTTCTGTTGCTGTTGCAACAAATAGCAACGATAATATGCATTAAATACCCAAACAACACATGATATATTGCAGCATACTTCCATCATCAACTTCCCTATTTATATCTTACAATTGTTGTTGATTTTCCTAAAGTGGTTTTTCTTATTGCAGTTGCTGCAGTTTTATAATGTTTTGAGCAGCAACAAACCTGATGCTGTTGCTGCAACATATGTTTGTACGTAGGTGTGCTGACTGGGATTCCAATCGTAACATCATTATGATCATAATATTACACTGAAGTGGTTTAAAAACATCATTAACCATAAAACAAACAAGACTCATTTTCTCATTCATTCCAGCCATTCGTACAATCATCCAAGCACAAGTACTAGAAAACAAAAGGCTTACAAAATAGTGTTGTTGCAACATTTGATTTTTTTTCTCTGATTTTTGTTTTTTTTGCGTCTTTTTCTTTTTTGTGTGATACTACTTGTGCTCTTAGTGGCATTTGGAATTTTCTTTAAGCGGTTTTCCTAACCACCAATGAAAACGAAAGTTATCGTTTGCTTTTTTTCCTATTTCATTTATTTTCTGTTTGTCTCTGTGTGTTTATGGTGCGAGTATCTGCTGCAAAAATGTAAAATGTACATTGTTTAAATACTTACAGCATTTGTTTGCTTTGTTTTGTTATATCAACGTAATACATACATGTACAATATGGTTTGTTTTTGAGATCATCAACGTTATGCACTCCCGAACACCTTCTCTTTCAAAGAAAAAATAAAAAATAAAATCAATGGAAAAAAGGCAAAAACGCGGCACTTACTACGCTACAAAAACACACCAAAAGCCAAGACCATTTGAATTACATAGATAGATGGATGAATGAATCAATGATTGTTGAATTTTCATATTAATAATGAGCTGCATCAAAATTTTGGTAATGTGAGATTAGTGGCATCAGTTTGCTGCAGGGAACAATCTTTGCTTAACTTTTACTAATTCTGGAAACCCCAGCTTTTGGTTATTGTATGTAAGTCCGACCTATTAGGTATGTATAATAATTAAAACTTTGGAAATTTTATATGGTTCATAGTCATTTAAGAAATATAGAAGTAGAATTCTAAACAATAAAAAAAATTATACTAAACAAATTTTTAAAATTCTGAACAGAAATAGAAGCAAGGTCAGAAAGAATTGATGTACTCGGGAAAAAGGTTATTTAAAGCATAATTGCATGTATAGCCAGTCAAGCCTTATTGGTTTTCATAGACCCGCCATAGCATAATTATAAGGTCTAAACTTATTTAAAAGTTTGGGCCGAATATTATCTAAATATTTACATCTTTATGAGATTTGTTCGCCTTTAATTTCTTAAGGGAGGAGCTATGGTCAATTCTGGACCTACCAGCACAACAGTTTACCATGATATAGTAGATAAAGTAAAAAAAAGGGAATGTAAGAAAAGATAAACTCACTGTTTATTGTTGGTGTCTTGTTTAAGCTTTGATATAGTTACAAGTAAGACTTTGAGTGGTTATAATTCTTATTCGCTTTCTAAAATCTTTGGAAAAGGTTTCCTGATGATCTGGCCTAAGCCACCAGTGAAATGTGCATAGAAGCTAGTATTCCTTCAACAATAAATTTCAGTGTATTTAGCAAATATGAAAAATTGGGAATTTAGCACGTCATACGGAAATCTTAAAAATAATTGTAGTTAAATTGTATCTCAGTTCCAACATCTTTAAGGAAATTATGACTTTAAAAGCTATTTTGGAAGTAGTATTTGTATGGGAGCTTTGGTCGAATGTGGACCGATTGCAATAAATATAATGATATAATGATTTGATTGCAAAAAAAATGCTTGGAATAGGCTTGTGTGGGGGGCTTTTTGAAATTATGGAAGGTCTCTTGATGCCTTTGATTTCTTAGGGCCAAGCGATTTACCAAAGTCCTTGATTTCTGGTACTACGGGAGTCTGTAGACCCCGAACCTGACTGTTGCTAAGGTCCCCGAGTGCTTGAGATAAGTTTTTTGAGATGCATACATGTGTGAAAGTCAAATGATGTTATGAAGGATAGGAAGGAGATGATATGACGGAAGAGATGGTAGAAGAAGAAGAGTTTGTATTCTGTGTGAAGATGCCAACAGTAACATGTTTGAGTAATTGATGCCCCACCTCAGCCCAGCCGACCGTTTATTAATGATGTATGTTAATAGTGATACGATGTTATTATGGCCATGTATGATTTATGAAAAGTGAAGGATTTGATGAACGTTGTTTTAAGACGCCCCCGTAAAATGTTATGTTAAGATGAATAAGATGATGAAATCGAGGTGATGAAGGTGTTCTGAACAAAAAGAAAGCTTTCACTTGTGAAAGCTCAAATTGCGGAGAGAGTTCTCTCTAGGTGGTGTTCACACTCGGGGGCGGTAAACGCATAATTTTTCCCCTATGTGTATTGGATCTACCGTTGAGTAGGTTGCATGACAGGTAATCACGTTAATAAAGGACTAATCTGGTACTTTAACTCCACCGGTCTGACTATTTGTTGAGGCCCCTGTAAGTATGATTTTTGCTTCCTGCGGAAGCTTTAATTTCCAGGAAGAAGGTTGCATTTTATCAAGTTGTTCTCATTTCAAGGCATGAACTCACAAAAGGCTTCAACGAAAGGCAGCCTTTTTGACACAGGGATACTTTTGGGGATCATGTTGCGGCTGTGGCTTCTACTGAAAACTGCGGAAAGGGAGACTTCCACATGGAAGGACTATTTTTCACACTTGGTCAGAACCGGAGCTACTAGCTCCTAAATTTATAATTTTTCCGGATTATACACTCATATTGCTACCCGGGTGTAATGGTGCCTCCCAAACTCGATGGCGCTTGTAAAACGCATTGATTGTCACCTATTGATTAAGGTCCACCATGAGGTTAGGCCATATGGCACGTGTTCATGTAAATCATTTCCACATTTGTAATTTAGGTTCAAGTTATTATAAAATCCGTTAGAACATATAAAATTAATCTAATAAAGCACTAAGCCCCGTAGCAACACGCAAAGTCACTGTTAATCAAAGAAAATTTTAATTTCCACAACAATTTCCCCAAAGTTACGGGGACTTTGAGTATAGATATTTATTACGCTAAAAAATTACGTTATGAGTAAAAAAAGTTTTTCAGCTTTTGTTTTGTGTCGCGTAATATCTGCTTATATAAAAATCTTTTCTTAATTTTGGAAGAGACATGCAACACTTTGCTCAGTTGTGTTGTAGATTTGTATTTTTATATACACATCTATGTATGTAAGTAGCGGCAACTGCGATGATGAAAAATCCACAAAACCAACAAAAAATAATACAAAAAAATCATTGTAGTTCAAATTTGTAATCGTATCCCACAGTTTGTTACAGTTGCTTACCATCTGTTGTCGCGTAAACAACGGTTAATTTTCTTAACAATCAAACAACAAAGCGAAATTTCGAAAACACAGATTTTTGTATTAAAGATGAATTAAAAAAACAATTTTTTTTTTAATAAAATGTATTTAATATTATAAATTAAAAAGAAAATTTTAAATTGATTGTTTTTCTAAATTTTATTTTATTTTAAAGAAAAGCGAAACCAAAAGTTTATGCTAAAGTTAAATGTTAAAGGAAAGTGAAGGTGTCCGTTCAATTGTTGCTCTTGAAGAAAAATAAAAGTAACTTACCCTTTAAGGCAAAAGAAAATGTGAACTTGAAAAATTTTACACTAAAATAAATTAACAATTGTTTACAATGGATGATTTTTTGTCAAGGACTGAGATCAGTTAAACTGAAGCGAAGTTTTGTAGTTTTTTTAAATGATATCAAATTTTTCCCAAAAAGTGTTCTATTTCTCTCAAATATTCTAAAAATTTTTTGGACCGTACAAAATTTAGGTGATTTGCAAAATAAAAAAACCCAAAGTGATATGGGCACATAAAATGCAGATAAAACAGCATATGTCAAAAATTTTGTTAGCTGAATTAGTGGTCAACATTTGAAAAAAAAGACACAAGTAAATATAAGTTTTTCTATAGTGAAAAGTTAACTAAAACCTATAATAAAACTGTCCATGAATAACAACGTATGTGCTTTTGTGTTATTCTGATGAGATAATCAAAACTATTTGAATTAAAATAGAAAATTAATTGAAGAAATAAAGAAATAAATTAAAAAAATAGAAGTGGAAATATCGAAAAATTTTAAAGAAATTACAGTATTAAATGTTTTGTAAAGTTTTTAAAAGTAATAATGTTTCAAAAAATGTATTAAAGGTGTGAATTTAAAAAAAAAAAAAATTTTAAAGTAAGGGGTGTTTTTAAGAGGCATGAAATTTTTTTTTTTTTATAAAATACATACAAATTTCTTGGCATTTAATGTTAGAAAATATTCAGTCTTATTGTGGTTGTCGTTGTCGTATACGAACAAGAGATTAAAGTAACACACAACCTGTGTTCTTTAATCAACTACAAAAAACGACTCAGTCGTTTACGACAACCACAATAATGGTGAATTTCTGGTAAATGGCCTCTGCGACTGTGCCTTAAAAACGCCGTCCCGGCTGTCACATTTTGCAGCACTTTTTCGAGCGTAGCCGGTCTTATTTCGTTAATAGTGCGTCAAATATTGGCTTCCAAATGATTCGCTGCGGGTTTGCCAGCATAGACTAGAGAATTGACGTAAAAAAACCCTCTCCCACCCCAAAATAAATCCAAAGGTGTCAAATCACATGAACGAGGTGGTGAGATAATTCGGTCACCAAACCTATGGTTCATGATTTCATGCGCTATATGGCATGTTGTGGCTCTTGCTAAAACCCTTTTCCTCCAAATAGTTTGCACTGACATGGGGAGTGAAAGAATCGCGAATAATTTTCCTGTAGCGTTCGCTATTCATGCTGGTATCGGATTCGGACTTAAAGACAAATAGGCCGATGACGCCTTCGGAATGTAAACAGCATACAATAGTGATTTTTTCGGAATGTAATGGAGCTTAAGAGTCACATGAGGACATTGCTCTCTCTAAAAAAACTAAATCTGCTTGTTAACAAGCCCATTAAGCCAAATATAAGCCTAATCGCTGAAGATGATTTGACGATAAAAATCCGGTTTTACTTCCAGTTGATTCTAAGCCCATTCACAAAACACACGACGCAAATGATCGGCCGCTGTCTCCTCTGTCACACTCCTGACTAAAGCGGCAAGGGCTTCTTCTGTACGCACGGTATGGGCTCGATTCACATTAACATTTTCCAAAAGAGTAAATGTCGTAATAATAGTAATGTGTATTAGCTGCTCAGATGGATGATTATGTGCACCGTAGACTTGACAAAGTGCTCTAAAAGTTTGGCGAACAGAGCGCGAGTTTCGGTAATAAACTTCCATGATTTTTAAACGCTGTTCTGGTGTTAATTTCTATGCAATAAAAAGTTCACGTTAATTAACCAATCCTTGGATCCCATAAGCTTTACACAAGTTTAGTGTATTGGTCACTAACATGAACTTTAACTTTTTTTTTGCATTAGGCTGTAAGTCTTTGCATGGTGATTTGCCAAAGTATACTGAAAAAATTGCCTGACTGATACTTCATTATTATGATAGCCAGTTTAACAGTTATCCCTATCGGAAATTTTATATGTCTAAAAAAACATCCCTTATTTAATTTTGTACTAATTTGCTCAAAGTAGAAAATTTTAATAAATTCAAAAAAAAGTTAGGTAATTTTGAAAATTTTAGGAAAACAAGACATATTTGACTTAAATTACAGGTCTTGAAAAAAACTACTAGAAAAAGCCAATTTTGTCACAACAAAACGCAACGATGACTGCAGACCGACACACAAAGTGATCGGCAAAAATCATTATTTTCAGATGTTACAACTATCAACGAGGCCACTTTTTAAATCAAAGCTAAAACTAACCCTAATTTAAAGAATGCTCTTAAAACCTGAAACCAACTGATCTCAGTCCTTAATCATCGTTTTACAACAAGTGTTTTTTATTTCATCAATATAATTGTAATTATTCTTGTTGTTTAGCAGTTAGTGGTTGGTTAGTGTTGAATTTTTGCAAAAAAAGTACAAATAATACGTTTTTTTTTTTTTTTGTTGCTACTTTTTAAGCATTAATAGCCAATTATATAATTTAAGTTAACAACAGGCTTAATTCAATGTTTGACTGAATGTTCAAACAGTGAAAAACAAACACACGCACTCCATCACTCACTCGCTAACAACCGCCAAATGATTAATGGTTTAAGTTACACCCAAAAAAAAAAACAAAACAAAAAATTATTCATAAAAAACAATAACGAAAAAAATGCACAACTGTAACCAAAATAATAATATTTCAAAACAAATTGTCTATAATTAGAGTAGAAATAAATAATAAAAAAAAAAAAACAAAACGCTACAATTTTATATTTTTATACAACAAATTTGTGAACAGAAAAAAAATTTAAAAAAAAGTTACAGAAACAAAAGTTTTAAAATCAAATTTGTTCAAAAGACAAAATAAAAATAAAGTTAAATAAATGTAATAACGTTATTAATTGACGTTGTGTTCTGTTTAACAAAACAAAAAAAATATATATATAAAAAATTGCAAGTGAAATTATCAACAATTAGATTTTGGAATAAAAATTACACAGTTCAAGGTGAAAATTCTTAGCGACACTTAACAATTTATTAATAAAATTTTAAAATCATGTGTGATTTGAGGGCCAAACAATTTAAATGCCAATTCTGAATTATGTTCAAAGATGTGCTTCAAGTTTCATTCGTTGTTGTTATTGGGGATTATTGCAGTTTATCGGATAACAACAACATCAGCATCACCTTCGATTGTATCGCAGTATTATAAGACAAATCAATTTGCAACTGGTAAATAAAAAGAGTTTCAAAAAAATTTTAATTAAATAATTTAGAATTGAATGTGGGAATTTTTTTCTTTGTTCATAAATTATTTTTTTTTTTTTCTTGTATTAAATATTTTTCGAATGTGCTTCTATGAGACAAATTGCAATATATTTATAAGGCCTGGAACAAGGATTACCATTCACCCGGCTAAAGTTAAATTTGTTTGTAAAGTTTCTAACATAAAACATTTAATTTGTGCCCATTCACATTATACGATTTTTGTCGTTGCGATTCTTACTTTATAGGCAAGAGGGGTGAGAGGAATTATTCGTTCTCTCATTTGTCGAAAAATATATTAAGGTTGTTACGACAAAAATCGTACAATGTAAATATGAGACCGACTTCAAAGAGGAAACGACAATAATCGCAACGACAAAAATCGTATAATGTGAATTGGAACTTTGCAGTAAATTACAAATTTTCTTATTATTTTTATCAACAAACTTGATGATCACTAATATACCCGGTTTTCGATTAGTCAATATATCCAAACAAGTACCCCCTCCAGCATGGCCAATTTCCATATTGGCATTTATAATATCCATGACTTTTGGGCTCAATTTTAAAATCATATTGTTCCACGTTCATGCCATATTTAATTGCTATATTTTGTTCATTAACTCTTACGCCTTTTTCAATTTGTAGCACGAGATTCTTACAACCTTTGGATTTAAGTATTTTAAGTACTTCATCCGTGGTGATATTTTGAATTAGGGCATCAAATTTTGTACTTCCATGCCCGTATCAGGCATGTTCTGGAAATCGAAAACAAGTGAAACTTAAATCGAACGAGATTTTAGGTTCTCAAGAAATGAAATAGATAAATAGGTATATTTTTATGAACTTGCATTACAGGTTCGTTTTTAAGCTTTGCTCGATTTTAAATCCACATCATTTCGATTTCTAGAACATACCCGATAGAATGTGGAAATTTTTTTTTTCATAAATTATTTTTATTAACTATTTAATTCTCTTTTTACTATTTAATATAACTTACATCTATCATCTTTAACATAATTTATCTTAATAGTTTAGGAATTTGAATACTTTACTACTTTGTTCTAACTAGGGATGCCAGTCCCGTAATCCCGGATACCGAAATCCCGGGATTATTCTAAAACTTTAAGTCCCGAATCCCGGGATTTTTACATACAAAATCCGAGATTTTGGGTTTAGTAAAAATTTGCTAATTTTATTTATCAAATATAACTATATTTAAATAAATGTGAGTCACCCTGTTAAAAATAACTTGAAAAATTTTATATTAAGTCATACTGGCAATGAATCTAATTTTTAACTGGTTAGAAAAGGAAGTCACAATTGAATAAATGTTACATGCAATGCATTTTGTACCACAAAAAACAAAATCTAAAGATAAAGTTCAGTGTAGTCTTTTTTTTAAGTGAGTAATAATAAAACTGCGTACGTAAAATGCCAGTTGTGCAAAAAGGTGTTAAAAACTTTAGGGGGTTCTACCAAAGGGCTTTTGACACATATTTAAGATAAAATAAATTAAGTATTGTCATATAGCATATATGTAGCTATTTATTTACGATACCACCCACAAGTGTTGAATGGGAACATTGGTTTCGTCGGCAGCATATGTTTGCCATACAATAAGGTATCGATTATCAGACGTCATTTGTTTTAGAAGCTTTTTAAAATATAAGTTTTAATACGTAATAAATTCCATATTACTGTAAGCGAATACATTAAACTGCTTTATTTTGTAATGAGTTTAATTTTCTTCATGAATTAATTTGTTTTAATACTTAACCATAAACATTAAATTATAATTATATGAATTTTTAAAATTGTCTTTTATACATGAAATCCCGAAAAATCCCGATCCGTCCCGGGGCTCCGTTTTTTTAATTAAAAATCCCGAATACCGGGTTTAAAAAAACCTGGTCCTGTTTGGCATCCCTTTTGACTATACAGGTAATTTTCGAAATACAATGAGCCCTTACCGCAAAAGCTCAAGGGGTAAAAACACAATTTTACAGAAGGAGTTTTTTATTAAGCTTTAGCTCAAATTATTTTTGCTATAAAATTTTAGGAAAGATGTAAGTGTTTTTTTTAAAAAAAGATCGGTCAAAAAGTTTCTGAGTTAGAGGGGGTCAAAGTTTGACATTTTGGCCATACAGGTGTTCTTTCTCATCCATGTAACTTATTACCATTGGTGTTAGCAAAATTTGTCCCAAGTAGCTTCCATAGCTATTGGATCAATCTTTTGAAAAACATTTTTTAGGTTTTTTAAAAAAAATTTTTGAAATTTTTTTTTTTTTTTTTAAATTAAAAACTAAATTAAATTGTATTTTTTCGACCTTTTTTATTATTAAAATAAAAAGTTTTTTCCGAGCTCGAGCTCGAAAAAACTTTTTATTTTAAATTAAAAACTTCTTTTATTTATTTTTTTATCCGGAAGAAAGCTTAATTCTTGTCCTTTAAGGAAGTTTTGGTCGCTTTTTGGGATGCGAGTGGCTTATGTAGAAAAAAAGATATTTCTTATTAGACGAGGGTTTTTCAATTTTTAGCATAGGACCAATACCAGCATAAATCGGTGTTCTCAGTTTTGGGAATTTGTCCCCGAATAGGTGATTTTTTTTTAATTGGGAAAAACAATTTTGGGAAAAATTGGGGATAACATATTATCTCGAATGTCAATTTTTGCCATGGAAACACCAATTTGGCCGAGATATGGGTACAAGTTTAAGTCTTTTTTGGTGCAAAGTTTGTTTAATACGAAGACACTGGTGGTCCGAAACCTTCTAAAGAGCTTGCTGAAATAGTTTAAAATAAGCTTTATGTATCAACAAGTAACGCTGTTGTTAAACGAGTCTTTTCTGGAAAGATTTTGCTTCTTAACTTTTGGAAATGATTAACATTGATGCATAATTATTTTTCTTGTGTATGTTTAGCTTAAAGTACAAATGAAATTAGTTCAAATAATATTAAACATACGGATTTTAGTTAATAAATAAATGTATGAATATTTTTCCCTAGACCTTATCTTATTTTATTTTTAAGGATCTGTTTTGATTTTTGGTGATAGCTATTTTGGGAATTTTAAAAAAAGCTATATTAAAAATTAAACTAGGAGCCCTGTACCCATGTTTTGTAACTTTAATAAGTTTTAATCGAAAAATGTAAAACAAAATATTCCATCGTTTCTCGAAAAGTGAGAAAAAACTGTGCCTGTAACTCATATCGAAAACTATCAAAAGCGATTACGTCCTTACGTGGTAAATGTCATTGTACTCGAAGCCGATGTGACATTGCAGGTGTTGAGAACGCACAAATCGTTGACTGCGAATAAAATTTACTAAACTTTACTAAAATTGAGAGTTTTTCTTTTCCCGGACTTTTTCATTGCCCGAAAAAGCGGGATTTATTTTTCAATTTTCCGGGATCCCGGGAATTCCCGCTCGATACAAATCGATGCAAAATATTATTTAATTTAATTTATTTGAACAAATAACATTTCCTGAGATTAATTAAATAAGTTTATAAATGCATTCAACTTTTTTATTTCTGTGGCAAAAAGGAAAAAGTGCTTAATGGCACCTTAAAATCTTGATGTTCAAAAGTGTATATGGCCAAAATTTCAATTGTTTCAATTTCAATTTGTAGGATTTTTGAGGAAAATTTAGCAAAATTACTTTTTGGTTATTTTTTTTCATTGTGCAATAAGTTTTGGAATAATAAAAACTTCCGATCTGTTACGTTAGGAGTGTTTAAGAATAAAAACTGAAAAAACTAAAACCGCAAAGAACTGATGATAATATTAAATTCGGAGTAAATTTCCAAAAGCCACCTTTAAAGTTTTAAATTGTTCTCCTATAAAACATAACAAATAGACTTAAGCACTTATTGCCAAAGAATAATAAACAGCATTTATATAAAACCAAAAAAGTTAAATTATTCAAACAAATAATTACAAAATATTTCTGTTAAAATAGGGTTTTAGTTCAGAATAAGCATTTACAGAATCGTTTGAAAGCCTATTTCTACTTTTTATCAAGAAGATTTCAATGAGAAAACACATTTCCTTTCTACGGATGTTTGCCTTTATAGCCAAAAGAGCATTATATAATCTCTAGACACTTTCAGTTTTCGTAGAACTTCCTTCAAAACTTTTAATACTATTTTTACAAAAAAATTGTTTTCTTCAAATCGAATAAGCGTTTTCTTTATTAATAACTTTTGTCATCATCTCTTACAGAATCTAATCCGAAAAATCGTTTATGCAGATGCTCTGCATATAAAATCATTATATTTTTTGAAGCAAGTGGGTGCAACATTTTTTCGTTTTTATAAAATAAATCTGGGTCTTTAAACAACTTAAATATTCTGTAAATAAATATTCTGTGAGCATTAAACATTCAACACTGTCTTACTTATCGGATATGAATTGACATCTTTTTGGCGTTTGGCAAAAATGTCTTAAGTCAGAAACTGTAGTTTTTCGTTATGTTAAACTGAAAACTATTTAATGGTATATTTCATAGACTTTTCTCCTAAGAGGTGATGATAATGATTGCGGCAAGTTTTCACTATCTCACAAGTCTTACGTATTCCATAATACATTGTGAGATAGAAATCGAATGAGTTTTGTTGCGACTGTCAACAAATCTAATTCAACATGACAGTTTGTGTTCACACCATCACACAAAGTATAAACACTCACACATGAAATAAAATGCAACCCTGATCCATTGAAAAGTATTACTCCCATATTCATAAAAAATATTTTTGATTTATGAAAGGTTTTATAAACAAATTTTCATAGAAAAATCGTTTCGTAAACCTGTTATAAGCCTGAAAATTTTATTATGAATATGGGGGTTATTGTTTAGAAATTTTTCAAAAAACGATAAAGTCGTATGGGATGTCAAACTTTTTTCATAATATTTGTCATTTTCGTGACACATTGCATTCACACTATCACACTTTGTCATATTACTTGAGTTTTTGACATGTATTAATACAGAGTATAATGGTGTAATCTAGCCTTTAGAAGCAGTTGTGCTAGAATAAAGTGCTTTCAACCAAACAAAAGAGAAAAAAATTTAATTTTTTTGACTTTACCCCTTTTTGCCTACGACTAAGATCTATTTCATGTCACAAATTATTTTCAATTATTTACAAACTTGCCATAATCAAAAACGCTACTAAAATTGAAAAATTTTTAACGCGGCGTTGAAAATACAACCGTCGGCTATACCAAATAGTTTAAAGTGCGACTTTAATGTTTGTTGTTTGCAAACAAGCTTAGAAAACATTCGTATTTTTTACAAAAATATTTAAAGCAAAATAATAAAGTAATGAAAAAATGTGCCAAGAACAAAATATTATTATTTTTTGCATTTTGCATTTTTAATTGTCTTTTAGCGTTAAAATTTGTTTCGCCCCATTTTTATTTGTGAGTTTATTTGAGAGTGCAAAGCTGAAACTTTTCTCACCAAAATGTTACAGACACACAGGGCTGCCAGATATGACGATTTATTGTTGAGAAATTAGCAAAGTGCCGATTTGTCGATTTTTTTCTAAATAGTGACGATTTTTTCAGTCTCCAAAGTCTCTTAAAGTCAATTTAAATAAAACATTACAGTTTCTGACACGTTTGTTTTTTAATCTTGGAATGTTTAACAGCCGTAACTTAACAAGAGCGGAAGGCGAAACGTTTTCTTTCGCTTAGCTTTTACGCTGATATGCCATACCTAACCAAGAGCGTCAACGTTTTGTCACGAACAGTAGTGATAACTTTCTTGCTTATTAAAACCCTCAAATTATAAATAGAAATGGAGATAAAAACGCTAGATTGACTAAAAAATAGCTTAATAGCCATTATTAATAACCAATAGCGGCCAACTTCACTATTAAATATGCTGTCAAAATCTGGGTTTCCAAATGAATTTATTTTTTTTATAAAAATCGAACAAAAATTGTTAAAGAAAAAACTTAATTTTAAGTTGTCCGATTTTTTTTGACGATTTTTGGAAACGAGAAAGACGATTTGTTTTTTATTTTTTTTTTCTCATGATATTTACGATTTCTTCACAAAGACACACTTTTTCTATAAATTGGAGAGTAATTTCCCTACGTGACAGCATGTACTCGCCAAAAACAGTTACAGACACAGTTTAGTGAGAAAAACAGCTGTTTGTTTCAATATATGGCATTTCAATCGAAAAGTTTCTCGACGCGAGAGTTACAGAACATGGGCACTGGGTATACTAATTGGGTACAAATAAACTTACCTTAACAAAAACTGCCGCCTCAAGTTTTTTATACAAACATTTTTGTTTAACAAATAATTTAATTTTTCTTATTAATTTGTAATATTTTTAATTAGTCAAAACATTTACATATACCTACACACATACATATGTAAGTACTTTTAAAAGAAAATGAAAAAATCACCCAAATTTCTTACACTTTAGTTATTTAATTAACTTCACTCACTTCCTTCTCATTTTCTTTATAATTAAAAACACGACAATTCAGAATACAAAAACAAAATAACAAAATCACAAAACCTATTTAACGGTTAAAAGCAAACACACAAAACAATTGCATGAAAAGGTTTTTTTCTTTTGCTATTTTGTTTGTCATTGTAATATGTAATGTTTAAATTGGATTAATTATATAATAAATTGATTAATACACAATTACTGCATATTTATTGCACAACTTTATAATAATTTAACACTATTTAACAATTATTTTATTTTATTTTATTTAATACATACGCCAATAATTAATCCGACACGCGCCTCTGATTAAAATAAATAAGAAACTAAAGAGCAGAAAAATTTTTAAAAACGGGAAAAAAGAGATTGATCTCTTTGATACGGCTACAACAGCAACAAAAATGAGATTTTGGCATTGGAGTTAAATAAAACATTTAGCGATTTTGTAAGGAGGTTAGCGTTTTCCGTGTTCGGTTTTAAAGTACCAATTAGTGCATAATAATGTGCATAAACGGGCTTAAACATATGTGCGAATACATGTAAATAAATCATATGTGTCAAGCCCTATTGAACTTAAGAAAAATTGTTTTTAAGTTTTATTAAACAGTCATTTGCATAAGAAAAATGGGAAACAGATAGCACATCCCGTACGGAATTAGATGTTTTTTAATTGGATTTGAGAGTCGTTTCGTTCATTTTTGACAGTAAAAAGTTTTTGCTAGCTCATACATTTTTTGACAACAAAATTTATATGAATAAAATCAACATTTATCTTTACTTTACAACTCTATCTTAAAGCCAATTTTGTGCTACGTTATGGGGCACTGTATCGGCCTCTAATAGTGAAAAAATTCAAAGGTGCCAAAATAAAGTTCTTCGAATAATCACCGCCGTGTGACATCAGTTAAAACTATGATTACGAAATATGCAGTAAAATATTTCAAAAGACTTGAGTTACATTAAAATTCATTTGCTCGAAATATTTTTTAAGAAGAAGATATACTGCGGGACTTATCCGATTAGAAGGGCGCTTAACACCTATATATGTGAACAGAAACCGTGATAGGAAAAATTTTCGTTCGGCACTGGCAGGACATAAAGGTTCTATAAATACTTGATTGCTTTGGTTTTAAAAATCAGCAACATCGACCTATTATTTCACTAAGCGCCCATACAAATGAGCTTCCTGAATATAGATTAGGCACAGTAGCAGCTCCAAGAATAGAATTAGGTCGTTGAAATTTGAGTTAAACATTTCCCATATACAATGTTTTTTAAGCATTGAAAAAAACAAATTAGGACCATTATTTTAACTATTATAAAAACCAAGTCCCATATGGTTTTTGAGTTTTAAAAAGAAATTAGTGGCTTGAACAACCATCCAAGAAGCCCGCTGACCTTCCCTCCCCCTTAAGAAAGAGGAAAACAGCATGGCAAACGCCAGACAGTCACCCTACAACAGCAACAGTTTTTCGCCGCTAACAATTCACATTGAATAACAGTTATGTATATTCCTTGTACTGCTTATTAGAGGCCCTTTTGTCAAAATTTGTATATGTTAACATAGGGACTTAAATGTCAAATGTGTTTGTAATGTTTGAAATAGGAAGAATGAAAAGTCCTTTAGACCGATTACCTTTTAGGTGGAGAACCAAAATTAGAACATAATCTGAAATTGCAATAAACTACCTTATAGTTCCTGCTGCTTTCGGTTCCTTCAGAAAGGTGCTTTTCAGCTGCCGGTGAAATTTTAAATAACAGGAGAAACTGCCTTAAACAAAATAAAGTGGACATGTTTGTGTTTTTACAAAATATTTACTTTTTTCCTACTCAAGTACAAACATTCAGTCGATTGTAATATCGGTATCGATAAATATCGAAAGTGGAAAATATCGATAGGAACCCAGCACTAGTAGGAACCGAAAGTATTTCACAGTGGAGTAAAAAAACTAAAAGTTGTTCTGAAAGTCTAATTTTTGCGGCTAAACAAAACACCTTGCTTTAAATTTACTGGACGATTTTTTTTTAATACTTAAAACAAATCAATAGATCAAAACAAAAAATTTAAATTTGTAAAAATTGCTTATTTTTAATAAATATGTACTTTGTATTACCAATTGATAAATTTTAAATTCTTCTATTTTAAACCGCTATTCTTTTGTTTTTAGACTGCGGCATACGACCTCCCAGACGAGAACCCAGATCACAGCCCGCAACTGAAGACCCCAACAGTTCACGTACAGCAAAAATTATTGCTGGAACCTATACCAAAGAAGGACAATTTCCTTGGCAAGCTTCATTGGAATTGCTACATCCATCTCTTGGTTTTCTAGGTCACTGGTGTGGTGCTGTACTCATACATCAATACTGGATTTTGTCAGCTGCCCATTGTGTTCACAATGATCTCTTTAATTTACCTGTACCACCGTTATGGACTGTAGTTTTAGGCGAATATAATCGTGCAATCGAATCGGGTTATGAACAACGAATACCAATTGATAAAATTGTGTTGCATAAAAGTTATCAGAATTTCCTGCACGATTTGGTACTAATGAAACTTTCAATGCCAGCAGATCTATCGAAAAAGTCAAATATTAGAAGAATCTGTTTACCGTTTCTTTTCAACGATCCCATCGATGATGAGGATGAGGATGATAATTTACAAGAAGATGCAGAAGATCCATTGGCTTGGGGCTTGGTCGAAGTTCCCGATAAAATGGAGAACTTCCTGAGAAGTGTCCAAACTATGAGACGTTATCGTAATGTTACAATACCCACTATGAAAGAGCTAATGGATTTAAAAATATTAAATCGCTTGAAGCGTCAACAGGCTATTGAAAAGGAAAGAGTGGCTAAAAATTTCAAATCGTCTCGTCGAAGAAATGATAAGATTATGAAAATATTTCAATATTCAAATGAGTATGATAACGTGAGCCAGGAAAAACGTTACCATCATAGATTTGTGGACAATAATCGAGATTTGCCGTATATTGATTGTGTGGCAACCGGTTGGGGTAAATCGAATCTAACCGGAGATTTGACGGATTTACTGCTAAAGACAACAGTGCCGTTGCATAATAATAGAAGGTGAGATTATGAAAAGTTCGAAAATGCCAATAATTTCATTTTTAATTTTATTAAAGATGTCGAGAAGCTTACGGTAGTTTTGTTAAAATACACAAAGGACATTTGTGTGCTGGAAAACTTAATGGCAAAGGTGGCACCTGTGTGGTAAGTTGATACTGCCTCTGCAATCAAGTTAGAATTTGGAATTTAGGTGTTTGTTTATTTTCTTTTTTTTTTTGGTTTCTTTGTATTAGGGAGATTCTGGTGGCCCTTTGCAATGTCGTCTTACGAAAAATGGGCCCTGGATACTAGCGGGCATTACTTCATTTGGTTCAGGCTGTGCTATAGAAGGTTATCCTGATGTTTACACCAGAACATCTCACTACATGAAATGGATACAAGATACAATAGCTTTTGAGTAGCATTTTTATAAAAAAAAAAAAACCTAATAGTTTTCAAACACCAAAAGTACAACAAAGATTTGTTAAAATTGTTTTTTTTATAGTTTATTTATTTTATAAATTTTATAAAAAAATTGTTACGTTTAAACTTAAATTACTTAATTTATTGAATTATTTGTTATAAAAAAAATAAAATATTGTTATAATACGTTAAATACCTAAAAAAAACCCCCTTACTTGTATTAAAGGATAAAAAGTTCTTGTTTAAAATAGAATATTGAATATAAACCTAAGAAAAACTGCACATTTCAAAAAATGTTTTTAAATTTATTATCACAGCCATAAATACTTTTTAAAGCACTAAAACATACAAAGAAAAATTAAATGAAAAAATGGCTACTACTTCTACCGCTAACTAAGAGTAACTATCACAAAACTACTTCTATATAATATAGTATATAAGTACAACTTACTTTTCTATACACTAGACGAACTCAAGTTCTATCCAAAGAATAAAAAATCGTCGTTATTATGTCGTCATAAACTTATTTTGTAGAAATGGAAGCAATGGTTTGTTCTTTTTGCAAAATTTATTCCTTGACTGCTTTAGTTTCAACTTGTTCTTTTGCTGGTCCACTTGTGGTGGCATCTCTCAACATCATCATCGAGTGAGAAGATAGTTCTCACTCTTATAGACTATTGTTGCTTTCTTTTCCAGTGGCATTGTCGTGGCCGGCTTTAGTGAAGTTGTTGGCAGTAATGGTACTATGCAAACATTTGTCTTATTCATTTTGTTTGTGTTCGCCGCCGACTCCAATAGTAAAACGTTACATTTGTGCGACTGGCGTTGTTTTTTAAAAGAGGATGAGTTGGGTAACCAGAAACATGAGAGCAGGGCGGTACCAACAAGTGACAGTCCAGCCACAATTAAGGCAACAATTAGGCCACATTGTACATAAGGACAAATTTTGAAGAGTAAATTCAAAAGCATTTTAATGCCTGGTGTAAGCTCTTCAACACCCTGAAATGAGGAAAAGTAAAAAGAAAAATTATAGAATATTACAAAATACATGAACAAGTAGGGGTATATAAAAAGATCTCTGCCAAATAAAATAAAATGGGGGAATATTTTTGAGGAAGTTTTATTACTTTCAATTTAAACAAGTTAAGCTAAAATATTTGTCAGAATATGTTCTTATGTACACAGAAAAAAATATCTTAAGACAATTTTTAACAACACAGTTTGTTTACAATAAAATTTTAGGTCAACAAACTTTTTGTTTGATTCAAAGAAAAAATGTATCAAATTTACACGTTGCAAAATAGCACTCAATAAAATATATTTAAAAATGAAATAATACAATGTTGCTTCATATTCAATAAAAAAATATTTGAATCAAAGTAGACAGTATTTTAACAACTCTTGTCCATTTTTAAATAGCTCATAATTCTCATTTGTTTTACAGTTTTATTTGAATAATATATTTAGTTTTGCCAAAGTCTTTGGAAAAGGTTTCTTCATGATCTGGCCTAAGCAACCAGTGAAATGCGCATAGGAACTTACTTATTCCCGCATAATAAATTTTAGTGTTTTTATAAAAATTGAAAATTAATGACATCATCATTAATAAATAAAAAAATAAAGATTCGATTAACATTTTGTTTGATTTATCCAACATTTTCAAAAATTTATTTTAACAAATCAAGTAAACATTTTGTTGAAAAAAATTATTTTGGGCAACAATTTTTATTATTGACTCAATAAACTTGGTTGTTGACTAAAAATTTAACAATTATACATACAAACTTTTTTATCAATACCGCAAAAATCGTCATCGCAGAAAATTAAAAAATTTTTGTAATCAAATATGCGATTTTCGTATTCAAATATGAAAATTATTTTTTTCTGTGTATGTATGTTGGTCAAATAAAAAATTCTACAAGTGACATCTTTGAATAATTAATTATTGGAAAGTAATAAAATTCTTTTTCCTTGCTTTTCTTTTGATTTTTATTTTCAAGTCAATTAAGAACGAAATTTATTAATTAGTATTTGTAACGAATGTAGCCACAATGAACATGGTTCGAAAAAGTTAAAGGGCCAAAAAGAATTAATGATAGTTTACAGTAGCTACGCGACTTAAACCAAGCTTGATAGTAATATCCAACTTATTTCTTGAGTTAATAAAAGACGATTTTTTTTTAAATCAAAAATCTTTAATATTGTTAGTAAACACGTCGTAAGCTCATTATTGGTTGGACCTACCGACGATTTTTGAAAAAATACTTAAAATTCTTTTTTAAGTTTTTTAATTATTCGACCTTTTTTTAATTATAATCTTTAAAATAATAATTCATTCAAGCTCGAGGTCAGTTTTTTCTTTTAATTCTTTATTTTTCAATATTTCGACATCGTATTGTGCAATAATAAATCTACAAGCTAATTGTTGTGTATTTTTGTGACTCGGTATTCCTGAAGATGACATCCAAAGGATGTCGAAATATTGAAAAATAAAGAATTAAAAGAATAAATTATTTATTTATTTATTTTAAAAATTATACTTAAAATACTTTATCCAAAACCTGTTTGATGAACTTTTTTATGGTTTCTGAGATATTAAGGATTCATTTTGCTCCATATCAACTTTTTTTAAAGGTAAATGAATATTGTTTTACTCTACACGCCACTGTTTGGCGCTTACAGTAAATTCCGTATACAAAAACGTACAAAATAAATGTCACTTTTGCTTTGTTTCATTGCCATAAAGCTAGAAGTACATAACACGCGTTAATTCGTCGGCGAGTATCGAGCGTTTAAAAACTTCAGCTATTTTTTATTTGTTCAACAATTTTTTTATAGAATTCCACTCTTCAGCTCTTTGTTTTATACAATACTATATGTGTTATAGACTTTTCAATATTCACAAATTTGTTATATTATTCTTTTTTATTGTTAGCGGATTACTTGTCAAAAATACTCAACGCGTTAAAAAGTTCAAAGTTAACCAACTTTCTGCCGCGTACTCGTCAAAATGTTTTTTGTGAAACTTGTTCTATGAAAAAACACCAGTTTAACTTGTTTTGACAAAAGTGTACAGAGCAAGCGCGTGCTATGTACTTCTACCTTAAGATAAACAAGAAGTTAAGGTGAAAGAAAAAAAAATTACAACAAATGCACAGCAATTAGTATACGTATTCAGTGGCATATACGGTACAAAACAATAAATTTCACTTTCAATAAAATAAAGTGGTTCATAACAATTTACATTTTTCTTCAAAACTTATGCCAGAAGCAGTAGTAAAAATACAAAAAAAAAATCTATCGGGCTATATTTTGAGAAAACTTTATGTAAACTTTCATTTACGTTTTCTCCACTACGACTCTTTGGCATATGCGTCAAACCAACAATAAGCTGACGATGGCTTATTTTTTCTGTTTTATAAAAAATATATCTGAAAATTTAGTTAAAAAAAGAAGAGCTAATATCAATCAAAAAGCTAAAATTAAAAATATTAAATAAAAACAAGTAAGAGTGCTATATTATGCCGAATCATACATACCCTTTATAAAAGTGCGATAAGAACAGAAGGTTATATAAATTTAAAAAAAAAACTATTTTGTGCCACGTCCAGTTTTCCAATCCCGCCCACACTTTTGATAACCGAGATGTTGCACATAAGTTGAAAACTATGGCTCTTTGCGTTCTCCATATATATAGAAAAAATAAATAAAAATGACACAAGGGATTTATGTGTAAAATTAGAGGCAAACGTAGTTTTTTGTTCATATCTCAGTGACTAAAGCTCAATTCACCCATGCGTTCCGAAAAATATTTTTTCCGGACAAAATTATTTTTATATTGAGTTTGACGTCTTACTTCTGACAGAGAGAGAGAGAGAGAGAGAAATTATTTTGTTCGGCAAGTTTTATTGGCTTAATTTGAATTTTTGTTCAGAGCAAAATGAACTGAGTTGCGACTTTTTTCAATTTGTACATAAAAGTTGAAATGATTGTTTTTTTTTTTTGCTGAATAATTATATAAAAAAAAAATATAATAAAAATAAAAATAATAAATCACTTTCCTTTTGTCGTCCGTTTTCTTTAGCACACTTTCAGAAAATAAAAACAAAGTGGTTTGCTAGTTGTGCAGCCATTCTGTATAATTGTTTACATCTGTAAACCATATGGTAGCTTTGTTTTTCCGGAACAGTTTTCCGAAATAAATGAATCGTTCTGCAGAACACTCTGAGTAAAAAAATTACTCTCCGAACAAAAATATTGTTCGGAACGCATGGATGAATCCACCTTTATGGATTGATCTGGCTGAATTCCAATAGCAAACTTTCACGGAGTATATCTAACATTGCTATATAACAATTTTGTCCCCATTATTGCTGCGGTCTTCGGAAAAGTCATTTCAACAGACAGATGGTCAGACGGACATCGTTTAATCAACTTTGCTTCTCATTAGGATCCAGAATATATAAATTTTATAGGGTCTATAATCAGTATTGTAGAAATTACAAACCGGATGTTCTGTTTATTTGCCTACAAAGTTCATTATTATTGTTTTTGTTTGTGTTCCTTAATGTTTGTTATGTGGAGTGAAAATGAATTTGTTATTGTTGTTATTGTGTTCATGTGAAATGAAAAGTGAAAAAAAATTCAAAGAAGGAAATAAAAAAGGAATAAAATCAAAGAAATGAAATAAAACGGAATGTGCTGTTTATTGTTGTAGTTTAATTTTTTTAAATTAAAGTGTTTAAAGAAAAGAAAAAAGTTATAATTTTATCAATTTTTAAATGCAGGACCTTTGGCTGTTTTGTGAATAAAAATAAGTCCAATGAAATAATAACTTTGGTAAATAATTAGGAAATCTTTGTTAGTCTGGGTTCACTCTATGAAAGTTTTCCTCAGAAGGTCTGAGTTTGTTGACAGGTGCGAGGGGAAGAGCGCATTCTATGTAGAATATCTCCTCTCTCATCAATAAACTCAGACTTTCTCAAAGAAAACTTTCATAGTGTGAATCCCGACTTAGTTTAATTTTATTATAATATTAATTTTATTTCCATTATTAAAAATATGCTTTTGCGGTGAAAAAAAAATTGTTTTCTTTAATTATCGATATTATTTAAATAGTCAAATTATGTTGGCAAAGAAAATTCAGATGCCCAATAGTATGAATAGAAGAGGCAGTGTTTGAAAGGTGGGAATTTAACTTGAGTATCAGTTTAAAAAATTTTTGTTGTATCTTCATTCATATAAATGTTTTTCCTTAAAAACAATATGTACATCCATCGCGACTTTTTTATATAGATACATATTTTATGATTTGATTTTGTATTTGTATAAATGACAATTTCTCAAAACTGAATTAAAAGTTTCCTTAAGTTCAATATAGTGTTACACATACGATTTAAATGTATTCGCACAGTTGCTTAAGCCACAAAGTCATTTGTGATTCATTTCTAAAAAAATATTTGTGTTTTGGCAATTTTCGTAAATAATAAAATGTGTTAGAACAACAAATCAGCTGTTTTACTGCGAAAGTTACCAGTAGCCGGTTTCTGTATATCTCACATCGTAAAACTCTTCGCATGAAACGTGTGAATTGCAATAAAAATAGTGTGAAATGAAACAAAAAATGGTTTATCTCACACAAGTGTTTCTGTATCTTTTTTTTGCGAGAATTATCTGTCATTTTAATAATTTTCCAGCAATTATTGGAAGGATGCGAGAAAAAGTGTTTCTATAACAATATTTTGCGAAAAGTTTCTTTCAAGAACTGTCAAAATAAGTCACATTTGAAATTGGTGGCGAGAAAAACAAAATGTAGATATTTTGAATTTAAAATATGTTTATATACTATTTTTTTCAAATAAATAAAAAAATAGAAGGAATATAAATGATAAATGCATAATTTATATGATGAAAATAAACAAAAAACAATTGTTATATTTTGTTAGTTTAAATTTTTGTTAGCCTTTTCTTGTTTTGGTTTTAATCAGTGCTGTCAGATAAATTTGTGTCAAAATCGTCAATTTCCTGAGAAAAAAATATAAAAGATCGTCTTTTTTGTTTTAAAAATCGTGCAATTTAAAATCAATTTTAAACAAATTTGTTTCGACTTTTATTAAAAAATAATCAAACAAAAACATAGTTAAAGTTCATGGGTATTTAACAATTATTATTTAATAATTGAGATATAAATCTTTAATTTACCTATTCCTATAATCTTTTTCTTTTTAAAAAAATCGGTTCATAAATAAACGGGTTAAAGACCCAGTAAAATCTTCGCCTACAAAATAATATGTTAAGTAATCAAAAACACATAAAAGCACTACATACAATTCTACTAAAAAACTAATGAATTTTACAAGGGTTGTGCCAAAAAGAACAAATTCAAAAGTAAGTCATTTTTTTTTTATCTTAATACATCCAGAAAAAAGTAGTTATCGAAGTTCTTATGGAAGAAAGCTACTTAATAACGAGTGAAAGAAGCTATCCATTTTGAAAAAGTTTTTACTGGGAGACAAACAAATTTCTTTCTTGCCGGAATAATGGTTTTGGCACAAAAGTGTACATATAAGATAAGAATATCAAGTATCAATCATAATTTGTATATGTATATAAGAAGTATTAAATGTTCAAAATAAGCCAAGTCGGTCCATTACTTTCCCTCGAAATTTTGCTTTTGCCGATACATTTTTTAGGGAAGAAACAAACAATTTCGAGGACAATTTTCACAATAGGGATAAATATAAAAATTTAATCAGCCTTGTTTCTAAAGATATCTTTTTTTCTAATAAACAAACATATAAAAACATTTACAATTATCTTATTTCGAAAACTAAGGGGCTTATAGTGTAAAACGCAACGCCAAAAATTTCATTAAAAGCAAAAATAAAATCAAAAATATTTTATAAATTTGATGTTGCTTCCTACAGACATTCATATTATTTTTTTTTTAATTTTCAACGCCACAAAATAGAAGTGTTTGAAATTTTAAAATTCAAGAGGAATTTCTATAGAAAGTAACAACAAAATTATAAAATATTTATTTTTGATTTTGTTTTTGCTTTCGTCACTTTTTTAGAAAAAATCATCAAAACGTCACTTTTTTAATATCGGAACAAAAAATCGTCAAGATGACGATAACTCGTCAAATCTGGCAGCCCTGTTTTTATTATATTTATTTCTTTTGTTGACGTTTCGCTTTTATTTGACACTTAAGTACTGGAAATATTCCAGTATAAACAGAATTTGTTGTGTCTGTTTTCGCATTCAAATACAGAAACACTTTTATCTCATAAATCGAGAAACGATGGAATTTTTTGTTTCACACTTCATGTAAGAAATTTTACGATGCGAGAAATACAGAAACGAGCTACAGACTAACAAAGTTTAAAAAAGGGGGTCGTTCACAGTTGGTAACTTTAATAAATTAACAAACTACCGAGTAACAAATTAACAAGTTCGGGGTGAATACCACTATTATTTTTAAACTAACTTGTAAACTAACTTTTGGAAAATCGCAAGAGTTTCAAGCCGAAATGGCTTACAAACAGACAATTCTGCAAAGTAGGTACAAAAGTGTTTTCATTTTAAAATCTGACGGTTGATTTCAAAACATAATTTGACTTTTCTTCTTGATCTAACAAGTAAAAATCCCTAAAGGCTCAAATACATTGATCAAAATACTCATCAAGCATTGTGGTAGTATTAGTGAAAATGTGTTTGTATGTGGACACCGACAACGCTTGATGAAAAATCAAAACATTTAGATATGACGGCGAATACTACGTCCAGCACACGTACACGTTGAATTCGCCGGCTGGACAAGCATTTGACAAGTGTATTTGGCCCTTAACGAATTCCAAACGGTTGTTGTCTAACAAATTTTTGATAGTCATATTTACAGCTGGTAAAGCAATTTTGTTAATTCAGAATTTCTTTTCGTGCAATGTCTTTTCCTAGAGACCTTGTGTACCTTTCCCGTGCCTGGTGTTTTCTTTGTCGCACTCTCGGTTCCAAAATGTTTGGTTTATAGTCCGCTTTTGCGTTCTTTCAGAGGTTAATGCAACGTTTGGTCCATCCTCTATCGCATAGTTTTCATTGGTTACCAAAATACATGTAGAATTTCCTCGATGACAGCTTGTTCCAAACTTATAAGATTTACAATAACGAAGCTAAACACCATAAAACATTTTCTAATTTCGCGAAGCACTTACGGTACCATCAAAACCGTAAGCGCACATTTACACGCCACGGAATATGACAAAAGAAGTTAACGAATTCTTAACAAATTTTATAAAAAAATTTAGCATTTAAAAGGTCACAGCGAAACAGGTTCGTTAGGGAGAATATTAAAGAGTAAAGCTTCGTACAAACGGTTGTCAGATCTTATAATTTTGTAATTTTTCTGACAATGGTGCCAATGTCAGATGCATTTATTTTACACATCTGCCAAATGAAAATGAGCTTACAATGTTCACACAGTTGCAAGACATTCTTAGGAAATTTTAATGACAACATTGCAAGATCTGACCACCGTCTGTACGAAGCTTAACTGTAACAACAAAATTCAGCGTCTTTTTTTGCCAAAATGCCACAGAATTAGTTATAAAAAATAAATTTTACTCGAATATGTTGATTAAAGCTTTGACAAAAATTAAGTACAAAACAAAAAATCAATTAAATCTTTCCACATTGAATAATATTCCAGTGGTATAAGAAAGAATCATTGTCATTAATAACTAGCGAAATGGTTGGCATATTCACTCTATACACCAATGGCGCTTATGATATTGTATACCACAGTGTACATACATATCTCTTTCTCCAGACACTTACAGCAGCTGTAACAATTGTTAGCTTCTTCGCTAACCCTAAGTTATCCAGGAAACATATTTTTTTCTAAGATAAATTCTATATTTTCACTTTTTAAATTACAAACAAATCTGGAAATATATTTTTAAGCGATATTAGGGAAAATAAAAATTTCTAACCGTTTTGGACAAGAAAATATTACTAACAAAATTTTTTTTTTTTTGCATTTATTTCATAAATAATGCGATATGACGAAAAATCCCTACATATTGGAGATTATAAGAAATGTGTCCGATTTTCCATACGCTTCGATTTTAGTATCAAAAATTCCTACATGTAGAGATTTTCCCCTACTTCTGGGACCACTGATGCGTACACAATAAGCAACTCGTTAAACTTGATGATGCATTAAAGTCGTGGTCTATATTATTTGGTATAGCCGACGGTTGTATTTTCGTCGCCGTCGTTTAAAAATGTTCAAATTTAGTAAATTTTGGTCGCCGTCAACGATATGTGTTACTGGCGTTCTCAACGTCTGCAATGTCACATCGGCTTCGAGTGCAATGTTATGCCATTTATAAGATAATCTCTTTTGATAGTTTTCGACATGAGTTACAGACACAGTTTTTTCACACTTTTAGAGAAACGATGGAATATTTTGTTTATCTTTTCGATGCGAATAGTTCTCAATAAATTTACCGAACATGGGTACTGGAGTTTTATATTTTTATTATTTTTAACTCCAATTTAAAAAACCACTGTATTTTCTACAAAAATTTTGAGTCAAGTCAACAGTAAACTAACAAAATTTCACTATCTGGGTGCACTCAGAACCATTCTTAATCCTTGGACTAATATTGTAGAAATATCATAATTCAAGTAGAATTTTACTGTCTGTATATGTTTTCAAATAAACAATAAAATGAGGAAACTCATAAAGTTTACTAAAAAGAATTAAAAGCACTGTTTTGTATAAACTGTCTATTATCATATGATAACTTCGTCTAAACATCAAAATTAAATGACAAAAATAATATATGTAAATAATAATGAAAAATAAAATAGAACATTGAAATTACATACTTTCTGGACTACCTAAATAATAGTGCATAACTATAAAACTGTTGTAAGTAAAAATTCATTTTTAAGTTTACCACAACAAATTTGAATAATATTTGTGTCAAGTTTCTTAACACAAGTTAAACATTTTTTTAAAACTAAAATCATAAATATCTTAAAATTTAAAACATTTCTGTTTTTAAGATAACAATGGAAACAAAAAATATTAAATTGATTTCTTATTTATTTCTTTATTAAATTGAGCTAAAATTTTTAAAACATTTTTTTGCAAATTCAGCAGCCCTAAAATCATTTAGACTGACCATCAATTCATTTTGTTTCAGAAAGATTCGGTATTCGTCCCACTGTGGGTCAGTTTTATTAAAAAACTATTGACGATGAAATTTCCATGCTCAGTAAGGTACCAAAGTTGTCATTAACTATTTTAGCATAAAATATAACAACGTAATGTTTATGGCAGTCATAAAGTTATAGCAAATACAACCAATACGACGCAATACAATGGAACACTTTGTGAATAAACTAAATGCTTTTAAATATTAAACAAAAATTTGGGTTGTTCACGCAAGGCGGAATATCCGGTTTTATGGCTTATATTAACAGTAAAAAATAGGGTAGTTCACGAAAGGCTGATTTTCGGGTTGTATTTGTAGTTGTTTATATTAACAACCACAAAACACATTTATTTATAATTTTTTTTTAATGTATTTTGTTGCTGTTAATATAACTACATTACCTTATAACCTGTCTTTCGTGAACAACCTAAATATATTTAAAAAAAATAAAATAAATGTATGTTATTTTTTGTAAATATAACTAAATAACCAGAAACCCAGCCATCCTTGAGCAATGCAATTTTTAAAAAGAAACTTACAATTTCCAGCCAAAAAATGGGCAATACAGTGTTACGAAATCTGGTCATTTCACGATTATATTTGACTTCATCCATTAATAAATTTATTTGAAAACGAGAATGCACCTTCATAGGAATACCCAGTTGCTATAATAAAAAGAAAATTATACAAACAAATTAAATTTAAAAGTTATTTAAATAAACATACTGGTTGTATAACAATTTCAGAGCCATGCTTTGATTCATCGGGATTTAAGCCCTCAATAGGATCCAACAGGGAAGGATCACCATTAAAGAAATGAGGAAATGATATAGCTAATGGAATATCTATATAACAAAAAAAGATAATTATTGTAGTTTTCGCTTCAAGTTTTAAATTACAAATACCTACTGTAATAACAGGGAGTTATATTTCCCAAACCTTTTTTCAAACACTTCTTATTGGCACAAAAACATGAAGAGTCCGGATCATTGATATCACTGTCGAAAGCTCTTTCATGCAATTTGAAATGATAAGCCTCAATGCCATCAATCATACCTGGATGGGAATAAACTATGGGTAAAGTGCGACAAAAAGCCTTGCGATAAATGCGAAAGGTTTCGCCCTTGGTGATATTGCGGGGAAATAGCGTAGCATCATAAGTACCTTGTATTCTATTGCAATTGGTAATACTAAAAATATTTAGGAAATTTAGTAAAGATTTTGAAAAGCTAATTGAAATGCTTCACATACTCACTTGCTGTTACCACTAGCTGTCCAATATTTTATACTTTTCCCGCCATTCCAAGTATCGATGGAAAAATCTCTGGCCTTATTCGAAGCTTTGTGCTTATCGTTTGTGGGCAACTGCATGGTTACAATATTCTCGCCCTCATCGAACATGCGTTCCATTAAACCAAATCTTTGGAAATTTATAACACTTGGTATAATTTTCGAAGCCAAAAATACTAAATTGTCTTCATAGCCCCATAGATATTCATGCACAGACATTTCCAGCATGGGTTTCGAATTTAGTTTGCGTGTCAATGCACTTATAGCCAATGCCGCAAATATAGAATAAGCTGAAGCTGCTGACGTAACACCCATGTATGGTATATTCGGTGCAACAATTTTATCTACCTTGGGATCTCCCACTGATTTTTCACGTACAAACTTTACTACACGTCGCGGTGTGTAGGTTACTGTGTTATTTGCATTGAAGGTTATATTATGATTCTCCAACACTTCCTGGTAGACATAAGGACCTACTTCTGTGACCTTCAACTTGGCATCATGGCCGCGTGTAAATGCGTCTAAGTTTGTAACATTAAACATGTACACAGTGATGTAGACACCTAAAGGTGGTTTCAGCCATAAATTATATAACAAGGAACCAGTTTTTAAAGCCAATTGCTAGATCATAGAATGAGAAAAAAACCAGATAACAAAAAACGAATAAAAAAAAGTAAGCACAAGTCTATAACTATGTATGTGTGTACATATAGAAAAAACTAAAGGCAAGTTGCATTAGTTTTTTTAAAGCTTTAAAATTTTTAGAACGTGCTAAAACTCACGTAATACTTACAGAATCTACTATTTTAGTTACAGGATCTGTAGTCAAAATTACAGCTGCCAATATGGTTAATGTCATGCCCAAGGATGCTAATTTAAGAACGTCTGTAAAGTAAGAGAAAATAATAATAAATTAATTTTAATAATTTAAGTATATTTAATATGACAGTTAATGTATAATATGTGTTGTTTTGTTTAACATGATAAACAAAGTCTTTAATATTTTAAAATCCTTGTTAAAATGTAAAGATAGCAAAATGTTCTGGCGGAACTCCCAAAACATGTTTAAGCATGTTTCACTCAACTTAATCTTGAGATGTTTAACAAAATGAGAAGTGATAATGAAATTAATTATTACAGCAGTTACAACAGTAGAACAAGAATTATACAAGTTCGAATCGGTGATCGTAAACATACATATGAAAAGTTTAATTTCATAATATTATATAATATGTATTTTGTTCGACCTTTAATATTTCTAATATTTCTAAATTTTCGAGCTTTAGGTCTTTTTGTTTTAAAAAACTTTTAACGTTTTATTTTAAAACCAATATTTCGGCACTTCCTTGAGTGCCTTCTTCAGGGTTTTTTCTTAATTTATAAAATTTTTAACAAATTATGAAAAATTTAACAATAACTGACAAATTAAAAAATTTTAATTCAAAAAGAAAAAAATATTTTTCAAATCAAACTTGATCTATTACAATATAAATAAATTTTTTTAACTTCCGTTTCTATTTTTATAAATTAAGTGTCTATAATTTTGTGCTACATTTTCAGTGTCTGACTTAAAATTAATTCTTGAAATTGTAGGAACCTTTATAATTTGTAACATTTCTAACATAAATCTACGTTTATAATTATTTTCTGTGTTTAAAACAGTTGTATTTTCAAAATCTGGATAATGATTTAGATTAGCACAATGAGTTGATAAAGCTGTTTTTTGTGATATATTTCTATATTTTTGATCTGATTTATGTCCTGCTATCCTAGTTTTCAGTTTATTTTTTGTTGTACCTATATATACCTTATTACACTGTCCACTAACATTACCCTTACATGGTATTTTATAAACAATATTTGACATATCCATCTTCTTTATTTTGTCTTTCATTTTAGTAAATAGTTTACCTACTGTGTTAAAAGATTTATGAGCTATTTTGTATATTTTGTTATCATATATATTTGATTTTTCTAATCTTTCTGAAAATTTAGGTATATATGTTACCGACTTATAAATCTTTTGTTCTGTAATACTATTTTGGTTATTTATTCTACAATTATTATGTTGTATTAATAAATCTGTTATTAATTGTTTTGGAAAACTGTTATCAGTTAAAATACCTGAAATCTTCCTTTTATTATCTCTATGAAATTCTGAATCACTTATTTTTAGAACTCTTTCTATAAAATTTTTAGCTGTATTAATAATTATTCTCTTTGGATGTTTCGAGAAATAATTAATAATTCTACCAGAAGATGTTGGTTTTTGATACCAATCTATTAATACCCTATTTCCTCTTCTAATTATCAAAGTGTCCAAATATGATATTCTTGAATTAGATTCCCTTTCAATTGTAAATTTAATATCTGAATGAAAAGAATTAAAAATATCTAACATTTGCTCTATTCCTGATTCAGAAATTATACAAAATAAATCGTCAACATATTTTGTCAAGATCTTTGGTTTTACAATTAATTTTCCAACACATATATCTAATAACCTTTCCATAACTATATCTGCTACAATCGGAGAAGCTGGCGAACCCATTGGAAGTCCTTTCATTTGGTTATATATATGATTATTTATTTGAAAATATCTACTATCTATTATACAAAATTTAAGAATACGTAAGAATAAGTCCTTCTCCATATTCGTATGTTCCCTTATTATATTCCATTTTTCATCTACTATATTTATAGCTAAGTCTATTGGAATGCTAGGAAACAAGGAAACTACATCAAGAGAAATTAACCTCTCATTATTATCTAATGTAATATTCCTAATTCTGTCTTTGAATTGAAGAGAATCCTTAACATTATATTTTGAATTTTCAGTAATTTTATTAAGAATTCTTGTTATATATTTACATAGTTCATATGATGGAGAATTTATCATTGAACATATTGGCCTCAATGGAAAATCCATTTTATGAATTTTTGGAAGACCATATAGCCTAGGTGCCATTGCCGTATTAGTTTTAAGTTTATTCCTTTCCGTTATTGTAATTATTTCATTGTTAAAAAGTTCCTGAACTAAATTATTATTTATCTTTTCAAGTTTATTGGTAGGGTCCTTATCCAATCTCCTATAATTTGAATCATCCCTTATAATATCATTAATTCTTAACTCATAATCAATCCTATTCATTGCCACCGTTGTATTCCCTTTGTCTGCATTCAAGATAATAATGTCCCTATTAGATCTCAAAAATCTATATGTTTCCTTTACTTTGTCCAATATAAACTTATCCCTATTTGTTAATCTCATTTTATTAATATGGTTATCTATATTTGTAGTCAGTTTTGTTCTTGCTATTTCCTGTTCCTCTTTTTCCCTAAGTGTCTGTACTAAATCCTCTCCTTCAGTTATAATTTTCAAAACTGGAAAATGTTTCCTTTCCGTCGGTAGCATGTGTTTATGACCTAATGAGAGAACCCATTGTGCTTCAAATGGTATATTTATGTTAGATTTGTTAACAAACCATTTATTATTAAATTTTATACCTAGTTCCCTTCTTTGTAAATTAACAAGGTCTTGAAATTTCCGTCTATGTCTGCATTTGATCTTCTCATTAAAATTACTCGCTAATTTATCTTCATATTCTAAGAAACTTGCATATTCCACCTCACCAAAATAATTCTGTAGCTGGTCTTCTATAATCCTACATTCCTTCTTTACTTCCTTTAGTTGCTCATGCTTGTACCTTATTCTTATACTTAGAATCTTGTTTTGAAGTTCTTGAACATAGTTAGATGTTTTTTGTCGGTATGACGGTAAATGATCATTATCATGAAAAAGATTAGAAACGTTTTTAGTAGCATTTTTAATAAATTTTGGAATAATACCTGCATTGCGACACCGAATCAAAAAAGTTATAGTTGCTTTTATTTTTATTAATTTATCCCTTATCGTCTTATACCTATTCATGCATCTTCTGATTCCTTGGTTGTTCTTAAATGTATGGAAATTGATTGTAGACGTGCTCATCATTATATGTATATAATATGTATTTTGTTCGACCTTTAATATTTCTAATATTTCTAAATTTTCGAGCTTTAGGTCTTTTTGTTTTAAAAAACTTTTAACGTTTTATTTTAAAACCAATATTTCGGCACTTCCTTGAGTGCCTTCTTCAGGGTTTTTTCTTAATTTATAAAATTTTTAACAAATTATGAAAAATTTAACAATAACTGACAAATTAAAAAATTTTAATTCAAAAAGAAAAAAATATTTTTCAAATCAAACTTGATCTATTACAATATAAATAAATTTTTTAACTTCCGTTTCTATTTTTATAAATTAAGTGTCTATAATTTTGTGCTACATTTTCAGTGTCTGACTTAAAATTAATTCTTGAAATTGTAGGAACCTTTATAATTTGTAACATTTCTAACATAAATCTACGTTTATAATTATTTTCTGTGTTTAAAACAGTTGTATTTTCAAAATCTGGATAATGATTTAGATTAGCACAATGAGTTGATAAAGCTGTTTTTTGTGATATATTTCTATATTTTTGATCTGATTTATGTCCTGCTATCCTAGTTTTCAGTTTATTTTTTGTTGTACCTATATATACCTTATTACACTGTCCACTAACATTACCCTTACATGGTATTTTATAAACAATATTTGACATATCCATCTTCTTTATTTTGTCTTTCATTTTAGTAAATAGTTTACCTACTGTGTTAAAAGATTTATGAGCTATTTTGTATATTTTGCTATCATATATATTTGATTTTTCTAATCTTTCTGAAAATTTAGGTATATATGTTACCGACTTATAAATCTTTTGTTCTGTAATACTATTTTGGTTATTTATTCTACAATTATTATGTTGTATTAATAAATCTGTTATTAATTGTTTTGGAAAACTGTTATCAGTTAAAATACCTGAAATCTTCCTTTTATTATCTCTATGAAATTCTGAATCACTTATTTTTAGAACTCTTTCTATAAAATTTTTAGCTGTATTAATAATTATTCTCTTTGGATGTTTCGAGAAATAATTAATAATTCTACCAGAAGATGTTGGTTTTTGATACCAATCTATTAATACCCTATTTCCTCTTCTAATTATCAAAGTGTCCAAATATGATATTCTTGAATTAGATTCCCTTTCAATTGTAAATTTAATATCTGAATGAAAAGAATTAAAAATATCTAACATTTGCTCTATTCCTGATTCAGAAATTATACAAAATAAATCGTCAACATATTTTGTCAAGATCTTTGGTTTTACAATTAATTTTCCAACACATATATCTAATAACCTTTCCATAACTATATCTGCTACAATCGGAGAAGCTGGCGAACCCATTGGAAGTCCTTTCATTTGGTTATATATATGATTATTTATTTGAAAATATCTACTATCTATTATACAAAATTTAAGAATACGTAAGAATAAGTCCTTCTCCATATTCGTATGTTCCCTTATTATATTCCATTTTTCATCTACTATATTTATAGCTAAGTCTATTGGAATGCTAGGAAACAAGGAAACTACATCAAGAGAAATTAACCTCTCATTATTATCTAATGTAATATTCCTAATTCTGTCTTTGAATTGAAGAGAATCCTTAACATTATATTTTGAATTTTCAGTAATTTTATTAAGAATTCTTGTTATATATTTACATAGTTCATATGATGGAGAATTTATCATTGAACATATTGGCCTCAATGGAAAATCCATTTTATGAATTTTTGGAAGACCATATAGCCTAGGTGCCATTGCCGTATTAGTTTTAAGTTTATTCCTTTCCGTTATTGTAATTATTTCATTGTTAAAAAGTTCCTGAACTAAATTATTATTTATCTTTTCAAGTTTATTGGTAGGGTCCTTATCCAATCTCCTATAATTTGAATCATCCCTTATAATATCATTAATTCTTAACTCATAATCAATCCTATTCATTGCCACCGTTGTATTCCCTTTGTCTGCATTCAAGATAATAATGTCCCTATTAGATCTCAAAAATCTATATGTTTCCTTTACTTTGTCCAATATAAACTTATCCCTATTTGTTAATCTCATTTTATTAATATGGTTATCTATATTTGTAGTCAGTTTTGTTCTTGCTATTTCCTGTTCCTCTTTTTCCCTAAGTGTCTGTACTAAATCCTCTCCTTCAGTTATAATTTTCAAAACTGGAAAATGTTTCCTTTCCGTCGGTAGCATGTGTTTATGACCTAATGAGAGAACCCATTGTGCTTCAAATGGTATATTTATGTTAGATTTGTTAACAAACCATTTATTATTAAATTTTATACCTAGTTCCCTTCTTTGTAAATTAACAAGGTCTTGAAATTTCCGTCTATGTCTGCATTTGATCTTCTCATTAAAATTACTCGCTAATTTATCTTCATATTCTAAGAAACTTGCATATTCCACCTCACCAAAATAATTCTGTAGCTGGTCTTCTATAATCCTACATTCCTTCTTTATTTCCTTTAGTTGCTCATGCTTGTACCTTATTCTTATACTTAGAATCTTGTTTTGAAGTTCTTGAACATAGTTAGATGTTTTTTGTCGGTATGACGGTAAATGATCATTATCATGAAAAAGATTAGAAACGTTTTTAGTAGCATTTTTAATAAATTTTGGAATAATACCTGCATTGCGACACCGAATCAAAAAAGTTATAGTTGCTTTTATTTTTATTAATTTATCCCTTATCGTCTTATACCTATTCATGCATCTTCTGATTCCTTGGTTGTTCTTAAATGTATGGAAATTGATTGTAGACGTGCTCATCATTATATGTATATAATATGTATTTTGTTCGACCTTTAATATTTCTAATATTTCTAAATTTTCGAGCTTTAGGTCTTTTTGTTTTAAAAAACTTTTAACGTTTTATTTTAAAACCAATATTTCGGCACTTCCTTGAGTGCCTTCTTCAGGGTTTTTTCTTAATTTATAAAATTTTTAACAAATTATGAAAAATTTAACAATAACTGACAAATTAAAAAATTTTAATTCAAAAAGAAAAAAATATTTTTCAAATCAAACTTGATCTATTACAATATAAATAAATTTTTTAACTTCCGTTTCTATTTTTATAAATTAAGTGTCTATAATTTTGTGCTACATTTTCAGTGTCTGACTTAAAATTAATTCTTGAAATTGTAGGAACCTTTATAATTTGTAACATTTCTAACATAAATCTACGTTTATAATTATTTTCTGTGTTTAAAACAGTTGTATTTTCAAAATCTGGATAATGATTTAGATTAGCACAATGAGTTGATAAAGCTGTTTTTTGTGATATATTTCTATATTTTTGATCTGATTTATGTCCTGCTATCCTAGTTTTCAGTTTATTTTTTGTTGTACCTATATATACCTTATTACACTGTCCACTAACATTACCCTTACATGGTATTTTATAAACAATATTTGACATATCCATCTTCTTTATTTTGTCTTTCATTTTAGTAAATAGTTTACCTACTGTGTTAAAAGATTTATGAGCTATTTTGTATATTTTGCTATCATATATATTTGATTTTTCTAATCTTTCTGAAAATTTAGGTATATATGTTACCGACTTATAAATCTTTTGTTCTGTAATACTATTTTGGTTATTTATTCTACAATTATTATGTTGTATTAATAAATCTGTTATTAATTGTTTTGGAAAACTGTTATCAGTTAAAATACCTGAAATCTTCCTTTTATTATCTCTATGAAATTCTGAATCACTTATTTTTAGAACTCTTTCTATAAAATTTTTAGCTGTATTAATAATTATTCTCTTTGGATGTTTCGAGAAATAATTAATAATTCTACCAGAAGATGTTGGTTTTTGATACCAATCTATTAATACCCTATTTCCTCTTCTAATTATCAAAGTGTCCAAATATGATATTCTTGAATTAGATTCCCTTTCAATTGTAAATTTAATATCTGAATGAAAAGAATTAAAAATATCTAACATTTGCTCTATTCCTGATTCAGAAATTATACAAAATAAATCGTCAACATATTTTGTCAAGATCTTTGGTTTTACAATTAATTTTCCAACACATATATCTAATAACCTTTCCATAACTATATCTGCTACAATCGGAGAAGCTGGCGAACCCATTGGAAGTCCTTTCATTTGGTTATATATATGATTATTTATTTGAAAATATCTACTATCTATTATACAAAATTTAAGAATACGTAAGAATAAGTCCTTCTCCATATTCGTATGTTCCCTTATTATATTCCATTTTTCATCTACTATATTTATAGCTAAGTCTATTGGAATGCTAGGAAACAAGGAAACTACATCAAGAGAAATTAACCTCTCATTATTATCTAATGTAATATTCCTAATTCTGTCTTTGAATTGAAGAGAATCCTTAACATTATATTTTGAATTTTCAGTAATTTTATTAAGAATTCTTGTTATATATTTACATAGTTCATATGATGGAGAATTTATCATTGAACATATTGGCCTCAATGGAAAATCCATTTTATGAATTTTTGGAAGACCATATAGCCTAGGTGCCATTGCCGTATTAGTTTTAAGTTTATTCCTTTCCGTTATTGTAATTATTTCATTGTTAAAAAGTTCCTGAACTAAATTATTATTTATCTTTTCAAGTTTATTGGTAGGGTCCTTATCCAATCTCCTATAATTTGAATCATCCCTTATAATATCATTAATTCTTAACTCATAATCAATCCTATTCATTGCCACCGTTGTATTCCCTTTGTCTGCATTCAAGATAATAATGTCCCTATTAGATCTCAAAAATCTATATGTTTCCTTTACTTTGTCCAATATAAACTTATCCCTATTTGTTAATCTCATTTTATTAATATGGTTATCTATATTTGTAGTCAGTTTTGTTCTTGCTATTTCCTGTTCCTCTTTTTCCCTAAGTGTCTGTACTAAATCCTCTCCTTCAGTTATAATTTTCAAAACTGGAAAATGTTTCCTTTCCGTCGGTAGCATGTGTTTATGACCTAATGAGAGAACCCATTGTGCTTCAAATGGTATATTTATGTTAGATTTGTTAACAAACCATTTATTATTAAATTTTATACCTAGTTCCCTTCTTTGTAAATTAACAAGGTCTTGAAATTTCCGTCTATGTCTGCATTTGATCTTCTCATTAAAATTACTCGCTAATTTATCTTCATATTCTAAGAAACTTGCATATTCCACCTCACCAAAATAATTCTGTAGCTGGTCTTCTATAATCCTACATTCCTTCTTTATTTCCTTTAGTTGCTCATGCTTGTACCTTATTCTTATACTTAGAATCTTGTTTTGAAGTTCTTGAACATAGTTAGATGTTTTTTGTCGGTATGACGGTAAATGATCATTATCATGAAAAAGATTAGAAACGTTTTTAGTAGCATTTTTAATAAATTTTGGAATAATACCTGCATTGCGACACCGAATCAAAAAAGTTATAGTTGCTTTTATTTTTATTAATTTATCCCTTATCGTCTTATACCTATTCATGCATCTTCTGATTCCTTGGTTGTTCTTAAATGTATGGAAATTGATTGTAGACGTGCTCATCATTATATGTATATAATATGTATTTTGTTCGACCTTTAATATTTCTAATATTTCTAAATTTTCGAGCTTTAGGTCTTTTTGTTTTAAAAAACTTTTAACGTTTTATTTTAAAACCAATATTTCGGCACTTCCTTGAGTGCCTTCTTCAGGGTTTTTTCTTAATTTATAAAATTTTTAACAAATTATGAAAAATTTAACAATAACTGACAAATTAAAAAATTTTAATTCAAAAAGAAAAAAATATTTTTCAAATCAAACTTGATCTATTACAATATAAATAAATTTTTTAACTTCCGTTTCTATTTTTATAAATTAAGTGTCTATAATTTTGTGCTACATTTTCAGTGTCTGACTTAAAATTAATTCTTGAAATTGTAGGAACCTTTATAATTTGTAACATTTCTAACATAAATCTACGTTTATAACAAAAAGACCTAAAGCTCGAAAATTTAGAAATATTCATAATATTATTTTATAAATTAGACTTAAATACTGTCAGATCAGAAAACCAAGGCGAATTCATTACAGGTGGTCTTAAAAGCCCTGCTGATAACTTTTTTAGTTTAATATTTGTTGGATGTCAAAATTTTGTTTATTATCTTTGTTTCCGTTTTTGACATTGTAGAGTGATTTTACAAAAACAAATTGCTTGTGGTATTTGTACGAGCTGTACTTGTTTTTGTTACCGAGATTATCTGCAATAAATCCGCTTTGCAGAAAACTAAGAGGATTTATACTACGTTCCCAAAATGCTAAACCTTTAAAAGAAGAAAAAAGTTCAACAGTAGCTACCGGTAGTGAATTATATTTCGATACTACTTTAAATGAGAAATTAAAAGAAACCAAAATCTGATAGATTTTTTCTAATCAATCTTAATTGATTAAAATAATAAAACCTTTACAATATCGAGCCCTAATCGCGCAAATAACGTAAGCGACATCATTTTCAAAGTTTTTCTTGGGATTCAAAAAATTAATTAACAAGGTTTCGTTTAAATGTGCTAAATTCCCATTTCATACTTTTGATTAACTGAAATTTATTGTTGATGGAATAAGCTATTCCTATGCGCATTTCACTGGTTGCTTAGGCCAGATCGTCAGGAAACTTCATCCAAAGATTGTAGAAAAACTAAAGATATTATGTGTACAAATAAGACTGTTAAGCGAATAAGAATTATAAGCCCCAGTTTTACTTGTAACAATATTAAAGCTTAAACAAAAACAACAACAATAAACAGTGAGTTTATCTTTTCTTACAGTCCCGACTACAATTGGTTGATTTTTTGTTAACTCTAAATGTAGTTTTCAATTTTCGTTTTTTTTTTTAATAAATGACTTTTTGGCAACCTTGCATCATCTCCTAAAATGTCTTGGTCACATGACGATTTTATAGCAAGTACAATTTTATCGTAAGCTACAAATTTCATACAAAATTTTTATGAAATAAAATAAAAAAAACTCTCTCCTTTAAAATTTGATTTTTGGCGCTTACGTTATAATCACGGTTAGGGGTCTATATGGTCCCCAGTGTGGCAGCTTTAACAATGGGCCAGATTTAACTGTCTTGAAACTCCAAATACATTGATTAAAATAGTTGTATAAAAAGCGGGGCTTCGTCAATCTTTATATTCTAAACTGTTTAAAAAACAAGTGAAACTGCTATATTTGGCTGTGCCGAACCTTTAATACCCTTCACCATAGACTTTTAAATCGTATCTAAGCCATTGATTCGGAAAGATTCGGTGATTGGATCGACTAAGCTCATTTTTAATATAGATATATGTTAAATATCAGAGTCGAATTTGGTTTTTCTAACACATATCTATATTACACTGCGGAACAGTCATTTTGCGGTCAGGAATCTGATTGCAAATTTTTACTAATTTGAGGTCGCTGATTTCGAATCTAATTTCCATTTTTCTTAATCAGCTTTAGTTTTCGAGATATACCGTTATGTCCAAAAATAAGCCACTTTCACTACAGATATTTGATTTACTTGAAAACGGTTGCCCATATTCAGTCGGAAACTCGGCAACAATATTATCTTCAAGCCGTGCTTACATTGTTTTTAAATTTGCCCTGTAGTTTCATAGATATATTTGAATCTTTGAAAAAAAAGGAAAGTTTAACAAATAAAAAATAATTTTTTGTTCTTTAAAAATTCATAAGAAATAAAAATGCGACAAAAATCACAGTTTTGGTCTAAAAAATTTAGCTTAACATATTTCGAATGAAATGGGGCTTATTTTATTGTAATCGGTGCACAACTTTTGATTTTATTCACAATTTTCTGAGAAAACTGAATATCGATTTCCATATTTTCCCTATAAAAATATAGAGCAATGCCAGCACTCAGTAATGTTAGTTTGAATTCTATAGCTATTCTGGCACTTTTGTTTTTTTAAACTTATTCCAGAATATCGATTGCAAGTATATCCTATTTGTAAATTTGTATGTGATGCTTGGATCGAAGTCTGGTTTTTTTAGACATTCGATCGAAAAAACATCACCTATTCAGGAAGTTCTGCGAAGCCACCTCTGCGCAGAACTTGCAAATTAAGTTGTGCAAGACATTTTGCTACTGTGTTAATCAGTTTATACTTTTAATTTTAAACTTGTTTCTTACACAGAAAGAAAAACTCGTTCTTAATTGAAGTTTTTTCCTCTTCTTTTAGTACGAGCGGTACTCAAAAATTTAAGTACGGATAACACTTAAAAGCACTTAAAACAATCCAAAATGGGATAACTTTCAAAAACCAATATTCCTGCATACGCATGTGTTTGAGAAAGTTTGTTGTTAAACCAACAACAATACTACAAGAAGAAAATATAGGTAATTTTCATGTTTAAAAAGTTAAGCAAGAAGCAATAACTCCCATATTCTTTTTGTTAAAATTATTTAGTTAAATACATGAAATTTTTAAAGTAGAATGATTACGGAAACCATACTGAACATGCTACTGGTGTCTTATTATTGAAAGTTCTTCTGTAAACAAAGGGCGGAATGCAATTAACATGTGTGACGGGATAATAAAATAATTTAGGTAAGAATCAAAATAATTTCACTTTCGGATTATTTCAAGTACGAATCGAGATTAAACGTTCTTAGAAATTCTTGAATCAAGCACTGTTTGAGATTTATTTTATCTAATTTTTAATTAAGTCAATACTGTTTTCAGATTATTTTAAGTACGAATTCGGGATTGGATGGATAAGTGTCGTATTTCGCACTTGAAATATCCGTACTTGAATCAAGCGTTCTTTACTTGATTTAAGGAAATCCGTACTTACTGTACTAGTGACACCGCTTCGGCTTGATTAAAGTACGGATGGATTGATTTGTTTTTTCAGTGTATAACAATTGAAAACATTTGTGTTTCAAAATAAAACAAGTAAGAGAGTATAGTCGGTCAAGCCCGACCATATGATACCCTACACCACAGTATTTAAAAACAAATCATGCTTATGTGTCCATATTAATATGGATTTATCTATGTTTAAAAACTTCATTGAAATCGGTTTGAAAATTTGTGAGAGGCAGAAATTGCCCCCTACCTCCCCTTGTGGTCCTATTTTATTGAAAAACTCTATAGCTTATGTGTCCATATAGATATGGATCTATCTATGTTTTAAATTTTATTAAAATCGCTTTGAGAGGCATAAATTGCCCCTATCTCCCCTTGTAGTCCAATTTTTTCAAAAAATGCATACCTTTTGTGTCCATTTGGATATGGTTCTATCTAAGTTTTTCATTAAAATCGGATTGATAGTTTCTGAGAGGAAGAAATTTCTCCCTATCTTCTAACGTGGTCCTACGATTAGGCCCATTTTCAATAGGCTTAGTCCCTGTGCCAATAAGAACGTATGTCCCAAATTTTATCAAATTATCTCCAAAATTGCGACCTGTACTTTGCGCACAAGTTTACATGGACAGCCAGCCGGACGGACATCGTTAGTTCGACTCAGGAAGTGATTTTGAGTCGATCGGAATACTTTAAAGTGGATCTAGGACCAATATTTTAAGACGTTATGCACATCAGCACAAATGCATAATACCCTCTCCACTATTGTGGTGTAGGTATAAATATTTTTAAAAAAAATCTGTCTGTTTTAGAAATCACATTTGGTGCGGCACATTTTTGAGCCCGAATCACCTAAAAAAGGGATATTCATTACTTGTACAATATTTGCGAAATTTTTTGTAAAGTTTTGTTATATGCCTAATGTATATCCTTTACACTTGTGGTAAAGGGCTTAAGTAAGTTAAAAAGATATTTTCATCTACGATGACAATGAATCATTTTCAGAAATTTTCATTTTCAAAAAGTTATTTCTGCAGTAGATCAAAGCAGAGTATCTAGGGGAAACTTTCTCACGTTTTGTCAATCTAGGCATATTAAAATACAAATTACTAAACTATTGTATCGAGACTTAAAACTTTTAAAAAGCAGAGGTCAAGTTACCGGATTCGATATCGAATAAAATTTCTATTTAAAATTGCCTTCATAAACGCATTGCAACACTGAAAACTTTTCTCTAGACAAAGCCTTGAATTCATTATTGCATGAGTCCCGTTTCACAATGTTTGCGAAGTTTTTACATTTTTTTTTTGTTCGTGATGCTTTGTCAACGCATTTGTTTTCAGAGATGCTTTGCAAAACTGCGTTTATGAAGTCAGTCATTATTTTGAACGGCTTGAAATTCCAGAATAATTTCTTCAGAAACAGACTCTCAAGTTCAATAAGCCCAACTGTGAGTTAATATGTACCCCAGTCGTAAAACACGTCTCTTACATTTTTATAAAAAAAAAAACGTTAAAATAAATTCAAAATAAACTAATGCTTCACAAATTCAATTTAAATTTTCTTTTCATAAACCATTTAGAACTAAATCTAAATGTTTTTCTTACTACATTCCAATTCCTCTTTACTTTTCTGACAGTTTAAAGGCCCAACCATAATGTGCTTAAGTTGGCTTAAGCAAATGTACGAATACATGTAAAACATATGAGGCAAACCATATTGAACTTAAGGAAACTTTTTGTTAAATTTTATGAAACTGTCATTTGCTTAAGCAAAGTGCGAAACTAATCGCACATTCCGTATGGAATCAAATGTTTGTTGATTTTATTTTTGTTTTTTTTTTTTTAAATACATTTGAGAGACTTTTTTTTAATTTTTGACAGTTGGTTAAGCAAGGCTATGCATATTTTGGTTGGGCCTTAAAACTTCATCATAACAATACTCCTTCTCATTCTCATCTTATTGCTTCTGATCAGAAAAAAACCCAAACACTCATAAAGTCACAAAAAGTTCAATATCAAGGTAAACAAAACAAAACAATACAAAACCCTTCAATTTCAGGGTTTCACCACCAAAAAAAAAAACAAAAAGAAGATCAAAAACAATCACACGTTTTGTACTACAAAAAAATGATTCAACTATATCCCAAAAATCCGAAAAAAATACACAACAATGAAGCTGTCTGTCTTATCAGCATTTAAACAAAAACTAATATTTAATTAACATAAAACCATTAAACGAAACATAAAAAAAGATAAATTCTGCACTTCTTCTCGCACACCAGATCAAAAAAAAAACACCAAAAAAAAAAAATTCAAAGCAAAAAACCCGCCTTACACGTTCCCCTTTACTTTTTTGTTTTTTACACAAGTAAATATAATTTACGAATATTTATGTAAATGAATTTGTTGACATAGGTCCATAGCAAAGAATAAAACATGACTTTAAAATTAATAAAATTTATAACGCGGGGCTTAAAAGAATGCTTTCTTTAACGAAAAACAATTTAACTGCTTGTTTAAACAATAAATAAATAAAAAGGTGTTAATTTTAATGACGGTTGTAAAATTCTCTTAATTTAATATAAAGTTTCATACAAAGTTGTTGTTGTTGTTGTTGGTAATTGATTACAAGCATAAATTCATTTTTATTGTTATTGCATCATAAAATTATATTTTACGATGACAAGATATTGCTACTGAATTTTTGTGATTTAATGCTCTTTTAAAATTTTGAAAAGCTTTTTAATGGTTAACTTAAAAAAAGTTGGAAATTTCAATTTGAAAATTGCAAAACTAAAACTCGTCACAAGGACTTTAAAAGGTTTATGAATAGGAAACCCATAATAATGCGATTACATGTTTTTTTATTTATGCGATCAGTGAAGGCAAAAACAATATCCGCCTTAGGGCTTTTTACAAATTTTGTCATAGATTTGTTAGTTCCTTTTAATACCCACACCACAAAAATGGAAATCCAAAATTACCCATAGGTCCCATATAATCCCCCTTCCTAAAATCACTTAAAGACAAACTTTTATATGAACCTTAAGGTCAATTACATGATTACAATGGGTCCCAATTAGGTTCAACTTGCAAAAATTTGTTCTTATAAACGTGATGAAAGGTATCATTGTGGCCTTACTTGTTTTTGCATATTTTACCCTTTGTAGTCAAAATAGTATTTTTTAGTTTATAATGTACTAGCCGTTCCAGCGGCGTTTCCCGCCCAGAAGTTTTAAATTTTATCAAATTCGAAATTGCCCATATGTCCCTTCATATTTCTAGCTATGAAAAACATGAAAACCCTGTGTGGTTTAATAACGCTGGTTAGATATTTTAGGAGCGGCAGCATTTCTCCATATGTCCCCTCTTGATCGCTTTGCATTCGGTCACGGGGCGGTCGAGCGGAGATATAGACTGAAGGCGGAATGGAGGAAGAACAGCGTACTTATGTTAAAATGGCTTTCTTTTTTTTTTTTGAATACGGCAACTATTGCTTTAATAGATCTCTGAACCTTAACCTAAGTTAGTACCAGTTAGAGAAATACAAAGCACCAAAAAAATCCCTTTTACAGATTCTTATTCACTCAGTACCTTGCATGTTTAATTTGATGTTTCTAGGTCCAATTAACAGACTTTCAAAAAGTACCAATATAAGAACGAAAAAGTACCAAAAAGTTCCTCTTACAAATTCGTATTCACTCAGGGCATTGCATGTTTAATTTAATGCTTTTAGGTCTAGTATTAACGGAAATTCAAAAAGTACCTGTTAACGAACAAAAAAATAACAAAAAGTCCCTCTAATAGGTTCTCATTCATTCACGACATTGCATGTTTAATTTTATGTTTATAGGTCCAATATTAACGAAAAAAAAACTACCAGTTAAAGAACAAAAAAGTACCAAATATATCCCTTTAAAGATTCCCATTCACTCAGGGCCTTGAATCTTTAATTTTATGTTTTAAGTCCAATACAAACGGAAATACAAAAAGTACCAGCTTAAGGCCAAAAAAGTACCAACAAGTTCCCGTATAGAGTCTTATCACTCACGGTATTGCATATTACATTTTACGGTTATTAAAAAAAGTACTAAAAAAAGCTAAGGAAATAAATTTAATTTTCCGTTTTTTTGGTACTTTTTTCTCCCCATTGAAGTATCAAAAATTTCAATATTGTAGTAGGAGCCCATTTAATACGTATATGCCAAAGAATGGAGAAAAATACTTTGTAAAAAAAGGACCAACAATAGTTACGAATCTTACCACTTAAACGTTTGAATTTTTCTAAAGAACAACGATAAGTATTACATTTTTTTCTGTTTTTTTTAGTTTTGGAGATATGAGTGAGGTTGGAATAGGAGGTTTAGCGCCCCTGGAACCTATTCAAGACACTTTAGTGAAACCTTATATAGCCCATGTCCGTTAGGAGGTTCCATTTTTAATTTTGTTGGTGAAATTCTTAAAATCTGATCGGCAGTTCCGGAAATTACCTCTTACAAACATACAAACATTAAAATATGCAAACTTTTCAGCTTTATAATATTATTGTAGATAAAGACTTTTTAATGCATATTTTAATACTTAATTTTTTTTTAAATGTACGAAAAACTATAATGTGAATCGTAACCTAATATCATTGTTTTATTCTGATTGGTCCACTACAGCCCATGGGCCTCAAAGAGGAAAAAAACACTCGAAAATTGGTAAATAATGTTACGTAGGCTGGACCAACTATAATTTTTTTAATGTAGATATATACAAAGGTTAAAATAAAATTTGGTTTAAGGATTAATGTTTGACTATTGACGTCAGCAGTCGTCGATGGCTGCGAGTGTAAGACGGCAAATCCATCTGAGGAGATCGAGTGGTTGCGATCGAAACATGTCATGGTAACCTGCCGGCCAGGGTTCGAGCCCCGGCTACGGTCAAGAATGAAAAATTATCAATTACAATTTTAATTAATTTTCATGTTGTAAAATTCCTTTCTTCATAATAATAATTTAATGAAAATTAAATTTGATCAACTTAAGCCTAATTAAAAATATTGAAAAAATTTTGGATTAAAAACCATAAATAGTTCAACAAAATAACCACAATACTAATTATTGTTATTATATATTAATATTATAAAATTGTTTTCAGTGCCTATTTTCGGTTTTACTACTTATGATTTTCACTTTTTGTATCTCAATTAAGAGAAATTCAATGATATAAGTAATGAAAGTAACAATTTCTTGAGGTATAAACCACACCCAACACCTAATTTTTAAAAGGTGCTCATCAATAGCCCGTCCAAGATTTATCCTCTTTGGCCATATAGATTTGCATGGTACCAGTTATAATACTAGCTGTAATCTTTGGGAGATTGTGCAGATCTTAAGCCCTTAGACAAATTTTATGATTAGCTGCAACGCTATTTTGCATAAATTAACCCTCATTACACAAATATTTATTCGTTAGAATGAGCTATTTTCCACCTTATTATTTACGTATTTTAAATGTGAAAAGCTGAAAACAATTCTAAAAAAATTTGCTCGTGTTTAAAAAATGTTCGCAGACTATTTAGGCTGGGTCTTAGTTAAACTAGGTTTAAGTTTGTAAACAAAATTTTGACGAAACAGCTTAGTTTTGCTTAAAATGTTTGTATTTAATAATATAATGAGAAAAAAATCACATTTCGCCGGAAAAATCCGAGTTTCAGACTTTGTTAAACTAAGTTTAAGCTTAATCCATATCTCAAAAACCCGGCCTAAAAGATTTAATTGCAATTAGTTATCAGGAAATGAATGAAATTATAAAATGGGGTTTTTAATTTATTATTATAATGTAAATTGTTTAAGGAATTTTGTATTTAAAGATCTGCTTAATAAAAGTTCACTTATTTGTCATTCTTGTTGTTGTACATGGCGTATTACAACAACAAAATGACCGCAAAATTTATTTTAACAGATTGAATTAAGAAAAAAAAACATTAAAAACCATAACCTTACCAAATAACAGGTAAATTTAATAGGCAGCATATTAACCCAGACGGACAGACAGACAGACGGCACTGCACAAATTCAGTTGAACGGTTAAACGAAGCAACAAGTGGACGGACAAATTGATGCATGTTCAGAGAAACGTATCAATAAATAAAACGTCACAGCTTTATTTAACAAAAAAGTGTACCAAAAGACCGAACGAACTACCAACCAACCGACCAGCCAGCGAACCCACCAACAAACAGATCAATGAACTGACTTGTTGTATGTTGTTCGAACGAATATTTTATGTGAGTGTGTTTTAAGTTTAAATTTAATTTAATTTTTTTTATGCTGTCGTTGTATCTTGTACTATCAAGAAACATAAATATTTATTTGTGTATTTAAAATATTCAATTCGAAAAAAAATGAGAAACAATAATAAAAAAGCGATTGTATGAATGAACGGCTACAATCGTCATTGTTGTCATCATTATCATCATTTTGATAGTATTTGAATGATCCGACCACAATCAATCTGTTCAAAGGCCAAAACAAAACAAAATCGATTCAAGAAATCATAATATGCAATAATATTAACTTTTATTATTTGCATTTTTCTTTTTTTGTTTTTTTTTTTTTTTCTTGCCATAATTTTACAATTAAATGCAAATAACAATAAAATAAAAATACGTAATTCATCAATGGAAATTTGGTTGTTCAATAAATTTTCCTACTTTTGTTGTTTAGACATAAAAAAAAGAAAGAAATAATAACACTTGATATATCTGGTAAAAGGGGTGAACTCTCTCACATTCAATCATTTCAGACTGTAAATCGAATCACTTTTTTAACATTTAACTTAAAGCCTTTCTTGACTCTGTTCCAAGAAAATATTATAAAACAGTGAATGACATAATGATGCTGTGCCAGTCAATGTATTAACAGAAATGCTTTAGTATTGCCAATATTGTAAACAATTACTATATGGTGAGAGATTTCAAGGGAGCCTTTTAAGCATAGGTGTCTGTTTATTTCAATTAAAGAACACCCTTATATATGAACACCCCAATTGTTAATACAGCGGGGCATTTTTAAGGTGATTGAACGGTAGAAAATCATAAATTTTTTCGCACAATAACTTTAACCTTTTTTTTCTTTTTTAAAAATCAATAGTTTTTCAAATCCAATGAACAATAAATAAAAAAAACTTTAACATAAGAAACTTTTATTTTATGGGAAAAACGTTTTTAAAGGGAAATAAGATGTCATTCGCAAATATGAATAATCTTGCAAAAGTGAACTGGCTTTGTTTCTATTAGTTCATATTATCGCGAGTGCACTGTATTAAACTAACTTTCTTATGATTGTATTAACTAAATAAGAAAGATTAAAGGCGAAATTCTGAAAACTAGTTAGTGCAATACTGCCGTGTACGATAATTTCAAGTTAGTTGGGAAAATAACTCTTCATTGAAAATAATTTTAAATAATTCGTTAAAAACTCTAAACTTAGCAGCTCACTTTTATTAGGACCAAACTTAAAATAATACCAGGGACCGTAAATAACAGAAAATATAAACTCAAAAAATCCGTATCGGCACTTAAAATGCAAAAGGACGTAACAACACTTTTTTGTTTTTTTAATCTTATAGGGACATGTAATTTAGTCTAGTCTAGTCATCGTCAATCAAAAAATTGTTACGCCCTTTTGCATATTAGTTGACGATACATACTTTTACATATAAATAGATTCGTATTGAAGCGCTCTTTTAGAATCTATGCCGATCTTAAAATGAACTCAACTTCACAGTTTAGACTTATTTTTCAACGAAAAAAATTGGGATGCAAATCTTAAAACAAGAGCTTTATTTTGATGCCATAAAATAAAAACTTTTCGAGTAGTTTTATTTTTTCCGTCTGAAACAAAACTCATCTTGTTAATTTTCTTCTTCTTTTAACGGCGATTTATTTTTTCTGCCGATTTCATCATCAAGTAACTCTCATTGAACAATCTTGTAAGTATTTGTAAGTTTTAAAAATTTTCTGCTTATTTTCTTCAATATTTGTAAAAATAAAAATCATTTTGCTGAAAATTTTGGGTTACTTTTAAGAGGCTACAAAACTTAAAAGCTGCATGACGTTGTTCCGCTTTTTCACAGTTTTCGAACGTTTTAAGAAAACATAATAAATAATTTATTTTAATAATTTAGAAAAGTTTTGGGGCCTAATTCTGGCAGGAGTGATAGAGTACTTTCTCGATTCGAAAGCAATTTTATTTTTTTATTCTTTCAGTCGATACTGAACGAGTCGATATAATTTTTCGGTATTGTGATACTCAAATTATTGCTTTACGACACTGAAAAAATAATTCCGATTCGTTAAGTATTGACTGAAATAATTAGATATTAAATTGCTTTCGAATCGAGAAAGTACTCGATCACGACTGACAGAATCAGGCCTCTGAATTCCAAAAGGTTGCGACTAACATAGCATTAACTCTAAATTAAAGATCTGAGGGATTAGAGAATAATATGTAAAAGCACTTGTTTATCTATAATTATTGACCTTATTTACATAGCTCGAACATTTCAAAGACAATCGACTTCAATGGTATTTAAAAAACGTTTTATTGAGCTACTTAGCATGACTTCCGAAAGGGTCTCCCCTACACCCAGTAGAAGTTCTGGTAAATCTACGATAACTTGCTTTTGGAGCGTCTGTTTAAAAATTATCTGTGGTTCTATTTACTTGAGAAGAAGTGGACGAAGACTGAAACTTGAAGATCAAGGCGAACTCAAATGAGTTCTGCCACATCTGACAAAATATTTCCCACTGCAGGTTTGGTTAAAACGGATTTGAGAAATCGTCTATATCCGCAAAAGTTAAAACCAGTTTCTTTTTTAAACGAAAATCTTATAAATATCAACTTTGAAATAATATTAAAAATCATATACACTTGTCCATTTCACAAGCTCTGTCGTATGGTTCATCGTTTAAAAAATACAGTTTTTCTTAATGGACTTGTGAATAGACAAATTTATTGTATCGTTACTTTGTCGCATTACTAGATGTCAAAAATGGAAAATATCAACTCAATGTACATTCTAAATTCACCTGAGTAAACAATAAAAGAAGATTAACAAATTTCTTTTTACTAAATAATAAAAAATATGAAAAATTTAACCAAAAAAAGCAAAGTACTTAATTTCTGATGAAAATTTTTACTTTTTTTTTTGATTTTGCTTAAAAATAAAAGTTTTTTACGAACTATTTAAGTTATAATGCCAGGGTATCACGCAATTTTTGGAGCTTTAACCACAAAACCTCGTTCGACCTAAGCCTTTGTATAGGAAGAATTGCTATTATTTATTGACAATAACGGCCAACGAATTTTCAAATTGCAAAGCGTTGACGCCGCGCTATTTAGAGCTGCTTCATACAAATTGTATGGGCACTAAAATTTTTGACAACTAGGATACGCGTGCTGCTTTTGTTTATGTACGGCTGTGACATATAACTCTTAAAAAAATCTTTAAATGATTATTTATAGAGCACAAAAATGCAATGTTACACGTTGTTTATCTTTAGTCAAAACATTATCGAATTCACCTTTTTCGACTCTCTGCATAAATCATATTTTTAATAATTATACGCCCAGCATTTCACGAGTTGTAAGATAATATCTACGATATCTACGATTTATACGATTCATGCCTTTTGAAAGACTCATCAGCTTATCTTTTCCCACATCTCAAACGACCCTTCAAAACGATTAAAGTAAGCGTCTTTCACTGTGTTATGGAAGAATCTCAATCATCAAAAACGCTCTTCATGAGACTCATGAACTGGGTATGAAGTTATTACGTTTTTGTTTGAACGTTTTTTATTTTTATAAAAATCGACGAAGTAAAATTCAAACAAAAACTGTTAAAAGAAAGCTAAGTTTTAAGGTGTCCGATTTTTTTTGACGATTTTCAAAACAAGAAACACGGTTTTTTTATTTTTACGATTTTTTCACAAAATTATCTGGCAGCCCTGTTTCCCTAATATAATTGGTATTTTATCTTCCTTAACAAAAGAAACACTAGCTAAAATATATCTGGAGCGGGGTCTAACATATCTAACCTTTTAATGTTTCTAAGTTTGTGTTCAAGAACATTGCAATATCATCTAGCAAACTTATGAGATGATGAATGGATGACCTCTAGTTTGTGACTTTTTTTTATTTTGTCAAGTTATTCGTTCTTTTTCCGGTATCATTTGTTTTTAAGCGTTTAAATAAAGAATTAAAAAATGGTAGCCTTTTTTATTTAACTGCAAAGCGTCTTTCACTGTGTTATGGAAGAATCTCAATCATCAAAAACGCTCTTCATGAGACTCATGAACTGGGTATGAAGTTATTACGTTTTTGTTTGAACGTTTTTTATTTTTATAAAAATCGACGAAGTAAAATTCAAACAAAAACTGTTAAAAGAAAGCTAAGTTTTAAGGTGTCCGATTTTTTTTGACGATTTTCAAAACAAGAAACACGGTTTTTTTATTTTTACGATTTTTTCACAAAATTATCTGGCAGCCCTGTTTCCCTAATATAATTGGTATTTTATCTTCCTTAACAAAAGAAACACTAGCTAAAATATATCTGGAGCGGGGTCTAACATATCTAACCTTTTAATGTTTCTAAGTTTGTGTTCAAGAACATTGCAATATCATCTAGCAAACTTATGAGATGATGAATGGATGACCTCTAGTTTGTGACTTTTTTTTATTTTGTCAAGTTATTCGTTCTTTTTCCGGTATCATTTGTTTTTAAGCGTTTAAATAAAGAATTAAAAAATGGTAGCCTTTTTTATTTAACTGCAAAATATTTGAAAACTAATTTAAACATTTCGCGATGATTTAAGTGTATTTTTTTTATTTTATATATAAAAAATAAATAAATTTCAAATGTTTATTTTATTTATTAGAAACACTATGCGTTGTTTTTTTTTGTCAGTTCTCGTATTTATAATTTGTCAGTTTATTTACTAAAAAGCAATAAGTTGTTGGCATATTAAATTTAACTTTATGTTATTTTTTACATTTTAAGTGCTTGTCATTTGTCATTAAACATTGCTAAAACGAGAAAAAAACATTAAACGAAAATTTATTACAAAATTAAAATTTTTAAGCATACATTTTTTTCTTCGTTTTAAACCTTTTAAAATTAAATTTTTATTCTATTTTTGTAAGTGGTAAAAATGATTTTTTAATGATGTTTTGATTAACATTCTTTATTCATAATTTTTTGAAGTTCAAGTTCATTTGTAGGTGTAAATAAATAATATTTTTATGCAACTACAAACTTAAACTAACTCACACTTGAAACGCTGGTATTATTTATTTATTTATTTATCTATTTCATTCACAGTAATATACATATAAAAGCCTCCCAGGCCAGTTAACATATATTACAAAGATATATTCCTGAATAAAAATACAATTTAAGCTTTATGATTTTTCTAATTTTTTCTTTTCGTGGTTAACATTAAACTAATAGCGATTTCTTTTCTGAGAAAAATATGTTACAGTATATACATGTAACCTTTTCTAATGTTACCTTAAATCACTGGTTGTGCAAATAGAACACAATTAATGCTTTTTGTACAACTATTACACTTTCATCATTAATGTACTTCATGAGCGATTTTTGAAGCTATTTAAGCGGTTTCTGCACGCTATTGCGGCTTGGAAACACATATTGACATCACTAATGGCTTAGAAAAATTAAAACGATTATAATATAAATAGACTTTTTTTGATTTTAATGTGGAAATATTGTTTTATTTTGTTTTAAAACAATTTTTTTGACAAAATTATGAGCGGTATGAATTATGACAAACATTGGTTGTACAAACAAAGTAGTAAGTACCAAAGTTGTAAAACAGGGCAGTACGAACACACAAAAGAACTTGAAAATTTTTCCCACAGTTGTATTTCTTGTACAAACGAACGCAAAAATGTAGAACATGTAACATTAATGCAACATATTTCTCAGAAAAGGAATCGTCATAAGTCATCTTTGTATTGTAGAAAAATGTTGAATTGGCTTAGACTTTTTATAAAATACAAAATCCAAAAATCTAAACAAATTGTTTCTTTGACAAAAAAGTATACAAAATTTCTTTGAAGTAATATAAAATTTTTTTGTATAATTAAATCTATTTTTGCCATACAATAAAATTGGTGTTTTGTAATCGAGTCCAGTCAATGTTATATGATTAAATATTACATTAATATTTATGTACACTCAGAAAAATAAACTACAAATTTATAGATTTAAAGGCTTAATTAAAAAAAAAAAAAACAAAGTTATAACGCATTATAGATAATCTTACAAGTCGTAAAATTTTAAATTATTTTAGTATTACCCGCAGTTTTCCGTGTTCAGCTAATGAACACTTATTTTTATTTCTTCTAGGCTGCCCCGGTAGGTTTATACGGGTTAGAAAGGATAAGGTAGAGCTTGGGGCTTAGAATATGTACACGCATATAACGATATATAGGTATTTATGTATGGAAGAGTCAACAAACCTTTATAGGGGAACTATGTGCAATATAAAATATAGGTATAAGTTTAGTAAATAAAAAGCACTTGGATTTTTAGGTTAAGTTCAGTAAGTAGGCTAGCTGGAAGTGAGCTAGTCTTTGTTTTTTAATTTTATTTAGAAAAAAAAAATCTGTGGTTGTTTTTATTCCATTGATGTTCATAGGTATCAGGGATGATAATTGAGAAAACCAATATCGTACCAACAAACTTTTAAAATCGTACTTTTTCGGCCCCAATAGTACTAAATCATTTTTTATAAATTTTTTTTTTATTTTATGCAAAAGAAACCATAGTTCAAAAATAAATTTCGAACCCCAGATTTTTTAAAATACAGTAGAATCCCGATAATTCGTAATCGCAAGGGACCGGCCATTTCTTACGAGTTATAGGGGTTTTCGATTTCGCGGGGTTTCGATTTAACGGGGTTAAAATACGAATTAACGGGGTCTTTCAATTTATTTACTAAAACGATAAAAAAACATAAAAAACAATTGTTAAAAATAATATATATAAAAATTACAAAAATTATTCGTGTAACAAACTGATCTTAAGAAAATAAACACACACACAAGAAAAAGCCAAAACCGACGCAAAAAAAAAATAGCGGTAAACAAAAAATCATTCTTTTGTTTCTGTGGTTTTTATCACGAATTATAAGTGGTAGTTAAGGCTAGATTACACTATCTCACAAGACTTACGTATTCCATAATACTTTGTGAGATAGAAATCTAATGAGTTTGTTGCGACTGTCAAAAAATCTAATTTAACATGACAGTTTGTGTTCACACCATCACACAAAGTATAAGCACTTGCACATGAAATAAAATGCAACCCTGATACAATGAAAAGTATTATTGTTTCGAAATTTTTCAAAACACGATGAAGTCGTATGAGATGTCAAACTTTTTTCATAATACTTGTCATTTTCGTGACACATTGCATTCACACTATCACACTTTATCATGTTACTTGAGTTTTTGACATGTATTAATACAAAGTATAATAGTGTAATCTAGCCTTTAGCAAACAATTACGATTTATAAGAGGTAAAGAAGATTTTATTTGAAAAAAAAATACGAATTAGCGAGGGAACCAAAATGTATGGAAATTTTACGAAGTAACGAGTTTTGTTCAAGGGACCGACAGATTATTACGAATTATCGGGAATTACGATTTATCGGGGTACGAATTATCAGGATTTTGTAGTTAGTTTTCCAAAATATTCAAGAATAGAGGCAAAAAAATTGTATTTGGTCTAGCCAGAACTGTATCATGCGGTTTTTGAAGTCGAGAAATCCATTTATTTTTATTTTTGATTGCGGCCAGAGAGCTCTTTAGAAGTTATCGTCTTTTTTGTGGAAAATTTACGAATATTTCTCCTTCAATATAATTCGGAGTAAAATAATAATGGAGTGGGCTCCCGCTGTTCCAAAATTCTGTTGATTACTTCTTGATGTGACAACCATCTTGTCGACGATTATTTGAAAATAATTTGAATTCGATCCAAAATAATGTTGAATTGAGAGCAAGTCGTATTTTCTACTATGTTGAACTTTTGCAGAAGTGGTTTCCTATATCTTTTAAAAACTTGTCAATATCATCAGAAAATGCACGCTTATATGCTGCTGCTGATACTAAATTTAAAATGTGGCATAAGCAATCGTTCAATGAACAAGTGCAAAAATCTATTCACAACAGCGGAGTTCAGTGTTTGGTGCAAATAGTCTTGCAAAAGAGCAAATGCAAAATATCATAGCTGTTTTGTTAAATCCAAATGAGTCACGGGGGTACCAGCGTACTTTTTAGTTTTGGATTGTACCAAAAAAAGTATATACATATATATAATATCTTTTAAAACTTAATTAAAATTAAAATTTTTGTTTGCATAATCAAATAAATACTTTTTGATATCATCAAAAGTAAACCTTTTCTGTTAAAAAGCTTTTGTACATGGAAAATGATCTCTCAACGTCAACCGAAGTTGAAGCATACTTGAAGGATGCCAATTCATTTGGAGAATATTAGTTTTCTAATTCAGATCCCACGTTTGATTCTAGATCAAAAATAGTTGAAGTTTGTTTTATTGTTTGAAATCCCGTATTTGTTTGCAAAACGTTTTGGATTTTTTTCAATCTATCGGGCTATTCTTCCTTCCACATTGTTTACAGTATGAAATCAATAAATCTATTTTATCGAATTGGCTTCTAATTTTCTATTCACCTCGATGTAACCCATGTGCCTAGCAAGTAATATGTAACAGTTTTGGATAAATTGTTTTAGGCCACTTGGCAGCCTTAACCATCTAAGGTGCTGCTTCGGTTAAAAATCAGAAGAATCTTTTGTCTAAATTTTGTATTTTAAGCAGAGCCCCAAAAATAATTATTTATTGATTTAAAAAATTTTTATTTTGGAAAATTTTTTTTATACAATTTTAAAATTGTTTGAAACTTTTTTTTATAATACGGAAATTTAAAAAATATGTCACTCAAACATGTTAAAATATGCAAAAATATGCATTTAAAACCAAAATATGAATTTTCACCAAAAGGTGCAAAAACAAATCGTTGCCATTTAAACTTAATGATTGGAAAGATAATTGGTCGATATAAATCTTTAACTTAAGGCAAAAAAACATGCATTTGCATGGAAATCGCATCCCTATTAATAACAAAGACAACATTTTCTCTAAGTGTAGCTCACCGATTGACCTACTTTTATTTAAGCGTTGACGTAGTAACACGACAGGTACATGGTACTTAAGCAATGCAGAAAGAAGAAAAACAACCACACACAAAAATAAATTATTTGTGATAATACCAACAATTAATTGTTAACTCATAACATAAAAAGTAAAAAAATCAATGCATACACCAAAATAACAGTCATCTAAATCTAAAAGATTTAAACTCAACTAAGCAAGCTCAGACTTGTCTAAGCAAAATTATAAAATAAACTAATATATTTTTAAAGAGTCATTGATCTGACACTACTTGCTACCAGTAAAACAAAGCAGTGATCAAATAAAATATTCTGAAGCAACTGTTGAACACCTTCATCATGATATAAAAAACACACAACAAAACAAAACCAAAATAAATTTGATATAAAAAAACCACAACAACAAGTCTAAACGAACAAGAGTTTATAAATACACTTCCGATTTTAGGTGTCATTCCTTTGAATATATCGATAACAAAAAAAAAACTTTATCACAGAAATAAAAGCTACTAAAACAAGTTCGTTGCTTAGAAAAGCTAAGTGTTCAGAAAAAAAAAACAATCTAATACTAAAAAAAATAACATTTAAAGAAGTACGTCAGGAATAAATTAGAGACAAGACACGCGTATTAATTGTGTTAGTGTGACTTAAAACAGACTGACAGTACGGTTTGATAGTGATGGTATGTTGCTACCAACATTGTAACGAGTAGAATGTCGAAATCAACATTTTCTGTTGTTAACTGATCGGTCAGTTTAGTTGGTTTTAACTTAATAGCCGTTAATTGGTTCGAACTAAAAAAAATAATTATTAAAACAAAACATAAAAACAGTTATTTTGTATTGAGTATCTTAAGAGTTTAAATCACGTCTTTTATAAAACGCTCGCTCTTTCGTCAAACAAAAGTATAAATAAATTAAAACACAAATATTTAATAGTATTTCGTGTTTTTAATTTGATTCTTTTTTAGTTTGTTTTGTATCACATTCGATTACTACTGTTTAAGATTTTGAAAGTAAAAAAAAAATACTAATTTCAAAATCTTAAGCACCCTGCAAATAATAGGACTAGTCAAAGCACGCGCGTAAAATGCAGCCCACAAGGGACTAGAACTAGTCCAAAAGTAACTAAAACGTATGGAAAAAACATGGTCTATTTAACATTACGATGTCCTAGGGCAGGACCATATAACCCAGCTTTAGACTACAAAGGAGTAATCTTAAAACTACTCCATGGTATACTCAAGAGGTTTAGTTTTGAAGTCGTTTAAAAACGAAAACATGTTGTTAAAAAACGAAGACATGTCGTCTCACTACAAACACTTTTTAACAATGACATGGTCCATGCTTGCATTACATTGGACTAGTTCATGGAGTAGTCCATTTTATCAAAATGGATCAGGTAGTCCAATATTATTTGCAGGGCATTTACACTGCACAATGGGTTGAAAGAATATAAAAATTTTTTAATAGTTTTTCCACAATATTTCTATAAATTTAGACATATAACCAGTTCAACGATTTCGAACGTTAACGTTCGCATAGAAAATTACATTTAAAACCAAAACAAAATTCGACAATTTGTTTTTGTTTTAAATGTAATTTTCTTTGCGAACGTTAATGTTCGAAATGGTTGAACAGGCTGATAAAGAAGGAAAACATTAATACATTTTTTGGTCTATAACAATGCCTAGCAGTCATTTTGCGTTCTGGAATTTGATTGCAAATTTTTACTAATTTTAGGTCGCTGATTTCAAAACTAATCTCTTAATTTTTCCCTACCAGCTCTTCTTTTCGAGATATACCTTTATGTCCAAAATTAAGGCACTTTCACTACATATATTGGAATAACTTGAAAACGGTTGACCATATTCAGTTAACAAAAAAATCCTAAACTCGGCAACAGTATTATCTTTAGGCCATGCTTACATTGTTTTTAAATTTGCCCTGTAGTTTCAGAAATATCGTTGAATATTTGAAAAAAAAAGAAAATTTATTTATCTCTAAAAATTCATAAAAACTAAATATGCGAAAAAAAAATCATAGTTTTGGTCTAAAATCATTTACCTTGACATAATTAATTGAAAAGTAAGCTGTTTTAATGCATTTCCTGAAGTGTAAAATATCAATGATATATACGTCTTTAAATACAGTAATTTTGACTTAGCTGCACAATCTCCTTTGCACGATTTTTTGTGCAGGTAAATCAAAAATGCAGCTATCTTAAATGCATTTAGCTGCATGAATGTGCAGGTACACAATTGTGGTTACCGTCACAAAAGTGCAGCTAAAGTAAAGTGTTTGATTTAAAAGTGGAATAAAAAATCTTTTTATTAATACAGTTATTCCCGCTTAATTGAGTTTCTAAAAATGCACGATTCTTATCGCAATTAAACAGGACGGGAATTCAATGAATCGCCGACGCAATTAAAAAATAAATCGCTTAATTAATTGAGCAAGATGTGCAATTAAGCGAAACTCCTATGTGTAGGTAAAAAAAAAACTAATTTTTTTATTTATTAACATAAACAATGGTTTATTTTTTTTTAAAACAACGAAATATTTGCTTTGGTTTTTCGCAATGCGGTCTTATTTTGCGAAATAATTAAGCTTGTGACGCGATTCAATGGAACTCAACCAAATGGGTATTTTTACATTGACAGTTATACTGAATGATTCGTTCCATGATTTTTAGTGCAATAAATCGGGAAACTCAATTAAGCGGGGCACAATGAACCGAAAACAACGTACATAAATTTATATGTTATTAAAATTTTCTTTCAAATAACAGATCATTTTACACATGTATGTACATTTAATATGTATGTATGTATATTTGATATAAAAGGAACATTAACAAAAACAATGAGAATTCACAAAGAACATAAAAATTATCGCGATTTATATTTTTATAAACATCTTAGTTTGGATATTTATGTGAAAAAGTGGCCACCATATTTTTTCATTTGTGCAGCTAACTTTGATGTTTTGTATGAAAATATTTTAAAGCTGCCCAAAAATATGAAAAATGTGCAGGTATACAAAATGCACGTAAACAAGGATTTTGAAGAATAATTCCAGAAAATATTTATTTTGGGCAGTTAAGTCAAAGTGCAGCTAACTTGAATTTTTTGTATGAAAATAATTTTAAAATGCCAAAAATGTTGGGCACTTATCTTAAATGTGCAGGTAAAGAAAGTGCACTTAAAAAAGGAATTTGTATGGGATTATAAAGAATAATGCCAAAAATTATCAATTTTGTGCAGTTAAGTCAAAAGTGCACGTAAATAAAAGGCAGTTAAGTCAAAACTACTGTACCACTTTTCGGAATGTTCTTATAAGTCTTTAGTTTATTACAAACCCTTGTAATTCGACTTTTTCAAAAACCGGTTTTCGAATATTCTGAATAGTTGCTTTTTTAAAATAACCGCAATTAAAAACCTTCCATGACTTTTTTTGATTTCCTCAATTTGGTTTTTTGTTCTTGGTGTTTTTGGTGAATTGTTCCGTCAAAGGTTGTAGTTTTAAGCATGAAGATATGCTAGAACTACTTAAGCTTTGTTAGTGCCTTAACGGACATTCCGTTCTCGGTAACACATTTGGCTAATATTTCCCCTAATACTTAAGTAATTTTTTACAGTGTATTTTAGTAAAGTCTCTTTAGAACTACTTGGAACGGAATCAAGGTTTTTGGCGCATGCTTGTGAACCAATTAAAGTTGATTAATAATTCGTCACTTCAAGAGCCTTTGCAACTTATCATTTAAGGGCACTTAATGCACCTTACATTGTCTTTTTTATAACGTTAGAAATATCTCCAGAGATTACATTTGTATAAAAATAGATTGAATATTTAGAATACTCGCACAAAATTTACTATTTACCTTTTAAACTGAACATTTTATTAGTATTATTTAAATTGTTTTTAGTTTTTTTAACAAAAACATACGCTTTTATAAGAGATTCGTATTCAAATCGTTATGTTTTGTTTTGATATTCCCTGCGAGAAATTTGTGTCAAATGTTCTTAAAGGGCGCTGCGAAATTTGGCCCCAAAAAATTTATGAAAATTGACCCCTAATTTGGGGCTATTTTTCATAATGCAGTATGACCCCATTTTTTTAATGAAAAAGTACCCTAAAAAAATTAAAAATGTCCCTAAAAATAAAATGAAATATGACCCTAAATTTAGAATAATTCTTCATTATGAAAAATCACCTTAAAATTTATAATGAATTTTAACCCCAAAAAAGAACACAAAGAAACTTATATTAAACATTTTGGGTGGAGTTCATATGCCCGAAACTAAAAATCCCAAATTTAGAATCCCGATTTCAAAATCCGAATAATTATATAGTTTTGGTTTTAAAAATCGTACGATTGATAGCATGGTTGGGCTTTCGGCCATACGCAAGGATTTTTTCCTCTATGGTATAACGAACACTGGCTTTGCTTACTAAAGCTTCACGTTATAACTGGCCTTCGGCCGGGCGCAAGGATTTTCTTCGATATGATATAACGAACACTGGCTTCGCTAACTAAAGCTTCTCTATATAGCCGGCCTTCGGCCGAGTGCAAGGATTTTCTTCTCTCTTATGCTTCTCTATATAGCCGGCCTTCAGCCGGGCGCAAGAATTTTCCACTCTATGATAAAACAAGTACCGGCTTCGCTAACCAAAGCTTCTCTTCACAGCAGGCCTTCGGCCGGGCGCAAGGATTTTTTCCTCTATGGTATAACAAACACCGGCTTCGCTAACTAAAGCATCTCTGCATAGCCGGCAAGGATTTTCTCCACTTTGGTATAAGAATACGGGTTTTTTATACTATCCCTAGAAACTTTTACATAAAATTGTATATACTATGTGTAGAAATGTTTGGGGTGATTTTTCATTTCTTAAAATTCGCATTTTTTATTAGTAAACGAAAAATAGCCCCAAAGTAAAAATTGTGATTTTTTTTTTGTGCCATTTTTATTCCTTGATATTGGGGTCATTTTTCATTCCACTTAAAATGCAAAAACACCTTAACGAAAAAATGAAAAATATCCCTAAAAAAACAAAAACATTCCACCAAAATTGAGTGTTGTTGTGTCACATGTAAAATTTTGGGGTCGCTCTTCACTTTCCTTTTGGGGCCATATTTCCTGGGGTCATTTTGCGCACCGCCGTTTTTAAAGCACGAATCGTGATACGTGAAATTAAAACACATCACTTAACTGGTGATAATATTACTACAAAGGGTAGTAGTAGCTGATTGTGACTTGTTCTATTACTTTATATAAAGGGAATCCATAATATTAACTTGGTTCACTCGGGACAATATCTGCGGCAGGCATTTTTTTAAACGAAATTGGATGTGTTCATTTAGGTTTTTTCAGTGTCATAAAGGTGCCAATTAACCTCCTCTTAGGACATCACCATGTTAAAGTGACCCATTTATATAAAATGTTTGAACTAGAACCGGTCCCTACCACTTTAGAACTGTCACGTGACAAGTTTGGTGTTAGTTCTCTTTCCCTAGGATGAATACAATAAATTAAAGTAATACGCATTCTTATGTATACCATGTCCATTTAAACACCTTGTTAAAAATGACAGATTTATTTCCAAAATATTTCGTCTCAAAACCATTGTGCGCTCAGCGAAGTTTCAAATAAATTTTTTACAATTGAACCTGTTTTTGTGAAATTTTGCGGCCTATTGCAGACCGATTAAAAAAAATCATTTTAGTTGTCATTATTTTTATAATGTTGCAATTTAAATATAAAGAAATCCAATAAGACATGCAGTTTTTTTCTCGTTTTATTTGCATTACTTTTAAGGATTTTCCTGCACAACTTTATGGAAAAACCAAGCTTAGATTTGAAATTTTCTTGTTAATTCTTGGCTAAAATTGTACTATCAACTTGCTTTTGTTTTAACTTTGTAAAATTTTTAGGAATTTTGAAAGACAAACGTTACGTTATTCACAAGCAAATAATAAAAGTTGAAACATTTGCTATTTGTTAATGTGCGCTACAGATGATTTTGTGGTAAATATAGGTTTGTTAAATTGCTTGTAAAAACATTGGAATGCAAAATTTGTTTGCAATTTTCAGTAACGATATGGGTGTTTTTGTTTTTGTAAAAAATTCTTTAATGCCTTTAAAGGGGTATGTTTCTTTCCGTTCAAAAGAAATGTAGACAAAAATTATTGGAAAAAAAATTACTAAAAGAACGGAACACGTGTATTTTGTTTTTGTAAAATAAAATTTAATTTCTTAACCAACCACCACCAAATCCAAAATATTTTAAAATACAGCAGAAATCAAAGATATTTTTAAAATACTCAAGTAACACTCATTCTCTCATTTATATCAGTAACAGATACATATCTGGTTCCAGATTCTGGCAGTCGTGATTGAGTACTTTCTCAATTCGAAAGCAATTTAATATCTAATTATTTCAGTCAATACTGAACGAATTGGAATTATTTTTTCGTTATAGTAAAGCATTCATTTGAGTTTCACAATACTGAAAAAATAAATTCGATTCGTTCAGTATCGACTGAAATAAAATTGCTTTCGAATCGAGAAAGTACTCGATCACGAATGCCAGAATTCGGCCCCTGGTATATCTGTTTCGAAAGGTCTTTAATTTCTTAAAATCGTTTTTATTAATTAATATTGAATGATGGGTCATTAAATTTAGACCATCGAGAGATTCTTTCTTGACGTCTTCCTAAAGATCAGATATATCTGTAGATGTCAATATAGGGTTATAAATTTTTAAATTGTCAGCATATAAAAGAAAATTAGAGTTTTTAAAACAAGTTTTAATGTAGTTTTAAAGGAAACAAGTTAGAGTGCTATATTCGGCTGTGCCGAATCTTTGATACCCTCCACCGACAGTTCGAATGTTTAAGGAGTAATATCTGTATGATGTCTTTTTATTATTATTATCTTAAACTGTGACGATTTGTTATTAATTATGGTTTTAGGAGACTAAACTGTTTTCCGGGAGTAGTGTTTATATGGGGCCTAGGGTAAATTATGGACCGACCTTCGCGAAATTTTACAGTGTCATTTCTAGTCGAATAAAACGGACTTGTGCAAAATCTTATGTCATTCCGTGCATTTTTGCATCATTTATGTTAGTTTTTGTAACAAAATTATCAAGTTTTTGAAGGTGGTGGTTCCACATTTCGATTCATAGCTCTGGTCCTACTGAACCGATTTTGCTGAAATTCAATCCCAAACTGCTTAGGATAACTACAAGCAATTTGACACCTAGTTCGTTTATTTCTTATGAGTTTTTCGAAAGTGAGCGTGTTTTCAACAGACGGACAGACGGTCAGACAGACGGACATAGCTAAATCGACTTAGAATCGACTTAGGGTCTGAGATGAATAATAAAAAAGTTTCACACGGAATGACAAACTTAGTATACCCTCTTCACAACTAATTGTGGTGGATGGTATAAAAAGTAAAGGCCCTAGAAACTTATGGTTCAGAAAAGTTTCATATAGAAACACTAAAGAGAATCTTCCAATTAGGTAGTAACGTAACCAGTGCCCATGTTCTGTAACTCCCGCGTCGAGAAACTTTTTGACTGAAATGTGAGAAATGAAACAAAAATGCCATCAATTGCAACTGTTTTTCTCACTTAACTGTGTCTACAATATTTTTGGCTAGTAATATCTGTCACTGGCGAGTAATATGCCAGTTTACAGAAAAAGTGTACCTTTAAAATTTGTGTGAGAAAGTTCCCGCTTTGAAAGATTTTAACACTAAAAAATAAATAAAAAGTCGATGAATAAAACAACACGGAAGAGGTAAGTATTTTGTTCTTGACAGACTTTTGCATTTTTTCATTATTTTGCTTTTAACATTTTTGAAACATTTACGAATGATTTAAAGCCATTTTGTAAACAACAAATATTAAAGTCGCACTTTACATTATTTAATAAGACCGAAGCACAGTGGGGTGAAACATATGCAAATCGAGGACTAATTCAGGGAAGCCTGTAATATATGACCGAATTTTTTTTTGGATTCTGTGTATATTTGATTACGAAAAAAAAACTGTTGTTGTAAAATTTAAGTTTGACAATTTTAGTGGAATTTTAATTTTGTTTTATTTAATTAACTAAAAAACTTAAAAAAATCTATGTAATTTTTTCGAACAATATATTTTTTTTTTTTTAAGAAGGCACATTCATAGCTAATATATGAAATTAAAAATCATTAATTTTTATCTTCACCCTTTTCAAAATCATAATCTTCATGTTATCATCATCAACATCGGAAATATTTAGCAGAATAAGCAAATCAAGTCCTGTTTGTGGTAAATTTAAATTATATAGTTTTTTATCATAATGTCTGTTTTTGCTTGAAATTAAAGGATCTGAAGTTATAAGAAACCGATTTAAAATGTCTTCATTCCATTTTATGCGCCTGCATTAACGAGCATATTGTTCTCTAAAAGTTTTTAAATCTTTATAACGACGTTCTTGTGCCTCCTCAAAAAGTTGGCCTATTGGCAACAGAGCGTAAGATACTGTTTCGGGTACATGAATTAAGAACTTGTTTAAAGTGGGCGGCCTATTAAACCATGGGTAAAGTTTTACGAAAAGATTTTACGATAAGTACTATATGCAATCTTCCTATCAATTCTACATCAATTTATGTAATTTTAGCAGAAACTTCTGCATTTCGGAAAAATAAAACAAAACTAAAATAATCATTTAAACGAAACAAGTTAATGTGTTTCACAAAATCTCAAATATTTTCAAATGGGGCAAAAATGGGCAAGGTTTTTTTTTTTTGATTGTGCAAGCTGAAATACCATATTTTAAAAATACAATAATCAACATTTCTTTAAAAAACCTTATTTTTTGACCAATTTAAAAAAAAAAAAATTTAATGTTTCCGCAATATTTTTCTTTACAAAAATGTACTAATAAATTTGTCAAATACCTGAAGTTGATGGATCCATTTAAAAAAAAAAAAGTGTTTTCTAAGAAACAATTCTCACAAATCGCAATTAAAATATCTCGATTTTCACTTTTTAACAAATATTTCCGTATTATAAAATATTATTCAACTTTAGCAGCGTATAACAAAAAAATTAAACAACGTATTTCCACAATTTTTTGCTGTTATTTGTGTTGAATTTTATCTTCTTTTATATGGTACTAAATACTTATACGAAAATCTTACTTCATTTTTTAATTCTGTACTGTTCACCACTCTGAGCGACGGTTGTATTTTCGCCGCCTTCGTTAAAAAATTTTCAATTTTAGTAAATATTTTGGTCGCCGTCAACAATATGTGTGACTGGCGTTCGCAAAGTCTGCAATTTCACATCGGCTTCGAGTGGGATATTATGACATTTATAACGTAACGCCGTAATCTCTTTTGAAAATTTTTAAAATGAGTTACAGACACATAGTTTTCTCATTTTTCGAGAAACGATGGAATATTTTGTTTCACATATTTTTGAAGCGACAAGTTCTCACCAAAGTTACAGAACAAGGGGCCAGCTCAACATTTTTAAGTGACAACATCTAGTAAGCCATCAAATGCCATAGCAAAATCTGTTTAACCTCAATACATTTATTAAAATTTTAATAAAAAGTAAGCAGCTAAATTTTAAGTCTTAATCCAGGTTTAGTGATTGAAATGTGACGCTTTCACTGGAGAAATAATTTAACAAATACAATGTGTTCAAAAGTTTTTGCAATATTTGTTAACTTAAAACAAGTAAAAAAAGTATGGTCGGTCTAGCCCAACCATATGATACCCTACACCATAGTATATAAAAATAATTTGTGCTAGTGTTCCCTATTTGGGACTCATTGGCAATCATGTGCCCGCCAAAACAGAATTATGTGCTTGTGATTCATATAAAAGTTCTTTGTGCCGAATATTATTTAGATATCTTCGTCTTTATAAAAGTCGTTTGCCTTCAAGTTATTTTAAGAAAGGGGTTTGTATGGTTAATTTTAGACCCACCAGCACAACATTTTGTCATGGCATAGTAGCCATCATTAAATTTATTGTCTCCAATTTTTACAAAATAGACTTGTTGGCAAATTTCATCAAAAATTTGCGCACAAGGTTTTAATAGACTGCCATCCAGCCGGACGACGTCAGATCGGCTTAGAAAGTGATTCTTAGTCGATTATTAGAAATAAAGGTGGGTCTAGCACCGATATTTTAAGGTGTTACAAACATCAGCACAAATGCATAATATTCTCTCCACTATTGTGGTGTGGGTATAAAAAAGGTCTGTAATTTATTACTTTATAATAGTTTATTACCTTATTTATAAATGGTAGTATTTTTTCAACTCTGAATAAAATTTTAAACTAAAACTTTATTAAATCCCGTTAAAAATGGTCCAAGGCTTAAATACACTGGCAATAATGACGCTTCTAACAGATTTTGTTAGTCACTATATCTACAATGTTTCTTATTGTATTTACAAATAAATAATAAAAAATAAATAAAGTTAAATAAAAACGTAAACTTAAAACTTCCAAATAGATGACGAATTTTGTATAAAATGAAACAAGCATTTTGCAAATAGTACGATTATATTTAAGTTTTGCAAACAAATTTTATTTGGATTTACCTGTGATCAGTTAAGGAGATCTAAGATACAGCAGTTTAACCCAATTGTAATATTTTTTTTTTTTTTTTTTAAGCGACTGTTTTGTATTTTCTTAATTAAACAATAATTTTTTTTACGTTCTTTTTACGTTAAACGACCTTTTCCGGTATCTTTTGTTTGACAACGTTTAGAAGAAAAATTATGCCAAAAATCAATTTGTATATAAATTTGAAGACTTCTATATATTTTTTTGACTGTTAAAAATTGATTTTATTTTTCTTATCTTAAAACATAAATTCAGTTTGTTTGCATATATTATAAAAAAAACTATATTCCAAAAAAAAACAAAGTTTTTATTTAATTTAAAAAATGGAAGTGAATTAACTTATTTTATGTGCATATTGAGTTTTAGCTAAAATATCTCAAATTTGTATTTTAGAAGAAATGCAATAACGTTTTTACACATTTATAACAACATCAGATTGTTTTTTTTTTTTTTTTTTTTTTTTTTTTTTTTTTTTTTTATATATAAAATTTCTTTTTCTTAGTCGTGCTTAATTCCCAATTTCTATTCTTGATAAAAACACCAAAATTTATTGTTGAAGGGATAAGTTATTCCTATACGCATTTCACTGGTTTCTTAAGCCAGATTCATCCAAAGATTTTAGAAAAACTAAAATTATTAAACAAGTAAAACTGTTAAGCGAATTAGAATTATAAACAAAAGTATTACATACTTGTAACCATATCAAAGCTTTAACAAAAACAAAAACAGTAAACAGTAAGTTTATCTTTTCATACATTCCCCACTACAATTGGCTGGAATTCTTCCAACGTTAATTGTAGGTTAAAAGACCTTAAAATCCCTTTTCTGGTATCTTTTGTGAAGAAAAATAATGCCTAAAATTAAATTGTATATTAATTTGAAGACTTCAAGATGTTTCTAAGACTGTTAAAACATAAATTAATTGAATGCGTAATATGTTTGCATTTTTTATAAAAAAGCTATGTTCCAAAAATAAGTTTTTATAATAAGTTTTTATTTAATTTAAATAATGGAAGTGAATTAATTAAACCAAAAATCATGTTGTTTTTTTTTTTTTGTTTTTTGTTTTTAATAAACTAAATCTCGAAGACTAATAAAAAAAAAACATTCAGCCATACGAAACCTGTTCGTCAATCCAATAGCTCAAACCAGCTTTTAAACGGAGCATCTAACTTAAACGTTTATTTATTTAAATTTAAATTAGGGCACGCTTACAAGTAAAAATAATGTAGACACACATAATCACGCGCAGAAAATTTTAAAATCACGCAAAGTTTATTTGCAAAGTTTTGAGTTTGTTAGAGGGAAAGAAAAAAATATAATGAGTGTGAGCAGGGCTTTCAGATAAGGCGATTTCTCGCCAAACTTGTTGATTTTGAAATGTGTTTGGTAAAATCACTTGTGAGTTTAAAATCGCCAATTAAATTTTTGCGAGTGCTGAGGCTTGCGCGTTTTGTTTCAAAAGTAAACAAAAGTAACTCAGTTGTCAAATAAAAGAAGTAGATTTTTTCATTTAGTATTTTTTATTGAAATTGATAAAAAATTTGTATTTATTTTAAAAGTCATAAACCAAAAACACATTAGATTTTATTAGATATGAATGTGTGGTTTATAGAACACGAGCGCCTTACTCGTCCGAAATTTGTTTTTTGTTTTAAATGGTAGTTAAACGGACGAGTAAGGCGGTCATGCTCTGTAAACTACACACAAGTTGTTATTTCTGCCGCTTGATATTCAATTTTTTTTTAATAAAATCAAGTTCACTTAGAAGTCACTTTGGATTTTGCATGCGGGTTGCAATAACAAAATCATGGTGATTGTGACTTCCCACACACCATTTTAGGGACTACAAATCGTAATCGCATGTTTTTTGCTAAATGTCGAACATGGTCGAACATTTATTCATTTTAAATTAAAAAAAATTTAACAAAAACCTAACAAAATTGACTTTTGGCGATTCTTGATGATTTTTAATATACGGTTTGGTGGTGGAGTTCAAAAATCTAACAGCACTGGGCTTCAGTACAGACTGTGATGTACTCGCAAAGTTGCTTTGTTCTTCGTTCGTTGTTTTTACAAAGTTGCAAGGCGAATTCACTAGAAGGTGAAGTCAAGTCAACATATGGTGTTTTTTTTTTTTGTCAAACAACAACAAAAGAACACAATATCTGTCAAACTAAACTTTGCCCGTGCAGAAATGAAATGAAATTTTTGTAAGCGCTCACCATCCCTTTTACATTATCGGAATTCAGAGTTTGGTGCAAATGTTATCGCGAAAGACTATATCGTACACAGAAAGAAAAAACTCGTATAAGAACTTCGATTAAAAGTTCGAAGTTCTAAAAATAATCCAAAATGGAAAACTCTCGAAAACGAATATGCGTGCATGCGCGTGTGTTTGTAAAAGATTGGTATATAAACAACAACAAAAACAACACTTCAAAAGAAGTTAAAACCGATTAAATTGTTTTGTATAGAAACAACAACAACACTGCAAGAAGAAATATATAATCACGTGATTTCAAATCACGTGCTTTTAAAAACACACGTGTGATTTTGTGATGTTCTGAAAGTCATACCGTTTTTATGTTTCTCGGTGTGCTTTCGGCAATTGAAAGTCACACCCAAACACAGAAAAACGGAACACCAAAATAGCATACGTGTGATTTTAAAAGGCAAATGTGATTTGAAATCACGTGATTTGAGTCAAAGTGATTTTCAGAACAGGCCTGATAGATTATTTTCATGTTTATAAAGTAAAATAAGAAGCAATAATTCCCATATTCTATTTGTTAAAATTACTTAATTAAATACATAAAATTTTTAAAGTTGAATAAATATGAAAACCATATCGGGCATGCTGCTGGTATCTTATAATTGAGAATTCTTCTGTAAACAAAGGGCGGAATACAAAAAAAGTGAAATAAACATAAATAACGGGGAAGTAAAATAATAATATTCACTCAGAATCTAATCTCACGTTCGGATTATTTCAAGAACGAATTGGGACTAAGCCGTCTTATATATTCTTGAATCAAGCCCAGTTTACGATAAATTTAATCTCACACAATTAAGTCAATCCAGTTTTCGGATTATTTTATGTACGAGCCACTTGAAAAATCCGTACTTGAATCAAGCATAAAGTACATATGGATTGATGTGTATTTTCCGTGTCTAGTCTAAAGGAAACTATCTGCCTGTTTTTGGAACGCGAGTGCAAAAGTGACTCGCTTAACTAGCATTTAAAATGTAATTTCAAAATTTGTTTTTATTTTAAATGTAACTTAAACGAGTCACTTTTGTGTCTTGCGTTCTAAAAACAGGCAGTATGTATTTTATTGCTGTACTACAGATGCGGTATTTTGCATTTGCAAAAAAAAATCAAACAAAAACAAACAAACAAAACAAAACCCATTTACACCAAGCACTAAACTCAGCTATTATTTTATTTTGTATGATCACCAGGGAAACCAAAAAAATATGCTCTAAAAATGCGTTTTATGCGCAGTAAATATGCAGTAAAAACTGGAAAATATGCCCATAAAATTGTTAAAAATATGCTCTAAAAAATCAAAAATTGCTTATTTGAAGACAAAATATTTATCAATTTAGTAACAAAATTTAATAAAAAAAAACCGGAAAATATTATCGCTTAAGCCCATAATAGGTTAAAATTCATATAAGAGATGTTTGCGCCGAATATAATCTAGATATTAACATCTATACGGATTTGTGTCTTTAAGGGATTTAAGGTACGGTCGCATTTAACATTTAAAAGGAAGTTAAAGCTTTTTAAGGATGGGAGCTTTGGGCAAATGTGAACCGATTCGAAATAATAATTTGCAGTAAAATATATTTGGCGCGAATTTAATTTAAATACCAACTAAAGGTAACGGACACGACCGGCTCTCACCATTAACATAGACTTCGTCCATATTTGATCAAATTATATACAAAACTGCAACTTGTACTTTGCGCACAAAGTTAACATGGAAAGAAAACCAGCCAGACGGACGGATGGACATCGTTAGTTCACTTTAAAAATTGATTCTGAGTCGATCGGTATACTTAAAATATTGATCAAGAATTGTATGTATTATACACATCGCATAACATTTATCTTAAATAACAACCGGCTTTGTCTAACAATTTGAGTATACAGAAACGTATTTAAAACAGAAAAGCCATCTGTTAACCAGAATTTGGCAAACAAAATTTTTTATTTGTTGCGAAAGCTCTTGCAGGCATCTAATAAAAATGAACATGTAACAAAATATGCCTCAAGAAGGCCAAATATGCGCTATAAACTTAAAAAATGCTGCAAAAGTACTCGTTTAACTAAATTATGCACAAAAATGCTGCAAACAGTAAAATATGCAAAAATATGCACTAACAAATCAATGCCGAAATTCATAAAAGGAACCAAAACGGATAAATATATCGTTTGTGCCTTCATTGGTCGCACAAGAAAAACATGCAATTGCATATTTTTGGTTTCCCTGATGATCACTAATTAAGGAGCACTGTTTTAGAGACGCATCCAATATTAACAATATTAAGTCAGTATTACAAGTACAAAGCAATGCGAAGACACTTTCAAATTAACTGTGTCTTTTTTGGAGACAACTGATCAAACGCATTTTTACAAGCGACTCAAGACAAGGATAATCAAGAATAGCAATTAACAGTTTGTTTATCAACTTAATTTTTTTTAAAACGTTTCAAAGCTTCTTTATTGTCTTAAATCTAAATTCCTATCAAACATAATATGCACTTACGGTGTAATTAGACGTGACATAAACATAATGCCACAGCCATAACGATGGCCGTAGAAACCAAAACTGAATTGATTTCTATGGTATGTTTATGTCGTTTTGGTTATACAGTGGTTATGGTAATACAGTTTTGGTATTGTTATGCCACGTCTTATTGGACCTTTAAACGCAAAACGTGTACAAACAGATGGAAACTTCAAGGTATCATCACTAGTTTAATGAAAAAATTACTATTTCGTTTGTAGCAAACTCTAAAATTCAGTGATAATGATTATTAACCCCCCAAAATCATTAACAGTGGGTCAAAAGTTATCAAATCACACAATTAAATATTAGTTTTTATTATTCTTTTAGTTTTTTTTTTTCAAATTTGCCAAAAATCTCGAATTTAATTTATGCAATAAACAAACACGCGATAGTTTTCAATAAAATTTGCATAAAATTTTAAACGGACAGTTGGTCAAAAAAATATATATATAAATTAGAAAAGCGGTTTTGGCAATGTTTTTGTGAATTTGGTTTTTAATTTAACGGCTTTTTAATTTGTTATATAAGCAAGAGCCACAGTGATTTAAACAGCTGTAGCAAATCAATAAAATTAGACAGTTTTGTTTCTTTAATGATAAAAAAACGCATTTGTATAAATTTAAATAGCTTAAATTTATTAAAACTTATTTAACTTGTTTCAAAATACCGATAATTGTTGAAAAAAACATTTTATTTATAGTTAATGTGCATATTTTAAATTGGTTTTTTTTAGTGTTTAAAAAAATTTAATTTAATTCATAACAAAGGCTATGAAATTTTTAAAATTCATAAATTTTTATGAAAGTTTATAAAACTACACTGAAAGATACAGCAAGGAAAGTGTTTAAATGACTTAGGTATCTTCTGATTAAGTGTATTAAATAAAATTTTGTTGTGATTAAGTCTTCACAACTAAACTTTTAAGTTGTTGTTACAAAACTTTTTTTTTTAATCAAACGCAATATTAATCATACAAAGATAAGACTTTTTGAATGAGGGAAAGCGCGCATGACTTTGAATTTTTGAAGGCGAAGAATGAACAAAGGCTTGCAACCCATTGCCTAGAAATTTTAGTGACCAAACTGTTGTTTCTTAGACTCAAGTAAGAACTTCTTCGCTGTAAAATCAAGTTAATTTTATGAAAAATAAACAAAACTTTTTATCTCATAAAACTTCATGCAGAAACATCCAACTCTGATTTAAAATTTTTAGAAATGGTCATTGTTCTTTTTTTCAATAAATAAAATAAAAAGATTTAATTTAAGCATAAAGACACCAATCAGACAAATAAATGAGAGTAACAAAATCCCCCCAAATGAATGAATGTTATTTGTTTTGAATAAAAATTAACAATTTTTATGCAAAGAAAAGAAACCTTATCTCCGTTTTCACATGCAAGAGCAAGTTCAAAAAACTCAATACACTCACACTTTTTCACTAACATTTTTTTACTTTTAGCTAATCGGCTGTTTCCTCGATTTTTCGTTGATAATACTTATACACTACTTGCAAGTAATTACTTGCCTGTGGAAACGAAGGGTTAGAAACAAAAAAAGTTGCCAGACAGACACTAACAAGTAGTAAATACGTAACAGTGGATAACAAAGTTTTTCAATTTTGATGTTATTAATAAAATTATTCTCTAGAATTCTGAGACTAAGATTTTCATTACAACTTTTTTTGCTTGGTTAAACAGTTAAGAAATTTAATTGCGAGGGGTATTAAAAGGTTTTTTTATAAAAATCAGGCAATTTTATGTTCATTAGTGTGATTTTTTTTTAACAGACATTATAAAAATGAATAAGTTTATTATTTTCAGTACTTTTTTTAGGTTTCTATTTATTTATCTATGAAGTGATTGTTAGGGTAGACACCACTACGGGGCGCATGTCTGAAAGCCTAAGTATGACCTGTTGAAGAAGCAGGGTGATAAAAGGTATGCAGGTGAAAATTAAATACTTTAGCTCCGTGTAAGATATCTGATAATTTCATCATCGTTTTTAAAAACACCAGGGCTGTCAGACTTGGAGATTTATCCCCAAAGTTGGGGGTTTCATGTGAGCAAAAAGGACAAAGAAAGTCATTTGGGGATTGGGGATTTTTTTAGGGATTTAAAAAAAATTTCGGGGATTTTTTGGGGATTTTACACTTTTTTATTATTTACGCTTATTATTCTTTGTTTCGTATATAAAAAATGAAAAAAAGTAGCAAAACTTTTATCTTACTCTTATATGGTGTAAAGGGTCCTAATTAAGATTACCATTTTTGTTAAGTGTGTAATAGGTACTTTATAAACTTGTTATTTTTCTTGAGTGAGTGTTTAAAAAAAAAGAATTTAAAAATAGATCTAAAACCGTTGACAACACATACAATTTTTGATTTTTTAAAGACAATTTTGAAGCAAATATGTATGCCTTCCCCAAAAATAAGTAAATATGAAAAATGATATAATAAAGATTGGGAAATAAAATGCTAGGCTATTGGTAAGTAGTTATGATGCATCGAAGTACTAAATAAATGACGGATATATGTATTTTTATTGTAGATTATAGGGATGGCTTAAGCCGATTGAACAAGCTCCAAATTCTTATTAATTGGCTCATTCGTCACTGGAATCGCATAAAAAGGATTTTAAAAAACATGCCGAAACCAGCCGCTACAAACAAAATAAAATGATTTTTTTGACTAAAAATTTTTATTTGGGGATTTTTGGGAATTTTTTTTAACATTTTTCTAAAATTTTTTAAAAAAAATTTTAAATTTGGTAAAAAAAAAACCAAAAAAAAATATAAATTTTTTAAAGTTTCGTTTTTTGGGGATTTGGGAACTGGGGATTTTTGGGGATATTTTTTTATTTTTTTGGGGACAAGGAAAAAAGGACCTGGCAGCCCTGAAAAACACTGACATAATTGTCATTGCCATTTACGACAAAAGTAATATTATTTAATTAAAAAAATAAATATTTTATGGCAACAAAAATTGTTATTTCCTGCAAATGCAAATCATTTACGTCAACAGCAATTTTCAATGTGCCGTTATTTCAGAGGAAAACCTTTAACAGCAAAAGTTATTTTATTTGCAACAAATAATTTTGCTGTTACAAAACTTCAAATACTTTCATGTTGTTGCGGTAAAAAAAAAGTATTGGTGGAAAATTTCTTGCGACAAAAGGTTTTCATTTTCTCCAACAAGTTTTTGTTTACTTTTCGTTTAATCGTCAAATGCTAAAATTATTTGCCCTCATAATATTTTTTTTTTTTTGTGTGTGTACTCACTAATTTTACTGAAATTAAGCTGCTCTCGTTATTTTGAGCCAAAAGCCCACAAACATTTCTAGTTTTATTAACAGAATTCTCCATGGTTTTCCCCCCATTTTTTTACATTAAATTTTATGAGTGCAAATTGAATATTTTTTTAAATGCAGTCGTTTTTCGAACTTTTGTTTCAAAATATGTATTCATTGTTTCTCTTGCTGTGTGGCATATGTCACCATCGCGTTTAACGCACATATTCTCTACGTATAAATAATCAATATTCCGCCACAAAAAGCTTTGGATCATCTCCCTGCAGCTTTTTCCATTGACCGATTATACCTCAAATTTTGACACTCTTTATTTAATCATAGACTCGTTCCTAATATGGTATACTTAAATCAGTTTTTAAATATTTTCTTCTTTAAGCTTTTTTTTGTTTTAAAATTTTCGGTTCCTGATAAATATAGGAAGGTCAAAAGACATTATTCATATAAGATATCGAACTTTAGTATCTGAGCGGCAATTTTACGTCCATGCAATCCGTCTTTGGAACTCGTTAACACCGACCACACAGTTTATACGCAACGCACTACACTTTAAAAAAGAATTGCTAAAGCATTATAGATGATTTACTCTGTCAAATTAAATATTTCTATTGTGTATTATATTAATTAATTTTGTTAATAATAATTCTGTATTTATGTAACAATTTTAAATGAATACTTATTGTTAACGTCATGTTTCTATACAATTTAAAAATCCATTACTATAACTATAAGATTTTAAATCTTGTTGTATTGGAAATCAAATAAATAAATAAATAAAATAAATAAATAAATACTTTATAGGGTCTAAAGGTACGGTCACATATGTCAAATATTTTCCCAATTTTTGTTTGACTGTGTTTTCCAAAAATTTGTTTAAAGCAATAAAAATTTTATTTTCTGGTCACACTACTCACATTTATTTGCCCATTTTTGTTTGGTCAAGAAGATTTTAAATATATATTGCTTTAAACAAAATATGGGAAAACATGTTGCCCTGTGTTCACATATAAAAATATTTGCCTAAAAATAAATACTTGAACAAATTGTCAAAAATAAATAATGAATCATTTTGATATAAAAAATGAAACTATTTTGGTTTTAGGTTACAGGAGAGCGAAAATAAAAGTAAAAGTGGATTTAGATAATCAATATATGGATAAAGGCTAGATTACACTATCTCACAAGTCTTACGTATTCCATTATACTTTGTGATATAGATATAGTTTTGTTGCGACTGTCAAAAAATCTAATTTAACATGACAGGTTGTGTTCACACTATCACACAAAGCATAAACACTCACACATGAAATAAAATGTAACCCTGATCCAATGAAAAGTATTATTGTTTAGAAATTTTTTAAAAAACGATGAAGTCGTATGGGATGTCAAACTTTTTTCATAATACTTGTCATTTTCGTGACACATTGCATTCACACTATCACACTTTGTCACATTACTTGAGTTTTTGACATGTATTAATACAAAGTATAATAATGTAATCTAGCCTTAAGGAAGGAAACATTTTTAAAGAATTGTGGAAATTTTTGGCTTAATAGGAATTGTATGGTATTAACCAAACAAACGTGTACCTTTATCACGGTTTGAGTCGTGCTAAGTTGAATTTTTTGAGTACGCTTTATATGAAACCTTCATTTATACATACAAATCGTCACCTTATATGCAAACGGACGTAACTAAACTTAAATTTTTTTATAGGAGAAGCAAAAAACATAACCTAATCAATAATAATAAAGTGTTCTTGCAGTTTGAATATCTTTAATAAAATCGCCATTTTTATCGCAGGGGCCTAAAAATTTGTGTCAGCATGTAGTTTAATAAAACGAACCATAATAAATCAAAAACTTTTTTGTACCTAATTTCAAGAAAAGTTATTTTAAGGAGTGGATTTTATATTCGACCTAGGGAAAAGTATGCCCAATCATCACGAAATTTGGTGAAGTTATTTCCGATCTTATTAAACTAAATGAGGCCATATGTCACCACTAAAAATTTATTCGTCACAGTTTCAAACGTAATAAAGAGCTTCCGACAATGAACCTACTGTCAAGTATAGACCGATCTTTACGAAATTTGTTAGTATGATATCTAGTCATGAAAGTCAAGTTTGTGAAATATTTAGAGACAATCGGTGCATTCCATTTTTTTCGGAAGATTGTTTCTCATTTGGATCCATTACTCTTTTCCTACTGCACCGCCCGGCTGGCAGGCCATTTGAATCTTATTCGCATAGTACAGGGGCCAAAGCTATATCGATCGAAATTCCCACTCAAATTGTATTGTAATTTCATTTGGTATCGAATAACGTAATTAGGCCCCAGGTCGCAATTTTGGAAATAATATTATGCCATTTCATGTATACGTTTTAATTGTCTTTAGAAATGGAAAGAATTGGTTCATATTTTCACATTGCCCCCATAAAACCAACCATTGTGGCCATAAAATTACTTATTAAGTTGGTATTTATATTAAATTTGCGACCCTATTCACCATACCAAATATAATTGTAATCGGTCCATATTTTAACATAGCGCTGATATCGGCAATTATTAAAATAAAATTTATTTTCAATACTGGCCTTGAAATTAATAAAAGCATTTTTATTTATACGTATATGAAATAAAACAATTTGAATTAATTTAAACGGATAGCGCTGATATCTTCTGTAAATAGCGTTTAATGCCATAATTACCCTATAAATGTTGACCCTGACGATTTCCATAGTAGCTTGTACAGTATTTAGAAATATTTTCTTGGAAGATCCATAATTGATTATGGAACAATACAATCACTTTAAGACAAAAAAATCTCTCAAATTTTTTTATTTTAAAATTTTTGTTGTCGCTGTTTGATCTTACAAAATTTTTGTAAGAACAAATATTTATTTGCCCAAAAGCGAGGAAAATATTTGACGATTACTGGTCACATTAGGAACATATTTGTTTTCTGACAAATAATTTTGTTTGCCAAAAATCAACTGTTTTTCTGTTTTCCCATCAAAAATATTTAAAAATATTTGAACTTTTCTTGTGAAACGTTTGCCAAATAAACAAAATATCAAACACGTGAGGACACTTATTTAAAAACAAAAAGCTAGTTGATTCTTAAAATTTTGTTTAAAAAAATTTAAATATAGATAAATGGTAACAATTAAAGAATGCTAGATTAAAGAATTTTTTTGTTTTTATTGCTAAAAAATTTTTTAAATTTCTGGATTCATGATAAATAAGAATGAATAATTTATGAAACTTTTTAATTATATTTGATTTATGATGAAGAGCTTGGAGCGCGTGCGTATGCTAAAACAAGTATTAAACAGCGATAAAAATGCCTAGAGCATAAAATCTTAAAAAAGAGGAGAAAATGTAAAAGAATATAATTAAATTCAATATATAATTTTAAGGCATTTATAATAATTATTAATAAAGTATAAAAACGATAGACTAACAGCCGTCGCTTTGGCGGCAAGGTGAAACTGCAAAGAACTCTGATGAAGAGAAAGTGGCTTTTCTCAAAACAGTGTTGTTTTAGTCAATACTAAAAACTACACTGTGTCACAACTTTTTAACAAAGTCGTGACAAAATGAATCTGACACCTAATCATTATGTAAAATTTTCAGCTCAATCCGAAAATGAAGCCGGAGTGGTCAAAAGTTTTCGACAAGTTTTCGAGACATTGCAAAATTACCATTATTTGCGTTTTTAAAAAAAGATTATGTCGCTTTATTAAAAGTTTTTTCGAAAATATTCATAGATTTTTTTATTTCTTTTTTTTATTGAAAGATAATAGAATTACTTAGGTTCATTATTAGAACTTACAAATAGTTATTTTTAGGATGCTATCTGACAGATACATAAATAGTTTTTGGTTATTACAAGTTAACATTAACCTAAAAAGTGACTGATAAGCTAACATCAGGTTTGTCCTCATGGTAACTTTACAAGTGAACTTCAAGAACTTGAAGATGCCATATTTTCTGCTGAAGATATGGTAACTTCAATGATAGTCTTAAATTACACAACTTTTTCAAAAAACACAATTTAACACAAAAAACAAAACAATTTACCTTTAAAACCAAAAATAAAGCACAAAAATTTACTTTTGTTTTTAATTAATAAATAAAACAAAACTAAGTCGTTGCCACTACGTATTTTAAACAACCAAAAGTAGTCGGTATATACTGCAATGTTGCCACAGTATATAAATTACATTTTTAATTTTATCGGACAGTTGTAATAATGGAAAAAACTTATTGGTCGCTATATCGTTCAAGATAGCTATTGTTCACGTTAACTATCAGCAACTTTATCATTAGGTTGTAATAATGGCCCTAAAAGAACCACGGGTCTTTTACAAAAATTTTAATGAATTTTTCCAAGTTTGCTCTTTCCAACTTATTTTTTTTTTTAACCAAACAATAAAATATTTTCAAGTTTTATAAGTTATTTTAATATGAGAGGGTATACTAAGTTTGTCATTCCGAGTGAAACTTTTTTATTATTCTTCTCAAACTCCATAAAGTATATATATTCTATCTTCCAAGTCGATTGAGCCATGTCCGTCTGTCCGTTTGATCGTCTGTTGAAAACACGCTCACTTTCGAAAAACTCAAAAGAAATAAACAAATTGCTTGTAGTTATCCCAAGCAGTTTGGGTTTGAAATCCAGCAAAATCGGTTCAGTAGGATTAGAGCTATGAATCAAAATGTGGAACTACCATTTTAAAAAATTTTGTTACAAAAACTAACATAAATGGTGGAACAATGCACGGAATGATATAAGATTTTGCAAAAGTTCGTTTTATTTGACTGGAAATCACTCTTTAAAATTTCGTGAAGGTCGGTCCATAATTTTCTATAGGCCCCATATAAAGCGCACTCTGGTAAATTAATGAAATACGCCTAAAATCGTAACAGATATATTTATTGTGGTAAAATGTCTTCCAACTTAGTTTCATATGGCCAGAAAAAATGTCATGCAATTTTGTGATTTACGGTCCATAATTTACCTTAGATCCCAAATTTAGCAGCCTTCTGAAATTCACTGTAAACGCTAAAACTAATTTCACCACTGTATTGAAATTTATGTTTTTTAATACCAATACTTTGCGGAATTTTGGGACGATTGGTTCATAACTAACCATGGTTCCAATATAAATCCCCTTCCTGATTTAAGTTCGGCTTAAGCTGCTACGAATGAAGATATTTACTCAATACTGTCGGTCAATAATTAAATGGAGGTCTAAACCGCAACCAATTTTAATGCTGATGTCTGTTTTTGTAAAGATAAATTAATAATAAATAGACATCATATAGATATCACTCCTGAAATATTCGAACTGTCGGTAGAGGGTATCAAAGATTCGGCACAGCCGAATATAGCACTCTAACTTGTTTTCAAATAATTTTATTCAAATTAATAATCAGCTATATGATGGAATTCGATTTTAAAAACAAAACGATTTGAAATAGATAATGTCGTTTTCAGTATCTTTAAAAATGGATTTCTGATACATTTACCACTTTTTTTCTTTCAATATTCTTTTAAATTTTTTATTAAAAATGTTTATTGAACTGTATGCGTGTAATGCAAAAAAAAATAAATTTTAACTTTGTTTTTGCATACGGTGGTAAGACTATAATGGATTTTAAAATACAGAATTTTGTAAAATTGCAGCAACAAAAATTGCAAGTCTAGATGATGACTAAAAATTAACAACCAGAAAAAGGAACACAATTTTATATAGTAGACTTCGGTTTCTGACGATGTACTTCCCAACAAACACGAAGTAAAACCTTTGATATGAAATGACTTTTTCATTTGACATCAAACACAATTCTCAAACGTTATTCAATTGTTTGATTTTAGCATTTAAATTCAAATTGATAATGATTTGAACATAAACATTTGACATCAAATGTTTTATCAAATTGGTATCAAATGTTAAATTCAAATCAAAACTAAACTTGGCAATACTAAAGCGAAAATAAATGTTAGCATTAAAAATAGCGATTAAAGTTAGATTTTTCCTTCGTTAAATGTGTTTTGGAAGTGAATGATTTTATGAATTCGAGGAAGGAAAGAAGACTTCATCTTTTAGCTTTGTTGCCGGATGTTTATCTCACAGTTTATTTAAATAAATAATGAATTAAATTATAAAAATAAAGTATTTTTACTTATGTTCCTCATTGTATTATACTCCACATTTGAAAAACATTTGAGAATTACGTTTGAAAGCAAGTTAAAAATAAAGGCCTTTTTTAAATCAATTTTAAGCGTTTGTCGTTTGAGAAAACGTTTGAATTCAAATCATTTTCAATTTGAAATCAAACCTCCGTGTTGGTTGGGTTGGGACTTTATGTATTCTATCGTATAAAGTTTTACTTATTAAAAGTCGCTTACTGATTTTGTTATAAATATTTTGTATTTTGAAAGAAATATTGTAAGTTTTAAAAACTATTAAAAACTTTCGATGGTTTTTAAAAAACTATCGCATTCAGACCACTAGTTAACCATCACATATAAACTTTTTGATTTCCCATCCAGCATCGCCGGTGTCACACATAGAAACACAGTTTCACTAGTACTTCCACAATGCTTGATTAGTATTTTGATAAGTGTACTTAGCCCTTCAAACTGTCAAGCACCACACCTAAAAATGTCCTATAAATGCTGTTGTAGAACTTATGTTACATTCTATGATTTTATGATAGTAAAAAACAAACCAATAATAGTGTTGCAACCATAGAGCGTCAAGTAAACAAACATATTTTTCATTAGCACAAGTGTTGAAAATTTAAATTTTTTTCTTTATGAAAAATTATATTATTTTTTAATATCAAAACGGTATACGTATATACGAAACTATTGTACCGCTATTAAGGGAAACGGTATATGTATACCGGTATCTTCTGCAAAAAACTAATTTCGGTATCGGTATCAATACCAGTATTCATTTTAAACGGTATCGGTATAAAAGCCCTAGTTTTTGTTTTCTTTGGGTTTAACTTGTTGATTTTTTTTTCACAAAACATGATTTGCAGCTTGAATAGATAATGGATTTCCCGGAACCTTTTTATGGAAAAAAAAATATGGGAATTTGTGCGGGAATTTCCGGGATTTTTTTTATTCAACTATTTTCTGAAAATGTAGTTAATACATATCTGAATAAAGTTCTTAATTTGCTTTTTACAAATACATTTCTGTTTACATACATATTTAATTTAAAATGAAATAAAATATAAAAAGAATAAAAAGAGAAAAATGTATAGGAAAACTCGTAAAACGAAATTTTCGGTTTCATTTCAAAATCGATTTCAATCACATACTTGCATGTACATATATTCAACTAACTATACTATGTACTTTGAAAATTCATAAGTTTATTTTGTGTGACTATCCGAGCTATGATATGTTGCTTATAAAGCTGAAGGTCCACACAACGCGTTCAATTCGTTGATGCGCCTATGCATCTATCAGAAAAGTAGAATCAGTTTAAAATTGTATTGTCAATCTAAAAAGCATTCGTGTGGAATGCATATACATAACATGTTAACTATAGTTTAGGTGCAAATATAATCTTGTTGTCCTATGATCGCGAAGTATCAAAGGCAAAGAACGCTTGGTGTGGACCTTCAGCTTAAGAGACACAAATTTATTCCGATTGGAATATAAACATAAACAACAGTTCTGTTCGGAACGTAAGAATAAAAACACAACATTAACTACCTGGTCCACAATGTCGAAAAGAAAATTTCTTTCGCATATACTATATATTGAAAACAAAATTAAAATTTGTTTTTATTAATTTAAAAGATTTTGTTATTCGTGCTTAATTCCCAGTTTTTATTATTGATAAAAACACTTGAAATTTATTGTTGTATCCCATCCCAATGCGCATTTCACTATTTGCTTAGGCCAGATCATCAGGAAACTTCATCCATAAAAATTTTAGAAAAACTAAAGATATAAAGCCAAATAAAAGTGTTAAGCGTATAAGAATCATAAGCAACAGTTCTACTTGTAACAATATCAAAGTTTAAACAAAAACATTAACAATAAATAGTTAGTTTATCTCTTCTTACATTCCCCACTTTTCAACATAATTATACGAAAGAATTTTCTTTACGACATTGTGGGCCAGGCATAACTTTAGTAAAATTTTTGACAATTTGACACTTGGTAAATTTGTCTATTACATTAAATTTGTACTGTTTACCAACACCTGAACAATGCATTAAAAATATAGTGTCTAAGGGCTTAACGAAAAGTCAATCAAATCCCTTCTCTCGAAATGTCATTGGATAGGTGAGAAGCTGCCGTAGGCATGATTAAATATTTTTTTATAAGCAAAACAAAAATTGCATATTGCATTATTGTAATTAATAAGAATCTTATATTTGTCCATGAATGTATTCATATGAATTTTTCCGGCCACAGTTCTGCCTCCAACTCTTTTTTAGACTAGTTTATGATTTCTATAAAACATAAGCAGATGACCACCAAATAATAATTTTCAATGATGTGATTGAAACTTCTACCAGCTTATAGTAACAAATTAACTGCTACCAGAAGTTCTGGTGTCATTGGTATTAACATGCTGCTTATATACACTTGCAATTATATTGCCAATGTGTATTTTATATTCGAAGGTGGCACAATATTTTGGAAGAAATCAAAAGACTTTTGATTTGTATTGCACAACGAAAAGAAAGTGAAATGTGTTGGCAACATTGTACAATGCTGTTTATGGTATTCCTATAGGTTATGTTCACCTTTTTATTGAATGAATGAAACTATTGTGCGACTTATTGCATAATATAGGACAAAATGGAAATAATATGGCGAATATCTTAAGCAATAATATTGCACGTGTATGGGCCGCTTTAAGTCGAGTTAAGAGATTACAAAGTTAAACACTTTCTGTGTCAACCTAAATCGTTTTTGGAACTTGCAAGCATTTACGTACATACATACTTATAATTTATTAATTTACTTTATATCCTTTGATTAATTATATTTGGTTATTCTTTTTTTTATTTTAAAATAATTAAATGATTTATTTCACTACAAAACAAACAAAAAATCTATTTCAATTTTAAACAAATTTTGATTCGAACGGTATAAAAATCTGCAATTCGCTTTTGAATATGTCACGAAATTTTATTCAATACAAAGCCTTATTTGATTACAAGTGGCCTCTGATTTAATTTTTTATTTTGAAATCGCCGTTATTTTACTAAAAAAAAAAGGTCTTAACGAAGTTCCAAAAAAAGAACCCTTTTATTTTTATTTTATAGCACACTGTGTTATTTGTCTAGTCAATACCATGGTAGAATAAGTACAAGGTATAGTAAATAGAAATTTTGTTCTCAATTTCAAAACCCATATAACGTCAGACAAACGAAAATATGGATAAAAATAAAACAAGCGTCAATAATAAAATAAATTATTTTGACATTACATAAGTAAATAATGAAAACTCTCTCTAATGAACATACACAGAAAAAATTCTCCAAAATTTTTCACCAATTAAAGCATTAATCAAAAATAAAATCAGTTTTAATTAAAAATTTAATCAAGTGAATTAAACGTTTAATCAAGTGAATTAAACGTTTAATAAATACTATTAACTGGTTTAATTGATACTATTAATTTGTTTACTGCTGCAAATTTAATTAATTTTTTTAATTGAAATCAATTTTTATTTTTTTCTGTGTACCTGGTACTTATTACACTATGGTCAATACATTCATTCCGATTTTATCCTTAATTTAAAATTAAAATATTTATTTCATTTTTTTTAAAAAAAGATCTTTGATTCTGAAATGATATTTAAATTAATAACAAGTTTTTTTTTTAAATCCACCTAAACTGCCCTTAAAGTCCACAATTTCACTTACAAAAGTCCGGCTTTAAAAATTTCAGACAATAAATAAAAATGTCTTATATCCACTTCTTTTGTTTTCTTTTTTTCTTGCTTCTTCTTTTCTTTTTTTATTTTCTTAATTATTATTCTGTTTTTTTTTGTTCAACTTTAATTAGTGACCTTTATAAATATTATTGTTATTGAAGTTGTAAAGAACTCAGAGAAAATAAATTGAATTCAAAATCCGCTTGTCATTTTAAAAACACTTCTGGTTTAAGTTTTTTACGGAATTTAATAAGCGAATTTATGTTTTTAATAAAAATAAATGTAAACAACTTACTTGCAGTTTTTGAAGAATTTGTTGTAAGCAATTTCATTTTGTTTTATATTTTTGCAAAAAAATATATTATTTTTTATTATAAATAAATTCTTTAATAAATTCGTGTAAAAATGTTTGAAAAAATTAATTAAAAATTTTTCAAAAATTGTTTATTTTGGAATTTTTGTTATGTTAATATTTTGCACTATTTCAGCATCACTTTGCACTATTTAATTTTTTTTAATATTTTTTTGTATTTGTTTTTTAATTTTAATTAGTATTTTCTTTGATGTTATGTTGTTGTTTTTTCTTCTTTTTTTTTTAAATTTAATTTGTTGTTATTAAATTGAGTTTTTTTAGCCACTTCTATCTAAACCGTCTGAAACAGTTGAAAACAATGTTTATCTCATAGCTGCTGCATAACCCTTTTATATAGACTCTTTCTTAAAGCCCCAAAAACAGAAAAAAAAAACAAACACACAGTTAGTCTTGACGTCTCAACGTAGTGTTTATTAACCGGTCTATCTTTTTTAGCGGAGATTTTATTTCATTTCAGTTAATAATATTTTTATGATTTCGGCAAAAAGCCACAGACATCAACAGCCAAAATTGAAAAAATAAACAAACAGAAAAAAACTAAACCATTTAGTTAGCAGGCGGCTCAAACAGCTGAATAATTCTTGGTGCGTTTGTTCAAAAAAATCAAAATTTAGTTTAGAGTTTAAAACCTATAGAAAAAACTCACAGGGAGACACTAGTCTAAAGCCCAAAAGCAATAAAACAAATACAATTTTCAAAAGCAAAACAGCAATGTGTTCATTCTTGACCAGTTAGCCAGCTGAAAAGCAACAACAGCAACAAAAAATTAAGCTAAGAAAACTCTAAAACATACAACAGAAACATCATTTTGGACCAAGTGAACGTACAAGTCGACTACGATTTTGTATGACACTTTATGCAATAAAAGCTTTTATATTTTAAGTTGTTGTGCTTTCGTTTAAGACAAGCTCTATTTGTTTCTGTTGTTTTGTTTTGTTTTTGGACTCCACACTATCGCATAGAGAGCGTCTTTGTGTTTGGCTATGTGATGTAAAAGTTTAAGGGTGGCTTTTATTAAACACGAGCCGTAGAGTCATTGAACTACGGTCATTATACCCACACCACAATAGTTGAGAGGTTATTATACACATGTGCTGATGTTTGTAACACCTTAAAATAATTAAAATTACTTAATACTTAAAGTATACCGATCGACTGAGAATCACTTTCTGAGTCGATCTAACGATGTCCGTCCAGCTATTTGGCTGGCTGGATTGTTTTTCATATGCCTTTAATGTATTTACATTAAAAATTGTTTTGCTTCTACTAAAAACTTTTACATTTGAAGTTAATACCTGCTTGTTGATTAAGTGCGATATGTTTTCTTTTACTACAAAACATAAAAGTCTATTAGATTTAATTAGTATTGTGGTTATTTTGTTGAACTATTTATGGTTTTTAATTCAAGTTTTTTATATTTTTAATTAGGCTTAAGTTCATTAAATTAAATTTTCATTAAATTATTTTTATGAAGAAAGAAATTTTACAACATGAAAATTAATTAAAATTGTTATTGATAATCTTTCATTCTTGACCGTGGCCGGGGCTCGTTACCATGACATGTTTCGATCGCAACCACTCGATCTCCTCAGATGGATTTGCCGTTTTACACTCGCAGCCATCGACGACTGCTGACGTCAATAGTCAAACATCAATCCTTAAACCAAATTGTATTTTAACCTTTGGTAGATCGAAGTTTGCTTTTTCTGTTTTTTCGTACTTTTGTCAAGAATTCTTATTGAAGTCCAAAGTACATTTTTTGTTTTTTCATTTTTGTCTTTCTTTTTCTTGTTGATCTTTTTCAGCACAACTTTAAGGACAAATGAACACATAGAGCTCGTGCCTTAGCTTTAACAATAATTAGTATTGTGGTTATTTTGTTGAACTATTTATGGTTTTAAATCCAAGTTTTTAATATTTTTAATTAGGCTTAAGTTCATTTTATTTAATTTAATTTTTGAAAGATTATCAATAACAATTTTAATTAATTTTCATGTTGTAAAATTCCTTTCTTCATAAAAATAATTTAATGAAAATTAAATTTAATGAACTTAAGCCTAATTAAGTCTATTAGATTTTTTAACAAATTTCGATAGAAAATGGGGCGAATCGGTCCATAATTTCAAATAGCCCCCATACAAGCTAATTTCCGGAATAGAATCTTTGTGCCCACTAACCATTTTATTGTGTTTAATTTGGTCTAAACTCATTTTATTGAAATCAAAATAATCTTGTCAAATTTTATTGCAATCGGTCCATATTTGACCATAGATCCCATATAAATAATACTCCCGAAAATAGCTTTTAATGCCATAATTTATTTATAAACATTAGTATTTACGTAAGACAATGACTTTTACGGATTTTCTGTTAATTTTTTCAAAAACTCTTCAAGGGCCAGTTCTCGTAGACTTATCAGAAGTTTTGCTTTCGAAATGCAGAGTGATGTTAAGAAGCCTCAATAAAACGTTTTTTGCTTAGATTGAAGTCGATTGCCTTTAAAATGTTGGAGCTTTGTATCGAGAGTCAAGAAATGAAGATGAACATAGGTTTCATTATCCCCAAAACACTCAAATCTCTCATTCAGAACTAGTGCTAAGTACGTTGCAAAATTTTGAAACTCTGAACTGTTTATTCTCCATCTACGTTGACTTATTAAATATATTTTCTAAGTTCGAAGACTATTAATAGCGGCAGACAATGTAGCAATGGCTTTTCTTTTATGGAGTTTGTAGCCTCTTCGAAACAATCCAAAACTTTCAGCAACATTATTTTTATTTTGGCAAACATTCATTAAGAGTAGAAAAATCCTGAAACGTACAAATACATACAAGATTTAGCAAATATACAACATTTTACTTCTATGATGCAAAATAAAACGGCTAGGAATTAAGGGAAACAATTTCATTATTATGTGTTTGTTGTTGTTATTTCCCTTAGTTGTAACGTAGCCAAACTCTATGCAAAAACTCTAAAAAAAGAAGTTTAGTATCGTTGTATCGACAGTAAAATATCGCCGATACCAACATATCGGCAAATCTGAAGGATCGCCGACATATCGGTATCGCTTACGTCCCTAGTTTTATATTATATAAAATAAGCTAGTGCTCTATAACAAGATGTTATTAGAGAAACCTCGAATTTATATAATTTAGACGTAACATTTATGCATAATAACAATGTGTCAGTTGAAAAAAATGTCAATCGGGGCACCCGACAAGTTAATCTAATTTTAATACGTTGAGTCCAGTGATGCTAAAAGTTTGTAAAGGTTAGCTCTTGTTTTCGAGATATACCGTAACTTCGAAAAAGGAAGGGGGTTGCACAACATATATTGGCTTTACTCAAAAACAGCTTAGTTTATTGAATAAAAATTAAAAGCCGAAACTTTAAGTGTGGCAAAACCTTTTTCTTATCTGAATCGTTTTAGAAACATATAATATATGCATAATATAATTTTTTAGAAAAATTTCGAAAAGTATGCAAAAGTAGTTGACAGATTTTAATAATTTACGGCTTGTTTGGTTTGAAACACCTTCCTATACGTGTAGAAAAAGTAACAGCAAGTTAAGCCCCACTTTAAGATAATTTTATTGCGGAGTTTCGGTTTAAAAATATATTTATATCTCAGTTTAATGGTACATCTCGAAAACAAGAGCTGTCCTAAAAAAAACAAGGCTAGCACCACAGGATTCAGCGTACCCGAATTAGGTTAACTTGCGGCGTGCCCCGGTTAACAGAAAAAAAGGGTAAAATTATAGCACAGTGTAATTTGCGCATTAACATGTATGCTCTGTTGTTGTTTCTTAAAAATATAAAATAAAAACCGTTATGGTTTGTTTGTAAACAATAACGAAACATTTTCTAAATATGTACAAGCTAGGGCGGGTCGATTTTTTTTATAAATCGTATAGCAAAAACGTAGTCTACATAAAATTCTCCGAAGAAACCATGGGTCTAAAATAAAATCCCAATCCGCGCCTCTCGACTTGAAAATTTATATGGCCGCCTTTACAAAAAAAAAATGTTTGAAAAAATAGCTTTTTCCAAAAAGAAATCGAATTTTCTGAATAAAATAGTTTGGTAAGGTAGTTCTTTTGCACTCTATATTTTTTCTACACTCAAAATTTTTTTACATTAAAATAAATATTCACCCAAGTAAAAAAGTTTGTACATAATTTTATCGGGTGTTTTTTTCAGTGGTATAGAATTTCGAATTGAAATAAAACACAAGAAAATCGTTTTAATGACCATCAATTTGGCTTAATTGGAAGGATAATTTTATGCCATTAATGTTTAAATATGATTTCAGGCATGTGGCCGCCGCGGCTGGCTCGAATAAAGCCAATTCTACAGGTCCAATTTTCAACCACTTTTTCGAGCATATGAGGCCGTATGTCGGCAATAACGCCACGAATGTTGGCTTCCAATTCCCCTAACGTTTCTGGTTTGTTGGCGTAGACGAGCGAAGAAGAAAATAATCCAATGGTGTCAAATCACACGATCTTGGTGGCCAATTGACAGGTCCATTCCGCGAAATTATGCGCTCATCGAATGTTTCCTTTAATAAATCGATTGTGGCGTGCGCTGTGTGGCATGTAGCGCCGTCTTGTTGGAACCACAACTCATCCACATTCATGCCATCCAATTCGGAACAAAATAGTCGGTTATCATGGCTCTGTACCGGTCTCCATTAACGGTAACTGCCTCTCCAGCATTATTTCGGAAGAAGTATGGCCCAATGACTCCACCAGCCCATAGAGCACACCAAACAGTCAGTTTTTGTGGATGTAATGGCGTCTTAAGGGTCTCATGTGGATTCTCTTCACTCCAAATGCGGCAATTTTGCTTGTTGACGTAGCCATTCAACCAAAAATGAGCCTCATTGAACAAAATTTTGCGATGAAAATCAGCATCGAGATCAATCTCATTTTCGGCCCATACACCAAAATCACGAAGCATTGCATGGTCTCGCGGCTTTAATTCTTGCACAAGCTGGATCTTGTAAGGCCGCAAGCCAAGATCTTTGCGCAAAATCTTCCATAAAGTTGATGGACAAAGCTCCAATTGCTGTGCACGGTGGCGAATCGACTCATTCGGGTCCTCTTCAACACTTTGCTCTACAGCGGCGGAAGCGTATTATCACATAGAGTAAACGTAGTGCGAAAACGATCCATGGTTAACCGAATTAATTGCTCTGATGGACGATTATGTCGACCATAAAATGGACGGAGCTTGCGGTAAACTTCGCGAACTGGACCGTTATTTTCGAAATAAATTTGCACGATTTGCAAGCGTTGTTCTTTTGTCAACCTGCTCATGATGAAATGGCAAACCAAACTGAACATAAATGACATTAGAGTTGCCAGATTTGACCACAAAATGCCAGTTTTATCTCTATTCGAAAAACAAACCTGTAAAAAAAAACACCCAAGGAACAAAAAAAAATTTTCTTTCATAATTTTATAAAAAAGATTGAAAATACAAAATAAAATAAAAAATAAAAAAAAATTTACAGAAAAAGACGTCAGAGTCTTAAATTTACACACAGCATAATGGCAAAACAAAATTTTTTTCTCTTAAGAGCTAAATTTACAATATCTTCACATTAAATATTAAGTCAAAATATGTGATTGACTTATGACGTTGTTGCAGCAAGTGAGCGATATGCATTCGAACTACATTTTCAATAAATGCATTGTGAACGCAATTAGGAGAGAATTCTAATAAACGCGTTAGTAATGCAATTAAACAAGATTCTTTTAAATGCGTTTAGCTTTACCCTGCCTTTACACATACAAAGAAAAATTGTTCGAAATTGTCGAATCTCATGCCATTTGCTTTTGTGTTTACATATGCCACTACGAGTACATTTTCAAAATGTCGTCGAAGCGCAAACTTGAGACAATTTGTTTACTTCTCAAATAAAAAAAAAAGTACCAAAAAACCAAATTGAGCTACCGAGCTAATCATATAAGCACATTTTTGGGGGAATGGTTCACATTTATTTATATAAGCATTATTTTAACAATATTAATGCTCTATAATTGACAAACTTTCTTTTATTAATGCGCATTTCAAAAAATTAATCATAATAATACATTTATCAAGTCAAAACTTTAATTAAAATTTGACAATAATCCATTAAATTTGCATTAAATTTTAAACAGGGTAACATTGTTCATCGTTTTGTCATTTAATGGCATGCAAGTGCCAAATTTCCACTCGCATGCAATTTTTGCTGCCACTGGAGCTGCCATTGCGAAAAATGTGAGTGTATTAGTAAAAAAGTGTGTGTGTATTGAGTTTTTCGAACTGGCAGTGGCATGTGTAAATGCTAGGTTAGGCATTTTTCATAAGCGCGTTTTTTCGTGAATAAAAATGTTTATCATTTTGCGAAGCACTTAAGGTATTTTTAAAAAAATAATCGCACAATTATGCGCTACGCAATAAGACATACAGAAATACAGTAAAGTAAGTGAAAGAACTCTCAACAACTTTTATAAAAAAAATAACATTTCAAGGGCTACGGCATTCCCTTACTACGAAGCAGGTTTGTAAGGGAGAATACTAAAAATAACTGTATTAAAACATTCAGTGTGTAAAGCTGATCGTTACATCCAACAATTTTTATATGCGCTGAATAATGCGCTTTTTGTGTCAAAAATGTATTTTTTCAAAGTGGGAACTCGCCATATAAAATTCATGTCTTCCGTAAGCGCAATGGTAAGCGAAACTTTTATTTTTCTCCCTTACAAACCTGCTTCGTTGGAAGCTCCATTTTTTATTGCAAAATTTAATCTATGAAACTGCTCACCAAATTCATCCTTCAATATGTCCATTGTTTCACGAGCTGTGTGGCATGTGGCACCGTCTTGTTGAAACCACATATCAACCAAGTCAACTTAGCCAATTGGGGCAAAAAAAAAGTCGCGTATCATGGCTCGATATCGTTCGCCGTTAACGGTAACGTTTCTTCCACGGTCGTCTTTGAAGAAAAATGGACCGATGATGCCACCAGCCCATAAACCACACCAAACTGTCGTTTTTTCGGGACATTTCTCACAGAGCACTAATTTTGATGATAAATTTCAACGATTTGCAGTCGTTGCTCGTTTGTGAGTTTCTCCATGATGAAATGGCAGAGTATACTGAACACTTTTCACTTTCACAGATGTAGTTTGGACACAATTTCCAACCAGTGCTGCCAGCCCGAAAAACTTAATTCATAAAAAATTAATATTATTTTACATTTAATTAAATAAGAACAAAACTGTAGCTTTAAGAAGCATTTACATTCTTTTATAAAACTGGCCACTGTTAAAAAATTTGCTGCACTTGGTCATTCTGGTCTTCATTCCATAAATCACTATCTATGTTATATTGCTACTTTTTGGTTGTTACAATTTATTTGTATGCGTAACTCTTAAGGTAAATCGTAGATTAAACCACAACGATTTTCTCGTTTAAGACTATATTTTAAATCCAATAATGTTATTTTTTTTCCTTGACAAAATTGTTTCATGTATGCCACCATTTATGGGGGTAAAATGGTTTCATTAAAAATATATATAATATAAATTTAAAAAGTTGTGTGTTTTTCTTTCTAAATATTTTTCACAATAGATGGTAAATATGAATAATTTTTGGGATTTTGGTATTTTGGTTATAAATCAGATATTTTTTAACCGATTTAACAGATTTATATACCGACGTGTTAAAGAAGAAATTTTCCAGTTACTTTGCTTATAAAACTTGGACTCGGGAAGATCTATGGTTGCCGAAAATGGGCATGTTTCAAAAAATTATTTCTATTTTGGTCATAACTTTTTTGTACCTGAACCGATTTTTCCGAGTTTTTCAGAAAATATTTTCTACAAAACATTTCCGATTTTTTGATATAAAAGGTTTTACCATAGGTCATATGACAGCCCAAAAAGTCAAGTTTTTATATAATTTTTGATATTTTCTGTACAGGAGGTACCATGCCCACTTCTCCAATCCCGCCCACATTTTGTATCCAATTTGGAAATTGGGCTTTTGCCGTTCTCCAGATGTAAAGAAAAAAGTTATAAAAATACAACAATAACAAGGGATTTTTGGAAAAAATTAGAGGTAGTCGTGGTTTTTTGCTCATATCTTCGCCATTTTTGGACCGATCTGGCTGAATTTGAATAGCAAAATTATAATAAGCAAACCTGACATAAATATATACTAACGAAGCCCCCATCATATCAGACAGAAGGATAGACGGACAACCGGATTTGAACTTCCCTTCTCATAAGGATCCAGAATATATATATTTTATAAGGTTTAAGATTAATATTGTTGAAATTACAAACGGAATGACAAAGTTATACATACATATATACCCTTTTACCTTCGGTGAAGGGTATGAAAAAGGGCTACATTTTTTCGTGTTTCAGCTATATCTAGCCCGAAAGGGGCTATGTTGGCAACAGTGTACGAGCTGTCTGTCCATCTATTTCCGAACGAAGGCTACGTTCGCTTAATTTACATTTAAAACAAAAATTATATTATTCACATTGTTTTTGTTTTATATGTCAGTTAAGCGAACAAAGTCTTCGTTTGGAAAAAGATGAGAAGGCAGTTAGAAGCAAAATGTATTCTGCTCTTTCTTTGCTGTTATTTTTTTCTAAGCAAAGCTTCTGCTGATTAACACACACCCATAAACAGTGTAAAAAAATTCAGTACCTTAATATTTTTTTCAGTACTTTTTCATATTAAAAATACCGCAGTACCCTCGCGTTGTTTTTAGGACTTTTTATCATTTGCACCTTTAAACTTTTAATATGTTAGCATCATTCCCAGGCTTAGCAGGCTTTTGTTATCAAGTGTTTGTTGCAAAATTTCTGTTGTTGTATATTAAAAAAATTTAACGACGTTAATATTGAAATGTTAAGCGAGGACACCAGGATTCTTATTTTGCTATCCTGAATGGAATATTTGTTCTTATAAGTGGGAAGAAATTTTATAAACAGGGATGCATTGGAAAACATGTCAGTGGAAAATTAAAATAAAAACCATTTACCTCTTAATAAAATATTTTTTTAACTCGATTTGACATACATATGTACATATTTATAGAAACATGCAAAGTTAACAAGGAAAATCTTTTATAAATTTTCATTGTATTTGAAATTTTGCGAATCATTAAGAACTAAATTTTGTTTTGAATTTAACACGTAAAAAGTTATGAGCAGACTCTCTCCAAAATATATTGTTTCCGGGAAAACCAATAGCTTAATACCATTGTTATTAATGTTATTTCCGAAAGAGAAAGAAAACTACGAACATACAATTCTTAATTTCGTGTACTAGGGGATCTTCCAGAAAGAAAGTATTTCAGAACAGAAAATATGTTAATTTTTTGGAAAAATATAGCCAAAATTAAGAACGAAATTTATGTGCTAATGTCTCCTGCCATTTTACGTATTGCTTTTGGAATTTTATCGATACACATTTCTCAGCACAAGTCTAACGCACATTTTCATGCAAAATGTTGCAAAAAGCAATAGACGAAATTATTTACACGTAGAAACTGTTGAAAGTTTGAAAAAAACTGAAATCTACATATTAACATCAAATTATGGTTGCTGTTATAATTATAATATTTCTAACTATGTATCTCTTAAAGTAAATTTTTTTTTATCTTCACAACACTGAGCTAAACAGCCATGTTCTGACAATCGAACGATTTGAAATCGCAAAACGCCAGACTTATCTTGTTCATATAATATTTTTTAAAACTTATGTAATATATTTTAGAACTAAGTTCTAACTATGTAATACATATGTATATGTAAAAGTATGACTAACGTGAATTTGAAAAATTTTAAATATAAATATGTATGTAGTCTACTAGTGTATATTTATGTGTACAATAATCAATTTTTTTTTATTTATTTACTTATTAATAAAAATATAAACTATTTTAAAAATTTTTCTTTAGAAAATTCTGAAAAAAGACTTGAGCAGATGCATCAAAAGTGCTCTTTTATGTACACTTAGGTACTTTTTACGTCCAATATTTGCAGCATTCATTACGCTTTTCGAATAGATTCTGCCTCATATTCGTAAAGTTTATTAAAAAATTTCTTCTAGGTTGCAAAAAAAGGACCTTACGCTTATGTACGAGTGCACATAAATATTATTTACATGTATACTGTATGCTCTTAGTATATACTAGGGTGTTAAATTAATCGGTTTTTTTTATTATTCAATTAAACGATTAATCGATATTTGGCATTTTCAACTTATTCGATTAAACGAATAAAATTTTAAAATTAATCGAATAATTCTAAATCCAGACATTTTATAAATTACGATATTTTTTTTCGATAATTTTTTAAAAAATTAGTACTTGTGTAAATAAACATCCTTTTTTTACAAAACTTGGCCATGTATGTAGCTCCAAATTGTTGGTTCACTTTCGGGAACTTAGATTTTAAAAGAGTCAATTTGGATTTTTTGAAACTTTTCACGGACATTGCATGCTCTGGCTAATAGCCTGCAAATAATTTCCTCTAGAGAATCGATCGAAGTATCTTGTTTAAATTATTTATTCATTGGACCACTTGTAGCCCCTTTGATTTTGTTTGTGGAGCATATTCTTCAAGTTCAATGTTAAAGTCACTGTGTAAGTGGTAAATTAGTGAAGCTGTTGAAGAACAGTTACGTTAACACATTTTTGGAAACCTGTTATATTTAGCATTATTAGATTTATTATTCGTACAATATTTTTAAACCAAACTCATAGTAAAAAGAGAAACGCATGAACTATTTTGTTAAAAAATATGGGCGTGTTCTAGAAATCGAAATAAAGTGGATTTAAAATCGAGCAAATTTTAAAAACAACCCTGTAATGAAAGTTCATAAAACTATTTCACGAAAAACTACGGTCATTTTGTAAATAGTAATTGAATTTAAATCATTGTTCGATTTCAATTTCACTTAATTTTGATTTCTAGAACAATCTTTGAGTTAACATACCTTTGTCGTTTTTTCTTTTATGAAATGAATTATTAAATGACTGTTTTTTTTCAAATTCAAACGGACACATACATTTCGTGTATTTATTCGACTTAAAACTTTAAAAAACAGAAATACTATATATAATTATTATTCGATTAATCGGTATAAATTCTTCGATTAATCCTTTAATCGAAATTAGCCATTTTAAATTATTCGAACAATTAATCGTCTAAAATTGTTCGATTAATCGAACAAAAATTAATCGACTGAACACCCTAGTATATACATACTTAGATACATATATGAACTCCAAAAAAAATATTTTTGGTTCCTTTTATTTTTCAAAATGATTGTTATATTTTTGACAAAAAGTACCCTTTGATGGGAAAAAGTACCTGTTTAGTTGAAGTTGAAGTACAATCTCAAAATTTCAATTTTGCAACACTGCCCATAAATATTATAGTATGTTTGCTGCTCTTCACTGCTTCAGTCTGTAAAAACTATTTACTTACCTGGGGCCAGATTCTGGCAGTCGTGATCGAGTACTTTCTCGATTCGAAAGCAATTTAATATCTAATTATTTCAGTCAATACTAAACGAATCGGAATTATTTTTTCAGTGTTGTAAAGCATTAATTTTAGTTTCACAATACTGAAAAAATAATTTCGATTCGTTCAGTATCGACTGAAATAATTAGAAATAAAATTGCTTTCGAATCAAGAAAGTACTCGATCACGACTGCCAGAATTAGGCCCCTGATTTCTGCCATACAAACGAGTTAAAAGAACTGAAGGACCCTTTAGAAACAAATCTAGAAATATTTAACGAAACATTTTTTTTCAAATAATTCCGTCTTAACTAAAACCAGGTCTTTACAGTGTAAAATATTAACACATAAGAAAGTTCAAACTTTAAGACAAAAAAATTAATGAAGGTCAAAGTATCATTCTCTTATGTATTTTTAACAACTCTAAATTTTACGTTTCAAGTGTGTTTGATATAAATTTTTAATCTTCTTTTATTACTTATTATTGTTTTTCTTTTAATTATGTAAGTATATTTTATTTCAATTTTTAATGTAGACGTCAATATTAGAGGCTAACCAGCTAAACTTAATAAAAATTAACCTATTGAACCTCAAAATATGCGACAAATTAGAAAAACAATTTTTTAAATTAATAGCAAAGTTTTGTTAAAATTATAAAACATTTTACAAAGAGGAACATTTACCTGTAGTTCAATGAAACATGATACATAGAAAAAATTTTTATTAGTCTTTTATCAATTAAAAAAATATTTTGAAAATTATTTTAACTTAATTAATGTGTTAATGCAATCAATTAATCAATATTTAATCCCGAATTCGTACTTTAAATAATCCGAAAACAGTACTGACCTAATTAAAAGTGAGACAAAATTAATCTCAAACTGTGCTTGATACAAGAGTTTGAAATAATCCGAAAGAGAGCTTCCCCCACAGAATTAGAAAGAATATTATTATTTTACTTCCCTACAGATAATATTGGACTACGTGGTCCATTGTGACTTAAATGGACTACATACAACATGGTCCAATCTACTGTAATATGGACCATGTTATAAGAAATTAACATGCAGCGCTGCCACCAACTGCATGATGTATACTTTTTTATAGTTTACAGTATTACACATTGGTAGCCCTGATGGTGTCCATTATTAATTGTTTATTTAAAAGTGAAAGTTTGTGAAATTTATGAAAAAAGGTAAACAAATTAAAAATACCAAGTAAATATATTTGATAATAGCAATAATAGACTACAGGGCACGCCATAAAAGAGTAAAAAATGAAAAATGCTTAAGCTACCCCTTTAGTGTACTCCATATTGTAGTGACATGGAGTACTTTTAAAGCTAACCCACTTTAGTACTCCATGGAGTAGTTTAGGGACTACTTGGTGGGTTATATGGTCCCCTCCTAGGACATCGTAATGTTAAATGGACCACCTTTTACCCATATATTTGGAGTAGTTTTGGAGTACTCCTACTCCTTTATGGACTACTCTTTACATGCATGTATGGACTAGTCTCGTTGTCTGCAGGGTTACTAGTTACACATGTTTATTTCACTTTTGTTGTATTTCGCCAGGGCTGCCAGGTACTTTTTTTCCTTGTCCCCAAAAATTTTAAAAAATATCCCCAAAAATCCCCAAATTCCCAAATCCCAAAAAAACAAAACCTTAAAAAATTAATATTTTTTAATCAGTATTGTGGTTTTTTTGTTGAACTATTTATGGTTTTCAATCCAAATTTTTAATAATTTTAATTAGGCTTAAGTTCACTAAATTAAATTTTCATTAAATTATTTTTATGGAGAAAGGAATTTTACAACATGAAAATTAATTAAAATTGTTATTGATAATCTTTCATTCTTGACCGTGGCCGGGGCTCGAACCCGGGCCGGCAGGTTACCATGACATGTTTCGATCGCAACCACTCGATCTCCTCAGATGGATTTGCCGTTTTACACTCGCAGCCATCGACGACTGCTGACGTCAATAGTCAAACATCAATCCTTAAAACAAATTGTATTTTAACCTTTGGTAGATCGAAGTTTGCTTTTTTGAATGATTACCCATTTTAATTGATTTTACATGTTCTTCCTTACTTCTGTTTTTTCGTACTTTTGTCAAGAATTTTTCTTGAAGTCCAAAGTACATTTTTTGTCTTTTCATTTTTTTGTCCTTCTTTTTCTTGTTGACCTTTTTCAGCACAACTTGAAGGACAAATGAATACATAGAGCTCGTGCCCTAGCTTTAACAATAATCAGTATTGTGGTTATTTTGTTGACCTATTTATGGTTTTCAATCCAAATTTTAAATAATTTTAATTAGGCTTAGGCTCGAACCCGGGCCGAGCCCCGGCCACGGTCAAGAATGAAAGATTATCAATAACAATTTAAATTAATTTATATTCAACATTTTTTTATTTTTTCGAATTTATTCTATGAGTTAAATTTCAGTTATGTATTTTATAATATAAAGTAACCTGCGAAAGGAAATAATTCCCAGTTTCTATTAATTTAAATTAATTTTCATGTTGTAAAATTCCTTTTTTCATAAAAATAATTTAATGAAAATTAAATTTAGTGAACTTAAAAGCCTAATTTAAATTATTAAACATTAATATTTTTTTTTTCTGACCAAATTTTAAGCTTTTTTTTTAAAATACAGTAAAAATTCGATAATCCGGATAATTGATTGCAGACCCCAATCCGGAGTAGCGAATTATCCGGATTACCGCATGTATGTATTTATTAAAAATTATAATAGTTCATAGCAAAAAAACGCATGTTCAAACATACTCATATCACACAAATCTAACTGCATTTTACAAAGCATGCTGTGATTTGAATAAAAAAATAAAAAAAAACGGGTGTTATTCAATCCGGATTATAGAGTTGCAATCAATCCGGATTATAGAATACGCAATGACTTTATTTTTCAAAGCATGCTTTGATTTAAATAAAAAGTACACAGAGAAAACAGATTGTGATCACAACCGAATTTGGCGCCAATCGAATTTCTTCGGTTGCATGTACTATTACACAATTCGGTTCCAATTACTGAAAATTTCGTTGCTTAGCATAATAGTTTTGATAGCAACATTTGAATTTTAGTACACTATCAGTCATAACAACAGATATTGTTAGTTGATTATTAGAAACAAAATTGTGCTTATACCCGAATATATGATAGCTGCAACTGAATTAACACATAATTGGTGTTCATAACAAAGGTTTGATTGTCGTTATCAATATATATTTTTTTAACCGGTCAAATGTAGCCCATAAGGGGCAAGGAATTGTCCAAAGGTAATCCCAATGAATGGAAAAAATGGATTATTTAACAGTACGATGTCCTAGGGCAGGACCATATGACCCAGCTTGCATTACAAAGGAGAAGTCTTAAAACTACTCCATGGTATACTCCAGAGGATTAGCTTTAAAATCGTTTCAAAACGAAGACATGTCGTTAAAAAACGAAGACATGTCGTTTCACTGCAAACTCTTTTTAATAATGACATGGTCCATACTTGCACTACATTGGACCAGCCCAGGGTATAAAAAAATACATACATACATACATACATACATACATACATACATACATACATACATACATACATATGTACGTGCATATGTTCATACCTATAAGAATACGTAAATTACTTACCCCTATTTACTAAGTTTTTGCACATTTTCCATTTTTTACCGCAAAGATAATTTTAAAATATAAAATTAAAAATTATTTTAATCTATCAAATGTTTTGACAGAAAATTTAGTAAGCAATTGGGGCTTTTAACTATTTTTTGGTTGTGAATTCCGAATAATTATATTTTCATTTGTTGTACTCGAATTGAAACCATTCCAACAATCAATAATTAGCTGCAATAAATGAATAAACATTTATATTACAAAATTTATTGACGAAAGCAAATTATTGATTGCAATCACGAATATTCAGTATTGCCCTATATTTAATTCGGTTGTGATTCTAACTATTTGTACTAATTTTTAGAACTAAATTAAATAAGTTATCACAACTAATAAAAGAATTGAAGGAATCATATTTCAGTTGGAACATCGTTTTAATAATCAAGAGAATTTTAAATCAGTTAGAACCTTACATTTTTAATAGTTGCAATAATAAATCATGTAACTTGATCAATATTTTATTACTGCAACCGTTTCCCAACCAATTTGTTTTCTGTGTGTATAAATTAAAACGGGTGTTATTCAATCCTCCGGACTACATAGTTGCAATCAATCCGGATTATAGAATACGCAATGAGCTGCAAAATTCTGTCCGGATTACCGAATATTCCGGATTAGTGGAGTCCGGATTATCGAATTTACACTGTAGTTAAAGAAATGTAAATAAGAAATTCCCAAAAATCCCCATATAAAAATATTTAGTCAAAAAAATCATTTTATTTTGTTTGTAGCGACTGGTTTCGGCATGTTTTTTAAATCCTTTTTATGCGATTCCAGTGAGGAATAACAAGCAGAACAATATGCTGTTATTGAAGACGAATGAGACAATTTATAAGAATCGGTTTATAAACAGCAATAAAAATACATATATCCGTCATTTTTTTTTATTACTTCGATGCATCACAACTACTAAAGCCCTTATGACACTACATTTTTAATGCATTGTTCAAGTTTTGGTGAACAGTACAAATATAATGTAATACAAAAATTTACCAAGTGCAAAGAGTTAAGCTGTATTAAGATAAATGGCAAACTGTCAAAAATTTTACTAAAGTTATCGATAAAAAATGAAGTTATGTCAAAAAAAATGTAAAATTGTTTAACTTGAAAGTGACATTTCCAGCTTAAAATATTAAAAGTGTTGCTGAATCAGCGGTTTATGGGCAAATTCAGCGACTTACCGCTTTTTGTTTTTAGGTTTATCATAAACAAAAAGTTGGCAACATTTAATAAAATAAACAAAACAGGGATGGCTAAGTTGTTTCAATTGTACTTTTTTGTTAATACTTTTTAAACTAAGATTTATAATACATTTTTGTGGTGTTTTTTATGAACAAAAATAAAATTAATTTCAACTAAAAAAATCTTTTAGTACAATTAGGGTAAAAAAGTAAAATTTTTAAAGGTTGTTGGTACAATTTTAAAAATTCTCAACCCCATCCCTGAAACAAAACCATAACAAGAGAAAAAAAACTAAAAAACGTTGTTTACATTTTTTTTATAGTCATCTCTTTCTAACATTTACTGTTTCTTTCTATCAATTCTATATCAATTAATGAATAAAAAATGTAGTGTCATAAGGGCTTAACCAATAGCCTAGCAATTTTTTCCAATCTTTATTATATTGTTTTTCATATTTACTTATTTTTGGGGAAGACATACATATTTGCCTTTAAAAATCAAACATTTTTTGTGTTGTCAGCGGTTTTAGATTCAATTTTTAAATTCTTTTTTTTTAAACACTCACTTAAGAGAAATAATAAGTTTATAAAGTACCTTTTACACACCTAACAAAAATGGAAATCTTAATTAGAACCCTTTACACTATATAAGAGTATGATAAAAGTTTTGATACTTTTTTTCATATTTTATATACGAAACAAAGCAAAATAAGCGTAAATAATAAAAAAGTGTATAAACCCCAAAAAATCCCCAAATTTTTTTTTTTAAATCCCTTAAAAAATCCCCAATCCCAAAATGACTTCCTTTGTCCTTTTTGCTCACATGAAATCCCCTACTTTGGGGATAAATCCCCAAGTCTGACAGCCCTGTATTTCGCCCTTTGTTTACAGAAGAATTCTCAGTTATACGACACCAGCATCATGCCCAATATGGTTTCCGTAATCATTCTACTTAAAAAATTTTATGTATTTAACTAAATAATAAAAAAATTACATGGAAATTATTGCTTCTTATTTTATATTTTATACATGAAAATAATCTATATTTTTTTTTTTGCAGTATTGTTGTTGTGCCATTTTGGACTGTTTTAAGTACTTTTAGTTGTAATCCGTACTCAAATTTTTGGGTACGACTTGTACTTAAGTAAGACGAAAATACTTAAATTTAGTACGAGTTTTTCTTTCTGTGCACTCTTATATCATATATTTTTTGGCAACATATTAGAGAAATTGACCTAAAATTTTTACACTATATTTTAATATAATTTGACATTTATATGGAATTGGTGAAATTGGCCATTAATCATATAAATTTGAGGGATTTCATGTCATGTGACCCAATTTTTTAAATCGATGTCTTCCGATTTGGATGAAATTTGCACCAAGGCTAGTCCTATTGGATAGTAGCTTAGACACAAATTTTCAACAAGATCGGTGAAAAAGTTTCTGAGTTAAAGTTTGACATTTTGGCCATACAGGTGTTCTTTCTCATCCATGATCAATATTTTGAAAAAATTTTTTTTTTCAAATTTTAAACTTTTTTTTATTTTTTTTGTCGCTTTCTGGGATGCGAGGAGCGGTACTGTGCAATAACTCCCAAATGAAATAAGTCCCAATGAAATAACTCCCAATGAAGTAAGTCCCATGAAAAATGAAATAACGCCCAACTGAAAAAAATGAAATAACTTCCAAAGGCAAAAATGAAATAAGTCCCAATTTTTGGGACTTATTTCAAAATGTAAAAATAAATCCCAATAAAAATGAATTAACTTCCAATGAAATAAGTCCCAACAAAAATGAATTAACTCCCATTTTTTTGGTTTCCTTTTACAGAACGCTTTTTATTTCACAATTATATGTAAGCATATACATAATAGTAATAATAATTATAGGTATAAATTTATGTATATGGGCATTTCCCCAGAATGGTCTACCAGGATGAAAAAATAGAATGTTGATAATCATCGTCTTTTATGGTTTATTATTATTAAAAAAGTCTATGTTGTTATAAAAGAATGCTTTCATAGCATGTCTCAGCTGTTTTACTTGAGGAAATTGCACTGGAAACTGGAAAATTTTATATTTTCTTATATTTTCTACTTCTAAACACATTTTTATATGCTTATTTTACATGCAAAAATATGTTATGTTTACACTCTTTCTTCATAATCTTTTCATTACAATTAATTGTAAATTGAGTATTTAGTTGTTTGTTAAGGAAATTTGAAGACATTAATGGGAAACTGCAATGTGATAATAATAAAAAAACATATGGAAAAATCGTACGTTCGCGACCGGTACTTAAGCCAATTAAACAAAAACCAAAAGAGATATTTTTTTTGGTAAATACTGCATGGAGACCTACATTAATACACTTTTAAAATAAATTAATCACTTTTGAATATTCCGTTCCATTACGCAGATTTTTACATTTAACTGCTGTCAGCCAAAGTTGACTTCTATTTTGCGTACGTTCGCGACCACATGTTAATAACTATTATTATGAAAACTTAAACTAGATGAAACTCATCTTTTGCACTAAACATACAGCTACCCAAATGCTATCGAATCGCAAAAAAAAAAGCTAGGAAAAGTTTTGTTTTCTATATTATTTGTACATCAAAAGCGTACGAACGTACGTTCGGGACCCCAGGAAATGCCCATATTATACATAATTTGATAACAAAAATTATTAAAAAAAAAATTAAACATTCATTTCATTCTAGATTCATTCATTTCTTTGATGACAAAAATAATTAAAAAAATAATTAAACATTCATAAAAACGGCTCAGCGAATAAAGGCCTAACGAACTAACGCCTAAAAAAAAATGAAATAATGCCTAAAAATTGCAACAAAAAATTATATAGGAATTAGGCGGTTGTTCATTATGAAAGAATGTCTAATATTTTAGGCATTCCTTCATTAAAATTGTTAGGTGATTTTTCATAATGAAAGAAAGCCTAACAATCAAAAATGAAAAAACGCCTAATTAGATATTTATTCATTTTTGATTGTTAGGCTATCTTTCATTAATGTTAGGCGATTTTTCATTTTGCTAAAAGTGTGATTTTTATTACTATTATGCGTGAATTCATTGAAAACTAACAGTTGTATTTACGGTTAGACAAATGTTTTTGCAATTTGTTATCAGTTGTCGTCATTCGTTAAACTTCTATCACTACGAGCAAGTCATTCATAAGTGTTGGACATTAAAAATTATATTATAATTAAAAATGGATTACGAAATTATTTCTGGCAAGAGGATTAATTCAAAATTACTTTATGTAATATCAGAAAAACAGTTGTATAAATTTAAAACATTAATAAGAAATAAAAAGTATTATGTATGTTTAAATAAAAAATGCAAGGCAAAGGTTGAATTAGTGAATGACTTGTGTCAAAAACCAAAAAAAATCATTGAACATTGAACATAATCTTGTAAACATTCTGTAAAAGGGAAAATTATTAGTTTTTAAAATTATAAAAGCAATTGATTTTCCCTTTTACAAAATGCATACACTATCTTGTAAACATTCTGTAAAAGGGAAAATTATTAGTTTTTAAAATTATAAAAGCAATTGATTTTCCCTTTTACAAAATGCATACACTATCTTGTAAACATTCTTAGGTTAGGTTTTCTTTCATTAGGTGTTAATTCATAATGAAAGAAACCCTAACAATTTAGACTTTCTTTCATTTTTATAATTAGACTTTCCTTCATTTTTAAAGTTAGACGTTCTTTCACTTTCTTCTTAGGCGTTCTTGTTTAGGCATTCTTTCATTTTGAAAAATTAGGCGTTAGTTCGTTAGGCCTTTATTCGCTGAGCCCATAAAAACGATAAAATAGTGTTTGCAATTAAAATGAAATAAGTCCCAACTGCGATGAAATAAGTGCCAATGATAACTCCCAAATGAAATAACTCCCAACAAAAAACCTGTTGGGACTTATTTCATTTGGGAGTTATTTCATAATGAAATAACTTCCAACAAAAATTATGAAATAACTCCCAATGCATTGGGAGTTATTTCATAATGAAATAAGTCCCAATTTGTATGGAAAATTTTTTGGGATTTATTTCATTTTTTCATTGGGACTTATTTCATTTGGGAGTTATTGCACAGTACCGCGAGGAGCTTATGTAAAAAAAAATAATTTCTAACGCTAGACGAGGGTTTTTAAATTTGTAGCATATGCAGCACTACTTTGAATTTTTTCGTAAAACACCAGAACTACCTTAAAGGAAAAGACATAAGCATTCTTTTGAGCAAAAAAAAAAATTTAAAAAACCAAAAAAATGTTTTTCGAAAGATTGATCCAATAGCTATCGAAGCTACTTGGGACAAATTTTGATAACATTAGTAGCATGTGGCGAAAATAAATCTTATTTTGAAGAGAAAAATCTTAAAATTTTTAATAACAATGGCAAAGAAGTAAAAATTATTATTTTTTTAAAAAGAAATACTTCATATTATGGAAACTTTTTAAATTGAAATACATAAATTGTGATTTAAGGTCTATTTTCCATATAATTCTTTCTAAAAATATATATTAAATCCATTTGTTTTCTAATAAATAAGAACGTAAAAAAGTAATTAAATTCTAAAATTAGAGATATATAAATTTTGGGCAAGATGATTTTAATTTGGGAGCTCTGGAGCTCATACATCATATAAAATCTTAAGGGTTCTCAATTTAGTATCATATTTATATCCTTCCCCACAGGTGGTGAATAGGGTACATATAAGTTTGTCATTCCGTTTGTAGTTTCTATAATATTGATGTTAGACCCTATAAAGTAAATATATTCTGGGTCCTTTTGAGGAGCGAAGTTGATTTAACGATGTCCGTCTGTCCGTTGAAATGGATTTTCCAAACACATCATATATGATGGGGCCAGGTTATTATACATTTATGTCACATATTGTCCGGAATTGTTTGCTATTAAAATTCAGCAAGATCGGTCCACAAATGGCTGAGATATGAGAAAAAAACCACGTCTGCCTCAAATTTTTTTCCTTTAAAGGTCCAATTAGACGTGAAATTACCATACCAACACTGTATTACAAAAACGACATAAACATACCATACAAACCAATTCAATTTTGGTTTGTACGGTCATACAGTGGCTATGGTAATACAGTGTTGGTAGTGTGGTTTTTTTCGTTGTTTTTTATACCCTTCACTACAAGTGGTGGATTTTATTTGTAATGTGTTTAATTTTACGCATACACATACACATTAATGCATGTACATGATATGCCGCTCAAATAAAGAAACAAATTCATAGACTCAATATTTTTTAATTTAACGCTTCTTCAGTGAAAGCATACCATACAAACCAATACAATTTTGGTTTCTACGGTCATACAGTTGCTATGGTAATACAGTGTTGATAATTTGGTTTTTTGTTGTTTTTTTTATACCCTTCACTACAAGTGGTGGATTTTATTTGTAATGTGTTTAATTTTACGCATCCACATACACATTAATGCATGCATATGATATGCCGCTCAAATAAAGAAACAAACCCATAGACTCAATATATTTTAATTTAACCCTTCTTCAGTAAAAGGATTCGTAGCCGAGTTGGTACGTTCTTTCCTGAGACTGATGATATTGCCAATTCGAATTCCAAAAAGAATTTTTTTTTCGTTTTTTTTTATTTAATTTTTTTATGTTCTAAAAACGATTTTAAGATTATAAAACGAATTTCGAACATCAGCTTTGGCAAAAGAGGAAACGGGCTTAGGTACATATACAACGCTCACGGAAGCAACGTTTTACACGTAAACAACAACACACACGTAAACAACAACACACGCATAAATAACAATACACTGGTAAACAACAACACACACATAAACAACAACCCGCACGTATACAACAACGCTCACGAGAGCAACGTCTCACACGTAAACAACAACACACACGTAAACAACAACACACACTTAAATAACAATACACTGGTAAACAACAACACGCACATAAACAACAACCCACACGTATACAACAACGCTCACGAAAGCAACGTCTCACACGTTAACAACAACACACACGTAAACAACAACACACACATAAATAACAATACACTGGTAAACAACAACACGCACATAAACAACAACCCACACGTATACAACAACGCTCACGAAAGCAACGTCTCACACGTAAACAACAACACACACGTAAACAACAATACACTGGTAAACAACAACACGCACATAAACAACAACCCACACGTATACAACAACTCTCACGAAAGCAACGCCTCACACGTAAACAACAACACACACGTAAACAACAACACACACATAAATTACAATACACTGGTGAACAACAACACGCACATAAACAACAACTATACAACACCGCTCACGAAAGTAACGTCTCACACGTAAACAACATCTCACACATACACAATAACACAAACGTGAACGACAACACACATGTAAACAACAACACACACGTCAACGTTAACACGTATTTAAGCAACATCACACACATGAACATCGTACAACCAGCAACAAGTAGAATAGCCTCTTATCTACAAATACTAAACGTCGAAAGTATATATAAAATGACAATGATTAATGAATTCAACAATGATCCCAGATTTTTAAAGCCAATTGATCATATGTATAATACCCGAAGACGAGCAGAAGGAAGGTATAAGGTTGGACGATATCGCAACAACTATGGGAAGAATTGTCTCGATGTTGTTCTACCAAATGTTCTTAATAAATTACCAACTAATTTACTTAACCTACAAAAAACACATAAAAGAAAAAAATTATTAAAATTTTATTTCGTAAATTCGCAATGAAAAAAAAAATGTAATTTGTTATAAAAAACTTTAAATTATTAATTATTATTTAATTGCTAGTACTAAATTTAATTTATATCCTGCAGATAAGCCCCATGGCTTCGCGGGAATAGATTTAAGAAACAATGTAATTAAAATTGAAAATAAATTGAAAAAAAAAAAAAAAAAAAAATATAAATTTTTTGTTTTTTTATATTCTTCGGCATGGCGAAATGAAAAGTTGGCGTGGCTCAATTAATATTTATTTATGTATATAACTTTTTGTTCTTATCTCATCATGGTGAAGGGTATATAAGATTCGGCTTAGCCGAATATAGCACTCTTACTTGTTTTTGATACCGTTGTTATATCGAAGGCATTTGGAGAAAATTGCATTTAAAAAAAGCTCATTAAAAATATGTAAATTTTCCTAAATGTATTCCTAATGAAATTGTTATTAAAATAATGTTGGAACACTTTTTAAAAGACATTGTAAACCACTAATGTATTCATACCTTGTTTAAAAATTATCATAAACATGGAATGTGGAATTTTCAAACCAAAAGCTTCTTAACCCTAACTAACTTTTTACCACTAAGTTCTCCTTTTGGGCAGGCTAGACCCTAATTAGAACAGCTAAAAACCCCAATTAAATAAAAAGTAAATTACAAAATTTTTTATTGAATGTATGCCTTTTTTTTAGATTATACGAATTTATTATATTATTATTTATTATACAGTAATTTTAACTTAGCTTTGCACGATTTTTTGTGCAGATAAATGAAAAGTGCTGTTATCTTAAATGTATTTATCTGCCTTAATGTGCAGGTACACAATTGTGGTTACCTAACTAAAAGTGCCGCTAAGGTAAAGTGTTTAAAAAAGAAGAAAAATAGTTTTTTTTAATATATAAAAATGTTTCAAAGCTGCCCAAATATATAATAAATAAGGTATACAAAATGCACTAAAGCAATGATTTTGAAGAATAATTACGTAAAATATGTATTTTGGGCAGTTAAGTCTAAGTGCAGCTAACTTTGATTTTTTGTATGAAAATAATTTTAAAATGCCAAAAATTTTTGAGATACAAATGTGCAGGTATAGAAAGTGCACTTAAAAAAGAAATTTGTATGGGATATAAAGGATAATGACAAAAATTATTAATTTTGTGCAGGTAAATGTAACCTATTTTTCAAATTACTTTTAACGATACACAGTAGCGCCCGTAGAGCAAACGAGGTTGCAAAAATCAAAATTTTAATGAGCGCCGTCGAAGTTTTGAATAAACCCATGTTATAGGAAACTTTTCAACGATTTCAAATCTGCCTTAATAATATCAAATTTTTAGTTTACAAGATATAGCCGTTCAAAGTTGACCGACTTTCGGTTTTCAAAAAAACACACAATTTTTAGTAAATTTGTTGCGATTTCAGGTGTAATATCACGAAAAATAGGTAACGAATCGCCTTATTTTTTGTTTGTATTGATTGATGTATTTATTAAATGTATAATGATAAAAAAAAAATTAACTGTTTGCTTTGTGTTTCTCCTGGTAAATCACTATTTAAAAACTATCCGTTTTTTCACTATTTTTCAACTTTGACTGAAAATAAAAAAAAACTATATTTTTTTTCATTGATTATTTCTTTACATAATTCAAAAATTTTATCTGCCCGTACGTGCCCGTTTGGCTTCTAGAGGTAAAAAAGGTTAAAAAGACATGGTTGCAGAAATTGTATGGCGTCCATCCCTTATATGTTTTGACTAACAGTAGTTTGATCTAATAGTTTGAAAAAAACTACTCATTGAAATTAGCAGGTACGTACCTCACTTAAACAATACTTTGGCGTACAAATGGTCAAAAACAATATTGACTTATGGTCCCTACAGGTAGGCACAAATCTTATTTGGACACGTGCATAATATCAAAATTGCATTATTCAGCCTAAATCCATATGTATGCAGGGTCAAGAACAATATTGACTTATGGTCCCAGCAGGTAGGCACAAATCTTATTTGGACACGTGCATAATATCAAAATTGCATTATTCAGCCTAAATCCATATGTATGCAGGGAACAGGTAAATTTTTCGGCATGGTAGCATAAGCCTATATATTGCAAAATAAGCATAATGCCTGGATTAGTCTACGACTGAAAGTTGGCGCAACAATTACTGAAACCATTAAACAATTTAAGTACTGAAAACATGGCGTTGAACAATTTTAAATTATTTGAACTGTCAATTCTACAAAATATGGAGAATATGCGTCGAAAACTGCATCTCTTTTAGCAGAAATGTATCCACAGAAGAAGTTGACCCCGACCGTCCATAAAATATTGGCGCATGGCAAAGATATAATTGAGTACCAGTCTTTGCCAATTGGAGAGCTTTCTGAAGAAGCACAGGAGTCTCTTAACAAATTTTTTAAAAAATATAGATTGCAAAACACATTCAAAGCATCAAGGGTAAGGCAAAATGAGGACCTCTTCAACATGTTGGCAGCATCTTCCGATCCACTTATTTCTTCCCTGCGGCATGTGAAGTCAAGAATAGAGTTAGAAAATAATTATAGTTTAGAAATGGTTAGTCTTTTAGATATACCTTCTCTTACGAACTGTGATGAATATTTTACAGAAAATTAAAAAAATAAATTTAAAAAAAAAATAATTTTTTTTTTAATTTGTTGGGTAATAATTTAAAACATAAAACCCTAAAGAAAAAAAATAAAAACAATCTAAAAATGTAAAAATAATTTTTTTTAGTTACCATAAAATTGATTTTTCTACTAATTTTAACTTTGATAACCCATAATTAGGCCCCTACAGAGCGTAGCACCCTTTCCAAACGCTCATTTCATAGGCTGAACAGTTATCTATTATATGCTGTTTAAACTGTTCAATTATCTTATTCGGTTCAAAAGATATGATTTTTGCAACGAAAAAACTCAAATGGCGCCACTGTGCGATGTTTACATGGCAAAATACCCTTTCTGTTAAGCATTAGACCATGAAAGTCAGAGCAACTTTATAGTCAATTCTGAAATTTCTAAAAAAAATAGCTTATGGCTAAACTCATTTTTAATGGCTAACCAGGGTGAAAAATGGCTAAATCTAGCCACTAAATGGCTAAATTGGCCACACTGATGGTTAAGCAAGGTGGAAAATGACTAAATTGGCAACGCTGTTCTTATGAGTAACTGTTAAATAATAAAACAAAAATTCAAAATAAAGTTTGGCGCGCTTGTTGTTCAAAATAAATTGTTGTTGAATTAAACTTTAATTCAACAACAATTACTAACGTGAAGATACTTAAAGCTTAGAGCTCGTTATTTTTTTATTTGAAATGACTGTCTTTTAACCTTCTCTGGAAAAATTAAGATTCACAATAATGATTTTATTTAAGGCACTTACTGGCTATCATTTAACTAAAATAAAATCTTAAATACTAAGGAAGAATTCTAATTTCAAAGTACCTACAAAAAATTAATTTTTGGTAATAAGAACTCATTAGTTATGTCAAGTTTATAGTTGTTTTTTTTAAACACTTTCGTATTATCTGGCAACCTTATGCTAACGCTTTTAGAACACAAAACTTCCAAAAGCTATAAAATATAAAAGGCTATACATTTAAAGGCGTACAGAATTATTAACTTCTCTCTGTACAGTACATACATAAAATTATTTTGCTGTTATTTTAACAGAGGCTAACTAAAGCTTTTTTTCTGTATGGTAAAACTTTAATACATATCAGTGTTGCCAGTGGATTTTTCGAAAAAATACCTACACATGATTTTTCCCTACACGTTGAAAAAATTTCCCCTACAAAATTTTCTACGCATTATTGTCATTAAAATAGAAGAAAACACATTAGTTATAAGAAATAAAGTTTGTTTGAATATGTATATAAAAGCTTTGACAAAAAATAAGTACAAACCTTAAAAAAAAAAATACATATCACACTTGTTCAACAATACTGTATTAACCACAGAATACCACAGAACTGAAAAAAGTGACGTGTGAAAAAGGCCCAAATCAGTTGCGAGGGCAGCTTTCGAAGAAAAAGACAGAAAGCTTTTTTTGGTGGTGAAGTGGCAATGTGTAAAAACAGCCAGCAACAATCAACACAAATGGCATGATCAAAACAAAAATAACAAAACACAGACCATGTTAAAAAAATGCATTAGTTTAACAAACGTTGTGTTTTGTGCAAAAAAAATGTATTTATTAATATTTTTTTGTTTTATAATGTTATTTATTTACTTAAATATTATTTACTTGTGTTGTGGTAAACTTAAAAGTTAATTTTTACAAAAGCTTTGCAAATAAATCTCAACTAAATAAATTTGTGTTCATTGTATTGCGGCATAAAAAATGATGCAAAGAGAAATAAAAAAAGGGCAGCTTTCTTAAAAAGAGACAAAAAAAAACGTAAAATCTTCCGTCTCGTGACAGTTCTGTGGTATTCTGTGGTATTAACTCAAAATTTCAAAATTTTCAGTAGAAGCAAAACAATTTTTAATTTAATATGAAAGGCATATAAAAAAGTATTTTTAAACCAACCGTTTCTTTACCAAAAATTACACAAAATAGCTCGATATTTTTACAGCGGGTATATAGAAATAATACCTGTCAAATTTTTCCAAAAAGTGAAAAACTAAAAATTTTGAGTTAATACAATATTTTTGAATGAATATCGTGCTTTTATAAATTTTATTAAATGATATCTTAGAAAAATCATACGTATATATAAGTGTCGCCAACTTTTTAAACGACAAACAACTCTAGAAATATATTTTAAAGCGATTTTAGTGAAAAGAAAAAAATCTTCAACCGCTTTGGACAAGATAATATCACTTACGAAACGTTTTTCTGAATTTATTTTATAAATAATGACGATATGACGAAAAATTCCTACACTTTGGTGATTATAATCATATTGACTTCTGTACTTAATTTTATTTTTTTTTTAACAATACATGATGTCCATTTCACGTTATTTAAAAAAAAAAATAATAACAGAAAATAACGAAATTTACTTTCGGCGACTTTTTTGTATTTTTTAAAGTTTTTGACGATTTTTGGCTGAAATATTATTCTTGCTTGTTTTTTTGTATGCAAAATTTAATTTAAAATAAAAAAAAAAATGTTATGAAAACTGAACAAAATAGACGTTTGGCGATTTCTTTGAATCCGGTTTGGCGATGAAGCAGAGATCCAAAAAATTTACTTATTGATTTAAAAAATTTTTATTTTGGAAAATTTTTTTTATACAATTTTGAAATTTTTTGAAGAACTTTTTTTATAATATGAAAATAAAAAAATATGTCACTCAAAAATGGTTAAAATATGCAAAAATATGAATTTAAAATCTAAATATGCAAAAATATGCATTTTCACTAAAATATGCAACAATATGCAAATACAAATCGATGCCAGTTTAACGCAAATTTAATGATTCGGAAAGATAATTGGCCGACATCGATCTTAGACAATCGACAAAAAACATGCATTTGCATGGAAATCGCGTCCCTAATAATAATATAAAGTGGACTTTTACTGCCTGTTTGTAGAACGCGAGCACAAGAGTAACTCGTTTAGATTACATTTAAAACAAAAACAAATTTTGAAATTTTGTTTTTGTTTTAAATGTAAGTTGAACGAGTCACTTTTGCGCTCGCGTTCTACAAACAGGCAGTTAGATTAGATTATAATTAGTTGCGGCTTATGGTAATACATACTTACCATAAGCCGCAACAAATTATAATACTGCCAGGGCAGTTTTTATAAAGATTAGTTTATAATTATTATACCCCATATAAAGCCCAATCCTAAATTAATGTTACACTCGGTGGAGGTTACCGAAGATTTGGCGCAGCCTAATATAGCAATTTTACTTGTTAAACTTAATTTGTAACAAGTATGAAAGTGATGAGAGCCTATCCTAGTCATATTAATATTTATAAAGGGCCTTTGAACAAGGACGTTTTTTTTTTAATTTGGAAGGATACCAGTTAATGTAAGATTCAAGAGCGTTCAATGCACCCCAAACAAGTCATGGATTTTGTGCTAACGGCTTCTCAGTGTATATTTATTTGAGTATGAGGTTAGCCAGGTCATCACTGTCATTGGGGACATTCTGCACTAGCGTTTTTAGGACATATCTCCTGATGTGCGGTTTAAGTACGTTAGTATTCTTCTTGTAGAGTTTTCTTAAATCGCAGGTCTATACAAATAATACACAAAACACAGAGGCCCCCAAGCCAGTAAAACTTGTGCCATTTGTGAAATTCAAAATTAGACATTTTACAAATCCGTTTTAACCATATTTGGACATTTTAAAACAAATTGTGAAGCAAAGTGCCGATAAATTTAGCATATTGGATGCATTTCTTTCTACCAGGCTCACCAAGTTAAGCACACTTCAAACGTTGCGAAAATGTGACGCATTCATAACTGACCAAAATTACTGCATATACATACATATAGATTGTGTTCAATTATACTTTTGAGTCAATACCTTGTTTTATTAAAATTTTTAAAATATACACCTACTAATGAAAGACCCTTTATTACTTGCAGTAAATCTTTAAATCTATCGATGGCACTATCGATAGTGCCTTAATTTTTTGTCGAGTTGGTCAAATATATATTACCAAAAATTAATATTGCCTCTTAAGAGGGTAAAAGAACATGCTATTCTTTACTCATCTCTCGCCAATAAACTACGACTTTGTAAAAGAAAACTTTCGTGGTGTAAACTCAGACAAGGCTATTTATTATATAGTCAAAAGATTAGGTCACATAATTTTGACGTAAAATTTTACTTTTTTGATATTCTTTAATTAGGCTCGAGTTCATCAAATTTAATTTTCATTAAATTATTTTCACTGAGGGAAGGAATTTTACAACTTTGAATTTTTATTAAAATTTATTGATAATTTTTCTTGGCTGAGCTGGGATTTGAACCCGGGTTGATCTTTACATGTTTCCAACACCACTTTCTATCGTCAGAAGATCTCTGTGTTCTACCCACTGCACCACTGCGGTGCCCGTTAGCCAACAGTCAAACATCAATCTTTAACCAGTCGTACTGAAACTTTATATTTCCTTCATAATGGCACTAAATAATTCTGGGACTACAATTAAAAAATGTGATTGATGGGGACAACGATTCATATCGAATAGGAAGTCCTATTTTAGACAAAAGGAGATGGTTTTAGTTCGTTTAACACTGAAGAGCTTTTAGCACAATATCTACAAACACAATGACTTATTACAACTTACTTGGGTATGTTAAGTAAGTCCCAATTTACACTAGGGACATTTCTTGCTGGACAGACAAAGTTTGAAGGCGAGGGGTCGAAAAGGTAGAGTGTGTAGTACATGACTATCTGTACTGGACATTTTTTCATTTATCTTTCTTACTTTTCGTAGTTTACATCTTGTTGCTTTATATTATTTTTCTGTCTGACTTCATATGTAAACGCTTCAGGTAAGATTAAAAGAGAATTCAAAAAATGTCCGGCAAGAAATGTCCCTAGTGTAAATTGGGACTAAGGGAATTTTTTATGATTTATGTAAGTAAGTGAAATGAAAGTGATGAACAAGGTGAAAGATTTCACCAGGAAATGGAAGAAATCGAGAGACGTTACAAAGGCTGGTGGGATGAACGATTGATGGCGGACTATTGTTGGTTCCTCATTCGTGAATATCCATCCGAAAAAACGCAAAAGTTCAAGACGCTCGTCATTTTAATTTAAATTGTTTGAATTTACGCCGAATATAGTGTGTGAGCAATGAAGATGAAAATATTGTCGTTCCACAAAATCCTTAATAAAAACTTTATTTTTCATCCGATTTTTTTATTTTACGCTTAAAATGTTGGTAATTAAATAAACTATTTGGTAATAAAATAAAACATTCCAGATCTTTACTATAACGTAGAAAAAAAAACTTTTAAAAAAAACGTAAAAAAGGCAAATTTTGAACTTTGAGGTGCTATAACTCAGCCACTTCTTATCAGATAGAAATTTGCGGCATATCGACTGAAAAGGCATTTATTTTTCCAACGATATGCTATTTATCTCGATCGGATTTCGGTTGGGCTCCACAAGGGTTTAAGTGGGACCATACACCGAAAAACACAAAAGTACCGTTATCAAAAAAACGGTACTTAGAAAAAAAAATTACAGCGTTTTTCGTGTTCAAGAGGTCCCAATTAACTTATCTAGTCATGTGGCGTTCTTGGTATTTTTCCAAATTAAAAATTTGTAAAGCAGTCTTATTTGTGCATGTTCCCATATGGGATCATTGGGCGCTAATGAGTTAAAATGTTTACGTGTTTATTGTATAACGCACAGGTTCTCTCGAAAGTAAATGTCAAGTGGTCGAATTTCGGTCACGGGGCGATCCTAGTTATAAATAATTAAACTAATAAAAACCATTAGCATCATACGTTTTCTAAGCTTTAAAATTACATTATTTTTTCTCTTTTATACAAAATTAGCCTAACCCAGACCCTAAACAGATCTCGTGTATTGATAACAAAACATCTTGTACTTAATTTATTGATTTTATAGTAACCGTTCTACAGATATGTATACAGAAATTTTAAATGTATTCGTAGGGTAAGTGCCATGCCTACTTTTCCCATTGAACCTAATTTTTAAAGATGTTGTGTGTGATATTATATTAACTATTTGTACAAAATTGGAATACTTTCACTGTGACAGTGCCACGTTATCTTAAAAATTAAAAATTTCAGGAAAATCATTTCAGTAGTTTAGGAGTCTATAGGAAACAAAATAACATACGCTTTTGCATTTATATATTATTTATTGCTCCTCCTGCACCTTCCCCATTTATTTTTATTTTGAAAGTTGTAGTTTATTTTAAGAGTGGGTCCTACAAAGCTTGAAGACTTTTATTTTAGATATTCGGTATTTATTATTTTCGTTCTATGGGGGGTAATGCTCCGTCCACCCAACCCATTTTTATTTTGAAATTTATAGTTTACTATAGTAGTGGCTTTAACCACGTTTGAAGCCTCTCGCTATAATAGTTCTTCAGTTACTCGATATTAAATATATACATCCCATGGGGATATTGCTACCCCTGTGCCTACCCTCTTTATTTTTATTTTCAAAAGTGTAGTTTACCACAAGAGTGACTTCTACCAAGTTTGAATATTCTCACTATAACGGTTCTTAAGATATGGTAAATATTGGTGTCCTACGGGGCCACCACTTACCCTGCTGCCATATTTTTCAATTTCGAGGCTCAGAAGATTCTAGTGCAAAAAGTTCAAGAAAATTGATGTAGCGGCTCTTAAGATATGCGATACATAACATTGGCATCCTATGGAGGGTACCACTTCCCCTGACCCTATCAAAAAAATAGGTGGCCTATTTTATTTTTGGGGCTCACGTTCAGTAGTATAAGAGTCTATAAGCCAACAAACAAACAGACAAACATTACTAAAGGTGTTATGATACTTGCTATTTTTTTTATTTTTTCTATATTGGAGAATAGTCCAAATATATTTGCATAGGAAAACTGGCTAAGTGTAAAGAGTATGATTATATCACAAAAAATCTTGAAATGTCAAACAAATATACGTGTGTTATCGATAAATAATCTTAGACTGTCAAAAAAAATATAAAAATTTTTAACTTAAAATTGACATTTCCAGATTAAATGTTAGCACTGTTGCCATTTTTTTTAGTTTTTGATCGAGAGTAGCGGTTTTTAACTTCTTTTTGCGATTTTTAGCTTTTTTTTACCGGTTTTTGTGGGAACAAAAAGTGGGCAATATTGTTTGTTTTGTTTACATTTTATTTTGGTTTCACAAACAATTTTTTTAATACAACAAAATTGAATGCAAATAATGAAAAATATTACGAATTACATCGGGGTATATTCTTTAATTGAAAATTTATGATTTAGAATCCCATATGAAGGGCACCTGCTTCATTTCATTTATCAAAAACAAAATATTTTCATCTGCCCAAGCTTTTTTTTTTTTTTTTTTTTGTTTTAGTCAAAGAAAAAATATACATGAGAAATGTCAATCAGAAAAAAGGGTTTGTTTACATATTGTATTTCTTGTTCTCTCTCGCATTTGTTGTTTCATTCAGTCAATCCTAAAAAAATTCAATACAAAAAATAGCAAGTATCATAAGGGCTTAAATTACTAAAATTAAAAATAAAAAAAAATAATACCAACCAAACGCACTGAACTACCGACTCAACACAGACTACAAAAGAACTTTAAATCGAAATCAAGCTTAATAGATAAATGCCTGTCATAATATTATTTTTACTTAAAAAAGTCTAACAAAACGAATTTTCTTTCTATGAAAACTCGCTTAGTAAACATTTGTTAAATTTAATAATCGTTTATAAATATGGGGGATAATATGTACGTAATACTCGTCATCATGCCCGCCTAAAAAAATTATTTTTTTTAAATTCTACAGAAATAGAAGGAATAAATATATCAATACTCCCTCCCGTCGAGCGTCTATTGGCCGGTAAATATTAATGAAATGGTTGTATATGAATGACAACACCTAAGTTTTTCTCGAAACAACAAATCAAACTACTGTAACGGTAAAGGGGATTTTTTGATAACGTCCATAAAAAAAATACTAGGACAAAATAATTCGACTGGAGTTTGAAAGAGTGCAGTATTTAGTTTAAAAAATGTTTTTAATATATAACTTTAATTAATTAATTTTTACTTTTTTGCCTTTTAAGAATATGAGTTAGCTTATTCCTTTTATAACAAACCTTTGAGGCATTTTTATTGCAAATTAAACAAACACTTATTTAAGTTAACAAACTTAGTGATGAAACGGTCTACTGGATATATTCGAAAATAGAACTATAGGGTAAAAACATATGAAATCAACCGAAAATATTGACATTTCTGACCTCAACACCTCCAAATTTGATAAGATTTTGTACACATGATCTGTGGATCGGCACAATAATATTTGCCAACTTTCAGACATACAGCCTTCCAACTTTCAGAATTATGGCCATTCCAAGTTGGCAAAAATCAATAAAAATGCACTCAGATGCCTTAACACAATTTTTAATATCTTGAAAAGTATTCATTGTACGTTAATAATAAAGGGCTCATTTTACAGACAAAAACATGCGCCATTCCAAAAAATTTTTTTTTTAATTTTCGATCAAGGATAATGTAAATAAAAAAAGGACTAAAATTTCCAAAGGATATATCTCGAAAATCAATATTTTTAAAAATTTAAAAAAAATATATGTTAATTCTTATTATGTTTTGTACAAGTCTGCCAAATTTCAATGTGGAGTCTTTATTACAACATGAGTTATTAAGAAAAAAGCAGGCGAAGGTTTATGTATTTCATGAAATGTACCAAAATACAAAAAGGTGACAAATTACAAAAAGAAGGACAAATCAAATGTAACGGAACTTTTTCGACTTTTCTTTGCTTAAACTCTTTTTCTCCATTGCTAAACCTTTAATAAAAAGTACAACATAATGTATTATCATTATTAAACACTTTATTACAGCATATTTATTTATTTCTGAAGGATTCCTATTAAAAAATCTGCATCTGCCGAGTAACGCTTGACTTTAATTTTTTTTTTATCTACAGGTTCAATAGAATGCAGCTTTTGAGTGCCAGGAATAGTACGCAAATCTTTAAAACGAATTTGAAGGAACCGTGCTTCTTCTTCGTGGTCTTTTAGAGTTAAAAACTCGAAATTACAGTACAAAAGATTTTGCAGGCACCATTCATATAATTGTTTTGGAGTAGTTTTTTGACCTTGTAATGGACGCTGTAAACTAGCTCGACGTGCCTCTCTCTTTACGGTACCTCCAAGACCGTCACTTGGGCATTTTTCATGGCTTGTTGCAAAAAAATGCCACTCAGCATTACATCCAAAATCTTCCATATGATAACATAAATTGATAAAGTTCTTTTTATTTTTAAACTGGGCAGCACTACCGTCTGAAAAATACGTGATTTTCTTCGGGGTTGTTTTAAACTTTTTTCTCAAAAATACATTCAGGTGGCGATGGTACAGGTGAACAGCTACAGAATCGTGTACAAGACAATCAGATATTATTACGAAGTTTGTATGTTGTGTTTTTCCATCTGATTTAAAATAAATAGCAATTGGGTATAAAGTAGCCTGAGAGTTGTTCCAGTGAAATCCCTGGACTGCATCCTGAATAGTAAAAGAAGCATTTTCTAAAAAATCGCAAACTGCTATATACTCATTTTCTTCCAAATTTGATTTTCTTTCGCTCAGATATGCTGCCTGCTGTTTTGCAATAAATGAATGAGGTAATAGAATTTGAAGCTTTTCACACAGGGAATCCACAAAAACGTCGGCTTGGCCAATCATGGTCTCCAAATTATCCCTATCTACACTAACCCATTGTTTATATGTTATTTCATCTATATCATTTTGCTCTAGTAATTGATTTAGTTTTGCTTTTAAATTTTCAATTCTTGGACACTTGTTACATTTACGTAGGTGACACTTTAAAGAAGATGGAATGTATGTCATTTGTTTCAAACAATCTTTTTTTAAATTTATAGCATCAATCATCAGCTTCACATTTTGATGCTTTGTACAAACACACACGTTATGAGATCCACTCGCATTTGCTAGAATTATATTCCTCGGACGAAGTTGGCAAAACTTGGAAATACCTATTTTTATTCCATCATGTCGTTCCTTGAATAAGGCGTACATTTCTCTTAAGTTTCCAAGCAAAAGTCTTTTATTTTTCCTGACTTTTGTACCATTTTCAAAAACAGACACGAAATCTTTCTGTCCGGGCATACACCTGCTGACGTCATCGGATTCATAAAATGATTTTACACAACTGCTTGTCACTGGTGAAATTTGACTTCCCAGTTTTGCGTTAGGCGTACTCATCACACCCTTTGTTTCAACCAAATGCTTAACTTATGTATTGTCCAGCTTTTTGGTAGAATTGTTAGCAGTTGGATTTTCTCACTATTTTTTGTTAATGTTTTAAACTTTTCTTTTAATTGTTCTATTATTTCGGATTGTGGGCACATATGCGAAGTTGATTGTGCTGAACCGTGGAAAATTTTGTCTTGAATCGAATCACTTATTTTCCTGAATTTTGCATCTCTGTACCGTTTTTCATGTAACTTCTTCTTTATTATCGGAGATTGTTCCAGATAATGTAAAGATTGATTTAATTTTGAAATAGCAACTTCTTCCGTGCCTGACGCAATGTCATCTTCTTCCGTGCCTGACGCAATGTCATCTTCTTCCGTGCCTGACGCAATGTCATCGAAAGTATCTACATTTTCGTTTATGTCTGAACCTTCTTCCAAATTAGATTTCTTCACATGCGAAAATTTTATTCTACATGTCCCACAAATTTTATTTGAGATCGTAATGTTTTTATCCGAATGAATTGTGCACGACTTTTTTGTATTGACAATAATTATAATTTATTTAAATATTTAGTCTCTTTTTTTTGCCTTTTCAAACGATCAAGTCACTTTAACACTATAACACTTTGACGTTTAGCACATATGAAATCTAGTATTCAACTGAAGTTTGACTTAGAGTCTCTGAACTATTTATACTGTTTTTTTTTTTTTTGGTACAAAAAATAGATTACAGGTAAAAAAATAAACGCCTTGCTTTTCTTGAATTGGAAAATTTGCGTGAACTACGGGTCATAAAATGTTTTTTATATAGGGACTGATTTTGCTACTGCCAATAAGCCGGCCACAGGTCATAAAATATTTTTACATTTTTTGTGTGAACAGGCAATAAATATTTCGCCTAGGTTATAAAGTCGAAAAAGTTCCGTTACATTTGATTTGTCCTTCTTTTTGTAATTTGTCACCTTTTTGTAGTTTGGTACATTTCATGAAATACATAAACCTTCGCCTGCTTTTTTCTTAATAACTCATGTTGTAATAAAGACTCCACATTGAAATTTGGCAGACTTGTACAAAACATAATAAGAATTAACATATATTTTTTTGAAATTTTTAAAAATATTGATTTTCGAGATATATCCTTTGGAAATTTTAGTCCTTTTTTTATTTACATTATCCTTGATCGAAAATTAAAAAAAAATTTTTTTGGAATGGCGCATGTTTTTGTCTGTAAAATGAGCCCTTCATTATTAACGTACAATGAATACTTTTCGAGATATTAAAAATTGTGTTAAGGCATCTGAGTGCATTTTTATTGATTTCTTCCAACTTGGAATGGCCATAATTCTGAAAGTAGGAGAGCTAAGACACTGAAAGTTGGCAAACGCTATTATTATGTTTAACTTTCCCATCGTACCAAATTTCATCCAATTCGAAATCGGTGCGGTCAACTCATTGGTTGATTTCATATGTTTTTACCCTATATACTCTTATAACTGCCAATCTTAGATGGAAGGTCCTACTTTGGAAGACGGAGAAAGTTGCATAGAATGTCCTCGGTGTGCATTACGGGGGCTCTTCGCACCTGCGACGAGGTCGGATATTTCCCTATAATGTACCCAACAGTGAAGTGGAAATAGCTGCAGAAACTTTAGGATTATGAACATGACAACGTCAAACTGGAGGATTGTTCACACCTCCCCAGTTTTGGTTCATGATTGTCATTGCAGAACGCTGATACCGATCCGGAATTCGTGTAGAAACAGGCAGGAGAAAAGGCGTGAACTTCTACACGGATTGACCTAAGTCACGAGAAAGTGTGGACTTGGGAGAAAACTCAAAGGAGCTTAACCTCAATTTATCGCAAGTGCTTCCGTATTATTGTTGCATATTCCAAATCAAAGAAGCTGTTATTTACTCTGATATCCGAGACACACAGGGCTGCCAGATTTGACGATTTTTCGTCATTTTGACGATTTTTTGTCCCGGAATTAGTAAAGTGCCGATTCGATGATTTTTTTCTAAAAAGTGACGATTTTTTCAGTCTCCAAAGTCTGAATAGAACATTAAATTTTCTGAAACGTTCGTTTTTTAATCTTGGAATATTTAACAGCCGTTAAACGATTCCCACAACGATTGAAGAATCGTCTTTCGCTGTGCTATGGAAGAATCTCAGTCGTGTCACAGCTTTTCCCGTGTGAAGAAACTTCTACGATTAAAAAAATGGGGTCATCGACGATCAAAGACACTCTTCATGAGACTTCCAGTATCTCTTATACGACTGCAAATGCTAGCTGGATATGAACTAATTATGTTTATGTTTTAAGGTTTTTTTTTATTAAAATCAAACAAAAATTGTTTAAAAAAACTAAATTTTAAGTTGTCTGATTTTTTTTTTTGAGGATTTTTCGAAACGTGAAAGACGATTTTTTTATTTTTTCTCAGAAAATTGACGATTTCCTCACAAATTTATCTGGCAGCCCTGGTGACACCATTATGTCTTAGGATTCCTTCTCTCTAAGAATAAGAACAGCCGCTCATCTCTAAACAAGCAGTTTAATTTCAGGAGAAAATGGATGCCAGGGCACAGGGTTATATGAGGGAACATTAGGTAAGATAAACATACTAGCCTTGGCACTACCTTAAGGTTCTACTGGATTTGGAAGGCGTTAGGGGGCCTCTGCTCTCCTGCAAATTTAAACTTCGGTGATCGAATATCGACAATATATATTGCTAATGTCAGATGAGCAGCGAACACTGCATGCAAGATTGTCAGGCAATTGTGGCCCGCATGAATGACTTGCGAACCATGTCTCTACTTTCGATGACAAAAAGGGACGTATCACATTCGATATCTGTTATCACAGGAAACTGTTTATAGGTAGGCATGAACAGCATCTGGTAGCCCGACACTATGATTACTAATACTGCAGTTGCGATGCCGAAAATAAGCAGGATGAGGACACCTTTTCTGTCACTGTCTTGCACTGTCGACTGGCCGAAATGGGATCCGCCACCTTTGACGGATTGTATGATATCTCTGGCGTTGAACTGGAGTGAATTTAAAACTTAGTAAGTTCGGTTTGGTTCATTGTTTGCGTATTAGATCTTCTTTTTTCTCAATTTTCTGTTTACAAAATGTATTCAATTTATTAAAAGTACGGTAGCATTGTTGAGAGAATGAGTGTCTAAATGTGAGAGCATAAGAAATAATGCTGGCTTAAAAGTCATATGTCACGTTTATATAGTCACCCGCCTCCAGCCGTTGGCTGTTGGTTATTTGAAGGTGCTAACCGCTCGTTGGTACTCAGAACTTGTCTGAGATTTCGGTGCTCCTTATTGGAACGAATAAAACTTATATTTAAAAAAAAAAGTTTGACCTTTCACTTTCTACCAGTTAATAAAATTTTTACAAAAAAGTCATCTAGAAATTTATTTTTATTTATATATTTAATTTAAATTATCAGACAAATTTTTTTGACGAAGTTTTCGGTTCTTTAATAAAAAAAAATTTACGATTTTTAGCTAAACTGATAACTTTTCATTGTTAAAAGTTCCCATGATTTTTTAACTTTTTAGCTTAATCAAATAGAAAATTCAACTCTTTAACATAATTATCCATTGCAAAAAACTAATATACCTATTATATTTTATAACATTTATTAATTAGTGATAAAAAATAGATACACATTAACATTTCGCCCATTATTTTTTCGCAAAACAATCGTCATGGCATTTATTTGTGTATTTAAGCTGTATAAGGCCAGGTGAGCTCTATCAAAAATCAATTTATTTTGCATTTGATTTAATCCTTTAAGACCAAAAATATTAATAGAGTGGTACATGGCGTTGGGGTTGTTGTCATGCTTCAAAATATAATTACAATTTAGTTAAAATGTGACAAAAGTTGAATAGTACCAAAAAAAACAGGCGAAAAAATAAAAGAGAAAAAAGGCGCGCGAAAATTTATGACATTTTTTGCGAACAGAATTCTTACAAATGAACATTTTTTTTGTTATTATACCTATAACAAGGAGGGTAACAAAAAAGTTTTAAAAAAGTTTTTAATTAGAAATATGGCTAAATAGAAAAATGTCATGGTGCATTAAAGTTCACAAACATAGACAAATACATAATTATATTTCCATATTGAAGCAAACTTTTACCCAGCGGGAAAAAGGAGGAGTAGCGAGGCCTTCTAGAAGGCCTCTGTACCAATTCTTTTGGATGTACAAGGCCTTCTTGCTCCATTCCACACTCATATCTTTTTTACACACGTTGTCATTGCGGAGAAGGCCTTCCGCTCTCGCTTCTTCAGCAGGTACATAAGAAGGGTAACGGGACCAAAAAAACTTGATTTTGCTTTTGCTTGTGCAAAAAAACAATACAAAAAATGTAACTCCTTCTCTACTCCCTTCTCATAGAAGCGAGTGTGAAAGGTGTATCTTATCTTTTATACGAAAGAGTCGAGGCTTTCTATGAGGCCTTTTTTAGCAGTTAGATAAGAAGAGTAATTGAATCAAAAATCTTTTAAGCAGGCCTTTAAAAAGGCCTGAAGTAAGAAGGTCTTCTGAGTTTTCCCGCTGGGTGTGAACATACGAGGGCAGCTGAATAAGTTTGTGTGTGTTAAAATATAAAAAAGCACAAATATTTTTTATTTTTTTTATCAGTTATGGCCTCAACAAACACATTTAGTTATGTCCTAATGGGCATTTTCTCAATGTATCGACAAACTGTCTGTTTCTTAATGTCAACATATGTAAATTTATAAAATCGATAAACTCTCCGTTAAAGATTTTGGATAGAAGGAAATGAGACATTGAGAAAACCAAATTTCTATTTTAATTAAATTGATAATAAATTAAATTGAGTACTAATTATCTCAAGTGATTTTATATCACGTGCTTTTTAAATCACACACCACAGTGTTTACAGAAAAATCTTAAAAGGTTTTCTTTTTTTGGGACCCATTAGCAATCATTCCGATTGCGATAAAATTTGGTTATTTGATTTTGGTTGCAATAAAATATTGTTGGGCCTAATTTAATCTTAATACCAACATAAGATGGTTTATGTTAAAGTTCGAAACAAATATACCCTAACTAACGTAGTGTATTTAAAACTCTTTTTCTTTTTGTGTATATAAATTTGTACACAAACAAAATTCGAAACACAACCGATCTTGTTTTAGCGTTCGTTTAGTGTTCTTTTAGCATACGTGTTCTTTGCTTTTTACTAAACGCGTAGTAACAATTCCGTGTTGTGCTGACCACAAATCTCGTACATAATTTATAAAATTTTCTGGATTTTGAATTATTCGATTAATCGATTAATTTCAAAATTTTAGTCGCTTTATCGAATAAGACAAAAATGCCAAATATCGATTAATCGAACAAAAAAAAATTAATTGAACACCCTTCTAGAAGAACACTAAACGTTCGCTTTAACATGATCGGCGCTTCAGCTAAGTACATACATGCGTTCGTCAGCTCACAATCGTTGTGTACTGTATTGTGCTTGTGTACAAATTTTCAAACACATAGCTTTTTCTGCCATCCACGCATGACTTATGTATTGTGTGCGTTCATCGGGAAATATGCGGTCAATGAGAGCATTTTGCGAATTAAAGAAAGTGCTTTATTGTAGGCCCTTAATGTAAAAATTTAAAGCCTTTAGTTCCTTTAAGACTTGAAACTATCATCGCATAATTAATTAAGTAGACATGGGTAGTTTAAGTTCCTTTCAGATGCTACAGTGTCTGCATGCCAAATGTTGAGAAAACCGTTTGATTAGTTAAGAAGATACAGGGAGGGGGGGCCCTTTTTAAGGGACACATTTTGCCTGCCAAATTTCAAGAAAATCGCTTGATTAGTTAACAAGATTAGGAGAGGGGGAGCTTTTACCTCTTTCGCCCCTCTAGCGATATGAAATATGCCACACGACCTATTCTTATACCTTACAAGCTCACATTCAAAATTGCGATCGTTCGGAATCGGTGCATCTAGACTCAATATCTTAATATGTTACACAAAAAAAAATCAAATTGATACCGATAAGTTTTCGAAAGTTCTTTTTATTTTAGAAGTTGGTAAAAATTCAAAAAGTTCACTTTCCATCCCTGACGAAGTTATATGTCCTCGGGTTAATATTCAAAATCCACTAAATCCACTTTTTAAATAAATTGAGATTTTGATGTCGTGAGGTAGAGAAAGATACGCCTCGTCTAGAAGTGTGTAAAAGCAACTATATTTTTGGTTTTCCTTTCAAGCAGAAAATAGGAAAAATAAAAAGTTTTTTGTCTCTCCTGTAAAATGTGCTGAAACGGAGTAAGCAGGTTTGCATATAAGGACGACGATATATAAGTTTATGAAAAAGTAGCATAGTCTCAGGAGTAAAAAAAAAATATTACATATTTATATTTCTTTGAAGTTAGGCAAAAAGGTCTAAAGTCAGAAACTGCAGTTTTTCGTAATATTAAATTTAATATTATTTAATTGGTTTTTTTCTAAAGACCCAGTAAAAACTTCGCTTACTTTTTCTGGATGTGTGTAGGGAAAAAAATAATGGCTTACTTTTAAATGCGATCATTTTGGGTCATCCCTTGTAAAATTCATTGCTTTTTTCAATAGAATTGTAAGTAGTGCTTTTAAGTTTTTCTTTCTACTTAACACATTATTTTGTAGGCGAAGTTTTTACTGGGGAGCAAATGATTATAATAACAATGATTATAATGACTATTAGATGAAGTTGTGCTAGATTTAAGTTATTGATAACAAAAGAAAGAGCAAAAAAATTGAGTTAAACCTAATAAAAAACTCAAAATGCAATTTTTTGGCTTATTACCTTTTTGTCTAACGTTAAAGACCTATGATGGGGATTTTATTGGGTTAATTGAAATTGAATTTTAACCTCCCTCGTATTTAAACAAACATGAAAAGTTATTTCAGAAAAACTGAAGAAAATATTATGCATTAATAAGTCTTCTTTATTAAAAAGTTCATCATAATTAATGCATATTCCTCTAACATAGAATTCTAAAAGTATATCTGTTAGCGGATGTCAGTTAACCACAAATGTCTAAAACGTCAAACATGGCTGCACTCAAACATATTTGTCTATTTAAGTAAGCAAATCAAAACATAAACCCAGTATATGATTAAAATTTGTGCTTTTTTACATCTACTCCCTTCTTCTTTTTTTCTTTCGTCTCTCCCATCATCATCTTATCATTTAATTTGAAAATAATATTAGTTATAATTCATTATTCATTTAGCAACGTCAACAATACAAATCCTACCATAATTGTGATTGCGTTTATGTTTGGTTTATCTGTATTGTAGTGAAACTGTTAAACAGGATGTTTTACCTGTTGATGTGTGTGGTTTGCTTTTTGATTTTGTTTTGTGTGCTTAAGAGAGAGTGTGTGGGGGGGGGGGAGGAAAATATGGAAATTGTTTTTTTTTTAATACTTATTAAATGGTTGTCGCTATTTTTGTTATCATCATATATCTATTCCATTTGTTGATTTGGTTTGTATATAAGGATGTTCCCATTGTGGCTTAGAATCACATTTGTTTTAAAGTTCATTGGGAGTGCAACAACTTAGCATCGCTGTTTTTTAAATAATTTGTTAAAGGTTTTAAATCTTGTGTGCTTTATTATCAATAAAAAAACCGAAAAAGATTAATTGTGTAAGAAAATAATTAATATATCGTTTTGTAAAATGCAAAAAGGCGTAATTAACAAGTTACGTCCTTCTTTTTTTTTGTCAATAAAAGAGTCATTTTTGATCGCAAAAGTGTTAAATTTTGTCAAGACATGTAGTTTAATGGCATTCATAATTATCTATCAAAAACTCGATTTTGAACTTTTTGTTAGTGACGCCCTTTGGCATTTTAGCGAGTTTATTTTGAAAAAATTTTATTTTATAAGAAATATTTAATATTTGAAGTGTGCACTTACATTAAATTTTAAGGCATATATAATATGTATTTCCACAAGAAAGTATACTTTTTGTCACGTTACGTCAACTATCTTTTAAAATTGTTTTTTAAAGAATAATTTATATATTATTTATGGGTCGATTACGGATGGCAACTGAACTGGAGTTGAGTTGCCAGCAGTGAAACAGAGAACGCGGCTCATGTTAATTTTTTATGAACGGCGTTGCCTAATTTCTCTGCTGGCAACTGAACTGAAGTTGAGCTGCCATCCGTATAGCCACATTTAGTAAAAGAGAGGAACAATTTAGTAAAAGAGAGGAAAAATTTTAGCAACATAAGTCTAAAATACAAGATAAATTTCTTAATGTCGTAACGTGACAATTCTGTGGAAGTGTCCATATGCAACACCTGTACCTATGCACATGTAGGCGAGTTCCATTCTCAAAGCATTCTCCTTTAAAAGTAGGCACTTTAAATGATATGAAAATGTTTTTGTTTTATCAAAAACAGCAAAATGGTCTCCAACTGGCGTCAAGTACTCATTCTAGTAACCATCATTGCCCTCTTAGCGAGCAATACATCGGCCAGTAACTCCAGACCCCCAAGAAACAATGATATCAGTAATATGGCTGATGCCTTGAAATATTTACAAGATTTGGATACTTACTATGGAGATAGGGCTAGAGTCAGGTTTGGCAAACGGGCTTCGTTGATACAATTATTGAAAAATCATTTAACCAATGAAGCTGAAATGGTAAATTTTAACTATTTGCAAAACACATAAAATAAAACCAATAAAACCCAAAAATCTTTTTAACAGACTCATCCCGTAGACTTGGCTGCCGCTGATGAACCCTTCTGAAATGTTTAAGTCTTTTGAGTAGGAATTAAAAAACTCCATCACTTATATATCTCTATTTAACCAGAATGAAGAATAATCTCTTTAATATGTATATACCATGTGTCTATGCTAAAAAAATAACAACAACAAAATTAAAAGAAACTAACGACCTTAGTTATAAAAACTAAAACGGGTTTAAAAAAGGTTTATGAAACGGATTTTCTATGAAAATTTGTTTAATAAACCTCTTTTATTGTTTATAAATAAGGGGGTTAGTTTTTAAGTAATTTATTGAATATGTATTTGTTTATTTTTTATAAATATTATTTATATTAATTATTTTTGGAGCAACCTAGTTATTGTAATATTTATTAAAATACTTAGTAAATATGGTAAATATGTATCATTTACATCAATGTAATAAAAACCAATTTAATTTATTTCAAATTTTTTCGTAATTTTTTGTATATGTAAATAAACTTAAATAAATTGTGGATGAAAAAAAATTATAAACGTTGTAGTCAACATTTAAAAAACATAAAATGTGTTTCACTTAAAAAATAAAAAGATTTTTATTGAATTTAACTTAAATACTTAAACCTCTAACCCGGGCTGTAAGGTAGGAGTGGTAGCGTCGACATCGCGACTTAAGGCCCAAATACACTTATCAAATGCTTGTCCAGCCGGCGAATTCAACGTGTACGTGTGCTGGACGTAATATTCGCCGTCATATCTAAATTTTTTGATTTTTCATCAAGCGTTGTCTGTGTCACACATACAAACACATTTTCACTAATACTATCACAATGCTTGATGAGTACTTTGATCAATGTATTTGGGCCTTTAGACTTTAAATATTTCGGCGTATAAAATTTTAAAAAAATGCATAAAATAAAAATATTTTAAGAGGGTCTGCTTTAAAAATTTTGAAGTCAGAAATAAGCAACAGTCTACTTAACATATGTAAAATAAAAACTCAATACGGGACGGCACGTGTTAAAATTAAAGTATCGATTTGAAATTTTAAAAGAATCATTATCTTTTGTTATAGCAATATTAAATCGTTTTAAATGCATTTAAAAAAGAGTTAAGTCAAACAAGGACCAGTCTCATTCATATACTTACATTAAACATCAACGTTAGAGTCGGAGTTGGAGTCGGATTCGGACTTAAAAAATTTCAGCGATTGGAGGAGTCGGAGCTAGAACTATTTTTTGACGACTCCACACAATTGTCTCTAACGATATTGGGTGCCTTAAAGCAAATATTAGTTTTTTGTACTGTATAAAGCCAAGTGCAAAGATTTGTTCTGTCTTATTAATAGACAATTAAACTGGTCGGCAAAAAAAATCATTTAAAATAAAAATACATGTAATATAAAGATTTTTAGACGCTAAATTCAAATTCGTTTTCAGTTCTTTTCTATAACTTCTATTTTTTTATGGGCTGGACTAATATTTCGCTGCACAAAAAATCCTCTGGGTCGTGGTGCTCATGGCTTTCACTTATATACAATATTTCGCGGTTATGGTTATTAATTTAATCATAACTTGAGAAAGATTTGTCCGATTTTGTTATGTTACAAATTATAAGGAATAAAATTTCCTTTGAGTCGCTGAAATAACATTTTTTTCTGTTTTCAACTGGTTCGGAGTTATTCCGAAATTAATGGCGTGATTTTTTTTTCATGCTAAATAAATACTATTTTTTATTTTCAAAAATTCATAAAAAAATTATAAAGACAAATGCCATAATAAAATATAAAGACGAAGACATAATATTGAAAACATTTAACTCATATCATAGCAAACTGAAATTTACTCTAGAGAGGGAGAAGGACAATGCAATACCATATCTGGATATGAAGATATTCCGACAAAATGGCAAAATAATAACAGATTGGTATATGAAACCAATTGCTTCTGGACGCTTGATAAATTTCCACTCAACACAACCCATGAAACAGAAGATAAATACAGCAATGAATCTAATTGACAAAGTTATAAAAATAAGCAACGTAAAATTTCAATTTAAGAATATGTCAAGAATAAAGGACATTTTAATGAAAAACAATTTTCCAAAGGGGTTGATCAATTCATTACTGACTAAAGTTAAAAATAATATTTCATCAGGGGAAAAAAACAAAAATGACACATCTGGCAACGCCAAATACTATAGTCTACCGTTTATTCCAAGATTAACTGAGAACAACAAACTGAGAGAGATAATAAAGGACCAACAAATTATATTCGCGCATAAATCAAACAAGACAATACATAATTTATTTACACAAACAAAAACAAAGATTGAGTGTAGGGATCAAAGTGATGTTGTTTATCAAATTGAATGTGACGGCGGTGATAATGAGGAGTGTGGAAAAATCTACATTGGTACAACAAAGAGAAATTTAGGCGTGAGAATAGACGAACATAAAGCTGATATAAAAAGAGGAAAACAATCAACTGCACTTGCACAACACTGCATTGAAAACGGACACAAACCAAACTTTGAAAAAGTGAGAATTTTAGATAAAGAGAAAAGGGAAAATAAAAGATACACGTTGGAGAGCTAAAGAATACAACAAAAATCGACAAGTGCAATAAACACAAAAGAAGACAAAGACAATACAAATGCAAACTACACCATTGCAATACTTTAGTAATAATAACAACTGTGATCAAAAAAGGACAAATTTTCTGTGATAATTTTTATATTTACATCATCTATTTTAATATTTTATGTTTTGTGTTGTGCTGTCCACCTTTACAAAACACTGTGATATAATTTATAAATAATGTAAACTGACGAAAAAGATTATTGTAAGTTAATTTGTCAAAAATTAAGATTATAATTATTATAAATTTTTCATATTATTCGAATGTGTATTCTATGTCAAATACATTCCTCAAAAGCTTTTATACTTTAATAGTCTCATTCCTTCATTATTTCACAGGAATATTTTCTATGCACTATCAGAATTTGTTTGCTTTTGAGGAATGTATTTGACATAGAATACACATTCGAATAATATGAAAAATTTATAATAAATGTAACTCACCATGAGAAATAAATTCCCAGATTCTATTTGATTATAATTATTGTTATTATGGACTACTTTTTACTTTGTATTTTTACAATGTGGCCAGATTTTAATAAAAACTCAATCCCTGAAGAAGTTGGAAAGAATACCAACGAAACGTCGGATTTTATTGAGAATGAAATAAATAATATTTTATTTACATTAAATTAATGACCTTGAAAGAATGCATATAGGAAACTATATAAACTATTTAGACAAAAAGTTTACATTTTTATCAATTATCAGAGAGCGAAAGCCATATATCATGAAAAACGGTGGAGTTTTTTTCCTAACTTAATTTTTTGTCTATCAATGTTAATAAGAACAAAAAGGGGTCCATCTGTCTGTTAAAATGGGTTTTCCGAAGCCCCTAGATATGATGATTGATTGGTATATATTTATGTCAGGTATGCTCATTATGATTTTGCTATTGAAATTTAGCCGGATCGGTGGAAAAATGGCTGAGATATGAGCAAAAAACCACGACTACCTCTAATTTTTTCCAAAAATCCCTTGTTGTTGTTTTTTATTTTTTTTTTTTTCTGTATATCTGGAGAACAGCAAGAGCCAAAGTTTCCAAATTAGGAACAAACATTTAGGTTATTAATACACAGCAACCCACGGCCGGGATTGAAGAAGTGGGTGTGGTACCTCCCGTACAGAAAATATCAATAATTGTATAAAAATTTAGGGCTGTCACATGACCTATGAAAACGCCTTATATATCAAAAGATCGGAAATCTTTAGTAGAACGTATTTTTAAAAAACTCAGAAAAATCGGTTTAGATACATAAAAGTTATAACCAAAATATATATTTTTTTTTTTTTTTTTTTTGAAAAATACCCATTTTCGGGAACTATTGATCTTTCCGAGTTCAAGTTTCATCCCCAAAGTAAATGGTAAATTTCTTTTTTAAGACATTTGCCAGTACTGGCATGACAGTAGCAATACATGCAAACTTTTTTACTAATACATGCACACTTTTCCAACTGTCTTGTCTTCTGTCTAGCAAATTTTGAAGACAGTAAAATTGGATTTCTAACAGTAATCTGAAGTTTTATAAGCAAAAGGAAAAAAAAACGTAAAAAATAAATATATTTTGCTTTGATTTTTTATGTTTTAGTTAAGTGTTATGTTTTTTAACAAAATATAGTTATTTTAGGCTGTTTTTAAGTTTGTTTACCTCATATAAAACACGTTTAGCTGAACTTTCACTGAATCATTCACGTTTGACATATATTTCAAAGTGAACTGTCTTAACTACTGTCTGGACGCCTACGTCACGAAGACAGTTAGCAGTGTGTTTGGCAACTAATATGTATTTTCTTACTGTCTTGGCACTTGGCAGTACTGTCAAATGTAAACGCTATGTAAGAAATGAGTTATAACCAAAATACTGAAACCCCAAAAATTACTCCTTTTATGATTTGTCTTTTAATAAATTGAATAGCACGCAAACATGTGCAAATAATTAAATGCAATTTAGCGATAAATACTTTATAAATATACATATATTTATTTAGATATAAGTAGTATATATAAACTTCTCTCTTTCCCAACCATGGTGAAGGGTATATAAGATTCGGCTTAGCCGAACATAGCACTCTTACTTGTTTTACTTAAGACCTTTTTGCCGAACTTCAAAAATTTAATATGAATAACTACACAGACTGCCAGCAACTGCCTTTCGTTTCCGTGTGGAAGCAGAGAAAAATTTAGACTTTATTCATAATTTTGCAGACAATTCCACTATTCCAGACAATTGTATGTATGGCCACATCAACAAGCAAGATTTGGCCAGGGAAAACTTAAGTGTATTGTTTTTATATATGGTACCGTCGATCCTATTCAAAGCTTAGGGCTTTATGTGTACTGTTTGAAGCGGTGCATTGTATGTCTCTTAATCATGACTTTACCATCCACTTGGGGTCTTTAATTTTGTTCGGCACATTTGAGACGTAAATGCTTACTTGGCCAACCCCTGTATGTGTACTGTCAACATTTTACTGAGGGATCAAATATGTTATTTTTCATTGGAAAACGCAATTTCAGCTACTGATTTAATGAAATAAACAAGTTTTGGATTTTTTGTCCGCATTGACCACTGTGCAGCTTCTTGATTTTGAGATTATTTTAGATTTTAGTACTTTAAAAAATATATAAAACTATACAATACTATACTATATACTATTGGGCTATTCACAAGGTAGTCATAAAGTTGTAAAGTCATATGTCTTAAAATAATTACTAGAAATATATCTGTGGTTTTCACGAATAATCGCGTAAGTCGGTTTTTACCGAAATTGAGATAATGATGTCAAAGTGCTACATTTTGCATTAGGTTTTTATAAGTATTAAGCTTTTTAGAATATAATGTAGTATTATTAATTTTTTTCTGCTTAAAACAACTTAAGTTAACTGTTTAATAAAATATTTTGCTATTATAACGATTTATGTCGACATACATCGCCAAAAATTGTAAAATTGCTGAATATGTTTCCAAATAAAAAGCATATGTGATGTTATGTTGTTATTCGTGCAAAAAATATGAAAGTATTTTTTGAAATTTTTTCTATTAATAACAACTTATATGTTCATGTGCGTTTATTGTTGACTTCTTTAGTTGCAACAACAGCAGATGAGCGGTTGTTTGTAATTTTAAGTCCATACGTTGTGCTATAAGTATCAAAAACTCTGAATATGTCGCCAACTTGTGTGCTAAAAATAACAACGTAAGTCGTCATGTGTGATTAAAATGATAACATTTATTTTCACAAAAAACAACTTATGTGGAGATATGATGTTATATTGCACACACTTAATGAGTCAATCAAACATATGCATTTTTAATCCTTTTACAGATTGTGATCCTGTGAGGATTTTTTCATGAAAACTATGTATAATACGTAGAAAGTCACTGTTAAGAGGATAGTAAAGAAAAAAGTGTAAAAAAGCATCTACAGAAGCCGCAATTGAAAAAAATATTTGTTTTTGCTCTCCTGAAAAGTTTTGTTTTATAACTTACGCGATTATTCGTGAAAACCACAAATATATGACTGCTGTGGGCAAGCGCTTATAATATAGATTTCTAATGTACACTTACGACAGAAATAATGAACACAGCATTAAAAATGTTTATATGGTTTCAAACACAACAATATCTTTTTTAAACAGTTGTAAAATATTATTTAGGACATTATGACGATATGACTTGATAGCACACCTTGTAAATTTTAAATTTTTCCAATTTTTTAATGGAACTGCCATCTCATAAAATTATTGTTAGATAACGATTTTGCCAAATATTTGCTTAATAAGAACTTAAATGCGAATTGAAATAATTTTACGTATATTTTTGTACCAAAAATTTTACTTAAATTTTCTAAAACCTAATAAAATTTCATAATTTTTAAAATAATCCTTAAAATAATTTCCTTATTTCTAAATTGGCAGCACTAAAGTTAAAACCGAACACACTAGAATTATACAAAAAATGAATAGGTTTTAAATAAATTTTCAAATCTTTTTCAGCACCTACCTAATATCAAACCATAGAAAACACTAAAAGTTATAGCACAATATGACTCCAATAAAACGCCAACAATGTTACTACCAATAACACTTCCCGAACGGCCCAACATTAAACAGATACAAACAGCTTTGCCTCTGAAACGATAAATCTTGTTAAGATATTAAATAATTTTTCAATTCCTTTACAAACCTTAAATTTGTGGGCACTAAATCTACTACCGCTCCACTTAATATCGATATGCACAGTCCTGGCAACATCAGGAATAATATGAAACACACAACTATGGCAATGGGTTCCAAAAGCCAGTGTAATACGAAACCACAAATGGCTGCGATAATTAAAAGGCTGATAATAGTCAATTTACGTCCCAGAGGACGTATGATAAGGCCCAGAATAGTATAGCCCACTGTATAGGACAAGCCGAAAGTTATGGAGTCAATATAACTTTTAGTATTTATAGAGTCTGTACAAATCTAGAAAAGAAAAGCGCTTCATTAGAGGGAAACTTAATTTCCGAATTAGTTTTTTTTATCGGAAAATATATTTTTTACCTTTTCAGTTTCATTTTGTTTTTGTTGGTCCATAAAGGCATCTATTACTTGACATATAGTCATTTGATTCTCATCCGAATTGCTGCCTAAGCGATTCTGTATTTCTGGATACCACAAACCCATGCCAGAGTTGCTGGAAAACAAAAATTTTAATAGATATACAGTATAAAAATATTATTTAAGTTAAAATTAGAAAGAATTCATGAAAAAAACAAACGCAGCAAAATTTGATATATTTTAAGACTCCCATTAAATTTCGGTAGTAGTCTAGATGAATTGAAAAATGCAAAAAAAAATCTTTAAAACTTTAATATATGAAAAATCGGAACAAATCACTAAAATTACAAACAAAAAATTAAACAAATATGTGCTGCTAAAATCTCTTTCGTCTGATACAAATTGCAAAAACTGGCAAAACTCGCCAAAAAATCGGTAATAATCAAAAATTGAGAAAAAAAAAATTTTATGATTGAAATCACCAAAATCAAAAGAATAGTTGTATTCACAAGCAGTGCGCAATAACTGCCTGTTTAACGATTTCGAGCGGCAGCGTTTGCATAGAAAATTACATGTAAAACAAAAACATAATTGTAAAATTTTAACGTTCGAAATCGATGCACGGGCGTTAATCCGAAAAAAGTAGTTAAATTTGAAAAATAAATCAAGCTTGACCATATGAAACCCTACACAACAGTATTTAGAGACTATCTTTTAAGAGTTTACCCTATTTGGGACAGATGGGCAATCATGGACCGACCTACCAGAACAAAATTATGTTATCAGTTCTTGTGCCGAATATTATTTATATATCTCCATCTCTATTAGATTTTTATGTCTTTAAAGGACATTATTACAACTTGCTATATGTATAAAGATTTTGTACAACGTATAAACAGTTTTTAACTACTACAACTTTGCTTTAAACTAAAGTAAGCAATATGTTAAAGGCAAGTTCATTCTACCGGGTAAGTTAAAGTTAAGTTCAAATAATAAATAAATTGTTATACGGCTTACAAAATTCTACCTTTAATTAAGGCTAGTTTACACGGTAATACAATGTATTACGACTTTGTAGAATCAAAATGATATGAAATTCTCTCCGTGCTTAAAAGAAAAAATCAAAAATAATAGCAAAAACGCAGATGGTTGCAATTTTAAGTTTTTACAAAAACAACATGAAAATTTCCTTAGTTGATTTTAGTTGTTTTTGTAATTGTGTAAAAATGCTACAACATTCAATACACACTGTAAAAATACACCTCTGGTGTGATGAGAATACATAAGTTTCTAAAATGGTTTAGAAAAAACAATTTACCGACCGCTTGTCAGATTTTGTATTCGTATTCTCTCTTACTCAATACATTTTGCTTTTACATTATATGACTTTTCTTATTATACATCATGTCGTAATACAATATATTACCGTGTAAACTAGCCTTTAACGGCAAACTGTAATAACGGCTCTAATGACCTAAACTAATTGAATTAGTCATTAATACGATTTCTGTATGACGTGCTAAGTTCCCAATTTATCATATTTGATAAATACACTGAAATTTATTGTTGAGGGAAAGCTAGCTTCTATGCGTATTTCACTGGTTGCTTAGGCCAGCTCATCAGGAAACCTTTTCCTAAGATTTTAGTTTCCAAATTATGAATTTCTATTCTAGTCTTGCAATTTTCGTGTTTTTATCTTGCCTTCCTTTTCTCTTTTTTTTTTTATTTTATATAAAAATACAGATACACTAACAGCCAAATTCAAGTTAAAAAGTAAAAGAATCACAAAACAAAACAGAATTGCAAAGTAAATACATGAAACTTAAAACCTCTTATTTACAAACTCCAAAATTGCAAGTCTGAAAAATTGCAAGTTTGAATAATGACTAAGATGATTAAGATGGCAATAAAAAAAGTTTGGTCCAAATTTAATCTATACCAACATAAAAAGATAAATTAAGGGCATTAAGACCCTATTTCAGAAAGACCCTTTTAAAGGGAGCTATGTGAAATTATAGAACGATTCTCTCCATCTCAAAAGGCTTGTTCTTTGTGAAAATCAGAACCTTTGTAATGAATTTTATCAAAGTATCTGCAAAATTGCGACCTGTACTTTCCGTACGAATTTTATATGAACAGACAACAAGCCAGCCATCCAGACGGTCGGGCACCATTAAATCCCGGCATATGTGTTTGATTTTCTTGGATGGAGTTTTAGGGACTTTGTAAATCATAAATTGTTTATATTATTTTACAAAATATTTAAAACTTCTTCTCTATCTTTTCTTGTGTCAAGGTTTACTTTCTCGCAGTCTACGAGAATTCACTGTTTGTTTTGTCCTCGTTTTCATACATTTGCGGAATTCAATATAACCATCAGAGACCTGCGCCGTGAGATGTAATCGGGGGCGGCGGCTGACGCAAAAAATACTCGGCTGCTGCTCGAAGCCGGCTGTTAGCTGATAGAATATATAAAAATTCAATGAACATTTATGTGTACATAGTTTTGTGTTTACATTATAACACAAAAGGTTTAAGCCATTTTTCGTACTCTAATTAACTACTCTTAACTCATTTTCGTATATGTCGTTATTTTAAAAATTTTTATGAAGTTTTGGTGCTTTATAAACCAGAACTGACAGTATTGGGAGGCAGTCATTATTAGAGTTGCACTTTTCAATGATAGTCAAACAAAAAAGAATGTGGTAAGGTGTTTAAAAAAGAAAATAAAAAGTATTTTCAAAGTAATCGGTGGCTAAGCTGGAGCCGATTTTTAGCTGAAAAATTGTCGGCGGCTACAAATATTTTTATCGGCGACTGGCTTAGCCGTAAGCTGTTAGCCGCTTCGTCTCTGATTACCATATGAAAATAGGAAATTTTCTTATACTTTTAAACAATTTTAAAGACTACTTTTATTGTTTTTAAGTCAATAGAAGGTTTTTTTTTTAACAGAATGTTACAATATTTTGGTTACCACTTTCATAACGGTTGGGACCCATATTCGTGATAGGGATGGTAAAACATATTTTATAATGTATAATTATATTAAAATCATGGTAGAATAAGACGTATTTCACACGGTGTCTTTCCAGACATGTCTGTTTTTGACATTCTCTTTTGAACATGCTACCAAAAACCTTTTGTCTTTTCACGATGTCTTTCCAAATAAAGGGTGGTTAAATTTCAAGGGCCGATGTTGATTTTGAATAAAACACAAACTATTTAGGAAATTATTGTAATTTTATTTTATTATGATATATTGGTATTACTCAATTATGTATGGAACAAAATATCGGCCAAATGGGCGCCGCGACCACGGCGGCACACCTCCATCCGATGGTCCAAATTTTCGATGACCCTGAGGCATAATGGAGGTTCTATGCCGTTAATGTGCCGAATTATCTCATTCTTTAGCTCTTGAATTGTTGCTGGCTTATCGACGTACAACTTTTCTTTCAAATAACCCCAAAGAAAAAAGTCCAACGGTGTCAAATCACATGATCTTGGCGGCCAATTGACATCGCCATTACGTGAGATAACACGGCCATTGAATTTGTTGCGCAAAAGAGCCATTGTTTCGTTAGCTGTGTGGCAAGTGGCACCGTCCTGCTGAAACCACATATCGTCTACATCCATATCTTCCAATTCGGGCCATAAAAAGTTCGTTATCATCTCACGATAGCGAACACCATTCACAGTAACTGCCTGACCGGCCTCATTTTGGAAAAAATACGGCCCGATGATGCCGCCAGCCCATAAACCGCACCAAACAGTCACTCTTTGTGGGTGCTTTGGTTTTTCGACAATCATTGTTGGATTATTATTCGCCCAAATGCGGAAATTCTGCTTATCGACAAATCCACTGAGGTGAAAATGTGCCTCATCACTGAAAATGATTTTTTTCGAAATTTATCATCCATTTTCATAATAAGTCTGGATAACTTTAACACGTTGTTGGATTGTGTATCTCTCCATGGTTCAAATTGAGTAAGTCTGAAATAGAGAAATGTCAAATAAAATTCGGAAAAAAACTTGGCGTTTAGGTGTGGTTCACATTCAACATCGGCCCTTACAATTTAACCACCCTTTATGTCTGTTTTCATATCTAATAGTCTAATTTACACATACATACAAATTGAAAACATGAAAATTCATATAAGCAAACATGAAAACTCATTTCTTGTCTGTTTGGCAACCGCTCTTTCTTCTCCACCCCGATCGCCAACAAACAAAACAGACGTGTTTGTTAGACATGTCTGAAAATACACCGTTTAAGCTCCCTATAAGTACAAGGTATAGGCATTAGAAATTTTGTTCTCAATTTCAAAACCCATATAACGTCAAACAAAAGAAAATATGAAAAAAAATTAAAACAAGCGTCAAAAATGAAATAAATTATTTTGACATTACATGGGTAAATAATAAAAACATAAATATTTTACAATTGAATTGTCAAATAATGTAACTTAATCAATTTGGGCTATATTGGCTTACGTTTATATGTGAATACATAAATAAATAAATCCATTCAAAAAGTAAAGCGATTGGTACACAATTTGTTAAGGTATTCAACACAACCGCGTAAACAGATAATACACTCTCGACTATTGTGGTGTAGATATAAAAGTCCCTAAATGTAAATAGAAATTCACAAAGTTTTGTAAATTCATTTTTAAATTCTCCAAAATAGTTAACTTACCAAAAAAACAGACCACACATAATAGTGCAACTAATGATAAAATTTAAAACATGCGGCCTCTTGAATAATGGCATCGTTTCACGCCACATTTGTTTCAAAACTTTGGATCTAAAACAAATATAATTATTTGAAAAAACTTAAAGGTACTTTACACTATCACACAAGTCTTACGTATTTTAAGGAAACTACATCCCTGTCATGATAAGTTGTCATTGTTGTTCAAACAATAATTAGATCAGTAAAGTATTTTTGTCAAAATACTTAAGACTTGTCTGATAGCGTAAAACGGCCTTTAAAAGTATAAAATTTAACTTACGGCGATTTCGCCGAATGCAATATCTTATCAGCTTCGGTTGGCATTTCATTTATCAACTTAAAAACCTTAAAGTCTTGTAAACTTCTACCAGTATTACGCTTTGCAATCCAATTAACCGCCTCATATGACTCATCGTACTTACGCATAGACATTAAAATCTTGGGGCTATCGGGTAGTGTAATCATTATTAAAACCGCTATAAAACCGGGCAATATATTAAACATGGTAAGTAAACGCCAAGGGCGAAACGCAAATGATTCAGTAATTTCTAAAGACCAATTCATTGATAAGACCAACCAGGCCACAGCAGGAACATAGGTCATAGCCAGACCCACAAACATGCTGGCATAATTAATTACCACGGGTCTGTGGCGGGCAGTGAAAAATTCCCCTAAGTAAGCATAAGTGGTAGAGGAAGCTCCAGCTATACTGTTGAGAAAATTTTATTATTTTTAAGACAACACTAATGATTAAATCTACTTACAATATTCCCACAACAAGTCTCAAAAATACAAATAGCCAAAAGTTGGCTATAAATATCGATATGAATGATGTTATATTGCCCAGTAGTGTAGTGTACATTAAAACGGGTTTCCGGCCACATGTATCACATAAATAACCCCAAAAGTATGAAGAGCATAAAATACCTGGGTGAAAAAAAATAAAAATCTTATATAAATTAAATTGTTAACATTTTTAATGGGAGTAATTAAAAACTTAAGTCAATGTACCTCAAGAGACAACTAACTACAGACACGTGATGTTTAACTATTTACACCAGTATATAATATTTACAAGTGAACGAAACATAAACATACTTATTAACATATTAAGATATTTTTTGTTTGTAATTGTCTAATATGTAATTTATAAGTTAATTTGTAGTAACATATTTATTATTTTAGTTCAAAGAATTGTTATTTATAGACTTGTGTCTGCTTTTCTTAACAAGCTTCAGTAGCTCTATTAATTTTCTGTATCAAAGATCAATTTTTGCTTAGAAATTATAAAATTAATTTCATTTTTCAAGTTCATTACAATAGTAAGGGGATTCATGGAAAATTTTAAGACATACAAATACAAAGTTAACAAGGCACATTGGTAAGATAAAGCGAGGCACATTCATAATTCCAATTTGGCAAAAGTTGTTTTCATTTGGCTTGTATGTGCCAAAAAATATATATACATGTGTGTGATCAATTATCTTTTGTTTTTATCAACGAATTTCGATATCGTTATTAAACTTTTTTTTCGGTATCGGTATCGATATTTTAATTATATCCGTATCGGTATACCGATACAGTAGAATCTCATAAATTCGAACCGTCACAAATTCGAACCGCCCAGAAATTAGAACCGGTCATTTCAATGTATTGGACGCTCTGAAATTAGAACCTGTTCTGGAAGTGTTTTTTTTTTTTTTTGTTTTAATTTCTACTAGGTAAATTTTTTTTATGATTTTGAGCTTAATAGGCGAAAAACCAAATTAAACGCTCTAAAATTAGAACAGGGGTTCAGAACAGGGGTTCTAATTTTTGGAATTTTTTTTTGTATTTTCACTACAAATAATTTTTTTTCGCTCATGAAAATAACAATAAAACGGGGAATCACCGAATTATTGGTGGTGGTACAATTCGGTCATTTAGGTCAGTTGATAACTGAAGGTCAAAGTGTGAAATATAAAAAAATGACAAGCAAACGTAAAAAAATACCTTATCTGTAGATACTAAGGTTAAAATATTGAAAAGACTTAATGAAGGCGTGAGTGGAAATCGTTTAGTTTAAAGAAATAAAAAAAAAAAAAAAAACAGTATCACAGATTTAATGTTAAAGACCAATTAAGTACCTAATAATTAAAAAAGTTTTTCTATGAATTTAATATGTTCCATTAATTTAATGTTACTAAATAAAAACTATTTTGAGTTTAAAAAGCTTACACAACTATTCATTATCAATCAATATTTCATTAAAATTTTATCATTTTCTGTAAAAAAAATGTCCAGAAATTTGAACTTTTTAGAAATTCGAACTGGCCGGTGCACAAAGTGGTTCTAATTTGTGAGATTCTACTGTATAGCACTTTTTATAACGGTATATGTCGGTATTACAATTTAATTAACCAAACCAAAAAAAAATGTTTAACAAGTTAGAGTGTTATATTCGGCTGTGTCGAATCTTTGATACCCTCCACCGACAATTTGAATATTTCAGGAGTGATATCTATATGATGTCTTTTTATTATTAATTTATCTTTATAAAAACAGACATCAGCATTAACATTGCTTGCGGCTTACCCTATATTAAATTATTGGCCGACAAATGCTATTATGATAGCATTATTTATTACGGTTTTAGGCATACTAAACTGTTTTCCGGGAGTAGGGTTTGTATGGGGCCTAGGGTTAATTATCGACCGATCTTCAAGAAATTTTACGGCGTCATTTCTAGTCCTAAAAAACTGTGACGTGCCAAATTTTGTCATTAATTGCGGTTTTAGGCGTACTAAACTGTTTTCCGGGAGTAGGGTTTATATGGGGCCTAGGGTAAATTATGAACCGATCTTCATGAAATTTTACAGTGTGATTTCCAGTCGAATAAAACAAATATTTGCAAAATTTCATATCATTTCGTGCATTTTTCAATCATTTATGTTAGTTTTTGTAACAATATTATCAATTTTTTAAAGTGGTGGTTCCACATTTGATTCATAGCTCTGATCCTACTGAACCGATTTGGCTGGATTTCAATCCCAAACTGCTTAGGATAACTACAAGCAATTTGATACTTATTTCTTTTGAGTTTTTCGAAAGTGAGCGTGTTTTCAACAGACGGACAGACGGACATGGCTAAATCGACTTAGAATTACTCAAGGAGCCAGAATATATATACTTTATGGGGTCTGAGATGAATAATAAAAAAGTTTCACACGGAATGACAAACTTAGTATACCCTCTTCACAACTTGTTGTGGTGGAGGGTTTAAAAAAGAAAAATATATTTATATGTATATACATATATATAACGGGTGGTTAAACTTTAAGGGCCGATGTTGAATGTGAACCACACCTAAACGTCAAGTTGTTTTCTGCATTTCATTTATAATTTGTCAATTTCAGACTAACTCAATTTAAACCAAGAAAAGATACACAATCGAGCAACGCGTTAAAGTTATTCAGGCTTATTATGAAAATGGGCGTTCCAATCAAAATGCATATCGTGCACTTTATCTTCAGTGATGAGGCACATTTTCACCTCAGTGGATTCGTCAATAAGCGAAATTGCCGCTTTTGGGCGAATGATAGTCCTAAAGTGATTGTCGAAAAACCAATGCACCCACAAAGAGTGACTGTTTGGTGCGGTTTATGGGCTGGCGGCATCATCGGGCCGTATTTTTTCCAAAATAAGGCCGGTCAGGCAGTTACTGTGAATGGTGTTCACTATCGTGAGATGATAACGAATTTGAATTGGAATGTGGATGTGGAAGATATGTGGTTTCAACAGGACGGTGCCACTTACCACACAGCTAACGAAACAATGGCCCTTTTGCGCGACAAATTCAATAGCCGTGTTATCTCACGTGGTGGTGATAGCATCATGTGATTTGACACCGTTGGACTTCTTTCTTTGGGGTTATTTGAAAGAAAAGGTGTACGTCGATAAGCCAGCCTTAATTATGCGTCAGCGTCATCGAAAATTTGGACCATCGGATGGAGGTGCGCCGTCGAGGACCATCGGCTGGAGTTCGCGGCGGCTATTTGGCCGATATTTTATTCCATACATAATTGAACCATACCAATATTATCATACTAAAAATAAATGACAATAATTTCCTAAATAATTTGTGTTTTATTCAAAATCAACTTAACCACCCTTTATATATTATTGTATCATATTTTATTTATTGATTTCAACTAAAAATATTATCATCGCAATAACACACAACATAAACTTAAATCAGTGAAGCGCCAAATACATTTGTCAAATGCTTGTCATGCTGGCAAATTCGCTCGTGTACGTGTGCTGGATTCAATATTAACCATCATATTTAAATTTTTTGATTTTCCATCCAGCATCGTCTGTGTCACACATAGAAACACATTTCTAGTATTGATGAGTATTTTGATAAGTGTATTGGGCCCTTCAGAAAGCTGATCGAATGTTTTTATACTTGAAATTTGGTATTTTAAACTGACAAACACCACACCTAAGAATTTCCTTTCAATGTTGTTGTAGAAATTATGTTACATTCTATAATTTTATCATGGTAAGTAGCAAAACAATAACAGCGTTGCAACCATAGAGCGTCAAGCTAACAAACATATCTTTTATTAGCGCAAGTGTTAATACTTTTAACTATTTTCTATTTGAAAAATTATATTATTTTTTAATACCAAAACGATTGCACCGGCATTAAAGGAAACGGTATACGTATACCGGTATTTTATGCAAAAAACCAATATCCGTTACCGGTATCGTTATCAGTTGCCAACCTTGGTTTTTATGGATGAAAAATTACTTTAAATATTTTAATAAATTTTTACCATAAAAAAGTTAAATAAAAAAAATCATGAAAAAATTGTACTAGAAATTTGCGTTGGCGTCATATTTATAGTCCCGAATTTTAAAATCATAAGTTTAAAATTCAGAAGTTCAAAATCCCGAACTTATATTTAATATTAAAAAATAATTGTACACTTTTGGTTTTAAAAATCCTAAATAGCATGATTGGACCATAGAAATATTTATATCATATTTTGAGAATTGTTTAAAATCCCAAATTAAAATATTTAAGATGACGCACAGTGGGATGAGTGATGGTCTGCTGCTAATGTTTTAGTGATTTTTTAATTTGGCAAATTATTTAAAAATTTCTATATAATCTAAAAAATAAAACAGTAAAGTTTCAATTTAATATTTTGATTTCATTGTTGTCTAAATGTGTCAATTATAATGTGACCGGCAGGACCACGCTGATGAAAGGCTCGGAACCTATGTTTCGTTGGCCCTCATGGCGGGCACCCAACATATTTTCAACTCGTTATTTTTCCCCCACTTCTTCAGAGACTTAAAACAGTCCATGACTATCCTGGACTACACCACCAAAGAAGATAGTGCTCTAAGAGCGGCTTGGCTATCTGACATTATAAATAATCACAAGCCCTTTGCCCTCCTTCTCCTTAACCCAGCACATATGAGGATGGCGTAGATCTTCGCCTAAAGGTCGTAGGCTGTTTGCCTATTGCGAGCCCTTTTGGAAACTCGGGCCATGATGCCCGCCCCAGTACAACCATTAGTCTGTTTCGAACTGTCGGTGAACCAGACCTCGTCCGCGCACCCGCGCCTCCAGGATTGGTCCGCCCATTGGTCCCTATCAGTTATAAGGACATTAAAATTCCTATTCTAACTTTAGGATGGCATAGGTCATTATTGGTCTGATTATCGTAACAAAAGTATATTATTCTAGGCTCCAGCCACCATGTCTTCCCGAAGAGTCTTTGCCAGGCATATATTGCCTTTGTTGCCCTTCTGGTGACATAGGATAACTGAGCGTTTCAGTTAAGGAATCTATCCAGAATGATCCCCAAGTATTTCAACTCGTAAGAGAATACGATCACTGCACCGTTCAGGGTAGGTTTTTAAGTCTCAGAACTCTACGTCTGGTGAATGGTACAAGCAGTGTTTTCGCGGGATAACTCCAATTGGTTACAAATTATACTTTAAATTATTCTCTGATAAATTGTCTAACACGCGGTAATAGAATTGTTAAAGCAGTCGTTAGACATTTCTTTTGACAGACCTTTAAAGATTGCAAATATTTTGGAAAGACTTTTAATTTTGGACGAAACTGCAAATGCTAAAAAAAGCAACTAATCTTATCATATTGAAACAAATGTATATTGCTGAAATATTTTAGCATTTGTACTTATAATAATCGATGTCATGGCAACAATAACTTAATTTTAGTAAACAATTCAAATATGTGTAAAGTTTCCGCTTGGCTATACATAAAAGTTGATCGAATATACTCTGTTTTCCTTGGCACGCTACATAAAACCTGAGATCGAAAATAAAAAAACAATTATCACTACTTTTATAGCAGGCCATTAGCTATCCAGAAATCCACTTTTCTAAGTATTACATTTTTGTGAAAATGAAAAATCACCCAACATTTTTACATTGAATATTTTGGAATCATTTTTAATTTCTTTAAATTGGATTTTATTAGTAAATGAAAAATAGTCTCAAATTAAAAATTCGATTTTTTTATCATATTTGATTCCTTGATAGTGGGATAATTTTTCATTTAACTTTCAAATGCAAAAACACCCCAATGAAAAAATTAAAAAATACACCAAATAAAACAACAAAATAATCCAAAAAATCCGTGTTGTTGTGTTTCTTATAAAGTTTTGGGGCCATACCCAATAAAAAATTGAGCTTACTGGTAAGCAGTTTTGTAAGGCGAATTGCCTCTTGGAAGCATTACTTTTTTCTAATAAACCATTTTAATGACTGATTGCGTTAACTATAGAAAAAAATTTATTTTCATGTTCGGTAATATTTTGGGAATGATCGTTTAAAATCATTGCAATACAACCTGCTTCCATGTAAGGGAATAACAGAAGCACTTAGAACATTGTTTGTGAATTTTTTCTTTAAAATATGATTTTAATTATTCTTTCTTTAAATGTATAATGCGAAGTTATTCAATCCTTAATTTAAAAATTCACTTAAATGGTATTCGCTTCTCTGCTGCATCTTAGTAGTGTGTACTTTAAAGATGTTGTTGACTTTTATTAAAATTTTAGAGTTCATAACTGATTCTTCAAAGGGGTTAATCTTATCTTAAAGTGCAAAATATATGTTTAAACGTTATATATTATCTGAATATTTGTGTGTTTCAAAAAATTTCATAAGATACCATTTTGCTACTAAAACCGCGGAAATTCAAAAATATTTTTCGAAAAGGGTTCATTTCTGGACTTACCTAAAAAATGTTTATGTTGTTGTATTATTACATTAACAGCTGTCTATAATTTTAGGAAAAAACTCTGCCTTAAAAAGTCAAATGGTGTGAGAGATATTCAGTTTTTTGTGACTTCTGAACACTTTGTATTTTTGTTCCTAAGCCCTTTTTGAAATTCATGATTAAATTTTTGAGTACTAAAGGATGGTTAATAAAACAAAAAGGTTTCAGAGAATTATCTTAATATTTTTTATTTTGATAGAAGGATCCATGTCAATTATGTATGTGTGAAACAAAATATCGGCCAAATGTTCGCCATTGCTTCGGTGGCATACCTCTATCCGATGGTCCACATTTTCAATGACTCTGAGACATAATTGAGGTTCAATGTCGTTAATGATCCGAATTATCTAATCCTTTAGCTCTTGAATTTCCTTTGGCTTATTGACGTCACTTTTTCTTTTAAATATCGTCAAAGAAAGGAGTCCAACGGTGTCAAATCACATGATCGTGGCGGCAAATTAAAATCGCCACGACGCGCGCAAAAGAGCCATTGTTTCGATGGCGAACACCATTCGCGGCTTTTCTCCCACACAGGTGTTTTCACATTTTCTATAGACCCGGTTTGCTGAAATTTGCGTACAATTATCCCTATTGTGCACACATTTGGTCGATTATGCTGACCACAAAAATCACGAAGTGCATTAAATGCATTATAATTTGAAACTGAAACAAAGAAATGTCAAATTAAGTTGGGCAAAAAGCTTGAAGATAAGGGGTGACTCACACTTAACATTGTGCATTATGGTTGGACCACCCTTTATATAAAAATTTTAGGCAATTGCTCATATTTCAGCCCTTTCTCGGCCGATCTGGCTCCCAACAAACACGGAGGTTTGATGTCAAATTAAAAATTATTTATCAAACTTTTTCTCAAACTGAAAACGTTTGATAATGATTTGAAAATCATATCAATCACAACAATTAAGGGAAATTTTTTCAAATTGAAAAATGCCTTTATTTTCAACTTGCTTTCAAACGTAAATCTCAAATGTTTTTTAAAATGTGGATTATAATACAATGTGGAACATTAATAAAAATATTAAATTTTTTTAATTTACATTCATTATTCATTTAAATAAACTGCAAGATAAACATTCGGCACCATAGCTAAAAGATGAAATAATGTTCTTTCCGTCCTCTTATTCCTGGAAAGACAAAATACTTGGCTCCCTTTTATTTTGAGGATTGTAGCACCGCGATCATACAACAAACTTATAATTTCTTCACTTTCCCGTTTTATTTTTTTAATTCGTATTCTTAATCATTGTATTTATTTTTCATAAAATATAAATCGTTCACTTATAAAACACATTTAACCACGAAGTAAAAATTAAACTAAAACTAAAAATAATATGGTCGTTGTTAACCATATTATGATTATTTATTTAGGCATTTTTTAATTTGCGTATTATGTCAAGTTGTAATTTTATTTCGTTTTTTTATTATTAATTTGTAACGTTATTATTTTATTTCGTTTTTTTTTTTAATAATTTTCTACACAAACACTTTTAGCGTTTTTCACAAATCTATCGAACCGAACACTAAGGAGCGATATTTAGTGTGTATTTTGAAACACTGCTTTAATATACATTATTTTAAATTTCAAAATAAACAAAGAATGTTTAAAAATATTTTTATTTTAAACATATTTTAGTAATTATTTATCATAACATAATCATTATCGCAGACAACCATAATGAGGTTGTGGCTTTCAACCGTAATATGGTTGCTGATGACAATAATATGCTTCGAGCAACTATAATCTGTTTAATTGGATAGATGTTGGTAAATCTCATTAATACGTTATATTGTTAAATAAACATTTTATTGTTAAATAAAAACCCAATTTAATCAATAATGTTAAAAACAACGATAGTTTGTTTGTTGCCATTGCGTGAACCTTAATATTATTTTAACCATACTTCAACCATGTTTTTTCTCTGCGTGTAGGTTCCATCATACATATCTTGGGTCTAAGGAAAATTAACTTAACCATACACTAGGACATTGTGAAATCAACACTTTAACATGTTGTTGTGAAGGGTATAATGAAATAAAGCAATTTGTCACTTATCAGTTAACTACCGTATAAATAACAATATTTTTGTTTTAATTAAAGTTTTACAACACAAGTTTTCTATAAAAATTTTACTTTACAAAGGCTTGTTAAATTAAATAAAAAAATAATAATTTAAATGTTATAATTGTTTTCATTTTCTTATTTTTTTAAATTTCAAAGATAATATTTTTAAATGACATTGGCCAAGATAAATAATTTTTTAGATATTGATTAAATAATGAGGGGATTTTTTCTCTCAAACTTTTTTCATAACACTTTTCAACCAAGTATGTAAATAGTTGTTTTATACATACATCTTGTATTTAAGTAAATAATAAATGATCTATTTGACTTTTAATTTTTGGTGATTTTTTTTAATTTGTAAAAAGGGGATTTTTAATAGATTGCACAGGTCAACAAATCAAAAAAAAATTTTTGGTGCCAAGGTATCGTTGGAGATTTTGTATTAGGTTTACATTGGCAACATTAAAAATATTTTGTATTTTTTCTTCATGAAGTTTTAGATCTACAGTTAGTTTTTTATATTGGTTGTAATCAAAAGGTTTATGTTTGTGATTTTAAGCATTATTTCTTTAAATACTGATTTTAGTACCATGTCCTTATCGCGAAAAAGTTGTTCCAATGACCCAAATGGGGTTTCTAAAATTTTTAGTGTTTTTTTAGTACACAGGTTGAAAGTATTTGTCAAACTTTAAAACGAAAATTAGGGACGCCAAATACGCTATGAACACTTGAGACAGTGTGGCGTTGGACAAAGAAGCCTTATAAGGCTTAAAACACCTTTGAATTTAAAAGAAAAAAAAATCATTTAGATGACTGTCAGTTCTGTTTTGTAAGTTTGCAAAGCTTCAATCTTTGAAATTTATTTATTCAGACTTGGGTTGGGCGAGAAGACTTTTACCTCATTTAGAAGAAGTACCTGCTCCAACATTTTATTTATAACGAAAACCATAATTTGAAAAAACTTTAATAAAAAAGATCTGTAATAAAGTTAGTAGTGATTTAGAAGAAAAAGTGCATACAGTCCTAAAACCTTTTACCCAAGAAGAATTAAATGATTGAATAAATAACTTAAAGAATCTTCAGAGGTATTGACTTTTAAATAAAAAGAAAAAAACTTGTTCTATCCTACATGAGGACAAGCACCTTGGCACATTTTTACATCTAATGTAATATGCCATTAAATTAATGAAATCAAATATTTTTTATAAAAGCAACATATTTCAATAATTGAAAAAAAAAAATATTTTTAACATTCAAATAACTCTAAAGTCTCAATAATTAAAAGTATAAAAATATTTCGAAAAAGCATGTCTTCATAAATTTAAATTTTCATTATGACAATGAAAAATGTCATTATAAATAGTAATGAAACAAAAACTTTCAATCCATAAACATGTATGTATGTTTTTAGTTTTCTTTAATATGTACATGTACATACCTATCTACATATAGTATGTAATAAGTAGGTCAACCAAAAAAAAGCAAATTCTTATTTTTTGGTTTACAAGATAGAAAGATTTTGATTGAACACAAATTCCGATCATAAAAAAACAAAGAAAATGAGCTATATTTGTCAGGGCTTTTTTTTGTTTATTTTGGCAATATCGGTTTTTTTTAGTTATTTTTGCGATATCGGCTTTTTTTACTTATTTTGTCATTTTAAGATAATTTTTCATTTTTTTCATACGAAAGAAACTTATTTAATAATATTTTGCAAAAATCGTGATTATTATTAATTATTTTTATGTGCAACTTTTTTTATAAATACTAAAAAATCAACCATTTCTGTGCTGTAACAACTCTGGTTAAAAATATCGTTCAACGTTAAGCCTAGTACTCTGTTCAAATTTGTGAAAAATGTTGAGCAACATTGATTATTCCACACGAAAATTTTGGCATTTATCAATGTTACCAATCTTGCGAGTTTGTACAATTTGACGTTTTTATTCCTTCAAAATATGCTACATTGTTTCGTGTATGTAAACAAACGCCACATGTATTTTACTAAAATTATTTTTTTTTAATAAAAAATTTAATAAAAAAAAGTAAATATGGATAAAAAACTGTTACCGATTGTGTTATTTCAATTTTTTATTTCTTTTTTAATATTAAGTTCATATTTTTTGCTTTTGCTTAAAATTCCACGTGAAATAAAGGCAGCTTACATTATTTCGCAGTTGTAAAAAAATGTTGCCAAAAACATTTCGGAACTTTTTCACAAAATAAACAGAGTACAACTCCATCAATATTATTTCGTAGATATTCCGCACAAGTTTTTTTCATATGCATTTTGACAGCATTTCACGTGAAATGTTGAACAGAGTACCAGGCTTTAAGCTTAATGATGAAACAGAGTTGAGTCTTCAACTTCAGGCAAAAATTCTAAAGCCCATAATTAAAACGTCGGCAGTAACTTCAAAATCTCTCTCATTTCTTTCTTTTTCTTTTGTTCTTATTTTTCTTTGTTTACAAATTGTATAGAATTGAATGAAAGTATGGTAGCATTGTTAAGAGAATAAGCGCCTTTATGTAAGAGCATTAGAAAAAACGTCCTCAAAATAAAATTGATTTTATTTCTCGACCGCATTCTCTGGCATAATTTTATGTCAAACTGTATGAAAAACATCGTTCAGCCCCAGTTCTGTTTCATCATTTAGTCTAGACGATATGTTGAATAAGCAAATGTATGCTTACACTCATATGCTTAAAAATAATAACAAATGCCTCTATCAGCATATTTCATATGTCAGGTGTCTAGACGATATGCTCAAAATACCAAATTTTTCAAATTCAACAAATGATATTTCAACATACAAGTTAGCATACAATTTTTGCGTCTACACGATATGTTGAATTGTGTATGTTGTTATGTATGTTGAGTAAGGAGAACATTTGTTTAAAAATTAAAAATTAATTTGACAATTCTCTTTTTTATTATTCAATTTAAATTTTTTTTATCAGTTGTCGCTTTAGTGCAAAAATGAATAGTTTTAGTGCATATTAATACTTAATAAGTAAGAGTGCTTTATTGGGCTGGGTCAAGTCCGCAAAAAATTAAAATATTTAAGGACTGGATTGATCTTAAAATTATTAATAAAGCCTCACAGTTAATTAATTTATTGCAGTTGTACCTCTATGGTATATTATGTGCCGACCAGCAGAATGTTTTATCGATTCGTTTGATACTCACGCCACCATAGTGTCTGTAACACCTTAAAATATTGGTCCTATAACCATCGTTAAGTATACCGATCGACTCAATCACTATCTGAGTATATGTAAGGATGTCCGTCCGGGCGGCTGGCTGGCTGTCCAGCTTGTAGTGCGCAAATTACAGGTCGCAATTATTTGATGAAATTTGGTACATTGGTTCTAATTATTTATTGTAATTAAAAATTGTGAGGGTATTAAATGACCGGACTAAACCGACTTTTTTATCATATATAACTTAATTTGACCAAATTTGAATAAACTATCATGATTTGTATCACTTTAGCCGTATTAAAGAGATATTTGGGATTTTTGGTCGGTTGAATAATTTTTAGTATTAAAAACATAAATTAGATCAAATTTCAATACAATTATACAAATTTTTTAACCGTTTTAAAGTCCCGCTATCTACGGGACCTTTAGTGAGTTGTATGCCGATTATCACAAAATTGCATCGTGTTATTTTTAGCTATTTAAAGCTAAATTGGACTATATTTTATCACAATATCGATATTTTTACGGTTTTAGGCCTTTTTAAATGAATTCCAGATTAGGCTTTATATGGAGCATATGGTAAATTGTGGGCGGATCTTCTTCAAATTTAGTTCTGTGATTTCTAGTTTTATGAAACTATGACAGACCAAATTTAACTATAATAACGTTGTTCGGTACGTCTTAGGCGTATTTAAGTATTTCCGAGAATGGGGTTTACATGGGGCCTATTGTAAATTATGGAGCGATCATCTTAATGTAATATCTAGTCGTAGAAAACGAGTTCTTGCAAAATTAAATAACAATCAGTTCATTTTGTCACCAATTTTTGTTAGTTTCTTTAACAGAAATATTTGTAAGGGCATTGGGGTTTTGGTTTAAAAGAAAACTAACTCAGCTAAGCGAAGTCGGTGCTTGATAGACCATTAAATTAAGAACCCTTATGCCCAGTCAAAGACCGGCAATAAAGAAAAAATTTATTAAGCGAAGCTGGTGTTTGTCATACCACATAGTTAAATAATACCCATATTGCAACAATTCATAAAGTATATTCTATATGCTACCGTACCATGCATTCTATTATATGAAAGCTTGAAGCGTTCTCTAAAAAATATATGTAAAACAATACCACAATATCGACAAAATTATGAGATTGGAGCCATTTTGATAAACTACATTAGTTACTAAAAATATTTTTTGAAATTAGTTATTAATGGGTTAATATTTTGGCATGTTTTGTATACCACGTGAAAGGTATTTGGAAACACCGTTCAGCGATACCCATATTGCTGAGATCAAATTTATACTTCAAGAGATATTGGTTAAGAATTTATCAACTTTTATGGTCTATAACTCGAAAACAAAGTTCGTTGGCCAACATTTTTATTTTCAAAGCACTTCTAAATGCATTTTTTTTGTTTCTTGCTTGCCGATAAGCTAGAAATCCTGATAAGTTCCGGGGTTATATACAAAATTAAACAAGTAATTAAAAGAATACAAATTTTTATATATTTTATATGCTACCAAATTTGCCGTATGCTGAAAAGCTTGCATACGACTTTCAACAAATAACATATTTGTCAACATACGTAGAAAATTTGTTGAAAAGTAAAAATATTGTGTCTAGACGATTTGCTATAATTTAGAACAAACGTTTGCTGACTTCGTTATCAAATGCCTGTCATATGTTGGTAAGCTTACGTTTGTTGAAAAAATTTGGTGTCTACACGATATGTTGGTGCTGAAAGCAAATTTTTCAACATAAATTTGCTGATTCAACATATCGTCTAGACTAAGCTTTATTATGGTAATATTTTGTGCTTCCCTTGAACAATATCATCCCATTATCGTATATTATCTCTGTATGTTATTATAGCTACACTAAAGAGTGGAGAGGGTATTATGCATTTGTGCTGATGTGAGAAACACCTTAAAATATTGGTCCTAAAGTATACCGATCAACTCAAATCAAATCACTTTCTGAGTCGATCCAATGATGTACGTTCGGCTGTCTGGCTGTCCATGTAATCTCGTGTGCAAAGTACAGGTCGCAATTTTAAAGATAATTTAATGAAATTTGGTACGTGGGCTCTAATTGGTACAAGGGCGAATCGGTCCATAATTTAATATAGCCCCCATACAAGCTGCTATCCGGAAGAGGGTCTTTGTGCCCACTATCAAACCAATTTTAATGCAATTAAGGACATATGTAGATAGATCTATATTTATATGGACACGTAAGGTATGCATTTTTTAAAAAATAGGACCACAAGGGGAGATAGGGGGCAATTTCTGCCTATCAGAAACTATTAAACCGATTTTAATGAAATTTGAAACATAGATAGATCCCTTTTAATATAGCCATACACTCTCGAAACTTGTTTTTAAGTACTGTGGTGTTGGGTATCATACGGTCGGGCTTGACCGACTATACTTTCTTACCTGATTTTTATGCAACTCTTTCTTAGCGGTACTGTAACGTATTTTTTATAGTGTTGTGTATAATTTTTATGTATTTATGTTTTTAGTATTAAGCCTTTTTATCAACTTATTTTAATACTTGCTTGTTTAAGTTCTTTTCTCTCGAAAATTCCATAGCTGTATTCTTACGATGAAATTCCTCATTCTGTAACGTCTTTTAGCATCATACTTTATAACGTCTTATTTCTTTTTAAATATAGATTTTGTATAAAGCAACGTCTGTTAGTTCCCTTTCTCTCTGTTTTTGGTATAGTAACGTCTTATTTTTTGCTTTTTTAATATAGTTTTAGCTATTAAGATTTTCTCTGTATATCAAATATTGTTAATTTCTGCATATTTTGGGGTTTAACACGAAGTTGTAACAAAATTGCAAACAAAAAATCTTTCATTGGTTTTCTAAGTGAACATAGTTATGGACCGTAAGAAAAATGTCCAGTGTTCCAGGGGATATAGCAGACAAATTTAATACAAAATTTAGATCAGTTTCATTAAAAAATGAAGGATCTTCGGTATTAAAAGATATTGGGGATATTTTGGGAGGCAAGCGGAATTATGAGTCCAATAGAAAGAACTTTTTCCATGTACAAGACAGCGTTTTCTTTTCGAAAGTTTATCGCATCAACTTATAATTTACTGTACCAACGTATTAAACGAATTAAGTGGTAAATAAACAAGTTTAAATTGCTTTATTTTTAATTTTAACAGCTTATTTTCATGTTTTTAAACGCTATTTTTAAGAGCTTAAAACTATTTTTTAGTGTTTTTTTTTGGTTGCCCTAGTAATAAGTAATGAACAAACAAATGTTCCCCTTTAAAAAAACACACCCTTATTTTAAACTGTTCTCAACCAAATCAGGGTTACCGTTGGGAATTTTGAAAAAGTCGCACAAAAAGTCGTTTTGAAAACAAAAAGTCGCTCAAAAAAGTCGTTTTTTCAAATTAAAGTCTCACACTTTTTTTAACATTTTAATTACTTTAGCCTTATCAATACGCATCCGGGTGACAATCTCGGTTTTATTTCTTTAATAACTCTCTCAAATTTGCTTCAGTTAAAAAGACATTTTTACTTTAGAGTTGATAGCATGGACTCACAAATTTCCACTTTTAACCTGTTGGTTAATTTATTTTTCTTTAATACTAATTTTGAAAAAAAAATGTCTACACACGCACTGTTGTGCGGTAAAGTTAATACATGAGCTGCTTATTTGTATAAATTAAGGTTCAATGGTTAATTAAAAGCATTTTTTGAGCTTCCTACTGCATGCCAAAAATGTTTATCATTTGTAATTTCAAAAATTTAATTGTATGATTTATCATTGGATTTAGTTTCTAACAACTCAAATTCGCTAATAAAAACCTATGTCATTTATAACATTTTTCAATAAAAATTATTTGTTGTTTTTGTTTGGCTGCAGGTCCACGTAAATTAATAAAATAAAAAATAAAAATTCGTGATATTTTCGTTTTTTATATTTTTATTATTATTTTCCCAATATTTTGGTTAACATCGGTAACCATCTTCAGGGGGTATGTAAACAATTAAAAAAAAATATAATAAACACAAAACTTCACAATAACACTTGTGCCACTTCTTATTAGATTTTCTTAACTAATAAGAATCTAATCTAATCTAATCTGTATTAAAAATAAAGAGAAGGATTATTGATGAATTAAATGATAACATTTTTATGGTGGAATAAAAAAAAAACAAGTAAGAGAGCTTTATTTAGCTGTGTCGAATCTTTAATACTTTCCACCGACGCACAGTGGCGCCATTTGAGTTTTTTCGTTGCAAATATCATATCTTTTGAACCGAATAAGATAATTGAACAGTTCAAACAGCATATGATAGATAACTGTTCAGCCTATGAAATGAGCGTTTGGGGTGCTACGCTTTGTAGGGGCCTACTTATGGGTTATCAAAGTTAAAATTAGTAGAAAAATCAATTTTATGGTAACTAAAAAAAATTATTTTTACATTTTTAGATTGTTTTTATTTTTTTTCTTTAGGGTTTTATGTTTTAAATTATTACCCAACAAATTAAAAAAAAATAATTTTTTTTTTAAAATTTATTTTTTCAATTTTCTGTAAAATATTTATCACAATTCGTAAGAGAAGGTATATCTAAAAGACTAACCATTTCTAAACTATAATTATTTTCTAACTCTATTCGTGACTTCACATGCCGCAGGGTAGAAATAAGTGGATCGGAAGATGCTGCCAATTTGTTGAAGAGGTCCTCCTTTTGCCTTACCCTTAATGCTTTGAATGTGTTCTGCAATCTATATTTTTTATAAAATTTGTTAAGAGACTACTGTGCTTCTTCAGAAAGCTCTCCAATTGGAAAAGACTGGTACTCAATTATATCTTTGCCATGCGCCAATATTTTATGGACGGTCGGGGTCAACTTCTTCTGTGGATACATTTCTGCTAAAAGAGATGCAGTTTTTGACGCATATTCTCCATATTTGAATGTGTTCTGCATATATATATAAGATCAATAGCGCCTGGATTGGCGTGGAAATTCAATGAACTCGATACAAAACAAGGCAAATACAATACAGTTCAGTAGTTTGAAATTGTCTGGATATTAAATAATCACCTGCTCAATCGAATAAGGTTACGTATCCCGGGGAATGTTTAAAACAAAAACGATATTTTTAAGAGAAAATATGTGAAATTATGCATCGTATTTCTATGCAAAAAAAAAAAAGTATTCCACTTACAGAAAAGGGGCAAAAAGTCGCAAAATGTTGGAAAAAGGGGCAGAATTAGACGAGTTTCAAAAAGTCGCACAAAAAGTGTCAAAGCGTCAAAAAGGTTGCAAATTGCAACTAAAGTCGCACAACGGTAACGCTGAACCAAATGATGTATACGAAAAAGCTTCCCGCCAGAGACTCTGGTGGTTCCTGCAGACAAGCGTAAAGCTTCGCTGGATTAGGGAATTATAAAAAAAAAAAAATTAAAAATAACAAATTTTTTTTTTAAGTATTTATCCAATTTATTCATCCAATGAATAATATTCATAGATCTGATGTAATGTTTCATTAAATTAATTTTAATGAAACAGGTTTCATTGATCCAACGAAGCGCTGCATAGGTTCCTTTTAATGCCATTTTTCATGGGATTAATGTCAAAATTCATTGGTATTGTGAAGAAAATTCTTTCAGTGCATAAACTTGTACACGATATGCTAGAAACTTTTAAAATCTAAAGAATTAATATGTACATTACAGTCATCTTTGCCAATTCACAGAGAATCTTGAATCTAGCAATTTCAACAGGGCCTGAAAACTAAAGAACAGTGGTACCAAGACCGATAGGATCGGCACATAATGGCTGACTTCTGCTGAGGCAAAAGTCGCTGAAAAATAAATAAAGCGAACAAAATATAAAGCGGAAATTCTCGTTAAAATAAAATTAAATTGTAAATACAAACAAAAACAAATTAAATTGGAAATAAAATTTAATTAATGCATCGTCACCTTAAATACAAACGGACGTTACTACATTTTTATTTTTTTTTTACAGGAGAAACAAAAAACTTTATAAAATCTATAACAACAAGGTGTTCTTTCGTAAACATCTAGTTAAATAAAACGAACCAAAATCAATCGAAAACTTATTTTGGAATTTTTGTCTAGTTACGTCCGTTTGCATTTAAGGTGACAAGATGTAATGGGTGGTTAGATTTTAAGGGCCGATGTTGAATGTGAACCACACTAAACGTCAATTTTTTTCTGCATTTCATTTGACATTTCTCAATTTCAGACTAATTCAATTTGAATCATGGAAAGATACACAACCGAGCAACGCGTTAAACTTATTCAGGCTTTTTATGAAAATGGGCGTTCAAATCAAAATGCATCTCGTGGACTTCGTGATCAATTTCAATTGCAGTCAATTTAATCGTCTAAATGTGCGTGCAATCGGAAAAATCGTGCAAAAATTTTAGCAAACCAGGGGCCTGATTCTGGCAGTTGTGATCGAGTAATTTCTCGATTTGAAAGCAATTTAATATCTAATTATTTCAGTCAATACTGAACGAATTGGAATTATTTTTTCAGTGTTGTAAAGCATTAATTTGAGTTTCACAATACTGAAAAAATAATTTTGATTCGTTCAGTATCGACTGAGATGAAATTGCTTTCGAATCGAGAAATTACTCGATCACGACTGCCAGAATTAGGACCCTGGTTTGCTAAAATTTTTGCACGATTTTTCCGATTGCACGCACATTTAGACGATTAAATTGATGTGAAAACACCATGCTCGTACAGCTCGTACTGCAGAAAATATTGCTGCTGTTCGCGATAGTGTGGCTGAAGAGCCTTCCACCTCAACTCGTTGTCGTCGCTAACAAGGTGCAATTGACTCAAGAACTAAAGCCTCTTGACCATTCCAAACGTCGTCAATGGTTAGAATGGTGACAAGGAACGGCAACAGTGGATGGTCAATTTTCGAAGAATATCATCTTCAGTGATGAGGCACATTTTCACCTCAGTGGATTCGTCAATAAGTAGAATTGCCGCATTTGGCCGAATGATAATCCTAAAGTGATTGTCAAAAAACCAATGCACCCACAAAAAGTGGCGGTTTGGTGCGGTTTATGGGCTGGCGGAATCTTTGAGCCGTATTTTTTCCAAAATGAGGCCGGTCAGGCAGTTACTGTGAAAGGTGTTCACTATCGTGAGATGATGATGAACGAATTTTTTATGGCCCGAATTGGAAGATGTGGACGTGGAAATAAATGACAGTAATTTCCTAAACAATTTGTGTTTAAAAATTCCTACATGAAGGTGTAAGTGTTTATAGCTTGTAGAGAAGGCTTATTAGGCGTAAGCCGTAATTAGTAAGTTATGGATATATCTATTAATAGTTCGAGGCCTAATAATTCCTCTGCAGTAGCTTTGCTGTAAAAGGAGTAAATCAAAACTCAAACAAACAAATAAAAATGTCTTAAGTCTGAGTAGATGCATTAACAATGACGTTCAAAACGAAACGAACATTTTCAAAAGTTTCACTGCCTGTTCAACAATTTCTAATGTAAACGTTCGCATAGAGTTTTATATGGACAATATTTTTCAAACGAAGTGTATTTCATAACAATTTTTTATGCGAACGTTAACGTTTGAAATTTATCAGGCAGTCAATTTTGTGAAGGCCCTATTTGCTATTGCTCTAATTTTTTTTTTTAAATTACCTTATAATTTAAATTGTAAGTTAATTCTTAATAAATAAAAATAACTTTCTTTCCTTTTTAATCCACTTCACTTACCAATGAAAGCAGCAGCGCTCATTATCGCCTTGTCCATTGAGGTGGAATCAAAATCACATTGTGAGGCGATCGTTATAATGCTCATGCCCATGGTCTCATTAATGACCATCATCAAAAGAAGACCACAAGTTAAAAGCATTATCCACTGGGTCTTGCCAAAACCAATCAACTCTAAAACATCTTCATAAGCGAATTGTTTTTCAGATTCCAAAGAACCTTTTTCACTACTTTTAATGTAAACACGATTAGACCCGTTCGCAGATTCACTCAAAACATAATTTGAAGGCACTGGATTTTCAATAGCATCAATATCTTTTTTAATATAGGACATTTTTGTAACACACTTATTTACTGAATTTAAAACTTTATTTGCAAAAAATCAATCAACATTGAAATATTTTTAAGAGATTTTTTCATTTGTTATAACAAAATTTTTTTTTAAATATTTTTTTTAATAACGTATTATTTTTTATTTTTCAAAAGCCACCAACTTTGCCAACTTGCTACACGTTTCAGAGCGATTAAACGTTTGATTTGAATATTAAATAAACGCAAAATAAAAAAGCATCTAAAAGTTTTTCAGTGCTTCAAATAACTTCTTTAAGTTGTTAACGATTATCAGTTTCATTTATTTTGTTGTCTTTGTTTGTGTAGAACGATCGTGCTTTTGCCAATTTAATCAACCACTCACTAGTCGAGTTCAATTATAAAGATAAATGGAAATATTTTTTTTTAATTGTCATATATTTTAAAATAAAATCTTTTTGAATTTTTTCGCTTTTTATCTGTGATGTAAAATTGTTAAATATTAAGATAAAAGTAAATATGGAATGGAATTGAGTACAATTTAAAAGTAATTTATTAAAGAAGATGTAGAACATATTTGTTATTTAGTTATTTAAAAAAGTAGCGCTTTTAAGCGCTTATTGCTTATTTTATTAAATATAATATGAATTTATTTGGTTTAGGATTTGGCGTGTTCTATTTTTTTTTTATTGTGAAAAAGTATTATTTATTTGCTTTTGTACATTTTAATTACAAGAACGACAGCTTTTTTTAAAAAAGTTTAGTACAAAAAGTTTTTTTTGTCAAAAACATAGCTTGATTTCACTTGTGAAATAGAAACTTCACAGACTTATGGCCTGTTCAACGATTTCGAAAGAACGACTTCGATCGCATTCTAAGCGATCGAAAACTGTTTTGGGTTCAACTAACTTTATTCTAAACGAACATTCGTTTAGACTACAACTCGAAAGAAAACGTAAGTACTTTCATACAAAAAGCGATTTATTAATATCGAAGGCATTGTCGACATTACGAAAACAAATGTCAAAACCACTCACTCACTTGTTGTTTTGTTGTCGAATCAAGGAATTTATAAAAAAACAAGAAATATTTAAGAGTAATTTAAATAAATTATAAAAAAAAATTAAGAACAAATGGTAATTATGTAAAATAAAAAACTGTTATTGATTACAATACTCCACAAAAAATTAGCCTTAAAAATTATATTCGTTTAAGCTTAATTGAGGTTACTAAACACGAATATGACACTCGTTTATTTCTCTCAATAAGCGTTTTTGAGATGTTCGCGAAAATCGTGTTTCTCTGGAGTTATATTCAGCCCAATTATGAATAAAAATTCCCTGGGAGTTTTCTCCCTTCTCCCATTTTTCCTATGTTAATTCAATTGTAAAAATGGGAAAAGGGAAAAAACTCCCGGGGAATTAGTATTCATAATTGGCCTGATTATATATTTCCCAAAATTTCAAGTAAATATGTTTATAATGTTTTGATCGGATAAAAATTAACTGAATTACAGGCCTTTAAATTTGAAAAAAATGCCCTAATGGAGAGACTAAAAACGTTTAATATTGAAAAACTTAAAAAAAATAATTTTTGTTTTAAATCTAAATAAAATTTTGTTTCCGATCAACACAGTATAAATATGGGCTGAAAGAGGAAAAACATATTTATTCAATAGTTTTTACAATTCAGATCAACAATTCTTGAGATTTTTCAAAATAACTAGCTAAAACAACTGCAGAATAACATGATTTTACATGTAGGACAAAAAAAAAGAGTGTTGGCGGGCAAAATTAAAAGTGCTGAAACTCAGACAGCAGATATTAGAATCACCACCAAGAGCTTCTAAATCTGAGACGGTGGTTGTACAAGAAAGCAAAATTGAAGAGACAGGTCCCTTAAGATTATTTGAAACACCACAAATTTTAGAGGAAAACAGCAAAAATCATAAAACTTCATCCAAGCGAGGTCTGCCAAGGAGCACGCTGATACTGCCAAGGAGCAAGCTGATACTGCCAAGGAGCAAGCTGATACTATCAAAATACATATTGCCTTGGTACTTATTTAACATTCTTTTACGTTTTTTGATTGGCTTAGTTATTTATTTTTTTTGCTTGAATATTTTGTTTTTAATTAAATTTAACTTTTTTTCTTAAGTTTTGGTTTCAACAAAAACGGTTTTTTTATTTTTTGACATGTTTATACAGCTGATAAAATTTCAAACGCGGTTATATTTGTTATCAAGCAAATAAGCATTATTTTTGATACTTTTTAACAAAAAACAACAAAATATAGAAATACCTTATATGGCAATACTTTATTTTTTTTAATCGTAAGTAACAAATATTTACACTCGTAAGAGTAAGCGATCGAAATCTGTCGAAATTGTTGAACCCAATCTGATTCGAATCGAGCGAATGGATGGCGATCGCTTCGATTTGCTGTCGAGATTGTTGAACAGGCCATTAAAATTTATTTTTAATATACATAGCTGCGTTCGTTTACCCCAAAATTTGTACAAATTTGTACTGGATTTTACTGAAATGCGTTCGCGTACACATAAGTTTGTAAAATTTTCATATTACTCACCTACTGGATTTTACTGGAAAAGTAAACGAACGCACATTATAAATATTTTAAAATTGACTTTTAAAACATAAATTTCCCTGCTAAATTTGTGGTAAAACAGTTTTATCGAGGACCTTGTCTTAAGAAATTAATTAATTACATATATTGTTAGTTCGAATATTAATCATGCGTGGGAAAGAGTAAACGTGGTTACAATATAAAATTTCGTTTGTGATTTTAAAATTTTAATCACTTAGGAGCATTCACGATATCTCATGATCACTCATACTCACTCTTCGTGAGATCGTGAGAATTTTAAAATTCCTTCAAGGTTGTAGTTTATTTTCTGGTATGTATGTATACCCACATCACAATAGTGGAGAGGGAATTATGCTATTCTGCACATGTTTGTTACACCTTAAAATAGTGGTCCGACCTTTAAGTATACCGATCGAATCAGAATCACTTTCTGTGTCGATCTTACTATCAGGGGTGTGCTGGATATCGAAAACGTAAAACGCAAGAATTTTAAAAGTCGTTTTTAAAAAGATTTCTGTAATAAAAGAAATTTATGACAAATATTATACACATATTTCTCTATTAAACAGAATTTTATAACAAAAATTATAAAAATTGGATTAAAAGTGTATTAAAAACAATTTCAAAATTCTTGCGTTTTACGTTTTCGATTTCCAGCACATCCCTGTATGTCCGTCCGGCTGGCTGGCTATCCATGTAAACCTTGTGCGCAAATTACAGGTCGCAATTTTACAGACAATTGTATTAAATTTGGCATATAAGTATGTAGGTTCTAATTGAAACAATCTAACTAATTTTATTGCAATCAAAATCATCTAACCAAGTTTTATTGTAATCGGTCTATATTTTACCATAGCTCTCATAAAAATACTACTCCTGGAAATAGCTTTTATTGCTATAACTTTATTATAAATGATAGTATTTACATAAAAATTGGCGACAATGAATTTTACGACAGGACAAAATGTCCCCCTTCCTAAAATCACTTAAAGGTAAACAAATTTCATAAAGGTGAAGATATCTTAATAATATTTGGCACAAAAAAACTTTCACGTGAATCTTATTCTCTTTACAAAATTTAACAAACGTTCATTAAGGAAGATTTTTAGTAGAGGAGCCCAAAAAATATAAAAAAACATACTTGTGTCGGCGTTTGGAAAGATCACGTCGGGATTTTATTTTAGTGGGGTTAAAAGTTTTACCCTTTTGATTTGTTAATGGATAATATCTGTATATGAAACTATGTGTTCCTTACATCTGAGGTATAAGTTAAGTTCAGCAACTTTGTAGAAAATGTTACGGCAGACATTTTTGTCGAGCATATTAACCCTCCAACTGGCTTTCATTACGGTAATTCGTGGCTCTATTCTAGTAAATCGTAAAAAGTACCTCTAAAATGGGCGTGGGCAGGCATGGAATGTTTTGCAAAACTGTTGGCCATGAAATTTTGCATAATATCTCTAAAAACACCAAAGCCCAAAAATTAACACAAACATCAAAAAACAGCCAAACTCCAGATTGTCATTTATTGTAATGACATTGCCCACTGGGAGATTTTGGGAAAAAATTTAGATAGTTCGGGATTTTATAAACGGTTAGTCCGATTGAAATAAAATTATAGGTGGCAATAAAGGACTCGCGCTTAAAATTAAGTTTTTTTAAAGTTTCCAAAGAAGGACTCCTCGGGTATTACAAAAATAAGAAACGATCCTGATTTTAGTCCGATTTAAAAAAAATAATTACCAGTGGTATCGAGCCCTAACCGCGAAAATAGCGAAAGCGACATAATTTTCAATTTTAGTTTTTTTTTAATAAATGACTTTATTGGCATCATCTCCGAAAATATTATGGTCACATAAGGTACCGTTAATGAAAATCCTGAGACCCATTCTTCATAGGGAAAATATTCCCAAAATATTTCACATAAGGTACCGTTAATGGGAACCCTGAGACCCAATCTTCATAGGGAAAATATTCCCAAGAAACTAAAAAAACTAATATTTGGGGGATTTTTGGATGTTATGTGGGAGCCGTGGGATTCTTTTTAAAATTTTAAAAGAAATTTTGGCTGGCTTGTATTAAGCATTAAAAAATGTATATAGCTTAAAATTACTTAAAAAACACATTATTCGCATTTTTTTTTTTTTTTTTGCAAAATATCTTCAATGAATTGCACAATTGTGAAAAATTCTATTTTTTTAAATTCATACAAAATATCCTTAAATTTGATATATAATATGTCTCTTTCCCACTGGGCATTATAGGCTTAATGAATGAAATGAGCGTACATACAGGTCAACCCAACCGATTGGCTTATTTTTATTGACTTGTATGTTTGGCTGTGTTTTGGTTTGTGTCTTAAGTTTTGGGCAAGTAAACGGTGGTGGCGATACTACTACTACACAAGTAACTTTTAACATGCCTCCCTCTTCTTTAGAAAAAAAGGAGCACAGCTGTGCTTTCAACGGCAAAAAAATGAAAAATGAATTCGCCTTGGTTTTGGGCTTTGATGTGTTTTGAAATGAAATTGCATGGCGAGAGTTTTTGTAGAACATTTCAACCCCGCCTTGGACCTTCTTAGGGGCATTTTCCACGATTTGTTAGAATAGAGGCAAAAACTACCGTTATGAAGGAGAGCTAGAGGATATTAGCCCTCTAACAAACATATTTACCGTAACACATTCTGCAAAGTTGCTTAACATACCTTATACCTCTAACGTAGAGAACACATAGTTTCATACACCGATATGCTGCACGAACGAGTCAAAAGGGTAAAACTTTAACCGCCTTTAAAATAAAATTAGTATATTTTTTGTCTCCTATGCCAGAATCCATTGTCGGAATCCCTTTATTTTGGAAAAGGTTCGAAATTGCTGTACAGTGCAATTAAAAAAAAAATGCAAGCAAATTTTTACTATAAAAATGCAAATTTAAAGAAGTACCTAACAACTATATTCGCGAAAACACTTTAAACAAAACAACTAGTTACACATAGATACATTTAGGAAAATAACAACTAATTTTTTTGGAATATTTCACTCCCTCCTTGTTAAAATTTACATCCATATTCGCATTTACAACCAACCGCTTTTTTATCTTTTGTTTTTTGATCCTTCTCTTGTAACCTACTTTTTTAAATGTCAATATCGTAACGGATGTTTTTGTTGTGTTTTATAAATATATTTTCTTAAATGCATTCATTAGTTTATAACTTTATACGCCATAAAGTGATACCACTGCGATAGTAGTGTGTGCCTTTTTATGATCATTTATTTGCCGTCACATACAAACATGCTTTAATTAAACAATAATATTAACCGTTGCCGGATTGTTATACCCTGCACCACAGGTGGAAAGTGTATATAAGTTTGTCATTTCGTTTGTAATAGTATGTAAAATTATGTATTTCCCATGTTATATTTGTAAGAAGATGGCCTCGAAATGCCAACTGTTTATTGTTTGCTTGTGTGTGAGGCCACCTTAAGTAAATTCAAAGTTGCAAAACCCCTACACAACAACCATATAAATAGGTAATGCTTTCGGAATTTTTCTGTTTACAATAAGCCAAATCAGTTTATAAATAACAAAAAACCAAATAGAACATTATTGCTTTCCGAAACTCCTATTTAACCCACTAGTTATATTATTTATTATTGAATCGGAAATTAGAATACTTTTGCTGAAAGAGTGAACCAAATCAAATTATAAATGGCTGAATTTTAAAATAAAAAAATTTATATCAGAAGAGTTTGTTTGTTTTTTTTTTTTTTTAATTTAAAATAATTTATAAATATCCATTTTCGTAAAACAGACTTCTGTCATACCGCGTCAAAACCTTACAACCTAGACAGACAGTAATTTTTCCTAAAACATCGTCAGTATAAAATTCTGTGGAATCGGTGAAAGAATGACCAAGTAGACTGTTATTTTTTTTTTTTTTTTTTTGAGGGCACATATTTGTAAGTCTTTCTTAGTTTGCAGGATTAAGAGCGAGCGATTCATTAGATTAATTTTGAAAGTTTCACAGTTAAAGGCTGCGAACAACCTCTTTACCGGTGATGATATTACCGCCTAAAGACTGATATACTAAAATCTCAATAGGTACTCCATTTTATACCCTAAGCAACAGGTAGAATTTTTTCATTGTTTCCTAATTTCTACAATATTGATCTTTAACCTCATAAAGTTCTTATTCACAGAATCCTTATGTCCGCCCATCTGCCTTGAATATCCAGTTTGTTTATTCCCTAATAATTAACAGAAAAAATCTAAGACAACTAAACCAACATATATCTTTGCTTGTGGGCCCTTTATAACAATATAGGTACATACAAAAAACAGAAAACCTAAAAATTACTTATAGATAGATACCATAGTGAATGGTATACATGATTCGGCAGATCCGAATAAAGCTCTCTTACTTGTTTATATTTAAATTGTAAAAAAAAAAAATAAAAAAACGGAAAGTTTTATTTGTTAACCTTTACAACAACTTTAAAAGTTTATTTATAAAAAAAAATATAAATATTCATAAACATATTGCAATAAAATTAAGTCTTACAAAACAAATAAACATCATTTTTTTCTTATTGTTAAAAGAAATTCAAAATAAGTAAATTTAAATTGTGAACAATTACACCAGAGCCTCAATTTGCTTCGGTAAAAGGAATGACTTTGCATCACATACACATTGGCGATATACTTGCACAATATGAAAAATAGAACAATTAGTCTGCTTTCACACGTTTCATCTTTTGATGCTCAACTCTTATGTTTTTAGGTGAGAGAAGAAAGAAGAAAGGGGGTTAGTACGGAGATGCCTGTACTCGGGCAGTACGCTTTGTGTTTTTATTCGTTGATATATGCACAACAATGGCTGCATGTAATTTTTTTCTCTTTGATTCGCTGTAAATAAAATTGTTGTTGTTTTGAACCGAAAAAAGTTGAAACCGATTGCTGCGTGTGATTATATTGGCATCTTTAAAAGGGAATTGAAAAAAAGTTGAGCATCAAAAGATGAAACGTGTAAATTTAGACTTATATTGCAAGTGTAAGGACCGCTTTAGTTAACATTAAGTTGAGCTTATCTTATGAATCTAATTCAACAAAACTTGATTAAGTGGTCGTACCGATTTGTTAACAAAATTGTCTCAGGTTTGCTAAATTATTAAAAATTTTTATTGAGCGTAGACAAGTCGGAATCAAAATGACGCAATTTGGATTGCACAACATTTTAAAAAGCGATGCAAATAGAAACAACGCAAATCTGATCGGGGCTTTGGTGTATTTGTTTTAATTGAAAAGATGTTGCGTATTTTATTTCAAATGAAATTATTCCAATTTACAAATTATCATAAATTACGGTTAAATAAATTACTAAGCTTGAAACTTTTCATTCAGAGGCTTTTCCGGTCCCTTTAAATAACACTGTACAACAGAATCATTTTTTTTTTGTTTTTTGTGAAATAACAAGGTTTTAATTAAATGATTCTGGTAGAGGTGACAAGAATGATAATAATAAAACAAAGCTAAAATCTTCTGATTATGACATTCCTATTGTCCAATAATTTCGAACTGGCAAACTGAAAGTACATATTTCTTGTTTAATTGTTGGGTTGCCAGCTCTAATAAAGTGTATGCACTTTTCTTTAAAAAATGTATATGTTACATTTCAGGTCCTAAGTTTTTGTGTTCGTTTGTACATACAACTGAGGGGAAAATTTTCCATTTCTTACATGGGGTCTTCACCTGACCATTTTTTTGTCGTAATAAACGTCAAACTAAAAAAACGCCGATAAATATATTCGAGTATACATATATTAGAGATAAATATGAATACATATTAGAGAGAAAACAAAGTTCAAACAACTGGGCAATGTAAAAAATTCACCTGGGTCTTTAAAAATTAACTGAAAACTTTAAAAATACATATTTAATTTTTTATTCTTAACAATTAAAATTCAGTCTTACGCCATATTTGATATCGTCAGCTAAAATCTAAAGGGCAATAAATACCAAAAATAAAAATTATATCTTCTTTTTAATTAGTTATGATTTATTTTGGTTAAATACATCATTAGGCAAACCGTAAATATGCATTTACATTATTTTCCTTGCGCAACCAAAGAAGGCAGAAACAATATGAACTAAATCCGATTTTCGACCAGTCGAATTAGCTGATCGACCGAGTTTTCATTTAGTACATATTATGGTGCACATTCGATCAAAATTAACTATTGTGATATAGTTTATTCTAAGAAGTAAATTTTTTATCATCTGTCACTTAAAATAAAAAAATTTAGTTTGCAAAGTTAAAAAAAGATCAAGTTAAACGTGACCACGACGGGACTATGATTTTTTTCAAATAATTTAGCTTCAGGGGTTTCATCCCAATTTTTAATATCCTGAACTTTGATGTAAATGATTTTGTCAAAAAAGAATTCTGTTACACAAGGCGAATTTATTACAGGTGGTCTTAAAAGCCCTGCTGATATTAGCTAAACACTGTTGGATGTCAAAATTTTGTTTATTCTCTTTTACATAGCGGGTTTACCTGACAATTTTTTGTCATACCAAACGTCAAACTTCATATTAAAAAAACGCTGACAAAAATTTTCGAGTTTTTTTTATATAGACTTTGACGTTTGGTATGACAAAAAATTGTCAGTTGAAGACGCTATGTTATTATCTTTGTTTCTGTTTTGTTTTATTTCTGTTTTTGGCATTGTACAATGATTTTACAAAAACAAATTGCTTGTGGTTTTTGTACGAGTTGTACTTGTTGTGGTACCGAGATTACCTGGGATGAATTCGCCTTGCTGTTACATAAGGAATACGAGCCTTTCCAACAGCTGTTTAAGACGTTGGACTTGCATAAAATGAACAAAACTGATAAAGAATGTGGTATTTGGTATACGAACGCAAAATAAATTACAAATAGTTGATTATAAAGGGTGTTTTTTTAAGCCCGATAGAACTTGAAATTGTAAAAAATAACACAACAAATTAAATTGTAATCAAAATTTTTTTTTAATTCGAAGATCAATACGTGACATTAACATTTGAAAATGATTTCGGGCATATGGGCACCGCGGCTGTTCTTGACGAAGCGCATTCTGGACGTCCAATTTTGGGCCACTTTTTCGAGCACTGCTGGCCGTATGTCACGAATAACACGAACAATGCTGGCCTCCAAAGCGTCAATTGTTGCTGGTTTATCAGCATAAACCAGTGACTTCACGTAGCCCCACAGGAAATAATCGAGAGGTGTCAAATCGCACGACCTTGGAGGCCAATTGTCAGGTCCATTTCTCGAAATCAACTTATCGCCAAATTTTGATTTCAATAAGTCGATGGTTGCGTTCGCCGTATGGTACGTAGCGCTATCCTGTTGAAACCACATCTCCTCCGGATCAATGTCATCTATATTTTCAAACAAAAAATCATTGATCATGCTGCGGTAACGATCTCCATTGACCGTAACGCGAGCTCCGGCCTCATTTTTAAAGAAATAAGGTCCGATGATGCCACCAGCGTGAAAACCGCACCAAACGGTGCATTTTTCTGGATGTAATGGAGTCTGTAGGGTCTCTTGTGGATTGGTCTCGCTCCATATGCGGCAATTTTGCTTATTAACAAACCCGTTAAGCCAAAAATACGCCTCATCGCTGAACACAATTTCAGCGATGAGGCGCAATATAAGTTGCGGGAATCGACGACTGATTTTCAAAGTAAATTTGGATAATTTCGTAGCGTTGTTCAAGCGTGAGTCTATGCATGATGATTTGTCAGAGTATACTGAAACGATAAAAAAAAATATTTCATCAAAATTTATTTTTTTGTGTTACTTTTTACAATTTAAAGTTCTATCTAGCTTAAAAAAACACCCTTTATTTTCAAAAAGTTTTTTAAATTTGTTTGCTCCATCGAAGGCAAATTTGTTTTCGTTGAAAAATTCGATGCATAAAGAAATATTTGACAGTGCTGTCAACTCATAATACAAAATGTACATTTGATACAGTGTTGCCAGAAGTAGTACATGTAAGTATTTTTGATACTTAAATCTGTGGTTTTCACGAATAATCGCGTAAGTCGGTTTTTACCGAAATTGAGATAATGATGTCAAAGTGCTACATTTTGCATTAGGTTTTTATAAGTATTAAGCTTTTTAGAATATAATGTAGTATTATTAATTTTTTTCTGCTAAAAACCACTTAAGTTAACTGTTTAATAAAATATTTTGCTATTATAACGATTTATGTCGACATACATCGCCAAAAATTGTAAAATTGCTGAATATGTTTCCAAATAAAAAGCATATGTGATGTTATGTTGTTATTCGTGAAAAAAATATGAAAGTATTTTTTGAAAATTTTTCTATTAATAACAACTTATATGTACATGTGCGTTTATTGTTGACTTCTTTAGTTGCAACAACAGCAGATGAGCGGTTGTTTGTAATTTTAAGTCCATACGTTGTGCTATAAGTATCAAAAACTCTGAATATGTCGCCAACTTGTGTGCTAAAAATAACAACGTAAGTCGTCATGTGTGATTAAAATGATAATATTTATTTTCACAAAAAGAACTTATGTGGAGATACGATGTTATATTGCACACACTTAATGAGTCAATCAAACATATGCATTTTTAATCCTTTTACAGATTGTGATCCTGTGAGGATTTTTTCATGAAAACTATGTTTAATACGTAGAAAGTCACTGTTAAGAGGATAGTAAAGAAAAAAGTTTAAAAAAGCATCTACAGAAGCCGCAATTGAAAAAAATAATTGTTTTTGCTCTCCTGAAAAGTTTGGTTTTATAACTTACGCGATTATTCGTGAAAACCACAGAAATAGGAGCGTAGGGAAAATCGGACAGATTTTTCAAAATCTCCAAAATGTAGGGATATTTCGTCATATCGTATTATTTTTAAAATAAATGCTGAAAAAACGTTTTTTTAATGATATTTTATTGTCCAAAACGGTTGAAAAAACATGTTTCCCCTAAAATATATTTCCAGAGTTGTTTGTTTAAAAAGTTGACGACACTTATATGTATGTATATATATGTTTTTTCTAAGATTTCATTCAATAGGTGTGATCCCGTACTTTTTTGGTAAAGTTCGGTAAAATGAGAGTAAACAAATTTCTCTCACTAATAGACAAAAATGTACAAAAGTACGGGAACAAAAAAAAAACCAAATTTCTGATCCAAAAGAAAACGTTAATATGAAATATGTTAAATTAAATACATAAATGACACATTAACGCGTAAAAATTAAATTCAGGCATTTACTTAGATATGTTTGAACATTTCCTATTGTTTATTTTATAAATATTTCTTATATTAATTATTTTGGTTAACTTTCTTGCAGTTTTTTTATTTAATTTTGACAAAGCTGATTATGTAACAATTTTATAAATTTGCCCAAAGAAAAAGTACGGGCTACTTTGTGCAAGAAAAGATTATTTTTCTCTTAAAAGCTCTCCCACCTTACCACCAAAAGATTGGGATCCTGCGGGCTCCCGACGTTAAGTACGGGATCACACCTAATTTTGAAAGACTTAATTGAATTTAATTAAAGGTACATAATATGTATTATTTTTTTTTAGTTTTGTACTTATTTAATGTTAAAGCTTTGATATAACGGGTCCGCCATCTAACGTTTTTTTTTTCAACTAGTGCTTATTTCGTGAATGGTAAAACTTAGCTCATGTCTGATTTGACAGATAATTATTTTTATTCTTCCGCTGTACGAATATGGTTGTGTATACGCTTGAACAACGCTGGGAAATATTGCGACATTACTTTGAAAATCATGGTAATGTTGCAGAATGTGTGCGAAAATTGCGTACGGATTTTGGAAGAAGAGAAGCACCGTCAGCTCCGTATGTTCGTTATCTTGTTTCGGTGACAACATGGAGACGAATTTGGCATAAAGACCTTGGTATGACGCCATACAAAATCCAATTGGTTCAGGAGTTGAAGCCAACTGACCATCCAACGCGTTTTCGCTTCACTAAGTGGGCCTGCGATCGACTTACAGAAGATGCCGATTTTGCCAAAAAATCATCTTTTCAGATGAAGCTCATTTTGATCTTGGCGGCTATGTAAACAAGCAAAATTGTCGCATTTGGGGCACAGAAAACCCCCACGCATACATTAAAAAGCCGATGCACCCAAAACGAGTCACCGTTTGGTGCGGATTTTGGTCCAGAGGCATAATTGGGCCATTTTTCTTCGAAAATGAGCAAGGAGTGGCCGTTACAGTCAATGGCGATCGTTATCGGGCCATGTTGAACGAATTTTTGTTCACAAAAATTGAAGAGGAGGATATTGGCAACATTTGGTTTCAACAGGACGGCGGTACGCGTTCCACACAGCCGAAGCTACACTCGATGTTTTGCGCCCTGTTTTTTTGAAGATCGCATTATCAGCCGCAGAGCTGATGTCGATTGGCCACCTCGAAGCTGCGATTTGACACCGTTGGACTATTATTTGTGGCGTGCCGTCAAAGATAAGTGTTACGCCGACAAGCCAGAGACAATTGACGCTTTAAAGGACAATATTCGTGAAGCCATTGGTGAAATACAGCTGCACACAATCGATAATGTGCTTAAAAATTGGACCGATCCTGTAGGCTACTGCATGGCCAGCCGAGGCAGCCATTTGAATGAAATTATTTTCCATTATTAACCGGAAGGATTGTACTTTCAAATACAAAAAGAAATTTGAGAAAATATTTAGTAGTTTTTTTTATAACATTTTCAAAAAAAAAAAATTATTCTTCTTTATTAGTTTGAGCTTAAGGTCACTTTAATTATAAATAGTTTGTTTATTTATCAATATTCCATTTAAAGAAAGGATTAATTTTAAAAAAGATACTGAAGGTTTAGCTCAAATTTATAGATATTTATTGAATAAGAAAAAATAGGTTGAAAAAAATGAAAATAGGTTTAGATCTTTGGTTGTTTTCTAAAATAAAGTTTAGATGGCTTATGTTAGATTTGTAGAAATACATTTTTTGACGAAAAGGGAAATATTTTTAAAATTGTTTTTTGTTTCCTCTTTTTAATTTTTTAATATTTTGAATTTATGAAATGTTATTGTTGAATGTTTGAAAATTTTTTAATTTAATTTTAATTTTAGTTATTTGTCAAACACAATTTTTTGTTAAATTTTTGAAATATATAATATCCTGAAGAAGATTTCCAAAGGAAATCGAAATATTGATAAATAAACAAACTATTTATAATTAAAGTGACCTTAAGCTCAAACTAATAAAGAAGAATAATATTTTAAAAAGGTCGAAGAAATTATAATAAAATTATTAACAAAAAAAAAAAAGTAATTTGGCTTTACATATTCGAATGAAATTTATTTTTATTACTAATGTTTTTTCTTCTATTTTAATGATAATAATGCGTAGGGATTTTTGTAGGGGAAATTTTTTCAACGTGTAGGGAAAAATCGAATTTGTTTAGCATGTGTAGGTATTTTTTCGAAAAATCAACTGGCCATGTTCGATGGCCAACGAAAATCGTTTGTCAAATGTAATTCATATATTTATCCGTTTTAGAACTTTTTATAAATTTAAGCATCGATTTGTAAGAACATATTTTTGCATATTTTACATTTTTTTGGATAATGTAGTAAAAAGAGTAACAAATCGTTACCTAAAACGCAAAAGGCCCTAACTAACCAAAAATAAAAAATCTACTTTTTCGTTGATTCTGATCTATTGCATCAACATAAATGTCCACAAAAAATGTTGGAATCTTACGACTAAAACTTGCGATTTTATTAGCAAAAAATAAAAGGCCTATCTACAAAAGATTATATGGTAAACGCTAAAGGATAAACTTACAATTTCCACAATATGCAACATTATGTGCGTTCGTTTACTTTTTCAGTAAAATCCAGTAGGTGAGTAATATGAAAATTTTACGAATTTATGTGTACGCGAACGCATTTCAGTAAAATCCAGTACAAATTTGTAAAAATTTTGGGGTAAACGAACGCAGCTATTGTCAGTTGTCAAAACAGCTGGTAGATTTTACAAGAAAAGTAGAAGAAAAATAAATTATAACAGTTTATTAATTTACTATTTTACATAGTTTTTGCTGCTTCTGTTTTCAATATGTTTGATATGGCCTTTTGCGTTTTAGGTGAAGATATATAGATTATTATTTGAAATTAAAGGAATTTTTTTACCCGGGGTCTCCACCTAACATAAAATGACTAACTTTAACACTAACTGCAAGTTAGTGTTAAGTGGAGACTGCTCCTGTTAAAGTTTTAACTTGATTGTTATAACATTTCTTTTGAAAGTTCTTTTATAACATAAATTGACGTTTAAGTTTGACAGTACGCTATTTTGTAGTTGTTTTTCGACATATTTAATTAATTTGTTAAAATGGTTGTAAACTACACATAATAAACTTTGCTTTTTGTGAAAAATATAATACAAACAAACATTTAAGTATAAAATAACTTTAATTATTTTCCACAAACACACTGTAGCTACATACTTTACGCGTCAATGAACTGAAAATAATGAAAAGTTTTAACTCTAACTTCACTACGTGTACGCCACCATAAACATATAACCATTTTAACAGCAAGTCTTAACTTCTTGTTTAACTTGTTACTGGAAAAATATTTGAGCTGGTAACTGGACAAGGCCCAAAAATCTGGGCCCCATTCTATGGAACAAGTTGCTTGAAAAACATGTAAGCAAGTTTCACATTGTTTCCCATAACTTAAATTTAAGGTGTTCATAGCGCCCTTTTTACAACTGAGGTACTAACTACTTTAACTTCGTATAGACGGTAGTCAGATCTTACAATGTTTTCATTAAAATTGACTAAAAATGTCTTGCAACTGTGTGAATATTGTACGCTATTTTCATTTGGCAGATGTGTTAAATTAATGCAAAGGTGCCATTGTCAGAAAAATTACAACTTTGTAAGATCTGACCATCGTCTGTACGAAGCTTTTGGTTGCAGGTTTTATGTTTATGTTTGTCATGATCAGGGAAACCAGAAATATGCGGAAAAAAAGTATTTTATGCGCATACAATATGCAATATTGCAATTTACAATACGCAATATTGCAATATACAATATGCAATAAATACTTAAAATGTGCAATAAAATTGTAAAAAATATATCTGGCATTTTGACAAAACATCTTAAGCTGAGATAAGATAGAAACAAGTTTTTAAAAAAAATCTCGGTAAAAAAATCATTTTTATCAAATAAAAAATAAACTAAAATTAAAGAAAAATTTCGTTTATTATACACAATTTTAAAAACGTAAACCAAAATTTACAGGGGTGTCATGGAAATCGAAAACGTAAAACGAAAGAATTTGGCAGTTCTTTTTATTAAACTTTTAATCTAATTTTTACAATTTTTGTTAAAAAATTCTGTTTAATAGAGCATTATTTGTATAATAATTGTCATAAAATTTTTTTATTACAGAAATATTATTGAAAAACGACTCTTAAAATTCTTTCGTTTTACGTTTTCGATTTCCATGACACCCCTGTTTATTTGAATGAAAATTCGTATGATTGACAATATTTTTTTAACTTTTAAAATTTGACTTTAGATGTTTTGCCAAAATGCCACAGATATGTACCCTAAAAAACAAAACGGCTTAATTGAAAACCAAACATTCGACAATTCAATAATATTTGCATATAATAAACAAGTAAAACAGAATAGTTGGTCAAGTCCGACCATATGATACCATACACCACAATATTTGCAGACAAATGCACTAGAGCGCCGATTTGCGTCGTTAATGGGGACCGGGGAAATGCGACTTTCTATGTAAATGCACTGATTTTTATTGAATGGTTCAAATATATAAATTTTTAGCAAAAAATTCTATTTATGATAAAAAAGTGTGTGCCGAAAAGTAAATAGATATAAACATCTTTATGAGACTTTTTCGTCTTAAAGGGTTTTTAGAAAGAAATGCCAATTCTAGACAATTTAATTCTTGCAAAATTTTGCCACGACATAATAGCTATTATTGAAGTTATTGGAACCAAATACATATGTACATGAATATTCACATTTACAAGGTTATGGCATTGGAAGCTATTTTTATTAGTGGTAGTTGTTAAAGTAGTTAAAAAAAAAATGTGGTAAGCGGATTTTGAAATATGTAAAATAATTTGGGCCGAATGAGCACTATTTCGGAAAAAAGTTTGTATGGGGATTATGTAAAATGATAGGACGCATTTCACCATGTTTAATACGATTCGTCCTTATATGTATATGAAAACTTCAAAGATCTATAGCTCGAAATTATGTGTTTCCGAAACTTTTTGCATATAATATTTTCATCTTATGTTTTAAATTTTCCATTACTCTTTGAAATTTTTTTTTTTTGTTTGAACCCAGCTAGCATTTTGTATCATAATCTAATCATTTAGGAATCAGCTTAAGGGGCAAAATACCCGTATATGAGCTCATTTTTCAATCATAAATGATACTCTCGTTGTGAGAAAATGGTACCCTACCAAAGAATCACCTGAAAGAATCATTTGTGATACAATTTTCTGATTCCATTTTGATCATTTTTATATTAGTTTTTCTAATCATTATTGAATCGTTTTTGTCTCATTTTTTAATCATAAATTATATAGTTTTTGGTTATATGCATTTTATATAATTTTTTAATTGTCATGTTTTTTAATTTTTCTCCAAAAAAATCAGCACCATTATTGCTTTTGAACCAAACAAAAGTAATTGGTTTTTCGCAAAGAAGAGAACAAACAATTTGCACTAAGATTTATGTTCATAAATTGTCCATAATTTATGTGCTTCTTTTTAAGCCAAGCTTTTTATTTCTTTGGCTGACATGAAAGTTTCTATTTTTATTTTTTCCATTTGGCAAAAACAAAAATTCAAAATCATTATTTAAACATATAAATGAATCATACATATATGAATCCTTTTTCAATCACTCAAGTCATAAATCAGTTTTTAATCATCAAAACTGATCTGAAAAGAATCATTTGGGTGATTTTTACAAAAAATAATCACCCAAATGCTAGCTGGGAAGCTGCGTTTGCACAAAAAAATAATCTAGGTAATTTTACCACATGGTGCATAATGGGGAGATCGACGGTTATTATTCGACCGGTTTTAGTCGGTTATTTTAGCTTTGCCCAAGCCGTTTATTTTAAAATTTTCATTTTTTGATATTTTAATAATGTGTAATTTATTTGTTTTCTTTATTATTGTGTTAAATATACCCATAATTTTAGTATTTATACCCACACCACAATAGTGGAGAGGGTATTATGCATTTGTGCTGATGTGTGTAACGCCTTAAAATATTGGTCCTAGACCCACCTTAAAGTATACCGATCGACTCAGAATCACTTTCTGAGTCGAACTAACGATGTCCGTCCGGCTGGCTGGCTGGCTGTCCATGTAACCTTGTGCGCAAAGTACAGGTCGCAATTTAAGTGATAATTCGATAAAATTTGGGACATAGGTTCTAATTGGCACAAGGACCAAATGGGCCGAATTGTAGGACCACGAGGGAAGATAGGGGGAAATTTCTTCCTCTCAGAAACTATCAAACCGATTTTAATGAAATTTAAAACATGGATAGATCCATGTCTATATGGACACATAAGCTATACAGTTTTAAAAAAATAGGACCACAAGGGGTGATAAGGGCAATTTTTGTCTCTCAAACCGATTTTAATGAAATTTAAAACATAGATAGATCCATATCTATATGGACACATAAGCTATACAGTTTTGAAAAATATAGGAACACAAGGGGAGAAAGGGGCAGTTTTTGCCTCTCCAACTGATTTTAATGAAATTTAAAACATAGGTAGATCCATATCTATATGGACACATAAGCTATACAGTTTTTCAAAAATAGAACCACAAGGGGATGTAGGGGGCAATTTCTGCCTCTCACAAACTTTCAAACCGATTTTAGTGAAGTTTTTAAACATAGAGAAATCCATATTTATATGGACACATAAGCATGATGTGTTTTTAAGTACTGTGGTGCTGGGTATCATATGGTCGGGCTTGACCGACTATACTTTCTTACTTGTTTTCTAATTGTAATATTGGGCAAACTTAAACTTTTTATGAAGAATGTAAAAACAAAAATGTATACAAAAAAAATGTTCAGTTAAAGAGGTACATAGCAATTTGTGTGAGAGTATTCCAAATATTAAATATGGGCATTTTCCCGGAATGGTCTACCAGGATGAAAAAATAAAATGTTGATAATCATCGTCTTTTATTGTTTATAATTAAAAAAAACAAGTCTATTTTTTATAAAAGAATGGTTTCATAGCATATCTCAGCTGTTTTACTTGAGGAAATTGCGCTGGAAACTTTTTTTTATATATAATTTTTATATAGGTACTTATTTTCCATGCAAAAAATAAGTTATGTTTGCACCAGGGATGATAAAGTCAGTACATTGCAAAAGTACTGAAATAAGTATTAAGGAGTATTAAGTTTTTTTGTTAAAGAAATAAATAAAAAAAAAATAGAAATTTGAAGATATCTATGGGAAAATGCATAGTGGATATTAATAAAAAAAAAAACATATGGAAAAATCGTACGTTCGCGACCGATCTGCAAGGGCCAAATTTAAGAATTCTATTAAACCGCCATATACATATGTATGGTTGAAATTCTTAAATTTGGCTAATGCACGGCCTAGGATGCTCCTAGATGGGTCAAATGTATGACCAACTCCACTTTATTTTTCATCTCAATCATTTATTTCTAACATACCTACCCTCTATCTCCAAATGCCCTAAAATATTAAGTTGCAAAGGTTCTTCGACGTCCAGGCTTATTAATCACCTTTAGCAAGAACATAAGCTTGACATAAATGTACATAAAAACACAAGCTCATTTTTAACGGTTTTTTTAAGGACTTTTAATCAATTTTATGGCTGTTTTAAAATATTAAAAATTTTCGTAAGTGCTCGCTATTTTTGCAAACTTTTCCAAATTTTTGGCAATTTTTGCGTAGCTTTGTTGCTCTTTGAGACAATTGCCATAGTAATAAAAGCCACATATAAAAACCGAAGTTACCTTTTTAACAGGGTACGATCCGCTTAAAAAGTCAAGAATGTCTATATACCCGGTGAAAATATAATAATTGTAAACGTGGTGGGATCTGATGGCCCTATGACCTTATCGTTTATCTAGAAAAGTGTTTCAGTTAGACCCATGAAGCATTAAGAGTAGCAGATAATGGCCATGTACACTTCAAAGTATATAGCTTATATGGTTAAGTTTATATTCTGTTAAAGTTCAAGCTTCTAAAAAAGAAATTTTGAAGAAAAGTATTGGTTTTAGATGCACATATACCACACCGAATTTTTAAGGGTCAAAAAAGCGGAGAGTGAAGTTCTTGGCCCAAAATAAAAAAATTGGTTATTTTTGTGTTGAAAAAAGTAACCTAAATCGAAAAGAAGTACACATTGGAAAAAAAGTTACCAATTTTGGTTAAAAGTAACGTTTTGTTTCTGCAAGTCTGCTTTTCATTAAACGATTTTTATTGTTGCGATCATTGTTGTTTGCACTTTGAAGTTGGTCTGATATTTACATTGTACGATTTTTGTCGTTACAACTTAAATACATTTTTAGTCAAATGAGAGAACGAATGAATGAACAAAACGAATCGAAGGGTACACTCGCTCGTGTACCCCTAACAATACCTCTCTCCCCTCTCGCCAATAAGGTAAGAATCGCAACGACAAAAATCGTATAATGTAAAAGCCGACTTAGTGATGTTTATTTGTTTACATTTTTGACAATGCCGGAGCGATTGAATTCGCTTTTTTCTGTGAAGTAGCCTCTGCGGCTAATGGAATAATTTAAAACAGCAATATAACTACATTGGGTTTTTTAGCACCAAGCCGCAGATGAGACATACAAAGCAAATTTAAAAACAAAAAATAATTTAATTTAAGAATCATATTCCAATTTTTAACAAAAAAATCTTTTTAAACAAGTTGTATATTCTCTACTTCTTTGATTAAATCCATGTGTTTAAACTCGTCAGGATTTTTAGTGAATGTCTTCAAAAGTTGTTCTTTAGTTTCGTCATTTTTACAATAAAACATTTGCAATTCATTCGCCAAACATTGAGCCTCCTGGGCAGTCAATACTTTAGTATCATATTCACCACGCATAAGAACAACACCCTTATTACACATTTCAGTATAATGTACTATTGTCAAGCATTCAGGAGCGTTTTCAGCATGGACCTATAATAAATAAAAATATTGTTGAAATTTTTTATATACAATTTAAAATAATTTATCAAAATTTACCTGATAAGCTAATAAAGGTGTAAAATGAACTGTATTGCTGGAGAACTGTAACATTATGAACTCAAAACCTTCACTTCTAGGCAAAGGCAGCAAAAAGATGGGATATTTCTTGGCTTTGTCCATTAAATTATCAAATTGTTCCACTGTCAAAGTGGCAGCCAAAACATCCTTTGTTTTGTGATACTCTACCCAGATTTTTGAAATTTCTTCTGTTGTTTTATCTTGAACCAATTCGATTTTCATAATATCACTTAATTTCTTGTGGGGAATTTCGGCTTCAACTGGTTCCCTAGATACCTTGGGGTTTAACAATTCAGAGTAGGACCTTTAATTTAAAAATTATCAGCATTAACAGCAATTTATATGGTTATTAAGATTTACTTTACCTTGCCTGCGATTTTCCTTCTTTAATGGGGTGTGCTACTTTGTCGACTCTTTCGAGAAATTCCTCAGGTGAAGTCTGCTGCAGCTTAGCAATTTTATCAGCATACTTTTCATAGTAGGGATTTTTATCTTTTAACTTGTCCATCGCCTCTTCGGCACGTCTTTGAGCTGACATTGCGATATTTCTGACTATACTTTTATTCACACTTAATAATCTCAACGAATTTCTAACACAAGCCATCCCCTTACAGAAAACGACCGGGATTCTGATCAAGTGGGATTATTTTTTTATTATTTAATGTAAATGTCAAATTACACAACACATGAAAAAATTCTATTTAGAATGTCAAAGAATCGGTTGTAAAATTGTTTGTGACAATTTATGGCCGAGACTACACTTGAACACATTGAAACAGTGCTGCCACCTTGTGGGTAATTACTGTCGTGGGATAGAGAGAGGGTAATTTTATTTAGGTGTAATTTAAAATAAATACTATAAACTGTTATTGTTTCTATTTAAGAATATATTTTTATCGTTTAATATCCCTATATTAACAAATTATTGATAATAAATGGAGCCAACATGATTTCTTAGATCTCAATTAATATAAGTTTCATTGTGCTTTTCAGCTCAGTGTATTGGAGAAAGGGAAAAGTTTTGTTTCCATTAGTGCAAAAAGTAATAAATTTTATTTTTATTTTATTATTTTAAAATGCTTTATTTAAATTACAAAATACATAAAAAAATTAAGTTACTTAAGGTACCCATAAAATTGTAGTACAATAGTTCAAAATTTGATATTATAAAATATACGGTCACTAATATATTAAAAATATATGTATATTAGTATGTGGCACATTTATTGGATAACGAAAAAGTATTCTGATTTATTAAAATGTTATTTTAAACTTTTAATTCATTCGACTATAAGTAACTTATTGATCGGTAATATAAACATATAATGCGATACACATATCGTCGTTCATAAATTATTGTGTTCTATATGGGTTTATTTTACATATATTATAGAACACAATAATTTACGAACGACGATATGTACATTAGCGTGGCCGTTATTTTTTTTTTTTTTTTTATTTCTTATATTCTCCCCCAAATCGGTTCAGTTTTATGTAAAAAAAAAAAATAAACAAATTTTATAGCGATATGATATATGGCAATATTTTAGCCCTTCTAGTCAACAACATTAGGTGTTAGCAAAATTTGTCCCAAGTAGCTTAGATAGTAGATTGATCAAATAATCTTTAAAAAAATTTTTTTTGTTTTAAAATTTTTTTTTTTTAAATTTAAAACTTTTTTTTTTTTTCAATAAAGACAATTTTATTGTCTATGTTATTCGCTATATTATTTCTCTATATTATTCAATAAATGGCACAATTAGTTTCAATTAAAATACTGTGCAACTCTTATTAAAAAAAAAAACACAACCTTTAAAGCATTCCAACATCGTATATTGTTGCCAACACATTTCACAGTATGTTGCACTGCTAGGCCGATAGGGACCCATCCAAAAATTGTTTTACATTTTTTTGCCAAAAACTTTATATCGCATAAAAAATACCTAGTATAACCCTTAGCACTAATATGATGTTAGTGTTAAGTAAAGACTCATCATGTTAGAAGTTTTCTCATGGCTTAACACGGTTGTTAATGCAAATGTTTTAACAACGCTTTTATAACATCAAGTTATAACAGCAAATCATGTCAGTTGTAGACGGGCAGTAATTTTTACCCTCCTTTTAATCGCAAAGTTAGAATTTTTGTTTGAGCAATATTCAATAATTTGAAACGCAACGAAAAGGCTCTATAAATTTTATTTTTTTTTTTTTTATGTATATATTCTAAGTAATAGGTTGTGTATTTTATTAAAGTTTTTGATAATTTTAAATTAAAATAAATAAGATATTGACCATAAGTAAATAAAAATTGGCTAACATTTTTTTTATTTCATCACGTTTGATTTTTAGTTAATGTATTTTTTGACGTAAGCTGGGATATAATTTCCATTTTTGTTGTAATGTTGTATTTGTTGCCGTAACGATGCCACCTGCATATTCCACCATGGAAATGCTTTTAAGTTAAGCATTTTATAAAAAAAAACGACATACTAATTAAGAAAAATAACCGATAGAAGAAATTTTGGCAAAAGTGCACTTTACGGGGCGTATGAAAAAAAAAAAAAATTGGACCCTCTCTGGAATAAAAAAAGAAAAAAACCAAAATTAAAATTTAAGGGGGCTGAGGCCCCTGGGACCCCATGGATCAAAAAAAGCGGCCCGCCCACTTAGTGGTATGTGTGGGTACTCAAATTAAAGGTAATTGAGTAAAAAATACGAAATTAATAAAATTTAGGTTCAGCGGGACTTCTGGGTCCCTCTGGGGGGTTAAAAAATTGCCCCTCCCACCCTTATAACTATGTGTGGGTACTCGAATGAAAGGTATTTTGCTTAAGATTGAAAATATTTTGTTTCTATTTGGCTTTTTTAATGTTGTATAAAAGTCGCGGGATTTTTTTATTTTTTTGTAACTAAAGCTTTTCTGTATAGCCGGCCTTCGGCCGGGCGCAAGGATTTTCTCCTCTATGGTATAACAAAGACCGGCTTCGCTTACTAAAGCTTTTCTGTATAGCCGGCCTTCGGCCGGGCGCAAGGATTTTCTCCTCTCTGGTATAACAAAGACCGGCTTCGCTTACTAAAGCTTCTCTGCATAGCCGGCCTTCTTCCGGGCGCAAGGATTTTCTCCTCTATGGTATAACGATGACCGGCTTCGCTTACTAAAGCTTCTCTGCATAGCCGGCCTTCGGCCGGGCAAAAAGATTTTCTCCTCTATGGTATAACAAAGACCGGCTTCGCTAACTAAAACTTCTCTGCATACCTATAAAAGATACATAAATTAACCTAGAGAGGAAAATATTAAACGAATACAAAAACAAAATACATATTGGCAATCGTGAGCAAATTACCTTTAATTTGAGTACCCACACAGATACACATGTGTTGTGGGGGGAAACTTTTTTTGCCCCAGAGGGCCCTTGAAGTGCCGCCAACCCAAAATTTTATTATTTTCGTTTTTGTTGCACAATTACCTTTAATTTGAGTACCCACACATACCATTCAGTTGGCGGGGCGGTTTTTTGGACCCAGGGGTCCCCACGGGCCTCAGCCCCCTTAAATATTAATTTTGGTATTTTTGTTCTTTAATTCTGGATCGGGTTCCATATTTTTTATATTTTTTTTTCGTACGCCCCGTAAAGTCCACTTTAGCCGAAATTTTATCAGTCAGATATGAAAATGGGTCAATATAGGACTATTGCAAAAAAACTGTATAAATTGACATTAACCTCATAGAATACATTCGAAGAATAAAATTGTTTAATATTATAAAAGAAGCTTAACAAATGAAATAATTCTCAGATTTATTTATTTTCTTGATAAATTTTTAAAATAAATCAAAACAATTTCAACATATTTTTTGGCGGCTTTTAAAATTAAGATACTTTTATTAATTGTGAATTATTAATGGTTTTAATTTTGAAGATTAACAAAAAAAAAATAATATTAAAGTTTTAACCACTGTTGTAAAAACACAACTCTGCCTCTTTGCTTGTCCCAAAAAACGACTGTCATCAAATAAAGGCACTGCCAGAACAAAAAATATTTTTCGACAATAAATCATTATTTTTCGTCACACACGAGATTTCCAATATTAAAATAAATTTTGGGAAAAACATTTGTTACAATTTTCGCAAATTTCATTAAAAGTAGTGTATTTAGTAACAAATAAATAATGTCATCCAGTGAAGGAACAAATAAACCAGAACAAATTAATTTAGCCAACTTGAGTTTGGAACAATTGGTACAAATTAAACAAGAATTTGAGCAGGTAAGAAAGTAAAAAACCCAATAAGCTAATGAAAAAAAAAAATTGATAAACTAAAATGCCATATATTTTCAGGAAATAAGTGGCATTCAAGAATCTTTACAAACTTTGTACAATTGCAAAGCCAAATATGCGAGTTCCAAAGAAGCTTTAGAATCATTTCAGCCCGATTGGAACAATCGTCAAATTCTTGTACCATTAACAAGTAGTATGTATGTTCCCGGTCGTATTAAGGATTTGGATAATTTCGTAATTGATGTTGGTACCGGCTATTATGTGGAGAAGGTAAAGAGTCAATCATTTTTATGAAAATTTTTTTAAATATGTATGTATGTATGTACATATGTATATAAAATCACGAAATTTTTGGATTTCGAACAGCAGTTCCTGTCTGCTTTTTAGCAAAATTTGTAATACAATTTTTTTTTCGTACCTATGTACCTTTATACAATTTTTTAGATTCAAACTTAAAAAAAACAATACAATTTGGTTTTACATTATAACATGTAATGAATCAGGTGTGTGATGAAAAACGGTCGTTTTTAGCAGGTGTGATACATTTCGACCGATTTTTAAATCTATTTCTAAAGTAATGTCTCAATTTTTTGTTCAAAATGCAGTTCAATTAGTTAGTTCCTATGTAAAAAACTCCACGGAAGTTTGTTTTCATAATTGGGCTGAACATGAAATTCAAAAGAATAAAGAAGGGAAAAAGAGGAAAATAAATCAATTTCTAAAGATACTGATGCGGCATTATCGATATCAAATTCGTTTTCCGTCACATACCTGACTAAAAATTCATACATTTTAGGGAAAAAAATCAAAACAAAAAATGCGTGTCGAAAAAGTATAATTTATAAATAGATGTTAACTCAAATCAGGCAAAAATTTTAAGAAAAATGTGGTACCTATAAACAGATTAACATCTTTTCTTACGTATTTGAGATTATGTTTTTTTTTTTTAAATTTTTGCCAATTTTCAAACAAAAATCGCAAAAATTGTTCAGGCACAAACAAACTTGGCAAAATTGTGGCAAAAAATTTTCCGCAAGTTTACTGCATTACCAATAATTTTAACCATTTTAATGCACTATTTTTTGCACTTCATTATTCTGTGGTTTTCATGGGCAACCGCGTATGTCCATTTTTTCGATCTTGAAATATTGATGCCATATTACTTAATTTTAATCGCTCTTTACATGGTTCTAAAAATTTTTGAAAACAGATAGACCCATTCCGATTTTTTTAACTCAATTACAAAGTTCAAAAAGTGCAATACCTAGCCCATAGTTTGATCTAGAATGGTTTTTCGGCTCTCCTAAAAAATTTTATTTTAAGACATACGCGGTTGCCCATGAAAACCACAGTATTTTCTTATCAAAGTAGTATATTATTTTTTAAATGCCATTAAATTGTATGCCAATTAATGCACTGCCTTTGCATTTTTAAAACACATCAATAGTGCAGTTTTATAATACAAAACTAATGCATAATTTTTTTACACTACTCTAGCGATAATGCAATATTAATGCTCTATGTATGTAATGTAAAAATAGTGCATTAAGGTGGTTAAAGTTAATGGTAAAGCAATATTTTTGTACTAAAATATTTTATGATCAATTTAATGGTAATGCAAAAGTTGTGCCAACCGTCCGGGTCTGATACCCATTGTAAAAACCTTAGATCAATTTCTTTAGTACATATTTTGAAAAAAAAAAAAAAAATACCGTTCTATCCTTTTTGCGATATAAAAAAAAAACATTTTTTTTTTACTCTAAAACTTATAAATTTTATTTTTTTCCCAAAATTTCTTATATTTTAGAACCTTGAAGGATCCAAAGATTATTTCAAGCGTCGTGTCGAATACGTTCAAGAACAAATTGAAAAAATCGAGAAGATTCAAATACAAAAGAGCCGCTTTTTAAATGCTGTGATAGGCGTAATTGAAATGAAACAATTGTCGGCCGTAAAACAAATGCAACAGCAACAACAAACAGCTTAAACATAAAGTCATAAAATACTGGACTCTCTTTTAAATTATAAAACGAAAAATATATTCTTCAATACACTTTTAAAGAGTTTTTGTCGAAAAATATAATATATGTAATACAAAATAAAACTCTTGAAACAAATATAAAATTAATAGAGATTTTTATTATAAATTCGTTCTTTTAATTTTCTAAAACCAACAATTAATTAAGCACAACAAACTATTTTAACTTATTTTTGCTAAGGTCTGGTTTAAATTATTCCTTTAGTTTTTCTATTGCAGCATTTAAAATGTTAATCTTTTGATCATACATTTCTTTTAGTTCTTTATGAATTTTTGTTTGCAATTCATGTTCGGTCTTAAGTTTATCGTAAACACTCTTTGAAATGGCCAATTTTTTTTCGATTATAAGACATTTATCTTTTTCCGCTTTAATCCACAATTGCGATTTGTCCAATCTAGTTTGCATGTGTTCACATTCGGCAGTTTTTAAATTTAACATATCTTTGGTTACTTGTACGACATCTTTCATGGCTTCTACTTGATCTTTTAAAGTGGCAATTTGTTGCTCTTGTTGTTTATTCACTTTGGTCTTTTCAAAAAGTAAAGTTTTGGCTTTCAACAATAGTTCCTCTTGGTCTTGTTTGGTTTTGGGTGCATCAACACCACCCAACATAACTGACTGTTTTAGAGATTGCTCTAATTGGTTAACTTTTTTCTTTAATTTTTCATTTTCGAACAAAGATTCCTGGAATATTACAAAGACCATAAGTTACTTTTGATTTTATTTCTGATAAAAAAAACTAACCTCTAAATCTTTACGCAAAGCACCTATACGTTTACGCGATTCTTCTACCAATTGTTGTTTTTCACTTTCTAAAGCGAACACCATATCTAATAATTCATTATTATTTGGATTTTCTTGTGGATTTTCCTGGACTGCATCATTGTTGTTAATATCTTCCACAATTTCACTGTTATTTTCTGCCATTTTAATACGATTTTTAAAGCTCTTTTAACTAATGTACTGCAATGTGCTCTGCTATACTGTTCAATCCCTTTTGTATTCTGTTTCGCGTTAGATTATTTCTAATATTGTGTGTATTGAATTAAGATTTTTTTTCTTTTGGCTTTCCACACGTAATTTCGGTTGCATGTTCTATTTTTAGGCGCATTTTTTGTGTATATTTTGTGAAAATTCATTTTCATTCGTACTTTTTATTGTTTTTATCACACTATAAGTTTTTCAGAAAGAGGGGAGGTGTGGGGCTTTACATTTTAAAAATTTCATAAACATAAAAGATTTTGAATTTTGTTTTGATTTGGAGAAAAGTTTGGCACAGAAAAAGCGAAAAGAGGAAGTACAATGAGAAAAAGAAAAAAATTTGATATTTTTCTTATTGTTTTTAATTCTGTGTTACTGTTTACAATGTTCACGATTTAAACGAATTTAAAAGGATTATTTTTGGAAAATTTATGGACTCAGCAATGCTAAATTCAAGTCCATTATAATATTGAATTAAAACCATTCTAAAGTAACATTTACTGCCTGTTCATCTTACCATAAAACTTGGTAATAGTTTTCGTTTGATATTTTTTTTCAAAATTTTTGATTTTGTTGAATATTTTTTCTCTTAAGTTCGCTTTTTAATATAATTGATTTGTTGAGGTAAATTAGGTATTCAATCGAAAACAGTCGGTTTCGATTTAAAATAATGAAAACTAGAATTGAAAAAAGAATGAAATTACAATCGTTGCACGCCTATAACAGTTTACTACTCAATTCCGTTAAATTTAAACAACTGCTTATGATGAGTTGTAATTTTTTGTTAACCGCAATATAACAGAGTTGTAAACCATAATACAAAAACTGCAAGATTGTAAACCGTAGTAGGGCATAACATTTTCAAAACCTAAAATATCTTTAAAAATTGATTTGAAATACATTTTAAGATCGACTTTTATAACACCTGAATATTCAAATATTGATTGAAGTTTCCATTAAAAAATATGCTGTAAGTCTGATATATATGGGATTATTAATTTTCTTCGAGTTTTTAACTATTGCGTTTTCAAAATCCATTTCAATATAATTTTTGTAATTTGTAGACAATTTTGAAGTTGGTTTTCTAAATCTGACCACAAATCTTTTAATGAGTAATTTTTTGTTTATTATTTGTATTGTTTTTTTTTTTTTAGAGAAGCGTGTTTTTGAGTTGTTCTTTATTTATAAAACCGTCCACATTTTTCATTCGTAAATTATTAACACAAAAAGTGATTCCTTTGTATTTTGTTTTTTATTATTTTTGAAAGCTGTGAATTAATATAATTTTGTAGAAGATTAAAAATTACATTAAAAAAAGAGAAAAAAAGGAACTTAGAAAAATCAAGATGATTATTATCAAAAATATGAGCTTTGTTGTTAAACAATTAAATTGTTAGTAATAAAGTGTATTTTATGTTTGTTGTTTTTGTGTTTAATGATTTTAAATGCTTTAAGGAGAAAAATAATAAGACAATAAACGAAGATGAAGTTTAACTAAGCTTAAAAAGAAAATATTTAATGAATAAATTTAAAGTTCGCCTGCAGCACAAGCATCACCATAAGATTTGCCCGGTTTTTCATCAGGATTTAATTTAATCATATCGTCAATACGCAAAATGGTAATGGCGGCTTCAGTAGCAAATTTCAATGATTTGATCTTGGACATGGCTGGTTCAAGAACGCCAGCTTTTTTGTTGTCACGTACAACACCTTCGATTAAATCCAAACCGGTCCACTTCAATAAAGCATGCTCGGCTTTGGTTTGACTGGAATTGTGGTAGGCGCGCAACTTAGCTACTAGATCGGTAGCATCTTTAGCGGCATTAACAGCTAATGTCTTGGGAATAACCAATAAGGATTTGGCAAATTCTGCAATAGCCAATTGTTCGCGTGAGCTCTGGAAAATAGAGAAGAGATAAAAGTCGATATTTTAATAAAAGTTTAAAATTTCCAGGACATTTCAAACTAACCAAAGAAGTAGCAAAGTTTTCCAAATAAATGGATAAGGCAGCTTCAACACAACCACCACCAGCTACAACTTTTTTGCTTTCCAAAACACGCTTAACAACACATAAAGCATCATGTATAGATCTTTCCATTTCATCGCAGTAGAAATCATTGGGGCCACGCAAGATAATGGAAGCTGCAGCTCTAAAAACAATTCATAAAAAAATAACGTAAAACATACATTCTCTTTTAAACATACTTGCGTAGAAAACAAAATGGGAATGCAGAATTACCTGGCCTTAGTACCCTTGATAAGGATCAATTCATCATCACAGATAAGCTCTTGGGAGACCTCAGCTGCTTCACCAACCATAGAAGTATCAAAACTTTCATCGCCTTCCATATTGGTAAGAGAAGTAAGAAAAGCGGCACCAGTAGCTTTAGCAATGATTTTCAAATCACTCTTCTTAACTCGTCTAACAGCCATAGCGCCGGCTTCAACGAAGTATTTCATGCACAAATCATCGACACCACCAGAGCACAAGACAACATTAACACCAGTAGACAAAATCTTGTTGATGCGTTCCTTAGTAATGTCCAATTCACGGGCACGGATACCTTCCAACTTATCGGGGTCGTTGATAAGAACTTGGACACCCATTTTCATTTTGGTTTTTTGTAAAGAGAAGTCCAGACAAGCAATTTTAGCATTAACAATTTTCTTAGGCATTTGTTGTGAAGCAATAGTGCAGTTCAAGGCATAACCTGGTATCAAAAGCGATTCGCGGGCAGATTTGCCATGAGCCTTCAAAACATTAACGGCTTTAATAGAATAAGCGGTATTTCCCTTGGGGTCAGTGATCTAAAATCAAATAATATTTATTAAAAAGTGCGATTTTTATAAATTTTAAAGGAAATCTTACTTTGACAGCATGAACAGCATCAACAACCATTGCGGAAAAGAAATCCGCATCAGCGCCAATAATTTTCGAACTCATGGAGGTTTTGGCAATATTAATTAAAGTATCGCGACCTAATTCATCAACAGGAGCAGTCAAATGTTCTGAAATATATTTGCAAGCTTCCTTACAAGCCAAACGGTAGCCAGATATGATGGAAGTGGGATGAATCTTTTGCTTAACCAATTCATCAGCATTCTAAATATATAAAGAAAAAAATTACTTGCATTAAAAAAAAAAAAAAAATAGAATTAAAGAAATAACCTTAAGCAATTCAGCAGCCAAGATGACTACGGATGTGGTTCCATCGCCAACTTCTTCGTCCTGTAATTGAGCTAGCTCAACTAAGACTCTGCAAAATATAGAAACAGAAATAAAATTTTCACTTTTTGTTTAACAATTTATAACTACTTAGCGGCGGGATGTTCAACTTCCAATAATCTCAAAATGGTGGCACCATCATTGGTAACAGTAACATCACCAATATCATCGACCAGCATTTTGTCCAAGCCTACGGGTCCCAAAGAACTTTTAACAATGTTGGCTATAGAACTGGCAGCCATAACTAAAATAAAAACCAATATTACTCGACTATATATTCCAAATGACGTCATTATAAATAAACATGCACGCAGTTTCACAGCTGCAGTAACTTCAAATAAGTAGGAAGCCAACCAAGATCCTACCTAACCTCAATATGGCTTCAAAAAAATAAATTAATCCATTTTGTTTAATTTAAATCAAAACTATTATTTGCAACATTTTGAAATAAAACAACATTTTACTTCATGCATAATTTTACACATGTGGTTTCTTGACAGAAAGATCAACTTTTCGACCATGCCGGCTGCACCTTTTCTTGTTCATTTTGTGTGCTTTGAATCTAAGCATCTGTTCTTTCACTGGTAAATAACTCACCATTTTGTGTACGCACGGGTTGGCCCGATTGACGGGTACCGGCTATGGATAAGGGACTTGCCATTGTAGACATGTTTGTATGTTTTTTGTTCAAATTTCGTTAAAAATAAGTTAATTGAAATTTTTCTTTAGCTGCAAAGACAAAACCGCCTGACTCACAATTGTTAATAATTTTCTGGAATAAATGTGTTGAGGAGTAGTTGTAAATTTATAGTAGGAAGTTCAGTGTTGCCAGAATATCAATTTAATTTTACACTGGTCATGGTACAACCAAGGTAAATTTATAGCAGGTAACCGCGAGATTACAACAATTGTACAATAAAACAAACAACAGGGCTTTTTATTGTTGTTATGTGATACGAACTGTCAAACAGCAAAGGGGTTCTTAAAATACAAAAAAATAAAGACAAAAAGCTTATTTACTTGTTTACTCAAGGTATATTTACACAAGGTAAACTCGTTGGCCCATATGTTTGTCAGCTGTTTACCCCTAGTTGGAACCACAACGTCAAATTGCGTGTGTATGAGCCAAAATTTGTACATGTGTGCGTTAAATTGTTTTTGTTTTATATGAAGACAATTTTGACAAAATGGTTCCTTTTATAGAGCAGCATGTCTACACTCCCAAATGAGTCTACCTTGTGTAAATATACCTTGTGTTTACTATACAACATTTGACAGTTCGTATCACAAAACAAGCAAATACAAAATAAGCATCTGGCTTTCCGAGACTAGCTGCTACATATAAATATACCTTGGGTACAACCAAGGTATATTTATAGCAGGTAGTCTCGGAAAGCCAGCTGTTTATTTTTTATTTGCTTGTTTTGTGGCACGAACTGTCAAATGTTGTATAGAAAACAAGTAAACAAGTTTTTTGTCTTTATCTTTTGTCTTTTTTGTCTCTTATCAACCCCTTTGCTGTCTGACAGTTCGTACCACATAACAACAATAAAAAGCCCTGTTGCTTGTTTTATTGTACAATTGTTGTAATCTCGCGGCTACCTGCTATAAATATACCTTGGGTACAACTATGTACACATGCCAAAGGTAAAGCTTCAAAATAATCCAACATTTTATAAATAAAACAAAACAAATTTTGTGTTGGTTTTATATTTTATGTTCCAAGCGGGGAATATAAGGAGTACGTTACCTTCTAGAAGGCCTCTGTACTCCTGTTTTTGGATGTACAAGGCCTGCTCACTCCATTTCATACAAATTTTTTTTACACACGTTTTCATTGCGGGATAGGCCTTTAGGTAGAAGTTAGGGTATTCATTCGGTTAACCGTTAATCGGTTAACCGATTAATTACTACCCGATTAACTGATCGGTTAATTTAAAATTGGCAATTTTCGATTAACGATTAAACCGGTTAATTTCAGTCGATTAACCGATTAACCGATGTAACAATTTTTTTTAGTTTTTTGTAGTATTATAACATATTTTTTTGTGTTTTTAATTATTTTTTTTTTAATTTTAATTTAATAATGGTATTTTGGAAGATTTTATATGTTGAGAGAAATCCTGGAAAAGGACTGAGAAATTAGATAATCTGTATCATGATACAAAGAAACCAAGATAACGCATACAGCTTTTAAAAATGAAATTTTTCTGCGCATCTACGTCACATCAGCGTATAAGTACAGCTAAACTATAGAAACACAAGCTAACAAACATGTGCATAATATGCTAAAGTAACGTCATAATAAACAGTTGAATTTTGTAAACATGTGCAATGCTTAATCTTGTTTTATCATTCTTGAATCTGTATTATGGGTTGCTTACGATTTCTCCAACATCTTCGATAATTGAAAGAATTTTTTCCGAGTCAAGTTTTATCAAAACTAAAGAAAAGAATCGCTTAAATCCTAAACATTTAAGCCGAATTATTTTTCAAAAAGATTATTTTATAAAATCTTAAACTATTGAAATAATTAATAAAAAAATCTCACAGTTTATTTTTTAATAAATACATAAAAAAATTATGTATAAATTATAAAATATGTATTTCATATTTATGAATTACTTTTTTGTTTGCTCGTTTTAGTTCAAGAATTGTTTTGTTCGTTATGTTATTGTTTTTTTACAAATAGACTCCAATAATAACAAATTTTTGCATTTTTATTAATTGAAAAGACTTACAGCCGTATTCATAAAGACTTATTGATGATTAATTGACCGTTTTTAAGCAAAAATTGCTAAAGTTGTATTCATAAACGAAAAATAGTCTATTGAACCTTCAATAAACTATTCATAAAGTAAGAAAATTTATTGTTGGATTTGCCCTTCTTTAAACCAAAAATAAAATGACATTTTAAAAGGTGTTTGCATTTTATGATATTATTTTTGTGAAATATGTAGAAAAATAATGACAAAAATGTTTCATTTATTACAAAGGACATGTTAAATACATTTTACTAATTTTTTTTTTTATTTTAGACAGCCAATTTAAAGTTATATTGATAATTATTTAAAAAAAAAATTATATGATTTAAATGAATATGTTCAGGGGCAAATGCAGATGTTCTCTTTAGTTATTTATTAAATTATTGCAACTAGTTGTTTTGTTTTTGTTTAAAACAACAAATTATTGTTCAAAAATATAAAATAAAATAAAATAAACAAATCATAATAATAGTGATGTTAATAAAAAGTAAACAAACTTTTTATTCGATTACTTTCTTATCGTATAATTAAAAAAGGTTCAAACAAAAGTTTTTATGATACCTTTCGGAAACATTTTGTTCAGAAACTAAAATAATATGTAGTTTTATTTGATAAGAATAATTTTGAGGGTCTACAATTAAAAAAAAATTTTAATATAGAATATCATGTAAACCGAATAGAAGTTTCGTGCATCACTATCAATAAAATGGCAGCCAAATATAATGAAAGTTGCCATACTTAAACAGAAAATCGCTGCAAACAGTTAATAGTAAAAAAGCTGTTATTGTACGTTTATGAATACAAATTTTTATAAGAGGTTTATAACACAAAAAGCGTTTAATAGTTATTACATACTATAAGCTTAAAATAGGAACTTTTTATGAATATGGCTGTTAATTTATAACAAAACTTTATTAATCGGTTAACCGATCAATAACAAAATTAACCGATTATTAACCGATTAAACCAAAACCTCGGTTAATTAATCGAGCGATTAAACGATTAAAGCAAAAGCCCGATTAAATGAATACCCTAGTAGAAGTACATAACACGTGTTAATTCATCGACGTGTGCCTTGCGCTTAAAAATCTTGGCGCATGAAAAATTGTAAGTTACATAACTTGTTATATGAAAAACAATAGTTTAACTTTTTTTGACAGATGTCTACAGAGCGCTCGCGCACTAACGCGTGTTATGTACTTCCACCATTCCACTCTCGCTTCTTTTACAGTTAAGCGGCCCATACATTTGCCATATAATTGTTCAATTTGTCGTATTGTATAATTATATCGCCAATGTGTATGTGATATTCGAAGGTGGCACAATATATTGGCAACAATCAAAATACTTTTGATTTTTATTGCACAACGTAAAGAAAGTGAGGTGTGTTGGCAACATTGTACAATGTTGTTTATGTTTACCTTTTAATTGAATGAAAATTTAGCCATATTTTAATTAAAACCATTATGCCACTTATTGGATAATATAGCGCAAAATGGAAATAATATGGCAATTATATATTAGAGTTGTCAATTATCCGTCTTTTTGTTTTTGTTCTTCCGATCAAACGATTAAATCTGAAAGATTATTCGATTAATCGATGAGAATAACGAATAAAAAATTTATTTAAAAAGAAAAACATATTGTTACGTTACTGCCTTTCAATAACGTTTTGGTTTATTTCCATTATAATAAACCGTTTCGAGTTCTTTATTGCAACTTTAATAAAATAAATAAAACACAAACACTTTTAACACTGTTTACAATTAACTCAACTCTATTTAGTACTAAGTCTTTTTAACAACCGTAATTTACAGCTTTTATTCACAACCAACTATAATTTTCTCAGCGTTATACGTTATTGACAAAGTCTGAACTTAGAATGATTTAATTACGCTAGTCGCCGCTAGTATTTATACAGCAATTTGGTTGTCTAGAACATTCGAAATGTTTTTCGATGGTTCGAGGCTTTACTTATTCACCACACTTTAATTTGATGTATGGCAGCGCTAATGTTTACATAATTTTACCTCTTATACTGAAGCTTTTTTAACGGTAATTTCTAGGTCTTTCTGAACATTGGGATTGAAGTGTACTAAATTATAACAATTTTTAATAACAATGTAAACTAGTAAAATTACTAATAAATACAAGTTAACTAATAAATACAAGATAACTAATAAATTCAACTAATTCTTTACTAATAATTACAACTAATTCTTAACTAAAGTTACTTTCGTAACAATATTATAAATAAGATACATCCGTCCATTAATTTACAACTATGGAATATCTTCCATTTTCTTTATTTTTTCTCAAATCCACTATGACTTCTTCTTTTTTTTTGATGCGTATGTGTCCAATCTTACCGCAGTTATAGCATTTCACTTTGTTTTTGCCCAGCTTCTCACTTAAAACCCGCAAAACTGCTTCTTTAAGGCTCTTTAATTCCTTTATGATATCTCTATCATTATCAGCAGTTACATTGAGCCTTTGCACCTTAACGACCTCTGTTTTGCAACTATCCGTGCAGGCTCCTGAGCCAGGGCAAACGATATTGTTTCTGCAAACGTTGACTTCAATGATGCACACACCGCATACTTAACATCAGCATCTCTTATACCGTTAATGAATATTTCTGTTTTGAAGCTGTCCAACAATGGATGATTCTCACCAGGGTATTTAAGCTGTACCAACCGCTCAATCTCCAGTGCGAAGTCCTGTAAGGTTTCGTTTGCCTTTTGCACTCTGGCACGCAACTCCATTTTGTAGATTTCCTTTTTGTGTTCACCTCCATACTTACGTTGCAGTGCTACCATAATTTCATCATAATTGTTTCTGCTACTTAATGGTATACTTTCAAGCACTTCAGCCGCAATCCCCTTTAAAGCAAGAATTGGCTCGATGGCCTTTTCTCACTTTTCCATGCTGTTCTACTTTAAGCTCTTGCTGTCTATTTTTTTTTCTAAGTATATTTTTTTCGCTTTTATTTATTTTATTTATGCAATTTCACTTCTGACACCAATTGTTGCGTTACTGCCTTTCAATAACGTTTTGGTTTATTTCCTTTATAACAAACCGTTTCGAGTTCTTTATTGAACTTTAAATAAAAATAAATAATCACACCACTTTAAACACTGTTTACAATTTATACAACTTTATTTAGTCACTTTAACAACCGTAATTTATAGCTTTAATTCAAAACCAACTATAATTTTCTCCGCGTGATTCGTTATTGACGAAGTCTGAACTTAGAATACTCTTTCTATGCTAGCCGCCGCAAGTATTTATACTGCAATTTGGCCATCTAGAACATTCGAAATGTTTTTCGAAGGTTCGAGGCTTTACTATTCACCACTCTTAACGTCTAATTGATTTATGGCGGCACTTATGTTTACATAATTTCACCACTTATACTGAAGCTTTTTTAAAGGTCATTTCGAGGGCTTTCTGCACATTGGGATTGAAGTGTACTAAATTATAACAATTTGTAATAACAATGTAAACTAAAAAAAATACTTATGAATACAAGACAACTAATAAATACAAGTTAACTAGTAAATACAAGATAACTTATAAATACAACTAATTCTTAACTAAAGTTAATTTCGTAACAATATTTAGAAAAAAAGACTTTTTATTAATTTTTAATTTTTTTTTTTTAACTTGGTGGCCACACGATCAAGTTTTGCCTTTCAATTTCATTCAATTTTCAATACACTCTCACTTTTTTACTAACATACTCACACTTTTTAACAGCTGATTACATGTTTGTCTTACTTGGTGGCCACACGATCAAGTTTTGCCTTTCAATTCCTTTCAATTTGCAATACACTCTCATTTTTTTACTAACACACTCACACTTTTTAAATTGACCACGAGATTGCTTTCAATTTCACCTCTCCATTTGTTTGGCAATTTTACTATCAATTTATAAGATGATTACATGTTAGTCGTTATAAATTGTTTTCTTGATGATATCTTGAAAGTAAATTGCTTACAAATTGAGTGCAGCCTACGTCACAGCTTTCAATTTATGTAAATTTTGACAAGCAGTATAATATACTATATACTATATTATGTAAAAGACTACCAAGAACAACTTGATCGTGTGGCCGCAAGGTAAAGATAGCCACCAATGTATAAAAAAGTACACCTGCACCATAGTTTCAGTGATGGAATATGCATGAGTAAAAAGAAAAACAAATAGTTTAAATTAAATTTGTTCGTTGTGTTTTTTTTTTAGTCAGCTGTCATCTTTATCATCTCAAATGTAATATGAACGGCTCTGATTAGCTAAATCAACATTTTGCTTAAACGGGTTTAAAAACTCAAGTGTGAACATAGCATTACTCCTTCTCTTCTCATAGAAGGGAATGTTGAATGTATACTTTTGTACCGCAGACCTACTGCTTACCCCTTGTTCCAAATAAAAAAAAAATCAAAAACATACAAAATAAAATTGCCAAATTTAAATAGTAAAAAAATTGTCAAAATTAAAAAAATCTACAATATTAAAAAAAAATTTCTGAATAGAAATAGAACCATGGTGGAATAAGCAGGTGGCATAATTAAGGCAAAATATACTGCATACCCTTGATAAAAATAAAAAAAATCAATAAAATAAAAATAGAATTGCCAAATTTAAATAGTGAAAAAATCGTCAAAATTAAAAAAATCGCCAATATTAAAAAAAAAATTCTGAATAGAAATAGAACCATTGTGGAATAAGAAGGTGACATCGTTACGGCAACAAATACAACTTTACAACAAAAATGAAAATTATACCACCGTTTACGTCAAAAAATACTTTAAACAAAAATCCAAGCGTGGCACTCAACGTGATTAAATAAATACATTTTTAGTCAATTTTTATTTAATTATGGTCAATATCTTATTTATTTTAATTTAAAGTTATAAAAAACTTTAATAAAATACAATAATCACAGCACAAAACGTGGACTTTTTGTAAACATAAACAAAACTTTGACATAAGACTAGACAAACAATGCAAGAGCAAAAAATCGTCATCTGGCATAGTGCTGCCACCTTTATCACCATGAATAGAACTGAAAAATAATATTAAACATACGTGATGGAGATTTTTAAAAAATCGCTAAAATGTTAACAACAACTCTAAAAATCTTTAGATTTAATAAGAAGTAAATAAGTAAAAAGGAAAACAGTCCTTAAATGAAATACATGGAGCAAAAAGGACAAAGAAAGTCATTTGGAGAAATTAAAAAAAAATTCGGGGATTTTTTGGAGATTTTACACTTTTTTAATATATTTTCCTTCTTTTATTATTTACGCTTATTTTTCTTTCTTTCGTACATAAAATATGAAAATAGTGGTAGTACTTTTATCTTAGACCCCTTTCAGACTCGCGCAAGTTACTTGCCGACAACAACAAAGTCTGTACAAATTTTTTTTTCTTTACCCCGACTTTACCGCTAACGGCTACAAACCAAGAGTTGCGCAAGAGACTTGCGCAAGGCGAATTCAACTACAGGTGGTGTCGGAACTACAACAATTCAAAAACAACAGAAACAACATAGGGGTTTTTACATTGTATTGTTAGTGCCACTAGCTCGAAATGTCAACCATTTTTAGGAAAACACTAACAAATCGAAACAAATAAGCTCGAACTGTCAAAATCAGATGCCGTTTCTACACCACCTGTAGTTGAATTCGCCTTGGACTTGCGCAAGTAACTTGCCGAGTGTGAAAGGGGTCTTAAGGCCATGTCAGATAAAACTTTTGCTTCGCGTTGCGTTAGAGATTCGCTTTGACATCTAAGATGAAATATTCATACTTATACGAAACATGTCACATAAAGAACTTTTATCGCAAAGCGAAGCGATAAGTTGGGCAACTCTCATCTTTTTGCGCGCTTTGACAATCTGCTAGTATAATTTTTTTTATTTATTTTCTTTTTAACACACAATGTGTGGGTGTTTTTAAAGTTTTTATTGTGACATACACCTTTTGCGTTACGCTTTTCTGTCAAAGTTAGAAGTATCACGCAAAGCGATGAAGTTTTATCTGACATGGCCTTTACTCTTATCAACAACTTATACGCTGCAAAAGGTCCTAATTAAGATTACCATTTGTGCAAACTGTGTAAAAGGTACTTTATAAACTTATGTTATTTTTCTTGAGTGAGTATTAAATAAAAAAAAGAAATTTAAAAATAGAATCTAAAACCGTTGACAACACCTAAAATTTTTTGATTTTTTAAAGATAATTTTCAAGCAAATAAAGGGTGGTTCAATTTTGATGTTGATTTTGAATAGAACACAAATTATTTAGGAAATTATTGGCATTTCTTTTTATTATGATAATATTGGTATAGTTCAATTATGTATGGAACAAAATATCGGCGGCACACCTCCATCCTATGGTCCAAATTTTCGATGACGCTGAGGCATAATTGAGGTCCTATGCCGTTAATGTGCCGAATTATCTCATCCTTTAGCTCTTGAATTGTTGCTGGCTTATCGACGTACACCTTTTCTTTTAAATAACCCCAAAGAAAGAAGTGAGATAGCACGGCCATTGAATTTGTCGCGCAAAAGAGCTATTGTTTTGTTAGCTGTGTGACAAGTGGCACCGCCCTGTTGAAACCACATATCGTCCACATCCATATCTTCCAATTCGGGCCATAAAAAGTCCGTTATCAACTCACGATAGCGAACACCATTCACAGTAACTGCCTGACCGGCCTCATTTTGAAACAAATACGGCCCGATGATATCGCCAGCCCATAAACCGCACCAAACAGTCATTCTTTGTGGGTGCATTGGTTTTTCAACAATCACTCTTGGATTATCATTCGCCCAAATGCGGCAATTCTGCTTATTGATGAATCCACTGAGGTGAAAATGAGATACATCACTGAAGGTGATTTTCTTCGAAAATTGATCATCCACTGTTGCCATTTCTTGCCACCATTCTGACCATTGACGACATTTGGAATGGTCAAGAGGCTTTAGTTCTTGAGTCATTTGCACCTTGCAAGCGTGTAAATGCAGGACTTTATGCATAATGTTCATCAACGACGAGCGTGGGAGGTGCAATTGTTGGGCACGACGACGAGTTTAGATGGACAGCTCTTCAGCCACACTATCGCGAACAGCAGCAATATTTTCTGCAGTACGAGCATGCATGGTGTTTTCACATCTCTTACAGACCCGGTAAACTATGAAACCATTAATTTTTGATTCTTTTGTTGTTAAAATTTTTTGCAAAGTTGTTTTACTTTCTAGAACATGTCAATTAATTTTAGTTTGTCATTATCCCCTATTTTTTTTACATGCATAATATAGTATTTTCTATATTGTGTACAAAGCCAAGATTTGCTTCATCAAGTTAATTTAAAAAAAATTGGCTTAAAACAGGTGAACCACAGCTTTGGAACGACAAGTAAGCTTTTACGGCTGGGTGTTTTTTTAAAAATCTTCAAACTTCAGGCGTCATCGAGTTGGAACGTGATGCAGTATTACAAACCATTAAAAATCGCAAATTGCATACATTACTTTCAGATTTGAAGTCTTTTAAGTTGATGTCGAAAATTTGTTGTAATTTATATATGTATGTATATGCAGTTAACGTGTTTTATTTTTGTGCAAAAAAAGTACAGAATGAAGTAGAAAAGCTGAAAAAAGTACAATTGCGTACTTCTTTAATGGTTATGCAGATAGTAAAAATAAGTACGCGTACTGCTTAAAACAGTACGTCTGGCAAGCCTAGGTCCACGGGTTAAAAATTTGTAGGACTGTGCTATTTTTAAAACAATTACATACTAGACATTGGAAATGGCAAAATCCCTGTTGATAATTCGACTTACTTTCCTGCGAATTTTCGCCAGTTCACCGATTCAAGGACCCTTACTCATCCAAGAGGTGTTCCTAAACATTGCAAAAAATTAAATTGTGAGCCGGCAACCCTGGCATGATATCAGGGCTGTAGAGTCGTCAAAAGATAGTTCTAACACTGACTACAACCGCTGAAATTTTTTAAGTCCGACTCTGACTTCGACTCCTACTCTAGCATTGATGCTAAATATATATGAGACTGATCCTTATTTAACCTTGAACTCGCTTTTTTATGTAGAACCTTTTAAATGGTTAAATATAGCAAGATAATGATTCTGTAAAACTTTCAAATCGATATTTCAAATATTGCATCGCCAATTTCAAATAATTTTAATTTTGGAAAATATTATAAAATCTTTTTAAAATTTTTTATGCCGAAAAATTTTATATCCGAATTAGGTGTACACAAAAATGAACATTTAAGATCATCCCTGGAGGAAAGAGAACAATTTTGTCACGTGGCAGTTCTAAAGTGCTAAGGACCGGTTATAGTTCTAACCAGTGTTCGAAAATAAACAGTACATTATTTAGCGTTCGGCTCACACACCCAAGAACTATATCTGTTTTTTTAGTGATAGTGTAGACGAACACAAAACCCTTAATACCGTTCGTAACTATTTTCAAAAAAGAGCCAAACATTAGAAAATGTTCTGTTCTTCGTTAAAAAACGAAACCATTGTAGTGATGCTGTAGACTAACATTATCAGCCTGGCCCACGATGTCGACAAGAACATTTCTTTCGCATGTTTATATTGAAAACAATAATAAAAAACTAAAATTTGTTTTTATTTTCAATATAATTATACGAAAGAAATGTTCTTGTCGACGTAGTGAGACAGGCTGTTTAATGTTCTATAATGTTTCTTTTTTTACAGTGATAAATAAATGAACAAACAAACAATTTTTAGCATCGACCGCAGCACGAACAGCTTGTGTGTGTATTAGTTTGTGTAAAATTATTTTGCTGGCTTTTGGTTTGTTTTCGTATGTGTATTTTGTTTTTGTAAAAAATGTTTGGTTTTTATTACCAGCCAAAAGCGACGAATATTTATGAGTCAAACCATACACAATGAAGTTTGAGGTTTAAAAAGAAACCGAACGGAATTAAATGTTCTCATCTTTTGTTGAGTTGGATAAAAACAGTATTATTTTTGTGTTTGAAAGATGACAAACAGGGAAACGTTATTTTTTTTAATGATTTTCTACACAGACACTATAAGCGTCTGTGTTTTCCACAAATCTACCGAACCGAACACTAAGGAGCGATATTTCGTGTTTATTTTCGATAACTTCTTCTTACACTTTTTATGAAGGAGACTTGTCACTTTAACCTTTTTGCACCTTTTTGACAATTTTTTAAATACATTTAATTTCGGCTTAAATAATGCCTATCGCAGATATTGTCCCGAATGAACCATGTTTATATGATAGAACTACTTCATAGTAGAAGTAATAGAACCTAATAAAATCAGCTACTATCCGAAAAAAAAAATCACATGACTAGTTTTGTGTCAATTACCTTTCCTCTGGAGTAGCTACACTTTAAACACATTATCACCAGTTAAGTGATATGTCATGTTTTCACCTATCACAATTCGTTTCTTTTTATTTTAGTATTGTGTTCACTGGTCACGAGTTAAGTGACAATTGACTCAAATTTCCCGCAGGATATTAAAAAATAAAATTCTTAACTAACTTTCTCTCTTAAGTAAAAATGATGACCACCTTTACATTTCCGTGCTCATATTTCGTTTTTTTTTTGAATTTTTTAAGCATATCCTTATGACAAAAAGGCAATGGCAGACATAAAAATAATCTTTAGCTTACTCTTTGATTTGTATATTGTGCAGAGTAAATGATTTTTATATCTTAAAATAAAGTTGTAAGCACCACAATTTATACATTCTTTACATTTTCCTAACATTTAAACATAAAAGAAATGATGAAAATGAAAACTAATGATTTATCATTTTATAAAGAGCTTTTTTTTTCTCTTTACTAGTAGAACAAGTAGTAAAACAGGTAGAAATTTTTAAAGGTTATATTCTTCACATTATGTTTTTGTTGCATGAAACATAATTTTAAAAGTCAAATTCATTTGTTATTGTGGATAGGGTTGGTTGTTGATTTTTTAATTTGGTTTGGAATTTGTTTTTCATTCAATTCATAATGGTTTAAAAGTGGGCGAGAAGAGGTAAACATTTCTTTGAGTTGCTCTAGTGTTTGTTCATTTGAAGGTAAAAGTAAAAATTTCACTTATTAACCAGAAAATTTTAATTTTTTTTGTAATTTTCTTCAATGATGGCTTCTGGCCGAAAAAAGTTTTATGTCCGTCTGTACCGAAAAATATAGTTTTTCAATCAATTCAGATCCGGAAGATGAACTCTATGTTCAATGAACTCTATGTTCAATCATTTCAAATTCAAAACATTTCTCGACTTTATATGATGTATATATGTATATATTATAACGTATTCCCTATCATATTTGGGGTCTTCGCAAAATCAATTTCAACATACACACGGACAGACGAACTGACGAACGGCAAGTCTGGCATCGTTAAATAAACTCCACCTGTGGTGATGGGATACAAGCTACTTTGTATTTCACTGTGTGTAATTTTTTAAGTCATGGAAATATAACCATATACGAACACCACTACGTGATAAAAGACAAAAAAAAAAAAACCCGTGTCTCCCAGTTTTGCCCAAAGTCATGCACTTTTTTTTGTATGGAGCCCCAAAGATTTGGGTCCTCGGTGTCTTTTTTGCAAAAAGGGATCAATGTCTCAGGCTCATATCTTGCAAACCGTTCGGAATTTTGTTTTACTTTCTGAGGCAAAGTTGTACCTCTTGTCATAAAGAACAAAAATTGTAAACATATAAAATCATAAAACTTCATCTACAAGATTCAAATCGCAAAAAACTTTAAAAAACTCGATTCGATAATGAACTTAAGCCTAACTAAAAATATTGAATTAATAAGATTTCTGTATGACGTGCTAAACTCCCAATTTATCATATTTGATAAATACACTGAAATTTATTGTTGAAATTGATTTAATACTAGCTTAACCCGGTGCGCTTCGCTACACTGATTAAACCACTTCTTCAGTTGAGAGATATTTAATATATGCATCCTATGGAAGGTTTTCCCCCCTGCGCCTTCCCGCTTTATTTTTATTTCAAAAGTGTAGTATACCATAGGAGTGACTTCTACTAAGTTTGAACATTCTTACTATAACAGTTCTTAAGATATGTGATATTAAACATTGGCGTCCTATGGGGGGTAACATTTCCCCGCTGCTATCTTATTTCAATTTTGGAGTTCAGAAGATCATACTACAAAAAGTTAAATAAAAAGAGTGCAGCGGCTCTAAATTATATTTCTATCTATGAGGGGTACTGCTCCTCCTCTGTCCATTTCTATATTGAAATTTAAAGTTTGCCATAATAGTAGCTTTAACCACGTTTGAAGACTCTCCCTTTAATAGTTCTTGAGTTGAGAGATATTTAATATATGCATCCTATGGGAGGTATTTCCCCCCCTGCGCCTACCCGCTTTATTTTTATTTTCAAAAGTGAAGTATACCATAAGAGTGACTTCCACAAAGTTTGAACATTCTCACTATAACAGTTCTTAAGAAATGCGATATTAAACATTGGCGTCCTATGGTGGGTACCACTACCCCCGCCGCTATTTTGTTTTAATTTTGGGGCTCAGAAGATCCTACTACCAAAAGTTCAACAAAATGCGTGCAGTGGCTCTTATTAATATTTCTATATATGAGGGGTACTGCTCCTCCCCCGTCTACCCCGCCCATTTGTATATTGAAATTTATAGTTTACTATAATAATAGCTTTAACCACTTTTGAAGACTCTCCCTTTAATAATTCTTTAGTTGAGCGATGTTTAATATATGCATCCTATGGGAGGTATTTCCCCCCCCCCCCCTGCGCCTACCCGCTTTATTATTATTTTCAAAAGTGTTGTATACCATAAGAGTGACTTCTAGCAAGTTTGAACATTCTCACTATTACAGTTCTTTAGATATGCGATGTTAAACATTGGCGTCCTATGGGGGATTCCACTTCCCCCGCTGCTATTTTATTTTAATTTTGGGGCTCAGAAGATCTTAGTACCAAAAGTTCTGCATAATGCGTTCAGCGGATCTTAATATATGCGATAATTAATATTGGCATCCTATGGGGGATACCAATTCCCCTGCCCCTATCGAAAAAATAAGTAGCCTATTTTATTTTTAGGGCTCACGTGATGTATCTGTAAAAATTTCAGGAAAATCGGTTCAGTAGTTTAGGAGTCTATAAGCCAACAAACAAACAAACAAACAAACAAACAAACAAACACACATACAAACATTTTTCATTTTTATATATATAGATTGAAATTGAAAATTAGCAGTTTAACTAAATCACAATTGTGCAAAAAATAAAACTTAGAAATAACTTTTTTTCAAAGCGATAAAAATATTCAAGAAATAATAATTAAAAAGTAATTTTTAAAATAAAACTTATAACTGTTATGGTCCCTGCTCATTTATAAAAAGATTTTTTTGATTCAGCTGATTTAAAATAGCAAAATTCTTAAAAGCATAACCGATCGATAAATATATCACACATATATCCGTTGTTACCAACAGATGGTCGGACGGAGATCATAAGATGAATACACAATAATTTTAGTATATAATTTTTTTTTTGTTATATACATATATTAAAAAACGGCGGCATATTAAAGAGTGCCTAGGGAGAAAGCAGGCCTAAATCCGCCACTGCTCTTTCAACGTGTAGTGAAGGATTTTATTATAACATCCCGCCCGCCAAAGTTTGAGAAAAATCATTAAGTCCCACTTTATGCCTCATAGCTTGGAAAATATTAATTTTACATAAACATCGTTTACAAAGAAGATGTTATTAGTGAAGTTTCCAACAACTTTTGTCTGAACAAGTTTTCTCTAAATCTCATATTTAACAAAAAGTAACCATAAAAAAGAGAAAACAGCAGCATTAATGCGAATTTTTTCTTTAGAACAATTTTTTCTTACACACGTCAATTCAACTTCAATATCTGCGTTTGCTATGCGTTTGCTTACAAAAAAAAAGTCAAACGCATATCATATACCTACCCGCTAGAATACTAGAAATATATTAAAGAAAAAGGCCTATAACTGCCAAGGAATCGCCCCAAGGGATATAAAATGTATGACGGACCTTCATTAGTATTTTCATCTCCAACCCTTAGGGGGCTCCTGTACAAATATGGCGGCTTAATGAAAATCTCAAATTTGGCCCCTGCAGCGTCTAGGACGCCCCTAGATGAGTCAAATGTATGACCGATCCCACTTTATTTTTTATCCCCATCATTTGTTTTTAACATACCTACCTCTTTTCCTTAAGGGAACTCACATACAAAATTTTCAATACAGACTAGGAATATTTTGAAGAAAAAGCCCCATAACTGCCAAGAAGGATAAAATATATGACTGACCTCCATTAGTTTTTTGTTTTTAACATTTTCCAAAAACAAACTTACCCCTTATCCCCACTTTTTAGGGAGGCTCCCATACAAATATTGCATTTTATGAAATTCTTAAATTTAATGGACATTTTTCGTCTTTTGTGAATAAAATTAAAAGTTGTGAACAGATTTTAATCACTTATGGCTTTTTTTTGTTTGCAAATTTCGTTTTTTATATGTCTTAAAAAAAGTTATAAGCACAGTTGTATATTCCATTTTTTATGATTTTTTAAAGAACAAAAATTTTGAAATTTTGCTAAAAAATAATATATTTTTGCTAAAAAAATTAAGTTTCTAAAATGACTGCGCATATATGAAAAACCTTTAGACTTTTTTTTAAAGGTTATTCTATTGCGGATTTTTTTTTTTAGTTTATTCAATAAACTAAACCGTTTTTGAGTAACGCGAATATATGTTGTGCAACCTCCTCCATTTTCGAAATAACGCTATATTTCCAAAACAAATGCTTACCTAAAAAACGGATACCACCACTGGATTCAGCGTACCCGAATTAGGTTAAAACATAAATAATAAAAATGTTTTTTTAACAAAATTAAAGATACGTGATTCATAGAAAATATGTTTCTTTAATATATTAAAAATTTTATTTTTTATAGTGGCCTATTCGATATTTTTCAGTTTATTTTGTTTAATAAGAGATTAAGGAAAAACTTGTTGAGAACTATTCTACAAAATTAATATTTAATAAGTTATGAACATAAAAGTCAGATTTCATGTAAAATATAATTTTTCTCAAACTTTGGTAGGCGTAAGGGACGGCTTAGCCTTCGCCGATCGTCCTAAATTTTTTTTGCGTTATTTTTTATCAATACCCACCCGGGTATTTTGATATTAACGGTCACCCTAATATACATATAATATAATCCTATTTCTTTTATTTGATTAAATTTAGTGAAAAATCCGAAAATTTAGTTCCAAATTTATTTTACCTTTTACCCACTGTTTACTACTGCATACCTCTGCAACAATACAAAAAACAACACGCATTTTGCTTGTGTAAAAATCCTCGCCGTTGTCAAAATTTTACAACTACATGGGGAAAAAAAGGAAAAAAGCGAAATGTAAACAACTATTAAAATCGTTGAGGAATAAACCAAATAAATATCTGGCTTCTTGGGCAGACCTATTGGATAGACCTTGAACAAGTGTCTATTAAAAAGCTTTTGTTATCATTCAAAACATTCTCTTTAAATTCCGTTAGTGTGAATATGCAACAACAAAGGCAGTAAATTTCTTATTATTTCAGATATGGCAATTTTTCGCTAAACGTGGCGATTTTGAAATGGTTTGGCGGTGGTATTTTCCATTTGGCGATTTCTGTTATAACTGGCGATTTACTTGGCTAATTTAACCATTTATATTATTTCAGCGATTTTTTTTACAGTTTGTCATTATCTGTTATCATTACTAATTTTGAAAAAAACTGGCAACTTTTATCACATGATTTTGGTTTGGTTATCATTTTAAGTGAATTTTATATTTAATCACTATTTAATTCTAATAGTATGTATGCAGGTCAATACACCAGTAATAAAATCGATGGCGCTGAAGTTTACGATCTTATAGACTTGTGTACTTAATTTAAGTTTTTTTTTAACTTAATATATGATCTCCATTTTAAACAGAAAATAACAGACAATAAACAAAATTTTCTTTCGGCGCCTTTTCTTGTTTTTCAGTTTTTGGTGATTTTTGACTGAAATATTGTCTAGCGTTTTTTGTATGCAAAATTTAATTAAAAAAAAAAAATATGTTACAAAAACTGAACGAAATTGACATTTGGCGATTTTTGGCGATTTCTGACATCCGGTTTGGCGATGGAGCTCAAAAAAATCTGACAATAGGTGCGTTCGTTTACTTTTCCAGTAAAATTCCAGTAAGTGAGTTATATGAAAATTTTACAAATTTATGTGTACGCGAACGCATTTCAGTAAAATCCAGTACAAATTTGTACAAATTTTGGGGTAAACGAACGCAGCTCATCCTGATAGAGATAGGTTTTTTGACAGCTCAGCTAAGATTTTCTCTTCTTTTTCGATTTAAGCTAACATAGGGTTCTCACCTGACAATTTTTTGTCATACCAAACGTCAAAGTCTTTTTAAAAAAACTTTAATATTTTGTCAGTGTTTATTTTTTATATGAAGTTTGACGTTTATTATGACAAAAATTGTCAGTTGAAGACGTCATGTAATAATAGTCTGTAGTATTCGACAACAAATGTCAAGAGAAAAATTTGCCAGAACTGTTAAACGCTAAGCTACATTTTCACAAATTTACAAAGGTACATTTGTAAAAGCGAGAAAAAGAAGGAGTCAAGATGGCTTCTAGAAGGCTCGTCCCATTCCATACTCATATTTTTTACACACGTCGTCATTGCGGGGTAGACCTTCCGCTCTCGCTTCTTTCGCAGTTACATAAGAATGGTAACTGGATAAAAAATAATTCTTTTGCATTTGCTTGAGCAAAAAAACCAAACAAAAAGTGTTACTCTTTCTCTTCTCCCTTCTCATAGAAGGGAATGTGGAATGTGTATTTATACGAAAGAGACGAGAACATCTATTATACATTCTTTAGCAGTTAAATAAGAATGGGTAATTAAATAAAATTAAATTTTAGTGGGCCTTTTATAAGGCCTGAAGTAAGAAAGCCTTCTGAGTTTTCCTGCTGGGTTGGTTTACGTCTAGTATACTCTTAAAACCACCACAACAAAGTCCTACTACAAAACTCATTACGCTAGCAATCGCTCAAACAACAAAAAAGGATACATTTAAAGAAAACATCGAAATTCGACTAACTTATTTAAATACTAATATTCCTTAAAATAATGAACATTTAAACACACTTTCCCAAAGAGGGAACCACAAAGAAAGATTCAAACAAATAAACGTTAATTTTAATAAACGTGTAACTAAAGAATATCAAGAGAGTTATAAATAATATAGATGGAACACTCACAAAGAACATTCAAATCAAGTTAACATGAATAAAGCCAAATTATTATTCCTCTGTACACTTAGAAAAACTCTTAAAAAAGCTTTCGTATTTCTTTAAGAGTATAATTTGTAAAAAACGCCTTGATAATAATGTTTTCTTTATTTAAATATTAAAGAAGAATAAAAATTAAATTAAATATGTTTTACAATGCTGTTATGTTTATTAAAAATAGTGTTTCTTTTTTCCGGGATTCCAGTCCAAGATTTCCAGGGAAATTTATATGTATATCTTTTTTCCGTAAATCCAATTCGGTATTCTTGGAAATGGTTTTTTAAGTAAAAACTAAGAAATGTCAAAAAATACTAATTTTTACCCTATTTATACATTTCGATTAGACAAAAGATATTTAGTCAACATTTTATAAACATATGAAATTCATTTTTTCAGCTGTTAAAAGGAATTATATTTACTTCTGCAACAATTACGGAAAACTTAAATCCAGTATTTTGAAGATATTTCTTTATTTTTGGTGATTATCAAAATAACGTATTTAAAGCTTATTAATTTTTTACAATATTTAAGGCAACTCGAGTGATTAATTTGTGGTAAACATAAACGAAACTTACATATTTTTATCACAAATTCAAGTTTCAAAATCTCTTAGGGTTTAAGATTAGTATAAATTTGTGCCAGATCGAAGCATTAAAAAAGAATTTAGCACATTTAAACGAAACCATGTTAATTAATTTGTTGAATCCCAAGAAAAACTTTGATAATAATAAAATTTATTTCAAAACATTTTACCCTTCTGTATATTTTGAGTCAACGCTAATTCCTCATTAAAGTTCTAATAATCATGGTGCTTTAAATATTTCTTTACATTAAACCTTTTATTTTTGTCATATACATTTTAAATTATTTTGCATAATGAAATATTCAAAACCTTAATCGTTTTTTAATAACGAATTGAAATAAAATATTTGTCCTTCGAATAATTTATCGATATTATATAGAAATCGACATCGAGTTAAATGGCCAAATATTTTAAAAATCATTTTTATTTTTTAAACTTATTAATTCAATTTGTCTAATGTCTTTTAAGTGTCCATCCCACTTTCTAGGAAAATTAAAATTGTTTCTTTTTTTCCCGGGAGGTAAAAAAATCTTGGAAAAAACCCTAATTGAAGCTGAAAATAGAAAAGAGACATTCTTAGGGAAACAAACCTTAAAATTAAAAAAAAAAAAACTGAGACAAGTTACGCTTCATTACGAGTTGTAATTTTTATAATTCAACACGCAAAAAAAAAATGACCTAGTAGCCAAAGTGGCTGCCATACGACTTAAGGAATTAAATACTATAAAACACGTGAGAAAGTATAGTCAGTCAAGCCTGACTATATGATACCATTTACCACAGTATTTAAAAAAAATATTTTCGAAAGTGGAATCATAAATCATGGACCCGCTAGAACAAATAGTGCTGTGAGGTTAAGATTCATGTATTGCGTCAATTATTACTTAAGCTTCGATCACAATTGGAAAATATTTGTCAAAAAAAACAAAAAAAAAAAGTGACCAATAAGCAAACTAAACGTAATTTCCCTTAATTCAAATATTCATTCAATGTTCAAAAAATCTAACAAAAAAAAAAAAAATAAAAATAAATTAAAACAGTCTTTTGCTATGTCTAGCAGAAAAATTATATAAAGCCAATTCTCAAAAATCAGCTAAATAAGCCTTAAACCACCTACAAATATTGTATTATGGTTAAATTTTCTTTGATAAAAAAACTGAAGACACCAGTCCCTCATAGATTTACTAAAGTTAAAGCACAGAAAAAAATCATCAGGGGTCTGGTCTGATTCTGGCAGTCTGGATCGAGTACTTTCTCGATTCAAAAGCAGTTTTATTTCTAATTCCTTCAGTCGATACTGAACGAATCGGAACTATTTTTTTAGTGTTGTAAAGCATTAATTTGAGTTTCGCAATACTGAAAAAATAATTTCGATTCGTTCAGTATCGACTGAAAGAATTAGAAATAAAATTGCTTTCGAATTGAGAAAGTACTCGACCACGACTGCCAGAATTACGCCCTAGTAGTTTTTTTATCAACAAAAAAAAAGTTTGAAAAGTATTTTAGTTAATTTGGTGTTATAATTAAATCAATTATTTTTTTTGTTGAAAGAAAATTAAAAATATAATTTTGATTCAATTAACATTTCAGTTGTTTTGAAATAAACTTTAAATTAAAATATTAATAAAATAACAAAAAATTTCAATGAATATTTTTCGTTTAAAATAAAATAGCTTAAACTTGTAGAATTGTCGTTGAGAAATCAATTAACACATTGTTTGAAACGGCAAAGTTTTTTTGATAATTTTTTTAATTGAAATTAAAAATATCTTTAACTAGAGTAACCCTGCCCGCGTTGCTGGTCAATACAAAATAAGTCAAATGACGCGAGCAAGCAGAGCCTTATACCGACAAAATGTAATTCTCATAAGGAAAAAAATACATTTTATATAGGGAAAACACACCATCATAAAAGTGCGCGTATAACGCATATTCGTAGAAATTTTTCGATGTTTTAAATGGGTTTGGTTTGTTTCTGTGCAGCTGTCAAACAATAGGTCCGCCACCAGCTGAAGAAATACAATTTCTTTTGGTGGTATTAGGTCAAATTTGCATACAAAACGTACATTTTTGGATTTTTTGATTTTTCGACTTTTATTTTATCGGTCAAGCAATTATCGAGTTTAAGCAGACTAATCCACAGCAATTAATGGTGCAATGTTTTCATACAAAACACAATTTTCGCTTTTTTCTATTTTTTAACCTTTTTTTGGGCTTTTCTGAACTTTCTTTTTTATCTTAACCTTCCTTGTGATTAGACAAACAAAACAAAAATCATACAAATCGGTAAAGTAGTTCTCGAGTTTTAGCGTGATTAAGACACAGCGTTTGATTTTTATATATATAGAAGATTTAAAAAAAATCTTCACAATTTTAAATCTTAAAATTTTTAGTAATCTATATAATCATTTTGGCAATAGGTGAAATTTCAACAAATCATTTGCTTGATTCTGTAAATTTGGTATTAATTTGGTGATCAGAGATAATTTTTAATTTTTTTCTGTGAGTTAAAGTTTTTGTTCAAAAAATCGGGAATTGAAAACAATTAAATAATCCCGGGAACAAACTCTAGCGCTATTGTGCTAAAGCCATTATTTCAGCAAGAAAAAAAGAGTTATTTGTTCATTAACCGGTTTATGTACCAATTCGCTATAATTCTACTTGCCGTGTTTTAGGCAAAAGAGAAAAAAAATTAACTCTCACAATTTTGCATTTGTCTCGATCGGGCTGAATGAATATCAATAGTAAAAATTATCGTTTAATAATCTCAGCTACTTAAACGAGTTTTATATAACATATACATATATTAAACTAGCTAATACCCGAATGGAATGAATGAGCAAAAAGTTACTCATAATTTTTTTTTTAAATTTTCTTGTTGTATGGACGTCAAAGTTGTTTTAACTTGGGGCCCACTATTGGCATTGTAAACATTTATTCTCCAAATATTTAAATGAATATCAAAATTTTCTAGAAACATATACGAATTTTAGTATTTAATTAATATGGGAGGTACACCTTATCTACTTACAAATTTTGTAGACTATAGCTGTTATAGTTACCAAGATATAAGAATTTTGTCATTTACTTCGTACAGGAGGTGATCACAAGTAGTGGTTTTATTTCTAAGGTTAACATATTGTGGGTATTACAGTATCGAGGGTATGAAATTTTAGTTAGGTATGTTACATACCTTTGGAAAGGTTAATTTGTCTAGTATAAGTTTTATGTTTACCCAGCGACCCAAGAATGAGTAAAAAGGCCTAATAGAAGGCCTTATTTAGCAGACACAAGCCCTCCTCTCCGCATTCCATACTCATATATTTTTTACACAGGTTGTCATTGGGAGCAAGCACTTCTACACTCCCTTCTTCTTACAGTAATTATAAAAGGCTTTTAAAATAAGCTCTTTTGTTACCCCTGCTGATCCATGTCTTTAAGAACGCCTTTTAATAAAGGACTGTTAAAAGGCATTACAAAGGTGTACTGAAAAAAGGGCTTCTATTAAAAGTACTCTATGTATACATACAAAAGAAGTACATATTAAATACCTATAAAAATTTTTTTCTTAAAAGGACTTGTAAAAATTTTATTTTTACATTCATACATACATATATACAAGTTCAATGGTAAGAATGCAAATTAGGAACTAAAAGGAAAGAACTACCGATATTTTTCTTCTCCATTTTTCCTAGTTTGATTAAATTTACATATCTGTGGGATTTTGACAAAACATCTTAAGTCGAGATAAGATAGCACAAAAAGTTTTGAAAAAAATTCGATGAAAAAATCATTTTTATCAAATAATAAAATAAACCGAAATTAATACAAAATTTTAAAATCGTAAAAAAATGTTTTTGAAGAAAAATTCGTAAAATGAACAGCTTTTTTTCAACTTTTTAAATTTGACTTAAGATGTTTTGTCAAAAGGCCACAGCTATGTTTTAAGTGGATTTTTTAAAAGTTCACAGAAACAATAAATTTTTTCAATTTATAATAAAAAATTCCAAAATTCCTAGACATAAAACATTTATAATTTGTCAAGTAGATTTTTAAACTGTTCTCCAACATTTTTAAAAAAAGATTTAACATTTATTTTTACGCGTGATCTTTAAGTAGAGAAAATAATTGCGAGCGTTTAACATTTCTAAAATTTCCTCATAAACAATTGATTTTTGTTAAAAAAAATACGATTGATCGCAAAATTAGCTAATTATTTTTGATTTAGAAACTTATTGAAGGAATAACAAGCGTTTTGAATGTTTCCATAAAAAATTGATTGTTGATTGAAAATATGAGTGATGAAAAAAACTAATGGTTCCGTTTGGAAGTAACAAGCAAATGGTTTTTTTTTATCAAATAACAACTTTATCCAAAAAATATGTTTGATCACAAGACAAGCTTTTATTTTTAATCAAACGCTTATTTAAGGATTAATTTTGTTTTTTTTTGTATATTTTATATGTAAATGCGATTTTTGGTTATAAAGGGTGTTTTTTTAAGCTAGATAGAACTTTAAATTGTAAAAAGTAACACAAAAAATTAAATTTTGATGAAATGTTTTTTTTTATCGTTTCAGTATACTCTGACAAATCATCATGAATAGACTCACGCTTGAACAACGCTACGAAATTATCCAAATTTACTATGAAAATCAGTCGTCGATTCGCGCAACTTATAGACGACAAAATTGTGTTCAGCGATGAGGCGCATTTTTGGCTTAACGGGTTTGTTAATAAGCAAAATTGCCGCATATGGAGCGAGACCAATCCACAAGAGACCCTACAGACTCCATTACATCCAGAAAAATGCACCGTTTGGTGCGGTTTTCACGCTGGTGGCATCATCGGACCTTATTTCTTTAAAAATGAGGCCGGAGCTCGCGTTACGGTCAATGGAGATCGTTACCGCACCATGATCAATGATTTTTTGTTTGAAAATATGGATGACATTGATCCGGAGGAGATGTGGTTTCAACAGGATGGCACTACGTGCCATACGGCGAACGCAACCATCGACTTATTGAAATCAAAATTTGGCGATAAGTTGATTTCGAGAAATGGACCTGTCAATTGGCCTCCAAGGTCGTGCGATTTGACACCTCTCGATTATTTCCTGTGGGGCTACGTGAAGTCACTGGTTTATGCTGATAAACCAGCAACAATTGACGCCTTGGAGGCCAGCATTGTTCGTGTTATTCGTGACATACGGCCAGCAGTGCTCGAAAAAGTGGCCCAAAATTGGACGTCCAGAATGCGCTTCGTCAAGAACAGCCGCGGTGCCCATATGCCCGAAATCATTTTCAAATGTTAATGTCAAGTATTGATCTTTCGAATAAAAAAAAAATTTTGATTACAATTTAATTTTTTATGTTATTTTTTACAATTTCAAGTTCTATCGGGCTTAAAAAAACACCCTTTATATATATACTATAAGCTTATTTTCTGTGATCACAAAATAAAGTTTTATTTTCGATCAAACGAATTTCTAAAGGAAGAACGATTTTTGATTAAAAATATGAATTATCACAATCTTCAAGTTTGTATGAAATAGCAAAAATTAATCAAATCTTGGACGTGGACGTAAGTTCTCTTAATCAAGGGTCTCGTCCACAAAAATGTTAAGCCCTCTTTAAACCAAATAAGCCCTGCCATATCTCATATCATCGTTCAAAATATAACGAGCAAGTGGTTTGGGTCATGTTTGCTGATGGAATATTCGGTTAATCAATAAACATAATCAAACATTAAATTCATTCACAGCTGATACGTTAATAAGTTGAAATTTTTTTATTTTATCAGGTTCATCCGCAACGCAACGTCATGTTTACGTAAGAGTACCTATTTATACACAGAGAACAGCGTTATAAGACAACAACAAAATTAAAAAACCGTTATAAAAACAACACCACGAGCAAAAAAAAAATGTATAAAACTGTTTTAAAGAATGTTGGAGAAAAAAAAACAAACAAATTTAAAAATTTAACAACTTCTTTCCCTTCCCAAAGAAGGGAGTTCAGAATGTCACTAGAAACAAAAAAAAAATCAAAATTGAACCTCCTTAAAGAAGGGAGTAGCGAATGTGTAATGAATATTTTAGAAGGGGTTTCTAAAAGAAATTTATACCTTCTAGAAGGCATATTTCTGAAGAATTCAAACAGGAGATCCACTTTCGGTCCTTTTAAAACACTCACACAAATAGAAAAAAAATTCAAAATAGCGCATATGCTAACAGTTGAAAACCCCTTGTCTGGAGTTACAAAACATTTATTTAGATAGTTGTTCCACTGGCATCCCACTAAGCGACCAAAATGCTCTTAAAGAAAAAGACCTTAGCTTTATTTTGAGCAAAAAATTTTTGATTTTGCAAAAACAAAGTTTTTTTCGAAAGATTAAGAAACAGCTATCTAAGCTACTTGGGACAAATTTTGCTAACACCAATAGGTAATAAGCAGGGAAACCATAAATATGCAATTACATGTTTTTTCTTGTGCGACCAATGAAGGCAGAAACAATATATTTATCCGATTTAGAGCTTTTTATGAATTTTGGCATCGATTTGTTAGTGCATATTTTTGCATATTTTACCCTTTGCAGCATTTTTTTGCATAATTTAGTTAAAAGAGCCTTTTTGCAGCATTTTTCAAGTTTTTAGCGCATATTTTACCTTTTTAAAGCATATTTTGGTACATGTTGAATTTTTTGAATGCCTACAAGAGCTTTCGCTGCAAGTAAACAATTTTTTTTTGCGGAATTTTGGTTTTTGTGTTTTAAATATTTATCTATTTACCCAACATGTTGCTTCAATTTCGCCATCTGCATTTAAGTTTTACTCGAAAATTGTAAGAAAAAGCAGGTTGAAATCTGGACAACTCTTTTAGTATACTCATCGACTCAGAATCACTGTTTTAAGTGATCTAACCATGTCCATCCGTCCGTGTTTGCTGGTTCTTTGTTCATGTTAACCTTGTGCGCAAAGTACAAGTTGCAGTCTTGTATGTAATTTGATCAAAATTTGGTAAATGCATTTTTTAAAGTACTTAAGGACGAAGTGAGCATCGATCTATAATTTCACATATTACCCGTAAAAACTTTTTTCCAAACTAGACTCTTTGTGTCCGTAAATCATCTAAATATGTTGTTGTTTAGATTATATTCGCCACAAAAATATTTTACTGCAAATTAAATTATTTTTGAATCCTCTCACATTTTCCCAAAGTTTCCATCTATAAAGCTTTAATAGCTTTAACTTTTCTAAAAATTTGACATTAATAAACAATTTAGCGACCGTCCTTTAAATCCCTTTAAGACAAAAAAAAATCTCATATGGATGTTAATGTCTAGATAATATTCGGCACAAATACCTCCGATATGAATTTTAACCTCTTTACATAACTTTGCTTATGTGAGCCGATTACTGCCCATCGCTACCAAATAGGGTTTCATCTCGAAAATTCGTCTGTAAATATATTGGAGTTTGGGCTTTCCGGATTATAATTTTAGGATTGTTTTTATTACATGGAACTGTTATTAAGTTGTTGAATATTTTGTTTTCATATAAGCAATTTTTGATTTTTTTGGGGCATATTTTTTAAAATTTTCAGGGCATATTTTTAAAATTTTACTGCATATTTTATGCGCATAAGACGCGTTTTTAGAGCATATTTCTGGTTTCCCTGGTAATAAGTTACATGGATGAGAAAAAACACCTGTTTCGTCAAAATGTCAAATTTTGACCCGATCTAACTTAGAGAGCTCTTCACCGATTTTGGTAAAAAAAAGTGTCTAAACTAAAAATTGCAAATCCAAATGCAATTGCGAGCATAGAATAAAACAATGAACGACCATTAAGCCTGGTACTCTGTTCAACATTTCACGTGAAATGCTGTCAAAATGCATATGAAAAAAACTTGTGCGGAATATTTACGAAATAATGTTGATGGAGTTGTACTCTGTTTATTTTGTGAAAAAGTTCCGAAATGTTTCTGGCAACATTTTTTTTACAACTGCGAAATAATGTAAGCTGCCTTTATTTCACGTGAAATTTTAAGCAAAAGCAAAAAATATGAACTTAATATTAAAAAAGAAATAAAAAATTAAAATAACACAATCGGTAACCGTTTTTTATCCTTATTTACTTTTTTTATTAAATTTTTTATTAAAAAAAATAATTTTAGTAAAATACATGTGGCGTTTGTTTACATACACGAAACAATGTAGCATACTTTGAAGGAATAAAAACGTCAAATTGTACAAACTCGCAAGATTGGTAACATTGATAAATGCCAAAATTTTCGTGTGGAATAATCAGTGTTGCTCAACATTTTTCACAAATTTGAACAGAGTACTAGGCTTTAGAGGAAAAGTCCGCTAGATTAAATACCTTTTGGGTTGAGAATCAAAATCCATTTAGAACATTATCTAAAATTGCAATAAAATCTCATAGTCCCTGCTACTTCGGTGCCTTCAGAAAGGTGCTTATCAGCAGCACAATTTAAAAAACCCTCTTCTAAAATGACGTGCGTACATAAATACGTCTCATACGTTCAATAAAGTAATAAAAACAACGAACTGTAGCCTGTTAAAACTAGTTATAGTTTTCCTGCTCGAGTACAAATATTTAGTCGATAGTAATACCGATAGTATCGAAAGTGAAATCTGAACTATCGATAAATATCGATAGTAAAAAATATTGATAGTATCCCAGCACTAGTGTATACCCTTCCACCTGTTGTGAAGCTAAATATAAAAATTTTAAATACCATAAACATAATAAAACGTAATGTACGAATTAAAGAAATGTGTAAATAGTGTTTTTTTGTTTGTTTATTAAGAAAATGTCTGATATCTATGAAGGTGGTTTCTACTAAATCAAAAAGACACGCAGAGTTGTTTCCACACCTACATGCCATTTTTTGCTACCGAAAACACGAACATATTGTGATTGTCAAATCTTTTACACATCTACTATATTTTAAGCAAGCACTGTGTGTAAAATTTAAGCCCGCATAGACACATGCTATAACAGACTATGAACCATATGTGCAGTTCTCAGAGGCTTCAATACACTAGAATCTGATTTTAAAAATTTAAAGTTAATAAAAACTATGTTCATTAGACCGACTCACTTTATATGGGCAAACAAAAATTAAAGTTTTACCACCCTGAAAATAACCTTTGACATGTTTTATAAAAATTCCCAAAATATTTTGGCTCTAGCGATAATCAAAAAGGGTCCAAAAATGGTATTTTTCGTGAATAAAAAGTTCGGAAATTTTTGTTTGTCCAATGACAAGTTTTTCACACAAAGTTAGTCCAAAAATCGATGTTTGTTAAGAAATATTAATGATCACAGATTTTCATTGTTTTTGCTCTAGCGTTTCTAGTTTTCGGGAAAATCGAGTTTAAAATTTTTCATAAAAAATCAGTCCAAAAAACGATGTTTACTAGGAAATATGAGTGATCACAGATTTTCATTGTTTTTCATAGCGTTTCTAGTTTTCGAGAAAATCGAGTTTTAAGTATTTCATACAAAATCAGTCATAAAATCATTTTTTTAAACTTATAAGATAAATTCTCTGGCGTAAGGCAAAAAGGCATTAAGTCCAAAACACTCATTTTGAGTTTCCGATTGAGCTTAACTCAAATTTGTAATAGCCACTGTGGCCAACTTTTTTTGAACATTTTCCGCCAAACCGGACTTCAAAACCGCTAAATATTTAATTTAGCTGGATTTTTTTTTTAAAAAAGTTAGAACATTTCCGGAGTGGTCTTTTTATGGGAGCTATAGTAAATTATGGACCGATCTTCATAAAATTTGAAAAAGTAATTTTTAGTCTATAAAACTGGCAGACAAAAATTTATTATTTTTATCATATAGAACGAATTTGTGCAAAATCTTATATCAATATGTGCATTCTGTCACTACCCTAGAGGGAAGCGAACTGACACCAAAGTAGTCCCGTGATAGCTCTTTGGTGGTAGAGACCGGTTCTAGTTCTAACACTTTATATGAATAAGTCCTGTCAATTTTACATGGGGTTGTCATTGGAGGGGGTTGATTGACACCATTTGACCAGTCTCAGATCTATTCTCAATGAACATGCTTAGTGTCAATTACTAAAATGTAGTATTTTTTCAATACAATGTAGTATTATTTCAATAAAACAAGTCCTAGAATTAAATTCAAGAACCAAATTTAAGAAAGTACCAAAAAAATGTGTCACAGCACCGGTGAAGACTGTACTCTAATTCATTACGTTTTCTACCTTTTTGTTCTTCATAAACCAGTCAAGGGATTGGTTCTTCTTTAACTGGTCATGAGTCCTTTCTTTTAGTACTTGTTCTATTTTCACAAATCCCAGGACCAGTCTGTTGGACCAATTGACACAAATTTCCCGCAGGGTAGTTATGCTAGTTTTTGGAACAAAATGAAAAATTTTTTAGGGTGGTTGTTCCACATTTTAATTCATAACTCTTTTCCTACTGAACTGAACTGGAAACTAGAAACAATTTGATACTATAATTTATTTTTTCTTTTGACAGCTGGACATGACTAAATCGACTTAGAATTACTCAATGAGCTAGAAAATATATATATTTTGGGGTCTTAGATGAACATTAAAAGGCAATACAAATGCCTATATAAAAACGCAAATAAGTTTATAACATTTACGCTGTTTTTGGCAACTATTTGCCGTTTAGCAATTAGATAATATTAGTAAGATGAAAGTAAGTGAATTATATTGCTTGGGTTCTGTCGAGACAATTTCAATCAATACCTAACATTTTGTTTTTAAGCAAGCTTAAAGTTGTGAATTTTCACATGCAGCCCTTACAAAATACTGACTGAAAATCGAAAAAAAATGTCACATACAATCCTTGGTTAACTAAAACTGCAAAAGTAAGTAACACCGTGAACTTAAACAAGTAGTTTTTAACCAGAAAAACAAAAAATCCTAAGAAGAAAAAGTGTAAAATCTGTAAATTTAAGTATGTATTGAGAAACGTTTTTTGTAGCGGAAATGAGCTGCTGAGAGATGTTTGAAAATCGCTAGATTTCCACGTAAAGAACTTTTGTGTGAATTTTAACTTCATAACATAATTTTGTTTTAGGTGACTTTTATTGCCCATGTGTACCAAATGGAGTACGTTTTCGAAAATTTGTCAGTTAATACTGTGGCTTTGGACCAAAAACAAACATAATTTCTGCTTACTAAATTTAATCTTAAAAATGTTATTTCGCAATATTTATAAAATTAAATAATTATTTGCCTAAAACTAGAAAAATATTTGACGTCATAACAGGAACATTTTTTTCTTGCCTAAAATTATAGGTTTGTTGTTTGCCTTTAAAAAATCTTTTGTGCTCAGATTACGAACAAATAAAAGTAGTAGCATATGTAGATAGATAATCTTTTAATACTTTGTCATGTTAAGTGGATAATTTTTTCTATTTAGCTACTTCCATTTTTTTTTATTAAAAATACCCTTTTGAGCCTTATTTCTAAAAATGGTGCATATTTAACAATGTTTTCTCTTTTTAAGAAGGAAACTTTTTTAAATAAAACTTCAGAAAAGAAATACTTTGCAATTTTTTCTCTAAAAGTTTGTGATAAAAGATAACATTCTTTCCTGAGAGTAGCTATTAGTAAATATCCCATAATTCGTTTTATGCTGGGATTTTAAACACTAGTGAACAAGTAGTATGTAGTAGGAATACAAGTCTATCTAATAAATAAAATATGTTGCTACGATTTTATACTAGTGGGTTTCACTAAATGCCATATGCACTATATAGGACTAAAATAAAAAAGTAATTTATTTGAATAAAATTTAAAATTCACACAAAAAAGAGGAAGGGGATAGAAAACACATTTCGTCATAAAATGTTTTAAAAACAAAAAAATCGTTAACACCTTTAACATTAAAGTTCGTTAGGAAAAAGATATATGAAATTACTTACAGTACTCTATCAAAATAAAACGTTTGTATATAAGGGCATACTAAGTTTGTCAATCCGCGTGAAACTTTTTTTTTTATTCATCTCAGACCCCATTAAGTGTAAGTATATATTCTGGCTCTTTGAATAATTCAAAATCGCTCATTGAAATCCAGCAAAATCGGTTCAGTAAAATAGGAGTTATTAATCCAAATGTGGAACCATCTCCCTAAAAAGTTAATAATTTTGTAACAAAATTTAAAATGAATGCACGGATTAGAAATCATTCAGTTAAATTTCGTAAAGATCGGTCCATAATTTACTATAGGCCCCATATAAAGCCTGCTTTAGGAAAACAGTTTAGTACGCCTTAAACCATAATATATAATGGTTCTTTAATAAAATATTGTACGTCGCAGGACTGGAAATCACACTCGCAATATTTGTGATGATCGGTTCATAATTTAACATATGCCCCATAGAAGGCATTCTCTCGGAAAACCGTAACGAATAATTTTTTTTTGTAGCAGAATTTGGTCTTTCGTAGTTTCATAAGGCTTTAAATCACAGTATAAAACGACGTGAAGATCGGTCAAAAATTTACCATCGAAATTGGTTCTAATTAAGGGTTTTAAATTTCAGAAATCACTCTACAGACTATTGTGATGATTGGTCCATAATTTACCATTGGTCCAATATAAATTCCCCTCTCGAAAATAATTTAATTTCGGCTTAAAATGGTAAGAGTCATGATATTTTACTCAAATTTGTTCAAACTTAGTTTTATATGACTAGAAATAAAAACATAAAGCTTTCTGATTGTCGGTCAATAATTAAGCATATGTAGGTCTAAATCGCAACCAGTATTAATACTGACGTCCGTCTTTATAAAGATTAAATAATAATTTATAGATACCATATAGAGCCCACATTAAAACTTTTTTTAACTTTTCTACCAAAATATCTGTATGTAAACGTGGGGATTTTAAAACTTGTTTGGCGTCCTAATTTTCGATTTGGCGACATGGCGATTTATAAAATAGTCGGCGGCTTTGTTGGATTTTGTGGAGAAAATTGTTTTTCATACTTAAAAATGCTCGTCAAATAATAAAAAAAGAATTCGTGAAATTAATAAAACATTTAAAGTTTTCGAACATTTTTCCATTATAAAAAGTTGAAATTAATTATCACAAACAAAAAGTTGTTAAAGATATTTTAAAGATTGCAATGAATTGGAAATTGAATTGGTAATTGGAAAGATAATTAAATCAAATTAAAATCAAAGCAACGTACCATTTTAAAGAATTTGCTTTGCTGTCACTTACAATTACTGAACAAGTTTTTGATTTTAACAGACTGGACCGCAACAGAACAGAAAAACTAATCAATTTCAGAGGTTTTTAAATAACAAAAACAAATAAGCTGATTCGTTACAGAACAGAAAGTAAAGACTAATTCTACCTTTAGGCGTCTTTAAACGATTTCCCAAAGTGAGCATTATATGGGTTCCATGGTAAATTATGGACCGATGCTTACAAAATTTGAAAGTGTGATTTTGTGTGTTACAAAATTTAACTTTACTATAATAACATTATTTGTTACGGTTGTAGGCTTCCTAAAGAGTTTTCCAAAAGTGTGCTTTACATGAGGTGTTTAGTAAATTATAGACCGATTTTCACGAAATTTGACAGTAATATAGCGTTATTCGTTACAGTTTTAAGCCTGGTTCTATGTGCAGTATTTCGTGCGAATATAAAAAAAAACTTCTGTGATTTTTTGATATAGTAGTTCTCTTTTTATATTGCGAAAAACATACGAAATATTTCTAGCAACATTTTTGTTTTCCGTGCGAAACATGTGCGACTCAAATTTTTTCGCACGGAATTTTAAACAACAGCTGATAGTTTTTTTTTTAGTTTTTATTTTGTATTTGTTTAGTGGTTTTATAACAAGCGTTACAAAAATAAAAAAGAAAAATGGAGAAAAGTTGTTGGCTTTTGTTTATGTTCGCAAAACAATGTTGTATACTAGTAGCTAATAAAAATGTTAAGTTTTGTAAAACCGCGGGAAAAAAAATATTGATACATGTCAAAATTTTTGTGTTTTCAACATTTTTGGCAAGTTCGAACAGAGTACTAAGTTTTAAGCTATTTTTCGAGAGTAGGCTTGGTATGGGGCGCAGCATGTAGCAAATTATGAACCAATGTTGTAGTATGACTTCTAGACATTTGAAATGAATTTGTGCAAAATCTCATGGCAATGCGTACATTACGTACGCTACTATTAATGTTAGTATTTGTATTTAAATTATCAAATTCTTTAAAGTTGTTGTTTTACAGTTGGATTCATAACTATTATCCTACTTTCTGGATTTCAATCCCAAACTGCTTAGAATAACCAAACAAATTTGGCACTAATATTGTTCTTTTCTTTAGAGCTGTTAGAAAGTGATGTTGTTTTCAATAGACAGACAGGTGGACATGGCTAAATCGACTTAGAATTACAAAGACCCAGAATATATACATATATATATTTATGGGATCTTAGATGCATATTCAAAAGTTTCACACGGAATGATAAACTCAGTACACCCTCTTCATCACTTTTTTTGAAGGGTATAAAAATATCCAAGAAATTGGAATTTTGCGAAATTTTGCATTTGGCATCCCTAACAATCATACATTTTCATCCAAGTTTGTTATTAGTTTTTATCCTGTTGTTGTTTTGTTGTGATTGTCATTGATGTAGTAAACACGAGTAGTTTGTTTGTAATTGTAGTGGTTGCTTATTGTTGGTATTGGTGTTCACATGTATGTTTAACAAATAATGTAATTGAATAGAAATATTCCTTGATATCAAATGGACCTTTCATAACAATATTGTACGTATGTATTATTACTACTATACACAAATACATACATTAATACATTCATATCGGTATGTATACTTGGCTAAGTATGTTAAGAGGTAAATGAGTGTTTGTTTATAATTCTTTTTTTTCTATTGTGGGCGTATTGTAAACATGAAATTGTAGTGGTGCTACAATAAAATAGAATTTGTAATAGTATTTAAAAAAAAAGAAAGACATTGTGTAGTAATTTTATTTTCCAATTTGTTGTTTTTTCAATAATTTTAATGGAAACATTATTGATTTATGAATAAAATCAATTGAAAGAGAGTTTTTAATGCAGTTGTAAGTTATTTAATTGTTAATGATAAAGTGGCAGTAAATTAAAACAAACAATTTTAAGAAACAATAAAACGAACAAAGTAATGAAATGTTTTATTTATGTTTAATATACCAAATAATGATTACTAAGGCCGGGTTTTTGAGATGTGGATTAAGTTTAAACTACGTAGTCTGAAACTCGGATTTATCCAGCGAAATGTAATTTTTTTTATTATTTCATTAAAGACCAACATTTGAAGCAACACTAAGCTGTTTCTTCAAAATTTTGTACACAAACTTGGTGATGACGGCACAATTCTGTTTTCAGATTAACTAAACCTAGTTTATCTGAGGTCTCAAAAACCCAGCCTGATTGTAATAACATTTGATTAGATTATTTTTATTTGTAACGTTTAGAAATTGATTAAATATAATTATTTTCACTAATGTCCGATTACGTATTAGTTACAAATACATTAATTTAACACATCTGCTAAATGAAAATAGCGTACAATGTTCACACACTTGCAAGACATTTTTAGTCAATTTTAATGACAACATTGTAAGATCTGACCACCGTCTGTACGAAGCTTTAGTACGTTTCTTTTTAACAAATATGTAATCGTATTGATTACTAATCCTACTAGGTATTTAACAAATATGGTATATTATAACAAGTTAGGAAGTATAGTCGGTCAAGCCCGATCATATGATACCCTACACCTCAAGATTTAAAAGCAAATTTTCGGAAGAATAACTGTAGCAACAAAAAATTTTACGGATCGTTACACTCACTACTTCTTACATGCGTTGAATAAAGTTCTTTTTGTGTCAAAAATATATTGCTGCAAAATGGGAGCTCTTCATTTAAAATTCGAAATAAAGCGAAACTTTTAACTTTCTCCCCTACAATTTATTTATTTTTATTTTATTTAAGAAAAAAAATTGTAACTTCTACAACAAAACATCAGTCTTAAACAGTACAAATCTTATGATGTTATTTTGGAAAATGAAAAATAATAAACTTAAGTCTAGGTATAGTTATTACAAAATTGATATAAATAAAATAATTGTAATTATACCAAACAAATAAATAACGAAAAACTACATATCAAAATAACATAAATACATTTATAAAAAATCAAAAAATATTAAACTATAGAACTATACCGAACTATAAACAAACTTGTTGACTACGAATAATATTTAAATATTTCTTTCTTAAATTGTAACGCATTGCTGATTTCTTTTATTGTTGGAGTAGTAATGTTATTCCAAAGACGTATTGCAAATATGAAAAATTGCCATTCAGATATTAATGTGTGATGTCTGATTTGAATTAAATTTCTATTTCTTCTAAGTCGACTAAATTTTAAACGATTAAAAAGATGACCTGGCTCACGGGTGGTTATAATTTTGTGAAGAAATACTAAAGTTCTTATTTTCATTAAATCTTCAAAAAGTACCCCGAATATTTTTTTAGAGTAAGGTGTAATACTAATGTAAGTACCATTTATGTTATAATTTCTGATCCCGTAGACGTACCTTGCAATGTTGTTATACGTGACGTTCAATTTAGATTTACTGGTTTCATCACAACTTGCAAAAATCTCACATCCGTAGGTTAAAATTGGTATTAAATATGTCTTAGCAAGTAATAAGCGTATTTTCAATGGGGTGCAATATTGAGTAGGCCATAGGGTTCTAAGCATCGAATATGTTTTACCACAGGCAGCTATAACGTGATCAGACCAGGTTAGAGTGTTGTTAAAAATTACACCAAGATTTTTTGCTCTATCTACGATTTCAATCCGTTGGTTTTTAATAAAAATGTTGGGATAATCAATAATTTTCTGTGTTCTTTTACGTATTACAATGCATTTCGATTTGGTAGTTCCCTTTTTTGTTACTTATGTACAATTGTACGTCATCAGCATACATTCTTATGTTGCAATGGAGCAACTGTTCAGGAAGATCGTTTTCGTAAATGGAGAAAAGGAGAGGACCTAGAATGGATCCCTGGGGAACACCCCTGACAACAGGAAGAAAATTTGAGATAGTTGAAGGACTAGTTTCAACACACTGGACACGATCTTTAAGATATGAATCAATCAATCTAATGGATGTTGATGAAAAATTCAAAATTTTCTCCAGTTTTTGAATAAGTATTGTGTGGTCAACGGTATCAAAAGCCTTTGAATGATCGAACAGTACTAAATATGCAACGCACCCATCGTCAATTTCCTTTCTAAGATCTTCTGCTACATCAGTTAGAGCAGTAATACAGCTATGTTTGGCCCGAAAGCCAGATTGTTGATCGATTGTTGATTTAAATCCTCCGAGGTTTAAAGCTCAATTTTTTATTGGGCAGTTATACTACACGGTAAGAGATTGTATACTTCACCTAAAGTCATTAAAGGGCTAAATAAACAACACAAATGGCTTGGCAAACACACACTTTGTTTCCGTTTTGTGTTCGACAGTAATCCACTCAAATAACAACTCGTACAAACATAAATTTTTTATTTTTGTTTTGTATAATGATCTCAATATACCTACAGTTAATGAAACCATACAAAAGTTTAGCTCTAGATACCTTTCTAGACTGATCAATCATACTAACATATTAGCCATTACCCTACTCGATGAAACAGAAGAAGTACGTAGACTTAAAAGATTGCATATTTTAGATTTGCCTTTTACATAATTTACAATATAGTATACTAACATATAACATATATTTTTAAGACATTATAAATATAAGTAAGTAAGAGAGTTATTGAATTATAGTTCAATAACAGCTGTAATTTTTTTTTAAAGTATTATGAAATTTGCTTATTGTTGTATAAACAGATTGTAAATAAAGAAATTAATGAAAAAAAAAAAAAAAAAAAATTTTTGTTTTGTTTTCAATTATTGCAGACGATGATAGGGCTGAAAAGGAGAAATATACAGTAAAGGAAAAGAATTTAAAGTAAAGAGTTGTTTAAACAAAGAGCTGTTTTGTGGCAAGCAATGCGGCTTAAAAAATTAGAATTCACGACTGAAAAGGATTTAAGTGCTTCCTCTTCAACGTTCTACAAAGATTGCGATTAAATGATTACATTTAGCACTAGGCACTTCAAACAGTTTGACAAATATCCAACATCCAATATATCTGCCAAATATTGCTACAAACATGCCTTACATGTTTATCCAAACAACACAAAATATATGCACAAACGTAAAATTTTGACACGTTAGCCAAACAATTTGTGGGGTTTATTTTGACCTTAAGATCACTCCAAAAAACTTCATACTGATTGAACACTTATACAAACAAACTTTCAGATTGCGCCTTTCTCACACTTTTTGCGCTTTTACTTAGTAATACAATGTTGTTTGCGAGAAAATATTTTCGCAGATACTGCAGCCACCTATTTCGGTGGGTTTTCACATATAATTTATGGGGTTTTCTTTGTTTTTCCTAACTTTATTTCGCATAACTTTGTTTTGGACAATATGCCTATTCAGGGTCTTAAGCAAATGGTCTTGCATCGCAGTATTTGCAAAATTGTGAAGTATATTTTTACTCTACACCAGTTACAGCCAATCATGCATACATCGATACTTGAGTTTGTGTAAGAGAGCTTTGAAAGCTCTTTTTTTATAAAGTTCATACACCGAAAAAACTTTTGAGTGATTTTTTTCAGATATTTTTTTTATTTATGTATGTTAAATTTCAAGTGTTTTTATCAATAATAAAAACTGGGAATTAAGCACGAATAACAAAATCTTTTGAAATATGTATGTTAAATTTTATTATATTTGTTATATATTATATTTATTATATAAATTTTGATTCAACATTTTATTGGCATGCATTATAATGCCTTTCAATGGTATATCTACCCAGGAAAAACTTTTTGATTTTTAGTAATAGGTGGTAGTTATTTCATACGTTACCTGGTAAGTAGTTGTCATTACAATTGTCATTATTTTGAAAACTTTAATAAGTACTTACTAGTAATGACCACAACAACTACTTATTTCTTCTATTATTTTCACTACTGAATATTTGCTTACTAATAATCAGCTCAATAACTACTTAATAGTTGTGTTGTTTTCAGTACTGAATATTTACTTACTGGTAACGTACTTAATAATTACTTATTAGGTCTATTAACTAGTGATTTTTTGGCTTCTGGTAAGTATATTGTAAGTACTTACAATTCAACTTACTAGTAGTTAAGTAATAACTAGATATTTTTTGACTTCTAGTAAGTGTATTGTAAGTACTGAATTCTGTGGACACCTCGAACAAAAATAAGTAGTTATTCAGCCGAAAAATAAGTAGTGTTTATTTTCTACAACATTATTTGCTAGCTTACCTGGTAAGTAAAGTTTTTGCTGGGTATGATTACGCTTACCGCTATTATTACTATTATCACAAACCATACATACGGGATCGCCGTCATTGTTTTCAATAAACAAAAACAATTGTTCCCAAGCTTTATTCAATATATTTTTTTAGTGTACATGTTGCTCCTTGAGCAAAGTAACATCGACTGATCGTTGTTTTTTTACAAAAAAAAAAAAAAAAAAAAAAAAAAAAAAAACAGCAAGCATTGTTGTGTGATTGCTTGTTGTACTCGTGTCGATGTGAAAGCACAAAAGCTCTTTTGTAAAAGCTTGCCCATTGGGCACATAAGCTGGAGGTAACTGGTCTACCCCAACAAAATATACAGCACTGCACTTGCTACTGTTTTGTTAATATGCAACACTTAAAACCGGCGTTAAACAGAACATTATTTAGCGATCGGCTCACACACGCAGGAACAATATCTATTATTAAGTGTTTGTGTAGGCGAACACAACCCTTAATACCGATCATAACTATTTTAAAAAAAGAGCCGAACATTATATAGTGTTCTGGAGCCTGATTCTGGCAGTCGGGATCGAGTAATTTCTCGATTCGAAAGCAATTTAAAATCTAATTATTTCAGTCAATACTGAACGAATTGGAATTATTTTTTCAGTGTTGTAAAGCATTAATTTGATTTTCACAACACTGAAAAAATAATTTTAATTCGTTCAGTATCAACTGAGATAAAATTGCGTTCGAATCGAGAAATTACTCGATCACGACTGCCAGAATTAGGCCCCTGTTCTTCATTAAAAAACACAACAATTGTAGTGATACTGTAGACAAACATTATATTTTAAAGTTCTATAATGTTTCCTTTTTTTACATTGATAAAGAAATGAACAAACAAAAAATTTTAGCAGGGACCGCAGCACGAACAGCTTGTGTATGTATTGTGTATATGTTTTGTTTGTGTAAATTTTTTTTGCTGGCTTTTTGTTTTTTTCGTATGTGTATGTTGTTTTTGTAAAACATTAATCAGCCTAGCCGAACAACAGAAACGAACGAACATTAATCAGCCTAACCGAACACAATGAAATTTGTGTTAAAAAAAAATCGAACGGATTGAAATGTTCTCATCTTTTTGTTGAGTTGAATAAGAACAGTATTATTATTTTTGTGTTCGAAAGATGACAAACAGGGAACTTTTTTCATGATTTTCTACACAACCACTATCGAACCAAACACTAAGGAGCGATATTTAGTGTTTATTTTTGAACACTGCATAAAACCAATATTTTTTAATTACTCGACTTATGCAGCAACTGTCAATCAGCTGTAAATTTCATGTTTTGCAACAAGCGTTGTAAACTAAACCAAAGAGGTCATTCACAATAAATAGGAAATATTTACAATTGCATAAAATTGCAATATCAAATGCACAAGATTGTGAATAAATCTAATGTTTAATACTGGATATTATATCGTCGACTTAATATGCAAACCTGCTAAATCCCCTTTTTAAGTAAATTGAGATATAAATTGGTGCTGTGCCACACAGCGAAAGATACGTCTCGTCGACATGCTTGTAGTTTTTCTTCAATTTGAGTCTTGAAGTGTGTTAAACCAACTAAATGTTTGGTTTTTCTCTCAAGCTGCACATATGAAATATAAAAAGTTTTTTTGTCTCTCCTGTAAAATTTACTGAAAGGGAGTTAGCAGGTTTGCATATTAAGTCGACGATATTGTTTAGCTTCCCACTCTTAATTATTGTATAATAAAACTGGGCAACATTTTTTAAGGCATCGACGGCAAACTCCTTCTCGTGTGGAATTTCTCGAAGTACTAATCGAATTTAACAAAACCACATGATAATGATAAATTCCTTTTTTTTAAGTAAATATATTTTATCTCAGTGGGTAGTTGGATAGTGTAGCTGTACGAGAGTTGTGAATAAGATTCCCGTCCGATATTCTGGTCTTTTTTTTTCTACAACGGACTAAAGGTCTTCAAAACTATTGCTTGTTTAATTATTTAAGAATATATTTATTATGTAATTATTTGTATTTGAAACTTTTATTATATAAATAAACAATAAAATGCTTTAAAACAATGATTAGGCTATAATATCGTTTTAATTTTTAAAATTGAACAAATTTTTGATGTTTGAATTAATACATTCTCAACAAATTAGATAATTTATAAAGAATTGCAACAAATGGAATATTAAGGAACCAAATGTTACTTTTTCTATTTTATAAAAATCTATTATTTCCAAAAACTTTTAACTACATGTATGTAAATTTTTAACAATTACCGATCTTTTTTTTATCTTATACTAATCTTTTTATTTTTGTCTCTTAAAATAAATTTTTTTTATAAATTCTATAATTTATTTCATAAATACATAACGAGACCTCTTAATCGTCCAAATTATAAAATTATCATAAAGGTTAGTCTATTAAATTCTCTAAGCAGAACGCAATTAATGTTGACATTTTTATTCAAAAACTGAATCAGTTCTAAGCAAAACATTAAAAATAACAAAACCAAGAGCACATTTTACTAAACCAATTTAAAGATAAAATCAAATGTCTGAAACATACACAGCGGGAAAACTCAGAAGACCTTCTTACTTCAGGCCTGCTTAAAAAATTTTTGGATTCCATTACTATTCATATCTAACTGGTAAAGAATGCCTTATAGAAGGCTTCATCTCTTTCGTATAAACGATAAGATACACATTCCATATTCGCTTCTGTGAGAATGCAGTAGAGAAGGAGTAACATCAATTTTGTTTTTTTTTTGCACAAGCAAAAGTACAGAGGCCTTCTAGAAGGCATCCGTACTCCTTCTTTTTCCGCTGGGTATATACACACTTACATATACATATATGCAAATAGACATATGTATGAACTTGTACTACATGAATTCAAATATTAACTCCTAAAAGAATTGCACACTTACATACTTACTTATTTGTACAAATTAATTTTATACACTGAAAGTTGTTGGAACGTTGTTGTTTCATTAACTGTACTTTGGTCTCCTCCCTCAAAAAAAAAAAAAAAAAAAAAAACATTAAATAACATCTTGTTTAGTAGCAACTAAATATTTCTTTTAGCATTATCAAAAGGTCTCACGTACATGACAATCACAAATGTTGTACATAATGTTTTGATACGGACATAAACACTTTTATTTTCTTTGTACATTCCCAGTCAGCTTTTAATAAAAAAAAACTATCAAGAGTGAGTCTCTTGTGACTCTTCTGTACGATAAGAATAATCATAAATTATATTATACCAAGGCGAATTCATACAGGTGACATTTTCGAGACATCTGTTTATTGTTTATTTTTCTGTGTGTATACTGAATGTCAAGCTTTGTTTACATATTGTGAAAAAATTAATTCATATTTAAAAATCAATAAAAATTTAAATATGTACTTGAAAAAAAACTTATTTAAATTTTATAAAATAAAAAAATTAATTTGCAATAGAGGAACAAGATTTAATTTCTAAAGTAATTGTGTGTATATTTTATAAACAAAAAAATTCCAGTTTTTATATTTTCAACAAATATTTTTGACATTCACTCTAACTTTTTACAAAAACAAACAAGGCGAATTCATACAAGGTGACCTTGGCTTGCTACGTAAGCAACAGCTGATAACTAACTGTGTGTCAAAATGATATGCCGTTATTTTTTTTGACATTTAAATTTAAATTTTTATCGGTTAGTTTAATTCAAATTAAATTTCAAGATTTTTTTGTTCTTGTAAATAATAAATTTAAATAATAAATTGAAAATGCGCGTGTGTGGTGTTTGTAAAAAAAAATTTAATACAGGAGAAGGAACTTTGTTCCGTGTTCCTAAAAACCAAGAAAAAAGAAGGAAGTGGAGTGAGATTTGTGGTAAAAATTTTACTGCTTCAGCATCAGTCTGCGCAGACCACTTCCTTTCTTCAAGTGTTATTTATGGTGGTGGTAAGGTATCCCTTATTTACAACGCTGAACCAGTGTTAAATACATATAAGAGACAATAATATTAAAGAAGTCAATGAAGTTTATAACTTAAAGTAAGTAAATGCTTTAATACATGTTTATTCCCACACTTCAATAGTAGGGAGGGTATTTTTCATTTGTGGCGATGTTTGTAACATTAAAAAATATTGGTCTTAGACAAACCTTTAAGTATACCGGTCGACTCGGTATACTTAACTGTCTGATTTGAATTACCGATGTCTGTCCGGGCGGCTGGCTGTATTTTTTCTATTCTATCTAGGCTATTTTGTAATTTTTATGACGATACTTTTGGATATATAATAAATAAATAGAATTGGGATGTTGGGGGAATTAAGTATGTACATTTTTTTTTAGCAGCCAATTCTCAACAATGCACACGTTGGAGACATCAAGTGGAATCAACCATTGTACCTTTCAAGGCGTGGACTACAGCACTTTAGACTCTTTTTGCGTAGTGGATGAGAAGATGTGCATAGACCAAGGCACTCAGACAATAAAGAAAACCTATAGAGACCAAGAATCTCAAACAGAGTAAGTTAAATGTTTATGTAACCCTCAAAAACTTTAAACTATAATATTTAGAAAATCAGTTCATTAGATTTGGGAGCCTACTCAAAAGAAATGAAGGACAAAATACGTGCTTTGACAACAGAAAATGCCGAACTTAAATATAAGCTCGCTCTGGCAGATTCTGTTGTGAAAGAAGTAAAAAAAATCTTCACGGAAGGCCAAATTAAACGTATGATGAAATCTGCAGCAACTCATTGGGACTGGAAAGATATTTCTAATGCGATATGCTTGCACGCATCGGGTCCAAGGGCATATAACCACCTTTATAAGAAAGGCTTTCCGCTACCTCATAAGTCAACCCTTCAACGCTGGTGTGCAAAAATTAATGTTGAAGAGGGTATTTTAAAAACATCCATTGATTTTATGCGGCAGACGAACGACTTAACACTCGCTGAGAAGGTATGTGTGCTCGCTTTCGATGAGATGAAGGTAGCGGAAGTGTTCGAATACGACCCTGTAGCCGATGTCGTGAAAAAGCCATCCAACTACGTTCAGGTTGCCATGGCACGAGGACTGAAGAAATCGTGGAAGCAACCAGTGTTTTATGGTTTTGACTGCAAAATGACGAAAGAACTGTTGCAGAAGCTAATAACTACTTTAAACAATGCTGGTTTTCCAGTAGTGGCCGTAGTGTGTGACATGGGCCCCAGCAATCGTAAGTTGCTTAAAGACTTAGGCGTAACCGCAGGTAAGTTAATAAAATATTACACCACTTAACAAATTCTAATGAATTTAAACCACTTATTAACTTTTTATACACAACTTGACTAACAACACAAAACTACGAAGTCGAATCCTTGACGAAATTAAACTTTTTATTATTAATGGATTTTCTTAGATACGTTAATAATATTAGTAAGTAACACACTACACATACAATTGTTGAAAATATATGAAATTATTGTAGAAGTACTTTATAATTAATCCTTTTCATTTAATTTTTGTAAGACAAACCTTGGTTTCCCAGTCCAACTTGTGTGGACGAAAAAGTTTTTTCGTTTTTTGATGCGCCACATTTGCTGAAGCTGATTAGAAATCATTTTCTTGATAGTGGCTTCATATATCACGGTACTCGACTTTCCTCGCGTACTATTGCCGATTTACTGGCACTGACATCAAAATCGGATTTGTCAATTACTTTTAAGTTAACCGAAGAACACCTGTCTGTAAAAGGCGCAGGTACATTATTATTTAGAAATAATTTAAGTGATTTTTACGCAAATTGTTTTAAAATACCTTTAGGAAGACAAAAAGTAAAATTAGCAGCTCAGTTATTTTCAAATACCACAGCTAATGCCATCATAAGATGCCATAGCCATGGAATGAACATCTACCATCCAATTGAGACAGCTGATTTTTTCAAACTTGTAAACAGTTGGTTTGATGTGCTTAACTCTAAGTTGAATACATATAAATACCCCGGAAAGGTAAGATAATAAATAATAAAGTGAATTATATAAAAATGCTGTTGCCTTACAGGAACCATATGGCCTTGCGTTGGAGTGCCAAACCGAAATACAGTAGTTTTGACTTAGCTGCCTTTTATTTACGTGCACTTTTGACTTAACTGCACAAAATTGATAATTTTTAGCATTATTCTTTATAATCCCATACAAATTCCTTTTTTAAGTGCACTTTCTTTACCTGCACATTTAAGATAAGAGCCCAAAATTTTTGGCATTTTAAAATTATTTTCATACAAAAAGTTCAACTTAGCTGCACTTTGACTTAACTGCCCAAAATACATATTGTCTGTAATTATTCTTCAAAATCCTTGTTTACGTGCATTTTGTATACCTGCACATTTTTCATAATTTTGGGCAGCTTTAAAATATTTTCATATAAAACATCAAAGTTAGCTGCACACATGACAAAAAGTGGAGGCCACTTTTTCACATTAATATCCAATTTTAGGTGTTTATAAAAACAAAAATCGCAAACAAGTCAAGTTGGTATCATTATAATTCATTTATTTTATTTGCATGTACCTACATTTATGCATATGGGTTGTGGTTACAGCAACTTTACCACGATTATATGAAAGGAATAGCAAATCTTAGGTCTGGAACAGAATAAAGTAGTTGTAGTAGTTTTTAAAGCTGACGAATGCTCTGTAGCGCAAAAAGTTCAAAATTTCGAATTTTGCGCTTCAACGGCAACGGCAACGACTACTACAACTACGTATTCTGTTGACTCTACTTTGAAACTGCCGTTTTTAACTTTTGACAGCTTGCAGCGCTATTCTTAACGTTGTACTACAGCGACTTTTCTGTCCCACACTTTATTATTAACAATTTGGTTATCTCTTTCTTTATAAAAATGCATAACAAATGACTACCGGTTGTTTGAACGTTTGATACTCTTTTTTTAAACACTTTACTTTAGCTGCACTTTTATGCAGGTAAATACAATTGCGTACCTGCACATTTAGGCAGCTAAATACATTTAAGATAGCTGCTTTTTTGATTTACCTGCACAAAAAATCGCGCAAAGGAGATTGTGCAACTATGTCAAAATTACTGTACTCGCAAAATTTAACAAAATAATGGCATCACCAATATTACCTGTAAAAAAAAATTTAGAATGGTTCCAAAAAGGTGTTTTAATCACCAATTCTGCCCTCGTGATGCTCCAAAAATATGTAAAAAGATATGACATGTCATATCTAATCACATATCGCTTAAACCAAGACGTTTTGGAACACTTCTTCGGCGCCATTCGTAGTAAAGGTGGTTTAAACGATCACCCATCACCTAGTGATTTTAAATATAGATTGAGGAAATACATTCTAGGTAATTATATATGTAGATATTTTGAATTTTTTATATAAAAACTTTTTTTCTTTTTTTTTTTAGCAAAAAATACAGAGCATTTAGATGGCAAATTAAACGTAGAGGACGATTCTACAGATTGGTTCAACTCCTCTTCCAACCTGGACGATTCGCAAAAAAACCTACAAACTGGAGGAACCCAAGACATTGACTCTATGGAAAACGTATCTCCACAGCCCATGGAGGATGAGGCATTGAGCAACTTTAATTGCGAAGATATTGGTATTCTGCAAGAAGATGCTCTGGAGTATGTTTGTGGTTACATAATAAAGAAGCTACATCTTGAAGAATACCAAAGTCGCGAAGCCTCTTTTTCCTGGGTCGTCCAAGTTACAATTTTGTTATTTTCACTTAGAATTAAAAAATTTTTAAATTATTTTATTTTGAAACACACAATTTACAATTAAAAACAAAATGAAATGTGAAAGAATATATTTTTGACACACAGGTAATTTGTTTACTACAGTGTTGTTTTATTTTGTGTGTGACGTTTGTCGTCATTTTTTTTATTTATTTACTTTTTTTAATAAGGCATTTTGACATTTGCCGTCTCAATTCTAGCAACAAAATGCCTGTTGTTTTTTCTATTGTTTCATTGTTGTAGTACTGAGGTCACTTTGTTAATACATTTGGATACATAGTATTTTTCAATAAAAAGGGATAGCTAGCATAACTCTATCTCATGATGCGGCCACCTTTATGAATTAGCCTTGTATTAACCTATTCTGATAATAAGAGTTTACAAATACAAATTATATTCTAACTTAATTAACCGAGCAATAGTAACGTATACCTTCAGTTGTAGTGAAACAGACCAGAGTCTCTGATAGACTATCTCACTACCAACTAGCCTACCGAGGCACCCTTTATTCGCATATATAATTCTCCATTTCCTTGTGTATTAAGAATCTAACACCAGCTTTTGCTAGATCTTTCACATTTACACCTTTTTTCTCTGTTGTTGCTGACTTCTACACTGAAAGGCAAACAGAGTTCTGGAAGAAGTACGTACTTTTAATTATTAAATTTATATGCGTAAACGCTAATCATTTTCAAACCTTCTTTCTTTCTTTCTTTAAGCGACCAATTAATTAATCAGTTTTAAGTCATCAATATAATCAAAGAAGACTCAAGTGATTTTATTTTAAATTACCTTCCAAATGCTATCTGGGTTTGTACACACATTGAGAAACCAAAACACATTAAGAAGAGAAAAGACTAGACAATCATATAAACAACAACGATAAGAAAAAAGTGGAAACCCGAAAAGAAAATATTTGCGAAAAACCCAAACACAACAAAAAGACTAAAACTAAGCGAAGCAAAGTATGATGTGCGTAAATACCAGGCTAAAAATTATGAAACATATAAATCTCGTACCTCATATACACCCACAGATACAAATACGTGATACTTGTATTCAGATACTCTCTTTGTCCACCCAAAAAAGTAAAACTTTATTGTGACAATGAAAGTTGCAAAAAAATAAAGAAATGACAAAAAAGTTCACAATGTTAAGAACAAGTGCTACTTACTTATGTGTATTATCCTGCAATTTTCACAGATGGAAAATTTCACTTACACTAACAGTGGGGCTGCAAAGTTTTAACAAAATATTAGAATCTAACTTAGAACAAGTAAGAGTGCTGTATTCGGCTATGCCGAATCTTATATACCCTTCACCACGATGAGATAAGAACAAAAAGTTATATACATAAATAACGTTCTTTAGATAGGTATAAATAAATAATTGAGCCACGCCAACTTTTCATTTCGCCATGCCGAAGAATACAAAAAAAAACAAAAAATTTATATATGTACCTAAGCCCGTTTCCTCTTTTGCCAAAGATGATGTTTGAAATTCGTTTTATAATCTTAAAATCGTTTTTTAGAACATAAAAAAATTAAATAAAAAAAATGAAAAAAAATTCTTTTTGGGATTCGAACTGGCAATATCATCAGTCTCAGGAGAGAACTTAACAACTCGGCCACGAATGCTTTTGCTGAAGAAGCGTTAAATTAAATTATATTGAGTCTATGAGTTTGTTTCTTTATTTAAGCGGCATATCATATACATGCATTAATGTGTATGCGTATGCGTAAAATTAAACACATTACAAATAAAATCCACCACTTGTAGTGAAGGGAATAAAAAAACAACAAAAAAAAAAAAACACATTACCAACACTGTATTACCATAGCCACTGTATGACCGTAGAAACCAAAATTGAATTGGTTGGTATGGTATGCTTATGTCGTTTTGGTAATACAGTGTTGGTATGGTAATTTCACGTCTAATTGGACCTTTAAAAGAAAAAATTTGAGGCAGTCGTGGTTTTTTTCTCATATCTCAGCCATTTGTGGACCGATCTTGCTGAATTTCAATAGCAAACAATTCCGGACCATATGTGCCAGAAATGTATAATAACCTGGCCCCCATCATATATAGGGTCTTCGGAAAATCCATTTCAACGGACATCGTTAAATCAACTTCGCTCCTCATAAGGACCCAGAATATATATACTTTATAGGGTCTAACATCAATATTAGAGAAATTACAAACGGAATGACAAACTTATATATACCCTATTCACCACTTGTGGTGAAGGGTATAAAAATATATGAAATATTAGAATAGAAAATCGCATTCAGTTTCAAATTCACTGGATTTTGGTTTCCAAAACATAGAAGCTTATTCATTTGAATGGCTTCTGTAAAAACATCACATGCCAGAAAAAATTTTTTGAGATAATCAACTTTTAATTAGTTGCGATTACGGTTTTGAAAAATCTGTAGAAAAGTCATAATGGTTGCTTAATGGTGATTTTGTTGAGACGGTAAGCGTTTTAAGAGAGGCAATTATCGTAAGAGGTATTATACTTATGGCCTATAAATCGCAGCAGGTTAAACATTATTTTTGGTTTAAACTAGCAAACCTATAATTCAGTAAACATTTAAACCAGCTCTAAACGCAAAAAATTGGGCGTTTAAACTACCAACACAAACCATATAAATTTGACAATATTTACCGTAATGCTGCCACATTATTATTTTTTGCATATTTGGGTCACTTATTTACAGTTGTTAAGTTTAAACTACATATAAGTTTAAGTTTAGTTCAACTAAACCAGCGTTTAAGCATTCACTGATTTTTAGCGCAAGTAATAAATAAAAAAAACATGTTCTTTTTGTTTTGCTCAAAAAGTTATAATTTTTTTAGCTATGTTATTTATGTAAATATATTTGTAAGTAGTTGGGTATCAATATTTAAATAATGACAATTAAATCTCTTAAACAGAGAAAACTATAAAATTTATTAGAACTTACTCTCTTTGTTAACCCACCGTTATATTACGTATTCTGAGAGAGCAACAAAAAGTAAAAGTACAAAAGAAAACAAGTGAAAGTGCTACATTAGGCTGTGCCGAATCTTTGATACCCTCCACGGGAGTGAGAATTAGGATTTATATGGAATCTATAAGTCATGAACCAATCTGTTTTACATACATTATAATTGGAAAAATTATTAATTTACTTAATAATCTGTTAATATATACTTATATATAAAAAAAAGTTATGTATGATCTTTATTTAAGCTAAGCCAATTGTATCTTCCGGATTAATTAGGCCCAATGGGCTTGTTCCAAAATGAATAAATAAATGAAATGATATTGAATATCCTTTTTTTTCAACCAAATATTCCCCACACACAAAGCAAAAATAGCTTGAATCAGTAACACACGATCTCCCTGACAAGCTTAAACGCAACTTTTATGAAGATTTAGAATGAATGTGGGCTTCTGTCAAATAAATAATTGTGAAATTGTAGGGTCTGTTATTTGTTATTGTATTGACTGTTTTACTGTATTTCCAGCATGGGATAAACAAATGAACAAGACGGGATAGCCCAATTTTTATGCCAGATTCGAATTCAGCGCACCCAGATTAGTTAAAAAACATGCTTCGCTTCTGCAGTAAATTTATTTTCCAAATTTGTAGACCAGTGTTATTGACGGATTTTCTCGTGGCCCCTGGTCGTGTGTTTTCCAGTCCTATAAAACTATGACATACCAACTTTTATTACAATAACGTTTTTCGTTACGGTTTGAGGCTTAAAAAATTGCTTTCCGAGAGTGGGCTTTATATGTGGCTTATGGTTAATTATGGATCGATCTTCACGAAATTTAGTTGTGTGATTTCTAGTCATATAAAACGAATTTGTGCAACATTTAATGACAATCAGTGCATTCCGCCTTCAATGTATGCTCATTTAACCGAAACATATATTTGGTGTGGTTGTTCCACATTTGGGTCTATAACTCTTTTCCTACTGAACCAATTGTACGGGGTTTGAATGCAAATTGTTTAGGATAGCTTGAAGCAATATAACACCAAAACTGTGTTTTTCTGTTGAGTCTTTTGGAAATGAGCGTATTTTCAACAGACTAAATGAACTAAATGGCTAAATGAACTTAGCATTACAAAATCTATGTACATATGCTTATATTTAATGGAGTCCGAGATTAACATTAAAAAAGTTTCATACGGATTGACAAACCTAGTAGACTCTTATACATTACTAGTGGTGGAGGGCATAAAAACCCACAAAAACAACTGTAGATTCAGGAAAATGTACAAACTTCGAGGCAACGAAAACAGAACAACAAAATGACAACAACGACGAAAACTTTATTTTAATTCTAAAAAACAAGAAAAATAACAACAATAAATGAAACTCAACAGTGCTGTAAAGTGTTGAAAACTCTTAAATATTTTTTTTTGTTATTAACCGTACTCTTCTTGTAAAACTTGACAAAGCCAAACACACAAACAGTGTTACTACAAATGCTGAAGCATTTATTCATACATACAAACACTCAAATTAAAAGAGAAAGAACGAGAGCATAGGACACACACAAAAAAAGATTTCGTCTATCTTCGGCACACAATGCCTCCTTACAAACGACAGGATTTCAACAACGAAACAACGAGAACAAGTGGCGCCTCGATTGTACCCGACATTGTAATATTTTCACTTAGCCAGACATTCGCCAGCTTACAAAGCTGTCTAACGGTCACATTTCTCGCTTTACAACAAACAATAAATAGTCTGTTTCTTTTTTCAATACTTACCAAATACCTGACACACGCACTACAGAGCACGTGAAGTATGCGTAAAACTTTTTTCAAATTAAATGTTCTAAACGAAAGTATTCGAGTGCTTGTGTGTGGGTGTACATGTGTGTTGGTTAAAGTTTAATAAAAAGTGAAAGTGAATATTAAAAAAAAAACAAAATAAAAGTTTGTTTTAGCAAGTTATAAAATATTAATAAAAATATTAAAAATTTATAAGAAACCTTAAGGAAATCCTACAAAAAAAAAAAAAATAAATAAAAAGAGTGTTGCATACTTAAAGGCCTTACAAATAATAAACAAAATAACAGGCCTACTTTAAGGTGGCATGAAAAAAAAGTTTCTGTGGGAACAAAATCTATAAAACAAGTGAAACAAGTAGTGAATAATAAAAATCCAATTACTAAAAAATTTTACAAATAATATATGTTTATAATTGACAAACAAATAAAATTTTTAATGCGTTTAGGATTGGTTTTTATAAGAAATATAGAATTTGATAAACAAAAAATGTTTTTGAAAAAAATATAAAACAATTATAAGAGTAAATTAAAAAAAGTTAATGTTATATAAAATAATATTAAAATTAAAGTCATAATTTGTTGGTTTCATTAAAAACAGGTAAATTTAAAAAAAAATTATTAAAATAGAGATATAAATTAAATATTATTTAAATTTTAAAATAAGTTATATCTATATGCAAAATCATTCATTTAAAATAAAAGAGTAATTAAGAAATTTTTTTACTGGTCATTAGAGTGGGTCAATTGGTATGCATTAAAAAAATTAACCAAGCGACGAATTATAAAAAGGTTTGCCAAAGAAACCATGGGTCTAAAATCAAAATCGAGCTACCCGTTTTTAAAGGGAAACTTTTCTTTTCGTTTATACTTAATAACAAAGAGGTAATGTTTGTTTGTTTGTTTGCAGGAGGTAATCTTCGTAACCGCTAAACCGATCTTTATGAAACTTTTACAGTATATTATTGATGGTCTGGGAGGTGCTATAGGATATATATTTTTTTGACATTTTAAGTGGGCGAGGCACCTCCCATACTGACAAAATCTTGGCGGGATTGGAAAATTTGTTCAATAAAATTTTAGCATATGTTAAAAAAATATAAAATTCGAAAAGTGAATTTTGATGTTAAGCTCGATTTTGATTTTAGATCCGTTCTTAGAATTCGTCGCAGATTACGATTTTGACAACCGCTTGATCGAGAAAAAAATTGACCCACTCTACTTGTCATAATTTGATTTTTGATTTAAAGTTGGAGAACATTCAAAATCTGCTATACGTTCCTGAATCACTGTTGTCAACTCTTGACGTTCAAAAATTGCTAAATTTAAAGCAAATCAAAGTCTAAATACTGACTTAAAAGTCTTAATTCGGGATAATAAAAAACGGAGTTTGAAAATAAGAAAACATTATATCACAATAGTGGAGTGTGTATTATGCGTTTGTGCTAATGTCCGCATCACTTTAAAATATTGGTACCAACTTTTTGTATACCGATCGACTCAGACTTACTCAGACTTACTTTTTGAGTCGATCTCATGTTGTCCGTCCGTCCGGCTGGCAGGATGGCAGTCCCTATAAACTTTGTGCGCAAAGTACATGTCACAGTTTTGAAGACAATTTGACGAAATATCTTACAATGGAAAATTGTGACAATTAGTTAATTATTTTTCATATCCCCCATACAAGCTTCTTTCCGGACTTTGTGATCATAAACCATCTTATTATGTTGGTATGTTTGTATTTAGATGAAATTTGGTCCAAACTTATTTTATTGCAATCTAAATCATCTTAGCGAATTTGATTCGAATTTGAGCATATCTCCCATACAAATACTATTCCCGAAAATAGCTTTTAATACCAAGACTTCATAATAAATATAGTTATTCACATAAAATTTGACGACAGTAATTTTGACGATAGCTACGACGTCGTGTCGAAATATGTTAGGTCTATAGTTGCTCCTTTATAATATGCAGCACAAAGAAATTTTACATGAATTTTAAACTCATAACAAAATTTTGTTCTGGCGGCTCCATGATTTCCCATTGGTCTCAAATGTGGTACACTTTCGGAAATTAATTTTTATAACTGCTGTGTAGGGTATCAAATGGTCGGGCCTGACCGACTATACTTTATTACTTTTTTTTATTTAGAATTTAATGGGTCTTGAAAATTTTAAATCATCGATAAAATAATTTTTTTTGCGTAGTAAGTTCAACTCAAAATTTAAAAATTTTCAGTTGAAAAAAACCATTTTAAACCAGCCGTTTAATTACCAAAAACTAGACAAAATCGAACAATATTTTTAAAGCGGTTATATATGAATATTACTTGTCGTTTTTTTTTTTAAAGTGAAAATATTTAAATGTTAAGTTAATACCCTCTAGTTGATCAAGTGTGATATAAGTTTATAAAAATGCTACATTTTATTACAATCATAGCAACATTTATCATATTTGTTGTCCGAAATGTTCAACAATTTAAAGGAAATATTTTTGAAGTGAAAAAGAAAATGGCTTATTCGCAAAAATTCTTTTTTTCATAGCCAAACAAAATAAAAAAAAAAACTGGAAAATCTTACTACTAAATGGCTAATTTGGCAACACTTTCTAGAATATCCACCAAGCAAATTATTTTTAAAACTTTTATTTAAACCGAAAAATTGTTAATTAGTATTAACCGTAATTTTGTTATTATTTTTAATGGTGTTTATATTTTTGCTTAAAATCTTTTAAGCACAAAATAATTTAATCCTTAATCTACTAAAAAATTCTTTGAAGCTACAGTCCATAATAAATGAGTACATTAATAATATCTTCCTTAGGAGAATTTAATTAATAGGAAAGGAATGGAAAGGAAGAGGAGTAATTTGTTTGCCGTATCATAATAAGTAATGTGCCTGAAAGCATTTACTTTATTAATTTATAAATAATTGCAATTGATTTTAGCTCAGGAACTTTGTTGTATACAAATTTTATAACTGAATTTAAAGTTCAAAGGAAGTAAGTAAACCCTTTTGCAACTTGGAAAATTTTGTTTATAAAATTGTGATTATTTATCAAAAACGAAAAAAGTTTAATTGCTGATACCTTCCAGTCAAAAACTTTTTTGCTCTAGACTTTTGTTCAGACTGCTTGTTACTTCGACCAAACACAATGTCTAATACACAAATGTCAATTGTAGACTATTGTAGTTATATAACAACCATTCTTCAGATTTAAATAAATCTATTTCGCGCCGCGCACAATTTTCAATCCTGCTCACATTTGTGTACTGATAACCAAGATGATTGTACATCATTTGGAAACTTTGGCTCTTACTGTTCTCCAGATATACAGAAATCTACAGTTTCTTTGTACGAAAGATGCCACGCCCACTTCCCAAATCCCGCCCATATTTTTAAGGAGGTTGTGTATTATTAAAACAACTATGTGTACCAAACTTAGACAGTATTTCTCTTTAGATACAAAAAACTGTTTTGTGAAATGCCCACTTCTCCAATCCCGACCACATTTTGTGGGATGTTGTGTATTGATAACGAAGATGATTGTACCTAATTTGTACCTTGGCTCTTACCGCTTTCCAGATATAAAGACATTTATATTGTGTTTTTATGGGAAGTGCCACGCCCACTTCTCTAATCCCGCCCATTTTTTTTCGGATGTTCCGTATTGATAACCAAGATATGTATATACAAAAAAAAGGAATAAAAAAAACCACAGCAACAAGGAATTTTTGGGTAAGATTAGAAGCAGTTTTTTGCTTATATCTGAGTTATTTATGTACCAATCTGTCTGAATTTCAATAGCAACATTTAAATTGGAGCATAAGGGTGGGTCACTGATGTATGAGAAAAAAAAAACTTCTCGAAACATATTCTAATAGCAATATTGTTTTGCCTTATGTTAAAAAAATTAAAAACTGCAAAAAAGTAAAAAAAGTCATATCTTGAGCCCGCGCCGGAGCTCCTAAAAATTAAGTATTTTTGAAAAAGCAATTTTTTAAACTTTAATATTTTATTTAAGTACTATCAATTATTATTAATTAAAACTAAAAACATTTTTAACTGAACTTTAAAAAAAAAAATAAAACTTTTGTTCTTATATACTTAAAGGAAAAAAAAAATCCTTTTTTGATCACAAAATCTTGTTTACTGTCAAAACAGGGCATCTTTTGTCCTGATTCAAGTTTCGTCTATACTTAACCGTCTCTTAATTTTTTATCGCATAGAGTCATGGATGCTTCTGACACTATTTTCACGGACTTAAAAGTCATTAGAATACAGTTATACGCTTTTCTGCAATACAATGATATATTAGTGGTGTTCAAAAATAATTGCAAATGGTCTTGCAACATAGCAAGTGCAAAATGGTTTGGTAATTTATTATAGTATACTCTTGGGATTATAGTAATTACTATACCATTTTGCAAATGCTTCGATGCAAGACCATTTGCACAAGTTAGTGAATTGGGCTACTGATCTGTGCAATGAAATTTCTAACTAATTACGATTACAAAAATTCAAAAACATTTACGATTACTAAAGCTACGGTCAGACTTATCAAATATTTGACGAAAAAAACGGGACCAACAACCAAACTTAAAAATCATTTCGCTTAATATCAATATTTATTTTGATTAAAATACCACATCTTACAAAAAACTGTTTTTTGCTATGTCTTGTAATATAATCAATCTATTTTGTAATATTAAGACCATTTCAAATCTCACTAACTATTAACAAAAGTAGGGGTTACGCAACCGAAACGGCAAGACTGCGGAGGATGCTAGTGGGCAGTCCGGTAATGCCGAGTACGGTTTGTAGGGAAAACGGAGAATGGACAGGGAGCAGCGCGGAAACGTTGGGGGTGCTTGTGGATACACACTTTCCGGGCTGCTCTGATGTTCCCATTCCAACTGATGAAACTTCTGTTCTGGCAGATGGTGATAGCGGTATCATCACCTACGAGGGGGTGGAATGGGCAATCGATTCGTTCCAGCCATATAAGTCGCCTGGTCTTGACGGAATTATCCCGGCGCAACTGCAGCAGGGGAGACAACGGATAGTACCATGGCTGGTGGAAATTTTTAAGGGATGTCTGAGGGTAAACTATGTGCCTAAATCTTGGGGGATATCTAAGATTGTATTTCTGCCGAAATCGGGCAGGAGCAGTCATATGTACCCAAAAGATTTTAGACCTATAAGTCTCACATCCTTCCTGCTGAAGACGTTGGAGAGAATCTTGGACTATCATGTCAAGGGTAACATGAGGCCGACCATTCTCTCTGTCAATCAACATGCGTACACGAAGGGTAAATCAACTGAGACGGCACTTCATTCAGTTGTCTCGCTGATTGAGAAGACCCTGAGCTATAAGGACTTCGCTATGGGTGTGTTTCTGGATATCGCGGGAGCATTCAATAATGTGTCCACAGAGGCAATTTTGGCCAGCTTATCTCGCACTGGGGCACATCCGCATGCTAAAAACTGGATTGGTAACCTGCTACGGTGTAGAACTATATCCGCGGCGTGGGGCAACTCCAGGATAACAAAGAGGGCACACCGGGGAACCCCCCAGGGAGGGGTGCTCTCGCCGATGCTATGGACGCTTGTCGTCAACGAACTTCTCAATAGACTTCAGGACGGGGCAGCAAAGATGACCGCATACGCAGATGATGTGGCGGTGATAGTTACTGGCAAGGATCTGAATACTATTAGTTCTGTAATGGAGGCTACATTGGCGATAATCAACCAATGGGCAGCCGGAGTAGGACTGGGAGTTAATCCCGAGAAGACGGACCTAGTACTATTTACGAAAAGGTATAAAGTTGGTCCATGGAGGAGACCTAAACTAGGGGGTACTAACCTGGAACTTAAATACCACACTAAGTATCTGGGAGTAATACTGGATAGCAAACTTTCGTGGAGACTGAATGTGGAGGAGAGGGTGAAAAAGGCAACGATTGCGCTCTACGCATGTAAGGGAATGCTGGGCAAAACGTGGGGTCTAACCCCTGCTCTTACACATTGGGTCTACACAGCGGTGGCGAGACCAATCCTACTCTACGGAATACTTGTGTGGTGGACGGCCTTGGATAAGGTATCGTACCGGAATATGCTAACGGGCGTACAAAGACTCGCCGAACTTAGTATCACCGGTGCTCTGCGTAGTACACCGACTGCGGCAATGGATGTGATCCTGGACTTGCAGCCGATTCATCTAGTGGCAGAAGGAACTGCAAGGAGGTCTGCGATCCGCTTAAGGGCGACGGGACAATTTGCATATGAACTCTATGGTCACGGTAGTATTATAAGGGGAATAGATTGTAGCAGTGACTACACCATTCCGAGACTGACACTTGGAGGGAAACCGCGAGTTACCCTAGAGGAGGACGGTTGGTTGGCAGGACTCCGATCAGGCCAAGGGACCTTCAGATTCTACACTGATGGTTCCAAAATGGAGGACGGAGTTGGAGCTGCAGTCTACTGCCGAGAACTGGGTATTCGGGAATCGTATAAGCTTCCCGATTACTGCAGCGTTTTCCAGGCGGAGGTTTTTGCAGCCAAAATGGCTGCTGATTTGGCACGTGTTCCCGGCACCGAGAACTCGCGGGTAAACTTTTTCATTGATAGTCAGGCGGCGATCAAGGCTATAACCGCGGAATACTCATACTCATCTGTCGTCCAGGAGTGTAGGGACTCGATAGATAGACTCTGTGTCAATAGGAGAGTGCATATCTACTGGGTTCGCGGTCACCAGGGCATAGAGGGTAACGAAGAGGTGGACGAATTGGCGAAACGGGGGGCCCGCTTACCACGCGATAGGATGGTGGTCATCCCGGCTCCAATTCAGAATATAAGGAGGGATACGGACTCTGCTATACGGAGGAGATCGGAGGCGTTTTGGGAAAACTCAGAAACGTGCAGGGTTTCCAAGGTTATGTGGGGATCCTATGATCCGGAGTCGTCGAAAATTCTTCTGTCGCTATCGAGAAGGGACTGTAGACTTCTGATAGGTTTTATAACGGGTCATTGTTGGACTGCGGTATACGCCTATAGGGCGGGCCGGTTGAATAGTGACAATTGTAGATTTTGTGGGGTACCAGGGGAAAAGGAGACGGTAGAGCACTTGCTATGCTACTGTCCGGCACTCGTGCGCTCCAGGGCGAACTGTCTGGGAGATCATTATCTCCAAGATCTCGGGGAAGTCTCTGGGATTGGGTTAATGAGACTCCTTGCATTCGTCAAGAGAGTGTGGGGTACCTTGGATACCATCACATCTGACTGACCTTTTTACTTTCTTCTGTGGGTTATCGTACAATTGTGGTAACGCTATGGACCTATTTGGTCTATGCGGGGTCTTTGTGACCGGCCACTCTAACCTAACCTAACCTAGGGGTTACGCTAATTTGATCAAATATTTAATAAGTGTGACCGTAGCTTTAGCATTTGCAAAACTGAATAGTATTTAATATAATCCCAACAGTATACTATAGTAAACTACTAAACTATTTTTCACTTGCTATGTTGCAAGATCATTTGCAATCATTTTTGAACTCCGCTATTGTTATATTCCAAATTTAACAAAATTGAAGGTCAACCCAACCAAGTCCCCATCATATCTTCGTCTTTGATCTTCGGAAACCCCTTTTTCAACAGATGGACGGACAGACGACGGTGAGGCTGTTTGGAGAAATTATGTAACCGAATTTTCTTAGATTTCTCGTCTCTTTATCTTTTCGAATAAATATTTCGATACATGCAGATAAAATATGGTTGTGCATGGTTACGGCAACTACTCTATGTTTATAGTAACAATATATTGTTGTCGTACACAAAAAAAAAATAAATTTCTATCAGTAATATTATAGTTACTGTAAACATTAAAATTTTTATCGCAATTATAAATTTGAGTATTGTTGACTGAAAAATAATTATTTTTCTAACAACTAAATAATGATAGCTTTTAAAACATATTATATTACTCACAACTATTTCATGATAGTTGTAGCATTTTAAATATGTTATCATAATATTTTTAAGATGCAAATAAAATATCTTTACTCTATTTGAGTCCACAATTTCACATTACCCCCATAAAAGCTTCTTTGCGGAATAATGCCTTTGTGCCCATAAACCATCTTATTATGTTGGTATTTAGATCAGAGGTCTGCAAAACACCGCACATGTGCGAATGCTCTCACACTTATAAAGAGAGCATGAGAAAAGAATTTGTATTTTTACTAGATAACACTGAATATATTTGGCGGATTTAAATTTAGATTTAATTTGGCCCAAAAAAATTCATTGTAACATAAATCATATTTTTTTTGGAATTAGTTCATATTTGACCATGGCTCTGTTATAAATACCACTCCCGAAAATAGCCATGTCATGGCATTTGTAGATCTAGAATTGTTCATACCCAGCGGTAACTAGAAAGAGTAAAGAGGCCTAATAGAAGGCCTTATTTAGCAGTCACAAGCAGTCATAAGAATGAATAACTTAGAAGCCCTTTTTAAAAGAAGTGAATACCTTCTAGAAGGCATACTTCTGAAGGCAGGATATCATGCTAAGCACATCTTTTAGAAAGGAGTATAGAGGCCTTCAAAAAGGCCTGCGACTTGCAGTCCTTTCAATATTTACCGCTGGGTAAGTCTAATAAAAAACTATATAAACCTTCTTCATATTGGTGTATTAATAGAGATAATACTTGATACAAAGAACTATTAACCTTAACCTCTAACAAAATTTTGTTCTAAAGGTCCTATAATTGCCGATAGGTCACAAATTTGAAAATTTGTCTGTAAATACTGTGGTGCAGGTTGTTATATGATCGCGCTTGACCAACTGTACTTCCTTGCTTGTTTTAATTTTCTGTATGTGCCCAAAACTTTTCTATAGAAAGTTCCATTTTTCTAAGTTTAATAACACTGTACAACACTAAAAATGACAATGTTCTAACCAGTTATTCTGGCAGAGCGGACAAAAACAATTTGTATAAGCATGTGTATCGACGTTTTAAAAGTTTACTCCGGGAGGTCATTAATTATGAGGTAATTAACTATATTAAGGGTTTAAGATGTTTCTAAAAGAATGTCACAGGAGCATTTAAATGCATTAGTACAGAAGCAAGGTTTGCCTAAAAACAATAGATTTATTTTTTTTTTGCAGACTTGAAAAGTCTTTATCCGCTTGAACATTTAGTTAATGTTTCTACTTTCCATAAAAGCCTTTTTGATAACGATGTACAAGTGTCTAGAGCTAAAAGTAAAAATTAATTACATACATTCTTCAATATAAAAACTCATCTTTAAGTTACTTTTATAAGTGTCTTTGAAAAAAAATATTCTAGCAGGACTGATTTGTTGTCTCTCTTTTATTTGTTCTACATGTGTTTCTTGAGCTACGTGGTCCCTTAAATCGGTCTCTAGAGGCTTTTTATGACAAACAAAAAGTCCTCTGTATAGAATGTGAAAATAACGTTTTTTTCTTTTTATTGATTTTACTTTAGACGTTATACACGTACCTACATATGCACACAAGTATGTAATTTTGTATTTTATAAGTAATACAATAATTATTACGGAATTACGTTTTTTTTGTTAGGAAATTTTTTATATAAAATATTGAAATTTTCAAATATTTTTACGAAAATATTTTTAAAGTAAAGTGTCAAGGCGAATTAACACCAGGTGAACTATCTTGCTACTTAAGCAACAGCTGATAACTAACCTTGTGTCAAAATGGTATACCGTTCTAGTGGATCTGAGGAATCTTTACTAAATTCTATAATTTTCGCTTAAAATTATGAAATTTAAAACTTTTTTAAGTTATTACTTTTCAAAACACACAATTTGAAATTGAAAACAAAATGAAATATTTGCTTGAATTTTTGACACAACGTTAAAATATTTTACAGTGTTGTAAAACGTTTTCAAAATAAGACCACCTTGTATGAATTCGCCTTGTAAAGTGTTATGTTAAAAAACAAAAAAAGATAGAGGAGGAACTACTTTAACAATTGCAATAACTAGAATATTGCTAATATATTTTTTTTTTATTTGTGTAATAACACTGTGCAAGAAATTTACACTTTTTTTCCGTGACAAGCTGGGCACATGGCGTTTTAACATAATTCGGGTACGCTGAATCCAGTGGATTAGATTGGCTCTGGTTTTCGAGATATACCGTTATTTCGAAAATAGAGGAGGTTGCACGACATATGTTCGCCTAACTCAAAAACGGTTTAGTTTATTGAAATTACTAAAAAAACTAAAACTAAAAAAATTCCGCAATAACATTTCCTTTAAGAAAAGTAAAACTCTTTTCTAATATGAACAGTCGTTTTAATTAATTATTATTTTATTATTATTTATTATTATTAATTATAATTAATTCCATTAAATTATCCAACATTTAAAAGTAATTTTTTTAATTAAATTTAATTTTTAACTTATTTTTTTATTTAAATCAATGTTGCTCGTATCTTTACCTTTAAATTGATCTTACTTACTTTAAAGCAAGTCGAGATTTGTTGTGTTTAAAAAAAAAATAACAATTTATATTGTATAGGTCTTTCGAAAGTTCTTTTAATCAACTCGCGGACAGAAGGACTACATTAAATCAACTTATCTACTCATAACGATCTGGAATATATTTGTTATTTAGTCCTATATAAATATTGCTGAAATTACAAATTAAATTATCCTATATTTATACGTGGGTAAACTAATTCGTTTGTAACGAATAGACATCATTAAACATTTTATTTTTTTTGTTGTAATTGTATTTAGAAAAATTTATTATACCCCTACCAAAATAGTGGAGAGGGTATTATGCATTTGTGCTTATGTGTGTAACATATACAACTATTTTCGCTTTAGGCCCAGCTTTTGGCATACTAATCGAATCAGACTCACAATCAGACAATTTATATTGTATAGGTCATTCAAAAGTTCTTTTAATCAACTCGCGGACAGAAGGACTATATTAAATCAACTTATCTACTCATAACGATCTGGAATATATTTGTTATTTAGTCCTATATAAATATTGCTGAAATTACAAATTAAATTATCCTATATTTATACGTGGGTAAACTAAATTGTTTGTAACGAATAGCCATCATTAAACATTTTATTTTTTTTGTTGTAATTGTATTTACAATAATTTATTATACCCCTACCAAAATAGTGGAGAGGGTATTATGCGTTTGTGCTAATGTGTGTAACATATAAAACTATTTTTGCTTTAGGCCCAGCTTTTGGTATACTAATCGAATCAGACTCACTTTCTGCAACGATGTCCGTCCGTCCGTCCGGCTGGATGTAAACCTTGTGCGCAAAGTACAGGTCTCAATTGTAGAGATAATGTAATGAAATTTGTTAGGCAGAGTTGTCACAAGGATCAAGTCTATTAAAAATGCTGACAGTCGATGCATAATTTCACAAAGCCCTCATACAAACCACTTTTCAAAATAAAGAATTTGTGCAGCCTTAGTTATCGGACCATATCTGACAATATAGCTACCGTAGAAATACCTCTCTCAAAAATGAAATTACACAAATGTTGGTATTGACATAAAATTTTAGGAAAATAAATTTTACGATAACTACTATGACAAAATGTTGTGCAGGCAGTTCCAGACTATAGTTGCCAAATAAACCCCACCCCCTCTAAGATCATTTTAAATCGGTTTAAAATCTTATATTGATGTAGATACCGAAATAATATTCGGCACAAAGAACTCTTATATAATCCTACACTTTCAAAAATTTGTCTGTTAATACTGTCAGGCTTGACCAACTAAACTTTCTTACTTGTTTTCTTTATTATCGAAAGCAAATAATAAAACATTTATTTGAATTAATTCGTAGGTAAATATTTATCATTAAATGCTATACTTTCGTTGCCCTTAATGCTTTCGGCCAAATATGTATGTATGTTTTCATAAGATTATTGTAATATTCCCTCCTTAATAAGAGCACTGACTTGTGCGAGTGTTTCGTTATGGTCAATACGATAAATTTGAAATAAAATACATACATATATTATCAAAAACACATAAAAGTTAAGTAGTAACAACTGATACAAAACCGGAGTTTACACACAGCACAAACACATAGAAATGAATAAATAAAAAGGAAACGAATATCGGTAGCTACTTAAGTTTTATTGTTTGACAGGTAACAGAAATTCAATAATCCTAACATTTATTAGTGCGTTTAATGCCACAAAGCCATCAACAGCAATAAAAATAAAAACGGAAAGTGAACAACAACAAGAGAAAATTTGTATAGTTTTAATAGAGTTGACACTATGGAAAATGCTTTAAAAATTTATTTGTTTAAATGGCGGTGTTTTATTCAAAATAAAAAAATTTACGTAAATTAAAAATAATATTGTTTTAAAACAATAAAGCCTGTATTCGTAAAAATATTTTAAATTTAATAAAGGCTTACAAAAGAAATGTTCTATGAATACGGGGGTAAATGAATAATATTTTTTTTTCTAAAAAAATGGAAAATCAGTATGATCAGGTTTTTACTTACTTTTTTCCGTAAGACCTTATTTGTGCGATTTTTTATCATCGCATATCAAACAATACTTTCTAATTGTGTTGCAAAATTTATTTATTATACAAACTAACTACTAGTAAAGTATACTTTTTGTAAGTAACTAATTTTTTATGCCGTCCATATCCATCTCACACCAACCATGTAGACTGTATTACTTTGATGTGTTTTACCATTAGTTACTATTAAATTAATATCTTTCAATATCATTGTATCGAAAACTTATCAAGTAATGTACAATTTCGCTAATCACTACTCAATTTTGAACTGCAATAGTTTGTAACTTTTACAAGGGATGCCCCAATTTGGATGTATTTTAATTTACTACAGGTCACCGTTTTAGTAAAAAGAAAGATTTTCGGAAAAAAAAAAATTGGCAGAGCCGTGATTCGAACTGAGGCAGCTACGACGACAAATGTTGCGGATTGGTGGTTACTAAAAATGCGTAAACTATATAATATAATAATTAATATAATATATATAATAATTTACGATATAATTAACAAATTTTGATTTTTGTTATTTGTTTGTTTTATATACAAATATAAAGAAACGTCGTGTATGTCGATGTAATGTTCACTTTTTCAATAAACATAAACAAATACAAAGTTTTTTTGCAGCTTTATTCATTATTTTTATCAAGTGTATCCGCAATGCAGCGTCACGTTTGCATAAGAGTACCTTTTTACAGAAGCTTGGTAAGAAAAACGGAACAGCTGATCTGCAACGTATACGTTTCCATAATAGAAACGGGCCCTTTAGTCTTGAATCTTAGCCACTACTTAACGTATGTCTCAAGAAGTGAATTTTACAGTGATGCCAAAATAACAGGGCTGTAGAGTCGTCAAAAAATAGTTCTTATTCCGACTCCAACTGCTGAAATGTTTTAAGTCCGACTCCGACTCCGACTACAACCTTAACTCCGACTTCTACTCTAACCTTGATGCTAAATGTATAAGAGACTGGTCCTTATTTGGCTTTAAACTTTTTTTTAGTGCAGTTGCTTTTAAACGAAAAGGAAATCTTCAGAAATTTTTCAATTCTAATACGTCCCGCTTTGAGCTTTTATATAGTTATGTATTTACATGTGTAAAGTAGAAAAATTTTTTGGAGTCGGAGTCACGAGTTTTTGTGAGTTCTTTGACTTCGACTCCGGTACTAAAACCTCAACTCCGACTCCACAGCCCTGCAATTTAGACCTTTTCGTGCTAGATTTAGCATTTTTTAAGTACCTGAAACGCGAAAAATGTTTAACCCTAAAAAAACATGCAAATTGAATTTATTTTAACTACTATTTAGACGATCGTTTAAACCGATTTTACTTTTGGTTCCGTTACAGTTTTTGTTTTTCTAGCGAATGGAAAAACATTGAAAGTACGGATAACTTACAAAAATGCAATTGGTAACAATCAAATTATTTAACTTTCTAGTTTTGCTATAAACATACCTCTGTCCTCAAACGGTAAATACAAAGTCGTTCAAGGCATTTAATTCGTAAATATAATCTCGAACGAGAAATTCGAAATACCTGGCGATGTTTGCTTAAAATGAATTCTAACGTAACATAAAAAAAATCACATTTTCAAATAGATAGTAATTAATGGCATGAAGATGAGGATGACCAATACCCGCAAATTTTACTAAACCATCTAACGGCTAAAGCTGTTAAAATTTTTTTTATGCTCTGAATAGCAAACTTTAAAAACGCGAAAATTTCTTTTATTTATTTTCAAATTTATATAGGTATGTACTTTATTTTAAAGTTAATATCAGCTTTTTTCAAAGGCATTGTTGCTAAGCAAATTTTTGTTAACAATTAACCCGTTAGATTGTTAACAATGAACAATTTTAAAATGATGTTAAAGCTACTGCTGTACCTTAATTCAAGTAAATGTAAGATGATCGCATGCTCAATATAATTTTGTAATCAATTGCTTTGTTTAAACATTTTTGGTGTTTTACTTTAAAAAAATATATATTTCAGCACTTTTTACATGGGATGATAACTCTGTGTAACGTGTGACAGCGTTTTTTTTTTTGGCAGCAACTCGACGATGCTCCCATTAATTTGGGCTAAAAACATAATCAAACTACATACATGGTTTTCCATTTCCTGGTCTGTTGGCCTTTTCAAAGGACTTAAAATTTCTTCAGGATGCCTATATAAAATATTTGTTTTTCATATCAAGATAAAACAGTTTTTAAATAATATTGGTATCAAAGTAAAGAGGAAACACTAAAAATTATATTTACCTATGTAGGCTATACTATAAATGTCAGTTATAAACGGTTTTTAGAGGCCTTTAAAATTGCCATATTTAAAGCAGGTGAAAATTTAAAGTTAATATAAGGTAATGCAGGGTCATAAGAAAACAAAATTTTGTGCTGTCTGCGGACCATTCACTCCTTCAAGCAAGTTTCGCAAAAATTCGAGTTCACAAAACGATGCGTTTGAAAAATTTATATGAGGAGAATTTTTTTTTTAATGGCACATTACAAAAATTGTATGAAAATATCGTCACAGTGGTTTACTTAGTAACAATAATATAATCGTAAAGATCATTGTAGAGATTCGTGATACTTTTTTGTAACAGTTCAAAATTTTCTAATGTAAAATATAAACACCGACATTGAATATCCTAAATAAAATATTCTAGTGATGTAGAAATGGCCGCGGAAATTCGTTCTGAAAGTAATCAATATGCCCCTTCAGAGAGAGATTTAGGAAAAAATTACGCAAATATGGTCACGATTTTAAAGTCAATAAATTACGCTGTGTTTTAAAAATAGTCGAGATTTTAACTGGGTTTAAAAAGGGTTTTCTAAACGCCGGTTCTTTCTATGTGTTTGGGAAGTTGTTAAAAGTTATCCACTTGGAAGTTAAAGTATTGACCATACAGCTCTAGTACCTTCATCAAAAATTATTTTGCTACTCCCTCCACATCAAATTGGGCTTAATTTAAATCTTTTATAAACGATTCATGTATTTTCTGGGATTTTTAATGGACCTCAGTTAAAATAGATTATGAAATGCAACGTATTCCCAGAATTATTGTCTCTTAGTGACAGAATTGCATGGGATAGTCTACAAGATGTAATTTATAATTTCTAAGGAAATAAAAAAGCCCATAACTATTAAGAAATCATCTAAAGCTTATTCCGAAACTTTGAAGAAATGGGTTAACATGTTACTAAAAATATTTTTTTTGGACAGTCATCAAGATTTTTTCCAAGAAAATCTAGTAAACTTCAGTGCTGAGCACGAAGACAGACTACACCAGGACAACTTAATAATTGAAACTGGATTTAAGGGAAAAAGCAGAATATTGCTGGTAATTTTGTCGTGATTCTAATCACATAGTACTTTACAGAGTCAAAAAAGAAACGTGCGAAAAAGGACCAAATCAGTTGCGAAGGCAGCTTTCGAAGAACAAAAGAGAAAGCGTTTTTTGGAAGTGAAGTGGCAATGTACCGCTACAATAAACACAAATTGCGTGATCAAAACAAGAATAACAAAACACAAACCACTTTAAACAAAAGCACTAGTTCAACAAACGTTTTGTATTGTGCAAAAAAAAAAAAAACAAATTCATTTAGTTATATTGTTTGGTTTTATAATCTTGTTTACTTACTTTTATATAATTAACTTGTGTTGTGGTACTTAACAGCCTGTTCATCGATTTCGAACGTTAACGTTCGCATAGAAAATTACATTTAAGTTAAAAACAAATTCTTGAATTTTGTTTTTGTTTTAACTATAATTTTCTATGCGAACGTTGACGTTCGAAATCATTAAACAGTCAGTAAAAGTTAATTTTAACAAATTATTTTAGCAAATAAAACTCAACTTAATAAATTTGTGTTCATTTTATTGCGGCATAAAATATTGTGCAAAGAGAAATGCAAAAAGGGCAGCTTTCGAGGAAAGAGATATAAAAAAACGCAATATCTTCTGACTCGTGACACGTCTTTAAAGTAGTCTGTGACTCTAATACCAAGCATAAGCAAAAAAGTGAACGGATTAATTTTATCTAAAAATTCATTATTTTATTTTTTAATATATAAAATTTATAAGTTTTAGTACTAATGTAAGTATGTGCTAAAAAGATAAATGGTTGTTTTTTCGTAAGTAAATATTCTACATATCATTTCCCTAGAAATTAATTTTTTACCAGGAGCAATACCATAAGAGTTTTCAAACTAAGAGGGATAGAATCATAAAATTTCGTAGTCTTATATGGTTGACTTGAGGCAATAACATACATTTTTTGTGTGACAACTTTAAAGGATATGGAGGGATATTTTTTCAAAGGAAATTTTTTTGTAATATTTTCGTTCAGGGAATTATAAGTAAATATTTTAAATTAAATTTTATTTCTTCGATTATTTTTATTAATAATAAAAAGTTTTTTCGAGCTCGAGGCCAATTATTTGTAAAAAATATATATTATTTATTCATTAATTTTTTCCCAATATTTTGATATTCATCGTATATCATTATCAAGTAAGTCTCTACAATGAGTTACAACTGTAGTACAATATTAAATGGGGAGATAGTCATACGTCTCTTACAAATATAGTTGTAACTCATTGTACAGCCTTGATATTGGGAAAAAAATTAATGAATAAATAATGTAGATTTTTTACAAATAATCGGCCTTGAGCTCGAAAAAACTTTTTATTGTTAAGTTTATATTTTTATAAAATTCTATACAGTTTCCCCCTTACTTTGATACGCCTGTTGTAAAACAACTATTTTATCTTGATAGGAGAAAAAGTTTTAAATAGGCATCCTGAAGAAATGTTAAGTTCTTAGAAAAGGACAATAGACCAGGAAATGATTAAGCCAAGTATGCAGGTTGACTATATTTCATGCCTAGATAAACAGGAAATATATGTAGTCGCACTGCTGCAAAAAAAAGTTAAAAGTTGACACAATGTAATGTGTTCTTTAAACTGTTATTTTTTAGCCCGTTTTTCGTATTTTCTCACGCGTAAAGTGTCCCAAGGGTTAGCATCACTAGATTTTTACATACAAGCTTAAATTTTAATATTTTTAAGTTACTGCCTTTTCAATAACGTTTTAATATCCTTTTTAGTAAGCCTTTTGAGTTCTATTCTTGCAACTTTAATAAAATAAAGTTAACACAACATTTAAAAAACTTTTTCAGTTCACAAACGTTATTTCGAACTTAAGCTTCGTACCGACGGTGGTCAGATCTAACAATGTTGGCATTAAAATTGACTAAAAATATATTGCAACTGTGTGAACATTGTACGCTATTTTTATTTAACAGATGTATTAACTTAATGCATCTGACAATGGAACCATTGTCAGTAAGATGACAACATTGTAAGATCTGACCATCGTCTGTACGAAGCTTTAGGCACTTTAGCAACTGTAATTTACAGCTTTTATTCATAGCTCACTATTGTGATCTGACTTTTTAATACCATCTGGGGGTCGATTCTGGTTCTGTGAAACTGTGAAATGAAAAAAACTTTTCATTTTCGTACTTTTCACATTATCACTTCACATTTACACAAATTGCGATTCCCGTTCTTTTAATGAAAAAGTGTTTCATTCCGTTGTAGCCGTGAAACTTTTGTAACTATATTCATAAAATGTAAAAGTCAAATGCAGATATCTAAGCTTAGGATTTTTGAACCGGCGCTAAGCCGCAAACGAGTTTTTAACTGCTTGCGCCGCATGTATTTATTTTTGCTAAAAAATTTTTAACTTTATATGTACATATGTATGTATAATTGTTTGTTCACATTTGTAGGTGGTAAATTAAAATTGTTATTGTGCGCTGTGTTCTTCGAGTTTATTTGAAGAAAGAAAAAATTAAATTTTTATGACTCCTCTTGTTTTATACAATATAAATTGTTTCTGTAAAAGAATTGTTATTGTTTTTTTTATAAAATGGTTAATATTTTTAACTTAACTGAACCGAAAATTCCTTAATTTTCTGCGAATTTGTTGCATTTTTTCATGAACGATATTGCATCTGAAAGAGGTTGGTGCCAATGCCCTGTCCAAGTGCGCACAAAAAAAAGTAAAGGAAAAAAATTTACATAAAATGCAATTCTTTAACTGAAAAAAATTTTAATTCTAAAAACAAGAGCGGTCATAAACAAGTAAAATCGATTAATCAATGAGTTGACAAATGAGTTTTTTGGGCAAACATCTTGCCCGCGCGATTTCCACAAAATATTTATTGCAGTAAACCTTGAGTAACATAAAAATTTTGGCATAAAAATGACATCAACGAAAATAATGTTGTTATTGACTAAAAGTTTCCTTTAAGAGTAAATATTTATATAAAAGCTTGCTTTTTAAAAAGGTTTTTTATTTTTAATTTATTTTTTAATAGTTAAAATCAATCACATCAAATTATTTAATTTACTTGTTTTTCTACACTAGTAAATTTCGAGACAAGTTTTTATATCGTGTAAATTGTGTAATGACAATTAAAAAGCTTTTATATTATAGTGCCGGTCCAGACTTGCAATTTTTGTTGCAGCAATTCTTGAGTTTATTGGTGAGAGGGGTGAGAAAATTTGGGAGGGGTACTCTTCTCAGCTATAAAATCAAGAATTTCTGCAACAAAAATTGGACAATGACTTATAAATTAGGTAATGACTCTATAAGTTGCTAGTAAAAGTTTAAAGTAAAAGTAAATTTCTTTCGTTTTAGCGCATTTAAATAAAAACTTGTTTTTAAAAAGATTTTTTACTCTTAATTTATTTTTTCTTTTTAGCGCATTGAAATTAAACCTTTTTTCTTCTAATTGATTTTAATCTCGCATTTGTATTCCCAGTATGTCCTTTCATTTGATATCCATATTGTTGGAATGCATTAAAAACAATAAGTTTCCAGCTTCAGAAGTCCAACATATTGGATTTGGTGTGACAGAATTTTATTTTTCGAGCTATTCTTAGCAAGCCTTTTCATTTGATACCCATATTATAGAAGTGCATTAAACTGAACTGTGTACAAAATTTCAGCTTAATCAATTGAAGATATCTGCTTCAAATCGATTTAACATTGCAAGCTAAATTAAAGCGTTAAAAAACGACCATAAGTCCAAAAATGGTGAAATCATTAACAAATAAAAGGCAAATAAAGATTAATTTTTTATTATGTTATTATAAAACATAAACAAATTATAGGCGGCTCTAAATTTACTTTAAGCCGTCGCTAAACCTAAATTCTTCACCGCCGATGATAACTACATATCTACTTTGTCATTTAATCAAGTGTAAAAGTGTACAAATACACAAAAAATATAATTAATTTAAAAAATGTTAGGATTATTGGTTTTAATTAAATTATCGCAAGAAAATCGGAATGAGCCAAAGTAAGAAAACTTTATGAACGTTTTTCGTCAGTAATGTTCTGTATTTTATCAAAAATTGGCATTTTATGTGAAAATCTGTAAATATGTATCTTTTTAGAAGATTATTATTTTTATTTGTTTAAATAATTATTTATCGTTTGCAATGTCCATATTTTCCTCTAAATAATTTATTTAAAATTATTTTTCACCGTTAAAATGAAAGTGTAAAAATATGACATAAATGAAAAGTTTGTGACACTTCTTTGCGCTGTTACACAGAACAAGAATTAAATTACTGTGAAAATGTGAAAACAATTTGTTTTATTCCATTTGTTCTTCTCATATGAAAACATTCGAATTTATTTATAATTTTTTCACTAAACGAGAATCAGAAACTCTATGAAAATGTGAAAAAAGTTTTCATTTCACAGTTTCACAGAACCGGAATACCGAAACAGAAAAAATTATTTCTGAATTATTTTCAAACAAACGCTTGTTTAAAAATTTTTTTAATATCTACAAATTTTTTTACTGATTCAATCAATATTTTTGTTTGATTGTTATTTAAACCAACAGAAATGTTGACAACTATTCAAAAATATAATATACGCGTTATTGGCTTCAAGTTTTCATAATTTTGTATGAAATATTTAACGCTCTTTAATGTTGTCGTTTATTTGCATTTTTTTATTTGATCGTAAGCAACACTTCTTAATGTGAAATATAAGAACAACAACAAAAAACACATACAATCTATTTTTGGACGCGTTAAAAAAGTACAACAATAAGAAAGATGATAAAATAGCGTGGCGAGGTTTGTAGTAAAAAAAAACACTATTAGGTAAAAAAACGTTTCACTCTTTTTAAACAACAACAACATTAGAAGAAACAAAATAAATTTTTGGTTGGTTTCAAAGTTTTGTAAAAAAGAATGAAAAACAAAATCCCGTATTCGATTTTTTAAAAATGTTTAGTTAAATACCTACATCAAATACAAAAATAAAATGATGACGAAACACATGTCGAGTCGGTCTGCTGCCAAGGAAAGGATACAGCAACAGTGAGTGGAAGAAGAAAAACATACATTGTGTGCATAAACAAAAGACACTTGGTTCAAAAATTATTCCAATAAAAAAATGTGTCTCAAAGTCAGCCGCGCCGCTCTGCTCTGCTCTACTTCTACAGTGCTTGCTTGTGTGCGCGTCATTGCTTGTGCAAGAACTTTTTGTTTGACTCAGCAAAATTATTTGTTTCAACTAACTATTTGTTTGATTCAGTTAAATTATTTGTTTGAAAAAATCAGAGTTTTTTTTTTCAATAAACGAAATGCAAATAAATTGTTTGAATATGCGAATTTGTTTGTAGGACCGATTTCAGACAAAAAATTTTTTGATTCTACAAATTTTTTGTTTGAATTGGAAAAATAATTTTTTCTGTGTATATTCTAAGTTTCGAACTATTTCCGGAACATTCGAGATTAATTACTTTCGAAACTTAACTGCTAATAACATTATGCATCAACACTATGGCTGAATTTTAATTGATCTATTATAAAACTTAAGTATAACTGAAGTATTAACAATAAATTGTTAATTATCTCTATCTCCATTGAAAATTCAAGTAAACTACAGTAGAGTTGCAGTATAATTTAGCATAACAATTTTAACATTATATTTGTAGTGTACAGTGATTTTACGCTAGAAATATGCATAACTAATACAATAACAATTTAAACTAATAAAATAAATGATAAAAACAAGATAGCTTATAAAATAAACTAATTCCTTACTAGAGTTACTTTCGTAACAATATCTTTAAAAAATTTTCTCTCTGAGTTGAGAACTGAACTTGGATTTTTTATTTTTCATTGATATTTTTTAGTTTTGCACTCTCACCAACTAATGTACTTGCATATGTGTATCACTGTGTGCATTACGATAAAGAACTTTATATAAAATTTTGGTTAAAAAAAAGAGTGAAACTTTTGCTGGGATATATCGGGGTTTTCAACAAAAACTTTGTTTTTTAATTGTGGCAACACCAACAGCATGATAGTTTTGACATTAAGTTTTCGTATTCGTAGTAGATGCATTGGTAATTTTTGCAATGAATTCAATTTCGCTCGAGAATCGCATTAAAATAATTAAAATCCACTATGAAAATGGTGGTTCTCTTAAAATTGAATTTCGTAAAATTCGTGATATTTTCGGACAATATAATCGTCCTTCTGAGACCGCTTTTAGGAATTTGGTCGTTAAATTTTTCTCAACAGGCTCGATTCAAAATGTGCTAACACTAACGCGTGTTCAACTGAAAACATTGCAGCCGTGAGCCACAGTATTGAAGCAGATCCAAATTTGTCAATTCCTCGACGTTCTCAACAGTTGGGGTCTTCCAAAACCACCAGATGGCGAATTTTGCGTAAGGATTTGGCCTTGGAGCCTTACAAGGTTCTACTGGTGCAGGAATTGAAGGCAACCGACCATTGACATCGCCGTAGATTCGCTCAATTCATTCAGGAACATCCCGATGTTTTTTTCTGAAAAAATCTTTTTTTCAAACGAAGCCCGTTTTCACGGTATGTTAACAAGCAAAATGGCGCATTTGGGCTTCTGAAAATCCTAGAGCAATAATTAAGAAGCCTTTGCATGCTCAACGTGTCACTGTATGGTGCGCTATGTCGTCTGGAGCCGTGATTGGCCCTTATTTCGAAGATGAGGCTGGAAACGCTTTCGCGAATTAACAACTCAGTTTTGGCCTATTATTGCTGACGTGGATATCACTGACATGTGGCTTCAACAGGACGGTGCCATATGTCACACAGCCAATGAAACGATCAATTTATAGCAAACCAAATTTCCTAATCGCATTATTTCACGAACATCAGCTGTTAAGTGGCCAGCCAGATCGTGTGATTTAACACCACTGTGTTGTTTTTTGTGGGGCTATGTTAAGGACAGAATCTTTACGGAGCCAATCGAATCGATTGCAGCTTTAAAATTCAAAATCCGTGTTGTGATTAACGAAATATACCCGCCATTTTGCCAAAAGTGATTAAAAACTTTGTTGAAAGAATCAACATCTGTCAGAGCGCTCGTGTTGGACATTTGCCAGATATCATTTTTCATTCATAATTGCCGAACTTTTCTCTTCGTAATACAATAAAAATTTCAATCATCTTCATCGGAATTTTTTTTTTATTTTATTTTAGAAAACAAAGTTCTTGTTGAAAAAACCCGATACATACGAACATAATTTTGAAAAAAGTTTTACCAAGTACATACATAAAAATTTTAAATTAAATTCATAATAATTGTTAAGTGAAGCTGAAAATTCTGCTTTGTTCCATTAAAAAGAAAAACTCCTTAATTTACTCAATTGATTTTCTTTTTCTCCTTCAAAATTGTATGTCAAACTTCTTAATAGACGTTTTTAAAAGTAAGGCCGATGTTTTTTTCTTTTGAACTCTTAAAACTTTTTTAATAAAGACAACTGGTAGCAAAATTACAAAAACACAAAAAATTTGTTACTTGGCATTATTTTTCTGTTTGTAGAAAGCGCATGCAGAACCATAAAAAGTGTATAGATAAATTAACTACATGTGCTACCATTTTAGGTTTGAAAAAAAAGAAAAAAATCTTATCGTAGTTATTGTTAAACAAAGTTTTCTCAAAAATTTTCGTTTTGTGTTTCAAGAAAAAAGTGTGATTTTTATTCTTATTTTAAGGTGTTTAATAAAACTGTTTTTATTAAAAAAAAAAAAAAAAGATGGTTTATGTTTGTTTAAAATTGTATACGCATTTAGTTAATGTATTTTGTCCTTGTTATAAAGTTCTTTACAGTCTGACGATAAAGGTGTGGTTTCTTAAACATTTTATTAGACATTTATTTTATTAAGTTCTGGTCCATAAAATAAAATACTTGCTGTGAAACCTTTTCAATCTCCTCTTTTGAAACTTCATTCGTGTCCATACAATGAAACTATTGTTTTGCTGCATTTTAAGTATTTTGAAACCTTTCCTTTTACCTTTTACCTTTTCTTTTTCTTTCTCTCAATAACAAACTTACAACTGCTTGAACACAAAAGAAAGTACTCTTCTCCATTCGTCATTCCTCTTTCAACAACAAATTCAAATGTATGGCAGTAAATCTTAAATAAAAAATGTGACTTATGTTTGTTAAAAATTTTCAATTCAATTAATGATCTCTTTTCTCGCAATAACTAAAATTCCTTAAACTCACCTAAAAGCAAGAAATGTCTAGAAGGGTATACAAAGTTGAGTTCGTACTTATTTATTAGGATTCTTTTGTTTCTTTCAAGATATGTTAACATACTTTTCTGCAGTTAATTGGAATTTAAGGCTTACATCCAACAAATTTTCAATAAATAAATAAATAAAAATCCTACTAGCACTTGTTATAGATGTGAAATTTTGAATATTTGGATGTTAAATCAAACGAAACCCGCTAGATGAATTTATATGAAGATTTGTAGGCGGATAGCATATGGCCAAGGTTAACATAAAGGGTACTTTTTAAGGGACATAATTGATATTTTTAGAGGTTAATACGGGATAAAACTGATAATTTTTCTCTAAAATGAGAATAAGCTCAAAAAATTTTGATATAGAGATAGCATATGGCCCAGATTAAAATAAAAGGTACTCTTTATGATTTAAGAACGAAAAAATTAGTACTTTTTGTAATTTTACTCTTTAGGATAAGTTTGGTATACAGATTGCATATGCCCAGCCAGTGGCCGAAATATGATAAATCTGGTACACATATTGCATATGGTTTTGATTATAATTTAGGGTACTCTTTAAGGGATACCATTGGTACTTTTTCAGTTGTAAAAGCGGGATTAAATTTTTACTTTCTCTCTCTTCGATCAATTTGGTATACATACAGACTATGGCCTATATTAACATACGGGAAAAGCGGGTACTCTTGGTACACTTTTCCTTTGGCACTTTTTCTGTTTTCGATTTGTTATAGAGATAGCATTGAGCCCAGATTTGAATATGCGGCACTTTTTATGATGTAAAAACGAAAAAATTGTACTTTTGGTACTTTTTCCCTTCTTGATAAATTTGGTATACACATTACATATGGTCCAGTGGTACACATATTGCATATGGTTCTGATTAAAATTTAGGGTACTCTTTAAGGGATACAATTGGTACTTTTTCAGTTGTAAAAGCGGGATTAAATTTTTACTTTCTCTCTCTTCGATCAATTTGGTATACATACAGACTATGGCCTATATTAACATGCGGGAAAAGCGGGTACTCTTGGTACACTTTTCCTTTGGCACTTTTTCTGTTTTCGATTTATTATAGAGATAGCATTTAGCCCAGATTTAAATATGCGGCACTTTTTATGATGTAAAAACGAAAAAATTGTACTTTTGGTACTTTTTCCCTTCTTGATAAATTTGGTATACACATTACATATGGTCCAGTGGTCGGAATACACATACAATATATTAGGAGACTCCTTGCTTTTCATTAGGACAGTTGAATGTCGATTGCTCAAGAGTACGGAGTTCTCAAAACTTATGCATAACTTTGCGTATGTGTTGACGAAACATGATAAACCCTATAATGTTGTTAATTGAAATATTCTAATAATAAATAAGTAAAGATATCGAAAACAACATAAAATGTTTGTAAATTTTTTATATTATAAACATTTTTCTTCAAATTTTGCTCTAATTTTCACGTAAACAAAATCACGGGTAAAAGCTGGTAAATCATTAAATAAAAAAAAAAAAAATAAAAAATCAACACGTTTTAGTTTAAATAAAATCTTTATTTTTGGTTGGTATTTGTTTAAAATTTCACGTGAAATATTTTTTAAAATTGTAAAAATTTGCCAAGAACTATACAATGCAATTATTCAAAGTAAACTAGGGTTTAAAAAACTGCAGTCGAAACCAAAAACGGTCGAACAAAAAACGAAAATTTTTCTACAACTTCTCGTTTTTTGAGTTGGTTTAACAGCGATTGTTTACATAAAATTAATCAGAAGTAAAAGCACAGTTTTCTTTTGGCCAAAGATAATAGAGAAGTGGAAAAAATGACAGTGTTCCTACTTTAAATGCAGTTTTTTAAACGCTGGCTTAAACATGAGTATATAATTATTAATTTCTAAAATTTCCACTTTTTTCTTGATAGTATGAACAAAACCAGACTTTTATTTCCCACACTGTTTTCATCTGCATCATTTATTTTTCACATAAATAATACTAAATCTTTCACAACGCTTGTTTTCTCTTGTTTTTAAAGGAATTTTTTTTCATTTGGTTTTAACTTGTCGCTCATATAAAAATTTTTAGTGTTTTTTATATAAAAAATTTTAGCGAGTTATTCAAGACTTTTAATAAACGAAAACACATAAAACATATTTTCTACGAATATGAATATTAAATTGCAATAGCTAGACTAGTCAGTTGGCAAACTGGGAACTTTTTTATGTCACGTGGCAGACGGAAGACACCTTAATCCAACAGTTTATAAAAGGACACAATTGCTTTTATTTTCACTAAAGGAAAAACCTTAACTTTTTTACTCTTTAGTTTTAATAATTTTTAAAAATTTTTGGCGTACATACTAATTTAGCAGGAATGCAAAAGTAGCTACAATTGTACCGTTTTTGGTACAATCGAGTTTTTGAAGGTACACCAATGGCGTATTTGGTACAATTTTATAATTTTTCCCAGTTTGTATTTTTTTTTTTTTAATTTTACTTGGTAACTCATATTTCATATCATTGTTAAAAGCGTTTAAAATGAAAGTATTTGTAAATTTTTAATTAATTAATTTAAATTAACGAATTAATGTTTAAAGATCTATAAAGAGTTGTGATATAATCAATTCCACATTCTTCTGCTAAAATAGAAAGACTTTTTTCATATCAATATATTTTTAACCATAAAGAAAGAAACACAACCTCAACGCACATTACGATTTAATCACCCACTATATGTTAAAACTTTTCAAACAACCTACGAAATGGCAGACCCGTTTTAGAAATTATGTTCTAGCTTTAACGAAATATTTATTTTTAAAGATTTCTCTTAAAATGCTATTATATTATGGTGATTCGTACTTATTAATTTTAAAAAAAGATTTATCAATATTTAATTTTTTTAACAATATTTTATTGTAAAATTTTTTCATTCAAATTTCTTCCTTCTTACCCTAGATCTACACTAAAGATAAATATCTCAGCAAGTTGGCAATAACGTCAGCAGAATAAGAGAGCAATATTTCTTATTGCTCAGCTTATGTTAAAGGCATGGGAAAACGTATTTATGTTTACTCATAATTTGAAAAAAATCAAGGAAGGTGCAGTGTAAAAACTGGCGCTATCTTGCAAAAATTATTTTTATAAATATAAATTCTTTCTTAGTCGGCTTTATTATTTAAGTGTATATTAACTTGTTTAAGCTTGAGGTCTTTTTTATATAATAATATTAATTTAATTACATTTTTTTTGTTAAAGTAAAATTAATATTTTGATATAAAAAAGAACTCAAACTTAAACAAATTAATATAAATTTAAATAATAAAGATCGAATAAGAAAAAAATGATATTAATAAAAATAATTTTTGTAATTTTATTTTAGTGTATATTAAATTTTTTAATTTAATTCTTTTACTACAATTATAATTTGCTACCATTTCACAAATTTAATTTCTTCCTCACACAATTTGCTTCTATTTCTTTCTTTTTTGCTTCTTTTTTCTCATTTGACAGCCAAATTTGACGTTTTATGTTAGCAATAATTGTCAACGAAAGTAGACTAAAGCCTACAGTACACGGAATGTAAAAAGCCACATGCGTATGTCGTTCTGACGTAATTTTGTCGTCGTCGCACATCACAAACTTGCTATTGAGGCATTGTAGTGACTTCAAAATTCCGTCAGAACGACATACGCATGTGGCTTTTTACATTCCGTGTACTGTAGGCTTAACAATTATTGCAACATAAATTGCCGGCAATAAATATGTACAAAAAATTGTTGTCTACATTAAAGATAACATAATTTTGGCGTTTACTGCAATATATGTCGCAATATTTATCTTTGGTATAGACAATACGATGGGCAATCATAAATAAATACGAAAAATAGTTTTTTTTTGTTTCGTATTTTTATTAATCAAATAAAAACAGCAAACGAAGAAACTGTCAATTGGTGACCTCTTCAATGAACAATTAAGATGGCTTTATTTCATTAACCCTCACATGGAATCGAAGATTCGGTAAGTCAAGACCAAACAAATAAAAAATTTGCGCCAATAGAATCAAAACATCAGGCAGAACTTATGCCTACTTCAAGCAACAATTCTAATTCTTTTATAATATTATAAAACGTAATATTATTTTAAGTTAACAAGTACCTGTCTTAATATTAAAAAATTGTTTAATTTAATATTAAGTCTGTATGAATAGTATCCAAAGAGTTACGGCCAATATTTCGGTTTGATATTATATCATATCTTTATTTAAAATCTTTAATCCAAATTTTTAATATTTTTAATTAGGCTTAAGTTCATTAAATTTAATTTTTCATTAAATTATTTTTATGAAGAAAGGTGTTTTACAACATGAAAATTAATTAAAATTGTTATTGATAATCTTTCATTTTTTGACCGTGGCTGGGATTCGAACCGCAGCCGGCAGGTTACCATGACATGTTTCGATCGCAACCACTCGATCTTCTCAAATGGATTTGCCGTTTTACACTCGCAGCCATCGAAGGCTGCTGACGTCAATAGTCAAACATCAATCCTTAAACCAAATTGTATTTTAACCTTTGGTAGATCGAAGTTTGCTTTTTTTTTGAATGATTATCTATTTTTAATTGATTTTACATGTTCTTCCTTACTTCTGTTTTTTCGTACTTTTGTCAAGAATTTTTCTTGAAGTCCAAAGTACATTTTTTGTTTTTTCATTTTTGTCTTTCTTTTTCTTGTTGACCTTTTTCAGCACAACTTGAAGGACAAATGAACACATAGAGCTCGTGCCTTAGCTTTTTAACAATAATTAGTATTGTGGTTATTTTGTTGAACTATTTATGGTTTTTAATCCAAATTTTTAATATTTTTAATTAGGCTTAAGTTCATTAAATTTAATTTTTCATTAAATTATTTTTATGAAGAAAGGTGTTTTACAACATGAAAATTAATTAAAATTGTTATTGATAATCTTTCATTTTTTGACCGTGGCTGGGATTCGAACCGCAGCCGGCAGGTTACCATGACATGTTTCGATCGCATCCACTCGATCTTCTCAAATGGATTTGCCGTTTTACACTCGCAGCCATCGAAGGCTGCTGACGTCAATAGTCAAACATCAATCCTTAAACCAAATTGTATTTTAACCTTTGGTAGATCGAAGTTTGCTTTTTTTTTGAATGATTATCTATTTTTAATTGATTTTACATGTTCTTCCTTACTTCTGTTTTTTCGTTTGTTATTTAAAATCGTTTTGAATACAAAATTCTGTTCTTCACTAAGCACTTAAATGAACCCTTATTCACCAAGCTGGTACATTTAATTCAGCTTAAGTTTCCATTGTAAAAGCTTAGTTAGGTGACATCAATTTTACACTAGTACAACAACAGGCAAAGCAATAACAGACAGCTGTTTTTTGAGACCACCTTGTAAATAACTACACTTTTTATGATATTTTTTTTTTAGTGTTGCTTTCAAAATTTTATCTTAATTAAATTAGACGGTTCAAATAAAAATAAATCTGTTTATAAATACGATTTAAGTTTACATGAATACTATCCTGTAAATTGTGCATTAATTTAATAAATAAATAAAGCAGATACAAGCAAACAAAAACGGCCTGATTTACAGAAAACTGGGATCCCGTGGGATCCTAAACTAAAGTAAAGAAACAGAGCTATTATGAATTCAAATCTACACTGAAAAGAAAAATCAATCGAACCGTACTTAAATCCAGCCAAATCGGTAGGTACGGATTTCCTTAGTTCATAATGCTTAATTTAACTGATTATTAAAGTTCCCCGTTCTAAAAATAGTCCGAAATCAGTATTGATTTACGAAAAAGTATGATAAAAATTAATCTCAAGCTGTGCTGTATTCAACAATTTCTAAGTTGGTTAAATCCCAAATTCGTACTTGAAAAATAAATCCGAACTTACCGTAGATAACCAAAGACAGAGAGAGATTTATTATTGTTAACCTTACTCACCCTTTACACATGTTTGTTTCACTTTTGTTACATTTGACCCGTTGCTTATTCATTTCACCTTGAAATTATGATGATTTTAATTAGATCGTTTCAACAAATAGAATTTGGCAATTTTTGCTTCTTATTTTACATTTTAAACATGAAAATAATGTATGTTTTTCTTCTCGTTGTGTTGTTGTTGTTTCTACAGAAAACAAGCTAATCCTTTTTACCTTTTTTTTGTAGTGCTGTTGTCGTTTTTACAACAAACGTTGGAACGCATATTGATTTTCGAAAGCTATCACATTTTGAATTATTTAAGGACTTTTTAGTGTTATTCGTAATAAAATTTTTAAATACGTCTCGTCCTAAAAGTAAGTAGAAACAACTTAAATTAAGTACAAGTATTTTTTCTGTGTTGAAAAACATTTTTTAAGTCTATTGGTGGGGAAAAGCAAAATGTGTTTCTGTATGTGCGTTTGTGTATTTTTCAACTAGCAAATATCGATCAACTTTATTTATTCTTAAAAGAGCAATTTCGTTCGCTTAACCTATAGCTAAAACAATAACTATGGGCCTTCGTGCGCCTAACTTAAAAGTAAAACAAAAACAATATTTTCTAATTTGTTTTTGTTTTAAATGTAAATTAAACGATTGAAGTCTTCGTTTGAAATCGACGAACATGCCCTATCTTTTTTATTTGAAAGTCTTCGTTTGCAAATCGATGAACAGGCAGTTAACGTATTTATAAAATTTTCAAAATCGAATCTACACTTAATACAACATTTTGGGAGTGTCAGTGATTTTCAGATTGTTAGTGATTGTTATTGGATGTGTGTGATCATGAGAATTTTAAAATTTCTTGTAGTTAAGCCACTCACTATACACACAGCTCTTGAAATCAAAACGAAACAGTAAATAAATGTATTTTTGATATATAGAATCTGAAATTTATTTTTCATGGTGAGTAACATTAATTTAGAGTTTGCCAAAAACCGTAAAAATGTGAAAACGCGGTTTCGGTTTTAAAATGATTAAAACTGGTCGGTTTCGGTTCGGTTTTTGATTTTGAATATATCCAAATAAAACAGCATACATATATGTATATTTTTTGTATGTAATACAATTTTTTTATTTGTTTCAATTCAGGTACTTTTACTAGAAAAGAAACATAGTACTTATCTTAAATTTAAAGAATTTGGAAATAACTTGCCAGAGTTTGCATAAAGTTTTTTTTTAAATGAAGTACGAGTATTATGTTGAATTTGCAATTTCTTTTAGCATAAATATATGTATATTCAAAGTAAAAGCCAATACCGAGGTTTTTTGGTCGGTTTTCGGTTTCGGTTTTAAGGCCTTAAAATCCCGGTATCGATTTCGGTTAAAACCGAACAGCAATCCCTATATTTATTTTATACATTTTCATATTAATTCGAATGTGTATTCTGAATCAAAAAACAATTTTTTAAAAGCTTTTATACTTTTAATAGTCTTATTATTCCTGGAAAATATTAAAGAATAAGACTATTAAAAGTATAAAATCTTTAAAAAAATTATAATTTGACTTAGAAAACACACTCGAATTAATATGAAAATGTATTAAATAAATATAGGGATTGCTGTTCGGTTTTAACCGAATTTATATTTTTGATATATTTAAATAGTAAACGATTTGTTTTTGTTGCGGTTTATTTCATGAAAATAGCTACTAAATATCGAACCCTTACAGCGAAAATAACGTAAGCGCTAAAAATCAAATTTTACAGGAGAGAGTTTTTTTATTTTATTTCATATAAATATTGTATGAAATTTGTCGCTTACTACATATTACATTTTTCGTGCTATAAAATCGTAACGGTACCTTATGTGACCATGACATTTTAGGAGATGATGCAACTGCTGCCAATAAAGTCATTTATTAAAAAATAAACGAAAATTGAAAATGATGGCGCTTACGTTATTTTCGCGGTTAGGGCTCGATATACATAAGTATATAACACATATTTCTATATTTTTTTATGAGAAAACTCACAACAACAAAATAAATTCCAGCAAAAATGCTCTAATAAAAACAAGTTTTTTTAAATATTTGCCCTGAAAATACTTTTAGCTTTCTTATAGTATTATTTCAGTAACATTTGTATGCATTTATTAATATTTTTTAAGCCATAAAGTAAATATGTGGCATACTTGAACAACATACATACACATCTACAATTTTGTTTTGATATTTTTGTTATTTTATTCATTTATGGGCATTCTTCCTTAACAAAACTGTTGTTTTTTTTTTTTTTTGTTTTTTATTATTATTATGTAAATTTAGTTACATTTTATTCAAGTTTAAACTTAAGAAAATAATGTAAAACAAATTAAAAGAAATAAAAGTTATGTGAAAATTTTTTTTTTTTAAAAATGTACAATGTACATTAAGGAAGTTCGAAAAAAAAGTTGAGCCAGTTACCCCCTAGAATTAAAAATTTGTTAAAAAGGATTCCAAAAAATTTTATTTTTAATTTTTTGCTACGTCTTTGGATACCGCCCTGTTAGCTTTTTCTACTGCGTCGCCAATTTTTTTTTGTGAATCCTTTTCAACTTATCTTTAATCCTAGGGGGTGACTGGCACAACTTTTTTTTTGTACAGGGACCGAATCAATCTAAAGTACATACGTTAAAAAGTATATTTTTAATAAATTTTGAAAGATATGTTTCAAAACGTATACTTGATATTACTCTCACGTTTAAATAAAATTACGTATACTTCAAATTGTATCGTACATGCAGTTTTTCCCAAATATATATTGCATCAACTCATTAGAAGTGATGTAGAATGCATTTTTGCGATTTAAAGAAGGTTAAGATCTATGTAAAAGTGAAAAAATAAACTTTTTCTTTTAAAGTTTTGCAATCAACTTATAACGTCATTACATAATCTATATGATATAAAAACTTGTCGCGAGATTTAAGTACTTGTATTTTCTTAGTTTGAACATTTTATTTTTATATACCCTTCACCACAGGTGGTGAATAGGGTATATATAAGTTTGTCATTCCGTTTGTAATTTCTATAATATTGATGTTAGACCCTATAAAGTATATATATTCTGGGTCCTTATGAGAACGAAGTTGATTTAACGATGTCCGTCTGTCCATCTGTCCGCCTGTCCGTTGAAATGGATTTTCCGAATACCCCATATATGCTGGGGGCCAGGTTATTATTCATTTATGTCACATATGGTCAGGAATTGTTTGCTATTGAAATTCAGCAAGATCGGTCCACAAATGGTTGAGATATGAGTATAAAACCACGACTGCCTCAAATTTTTTCCTTTAAAGGTCCAATTAGACGTGACATTACCATACCAACACTGTATTACCAAAACGACATAAACATACCATACCAACCAATTCAATTTAGGTTTCTACGGTCATACAGTGGCTATGGTAATACAGTGTTGGTAATGTGTTTTTTTTTGTTGTTTTGTTTAATTTTACGTATACACATACACATTAATGCATGTACATGATATTCCGCTCAAATAAAGAAACAAACCCATAGACTCAATATATTTTAATTTAACGCTTCTTCAGTAAAAGGATTCGTAGCCGAGTTGTTACGTTCTCTCCTGAGACTGATGATATTGCCAGTTCGAATCCCAAAAAGAATTTTTTTCATTTTTTTATTTAAATTTTTATGTTCTAAAAAACGATTTTAAGATTATAAAACGAATTTCAAACATCAACTATGGGAATAGAGGAAACGGGCTTAGGTACATATATAAATTTTTTGTTTTTTTACATTCTTCGGCATGCGGAATGAAAAGTTGGCGTTGCTCAATTAATATTTATTTTTACCTATCTAAAGAACGTTATTTATGTATATAACTTTTTGTTCTTATCTCATCATGGTGAAGGGTATATTAGATTCGGCATAGCCGAATATAGCACTTTTACATGTTAAAAATAATTTTAAAAATAAATAGTCCGCCATCTTGGCTGTGCCGCACACTGCGAATTGTCATCCAAACTGAACGTGCATACAAAATTTCAGCTCAATAGGTTAAAGACATCTGCTTCAAAATTGAGTTGCAAAATTTCACCCGAACAAACATGCATACATTGCAAGTTAAATAAAAACTTTTAAAATTACATATGTATGTATAGGAATTTTGAGTGCATATAGGAGTACTTACCTCGCCATTGCGCTAATATAAACCTTTCTCTTTGTTGGGACCAGAAGAATATTTTGTATTTAACTCCACCAAAACTTGATAAGATTATCCATCAGATTTGAGTCGCTGTTTAAAGGAAGCTATAAAGTGAAAACGCCTAGAATATGCTAATAGAGACAGACAATAATTTTATTAACTTATAACTTTTTTGCTATTTTTTAATGAAATATATGAAAGCTAGACCAATCCTGTCAGAAAAATAACCAGCAAAAGTCTACTCAAATTAATACGAAACTGGATACTTGACCCTCTTTTCTATATTTCTGGAAAAAAAATGTCTAAAATAACTGGTCTTTTTTTTGCAGTCAGAAGTAAATAAAGTCAATTTATGATGTCATCAGTGCAGAGTAGTCCAACCAGAGTCTTTAAAACCGAGATAATTAGTAAGAAATCAGACAGATCAAAGGTTGGGCTATAAAGCTGGTAAGAAAAAAGACTTTCCGTCACCAGTTTTCGCAGTAATTCTTTACTAGACCATATGAAGTATGTAAAGCTCTCATGTGATAGTCTGGTCAGCAGCTAAAAATACCTTTTTTTAATCCCGATGGATATGAGTCAATTTTTTAATTAAATTTTGTTTTACAATCCGAACATTTTTATTTACAAAAAAATTTCTATGAAAAACACTCAATTTTAAAAATATTTTCCATATAAAATTCTATACGAACGTTAACGTTCGAAATCGTTGAACAGGCAGTAAAAGTTTGAAATGATGCATCATTGAATGAAAAAGTAAAAAAAATACTGTCAAGTTAATTCAACCAAAACAAGCCATTGAGAAACCATATTTTAATAAAAATCTATATTAAATCGATTGTTAAGGAAAAAGTAGTAAATATGCAATTAAAAATAAAGTTTTTATATTTACATAATAAATTAATTGATCATTGTCAGTCAGAATCAGATGAAAAAAAAACAACTAAAATGCAAAATTGACATCTGACGTTCTTAGGCTTTTGTTTCCAAAGTTTAAAATAAAAGTAAATAATCTATTTTGATCCTTTAAGATTTTCTTGTGTTTGACGAAAATCTGTGTAGGACTATGCCATAATATATCAGGCCTTACTCATAAGTTTTTTTTTTAATAGCCAATTTACACTACAACGAAATCTAGTACTTACGAGATTTCGAGACAAATCTAGTTGTTTTTGACTTGATTTCCCATACAAAACAAAATCTACTTATTGACTAGATTTCGATGAAGTCTACTCAAAATCTAGTAGTATTTACTGATGCAACTACGGTTTCTTCCACAAAGTACTACAAAATTCTTCCCTGCACAAAAAAATGACATTTTGATAAAAAAGAAAACAAAAACTGTTCAAAAATATAAAAAAATTTGAGAAAATTTAAAAAAAATAATATTGATAAAATAAGTGATATTGATTATATTTTAAATTTTAATGTCTCTTTCCTTTTTTTTGTTTGTATGTGTTACGCAAAAAACTTTTAGTCAGTTGTTTTGTTATAAAAACAAAATCTCACTAATGCCAAAAAAGTATAATTTAAACGCAATAGATTTTTAGGAAGATTTTAAATGAAATCTACTAGATTTCGCTGTTATGTAAATGTTCATAATGCTTATAAATCAAATTCTCTATGAAAATGTGTTTAATAAACTTTTTATAAAATTAAAGTGAGTGCCCCGGTAGGCTAGATGGTAGCGAATTAGTCTATCAGCGCCGAGGTTGCGGGTTCGATTCCCGCCAGAGACTCTGGTTACTTTCCTGCAGACAAGCATGTAGCTTCGCGGGATTAGCTTAGGAAATTAAAAAAAAAAAAATATTTTTATAAATAAGATGCTTCATCTCACCTTCCTAATTTTTGTCAGCCTTTACAATGAAAATTACTCTATTTTAAGTGTCAAATTAAATTTCTTTTAAAATGAAATGGGAAACAACCAAACCTTAAATTCCCATATAACTTTTTTTTTTGAACTTCTAATTTTTCTTTTTAAGCTTATGTTTGCCATAAGCTTCCACAAGGATATGGTGATTTTCCCTGTTCGTCACATTCTTAGTAAAGTATTATTCCCAAAAATAGTTTTTTAAATCATCCAAAAATAAAATAACAATTCGCTTTATACTTATTAAAGTTAACAATTGTGTGCACATTCTGATGTATAAATTTTTCCTAGCAGTAACACATCTCACTAGCACTGATCGCTTCAGACAAACAATGAAACAAGTTTTTACTGCGAGTAATTATCAAATAAGAAAGAAATAAAAAAAGTTAATTAGCGTTGTCCCACTGTTCTACGTATTAAATTCTACCCTTCTGGATAAACTCTGCGTATACTTAATATTTAATTCAACTTTAAAGTTTATGCTTAAATCCGCGACGAGCAAAAGTTAAAAATAGTTTAATTGTCTACGAACCTATCAGAGTTTGCAGATATTTTTTCACAACACAAATTTTCACAATACAAACATTTAGATTGAAATGATTGTTTAAAACGATAAAATGAAAGCAACGTCTTGTAAATGATAAAAAATGCCATTAAAAGTCATTTTAATATTATTTATTCAATTGATTGTTACATTCAAAAACAAGATTAGATTGTCGAAGAGCTTAAAGGAAAAGGAATTCAAAGTATTGTTTAGGAAAAAGTTATAAAAAGGTAAATTTTTAATAAGACAAGAAAAAATTTTACTTCTGCTTTAAAGTTTAAAGGAAATTATGAATAAAACAAAAATTTAACTGACTCATTTTATAACAGTTTTTTATGAGTTAGAAGTGTTATATTATCTCACATATGCCAGGAAAAAAGGCAAAGATATTTGAAATTTTCCTTTTTGCTAATTGTGGTAGTTTTTTGTTTTGCGGTCTTTAAGTTAACATTGATTTTATTTAAATAACAAGACAAAAAAACATTTTAGCTGCAGGACTTTTGTTATGTCGTGGTTGTAAAACAAAAGTTTTACTTTGTGCGAAAAACGTATTCATTTGTCTAATCTTTTTTTCACAAGGTGAAATACAACATTTTACTTTTTATTTATTTTTTCCTTTTTTACTAATTTGCATAAAATTTGTATTCACCACAGAGAAAACAATAAAGCAAAGTGTTACTGCATAAAACTTTTTGCAAAGTATGCTAAAAAAAGTCTTTAATTTTTTTCAAATGATAAAATAGAAAAGAAATGTGGAACCTTTTTAGGGATTTTATTATCACTTAACATTTTTGCGTATTGTTTATACACAAACATTCTATCAAATGTTATTAATAAGGTTTTTTTTTTTATTATTATTATTGTCATATATTTCTGACATTCTTGTGATATTAATTTTTATTTTATTTCTGTTTTTGAAAACTTTGCTTTTTGCTTACTTTAAATATTCTGTTTTTGAAAGGTCTGCAAAACTTTTAAGGAAATTATTATATATGTTTCTTACATCCTGTTTAACGATATTTAATAAAATGTATGTATCTAAGTTTATCAACAATATTAAAAATCACCAATACACAGAAAAAAATATCTCAAGAAATTTTTAACAACACAGTTTGTTAAAAATAAAATTTTAGGTCAACAAACTTTTTGTTTGATTCAAAAAAAAAAAATTTATCAAATTTACACTTTGCAAAATAGCACTCAATAAAACATATTTAATTATGAAATAATTAAATATTTCTTCATATTCAATAAAAAAAATATTTGAATCAAAGTAAAGACAGTATTTTAACAGCTCTTGTCCATTTTTAAATAGCTCATAATTCTCATTTGTTTTACAGTTTTATTTGAATAATATATTTAGTTTTGCCAAAGTCTTTGAAAAAGGTTTCCTGATGATCTGGCCTAAGCTACCAGTGAAATGCGCATAGGAACTTACTTATTCCCGCATAATAAATTTTAGTGTTTTTTTATAAAAATATAAAAATTGAAAATTTATGACATCGTCATTAATAAATAAAAAAATAAAGATTCGATTTACATTTTGTTTGATTTATTCAACATTTTCAACAATTTATTTTAACAAATCAAGTAAACATTTTGTTGAAAAAAATTATTTTAGGCAACAACTTTTTTTATTGACTCAATAAACTTGGTTGTTGACTAAAAATTTAACAATTATACATACAAACTTTTTTATCAATACCGCAAAAATCGTCATCGCAGAAAATTCAAAAATTTTTGTAATCAAATATGCGATTTTCGTATTCAAATTTGAAAATTATTTTTTTCTGTGTAGCTAATGTTGATGACTCTATATGTATCTATATTAGTTTGTCCCAAAAAAATAATTTAAAGGCTTAAAGGTAAAGTATTTTTAAGATTTTTCGGAAGAGGTCGCTCAAGTCGAATTGTTGCCAAAAGTCGGCTTTGTCGGTCATTTTTTGAGTTTTCTTCATAACTTTGTCTACAACCACGATTTTCTTTACTTTTATGTAAATAATTTAAAAGACTTTGATAACTAATATGCATGTGGCAGTGTAAATAAAACTGAACTGGCAAAATAAAATAAAGTAATTTGTTTTTATTTTTGTTTTTTCTTTACCCACTTACAACTACATTTAGAGTTGACAAAAAATCAACCAATTGTAGTCGGGACTGTAAGAAAAGATAAACTCACTGTTTATTTTTGTTGTTTTTGTTTAAGCTTTGATATTGTTGCAAGTAAAACTGGGGTTTATAATTCTTATTTGCTTAACAGTTTTATTTATATAATTTCTTTAGTTTTTCTAAAATCTTTGGATGAAGTTTCCTGACGATATGGCCTAAGCAACCAGTGAAATGCGCATAGGAATAGCTTGTCCCTTCAACAATAAATTTCAGTTTATCAATAGTATGAAATGGGAATTTAGCACATTTAAACGAAACCTTGTTAATTAATTTTTTAAATTTTTTGAATCCCAAAAAAAACTTTGATGACAAATGTTCAAGCTTTATTTTTGTGTGCAAAAACTTATAGTTTTTGCAATGCATTTGCTCATTTAGGCAACCTACATTAAAATTTATCCATCAATTTTGTAAATAACGCTTTAACTTTTAATTTTTTTTTTGAAAATGAAAAAAGCTAACAATGCAGTTTGAAAGATCTGTCAATTCTAAATAATTTCGGCGCAACTATTTTTATGAAGTTATTATTTATACTTAACAAACCAATAAAAATCAATCGTTTTGATTTGCTTTTTTTTAAAATAATTGTTTGGGGTTCTTACAATGTAGTCTATGCCGTGCAATAAATTCTGAAAAGCCACATGATTTTTGTTTGTTGGGTATGAGTAATAATATCATTAACTGGGTACAAAGCTGAATACCGGTATTACTCAGGAACGGTAAAAGCATATTCAAAAATAGTTGTGCCTTAATTATTTAGAATTAACAGAGCTTTCAAACTGCATTTTTTAGTTTTTTTAATTTTCATAAAAAACTTAAAAGTTATAAAGCGTTATTTGCAAAACTTTTGGAAAATAACGAAAAATTGTAATGTGGGGTGCCTAAATGAGCAAATGCATTGCATAAACTTATAGTTTTTGCACACAAAAATAAAGCTTGGTAATTTTTAATTAAAACTATTTCCTTCAAACAGGAAGAAAGTCGTGGTTTTTGACAAAGATGTGAATAAAACTCAAAAAAAGAGCGGCGAACCCGAATTTTGACAGAAATTCGACTTGAGTGACCTTTAAACCTCTTCCGAAAAATCTGTAAAAAAATCCTCAAAATACTTCAACCTATAAGCTTTTACATTTTGCTTGAGCCTCAAAAGTTTTTTTTGTTGGGACACGCTAATGTATATGTTTGTATTACAATTTATTTACAAAACAACTTGAATTTTAAAACTTTCCTTTTATTTTTATTACAAAAAAAAAGGTTAAGTATCTTGTTAAAAAAAAAAGAAATACGTACACAGCGGTCCTCAACTAATTTCAGATTTACCTAGAATGACATGAAAAATGGCGAATAAGGTTTCAGGTCTTATTAAACCCCCAAAAAAGAATCCGTGATTATTTGCGATTTTATAGTCCAATCAGATTTTTTTATAGTAATGACAAAAAAAAAAACATATATAAAATCGGTGGGTCTAAGAAGTACTGGATTACTTCAATCTAATCTCACTTAGCGCGAAATTATTGATTCTTACACTTTGTACACCAATATTTGATCAATATATTTATAAAAAAAATAGGTTTGCCTTTTTGAGAAGCACGTCAATGATACATTCTCATTATCTCACAACGAGTTCCCACTAAGTACACCCATAGAAAAATATGTTTAAATATGATCTCCTCCAACAAAATAATTTTTAAAGAATATTTAAAACATATTGTGTTTAATTTTACCATATTAATGTCACCGACAACAATATTATGGTTAAATAAGTCATCCATTTAGAAGCCACAACCATAATATGGTTGCCTCCAAATTTCATAGGTAAATATCACGTATGTCAGAATATAAAAACTATGAAGCTTATCCAATCGATATCAACTCACAAGTAAAGCTGCTCAAAATAAAATCGACAATTCAATTAAAGTTTGCAAAATTTGTTATCACGAAGTGTCTAGGGGAATGCAACATATTTATGTACGCAATTAGAAAAAAGAACAATCGATATTTAAGCTTCATACACTCAAAAGAAAAATCAATCCATCCGTACTCAAATCGATCCGAAGCGGTATTAATATACAGTGAGTACGGATTTTCTTGAATCAAGTACAGAAAGATTGATTCAAGTACGGATTTTCAATCGCGAAAAACTTAGCTATTCCATATTCAATCCTGAATTCGTACTTGAAATAATCCGAAAATGAGATTGATTTAAGTAAAACTAAGATAGAATCCCGATAATTCGTAATCGCATGGGACCGGCCATTTCTTACGAATTATAGGGGTTTTCGATTTAGCGGGGTTTCGATTTAACGGGGTTAAAATAAAATAAATACGAATTTACGGGGGTTTTTCAATAAATATACTAAAACGATAAAAAAAAAACATCAAAGACAATTGTTAACAATAAAATATATAAAAATTATTTATGTAACAAACTGATTTCCAGAAAATAAACACACACACAAGCAAAAACCCACGCAAAAAAAATTGCGGTAAACAAAAAATCATTTCTATGTTTCTGTTCTTTTTATTACGAGTTGTAAGTGGTAGTTAGCAAGCAATTACGATTTTTAAGAGGAAAAGAAGATGTTATTTGTAAAGTCTGCAACAAACTTTGATAACACGGAAAAAAAAAGTCATGGAAAACTAACCATATACGGACATCACTACGTGATAAAAGACAAAAAAAAAATACCTGTGTCTCCCAGTTTTGCCCAAAGTCATGCACTTTTTTTCTTATGGTGCCGCATAAGTGAAAATTTTCGGGAAATATTTCACTTTTGCCGTTACATAAGCGCTACCTAAACGGTGTAAGAATCATTCCTAGGAAGTTTATATGTTCTAGAAAGTTGTTTACTGAGATCTTATGTACAATTTTGTAGTTGATTGTTTCCTTGAATTTTGAACGGTTTGCAACCTATGGACCTTAACAGGCGGAAAAAGGCAAAAGAAAATCGAATTTTTTTAAGTTTTTTTCGATTTTGATCTCGAAGATGAAGTTTTTTCGATTTTATATATTTACAATTCTTGTTCTTTATGATAAGAGCTACAACTTGGCTTAAAAAAATAAAAGTTCCTAACTGCTTGCAAGATAGAAGCCTGAGAAAATTATAAATTTTTTGCAAAAATTACACCGAGGCCCCAAATCTTTGGGGGCCCAAAAAAAATGAATTAATTTGGGCAAAACTGGGAGACACGAGTCTTTTTTTTTTGGTCTTTTATCACGTATTGGTGTCCGTATATGTTTATTTTTTTTTCGTGTTGCACTGTGTAAGTTAATTGATATTAAAACGCTCACGCTTTGTTATCTTACTCTTAGAGTGGCACTACCAACTTAAAGTTTAATCTGGTTTTTACTTGGTTTTCCGGGATGGATTTTCGAAGGTAATCAAATTTAATTATGAAATGGGAATTTAGCACATTTAAACGAAACCTTGTTAATTAAATTTTTGAATCCCAAGGTAAACTTTGATAACTAATATGCATGTGGCAGTGTAAATAAAACTGAACGCAAAATAAAATAAAGTAATTTGTTTTTATTTTTATTTTTTCTTTACCCATTTACAACTACATTTAGAGTTGACAAAAAATCAACGAATTGTAGTCGGGACTGTAAGAAAAGATAAACTCACTGTTTATTTTTGTTGTTTTTGTTTAAGCATTGATATTGTTGCAAGTAAAACTGGGGCTTATAATTCTTATTCGCTTAACAGTTTTATTTATATAATTTCTTTAGTTTTAAATCTTAAATCTAAAATCTTTGGATGAAGTTTCCTATGAACAATAAATATCAATTTATTAATAGTATGAAATGGGAATTTAGCACATTTAAACGAAACCTTGTTAATTAAATTTTTAAATCCCAAGAAAAACTTTGAAAATAATGGACGGTTTTAAGAACGTTTAAGTGTTATTCGTACTTGAATTATTTAGTACGACTCATACTTAAAGTAATGTGTGGTTAATGGAACACGAGTGCAAAACTCCTCCGTTCAACTTACATTTAAAACAAAATCAAATTTCGAAATTTTGTTTTTGTTTTAAATGTAAGTTAAACGGACGAGTTTTGCGCTCGTATTCGTTCTATAAGACACACATAAGTATAAAACACTTAATTTATCCCGAGTGTTTTCTTTCTGCGTGAACATTTCTCAACTTGTTGAAAAGCTCCCGGAAAAACACTTAAAGCAAATTGCATATACGGCTTTAAAGCGGAAATCAGGTTTTAGATTAGCCTACATGTAGAAATATCGATTTAAAGTTAAATACAAAGACTATTTTCGAAAGTCGAAACACCAAGAAGGATGTCAGCTTTTCAACAGAAAGTCTCAATAATTTACAGAACAAGTCCAGATCATCGTCAAATCATATGCGCATGTTGACTAATTTCATTGGATGCAATATTTACAAGAACTGTACCATACCGTGAACATGCTTCTGAGAAGTCAAAATTACTTTAAGATTTCTATAAATGTAGAGAGTTTGATTTTGAAACTACAAAAGGTGGAGTAAAAGAAAAGAGACGTGTAGTCTGGGCAGATGCTGAGATTTTACTAGATAACATATTGAAGAAACGTAATTTTGTCGGCAATTATCAAATCAAAATCATGGCAGATAGGGGCCAAGGTTCTTTCAGAATTTGCATGAACGCCTTTCCAGGAAATAATATCGACGCAGAAGAGGATTTGGATTACCCTTTCCCAACGGTAAAAAGAAATTTCTACTTAGAAGGTGGAAACATAGGTCAAAAAGCAAAACTAACGAGTTGGAATCAGCGATTAATTTTGTATGTTGTAACTGATTTACCAGAAATAAAAAGTAAAATTGTAGTGCTTTTCAGACTAACCTTTCAAGTTTGTGTCTGATTTTAAGGTTCTTTCGATTGTTAATGATACGCAGATTGGAACATCATTGTTCTGTGAGCCAGACAGGCTGTGACTTTAAGTTAGTTAAGAAATGTTTTCAGTGAAAGTGATGGTAAGTAAATTATGTACTCAGTGCGATGAGACGATGAGCAAGAAAGCAATTAAAGGACCAAAAGTACGACGTTAAAAACGGTGATAACAAAAAATACTTCCTTTACTTTTGTTCCAGGGGAAAAGAGAATACAAATTTTAAGTTTTCTAACAGCACTCTTTACTTACTACTCTTCGATGAATATGATAATAACACGTGTGTGTTAGAAAAATGCTTTATATCAGAATTACATGTTTTACAAGGCCTCGTAAATCATGTATTTTGGAATGGCTTAGTTTTAATTCTGAACTATTTTATGACCCACAAAATTAAAGCTTATTCTAAAAAACTATCATGGGGAAATATTTGAAGGCAATCCGTGCCGAAGCTCTTAAAAAAGGCTGCTGAGTTGCTGAACTCAGATTGGACAACTGCGACTTTTGCCTTTTGTAAGAGCACTTAAAGCAATGGACAACATAGTTCACAGTTGTTTCCAAGCCAAAATAATTGAATCAAGTTTGGACTCCACAATCAAAGAGTAACGAACAAACAGTTTTCAAAAGCATGAAAATAAATAAAACTCTAAAGTTCAAATTCTCTTATAGTATGTTCACATTTGGCTTCGTTTAAACAGTTCGAACGTGATTAAGATCTAATCACTTCAAAATCGAGATGATTACCCATACATTGAAGTGATTTGTTAATCACTTCAAATTGACATGATTACAACTAAATCACTTCATAAATCACATAGAATCCACTGAACATACCTCAAATGTAGAATCGCCAACATGATCGTGTACAACCGGCCGAGATTTCTGCTTAATGTTTTAATTTTTATCCTTAAATAATTCATAAATTTTCACAATTTCATCATTAAAATTATTAAAATAATCTTCTGATAACTTTATAAAAGTGTTTTTATCCATTTTAAATACTTTAAAGAAATATAAATTTGTTTGTTGTTTTTTTGTGTGTTTGTTGTGTGTTTTTTTTCTTAATCATCTGTCATCTTAATCATCTCAAATGTAATGTGAACGGCTTTGATTAGCTAAATCAACATTTTGCTTAAACGCGTTTAAAAACCTAAGTGTGAACTTAGCATTAGACCACATTGAACAGTGCTTAAGGTTTTTAAGGCAACAGAATGGATTTGGTGAATGGTCTGAAGAATTAAAATTATTTTCATTGATGGACTATCCATCTTTCACTTGAAGACTTAAGACGGTTGTTCTAGAATTTTCATTTAGATATATTTAACTTCAATACAAGCTTAAACATATGATTTATATAAAACCATTAATTTTTTTCACATTAGATCTTTAAGGTTTGGTGATAACATTTTATTAATAACGCAGTCTTGAAAATATCAAATAGAATTTTTTTAATGTGTGCTATTTAATATACAAAAAATAAAATAACTCATATTTAAGAAAAAAAAAATCCGGTATTTTTTAGACGCACCGATTTGATATATGTTTTTTTGCCATTACTTGAAAGAATCTGAATGTTTTATTATAACAACGGATTCTTATTGATGGGGTTATAAGGACTAATACCTCATTCGGCGTTTTCGTCATAAACAACAAACCACTTGAGGACCGCTGCGTGTAATAGGAAAATAATTTTTTTTTTGTGACAAAAACATTAACATATGTAGATATCATTACAACCCAGCAAACATGAAGGTTTGATCTAAACTGGAATAAAATTTTAAGTCTTTAAGTTTTAAGGTTTTTTTTAAACCCTATATTCTATTTAAAAATATTTTTATCTATTTAAAAATTTATAAAAATTTTAAAAATAAAGTCGATCCCGCAATAAGCTGCTTATGGCAGCTTGTACTTTATGATGCATCGATTCAACCGAATTCCCGGGACTTGCTTAAGATTTCGTGCACTTCGGGCCATCGTTACTGCTCCAATTGGTATCGCCAGTAGTGATTTAAGCATTTAGTATATGCAAAATAATAATAGAAAGCAACCAATGCACCTGAGCTTAAATTAAGTAACACCCCGTCTACAGCACACATAAAATAATTAACATTAACACTAATTTGATGTTAGTGTTAAGTATAGTCTGATTAACATGAGGAAAATACAACCCTGTTATGATAAGTTGTTATTTTTTTTTTTTATTGAATCTTTCTTGTCGAAAATTATAATATGTATTCAAAGCTTATTCCTTATTGTAATTTATAAGCCATTACCAATCTAACTGTAAATTAATTGCATTCAAGTGTCATAAAAAGCTTGCAAGGCTTAAAGTGTCGGTTCTTTTCAGCCTCCGGTGACCCTCGAACTGTATTAGATCCCGAGCGAGGTAGTTGGAATGCACCACTAGCTTATATATGCATTTGACTGAATACTTTTTAATTTCTTCCTGGATGGTAGGGATGTTACGATAAGTTGTTATTTTTTTTAAAAAATTTCCAAACAATAATTAGATCAGAGATGCATTTTCGTCAAAATACATAAGACTTGTGTGATAGTGTAAAACAGCCTAAAGCTTGACAGCAGTCATTTTGTTCGGTTTTTCTTTTCTTTGACAATACGATTTTCATACGGGAAACAGTATCATTGAAATGAGTTCTGTACTCCACCGTTAAGGTATTCAAAGTTTAACATGAAGTCTTAACATCATTTTTTAACAGTGGGGCTGATATCCATAACGCAGTGTTTCAAAGCATCACTAAAACAAATGCGTTGAGAAAGTATCAAAAATTAAAGATTGCACAAAATTCTCAACCGTTTTGCAGTGAATAAGGTTACTATGCGATTATGAACTCAGCCTATAGAAAAAAAGTGAAGCATGTCTTCTCCATGTTGCATTGCAATATTGCGTTTAGAAAGTCAGCCTAATTCATGTCTGTTGTGGAAGGGTGTTAAGTACAATTTCCTGAAAATAATGAATTCTTGGCACAAAAGTTGACAATTTTAAAGCAAAATAATAAAAACAAAACAGATTTGTTTTTATCTTAGTGTATTTTCGACAGAAGTGGACGTTTTAGACAGGTTGTTCAAAATCGATATGAAAAAATGAATGTCAGACAGGGCTTGGTCCGGGCTAAGCATAGCCAAAATGGACTTTCGAGTGTTGGATACTTTTTGCTGATAACTCTGTACACATGCATTTATTCAATAAATCTGTATCATTCTGCTATGCTTTCATGTCCTAGCCTAACTAGGTTTTAAGCAGAATTTATTTTTCTTTAGGTTCAGATGTAAATCCAAAATTCTTTGGACAAAAATTTTAAAAATATGTAAACATGCCTTTTAGAACATTAAACTTTTGTTTATTGGTATATATTTTATTTATCCACAAGTCAGTCAGTACTTAGTACTTAGTACTTAGTCTCTAAATGGACACAACGACATACACATAAAATCTGAAAATAGATTAAAAAAAAAATAGGAAAATGGCTTTACAAACATCCATACAAAGAGAACATTAGTGCGTATGTGTTTTTTTCAACTTCAATATCGTTTATGACAACAGTTGTTACAATAAATCAGTTGTTGTTAGTTTCACTTTGTATCCTTTATATGTCAGTTTGTTTGTTTAAAATGAATACTAGAAATTTATGCAAACACATTCACACATAATAGACAGATAGAAGATCATTGTGTTTGTTATTGTTGTACATATTAGTTCTTTATTTTCTTTTTGTTTTGTTTTTGTTGGGTATGTATGAAACTTTGTTGCTATGCCATTATATCATCTCGTCATCAGAATATGATTAACATACACATACATACGTATGAACATATATGTATATGCTAAACAGTGGGACTTTAAATAGGAAGATTTCAAACCTTTCTACTTTCCGGGAAAGCAGGAAAAGATTTTTAATTTCCGCTTTTAGGAAAAACATTGTGAAAGTTTTATGATAATAGAATATTTTTTGAAGATTTTTAAAGTAATAAGTGATGATCTGGCCTAAGCAACCAGTGAAATGCGAATTGGTATAGCTTATCCCATCAACAATAAATTTCAGTGTTTTTATCAATAATAAAAATTGGGAATTAAGCACGACAAACATAATCTTGTTAATTAATTTTTAAAGTATTTAGTAGTTTTAACATTTATAATTCTTAGATCTAAACTTTACATTAAAAAAAATTTTTTTAATATCAAGTTTTTAAACCCAAGAAATTTTTTTTAGTTAAATTATTTAACCCTTTATTCATCTTATATATGAATAGGCGAAGGCAACTCAGTTATGAGCACTTTCCTCCTCTGTTTGTCTACCGATGTAAACAAAAATATACTATTTAAAAGGTATCTACAATATAAATTTTTTTTAAATTTGATGTGGTAAAAAAAGGTAAAAACGATTAATTCGGTAGCCATATATCTCAAAAACTAAAAAAGATACAAAACAATTTTAATACTTATCGTTGTTTCTTAAAAAAATCAGCGGACAGGCCTGGTCTTTTTTTGAAATTCGTCTCTTTTAGAGAGTATCTGTGTAAGGGAACTTCATTGTCACTCCATCTTTCTTTTAAATTAATAAACATAGAAATAAACATACCACATTGGAAACTTATTTAAAAAATACAAATATCAATTTGGTACTTTTTCGAAATTCGAACATTTAAGGAGTGAAAATCGTACCTTTCTTGGTACTTTATTAAATCAACGGTATCTCTCAAAAAGGGGAAATAAGGGAAATTTATTTTCTTTTAATTTTTTTTTTTTTTAATTTTCCGTGGTAATTGGTCCTGAGTGAATAAGATTCTGTAAGGGAGAGCTTTTTGGTACTTTTTCGTTCTACAACTGGTACTTTTTAATTTTCACTAATATTGAATCTAGAAACATCCAATTCAACATGCAATGCCCCTAGTGGATGAAAATCTATAAAAGGCAACCTTTTGGTACCTTTTTGTTCTTTTTGAATTTCCATTAGTATTAGACCTAGAAACAATAATTTAAACATGCAAGGCCCTGAGTGTATGAGAATCTGTAAGAGGAATCTTTTTGGTATTTTTTTTCGGTCTTTAACTGGCACTTTTCGAATTTTTATTAATACTGAACCTAGAAACATCAAACTCAACATGCAGAGTCCAGAGTTATTGACAAACTATAAGAGTAGACGTTTTGGTACTTTTTTGTTTTTCAATGGGAACTTTCTGATTTTTTTATATTATTCTACTTACAAACATCAAACACTCACGTACTTTGGTGGAAGATAACATAGACACGAAGGTTTGTCCCTCGCCAAATCGATTCACTAAGACGAAAAAAAAAACCAAATGCTCGAAACATGTAAATTCATTTATATCTATGTTAGTATGTTTTCCTTATATTTGCATAAATAATTATGGTCGAATTTCGACCACTGGGAAAACACTAGTTTTAATAATATTACATGTTTATTACTTTTTGTTTTGAGTGGCAATTAAAAAAGATTGATAATGCATGTGCAACATTTTTTATAAAAAAGTAGTGTTGCAGCGGGAATAATCTCAATTGTTGGTCTAATGCACTGCTTTCAATCATTAAAATTTTTTGGTTTTGTTTTACTAACTTACTTTTAGCAATAAAATCCTATAAGAAACACGGAGGTGCAGTAAGCATAGCACACATTGAGGGCCAACGAAATATGGGTATTCTGGATATTAGCTTATTGGAGTTGCACTGTCTTGTTGCAACCTCACAGTGTTGAAAGGGATTAGTTCTGAAAAGAAAAACTCTTTTAACATTGACCATAACAGTACGACCATTTTATTTGAAAAAGCAGCGATGAAGCGATGAAGCTGATTGATAAAACTGCACTTTTAATTGTTACTTGATCTCAATGCAATTCTCTCTGATGGAAGTTTTAGTCACTCCATATTTAAAAATTTTGCACGCAGAGAAAACAAATTTTTGTATATGGTTATCTCCAACAAAACTTTTTTTTAAGGAATAACGTTTAAGCATGTTTTAGCTGATGTGACCATTATATTGTCACCCACAATCAGTGTTCTAAAATAAACAGAACATTATTTAGCGTTCAGCTCACACACCCAGGAACGATATTTTTTTTTTGGTGTTTGTGTATACGAACAAAACAATTAATAACGTTCTTAACTATATTCAAGAAAGTAACGAACATTATATAGTGTTTTGTTCTTCCTTAAAATACAGAACAATTGTAGTGATACTGTAGACAAACTCTATAATATTTTTTTTCTATATTGATAAAGAAATGAGCAAACAAAAAATTTTAGTAACGACCGCAGCACGAATACGATAAAGTTTGTGGTTTGAAAAAAAAAACAGACCGGAATTAAATGTTCGCATCTTTTTGTTGAGTTGGATAAGTACAGTATTATTTTTGTGTTCGAAAGATGACAAACAAATTTTGTTAATGATTTACTACAATAACACTATTAGCGTTTGTGTTTTCAACAAATCAACCGGACCGAACAATAAGGAGCGATATTAATGTTTATTTTCGAACACCGCTCACAATCATATAATGTGTAAATAAGTCCTACGTAAGCAAGCCACAACCTGTTAATGGTTTAATTGAACAAACTTCCAATTTTCTTCCATAACACAAAGTTAGAAAAAAAACTGGCACACACTAATTGACATTCTTGAATGCCACTACTGAAGATTTTTTAATTTTTATACTAACATTATTATAATATAAAAGCCATAAGGACCGCGACCTAAAGGGCCTTATTTGCAGCCCAAGTGTTCGCTGAAGTAGATTAAGGCTACAAATAAAGCAAATTATGAAATTTCAAAATTATGTATTATTTTTTCAGCAGTTACCAGCAAAAATTTGTTTCAGATATTTTGTTGGATTAACATGAAATGCCCAAACATTTACGATATAAAATTTTCATCTTGGGATTATTTCCTTCAATTTTACATTACAACTTTTCGTAGTCAAAATTTATAATAGTGAAAAAAAGTTCAGTTCCTCAATAAAACTAACTATTCCTCCAAACATAAAATAAAGCTAAAAATATTTTATAAAAATCCCAAATAAAGGATATCATACTGTTAAGCTTCCTACTCCTTATTATTGTAGAATAAGCAGAACGAAAAGATCTCTCCGAGTTTGCATTTCTAACTTTCGTAATTGGACCGGAATTTTCTTGATATTTCATTGACCCATTCCAGTTGTCGGTACACAGAAAGAAAACCACTCGGGATAAATCAAGTTTTTATGATTACTTAAAGTACGAGTCGTACTCAAAAATTCAAGTACGAATAACACTAAAAAAACGTACTCAAAACAATCCTTAATGGGAAATTCGAAAATTAGTCCCGGAATTTCTTGAAATAAGTATAAAATTCTTTAATCAATTCAAAAAAGATTAAACTTTTCGTTGTGCTAAACCATCCGGCTTACGCATGTTTTGATTTTCTATACACATTGAAAAAAGGTCTGGCCAGACTTATGTGTACCACGAAGGGTTAAAAAGTAAATTTAAACTCTTGCTTCTTTCTTAAATAGATTATGTTTGTGGTTAAATATGAACTTAAGATTTTTAAAGTAAAAACCACATCGGGCATGATGTTGGTGTTTCTGTAAGGTGTAGTACGGGTAAGTAAATCAATTATAATATTTTTTTTTTCAAATTTTATTTTGGTGTTTTTAAGCACGAATTTGGAATTAAATTAACTTTATAATACTTGAATCAAGCGCATTTTGAGATTGATTCAATCTTAGTTTTACTTAAATCAATCTCATTTTCGCATTATTTCAAGTACGAAATCTGGATTGAATATGGATAATAAAAGTATTTTGCGATTGAAAACCCGTACTTGAATCAATCTTTTTGTACTTGATTCAAGAAACTCCGTACTCACCGTATTATTAATACCTCTTCGGATTGATTTGAGTACGGATGGATTGATTTTTCTTTTGAGTGTAATGTTCGTACGATAATAAGACTGCAAAAGATAGGTTATCTAGGAATTCTTAAGATCAACTTGAGTAATTTTCATAAGTTGTTTTTGCATCGCCGCAATAATTCTGACGTTTGTTTGTTTTTATTTTACTAAAAGAAGATTATATTTTACGTTAAAGACAAAAGGGGTTTTTTGAATAAAATTTTTTAAAAATGTATATTTTTATCAAAATAATTTCTGGGAATACAAAATTTTAATTTAAAAGATTTTGTTATTCGTGCTTAATTCCCAGTTTTTATTCTTGATAAAAACACTTGAAATTTATTGTTGATGGGATAAGCTATTCCTATGCGCATTTCACTGGTTGCTTAGGCCAGATCATCAGGAAACCATTTTGTACAATTTGGTTTTTTTCTTATTATTATTTTCGTTATAAGAGAAAACTAATTTTTGTTTATATGGTTTCGAATATTCGTATTCGAAATGCTGTATTCTCCAAATTTAAGCGAATATTTAACGAATAATTTGTCAATACATATATTCGTAAAATATACGCTTAAATTTGGAGAATACTGCATTTCGAATACGAATATTCGAAACCATATAAACAAAAATTAGTTTTCTCTTATAACGAGCATAATAAGATGGCTTAGGGGCACAAACACTCTATTTCGGAAACAAGTTTGTATAGGGGCTATGCGAGTTTATTTCTGACCATTTGCATATATTGACTTCGTCCTTATGACAAAAAAAAAAAAAAAACGAATATACAAAATTCTATTACATTTTCTCTAAAATTACGATCCAAACTTTCCGAACTAGATTTCTGAACCGAATAGTATATAAAAGATGGTTCTAGACTATAAATATATGTTACACACATCGGTTTCCTCGTTTATACGATAGTAAAATCCTTATGAAATATTGCCAATGGTGACTGATACCCATTAGAGCAGATTGGTACTGTCCTACTCTCGACAAAATTGTAAATGAGTCTTATTTTAGTTTATAGGCTAAGGGAGTGCCGCCTAACATGCAAATAAAATTTCCTTTAAACCGCAATGAAAGCCCTTCTTTACGTGAACAGTTTAATTTCTTGTTTTACCATTCCAGTCGCCCACTTTTATCATCAGAGATTTTGAGATCTGAATTTGTGTACATTAATACATATGTACATAAAATCCATTTTATGTACATCAACACGAATACAGTACAAAATGCTTGTTTTTTGCGTGTCTGAGTGAATGTTTGTTTTTATCTTTGTTATGGCTGCTTGACAATAATAGAACTTTGATTTGATTGTTGTCAAATTGCAAATGCCTTGTCAATCAAAAACTCATTCCGAGCATCATGTGTTATTGACTATAAATTTTGTTTTCTTTTTCTCTTTTTTATTATTCTATACTCCTCTTGATATAACTTACGCTGTTGGGTCGGTCATATGTATTTTTTTTATAAAGTCACAGATATCAACATGAAATTTATTATTAAAATATAAAAGAACCTAAAAAATATTGTATTAAAGTCTATTTAATAAAATGATTTGTTTTATTCTATTATGATTTTAATATTTGATCATTTATTTTGTAATTTTATTTATATTTTATTCTTTTAAAAAAATAGAAAACACAAGTGAATTTCTAGTTTGTTTTTTTTTTTTTGTAGGATTTTGCAGAAATTTCATAGAATAGAATGAATGTTCTTATTTCAAATTTTTGCTTGCGTGTTAAAAGAAGGTACATAAATGACATTGGTGGTTTTTTATTTTCTTTTATTTATATATTTATTGTATTTTAGTCTCCCTCTTTTGCTAAACAATGAGAAATGACATTCAATCAAAGCCAGACTAAACATATAAATCTGAAAAGCATGAATGGAAACAAAAAAGAAGCGGATTTAAAATGGATAATGGTGATTTAACATAAATAAATACAAACCAAAAGTATATTAAATTTATTTATTTGCAATAATTTAATATTGATTGAATTTTATGTGGATGAAAAAAAAAGTTAAGCACCTATTTATTTTAAGATGGAAAAGAAAACTAAAAGCATCAAAAATTAATTTAATAATTTTTTGAAATAGGTTTCTTTCAAAGGTATTTTTTTTTTTGGTTTCGAGCAGATATTTTTGATATCTTTGACAATAAAAAAATATATATCCTGTTTAAATGTGTTCTTTACAGATAAATTTTTTTCTTAATTACTCCAACACTTTTATTGTCCTAGACTACACCTTTTCAAGTTGTAGTTCAGGAATCGTCAATTATAATACAGTGCTTCAATTGTAATTCAGATTAGTCAGTTGTAAATCGTCAATTGAAATTCAGAATAGTCAATTGTGATTCAAAAGCGTAAATTGTAATTCCGATTACTCAATTGTAATTCAGAAAGCGTCAATTGGAATTCAGAATATAATAAAATAAAAAAAATATATACCAATATATTTAGCTCTTTAGTGCAATTTTTTTTCTTTTTTTTGTTGTAATAAAGTAAAAATAAATAAGAACAATTTTGATTTTTAGTTAAACTGTTAATTTTTATTTTTGATATTCTTTAATTTATAAGGCTCAAGTTCATCAAATTTTATTTTCATTAAATTATTTTCACTGAGGAAGAAATTTTACAACTTGGAATTTTTATTAAAATTTATTGATAATTTTTCCTTGGCTGAGCTGGGATTTGAACCCGGGTTGATTTTTACATGTTTCAAGAATCACCACATTCTATCTTCAGAAAATTTTTGAGTTCTAACCACTGTACCACTGCGGTGCCCGCCAGCCAACAGTCAAACATCAATCTTTTAACCAGTTAGGGGGAAACGATACAAAAGCCAAAAAAAGCTTCACAACTTTTCCTGAGTCACTCCTAGAGGGGTAAAATGTAAGACCGACTCCATCCAATATTTCTACCCCTACATTTTTTATTAACATACTAACCCCCTATCTGTGCTCCTTAAGGGGGCTCCCATACTAAATATTATTTTTTAAAAAATTACCCGCCAACGAGTGCCCCTAGAGGAGTCAAATAAAGACAGACCCCCAATATTTTTGCTACCCGAGCATTTTTTCAGAACATACCTAGTCTTCATCTTTAATCATTAGGGTGGTCCCCATACAAAAATTTCGAAAATGGAGGAGTTGCACAACATATGTTCGCATTACTCAACAACGCTTTAGCTTATTGAAAAAAAACTAAAAAAACGAAATCCCGCAATAAAATTTCCTTTAAGAAAATTAAATTTTTTTTCGAATATGCGCAGTCGTTTTATAAACATAATTTATTTTTTGAAAAAAAAAAAATTTTTTTTATAAAAATTTCGAAATTTTTGTTTTTAAAAAATTTATAAAAAAACTTATGGGAGCCCCCTTAAGAAATTGAGATAGCGGGTATATTAAAAAACAAATGATGTGGATGAAAAACAAAGTGGTGTATAGGGGCATCCTAAGCGGTGCAGGGCCAAGTTTAAGAATTTTATTAAACCGCCATAGTTGTGTGGAAGTCCCCCTAATGGAAAGTGATAAGCAGCAAGTATATTTTGAGAAAATTTTACGGACCAAAAACTAATGGAGGTTTATGTTTATACCCCTAGTTGGGGCGACTCCTAGGCACTTAAGCGATTTTTTTTTAAATATATAAAGAATATAATTAAATCGCTATGGGCAGAAACGGCACTACCTAAAACATTAATTTAAAAATAATAAACAAAAAAAAGAGTGCAGTTACCTTAGAGGAAAGCTAACTGACACCAAAGTAGTCCCGTGATAGTTCATTGGTGGTAGAGACCGGTTCTAGTTCTAATACTTTTTATGAATAAGACCTGTCACTTTTACATGGGGTTGTCATTGGAGGGAGTCAATTGACACTATTTGACCAATCATAGATCTATTCTCAATGAACGTGTTTAGTATCAGTTACTACAATGTAGTTTTATTTCAATACAATGCAGTATAAATTCAATAAAACAAGTCCTAGAACTAAATTTAAGAACCAAATTTTAAAAAGTCCCAAAAATGTGTCACACCCCTGTGAATACTGAACTGTAATTCATAACTTTTTCTATCTTGTTGTTCTTCATATACCAGTTAAATAATTTATTCTCCTTTCACTGGTCTTGAGTTCTTTCTTTTTGAACAAGTCCCAGGACCAGTCTATTGGAACAATTGACACAAATTTCTCTCAGGTTAATTATAATAAATGCAAGTCTTATGATTTTAGGTCGTAGAGGGGAGAACTGACTTGAATTGAAGTTTTCTAAGGTGACATTTTTGACACTGGTTTCTTAGCAATACTCAAATAAGGTACTCGAGGTAATTGTCAGTAGTAGCCCTGCAAATAATGCGACTAGTCCATACACGCGTGTAAAATGAAGCCCATAAGGGACTAGGACTAGCTTTAAGGTAACCCCAATGTGTACAAAAAACCTGGTCTATTTAACATTACGATGTCCTAGGGCAGGATCATATAACCCAACTTTGGATAACAGAGGAATAGTCTTAAAACTACTCCAGAGGATAAGTTTTGAAATCGTTTAAAAACGACACCATGTCCTTAAAAAACAACGACACGTCGTTTCACTAAAAACTCTTTTTTACAATGACATGGTCCATGATTGCATTACATCGGACCATGTTGTAAGTAGTCCACTTGATCAAAACGGATCAAGTCGTCCAATATTATTTGCAGAGAGGGCATCGATTTTTTTTTAATAAAATACAACAAATTCAATGTAATTTGCTATTTAACAATATTCTCTGGCATATGGCTTCCGCTACTGCGCCTTATGAACACCATTCTGCCGGTCCAATTTTCCACCACTTTTTTAAGCATACCCGGTCTTATTTCTTAAATAATGCGTTGAATATTGGCTTATGAATGATAAATCGTTAATGGTTTATCAGCATAGACTAGATTTTTGACGTAGCCCCACAAAAATAGTCTAAAGCTGTCAAATAACACGAACGAAGTAGCCAACTCAAAGGTTCATTTCTTGAGATAATTTGGCCATCAAAGTGATAGTTTCATGCGCTGTATGGCATGTTGCGCCATCTTGTTGGAACCAATTCTTTAATGCCATGAGAAAAAAAACAATCACGAATTATTTACCTGAAGCTTTCGCTATTCACGGCAGTTGCTTGCACCGGTTTCGGATTTGAAAAAAATGGGCCGAAGACGCCTTAACTATAAGTCTAAAAAACACCCCTAATAAATTGATTGCCATCAATTTGATTGCAATCGATTTGAATACAATACTTAAATTGAAATTAAATCCAGCAATTGCAATCAAAATTTAGTCAGAGTAAAAGCTCTTATGAAACTCCTTCTTCTAGAAATAAGGCTTGCTCTGATAGTAAGGATTGCCATCAATTAATTTTTTTTTTAAGTTTTCCTAAATTAGGCCTTTCTCTACAGTTCTGATTTCAGGGAAATATATTAAAATACTAGATTTTAACAAAAATTTGATTGCAGTCGAATTGATTGCATTCAATGATTTCTAAAAAAATATTTCAAAATGATTTCATTTTAAAATAAAAGAATAAAATCAGTTTCGTTGAAATCATTTTCGTTTCAATGGACCAATTGATTGCAGTTTTTTACATCTCTGCTCTTGTCTGAAAAACCATTAGGTTCTTCTCTAAAAGCTTTCACAGTGTGAAAATTCTTATAAATAGCGCATAATTAAGACACGCACAAAGACGATGTCTTAGTCATATTGTGATAACTAAATCAATATGTTTAATGTATATACATACATTTCACCACATTTAATAATAATTATATATTTAAAAAGAGGCCAAAACTTAATAACTAAATAAATATAAATTTCCTAAGAATAGAAAACTTTTGACCTTATCGAAATTGTTTCATTATTTGCCGCAAGTAAGGAAAGTAATTACTAAAACACATAACAGAATCGAAAAAAAGGAAACTAAGCTGAAGTTGGAAAGTTATGACATATTGCTTTGTGTTATTAGTTAAGGTGACCATCCGTTTTGTATTATACAGAACAGTTCTGTATTTAAGAGTTTTGTTCGGTGTGAATTATTTTTGAGTAAAGAACTTTAAATAGAGCCAACAATAATTTGGTTGTGGCTTCTTGTTGGAGGAGTAAGTTAACCATAATTTGGTTGCCGCAAGCAATAATATGATTAGCTTTACCATAATATGTTTTAAAATGTTTCTTAAAAATAGTTTTGTTGTAGGAGATCATACTAAAAATTTTGAAATTAAATTTTCTAAGTCTTGTTTTGTTAATATTAATACGTTTTTTATAATAATAAAACCTTATTAAGCCATACTTTTGCCACTTACAACACTTATCGCTTGTTGCTTGCATTCAATGTTGCAATTTTGTGATGTTTTTATAAACAGACGCAGCATCAGATGTCCTATTTAGAACCCCCATTTAAGAACTGTTGATTTAAACGACCTTATATTCCTTAAAAAAGATCTATGAAGAATTTTAGTATTTCAATAAATGTCTTTTGGCAACACTGCTTACATTGATCTGGATTTTCACTTTTGGTTCTTAAACTTTTCAGTGTATGTGTTTGCCGATCTCTGATAAAAATTAACAATTAAAGAAAAAAGAATGTGAGAATTTTTAGTAATCCCAGCAAGTGATTGAAAAGCATTCAACAACAGCAGGAAACGAAACAGCCATTAATTTGTAACTTTTTTGTTCAATTTTCAATTTCAATTTATTTATTTATTTTATAATCTTTTTATCTTTTAAATCTTTTAAACATAAAATTTTAAAAATTAAACATTCAATGTTTAAAATCATTATATTATTGCTGTATTTTATATTTTATTTTACCAGTGTTCGAAAATAAGCCCTCAATATCGCTCCTCAGTGTTCGGTTCGGTAGATTTGTGGAGAATACAAACGCTAATAGTGATTTTATAGAGAATCAATAAAAAATAATAAAGTTTCCCTGTTTTTCATCTTTCGAACACAAAAATAATACTGTTGTTATCCAACTCAACAAAAAGATGAGAACATTTAATTCCGTTCGGTTTTTTTTTTTAAGCCACAAACTTTATTGTGTTCGTTTCAGCTCATTTCTGTTGTGCGTAGCGGCCTTTTGGCTGGTAAAAAAACTAAAAATTTTTTACAAAATCAAAAAGAGAAAGATGAGAACATTTAATTCCGTTCGGTTTTTTTTTTTTAAGCCACAAACTTTATTGTGTTCGTTTCAGCTCATTTCTGTTGTGCGTAGCGGCCTTTTGGCTGGTAAAAAAACAAAAAATTTTTTACAAAATCAAAATACACATACAAAAAAAAAAAAAAAACAAAAAGCCAGCAAAATAATTTTACACAAACAAAACATATACACAAGCTGTTCGTGATGCGGTCGTTGGTAACATTTTTTGTTTGTTTATTTCTTTATCAATGTAAAAAAAGAAACATTATAGAACATTAAAATATAATGTTTGTCTACAGTATCACAACAGTTGCTCTGTTTTTTAACGAAGAACAGAACACTATATAATGTTCGGCTTCTTCCTGAAAACAGTTACGAACGGTATTAACGGTAAATTTGAGCTTTGCAGCCCAAAAATACCTTAAAAAAATTATTCGCATAACATTTTCCCATTGTTTTGTAAGCTTGAGAGCGTTAATCCAAACATATTTTAAGTTTTAAGGAAATTAAACATTTTATGGTTTATTAATAATATTAATCGTGACAAAAGTTATGTTAAAACAACAATAGTTTGTTTGTAGCCCGTATAGGAACCATAATACGGAGGTTTTTTTTTTACTATACTTCAACAAAGTTTTTTTCCCGCTTGTATGCCATCGATAAAAATTACAATTCAATTAAAATTATAAGTTGAAGCCTTCTTACAAATCGCTCTAATATTCTTCGACATTATTTTGTTAAGAATGATTGATCAAACTTTTGGCCTTTAAAAATGAAGTTGTTGTAAAACTTCTTGTTTTTTTTCCAACAAAATATTTTAAAATAAAACTTTATGTATATGCATTATATTTCTTATAAAATTTCAATTACCTTCTATGTACCTATTCGAATTGATTTGGAATGTACTTACAAAATGCGTTTGCATTGACAAAATAATACTTTTGCTTTTGTTTTCTACTTTTGATGCTGTATCCCATACATGCATGTAAAGAGTAGTCCATAAAGGAGTAGGAGTACTCCAAAACTACTCCAAATATATGGGTAAAAGGTGGTCCATTTAACATTACGATGTCCTAGGAGGGGACTATATAACCTACCGAAGTAGTCCCTAAACTACTCCATGGAGTACTAAAGTGGGTTAGTTTAAAAATACTCCATGTCATTACAGTATGGAGTACACTAAAGCGGTTGTTTAAGCATTTTTCATTTTTTACTAATCGCCTTTAATGGCGTGCCCTGTAGTCTTTTATTGCTATTATTAAATATATTTACTTGGTATTTTTAATTTGTTTACCTTTTTTTTCACAAATTTCACACTTTCACTTTTAAATAAACAATTAATAATGGACACCATCAGGGCTACCAATGTGTAATACTGTAAACTATAGAAAAGTATACATCATGCAGTTGTGCATGTTAATTTATTATAACATGGTCCATATTACAGTAGATTGGACCATGTTGCAAGTAGTCCATTTAAGCCACAATGGAACACGTAGTCCAATATTATCTGTAGGGATCATACACGTACATACATATTTGCATACATGCATTAATATGTTCTTGAGTTATAATTCAGATATACTTACATACCTATTTAATACTTATTTATCAACAGACAACAATGCAGTAAAAAAAGTATTTATTAATTTGCTTGTAATTATTAACGGCTTATTTATTTATTTAAAATTGTTTCTTTTACTTATTTTTCACTCAAATATTAAAAAATTCAATTCGAATTTAGGTACATACTAGAATTTAAATTTTATTTCTGTCTTTTGAATTTGAACTTTGAACCTGAAAAGTTGTAAGCGCTAATTGTTTTGAACAAAAGCTAAACTTAAAGTAAAATAAAGTTGATTTATAATTAAGATATAACAAAAATAAATTTTATTTGAATAAATCTTGACTAGAAGAAATTTACTGAACAGAAGTTGATTTTTGATTAACTGGAAAGCCACAATTCTCTTATATGTATAGGTATGTGGATTATAAAACATAACGGACAGCTTGGATTTTAAAACTCGTCCGACGGTCAGACAAATTTTGTAAAATTTCAGTTTGATAAAGACCGGGTCTTAGGTAGATACTCCGATGTTCTGCAAATGGAGTAAAATTAATATCAAAAACTAAAATTTTAAAACTTGCATACCCGTAAAACTTAAAAACTTTTTATAAAAAGATTATCATCTTTCGTAACGCTTTCTTTACATAAATCTCCCTAGAATTGCTTAAAGTAATTTCAAACTTTCTGCATAGTGTAAAAAAATTTAATTAAGTTACTTAATTAACAAAATTTCTCATTACAAACACAAATAAAAATATTCCAACCAAAATTAAAGAATATTAATCATAAGTTCATCATAATTTCTAATTGCGCTCACACTTACATTGCTACTTACCGAAGGACGAAACATAAATTTTCCACAGAAATAATACCAAACAACAAGTATGTATGTCCGTTGACAAAAAGTTTTGGCCTTTGAAAATAATAAAGAAATAAGTAAGATAGTAGAGTCGGTCAATTCCGTCCATATGATACAGTCTTTTTGAAAATTAAGCATACGTACTTATCGTAAAAGTTATTGCTATGCCAATAACAACATTTATAAGGAAAGTATTTTCGGTATGAGCGCTAAAATATGGATCGAATTCAATCACATTTAGTAAAACGATTTATATTTTCGAAATTTGTTTTTGTTTTAGATATAATTTTCTATGCGAACGTGTCGTGTGCACCCTGTTGGCACAGTAGAGAGAGATTGGCAACACAAAAGGGATTTTTTTTTGACAGCTAAAAAAAAAGCAAAATGAGGAAGGTAAACAAAAACAAAATCCGGGATGAACAATTTTATTAAAAATGCATATTGGCTGGCCTAGGTTTCGTGGCCAGAAAAAAATGAAAATGTCGCCCTTTTTTGATTTGTGAAGTTTTCTGGTGAAGGTGGAATTTGTGGCGGAAAAGGAAAAAAATTATGAAACAACATACATTTTTTTATTGATTTTTTTTTTAACTTTTTGAAGTAAAAATATATAATTAAATTGTAAATTTAAATTGAAAAGAGATATTGCCATACTATAATCTAAAAACCCAAGAGCCGAGCCACACCATCGCCAACTCCATCCAGCGCGGGAGAAGGCGAGTAACACCACCACTCCTGGGGTGCAGTGGTATACAAGTGTTTTCCGACCTCGGAAGTGAAATAAAAACCCGTACCGCAAGTGACGGACAAACAATTCCTTTCTTTTTATTTTTTTATTTTATAAAAAAAAAGTTATATTTATTAAATAATTAAACCGGACAAGAACTTATATATAACTAGTTAGGAGAAACTTACGTGTGTGTGCCATTTCAATCACACGTGAGCTGTTTTTTTACGCGTGCGCGTCCAGTTAGAGAGAGCTCTCGCCGACTGGGAGTAGTAGTATTGATGATAGTCAAGTTTTCCTAAAAATTATATCTAGTTTCCCTTGTTAAATAAAATACCAAAAAAAAAAAGAAAACTTTAAATGAGTTAAATAAAAAAGAAAAACAACAAAAACAAAAAAAGGAATCGTTAAGATAATTTTTGTGTAATAACCGGAGTTACGCGGACCCTCGGACACGTTTCGGACGGACAGGAAAATCCACCATTATTCCATCTCTGTGCTTTTATTTATGCCCAAAAAGAGACTAGAATCCCCAGAAACCTGTCCCCCCTTAAGTGAAACCTGCAGAGGAATTTTGAGATTTTTATAGAGTAGCCTTAAAGGAAATAGAAAAGCTCAACAATTTCAGTTTTAAATCCTTTATTTAAAGAAAATAAGAATTTTAAATATAAAATAAAATTTAAATAGAAAAATTCAACTAAAATTAACATTAAAATTTGAATTCAAATAAAAAAGTAAATATTATAAATTTTTGAAATTAAAAATTAAAATTTTAATTAAAGTAAAATTAAAAATTAAATAATATGAATTTAAATAAAATAACTTTAAAAATATAATTATTTGAATGTAAATTAAAATTAAAAATTTAATCAATCGAATTTAAATAAAAATACAATATTTAAAGCTAAGAATTAAAATAAAAGTTAAAAGTTTGATTTGTTTTAACTGTGAAACCTTTTTTTTTATTTTCGTGGTTCATTTTTATAAAAGTTTTTTTATATAATTGAATGAAATTGATATAAGTAAAATTTTAGAATAAAATATGAATTTTGTGAATCTAAAATAAATTTTTTGACGTGTTGTAATTAAATATGATGGAATAATTTAAACACCGGCAGAAAGTAAGGAAGATAGAATTTTGCAGCGTACGTTTGGGACATCCCTAAACCTGGATGTCATGGCGGAATCATCCATCCCGAGCTCCAAGCCCGGCAAACGCGAGCATATCAGCGCCGCTTCCTCTCTGGCAACACTCGTTTTTATTACGTTTAGGTATTGCATTCGTAATACCAAAAACCACCACCGTACCACACTACAAACGTTAACGTTCGAAATCGACGAACAATCTGTTAATATCTTTAGTTTTTCTAAAATCTTTTTGGATGAAGTCTCCTGATGATCTGGCCTAAGCAACCAGTGAAATGCGCATTGGAACAGCTTATCCCACCAACAATAAATTTTCAGTGTTTTTATCAAGAATAAAAATTGGGAATTAAGCACGAAAAACAAAATCTTTTACGGCCATTTTCACCAAGTTCGGTTATAATTAACCATCGGTTATAGCTGTCAAAACATATGGGTAACCGGAACTTTAATTGAAAGTTAGTTTTAACCGAACTTGGTGAAAATGGCCGTTAAGTTGATTAAGTTAATCAAAGCCGTTCACATTACATTTGAGATGATTAAGATGACTGTGGATTAATTAATAAAACACAATAAACAAATATATATTTTTTTAAAGTATTAAACATTTATAAAAATACTTTAATAACGCTAACAGAAGATTATTTTAAACATATTGATGATGAAATTGTGAAAATTGATGGCTTATTTAAGGACAAAATAAAAACATTAAGACAAAATCTTGGTCGGTTGTACACGTGAGAGGTATGTTTATTGTGGCCGATTCTAGATCATACTCAGTTTGAGGTATGTTTAGAGGATTCTGTGTAATTAATAGCTGCGTTCGTTTGTCCCAAAATTTGCAAAAAATTGTACCCGATTTTACTGAAATGCGTTCGCGTACACATAAATTTGCAAAAGAGAGCATCTACTGAGAGAGTAAAGTGACAGTTGTCAGTAAAGAGAATGCAAATTTTCACTGAACAAATGTTTGCCTGTAAAATCCAGTAGAAAACAAAAACATCGATATAGTAAACAAGCAAAAAACAAACAATTTGCAAACAAAAAGTGTACAATTTGTAAAAAAAAAACATTTAAAAAAACAAAAACTGAATTAAAAGTGCGGCGTAAACTGAAAACTAGTTTAATAGGCATTTTTGATGTAAACCTAATAAATACATTAAATTTTCTTACTGCATATTATTCTGGGTACCGAATATCAAAAATCAAGTATTTATGTATTTTCGTATGTTATTTAACTATAAACAAAATTAAAAGTCCTGTGCAAACTAAACAAGTCTAAAAGCTTCCACAGAAGCTGATTTAATAAATACATTTGCTACGAATTTATAATTATTAAAATGCAATGCATCAAGTACCAAAAACAATGTATACTGGGTAGTCTAAATAACACATGTTTTACAACACTAAGCTTTTTAATTTTTCCGTTTCGTGGTTTGTGCAAGAGCCAGTTTTGAGAGTAAAATTTTCATATGGCCCAAAATTTACTCACCTACTGGATTTTACTGGAAAAGTAAACAAACTCACCTAATGAAATGATTTAGTTGTAATCATGCCAATTTGTATGATAAGAGCTTAATTACGTTCGAGATGCTTCAACGCTTTTAAAAACCCAAGTGTGAACATAGCACTAGACCGATTTAGGAACTGATTCTGAGTCGTAAGGTGTTACCAACGTCAGTACAAATGCATAAAATTCTCTCTACTGTTGTGGTGTGCGTATAAATAGGAAAATGCTTTAAAGAGATTCCACAAAAAATAACAGACGTTATTTCTTAATTGCTAAAGTTTATTGTTTTTGGTGCCTTTTCACTACTTCTGCTATATCCTTATGTAAGGTTTTTGTGTGTTTGTTAACACATATTTACATTTTATTTTACAAATATACTTACATATGTAAGAAAGTTGGTTACTTTTCAGATTTGTGTTTCAGTATTTTTAATTAACAGCAAAGTTAAAATATTAAAAGAATTTCGTTACACCACGCTTATGTAAACGTGGCACGTAGCAAGAAAAAATTAAGAGTTTTAAGAAGCAACAACTATTATGTTAAATAATAAAAACATAAAAAAAAGTTACAAAATTTAACATAAATATTAATTCATTAACACACACAGACACCCCACCCCCACTGTTAAATTTTTATTTTCATATTTACACAAAAAGTTTTTGTAATTAGCTGAAAGAATCTGTTGCTTTCGTATGGCAACTAATTGGATAACAATTGTATTTTATACATGTTTATATTAAGCACTGTTCTGGAAATTAGGCTATCAGTGAATAAGAAATTAAATGAATTACGGTTTTATGAAACAAAAAAACATTTACGAAAATTAGTTGGAAAGAGAATATAAACACAATCGCTCTACAAAATCCAACAAAATTTTAATATAAACTTTTATACAATTTGCATTCATTTTTCAGCTTTTCGAAGCCCCGCGTAAATTGAGTGTAGGAATGATAATAAGCATTTTAGACAGGAAAAATTTCAACAGTTAAACAAAAGTATTGTCATTTTTGAAAACAAAACGGATTTTTGAGAATATAATAAAAATGTCTTTAAGAAATCAGGTTTAAAGTAAATGAATGTGTTAGGTGTAAATAAAAACAGAAATCTCGTATCTGTTTAATAGCTTGAGATATATAAGGGCCGAGAAAAATTGACATAATTTCTTATTAGATCAATTAAGCTTTGTCTATAATTTTGTTCTCTGACTTACCTCTGTTTTAAGTATGGCAACTTTTTAGAGCTCTACATAGAATGCTGCACCAATTGGACAATTTTCAATACCAAACAGATTCATTTGATACTCTACATTATAAAATCTACAGAAACTCTTTGCCAGTGTTCCCTATTTGGGACAAATTGGAGTGAGTTTAGTAACACATTTAATCAGTGCGATGACTCAATAACATCGGAGAAAGGCCTTATTCGGCTTAATTAAATGACCAAACTATAATTAAATTGAGTCATTGAGATTGACTTAAGTCAATATGAGAGAATGTTATTATGTACGTACCCGTTACAAATGCTAAGTTTCACTTTTGTTATATTCCTCGCCCTTTGCTTACAGAAGAACTCTTAATTATAAGACACCAGCAGCTTGCCCGATTTGGTTTTCGTAATCGTTCTACGTGTTTAACTAAATAATTAAAACAAATTGAATATGGGAATTTTTGCTGCGTTTTTAACTTTTTAAACATGAAAATAATGCATGTTCTTGTAGTGCTGTTGTTGTTTCTACACAAAACATGCAAATCGTTTTTACTTTCTTTTGTAGTTTTGTTGTTGTTTCTACAACAAACTTTTACATACACACGTGAATGCTTTATTTTAAACTTTGATATTTTCGCTCACATTCTTTTGGATGTTGATGCCAAATGTGAAGATTAAGTGTCATCAATAATTTCATATGTTGCATAAATTTTTTTTTTGCTTTGTCTAAAAATAAAAATTGTTGATAAAACAAAAAACTCTTTCTGAAACATACTTTACAAGCATTTTAACATGATTTTGTTATACCGTTTGTAATTTCTACAATATTGATGTTAAACCCTACACACAGAAAAAAATTATCAATGTTAAATAAACATTGCGCAATGTTGATTAAAAATCATTGTACATTTCTGCAAAAGTATGGACATTATTAAAAATTATTACTGCTTCATATAACTTTTAAGCGAGAAATGTTAAAATAACGTTGTTCAATATTGAATCCATATAATCCAGTTTTATTTGTGTTGTATAGAAACAATAAAAACACTATAAAAAGAAAAACATACATTTGTTTTTTCATGTTTGAAATTATGTATTAATAAAAAGAAAAAAATTCCCGTAAACACATATGTTGTCTATGAAGCTTCTCTACACTGTTATTTTAAACTGAAACCAATTCGATTCTTCTTGAAATTCAAGTTGTTTCAACTTGAAATAACTTTAATTTAACGTGATTCGGAGTGTAATTTCAATATGAATGTCATTTTGCTCTAAGTTTACGGGAATGTTAAATTAACATGAATTATAGTTATTTTAAAAAAAAATAATGTTGTTCGCAAGTTATTGTGAAATCAGGTGGCTTGTCATAACGTCCACTCCAAAAAGTGTCACAGTGTCTATGGACTTTATGAGTCTTTATGTCATAATGTCCATCATAGCAGTGTCACAACGTCCAAGGACGTAGAGTGTCATAATGTACACAACATGTTTACAAACTCCTTTATGGTATAACAAATTCCAGCTTTGCTAACTAAAGCTTCTCTTTACAGCTGGCCTTCGGCCGGGCGCAAGGATTTTCTTTTCTACGGTATAACAAATACCGGCTTCGCTAACTAAAGCGTCTCAGCATAGGCTGCCTTCGGCCGGACTCAAGATCTTTCTCATCTATTATAAAACAAATACCATCTTCGCTAACTAAAGCTTCTCTTCACAGCAGGCCTTCGGCCGGGCGCAAGGATTTTCTTCTCTTTGTTATAACAAATACCTTCGTTCGGAAGCAACACGTAGAAAAAAAATATGGTTGGTGGTAACCATATTCTAAGAGCAACATACTATTGTTGGATTTTAAAAATGTTTATGTTTGCAGGCTACCACATTATGTTTAAATATGACCATAATAGTATGGTTAAAATCAGCAAAAAATTTTCCGAAATCAAAATTAACCATATTTTGGTCAATATTAACTTTAATAATTGTAAAAACTAACCATATTGTGTTCAAAATTAATCATAATATGGTCAAAATTTTCCACAATTTTGACAAAAGTAACCATATTATGGTCAGAATTAACAATAAAATGGTCAATGTTAACCATATTATGATTATTTATTTCATCCATTTTTTCAATTTGTTTGTTAAGTGTCAAATTATTATATTATTTAATTGTATATTCCTGATACGTGTTATGTTCCACTCTTATAAAAAATTCCCTTTGATTCATATTCCAGCCTGTGACGACCTTCATTACCATTTTTTCTGTTCAATTAGTTTATTCTACGTAAATTTATGTATTTTAATTAATAATTCAAATAAAATGAATGAGAATTTTAAGCAAACCAAGTAAAATGCAGACGACCAGAATGTTGTTGCTTTCTAATCATATTATTTTAAATTTAAAATTAAAAATACAATGTTTTAAAATATTATAATTTCGAACATATTATTGTTATTAAATATTAACCATAACATGTTTGGAGGCAACCATACTATGGTTATAGCTTTTAGATAGATGAATTTAACCATAATATGGTTGCCGTGACAATAATAGGGTTAAGGTAACCATAATATGTTTAAGTGTATAGTTGTAGCATTATTTTAGCATTATATTGTTAAATTTAACCATATTTGAAGTTTTAAGGGAGGTAAACACTTTATTGTTAGATAGAAACAAAATATTATCAATCGTGAAAAAAGTTTTTCTGAAGTGCACTTTACGGGGCGTACGAAAAAAAAATATAAAAAATATGCCACCCGATCCAGAATTAAAAAAAAAAATACCAAAATTAATATTTAAGGGGGCTGAGGCCCGTGGGGACCCCTGGGTCCAAAAAACCGCCCCGAACACTGAATGGTATGTGTGGGTACTCAAATTAAAGGTAATTGTGCAACAAAAACGAAAATAATAAAATTTTGGGTGGGCGGCACTTCAAGGGCCCTCTGGGGCCAAAAAAAGTTTCCCCCCCATAACACTTATGTATATATGTATGTGTGGGTACTCAAATTAAAGGTAATTTGTATTCGTTTAATATTTTCCTCTCTAGGTTAATTTATGTATCTTTTATAGGTATGCAGAGAAGTTTTAGTTAGCGAAGCCGGTCTTTGTTATACCGTAGAGGAGAAAATCCTTTTGCCCGGCCAAAGGCCGGCTATGCAGAGAAGCTTTAGTAGGCGAAGCCGGTCTTTGTTATACCATATAGGAGAAAATCCTTGCGTCCGGCCGAAGGCCGGCTATACAGAGAAGCTTTAGTTAGCGAAGCCGGTCTTTGTTATACCATAGAGGAGAAAATCCTTGCGCCCGGCCGAAGGCCGGCTATACAGAAAAGCTTTAGTTAGCGAAGCCGGTCTTTGTTATACCATAGAGGAGAGTATCCTTGCGCCCGGCCGAAGGCCGGCTATACAGAAAAGCTTTAGTTACAAAAAAAAATAAAAAAATCCCGCGATTTTTATACAACATTAAAAAAGCCAAATAAAAACAAAATATTTACAATCGTAAGCAAAATACCTTTCATTCGAGTACCCACACATAGTTATAAGGGTGGGAGGGACAATTTTTTTACCCCCCAGAGGGACCCCAGAAGTTCCGCTCGACCTACATTTTATTAATTTCGTATTTTTTACACAATCACCTTTAATTTGAGTACCCACACATAGCAGTAAGCGGGCGGGCCGCTTTTTTTGATCCATGGGGTCCCAGGGGCCTCAGCCCCCTTAAATTTTAATTTTGGTTTTTTTCTTTTTTTATTCCAGAGGGGGTCCAATTTTTTTTTTTTTTTTTCGTACGCCCCGTAAAGTGCACTTTTGCCAAAAGTTTTGTTAAAGACAACAAAAGCTTGTTTGTTGCCATTGCAGGGACCATAATATGTTTTTTTTAACCATACTTCCACCACCATGTTTTTTCTCTGCGTGAAGGCAGATTTTAGGGGCTTTACTTAGCGAAGCAGGTACTTGTTAAGCCATAGAGGAGAAAATCCTTGCGGCCTGCCGAAGGCCGGCTATGCCGAGACGCTTTAGTAAGCGCAGCCGGTATTTGTTATACCATAGAGGAGAAAATCCTTGCGCCCAAAAGTGTTTTCGTTATATATTTAATATATACACCCAGAGATAAAACAACAAAACAATTTAAAAAAATGTTTTTAACCATATTGTGTTTAATTTAACCAAATCATTGTCACCGACAACCATATTATGTTTAAATTAGTTTCTTTAAAAATAATTTTGTTGGTTGTTTTTTCTCTGCGTTTATGTAGATCTTTTGTTTGTATTTAACTTCTTTAGTAATTATGGACCTTATTTTATGTTTAAAAATTACCAGCGTTTAAAAAGCTGCAGTTGAGATAGTAAAAGTCATAAGAATGTGCTGTAACTTCGACATCTTCATTTGTCATTGTACAAAAATAAACCGTTGACTTTACTTCTGATCCATTAAATGAAAACAGTCGCAGTGAAGGCAAAAGCAAAAAACAAAAAGTTGATCGCAACAACGAACATCGGCAGTCGACATGTTCGGAAGTGTTTGGTTTGACCGACTTAAACTTTTAATAAATCCCGAAGTTAACGAAGATGGGATGTTGTGTTTTTGTTTTTTTTTTTCTTTTTTTTTTATTTTGCTTGAAAACATATTACTAGTAAAGCTGAATCCAAATTACCTCGATGCTGCTATATAAAATATGCCACTTTTCCAAGAAGAAGATGAACAATATTAGTATTTTTTATTTTATTACCAAAACATGTTTTCATTATATTTTTTAATCTTTACAACAGTCTTTACTTATAATATCATTTTAAAGTCCAGAATTGTGATTTAATTTTTAAAAAAAATTTTTTTTTATTTTAAATACCTACCACATGCGTTCATAAATACATACATATGTAAGTATGTTTTTATTTGTATGAATGTATTTATTTTAATGCTTAACAATCTTTTTAATTTTTTGAAATTAAATAAAACTTTAATTTACATTATCGTTTTCATACATATGTTTGTTATTTATTTGGTTTTTTAGGTTTGTATTTTAAAAGTTCTCTGAATTTTAATAATGTCTATCTAATTTCACTAACAAAAGAATTTTTGGTATGTACAAAAATAGCAGTAAAACAAAATACATACTTATACATACATAAATCAAACAACCGTTTCTTTTTTTCTTCCAACAAGTGATTACAGACATAATAGAAAAACGCACTTCGAACTGCAAAATAAAAAAAAAAAAAAAAAAAACAAAAACACAACATCCCATCTTCGTTAACTTCGGGATTTATTAAAAGTTTAAGTCGGTCAAACCAAACACTTCCGAACATGTCGACTGCCGATGTTCGTTGTTGCGATCAACTTTTTGTTTTTTGCTTTTGCCTTCACTGCGACTGTTTTCATTTAATGAATCAGAAGTAAAGTCAACGGTTTATTTTTGTCCAATGAAAAATCAGAAAGTGGAAGAAAAAGCAATTTTTTGATTTTGACTGCAGCTTTTTAAACCCTGAAAATTACATAATATCCATTTGCAAAGTGTCTTATTGCCCACGGAAGTTATGACATTTTCAAAATGGACACTGTGACACTTTTTGGAGTATCATAGTGTCCATGGACACTATGACACTGGACGTTATGATATGCCACCTAAAATCATTTTAAATCATTGATGCCCAAGGTAGTAGTATTGGTGAGAGTGACGAAATAACACTGGAAGAAATCAATTTGCTATTTATTTTATTTAGTCGTCAACGAGATTGCGACGAAAGCACATGTGTGGCGGGTGTTGTCATTTTTTTTCTGTTTCTTTGTTTAACAAAAGGGAAATGTAAAATTAATGAATGTACATATTTTAGTAATACTCTTGATGAATGCATTGATAGGTATATATATATATATCTATAATACATACATATATAATTTATATATGCGGACATCTGGATAGTATGATATATTTCGAAATAAAAAGATTCTTCGAAGTGTTTATAAATTTTCCCTCAATTAGTCATTGTTCAATTTGCAATTAAAAAGTAATAAAATCTTCTAAGTTGATACTCTTATTGCAGTTACGCAATAAAAGTATATTTCTCAAACTAGAAGAATGCAGCTTATTGCGTTTTTTTGAGCAAATATAATTTAAATCTGAAAATATTTGTTCGCAAAGATACGTTGAGGGAAATAAAGATAAACACTTTAATGAAATCTTTTTTATTTCAGGATATATTGTACCATCCAGATTTTTTGTGAACATCTTCAAAATGTTTTTTTAAATGATATTTCTTAGTTTTTTTTTAAATGTCTTATGACAAATAAGACATTGCATGTCATCAAAAGCATTTTGGAACATAAAATAATTTTCGACTGACATCATTAATAAATCGCAATAATTTCAATTTATGTGTTAACTCACAGCAGTCTCGATGACGATTAAAATGTAAAATAAGACACAGAAGTTCTGCAAGTGTAGTTTGTCTCTCCCACTCAACATGCTGATTTCCTATTGGTTGATTGACGATCAAGAAAAAGAGCGTAAGTATACGTGTGAGTTTAATTTGCTGATATCAGCCACTACTGGGCATCTTTGTTTTAAATTAACATGAAGTAGCTACAAAGCAAAATCACTACCGAAAAACGTAAATCAACCTTGTTTTCGAGGATTTTACATTGATTTTTTTTTTGTGTGTATAAAGTATATATATTCTAGGTCCTTAAAAATGTCGAAGTTGATTTAACGATGTCCGTTTGTCTGTCTGTTGAAATTGGGTTTCCGAAGACCCCAGATAAGGTGGGGACTTGGTAGTTATATATTTATGTCACATATTGTCAGGAATTGTTTGCTATTGAAATTCAGACAAAACAAACCCATTAAAGATTTCTGTATATCTGGAGAACGGCAAGAGCCAAAGTAAGCTACAAGCATCTTGGTTATCAATTCACACTATCCGACAAAATGAGGGCGGGATTGGGCAAGTGAGCGTTTCACAAAGTTGAATTATTTATATTTAAAGAACGGTATTTATATTACTTTCTTTTCGAATACAGCACTCTTACTTGGTTTTATCTATATTCGCACTTTAACTGTTAATAATACAAAAAATGTGTCATCGAATTTATGTCACTGTAGTCATAGCATAGATGACCCATAAAAAATGTCAAAATGTTATGAGGACGTTCGTCATTGGATTGATGTAATTTTTTGCTCATTGCTGCCTGTTATATATATAAATATGTACATATGTTAAATAATACCTCATTGTGCATAATATATATATAAGTTTATATGTATACAATTTTATATATATATAGATAACATGTAAATATGGCAACATTGTGAAATAAAAGAAGAACACTTTTTAAAAAATAATACATGGTGTCAGAAGTGGTCGCGGAATAAAATAAAAAATAAATTTGTTTCAAGAGAATTAAAGGAAAATACCATTTTGCCATTTAAATTAAAGCATAACAATATTTCTATCAAAGAAAAACTAGTTTGTAAAAAAAAAGTATTGTAAAAACCACATTACTAAAAAACGAAACTTAAAAAAAAAACATTGCAAAGTTAAAATAAAAATGGCGACAAAAAATGAAGCTACAAATTTAATGGAAGCAAATGGTCAGTTATTGGCGGCAACATTACCACAAATCAATGTGAAAGCAACAAATATGTCGAGGGAATGGAAAATGTGGTACACACAATTTAAACTATTTCTCAGGGCATCTAATCTGGAAAATGCCTCGGACCAGCGCAAGGTGGCTCTTTTACTTCATCATCTTGGTAGTGGAGCGTTAGATATATTCTACTCTTTCAATGAGGATGTGGATGAAATAAAATATGAGGATCTGGTATCCAAATTCAATTTGTATTTAATTCCAAAGACGAATATAGCCATGGAAAGGCATACATTTTTTAAGTGTCAACAACAGTCAGAGCAGACGATTGAGGAGTATGTCACTCTATTAAGGAACCTAAGCTTAAGCTGTGAATTTGGTTCTCTTCGTGAAAGTTTGGTAAGAGACGTGTTTACATGCGGTTTGACAGCTAGAATGGGCCATATAAGAGAAAGGCTACTGTCGGAAGGTGGTATTACGCTTGACAACATTTTAATTCATTCTGCGACAAGAGAGGAACATCTGAAAATTCTGGAAAAAGTATTTCAAAGGGCTAATGAGGTCGGATTAAAATTTAATAAATCTAAATGCAAAATTTTTCAAACTGAAATAAAGTTTTTAGGGCACATTTTTAATGAATCGGGTATCAGACCTGATGGGGAGAAAATAAAATCAATAGTCAATATGCCAAAACCGAATAATGTGAAGGAATTGCAACGTTTTTTGGGCATGATTACATATCTAGGTCCGTTCATAGAAAACTTGTCTTTTAAAAATAAGAATTTGAGAGAACTCTTAAAAAAGGAGATTCAATGGCATTGGTCACCAAGCCATGAGAAAGAGTTTGAGAGTTTTAAGCATGAGATTACTCAATCACCAGTACTTACATACTTTGATTCTAAAAGGGAATTAACTTTGTCGGTAGATGCGTCAAAATTTGCGCTGGGTGCTACGATCATGCATGATAGGCAACCTATTGCATATGCTTCAGTATCTTTAACTGACGCTCAGCAGAAATATGCACAGATAGAAAAGGAACTCTTTGCCATACTTTTTGGATGTACAAGGTTCCATAAATTTGTTTATGGCTCTAAAATTGTGGTCGAAACTGATCACAAGCCACTTGTTAGTTTGTTTGACAAACCCCTCTTTAAGATTCCAGCCAGATTACAGCGATTTATGCTGCGGTTGCAGAGTTATAATCTGTGTGTTGTGTACAAACCTGGAAAATGTTTACCAATAGCTGACACTCTCTCAAGAGCTCCATTGGGGGATACTGTCTTTACGGAGATGGATGGTGAAATTTCGCTTCACTGCAATTTTATTGCTTCACATTTGGAGATTCCCTTCTGGAATATATATGATGTAAAGGAGCATTCTAAAAGGGATGTTATTTTTTTGAAAATATTTGAATATGTTCAACACGGATGGCCAAGAAATAGGAAAAATATTGATCAGGATGTAATGCCCTACTTTAAGCTTAAAGATGATATTTATATTTTGGACGGTATTTTGTTGAAGAATCATCAGATTTTAATTCCTAAAAGTTTACGTAGGTCTATTTTGAATAAAATTCATGAAGGGCATTTGGGAATTCAGCGATGCAGGGATTTAGCTCGTCAATCAATTTATTGGCCAAACATGTATAATGACATAGAAAATATTGTCACAAATTGTGAAGTCTGTATGAAATATCAGAATTCTAACCCAAGACCAAAAATGTTACCCCATGAGATCATTGATATGCCATGGTTTAAACTGGGTTGTGACCTTTTTGAATTTAATAAGAATATGTATTTACTTGTTGTCGACTATTATTCTAAGTATATTGAAATAGAATTATTAAGTTCTGGGTATAGCAGTACTCACGTTATACTGAAACTTAAGTCAATATTTTCAAGACATGGTATTCCACATATTTTAATAACAGATAATGGGCCTCCATTCAATTCGAATAATTTTAAAGTTTTTTGTGAGAATTGGGGAATTGATTGGAAAACATCTAGTCCTTATTTACCTAGATCTAATGGTTTGGCAGAACGCTCCATTCAGACAATTAAAAAGTTATTATTGAAATCCCATGAAAGTAACTCAGACCCATATGTAGCATTGCTACATTACAGAACCACACCTAAGGGCGATTTACCCAGCCCTGCTGAATTACTTATGTCTAGATCTCTTAGAACGAAAATTCCATCTTTTACAGGAATTTTTCGACCAAAGGTAATTGATAGTAAAAAATATACAGGGGTGTCATGGAAATCGAAAACGAAAAACGAAAGAATTTTAAAAGTCGTTTTTCAATAAGATTTCTGTAATAAAAAAATTTTATGACAATTATTATACAAATATTGCTCCATTAAACATAATTCTTTAACAAAAATTGTAAAAATTAGATTAAAAGTTTATTAAAAAGAACTTCCAAATTCTTTCGTTTTACGTTTTCGATTTCCATGACACCCCTGATAGAAAGAAAATTGATGATAACATTCGGAAATATTCTAAACAGTACAATCAGAATGCAAGAATAGTTAGACCAATTGGAAATGGAGATAAAGTTATGTTTAAAAAAACACCTACAGGATGTTGGTTCCCAGGAAAAATAATTGACAGTTGCAAAGAACCAAGATCATTTTTGGTAAAAGATAATCAGGAAACTTTATACAGGAGAAGCCAACAACATATTAAGGCAGCTATAGAAAACAAATTAAATGATAATGAAAGCGAATTACCCAAGACCAATAAAATGAATGATGTAAAAGATAAAACTAATGGTACTATTGAAAATGAAACAAATGTTAAGGTTCCTTATGAAGTAAGTGTTGAAGTCGCAAATGAATCAAATGTACAAATTCCAAGGGAAACAATTGTTAAAACTCAGGAAAATATTGATAAAAATGTATGTAAAACGAGAAGGGGTAGAGTTGTTAAAGAGCCAGAAAAATTAAATCTCTAAATAATTAAGCAAAGGAAGTTATATTATAGTATTTTACTACTAATAAGTATTTTATTATTATTAAACTATTAATTTAAATCTAATATTAATTATGAATCTATTGTATTTTTTTTAAATTAATTTATAGTTATAATAAGTCCTCAAAAGGGAAGATGTTATATATATATATATATATATATGTTCATATGTTAAATAATACCTCATTGTGCATAATATATATATAAGTTTATATGTATACAATTTTATATATATATAGATAACATGTAAATATGGCAACATTGTGAAATAAAAGAAGAACACTTTTTAAAAAATAATACACTGCCATTTGTTACTACACTGATGATACAATTCTGATGTTGGGTATCATCAATTTTAATATGCATTTTTCTATGAGCGTAGTCAGAAACTTGGGTTATTTTTTTCAAACAGATGCTTTATTATAGTTATTCACTTATCTGATCTCGTATGAATGCTAAGATTTCCAAACTCTTTGTAGAAAGACGATATGAGCTAATGCTTAACTTTTATTTAATGACAAATAATCTTAACAACTAATCAGTATATTAGCTTATTTACTTCCCTAGAGATCCTATTGTGCTGGCCTTTTCGTAGTGGCAATAGCCCATTCAATCTTTGATAAGGAACCGTCTTCTGCACGGAGAGATTGCTTACTAAATATGGCTTGAACCAAGAACATTTTGCATGATTCTTGTCCAAGTCAGAAATATTATTCTAAATATATGTGTGGCTTGGTTTAAGCAATTTTTTTTTTATTTAAGAAAATTTTACTAAATACGAACGAAATAAGTTGAAATCAAGATACTATTTTTGGTTTTTGGATTTTCTTGTTTTAAGAAACGAAATTGATTACTTAAGAAAATAAGCTTCTCTCCGCGTGTTGTTTAAAGTTTTCTCTATTAAATCGAGAGACCGCTTATTGGAATAAAATTGGTTTATAAAAAACTTTCCAAAGCATTTTTTGTAGGGGAGTCCTTACTGAATGTTTTAATGTAGCATTTGTAAAAATTCTTTAACAATTTACTAAATACCATACCAATTAAGTTTTATTGAATTTCCTTCTAATTATTTTTATTACTATAACAACTAATAAATGAATAATAATAAATCCCTAATTTTACTCTAAGGCCAATTAGAAATATATAATTAAAAGGTTTAATGGGCGAAATATTTATAAGTGAAAGATAATTCCATACAATTACCATGTGGCACATAGTACATTTATTTAAAGTATGTTTTTACATTTATGAACAGAAAAGCTAATAAAATGAATCATAAAAATTATATAAAATTAATATTCTTTAAGAGTCGTTAGCGTTAGGAAGAACAAATTCAACATTTGGGCTAAAAAAATTTAACCCCAAACCCAGGCACACAGTAATCTGTGCGGTTTAACTATTGAATGTGCTTGAGTTTTGTAGGTATGTAGATGTTTGATCACATCTTAAAGTCGTAAAAAAGAAGCCATGTAGATCTGGTGATAGTCCTTAATACAATTACTGACAAAACTTACACTACCCAGTAAAAACTTCGCCTACTTTTTCAAAATGAATAGCTTCATTCATTTCTTCTATAACTACTTATATAACCACTTCTATAACTCCTTTTTTCTGGATGTATTTAGGTAAAAAAAATAATGACTTACTTTTGAGTGCATTCATTTTGGGACATCCCTTGTAGAATTCATTTGTTATTTCTGTAGAATTGTAAGTAGTGCTTTTATGTTTTTCTGATTACCCAACACATTATTTTGTAGGCGAAGTTTTTACTGGGTAGGTCTCGGTTCACAATATGAAAGTTTTCATTTAGAAAATCTGAGCTTATTAGTGAAAGAAGGAAATGTGCAATTCTTCTCTTCCCTCTTACTAACAAACTCAGATTTTTTAAAAGAAAATTTTCATAGAGTAAACCCAGACTAAAGGTTTTTAGAATAAATGCGTGGCTAAGTAGAATAGAGAGAAAGAGGCGTAATCATTGACTCTCCATAGATATGAAAGAAATAACGAACTAAGCTTAACAATTAAAGACACTACTAACTTGTACATTTAGGGACAATAAAATTACTCGAAAGTTGATTAAACCAATATATAGATTAACTGATATAAACATACACTTTAAAGTCTCCAACATTTATGAATTTAATTGGTTCCAGGACTTTATTCAAAAGTTTTTAATAAAAATTATTTTATTTTCTAAATTGCAACATAGTCATATCTCAAAAAATCAAGGATTTGGAGTTACTTAAGCAAAAGTGCTCTTTTTTGTATCTCAAAGTGAACCAAAGTTTAAGCATTATATATTTTCCTTAATCAATATAAAATGGTAAAATTTGAAAACTTTAATCATATTTTTCAAGCTTGATTTTCTTTTTGAGAGACTATGTTGCAATAAAGGAGCGATATGTTTTAGTGTTTCAGCACTTGTTGTATTTGTAAAATTTGTTGTTGCAGTTTTAGGTTCTCTGGGCATTACGGCGTAAATGAGTAAACGAAGTAAATACGAAAAGTAATGACTTCTTATTTCTGTGTGTAAGTGAGTATGTATGTGTGTAATATAACGTCATGTACCCAGCGGGAAAACTCAGAAGACCTTCTTACTTCAGGCCTTTTTAAAGGCTGCTTAAAAGATTTTTTGATTTAATTACTATTCTTATCTAACTGCTAAAGAAGGCCTCATAGAAGGCCTCGGCTCTTTTGTATAAAATATAAGATACACCTTCCACACTCGCTTCTATGAAAAGGGAGTAGAGAAGGAGTAACATTTTTTGTATCGTTTTTTTGCACAAGCAAAAGCAAAATCAATTTTTTTTGGTCCCGCTGGGGCGGGAAAAAGAAGGAGCAGGAAGGCCTTCTAGAAGGCCTCTGTACCCCTTCTTTTGGATGTACAAGGCCTTCTTGCTCCATTCCATACTCATATCTTTTTTACACACGTTGTCATTGCGGAGAAGCCCTTCCGCTCTCTCTTCTTCAGCAGGTACATAAGAAGGGTAACGGGACCAAAAAAAATTGATTTTGCTTTTGCTTGTGCAAAAAAACGATACAAAAAATGTTACTCCTTCTCTACTCCCTTTTCATAGAAGCGAGTGTGGAAGGTGTATCTTATCTTTTATACGAAAAAGCCGAGGCCTTCTATGAGGCCTTCTTTAGCAGTGAGATAAGAATAGTAATTGAATCAAAAAATCTTTTAAGCAGGCCTTTAAAAAGGCCTGAAGTTAGAAGGTCTTCTGAGTTTTCCCGCTGGGGCTGGGTAATGGTATTATGATTTTTTTATACTCGTGTGTTTGTATATGTGAGAGCTTTTTAGTCCGTTACTTAAAAAAAAAACAAAACAATAGAATGATAAAACCTGAAATCTAAATGACAAATGTAACTGCTGGTTTTTGAGATACACTACTAGATATATGTAGACATGGAAATAAATAAAGCGAAGGCAGTTTAAACATTTTTTCGAACTACAAGGGTTATTTTTTAGTTTTTCAAATTTTCAATTCGATGGCTTTAATTTCGTCCATAAAATAAAAACCTGGATAAGAGATGTAAGACCTACACAATATATCGACAGCTCAATTGCAAAACATGATAAGTCGACTTAGTCACGCGGAGCAGAAAACCTTTCTACACATATCTTTTACAAAGTTATCCCTAACAGAAAAGTCATAGTGAAAATATATTTAATTTACTTTTTATGTTACAAATATAGTAACAAATTATATTTTTACTTTATATACCGAGTAACATTAATCGTAGACTTTTGTTGCCCATTGTAGTGAAACAGACAAGAGTCTCTGGTTAAATATTAACCTGCAACCCGCACACTTACTTCCGTATTCCTTAAAAAATTAAATTGGATTTCAAATGCATTAAAGAAAAATGTTTATGAAAATTTTGCTTTAAAACACATTTCGAACTTATTTTATTTTTTATGAATACGGCAGTAAGACATTTATTTACTAGCAACAAGTCTACTAGAGCACCCAAAAAATGCAGTTTTACAAATTTAATATATAAATATAATTTTAACTAAAAAGATTTATTTGGTTAAAATAAAATAAGTTTCTGTGAAACAAGCTTTTTATTAAGATTTTAATTCAATCAAATAAATTTACACTAAAGTGTATTTGTTGATTGATATTATGAAAGCTTATGTATATCAAGGTAGTATATTTACCCAATGTATGTAAAGGGTGTTTTTTTAGAGTGTCACAGCTTTGAGTTGACATCACTGCTTAATTTGAACACCCATTTTACAGCTGATAGCTGTTTTTTTTTTTAGTTTGCTTTGAAACGCGTGCAAATTGCTGAAATTTTTATTAAAAATAGTCCGGCGAATGGGCTGAAGCACAAATTGATATTGATTTTATGTTCCGATGTGAAGCCCATTTCTGGCTGAATGGGTACATAAATAAGCAGAGTTGTTCGCATTTGCAGTGAAGAGAATGCACAAGCTTTTGTCGAAACACGACTACATCCACAGAAAATTACTGTAAAGAAAAGTAATTGATAGCCAGTATAACTCTCTCGGATTTATATAACTTATGAATGTGCCTTGATGTATGTGCATTTGAATAAAAAGATTTTGGATTTGAAGTTTTAGTCGAATAGACGTGACATAACCATAACGTTATAACACAGCTGTTTGAACCAACCTCCTGGGCAACACTGTATTTGCTTGCTATGGTCGTCGTTGCGGCTATGACATTATGTTTATGTCACGTCTAATTGGACCTTTAGATTTATGTAAAAAAAAATTATTAAAAACAAATCACATTTTTAAGTTTGTGATGAAAACCAGTGTCCCGTGCTAGAAATTTATTTTTAAGATTTCATTTTAAGTAACATTTTAGATTCTCTTTCGTAAAATTTTTGCATGATTGTGCAAAAATTGTATTTCCTTACTTCGTATTTCAATTTAATTGCAATATAAGCCGTTAAGCTCATTTTTATTGTGTGGCATTTTGTTTGGTTGTAATTTTTCCCCCTCTTTTTATTTTCTCCTTTATTTATGTATGCATGTATGTATGTTCTTTTCTTCTGTTTTTTCTTCTTCTTAGTCAACAATTTTTTATTTAAATCAATTTTTTTTTGTTTTCTACCTACATACCTACGATTTACGTTTATTTCTAAAGATGATTTAATTTAATGTCTAGTAGACTTTATATTTTTCTCACAGAAACTTTTTAGAAAAAAAGTCTTTTTTTTTTAACTGAATGTCATTTTATTCATACGGTAAAATTACAATATTTGTCTAAAGAAATGACGCCGAGTAAAAAATATCGTAAATATGACATTCAAGTTTTGTATTTTAAATTTTTTATAAGTATATAATTTTTATGGCCGTTTTCTTATAAAGGGATTATCTTTTTTCCCAACGAAAAACTGCAGATTAACCCTAGAAAGATAACGTTATTTTTTTGTACTGAAAAGATAACTACACGTCTGAAAGACGTATGCTTGTTTCTATTCTTTAAAGGATACCACCGAAAATAATATTGATCAATTTTATTGTTGAAAACATTTATTTATTCTATTTCTTTTAAAAAAATATAATTTTTAAACAGAAAATTATAATAAAAATAAAATTAAGAATAAAACTCAATTAGCATTATCAAAAATTAGAGTTTTTATAAACGACTTTAGTTTTCTTTGTACTTTGTGTAGATAATGTTATCTGTATTAACTTATACAAACAAAAAAAAAAAAATTTGAATAACATTGTGCGCAAGATTTACCAATTTAAGTTTTGTGGTCGCCACATACAGGTATACCGCATTTGACACATACCATTTTGGACATAAGTTTAATTTCTGATGGACAGAAGCCACCGTATTATCTCTTTTTTGATTCACGCTGTTTTCCACTACAACCACAATTATAGCTTACTGCATCTTGAAAATTTTTTTCAATATTGTCGGTCAAAGTTTTCGATAAAATAGGAATTTCTAGCATTAAAATTGAATTTTTTTTGGAAATTTCGGCACTGGTCCATTAAACAATTTCCAAAATTATTTCGGTAGTAAAAAATATGGAAGCATGAAATTGGGTCGTACAGTGATTTCCATTCCCGAGTTGGTCCTCTTGTCGTACGAACTATATTCGTTGAAGAAACTCGGCCACCACTTGACCCTTTGATGTAGCCCACTTACTTTTACTTCTTAAAGTGGGTCGAGATATCGTAAAAACGTAGCTATCGGAAGAAGTAGTGAAATGTTCAGGCTCTTGAGGATTTTCCTGAATCGGTGGTATATTCTCGTCAGGTTCAAGGATGTCAAAAGTTCATCTTCTGGATCACTTTGAAGACTATCCTCCAATAATTCATCTTCCAATTCGCTCACATTTTCCGGTGAAACCGAGTCCTCCAACATGCCTTGCAAAATAGCGACAATTTCTGCGTCGTCTAAGCCGCGCTTCCAACACATTTTTAAAACAATACCTTAAAATTCAACCAAAATACAAAGTTATCTTCGCTGCAAAAGTAACACTTAAGATAACGATACGTCTCTCAGACATATGTTGTGTTTATTTGTGTTTATTTCTCAAAAAATACATAACTTACAACAAAAAAAAAAAAACTGCCACCACCAACTAGGTGCTGCTAACAACTGGGATTATTGAACGTGAGAAAGTTGTATGTTAACAAATGTGAAATGTGGATTAAAGAAAGTTTGTTTTCTGAATGTCTCATTTAATTCTATTCTGTCACAAAGCTAACCAGCACTCATCTGTCAATTATTTATTTTCCTTTTATTTGCCGTACAGATAAATTCAATCAGCTGGGAGTCACAACTTTTACATGTATTTTGAGAGGTGCTGCCAACTGAAAACAATGTTTTTTGTCGGTTAATTGAGAGTACCCAAATAGTTAACAGACAGTTTATCGGTCTAATAAGGTACTGTCGACATTAAGTAAAATGCAGTTTGTCGATACATTAAGAAAATGTCCATAAACCGGTTAAATCATGTTAATTTAGTATAAGAATTATACAAACTATAGTTACGGAAATCTACATTGCCTTTGTATGGTATGTGCCACACTCACTTATCCAATAACACCCATTTTTTGGCGGACTTTGTGCATTAAAAACCCAGCGCTGTGTACCAAGTTTGGACGATTGCTCTATTTTGTGACATCCCTACTTCTCCAATCCTGCCCACTTTTTGCCAGATGTCATGCATTGTCATCAACGTTATTTAAACAAAATTTGGAAACTTTTACTGCTACGATTCTCCAGATATACAGAAATCTATTCTGTATATGTATCCCTACTTCTCCAATCCTGCCCACTTTTTGCCAGATGTCATGCATTGTCATCAACGTTATTTAAACAAAATTTGGAAACTTTTACTGCTACGATTCTCCAGATATACAGAAATCTATTCTGTATATGTATCCCTACTTCTCCAATCCTGCCCACTTTTTGCCAGATGTCATGCATTGTCATCAACGTTATTTAAACAAAATTTGGAAACTTTTACTGCTACGATTCTCCAGATATACAGAAATCTATTCTGTATATGTATGGGAGGTACTGCTCCTGCTTCCCCAATCCCTCCCACATTTTGTTATGTATTGTGTATTGCTAACCATGATATTTGTACCTGATTTGGAAACCTTGGCTCTTGTCGTTCACCGGATTTACAGAAGTATATTATTTAGTCTTTATATGGGAGGTCCCACGCCAACTTCTCCAATACTGCTCCATATAGTGATGCCTTAAACTACAAAAAACACTAATTACCGGCACGACATTATTTATTGCCCGCCATTGCTTAAATGCATCAGAATTAAGTAAAATATTGTAATTAAAAACTGAACTAAGATTTTCAAAATTTATTTTTTAAATTTTGAAGGACAACGGTGCGTATGATAAATATTTATTAATTCTGAATATATTAATGTAGTCATATTAATTCAGTATCATGTTTTCTAGTTACGACTTTCTAACAACACGATTTCGCTATAACGTGGTACCATTATAAATATAAAAAAAATAGTGTATTACTTGCGTTATTGTTTTCGCAAAATATAAAACATGTTGCCAGTTTAGTTTTTTTAAGCCGTACACTTGCCAGTTTATTAGTCTGAATTTACACGTTTCATCTTTTGATGCTCAACTTCTTTTAAATTCCCTTTTAAAGATGCCAATATAATCACACGCAGCAACCGGTTTCAACTTTTTTAGGTTCAAAACAACAATAATTTTAATACCAGCGAATCAAAGAGAAAAAAAGAGAAAACAATTACATGCAGCCATCGTTGTGCATATACCAACGAATAAAAACACAAAGCGTACTGACCGAGTACAGGCATCTCTGTACTAACCCCTTTTCTTCTTTATTCCCTCACCTATAAACATAAGAGTTGAGCATCAAAAGATGAAACGTGTGAAAGCAGACTTATCAAAGTAATTTATGGGAATACAAAATTTTTTTAATTAACAAGAGTTTGTTTGTCGTTAACAGTTTTATTTGTATAATATCTTTAGTTTTTCTAAAAGCAGCCGGTTTAATGCTCATAGAAATAGTTTATCCCTTCAACAATAAATTTCAGTGTTTTTATCACTGTTGCCAACTTTTTTTGAACACTTCCCGCAAAATCGGACTTCAAAACCGCTAGAAACCGGTAACTATTTAATTTAGCGGGAATTTTCTTAAAAAAACCGCTAAAACCTAGACATTTTTAAAGGTTTTACAGGTTTACAACTTCCCTATCTATTTAATTAAAAATAAAGTTATAGTGACATATTCGGCTGTGCCGAATCTTTGATACCCTACAGCTACAGTTAGAAAATTTCCGGAGTGGCCCTTATGTGGGACCTATGGTAAATTATGGGCCGAACTTAACGACATTTAAAAAGGTAGTTTAAGTCTTATAAAACTATTGCTGACCATTTTTTTAATGGAATTAGGACACAGATTGAGAGCTTGACGGTTTTACGTGCACTCAAGTTTTTTTTCGAGAGAAGGCTTTATATGGGGCTAATGGTAAGTTATGGACCGATCGGCACGAAAGTTGACCGCTTTATCCTGTGCATACACAGAAAAAATTAAAAATTGATTTTAATCATCGAATTCATAAAATCAAGTAAACAATTTGTTGAATTTGCTCCTATCACCAAAATGATTATATTGATTACTAAAAATTGTAGAAATTGAAAATTGTAAATTTTTTTTCAATAAATGATATTTTAAATTTTAGTTAAAAATATGATCAAAAAACTATGAGATTTCAAGCAATGTGTTAATTGATTCAATTACAAAAATAATTTAGAAAAAAATTTATATATGTATTATTCAATAACCTCATTTGATTAAAAAGAAACAAATAACTAAAGAATATAATAATTGAATTGAGCAAACTAGTAATCAAATTATTTGTAAGATTCAATTAAAATTTTTATTGAATAAATTATTATAAATAATTGAAATTAAAAACTTATTATTAAAATCAATTTTTTTAATTAACAATAAAATTTCAATAAGCTCTAAATTGTATCCGGCGATATAAATTGATATTAAGGTGAAATTCGGTCGAATTAAGTTTCGTTCGTTAGACTCGAAGTTACACAGAAAAACTTTTGTCATGATCGGTTCAGAATTTACCACAGGTTCCGTATAAATCCGCCTTCAGAAAAGCACGTTATGACACCTAAAATGCTAAAAAATTATATTTTTATATTGGAATTTAGCAACTTTTTTACTCTTCCAAATTTTGTTATGTTTGTTACATAATTCACTAAAGGTGCAATATAAAACTTCCTCCCGAAAAGCCTAAAACTAAAAGGAATTGTTATATGTTTTATATTTCAGAAATGTGTCCGAAAGTTACATATCGTCGGCTTAATATGCAAACCTGCTAAATCCACTTTTTAAGTCGACGAGCATGTAGTTTTTCTTGAATTTGTGTCTTGAAATATAAAAAGTATAAAAAGTTTTTTGTCTCTCCTGTAAAATTTACTGAAACGGATTTAGCAGGTTTGCATATTAAGCCGACGATATACTATCTACATAAGTACATGAATACTTACATAGGTATATATATACATACTAATGTTATATTTAAAGAACGCGGCAGCATGGCTTTATATTCATCTTGTTTTCGGATTTTAAAGTAACTTGCTTTTGTTCAGAATATATTGATTTGCCTGCTACTAATATGGATATTGGGAGTCGGGGTATTGGAGGCTGATGTGATATCTTGTATATTTCCTCACGTATTTCGTGTTATAACATCTGTTTTACCATTCTTCGTGTTCAAAAAGTTTCTTGTTTTCAAAACCAGACAATTTGGAAACGTTTGGAAACGCTATTAAATTTTGCAGTACAAACTTTTTAATATACATATGTAAGAGGATAAATAGTTTTAAGTTTCTGTATGATACCTTATATACAATTCAATCAACTTACGCAAGAACTAACTCACTAACTTCAAAGAAAATTGCGTAGACGTAACAACAGCCAGAAGGAAATGTTCAAAAGAACTGATGACGATTGCACGGTATCATCATAAACTAATATTACCGGCAAAAGAAGAACTCGAACCAGAATTAACTTTAATGAGACTGTTAATGCCACAAATGTATTTAAGCACAAAACCTACCTCCAATATTAACAATGTTAATCGTTTATTCATACGAGTATTCCAAAAAAAAAAAAAAACCAATTATTGAATTAAAAATTATTTTGAAAAAATCAGTTTTGACAATTCCCAATAAAAATAATACACAACTTTACAATTTTATTTTATTTTAAAAGAAAAAATCAATTAAGGTTTTAATTTATTTAATTTATATTTTAATTGAATTTTATTTTGAAAACAATTAAAATATTAATTAAATAAAAAATTTATATAAAATTTTTGTTCAATGAAAAATATAATTGATTCAATCACCACATTAATTAAATTAAAATACTTTTCAAGCAATGTTTTTAATTGATAAAAAACTACTAATAATTTGTTCTGTGCATACAATCTTCAGTTCACTAAACCTACCAAAGTAATTAAAACCGTGAACATAAACAAGTACTTTTAAGCCAGAAAAACAAAAAAACTTAATAAGAAAAAGTAAAAAATGTGTAAATTTAAAATTTGAGAAAGGTTTTTGTAGCGAAAATTAGCCGCTAAGAGATGATTGAAAATCGCTAGATTTCCCGCTTACCGCTAAAACGTAGTTTTTCCCGCGATTGACATTTCAAAAACTCTAGATTTAGCGGGAAAATCTCTAAATTGGCAACAGTGGTTTTTATCAAGAATAAAAATTGGGAACTAAGTACGACAAACAAAATCTTGTTAATTTATATTAAAACAAAAAATTTTGTTTTTTTTTTTTATTTTAAAAGATTTTGTTATTCGTGCTTAATTCTCAATTTTTATTCTTGATAAAGACACTGAAATTTATTGTTGATGGGATAAGCTATTCCTATGCGCATTTCACTGGTTGCTTAGGCCAGATCATCAGGAAACTTCATCCATCAAGATTTTAGAAAAACTAAAGATATTTAACAAAATAAAACTGTTAAGCGTATAATTTTGTATTCACAAAAAATACTTTGATAATTTAGTAAAAGTTTTTAAAGTTCTAATTTTAAAACTTATGCATAAACCCCCGTATTCATAAACGATTATTGAATTAAGGAATTTTTTCATTGAAAACTTTTTTTGTAAACCTTTATTAAATTTTAAACATTTTTATAAAGACAGGCTACATTGTTTAAGGTCTTTTTACACTATAATACTGTATAATAGCGTGAAAAAAATTTCTTTACTAGAAGCACAAGAAAAGAGCAGGGATGGAATATTGAAATTTTGTTCACACGTTTCTACTATTAGTTTTTTTTTTTCTAAAAAAACTGCATTAATAAAAATTTTAAGAGCTTTTTTTAGATTTTAAATAAAAACTAATGAAAAAAGAACATTCGTTTCTACTTTCCCACCCTTGATGAAAAAATCAAAAACAGTTGCTGAATAATTTGCCGCCAGCATCGGAATAAAAATTATTAAATATTAAGGAAATATTGCATTTAATGTTGTTAGCATTTCATTTTTATTACATTTTTATGTCTGTTAAAATCACGCCAAATGTTTAAGCGCCTCTAAAACATAAATATATATATAAATGTTTTTCAGCTTTGAATATTCTACAAAGATTTTCCTTTTATTTAAAGTGTATAACAAGTGTAAAGACGCAAAATGCGATAAAAAAAAATTCTATTTGATTTTCTTTACCAAAAATAATTGAATCTTAAGCTACGGTCAGGTCAGACTTATCAAATATTTGACGAAAAAAACGGAACCAACAACCGAACTAAAAAATCATTTCGCTTAATATCAATATTTATTTTGATAAAAATACCACATCTTACAAAAAACTGTTTTTTGCTATGTCTAGTAGTATAATTAGTTTATTTTGTAATATTAAGACCATTTTGAATCTCACTAACTATTAACAAAAGTAGGGGTTACGCTTATTTGATCAAATATTTAATAAGTGTGACCGTAGCGTAAAAGGGGATTTGGCAAACACTTACATATCCAAAAGAATCCAAATTATAATCGTAGATTATTGACCATATTATTCAATATAAAATTTCATAAATTAATAAAAAATATACATACATACATCCGAATACTTGTAGGACTGTATACAACCTGTTTTAATTCTTGTGCTTTTCTTCTGTACATAAAAGTCTATTCTACATCCTAATCAGAGTTCGAAAAAAAACTGTAAAGTACACAATTAAGTGTACCATACCGTATTTTGTCATGAACAATACACATACACATTCGTTACAAGAATACAAAATAAAAAAAAAACATTTTTCTGTTTGTGAATGTGTGCAGAAACAATATACGGTACACAGCGAGAGTGAGCTGACGCACACAAACACTACTTTTAACGTACATGTACAGTATTTTTAGCGTACTTATCTGTAATTTTTATTGAATACGTAGTGTATGGTATATTAACGTGCGTGTACGTATTTTTTTAAAGCAAAGAAAGTTTTTATAAAATCAAAAAATTAGGAAATTAGGACTCCTAATTAAGAACAATTTATCAGCTGTGCAAAGCCGAAGGGATTAAATTTAAATATGTAAATTTAGAACTAGATTTAATTGGTTATACCAATAGGAAGTAGACATTTTCGATAAGAGTTCGAATAGTTTCAGTATCTAAAAGCTTTTCGGAACGAGTGAATTGCCTTATAGAGGGTCTACTATTTTTTATCCAACAACTAGCTGTGAAGAGGGTATACAAAGTGTGGCATTCCCTGTGAAACTTTTTTATATTCGTCTAAGACACCATAAAGTAAATTTATTCTGGGTCCCTGAGTAATGCTCAGTCGATTGAGCCATGTCCATCTGTCTGTCATTCTCTTTGTGTGTTGAAATCTCGCTCACTATCGAACGACTCATAGGAGCAGTACAGTATTAGTGTCAAATTTTTTCTAGTTCTCCTAACCAGTTTAGGATTAAAATCCAGCAAAATCGGTTTAGTGGGAAAAGAGTTATAAATCAAAATGTGGAACAACAACCCTAAAAAATTTATAATTTTCTTCAAAAAACTAGCATAAATAGTAGCGGAGTGCACATATTAATACATATAAGTTTTTTTTTTACAAATTTGTACTATATGACAACACTAAAAAAAAAATCAATCCATCCGTACTCAAATCAATCCGAAGCGGTATTAATATACGGTGAGTACTAATTTTCTTGAACCAAGTACAGAAAGATTGATTCAAGTACGGGTTTTCAATCGAAATACTTAACTTATCCATATTCAATCCCGAATTCGTACTTGAAATAATCTGAAAATGAGATTGATTTAAGTAAAACTAAGATTGAACTAATCTTAAAATGAGCTTGATTCAATTATTATAAAGTGGATTCAATACCAAACTCGTACTTGAAATAAACCAAAAGTGAAATAATAAGGAGAATTTTATTATGATTGATTTACTTACCTTACAGAATTTCAATTATAAAACACTATCATCATTCCCGATATGGTTGTTAATTTAAAAACTTTATGTTCATATATAACTGAAAATATAAACTCAATGAGAAGCAAGAGTTCTCAATTCTACTTTCTGAACATGCAAATAATGTGTTTTCATCTTGTTCTGTTGTTTTTTTTTTTTGTTTCTACAAACAACAAACATATAGGCGCATATTCAGAAATCATAACTAAAGTTGTAACTAACAAAACAGAAACTAAAAAATAGTTCATAGATAGTTATAGATCTTATTCACAATTCATAACTAACGTAGTAACAGCTCTCAGCTGATAGAAGAAATGCAACCATGCATATTGGCATTTAGAGAAAATTAAATGTCGATAATATTTTGAACGATATATTCAGTAATTAATTAAAAAGCTTATAAAACTATTAAAATCTCATTTTTTGTTCTTTAAAAAATTAACGCAAATTCTAAAAAAGTTGTTTTTTGGTTAAAATAGTATATAAATCAATTAAAATAATAATAAAAATATTCAAAAGAATTTTATCGACTAAGAACACATCTCTAGTTTATTTTTTTATGGATTTTTTTTTTTTTTTTTTGGTGCAGCAGAAATTCATTTCAAACACAAATTATAATTGCAGCGTGTTTTATACGTCTTAACTGTTTGCCATGTTTTTATCTGTTATTATTTGAATATCTCTTATAATTCTCTCCATTTATTTTATATAGCCACTTCAAAAATGTTGTACTTTTGAAAAAAATTATAAAATGATATCAATCAGCTGTTCTTTGAATGTATTAGTTAGTTGGCATTTAGTTTACCTATAATTAAGTGTAAACTTTTTATGCTGCAAGTAATCATCTGTGAATAGCTTAAATAGGTACTTAAAAAAGTTTACACTTGGTAATGATTTATGAATATGCGCCATAGTTTTTAAACTACTTGTGTGATCTTGCTGTAGTGTCTGCAACAAACTATGATAAGTTAAATGATATTAAAACACTCACTTTGTAATTTTATTATCAGAGTGACACTAACAACGATAATTTTAATCGTTTTTTTTTATTTTAAATAATTCCGGGATTGATTTTCGAAAGTTAACCCACTTAGGATTGTTTTTAACGTATTTAACGTTTTAGTGTTATTCGTAATTGAATTTTTAATATGACTCGTATAAAAAACTTAATTTATCCCACTATTTACCATAGGCGCCATATAAAGCCTTAGGAAAACACTTTTCTACGCCTAAAACCGTAATAAACAATGATTTTATATTCAAATTCGGTCTGTAACATTTTCATAAAAGTAGAAATTACTGTGTCAACTTATTTTACCATAGGCCTCACATAAAACCCACTCTTTGAAACACTTAAGTAAGCGTAAAACCGTAATGAATATTGCTATTATAATAATTAAGAGACTAGAAATCACACTGTTAACTTTTGTAAATATCGGCGCATTATTTACCATTGGCCAATATAAAGCCCACTTCGGAAATACTCTAACTGTATATACATACGTGGAGGCTATCAAAAGTTCGGCACAGCCGAATGTAGCACTCTTACTTGTTTTTATCTAAGAAATCCTTACACTTTTATCTTACAAATGAAATCTAAAATAATGGAAACACACCGAAACCCCGTTGGTACCTTTTAAAATTTAAGTCAAGTTCATTATTGCAAACTAAATATTTAACAACTTTATTACAAATAAATACAAGTTTTTAAATTGTTATGACTCAAAAACAAACATAATAAGTTTGTAGTTAAAAATTCACCCATATCTATTTTCATTTGTCTGCTGATTTTCTTAATTCTTTTATTTTACTTGGTATATATAGGTACTAATTGCATGCCGTGAAGTTCCTTTTTTAGTTCAAGTTATTAATTTCGTTTCGTGTTATTTATTTTTTCCAGTTCAGAGAACATCAGCATTTCAAATGCTGCGGCAAACACAAACAAAAAAAGAGGTAAGGAAATAACTAAAGCAAAAGTCTTAAACAGGTAAAACGTACATATATTTTTGTTCCTTTTGATCCTCTGGAGAGCATAGGATTGTCTAAAACGCACTTACACCTTAATATTTCATATATCGCACTTGTTCAATAATAGTGTATTAACTCAAAATTTCTTAAAAAAAAACGGCACGAAATTTTCAATTCTAACCGCTTTAAAAATATCGTGGTAGTTTGGCTTAAAAATTATTTTTCATTATTGGGGGATTCACAAGGTGTCATAAAATCATATGTCTTAAAATAATAACATGAAAAAATACGACTGTTGTGAACAACCCCTCATAATTTAGTGTGCTATTTTGAATTTAAATCAGCTGATTTAAAACAAATATAAAAAAATAAACATTTACCTAAAATCAAAATGTTTTTTATTTCTAATCCATGAATTAATAAATTAAATTAGATCTTTCCTGACTATTTTCCATTTTTCAGGCGCAAACCACAAATATTTTATTTTGTTTGTTAACCAAACATCAGAGCCCTAGGCCGATCCAATTTGACGCCGCAAGTGTTTTGTTGCAAAAAATGCTAGCCGCAGGTTAAATTCGGATGTTAGCCAGATAAAACTATACCATCAACGGCGACGGCTACCAAATCATAGCCGCTCGGCGCAGGTCTCTTCTAATTAATTACGACAGCACAATAAACATAGCAAGCAAAGTTTTATTAATTTAAGACACTTTTTGTTTACAAAGCAACAACAATATTTTTAAACCATTGTAAAATGTTAGAACATTATGACAATACAACATGATAGCACACCTTGTGAATACCCCATATGTCTTTATTGTACAATAAAAAAAATTGTTGGATTCTACTAAAAATTTTAAAATTTTGAGTTAATACAGTATGGTTGAACAAGTGCGATAGGTTCATTTATTTAAGGAGAATCATTTTTACCTAAAATATTAAAAAGGTTTTTACTAATATTTTTAAAAACTTTCAAGATAAAAGGAAATCGAGGGATTTCTTAAAACTTAAGTTACATATATGAAATATATTGATTCAAATTTAACGCTAATTGAAGAACAAAATCTATCGCTTGCTTGTACACACACTACTAATTGTATAATAAAACTTCAAGTGAAAATATGAATTCTTAATGCCATTTAACTAACAACAATTTCTCTAAAAAGTCTGGAAGATCCATGAGATCCATGAGGAATTCCAAAGGTACACTTAAAAAATATTTGATGTGCCACACGTAAACATTACTTCTACCTACACTACAATAGTTGAGAGGGTATTATGCTTTTGAACTGATGAATGTAACTCATGCCGACATATTGATCCATCATTTTGATCCCCCATCTGATTCAGAATCAATTTCTAAAGTTACGGTCAGACTTATCAAATATTTGACGAAAAAAACGGAACCAACAACCAAACTAAAAAATCATTTCGCTTAATATCAATATTTATTTTGATAAAAATACCACATCTTACAAAAAACTGTTTTTTGCTATGTCTAGTAGTATAATTAGTTTATTTTGTAATATTAAGACCATTTTAAATCTCACTAACTATTAACAAAAGTAGGGGTTACGCTTATTTGATCAAATATTTAATAAGTGTGACCGTAGCTTTAGTCGATCTAACGATGCGGACGGACGCATGTTTGGGCGGCTGGTTTTCTATCCATGTTAACACAAAAGGCCTCAATGCTCTCTTTTAGAATGCAGCCGAGACTAGGGAACATAATCCTTTGAATGGGGGTGTCCTCTTAAGGATGGTGTTCGTAAAGGGAGCGTATATTGTAATAACTATGTCTTGGCAAAATTGTGTGCTAGTATATCCAACATTGACCATTGATAACATATAAACCATCTTTCTATAATCGCCTTAAGACGATAACTTCTCAAACCGATGTACGGCTAATCGCACTATAAGTGGGACACATAAATAGAAAAACTATTATGTTGATAAGTTTGGAACTCAAGATAGAAAGAACTCTTAGTTTAATTTAAGAAATTTTAATTTAATATACATACTTAATTTTATGTGAATTATACAAATTAAATTAACCCCATTTAATTTATTCCGATAGAAAATAATTAACATAAAGATGTATGTATAAAAATTTGTATTCTTTGACGAAGTACTAATTGTACATTTGAAAAAATAAGCACACAATTATGCGCTACGCAAGAAGACATACAGAAATGCAGTAAAGTAAGTAAAAGAACTCTCAACAACTTTTATAAAAAAAAAAAATAAAATTTCAAGTGCCACGGCATTCCCTTACAACGAAGCAAGTTTGTAAAGGAGATTGCTAAAAAAAAAAACTGTACCAAAACATTCAGTGTGTAAAGCTGATCGTTACATCTAATAATTGTTATATGCGCTCAATAATGTACTTTATGTGTCAAAAATGTATTGCTTTAAAGTGGGAACTCGCCATATTATATTCATTTCTTCCGTAAGCGCAATGGCAAGCGAAACTTTTATGTTTCTCGTTTACAAACCTGCTTCGTTGGAAGCTCCATTTTTTAATTGGGTATTTTAATGAGATGTCCCATTTTTTTCCTCGTATATACAGTCAAATCCCGATAAATAGTAATTCCCGATAACTCGTAATAAACTGTCGATCCCTTGAAAAAATCTCGTTAATTCGTATTTTTTTTTTAAATAAAATCTTCTTTACCTCTTATAAATCGAAATTGTTTGCTAAAGGCTAGATTACACTATTATACTTTGTATTAATACATGTCAAAAGCTCAAGTAATATGACAAAGTGTGATAGTGTGAATGCAATGTGTCACGAAAATGACAAGTATTATGAAAATTTTGACATCCCATACAACTTCATTGTTTTTTGAAAAATTTCTAAACAATAATACTCTTTGAATAATACTTTTCATTGGATCAGGGTTGCATTTTATTTCATGTGTGAGTGTTTAAACTTTGTGTGATGGTGTGAACACAAACTGTCATGTAAAATTAGATTTTTTGACAGTCGCGACAAAACTCATTAGATTTCTATCTCACAAAGTATTATGGAATACGTAAGACTTGTGAGATAGTGTAATCTAGCCTTAACTACCACTTATAATTCGTGATAAAAACCACAGAAACATAAAAAGAATGATTTTTTGTTTACCGCTATTTTTTTTTGCGTGTTTGCTTGTGTATGTGATTATTTTCTTAACCCTGCGACCACACGATCATGTTTTTCTTGATAGTCTTTTACATATACTACTTCTCAAAATTTACATAAATTGAAAGCTGTGACGAAGGCTGCATTCAATTTTTGAGCTATTTACTTTCAAGATTTCATCAAGAAAACAATTTTTAAATACAAACGAAAAATTTGTTCTTTAACCTTGAAATCAGCTGTTTTCTTGAACGTAAATTGAAACACTCACTGAAAAGAGAATTTTAAAGGCAAGTTCGTTTCAATTTTAAAAAGTATGAGTGTATTGGTAAAAAAGTGTAAGTGTATTTAAAATTGATAGACAAAACTTGATCGTGTAACCCTCAAGTAAGATCTGTTTGTTACATGCATAATAAAGCAAAATGTCAAAGCGCACTCATAAAACTCTGTCGATGGTACAAAAACAACAAATTTTTGCAGCCATTGACAATAGAGAGAAAAAAATATGTGTACGTTGCTTAGCAATTTGAAATTGCTCCATCAACTCTAACTTCAATCCTTCAAAAAAAAAATTATTTTTAACAATTGTTTTCTATGTTTTTTTTTTTATCGTTTTTGTAAATAAATTGAAAAACCGCGTTAATTTGTGTTTATTTTATTTTAACCCCGTTAAATCGCAACCCCGCTAAATCGAAAACCCCTATAATTCGTACAAATGGCTGGTACCAGGCATCAGAAATTAAGAACCGAAAACTTAAAATTTAAGTTTTTCATTTGAAAAATTCAAAACTCATGCGTACAAAATAAATTTTTTTTTCTATCAGTATAAAAAAAATTAAGAAACACAAGAAAAGATATTTATTTTTGAAGTACAATATGTATTTTGTACATGAAAAAATATTTTTCATTGGTGTTCAAAAAATATTTTCATCCGAACAAAAAAAAAAAAAAAATTATTATGTATTATTATGTATGTTTTTTCGACCTTTTTGTTTTAACTTCAATAAGTAAACGAATAATTAAGCTCAAGGCCTTATTTTTTAATAAATTTTATTTATTTATTTTAGTAGTCAATATTTCGTAACCCTACGGGAAACATCTTCAGGATCTTAAATAAATATAAAGAAAATACAAAAAATTAACACAAAATTTTCACTACATAAAAGACTATAACAAACAAAATTGCAAACATAAAGAGAGTATAGCAACATCATAAACTCACAAAAATATAGAAATTTTTTTATTAAAACGAGTAGCAATAGACGTTCATTAAACGACTGCCCGCTAATCCGATCTTTATTGTACTAATTAGTCGTTTTGTTTATGATGTGTTGAAAGCTGCTTGCACAATTGTTTTCCACATCTTTTTTAAAATTCATCCTATGCTCTTTTTTTGTTTTTATAATGTATAGCATTTCCAATGTAAGTCTTCTCTTATATTTGTCTCCTGTGCGTAGGATATCAATATCAGTTAAATTTGGCAAGTGTTCTCTCTCCACACAATGGGCCAGCAGTGCAGTTTTTTGTGTAGACAAATTATTTTTACATTTTAAATCTGATTTGTGTCCAGATATTCGGGTTTTTAATTTGTTCTTGGTTGTTCCGACGTATACTTTTTCGCATTTTACATTTTCGTTGCCGTTGCATTTTATTTTTTATATTACATTGGAGTTTTCCATTTTGTCAATTTTGGTTTTTGTGTTAGAGTAAAGTTGTTTAAGTGTATTCCTGGTCGTTGATGCTATTTTATACTTTTCTTTATTATATATTCCGGATTTCTGAATTCTCTCTGATATTTTGGGAACATAAGTTAATGACTTGTAAATCTTAGGTGTCTCTGCTCTTCTCTTCTTTTTTCTTTTTGATTTTTATTATCTTTAATCAGTTTTTCTATAATTTTATTTGGAAAAGCGTTTTTTCGTAATAACTCCCTTATTTTTATCAAATTTTCTTTATGAAACTGTTTATCGCTTATGGTAAGTTCCCTTTTTATGAAGTTTCTCGCTGTATTTATTATAGTATTTTTAGACTGACATGAGTAAAAGTTTATTATCCTTCCCGAAGATGTTGGTTTTTGGTACCAATCCGTTTTAATCGTGTTACCTCTTCTTACAACTAGGGTGTCAAGATATGGCAATCGTTCGTTCTTCTCCTCCTCTATTGTGAATTTTATTCTATTATGAAAGCTATTTAACTTATTGAGCATTTCCTCTATTGCACATTCGTTTACAATCCCAAAAAGGTCGTCAACATACTTCGTTAATAGCCTTGGTTTTTTCTCCATAGTCCCAATACTTTTCTGTAATAGTTCCTCCATAACTATATCCGCTACTATGGGAGATGCTGCTGATCCCATTGGCAAACCTCTGCATTGCGCGTATACTTTATCGCCATACTTAAAGTATCTGTTATCCTGTGATCAAATCGATTGCATATCCCAGTGGAATATTAGGGAATAAAGATATTACGTCAAATGATACCATCCTCTCGTCGTCACATATTGCACTGTTGTTGATCTTATTTTTAAATTGCACCGCGTCTTTTACATTAAACTTCGAGTTTTCTGTAAGCTTCTTTAATATATTGGTCAAAAACTTCATAAAAAGGGTACTTACCATACGCGATAAACAGTTTCATAAAGAAAATTTGATAAAAATAAGGGAGTTATTACGAAAAAACGCTTTTCCAAATAAAATTATAGAAAAACTGATTATATATAATAAAAATCAAAAAGAAAAAAGAAGAGAAGAGCAGAGACACCTAAGATTTACAAGTCATTAACTTATGTTCCCAAAATATCAGAGAGAATTCAGAAATCCGGAATATATAATAAAGAAAAGTATAAAATAGCATCAACGACCAGGAATACACTTAAACAACTTTACTCTAACACAAAAACCAAAATTGACAAAATGGAAAACTCCAATGTAATATAAAAAATAAAATGCAACGGCAACGAAAATGTAAAATGCGAAAAAGTATACGTCGGAACAACCAAGAACAAATTAAAAACCCGAATATCTGGACACAAATCAGATTTAAAATGTAAAAATAATTTGTCTACACAAAAAACTGCACTGCTGGCCCATTGTGTGGAGAGAGAACACTTGCCAAATATAACTGATATTGATATCCTACACACAGGAGACAAATATAAGAGAAGACTTACATTGGAAATGCTATACATTATAACAACAAAAAAAGAGCATAGGATGAATTTTAAAAAAGATGTGGAAAACAATTGTGCAAGCAGCTTGCAACACATCATAAACAAAACGACTAATTAGTAAAATAAAGATCGGATTAGCGGGCAGTCGTTTAATGAACGTCTATTGCTACTCGTTTTAATAAAAAAATTTCTATATTTTTGTGAGTTTATGATGTTGCTATACTCTCTTTATGTTTGCAATTTTGTTTGTTATAGTCTTTTATGTAGTGAAAATTTTGTGTTAATTTTTTGTATTTTCTTTATATTTATTTAAGATCCTGAAGATGTTTCCCGTAGGGTTACGAAATATTGACTACTAAAATAAATAAATAAAATTTATTAAAAAATAAGGCCTTGAGCTTAATTATTCGTTTACTTATTGAAAAAAAAAAAAAAAAATATTTTGTTTGAATTGTTCTTTAAAGTTAAACAACAATAAAGTTTTTAAAAACACGTTTTAAAGAAAAATATTTTTTTTTTGTTTTTAGAAACTTACATTGAGAACTCAAATTTTGTAGCTTAAATTGTGAATTTTAATTAAATTAATAATCATCCCTATTATGAAAATGCAAATTTAAAAGAAGTTATGGGCACAAATTTTATTAGTATATTAAACGTTGCAAATGTTTGCTAAAATAGCGAAAATGTTTAACTTGCGACGATTGCTTTATAGAGCAACAAAGCAAAAATTCGTAAAAGTTTGCAAAAATAGCGAAAATTTGCGAAAATTTTTAATATTTCAAACAATACATAAAATTGATTGGAAGTCCCTAAAACTATAAGGAATGGCAAAAATTCGGTAAAAATTACAAAATTAGCGGAAATTCGCAAAAATTTGCTAACAGCGGCATGATAGCAGAGTCTACTATTTATTATAAATCGTTAAAGCTGTAAAGAACCAAAAACTTACAGGAAAAAATCGCTTTTATCGCGAACATGGCAAAAATTCACGAAAAAATCAACATCAGAAACAAACTCTAAAATTTATTTGAAATCGCTAAATCGGTTAAAAGAAACAATAAAAATAGCTTAACAGCGTAAACAAATAATATACACTTATTTCATAATTTGTATCTTTGTCATGTTCAATTTTAAGTCTTTGGTTTTTTTTCTTTTCATGTACAAAATAATATTGTACTGAAAAAATAAATATCTTTTTTGTGTTTGTTTTTTTATTTTTTTAAACTGATGGGAAAAAATTTTATTTTTTACGAAAAAATTAAAATTTTTTTTTGAGAACTTTATTATTTTGAACTTAAAGAAACAATATGAATCAAAATATTTTTTTCTTTTTTTGTTTTTTGTACAGTTTAAAATATTTTTCGAACACCAATGATAAATATTTTTTAAAAAACATAAAAAAAAACGTTTTCCGGTCCTTGGCTGGTACCTTGCGAATACGAATTATAGGAAGTCCACTGTACATAGAAAATTTTCGACACGAATAACTCTTACCTGAAACCTAATTTAAAACACGCAGAGAAAATATATAAGTCGGCATTGTTACGGCAACTACACTATGTTTATTGTAATTTTTTTTAAATATAAGCAATATTATGGTTACTGTAAACATTTAAATGGTCATTGCAATTTTAAATTTGAGTATTGTTGACCGAAAAATAATAATTTTTCTAACAACTATTTTACTCACAACCATTTAATGATATTTAATAGCCATACAATGATAACTTTCTATACGTGGAGTCATAGTATGCTTAGGACGCAAACACAATATCTTTACTCTAATAATATTTTGTTTAAGTTTTTTTTTTGTTAAGTTTAATGCTATTTTAATAAAAAAAAAAAAATAAAAAATTCTATAGAATAATTTATAAATAATTGCGATTTATGACAAACGATAACAACTATATAATGATTACCTGCGATTATATTATTATTATAGTAATCATAATATGATTCTTTCAGATATGTTATGATTACTTTTAACCATAACAAAATGACTTTGTATCATAATATGACTTATTATGATTAACATGAAAATAATATGATTAAGCGAAAAATACTAAGATGTAATATTACGAATATATTTGGTCATAAAATGGTCCAATGATAATCGTTATATGTTGACTACAATCATAAATCTTATCGTAATCCATGTTTTTCCTTTGTATGTACATTCATTTTGTTTTGGCGGGCAAATGCTTAAAATACATATCGCATATTTACTTTAATAGTTTTATAGATCAAAAAATACTATTTTGTAACAGAGCCGTATGAAGATTTTGAGTTATGACACTATTGAAGTAAATGAACGATTACAATACTATCGGCGGCGTTTAATATTTATTTTCTTAATTTTTTAACTTAAGGTATGTTTATACCTAACAAATAATCGACGAAAAAATAAAAAAGCATAAAGGGTAAATTGATCAAAATTAAGCTTTATATTTTACAATTTCTATTGATTAACTAAGCTTTATTTGTAAAAAGATAATTGTTAAATGATGTTTAATCTTGCCAAACGTTTTGCAAAAGCAAATTATTGTTTAACAAATCTAGTGTAGGACGTCATATATTAAAAACTCTAGTTAATATTTTTTTTATAGTTGATTACTACGGTATAACAGTTATTGAATAAATATTTAATATTCATTTCCATACTACGAAAAGTTAGTAAAATTTATTAAATAAATACACCATAACCTTGTTCACTTGATAGTCTGTCAAAGTTTTTATATTTTTTTTCTTAGTTTTTGCTTTTTTATTTAAATTTTCTAATTTTTTTTCCGTGCTACAGTTTTTTTTTTTTTTGCTTTATTTCACTTTTTTGAACTTTGCTATTCTATTTGATTTTTTCATTGTCTTCATTTGTTTGTTAAAATTGAACATTGATTGAATTCAGATATAAGGGAAGGCATATATTGGAATTTTGAAAAGTGCACAGTGGTCTGTTATGTAAATTTGTAACAAAGTAATAATTACTAAAGAACTTATAAACAAATCTAAATTGCATAAACATAAGAAAATTGCGGAAAAAAAGTGTCAAGCTTTTGAAAAAATATCCAGAGAGATATAAAATATAAATGCAAGGTATCCTATTGTGTATATATTGGAATATTAAATTTTATTTAATTATTTGTATGTAGTTTTACATTGAAAGTACATACACACAGAAAAAAATACCAATGTAAAATTAACATGGAAAAATGTTGATTGAGAATCATATTAATTTTCTGCAAAAGTATGCACTTTATTTTAATTTATCATTATTTCATATTAATTTTTAACAAAATAACCTTAAATCACGTTTATTTAATATTATTCACTGTTAAAATAAAAAAAAAAAATATATTAAAATATAAATAAATATGGATTCAATATTGAATCCATAAAAACCTGTTTTATATTAAAATCAAAAGTTTATTTTGTTAAATTAACATGCATACATACTTAAGTGTGTACATTTTTTATTTTCATTTTTAAAATATGTTATAAAAAGAAGACAATTCCCGTATTCTTTTAATTAAAATTATTTAGTTAAATAGTACATCAAGTTTTCAAAGTAGAATGATGACGAAAACCATATTGGGCGATTCTGCTGATGCTTCTGTTATCAAAGGAGAATACAAAATAAGTGAAACATGTGTTACAGGGGTAAGTGTTTTGAATTATTCTTAAATAAAGGCATATGTTGTCTCTGAAGCTTCTTCACACTGTTATAACACACTCAAACCAATTTGATTCTACATGAAATTCACGTTGTTTCAACTTGAAATAACTTTCATTCAACGTGATTCGGATTGTTATTTCAATATAAATTACATTTTGCTCTAACTTTACTGCAATGTTAAATTAACATGAATTAAAGTTATTTTAAAAGAAAAAAAAGTTGTTCGAAGTTATTGTAAAATCAGGTTGAATTAACATGAAAAACGTATAAAGCAAAATCACCACCGAAAAATTTTAAATCAACCTTGTTTTCTACGTTTTTAACTTGATTTTTTTCTGTGTGTATACAAAAAAGGGCAGCTAGCACAACTCTCTCTCGAATGCAGTCACGTGTATGAGTTCGCCTTAATCTTTATTAATTAAAGATTTTCGGTTTTAACTGCGCACCGCCCCTGGTAGGTTAAAAACTCCAATATTTACAAGGATCTTAATGTGCCCTTAGTAAAAACGATGATCACGAAGTATGCAGTAAAATATTTAAAAAGGCTTGAATTTCAGCAAAATCCACTAGATCAAAATGTTTTGAATAATGGCGGCCACACTGGCTTAAGGAGAAAAGTTACTGCAGGCCTCATGCGATTAGAAAAACGTTAAACACCCACATATATAAACAGAAACCGTGATGGAGAAAATTTTTGGTCGGCACTGGCAAGATTTAGCCAAAATCTTCATGAGGTCATAAAATCCGAACAGCAGCTAAACAAGCAAAACCATAACGGGATTTAGTTAGTTGCAATAAGTACTTTAGTAATTTATTTTTAACCAGTGTTTTTTTGCTTTACAAATGAAAATATCGAAAACAATTCTGTGCATCATATTGAATTTTGTCCACATTTGAAAAAACTTTTTTTTTTAATTAAAGTTTATACTACAAAAGATTTTCAATTTATATTTGCCAAAAAAAAGACATAAACGATTTAACAACAACAAAGAAAGAAATAACTTATAAGATTACAAAAAATTTGAAACGAATTAAAAGTAAAAGAAAGTTTAAAAATAATGCCTGTATTCATAAAAATTTTTTTTAATTTAATAAAGGTTTTAAGAACAATTTTTTCCCAGCGGTAAAAAGAATGAGTAAGAAGGCCCAATAGAAGGCCTTATTTAGCAGACACAAGCACCCCTCGCTGCATTTCTTACTTATTTATTTTTTACACAGGTTGTCATGGGAGCAAGCTCCTCCACACTCCCTCTTTTAACAGGCATTCTTAAAGGCTTTCAGATAAAGGGCTCTTAAAAGGGAATATGAAGATTGGCTTTTAGCTTTTTTGCATTTTGTAAAAACATATTAAAAACGTCGTGTAGGTCAACAGAATGTTTGCTTTAACAACAAACATTAACAAGCACAAAATTCTATAACAGTTGATACGTAAAATACATACACGTTTTCGTAAGAGTAACGAAACAATAAAATCTAAAGATTAACAGCCTGTTCATCGATTTCGAACGTCATCGTTCGCATAGAAAATTACATTTAAAACAAAAACAAAATTCGAACATTGTACGAACTTTGTTTTTGTTTTAAATGTAATTTTCTATGCGAACGATGACATTCGAAATCGTTAAACAGGCAGTAAACAACTTCTTTCATTCCCAAAGCAGGGAGTAAGGAATGTCACTTAAGAAAAATAAAATCCTCATTTTTATTTTGGAAGGTCTTCTGAGGTGATACAATCAAATATAAATACATCGCTCACATATTCTTCCTAACACCCACACAAAGAAATATTAAAATTTACAAAAGTATAAACTAAACTGTATGACACAATGATGCCCCCCTTTTGAGCAAACAAACTTTTAAGAGTGATATCTTTCTTGTTTAATAAAACCCACAAATTTTAAATAAAAATAGAGATAAAAACGCTGGATTTATCAAAAAATAGCTAAATTGCCATTATTATTTAACAATAGCGGCAAACTTCACTATTAACGAGCTCTCAAAATCGGGTTTTCCGCTTTTGTTTAAGTCTTAATAAAATCTTTAAATGATTATTTTCAGAGTACATAAACAACAATGTTACACTTTATTTTTTATTTTCATCAAACCATCATCGAATGAATCTTTTACGACTCTGTATAAATCATATTTTCACGAGATAAAAGATAATATCTACATGAGTCTCATCCCAGTAAAAATTTTATGTTTCTGGTAGCACGAAAACTACTTGAGCGCTGATATATGCGCAGGCTATAACACACTTCTAAAAAGCAGCAAAGAGCGAATACGAATGATTGAATAACTTCGCATTATCCCTTATAAGTAAACATGTTGTAAGTGAATAATTAAAATCATTATTTTAAAGAAAAAATTCACGAACAATGTTTTATGTGCTTCTGGTATTCCCTTACATCGAAGCAGGTTGTATTGCAATGATTTTATAATGAATTTACGATCATTCCCGAAATATTACCGAACATTTAAAATAATTTTTTTTTTATAACGCAAAGTAGTGCTTCCAAGTGGGAATTTGCCATATTAAAATCATGCCTCTTTAAGCAGGCTTGCAAGGGGGTATTGTGCTTCTCTCCCTTACAAAGCTGTTTACCAGTATGCTCCATTTTTTACAGGGATACGATTCTTCACATAAAACACTCATGAGATAATCTTTACCCACGTTTTAAACGATTCTCACAACGATTTAAGAAGCGTCTTTCACTGTGCTATGGAGGAATCTCAGTCGTTTTACAGTTTTTTCCATGTGATGAATCTTCTGCGATTTAAAAATTCGGTCATCGACGATCAAAGACACTCTGTATGAGACTCCCAGTATCTTACACGATTGAAACTGCTAGCTGGGTATGAAGTAATTATGTTTTTGTTTAAATGTTATTTTTTTTATAAAAATCAAGCAAAAACTGTTTAAAAAAAACTAAATTTTTAGTTGACGATTTTTCGAAACGTGAAAAACGATTTTTTTGTTTTTTCTTAGGAAATTGACGATTAACTCACAAATTTATCTGGCAGCCCTGAACACCAGCATCATTCCCGATATGTTTTTTACTTTAAAAAGTCAATGTACTTATATAACTTAAAATATAAACTAAATGAGAAGCAAGAGTTCTCAATTTTACTTTTTAAACATGAAAATAATGTGATTTCGTCTTGTTATGTTGTTTTTGTTCTTTTTACACACAACAAGCAAATCGTTTTTTAACTACTTGTGTGTTGTTGTTGTAGTGTCTGCAACAAACTTTGTTAAGTTCAATGAGATTAAAAAGCTCAATTTGTAATTTTACTCTTAGAGTGGTACTACCAACGAAAAGTTTTTCTCTTTTCTCTTTCTTAAAGTAAGAATTTTGTTCTTATTTTAAGAAATTCCGGGATTGATTTTGGAAGTAATTCCGTTTAGGATTGTTTTGAGTACATTTTAGTGTTATTTGAGTAAGACTAGTACTTAAAGTAAGTATCAAAGCCATAATTTATCCCGAGTGTTTTTCTTTCTGTGTAGATCTTAATCTGATTATAGCTCCCTAATAAACCCCCTCTCAAAAATTGCTATAAGGCGACCAAACTCATCTATGTAGATGTTGATATTTAGAAAATATTCGGCATAATAAACTTTTATATGAAACTTAACCTCATAACATTATATTGTTTTGCCGGGTAAGTGATTGACCATGACCGATTATACCTTCTTACTTATTAGTCTCTTTTTTTAAGATATGTTGACCTGTGTGCCATATGTATTAATACTTTAGATATATGTATGTCATGTGTGAACAGAACAAGTGCTGCAAACGCTGGTGTCATGGGAATTATTTTTTTATATCCAAAAGTTGTTTTTAAAGTAATCTACTCTATTAGTTCAATACAGTTTCTTTTTATTTTGAAGTTTAAAATAAAAATCATGTTTTTGCTTTGTAAATTATATTCTATTGTCCATTTTTTAGAAACATTATTTTGATATTGTCCATAAAGACACTCATAAATACATTTTTATATCAATTTCTTTTGGTTTCTTTAAAAGTTTTTTTCGATAACCCATCAATGTAAGTGAGTTTATTTTCATTTTTCTTATGACAATAGTTATGGATAATAAAATATTTTTTATATCATTTCTACAATTTTTTTACTCGCAGAATAATTTTTTCCTTTATAAAACCAAAACTTTTACTTGTGAGACCAATAACAATTTTTAAAAACATCCCTGTAAATATTTTTTTACTCCTCCTTGGTTTCGAATAAAAAAATGTGCTCAAAGAAGAATACGAAAAATATTATTTTGCTAAAGTTTCCAAATTGGCTGATATGAAATGCTTGCAACTGAAAGAACTTTTAATACAGCTGCTTAATGTTACAGTTGAGAGAATAAAAAATGATTGAAGGAAGGATATTTCAATCGAACTCAAATGAAAAAATTTAAGTAAAAGTTTTAAAAACCTTTTATATTTTTTGCAATGAAAGATGGTAAATGTTTTAATCGGAACTTTTCCATGGTAAAAGTTTTCAAGAAATCGTTTTTGGGGGAAAATATGAAATCTAATTCTTATTTAATTGAAAAGTTTGGCACAAAATATTGACAAGTAACGAGGGTTATTCTAAGAAAGTGGTTATATAAATTTTTTTATAATTATAAAGTTCATTTAACTTTGATTTTTTTTTTTTGCAGATAAAGCCAGTACCCATGTTCTGTAACTTTAGTGAGAACTTCTCACATCGAAAAGATGTGAAACAAAATATTCCATTGTTTCTCGAAAAGTGAGAAAAAAGTGTGTCTGTAACTTATGTCAAAAACTATCAAAAGACATAACGTCGTTACATTATAAATGTCATAACATTGCACTCGAAGCCGACGTGACATTGCAGACGTTGAGAACGCCAGTCGCACATATCGTTGACGGCTAGCAAAATTTACTAAAATTGAAGGCGGCGAAAATACATTCGTTTATTTTATAAAAATGTTGAAAGCAAATAATTAAACAATGAAAAAATGTGCCAAGAACAAAATATTATTATTTTTATTCTTTGCATTTTTATTATGCTTTTTAGTTTTAAAGTTTTTTCTCGTCCCAATTTTATTCGTGAGTTTATTTGACAGTTCAAAGCGGGAACTTTCTCACAAAAATTTAACAGTTACACTCTTTCTGTAAATTGGCGAGTAATTTCAGTGGTAGTGGTAGTTAAAACTTGTCAAAAATGTTACAGACGTAGTAAAGAGAGAAAAACAGGTGTTAGTTTCAATTAATGGCATTTTTGTTTAATTTCTCACATTTCAATCAAAAATTTCTAGACGTGAGAGTTACAGAACATGGGCACAGGGCCAGGAAATCTCTATTGTTTTCCTTCTCTCCAAACGCGTCAATGTATGCTTTTGCGTTTGCGCAAGCTATTGTGTGCCTTTGTATATAATGTAAAACGTTTTCACTTGGAAACGGATCTACGTCATTCGCTTATACTGTAATACGGGCACTTTTGTTTTTACAGTTGCAAATTTTTCACTATGAACGGCTTTGCAGAGTTGCTCAAGTTAGCGAATCCAGTGTTTGTTATACCGTAGAGGAGAAATTCCTTCGGAACGGCTAAAGGCGGGCTATGCAGAGAAGCTTTAGTAAGCAAAACCGGTGTTTGTTATGCCACGAATGAGAAAATTTTCGCGCCAGGCCGAATGCCGGCTGTGCATAGAACCTTTAATTCGCAAAGCCGAGGAATTCAAAATCCCCAATTTAAAAATCCAGAAATTTCAAATCCTAAATTTCAAAATGTATTTTAATATTCCGAATAGTTGTAGTTTTGGTTTTAAAAATCGCGCGATAAACTTCTTTCGGGCGCAAGGATTTTCTCTTCTACGGTATAAGAGAAACCGGGCTCGCTAACTTCTAAATATGGGATTTAATATCAGAATTTTTATGTTAAGGAATTCAAAATTCGGGATTTTTAAGTTCGGGATATTAAGAAATGGAAATTAGGGATTTTGACATCTCGGGATTTTCGAAATTTTTTAATTTTAACTTCTCGGGGGTAAGTGTTCAAAAAAAAAATGTGAGGTGATTTTTCATAAAAAAGAATTAACCCCAAATGTATTTTTTTTATTCTCAATTAAATTTGAGTTAAATTTTCATATGCTTTTGTTGGGGCCATATTTCCTGGGGCCACATTTTGAAGCGGCTAGATTTATATTAAACCAAATTTTTTTAGATTTGCAATAAAACCACAATGAGCTTATTTCTCTTTCTACATGGAAATAAAGGCAAGTGTCCTTATTTCTTAATATGGTGGGTGTCCTTTGCACTAAGTTCCGTCATTGAAGTTCATTTGTATGCAATTGGAAAACAACCCACTGCAGAGGTCTTCCAAGTTATTCTCTTAGCAAGTGAATTACACCATTATATTCGCCTGTGTTTGAAGGGCATCCATTAGGACCAATTCAAGTATATCCGACATTGAAAGATTGTGCTCAGAAAAGAATCGACGATAGAACCAGCAGTGTAAATAACTTTTCCAGAAAATGGACGAATCTCGAATTAGGCTCTTGTAGGAGTGAAATGTGATATACTTTAACTGTTCCTCTGTCTTGTGAATACGAAGGGTGTCGTTAATTCTGTTATCAGAGTATAAGGCCTGTGTTTCTTTCTTTGTTTCCATATTCAGAAGTTCATGCCGAGATTTGATTCGCTCGCGTCTTACTTTATTCCTGGGCACCACAACGTCACCTAAAACATTATCTAAAGAATAATCTGGAAAATTATGGTATTTTAAGCCTAACTGGTTCCTCTGAAGCAACCACTTAATCTTCTGGAACACAACCCAATTTTTGAAGTGCGACAGTTAGTTCCATAGCGTCCTCATTGTCGCTATATAAGTCAATTTTATATCCTTCACAACGTTTCTTACAAAATCTTTCTTCTTATATCATTTTCCTTGTTATTTTCTTTTTATTTGCTGATGTCACTTTTATCAATACGTCCAATCCATACTTTCCGTAGAGTTCTTTGATCGATCAAGGTCTTGCGTTCAAGTATTGGAACCTTCTTAGCGAGATCACATTGACATTGACAATGCCTTAACTCTATTGGTAAAATGGTTTTTTTTAAACTGTCGTTTTTTTTGTCACGTTTGAATGTTTTGTTGAGTGTTTGAACTAAATCAAAATTTTTTTGTTTTCCAAATTTGCAATAGTTAAGAATCTTTTCCCAATTCTATAAAATTGTTTTTGCCACTTGTACAAGTTCGGAGACAACCATAATATGGTTGTGGCGTCTTGATGGATGACTTATTTAAATATAATATGGTTGCGTGTTACAAAAATTTGGTTAAATTATCGATAAGGTGTTCCAAAATCTTTTGCCAAAAATAGTTTTGATACACTCAAAAAAAAAAAAAAAATCAATCCATCCGTTCTTCAATCAATCCGAAGCGGTATTAATAATACGGTGAGTACGGATTTTCTTGAATCAAAAAGATTGATTCAAGTACGGATTTTCAATCGCGAAAAACTTAACTTATTCAATCCCGAATTCCTACATGAAATAATCCGAAAATGAGATTGATTTAAGTAAAACTAAGATTGAATTAAGTCAATCTGAAAATGCGCTTAGTTCAAGTATTATACAGTTGATTCAATCCCGAATTCGTACACAGGAAAAAAAACAACAAATCAATTGTCATATTGAATACCACATTCGTCAATACAATTAACTTTTTAATTGAAAAGACACCAACAACTAAATTTGTAAATATAAAAATATATTTTGTTAATAAGAATTGTTAAAACTTAAGAAATATTATTAACAATAAGATTGTAATATTATTAATAAGATTTCTATATGACGTGCTTAATTCCCAATTTTTCATATTTGATAAATACACTGAAATTTATTGTTGAGGGAAAGCTAGCTTCTATGCGCATTTCACTGGTTGCCCAGGCCAGCTCATCAGGAAACCTTTTCCTAAGATTTTAGAAAAGCTAAAAATATTATACGAATAAAACCCTAAAGCGAACAAGAATTTCAAACACTCAAAGTCTTAGTTGTAACAATATCCAAGCTTAAACAAAACACCAACAACAAACAGTGAGTTTATCTTTTCTTACATCCCCCTACAATTTGTTGGCTTATTTTCCGACTCGAATTGTAGTTGTAAGTGGGTAAAAAGAAAACACAAAATGAAAAAACCAATTGCTTCATTTTATTGTTTTCGTAATATTGAATACAATATTTGTTAAAAATTATATATAATTTTTTTATTGTGAGTGTGTCATATTAACAAAATATTTTGTTGCTAACTAAGTTGAAGATGCATTAAAAAGCTGTTTTTATTAATTTTTTAGTAAAACATATACATATGTATGTATATTAAAAATCACATGACAAATAACATTACAAGTTATTTAAGCTACATATTTAGGCCTGGATGCACTAGGAGGTACTGAACTCAGCACAAAACGGAATCTTGACACCATTATCAGTAATATTTAAAAATCTATAATTTATAAAAAATCCGGGAAAATGTCTTTAAAAATAATAATATTATTTTTTTATCTTTTTGACACAAAATTATTTTTTCTATGACAAACTTACTTTTTAATTTTCTACAAATGAAACATATTGTTTATACGACAATTTACAAAACGTTAATTAAGAAAATTGAAATAAACCAAAAGTGGAATTTGAAGAAGAATTTTAATTTGATTGATTTACTTGTCCGCTTAACAACTGACAGAATTTCAATTATAAAACACCAGCATCATTCCCGATATGGTTTTTACTTTAAAAACTTTATGTACATATATAACTGAAAATATAAACTAAATGAGTTTTCAATTTTACTTTTTGAACATGAAAATAATGTGCTTTCGTCTAATTCTGTTGTAATTGTTGTTGCTACACTCAACAAGAAAATCGTTTTTTTTAATACTTGTGTGGTGTTGTTGTGGTGTCTGCAAAAAACTTTGATAAGTTAAATGAGACTTAAACGATTGCTCTGTAATTTTACTCTCAGAGTGGCACTACCAACGAAAAGTTTAATCTTTTTTTTACTTGGTTTAAGAATTTTGTACTAATTTCAAGAAATTCCGGGATTGATTTTCGAAAGTAATCCCATTGATTTCAGTACGTTTTAGTGTTATTCGTACTTAAATTTTTGAGTACGACTCGTATTTAAAGTAAGTATAAAAAACTTAATTTATCCCGAGTGTTTTTCTTTTTATGTAGAGGTAGAAAAATATGTTTTCTCTGCTGTATACATCTGAAGAATTTTTTTCAATAAACGCTTATTTATTACTTGTTGGGTGCCATGGTAGTGAGCTGGTCTAGCAGGGCGACGGTTGTGGGTTCTATTCCCGCTAAAGACTATTGTCTTTTTCACTACAACGGGCTAAAGGTCTAAGTTATTGCTCGGTTAATTGAGTTAGAGCATAATTTATTATTTTATTTGTAACTCTTAATAAATTAACAAATAAACAAATACAATAAATATTACTTGTTAAAACGAAAAGTAACTATCAATATATTGTTAATCTTATCTACTTTTTATTGAAATATTCCTGTACAAATTAATATACATACATACAATTTTTATACGTTACCAGGAAATAGTTAATAGGCTCTAGACACTTGTCTTAACATTTTCATAAAAAGAACATTTTTTTTTTTGTCAGCGAGGCATTTTTAAACGTTCGTGCAATATAGGTTCATGATTTTGGACGATAAAAAACCTTAGCTGGCTCATGGTCTACTACTTCAAAATGTTGAGTAAGTAGACAAAATAACCATTTCTCTTCCTTCACATTTCATATCAATTGCTACCTTTTATCAGATCAATAACTGACCATTTTGATATTGGCGCCAGCTTTTTTTTATTGCATTGACAGAAATCATTAAGAGCGTGTTGTTTTTGTTATCCAATATTTTTAACAATGTTTTTTATTTACATAAAATAATAAATATGAAATTTGATTGCTATTTCATTTATTTTAACAAAGTCCTTAAAAACAATGAATTTTATTAATATATAAAACATACATTTTGCAACAAATGTTTTTTATATATATTTTTTTTTTTTTTGTTTCAAGGTAAAATTTGTTATATTAAATATTAACAGAAATATTGATTTGTTTGTTTCTTTGTGATAAGGGTCCTTTTTGGGAATGTGAACGTGTGAGACTGTGTGTGTCAAAGTGTTAATAAACATACAAACGTTTTGTGTTGACTACAAATCAATTCTTGACTTATAAGTCCGTTCTTTTTCTAAATTGAATATTTTATAAAAACTTAAATGCAATATATTTTTTATGCTAATATTGGGTATGAATAAATGAATAAGTTTTGGTTTGTTTTTATTCAATTTAATTCAATTAAATTTATAAAAAATGTTCATGAATATTTTTGGAGATGGACTACCGAAAAATTCCAAAGATTTTTTATGTTGTGCGTGTGCGTGTGTTTTGCTTAGAACGGTTTTAATTAAAACGTCAAAAACAAATTGTTTATTTGCCAGTCAATTAAAAAATTTAAAAATGTTTTCGGGTTACAGTTAAAAAAAAAGTAAAAAACGGCCAGCTTATGACTTCGTATTTTATTCATCTTTAAGTTCTATTTAAATAAGAAATTGTGTTTTCCAATGCTTTTTTTAAAAGATACTTAAATATCCTACGTTTATTATTTTAAATCTATTGAAGTTTCCATTGTGTTTTTACTTGACAAGCTGGCCTAAAAATAACAACAAAACAAAATCAACAGGAAAAGCAAACAACAACAGCTGTTTCTTTTGTAAATAAATACACTTTATAAGTTCGTTTATTTTGGTTAAACTGCTTTTGTATAATAAAGGGTGGTCCAACCATAATGCACGATGTAAATTGTGAGTCTCACCTAAACGTCAAACTTTTTGCCCCACTTAATTTGACATTTGTTTGTTTAAGAATTTGACAAATTCCACCTTGGAGAGATACACAATTGAGCAGCGCGTTAAGATTGTTGAAACCTTTTATGAAAATGGCCGTTCGAATCAAAATGCATTTCGTGCTCTTCGTGATTTGTTTGGTCAGCATATTCGACCGAATGTGTCCACAGTCGGGAGAATCGTGAGCCAGTTTCAGCAAACTGGGTCTGTAGGGAATGTGAAAACACCTGCGTATGCTCGCCAAGTTCGTTCTGGGAATCTTCGAAAACGAGGTCGGCCAAGCAGTTACGTAAATGTGATTTGACACCATTGGACTTCTTTCTTTGTGGATATTCAAAAGAAAAAGTATACGTCAATAAGCCAAGAACAATTCTAGAGCTTAAGGATGAGATATTTCGGCACATTAACGACATTGACCCTCAATTATGGCTCAGAGTCATTGAAAGTATGGACAATCGCACACTGGAACCAAAAGCCCTTTTTCGCGGATCAATCATATCTCCTGAGCTACAATATTGAGGTCAACGCGTGTTCATACTAATTCGTGCATAATTTTTTTCCAAAATAACGCTGAATTGCTTAACCTCTAAAATAAAGTTAAAATCTCTGCTTGATTGAGCCCAATTAATTAGCTTATGTCCACTTAGGGCCATTATTTTAACCTAATGATAAAGTTGCTGATAGTTAACGTGAACAATAGCTATCTTGAACGATAAAGTGACCAATAAGTTTTTTCCATTATTACAACTGTCCGATAAAATAAAAAATGTAATTTATATACTGTGGCAACATTGCAGTATATGCCGACTACTTTTGGTTGTTTAAAATACGTAGTGGCAACGACTTAGTTTTGTTTTATTTATTTATTAAAAACAAAAGTAAATTGTTGTGCTTTATTTTTGGTTTTAATGGTAAATTGCTTTGTTTTTTTGTGTTAAATTGTGTTTTTTGAAAAAGTTGAGTAATTTAAGACTATCATTGAAGTTACCATATCTTCAGCAGAAAATATGGCATCTTCAAGTTCTTAAAGTTCACTTGTAAAGTTACCATGAGCACAAACCTGATGTTAGCTTATCAGTCACTTTTTAGGTTAATGTTAACTTGTAATAACCAAAAGCATCCTAAAAATAACTATTTGTAAGTTGTAATAATGGCCCTTAAACTGAGAAAATGCTTTTCTTTTTTGCATTTCCCATATAAAATTAAAAAATAAAAGCACTTCCACTACTAATTTTTGTTACAAAGTAAAGAAAAAAATATGAATACTTCCGGTAAATCGCATTTAACTACGAAAAGTTTTTAGCTCTTTTTTAGCTCTTTTTTTGCCTATTTTTTACTTTTTTCTTACAATGTTTAATGTCAACGCGTGACTACAAAAGCACCGTTATATATTTGACAAGTAATTTTTTGCCTAGTAATGTAGAATTTTGTGCACTTTGACCGAATACTTTTAGTTTGCACGGTACTTAATTTTTTTTTTAATGAATTAGTGAAATCATCGGCTTTGGACGCTGTGCGCATCGGTAGAGGTATGCCACTAAAGCCGTGGCGAGGCATAGATCTGTCTATACTCTAGAGGGAAGCGAACTGACACCAAAGTAGTCCCGTGATAGGACTTTGGTGGTAGAGACCGGTTCTAGTTCTAACACTTTATATGAATAAGACCTATCACTTTTACATGGGGTTGTCATTGGAGGTGGTCAATTGACACAATTTGACCAATCACACATCTATTCTCAATGGACGTGTTAAGTGTCAGTTACTACAATGTAGTATCACTTCAATAAAACAAGTCCTAAAATTAAATTCAAGAACCAAATTAAAGAAAGACCCAAAAAATGTGTCACAACACCGGTGAAGAATGTACTGTAATTCATTACTCTTTTTACCTTTTTGTTCTTCATAAAACAGTTAAATGAAAGGTTCTCCTCTCACTGGTCATGAGTTCTTTCTTTTTCCCGCTGGGTAGTAATAAGAAATATTAAGATAATTCTTTGAAAACTTTTTGTTTTATTTACACTCAAATATAATGTAGTTATATTCAAACGAACATTCATTTTGATCAACTTAAAATTCGTTTAAAAATCCGATCATTTTTTACATTTTATTTAAAATAAATGAATTTTACATTCATTTTTAAATTTTTATTTATTAAAACATATTTCGTAAAACTTAATAGTTTTTACCGACAAAAATTCAAATTAAATAATAAAATAAGTACGGAAAACATTATTTTTTGGTCGTTGGTTTTTTGAATAATAAACATTAATGTTAAAAATAAAACTATTTGTAAAATAACTATATTTTTATTCAATTTTAAAAGTACGGAAAACGAAATTAATAACCCACAATCAGTTATTTTAATCATTTTTTGAGTTTAGAATTACCGTCGTGCGTTTTGGTTGCACCTCCTCTTTATTTAGTAGTTCTACCATGCTTTTATCTTAATTTAATAAGTTCAATCGTGCCTCTTAAAAATACAACTTTAATTTGAATACAAATTTACTTAATAACACACTGTGTTCGTATTTCGAACTTTTTTTCGGGCAGAGGTTCTGATAGCTGATCTTATATAACTGGGGGCCAAGAAATCGAATAGCGTTTATCTTTATGAATAGAAATCATAATACTGAGTTTTCTGAGGATCAGTCCATAATTTGCTCTTGCTTCAATATAAAATTCCCTCCTAAAAATCACTTCAATATGCATAAAACCGAGACGAAACATGATATTTTATAAAAATTTGGCCACCAGCAGAAGTTCAAAACAGAGAATAGTCGAAAAAAACAGGCTCGAACCCGGCCTTTTAGAAGCATCTTCCCCTAAATTCTGTACAAGCTGCAGACAGCTTGTAAACGCCACACGTGATGAGCATTAAATTAATAATATAGTTAAAATACAAATTTTAAGAAATTAAATTTCGAATATTTCACTTGCAAATAATTTAAAAAAAAATTAAAAAAAAAAGAAAATTTCATTTAATATTTTTAACATTTTAAACTTAAAATTTCTAATTTTACTTCAAAATTATTTAAAAAATAATTATAAGATTTAGTAATATTTAAATTTTACTTAAGAAATCATTATTCCTTTAAAATGTGTTCCGTAACTAAAGTCTTTATTTTTTAAGTTTAAGGTCACAATAATTCCATTTATTTAATTCTTGTAACACCAACTCCCCATTTAAGTAAAACATATTAAATACATATTTATGCACTAATACATATGCAAACAGCAAGACGTGTTCTTTCTGCAGAAAATGATGGAAAAGAAACTTCATAAAATTCATAAAATGTACGTAAAGATAAAGTCACAACATATAACACAACATACATATAAAATGACATAAATGAATATATAGTGGTTACATTTGTACACTAAAGTTTTCTTAAACGTTTTATAAATGTATTTGTACGTTTAAATATATAAACATTTCCTGTTTCCTTAAAGTGTGAGAGAGACAGAGAGTGAAAAGTTTAATACTTCGCTTAACTCTCAAATATATGATTGTGTGTGTGCAGTATTTCCGTTAATTGGTATGTTTTCATATGTTTGTAAGTGTGTTAGTTGTTTGAAAGAATTTTCGTGTTTATAGTTGTAGTAATAAAGATTGACTTCATGAATTAACTTCAATGAGGAAGAAGTTAAAGTTACACAACGAACAAACTAAGTCGAATTGATAAGAACGTAATAACTTTATGTTGAACTTGACGTTTACAGTGTAATCTCCCATAGCGGAAACCTTCCTTATGCTAAGTTCACACTTAGGTTTTTAAACGCGTTTAAGCAAAATGTTGATTTAGCTAATCAAAGCCGTTCGCATTACATTTGAGATGATTAAGATGACAGATGATTAAGAGAAAAAAACACACAACAAACACACAAAAAACAACAAACAAATTTATATTTGTTTAAAGTATTAAAAATGGATAAAAACACTTTTATAAATTATCAGAAGATTATTTTAATCATTTTAATGATGAAATTGTGAAAATTTATAAATTATTTAAGGAAAAAAATAAAAACATTAAGCAGAAATCTTGGCCGGTTGTACACGATTATGTTGGCGATTCTACATCTGAGGTATGTTCAGTGGATTCTATGTGATTTATGAAGTGATTTAGTTGTAATCATGTCAATTTGAAGTGATTAACAAATCACTTCAATGTATGGGTAATCATCTCAATTTTGAAGTAATTAGAGCTTAATCACGTTCAAACTGCTTAAACGCGTTTAAGAAGCCAAATGTGAACATACTATTAAGACGTACTCTGCTTTTATATTATATTTTTTTATTTATATTTTTATATTAAAAATGTTTCAAGGCAAAGTAAAGGAGGTATGACTTTGTAAATTCCTCTACTTTAGTGTTTTTTATCTGGAAAAATTTTCAATCTATCATCTTCGTATTGTCATTCATATACTTTTTTCCCGATTAAAGTACTTGCTGCAAAGCTAATCATTTATGTACACCATAATAGTAAATAATGGTTCACAAGATATTCTAAATAGAAAAGTGTTCAAAAAACTATAATAATTGATATAAATTTGAAAAAAAACAACTTTACTTGCTTACTTTACTTAAATAAAGGCCCAACCATAATATGCTTAAGTTGGCTTAAGCAAATGTGCGAATACATGTAAATTGTATGAGGCAAACCATATTGAACTTAAGGAAACTTTTGGATAAGTTTAATGAAAAATTGGTTAAAAAATCACCACTTTTGGCGAGAATTCGCCATAGCTGACACCCCTGTCCGTCAGCGTTTTATTAAGAAAGCATTGAGTTTTTTGAGAGGACTTCTCCCTTGGCCGGACATATGTTAATGTTCCCTTCGGCGTCCGGCTATGACAAATTTCACTGTTTATGTTTCTCGAAAGGAAATCAAAAAAAGAATTAAAGGTTAAAGTAGTTTTAATAACTTTTTGTTTTACCTCCACACAGTTTGCTTTGAACTAAAAAGTTTTTTTTATAAGCAAAGTTTTTTTTACGGTTATAAAAATAAAGTTTATTATTTGCATGAAGTTCATGAAAGACAAAGTGAGAAGAGGACACTTAATTATAGAAAAATTTAAAAATAATCTTTTTTTTAAACCTGATTTAACTACAACTGGTCAACTTAGGTAAAACTAATATTTTTAATCTTATTTTACAAATTGGAGTGATGGACATACATAGAAGAAATGTTCAGTTGTATTAAGCGTTTTCTTATATAAATTAATAATTTAATCTGTCATCAAAATTTTTTCGATACAGAGAAATAAACAACTTGTACTGAATTTAATATTTTTTAATTAATTTTAGTACAAGTCGTACTTAAAAATTTAAGTTAGAATAACACCACCAATTATTTAAAACATTTTTTTCGTTTTCTTCTTTGCAGCAATTTTTTATTAAAAGTTTTTTCCAAACTCGGCGTGGCATTTTTGTCGATTTTTTGCAAAACTTAATTTAGGTCAATTGCTATTTTTTTTTAATCCTATATTTTTTTTAATTTTCTTTCAATTTGGCGATTTTAATTTAAATTCATACATTAAAAAAAATTTTAGGTTTACGAGATTTTTTCGATGATTTTACATTTTTTTTTGGTTTTTCTTGATTTGATTTTTCGATATAATAAATAAAAAAAATATGCGATTTGTTATTTCTTTTTAACTAGAATTGGCATCAGGGTTGTCAGATTTTTTTTGACCTTCATCGCCAAATAGTATACCGAAAATCGCAAAAAATCGCCAAAAATTTATTTTTTTAGATATTTGGTAAAAAAAATCGCCAAATAAAAGTTGTATATAAAAAAGAGTATACAAGTGTATTTTACCTTTATACACATTTTCCATATTTATCCTTATTCTATCAGTGTGTTTATATTATAGTAGACAATCGCCAAACGCTTAACATTTGTGATTCTCACTTGAATTCTGTAATCTGTAAGTCTTAAATCGCAATCGCAAGAAGTTTGGCGACTTCAAATTGCAAAAGTATGCTGAAGGGAACTAGGATTTTTGTAATCATAAGAATGCTGGTTATCTTAAAACCTAGAACTTGTGTGATCAGTTAATTGAATTGTGCCAAAACATTAACTTTATCAAAATGAGTAGAGTTTGATGCAAAAAAATGAGTTTTTATAAGCGTGATTTCTACGTGAATATAAGAATATGTTAAAATTTTGTATTTGTTTGAAGCAAAGGATAAATATCTTAAAAGATGTATTCAAATACCTTAAGTCAACTCAATCTTCTAAACCAATTACATGAATTATTTTTAAAAATTACCTTCTAACCCAGATTCGTTTTCGATTCTATATAAAATCAAGGTTTTCAAAAATTTCAAGCGAAAATTTAATTTGTTTTTTATATTTTTAAGGTTTTTAAAGAAATATTTGATTTTATTTCGTGAAAAGCAGTGGACTGTGTAAAAAAACTACGCATTTTTTTGCTTTGCACACCACAATGAAAAATACGCTTGATACTGCTATATAGGATCCGATATCAAAGCAACTTTTTTTAAAAACAATTTTCTGATTTTCTTTCGCTATTAATTCAATTATTTCTGCTTACTACCCAGTATACATTATTATTTATTTATTTAAAAAAACCCATTTCATATGCAATCGAAAACGATTGCGTTTTTTAAATTTATTTTGCAAAATAAGTTTTTCGGTAAATATCCGATTATTAATAACTTCTGATCAGGAAAATGTGCGAAAATCTAAGAAAGCTTAAGCTTTATTCCAAATTTCTATTCAATATTATCAATTTATCATTTAAAACAATCGCATTCGTATTGCGATTTTAAAATTTGTTAAAAATTCAAAGAAAAAACTTAGCCCGAACTTATAAATCTGTTCATATAAATATGAAAAAAAGATAAAATGTGTTTTAGAAATCGCCAAATAATCGCCAACTTTTTTTAATTTCGCCAAAAAAATCGCCATGTCGCCAAACACAAAATTGCATCGCCAATAAGGTTTATAAATCGCCACGATTGGCGAAAAAATTGCCACATCTGACAGCCTTGAATGTCACCCTTGTGTTGTACTTTTTCAATTTAATATTTGAAATTTTTTAATATTCAATAGATTTTCGTGTTAAAACCGAAATTTATAATATCAGTTCCGATTTAAGAAATTGTATTTGTCTTTTAATTTCTTTGATTTAAGTTTTTTTATATTTAAACATTTTTTGAGATTTTGGGAACATTTTCTGTTTTTGTATTTAGTTTTATTTTGCTATTTCTGCGGCTTTTATTTTTTATAAATATTTTCTCGTTTTTAAATCGTGATAATTTTTCACGACTTTTATGTCTCTTTTTTAATTTTTTTTAATTGGCTATAAACATATAATTTGTTATGTCAGACATTTCTTCCGGTTTTGGTCTTTAACTTTAAACTTTTTGTAAAGTTTTATGAAACAGTAATTTGAAAATTTATATAATAAATGTTATTCACCATGAGAAATAAATTCCCAGATTCTATTTGTTAAAATAATTAAGTTATGGTGTTTTCTTTTCTACAAACAAATGTGACTTTTTATTTAAAAAATTGAAATTGGTGTCTGCTTATTAAAAATTTTGCTCCCGAAAAGGGTGGCTTGTTTTATTCTAAAAAACTCATCCTTTTCGGGAGCAAAATTTTTAAGAAACAGACACCAAATTTAATTTTTTTAAATAAAATGTCACATTTTTTTGCCAGAAAATTCATTACATTCTGCTGGTATTTAAAGGGGCCCATACACTTGCAATATTATTGTATATGATATTCGCCATATTATTTCCATTTTGTCCTATATTATGCAATAAGTCGCACAATGGTTTCATTCATTCAATAAAAAGGTGAACATAACCTATAGGTATAACATAAACAGCATTGTACAATGTTGCCAACACATTTCACTTTCTTTTCGTTGTGCAATAAAAATCAAAAGTCTTTTGATTGTTGCCAATATATTGTGCCACCTTCGAATATCACATACACATAGGCGATATAATTGTACAATGCGTTAAATTGAACAATCTTATTGCAAGTGTATGAGCCGCTTAAAAGTTGTATAAATTTTCTTTACAATTTACTTCACTAGAGTTTTTCTTTTCCTGGACTTTTTCATTTCCCGGGAAATCGAGATTTATTTTTCAATTTTTCGGGACCCCGGGAAATCCCGCACAATACAAATTGATGCAAAATATTTTTTAATTTAATTTAATTTATTCGAACAAATGACATTTCCTGAGATCAATTAAATAAGTTCATTCAACTTTCTCAAATTTCCGTGGCAAAACAGAAAAAGTGCTTAATGGGCACCTTAAAATCTTCATGGGCAAAATTTCAACTATTTTGTAAAATTAGTAGTGTTTAGGAATAAAAACTTAAAACTATAACTGCACAGAACAGATGATTATGTTAAATTCGGATAAAATTTCCAAAAGACACTTTTTAAGGTTTAAATTGTTCTCCTATAAAACTAATCAAATAGACTTAAGTACTTATTGCCGCATAATTATTTATTTGCATTTATATAAACCTAAAAAAGGTAAATTATTTCTTTTAAATAGGATTTAAGTTCACATTAGCATTTACAGAATCGTTTGAAAGCCTATTTTCAATTTTTATCAATAAGATTTCAATGAGAAAACACGTTTCCTTTCTATGGATGTTTGCCTTTATAGTCGGAGTAACATTATATAACCTCTAGACACTTTCAGTTTTCTTAGCACTTCCTTTAAATTATTTTAAAAAAAAAAATGATTTTTTTCGAATCGAATAAGCGTTTTCTTTATTAATAACTTTTTTCACAATTTCTTTCAGAATCTACTCCAAAAATCTTTTATGCAAGTGGGTACAACATTTTTTCGTTTTTATGAAAAAAGTCTGGGTCTTTGAACAAATTAAAATTTCTGTACATTTTTACTCTTCTTCTTTCGAAATTTCAGAGCATTAAACATTGCCTTACTTATCGGTTATGAATTGACATCTTTTTGGCGTTTGACAAAACTGTCTTAAGTCAAAAACTGTAGTTTTTCGTTATGTTATATTATAAAATATTTATTTGGTGTATTTCATTGACTTTTTAACTAAGAGCAGATAATAACGATTAGAAAGAGTTGCGATGGACTAAAGAGATTTAAGCCAAACAAAAGAGAAATAAAAAGATTGAACTAAACCAATCAAAAACTCAAAATGAGTTTTTTTGACCTAAGACCTTTTTGCCTATCGGCTAAAAGTTGCCATAATTATATATAAAAAAATCCCGGGAATTTCCGCACAAATTTCCCAGGATTTATTTCCCGAAAAATTTACGCGATCCCAGGATTTTTGTCCCGAGAATTTCCGTATGTAAAACACTACTCGTAACAGAAATATACAAATGAAAATTCTGATAGTGCATAGAAAATATTCCTGGAAAATATTGAAGGAATAAGACTTTTAAAGTATAAAAGCTTTTGAGGATTGTAATTTGACTTAGAATACACATTCGAATAATATGAAAATTTATATTTTATAAATAACTTTTAGGTATTGAATATTTATTATTTTTATGTTATATTTTTTTGTGCACTTCTATAAATATTTAAAAATGGTACCGTCATGGCCTAAAAAGTACATTCTGTTTTCATGTTTGGTACAAAGTTATAAAAGCCATTTTCCATTCCTGGTGTGCGTTGATTTTAAGCAATTCTCTTATGGCGTGCGAATCAATGAACAAAGCACGTTCAATCATCAAACTCACACATGCACAAATAAAATGCTTACGAAGCGATGTCAATATTACTCAACTATGAACTTCGATTTGCAGGCATAAAATAGATGTAAATTTAAGCGTATGAATAAATCAAGAAAATTAGTGATTCTCTGATCCAGTCGGTCTTACTTGAGCTTTCACACAATGGTTCTGATATGTTATTTGATTTTACGTTTAAAAGTCATTAACAGAAATTAATTTTTTCTTTGTTAAGCCATTTGCACATACTTAAAAAAAAACTCTACATTGCATTACTTGAAAGAAATTTTGGTAACTAAATCTAGGCTTTGATTACAAAAGTTGGTTGTCCATCCCCGAACGACAGTTCTTACGGGCACAAAATATTAATTAGATAATTTCCATAAGGAGTTCGTGTTATCCTTTTTTCGAAATCAATCGGAATTGGTGTAAATTGCAAGTGCCTTTTGGGAGAACCTGTTTATATATTCAATACCAACTACAAACTGTTTCTCTAAGTATTCAGGCTTATAATCACACAATCACATATGCATTAACAAGCCAGTTTGCATGAAAATGTGCCTGCATTCCAGTGTCCAAATTTATGCGAAGGAATTTTAACGGGAAAACATTTTGTAAAGCACATCCAACACAAATATATACATACATATGTACATACATACATAACTTACCCAACAAACACGAAGTCAAACCTTTGATATTAAATGCCTTTATCCTTTGCCATCAAACACAATTCTCAAACGTTTTTCAATTGTTTGATTTAAACATTTAAATTCAAATCGATAATGATTTGAAAATAAACATTTGACATCAAATGTTTTATCAATATGATGTCAAATTGGTATTAAATGTTAAATTCAAATCAAAACTAAGCTTGGAAGTACGAAAGCGTAAAATAAATGTAAACATTAAAAATGGCGATTAAAGTTAAATTTTTTTTCGTGGTTAAATGTGCTTTACAAGTGAACGATTTATTTCTTATGAAAAATAACAATTTTTTGGGAGTACATAACTGCAATGATTAAGAATACGAATTAAAAAATATAAAACGAAAAAGTGAAAAGTGAAGAAATTACAAGTTTGTTGTATAATCGCGGTGCTACAATCCTCAATATAAAAGGAAGCCAATTATTTCGTCTTTGCAAGAATAAGAGGACGAAAAGAACATTAGTTCATCTTTTAGCTATGTTGCCGAATGTTTATCTCAAAGTTTATTTGAATAAATAATGAATTTAAATGGAAAAAAATAAAATATTTTTATTTATGTTCAACTTTGTAATCCACATTTTAAAAACATTTGAGAATTACGTTTGAAAGCAAGTTGAAAATGAAGTTAATTTGAATAATATTTTGCTTTTTTTGTTGAGAATGCCATGATTTTTAAATGATTATTAAACGTTTGTCGTTTGAGAAAACGTTTAATTTCAAATCATATTCAATGTGAAATCAAACCTCCGTGTTTGTTGGGTAATAACAAAATAGTTGGTAATAGCTCAACTACATACTTATTTGCCTTGATATTGAATTTTTTTATTAAATGATTTTAGTTCTTATATTGTTTTTAGTCCCTTTCTACTCTATTTGCCGACTTTTTCCCTCCGGTTTTCACTATTTATTATTTATGCTATACAAATATCAATAATAATTCTATTTACTTCTTTATTTCTTCCCCGCAACCACATTCTCCACTTCAATAAAATGCCCTTAACTATTTGACAAACTTTTTATTGCTGTTCCCTTAAAGCGGAGCAAAAAATCTAATCGCAAACGGTTTAAGAATCGAGGAAGGAAAATACAAATAATGGTGATGATGTTGGTTGAGGGTGGTGTTGCTGTTGTCGGTGGCAGACTTTTGGTAAAATATGAAGAAAAAAACGTGATTTCATGTTAATTGTGTAACAAAATGAAATAAACAAACAATAACTTTTATGACATGAAAAAGGTGATTAAGCAAAACCAATAAACTATTTAGAATTATTGATATTGAGTGAAAATATTATTATGAAAAAGGGCAGAAAGAAATATGGTTGAAAGTCAAAATTGTAATGAGAACTATGAAAGTGTTATGAGTACAATGTTAAGGTGCTGCTTTTCTGAAATGTTATTTTTGCTTATTAAACAATTGTTTGCAAGATTTGATAAAATTAGATTGTTTTCGTTTTCTGAAATTAGAATTGATTGAGATGAAAGTTTGAAATATGAGCCACTGTCAAGCCATGAACAACGATATGCGATTTGATGAGATCGGACTTTAAATGGCAACGCTACATATAAAAAACCAAATCGCTGTATTTGGGGGCGTGGCAAAAAAAATATTTCCTGTTTTAGAAACTTCATTGACATTTCTTTCATTCTACGGGGTGACTGGCACTTTTTTTTTTTTGTATTGATCAATATTTGTAAAAGCTAAATTTTTCACTTTTGAAAAACCTTTATAACTTTTTTTTACTCGATTTTATTTAATGAAAACTGGTTTAACTCAAAACTAAATAAGCTTTAATAAAATATATACATAAGGGTATGTTTCTAAACAATCTAATTTAAAAAAAAGGCACCAAAGTTGAAAAAGCTAGAAAAAATAAAATTTAAATCAGATATAATTAAGAATATCACTACAAAAATTGTATATATGTACATACCAAAGGGTATATATATTTAAAAAGGCACATTTCTGAATCCGTTTAAAAAATAAATATCGGCTAAAAATCAACTGAGTTACGTGTCCATAAGTACCCGGAATAACTCGGAATAACTCCGAAATTTGAGGGTGTTTACGAACTTTTTAAAATTGATTTATAATCTACTCAATAAGGTCTATAACCTACACAAGGTCGCTTTCCAAGTATATTTTCACTGTAGCACCGTGTAATTAATCATATGAGGCCTACTCTCAGAAAATAGTTTGGTACGCCTTAAACCGTTTTGAATAATGATATTGTAATTAAACTTAAACTGTCATACTTCTATAAGACTTGAAATCACACTGTCGCATTTCGTGACGAGCGGTCCATAATTTACCATAGGCCTTAAATAAAGTCCACTTTTGGAAAACACTTGCGTTAGGTTGAAACCGTAACGAATAATGCTATTGTAATAAAATTTGGTCTGTCAGAGTTTCGTAGAACTAAAAAACACGCTACCAAATTTCAATTAAACGTAGGCCCCATATTAAGCCCTAAATTTAACATTCAACGTCCTGAGTGATGTTGTTTTAAAAAAATATAATTATAAACAAGTAAGAAAGAATACCACAGTATTTGAAGGGGATCTATCTATGTTTTAAATTTAATTTAGATCTGTTTGATAGTTTTGGAGAGGCAGAAATTGCCCCCTATCTCCCCTCGTGTTCCTATTTTTTAAGATATGAATAGCTTACGTGTCCATATAAATATGGATTTATCTATGTTTTAAATTTCATTAAAATTGGTTTGATAGTAGACACAAGGCCCCTCTCCACTATTGTGGTGTGGGTATAAAAATATTTAGTGTTGTTGTGTAAAGAAAAACTTCGTTCAATATTCCAACAAAATGCCTCTGTCGACAACCAGATTTGATTACTTCTTAGTGGGGCGCAAATTTGTATGAAAACTTTTTCGTTATCGTTTGCTTGAAATGTCGATCGCCTTGCAGTGCTGAACAATTTTATTTGGTCGTTGAAAATGCTAACGAACGATAGTGGACTGGGCCCGGCTGTTTCGTACGTCTTAAACCGTAACTTATATAATTGGGTCTGTCATAGTTTTATCAAACAAAAAACTACACCATGAAATTTCGTGAAGATCGGTCCATAATTCACCATAGCACCTTAACAAGTGCAAAACGCTTAAACAATTTTTATTACAGTGTTGAATTTAGGGGTCTTAATACCAAAGATAACTCTATAATTTACCATGGGTCCAACATAAATTTTCGTACGGCTAAAACTCTTACTAAACATGATATTTTATTCCAATAAGTCGGAATTAAGTTTTTTATACATAGAAAACACGCCTAAATTCTTCTGATAGTTGGCCTATGATTAAACATAAATCTAAACTGCCACCAATTAACCAATTTACACCCGCTGTGCCAATTTGGGATCACTTAATATTTTTAAACTTACGACAAAGTTTTTGACATTATTCAATATATGTTTACCTTGTTGATAAACTAAAATTTCAAAAATTTCTATAACATCAAAAAAATATTTTTTTTAAAATTTTTTTTTTTTTAAGTGACCGTAGTGCCAATTTGGGCATACCTCTTTATTTCCAAAAAAAAAAAATTAATTTTTTTGTTTTTTCTTTATATGTAATGAATTAAATAATAAAATAAATAATATTTTATTTTTTGTCCGGTAGTTTTTGTTTGGGCTTAAATGGGTTAACATACTGATGTCAGTTTTTTAGAGAGATTGGTAGATTGATTGATAGATCCCACATAGAGCCCAATCCTGAAATAACTGTGTGTGGAGGCTATGACTCTTATGGCCGTTTTCACATTAGGCAATTATCTTTTTTCGCAACGAAGAATTACACATTTAAGAAATTTAGTTTTCTCCATGTCCTTTTTTCTTCTATTCTGTCGCTAAGCTAACCGGCCCTCTTCTGCCAATTATTTATTTGCTGTTTATTTTCCGTACAGATATATTCAATCAGCTGACTCCCAACATTTCCAATTATTTTGAAAGGTGTTGCCAACTGAAAACAATATAGTTGTCGGTATATTGAGAAAACAATTTATCGGTCCAATAAATTTATGCCCACATTAAGTAACAGGCAGTTTTTCGATACATTGAGAAAATGGACATTAATTGCTTAAATTTTTATTTAACAATATGTATTTAATGTTTCTATATGTAGTATTATATGTATACTAGATGACCCGTGCGAATATTTCGCACCGTTAGTTGTCATTTTTGTAACATAGAACTGCATTACTATTAAGCGACCCTGTATTACCACATTTAAAGGAAAACATATAATCATAATGACAACAGTATTATTATGCAGTTCTATATAAAATATAATTTTTATCAATGAAAATATTAATTTTTCAATTTCTAATTATTTTTCGCCATTACACAGAAAAAAAAAATTGATTTCAATTAAAAAATTTGTGATATTAATTAAAAAATTAATTAAATTTGCACCAGTAAACAAATTAATAGTATCAATTAAACCAGTTAATATTATTAATTAAACGTTTAATTCACTTGATTAAACGCTCAATTCACTTGATTAAATTTTTAATTAAAACTGATTATTTTTTTGATTAATGCTTTAATTGGTGAAAAATTTTGGATAATTTTTTCTGTGTAGTTTTAGAAATAAGCTTTAAAATAAGATATCATTCATTAAATTTGATGCGGTGGTATGGGAGATATTTGCAACCGACAAAAAAAGTGCTTTAGAAATAATATATATGATAATGCATTATAAAATCTAAATTTAATTTATCACTAGCATATGACCTGCATCTATCTTTCTTTCATAGACATATTTATATGCCAAAGTTTATGTTTCTAGGTGTTATACAAATAAGTGCAAATATTTGTCTTCTCATTGGTTCGCATTTACTCACCCTTAACCTTTAACTTTATGTTTCCATGTTCAATATTTTTCTATAATTCATAAAGTACCACGTACTTTCTTTCTCCATTGAAGTATCAACAATTTCAATATTGTATAGGATGCCCAAAGATTTGTTCCACAACAGCCAATTATTGCTTTTTGTTTCAATAATTTTTAACATAATGTGTTTACGTACTCGAATAACTTGCAACGAGAGAGTGTAAAAAAACATACAAATTGAGGAGACAAATAATATTTTGAAAATTTCTGCTAGTAATATTTTTGCTAGCAAGAATTATACAAAAATCTGTTTCATATTTTTGGTTGCAAAACAAACTTGAAAAATAAATAAAATTTCAAATTCTTAATTGGAAAGTATTGCAAAATATAAAATTTATATTTTTCCTAAGTTTAAGAAGAATACATTTTCATGTTCAAATAGCTCTAAACTATTGGGTTCAGAAAGAAAGAACCTCGTGTCTTACATATGGATACTAGCAATTTCGTCAGCTCATTATTGGCTTGGCGCATATTCCAAAAAGTCGTAGTGAAAAAAAAACGATAATAAAGGTTTACATGAAGTTTTCTGAAAATAACCACGATAAAATTTTTTTGTATTTCCACCACTGCTTCTGGCATATGTTTTGAAAGAATTTTTTTTTTTTTAACGTTCATTATCGAACTAAGAAGTAAATAGCGTTTTAAGTGAAAATTATTCTTTTGTGCCGCATACACAACATTTCTGAATTTATTTTAAAGAAGTAGCTTTTTGATTTTGCTTTTGTTTTAACTACTTTTTTTTACGGCAATGAAGCAAAGCAAGAGTGAATTTTTTTTCTACGTTTTTGTGTGAGGAATTTGCAGCATTCGCCAAACAGTGGCGTGTAGAGGAAAATAATACTTAATAAACTTTAAAATAGTTGATATGGAGCAAAATTAATGCTTAATATTTCAGAAACTAAAAAAAATTCCTTGAAAAAGGTTTTGGATTCAGAAAGGGGGTATTCAAAATATATATTCCCCATACCTAACTAAATATTTTCAAAAATGATAGGTAGGTCAAAGCAATAATGAGCTGACGATATGCCTAACTTGATTGTTCATTTACTTTTTTATTTTTTTTAATAATTGTGAGAACAATTTTGTAAATGAACCAAATTTGAAATATGTAAATGAAATTAACAATATTTTTCCAAATAAATGGCCAATTTCACCAATTCTATTTATATATCAATTCATATTTAATTAAATATAGTTTTCATATAATTTTACTTTTAATTGACATGAAAAACGAATTTTAAACATCAATTGATGTATCAATAAATTGGTGAAATCTTCCATAAGAGTATCTTATCAAATTTTCATTTTTGGCGAAAAAGTGTATTCAACTTAACAAAATAAAATCAAATTTAAAGAATGTTGTCAAATTAACAAAATTTTGTTTAATTGACAAAATTTTACCGTAACAGCAGTTTCAACAGGTATGTGATGAAATTCGATTTTGAAAACTAAAACTTAAAAAACGGAAAACATTTTTTAGCATAGTATAGTAAGAACATGGTAGATTCATTAGGGAGAGTTGTCATTATTTGCCCATGTAATGCCAAATTCATTTATTTGTTTTTTGAAGCTTTTTTAATTTTGTTCCTTAGCTTCTTTTGTTTGACGCAATATGGGTTTTAAAATTAAGAACAAAATTTCTAATGACTATATTATACTTATTCTACCAATGAATTTAATTTAACTGTATTTGAAAGAAAAAGTTAAGACTTTATATAATGCATAAATGAATTTTAAAATTGTTGAAAATACACCACACATTTTTCAATGCGATCGTTTCGAAATCGATCGATTTTCATCATATAGCTGAATGCCAACTTAACAAAATTTAACCTTAATTAAGCAATTTTATTTAATAAACAAAAACTTCTTGCCAGAAATTCCTGCATTCCCAGATTTCAGTTTGGACTTTTAACCTTTCATTATTTTCATTGTGCTACATATTTAATTATACTATAAATATTAACAAGTTGTATACTAATTCCTCTTTCTCTCTCTCTCTCTCTCCCTCTCTAATAAGTATTTATTTATATTACATATCAATTTTTCAACATAATTAACCTAAAAACTATTTTTCTTTATTGATTTTTCTTTACGTTTTCCTTTTAATTTTCCTTTGTTTTAATGTTTCATTTTTCAAAAATGTTCATTTATCTTGTACACACTGTGAACTAAAACCCCTTCTGTTCCTAACATTTAATGGCCTTAAGAGTCCATTGATTCCTTATTTTCTACTTGGCTTGTTCTATTGTTCAACGACTCGTTGTTACTCCTTTAACCACTGACTTGGTTCTGGGTTGGCAGAGTGTGGTTAGTGTTTTTGTTATTGTTTTTACCAACAACATACCACTGTCTACTTGGTTCTTGTACTCATGTCAAAGTGTCCTTTATAATCTATAGTGTATAGAAATTAAACTATTAAAGTAGTAAACGTTTATCCCAGAGCTGTTGAATTAATTAACTTTAATGAGTTTTTGACAAAATTTGTGAGCTTTTTTCATTATCATTTAAAAGTGTAGGAGAAACAGAATTAATTTCAGTTTGTTAATAAATCAATATTAAGATTAAAATGTTGGTCTTTAACTAAAAACTTATAAATAACGACTAGAATATAATTAAGGTAACAAGGACACTCAAAAGAAATTAAATCAATATTATTCCTTGGAAAATTTAATTTTAATCTAAAAATAACTTTCAAGTGTGTGTCGGTTAATATTTACGTGCACGTGTGCTTTATTTTAATTTCATAGAAATTTCGGATTATTTACATTTTTTTTTTTTTGTTTACAATAAAATCCCATACAGTTTTGAAATATGCGATTAAGTGACTCATAAAATATAGAATTTTTTTGACTTCAGCCTACACAGAAAAAAAAATCCTTGATAAAAGAATTTTTGAATAATTTGTACGTATCAATTTTTCCTTAACTATTTATTTTGTGTGGAATGAATTTTTCATAAATATTATTAAATATTTCGTGAAATTATTTTTAGCTTTTTCTTATATCTTCCGTCACATTTTTTTTTATGTGATTTTCACAGCATGTGTTTTTATTTTATTTGCCTTATCAATGTTATTTTTTTTAACAAATAGAATCTTCGTTTGTATATTTCTGATAGGGCATAGAAAATATTCCTGGAAAATATTGAAGGAATAAGACTATTAAAGTATAAAAGCTTTTAAAATTGTAATAATACTTAGAAAACACATTCGATATTATATGAAAATTTAATAAATTATTTGTTCTAATTTATCAACTCAATATTTACAAACAGTACCCATGTTCTGTAACTTTGGTGAGAACTTCTTGCATCCAAAAGATGTGAAACAAAATATGCCATAATTTCTCGAAAAGTGAGAAAAATTGTGTCGCTAACTCATATCGAAAACTATGTGCTGGTTCAAACTCTTCAAGTCTTGGCCGTCAAGTCTTGAGTTTTTAAAAGAAAGAGGAAAAGAAATGGCAATCTTTTTTCTCTTCTCTCCTAAAAGTTCAAGACTTGATGGTTAACACTTGAAGAGTGTGAACCAGCACTATCAAAATAAATAACGTCGTTACGTTAAAAATATCATAATACTGGTATTCACACCGAACTTGTTAATTTGTTACTCGGTAGTTTGTTAATTTGTTAAAGTTAACAACTGTGAACGACCCCCTTTTTAAAACTTTGTTAGTCTGGTAACTTTCTGCTGATTTATTGTTTTGACACAATTTATTATTCGAAAATTGCCAAAACACAAATATTTATTTAGAAATGTATCACAAATGATTTTTTTATAAAATTTATTTAGAAACTGTAACAGCTGATTGTGAGTTACCAACTAACAATTATTTTATCAGGGGTGCCGTGTCGTTAATTTGTTAAATGTTAATCCGGTAGCGCGTTAAATATACAAAAACAAAATGCGTATAAAAAAGTAACGATTAACGACTAACAAACTAACAAGCTCGGTGTGAATACCACTAATATTCCATTCGCAGCCGATTTGACTTTGAGAATTACTAAAATTTTTAAATGTTCAACGACGGCGGCGAAAAAATAACCGTCGGCTATACCAAATAATGTAAAGTGCGACCTTAATGTTAGTTGTTTACAAAATGGCTTTGAAAACATTGGCATAAAATTATGTTAAAAATAAAAATGTTAAATAAAAAATAAACTGTCCGTTAACGATTTTGGGTTTCTCAATATACCGACAAAAAACATTGGTTTGAGTTGGCAACACCACTCAAAATACATGTAAAAGATGGGAGTCAGCTGATTGAATTTATCTGTACGTCAAATAAAAGTAAAATAAATAATTGGCAGATGAGTGCCGGTTAGCATTGCGACAAAATAGTAGCAAATGAGACATTGAGAAAACCAAATTTCTTTAATGTGCAGTTTTTCGTTGGGAAAAAAGATAATCGCCTGTTGAGAAAATGGCCATTAGACTTTTTCTTTAAAGTGGCGAGTAAAGGCCCAACTATAATATGCTTAAGCTCCTGTCGAAAAATAACAAAAATCTTTTCAAATGCATTTAAAAACACAAAAACAAAACCAAAAAACATTTGATTCCGTACGGAAAGTGCGATTTGTTTCGCACCTTGCTTAAGCAAATGACAGATTCATAAAATTTAACAAAAAGTTTCCTTAAGTTCAATATGGTTTGCCATATATGATTTACATGTATTCGCCCATTTGCTTAAGCCAACCTAAGCATATTATAGTTGGGCCTTAATTTCCTAACGTGACAGCTATTACTCGCCAAAAATGTTACAGACGCAGTAAAGTGAGGAAAAATTGTTTTTTGTTTTAATTTATGGCATTTTTGTTTAATTTCTAACGTTTCAATCGAAAAGTTTCTTGACGCGGGAGCTACAGAGCATAGGCACAGGTCAAGTTTTTATATCCTCAAAAAAATTTAAAAATATGTATACGAGAAAACTATAAGAAACAAAGATATATGTAAGTATGCTTAAACATATGCAAAAAAAAGCAAGTCGTTAACTAAAACATTTTTTTATATTTATTAATTTAGTAGTTTTACAAAAACTGAAGCAAAAAATATACAGGGGGTCTCATATAGAAAATGTGCTTTACCCGGCTTTATTTATAACGAAACTTCTTTAGATTTTTTTCGATTTCTTCGTGCTAAATAAAGATAATGGTCTTTATTGCAAAGTTTTACTAATTTGGGGTTGGTTTCAAATCTAATCTCCATTTTTCTCTATCTGCTCTAGTTTTCGAGATATACCATAATGTCTAAAATAAAGGCACTTTCACTACATATATTGGAATAACTTGAAAACGGTTGATCATACTCAGTTAAAACAAAAATCCGAAGCTAGGCAACAATTTTATCTTAAAGCCGAGCTCATATTGTTTTTATTAACGCTTTACTGAGGGTATTGGCCGGGTCGAAAAAACTTTTATGTAAATAATGTATTTGATTAAGTTTTGCTTAAATTATTGATAGTAAACAAGGCTTTTATGGAGGTTTTTTGCTTCGAATATTATGGGGCTTTTCAATTACAAAGTTATTCAAATAACTGTCATCGATTATTGAAAAAGATAAATTCCTTTGCTCAATTCTGAGAAACTTTCAGTTTTTAAGTTTGTTTAAGGCCTATAATCTTTTTTATTTTTCTTTTTATAAAACGTTTTTAAATTAATATGAAAACAGCTTCATGCTTTTAAAAGAAAGTTACTTCGTATACAAGCTAGTGCTGGGATACTATTGATATTTTCAACTATCGATATTTATCGATAGCTCAGATTTCACTATCGATATATCGATATTACTATCGACTGAATGTTTGTACTTAAGTAGGAAAACTTTAATTGGTTTTTTATCAGGCTACTGTTCGTTGTTTTTATCACTTTAATGAACGTATGAGTCTTATGTATGCACGCACGTTATTTTAGATGATAGTTTTTAAAAATTGTGATGCTGATTAGCACCTTTCTGAAGGAACCAAAGCAACAGGGGCTACAGGATATTTTATTGCAACTTAAGATAATGTACTAAATTAGATTTGATTCTCAACCCAAAAGGTAATCAGTCTAGCGTATTTTTGCTCTTATGGTCGTTCATTGTTTTATACTATGCTCGAAATTGCAATTGCATTTTTATTTGATTTTTTTTTACAACATCATAAAACTATCTGACATTTTATTCCCTATGTAAGCATATAAAAATTTCGGCATATAGGCCTTAAGTAAGTAGTTAAAACAGCACAGCTTAGCAACCCATTCCACCTGCCATTCTTGTTGTTTGTATTCATAATAGCACGTAAAAAGTTGCCGCAAAAAACTGTGTGTGTATAGCTGCTGTAACATGTCTTCATAGCTGTATTTTAAATAATAATAATATCGATATTTTTACTATCGATATTTTCGATAGTTTAAGACTATCGATAGTATCGATAGTTTCCCAGCACTAATACAAGCGACATATATTTACACAAATACTACTACGTGTATACATACCCTGAAGGAAATCTAGGTGCAAGTGTCTCAAAGTCACCAGTTTTGTCGACTATTTTGGTGACATTGTCAACGAAGTGTTTACACTACACTACACTACATTGGCCACTATAGGTATTTGGCTTAAATACGAAAATTTTTTTTATCAATAACAACTGAGAAGTACAATTCCTATAAAAGTTAAAGAAATATTACAAAAAGGTTGTTATGATTTCGTATTCGTACCAAAAGTGTATACTTCATTTACTAAAATGTACTAGACATTCTCTGGTTCCAATGTCTACATATGTTCCAAAAGAAACTACCTAGTCAGTAGTACCAACGTCAGTAGTAGATTTCCAATGACACGCACATGTTAAATGTCTATAGTAAATTACATTGTCTAGGGTATAATATGTCACTAGTACTGGTGACTGTGTCAATAGTGAATTGGTACAGATTCACTAGTGACATTTCTTGCAGGGTATATACAGTATATACCATTCACTTTTGTTTTTCAATTACGCTGGAAAATTCACTTTCATATATTAGTTTTTTTTTATTTATAAAAATTCCCTGGAAGTGTTTTAAAATTAAGTCTAAAAATATTTTCGTCCTTGTTGCCTTAAACTATTTTACTAATAATTTTCCGTAAATAAATCCCCCCAAAACCACCGTCACACAAATCAGTGTATACATTTTATCATTTATATTTTACACAAGCTGTCCTATACACTCAAACAGAAACACTAATACCAACAAACAAAAAACACAAACATGGATGCCATATAAAAGTATCATTAGGGTTGACAGTTTTTATACACAGCTGCTTGTTGTTTGAATTAAATTTTGCATCCTTTTTTGTACGTTAGTGTGAGTGGCTTTTATATAAATGGTTGCATATCCTTGTTATCCATGTTGCCAACACAAAAAAAAAACAAAAATAAAAAAAAAACCGTTTACTTCTTGATGCTTTTGTTTTTAGATTGTCCTTGATAGGGATGTTACTCTTACTCACTGTTTATGTATATAATTTTTTCCTTGTACTTGGTTGAGTTTTTATTGTTGTGTTTGTGATGGTCCTGGCTCAGTTGTGTTGCATTTTTCTTGTGGATGCTGTTGAGTAACAACAGATTTTGTGTTTTGGTTCTTATTGCCATTTTTGCTATTGTATTTATGTTTTTATCCACTTAAATAGTTGTAAGTTGTAGTTTGTTGCTGCTATTTTTGTCTTTAGCAGCTTTAATTTTAGTTTAGTTTTAACTATTTTATAATATACAATATATTTACATATCGCTGGATGAATATAACAAGGTTGTATGTGAAATAGGAAAAATATGTAGAAAATGGAATTTTTTTGAATCTTCTTTTTCCAAATTAAATTACATAGTAAAATTTAGGTAAACAAGATGGCCAATAACTTGTTATCATCGCTGGATTAACACCTAAAGTTGTAAACTGTCCCATACAACCCCAAAATATTACTTAAGGCTACTTTACACTATTAGACAAGTCAAACGTATTCCGTAATACTTTGTAAGATAAAAATCATATGAGTTTTGTTGCGACTGTCAAAAAATCGAATTTAACATAACAGTGTGTATTATTAATGTTTAGCAATATTTCAAAACACGACAAAGTCGAATGTATAACTTGTAATTTTCATAACACAATGCATTCACAACATCACACTTTTACATTTTATTAGAATTTTTGACATGTATTTATACAAAGTATAAAAGTGTAAAGTTGCCGTTACGGAAAAAAAAAATTTCCATAAAACCATGTAATATTGAGCCAGCGATATGTACATATATTTATTTAATAGTTTATTGTAGTTGTTTTATTATTTATATTTTCATTTCACTTAACTTTACTTTATATACATACATATTTAAGGATGCACGAGCTTTATTTACACCATTTCTTAATATACATATTTTTAAAGTTTTGTAATATGATTTGGTACTCATAGGAAATTTTGATAAAAACTAGCCATTTTTAGAAAGTTGGTAAAATTTTCTTATACTTAAGAAATTTTGCTATAAAAATAAAAAATTTTGCTAACAAATTTTCATTTATTGGAAATTTTGCTTAAAAGTTTCTATTTTTTGCTATTTCACTGAATTTTTATCCAAATTGAAATTTTTCCTAAAGTTACAAATTATAAGAAATTTTTAATATTTGTAGCAAATTTTTCAAACTTTTGCTATTTATAGGAAATTTTGTCAAAATTTATTATTTATTTTTTTTTTTCAAAACTAATTCTATTCCTAAAATTATTATATACATATAAATAGTTTTGTCACTTTTTACTATTATAGGAAATTTGGTTAAAGCTACTTTTTAAAGGAAATGTTTGAGTTTTGTCCAGATTTACTTTTTATAAAAAAATTTCTTATATCTTACTATTTATAGAAAATGTGGTCTAAATTTACTATTGAAAGGAATTTTGTCAAAACTAACTACATAAGTATAGGAAATTTTGTCCAACTTTTACTTTAAACAGGTAATTTTGTCAAAATTTACTAGGATATTATGTTAAAATTTATATTTTATAGGGAAGTTTGATAAAATTTACTTTTTATAGGAAATTTTGTTAAAAATTTATTTTTTATAGGAAAGCTTGTTAAAATTTACTTTTATAGGAAATTTTGTTAAAGTTTACTTTTTATACGATATAGTGTTAAAATTTACTTTTTATAGGAAATTTTGTAAAAATTTACTTTTTATAGGAAATTTTGTAAAATTTTACTTTTTATAGGAAATTTTTTAAAAATTTACTTTATATAGGAAATTTTGTAAAAATTTACTTTATATAGGAAGTTTTGTAACAATTTACTTTTTATAGGAAATTTTGTAAAAATTTACTTTTTATACGATATATTGTTAAAATTTACTTTTTATAGGAAATTTTGTAAAAATTTACTTTTTATAGGAAATTTTGTAAAAATTTACTTTATATAGGAAATTTTGTAAAAATTTACTTTTTATAGGAAATTTTGTTAAAAATTTATTTTTTATAGGAAAGTTTTTAAAATTTACTTTTATAGGAAATTTTTTTAAAATTTACTTTTTATACAATATAGTGTTAAAATTTAGTTTTTATAGGAAATTTTGTAAAAATTTGCTTTTTATAGGAAATTTTGTAAAAATTTACTTTTTATAGGAAATTTTGTAAGAATTTACTTTATTTAGGAAATTTTGTAAAAATTTACTTTTTATAGGAAATTTTGTTAAAAATAATTTTTTATAGAAAAGTTTGTTAAAATTTACTTTTATAGGAAATTTTGTTAAAATTTACTATTTATACGATATATTGTTAAAATTTACTTTTTATAGGAAATATTGTAAAATTTAACTTTGTATCGAAAATTTTGTATAAATTTACCTTTTATAGAATTTTGTAAAAATTTACTTTTTAAGAAAATTTTTTTTAAAACTTACTTCTCATAGGAAATGCGGTCAAAATTTACTATTTATAAGAAATTTGATCAAAATGAACTATTTATAGAAAATTTGATCAAAATGAACTATTTATAAGATATATGTTCAAAATTTACTATTTACAGGATATTTAGTCAAAATACTATTTATATGAAATTTGGTAAGAATTTACTCTTTATAGGGAATTTTGTCAAAATTTACTTTTTAAGAAATATATTTATTTTTATTTGCTTTTTATAGGAAATTTTTTCAAAATTGGAATTTTATAGGAAATTTTGGTCAAAATTTGCTAGTTATAGGATATTTGACCAAAGTTTGCTATTTATAGAATATTTGACTAATATTTGCTATTTAAAGAAAATTTGAGCAAATGTTACTATTTATAAGAAATATGACCAAACTTGCTATTTATAAGAAATTTGAAAAAAATTTACTTTTTTGACAAAATTTTGATATTTATAGGCAACTTAACCAAATTTGCTTGTATAGGAAATTTGACCAAAATTTGGTATTTATAGGAATTTTTACCAATATTTATCCTATAAATAGCATATAGGAATTTGACCAAAATTCCATTTTTATAGTTAAATTTAGACAAAATTGCATTTTTATAGGAAACTTTACCAAAATTGGATTTTATACAAAATTTTACTTAAATTGGATATTTTAAGAAAATTTAACCAAAATTTGCAATTTCCAGCAAATTTGTGAATTTTTCTGTCAGCAAGTTTTATAAGATGTTGTCGTTTGTTTCCAATTTGCAATTTATAAACTTTTTAACTCTTTATAGCAAATTTTATGAAAGGGTGCCATTTTAGCTTATTTAATACAATATTGCTGTTTGGAGAAATTTTTATAAAAAATTTGCTGTTTATTTTTATTTTTATAAAAATTAGCGTTTTTTTAGCATTTTAAGAATAAAATTTTTTTTAAATATTATTTATGTGTTTTTATTAAAGGTTGCTTTTATAGCATGCCTTCAGAACTGGTGTATATGTTTTATATTTCCAATTTAACATCTTATTTAACAATGTGAAAATTTAATTTTATTCTTCTTGCATTTGTCATATTGCACTTAAGAAAAACTTTTATTTTCAATTTGAGATTTAAGTGCTTTTGTTTAAAATTTACAGGAAGAACTTTTTCTTTAAGTTTGGCAATGTGTGTTAAGAAGCGATTAAAAGTAAAAGTGTGTAAGAAACAACTTTATGCACATTTTCTTTTTAATTCAGAATTGAACATTCATTAATTTCTTTTATATAAAATATTTTAAACGAAAATCTATTTAGAAGGTTAAATTTTTCCCTTCTTTTTAACCTCTTTTTAGATTTCTCGATAATATTCAAGCTGAAGAAAACTTAAAATTGTTTTGAAATATTAAGCAAATGATGAAAGTACTTCAAACTTAAATCAGGTAACTTTAGTGAAGTATATAAAGAAAATATATCAACTTAATTTTTAAGTTTGTTGATGTTATTTCTGGAATAAATGTTCTTAACTGATCAGTTAAAATGCTAAGTAAAATGTTAAAACTCACAACCAAAACATTTAACACTAAAAAAAAACAAATCATTAAAATAATTTATTTAATATTGAGTATTAAAAATCTTTTTCTCTTTTTTCTTATTCGTTATTGTTCCTTTTTTCTACTTAGTCGAACCAAAAATAGTTTGGGGGTTTTTTTTATAAAATTTCAATTCAACTTTTTAAATCAATAAATCATGCTAAACAAAACACAATCTGTACAATTTTACTGCAAGCAACTTTAAAAGGTCAAGACAACATTAAACATTTACGGCAAAGAAGATTTAATTTAAGCAAAATTCTGGGTTTTCTCTGTGTTCTCACAAAATAGAAAAAAAAACAAATTAAATTCAATTATTCTAAGAGGTAAAATAAAATTGGTCATTTGGTGTAAAATCAATTTTCTTTCTCATCAAAATGTCACCTTTTACTCATATCACAACATTAAAGTACCAAACCAGTTACCAACCACGACCAGCCAATATCCTTAGCAAACTAGCTTCTCTCATGCCAAGACTAAGTTTGGCTATCAACAAAACTTTTTCACCATAAAATTACATCATGAAAAGCAAAAGCTGTTCTCTATGTGTGTAAGTGTTTTGTAATTTGGTGGTTTTACATTTACTTTTTTTTGTTGTTTTTATTTTGATAGCAAAGGGAACAAAAATTTATAAAGTACATTTCATAACCAATACTCTGCGCAATTTAAAATGCAGATTGATGCAGTGGCTGGAAAAACACTAATATAAAATAAAAAATATTTCCCAATTTTGAATTACAAAAGTTATGACGTAAAACAATTTGGTAGAATATCAGTATGTGAATTTCAATTTTTCGTTGTTATTTCGTGGAAAAACAAAACAAGTGAGAAAGTATATGAATTTCACTCCCGAAAGTATATCGGTCACTCCCGTCATTTGATACCGTACACTATAGTACCGTATTTGGTATCCGTAAGCATAGACCCGCCAGAACAAAATGATGTTATAAGGTTAAGATTTATGTAAAAGTTCTACGTGCCAAATATTATTATTATTTACCTTGTGTTAAAACATGACAAAACTCAAGTAATTTGTAAAAGTGTGATAGTGTGAAAGCAATGTGTTATGAAAATGACAAGTATTACGAAAAACCATTTGACATCCCATAGGACTTCATCGTTTTTTCAAAACAAAAATACTTTTCATTTGATCAGGGTTGCATTTTAACAAAATCATGTTCATGTGCGATAGTGTGAATACAAACTGTAATATTATATTAGATTTTTTGATATTCGCAACAAAATTCATTAGATTTCTATCTCACAAAGTAATATGGAATACGTAAGACTTGTGTGATAGTGTTAGCTAGCCTTTATGCCATGTTCGCACGGTGCTTTGGATTAATTCGCTCTCCGTTTTAATTATTTATTTTAATTACCATGTTCGCACGGCACCTTCCTAATCGGGTTTGACAGTTTTCTTCTTTTTATTAATTTTGTTTATTGCCAAATTTAATTGTTTTTTTTGCGGTAACTTGTATTAAGAATGAAAAGAAAAAGTAAGTAAAAAATATTATTTCAAAGAAATACATGCATTTATTTATTTTCCCAGTAAAAAGAATGTTTTGTTTGTTTTTTGTTTTAGTGCTTTAACAGCTGGTGATGGAAAAAAACCGATACAAATTAGAGATCACATTGATTTTAAAGTAATCCACAGGGAAATAAAAATTGAATTACGTACAAATGAGATAATCCGCTCTCAAAAGTTTGTATGACGAATTATGTAATTTAGATTATAATCAGGGTGTGAATTACGAATGAGAGAACCAATTACGAAAAGATGTTGTCGTGCGAACATGGTATTACATTTCTTCATCTATATGAGATCTCTTTGCCATTATGGGATTTTAGAAAGGAGGTTTATATGGGAGAAATGGTCAATTTTGGACATAGGATAACGTTTTATAATAATATAGACGCTATCGTGAAAGTTGTTGGCTCCAATTTTTTTTAATCAATACCAACATTTATTGGAAAAGTATGGCACTAAATGCTATTTTCGGGAGTAGTATTTGCATGGTCAAACATATACCGATGCCCAGAAAATTTGGTCAGATGATTTAGATTGCCATAAAATAAGCCTAGAACAAATCTAAATACCAACATAATAAAAGGGTTAATGGTCACAAAGACTCTATTCCGGAGGCTATGTGAAATTATGGACCGATTCTCGCCAGCCAGTTAGCCGTTGGGTTGGACATCGTAAGGTTGATATTTAAGGTGATGCTGAATCGATCGGTATATTAAAAGCTGGGTCTAGGGACCAATTTTTTAAGGTGTTACAATAATCAGTACAAACGCATAATACCGTCTATATTATTGTGGTGTGGGTATAAAAATAGGATTTATTTACAACTACATACAACATCTCTCAGAGGAAGCAATTGCTAAAAAAAAATGCTGAATTTGGAATGTTTTGAAAGAAAAGAATAAAATGGTTGAAGGAGAGGGTTTTATAGGGGCTTTTGGCTTACCAAATTTTTAAGAAGGCAGACTTAAAAGAAATTTAAAATAAGATAATCATAAAAGTCTCCACTAAATGAACCTTTTGTTTAGCGAAATTATAGCTTTATATGTATAAGGACATATTCAAGCACTTTTTGTAGCAATTTTGCTTATCTAGCAGCTTAAATATGTTTTGCAAAAAAAGCTCTTATAAGGGTACTTATGATGCCGTTTTTTGTACATTTTAACATAACCGTAGCTCATTTTGCTTTTGCGTTCATATTTTATACTTAATTGCATATTTTCAATCAAATAGTTATTTATTGCATATTTGTATCTTTTTAATAACCACATTTTATAAAATTTTTTTAAACACATTGTTATATGAACAAACATACATGTGTTTTTTGCCGCGCTTTGCTAGTTAACTCATATTTTTTTTTTTGTAACAGCGTACGTTATAATTTTTTTTTGTTGTAACAGCGAACGTTATAATATTATTTTGTGTGCTTTAGTATAGAAACGTTCGATAAAATCTTTCAGACATACAATTATGTACATGCAAAATGAAAACGGAGGAGACAAGCACGAACTTGAATTAGATACCCGGTTGGTACAGTTTCTGTCTTTTTAAACGTCACACTACTTCTTATAGTTCATGTAACGCTCAAAAGCCCACCCCAATGTAAACTAGGATTGTAAGCCGATTAAAATGATTTAAAAAAAATATAAAATATTTCTAAAGCGTTACATTTTAGTATATCGGAGGTGTCTCAAAAAGCCACCGTGTTTTATAAGTTAGCTAAGACCAGAAGCTTTTAATAAATATATCCATTCTCCACTATCGATCGTTCATTTGTAAACGTGGTACAGGCTCGAGGAAAAAAGTATACTGTGCCACGCATACAGAATCATCTCTAATATAATCAAAGTCGTTCACATTACATTTGAAAAGTGTAAGATATCAGTTGAATACAAAAAAAAAAAAAAAAAAAAAAAAAAAAAACACAACAAACTAATTCATATTTCTTAAAAGTATTAAAAAAGGATAAAAATACCCTTATAAAACTAACACAAGATAATTTTGAACGTATTAATGATGAAATGGTTAAAATTAATGGATTATTTAAAAACGAAATAAAAACATTAAGAAACATTGTTGCCGATTCTACATCATACTCAGCTTGAGGTTTCAGAGGATCCTATGTGATAAATGAGATAATTTAGTTGAAATCATGTAAATTTGAAGTGTTTTACGAATCACTTCAATTTGTGGTTAATCATCTCGATTGTGATGTGATTAGAGCCTAATCACGTTCGAGGTGCTTAAACGCGTTTAAAACCCCAAGTGTGAACATGGCATTACTAATAAACTTCGTCTGCCTAAATTTCAATTTCCAATATGTAAAAGGGATCTTACGAAAAGAAAATAAGGACTTCCATTTACTTTCAAGACCGAGAGCTCTGTAAAGTCAATAAAAATAAATATTGATAATATTAATACAAATTTTTATATTTTAATTAGGCTAAAGTTCATCAAATTTAATTTTCATTAAATTATTTTTCTGAAGAAAGGAATTTTTACAACATGAAATTAATTAAAATTTATTGATAATTTTTCATTCTTGACTGCAATCGTCAATAGCTGTGATTGGTTGGAACTGAAACATGTAAGGGTAACCTGTCCGTGAAAGCCTGGGTTCGATTCCCGCGGCAGTCAAGAATGACAAATTATCAATAAACTCGGCTTAAGCTCGGGTTAAATTGTAATGTTTCGAGAGCAACCACATTCTCACCATCAGAAACATTAGCAGTTTTACCCTTTTCGTTACTGCAGAAAGGGTAAAATTGATGAACGTAAGCCTGGTTCAAAATTAGAGTAAAATTTGGATTTCAAGCCATAAACAGTTCCATTTACCACAAGAAACTAATTGTAACCATATTTTTATTGACCATATTTAAGACTTTGTTTTGTTTTAAATTTAAGTGAATCGAACGTAGTCTTTGTTCGAAATCTATGAACAGCCAGTCAAGCACAAACAAATTTTGTATTAAAACCTAAATCTCACTAAAAATTTCATAACGGGTTATCTATAGTTGGCTATTTAACACGCTAAGGGCCCATTCTAAAAAATTATTCTGTCTGTCTGTTTTCTTCTTCTTTTAGTCTGTGTTCATACGGCTCATGTTTTAATGACATGATTGCTACTTTATTGGCGAGAGGGACGAGGGGAAAAGAAACGAGTACACAGATGCATGTACCGTCAGTACGCTTTGCTTTTTCATTCGTTGTTTTATTTTGTTTTTGTTTTCAATATCAAAATAGCACACATGCATACACACGACTATACAAAATAAAAAACATGTCGTCAACATGACATGAACCATTTGAACGGCAATTCATGTTCAAAGAAGAAAAAGGAAGAATCATGTCAATAAGACATGAGCCGTATGAACTCAGACTTACAATAGTATGAGTCATGGCTTAATCAATTCCTTATGTGAGTCGGGTTTATGGTTGTGACAAAATGTAAATACAAAGCGAATTTACTAGAAGGTCGGGTCAAGTCAACATATTGTGTTTTTTTCGGTGGTCGACTTGTCAAAGTTTGTATACAAACTACTTTTTATATAAACAAACCTATTTTTTTACTAGCAATATTTTTGACAACCCGACCACAGAAGCAGTGTTGTTGTAGAGATGACCTCACCTTCTAGTCAATTCGCCTTGTGTAAATTATTGCAACTATTTAGACACAAGGAACTTTTTTGGTCCAAAAATCTTAAAAATGACGATAAATCTGGCAACCATCATTCTAAAGTTATTTTTTTATTAAGTAAAAATTAAAAAAAAAACTTTTTTTAAATGCACCAGTATCTCGCTTTAATTGAAAACATAAACCATTTCAAACCTGTTGGGATTCTTCTAATAAAATCGCGTTTAACGGGCTTTCGGTTCCAGATTTTGAATACTTTATACATGAATCAAATAGACTTGGCACTACCAAGTGTGTTGCATAACTTTATTTTATTCATTCTTTAGAAAAAAACTAAAAGAACACATGTGCAATAAAACTGTGTCTATGTCTGACATTAAATTGAATATACATACATATCTTAAACTTTGCATTTAGTGAGCTGAGTAGATGCAATTCTAAATTTAACTATTATCAACTCTTACCTTTAAATTTTTCCCAAATACCCTCGCATATTTTTGCACCACAAACCACCCATTCATAAAGAAATAGAAAAAAAAATATGAATGAGTTGCTGAATGAGCAATGAACTACAATAACTGAAAGTTTGAATGACTAAAAGAATGAACAAATGACTGACTAAATGACTTACTCAATAACTGACTAAATAAAAGATGATTGTGCTTTCATAACAATGAAAAGGACGTAAAACATTAGAATAAACCGAAACGAAAAAAGGAAAAAAATATCGTTGTATATGTGCTTTTTTAGGATTTGGCATTCCTTGTAAATTGAACAAGGTCAGTTTGAATATGAACTTCGTTTTTGGCTCTTGACTTTTAAACAAAACTGCTTGATGGTCTGTAACTAAGGACACCTTGTTTCAATCGAAAAATATCAGCAAAAAAAAAAAAAAAAACAAACGCTGTAAAGGAAAATGCTTCAATATTACTGTCAATTACTTTAATTTTGAAAGAGAATATAAACTTTATATTATAAAGAAATAAGAAGGAAAATGTGGAGTAGGTTTACTTTATGTATTGCAACCAATAAATTTATGCAAAAATTAAATATTTTTTGAATTCATAAAGAAATTTTAAATTGACGGAATTTCTTTGATTGAAGAATGTTGATAGAAAAAACAAAAAATCGTTTGATTTTGCTTTCACTTCACTGTAGGACCGGTACATTCTAAAATAAATGCGATACCCTCCACAACTAATAAAGAGAATGAAGGTATACTAAGTTTGGCATTTCGTGTGAAACTTTTTTAATATTCATCTAAGACTCTTGAGTAATTTTAAGTCGATTTAGCCATGTCCGTCCGCCAGTTGAAAACACGTTCAGTTTCGAAAACCTCAAAAGAAAAGGACAATATTAGTTTCCAATTGTTTCTAGTTATCTCCACCATTTTGAAATTGAAAAATAGAAAATCCGGTTTAGTTGGGTCAGAGTTATGAATCCAAATTTAAAACAAATCGTCGCACAATGCACGGATTGATATAAGATTTTGCACGAATTCATTTTATATAAATAGAAATCTTACTACTAGATTTCGTGAAGACCGGTCTCTTATTTACCATAGGCCCTATATAAAGCCCATTCTCAGAAAACACATTGGTACACGTAAAACCGTAACAATTAATGCTATTTCATAAATATATGGAGTGCCTCGGTAGGCTAGCTGGTAGCGAGCTAGTCTATCAGCGCCGAGGTTGCGGGTTCGATTCCCGCCAGAGACTCTGGTTTCTTTCCTGCAGACAAGCATAGAGCTTCGCGGGAATAGCTAAGGAAATTAAAAAAAAAAAAAATATGAGACAGTTTTATATGACTAAAAATTATTTTGTCATCTTTCGTAAAGATCGGTTCATATTTTAGCAAAGGACCGATATAAAGCTGATTTGCAAAGGTTAGAAATGAAGAGAAGTAAAAAATTCTTGAACAGTAATTCTGAAATATATCTGAAATATACAAAACGTGTTAGTTGTAAATAGCTGAATACAACAGCCAATAGGAATCTAACACATATTGAAAGAATAAGGATAAATTGGAATTGTATTAAAGCATATGATTATGCAGTGTTACTTATTAAACAATGATCTAATTTTGATTTTAATAAAAATTATTATGGTTTTTTCTTTTTCATAAAAAACTTATTTCTATACCCTTTACCAAATGATAAAGGGTATACATATATACATCTTAGATCCTATAAAGTATATATGTATATAATGGGTCTTTATGAGGAGCAAAGTTGATTTGACGATGTCCGTCTTTCCGTGTGTCGTTCTCCAGGTTTTCTGAACACCCCAGATATCATGGCGACTTGGTTGTTATATTTTTATGCCACATATTTATAGTCTGTAATTGTTTGCTTTGAAGTTCAGCCAGAACAGTCTACAAATGGCTGAGATATGAACAAAAAAGCTCGACTGCCTCTAATTTTCCCATAGATCCCTTGTTGTTCTTGTTTTTTTTATTTTTTGTATGTATACCTGGAGAACGGCAAGAGCCAAAGCTACCAAATAAGGTACAATCATATTGGAGAACTAGGCTTGCCACTTAACATAAAAAAAGACATTATAGATTTCTGTGTATCTAGAGAACGACAAGAACCAAAGTTTCCGAACAAGATGATTCAAGATTCCGAACAACATCCGACAAAATTTCGTCGGGATGGAAGAAGTGGTGGTGCTCAATATAGATATATTTATATCTAAAGAACGGTAACAGAAAAATTGTACAAATTTTTTGCATATAGCTGGGTTATCAATAGACAACCTCTCTTAACAATGGGCGCGATTGGGGAAGTGAGCATGGTACCTTCCGTACAAAGACATCATAGATTTCTGTATGTCTGGAGAATGGCAATAAGCAAAGTTTCCAAATAGGTACAATCATCTTTGTTATTCATATACATATGTATATATACAACATTCGACTAAATGTGGACGGGATAAGAGAAGTGCGCGTGGCACAAAACAGATTGATTTATTTATTTATTTCTGTTCTTATTGCATTATGGTGAAAATAAAAGAAATTTTAATCGGTTTTTTTTAAATATTTTTTTTTTTTTCAAAATTAAACGATAGTTTTAAACATAGCGCTGTAGTAAATAAAATAGTCAGTTGCAAAAGCACTTACTATAAATTAGCTATTTTTCAAATGACTACAAATTGGTATAAGTCTCATTCAGATATCAACCAAACATATTGCATAGAGGACACGTAAAACACAAATAAAAGCAAAATAAGTTAAACAAGCATGCCATGAAGTCAAAGGAAAAATATGTACAAACCAAGGCGAATTCATACAGGTGACATTTTCGAGTCATCTGTTTATTGTTAATTTTTTTTTGTGTATACTGAATGTCAAGCTTTGTTTACATTTTGTGAAAAAATTAATTCAAATTTAAAATTCAATAAAAATTTATATACTTGAAAAAAAAAAACTTATTTAAATTTTATAGGGCTCTGGAGACTTTCAAATAAGCCCGTCAATCAGTGCATATGTGTTAGTGTCGTTTATTTGAGGCTTTTTTGGAGACGTACAAATAAACCCGTCAATCAACATTTGTAATTTTGATTTCATAGGGTTCGTTTCAAATAATGTCGTATTTATATTTTTTTTTCTTTCGTACATGGCAACATACACAAAGCAAATAAAATTTTTTGTCAATCACAACTGGAGAAAAATCAAAACTTTTTGATTTTCATCAAGCATTGCCGACAACGCGTATGTGTACCCGAAAAAGAACGACTGCACGCACACAACTATGTGATTGATGTATTTATTTGATAGTCTCCCGGGCGTTTATAAAATAAAAAAAGTAAATATAAAATATAAACACAAAAAATTAAAAATGCGTAAGAAATAAGTGGAGCCACAATTTATTTGCAATAGAGGAACAAGATTTACTTTCTAAAGCAATTGTGTATATAAGTATTTTATAAACAAAACAAAAAATTCAGTTTTTATATTTTCAACAAATATTTTTGACATTCACTCTAACTTTTAACAAAAACAAAATACATAGTATTATTCAATTAAAATGGATAGCTAGCATAACTCTTTCTCATGATGCGGCCACCTTTTTAATTCATCTTGGTACAAATCTATTAAAATAATTAACAAAAATTAAAAAATAAAGCAATTTAAATCTGTTTATGTACTAGCAATTACGTAGCGTATTTATTTCAGCAATATTATACATCATCATTTCAAGTAATTTGATGCAAAATTTTCTTAAATAATTATCTTTATATATAAACATATATAGATATACATACATATGTATGTTCATATGTATACATTCATATATTTTTTTGACAAAAATTTTTTAAAATTTAAATAATTTATTATAAACCGACTAGGACCTCGAGCTCAAAAAGAAAAAAAAAAAAGTTCTTTTATTTATAAACCGACTATACTATTAATCAACTACAAATTGGTTGAAAAATACGTAATTAGTAGTCAATTTAAACGTCATGCAGAGATAACCAATTGACTACAGCCAATGACATGCATATGTTAAAATAATGAGTCGTCGACTAGGAAAAAAGTCACTTAATCAACTAGATGTGGTTATAAAAAAATCAGTTTGAAGTTACTTAAAAATGTGTTTTGTTTCCTACAGGGAGTATACAACTAGTATGCCGACTCGAGACAGCGTTCTCAATTTTTGATTTCACCTATCACAGAAATACAAGAATGATAAAAACAAGATTACGCATTGCGCATGTTTTTAAAATTCAACTATTTAATATGACGTCACATTAGCATATTATACACATTTTTGTTTGCTTGTGTTTCTTTATTTTAGCTGTAATTATACGCTGATGTGACGTAGATGCACAGAAACATTTCATTTTAAAAAGCTGACTGAATTCGTTATCTTGGTTTCTTTGTATAATGACACAAATAGGTTGTATAATATGACAAATAGGTTTTGTGTGAATTCAAGACACGTAAACACAACAAAAATAAAACAAAATTTAACATTTTTCAATTTAAAATTTTTCCCAACATAACATTTACTGTTTAATTTTATGACACAAACGTAATAAATAATTTTTTCCAACACATTTTTCTTTTTTGCTTTTGCAAAATGTTTTTATTTTTCACAAACTCAAAATTTTTGAATAAGTTTTTTTGACACTAAATTTTTTCTGTTGTTAATATTATTAAAGCCAGCAGAGTAGCATTTTGTGGTATTGAAAAATATTTGAAAACTTAAATATTTTCCGATTTTGCAGAAAACAAACATTGTTTTTAAAAGGCATTAAATAAATTGAAAATTTTTCGAACTAAAAGAAGAAAAAAAAAATTTGCCACATTCTATAAGATTTTAGGCAACTACGCCCAGCTAGCATAAATGAGTCTTTTCAGATCAGTTTTGATGATTGAAAACTGATTTATCACTTGAGCGATTGAAAAAGTATTCTTTTATGATTCATTGATATGTTAAAATAATGATTTTTAAATATTTTGGATTTTTGTTTTTGCCAAATGAAAAAAGTAGAAATTGAAACTTTCGTGTCAGCCAAACAAATAAAAAGCTTAGATAAAAAAGAAGCCCAAAAAATTATTGACAATTAATAAACATAAATGTTAGTTGTTTCTTTTCTTCTTTGCGAAAAGCCGATAACTTTTGTTTGGTTAAAAATAAAGCCATAATTTTGCAGTTTTTATTGGAGAAAAATTAAAAGACATGACAATTAAAAAATTTTATGAAATATAATCAAAAACTATATAATTAACGATTGAAAAATGAGACGAAAACGATTATATGATTATAAATGATTATAAAAACTAACATTAAAATGATCAAAAAGGAATCAGAAAATTGTATCACAGAAGATTATTTTAGGTGATTCATCGGTGGGGTACCATTTTCTTACAACGAAAGTAGCTCTTGAGCTCTTGAAGCTAATTCCAAAATGATTAGATTATGATACAAAATGCTAGCTGGGTGTTGAGTGGTAAAAATTGTTTAAAACATAAATACATTTGAAAAAAATCGCACTAATACAAACATCTACGAGGTTCTACTGACATTTGAGCTAAGTTCCGGTCAAAGTGTCGGCATACTAGTTGTTTACTAAGGTTTTCAACTTCTAAATTTACACACAAATTCATAATATTAGAAAATAATTTTTTTTTTTTCCTTCAAATAAAAGTGTTTAGTATTATTGTCTTTTTTACTGTTGAACGTATAATTAACAAAATAAATGCAATTACAAGATGTATGGTAAAATCGATTTTATTAACAAAGTAATTTTTGGGAATACAAAATTTTTAGTTTACAAGATTTTGTTAGTCGTGCTTAATTCCCAAGTTTTATTCTTGATAAAAACACTGAAATTTATTGTTGAAGGGATAAGCTATTCCTATGCGCATTTCACTGGTTGCTTAGGCCAGATCGTCAGGAAACTTCATCCAAAGATTCAGGGCTGTCAGATATGGCGATTTCTTGCCAAACATGGCGATTTTGAAACGTGTTTGGCGGTGAGATTTTCAATTTGGCGACTGGCGATTTTTTTGGCGATATTTATACTGGCGATTTACTTGGCTATTTTTACAATTATATTATTTCAGCGATTTTTTGACAGTTTGTCATTTTTTGTTATCATTACTAATTTAAAAAAATCTGACAGCTTTTTTTTACATGATTTTTGTTTTGTTATCATTTTAATGTGAATTTGTCATGTGGATTGTCACTTTTTCACATGTTAAATTTGTACATATCGTCTGAACCCCTCCAAACAATATCATGTGTTATTTCTCTGTGTACAGTGCACATGACATTTTTGATTTAGAACGAGTTCTATTTTCAAGTCACAAAGCATCTGACATCAGCTGTTTTTTATTAACAAAATTGGGTACTGTGCAATAACTCCCAAATGAAATAAGTCCCAATGAAATAACTCCCAATAAAGTAAGTCCCATGAAAAATGAAATAACGCCCAACTGAAAAAAATGAAATAACTTCCAAAGGCAAAAATGAAATAAGTCCCAATTTTTGGGACTTATTTCAAAATGTAAAAATAAATCCCAATAAAAATGAATTAACTTCCAATGAAATAAGTCCCAACAAAAATGAATTAACTCCCATTTTTTTGGTTTCCTTTTACAGAACGCTTTTTATTTCACAATTATATGTAAGCATATACATAATAGTAATAATAATTATAGGTATAAATTTATGTATATTATACATAATTTGATAACAAAAATTATTAAAAAAAAAATTAAACATTCATTTCATTCTAGATTCATTCATTTCTTTGATGACAAAAATAATTAAAAAAATAATTAAACATTCATAAAAACGGCTCAGCGAATAAAGGCCTAACGAACTAACGCCTAAAAAAAAATGAAATAATGCCTAAAAATTACAACAAAAAATTATATAGGAATTAGGCGGTTGTTCATTATGAAAGAATGTCTAATATTTTAGGCATTCCTTCATTAAAATTGTTAGGTGATTTTTCATAATGAAAGAAAGCCTAACAATCAAAAATGAAAAAACGCCTAATTAGATATTTATTCATTTTTGATTGTTAGGCTTTCTTTCATTAATGTTAGGCGATTTTTCATTTTGCTAAAAGTGTGATTTTTATTACTATTATGCGTGAATTCATTGAAAACTAACAGTTGTATTTACGGTTAGACAAATGTTTTTGCAATTTGTTATCAGTTGTCGTCATTCGTTAAACTTCTATCACTACGAGCAAGTCATTCATAAGTGTTGGACATTAAAAATTATATTATAATTAAAAATGGATTACGAAATTATTTCTGGCAAGAGGATTAATTCAAAATTACTTTATGTAATATCAGAAAAACAGTTGTATAAATTTAAAACATTAATAAGAAATAAAAAGTATTATGTATGTTTAAATAAAAAATGCAAGGCAAAGGTTGAATTAGTGAATGACTTGTGTCAAAAACCAAAAAAAATCATTGAACATTGAACATAATCTTGTAAACATTCTGTAAAAGGGAAAATTATTAGTTTTTAAAATTATAAAAGCAATTGATTTTCCCTTTTACAAAATGCATACACTATCTTGTAAACATTCTGTAAAAGGGAAAATTATTAGTTTTTAAAATTATAAAAGCAATTGATTTTCCCTTTTACAAAATGCATACACTATCTTGTAAACATTCTGTAAAAGGGAAAATTATTAGTTTTTAAAATTATAAAAGCAATTGGTTTTCCCTTTTACAAAATGCATACACTATCTTGTAAACATTCTTAGGTTAGGTTTTCTTTCATTAGGTGTTAATTCATAATGAAAGAAACCCTAACAATTTAGACTTTCTTTCATTTTTATAATTAGACTTTCCTTCATTTTTAAAGTTAGACGTTCTTTCACTTTCTTCTTAGGCGTTCTTGTTTAGGCATTCTTTCATTTTGAAAAATTAGGCGTTAGTTCGTTAGGCCTTTATTCGCTGAGCCCATAAAAACGATAAAATAGTGTTTGCAATTAAAATGAAATAAGTCCCAACTGCGATGAAATAAGTGCCAATGATAACTCCCAAATGAAATAACTCCCAACAAAAAACCTGTTGGGACTTATTTCATTTGGGAGTTATTTCATAATGAAATAACTTCCAACAAAAATTATGAAATAAGTCCCAATGCATTGGGAGTTATTTCATAATGAAATAAGTCCCAATTTGTATGGAAAATTTTTTGGGATTTATTTCATTTTTTCATTGGGACTTATTTCATTTGGGAGTTATTGCACAGTACCACAAAATTGTTTGTGCCGGCAAAAATTAATTGAAATTTTAATAAATATAAATTATAAAAGTAAATAAATGATACAAAAGATAAAAAAAAAAACAAATTTATTATTAAAAATAGTAAGTATGTATTTTTTTTTTGATAGGTTATGTCAAATGTACGGTACAAACCAATATGTGAACATGTAAATTTTAAACCTTATAAAAAACTCGAATTTTGACATACACATAAAATCACATGTTGGTAAAAAAGTGACATTCCACATGACGAATACACATAATGTGAACATATTTCATATTCAGTCACTATGTAATTCTAATAGTATGTATGCAGGTCAGAGCACCAGTAATAAAATAAATTAATTTTATTTTTTTAACTGAATATATGATCTCCATTTTATGTTCTTTAAAAAAAATTACAGAAACTAAACAAAATTAACTTTCCGCGACTTTTTTGTATATTTGCTCAGTTTTTGGCGATTTTTGACTGTAATCAGGGTTGATAAAGTTGGTACAATTGTACTTTTTTGGTACAATCCAAAAATAAAAAGTACGCTGGTACCCCCGTGACTCATTTGGTACCATTTCCAACTTTTTCAAGGCAACATATTTATAATGGCAACTCGTATTTACTGTGCAATGAATATATGCGGACTTTAGTGTTTGGTGCAAATAGTCTTGCGAAAATGCAAAATATCGTAGCTTTTTTATGAAATCTAAGGGAAACTCTATTTTTTGTTGTAGGATTTAACAAAATAGCTAAAACACTGAACTCCGCTATTGTGAAAAGATTTTTGCAGTTTGTTCATTGAACGATTGCTTATGCCACATTCTAAATTTAGTATCAGCGGCAGCATATAAGCGTGCATTTTCTGATTTCACAGTTCAAGATTATTTTGGAACGAATTCATAAAATTTCCAAATATTCGTCAACAAGATGGTTGTCACGTCAAGACGTAATCAACAGAATTTTTGGAAAGTGGGAGCCCACTCCATTATTATTTTACTCCGAGTTATTTCGAAGGAGATTTAACAAGCGCTAAATTAAATTTTATTATATTCGGACTTTCTACTCCCCTCCTGTTTCTGCAGTACATATCGAAAATTGTAAACACAATAAATTTGGAAATGCAATCCGAAGATGTTCGTATGCACATATTTTAAGAACGCTTAAAGATTTAATTTTCGTTTAAAATTCGAGATTGCATTTTGAGAAATATTCGTCAATTTTCCACAAAAAAGGCGATAAATTCTAAAAAAGTGTATGAAAACGCTTTCTGGCGGCAATCAAAAATTAAAATAAATGGATTTCTCGATCCTTAAAACCGCATGATACAGGTCTGGATAGACCAAATACAATTTGTTTGACTCTATTCTTGAATATATTTTGGAAAATCTGGGGCTCGAAATTAATTTTTGACCTATGGTTTCTTTGAAAAAGTTTCTTGGAATGACTTATAGAACAAAAATCGCGATGCCCTATTATTATGTATAATTAATGATCATGTATTTTTTGCTATCTATACATTACATTACAAATGAATTTTAAGTAGCATTTTTTTTGTTGTATAAAATTTTCGTTTTTAAAAATAAAATAAAAAAATTTATAAAAAAAAGATTTAGTATTATTGAGGCCGAAAAAGTACGATTTTAAAAGTTCGTTGGTACGATATTGGTTTTCTCATTTATCATCCCTGCCTGTAATATTATACTAGCTTTTTTTGTTGCAAAATTTGATTTTTTTTTAAAAAGAAAAAAATGTGACGAAAACTAAACAAAATTGACGTTTGGCGATTTTTGGAGATTTCTGACATCCGGTTTGGCGTTGGAGCAAATATTAAGAACTAAGGATATTAAACAAATAAAACTTTTAAGCGAATAAGAATTATAAGCCCCAGTTTTACTTTTAACAATATCAAAGCTTAAACAAAAACAACAACAATAAACAGTGAGTTCATCTTTTCTTACAGTCCCGACTACAATTGGTTGATTTTTTGTCAACTCTAAATGTTGTTGTAAGTGGGTAAGAAAAAACTTTTTATTAGTGTGTATTCTTAAAAAAAATCTAAAAACTAAAAACTTTGGTTCAAGAAACGCATAGTTGTATATGGCCATTTTGATGTGCGTGATATTTGTACCACAAAATGTAAAAAAAAACCAAATGAAGAAGTCAAATTTGCAAAAAGGATGTTTATATATTCAAAGTAATGAATTAAGTAATAAATATTTAGAAAAAAAATTACAGCAATCGACACTAAGGATTTGCAGATATAATCAAGAATATGCGCTGGCGTGACGTTAAAAAACGGTAGTGGATTTTGACTTGCATTATAAAACTGAATAAGACTGCGAATTGAGCAAGACGTTTTGTATAAAACCTTTTTAAGTAAACTTTGGACTTATATATATTTATTTTTCAAGCTGTCAAGCTTAAAAATCTTTGATTGTTATTTGCTTTGCTTTTTTTAATGTAACGCCAGAATGCAAATAAGGTTGTATTTTAGGACCATTTTTGTAAACCGTTGTCCCCTTTGTTACTTAATGTAGAGCTAGTTGCGCCAAAATATAAAAATGTAAGCCATACATATAAAATTTGTTGAAAAACAATTTAAATTACTTTTGCCCATATTCTGTGTATATTCAGTGTTGCCATCCAAAAAAAAATTAAGATTGTGTCGTTATTGAATGAGATACTTCAACTGAACGATTCACTTAAGTGAAAGAATGAAATATTTCCGTATTTTCTTTCCATTTCTTTCATCTTTTTTTCATATTTTTATTTGCTTTCATATTCAGTTTTATGTCTATCTTGTTTGCTATGCTTTTTCTCTTCTATTTGTGTTTTATTGAAATAATGTTTTTTTAATTACTTTTTTTGACGAATGACATTTTTCAAAACCAATCTGAAGTTTTACATACATACATAAACATACTAAAATTGTGCATATTTAATATATGTATATCTAAAACAACTCTTTAACATTAAATCTAAACTCTAATTTCAATTCCCTATAAAAACACGTTTTGGTGAAAAGGTGAAAGAAAAGAATGAATTAATTCACTAAACCTTTCTAAAAGAAAATGAAAGTTTAACATAAATGAAAGATTTTGCCCAATACTACAAAAATCCTTTATAAGATCTTTTTTGATATCACTTTTCTTTTATTATCTTTGGTCTTTTAAAAAGTTCCTTTTATCAGGGTTTTTTTCTTTTATACGATTTTCTTTTATAGAACATTTTTTCTATGAAAAGCATAGCAAAAGACATTGTGTTTTTAGTCCCCTTTCTTATAAGCGGTTTTTTATATGCGGTGTATTAACTGTAGTTGTATTTTGAATGTTTGAATGTTTAATTTAGGAATCAACAACAAAAGAATACAAAACTTTTGAAAGTAAACTTTGCGTGTACAGATAGAGGTGAAAGAAAGTTTAATAGAAAAATTAAAAGAATTTATCAAAGTAAACTTTGCGTGTTGATCCCTTTCGTTTTCCTTAAAAAAATGTTTGGTTTTCGAAATAAATGTAATTTTAGGTGTCCTTATAAATAATTGAATTTTTTTTAGAAATGCGTCTATATTGAGTGGGGGTTTCTAATTCATATACCGATAAGTTTCAATATAATGTTAAATAATTGATTTTTGTGGCAAAAGGTGAGTACAAATTTTTTGTTCTTCTATTATTGAAACTTTTTCTTTACAACATTGCTGACCATACGATAGCTAAAGTGAAACATGTAACAGGAGGATACCAGATATTCTGGTAGTGGTTAGCATTATTTCTAAATATGTACATGTATGTACATTAGAGCGTACCACCTTTCAAGGAAAAAAAGTTTCCCCGTGCAACCTCTTATATAAAGTATTTTTGCAAGGAAGTTTCGAAAAAGTTTTTTTTCCCGAACGGGGTCGCCTTTTTACATTTTCATTATATCTTAGGCATCTACAGTCAAATCTTAAAGTATGGTAAATTAATGTGTTTCCTACGCGCTACAGGGAACAAATTAAAGAATTTTATTAAACCGCCATATTTGCATGGTTGAAACTCTTAAATTTGGCCTTTGCAGCGCGTAGGATGCTCCTAGACGGGTCAAATATGTGACTAACCCCACTTTATCTTCAACATTTGCTTCTAACGCACCTACCCGCTGTCTGACTTTCTTAAGGGGGCTCCCATACAAAATTTTCAATACATATTTTTAAGAAAAAGTCCCATAATTGTTTAGGAGTCGCCCCTAGGGGGATAAAATGTATGACCGAACTCAATTAGTTTTCTTTCCTTAACATTTTCACAAAACATACTTGCCTTTTTTTCACCATTCCTTAGGGGGGCTCCGATACAAATATGGCGTTTTATGAAATTGTTAATTAAAAATTTTCATATTTTGAAAATAAAATCAAAAAATTTACACAGATTTTAATCATTTATGGCTTGCACCGCCTCTAAAAAAAATCCCAGACTGCCGGCTGTTTTGCAGGAGTTATAGAATTACTTCCTTTAAAAATGTTTCTTGCGAGCTTTGATTTTCTGTCATTAGGGTGGTACAAACAGAGATCTGGTGGATTAATACTAGAACGAGATACTTGATGTCAACGGGCCCTAATGGCAAAACCTTGATATTTTTTAGAGACAAAAACATTGATATATAATACCTTAAGATCGGACTATAAATGCCTTATAGCCAATATACACTACAACCAAATCTAGTACTTACGATATTTCGAGCCAAATCTAGTTGTTTTTGGGTAGATTTCCCATACAAAACAAAATCTACTTCGTGACTATATTTCGATGAAATCAACTCAAAATCTAGTAGTACTTAGTAATGCAACTATGGTTTTTTTCTAATAAAATAAAATAAGTTGATACCATGGTGGAATAAGCAGGTGGCATCGTTACGGCAACAAATACAACATTACAACAAAAATGGAAATTACATCACCGTTTACGTCAAAAAATACATTTAAGAAAAATCACAGCGTGCCACGGAACGTGATGAAATAAATAAATTTTTAGCCAATTTTTATTTAATTATGATCAATATCTTATTTATTTTAATTTACAATTATCAAAAACTTTAATAAAATACAATAATCACAGCACAAAACGTTCACTTTTTGTAAACATAAACAAAACTTTGACATAAACCTAGACAAACAATGCAAGAGCAAAAAATCGTCATCTGGCGTAGTGCTGCCACCTGTTTATTTCACCATGGTTGATACCCTCCACCGACAGTTGGATTATTTCAGGAGTGGGCGCCATATGATATCTATTTATAATTAATTTTTCTTTATAAAAACAGACGTCAGCATTAAAATTGGTTGCGGCTTAGACCTATATTAAATTATTGACCGACAATCAGAAAGTTTTGTGCTTTTTTTTAACAATTTTAACTAGCTTGAGTAAATATTTATCAAAGTGGGCTTTAGTAAATTATGAGCCAATCTTCACGAAATTTGACAGTGTGACTTCTAGTACTATAAAATTGTGACGTACCAAATTTTATTATGACAGCATTATTTATAACGGTTTTAGGAGTACTAAACTGTTTTCCGTGAGTAGGGTTTATATGGGTCCTATCGTAAATTATGGACTGATCTTCATGAAATTTTACATTGTCATTTCTAGTCCTAAAAAACTGTGATGGGCCAAATTTTATTATGATAGCATTAATAATTACGGTTTTAGGCGTACTAAACTGTTTTCCTAGGGTAAATTATGGACCAATGTTCACGAAATTTAACAGTGTGATTTCCAGTCATTCATGCATTCATTTATTTATTCAAATAATTTTTACAGCTTACAATTACATCTTTAAGTTCTATGCAAATAGTTCAAGTTTTGTACTTTTTCTTCTTAAAAATTTATAGTTACTAGTGTTTGCCTAATGGTCCAAATTCGACCATAAATTTTTATGTACATACATATGGAGAAAACATAGCACATCTAAGTATATATGAATTTACATGTTTTGAGCATTTATTTTTTCCGTCTAAGTGGATCGATTGGGCGAAGGACCAACCTTCGATTCATATTTTATCTTCAACGTGAGTTAATTTAATTTTGTAAGTTATATATAAAAATTATCAATTGAAAAACAAAAAAGTATCAATAACGGCCAGTTTTCAGGATTGATATTAAAACACATTTATGTTTAAAATAGTTTTAAATACAAAATTCTCTTCTTCACTAAATACTTAAATGAAACTTATGGCGATTTCTATTCTGAGAAAAAAATGCTACAGTATATGCATGTAACACTTTTTCATGTTACCTATAATCACTCGAAGTGTTACATGTTTTACAACTTCAATCGAACAGAATTAGCTGCCTTTATTTATAACTATTACACTTTTATTATTAATGTAGTTCATTAGCGATTTTTAAAACTATTCGACTATTTGCTGCACACTTACTTTACGGTTTGGAAACAGACATTGACATCACTTATTGCTTGATCAAATTTAAAACAATAATAAATACATAGAATTTTCCACCAAAATAAAAAAAAAAACGATTTAATTCAAAATGTAGTATTCCGTCGAAGAATATTTAGATGTAGAATTCTTTTGACAAAACTTTTAAAATATTATGACAAACAAAATAGAATATTGGTTGTACAAACAAAGTAGTAAGTACCAAAGTTGTAAAACAGGGCAGTATGAACCCTTAAGTAAAAGTAAGGGTAAAACATGTAACATGTTTTGCATGTTTTTCATCAACATTTTCACAAAAGAACTTGACAATTTTTCCCACAGTTGTATTTTTTGTACAAACGAACACAAAATGTAGAACATGTAACATTAATGCAACATTTTTCTCAGAAAAGAAATCGCCATTAATTCACCGATGTGGTACACTTAATTTCAACTTAAGTTTCCATTGTAATATTTTAGCAAGGTGGCCTCAATATCAAAACAATACAACAACAACAGGCAAAGCAATAGCAATCACCTGTGTTTTGAGACCACCTTATAAATAATTATACTTTTTTATGATATTTTTTTGTATTAAGTAGTGCTACCATACTTTTATCTTATTTAAATAAGACTTTTCAAATAAAACTCAAAAAACCAATCTGTATTTAAATACGATTTAAGTTTTTTTTGAAAATTAACTTAATTTTGATTTAAAAATTATCCTGAAAATTGGGCATAAGTCTCCTTTATGGATTGCCATCCACTCAGGACTTTGCATCTTTAATTTTATGTTTCTATGTCTAATATTAACGAAAATTAATCAAAGTACCAGATGTTGAACGAAAAAGTACCAAAAAGCTCCCCTTACATGTTCTTGTTCACCCAGTTTAATGTATAATTTTATCTTTATAGGCCGAATATTAACGAAAATTCAAAAAGTTCCAGATTAAAAACAAAAAGTGCCAACATTTTTTATCTTATAGGTTTTCATTCACTCAGGAATATTATGCTTCTAATTTCAACATTATAGAAAATTTAAAAATTATCACATGCAGCCACGAAAAAGTAAAAAAAAAGAAATTTTATTTCCCGTATTTCCCTTTTTTGATACTTTTTTCTCCCCATAAAGGTTCGGTTGACAAATAAAGGAAGAAAGCGTTCTTAATTATTTTGCCTGTGCCGATTTATACATAAGATTTATATAGTCGAAATATTCGAAAACCGGCCACCCTATTTTTTATTATTTGATAATTAAAAAAAAAATTTTTATTTATGTGTTCTGCATATGTGATAGTAGCAAATTTAAACACTTATAACTCTGAAATTATATTGTGCACTTCTGTGAGTAAATATCTTTCAAATGGTGTATATTTTGTTCAAATCGGTTGACACACAGAGGAGGAAAGTGTTCTTAACTGTTTTGCCTAAGCCGATTTATATATGGATTTATAAAATTGTATATACATTTTTATAGTTATATTGTAGACACAAATTTAAAAAAACCTATTTAAATATTTTCTAAATTTTAATAAAAACATCTATAAACTACTTACTAGCTACTTAGGCTGATGCTAACTCATTAATATAAGGGTTTTCAGATCCTGAACATCTTTCATAAAAATTTGTGAGTTTATTTATTCTCGATATAACTAGATAATTATCAGAAATTGTGCGTCACTGTTGAGTAGTGCCAAGGAAGGTTGTATATAAGTTTAAAACATTTATTTTGTGAAATTTGAAGTTTTTTGATATGACAAGTTGCGCTATTTGCGTACATAGGCGCAGCATAAAATATTATGGCTTGGAAGATTAGCTTAAAGATAAGTTTTTTATTTTCAATATTCAGGGCGGAGTTTCTGTTGAGAAAAGGATGTTGAGATAGTATTCGATGGTGAGATAGTATTCGGGTAAAAATATTCACCCTGTTTATTATGTAGTGTATATGTTCGTCAAGTTTCAGTTGTGGGTCAATAACTACTCCTAGGTACTTTACTTTCGGCTCCCATTGTAAATAATGTTGCCATTCAAAGTTATTTTCCATTTATTAAAATAATTAGTTAATTTTTCCAGGTCCCTTTGCAAGAATGAAATGATATTTTCCGATAGTTCATCTGAACACAGTATTGCCGTGTTGTAAGCAAAAACTGACATGGTACAATTTTCCAGATGTGGAAGATCTGAAGAATACAGGTTATATGAGATAGGTGACAAGCAAGAGCCCTGTGGACAACCCGCGGGTATATTAACATTTTCAGAACATGTAGAACCTAAAAAAACATCAAATGAACGCATAGACAAAAAGTTATTTATTATTTTTATTCGGAATGTAGGAACATTGTATGCAATCATTTTTTAAATAAGGCCGTCATGCCATACGGAATCAAAGGCTGCTTTTACATCGAGTAGTACCATTCCGGTTGACTTTTGAAGATTAAAGTTTTTGAGTACTTAATTCCTAATTCGTACTTAAAATTGTACAGTATTACGATGCCTGCGAATGCCAAATTGATGGTGAGGAAAAATATCATTGGATTCAATAAATAACAATAATTTATAATTTTTTCAAAAATTTTGCCTATCGATGATAGTAAACTTATTGGGCGATAAGATAACGGATTATATGCAGGCTTGTTTGGCTTTCGTATTGGAATAATCTTTGCTATTTTAAAATCGCGTGGGAAGTAGCCTTGTTTTAAACAAGAGTTAAAAATAACCGCTAAATATTTAAGAGATTTTTTTGGGAGAAGTTTAAGACATATATTTCCTATTCCATTGACACCAAGAGCCTTCCTATTCTTCAATTTCCTAACTACTTTTTGAATTTGAGTTTTAGTTATTAAGGTACTATCAGAAATATTAAAGGTACTCTGTCTTAATGATTGAACTGTTTCGTTTTCTAGAGCATTGCTTTCAATATCGCCTAATCTTTGTGAATTCAAGTGATTAGCGGCAAAATTTTGAGCCAAAATACTGCATTTTTCCGAGTTGATAGTAAATCGAGTGTTATTTTGTTTGAGAATAGGAATTGAACTATTCCTTTTTCTTAATATTTTTGTTAGGTTCCAGAATGGGGCAGAACCCATGTCTAATGTTGCAAGTAGGTGAGACCAACATTTGTTTCTAAATTTTTTTAATCCTTCACATATTAATTTGTTCAGATTTTTTAATTCATACAGATCGCCTATGTTTCGAAATCGTTGCCAGTTCCTCCGACAGGTGTGATTTCTAGTCGATTATTCGACTTTTTTCCATAACCGGTTTTCGAATATTCCGAATAGTTGATATATTAAAAAAACCGGTTTTCGGTTAAGCATTTTAAAAATAACCGGTCAACCGGTTTTAATTCGAGTACATAAAAATACAAAAACCAGATTAGTTTTTGTAATAAAAAGTTAATTAGAATAAAAACAAAACAATTCGCGAAGGTAAGAAACCAACAAAATACATAGATATGACTTAAGGAATGTTCAGACCTAAAAAATATTTTACGATCAAATCAAAAAAAAGCGTGACCAGTAAATTGATTAAGCTTAAGCTTTATTTTTAACAATTTCTATTTATTTGCTTAACTTTATGTCTAAAATAATAATTGTATTTATGTATTTATAAGAAACAGTTAAATAATGTTTGCTCTAGCAAAACAATTCGATAAATGCATAATTTATATGATGAAAATAAACAAAAAACAATTGTTATATTTTGTTAGTTTAAATTCAGAATGTACTAATAAAGTGACCTCACAAGCGCAGCTGTTTGCATTGATTTTCTTCGTGTGTGACGTTTGTCGTCATTTTTTTTTTGTTTATTTACTTTTTTTAAAAAGGCATTTTGACATTTGCCGTCTCAATTCTAGCAACAAAATGCCTGTTGTTTTTTCTATTGTTTCATTGTTGTAGTACTGAGGTCACTTTGTTAATACATTATGTTTAAATTTTTGTTATGGGGCATTTACACGGTGTCTTTCCAGACATGTCTGTTTTTGACATTCTCTTTTGAACATGCTACCAAAAACCTTTTGTCTTTTCACGATGTCTTTCCAAACATGTTTGTTTTCATATCTAATAGTCTAATTTACATATACATACAAATTGAAAACATGAAAATTCATATAAACGAACATGAAAACCCATTTCGTGTCTGTTTGGCAACCCCTCTTTCTTCTCTACCCCGATCGCCTACAAACAACATAGACGTGTTTGTTAGACATGTCTGAAAAGACACCGTGTAAACTCCCTCTTAGCCTTTTCTGGTTTTGGTTTTAATCAGTGCTGCCAGATAAATTTGTGTCAAAATCGTCAATTTCCTGAGAAAAAAATAAAAAAGATCGTCTTTTTTGTTTTAAAAATCGTGCAATTTAAAATCAATTTTAAACAAATTTGTTTCGACTTTTATTGAAAAATAATCAAACAAAAACATAGTTAAAGTTCATGGGTATTTAATAATTATTATTTAATAATTGAGATATAAATCTTTAATTTACCTATTCCTATAATCTTTTTCTTTTTTACCTGAAATAGACTTAGTAGAATACCTTGTAGTTGAAATTAAAAAAATCGGTTCAAAAATAAACGGGTTAAAGACCCAGTAAAGTCTTCGCCTAAAAAATAATATGTTAAGTAATCAGAAACACATAAAAGCACTACATACAATTCTACTGAAAAACTAATAAATTTTACAAGGGTTGTTCCAAAAAGAACAAATTCAAAAGTAAAGCTACGGTCACACTTATTAAATATTTGATCAAATAATCGTAACCCCTACTTTTGTTAATAGTTAGTAAGATTTAAAATGGTCTTAATATTACAAAATAAACTAATTATACTACTAGACATAGCAAAAAACAGTTTTTTGTAAGATGTGATATTTTAATCAAAATAAATATTGATATTAAGCGAAATGATTTTTTAGTTTGGTTGTTGGTCCCGTTTTTTTCGTCAAATATTTGATAAATCTGACCGTAGCTTAAGTAATTTTTTTTATCTTAATACATCCAGAAAAAAGTAGTTATCGAAGTTCTTATGGAAGAAAGCTACTTAATAACGAGTGAAAGAAGCTATCCATTTTGAAAAAGGTTTTACTGGGAGACAAACAAATTTCTTTCTTGCCGGAATAATGGTTTTGGCACAAAAGTGAACATATAAGATAAGAATATCAAAATCAATCATATTTTGTATATGTATATAAGAAGCATTAAATGTTCAAAATAAGCCAAGTCGGTCCATTACTTTTCCTCGAAATTTTGCTTTTGCCGATACATTTTTTAGGGAAGAAACAAGCAATTTCGAGGACAATTTTCACAATAGGGATAAATTTAAAAATTTAAGCAGTCTTGTTTCTAAAGATATCTTGTTTTCTAATAAACAAACATATAAAAATATTTACAATTATCTTATTTCGAAGACTAAGGGGCTTATAGTGCAAAACGCAACGCCAACAATTTCATTAAAAGCAAAAATAAAATCAAAAATATTTTATAAATTTGTTGTTGCTTTCTACAGACATTCATATTATTTATTTTTTTTTTGAATTTTCAACGCCACAAAATAGAAGTGTTTGAAATTTAAAAATTCAAGATGAATTTCTATAGAAAGTAACAACAAAATTATAAAAAAATTTTAATTTTGTTTTTGCTTTCGTCACTTTTTTAGAAAAAATCATCAAAACGTCACTTTGTTAATATCGGAACAAAAAATCGTCAAGATGACGATAACTCGTCAAATCTGGCAGCCCTGTTTTTATTATATTTATTTCTTTTGTTGACGTTTCGCTTTTATTTGACACTTAATTACTGGAAATATTCCAGTATAAACAGAATTTGTTGTGTCTGTTTTCGCATTCAAATACAGAAACACTTTTATCTCATAAATCGAGAAACGATGGAATTTTTTGTTTCACACTTCATGTAAGAAATTTTACGATGCGAGAAATACAGAAACGAGTATTGTAGAAACAATAGTAAAATGAAAATGCTTTTTGTATGAAATATCTGTCAATTCGTCGATCACAATTTAAACCCTTTCATGATATTGTTTGATTCCTTCAATTTTGTTTTAAGTTCTTGGTAATTTAATAAATAAAACTAAAGAATTTTTCCATATCGTTGAATTCGCAGGTATGGTGTAGTTTTAAGCAAGAAGATATGCTGGAACTACTTAAGAGTTTTTAATTCATTATTGGCAGCATATTTTAGTAAAGTATTATTTTCAGTCTCTTAAAAACTATTTGGAACGAAGTCAAGTTTTACTTGGCGTATATTTATGTCAAGCTTGTGATTAATAAGTCGTGACGTTGAAGAACCTTTGAAACTTATCATTTTAGGGCCGTTTAAGCACCATATTCTTTTAAATCAGTTCAATATTATCACCAGAGATAACATCTATATAAAGATGTATATAGTATTTAGAATACTGTCAAACTGCTAACTACTTTTTAAGCTGAACTTTTTTTGTAGTATTTTGAATTGTTTTTGGTTATATAAGCGATTTGTATTTACATTGCCCATAATGGTTTTTTGACTTTTGTTACATTTTGTTTTGACATTCTTTATAAAAAGCTTAAGTTTGCCAAATATTCAATTAGAAAAATACTTAAATTACGGGTACATTTATAACAAAAGTAAGGAAAACGTATATAAATTACACATTACTAAAATAACCGGTTTATTTTACTAAAATAAACCGGTTCGAAAAATGGACATTTTAAAATATTCGACTTGGGCAAAACTAAAATAACCGGTTAAAACCGGTCGAATACTATTCGATCGATCTCCCTAGATCCTACTGAACAGATTTTGCTTGATTTCAATCCCAAACTGCTTAGGATAACTAAATACAAGCAATTTGACATCAAGTTTGTTCAATTCTTTTGAGTTTTTCGAAAGTGAGCGTGTTTTCAAAAGACAGACAAACTTAGTATATATCCTCTTCACAACTAATTGTGTAAAAAAAAAAAAATAAAAAAATTCAAACCATATTGGTAAAATAAGTGACGTTGATTATAAATAAAAGGAAATGCAAACTTTTTAATGTCTATTTCTTTTTGTGTTTGTGTTATAAAAACAAAATCTCGTTAACGTCAAGAAGTATAATGTAAACGAACTAGATTGAGGAAAATTTAAAATTAATTCTACTAGATTTCGTTGTAATGAAAAAGGCGACCTCAACGTTCGGCAAACATTCTTTTTATTAGAGGATGTGAAATATTGAGGTAATAATAATAAAAAAGCTTTACAAATGAAATTTGACTTGAAAATAATAAAATAATATGTATATTAAAAAAAGAAGAAAAATTCCCAAATTCTAATTTTTTTCAAAAAATTAACATCTTAGATTTTAATACAAAAAACGATTGTTCCTTATAAACTTAAATTCCAATCACTGTAGTCCCTTTAGTTTCCAAGGATATCGCAATTTTAGTTGTTCACTTAGAATTGACATAATAAATATGCTTAAAAGATTTTCAACTAAATCGATTAAAAAAATTATACAAATTGAGATTTCTAATTTATTCAAATTTCTTACCAAAAATCACACAATCTGTCTACAAAATATTTCTTGTGTTAACAAAAAGTATTCAGTTATAAAGATTTAACAGAAGCAAAAATTTGCATTCAATTTATTTCGTTTCTCGAGTTTTTTTTTCGAAAGTCACTTAATCTGAATTCTTATTTCTCTTTATAATTTAAAACTTTATAATTTTCCATCATTTTACAAAAGTAAAGCCATTCGTTAAAAAAAAAAATAAAAATCAAAAAATTGGATTGTTATTCAGTTAATAAATTTTGTATTTTTCCATATTCTTTTGGGGGTTTTCTTTGGCTTAAAAATTCAGTTTTTCCCCTTTAAATAAAACAGATCCATAAATACGACTGAGTGGTAAATAGAAAAAGAGGAAAATAAGTTTCATAACATTTGCATTTCAAATTTGTTTACTGCTGTCTATTGAATTGAGTGGGCAAGCTTTTTATTTATAGAAACTTCAGAGTAAAGTTTTTTTCGTTTTTGTAAGGGTTGCTAAAGAAATAGAAGTTTTAAAGAAAATTTGTAAATATTTTTTTGTGATTTATGACGAGTCTTGATTTAAAAGCTTGATAATCAAACTAAATTTACATTTAGCAGGAAAAAAAATATGAAAACGGCCAATCAAGTATTATTACATGTACTTAACTGGGTTACTTAAGATTCTTGTAAAGATTTAACAGTTTAATATAGAATAAATAAGAAAATGGAATAAGTTAAGTTTATAGAATAAAGAAGGTTTATATTCAAAACTCTCTATTTAATATTATTATATTTTTAAATGGCTGTGTGACAACAAATCTATATATTAATGACTTATATGTTAATGGTTTCATGACCACACATAAATCGGCTTAGAGATGGTTGTCTGTAAAATTAGGTGTGTAACTCAAAAATGCAAAATTATTGTTATATTTCAAGCATGTATTTAAAACACTTATTAAATTTAAATTTATTTGAGATCTTTTCCAATCTTTCTGGCAACATATGGATATTAAACTAAATGCTAGGATTTTTAGGCTTAGAAGGAATACTCTGTTTGTAATTTCTCGTTTTACTTGAAAGTTACTACATCAAGTTTTGCTTGGTTGCACCTGATTTGCCCCGAAGGATGTAACGCCTAAAGCTCAACTATCTTTTAACCCCAGGGGGAATTCAAATCATCAACAGAATTAGAAAAAAATATGCGTTTTATCATAATTACAGCTCCAGAATCTACGTTTTTTGGTTAAAATGAAATTAAAAAAAAGTCTTTGAATGTGCCTTCATAAGTACTTTATAGTAAACTTAATTAATAAGAAGTCTGGACTTACGACTCCAACGGCTAAACAAAACTGTTATTTTTTCTTAGTATTTGTATAATAAAAGCTCTGTAAATAAACGCTGCTTGGGTTGCTTTATGTTATCTTCCACTCAAGTCTGTGAATGTTTAATTGATTTTGTAAGTTTAATAATATAAGAAAAAACACAAAGTGCGAAAAAGTCTTCTCTTGTTGTTTCTCAATTACTCTGGACTCTGCATGTTGAATTTTATGTTTCAAGGTTCAGTATTAATAAAAAATCAAAAAATACCAGCGTTAGTACGAAAAGGTACCAAAATAATCCCTCTTACAGATTCTCATTTACGCAGGACAATGCATGTTTAATTTTATAATTCGAGGTCCAGTATTAACGAAAATTCAAAAAGTATCAATTGAAGAACAAAAAAGTTCCCTCTTACAAATTCACATCCATTCAGGACATTGCATGCTTAATTTTATGTTTCTAGGGTATTAATGAAAACCAAATAAAGTACCAGTTCAAGAAGAAAAACATACAAAAAAGGTTTCTCTTACAGATTCTCATCCACTCAAAAATTTGCATGTTTAATTTTATGTTCTTAGGTCGAATTTTAACGAAAATTCAAAAAGTACCAGTTGAAAAACCAAAAAGTACCAACATTTTTAATCTTATAGGTTCTCATTTGTTTTTAAGTCCAATATTATAGAAAATTAAAAAAATTACCACATACAGCACGGAAAAGTAAAAGAGAGAAATTGAATTTCCCGTATTTCCCCTTTTTGATACTTTTTTTGTCCCCATTTAAGTGTCAAAAATTTCAATATTGTAGAATGTAGAATGGAAAAAAATGTTTTGTAAAAAAGTGCCAAAAATAGGTACGATTTTCACTCTTAAGCGTTCTAAGTTCGAAAAAGTACCAAATTTTTATTTAAATTTCCAGACAAGTTACGAATTTGGTATAATCTTTATTTCTATGTTGAATAATTTAAAAGAAAGATGGGTGATAAAAAAGCTCCAAAACACAGGTTATATATATATCACGTACTTCTCTGAATACCTTTCAAATAGTTAATTTTTTGTTCAAACCGGTTTACAAACAGAAGAGGAAAGTGTTTTTTACTGTTTTACCTTTGTCGATTTATATATAGATTGATAAAATAGTTACTAGCAAATATTTTAAGTTAAGTAAATAATATAGAAAGCAGCGAGAAGTCCATTAGCTTTAACGTGATAATGGCGATATCGCTGGTAGGATTAAAAAGTCAATATGGGCATTTCTCCAGAATGGTCTACCAGGATGAAAAAATAAAATGTTGATAATCATCGTCTTTTATTGTTTATTATTATAAAAAAAATCTATGTTGTTATAAAAGAATGGTTTCATAGCATATCTCAGCTGTTTTACTTGAGGAAATTGCGCTGGAAACTGGAAAATTTTATATTTTCTTATATTTTCTACCTCTAAAGACATTTTTATGTACTTATTTTACATGCAAAAAATATGTTATGTGTACACTCTTTCTTCATTATCTCTCCATTACAATCAATTGCAAATTGAGTATTAAGTTGCTTGTTAAGCAAATTTGAAGATATTTATGGGAATCTGCATGGTGATAATAATAAAAAAACATATATGTAAAAAGTGTCACGTGCGTAATGTCACGTGCGTAACTTACAATTTATTTTTTTCTTCGCCAACCCATGCATAGTTGCTTTTGAACAAACATGATTATAAAGGCCCATTACTAACCTTTATAAAAACATTTTTTCCGAAATAAAAACCTCCTACAATTCACTTACTTTCGCACTTTTTCTTACGGTCCTAAAAGGCACTTCTATTTTTGTCACGTGAGTAAGTCAACTTTGATTGCATGGCATTTGGGTACCCAGTGCTCAATTTACCAATATATATATTTTTTAGAAAGAACTCATCACAAACAATGTAACGATTCTAGAATTCATTCTAAAATTCCAATCCACTTCTATTTTTTTACAGTCTAATTTATAAACGCATCATTGCAGCTTTATAAGTCATTAATAAGCAAAAGTCGAAAAAAGAGTATTTATAAATGTTTAATAGCCTATTAAACGTTTAATAAACATATCATAAATTTGAAATATTTATTGTAGCCTTTACCCTACTTTAAGCGTTTAATAAGTTGACATTTCAATGTTTGTTAAAATAAAATTTTAATAATTGCACGAAAAATTAAACATTTTTGTCTTTTTATTTATTTTAATAAAAAAGTTTAATACGCATAAAATTTTTTTCTCTAGAAAAACGATAACTAGTGTTTGAATTAATTTTAAATATAAACTGCTCGATAGATTTTTTTGCTAAAATAATGTGGGTCGCTAGATATGTTTTCTGTTGAAACTTAAAGTCGTTATAACTTTTTGCATAAAATATAAAAGGCTATTAAGATTTATTTCAAATATTGCAAACCTTTTTTAACCATTCATTACACTTATATTTTAAAATGTCTTTCAAATAGGTAAAGTATTTGTTAAAGCAAACACAAAGTAGAAACCACATAGTGTATCGTCTGTTAGTTACTTGTTTGCCGCACGGAACAAAAATGTTTTGTTCTACATGCTTTGAATGGAACATGCAGCACAGCAATTACAAACAATAATATTTTAAATTTTGCATCAAAAATTTGCTTCAAGCACAAAAAGTGACTAAAGAAGCAAAACAATGTTTAGAGAACTGTAAAATTAAAGATATCAGGCAATGCTAGAAATCAAAATCTCTTAATATATTCGAGCTATCAAAAAAGGGATTAAATGTTAAAAAAAGGCGCTATTATTGTTATATAGAATTGATTTAAAACTAATTTTTTGTAAAAATGTGTCCACCAGAAACCTCCCGACGAAATTAAATTTATAACTTTATAAATTTATTTCAGCAATTACCAAAAAAGCGCTTATAACAAATTAAATTGAAGTTAAAAAAACAATTTGTAGATTTACTGCCGTATTTTAAATGAGTCAACTATTAAACTTGAAAGCGGAGAGTTCAAAGGTATTTTGTTGGGAGACTCAGGATATAAGCTGCAGACTTATTTATTCTCCCCACTATCCAAACCACAGAATGAAAAGGAGAACAAATATAATGCTGCACAGATAAGCACTAGAAACTCTGTTAAACGTTGCTTTGGGGCTTGGAAGCAACGATTTCGCTGCTTGTTAGATGGGTTGACGGTTTATCTGGCAAAAGGGAAAACATTGATTATCGCCCTAGCAGTACTTCACAACATTGCTATTGAGGAAAATGATATTGTTCCAGGTAAAAACATGTTAACCTAAAATATTTTGGCAGTTATATGTGGCTAAAAATGTTTTGTTAAAACTTAGGAGGTTTTATTTTCAAATCATCTGCGTATAAAAAATGTATAATAAAAATTGGTTAAATTATTCATTAAACATAAAGCTGTATAATCTTTTGTGGAACCAACAGAGTTTGAGCAGTAAAAATTTGATATTGCTAATAAATGATTTACATATTTCGCTTCTATTTCAATATGTAGTATGTATTTTAACAAAAAAAAAAAAAACATAAAATTATTTAAGATATTACGTTTTAAAAAACAGAAATTCATTTTTAATTGAAAACAAAACAGAAATTCACTTAAAATTTGTTCGTTGTATGATCTCGTATTGTTTAATCCCCAGTTGTATGCATCACTATTACAAAAATTACAATTAAAATAACATGTTGTTGCCAACATAAAAATACAAAAATTAATATAAACGTTTAATTGTTAATCCACTCCTATTAAGCGTTTATAAATCTGACTTTTTATTAATGGCTTATAAAACAAAAAGTGTATGATAACTATTGTAAGCATTAAAGCTGAAACAAGAAATTTTTATAAATTAGACCGTTAATATTCAAACACAATAAAACGCGTACAAATGTCGCGTGCATAACCAGAGAAACACCCATATGTATGTTGAAATAATGCAAAATGTTTATACTTTTTAGTGCAACATATAAATGGCGATTTCTTTTCTGAGAAATATGTTGCATACATGTTACACGTTCTACATTTTTGTGTTCGTTTGTACAAAAAATACAACTGTGGAAAACATTTTCGAGTTCTTTAGTGAATATGTTCATGAAAAACATGCAAAACATGTTGCATATTTTACCCTCACTTTTACAAAAGCTTTTATTTTGTTTGTCATAATTTACACCGCTCATAATTTTGTAAAAAGATAGTTTAAAATATGTAGCTTAATTTCTTCGACCTTCTTAATATTATTTCATTTCAATAATTTCTCAAGATCAAGGTTCGTTTTATAAAAAAAAAATATTTATTTAAAATTTATCCAATATTTCGCTATTGTTTCATTCAATTTTGTTTATTAAAAAATTCCTGAAGAAGCTATCCATTGACATAGCGAAATATTGGATAAATTTTAAATAAATATTCTTTATATAAAATGGATCTTGAGCCTGAGAAATTATTGAAAGGAAATAAAGGGTGTTTTTTTAAGCTAGATAGAACTTTAAATTGTAAAAAGTAACACAAAAAATTAAATTTTGATGAAATATTTTTTTTTATCGTTTCAGTATACTCTGACAAATCATCATGAATAGACTCACGCTTGAACAACGCTACGAAATTATCCAAATTTACTTTGAAAATCAGTCGTCGATTCGCGCAACTTATAGACGACTTCGTCATTTTTATTGTGTTCAGCGATGAGGCGCATTTTTGGCTTAACGGGTTTGTTAATAAGCAAAATTGCCGCATATGGAGCGAGACCAATCCACAAGAGACCCTACAGACTCCATTACATCCAGAAAAATGCACCGTTTGGTGCGGTTTTCACGCTGGTGGCATCATCGGACCTTATTTCTTCAAAAATGAGGCCGGAGCTAGCGTTACGGTCAATGGAGATCGTTACCGCACCATGATCAATGATTTTTTGTTTGAAAATATGGATGACATTGATCCGGAGGAGATGTGGTTTCAACAGGATGGCGCTACGTGCCATACGGCGAACGCAACCATCGACTTATTGAAATCAAAATTTGGCGATAAGTTGATTTCGAGAAATGGACCTGTCAATTGGCCTCCAAGGTCGTGCGATTTGACACCTCTCGATTATTTCCTGTGGGGCTACGTGAAGTCACTGGTTTATGCTGATAAACCAGCAACAATTGACGCCTTGGAGGCCAGCATTGTTCGTGTTATTCGTGACATACGGCCAGCAGGGATTCGTCAAGAACAGCCGCGGTGCCCATATGCCCGAAATCATTTTCAAATGTTAATGTCACGTATTGATCTTTCGAATAAAAAAAAAATTTTGATTACAATTTAATTTTTTGTGTTATTTTTTTACAATTTCAAGTTCTATCGGGCTTAAAAAAACACCCTTTAGTTTAAAATAAAAACTTTAATATATTTAAATGAAAAAATTCTATGTCATTTATTATCCTTTTTAGTTTTCCAAGCAATAAGTTTCCGAACCGTAATAGTGTGCAGAAACCGCTCAAAGCTTTTATAATCGCTAATGAAGTACATTGTTGACAAAAGTGTAATATTTGTTAATAAAAGCATCTAATTTTGTTCTATTGAAGTTGCACAACATAGAACACTGCAAGTAATTATAGGTTACAATAGAAAGTGTTACATGTATTTACAGTAACATATTTTTCTGAGAAAACAAATCGCCATAACACTGTTTAATCTATTGATTTTAGGACAACTTATCTAGTCCTAACTATTCTTCTGTTACAAAAAAGTAAATTTGCTTACTGTCTATCTCCTTTATTTGCTGTAATTAAGTGACAGATACTTTTATTGTAAAAGTATTAGCAAAAAGTTTTTATATGCTTCATTAAAGTACTTAATAAAAGCGTAAAGAAATATTATAAAAATTTAAAAAAATTTAAGTACTGTATAAATGATAATTTCAGTTCATTAAGGAATTTATGACATTCTTTGTTTATTTATTTTGATTGTTTAGTTTAAAAATACCAATCAAAAGGGTCGACCTTAAATGCGTATGAGAAGAATTATTTAACCAAAATCCTTTTTATTTAAAGTCCAGGGTAACCAAGAAAACTGTGTGTTTTTTTTAGTAACAATAACAAAAAAGTATCAGAGTTAAATACTGGTCGTATGACTTTAAGTATAATCTTTGAAAGGGGGTTTTAATAATCCAATTGAGAGCTAAGAAAATAAACTTGACCTCTTATTTAACCAGGTTTCTTGTAATAATGATACCCAAAATTTAATCCTTTTAGCATTTTTTTTATCCAAATCTTAAGTCTGAAAAAAGCCAACTATTCTCTAAAAGTTCAAAGGGACCTTTTAAATTAGCTAAATTAACAAGCTTAATCAAAATTAAATAAATAAATAATTCAAAGGAGAGCAAAACTTTTCTTTTGAAAAATATATTTTAATACTGCTTAAGTATTTGCTAGATTCGTATTTCTGATTGAAATGTTTCTAAGCAAAAGAAATTTAGATATTTCTATTGATTTTTTTTATTCAAAAACTATCAAAATGTTTGCAATATTTTATAAAAGTTTTTCTTTATGTATATTTGCGCCATGTGTCATGTAAGAATTTTTTTATTTTTATGCCATACAAAAAAAAAAAAAAAAAAACGGGTATTGTTCAGTCTGCTCTATTTATCAAAAATAATAAAATGGGGTTGCATAAAGAATTTCGTTCCACAAAACTAGAATTTGTCAATTGTAAGTTTTTGTAAAGAAGCTTTTACATTTTTTTTTTTACATTGCAAATAATCTTGTTGCCAAAAATATACAAAAAATAGAACTTGAATGCTACAAGCTAGAGCTGTGCTTGTGAACGCTTTTTAACTCACGATCACTCACTTTTATGCAAGAGCGAATTTGAAATTATAATCATCACGAATGCAAAAAAGGGGAAAAATTATAATAACAAGCACGATCCCAAAATATTTTATTAAAGAGATATATAATATATTTCATGTTGTAAAATTCCTTCCTTCAGTAATAATAATTTAATGAAAATTAAATTTTATGAACTCAAGTCTAACTCAAAATATCAAAAAAGAGAGTTTATTTTTAATAGAATGCTGTTTTTTATACTCTTACTATCACGCATGTTTACAAGGGAAAGAAATATAATCACGCATACTCATTGGGGTGGTCGTTAGCTGTATGGAGCATATTTGATTTCTATTTTTCATTGCTCTCACCCCCAATTTTCGTCCTAAAATTTTTTTTGAGTTATTTTTTTTATCAGATTCAGCTCATTTACCATCCGTAATCGATCCATTAATTTATTTGTTTCTTAAGTAAGTCCCCATTTACATTATACGATTTTTGTCGTTGCAATTATTGTCGTTTCCTCTTTGAAGCCGGTCTTTGTCGTTACAACTTTTTCTGTGCCACCGAACTTAAATACATTTTTCGTCAGATGAGAGAACGAATGAGCGAACAAAACGAATCGAAGAGTATACTCGCTTGTGTACCCCTTTTAATTTCTCTCTTCCCTCTCGCCAATAAAGTAAGAATCGCAACGACAAAAATCGTATAATGTAAATGGGGACTAAGATTAAAAAAATTTACTTACACACGATAACGTTTATAAATTTTATAGTGCTATTTCATTAGTCTCTCTCGAGTGATTCTTATTTAAAACAATCATAATTATAAGTGACACGAAGAAAGCCGTCACGCGCACATCTCTAGTTTTAAATTAAAGAATATACAATACAACTTGAAACAGATGAATATTTGTTAAAATTGCATGCTTCGATACGTTTTTTCGCTCAGTAAAATTACTTTGATTTAACCGCTAAAGTTGTAAGAACATTCTAACAAAAGTATTAAAAAATTTAGATATTTTTTTTATTTAAGTTTAGTAAATTTGAGTATGAAAATAAAAAATTCTCGAGGCCATATTGATTTAAGCACGTACTTAGCAAAAAAAACATATTTTTGAAATAGAACAAAAATTTTTCATAAAATAATATTACGTACCTAATTTTGCTGAACGTTTAACCTTCATCCATCTAAAAATGTTGGAAATGAAATAAAATTTCTGGAAATTTAATTTTGCCAAGTGACATAACTTAAAATAATTCAGTAGCTTGTGCAAAAAAAATGACACAACTAAAAATGGTTCGTTATCTAGTGTATAAATATTAAAAAAAAAAACTTTTATGATCATATGGACTTTCCACTAAATGGTCCAAAGATTTGTTTTTAACTATTTTTTTTTTTTTTGTCAAAACAGTTTTTTTCGATTTCTGAAAAATCAAATTTTTTGAGTTGAGTCACTTTTAAACTGGGTGTGCGATATACTATGTATTATAAATGTATGGCTTGGTTTGGTTCAGCTCTGAGCCCTTCATATAAAGCCCATTTTTGAAAAACACTTTAACACCTTAACGAATAACACTATTGAAGTAGCCAGTCATAGTTTTAAACCACTTGAAATTGCGCAAAATATATTCCTTTCGTACTTTTGAAATAGATTTTAATACGCGTAAATACGCAACGAATTATAACATGTGAGGTCTGTTTTTATGAATATTGGTTTATAATTTTTGATATAAAATCCAATCCTGAAATATTCTTACGCTTCGCGAAAATTCGGAACAACCGAATATAGCATTTTTACTTGTTCTTCTTTATTTTTTCCTTTGAATAAAAAACTTAAAAATATTGCATGTACATGAACAAAGTACAAAGTAAATGTGTCTGCAGGCTAGTCTGCAAAATGAATATTAATTTTTGTCAAATATTGTCAATAAAAGAATCTTTATGATACCGATAACAAACGTGCTTAAGTAAAAAAATACAAATGTGTCAAAATGCCTGTTTCCGCAAAAAAAAGTTAAGTTTTATTGAAACCGAACTGTCTGTTGGGGTTTTATTTAAAAATTCCCTTAATTTTTGTTAATTCGCCTTGTGAATATGGGCGTTGTGTAAAGAAACCAATATTTTTTTAAAAAAGGCTAAGACTTTTATAAACAACGTATAGAGCAACGCAGTTTTGTTTTAGAAACACAAAATCAGGGGCCAGATTCTGGCAGTCGTGATCGAGTACTTTCTCGATTCGAAAGCAATTTAATATCTGATTATTTCAGTCAATACTAAACGAATGGGAATTATTTTTTCGTTATTGTAAAGCTTTTATTTGAATTTCACAATACTGGAAAAATAATTTCAATTCGTTCAGTATTGACTGAAATAAAATTGCTTTCGAATTGAGAAAGTATTCGATCACGAATGCCAGAATTAGGCCTCAGATAAAACTATCAAACGCTGCACAGTGGGAGATTGTTGAAAAAATGGAAATAGTTCTGTATTTTGTAAAGCATTAGTCTGTTTGAAATAACGTTTCAGATAATAATCAAGCACTCGTGTTCAAGTTTAGCTTTTGGAATGGAAGTCTATATACTTATCAGGAGGGCCGCCATTATTATGTTTAGATTTCAAAAACAAAAACCATTTTATAATAATGGCAAAATTCGTTGAAAATATTTTGCATAATAGTGCGTAAATTGGATTTTCGAGTTTTTGTAAATAATATAAACTTTTATTAATGCAATAAAAGCTTTATTAAGTTTATGCAAGTTGTTGCTCTATACAAGCAAGCTCTTTTAAAGAGGGCGATTAATGCATATTTTAACTATTTTTCGTCTATTTTCCGAGAAAAATTTTTCGGTAAAATTGATCTTTATTTTATTTTTTCCAACAGAAATTCAACCTAAAAAATAAGAACATGTGTAAAAAAAATAGACGAAAAATAGTTAAAATATGCATGAAACGCCCTCTGGTGGTGGTCATAGGTAAAAATAAAGATCATAAAGACCCATATACACATAAAAAAGAAAATATAACGATGAATAAAAAATCGAATTTTGAATCAAAATTATGTTATAGGGAAAAAATAATTTTTTTAAAGGTGGGAGACTCGAAAATCGAGATAGACCTATGGTTCCTTCACCAAAGTTGCTTAGAATTGTCCATAGAATCATCCTAAGGGGCGGCGCTAATCGACAAAAATTTGGCCCACCCTAATAAAATACATATTTGTGTATGCACTTTTCTTGTATTTTAATTTTTTATTGATATTTGATGTGGTCAGTGCTTCTCAAAGACGTTCAATAACTTCCAAGACAATACTTGATGACCTACAAATGGCAAATAAGTTGGCAGAACATTTTTTTGAAATGTGAAAATGTAAACGAAAAAAGCTGTGAAATTTCAATTAGACCTACAATCGTGTATAGCTAGATATAAGAAGCTCTACAAAGAGGTTTCCAAAGTAGGACTACAATGTACTATTTATCGCAGAATTCCCTGTTTAATGAACTAAGCCAGTGCCTGAAGCACTTTGTGATAGCCAGTTGCAAGTTAACAACGGTAAAGATATAGGAGTAGTAAGCATTTTTTATTTAATGTTCCCACATACATATGTACATTAGGGGTATAACCAAAATTTGGCCCTAGCACTACGCGATAGCGAAAATTGTGTTATTTACGAAAAAAATTTGTTTGGGTCGTTTGAAAATAAAAAACTCACCCACGAAAGCGATTTTCTAAAATCCCTAAATAAAAAAATTTAATAAAAAAATTTTGAATATTTTATTAATAAATGAAAAAAAAAGTTAAAAAGTTTCTTAATTATTAGAGGACATGAATTTAAAATTAAGTGTGCGTGTTATTTTGCTGAAGTTTTTGGCTAAATGTATAAGTACAAATTAAAATAAAAAAATAATTTTCCAACTTACACGCGAAAAATTAACATAATTTTTTTTAATAGTTTTCAATGGACTATTCGACTATGCTAGGGCCATTTTGATATTTGCAAAAAATGGGAATAAGTTATATCCCTAATGTACATACAAGGTATCCTTTTATAGGTATACTCTGGAAAGTATCTACCGTGTAAAAACAGGATTTGTTATAGCTCCAAAAAATAGTTGTTTTTATATACTTTCCCTAATTAAAAACATATAGGTTCATACAAAAAGAGCTTAAGGTTTTTGGTTCTAGCTTTGCTTTTGGAGAAAGTGTGACATCAAGCGGAAATTTGTAAACAAATTTGTCTATTTCGCAAGATCTTTAAGTAGTGATTTACATTTTCGAACATTTTTTGCATTGCAATTGTGAACATGAGGTAGTTATTAAAAAAAACTTAAATAATAATCTTATAAATTACATAACAAGTTTTTTATATAAAAAAGGTTAAGTTAAAAAATTTTTTTCTAGAAATACAACTTTAAATTAATAAAACTGTTTAGTTTCAAAAAAAAAAAAAAAAAAAATCACAATTTCTTCTGTAGAATATTTATTTATTTGCAAGTATTTCACAAAAAAATTATTTCAGAAAATTTGGAATAAATTTGTGCCTTCTATTAGACAAATACTTGAACAAGGTAGATCAACAATATCAAGTTTTAATTAAAATCTGTCGTAAATTTATAATTCTGATCTGTTTTAAATTTTTGTAAAACCCGAGGGGCCCTAGGAAGGGGCCTTTAATGCCACCTCGAATTTTATTTTAATCGGACTAAAGGTTTACAAAAAACAGAACTATTTTCATTTTTCCCCAAATCTCACACTGTGAGTTTTGCTGAAATTAAAAAAAAACGACCTGAATTCAATGGTAGCGTATGATCAATATATCTATATCTAAGGCTGGGTTTTTGAGATCTAAGTTAAACTAAATATAGTTAATCTGAAAACAGATTTGTGCCGCCATTACCAAGTTTGTATACAAAATGTTGACGGAACAGCTAAATTTTGCTTAAAAAGTTGGTCTTTAATTAAATAATAACAAAAAAAAATCACATTTCGCCGGAAGAATCCGAGTTTCAGACTCCGTTAAACTAAGTTTAAACTTAATCCACATCTCAAAAACTCGGCCTAATTTAACAAGTATACTCATTCAATGAAAAACACTCAGTTTTTAAAATATTTTCCAAATGAAATTCTATGCGAACGTTAATTGTTAAACGGGGTAAATCGTATAAAAACAAAAAAAATTTTTTTTTAAATTATGATTTTCGGTTGTTAACAAAAAACAGGCTGTACTTTTGTTTAATATGTTAATATTATTCATTAAAAATAAATTTAAATTCTTAAAAAAAAATAAAATTATAATGCTTTATTAGTCCTTACAAAAAAACCTGAAAAGCCTTATTATACATAAGCTTTTGCTTCTGTTTAATATTAACTCATCCTCTTAAGCCTGAATATTTTAGAAGTTTAATTCATTTAAAATTAATAAGAATTAATTAAAATAAAAGTATAAGAGCAAAAAGTGTTTGGTCTCTGAATCAGCTTGATTGTGTTTTTTTTTTTTTTCCAATAATGTTAAGCAATTATGGGTTTAAAGTGAATTACACTAACAACCACAAAGAGCCCTTGGTACTTTGTGTGTATGTTCAACACTAATATTTAAAAATTTAATTAATAAATTATTAAAAACCTTAATCTGCATATGAATATTAAATTCATGTGGCAAAGAGTGTTTTGGTTTGCGTGTGTTTGTGGCAGACACTTATGCCGTACCATAAAGTAACGTAATATTTATCTTGTTTTCGTTTGTGTATATTATTATTACTAAGGCTAAATTCCTAGTATTCCCGTTTGGAAAACTCTATAAAATGCGGGATTTTCAAGAAATTTTTTTTTTTAATAAAAATTAGAAAAAAATAAATACTAATGTCGGCTATAAACTACACAAATTCAATGCTCAAGCCTAGCACTGCGTAAACGAAACTTGTGACATTCACTATACAAGCAAACTATGTAGTTTCTTATTTTAAAGTGATAAGCGAAGAAGACAACATGCGCAAATAAAAAAAAAAAATGTTTGCCTTTTAAAATTTTTTGTAAACCTTTTTCGTAGGATTCGACTTTCTTAAGCCTGTTGTTTCTTTTAATGTGCCATAATTTAGGTAATTCTTTGCACAATTCTAGGATTATTTTTCGGGCTCATTTTGTTTTTGTTTCAAACTCGTAAAAAACGCGGCAAAACTGAACATACAGTTTAACAAATTTCAGCAAATATCGAGCTCGTTTTGATTTTTACTCAGTTAGCTGTCTAAGTAGCAAAAATACCCCAAGACAGAATAACATTACCACTTAAAATGAGTGTTAGAGGGTTAATATTTTCCTAACAAAGAATCGCCATACAATTCTACTTAAGACATCTTAAATAGTATTTGAGCATAGAGGAACACTTAGTATATTTTTTTTGACTTATACCAAACGCCTTTTAAAAAAATTCAAAAACTTCAGGGGCCGATATTTCGGTAACCCGAGGTATTTTACGTTGCAAGTAGTGAGGCTTTTTTTGTTGCACAGTGTAATTGGATTCAAAAGATCATTTTATTTTTTAACTTAGTCTCCTTTAAGCTGTATTTCTTTCCCAACGTTTATCTAATTTTTGTATCCACTGAAAAAAGTAAGATTTATCAGGCCATCAAAATAGTTATTTCTTAGTGAGATGACTTCATCGTTAGAGTCAAATAACTTTCTATTGTGCCATTTTTGCAGTTAAAAAAATAAGAAATAGTCTCCCGGGGGCTTAATCTGGGAAATATGGCGGATGAGGGAACAATTCGTAACATTGTTTATGGATTTTTGCCATGAAATGCACAAGAGACACATTTTTTTTCATTTTCTTCTCAAACTTCGAGGTAGTATACTATCAGTAGCTGTCAAACGCAAACTAAATGGTACCTCAAATTAAAATTTTGGCCGGAGTCAACTGACAGAAGCTCAGTAAAGAGGCGAAAAAATCAAAAAGTCACGGACTTATTCACCCGCCCTTATAAAATTTTTATTTATAAATAACAAAAAGAGAGTTTTATGTGCTGTTTTCACAACACAAGTAATTGAACGTAAAGTAAAATTCATACACAAAGCACAAAGTTTTTTGAGTGTTTTCCATATAAATTTTACTACAGGTCCAATCAATTGTGTTTTGAAAGCAGCACATAAACTTTAAAACTTGCAATTATCAAACATAGAACTTGTATGTTGAAAAATATAAATTTAGAATTTAATGTCTCTGACGATTTAATAGATCAGAATAAATTTAAGTCTATTAAAAGGGTTATTTACGCTTCCAGCAAAATTTCGATTTAACACTATTTCCTAAACCATTTTCTAACTTTTACGGACAAAGTAAATCTATTTCCGATTCACTTTCGCTTTGCTTCACCATACAAAACAAGTAAGAATGTATAGTCGGTAAAGTTCGAATATTTTATAGCCTACTCAGGCGTATACACAAACAAATTTTCTAGAGCGTATCCCATTTGGGAGCCATGGGCAATAATGGACACGCCAAACAAAACAAAAATAATATTTTATGTAGTAATCTAAATATCTAGCCAGGTTATAGGCCAGAAAATGCATTGCATTACTGGTACTGGTATCTAATAGTTGTATAAATTACGTGTACAATTTACTTCACTGCTAGCCAAAGGATAGCTAAGGTAAGCCTCGTAACAGAAACATACAAACGAAAATTCTGATAGTCAATAGAAAAGGCGGTGCGAACTAAGTCCCCAATGAACTAACTCCCCAAACCAAAAATTAACTAAGTCCCCAAACGACTGTATGTGAAAAAACAACAACGATATTTGGGGATTTCGTTCACGTTTTTGGGGGCATCGTTCATTTTTTTTTTTTTGGGGGGAGTTAGTACATATGAACGAAGTCCCCAAAAAGTAGTAACAAACTTAACCACTAAATTAATTTTTGGGGACTTAGTTAATTTCTTAAATGTTTTTAAATTTAGCAATGGGAAATAATTTTATTGCAAGGGACCGTTATAAATGCCCTTCTTGTCGAAATACTGTAGAAGACTCAATGCAAGTGTATAATTAAATTATTAACTATATGTATACAAAAGTGGATTTTTTTTATTTTTTACTTAAAAGAATTATATTTTGTTTAATTATGTTATATCTAAACAAAAAATGGTGTTTATTTCTATATTTTTTTAATTTGGGGACTTAGTTCACTTTTATTAGAGGACTTTTTTTACTCTTGTGGAGATTTGATGAATTGGGGTCTTAGTTCATTCCTGTTTAGGGACTTGGTTCACCTGCTTGGGGGCTTAGTTCATTTTTGCTTTTTCGGGTTTTTTTTTTCCATAAATGAACGACGCACACTGGTTCATATTTTGAGAAGGCGGCCAAAATTATTTTTTTTTTGTTCTCCGATTTTAAAATTTTTTTATTCATGTGAAAGTAAATACTAGTGAACCTCGGGAGCCAAAAAATTAAAACCCTATTTCAACTATTTCATTGAGAACAGGGTGGTCCGAAATGGACTTTCTCAATATTTGGTTATAGTTTTGAATTTCTGAGTCAATTTTTGAAGTTGAAATGCTCATAACTTTTTTGTTTTTTAAGATTTTTTGACAGAATAAGTTTTGTGTATTAGTTTATTTTATTAGCTATACGTGGTTTAAAGCATTAAACTCTGCGACCTCTAGAACTTTTTAATTTTTTTTTTTTTTTTTATGTCAAAATTTCCCGGAAATTTCCTACTTTATAGAGCATAAGTCCTGAGCGTCAAAATGCGTCAAAAAAAAACCTATACTCTCTTGTAGTCCAGAATCTAACCTACATTTCTATACCCCATTGTACGCACGTCTGGATACGACCTTGCGAACTACAGCAATTTCTGTGACCCAAGGTAAGATATTCGGTTCAAAAAATAAGTCCTGCAAGGAAAAATTACTGAAATTAAAGAAGGTGAATCTTAAAGAATTTTCGACAAATAAAGCAGTTCAGGCCACATAAATTATCTAGCACGTCAGGTTATCAATTAATTTGGAGATGGTAAAGGTATTGCCATTGTTATGAACTTATTGTGGGTGAACGGATGCTGCAAAACGAATAGGCGACATAAATAGACTAACACGTTAGATTTCTGAGTAAGTTAAAAGGTTACACATAAGTAAATAGCCGCAACATAAACTACATAGTTTAATTACCTGAAAATTGCAAATTAATTTAAAAAAATGGAAGAACAGGTAAATGGTAAAAAAACTAGCACGCAGTTATATTTTACGTGAAAATTACCTACATGTTACCAGTTAATTTATTGCCGGTATGTTATCCTTTTAAAAAGTGTGAAAACAGGGGTTTTTTATGTTTCAAAGAAATGCTAATAAAAGATTAAATTTGTATTTAAAAAAGGGTTTTTATGTTTTAAAGAAGCAGTAACAAAAGATCATTTAAAAAAACTTCTATCAAGAGTATAAAAGTGCATGCATTCATAATTTTACCTTCATTATTGTTTAAACAATGGCTAAGTTCAGTTATAAAGTTCTCGCAGATATATATTTTCAACAGAAAGATGAAAAAGATTTTGTGTTACACATAATGAATAATCCATTTTTTAAATTATGCAACGAACAAGAAATCAAAATTCATAAGATAAAAATTAAAAATTTTTCATTAACATTAAGAAAACGGTACCTGAAATGTTCTAGAAACAAGAAAAAGTTTTATTTACACAACGAAAAATGGCTAACAAATGATCTGATTTTTAAGAAGCTATCAATAACCGCTAAGGAAACTGGAAAAGTGGGTCGGCCCGCAAAACAAATTGACAATTGCAGTGAAAGATCACGAAGACGCAAGCTAGCAAATATCAATGAAGAAATTTCTCATAGTATGATAAAGGATTCATTTCTGCATCAAATTCAACCAACGCAAAATAAGAAAACAAAAATTGCAATAATTGAAAAAATAGTGGAAGCGAGCCCTAAACGCACAAAGAGGATTTTAAAAAGTATGCCTACACCAACTGAAGAAATGAAATTTACTCCAGAAGAAGCATTTGCACTATTTTTGGATTTAAAACTGACAAAAAATCAGTATACAGAACTGCGAAAGCGAACCAATGAAAAAAAACTGTGGAATCTTTCCAGCATATCGAGATTTAGTTTCTGTCAAAAAAGAGTGCTTACCTTCACAAACGGCTATTAGTGTAACTTCAAGTTCAGCAGAAGTAAAATTGCAGGCTCTTCTCGAACACACTGCAGAACGATTATTAAATACACTTGATGCTGACTGTTTAAAAAAACTTAAAAATTGCAGCATCACTTTATTTTCTAAATGGGGATGTGATGGAAGCTCTGGTCAGAAACAATACAAGCAATGTAATTCAGAAAACTCATCTGATGCCAACTTATTCATGGTATCTTTAGTTCCATTACGTTTAAGAAAAACTTATATTGGCTTAGAGCCGTCAACCAGTAGAGTTACAGAAATGGATGTATGGAAAAATGAAATTCCCTCTTCAACAAAGTATTGCAGACCAATAAAGTTTGTTTACAAAAAGGAAACTAAAGATGTCATAACTGAAGAAGTTCGAAAAATAAAAGATCAAATTAAAGAACTTCAACCGGCAATATTTAAATTTGATGACCAATGCATTGAAATTAATTTTCAAATGTTCCTTACAATGATCGATGGAAAAGTTGCTCAAGCATTAACCGAAACAAAGTCTTCGTCAAGCTGTACCATATGCCAAAAGACATCAAGTCAATTAAGCCAACCCCCATCACAAGACAATAGTTTCAATGAAGCATACGAATTTGGAATGTCCCCTCTTCATACCAGAATTCGTTTTATGGAGCATATTCTTAAATTGGGTTATGATTTGGAATTTGGCCCGTTAGGCGAAACAGTGAGAAAAAACAAGGAAAATGTGGAAAAAAGGAAACAAACAAAAAAACAAATTCAAGAAAAATACCTTCACCTAGGCCTTATAATTGATCAGCCAAAACAAGGAGAAGGAAATTCAAATGATGGAAACACTGCAAGGAGATTCTTTTCCGATCCAGAAACTGCAGCATCTATCACAGGAGTACATTTTGAATTAATAAGACGATTCCAGATCATTTTACAAGTTATATCATGTAGCAGAAAGATAAATGCAAAAAAATTTGGGCAGTATGCAAATGAAACAGCAATTCTTTATAACAAAAAATACTCTTGGAGACATATGCCAACCACAGTTCATAAAATTTTATATCATGGGGAACAAATAGTTCAACACAATATGCTACCAATTGGAGATCTATCTGAAGAAGCGCAAGAAAAAAGGAACAAAGACTACAGATTCTTCCGCGAGCTTAACACAAGAAAAATGTCCAGATGTTGTACTAATGAAGATCTTATTACTATTTTGTTGTGCACATCAGATCCATATATGTCCAGTATTCGACAAAAATGGAAATCAACCTCAATCGAATTAGAGGAAGAAGCTAAACAACTTCTCGAAAATGAAACCCAAAGCTATTTAGAAGAAATTTTTACTAATATTGTTTAATTTAAAATTGTTTATAGATTATAATTTGTTTTTGTTTTAAGTATATATTTGTATTAATGTATAAAAATAAAATACACATACATCTCTAACCAAAAATAAAAGTTGAATTACCTAAAATGTTATCGATAGCCAATAATGCTATTTGGGAATTTTTTAAAATATTCCTTTTCAGTTTTATCCTTATAACAACTCGTCTTTCCTAAAAACGCCAACCTTTGGCCCCTGTGAATATTGGGACTAAAAAATTTACAGGGGCCAAATATTGGCATTTTCTGACAGGATCTAAGTTATACAATAAAAAATAAGTATCAGTTGTAAAATACAAGAGAAATAATCATAAATTATAAAAAAATCATATTTGAAATATTCAACTTTTACACCGAAATTCAACAAAAAAATGAAAATGCATTTTGAACTCCCCATAACTTTTGCTCCTATCAGTCGAATTTTACGTTTTATAGCGCAAATTAAAGCCTAACATCGCACCTATCGAGCAAAAAAAATCGCATAAAAAAATACCGATCCAGTCAAAAGTTATGGAATTTTGACCGCCTTCTCGTAAAATTTCCCACTGTGCGACGTCCCCAAATTTAGGGGCTTAGTTCATTTTGGGTTTGGAGAGTTAGTTCATTGGGGACTTAGTTCATACCGCCCATAGAAAATATTCCAAGAAAATATTAAAGGAATAGGAAGGACTATTAAAGTATAAAAGCTTTTAAAATTGTAATTTGACTTCGAATACACATTCGAATTAATATGAAAATTTATCTATATTTAGTTTATGAGATTTGTTCACCTTTAAGCGATTTTAGAGAGGGGGTTTATAAGAGATTACGGTCATTTCTGGACCAACCAGCACAAAGCCATAATATAGTAGACATTTTAAAAGTTATCATCGCCTTGGAATATAAAACTGAATTACAATAAACTTTTTTTTTTAATATAAATTATTTTCCATATACATTAAACTATTGTTGAACACTGGATAGTTACGTTAATTTTATACTAAAAACAATAACTAATATATTATAACTTAGAGAGGGTTATCCCAAAATCCAGGGATATTCAAAATGCCTTCACACCTTCCCGGCTAGTGTAAAACATTTTGGGGAAAGGAACTCTTCTTATTACACATATCAGAAAGAACAAAATGAAATACAAGGGAGAATAGGAAAATAAGTTGTGAATTATTAAAAGGTATAAAACATATAAATAGGCTTTAAGAAAAAACACATAAATACAGACAAAAAAAAAATATTGTTTGCCAACAAGATAAATTTTTACATATGTACATACAAACATATAAAAAAATTATATAATTTTTTTTCTTTGTTGTGTTTATGTTAAATTAAAGTAAATGAAGATGGAACGAAAAAAGTGTGAGCTAACAAGAATGAAAAACAAGTTACAAGATAAATTCTGTTTGTTTACACACACAGACATATTTTAATATAAAATCAAGTAAGAGTGATATCTTCGGTTGTGCCGAATCTTATGTACCCTTCACCATAATGCTTAATAAACAGAAAGTTATATAAATACAGTTATATAAATATAAATAAATCAATTTTGTGCCACGCCGACTTCTCCCATCTCACCAAAGTCTTTTCAGGTCTTGTGTATTGATAACCAAGATGCTTTACCTAATTCGGAAACTTTGGCTATTTTCGATCTCTTGAAATACAGAAGTCTATAATGTTTTTGTACGGAAGATGCCACGCCTACTTCTCTATCCCGTCTATATTGTAAAAGAGATTTTGTACTAATAACCCAGCTACATATATGTAAAAAAAAATAATTTTCTCTTACCGTTCTTTAAATATAAATAAATTTATTTTGTACAACGCCCACATTTTTTTCGGATGTTGTGTATTGATAACCAAAATACTTTTTTCAAATTTGGAAGCTTTGGCTCTTTCCGTTCTCCAGATATACTTAAAAAAAACAACAACAAGGGTTTAAAGAGTAAAATTTGAGGCAGTCGTGGTTTTTTGCTCATATCTCAGCCATTTGGGGACCGCTTAGGCTGAATTTCATTAGCAAATATGTCCGGACTATATGCTACACCTGGCTCCCTGTTGAATTATCTTGAAATTGTACTTTGCAATACAAAATACTTTGCTTGTTGTTTTTTAAGGCGAATTCATAAAGGTGACCGCATCATGAGATAGAGTTATGCTAGCTATCTCTTTTTTATACCCTCCACCACAATTAGTTGTGAAGAGGGTATACTAAGTTTGTCATTCCGTGTGAAACTTTTTTATTATTCATCTCAGACCCCATAAAGTGTATATATTCTGGCTGCTTGAGTAATTCTAAGTCGATTTAGCCATGTCCGTCCGTCTGTCCGTCTGTCCGTCTGTCCGTCTGTTGAAAACACGCTCACTTTCGAAAAACTTAAAAGAAATAAACCTAGTGACACCTAGTCAAATTGCTTGTAGTTATCCTAAGCATTTTGGGATTGAATTTCAGCAAAATCGGTTCAGTAGGACCAGAGCTATGAATCAAAATGTGGAACCACCACCTTCAAAAACTTGATAATTTTGTTACAAAAACTAACATAAATGATGCAAAAATGCACGGAATGACATAAGATTTTGCACAAGTCCGTTTTATTCGACTAGAAATTACACTGTAAAATTTCGCGAAGGTCGGTCCATAATTTACCCTAGGCCCCATATAAACCCTACTCTCGGAAAACAGTTTTGTCCGCCTAAAACCGTAAAAAATAATGCAATCATAACAAATTTTGGCTCGTCACAATTTTATAGGACTATAAATGATACTGTGAAATTTCGTGAAGATCGGTACATAATTTACCCTAGGCCCCATATATGCCCTACTCCCGGAAAACAGTTTAGTCTCCTAAAACCATAATTAATAACAAATCGTCACAGTTTAAGATAATAATAATAAAAAGACATCATACAGATATTACTCCTTAAACATTCGAACTGTCGGTGGAGGGTATCAAAGATTCGGCACAGCCGAATATAGCACTCTAACTTGTTTTAATAATACTATGTATTTTGTTTTTGTAAAAAGTTAGAGTGAATGTCAAAATTATTTGTTGAAAATATAAAAAAGGATTTTTTTTGTTCATAAAATATATACAATTTCTTTAGAAAGTAAATCTTTTCACTCTATTGAAAATTCATTGTGGCTCCACTTATTCCTTACGCATTTTTAATTCCTTGTTTTTATGTATATTTTATGTTCCCTTTTTTTGTTTTAAATAAGTTTTTATATTTTTATTGAATTTTAAATTTGAATTAATTTTTTCACAAAATGTAAACAAAGCTTGACATTCAGTATATACACAAAAAAATAAACAATAAACAGTTGATTCGAAAATGTCACCTTTATGAATTCTCCTTGTTGTTTTTAGAAATATTTATTTTAATCAATATAGTTTTGCTTTATATTTTTTGGGAAAATGAAATGAAATGAAACCATTTTTATATAAAATCTAAAAGCTAAGTTTTGGGTATTTTTATTTTGGCTGTAACATAAAAGGACTCGAACGGACAGACGGACATCGTGATTTGAACTTCTCGTTTCAGCCAAAATCCAAAATCCAAATTCTTTATGATCAATGTTATAGAAATTACAAGCGAAATTACGAAGTAATAGTACATACCTTTAACATGTAGATCTGAATTTGTTTGCATATTGAAAGCAAATTTGCAATACCTCTAGTTAGTATGTCTCCCTTTTAATCTTCGTCTCTCTCTCTTTCTTTGTCAATTTGTCTAAAAAAAATTGCCATAATTTTTTGTTTATCTAAGTTTTATTAAATTTTTCTATTTATCTTATTCTGTATTAAGTAGTATGAATATTTTTTCTGTTTGTTTGCTTGCTGATTTGTGTATTTATTTTTCTAAATAATCGCTAAACAAATGGTGATACTCCTAGTAGGAGAATTAAATATTTACTAACATTTGCATAACAAAATACTACTATAAATAATATATACGTTTAAAAAAAAGAAAGATGATTTTTAACGAAACTACACCATATTTTACTATAATACACAGTGCAAAGTTAAAGGGAAGGAGTTTGTAATCAAGTAAAATAACAATATACACATATTTAACAAAACAATCGCAGGTTGTGATGTTTCGTTACTTAAGTATATACATTATCAGTCGTATTCGTGGAAATTTTAATCAGCATTTCAACATGTTTTAAGTAAAATTCGTTTGAATTGTATTCATAAGCGAATATTACCCTTAAAAAAACCTTAAAACAGGTTGTGTAAATTAAGGAATTTTAAAATTGGTTCGAGCCTTGATTAAACCTATTTTAAAATGACATTTTAGCTCTTTGCTTTGTGTTAATTGTTATTTTTTTAATATATTCGGGTGTGTTCTAGAATCCGAATCCACTCAAAAGTGGATCACTTCAGCATTTTTGGTGTTCTGCATTTCACATCCACAAGTTTGTATTCGTTTTCAATTAGAGTAGTAAGAGGTTGCCGATAGTAAAACGAATCGACTTTTATTCTAGTATGTGATAAAATTTTTAACAAGAAAAAAGTTTTGTATTTAGTTTAAAATGTTCTTGATCTAATTTTATCAAAAATATATCGATACCTCAAACGCAAAAGGCCCTAAATAACCCAACATTTAAAATCGACTTTTTTATTGATTTTAATGTAATTATAGCTAATTTTTTGACGGGTTTTATGTAATTTTCCGACAGTTTGTTTGTTTAAGCGATTTAGCGATCTCAAATTAGTTTTTGGGTTTGTTTCCAATTTTGCAATTTTTCACGAATTTTGGCCATGTTCGCGATAAAAGCGATCTTTACAGCTTTAACGATGTATAATAAATAGGAGGATTTGCTGTCTTGCCGTTGTTAGCAAAATTGTGCGAATTTCTGCTAATATTGCAATTTTTACAGCATTTTTGCCATTCTTTATAGTGTTAGGGACATTTAATCAATTTTATAGCTTGTGTGAATATTAAAAATTTTCGCCAATTTTTGCAAAATTATCAATGAATTTTAATAAAATTTTCATGTTGTAAAATTCCTTCCTTCAGTAAAAATTATTTAATGAAAATTAAATTTGATGAACTCAAGCTTAAGCCTAACTAAAAAATATAATTTTTTTTTTTTTATTATCCGACATTTGGTTTTTTAACCCATTTAGCGATTTCAAATAAATTTTAGGGTTTGTTTAAAAGTTTGGAATTTTTCGCGAATTTTAGACGTGTTAGCGATAAAAGCGATTTTTTCCTATGATTCTTTACAGCTTTCACGATTTTTAATAAATAATAGACTTTGATATCATGCTGCGATTAGCAAATTAGCGATCTTTAGTTCAACTAACGTTTTTTCGAACAAAAACTTCGAATACACAAAAACATGCGGATTCTAGATTACCAATTTATGAATTATGCGGATTTAAAAAATTTTTTGTTTTCAATACCTGATTATTATTAACATATGGGCAAATCCTGCGTGACGAACGCTACATTCGTACGCGTTCTCTGATTGATATATAAACCTTTTTTGGCCTTTCAAAAGAGATAGCTTCAACTTATGTATAGTATTTAGTTGCGTTAATATGTACTTACGAATGGCATATGTCATAATTTCTTAGCAAGTATTTGTGCGAAATAATCTATCACAAAGTTTTGTGACGCACGCTACAAAAAGTGGAAGTAACTTCAAAGTTTGAAGTGTGTTTTCCTAATTTTTAGCGAATTTTGCATCATAAGGTATACAAAATCGAATTCCTAAAAGAAAGATGACTATAAGAGAATTCTCAATGCACTTATTCGCAGTCAAAAACTGTTGTGATTTTCTGACAAAAGCCGTGAACCCTTTGTGACGCACGCTACATAACGCACGCTACAGTTTTTCCAGTAGTATTTTATTGTTATATTTTATTTATTTTAACAAAACAAATTATATTTTTATGAATTGCATTTCTTAAACTAATTTCTTAACTAATGAATATCAATTTTTTTTTCAACGAAATTTATATTTTGATGAGTCTGCTGTAAGTGCTATTTTAAGCACAAAAATCTCCTAAAATAATGCTAAATTTACGTATAACATTAATAAATCAGGGGTGGGGTAGTATTTGGTACAAATAATTGTATTAATGATCATCAAAATACATATTTTTTAATATAAAAATGAAATTATACATCTAATCTTATATTCCATCAAAAAAAATTCATTTGAAAAATTTTTGGTTGGTGGACTGTTTCTGGGATTTGCCCATATGTATAAAATACACAACGAATGAATAAAATATTAATAATATATTTTTGAATTGCACAAATGTTTCACAAAATAATTTTAATTGTACATAATAAACTCGTGTTGTGTGAGAGAACAAAACAAATAAAAAACTCGTTATTTAAATACTTTTTTAATAGAAATATAATCATCATCTAAATTAAATTTTTACCAAATAGAGAAATCATCATACAATTTTTATTTATAAAAACAATATTTTTCTCAAAAACGTCAAACAAAAAAATTTAGATACTTACGATTCATGTGACAAATGAAAGAGATAGTGTTGCCATCATCCAATTAAAAACAAACAACGTTAAAATGCGTATTATAAATACGAATTTTTACCAAATCTTTTTAGTCTTAAAATGTTTTTTAACTCTTTTGAATTTCCTTGCGGCTAACGCCGACTTTCAACCGATATAGCTTTTTACGGAACTCCAACACCGAACCCTAAGATTCGGTCAGACTATAGAAATGAATAACAAAAATAGTTATTCAAAAAGCTTTTATTTGCAAAGAGAAAAAAAAACAAAATAAATAAAAAAAAAAATTCATGAAATTTACTAAATTTCGTTACGGATCTACGAATGCGTTGCTATTACGTACAGGTCTAGTTGTTTGCATGGAATAATAAAGCAAACTTTCATAACAATTTACAAAGTTTGTATACAAAAAATATACTACAGTTTAAAATATTCCTGATAAAATTCTAAAATAATAACAAAATTTTAAAATTCATAATATAGTTTTGTATAATACTTAGAATTTTCCTTTATCCCCCCTATAATTTCAACTCATGTCAAATATTTAATCACATTAATTCGAGCGTAAACGCTCTTTAATACTCTACTCAACAACTCCTACATACGAACCTGAATATCCAGTAATAGACTTCTTAAAAAAAGCTCTTTGATTAAAGAACATAATCAAGAACAAAAAGCTAAACTTTTGTTTTAAGTGATATAAAAAAGTTCGATTCTTTAACAAAGAATTATTTAATCGTGAATTCAAAACACGTTTCACTGAAATTTAATTAAATTTAATTCTATAACTACCTTAAAATAAAACCAAGTTTTGGTACTCACTAAATTCATAACATGAATACATTCGTATACAGTTATTTATACACAATAATATGGATGTATGTATGTGTGTATGTATATATTTGTATGTAAAAGATCTCAATTAGATTTTTGTGTGTGGCATAAAAAATATCTAAAATAAAAAATCTGCCAGACGACTGCTATTTAATTTTCGTTGTATATGATTATAATAAATGTTTAAAAATGTTGTCATTAGGATAAGGATGCTTAAAACTATATGCATTTAAAACATAGACGACAGCAGGCTACACGACTACATGACTTTAAATGCTGTTAACTGCAGTTGTAGGCATATTGTCAGCTACTTATATTGAAAACTACAGCAAAAATCGAATAATATAAACAGCTGTTAAGGTTTTTTATGTATTTATATTTTGTATTTCTTTTTTTTCTATAAAATGGAGGAACATGCATGATTGCAAACTCGCACATGAACTTAATTCAAACTTTGAGAAAAAAAAATGCTTAGTAACGTAATTATTGTTAAATGGACATAATTGAAAAGTGTTCCGCACGGACCAAGAACCCGCAATAGAGAAAAACTTTACTAAGCAAAGCCCTAATAACTTTGGGATTTTGTGCTCTACAATTCCAATAGTTTTATCATGTTGGGCGTCCTAGGAGCTGCAGGGGCCAAATTTAAGAATTGCATTAAACCGACATATTTCGCGACCTAAGGACAGAAAGGTACTAGTTGCACCTTTTTGCGATTTGTATGGTTGAAATTCTTAAATTTGACCCCTGCAGCGCGTAGGAAGCCCTTAGATCGGTCACTTATCATCATTTGTTTCTAACATACCTACCCGCTATCTTCCTTTCTTAAGGGGGCTCCTATACTAAATGTTCAATACAAACTAGAAATATGTTAAAGAAAAAGCCCCTTAACCGCCAAGGAGTTGCCCCTAGGGGGATAAAATGTATGACCGGACACCATTAGTCTTTTGTTATTAATATTTTCTTAAAACATACTTGCTATATAAATCCACCCCTTAGGGTGCTCCCATACAAATATGGCAATTTATAGTGCCTAAGATTGCCCTAGATGGGTCAAATGTATGACCAATCCAACTTTATTGTTCATCATCATAATTTATTTTCAACATACCTACCCGCTATCTCCATTCCTTAAGAGTGCTCCCATACAAAATGTTTAATACAAACAAGTAATATGTTGAAGAAAAAGTCTCATAGCTGCCCAGAATTCGCCCCTAGGGGGATAAAATGTATTCCCGACCTCAATAAGTTTTTTGTCCTAAACATTTTCTCGAGACATACTTGCCCTTCATCTCCAATTCATAGGGGGACTCCAATACAAATATTGCGCTTTATGAAATTCTTAAATTTAATTAAAAAATAAAGAAGTTGATAACAGATCTTAATCACTTATGAATTCGTTTTAATATGTCTAAAAAAAATTAGAAGCATATCTGCATTTTCCAATTTTGTATGAATTTTTAACAAACAAAAATTTCAAAATTTTGCTAAAAAAAATATTTGTTTCTGCCAAAAAAAAAGTTCTGTGTCTAAAAATTTATTTTATTGCGGAATTTCGTTTTTTAATATTTTGTATAAACTGAACCGTTTTTGAGTTACTCGAATATATGTTGTGCAACCTCCCCCATTTTCGAAATAACGGTATATCTCGAAAACCTAAAAATAACATAAAAAAAAATTCAGTGTTATTGTTATATTGACATAAATTGAAGATAAAGCAAATTTTATAAAAGGCAGCCAAGGAATATAAATTTTTGAAATAAGCACTAAGGGTCATTATTACAACTTGCCGTATTCAGTTTAAAGCAAAGTTGAAATAGTGAAAAACATTTTATATGTGGGACAAAGTCCAACCTTTAAATATCGGCAAGTTGTAGTAGCATTGGAAGCCAAAATTTAAGGCACCACGCTCGCCATATGGCCCGATATTTTGGTCAGCGGTGCGCACATATGCCAGAAGTCATATTTAGGAAATAAATGACATGAAATTATCTACCAGATTATAATAAAAACAAGTTAGAGTGCTATATGGGCATTTCCGTCAAAAGGTCAACCGTGACCGAAAATTTAAAAGTTATAAAAAGCTTATTTTTTACGATATTATTATAGAGAAATATTTAGATCTTACTTATTTTATAAATTTACCCATAAATTTGTTTACTTAGATAAACAATCAGACTGCAAAGTTGTGCAAATGTAATTTCTTATTTGTGAGAATTTTTTATTGCATGTTTTCTTTAATATTATCTTCCTTAAAAGAGGTGATATTTGATGAAAATTATTCCAAAAAAATTTCCCTACATGGTCCGTATTCTAAGGAAGAGTTCGAAGAGAAATATGCTATTCGGATTAACGGTAAATTTTTATTTTTTTTAATAGTTATTCAGTTAAATTATTATGGAAAAAATGTCACGTTCGAAATGTCACGTATCGAACCAGATTTTGGCTTAAACGAAAAAAAATATAGAAGATTTTGGAATCAAACCAAAGACATTTAAATGTTACATTGCTACGTAAAATTCGGAAAGTAGTTTGACTAAAAAATTGCGCCAGGTTTCGCTGAATTACGCCTTTTTATACATGGCCACAAAACCTACTTCTATTTTTTCACCTTCGAACCGCTACTTCTTTTGCCATTATCTTTGACCTAGAATCGCGCCCCCATAAACTTTGGAATAGATAATAGTGCTTTTTTGGTGCTATAATTTAAGGGTTAAAAGAACGTAAAAATATTTGTTGTTTAAAATGTTATTGCATTTTTGATGCGTACGACTGTCACGTTCAACACTTTGAAATTACCCATATTCGGCTGTGTCGAATCTTTGATACCCTCCACCGACAGTTCCAATATTTCAGGTGTAATATCTTTATGATGACTTCTTATTATTAATTTATCTTTTTATAAAACATAAAACAGACATCAGCATTAAAATTGGTTCTGGCTTAGACCTATATTAAATTACTGACCGACAATCTTGAGTAAAATATCATGATTCGTAATAGTTTAAGCCGAACTTAAATGATTTTCTGGAGGGGTATTTATATTATATATTTATGTTATTAAAAAACATAAATTTCAATAAATTACAATACAGTGGTGAAATAAGTTTTGGCGTTTACAGTGAATTTCATTCAGAAGGCTGCTAAATATGGGAACTAATGTTAATTATGGACCTTATATCACAAAATTGCATGACATTTTTCTGGCCATATGATACTAAGTTGGAAGAAATTTTGCCACAGTTAATATCGAGCCCTAAGCACGAAAAGAACGTAAGCGACATAATTTTCAATTTTGGTTTTTTTTAATAAATGGCTTTATTGGCAACACTTGCATCATCTGATAAAATATCATGGTCATCACATAAGGTACCGTTACGATTTTATAGCAAGAACAATTTTATCGTAAGCGACACATTTCATACAAAATTTATATGAAATAAAATAAAAAAACTCTCTCCTGTACAATTTGATTTTTAGCGCTTTCGTTATTTTTAATTAATTACCAGAGTGGGTTTTATATGGGGCTATAGTAAATTAGGAACCGATCATCACAAAATGTATTAGTGCTATTTCTAGTCCTATAAAACTGTGAAGTGTTCAATTTTATTCCGATAACATTATAGACAACGGTTTTAGGCGTACTTAACTGTTTTCCGGGAGTACGGTTTAAAAATCTTATATCATATGTTCCACCATTTATGTTAGTTTTTGTAAAAATTATTAATTTTTTTAAACTTATGGTTCCACATTTTGATTCTTAGCTCTAAGCCTATTGAACCGTTCTTGCTGGATTATAATCCCAAACTGCTTAGGATAACTACAAGCAATTTGAAACTAAATTTGTTCATTTCTTTTGAGTTTTTCGAAAATGAGCGTGTTTTCAACAGACGGACAGACAGACTTAGAATTACTCAAGGAGCCAGAATATATGTACTTTATGGAGTTTGAGATGAATAATAAAAAAGTTTCACACGGAATGACAAACTTAGTATACCCTCTTTACAACTAATTGTGGTGGAGGGTATACAAATTCCAACAATATTTCTGTCTTGTATGATTATTTCATGCATGTCAAAAAAAATCACCCTATATGTTTGGATTTTAACAATGCTAATGTTTAAATTTATATATTATGGTCAAAAGTTACAATGGCATGGTCAATATCAACTACATTATGATTATTTATTTCAGATATGCTTTTTGAGTTACTGTGATTCTATTTCTTTTTTTATTTCTGTTACAAATTTAGTTATTATAGGAAAGGTCCCAAATTTCTTATAGTTCTAAAACTATGCATAAACTTTTTTAATTAATTTTTTTTCCAAGTTGTATGGCTTAAACTTAAAAAATTGTAAATGTTAGATACGCCGTTTGTAAATTAAAGTACCGATAAATTTTTCTCTACCTGGCTGAATGTTATAAAAAGTATTAACGTAATATTTCATAGGACTAGCTCACTTTTACTCGCTATAGTGCCCATAAGCCTGGTGGTTGCATTTGAGTGGGGCTATGTAAAACAATGGATTAATTTGGCCCACCTGTAATACCTAACACTTTTTTATTCTTATTATTATTTTCATAAAGGAATATTAGCCAGAAATTTTTAACCTAAGCACTAAAAATTTGAACATTTTTAATAAAAATTTTTTTTTTTTTTTAAATTTTAATTAAAACACAATAAATAAAAAATTCAGTCTATTGTTATTCACTATTGTTATACACTATTTTTTAAAACTCAATTTAAATAATTTTTTAAATTTTTGTTTGCATAAACAAATAAATACTGTTTTATATCTAAAGTAAACCTGTGTCTGTTCGGACCATAGTTGGGGGTAGTGCACTAAATATTGATTTAAGTCAGCATTGCACTATCACTAAATAAAACTGCAAAGAAATTAGTTTGCATTCTTTTTTACCAGCTTTAGTGATGATATGTATTTTTTAACTACCACTAAAATACTAAAAATATTTGAAGTTATTTTGCAAATTTTTTCACTATCACTAAACGCAGATTTAAATGCAAAAATCTGCACACAAATCAAATAGTGCAAAATTTGGACATGCAATCAAAAAAGCTGCATACAAATATTGTCTCACTAAAATTTAAAAAATGTAACTTTGTGTGTGCATGGCTTTTGAATTCTTTTGAGGATATGCATAAGTGAAAAACATTAAACAAAATGAAATTTTGTCGATAACGGTATAATTATTGGCTTAAATCATGAAAACACAAGTTTTTAGTTTTAACTTTAGTGCAACAATTTAAGTTGCACTCAAATGAGTGAAGAAGAAAAAAGTTGCAATAAGCCGATGACTGCTTTTTTTTAAATCAAACTATTTTTTTTTTTGAGTGCAAAATTTTTTGACATCACTACCACTCATGTTTAGTGAGGCTGCAAATTTTCAATTCATCACTCAACATCAACAAAATGATTGCAACATATTTGCACTATCACTAAGTGTGAGTTGAAACTTTAAAATGAGTGCACTACCCCCATCTATGGTTCGGATGCAAATAAATGTTGTGCATGGAAAATGATCTCTCAACGTAAACCAAAGTTATGGTAGCATACTTGAGTGTACTTGATGTAAATTCATTTGTTGAATATTAATTTTCTAATTCAGATCTCACATTTGATTCAAGATCAAAAGTAGCTGATATTTGTTTTATTTTTTGAAGTCCTATATTTTTTTTTTTTTTTGCAAAACGTTTTGGATTTTTTTTGATTTATTGAGCAATTTTTCCTTCCACATTGGCTATTTAACTTTCTGCAATATCAATTAATTTGAGCTGACTATTAGGTGACCTTTATCCCTTCAATTTAGTTATTGTTTCACCAATATATCCGCAGTTGGAAAATACAAATGCTAAACGACTCTCGATGTTATTTAAAATCAATATTTCTTTTCCTTTTTTAATTTCATAAGCTGCAAGTTTTTTGAATAGTATTCTACAGCATCTAGCCAGGTTCCCCCATCTTGTTAACACTGGCTGAGGTGGAAAAGGTGCCAAGGGATACATTTTTATTATTGTAAAAAAATGCAACTATGAAACCTTTAAAAATATTATCGAATTGGCTTCTAATTTCCTCTGCAACTCGGTGTAACCCATGTGCCAAGCAAGCAACTAACATGTAACAGTTTTAAATAAAACATTTTAAGCCCATTGGCAGCACCTTAACCATGTAAGGTGCTGCATCGGTTAAAAAGGGAGGGATCTTTTGTCTTGAAAAAACTTTTATTTTGAGTAGAGCTCCAAAAAAAATTATTTATTGATATTAAAATTTTTTTTTTGGAAGATTTTTTTTGTTTTTATTTTTTTTTTTTTTTTTGTGAAGAACTTTTTGATATACAGTAGAATCTCACAAATTAGAACCACTTTGTGCACCGGGCAGTTCGAATTTCTGAAAAGTTGGAATTTCTGGACATTTTTTTTACAGAAAATGATAAAATTATTATGAAATAGTGATAGATAATGAATAGTTGTGTAAGCTTTATTTAAACTCAAAACAGTTTTTATTTAATAACATTTAATTAATTGAAAATAATAAATTCAGAGAAAAACTTTTAAAAAGATTTTTTTAATAATTAGGTACTTAATTGGTCTTTAACATAAAATCTGTGAACTTGTTTGTTTTTTTTTTTTTTTTTGATTTATTTAAACTAAACGATTTCCACTCACGCCTTCATTAAGTCTTTTTAATATTTTAACCTTAGTATCGAAAGATAAGGTATTTTTTACGTTTGTTGTCCTTTTTTTTATCTTTCACACGTATGACCACTTCACTTTGACCTTCAGTTATCAGCTGACCCAAATTTGTACAAGCATATCAAATTTCATACGCATATGACCGAATTGTACACAGCACTAATAAATCCGTGATTCCCCGTTTTATTTTTACTTTAATGAGCGAAAAAAATAATTTGTAGTAAAAATAAAAAATAAATTAAAAATAATTCCACAAATTAGAACCCCCTGTTCTAATTTCAGAGCGATTAATTTGGGTTTTCGCCTATTAAGTTAAAAATCATAAAAACAAATTTCCTAGTAGAAATAAAAAAACACACTTCCAGAAATTAGAACCACAGGTTCTAATTTCAGAGCGTCCAATACATTGAAATGGCCGGTTCTAATTTCTGGACGGTTCGAATTTGTGACGGTTCGAATTTGTGAGATTCTACTGTAATATGGAAATTTAAAAATATATCACTCACAAATGTTAAAATATACATTTAAAACCAAAATATGCCAATATATGCATTTTCACTAAAATATGCAGCAATATGCAACAAACAAATCGATGCCATTTTAACGCAAATTTTATGATTCGGAAAGATAATTGGTCGACATCGTTCTAAGATTTGCATAGAAAACGCATCGCTGCTTATTAAGCTTATTCTGTGTGCCCGCTGTCGTTTCTTATCCTGGGAAAGCATTTGTCTGCCGGCTTGGTCAAAATTGGACTTATTTTACCTTTTTTAAATACTAAATGAAACTATTATCTTAAACAATTTTTACCAAATTTATCATGCTTTCTACAGACACATGGATGTACACCGCTTTTTAGAATTGCTTAAGGATATTTCTCCGGTAATTATCTTGATGTGTTACAAAGGGAATTACGATATCTATACTCCCCTAAATCAACTTTCCTTAAATAACTGTTGAAGTTTTTAATTAAGTCTTCTAAATAATATTTTCATACGAAAGTTACCAAAAAGTTAATTCAAATGGGTCAACAGTTTATTTAGGTTCATACAATCAACAAACGATAATTGAATAAAATCTTAACCCCAGCTATTAATTTTGGCACAGCAAGCAAAAATTTAAGAAAACTCTCCAGAAGTTTGTTTAAAATAAAACTTCAACTTTGAGTTTTTCCTTTTTAAAAAAAAAAAATATAAAAAGAAAAAGGAAAACTCCTTAAATAACATCCTTTTTCTCAATTCTATTTATTCTTTTCAAGCAGATTTTTCTTGGCTTTTGTATTAAAATCAAAAGGAAATCTTTGAGCACACAATGATTTCCCTTCAAAATGATATTTAGAATACTATTATTATTTTTTCTTATTTAAAACTTGTTCTTTGTTAACCCAACAAAGGTGAAGATGATGGAACCACAAATCTATATTTGCATTAAAACCAACAAGTGGGGAAGGTATTAGAAGAGGATTGAAAGCATAAAGATGCACACTAAAAGTAACTTGAGAAAATCAAAATATTTTCTTTTTGTAAAAGGAAAATTAAAATAAATAAAAACTGTTACAATAAATTAAACAACTTTTTACCTTTTGAAATAAATCTTTTTGAGATCATAAAAATAAGCAAAACAAAAAAAATAACGACAATTCAAGAGCAAAAGCAACAACTTTCACAGTAAATTATAAAAAAATAAGAAAAATCAATGACATCAAAATACACCCAAAAAAATTATTCTATTTACAGTAAGTAAATGAAAATGTTTCTATAAGAAAACAAAAGTTGTGCATTCAAATATGTACACACTATAATTTTTTGTTCAATCAAGTATGTACTCACTTGGCTGGATATTTTGCGAAAGCAAATAGAGTATTTCCATATAAAAAATATTTCTTTACGTATTTTTATTATTGGAACATGGAAAAATATTTCTTTTAAAAGTTTTTTTTTTAGTTGTTTACACAAACTGCTTGCCAAAATTCGTTTGAATTGACAGCATGCGCACAGGTTGCATAAAAATTGATTGAAAATTTCCCTTTAAAAATTCCCCCAACGAACAAACAACTTGAACATTTTACTTTTATAAAAGTTTTTTTTTTAAATCACAAGCATTTTTAAAAACCCAACTTTTTTAAATTAAGCACATTTATTTTATGAATTAAAAATAAAAAACATTTAATTTTTTAGGCAAAAAATAGTTTTTTTCTTCATACATTTATTTATTTTATATTTAGAAATTGTAATTCCTAATTTTTTTAAATTTGTTTCAGCAAAATCGGACTAGTGGTTCTCGAGTTATGTCAAAAAAAAAAAAAAGACCACCAAAGGTGACAATTTCCCCTATATGATAGTTACTAACTTCGAACAGCGAAACGCCGGTACACGTATAACTTCTTTTTTACCGATATAACATTTTCCGTTGGTTTCATCCCATCCCTATTTTGACTGTCGCATAGTGTTATCAATGTAATTTTTGTGGAAATACAAAATTTTTTAGTATACAAGATTTTGTTTGTCGTGCTTAATTCCCAATTTTTATTCTTGATAAAAACACTGACATTTATTAATAAGCTATTCCTATGACCATTTCACGGGTTGCTTAGCCCAGAGCGTCAGGAAACTTCATCCAAAAAGATTTTAGAAAAACTTAAGATACTTAACAAAGAATTATAAGCAACAGTTGTACTTGTTACAATATCAAAGCTTAAACAAAACCAACAGCAATAAACAGTGAGTTTATCTCTTCTTACATTCCCCACTACAATTGGTTGGAATTCTTCAAACATTAATTGTAGTTGTAAGTATGTTAAGAAAAAACAAAATGAAAACAAAAACAACTGGATTTGTTTAAACTTTGATATTGTTACAAGTAAAACTGTTGCTTATAATTCTTATTCGCTTAACGGTTTTATTGGTTTAATATCTTTAGTTTTTCTAAAATATTTTAATGAAGTTTCCTAACGATCTGGCCTTAGCAACCAGTGAAATGCGCGTAGGAATAGCTTATCCCTTTAACAATAGAATTCAGTGTTTTTCTTAAGAATAAAAATTGGAAATTAAGCACGACAAACAAAATCTTGTATTTTAAGCACATTTATTTTTAAGAGCTACATAGTTTTTTGATAGGAAACACAAAAACTAGTTTGTAAGTAAAAAAAGTACGAGACTATTTAAAATGTAAAGGAATTCATAAGCAAAACTTGATCGTGTGGCCGCCAATTTATTAATAGATTTCTTGCACAAAATATTTTTTTTATTGACCCTTATGGAAATTGGACATTGAATTTTTTTCTTAAAAGCGGTTTATTCTTTTAAAAGATGTTCTTCGTTATATCTAGCATTCCAAATAACTAAAAAAAACAATGTTCATCTGTAAGCCTGTGCAATATAAAATATATACTGACCATAATGTGTTTAATATTTATAATTATACTATTGTTAATTTGATCACGTAATGGCTATGAAAAAAAAAATTAAAAAAAAAACAATTTTGTAATCCGTATGTTCGAACAAAATTTAAATTGAATTATCAATTCAGGAAATTGTGAACAAAATCAAAAGCTGTGCAGCTATTGCAACGAAATACAGCTCATTTCAATCGAAATATGTTTAGCTAAATGTTTTTAGAACAAAACTGTGATTTTTGACGCTTTTTTTTTTTAATTTTTAAAGAACAAAAAATTTTTTTTTTAATTGTTATTTTTTTTTTCAAAACTTCAAAGATATCTTTGAAACTAGTAAGCAAATTTTAAAACAATGTAAGCACGGATTAAAGATAATATTGCTGCCGATTTTTTTTTAACTGAATATAGTGAGTCATTTTCAAGTTATTCCAATATATGCAGTGAAAGTGCCTTAATTTTGGACATAACGGTATATCTCAAAAAGTCGAGGTTATACAGAAAAATGAACATTTGATTTGAAATCAGCGACCTCAATTAGTAAAAATTTGCGATAAGGTTCTAGGCCGCAAAATGACTATTCCGCAGTGTAAATTGTAGATATAACAAAATCATTATAGATAAACAGTTTAATCTTACAAATATTTTTTGAGTGTATCTTTAAAAAGTGGCTTTTCAGAAAAATAAACTTGTGTGTTTGTAAAATATACTTTTTTTTTTTACAACAATGAAAACCTTTTAAAGAAATCCCACAACGACTCTCTAATACAAAAAGCATTTGAAGCATTGTCATTCTGTCATTAATACATTTATTTTAATTATTGATGCCCCTTAATAAGGCAGAGCTTAAACGAGACCATACTAGCTGCTAAGGCAAACTCCATAGTGGTAAACTAATTGGGTGTCCCTGCCAAAAACTTAAAAAAAATCCACTAAATGGTATTGGATGATCGTCGGCTAAAGGTGCGTAAGCTGTGCGCAATATGGGTGCCGTGTTTGCATACAATGAAACAAATGCAGCGACATAAACATGTCTCAGTAGGGAGTTTGGCGATGTCGATTTGTAATCATAAATGTGACATGGATCAACCAAATAACACCTGAGACAAAGTAAAAGTTAAAGCAGTCAACTGGAATGGGAGAATTGAGGACGAAAAAGACAGAGACTGTTTCAGCTGCAAGCAGGTCAAGGTGTCCGTTTTATGGAATACAAATCGAATAATTATCATAAATCTTAAAAGAGTAAAATTAATTTACGACGAGTGTTATGACTATTTATCACAGCGTTTTAGGGATGATATTAAGGAAAAACAGTCGCATTTGCGAAAAAGAAAGTGTTTTTTCCAACAAGACCATGCAACGGTTCACACATTTACTATAGCGATAGCAAAAGACAATCAGACTTATTACGGTTATCGTTGTCGTAAACGACACAGTCGGTTTTTTTAGTAGATCAAAGCACGTAAGTTGTGTATTACTTTAATCTATTCCAAAAAAAATGGCACTGTCGTTAACGACACCGACAACCGTAATAAGTCTGAATGACTTAAAGTTCGAATTACTTCATCACGCACATAATTTGCTAGATTTAGCTCTCCAAGACTATTTTCTATATTCCAAGCTTAAAAAATGGCTCAGTGGTGAAAGATTTGCGAACAGATTAGAAGGTTTTCAATTAATGGCTATTTTAAGCAGTAAGAAAGTTTTTACAATAAACCGGGCATCGCTGGGAAAAGCTAAAAGTAAATTTTGTTATAGAAATAAAAAACTTGTTGTGGTTTCTTTGTTTAGTTGGTAATTTTGGAACCGTCTTCGTATTTTTCTATTGTTTAGCTGTTTGTGTACGTAAAAGCTCACACATATTCAAGCCATTCATTTAAAAATACTCGTATGTTCAGACTTACATACATGTGTACCAATAATACTTATCATATTTGTATATATAGGCAAGTATGTTCTATCATATGCATATCACATCATTAATGAAAATAATAGTATTTGCTAATACTTCAGTGTAAATATGGGTTTGTTCAGTGCGAGCAAAGCATTTTTATACCCTGCAAGCACTTACTATCACAGACATAAAGAAAAAGAGGCGCCTTTTTATCAAAACGATTGCCAAACATACCATCAAACTATTGTAATTCTCATCTTTTGTCAGAAATGCTAGGTTACCTTATAAGCGTCGCCTTTGATATAAAAAAATCTACCAATTGACTCTATGAAAGCACTTTACAACACTTTCAAGTGTGGCTGAGAAGCGACAAAAAGTATTATGTCTGGAGGGTCAAAAAGTTGTTTTATAAAAGATGAATATTTCTTTCCAATATTGCTAAAACCATAACAAAAAAAGATTATGCTGTATTTGGAAATTATTTCACTAGTTGGTGTTTGAAGGTATACAAAGTTTGTCATTCGGTGTTAAAGTTTCTTTTTATATATCTCAGACCCCATAAAGTATACTATATATTCAGGATCCGTCTGGCAGTCTGTCAGTTGAAAAACCGTTCATTTACAAACAACTCAAACAAAAAGAAAAATATTAGTTTCAAATCGTTTCTTCTATCCTAAGTAGTTTGGGATTGCAATCTATCAAAATTGGTTCAGTAGGATAAGAGTTACAAATTGAAATATGGCATGACCACTTAAAATAGTTGATAATTTTGTTACAAAAACTAACATATATTGTGGTGGAATACATGGATTGATATGCGATTTGGCACAAGTACGTTTTATTTAACTAGAAATTATACTACTATATTCTGTGAAGAGGGGTCTATAATATTCATACACCCCATATAAAGTCTACTCTCGGAAAACATTTAAGTACGTCTACAACCGTAGCAAATAATTCTATTGTAAAAAAAATTTGGTATTTGATTGTTTTATTGTTGAAACGTTTTCTCAAACGACAAACGTTTGATAATGATTTAAAAATCATTTAAAAATCATAGCATTCTCAACAGAGAGGGCAAATTATTTTCAAATTGAAAAATGCCATTATTTTCAACTGGCTTTCAAACGTAATTCTTAAATGTTTTTCTAATGTAGATTATATCAGGTAATTTTTTAGCTATTATCTTTTTGGCAACACTGGTTTAAACAGCTGACGCACGTTTCGTGTTTTGTTTCACTGTCAATCATTTTCAGTTTGGTCTATAATTTAACCATGAATCGTCTTACAAACGAACAACGCTTGCAAATTATTGAATTTTATTATCAAAATGCGATCCACTTTTTTATCGAAAAATTGTGTTCAGCGACGAAGCTCATTTTTGGCTCAATTTAGAGGCGAGTTTGGTGAACATTTTATTTCACGTTCGGGACTGGTCAATTGGCCGCCTAGATCGTGCGATTTAACGCCTTTAGACTATTTTTTTGTGAGGCTATGTTAAAGCTCATGTCTATACACACATGGCCGCTTCAATTGCCGCATTGGAAGACAACATTAAAGCATTTATTCATAAGATACCGGCCGAAATGTTGGAAAGAGTATGCCAAAATTGGACTAAGCGGACGGACCATTTAAGGCGCAGTCACGGTCAACATTTGCATGAAATAATCTTCAAACATTAAATTATATGGACCGTACCATCGATTCAAATAAATATTTCATGCATTTTTCTGAATTTTATGTGTTTTTTTTAAACTTTCCTATAGCTTTTAAAAAATCACCCATTAATACAATGTGCAACATAAATAAAAATATTTATTATTTTTAATTTAAATTCATTATTTATTCAAATAAACTGTGAAACATAGCTAAGTCCTTTAACTCTTGCAAAGACGAAATAATCTTGCGGATTGTAGCACCGCGATTATACAACAAACCTTTTTTAATTCATATTTTTATTAATTTCAATTACTCATAAATAACACTACGTGACAATTTTTTGACCAAATGAATTTGACACCTAATCTTTGTGTAAAATTTTCCGCTGAATCCGAATATGAAATCAGAATTGTCAAAAGTAGAACAGTTTTTGAGATATTCCAAAATAACCGTTATTTGTGTTTTTAAAAAAGATGATGTGACTGATATGGAAATATCCAAAAAATAAAATTTTAGCCTATTTCAATACAACATTTTGTGCCCAATAGCATCCATATTGGTGCAAAAATGACAAAGTTATAGAAGATTAATTGAATTAACCCACAACAAATAAATATACAAAGCTAAATTTTTAGTAACAATCAATATTGAAATTTGCTTGAAAGTTTTGAATTTCTATGTGGGTTAGTTTACTAAATCTTCTGTAGCTTTGTCATTTTTGTACCAATCTATGTCTTGTTGGAAGCAAAATGTTCATATTAAAATAACCTAATGTCGCATGCAATAAAACATTAGGACTTTTAAATCATTGGTTTAAAAAAAATAACTTGAAAAGAGCAAAATGGAACAAAATCATAAAATTTTCAATGAAGCTTGAACTTTTGTCCCCTGTAACTCTGTAATTTCTTGACCAATCTTCACAAAAAATCCATAGCTATTTTAGAAATTTTATAACCTTTCAAAAATAAAAAAATACATAATCCGTTTAAAATTTTTGAAGATATTTGCATTTCAGTCACATCGTCTTTTTTAAAAACACAAATAACGGTTATTTTGGAATATCTTAAAAACTATTCTACTTTTGACAATTCTGAATTCATATTCGGATTCAGCGGAAAATTTTACATAAAGATTAGCTGTCAAATTCATTTGGTCACGACTTTGTTGAAATTTTGTCACGTAGTGTAATTTTTATTTTTCATAAGAAATAAATCGTTCACTTGTAAAACACATTTAACCACGAAGTAAATATTTTACCTTAATCGCCATTTTTAATCTTTACATTTATTTTTCGTTTTAGTACTGTCAAGTTTAGTTTTGATTTGAACTTAACATTTGATACCAATTGGACATCAAATTGATAAAACATTTGATGTCAAATGTTTATTTTCAAATCATTATCAATTTAAATTTAAATGTTAAAATTAAACAATTAAAAACTTTTGGGAATTGTGTTTGATGTCAAATGATAAAGTAATTTCATATCAAAGTCAAATCAATAGTCAAAGTCAAATCAAGTCAAACGAAGTCAATCGTGTTTGTTGGAAAAATTGTAATTTTTTTGAAAGGTCTTAAGAATCACCCTTTCTTAAAAATATTATGTCTTTATGTTCAAGACATAAAAAATCTGTAGATAATTATGAATGATAGAACAATGTGCATATTCTTCCTTTAACCACCCAGAAGTGAAGAATAAGTGACTTTCTGTCCTGTTCTTTCTACCAAAAGTCTTCTTGATGCTTTTGCAGGGTATATGTGCGTACATACATACATATCTGTAAGTCTGTTGCAATATTTTGTTAGTATTAAGCATATAAACGTCATGATGAATTTTTTTGTATCCAATTCTTCTTTGTTTATTTCATCCAAGTACCATTATGTGTTATCCATCCTGTAGTTTAAGAAACCTTGAAATCGGCTAAACATTTTTTTAAATGCGTATTTTAAAGTAGTTTTCTTTTTTCTATTTTTATTTTGTATTCTCATCACTCATTGCCATTCAAAATCGGAATTTTGTACATGTTATAAATTATTTTCTTATGTTTCTTTTGAATTTGTATCTCTTACTGAATTAAATAAAAAAATGTACTTTCAGTCACGGACATATTTTAATTATTTTTAAAGAAATATTTATAACCACACCAATATTCGAAATCGATTTTTTGATTGATTATGGTTCGTCTTATCAAACTACATCTTCAAGCTAATTTTTAGACCCCTGCAAGCAAAAACGACTTTATTACAGAAATTCAAATGCCAAAAATATTTTATTGTTATTACACAGTGCTACACATAAAATGCAAACTCCTTAACGTGTGCAATTTCTGGAAGTACTTGTGGAAACTAGCAAAACCGCATTTGGGTTTTCGTTAAAAATAGTTCTGTTGGAGGTAACCATATTGAAAACTTTTTTTCTCTGAGTCTGGGATGACAATATATATGTTGGCAGCCACACACATAATATGATTGTCAAAGAGCTGTCAAAGGCTAATTCAGCCATAATATATGGTTGTGGTAAAAAATAACAATTTGTGTAACAGCGTACATGCTTTTTTTTAAAGTTAAAATTAGTCAGTGAGCAAACATTTGTCGACAAACTTTTTTTGGACAGAAACTTTTTGAAAGCATGTCTTTAAATAAAATTCTTTAAATTAACAACAATCCATCTAATAAAGCAGAATGTCCAACAAATGATGTTTTTTTTTTTTTTTGATATAACACGTACAAAACTTGTTCATTTATACATTTTATAAAATATATTTTTCACACATACACCAAAAGTTGTTTTGAGTTGCAATTTTTTGCCAACTGGGATTTGGTTTCTTTTGTTACCAGGATAACAAATTTTGTTTATGAGTCTACATATTTATAAAAAAAATTGGAAAAAATATTTGAGATTAATGATTGAAAATACTAGACCTGCCAAAAAGAATCTTGTTATCTCGTTTTTTTTTTAACCAAACAAACCAAAATTGGGTCAATATTGTTATAAAATATATTTTAAACCATTTATAAATTTAAATCAATATGCTGTTATATAAGAAAGCTTTAGAATTCAATAATAATAAATCACGTCATTAAAATTTTTATTTTTATTTTAATGCTGGCAGTTTAAAGTTTTTTTTTTAAGTATATTTACTATTCAAAGCAAATTTTATATAATAAAAAACATCATTACTATTCTAAAAATAAAAAAAAAATGATCTTTTTTTGCGTTAATAAATTTTTAATAATTCTTTTTTTTTTTAATTAAATGCTTAAAATTTAGCATTAAAATAGTTGTGAAGAGAAAAAGCGGGTTTTAGAAAACAAGGTGTAAAATGTTTTACACAAAATTTTAGAATATATTAATAGTTTACTAGCATATACCCGATACTTCGTTAGCGTCTCCTTTTTCTTCGTGGACATATTTTTATGCCAAAGTTTATTTTTCTAGGTTTAAACTTTTAGGTTTAAAATTTTAGCATTTAGCCCGCTACTTTAACCAAAAAGCTAATGAAAAATATCAAATTTACCGTATTTCCTTTTTTGGGTACAATATTTTTCGCCCATTTAAGTATCAAAAAGTTCAGTATTGTAGTGGCAGCCCATAATTTAGTACGAATATGTCAATGAATGGAGGAAAATGTTTTGTAAAAAATGTACGAAAAGTTGTTACGATTTTCACCCCTTAAATGTTCGAATTTCGAAAAAGTACCAAATTCAATACTTTTTTTTTTTGATAAATTTCGTAGTGGTATTAACTTTGTTTCTATGTTTATTGGCTTAATAGATAGATGGAGTGGCAAAAAAGTACTAAAATTCAGATTATACCCGTTTACTCCCTAATAGGGCCGAATTTCAAAAAAGTACCAGATACCTGACCGCTTATTTTTCTAAAGAACAACGATAAGTATTACATTTATTTTGCATCTCTTTTAGTTTTGGAGATATAAGGTTACCGTTTTTACCTTTTTTACCCCCTAAACATTCGAATTTCGAGAAATCCCGTCCTTGTGGATCGATTTGGAGAATGACCAATCGCTAGTCGAAATTTCAAGTTTCTACGGTCAGCGGCTTGGGCTAGGCGATGATGAATGAGTCAGTCAGTCAGTCACTCACGCAACTCTTTTATATATATAGATAAGAATTCGATTATAAAGGGTGTCCAAAACTGAGTTGTCATTTTAATTTTAATTAAAAAAAGTTTTATTTGAGATATTAAAAAATTTTTTTTTTTTTCAGTTTATTCAAATAGATTTCGGTTAAAAATTATGTCGATCAAGTGCCCCCCCACTGGCTTGGTAGGCTCCTAATTTTGATAAAATTTTCAAACACGTTTTTTAATAAACTGTTGTCAATGGTTGATATCTGCTCAATAATGTTGTTTTTTTTTGCTGTACTCTTTCGATTTCAAAAAGCCCCGCAAACAATAGTCTAAGGCCCGTTTTCACGACTTACCTATAAAGTTCGAAATAGTAAACGGTACCTTTAGCACTAGTGAGGAATAAAGTTACCTTCAACTATTTTTCGTTTTCACAACTTCTGTATAAAATAAACTTATTTTTGAAAATGTGGCAATACTAAAGAAAATACCGTACTTTTTTTACATTTACAAAATATACGTATAATTGGAGTTGCCATATATAAAAAATATGTGAATATAATATGGCAATCTCAAATCTAAACCTTACGACAAAAGTTAAAGGTAGAACGTTCCTCTCTTTAGCTTATCCTTCACTTTTAGATTAAAGGGAACTTGTGATAATTGAAAGCTTATTATCTGTTCGATAACTTCCTATATTTAGCTATCGTTAAGTCGTGAAAACGGGCCTAAAGGTGTCAAATCGCAAGATCCACGAAAAATAATGCGATTTTTTAACTTTTTTTAAAAGATCAATTGTTACCGTTATTTAAAATCTAAAGGTCAAATTAAGGGCATCGTTAAAAAATATGAAATATTTTATAGGGGTTTGTTTTAGCTGCATGAGAACTTAAAATTAAAATACAAGACAGATATATTGTTGGAATGAATTGGTTATTATTATAATCTGTTGGCAAATTTCATGGCATTTTTTTTAAAATATCATGTCTGGTATATGTCCTCCGCGGCAATTCGATTAGTCCAATTTTAGGCTAATTTTTCCAATAAATCTGGTTGTATGGCGCCAACGGTGATCTTAGTATTCGAATGCTTCAAGAGCTGCTGGTTTGTCGGCATAAATTAATGACTTAACATAGCCAGTGAACAGGACTAGTTCGGGAAATAAGATTGTTACCAAATTGATCTTTCAATATATGGATTGTTAAACGCGCTGTATGGCAAGTTGCGCCGTTTTAATTTAACCAAATGTCGTTGATGTTAAGCTGATTAAATTTTTGAAACAAAAATTTAGTTAACATGGCTCCGTTGCGTTCGCCTTTCACAGTAACGCCAGTTCCATGCTCATTTCGAAAAAGCATGTTAATCTCAAAAAACAGTTGATTTTAATAAATCAAATGTCAATTCGTTAATGGTCTGACAATTGTATGCGCTCCAAATACTAAAATTTTACGCTTCGTAAAATGAACGAAGAGCTCTATGAACTGCGCTAATAAATTTATTTTTTCAAGCAAAACCTTACTAAAGAGAAATGTCAACACACTGTGACTTTCTCGGCCGTCAAACCATAGTTGTCGATGTTGAAAGTTCTCATGCAGCCATAGTTTATCTATTTATAGTTATAGTTATCTATAGATTTCCTGCGATAAATATTAATTGAAATATTCAGTTTGTTGGAAAACCAAAAATATCTAACAGCCATTAATCTTTTCAAACTTAAAGATAACAGTAAAAAAAAAATATTTTAAATTTTTATGAAGGCGTTTTTAAATTTGTTAAAAGTAAACTCCAAATGTCAGCACTTCATTTCCAGGAAGGAGTTTTCAAAGGCGTTACCAACACGTTTGTTTCAAAAACTTGTTAACGATTTTAAGATAAAAACTGTTGCAAATATGTTTTTATTATAAATCTATTAAGTAAATTGAATTTTTGGTAGTTCGTTATATAATAATACAACAACATATATACATACACACTCAAACAATGTATAAATGCACGTATGTATATACTACATATGGATAGAGTGTTATGGTTAGCTAAAAGGAAAAACGCTTTAACTAACGTTTAAATAAATTTCCGAAATCAGTAGAACTTCACTTTCTACTACTATTACAAATGTTTTAGCTACCTTTAGGATATTTTCCTTTTATCTTACCATATTACAACTCGCACATATAAAAATGTTACCTACGCTAGACTTGCTTGCTTTCATATGCCATTTACATCATTGGAATTCCAATTTTTTTGGCAAAGATTATGAAATTTAAAAAAAAAATATTATTGAAAACACACACATACTTATGTTTAGAACACATACCCTGCAGCTAAATTCGTAGCTAATGGGCGAAAAAAAGGTTTCGTGGAACATTTGTTAAAAGCAGGAACTTCAACGCACATTTTTTGCATAAGACACCAGCAAACGCTGTTTTAAAATAGTATGGGTCTTAAAAATCAATGAAAACAGCTGTTAAAAAAATAACCCGCCTAAGGGGAGGCCGCAACGCACTTATGGCTAAAAAATCAGTGAGTTCTTATGCGCTATTTTAGTTGAACTAAACATAAATTAATATGTAGTTTAAATTATATCTGGTTTAAAAAATAATAATGTGGCAGCATTAAGATAAATGTTGTCAAATTCATATGATTTGTATTAGTAGTTTAAGCGCCTAATTTTATGCTTTAAGAGATGGTTTATACATTGAAAAAACAAATCAATCCATTCGTACTTAAATCAAGCAATCAGAACGTTTGATTCAAGTATGCGAAATACTTAACTTATCCATATTTAAACCCGAGTTTGCACTTAAAATAATCCGTATACAGGCTTGACTAATTATTAAAAGTGAGATAAAATTAATCTCAAGCTGTGCTCGATTCAAGAATTTCTAAGATGTTTTAATCTCGATTCGTACTTGAAATAATCCGAGAGTAAGATTAGATTGATTCTAACCTAAATACTTACCCCACAGAACCGTATAGAATATCATTATCAGTGTTTAAAAAGCTGCAGTTGGAATAGTAAAAGTCATAAGATTGTGCTGTAACTTCGACTTCTTTATTTGTCATTGGACAAAAATAAACTTTTGCCTTTACTTCTGATTCATTAAATGAAAACAGTCGCAGTCAAGGCAAAAGCGAAAAACGAAAAGTTGTACACAACAAAGAACATCGACAGTCGACATGTTCGGAAGTGTTTGGTTTGACAGACTGATACCATGTTCACACGGTCAGCAATATTCGTGTTTCGTTCTCCCCTTCCTGTCACAAACATGATCGAAACAACATGTTTATTTATATTTCTAGCTGAATACCAGTTACTTTGTCTGCAGGGTATATGCAACGGCAATCAGTAAATAAAAATTTCTGGTTATGTACACAGGGAGGAGACAAATTTATACTGAGTAATTCTCTTCATATTTGTTAATGTTAAATAATCATTACAATATAAACTCTGTATACTTTGCAATATTTGTAGACAAATTTTTGTTTGTATGTTGATACTTATATTTACGTTTCATATTCAATGATTTAGCAATAAATAGTACATTTAAATATTTGTTTTCGTTAAATGTAAAATTCAAAAAAATGAAAGATAATTTTCAGTTGTCTCTCAATTTTTACATTACAAATTTTTTTAAGTTAGACTAGATTTTGATCTTGTCTCTTTTATTTTAAAGGGATTTTGTAGGACCATTACAAATTATGAGGTTTGGTAAATAAAGATTAATTCGCGCAGTTATAACGAAGACTGATGTGACCTTAGAGAAGTCAACACTAGCCCCATGGTTTCGATATTTTCCGAATTTTGCAAGCCTGTGTTTTTGTTGGTTCCTAGTTGATAAAAAACGGTAAGTGTTAAGTGGAAACATTTCTGAGGAGATAATGTGTTGACTATAGAAACATTTTAGATCAACCTGTCCGTGAACGTAAGTTCGAGCCCAGCGTTAGTCCAGCATGAAAAATTATCAATAAATTTAAATTTCATAAAATAATTTAATGAAAATTAAATTTAATGAACTTTAGCCCGATTAAAATATTAAAAAATTGGATTTAAAATATTCTGAAAGCCCTACAATCTTAAAAAAAAACCTCCACTTAACAAGTAGGAGAAAATCGATAAGCATTCTTTTCAAACAATGTGTGATTAGAGAGAAAAATCATCTTTTGTGTTGGCATTGACAGATGCAGACACAAAAATAATTAAACTCAAAACAATAAAATATAAATAAATCTGTTGGATAACAGACTGCACGACATTTAAGAACACAATAAGACAGAAATATAAATAAAAAAAAGTTTTTTTTATAAGTAAAAAAAAGAAAATTCCTGGTAATGGTAATTTTAAGTCTAATCGACATTGAATTTAATGTAACAAATGACAACTGAATGTTGGATGTAATTTTTTATCTCTTGTAACCATTTATATATAGGCTTTTTACACTGATTAACATTTAGGTGAAGCGCATGGAAGAGGAAGGAAGTGTATAATACTTGTTCCCAACAAACACAAAGTCAAACCTTTGATATGAAATGACTTTATCATTTGACATCAAACACAGTTCTCAAACGTTTTTCAATTGCTTGATTTTAACATTTGAATTTTAATTGATAATGATTTGAAAATAAACATTTGACATCAAATGTTTTGTCAATTTGATGTCAAATTGGTATCAAATGTTAAGTTCAAATCAAAACTAAACTTGGCAATACTAAAGCGAAAAATAAATGTAAACACTAAAAATGGCGATTAAAGTTAAATTTTTACTTCGTGGTAAAATGTGGTTTACAAGTGAACGATTTATTTCTTGTGAAAAATAAAAATTATTTGTAATTAGTTACAAGGATTAAGAATACGAATTAAGAAAAATAAAACGGGAAAGTGAAAGTGAAGAAATTAAAGTTTGTTGTATGATTGCGGTGCTAAAATTTTCAAAATAAAAGGGATCTCATTATTTCCTCGTTGCTAAAGTTAGAGGACAGAATACTATTTCATCTTTTAGCTATGGTGCCAAATGTTTATCTCACAGTTTATTTAAATAAATAATGAATTTAAATTAAAAAATAAAATATTTTTTTTCATGTTCCACATGGTATTAAAATCCACATTTGAAAAACATTTGAGAATTACGTTTGAAAGCAAGTTAAAAAAATAAAAACATTTTTCAATTAGAAAATAATTTCCCCTTTTTGTTGAGAATGCTTTAATTGTCAAATGATTTTCAAATCATTATCAAACTTTTGTCGTTTGATTTCAAATCATTTTCAATTTGATATCAAACCTCCGTGTTCGTTGGGTTTACATTGTTCACATCTACCATCAAACAGAAATGTTACCGTTGATGTAAAAAAACCTTTTTTAAAAAAAAAAACGCTTTTTCTACAAAAGTGCCCAAAATTTTTAAAGAAAACAGAAAAATAAATTTAAAATTCATTTTGCTTTAAAATATAAAAAATATTTAACAAAAAACATTGCAAAAAAGTAGGGAAACTTTACAAATGGTATCGATACTTTCAAAAGAAACGTCATTTTGTTAGTGATGCCACAACAATAACTTATTGCCACTTTTCTAGTGATGACACTAAAATAATCTAAAAATGAAGAATGGAATAAATTGAGATAGGAAAATTTTAATAAGATATTGCAAAATAATGTATTTCTCATTGGAGAAGATGTCAACATGTTCGCAAATTTATGGTTAATTTTAGATGTTGATCACTGTTAAAAGGCTATAAGTTTTGCATGTATAAAAAAGGATTTTGAAATTTCTATAATAATAAAGTTAATATGTTACACAGAAACCTTCTTCTACTTTTACTTTCTGTTTTTATTTTCAGCTATGCGGCAGACAATGAAAAAGTATCAACAACAGCGACATCAACATCAGCAACTACAACTACAAAAACATCAACGTCATTTAAGCAATTACCAACACCCGAATAACTGCTGTAATCATCATAATTATCAACATAATCCTCTTTATTTTAGTTTAAAGCTTAAATACTCAAAATCATTACAACCACAAAAACAACAAGAACAACAACATAAGTTACAATTACAGCAGCAGCGACAAAGGCAATCATTGTTTAGGATACAGCACATTGGCCACAAATCCCTCATGGGTTATAATACTACTACTACTACTACTACAGTTTCAAATGCTACTTTCACTACTAGAATTTCGAATGTGTCTTTTGCTTTTGTTTCCTGCCATAATCATTGTAAGTGCTATATTATATTAAATACTTTCTGACTCTAGTTATACAAATTCATGTACATAAAATCATTAAAAGATTTTAAATGAATTCATTCTATAAATTTGTTTTAATGTAGAAAAATGGGTCAAAATTTTTTGTTCTAGCCAACTGAACTGCTGTATTTACACTTAAAAGAAAATCAATCCATCCGTACTCAAATCAGTCCGAAGCGGTATTAAGAGTACGGTAAATATGGATTTTCTTGAATCAAGCACAGAAAGATCGATTCAAGTACGGATTTTTCAATCGCGAAATACTTAAATTTTCGATATTCAATCCCGAACTCGTACTTGAAATAATCCGAAAGTGAAATTTTAAGGAGAATTTTATTATGATTGATTTACTTACTCGTTTTACACCTTACAATATTTTAATTAAAAAAAACACCAGCATCATTTCCGATATAATTTTTACTTTAAAAGTTTTATCTATTTATATAACTGAAAAAGTTAATTAGATGAGAGTAGGGTTTTTTCCCGGGATTTCCCGTCCCGGGAATTCCCGGGAATTTCAATAATTTTATTTCCCGTTTTCCCGGGATTTTTCTTGCGGGATCCCGGGAAATAAAAAATGCCTCATAATAGCTATTTATACTTTGAAATTTAGTTTTATATTCTCTAAAAATTAGCATCTGTGGATGGGTTGTGGATTAGATCAATTACAAGAAGTGAGTACATGTATTTAAATAAATGTCTCCTGATACAATAAATCTACTAAAAGCAGAATGGGAAGTGCAAAAGTTGATAATTATTACATTTAGTGAAGTGAAGAGTTAATAAAGTACATTAATTCAAAATAAGATGCAGGCAGTAAAGTTTCATTGTCCATGAACAAGTCTTAAAAATAGGAGATACCTAAACATATCGCTCCTTTATTGCAACATAGTCATATCTACAAAAACAAACGATCTTGGCAAAATGCGATTAAAGTTTTCAAAATGTACCGATTTAAAGATATATTTTGCTATAACTTCGGTTCAGTTTGAGATATAATACGATAAGGTATGAAGGAAAACTTTGCTCTAGTTACTAAAAATTTTGAGATATGACTATGATGCAATGAAGGAGCGATATGTTTATTAGGTGATAAACACAAATTCCCAATTTCAATTTCAATTTGTGTTAGTTTATATACCCGTGAAATGCGGGGAAACCGAAATAAAGTAACATTTTGGAAACTCGTGTAAGATACTACAACATACAACTTGAAAAACACATTGTCCTAAAGATTACAAATGGACCTATTGAAATGAAAAGGTTTGTAAGAAACAGTCCGGTTGATGCTTTTTTTGCATAAACCTTGACATACATTTGACTGAAATAGACGTTGTTTATAAAAAAGAAAAAATTGCTTCTGATTGTGAATCCGAAGCATACTACAACGGTGCACTTTTAACTATTTGTCCAACCTCGGTAAAAAATGAACGAAATTTTTCGGAAACATGATAATAAGTAAATAAAATCAAGAATATACTTTTTGACGACTTACAAAGCGCTTTGAGTGTGTCAGAAAGTTATTTCCTAAGCCATTAAAAAATGTTATATATTTCTTTAAAGTATTTTATCTATTTTATTAATTAACTTTTTGATCTCATATCTTGAGAACCTTAATTTTTAATTTGTTCTTATTATTGTTTTATGAATTAAATTGTTATGCTTATGTTATCTTTTTATCTTGTATCCAGAGCATAATAATACTGAATAAATGCATAATAATAGGGAATAAAGGCGTGAGTTCCCTTACGTTTTTTTATAAAAGTTTTTTTCATTAATTAATAACAAAATTTACTTTGTATTATTTATATGGAGCGGGATCCCGGGATCCCGGGAAATTTGAAAAAATTTCCCGCTTTCCCGGGAATCGAAAAAGTCCGGGAAAAAAAAACTCTAGATGAGAGGCAAAAGTTCTCAATTTTACTTTTTAAACATGAAAATAATGTGTTTGTTGTTTTTGTTGTTTATTCACACAACAAGCAAATCGTTTTTTAACTACTTGTGTGGTGTTGTTGTAGTGCCTGCAAAAAACTTTGATAAATAAAATGAGAATAAAACGATCACTTTGCAATTTTCCAACCAAATAAAAAAAAAAAAAATATTAGTCTATCATACTCGACCACATAATACCCTGCACCACAATATTTAGATACAAATAATCAGGAGTGAACTGTAAAAGTTTTGTTTGCCAAACATTATTTCGACATTCTTATCTATATGTTTTTATTTGTCTTTAGGCGATTTTAGGGAAGAGGTTTCTGTAGAAAGCAGTGTTGCCAATTTAGAATTTTTCCTGCTAGATTTAGGATTTCTGCATATTTTCTGGCATTATTAAAAAATTGCTAGAATATTTTTTTTCTTGTGGTATTTTAAGTATTTTCCATTAATGTTTAATTTTAATACAAATATTAAAGAAAAAAAATAAAAGATTGAATTAAATAAAAAAAAAAAATGCAACAATGTAAATGCTCATTAACGTGAATAGATACGAAGAGGGTAAATATCTGATTGGTAAATACCCGGTAAATAGGGAAAATTAGGTAAGAAAAGGTAAATACCCAACTGTTGTATTTTGTAGAAATAAGGAGTCGATGCACAATTTCAATTAATTATGGGTTTTTATTAAACGTGATAAATTACTTAACTTTACAAGCAAGAGATTTTACAAGACTTAGACAAAATGATTTTACAAAAAGGAAATAAGATGTGGGCTAATAAAATGACATTAAACAATGTTGTAAATTAAGCGGTTAGAATTGTAACAATCTTTAGTGTTGCACCGCTAGCTGTTATAACAATTCTCCCCCATTTAATTTGAATAACAGGACTTCAATGACGAACATATTTTCCATTAATGTTAAATTTTAATACAAATATTAAAGAACAAAAATAAAAGATTGAATTATATAAAAAAAAAAAAAAAATGCAACAATGTAAATGCTCATTAACGTGAATAGATACGAAGAGGGTAAATATCTGATTGGTAAATACCCGGTAAATAGGGAAAATTAGGTAAGAAAAGGTAAATACCCTGGTATTTACCCAAAGGGTGGTTAAAAACGTTTTATACAAAATTTGAAAAAAATGTATTAATTATTTTAATCAATATTAGCATCACTAATAAACACATACCTTCTTCACAATTTTAAATCAATATGCTCTGGTTTATTGTAGTTTAAGTGCAATTTTACTAGCTTTTTAGTATTTAACGGCGTTTTTAAAAAACGAAAAGTAATATTATTTTGTAGTTTGTTAACATCCAAATAAATTACCAACAAATGGGCTTAAATCTGGTTTACCGACGCAGCTCAAAAAAAAAAAAAATTACCTAGGAGGATAGAAAATTGAAAAATTGAAATTAAATAAAAATATTGGCTTAGTTTTCGAGTTATGGTCGTTTTTAGTTTTCACAGAAATATGTTATTTGGCTGAAGTGCAGCTTAAAAGGCTTCGAATTCAGAATAAAACAAGAAAAATACCAAAATTAAAATTTAAGGGGGCTGTGGCCCGTGGGGCCCCCTGGAACCAAAAAACTTCCCCACCCACTTAGTGATATGTGTGGGTACTTAAATTAAAGGTTATTTGCTCACGGTTGCAAATATGTGTTTTGTTTTTGTATTCGCATATTATTTTCCTCTTTAGGTTAATTTAAGTATTTTTTGGGTGCAGAAAAGTTTCAGTTAGTGAAGCCGGTGGTTGTTATACCATAGAGGAGGTAATCCTTGCGCCCGACCAAAGGCCCGCTATGCAAAGAAGCTTAAGTTAGTAAAGCCAGTGCTTGTTATACCATATAGAAAAAATTCTTTGCGTCCGGCCGAAGGACATTTAGTAAACAAAAACTGTAATGTGAGCTTAAGAGTTAAACATTTTAAAATAAATTCTATATATCCAGAAAGACCTAGTCAAAACCTGCAAACTAAACGTTTGCGCCAATTTTTTTTATTTAATTTTTTCTTCTTATTTTTCAATTTTCTATCACCCTACGTACTTTTTTATTTGGAGCTGCATCGGTTAACTAGATTTGTTCCAAAACATGAATATTTCTGGTGTTCACCAGGTATTACTCAGACATCAGGAGGGTTACCGCGAGTTTCGATTTTCGTAATATTTGTTTCGAATAAACGGACGTTTTTTATACTTTATCGAAAACAAAAAATACCTTTCTTAACAGTCACTCTCTATTACGAAAACAAGTTTTCATCAAATTTCCCATCGTTTCGAACGATTGCGAAAATCGTAATACACAGTACAAATTGTTCGAACTCGTAAATTATTTCTTTCAAATCAAAATACGCAGTAAGCGCCCACCGTAAACAACCGGTAGAATCCCATCTATATTAATGTGGATATAAATAAACTGATACAAAAATCAAAAATTTCAAAAATTAGTAAAACCTATTCAACAAGTTTTATAAGGATTGGCTAAAGCACCTAAAATTAAAAGAATGGGTGAAAGAAACAGATGAAAAAACGTTTTGAAATTACTGCAAATGCGATATTGTTTCTATAGAAACATGTTCTTGGCCCTTACTTTAATAAAGATTTTTCTTTATTTTTTATATCATTTTTTTTTAGCATTTATTTAGGACATTAGCTACAAAGCACAGTTTATTTTATTTAAATCGGCCAAGTATTTTAAAAGTTCAACACCTGCCAAGACAAGTAATCGCCATCATTATTATTTTCATTAAAAAGTTTCATGAGAGCAACTTATTTTCAAATAATCGCTATTAAAATAAGTTAAACTTAACGTGCCTCAATATACACTCGCTTGATTTGCTTACTAGCAAATCTATTGTAGTTGGATTAAGAACAAAATTTTAATGATTCCAACAAAAATGCTTTTACATGATTTATTAATTTGCTATATTTTTCATCTTTTGTACGAAATTATTTCTTTAAAGGTCTGACTAAAAGAGAACTCTCCAATGATAAAAGGAAAACAACAACAAGTGTAACGATAGCAATGGCACTACTTAATAAAACAAACAACAAACATTTGGTGTAAATGAAACCAGTAAATAGAAAACAAACAAATGAACAAACAACCAAACATATAAATATATACACCCAGACAGAATAGAAACAAAAAAAAAAAAAAAATTTAATAAAACAAAGAAAATACGTAAACAAAAGGGAAAGTAAAAATATATAAAAATAATATTTACATTTAAACTGTGAAACAATTGCAAAGATTGAATCTACCTTGTTTCTGGCTTAGCATTGCTGTTGTCCATGGGGCTTACAATGACACCCCTGATAACAATAGCAACAGTAACAGCAGCAACTACAACAATACTACCACCTGTGTTAGCTACAAACACGATAACAACCACCTTATTAATGTCCTTAATAAACATTACAAACATTAGTTCCTCCTTATTGAATTCCACCTCCTCCTCGCTACATCAACATCAACAACAAGAACAACAACACTACACTCAACAACAAATGCAACCAGAACATCATCAGCGACAATTACATCAACAACAACATCATCACAATCTGATACACATTGATCAAGATGCCAATACGAAATATTTAAATTTCGTTGCCAATGGCCTGCTGGACACCAGTGTTGTCGCTGGGGGTGGTGTTGGCGGAGGCAATGATGAGGCTTTTAGTATAAGTGGTTTTGGTGGTATGGGTGCAAGTGGCAGTGGGGGAGGCGGTGTCGGTGGTGTTGGCAGTGGTGAGAGTGTTACAGGTGTGGCAGATACAAATGGTGCAGTGAATAGTGGCGGTGGAGGAGGCAGCATTTCAGTTCCTATTGATGCTCTAAGCGAGTCACATTTGACATTTGTCATCGTTAAATGTTTTATTATCGGTTTCATAATACTCGCTGCCATACTTGGCAACATGTTGGTGATTGTATCCGTCATGCGACACAGGAAATTGCGGTAAGTGTGTTTGCTAATGATGTATGTATAATAAAATTTATTTAGTGGTTTAAGTGAAAAACGGAATATCTGCTATATTTTAACTGGCTTAAAATATTATTTATAAACTTACAACCGTATTCATTTCAATTTAACAAACGTTTATTAAGAAAAGTTTTATTTAATTTAAATTTATTTTATGAATATTGGCATAAAATTCTTGATACTTTATTCGATAGAATAGATATTCTTAATATAAAAAATATATTATATAGAGGTGTAAAATATTATTTGTTGTATTTAGGAGAAATCGTTTAGCTATTCAAGCTTATGTCAAGCCACTGGCTCCATTAAAGTACTTTATTATTTTCTTTTGTTCCCTTTAGTAATCAATTTCGCAATAAGGATAATAACATTTATGTTTTGTAACTTAAAACCTTCTTGAAATAATATTGCTTTAATAAATTTTCCATGTTTATTTTTTTACCTTCGTTTTTATTATGCTTTTGCTTAAACTCAAGCGATTAAATGTAAGAAGGTTTGTATTCCAGAATGAAATGTTCATGAGTAAATAATGTGGCATATGTAATTTCATAAGTACCATGTGTGAAGATAATAAGCCTAGTTAACTTCAGTGCCACAAACCAAACAATTAATTATTTTGAAAATGCCACTCCAAACGTGTTAAATCTTATGTTTGATCAACTTAATATTTCATTTAAAGTTTAGGTTAAATCTTTAAGGAAATTTTTGGTGTCGTCTTTTGGAGTTCAAAAATAGCAAATATTTTCCGTGGTTTTAGAAAAATACACAGAAAAAAATAAAAATTGATTTCAATTAAAAAATTTGTGATATTAATTAAAAAATTAATTAAATTTGCACCAGTAAACAAATTAATAGTATCAATTAAACCAGTTAATAGTATTAATTAAACGTTAAATTCACTTAATTAAACGTTTAATTCACTTGATTAAATTTTTAATTAAAACTGATTTTATTTTTGATTAATGCTTTAATTGGTGAAAAATTTTGGAGAATTTTTTCTGTGTAAGAAAGAACTGTATAAAAAAGGAAAAATATTTTAAACTACCCTCCCCACGCCCCCAGATGACTGTTTAGTTTATTTGGCACTTTCAAACAGACAATCAAATTAGGTATTTCACTTCGGAACAAGAGGTAAAACTCTGTAAACTTGTATACAATTTAATTTTAATGTTCTGAAAGTTGTCTCAAAAGTCTCATAATATCTCGTGTCTGCGCCGTAAGTTATTCAAGGTCAAATGTCAAAAAAAAACAAGTTTTTCTCTGTTTCTGTAGCTCCAACGATGTAAACAGTTATCTTTAAAATTATAGACAATAAAATTTGCGACATATTCAGTTTTAAAAAACTTTTTATACGCCCAAACGTTTTTGGAATGTTGCACTTGGAAAAGAGAAAAAAATACAGTTGTTAATTTTAAAACAAGCTAATGTCATATTTAATGTTTGAAAATAAAGACTAAATATCGCTCCTTAGTGTTCGGTTCGGTAGATTTGTGGAAAATGCAAACGCTAATAGTATTTGTGTAGAAATCATTAAAAAAAACAACGTTTCCCTGTTAGTCATCTTTCGAACACAAAAATAATACTGTTTTTTTTTTAACTCAACAAATGATGAGAACATTTAATTTTGTTCGGCTTTTTTTTTAAATCCACAAACTTCATTGTGTTCGCTTTGGCTCATTAATGTTTGTCCTTTTTGGCTGGTTAAAAAACCAAACATTTTTTACAAAAACAAAATACACATACGAAAAAAAAAACAAAAAGCCAGGGGGGTTACTCTCTATTGCGATACGAATGCAATTTCGATACGAAAGCTAAATGCGATAAGAAGCCGATTTGGTACTCTCTATCGCTTTCGCAAACCCTTTCGTAAAATGTTCCAAAAACGAAGCAACCCTGGCAATAAAAATTCAAGATGGCGCAGATTGGCAGTAATGAAATGTCAAAATATGAAAAAAAAATTAAACAAGGAAAGTTAAGCCGCTTTTATTTGAAATTTAAAATTAAATTAATAGTGATGGATTCCGTGGCATTATGGTTTGAAGACGAAAACGAACGCGTAGAACGAGTTACAAGGAGAATATTACGAGATAGGTCAGATGTACTCTCTTTAAATGATCGCAGGTAAAAAATAAACTAGTGGAAACAATTTTTAATAATAATAATTTTTTATATATACCAATATGTAATTAGTGTTACATTTTATATAAATAAAATCTTAACGCATTACTTTTTTCCAACCGGTTATATCTCTTACGGGGGGCCCATTAGCGTTTATATCGTCTGACAATTTCGTCCACAAATTATTTGCAGTTTGTTTGGCATTTGCTGTCTGCAACTGTCCCTTGGCCAAATCGCTATGTTGCTCCATGAAATCTACCAAAATTTCGAACTGCCGTTGTTTTGTATGTAATTTTTTTGCTTTTTCCCTTAAAATGACAAATTAGATATAAATAAATTAATTTTGTTTATGTACTTACATGTTTTTCTTCCTTTGCGTTTGATCTTTGGCTATCGCAAGAAATTTGTGTTTATTCAATGATTTTGACATATGCTTTCGCATTACAGAGTGCGGTGTTACCAGATTTGCGAAAAGAAAAAAAAAAAGATGCGAAAGTTAAATGCGCAAACGTATTAAAGAGTACCAATCACTCAATTTGCTACCATTTTTCTTTCGCATCGCAATAGAGAGTAGCCCCCCAGCAAAATTATTTTACACAAACAAAACATATAAACAATACACACACAAGATGTTCTTGCTGCGGACATTGCTAAAATTTTTGTTTTTTCATTTCTTTATCAATGAAAAAAAGAAACATTATAGAACATTAAAATATGTATAATGTTTGTCTACAGTTTCACAACTATTGTTTTTCGACGAAGAACAGAACATTATATAATATTCGGCTCTTTCTTGAAAATAGTTACGAACGGTATTAAGGGTATTAAGTTCGTCTACACAATCACTAAAAAATTTATATCGTTCTGGGGTGTGTGAGCCGAACGCTAAATAATGTACTGTTTATTTTCGAACACTGTTCATATTTAATCATAACATGTTAAAGGCAACCATAATATGTTGTAGCTTTTTGATGAAGTACTTATTTAGCCATAATATGGTTGTTGGTGACAATAATATGTTTAACTCAAACATAATAACCATATTCACAAAACCCCTTGTATCGTTGTATCAATTGTATGTTGTAACGGGTTATCCATTTTCCGGTTTCAAAAGTAAACGTAAATAAAACACATATAAAATATTTTTTTCCATGATATTTCTTTGCTATTATAAAGTTTGAACATTGACATTATGTGTGAAACACTATATGATTTAAATGACCACCACGCGAAGTGTTGCAAGCATACTACAAAAATGGTGATTCTGGCACAGCCACATATCGTGCTTTAAGAGGAGATTATGGTTTACATAATCGTCCAACTACGCAAGCAATTGCCAAATTGTGAAGAAATTTGAAGAGACTGGAGCGGTTACAGATATTGTAAGGCCAGTGCATCTTCGTTTCGCTCGTTCCGCTGAAAATATCGCTGCTGTAAGTGAAAGTGTTGCCGAAGACCCGAATGTGTCGATTCCTCGTCGTTCTCAGGAATTAGGACTGTATGGTCGTATGATAACCGACTTTTTTTGCCTGCTATTGAAGAATACGACTTGGAGAATAAGTTATTTCAACAAGACGATGTCACATGCCACACAACTCGAGCGAATATGGCTTTATTGCAAGAGACATTTCCTGGCCGTGTAATTTCTTGTCGTGGCGACATCAACTGGCCACCAAGATCATGCGATTTGACACCATTAGACTTTTTTTTGGGGCTACGCGAAAGACCGTGTTTAACTCTTGAGCACTTAAGAACCAACATTCGTCAAGCTATGGCTGAGATACCGCCCAATATGTGTCAAAAAGTGGTCCAAAATTACCTCAAAAGAATCAATGCTTGCAGCACTTCGCGTGGTGGTCATTTAAATAATATAGTGTTTCACACATAATGTCAACGTTCAAACTTTATAATAGAAAATAAATATCATGGAAAAAAATATTTTATATGTGTTTTCTTTACGTTTACTTTTGAAACCGCAACATGGATAACCCGTTATTAACATACATAGTTCACTATTGGTTTTTTTATACAACAAGGGGTCTTGTGAATACGGCAAATATGTTTTAAAATTTCTCTAAAAAAATTTAGTTATGTTGGAGGTGACCATTTTAAAACATGTTTTTCTCTGCGTGTATGATAAGTACATAAGCATCATCTGTACAACAGAAATTTGAATAAAGCAAATCAATAAGTTTCTTTTTATTACACCGATTTAACATAAACTTACCTTGACTAATTGATACCATCGTTGCTTCGTCGAAACAAACATCGTAAGTTGTGAAAGAGCAGCAGTTCTTTTTAGTTGTATCATTGCCTTAATATTTTTAGTGTAGTCTGAGTATCCGTCAAATACAAAAAAAGTTTTTAAATCATAACGTCTTTCTAAAGAATTAAAGTTTTTCTCTAAGCCAACGGAAAACTTATCGTCCTTATCCCATACGACACGATACAGAAGAAATCTACCATCGATGACATACAAATGTCACATTTTTTGTTTCACCAAGTTCGATACCAACAGGTGTCATACTATCATATGATTTACCGTTCGTGGTGTTTTTCCTGCCATTATTATTAAATAATAATATGGTCTTAATTCACACTGAAGGCGAAAGAAAAATTTCTTAAAACAAAATCTGCTGCAAATTTTATGTGTTATAATTTGTATAGTAATTGTAAACATTTTTGGAGCCAGTGGTCCCAATGGTAAATTTATCGCGAACAAATTTATAACATTATTTTATAGTCCCAAAAATGGGCTGACATCAAAACTGTGTTTATTTTATAATTAAAATATTTAAATAGTACGTGTCATACAGTGACTCAAACGCAAAAACGGACAAGTCTTTGCAAGACCAAAAAGTGCTCTAAACTTTTTAAAAAAAATTTTATAAATAAATTGTTTTTCACTTTTTCTACACTTTATATTCTCATCTGCTCAAATAATAAAAAAACAAAGAACTTTTGCAATATTAACCGTGAAATCCGAATGAAGAACAAAAAATAAACCAACTTTTTGTGTCAAACTCAAAATCGGACAGATCAAAGTATCAGTGATAAAAATGCCGTTTACTTAAAAACTTGGTTTTTTTTCGTCTTATTTATTTAAACAACTCTTTTCGTGTCAATTAGCATTATTAGAAAAGAAAAATATTGGAAATGGCCCATGGTAATGGTAAACTCCATCAAAATTGTTGTACTTTCGTAAATTTTGTTAAATATGTATATTCTATTCTTAGAAAATTATTTTGATTATTTTGGGGAAAATTATAAATAAATTATTTGTTTTTTAGTTTTTAAGATAAAAGCAGTGCAGGATCTGAAATTGTTTGAACAGAATGTTTGTTGTCTTTCAATTATACTGCATATTACTTGCAGTAGCAAACGTCAACTTTTTAGGAAGCAAGTGTTCACAAGAGACTGAATTTTCTACTGTTTGGATATTTGTCCTCCTTCTATAAACGATTTGGAAGGTCGTTCGTGTTTCGATGTTGACGATCCGTCCTTCGAGACTTCTTCCAAAAACATTGACGAGGCTTTACTAGGAAAGAGGAAATATTCATCCAACTAACATTTAAAGTAGACTCGAAAACATTCTTTGTTCGCAGTGCCTGCTTTGATCTGCTTACTTTACTTTATTTTTTGGTCATTATTTTATTCATTTGCTACTTTTGATAAAAATGTAAAATATGACACCGTAACTTTTTTTCTTTTGATCTTTTTTAGCGTACCAAACATTGAACAAATCCCTTTTGGTGATAGACACTGCAAACAAAAGATTCGATTAAAGTGTTTAGGCAAAAATAGGCAGCTGATTTCTAAAACATTAAACAATTGACATGTTATAGATGATAACGACACAAAATAAAAGCGACATCTGGTGAAAGTTACATTTCAAAAGTCTAATTCAAGTTACAATCCAGATAAAATTGCACAATTCAGAAATGCATTTTATTTTCTATACACCTTTTTCTAAACGGAATGCTAAATCAACGGCACATTTTAAATTAAAAAATACATACCTCTATTGCTTAAATAAAACCAAATTTTAAAAGCTCTCCAAACCACATACAATTATAGCCTGATCTCTTATTATTGTTTTATTTGTGTTTAAAACAATACTGCAGTGATAACATTGCAAATTTACCAAAAAAAATTGGATATCATTGTGCGTGGTGGGTACTTGTACTTGGGTACTCATCCACTGTGCGTAGAACCCGAGATATTCGTGAACGTTGACCTTGAAAAATTAACGGCACAGAAACGAGATTTTATGACAGTTTTGAAACAACTTTTGGAACACCAAAATTAAGGAGTATACGAGTTGACAGCTTATTATTTCTCAGTCCGCAGTTGACACCTATCAAATGCTATTCAACATTCAATTAAGTAGAACCATTTTCCAAATTTTAAGCTGATATTGAAATTAAATGAAAAAGGCCAACTTTTTTAATTAAAATTGACTTCTATAAATCAATTACGATCTCCTTTTGCCAAAGGCATTCTTTCGCGCACTTGCAAAAACTACATGTCGTTTAAGTCTTAAATAACAACTACAAAGTTGAAATCTTTTTTTTTTTTTTTTGACTTGTGCTTCCTCACAAATTCGAACGTTAATGTTTGCATAGAATTTCATATGAAAAATATTTTAAGAATGAAGTGTTTTTTATAGAAATTTTCTGCGCGAACTTTGGCAATTGTGAAGCAGGTAATTAAAAATATGATTTCTTTACATAAGACTTTACATAAAAGCTTTAGTTTTACACCAGTATCAATTGGAATAGAAGTAAAGTAATCAGGATTTATAAAAAGGTTCCTTTTCACCCGTTTTGACTATGAAATTTCTAAAATAAGGAAAATTCATTAAATTATTAATTAAATTTTATGTTTAAACATAAACGAGTCCAGATTGTTTAGATTGTCTCCTTTCATTTTAGTATACATATCTATTAACAAAAATCCTTTACAGAAAAAAAACCGTTTTCTTAGATTTACTAATAATAACGCTAATGAAAAATAAACACCTCTTACTAAAACACTCTGTTGTTGCGTTAAAATAATGTCACATCAGGACATGGTAATAAATTTCAATGACACAATAAGTCTTTGTTTCTACGTCAACACAACTTAACGCAGACAACACAAAGAGAAGAAATGGAAATTAAAAAAAACTATTAAACCTCATCAATTTATGTGGATTGTAATTAGATTTTTTTCCTGGGAAATTAAATTGGTTTTACCTCGAGATTTCCGGTAAATTTTTTTAAAATAAAATAAATTAGTTGCTTTGAGGTATTTGGATGATTTCTTAGCATATGCAGGCTTTAATGCTCAAAATGTCTTCGTTATATATTCAGAAGATTCTTATATGAGAAACTTTACAATAAAAAGGTTTTATGAACTCAAAATTCGTTATAATGAGCTTATATTGAGCTTGAAACTGAACTTCAAAGCAGATGTCTTCAACCGATTTACCTGAAACTTTGTATACACATTCAGTTTGAATAACAATACATGGTAAGCTGTGTGACTTTATTCTAAATCCAACATGGTGGAACACCAAAGATGGCGAACTAATTATTTTTAATGCTTTCCGACAATATGGGTATCAAATGAGAGGACTTGCTGAGAACAAGTCAAAAAATAACTTGTAACTAAGAACCCTTTTTAAAAAAACAAGCTTTTATTTTAATGCTCTAAAAAGAAAAAATAAACCTTAAAACTTTTACTATCAACTTATAACGTCACTACAAAATTTCTTTGATCAAAAAGCTTGTCGCGATTTTTAAGTATGTACTCGTATTTACTTATGTTAATGATTTTTTATGAATTAAATTTTTCGAGCTGGCAGCACTGGTTGGTAATTGTGTCCAAACAAATCTGTAAAAGTGAAAAGTGTTTAGTATACCCTGCCATTTCATCATGGAGAAACTCACAAACGAGCTCAAACTCAAAATTCGTGCTCTGTGAGAAATGTCCATCGTTTGTTACATCGAAAAATTGTGTTCAGCGATGAGTCTCATTTCTGGTGGCATCATCGGTCCATTTTTCTTCAAAGACGACCGTGGAAGAAACGTTACCGTCAACGGCGAACGATATCGAGCCACGATACGCGACCTTTTTTTGCCCCAATTGGCTAAGTTGACTTGGTTGATATGTGGTTTCAACAAGTCGGTGCCACATGCCACACTCCTCGTGAAAGAATGGACATATTGAAGGATGAATTTGGTGAGCAGTTTATCTCTTGAAATGGCCCTGTGAGTTGGCCGCCAAAATCATGTGATTTGACGCCTCTTGACTATTTCTTGTGGGGTTATGTGAAGTCGTTGATCTATGTGGACAAGCAAAACGCAAATGAAGCCTTAGAGTATAACATAACACGAGTTATTCATGGAATACAGGCCGAAATGCTCGAAATAGTGGTGCAAAATTGGACCTTACGAATTGAGCATTTAAACCGGAGCCGCGGGCCAGATTTACATGAAGTTTTTTTAAAAAGTCAATGGCAAAGACCAATTTATCGATTCCAATAAAAATTTTGAATATATGATGAAAATTTGAATGTTTTATTAGATTTTTAAAAAAACTACGCTTAAGAAATCACCCTTAGTTTGAACATTTTAATAATAAAAATCAATCACATTAAGTTACATATTTAATTTACTTGCTAATCTACATAAGTTAAACTCGCTAAAAGCTTTTATATCATAGAAATTGTAAGATGACGTAATACGTTGATAGTGAAAGTAATTTTTTTTTTAGCTCATTTAAATGAAAGCTTGTTTTTTAAAAAGGTTTTTTACTTTTAATTTCAAATAAATAGATTAATGTTTATTTATATACTTAAGAACGAGAATAAGTTGTATGTGATTTTAGGGACATTTCCCGTAGAAGGTGTGTTTAAGTTTGTTTTATTACTTTATGTGTAGAAGGATTGGACAATTAATTATTGCCATTTAAGCTAAAAATAATAAAATACTCCCCCGACAAAAAACAAAATGAACCCTTAAACATGCAAATGATTTTCTAACAGAAAAACTATTTTTTGTTTTTTCAGTAAAAAAATTTGTTTGTTTAGTAACAAAAATTAGAAAATACAATTCATTATTTTGTGTTGAAAAAAAAAATTATTTTGTTTATTTTTTACTTCTACAATTTCCTTAAACCTTTAGAATTTCCTTTTTATGAAGGCAACCCAGCGAGGAGGGAAAACAACAAAACGTTTTGCTTTAAAGTTTGTGCTCATTTCCTTTTAATTTTATACATTTATATATATATATTTAAGTAAAAGTATAATTTACATTTTAGTCTGTCCAAAAAATGCTTCATTTGCCCAGGCATTTTACCCTTTTCTCGTTCTTTGTTATTGATGAATGACAATCGTGCAGTTTTTCATTGTTTTATGTAGCTTGTACCTTCATAATAAAAGTTTTATAAATTTCTGTTGGAGGCACCCACCCACCTGGCACAGAAACACCTTTTATATATTGTTGAAAATATTTGGAATTAAAGTCGAATAATAATAGTTTGTCAAAGCGTTTGTAACATTTTCTAGAAGTTCTGCGTTATATTTTAACTGATGGTTTAAAAATTTTTTTATTTATATGAATTAACTGAACTTTAGTTTCAAAATTAAGATAAGTAGCAATTAAATTCAGTTTGAAACTAGTCTTGATGTTCAGTACTAAGCTGGTTTTTTTCAAAAACTTTACCCATCTATTTTCTTTTTATCCAAAAAAACATAATTTATAATTTGCAAAATTGCTTATATTCATTCTTCGTTTTGTAAAAATTTATTTATACACGCAGAGAAAAACACTTTTTTTTATATGGTCCCCTCCAAAAAAAATATTTTTTTTTCAATATGGTTACTTTAACCATATTATTGTTCCCAGCAATCTTATTTTGATTAAATTAGCCTTCCAATTAGAAGCCTTAATTGTATTATCGTTGCCTCCTTACATGTTATGTTTTATAAGAATAATTTATTTACAACTTTTAATTGTATGGTTTTAAAGGCAACATGTCAATGTTGAAATGCAACCATTCTATTTTTTTTCCGAAAAAAACTATTGCTATTTTAAAACATGACATGTTTGGGGGCACCCATTAGATGTTTGTGGCCTCTTGAAGGTAGCGTAATTTAACCATAATAAATTGCCGGTGATACACTCAAAATATTATGTAGTTAAATTCAAACGAAAATTCATTTTAAACAACTTAAAATTCATTTAAAAAACGGATCATTTACATTTCACGGATCATTTACATTTCGTTAAAATTTTCATTTAAAACTAAATAAAATTGTTTTAAACGTCAGAAACAATTTCATACAAATTGTTGCTGAAATTCTAGTTGACTCAAATTTAGTTACATTTTAAAAAAAATTTTAGTAAAATTTTTGTCCTTAAAATGAAAGGAAAATATATGAAATACTATGGGAAGAAATAAGATAGAAGACAAAACGAAATTGTTGCTCTGATTGTGAACGAAGCTTAAAGATATTAACATTTGGAGTTAAACCTATTCACAAAAGTTTCACAAAGATTGAATAAAGCACCTTAAGTGAAAGAAATCGGTGAAAGAAACAGATAAAGAACGCTTTTGCATATGCTGCAAATGCGATATTGTTTCTAAATTTAGTGGCCTGAAGCAACATGCAGAAACAAGAATGCACAAAAATGAATCGGATATAACTATAAACCATCCTATCCCTTTTAAAAGAATTTGTAACAATATTCAGCAGAGGCGGTATTAAGTAAATGTGCAGTGCACAGTTCGGTTGCAGCTGTCGATCGTCTGAGAAACCTCTGTAAATGAATTTGACACCTTGTCGCGGAAGCTGAAGGATAAAATGCAGCATTTTATAAAAATTTTGCTTGGCCCTTACTTAAATGAAGATTTTTCTTTGTTTTTTATATAATTATTTTTAGCATTTATTCTTCCATTTATTTAGCATTTTTTTTTAAACAAAACAAATTCAATCATGGAGATTTACACAATTGAGCAGCGCTCTAACATTGTTGAAGCCTTGAACAAAAACGGGCATTCAATTTAAAATGTATTTCGTGGCACACTTTCACCTCAGGGGATTCGTTAACAAGCCGAATTGCCGCATTTGGGCATATGAGAATGATTGAGTTTGGTGGCGTCATCGGGCCATTTTTCTTCCAAAATGAGGTCGAGCAAGTAGTAACCGTGAATGGTGTCCGCTATCGCAAGATGATAATGGACTTCCAGAAATTGAGGATGTGGACCTGGACGATATGTAATTCCAACAGGATAATGCCACTTGCTACGCAACCACCGAAATAATGGCTCTCTTGCGCGAGAAATTCAATGGCTGCGCTATCTCACGTCGTGGCGATGTTAATTGGCAGCTACGATCATGTGATTTGACACCGTTGGACTTCGAGCTTTGGGTTGAGATAATTCGGCACATTAACGATATTGAACCTCAATTATGTCTTAAGGGGCCCATATACGCAGAGAAAAAATATGGTTGGGCATGGTTACGGCAACAACACTATGTTTAATGTAACACTATATTGTTGTCGTACACAAATAATTGTTATTTTTATTTAATATCAACAATATTATAGTTACTGTAAACATATCAATGTTTATCGCAATTATGAATTTGAGTATTGTTGACCGAAAAATAATTATTTTTCTAACAACTTAATTTTGATAACTTTCTAAACATATTATATTTCTAACAACCATATCATGATATTTAATAGCCATAACATGATAACTTTCTATACATTTATCATATTATGTTAAAGATGCAATCAAACTATTTTTACTCTAATCATATTATGTTAGCGCCATTTGTAAAATAATTTTGAAGAAGTTGTGTTGTTTTTTTTATTTGTGAGCGGTTAAACAATTAAAAGATAAAATTCCATAAAAAAATAAGTTTAAAGAAATTAAAAAATTAAAATATTAGCGGAGTTCATTCAAGTACTAGTGATGTAATAGTGCAAATGCAAAATATCATAGTTTTTTGTAAAATCCAACAACAAAACACACAGAGATTTCGTTATATTTTAAAAAAGTGCTACGATATTTCTGTGGTTTTCATGGGCAACCGCGTATGTCTTAAAACAAATTGTTCAGGAAAGCCGAAAACCCATTCTAGATCAATCTATGGGCTAGGAATTGCACATTTTAAACTTTGTCATTACGTTACAAAACGGAGTTGATCCATCTTTTTTCAAAAAAATATAAAGAGCGTTCAAAATTAGGCACTATGGCATCAACAGCTTAAAATCAAAAAAATGGACACACGCGGTTGCCCATGAAAACCACAGATTTTTCATTTGCTCTTTTGCCAGCCTTATATTGAACTCCGCTATTTGATTAACATTAAGAAAAATTGTAAAAAGTCACAAAATAAAAAATCGATTCAAAAATATTTAAATTTATTTTGTATTTTTATGACAGCTATGAAAGGTGCTGTATCATAATATGATTGCTTCTAAATTTATTATGATTAACATGATGATAATATGATTACTTCTTAGCTTATTATGATTAACATGACAATAATATGATTAATTTCTTAGCTTATTATGATTAACATGACAATAATTTGATTACTTCTTAACTTAGTATGATTAACAGAATAATAATATGATTAAGGGAAAAATATTATGAAGACATATTACGAGTATATTGAGTCATAATATGTTTCAATAATAATCCTAACATGGTGACTACAATCATAATTTTTATCATAATATGTTGCTCTTAGAATATGTTTACCACAACCATGTTTTTTCTTTGCGTGTAGACACATACTGCTGACAGCTACTGCCGATGAACCCTTCGTATACGTGTGTGATTAATATTTTACTACACACCTATCAAACATCATTTTAAAATAAATTTCATTTCGTGAAATTCAAGAAAAATCATATTTTCTTCACACGTTTTTTCTCAAAAACTATTTTCAATTTATTTTAATTTAAATTGAAAAAAAATATATATATTAAATAATTTATTTATTTATTTTATTGTTCATTTGTTCATTGTCTGTGTGACGCATACATAAATAAAAATTTCAAATTTACAAACACATGCTGATTGCATGAGCATGAGCAGTAGGTGTCTATGGGGCCCTTTAGAGTCATTGAAAGTATGAACTATCGAATAGAGATATGCGGCCAAGGCTTTGCAGAGCATTTGGCCGATATTTTGTTTCACACATAATTGTCATAATCATGTCATCTATAATAATAAAAAATATTAAGACAATGCTTTGAAAACTTTTTGTTTTATTTACAACAAATATCGTGCGTTTTTATTGGCTTAGAAATATGATTTTCAATACACTGCATTAAATTTTATTCTTTCCAGCTTTTGCTTTTATTAATATTTTTTAAAGCTCTTGCAAGCTACATAAACCCTCTTGTATGCAAAGTAAGAAGTCTTAAAAATTCTCATGCATTTATTATTTTGAACCGCAGTGTATAATTTATAATATAAATATATTCATATATTAAATATTCTTTAAAACCTTAAAAATTGTGTAAATATTTAAGTACGAATATGTCATATTAGGGTGGTGGTTTTCATTTTCAAAAATTTTTACTAAAATATTCTTAAGTCATGGTGAAGTGCTTAAAAAAGAAAACATAAGTAAAGTAACGCCATCTTAGTACATGGAGAATTTTGTTTAAAGCATTCATACATATGTATGTACTTATAGTCACCTTAAATGCAAAAGTACGTACTCTTAAAAGAAAAATCAATCCATCCGTACTTAAATCAATCCGAAGCGGTATTAAAAGTACGGTGAGAAAGATTGATTCAAAAAACCCTTTCTTATCTTAATCTAAAACTATCCATATTCAATCCCGAGTTCGCACTTGAAATATTTCGAAAATGAGATTGATTTAAGTATAACTAAGATTGAATCAATCTCAAAATGCACTTGATTCATGTATTATAAATTAAAATTTTATCCCGAATTCGTGCTTGAAAAAACACAGAAAAGAAATAAGCAAGAACAAATTATTATAATTGATTTACTGACCCGTATGACAGCTTACAGAATGATAAAACACCAGCATCATGCCCGATATGGTTTTTACTTTAGAAATCTTATGTGTACATATTTAACCAAAAATATTAACTAAATGAGAAGCACAGTTTAAATTTACTTTTTTACCCCTTCGTGGTACACATGAGTCTGGCCAGATATTTTTATACCCTCCACCACAATTAGTTGTGAAGAGGGTATACTAAGTTTGTCATTCCGTGTGAAACTTTTTTATTATTCATCTCAGACCCCAAAAAGTATATATATTCTGGCTGCTTGAGTAATTCTAAGTCGATTTAGCCATGTCCGTCTGTCTGTCCGTCTGTCCGTCTGTTGAAAACACGCTCACTTTCGAAAAACTCAAAAGAAATAAACAAACTAGGTGTCAAATTGCTTGTAGTTATCCTAAGCAGTTTGGGATTGAATTTCAGCAAAATCGGTTTAGTAGGACCAGAGCTATGAATCAAAATGTGGAACCACCACCTTCAAAAACTTGATAATTTTGTTACAAAAACTAACATAAATGATGCAAAAATGCACGGAATGACATAAGATTTTGCACAAGTCCGTTTTATTCGACTAGAAATGACACTGTAAAATTTCGCGAAGGTCGGTCCATAATTTACCCTAAGCCCCATATAAACACTACTCCCGGAAAACAGTTTAGTACGCCTAAAACCGTAAAAAATAATGCAATCATTTTGGCTCGTCACAATTTTATAGGACTATAAATGATACTGTGAAATTTCGTGAAGATCGGTACATAATTTACCCTAGGCCCCATATATGCCCTACTCCCGGAAAACAGTTTAGTCTCCTAAAACCATAATTAATAACAAATCGTCACAGTTTAAGATAATAATAATAAAAAGACATCATACAGATATTACTCCTTAAACATTCGAACTGTCGGTGGAGGGTATCAAAGATTCGGCACAGCCGAATATAGCACTCTAACTTGTTTTTTTTTGATGTGTATAGAAAATCAAAACGTGCGTAAGCCGGAGGGTTAAACACAACAAAAAGTTTAGTTTAGTCTTTTTTACTTGATATAAGAATTTTATACTTATTTCAAGAAATTCCGGGATTGATTTTTGAAAGGAATCGCATTTAGGATTGTTTTGAGTACGTTTTTGTGTTATTCGTACTTGAATTTTTGAGTACGACTCGTACTTAAAGTTATCAAACTGTTTTTCTTTCTTTGTAACTTCATTTTTTTTATTATAATTTTTTTTTTGATAGGATAAGCAAAAAACCTTACAAAATTAAAAAAAAAAATGTTTTAGACCCCAGCGATAAACGCCAAGAAGTTAATCCAAAAATTTGCGTGAATATGTAGTTTGAATAAATGAACAATAATTAATAAAGAACTCGAACAAAAATTTGCGTGAATATGTAGTTTGATTAAATGAACAATAATTAATAAAGAACTCGAATTCAAGTTTTTGTGTAGTAACGTCCGTTAATATTTAATGTGATGATACGAACGTATGTATGTTTTTCCACATTGATTGCTTTGTAAATTGTGTGAAATTCTTTTAAATACCGTTTATATTCGCTTGTTTAACTTTTCAAGTTTAATGTCATTGATTTTTTTTTTTTTTTTTTTTTTTGTTTATAGATAGATTTTGGTATTTAAAATTTTTCATATTCCATTAAATTCATCTTTATTCATACGTTTATTAGAAATATAATGTATAAGAGTTTATATGTTGTCTTATTCAAAAGTTAATGTCAGTTTGTGATGTGGGTCTTTGTTTGTAAATTTTTTTATTTTGTTTAGGAAACAAAGGTTTTTGAAGCAACAAATCTTATAAATATATATTGTCAAGATCATTAACAGAGGCACAACCTTACAACTCCTTCTCAAACTTTTCTCCCTTTTACTTGTCCTTTAAGCTTTTGCAAAAAACCGCAAGCATCCCTTGTATTGGAATTTATAAAAGTGTATGTATTTGTTTAAACACACACTCACGTAAAAATTAGTGGTTGTTTAGAGGCTTTTTCCTTTAGTGTGTGAGAAAAGAAGAATTTGAACATTAAGTTTCCTTGAGTTTATTAAAATTTTTCTTGCTAAATTCTGCTGATTCATTGGTACGTGAATGTCAAAATGGATGTGGTTTTTATTTTTTCCTGTTTCTTAATAATTAATTTTTTTTTTTTTAATAGCAATAATATAAAATTGGGCTTATTTTGATTTATGCCCTTTTTATGATGATTTACAATTCTGTTGATATTATTTGAATTTTTTATGTGGTATATGGTGTTTTATGCTAAGAAAGTATGATCTTTTTTTATTTTGTTAAGGTAAAATGCTTAAAATTTACAAAAGTTATTATGTTAAAAGGAACACAAGTAGATGTGTTTGTTGTCATAGACACATTTATATAATGTGATGTTTTTCATCCGTCTTGTTTGAAAAGGAAAATTTTTATTTTGAAACGAAAATAACTTTAGCTTTTGAAGCTTTAAAGAAAAAGTAACAACAAGATCCGAACGCCAAGTCATTGACATACATTTACTAGTTTTTGACTACATTTTCTTAAAAAATATGCTTCAAATTCTTGATTTTTTTTTTCAGAAATAACTGTTATTGTTTGATTTCATTGTTTTTTTTTTTTGACAGAAATGACTGTTTTTTTTATATTATAAATGGCGGTTTCATAATAAGCCTGAATAACTTTATCGCGTTGCTGTATCTTTCCATGGTTCAAATTGGGTTAGTCTGAAATTGAGAAATATCAAATGAAATGCAGAAAAAACTTGGCATTTAGTGTGGCTCACATTCAACATCGGCCCTTAAAATTAAACCACACTTTATTTATTTCTGGCAAAAATTAGATATACAAAAAATTAGAAAAAAAGATAAAAAAAAAATAAATTACATCTAACAATAAAAAAATTAAATTCAGAAAATAAAAACTATTTCTTTGCCAAAATTTTTGCAAAAAAAAAATCAAAAAATAACAATTATTTCTACGAATATAACAATAACAATATGTATTAGAATTATATGATGATTAAAATAATAAATGTCATAATCTTTACGGTCCCTGGCTTTTATTTTTACTTGTTAGTATATTCTAAAAAATACATAAATTATACGATTCACTTCTTTTTTTTTGCTAAAAAAATAACGCCTTAAATTAAATTGCCTAATCAATTAGTCAAACAACAAATGCACTAACGAACTAATTTATAAAATTATTAAAACGTAATTTGCTTAAAAACTTGCATTTGACACGCAAGATATCGTTTTTAAAATTTTAATTTCAAAAACAAATTTAACACGAAATCTTAGCAAAGACCTACAATATTAAACAAATACAAATAAAAAACAATTTATTTTTTTATATCGACACTGAATTTAAGATTAAATTTTAAAGGCCTGAAAACAAATTATAATTATTGATTAAATGTCACGAATTTCTTAAAATAAATTTTAAACAATTAATTTATGCCAAAGACATTCAAAGTACTGGAAGTGTTAAGCATTCGAAAGAAGTGCACAGTGCGTATGAGCAATATAAAATAAGCTGGATTTTATATTATTCATACTCACCGTGCATATAAAAGTTCAACCTAATAAAAGAAAAGTTGTATATTTTTAATTGAAAGTTTGAGATATACAAATTATTTATAAGAAAAAATCCATTTCGATTTCTTGGAAAAGTTAAGATGCACCACATAAATCAAAGTTCTTGGAAACAAAATGACCTATGTGTCATAGAAAGCACTTTTTTTTTTTTTTTTTGTACCATTTTGTATGAAAAGCTACACATGCGATTTTCTGGAAAACTTAAAGCCTTATAGGAAAAAGGTTGAACGCCTTCTTATATTTCATATGGACAAATCTTTTTGTAGAAGAGTTTCTTGTAAATTTAAAGCTTTTCAGCAAAATGGATAAACAATTTGTGTACACACACACATATTTTAAAAGAAAAATGGATTTTTTGTTTAAAAAAAAAACTCCCTTATACCACAATATTTAACAAGGCTATCCAAATAAAAAGCCAATTCACAAAGTTTAGGCACAACATGATTTTCAAAAGAGATCGGTCTTTTAAATTTGCATCTGCTTAGATATTTTAGAAAATTTTGCTGAACAATGATTCCAATTTCGCGATATGATTTTCATTGCGTGTAAAGATTTATAATAATTGTTTTATCCAAATTTTGATATTTTAATCAGGCTAAAGTTCATAGAATTTAATTTTCATTAAATTATTTTTTTATAAAGAAGGAATTTTTACAACATGAAACAAATTAAAATTTATTGATATTTTTCATTCTTGGCTGCCGCGAGACTCGAACCCAGGCTTTCACGGACGGGTTACCCTTACATGTTTCGATTGCAACCCCTCTGAAGAGATTGAGTGGGTCACAGTTTTAATAAACAACCTCATTATAATTTACCAAAAATATTAGGCTTATATCTTTATTACTTTTTTGTCCAGAGACATTCAAAGTTGACCTAAGTGAATGTGTTTGAAATGACAGTAGTTAATATGCTACTTTCTATCGCTTCATGCTTTTAAAATACTCTTGACAGTATAAAGATTTTTTTTGTACAATTGAATATTTGAAATGATAAACATTATATGCAAATAAATAAAATTTTGAAAATTAACATTTCCCACTACAATTAATTGGAATTCTTCCGACATTAATTGTAGTTGTAAGTAGGTTAAAAAAAAACCAAATGCAAAAAACAACTTGCAAAAGCATGTTGCCAGATAAGTTTTTTTAGGCCGTGCACTTGCCAGTTTATTATCAAATGTAATTTTAGGGAATACAAAATTTTAATTCAAAAGATTTTGTTATTCGTGCTTAATTCAAAAAATATGCTTCTTATTTTTTTGATACGAGCAGGGGAAGTGGTGCCCTCCATAGGATGCCAATAATAATTTTCGCTTATCTTGAGAGCCGCTGTACCCATTTTTTTGAATGCCAATGTTAAATATTGCATATCTTAAGAACTGTTGTATTGATAATGTTCAAACTTTGTAGGAGTCAATCTTATAGTAAACTCACCTTTAAAAATAAAAATTAAGTGGTAGGCCCAGGTAGTGCGATCCCCCATAGGATGCATATATTAAAAATCGAGTAACTGAAAAACTATTATAAGTAAATTATAAGTTTTAAAATAAAAATGGGCGGGTAGACGGAGGAACGAAAATATTTAATACACTCATAAAATTATTACAGTAACTGATTGTCAATTATTAGATTCGTTTTCCGTACTGTTAAAATTAAATAAAAATATAGTTTTTTTACGAATTATTTTAATTTTAAACATTGATGTTTGTTATTCAAAACAAACTACCAAAAAATAATGTTTTTCCGTATTTATTTTGTTATGTAGTTTGATTTTTATCAGTTAAAACATATTTTTTTAAAGTAAAAACTATTCAATTTTAAAGAATATGCAGTTTAATAAATAAAAAATTTAAAAATTAAAATAAAAATGATTTGTTTTAAATGAAATGTAAATGATCCGTTTTTTAAATGAATTTTAAGTTGTTTAAAATGAATTTTCGTTGGAATTTAACTACATAATATTTTGAGTGCACCGAATATCTGAAGATAAAAGTCTTCAAGCTTTGTAGGATCTACTTCTATGGTAAACTACTTTCAAAAATAAAGTAAGGGGTAGGTGCAGGGAAAGCAATAAATAATATATAAATGAAAAAGCGTATGGTTGTTTGTTCCCTAAAGACTCCTTAACTACTGAAATATTTAGATTGCCCGACACATAGGCTATTAATAATTTTTAATTTTTAGGTGGTCGTTGCACCTTCCATACATTGACATAAAAGATTTCTACATATTTGGAGTACTGTTAAATGGAAAACGGTTACTGTAAAAGCAATTAAATATGGTACAAGATGGTCTGTAATCAATACACGAGATCTGTTTAAAAAAAACGGGTTAAGGTATTATAATATAAATAACAAAATTATTTATTTATTACTTGTGCATACAAATAAGGAGGTTTTTATACCATTTTAAGCATTTATAAACTTCACATTTCTATCGTAAGTGAATATGGCATTTGTTTATATTATTCATCTAAACATATCTTTGGTTTTCATGGGCAACCGCGAATGTCCTAAAATCTAATTTTTCAAGAGACGCGAAACATTTAAAATGGTTATTACGTTAAAAAATCGGAATTGGTTAAAAAAAATTTTAGAACCATGTGAAGAGCTTTTAAAATAAGGCAGTATGACATCATAATTTCAAAATCGAAAAAATGGACATACACGGTTGTCCAAGAAAACATATATATTTTGAGATATTTTGTATATATGGAAATATGTTGTATTTTAAGTTGTTTTGCAAAGTACACAGATAAATTTACTAAAAAAAGTACCCAAAAGTAGTGCGACAGTACCGTCATTCCATCACTGCTTTAAAAATGTCACTCAACGACGGTTTGCAATTCTATTTTATACAGAATGATACGTTTCATCTGATGTACATTAAAATTTTGTATTTCTTTTAATATAACAAAAACGAATTCCTGATTCATATGGTGCAGATGCATTCGGCTAACTCCGCCTTTACTTTACTGCCAAAATCAACGTTTCTCTGTGTTTGACAAAAAATTAATAAGTTATTTTTCTCAACCTTCTCCTCTGCTTGGTTTTCCAGTAGAGTTTTGTAAAATAGTAATGGTCCAACTATAATATACATAAGCTTGCTTACGCTACGAAATGGCTGAGCAGTTTCACATCAGGATCATATGGGTCCCAGGTCACGGGATATACTGGGGAACATTCGGGCATATGAGCTGGCTAGACTTGGCACTATCGTACAGGTTCCACTGGATCTGGAAGGCGTTGGGGTGACAATGATCTACTGCAAACACGAACTTTGGCGATCGACTATCGATGGCCCGAGAACACTGGCTGATAGGCATTTGTGGCCCGGCATGGATGACGGCGAACAATGTCACTTTGTATCTCTTGTCACTGGACACTGTCTTAAGGTAGGCATGCACAGCGTCTGGGAACCGGATACTATAAATACGAGAAGAATAACGTAGAGCACCTTCTCTGTCACTATCCTGCACTAGTGGGAAGACGACTGTCCGAAATGGTTTCCGCCACCTTTGATAAAACGTAAAACGTTTTTGGTATTGAACTGGAATGTATTTTAAGCTTCATGAGAAGCTCGTGTTGGTTCTGCTGTGGGGGTTTTGTTTAGAGAAACTCCATGATATCACAATTGATTATTAAGTCTAAGTGTGGCAGATGGGTACTGGCTGCCATTTCTACCTAACCTTACCTTACCTTCGCACTTTGCTAAAGCAAATGACAGTTTTATAAAACTTAACGAAAAGTTTTCTTAAGTTCAATATGGTTTACGCTTATTCGCACAGTTGCTTAAGCCAGCACATGCACATTATGGTAGTGACCTTAAAGTTCTTAACCGCTAATGTGTGTGTATGTGAGTGTACACATGCGAGAGTGCAACTAAATCCTAAATAAAAACAGCATAATTTGGTTGTATATTTAACAAACTATTCTGCAAATATAAAGAAAATTTCTACGAAAAACATTTACTAAATCGATTTGTAAATATTTAAGACATTTGATATGAACATAATTAAGTACATATATACTAAGAATATTTCTTCCACAAAAAAAATCAAACAAACATTATCTCTTAATTGTATTAAGTTCTTTAAAAAAATAGAAAAATCGATATTTGCTGCACTGCAAAATCATATTAATCTGTAAAAATTCATTAAATTTTGTAAAACTTCAACAATTAAACTTGAACTTTTGACTCATTGTATAAATTTTGTGATATTATTTTTATAATTTTTTTCTCTTTTGTTATATTTTGCAGTATTATCACCAATTATTTTGTGGTTTCACTGGCAGTGGCGGATATGTTGGTTGCTCTATGTGCCATGACCTTTAATGCTTCCGTTGAAATATCCGGTAAATGGATGTTTGGTTCAATAATGTGTGATATGTGGAATAGTTTTGATGTATATTTTTCAACAGCCAGTATAATGCATTTATGTTGTATCTCAGTGGATAGGTGAGTAATGAAAAACTACAGTAAATAAACAATTAACCCTTAGGAGACCAACAATATTTATTCCTAACTTTGGCAGTATTTACACTTGTAAATAATCAATTTTTAAAATACCAAAGATTTTGACATTTACTGCCGTATTTATTAAAAATAAAATAAGTTTGAAATGTATTTTAAGCCAAAATTTTCATACCATTTTAATTTTTTATGAATACGGTAGCTAAAGTCCTATGGAGCTAAGATTTGGACTCAGTGACTAATTTTTTATATTTTTTCCTGACAAAAGAAAAAAAATTAAAAAAATATACTGCCCAAATTCTTAGTAAAAAATTGGTGACCAAGTTAGGGTTAAAAATATACATTAAAAAAAGGTCATAATTTAACAACAAATAAACAATTTTACGCGGTATATAATTACACTAAAAGTTTATAATTAAAAAAAAAATTATCTTTTAATAATCAAATTTAATTTTTTGTTGCCCATTAAGGGTTAATTATCATTTGTTCACCATTTCCAAAAGTTTTGTTTTAATTTTTTTTTCACTCTCGTATTATTTACAGATATTATGCCATTGTCCAGCCATTGGATTATCCCTTAATTATGACATACCGACGAGTGTTTATTATGCTGATTATTGTGTGGTTGGCGCCTGCTCTTCTATCATTTCTACCCATATGTTCTGGTTGGTATACGACAGGTGAAAATTGGCGTTACCTAAAATCAAACCCGCACGTAAGTTTTTTTTTTAATTTTTGAAAAATAAATTTTTCGTTTATTGTTGTATTTATATTTATGCTATATGTATGTATTTTGTGATTAAGTAAAAGCAGAAATGAAATTATTTGTAAGTGTAGCATGTACTAGCCTACAATTAAAGCTATATTTATGACATATATGTGTACATATCGTCGGTTGATAATATAAATGTCGTATGTGGATTTTTGCGGTTTTGAGTTAAGATCGATTCCTAAGGATTTCCGACCTGATCTTTTATTTGGCGTTATCAGTTTTTACCTCATACGGGTTTCGAGATAAGGAGTGTTGAGTTTGTCGCATGTGGTATTTGCTGAAGCAATTTTCAAATTAAATGTCTTATGTAACTGCACATACGACAAATTTCCATATAAAACGACCAAAAAATTTATATATATTATTTAAATGTCGAATGTGGAGTTCAAACTCAATTTATTTGAAACTATCGGAATCCACATACGAAAATTAAATTGTCAGCCGACGATATGTATATTTTTTGTACAAAATAAGTACATTTATTGTATTCGTATGTGTGGTATATTGATAATTTTACATCTAACTTTTATGAACATATTCGTATGCCAGCGGTAAAAGAATATGTAAAGACGCCTAATAGAAGGCCTGATTTAGCAGACAGAAGCACTCCTTGCCACATTACATACTTATTTATTATACCCTTCACCATAGGTGTTGAATAGGGTATATATTAGGGTATTCATTTATTCGGTATTTTGCTTTAATCTGTTAATCGCTCGATTAATTAACCGAGGTTTTGATTTAATCGGTTTATAATCGGTTAGTTTTGTTATTGATCGGTTAACCGATTAATAAATTTTTGTTATAAATTAAGTAATTTCAATAAATAAAAATTCAAAAATTATTTATTATTTGGAATTTATTAGCAAAAAAAAAATTACATAACAAACAAAACAATTCTTGATCTAAAACGAGCAAATAAAAAAGTAATTCATAAATATATATCATTTACCCCCAATTTCACCAAGTTCAGTTAAAACTAACTATTACTTTAACTACCAGTTAACAATATGTTTTGACAGCTATAACTGATAGTTAATTATAACTGCACTTGGTGAAATTTGGGCTTAATAAGAAATAAACTGTGAGATCATTTTATTAATAAATTTTTCAATAGTTTAGGGAACTTATAAAATTATTTTTTTTGAAAAAAAAATTTGGTTTAAATGATTAGGATTTAAGTGATTCTTTTCTTTAGTTTTGATAAAACTTGACTTGGAAAAAATTCTTCCACTTATCGAAGATGTTGGAGAAATTGAAAGCAATCCATAATACAGATTATCTTATTTCTCAGTTCTTTTCCTCACAAACGAGCAACGACTGCAAATCGTTGAAATTTATTATCAAAATTAGTGCTCTGTGAGAAATGTCCATCGTGGAAGAAACGATACCGTCAACGGCGAACGATATCGAGCCATGATACGCGACTTGTTTTTGCCCCAATTGGTTGAGTTGAACTTGGTTGATATGTGGTTTCAACAAGACGGTGCCACATGCCACACACCTCGTGAAAGAATGGACATATTGAAGGATGAATTTGGTGAGCCGTTTACCTCTCGAAATAGCCCTGTGAGTTGGCTGCCAGGATCATGTGATTTGACGCCTCTTGACTATTTCTTGTGGGGTTATGTGAAGTCGTTGGTCTATGTGGACAAGCCAAACACGGATGAAGCCTTAGAGTATAACATAACACGTGTTATTCATAGAACACAGGCCGAAATGCTCGAAAAAGTGGTGCAAAATTGGAGTTTATGAATGGACCATTTGAACCGGAGCCGTGGGCAACATTAACACGAAGTTATTTTTAAAAAGTAAATGGCAAAAAAAAAACAATTTATCGATTCCAATAAAAATTTTTAACATATGATGCAAATTTGAGTGTTTTATTAGATTTTTAAAAAAACTACGCTTAAAAAATCACCTATTATAAAATCTTCCATTACGACAATAAATTCCAGTTTAAATTTTTAAAATTTTAAACACTTCTAATTGCTTCGGTTAATGCTGTTAAAAGATTGTTTGTGTTACAATCGAGAATTTCTTTTATTGTCAGCTCTACATCTGACTCATCCTGGCAAAGCTCAGCATCGAACATTCAGCAAAAAATTTATTTCCGAATTTCTTAATTTTTGATTTTGCACTGTAAATTAAATTAAAGAATGTATTGCTAGAAGGAAAAAATATTTTTCTTAAAACATGCCTTTTGTATATGAGAAAAAACAAATAATTAAAAACACAAAAAAATATGTTAAAATACTACAAAGAATTCTTGACGAATTCTTGACGAGGGTACGAAGGAAATTATACGTTTTGGAAGGCATATTTCTGAAGACAGGATATCAAAAGAAACGAATCTTTTAGAAACGAATATAGAGGCCTTCAAAAAGCGCTGCCTCAAGCGGTAATTTCAATATTTACCGCTGGGATATAAGAGTATATAATTTCATATTCAAGTAATTACAAACCTAATACCAACATCACATAAACATGAAACAAATTACATTTAATGTCTAAATGTCATGATTTTAATACAATAATATTCATATTATTCGAATGTGTATTCTAAGTCAAATTAAAATTTTTAAAAGCTTTTATACTTTAATAGTCTTATTCCTTCAATATTTTCCAGGAATATTTTCAATGTACTATCAGAAATTTTCGTTTGTAAATTTCTGTTACGAGGCTTACTTTAGCTATTCATAAGCTAGCAATGAAGTAAATTGTACATAAACTTTATACAACTATTAGATACCAGCAGAATGTAATGCATTTTCTGGCCCGTAACAGAAATATACCAACGAAAAATTCTTATAGTGCTTAGAAAAAATTCCTGGAAAATATTGAAGGAATAAGACTATTAAAGTATAAAAGCTTTTAAAAATTTCAATTTGACTTTGAATACACATTCGAATAATATGAAAATTTGTTTAATAAATGTTACTCATCATGAGAAATAAATAACCAGATTCTATTAATACAATAATAATAAAAACAAGTAAGAGTGCTATATTCGGCTGTGCCGAATCTTATATACCCTTCACCATTGTGCGAGCAGAATACAAAGCAACTAAATAATTTTTACATATACATACATATTTACAATACTTAAAACTTCATTATAAATGAAATTTAAAAAGCGAAAACTGGTAAATATTTTTTTAAAATTGTTTTGGAACATAACAATATTAAAAAAATATTCTTTTTAAAAAACCAAGATTCGAACCAGGGAACTCACAGTTTCTAACTTAACACACCCCCTACCATGAAGGAACGCTGTTTAAATATCATTAAAATGAAATATAGACCGTTTACTGTTTACAACTCAACACAGTTTTTTGTTTGTTTTCTTTTTGTAAAGGCACTGTTGTCATTTTTTATCTCTTTTGGCGAGTTTTTAAGTAGCAAAAAAACACAAAAATTCCTAGTTTCTATTTGTTAAAATTATTTTGTTAAATAGATGAAATAATAAACGAAAATCATATTGGGCATTATGCTAGTATATGTAAACAAATGCGAAGGGGGGGAGAGATGAGACGACAACCGGATTTGAACTTCGCTTTTCATAAGGACCCAGAATATATATACTTTATAGGGTGCATGACCTTCGGTGAAGGGTATAAAAAACAAACTTAATTACAAAAAAAAATAATTTTTGGGATTTCAGTATATTGGTCATAACTCTGCTATTTCTGAATCGATTTGAAAGATTTATATACCGACGTGTTAAAGAAGAAATTTGCCATTTATTTTGGTTGTAAGACTTGGACTCGGGAAGATCTATGGTTCCCGAAAATGGGTATTTTCCAAAAAAAAATTAATATTTTGGTCATAACTGAACCTGTATCTGAACCGATTTTCCCGAGTTTTTCAGAAAATATTTTTTATTAATTAAATTTCCGATCTTTTGATGTATAAGGCGTAACCATAGGTCAAATAACAGTCAAAAAATTCAGGTTTTTATAAAATTTTTAATACTTTTTGTATGGAAGGTACCACGCCCACTTCTCCAATCCCGCCCACATTTTGTGGAATGGTGTGTATTTATAACCTTAATGTTTGTACCAAATTTGAAATCTTTGGCTCTTGCCGTTCTCCAGATATACAAAAAAAAGTAATAAAAATACAACAACCACAAGGGATTTTTTTGGAAAAATTAGAGGCAGTCGTGGTTTTTTGGTCATATCTCAGCCATTGTTGGACCAATCTGGCTGAATTTCAATTGCAAGAAATGGTGGACTATATGTGACATAAATGTAAAACAACCTAGCCGCTATCATGTCTGGAGTCTCCGGAAAACACATATCAAACGAAAGACGGACAGACGGACGGACAGACGGACAGACGGACGGACAGACGGACGGATATCGTTAAATCAACTTCTCTCCTCAAAAGGACCCAAAATATATATACTTTACAGGGCCTAAGATCAATATTGTAGAAATTACAAACGGAATGACAAACTTATATATACCCTTTTCCACCTGTGGTGAAGGGTATAAAAACCGTCATTGAACTTAATTAATCGGGGCAAGTTTTTCAAGCTTTTGGTCTTTCCATATTTTGCAAGAGCTTTGATACCATTAAGTCATCGTCCAGACTTGCAACATTTGTAGCAGCAATCCTTGAGTTCATTGGTGAGAGAGGTGAGAAGATTGGGGAGGGGTACTCAGTATCATCACTCTGTAATTCTATTTTGTTTCGTAAATCTCACACTTTTCAACTTGAAGTTGGCTGTAGTTGTGTTTGTATTTATATATAAAATATAAAAAAAACAAGATCAAAATACAAAAATTGCAATTTTGAAACTAGTGAAATTTCAAAGCAGAATTAAAAAGTTGCAGCAACAAAAATTGCAAGTCTGGACGACGACTAACCTGTTGAGCATTTCGCAATTGAGTTATCAAAAACAAGTAAGAAATAGGCGGTCAAACTTGTTCATATGATACCCTACATCACAGCATTTAGGGACAATTTTTTGAGAGTGGACACTAGGGCTATAACTTTTTCACACTTTTTGCGAATATCAAAAACGGCATAGTATAGTTGTGTAGAATATTAAAAGTTATTAATAAAAAATATGATAATTTTTTCGGATTGTTAAAAAAGCATTTTTATCTCAACGAAATTTTAAAAAATATACAACTGATATTTGTATATATTCCTATACGTATCATTTAAATGCTATTTTGAATTTATCCACTGCTTTAGATTGAAAAATTTTCCTACGGTTTACAATTCATCGCGGTTCAAAATTTCTTGGAAGGTTTTAGAAATTTGCTTCCCTGCGTAAGTTTTTTTTCGCAAAACTATGTGAGACAGGTGTTTTTTTTTAATTACTAAAACATTCTTGGCCACTCCGTGGTACTATGCCAAAAATTTGGTTATAGCTCTAGTGGACACTATTTGCAATCCATGGGCGATCATATGTCATAAATTAAAGTATGTCATGAGGTTAAGATTCATATAGGAATATTTGTGCCGAAAATTATCTAGATATCAACAATTTTATGAGATTTGTTCGTTTCACAGTCAGTGCTGGACCTACCAGTACAAAATTTTGCCATGAAATGGAAGGTATTTTATTTTCGGGAGTGGTATATATGGGAGCTATGGTCAAATACGAACCGACTTAAAACTACTGGCAGGATGACTAGTTTGCAACAATACATTTTATCTAAATACTAACATAATAGGCTGTTTTTTTTTTTTTGCACAAAGACTCTATTCCGGAAAGAAATTTGTATGGCGATCTTGTGAAATTATGGATCGAGTCTCATTATTTTCTATAGGCTTCGTTCTTATGAAAATTAAACTTATGTACCAAAATTCACCAAATTGTCATAAAAATTTTACTTTGCGCAAAAGGTTACATGGACAGACAACCAGCCAGCCGGGACTTATGCCCCGAAAAATGTGCGGGATCCCGGGAATTCCCGTATGAAAAACACTAATTCACATAGAAAACACAGCAGAAAAAAAATTTTCAATTACATATAATAATGTTAATTTTATTTAAAATTTGATCAAATTGAAAAAGTTCAAAACCAAAGGAATTGGAGTTTTTTTTAACATTTGTTTGAATGTAAAGTACTTTTTGTTTATAACTTTTGATGGGATCAGGCGGTCAACACCAAATTGTCATTTCTTTTAACTTAACTTCGGAACGTTAAAAAATTAAAAACATGCTTAGTCGAGATAGGGTGTTTTAGAATTGAGCTGTCGAAATAGGGTTGAATTCTTTTTACAACTACTGTGGGGTATTGGAAAAATTTTGAAATACAAACAAATATTTTTAAAACATTCGATTGATACATGTTGTAACTGATAGTTCAAATGATAAATTTATTTTACTTGCAACTATAATATCTTGATTAATAAAACCGCGAAACAAAATTGAACTTTTTGTGTGTTGATTGGCAGGCAGTTTGATGCCATTTTTTACTAATTTGAGGTCGCTTATACCAAATTGAATCTTCGTTTTTCTCTATCAGCACACATTTTTAAGTTACAGGTACCAATCGAATTTTTGACTTTTTTCCAAAAATTAAAAGTATAACTTCATAACTTCACTCTTCTTGAAGCGATTTTTAGAATTCTTCTTTTTTTTAAGATGTGATTGTTAGCTTGGAAAAACAATTAAATTTTTGCAAATCACAAAACAAAATTTTTTTTTTAATCATGAAAAATCCAAATCATGAAAAAGTCAAAGTCTTATTACTTTCAGGTAAAGTCACATAACCTATGAACAAAATGAGACATAAATCATAAAAATCGATAAACGCGTTTCGCTTTTACTTACTATTAAGTGAAGGTACCTCATTTTTAGGTGAAGCAAAATATGTCGGTAAGACTAGTGAGATCGAACGGTTAGTATTCGACGGGTTTCAACCGGTTATTTTAGTTTTGCCTAAGTCGGATATTTTAAAATGTCCTTTTTTCGAATATCGAATAAACCGGTTATTTTAGTAAAATAAACCGGTTATTTTAGTAACGAGTAATTTATGTACATTTTCCTTACTTTTGTTGAAAATGCACCCGTAATTTAAGTATTTTCCAATTGAATATTTGGCAAACTTGAACTTTTTATAAAGAATGTTAAAACAAAATGTAACAAAAGTCAAAAAACATTATGAGCAATGAAAATACAAATCGCTTATATAAGCGTGTGTTCTTGTAACTAAAACCAAAAACAATTCAAAATACTACCAAAAAATGTTCAGCTTTAAAAGTAATTAGCAATTTGACAGTATTCTAAATATTATATTTATTTTTATTAAGATATAATCTCTGGTGATATTTCGAACTGATTAAAAAGACAAATACCCCTGACAGACATAGGACTTGTATACTATACTATCATGGTATATTACATGTGTGTCAACCTAAACTACAATTAAATCATGAAACAAAGAGGTATATTGATGGTTTATATACTACTGTAGAATGCATACCATGGTATTGAAACTATATGTCTGTCAGGGGTAAAAGGTGCTGAAAGGGCCCCAAAATGATAAGTTGCAAAGGTCCTTCAACGTCAAGACTTATTCATCACCTTTAATTAGACCACAAGCTTAACATAAATAAACGCCAAGTAAAACTTAAGTTCTTAAGAGACTGCAAATAAAACTTTACCTAAATATTAGGCTGTTGTGTTGCCGAGGACGGAATGCCCGTTAAGGCACTAAAAACTCTAAAGTAATTCTGGCATATATTCATGCTAACAACTAAAACATTTCAGCGGAATCTACGATATCGGAAAAAATCATCAGTTTTAATTATTAAACACCAAGAACTTAAAAACAAAACTGAGGAAATCAAACAATTTCATGCACCCAAAAAAAAAACACGTTTAAATATGGTCACCTTCAACAAAACTATTTTTAAAGAAAATTTTAAACATAAACTTTTTTAAAATTTTAACCATATTATTGTTACCAACAACCGTATTATGGCTGAATTAGTCATCCATCAAGAAGCCACAACCGTATTATGTTTGCCTCCAAACATGTCATTGTTATTAATACATAAAATATGTTTAATACTCATAATGTCATGTTTGCTTTTCAACCAGAGCATGTTGCTCTTGGAAAAGAGGAAAATACTATTGTTAATTTAAAAACAAATTATTGTAATTTTTAACCATAACATGTTAAGAGGTAACCATAATATGGTTGTGGCTTCTTGATGAAGGACTAATTCAACCATAATATGGTTGTCGGTGACAACAATATGGTCAAATTAATCACATTATGTTTAAAATTTGCTTTAAAAATAGTTTTGTTGGAGGTGACCATATTTAAACATGTTTTTTCTCTGCGTGTGAAAGGTTTTTAGTTGTGGTCGACGAATGGAGAGATATTTCATACAATAAACATGTTCGTATTACAATTCGTTTCTATAATGCTGAAACACAATCATTTAATATATAAATTCTTTGTCAAGAGGTCTTGCTTGCAATTTTTCAAAAATATGGTTGAAGTCTACTGATTCATTTAGACATTCTGAACCACCAACAAATTAAACTAATTTCAAATAAGTTTGGGAGAATATCTCAAATTACATTCCTACCCAGAAAAAAAAAATTTTGGGGTTTTGAAGCACTTTAGAGAAAAAGCACATAATCGAGCGCTTCAATAAGAGAGCTCGTACACAGCAGAACATTATAAAGAATAAAATATTCAAAAAGCTGCCATTTTAGTGCTGACAACGAAGAAGGTTTTAAAGCGAAAAAAAAAATACATTATTGTTTACGAAAATTATTTAAAAAGGCATTTAAACAAGTAAAAGCAAAACATTAATGAATATGTTAATATAGTTAGCCCTTAAGAGAGCACTTTATGAGTGCTTTGTTTGCACGTTAAAAGAAGCGCTTATCGTCAGCAGAAAAAAGTCCTCCAAACCGGGAACACTCCATACAAAAATTAGGCATCTCATCAGCAGGTTTAAAGCGATTCGAGGTATGAAATCATACATAACACCCTTGGAGCACATTTTTTACTGGGTATAATTTTTAAAAACCAATGTTTTGCATTCTAAATTCTAAAGCTATGTTCACACCTATTAAATATTTGACGTCCTACACGTAACCACTAGTTTTCTTAAAGAATTGTTTGCGTTTGCAAAACGTTTGGCAAATATTATTTAACAGTTTCTAAATATAATTATCATCTTAGGAATAAAGTTTAGTAAATAAATTAAAATTATAAAAAATAAAGCTTAAGTTTGATCAGTTTACTGGTCACGGTTTATTTTTATTTTATCGTCAAATATTTGTTAGGTCTGAACATACCTTTAGTCATATCTATGTATTTTGTTGGTTCCTTACCTTCGTAAATGGTTTTGTTTTTATTCAAATTAACTTTTTATTGCAAAAACTTATTTGATTTTTGTATTTTTATGTATTCGAATTGAAACCGGTTATTTTTAAAATGCTTAACCGAAAACCGGTTTTTTAAAATAGCAGCTATTCAAAATATTCGAAAACCAGGTTTTGAAAAAAGTCGAATTATCGATCACCCTAGTAAGCACACACACATTAAAAAAAGTTATTTTTGCATGGAAATCGCGATCTTTATCAATTAAATTGTCTCAGTAAATTATGAATAAAATCAAAAGTTGTGCACCGATTTTAATGAAATAAAGCTTATATCATTCGAGTTATGTTAAGACAAAATTAAAGTTTTAATGAACTTTTAAATAAAACAATTTAGTTTTTAAAAATTTTTCTTTTTTTTTAAATTGAACGATATCTCTAAAACTATTACGCAAATTAAAAAACAATGTAAGCACGGCTGAAAGATAATATTGTTATCGAATTTTGGTTTTTTTTTAAGTGAATATGGTGCACCGTTTCCAAATTTTTGCAATATATTTAGTGGAAGTGTCTTAATTTTGGAAATAACGGTATATCACGAAAAGTCGAGCTGATAGAAAAAAGTGCAGATTTGAATTCAGCGTCTCAAATAACCCTAAAAACAAAAATCTTGTTCCCTTGTGTAATTAAATTTTTTTTTTTTTTTTTTTTTTTGTCATAACTCTATTTTTACGTTCAAACAAAAAAAGTAAAATAAATAAACACATACAAAGAAAACATAACTTCGCAAATATGGACCGCAAGCTTGGTTTTCTGTAATAATAATATTTTTGAATTATGACGATGTTCCAGCAAATGAGCGATATGCCAAATCTAGGAAAACACTTTAACGCTATAGTAGTAAAATTTGGTATGTTTTAGTTTCATAAGACTAAAAACCACATAAGTAATTTTTGTAAAGATTGGTTTATATCTTGCCATAGGCCCCATCGAAAGGCGACTTCTTAAATATTCTAGCTCCTGGTGGAGGATATCGCAGACTCTGCACAGCCAATAGCCCTATTACTTATTTTTCTTGCATAAAATTGTAATAATGAAGATTCAAACTACCTTGCAAAAGACCGCACATTTCTAATTTGTGACCTTTAACATACTTAACATTCATTTAAAGACATCCTTATGTACTTACTCGTAAAAATGTAGTTACGTTTCACAATAAACAACTTTCAAACTTAATTTCTACTGCTTCCATTTTCCTGTTAGAAAATGTAATATGCCATTTTTACTCGCATTATGCGTTCATATACAAATCTCTAACCATAAAAGAAACTTGTCGACATTAATGGCCTTAAAAGTAAATTCTAGTAAATACGTATTTCAACACCAACTCAACTCTGCAGAACTCTTACTTTTCTCACTGACATTTCTTAGACATTGAATTTGTATTGTGTTTTATGCACTCCTTCCTGCCTACTTTTAGTTTGAAAAGACTTTTTTTTTTCTTTTAGCCATTAGCTGTTTCATCTTTATTTACTGCTGTTTATTCTTCCCATTAAAACTATTTAATTCCATGTTCTTTAGTATCCAGATCTTTGTGTGTATCTGGAATTGTGTGAGCGAGCAGAAAAGTAGAACGAATTATAAAACCACCTTGACATATTTGTTGTTAAATTGTTAAATTGTGCCATATTTTTTTTCTATTTAATGAGGATTGAAATTACACAAAAAATTTTTGGCTGTGCCAATTTTATGTGTTATTCATATTTAACATTTAAGTAAAATAATAATTTAAGCTTGTAAGTTTTAAAGAAAAGTTACATTTGCGTTGACAATTTTTGGAAATTGTGTTATACAGCCTAAAAAAGTTTGTCATATGTATTTAGAAAACAAAAATAAAATCAACAAACATTTGATTCCGTACGGAATATGCGATTAGTTTCGAACTTTGCTTAAGCAAATGACAGTTTCATAAAATTTAACAAAAAGTTTCCTTTAGTTTAAAGACTTAAAAAGGTAAGCTAAAACAGTCTTTTGGTTAATAGTAAATGAATAGTACTTTGGTTTAAATAATCCGACTCAGAAATTTTAAATATTTTTAATCTTTTATTTTTGAACTAAAAAACCTAAATTCCAAATCGCTTAAAGCTTATATTAAAGTTTATCTGCATAGCCGGCCTTCGTACGGGCGCAAGGATGGTATAACAATTACCGGCTTCGCTTATCAAAGCGTCTATATTCGGCATTGTTATACAGAGAGGCTTAAGTTAGTGAAGCCGCTGTTTGTTACATCATAGAGGTGAAAATCCTTACGCTCGGCAAAGCTATGCACAGCAGCTTTAGTTGTTCCGTATTTGTTATACCATAGAGGAGAAAGACCTTGCATCCGGCCAAAGGACCAACCAAGCTATCTAACGTACGATTTTTAAAACTTAGTCTGTAAATTAAATGTATTATACTATTTTTATTTATTATTATTATTATATTATTATATATATTAGTATTATTTCATTTCGTTGGGAGCTGATTTAATTTTTGGAAATAAGATTCCAAAGATCGGGGACTTATTTCATTTTGTTTTTGGAGAACTATTTCGCCGGGACATATTTAATGGCGCCTGCAAGTGGATTCGCTGAATACAGCGCAAAACAAAAAAAAAAATCCACAAAAACAAAATGGACACAAGTTTAAACCTAACTGGTGCACCAATATTTTTAAAAATGGTGGGATTTGTGGTTGTAAAATAAACCATTTAAACGGTTACACATACATACATAATACCAAACGTTTTAGGACACCGATCAACTCATAATCACTTGCTTAATCGATGTCTATCACCAGACAACGGACGGCATCGAAAAGTTATAAGAACAATGCCTATCGAAAATGTGAACAATCGGTCCATAATTTCCATACAAATATATTTCTAGAATAGAATGTTAGTGCCCATTAACCATTGAATTATGGCCAACATAATTTATTGCAACATAAATCATCTATATCATTGGGAACGGTCCATATTTGCCCATAGCTCCCATGCTAGCGAAATTTCCATATTGATATAATTATGGCGATGATTACTTAAAGCTAGTTTACACTATTATACTTTGTAATATGTAATATGTAAAAGTCTGATAGTGTGAATGCATGTGTGATGAAAATGACAAGTTTTATGAAAAAAGTTTGACATCCCATACGACTTCATCGTTTTTTGAAAAATTTCTAAACAATAAAACTTCTCATTGGATCAGGGTTGCATTTTATTTCATGTGTGGGTGTTTATACTTTTTGTGATGGTGCCAAGGTATATTTACACAAGGTAAACTCGTTGGCCCATATGTTTGTCAGCTGTTTACCCCTAGTTGGAACCCAAACTTCAAATTGCGTGTATATGAGCCAAAATTTGTACATGTGTGCGTTAAATTGTTTTTGTTTTATATGAAGACAATTTTGACAACATGGTTCCTTTTATAGAGCAGCATGTCTACACTCCCAAATGAGTTTACCTTGTGTAAATATACCTTGGATGGTGCGAACACAAACTGTTATGTTAAATTAGATTTTTTGACAGTCGCAACAAAACTCATTAGATTTCTATTTCACAAAGTATTATGGAATACGAAAGACTTGTGAGATAGTGTAAACTAGCCTTTAATAAGATTTTGTTGTTCGTGCTTAATTCCCAATTTTTAATTATTGCTAAGAACACTAAAATTTATTGTTCGGGGATAAGCAAGTTTCTGTGCACAATTCACTGGGTCCTTGGGCCAGATCATGAGGACACATTTTCCTTAACAATTTTAGAAAAGCCAAAGATATTAGCAAATAAAACTGCAAAGTGAATGAGAATTGGAACCACGCAAAAATTCCCATTTGAAACGATATCAAAGCTTAAGCAAAAAAAACAATAAAAAATGAGTTTATCTTTTCTTAAATTCCCCACAACAATTTCCAATATTAATTGTAGTTGTAAGTAGGTTAAGAAAAAACAAAATAAAAACAGAAACAACTTGTTTTTTTGTTTTCTCAAGTAAATCAAAACAAAGCAAGTTGCCAGTTGAGTTTTTAAAGCCGTGCACTTGCCAGTTTAATAACAAAGTTATTTATGGCAATACAAAATTTATAATTAATAAAATTACTTTTAAAATAGCTACTATACCATGACAAAATTTTGTGACTGTAAGTACAAATTTCACCACGGGACTTATAGTCGAAATCCCGTCCCTAAAATCACATTACGCTGATAAAATTTATTAAAGATGTTGATGTGTAGATAAGACCCAAAGTGCTTTTATATAAATCTTAACCTGATAATATAATTTTGTTCTGGTGAGTCTATGATTGCACATGGATCCTAAATAGGGTAAACCCTCAAAAATTTGTCTGTATGTAAATACTGTGTAAGTTCAGACTTGACCGACGATACTTTTTAACATGGTAATTATTTTTATGCAAATATTATTAAATTGGTGCAGGTTTTTTTACATAAGCCACTTTCTTTTTTACGGCATATTTCTTACAATTGTTATGGTTTCTTTTTAGGGTTTTACTGCATATTTAATGCACATAAAAAACTTTTTTTGTAGAGCATATTTTCGGTTTTCCTGATGATCACAAATATTTTGTCTATCAAATACTTACTTACTTTATAAAACATTAGGTTTTAGTAAAATAAAATTGGTAACTTCATTTTCTACTAAAGCAATTTTTGAAATTATAAGAGACAACAATTTGATTTGTGAAAATGTTATGAACTATTAAGATTTTGGATCAATAGCAGTGAAGGGCACACACATACTATCACATTTATGCTTGTGTGGGAAGCACCAGAAAACGAATGACGCTCATCAACAAGTGCTGATCTGCAACTGATTTAACTTTGACGAAATGACAACAAAGCAACAGCCGAAAGTACATTTTCACAGACCACACGAAGAAGTTTATAGTGTACATCAGCGAAGGGCAGATAGAGAACATTGAACAAAAGAGAGTAAATTAGTTGATTTACACTTAGAGAAAAGATTTTCAAACTGTATGTAAATATGCAATACAAAAAAAGGAGCTCAGTAAAAAATATTTTTATATAAATCATCAAGTTTTAACTAACGGTAAAATATATGTATACATATGGTCACCTAAAATCGAAAAGGCCGTGAGCAAAAACTTTAAAATGTGTACTATAGGTATGTAAATATGGAAAAAAAAGGAATCCAATAAAAAACTTGATTATTATATATTATATCCCACATGATTGCTTAAATGTTTTTAAAACAAGCTGAAAAATAAACATACATGAGCACAGCTTGATCACAACACAATAAATATATTGTCAGTGTACCACTACGAAATTGCGAAATTTGCTAAAATAACCACATGCGCAACAATCCTGCTTTGTTGAAATTTATAGAGCAACTGAATAAAATTTTATTTTTTTTCTTTCTGTTGTATTTGTTTTTCTGGTTGCCTTTGTTACTTTTTATGCTTGAAACAATGAATTCAAGGGGAATTTACACAAGGTAAACTCATCTCGTCAGCCGTTCATCAGCTGTATCCACGGCGAATTAAAAAAACACTGAAACGTCAAAATATTGTTTTGATTCTGTACTGAAATTTGACAACAAGAGGGAAAATTTCATAAACAAAATACATGGGGCTTTTTGTAGTTGTAGAGTTGCACTTACCTTGTGTAAATTCGCCTTGAATGAATTCAAGATTTTCAGTTTGTGGGCAATAGTAAATGAGCGAAAACAACATCACACAAACACGTGTATGTGTTATACGGTAAATTTTTCACATTCTGATTTCAAGGTAGATATTGGTGTTTTTTTTTTTTTTTTTTTTGTTTTGACTGCTAGAAAATAGTTTTTTATTCATTTTCTCTATTTTAAACCTACTTTTATTTAGTAAAAAAGAAATATAATAAAACAAGTGTTTGGTATGTTTTAGGGATTTATGGGAATATCTAATTAGGGAAATTTTTGTTTTTGTAGCAGCTCTGGTACAAAAAAAACACGAAGAGTAAATGTAAAAACCCGAAAAACTTCGTAATACAGGCAAACCAGCGCCCACCGCTGGTGTACATGTGTCGACGTCACACAAGCAGCATTTTTATTCCTATGCAAGCATACATAGGATTTACAAAGGAGCCCTTCACTGATCTATAAGCACAGTCATACCCATGGTGAAATAAACAGGTGGCAGCACTACGCCAGATGACGATTTTTTGCTCTTGCATTGTTTGTCTAGGTTTATGTCAAAGTTTTGTTTATGTTTACAAAAAGTCCACGTTTTGTGCTGTGATTATTGTATTTTATTAAAGTTGTTGATAATTTTAAATTAAAATAAATAAGATATTGACCATAATTAAACAAAAATTGGCTAAAAATTTATTTATTTCATCGCGTTCAGCGGCACGCTTTGATTTTTGTTTAATGTATTTTTTGACGTCAACGGTGATGTATTTTCCATTTTTGTTGTAATGTTGTATTTGTTGTCGTAACGATGCCACCTGCTTATTCCACCATGGTCATACCTACTTTTTTATTTAACACATTTATGATATTTTGCACACGATTCCTAGAAAAAATATAATTTACTCTGTTATAAGCTATTTATAGATTTAACATTTTTTAATAACCTTTACAATTCGAAAATGAGAAATTGTAAAAAATATAAAATTGATATATATTTCTGTGGCATTTTGACAAAACATCTTAAGTCGAGATAAGATAGCAAAAAAGTTTATCTTGGAAAAAAAATCATTTTTATTAAATAACCAAATAAACCAAATTTTTAAAACGGAAACAAAAATGGTTTTATTAATTAAAATTCGTATGATTAACAAAATGTTTTTAACTTTAGAAATTTGACTTAAAATGTTTTGTCAAAATGCCACAGATTTGTAAAAATTAATCAAATAATTTAACAATATTTAGATAAATACCAAAATATCTTCTTCTTTTGTAAATTAAATACACACCATTTATTTTATGTGCTTGAGATACTGCAATAAATTTTATTTTACAAAAACATAAAACAAACAAAAAATATTTTGACACATGTATCATCACTTGCAGAGATTAACAAACACATAATTTGCAGAAACCAAAATTGTCTTATTTGAACAGATTATTGTCTACAAAGTTTGAAGGTCAAGGACATGTGTTGAAAATACATGAGTAGAAAAAACAATAAACATAACCCAGACGCCAGACACCGACAATAGCATACTTCCCATTTTAACAGCAACTTAACATTAAACAACTGAGATTCCATTGGGAAAAATTTTTTCTAACTCTATTAAATACAACACTTCGCTACTAACTAATGCGTGTGTAACACACATAAAAAAGAGAATGTATGAGTGTGTGTGAGTGTGTGTTAGTGCATTACACCTTCGGGCAAACATCCATTTTTTTCTGTTTTAACTCTCTGAGTATCTAATGCATTTGTTCATAAACAGTAAATTAAAGGTAAAACCAAATGCCTCAAGACGCCATGGTTAAAATGAAATGAGTCCTATACATCATTTACTTAGTTGTTTGTGGAAATTGATTTACTTAAGATAAAAAGCGTTGAGTACCTTGTTACTTACATTAAAGATTTAAAAAAAACTCAACTCATAAGAGTTAAGTGTTTCTTTACTCAGGTTGTATGATGTTTATAGTGGATTTTCCCTTAAAAACATTTTGCTTTTTCCGTTGACTTTTAATTAAATTATTGAGTTTGAAATACGATTATTTAGGTAAATGCGTGAAAAGTCTTAAATGTTTACATGTTTAAAGTTTTAAGGTTTTCATTTAATTTTAAGAGTAATTGAAAATTCGAAATCACAAGGCTTTTTTCAATCGTTATATAAAAAACACACTCATTTTCTTGATTCCAAATTTTTTGAGATTCCCTTACAAAAAAAAAATTTGATCTGAGCAACTAATACCATTGATTCTTCAGCATCACCTCAATTCTGCATGATAAAACGCATTCGAAAGGCATCCGCAAATGTAGTTGTGGTTAGAAAACTTTATGAAAAAAAAGTTATCGCTTAACATATTATGATTTTTTACCTTCAGACTAGAGTTTTTTTCCCGGACTTTTTCGATTCCCGGGAAAGCGGGAAATTTTTTTAAATTTCCCGGGATCCCGGGATCCCACTCCATATAAATACTACAAAGTAAATTTTGTTATTAATTAATGAAAAAAACTTTTATAAAAAAACGTAAGGGAATTTGTTTACAAAGAAAGTAAAAGAAATGGTTCAATACTAAAAAATTAATTGAAGATTGAAATAGGAACTTGAATTATTATCCCCTCACGCCTTTACTCCATATTATTATGATTTTATTCAGTATGCTCTAGATACAAGATAAAAAGATAACATAAACATAACAATTTAATTCATAAAACAATAATAAAAACAAAATAAAAATAAAAGTACTCAAGATATGAGATCAAAAAGTTAATTAATAAAATAGATAAAATATTTATAAAAAATATATAAAATTTTTTAACGGCTTAGGAAATAACTTTCCCACACACTCAAAGCGCTTAGTAAGCCGTCAAAAAGTATATTCCTGATTTTATTTACTAATTATCATGTTTCCGAAAAATTTCGTTCATTTTTTACCTAGGTTGGACAAATAGTTAAAAGTGCACCGTTGTAGAATGCTTCGGATTCACAATCAGAAGCAATTTCTTCTTTTTTATAAACAACGTCTATATCAGTCAAATGTATGTCAAGGTTGATGCAAAAATAGCATCAACCGGACTGCTTCTTACAAACCTTTTCATTTCAATAGATTGATTTGTAATCTTTGGGACAATGTGTTTTTCAAGTTGTATGTTGTAGTATCTTACACGAGTTTCCAAAATGTTATTTTATTTCGGTTTCCCCGCACTTCACGGGTATATAAACCAACACAAATAATAAACATATCGGTCCTTCATTGCATCATAGTCATATCTCAAACTGAACCGAAGTTATAGCAAAATATATCTTTAAGTCGGTACATTTTGAAAACTTTAATAGCATTTTGCCAAGATCTTTTGTTTTTGTAGATATGACTATGTTGCAATCAAGGAGCGATATGTTTAGGTATCTCCTATTTTTAAGACTTGTTCATGGACAATGAAACTTTACTGTCTGCATCTTATTTTGAATTAATGTTCTTTATTAACTCTTCACTTCACTAAATGTAATAATTATCAACTGTTGCACTGCCCATTCTGCTTTTAGTAGATTTATTGCGTCAGGAGACATTGATTTAAATACATGTACTCACTTCTTGTAATTGATCTAATCCACAACCCATCCACAGATGCTAATTTTTAGAGAATAGAAAACTTAATTTCAAAGTATAAATAGCAATTTGCTGAAATTATGAGGAATTTTTCTTGCGGGATCCCGGGAAAACGGGAAATAAAATAATTGAAGAAACCCTACTTCAGACCTTTGCAAACAAAAGCTTGCAGTAAATTCTTAACATATGGCGGCCGAAACGAAAACGGAACGTTGATTCTCTAAACGCGGCGAACTAAGACTCTACTTTTGTAAAAGTATGTTTGCAGAAATGATGGTGAAAAGGCGACACACTGCCATGGCCAATATGAACATTAATCGACAAGCGCTTCGGTGTAACCCGCAGCGAAGAGGTCGGCGTGAAGGTCGATTGAGCCGGAGCTGCAAGCAGCAAACTACTCATCTACCAATAAAATCCGGTATAATATATGCAAAAATTCTTGTTTACATTTTTTTACAACGCATTTTTTCTAAAGTGTTGTAAGATATTAAAGTATAAACTTAAAAATAAAAAAAAATTGTTGTAAGATATGAATTTTAAGAGGTGTCTTTATTCTCTACAAATTTTAGATGTTTTTTAAAAGCGAGGTGCTTTTAAGCGTCAGGAACACACTAGAAAGGAAAGCGCCCACCATAGGATTCAAAAAATATATAAATATAAGAAACAAAAGATACAACAGTGGTTTTTTTTATATTTTATACTAATAGCGATGGTTCCTCTAAAAAGAGTCAACTCAAAATTGTTCAATTTTAACTTTTTACAAGAAATCAATGTGGTTCATATCTATGCATTGTAAAAAGCGTAGATCAATTTCTCTAGTATTTTGACAAAAAAATGCAATCGTATCCCCATTTGAAGTATAAGAGTACATATAAAAATAAAAGAGTTTTTTGTCTCTACTGAAAATTTATAAATTTTGGGTTGATTTTGAATTTAATCAATTAAAAACATAAATATAAGGAATTGTATTGAAAAAATTGTGTTTCTTTAAACTGAATTCGTCAATAAGGCTGAATATAAACATCAGTACTGATTAGTCAGCTGTGTCCGGATTGTATATCAGTACTGACGCAGCTCAGATATATGTTTTATCAACGACAAAATTCATAGGTTGAAGAAGGATGCAAAATCACACGTACACAAAAGTTTCCATTAGTTTTTTAATTTTTGCCTTAAGAAAGTTAAAGAAACTTTGCTCTACGGGATTATGGATATTCGCATCAGCAATGCCAGTCACATGATGGGTCAATTGACTGCCACTGTTCTTGTTGGGTGTGTAGTAAAGTGTTATTTTCAGTGTGACCATATCAGCATTTTTGCAGCTAAATGAAGCATTAAGCATTTTTCCACCCACACCACAATATTGGAGAGGGTATTTTGCATTTGTGCTGATGTTTGTAACACCTTAGATATTGGCTCTAGAGCCACCTTTGGTCCATGCTTGCATAACATTGGACCGGTCCAGGGAGTAGTCCAGTTCATCAGAATGGATCACGTAGTCCAATATTATGTGCATGGTCGTGCGCAAAGCACATGTCGCAATTTTGGAGATAATTTGATGAAATTTGGTACATAGGTTCGGAATAGGTCTTTGTGAATATCAACATCTTATTATGTTGGTATAAAGATTAAATTTGGTCCAAACTTCTTTTATTGCAATCAAAATCATCTTACCAAATTTTATTGAAGTCGGTCCATAATTAAACATAGCTCCCATACAAACACTACTTCCGAAAAAAGCTTTAAATATCATAACCTCCTTATAAATACTGGTATTTACATTAAATAATAATAGCTTTTACGATAGCTACTATGTCATGACAAAATGTTGTCCTGGTTGGTCAAAAATTTACCATAGGTCTCATATAAACCCTCATCCTCATATCTAAATAATATTCGGCACAATATTAAAGGCTGGACCATTTTTGCCCATGGGTCTCAAATAGGGTACACTAGCAAAAATAGCTTGAACATACTGTAGTGTACGGTATCATATGGTCGGGCTACACCGACTTTTCTTTCTTGCTTGCTTAATTTTATTTTTTGGCTTTATTTTAAAAATTTGGAATAATACTTTTATTGTTTTTTTTTATTTGTTGTCTTTTTATTTGCTCAGAATTTATTAATTAACTTTAATACTTCGCCTTATTGCCTTTATTTCGGAGCTCTATGTGCTGACTTTTATAAAGTACCAGTAGTGCTTTTTAGAATATGAATATTTATTACTGGGTTAATTTATATTCAAAAATTCTTAATGTTTAAAATTCATGACCTAGATTTTTTTATTAATGGCAAAAACAAGCAAAGACTGTTCATTAACATAATTAACTTTTTGTTTATGTGTTAAAAACAGAAACGGAAGAATTTTTTCGTTCGCAATTAAATCTTAATGTTTATTTTCAGTTACACGAAGTGACACGAATAAGTATTTATTTTAAGATTTATTACTAAAACATGTGGGATTTCATACAAAAATAGAATAAACCATTAATTAAGTACATATAAGACAAAATGATTATCTTTTCAAACTTTCGGAGAGGGAAAAGTTTTTACTCAAAAATAGCCAAGTGGTTTTTATTGTTTAGAACCTTAAATATGAATTGAAATTTAAAAAGAATTGGTGAAATAAATTTTTTTAACTGTATAGAAGTAAATTTTTTTTCGCTTTAATACAAAATTTTCTTGGCTCAAGCCAGATTTTCTGGTGATATAGTAAATAATTCTTTCCGTGTATGAATGTTCTTATTTCCTATATACCACTGCGCTTCGGTCATGGTTCTAAAAAAACTTCGATTGTGCCCTCTGTGATAGCCTGATACTGGAATAGCTAGCAGATAAACACTCAAAGTCTTACTTGTAACTATATCAAAGCTTAAACAAAACACAAACAATAAACAGTGAGTTTATCTTTTCTGTCATTCCCCTACAATTGGTTGGCTTTTTTCCGACTCGAATTGTATTTAGTTGTAAGTGGGTATAAAGAAAAAACTAAATTAAAAAACAAATTGCTTCATTTTATTGTATTCGTAAGAAAACAACAAAAAAAAAAAACAAATTTGCCAGTTCAGTTTTTTTGCACGGGCACATGCAAGTATATTATCAAAGTTATTTTTTGGGAATACAAAATTTATTATTAATAAGATTTCTGTATGACGTGCTTAATTCCCAATTTTTCATATTTGATAAATCCACTGAAATTTATTGTTGAGGGAAAGCTAGCTTATTTTTTTCATTCACAATCTTCTTCATTAGATTTAAACAAAAACGTTTTAAACAAACTTATTAAAATTATTTTTAATTAAATTTCTATATCAATTTTCAAAAAGCGTCAATAAAAAAGTGATTGCCTTTCATATCAAACAAATAAAGTCCTCAACTTAACAAAAAAAAAAAAAAATTATTGCCTTTCTTGCAGGTTGATCAATTCATTAAAATACAATAAAGCTGTTTTAAATTTCTTGGTTTTATCAATTCTTTTTCAACTTGGCTTCTTTTTATTTGATATAAAAATATAAAGTTAAAAAGTTTTTTCTTTTCCGCCTTTGCAAAAGTACAAAAGTGAGTGGTTAATTAATGAAAATTTATTGCAAACTTTTTTCATTATAAGTTTTTTAGAAACTTACTGTAGTAGTAATTGCAAAAGAAGGTTAAATATGAGAAGAAAACTTAATACTTAAATATTTATTTATGTTAAATATGTATGAAACTTGTGTAGAAATTTGTATCTATTTTGCGCTAAATATAAAGTGAATAAAACACATACAAACATTTAGCTCTACATAATTGCACAACTGTCCATCCTTGAGTTATAATAATAAATAATTGATGCCTGTACGTGACACTCGTATGTGAGTATGTGTATAATATACCCTGCAAATAATAGGACCAGTCCAAACACGCGTGTAAAGAGTAGCCCACAAGGGACTTGGACTAGTCCAAAACATGGTATATTTAACATAACGATGTCCTAGGGCAGGACCATATAATCCAGCTTTGGACAACAAAGGAGAAGTTTTAAAACTACTCCAGGATTAGTTTTGAAGTCGTGTTAAAACGAAAACATGTCGTTAAAAAACGAAGACATGTCGTCTTTTTAACAATGACATAGTCCATGCTTGCATTTCATCGGACCAGTCCATGGGGTAGTCCATTTTATCAAAATGGATCAGGTGGTCCAAAATTATTTGCAGGGTATAGATAAATCTAATAATAAACACTCAGAAATAACACAGATGTGAACATATATTTTGTATTATTACATGGTTAAGTACACATACCTGAATGGCTAGAGACTTATTAGTGTTGAAATTATTGTAAACATTTTTTACTCTGTTGACAAGAACAACTGTCAAACTAAAGCTTAATCGAATGTTACCATACATTTATTAATGGTTCAGTAATTAGGCACCGAAAACGGTTGGTGCTAACACTAACAGAACTTCCCAGGAAAAACTTTTTGATTGTTAGTAACAGGTGGTAGTTATCTTATACGTTACCTAGTAAGTAGTTGTCATTACAATTGTCATTATTCCGAAAACTTCAATAAATACTTACTAGTAATACCCTCAGCAACTACATATTACTTCTGTTATTTTCACTACTGAATATTTGCATACTGGTAACGTACTCAATAACTACTTACTAATAGACTTAATATATAGTGATTTTTTGTGGCTTCTGGTTTATTTTAAGTACTTACAACTCAACTTACTAGTAGTAAAATAATGACTGGATATTTTTTGACTTCTAGTAAGTGTATTGTAAGTGCTGAATTCTGTGGACACCTCGAACAAAAATAAGCATTTATTCAGCCAAAAAGTAAGTAGTGTTTATTTTCTCCAACACTATTTGCTAACTTACCAGGTAAGTAAAGTTTTTACTGGGTTACAACAAACAACCCATTTTTAAAAAGAGAAGTTGATGCGTCTAGGGCAAATTATGTTTTAAATCGTTCTATAAATGATAAATGACTTATTTGTTAAAATAATTTTGTTTTAAAAAAAAAAAAAATTAATTAGGTATTGGGTACATATATGTGGGATCGGGTGGCAGCGGGCATATTACTAGAAGTGGTAACACTTATTAAACATGCAACTCTGCATGTATACGACTCTGTATTGACAGGTGGCGAGATGTTTGATAGTGGCGAACTGGTAATGTGGCGAGTTGCGACTGAGACAAGAAATAGTTTTTAGGACATAAGACAGAGTATAATTGGACATCGAACTGAATACAACTTAAGCTAATCTCTAATTTAATATTATTTGAATAAACGTTTTATTTTCTTTATAATTCAACAAAATTATAACGGAGTTTTATTTATAAAACCTACATTTTTGGGGGCTCGTCCGAGATTTTGCCAAGTGTTTTTGTTCGAATTTTGTGATATTTATTCTGGGTGAATAATATGTGAACTCCTAAGAGAACCTTAAATTCTGAGTGAAAGTAAGAACAAAGTTTAAATAATGGAAATTAAAAATTCGTGAAAAATCTTAAGGTGAATTTTTTTTAAATAAAATATTCTGAGTGAATTAAAAAAAAAAACTATTGTTCTGAGTGAATAAAGATAATGAGCAACTACAATGTGAACCTTGAATTAAATTCTGAGTGAATTAAAAGAAAAACGTTCTAAGAGTCGAAATAATAAAGTAAAAAAAAGAAGTTAAGAGATTCCTGGGTGGACTTTTTAAAGAAGAATTCTGAGTGAATTAGAAAAACTATTATTCTGAGTGAATAAAGGAAAGAAATCAGTAAACGTTAAATAAAATTCTGAGTGAATAAAGGAAAATATTGAACGAAAAGTTTTAATAATCAGATTCGGAGAAGAGCAAAGATTTATGAAAAACTTGTTAGTGGACTTTTTAAGAAAGAATTCTAAGTGAATTATAGCTTTTGGAAAATCTTAATGGCAAAGAAGGGAAAATTAAATTCCTGAAAGTGATTAAAACTGTGAGAAAAGGAAAAAAAATTCTGAGTGAACAACAACATTGAAACAAGTGTATAAAAATTTTTTGATGAAATAATATATAAAAAGTCGTTATTTTGAAAAGAAACAAACTAATAAAAAAAAAAGTGCAACGAGTGCCGTAAAAAAAACAACGAAAAAACAAATCTGTCAAAATATAATAGAAGTGTATAAGAAACTGATGATGCAATAATATACAAAAGAAAAAAAAGTCGTTATTTTGAAAAATAAAGACAATTGTGTAATAAGAAGAGCAACGAGTGCTGTAAAAAAAAACAACGAAAAAACAAATTTGTCAAAAATATAATAGAAGTGTATAAGAAACTGATGATGCAATAATACATGTATAGAAAGTCTTTATGTTGAAAAAAAAGACAACTAATATAAAAAACAACAACGAGTGTCGTGAAAAAAAAAACAGAAAATAAACAATTCTGTTGAAATTATAACGGAAAATATCAAACACTGCAACAAGTGTATAGAAAAAGTTATGCTGGAGAGTTGAACGTTGAAAACAACAACAACAACAACATTATATGTGCGTGAAAAAAAGGGTTGAAATTGTGTATTGCTAAAGAAAAGAAGTTTGCCGAGATAATTTGCTTTGTGGAAGAGAAAAAGAAGGCGGAGCTTATGCAGATTGAAGATCGTTTATTGATAAGTTATTTACAGTTTTTTTTTATTTAGTAATTTTTTTTTGCTTGCTTGTTTTTGTATGGAAAGAAAACAAGAGCAACGTGAGTTACATTTACTTGGATTTTATGAAATACCGTAGGTAGTTTGATGTTTTGTTTAATTTTGTTTTTGTTTTGAAAAGAGTAAAGTCGGGTTGAAAATAGTTTCTCGATTTTAAAATTAAAGGAAATTTGTTTTTGTTTTAAGTTATTGAATTTAACGTAAAACTTGTTGCTAATTCATTTTTTTTTATTTTGTCATTGTGTGTAACGTATTTCATGTGAATTTAATTTTTGATATTAGGTATAACGTAATTTTAAATTGTTTGTTTTAAGTTAACAGGAACTAAATACGTTACAATTGTGTTTCTGAAAATATTTGATTGAGATTCATTTATTTATTCATATACGTATATAATTTTATTTTGTTATTCTAATATGGTAATTACTTTTAAGTGACAATGGACAGACAGGGAATTTTGGATATGAACGTTGATGGTTTGAGGGGTAAATTGGGTGAGTTAGGTTTGAGTACAGTGGGACGGAAGGAGGATCTTAGGAAAAGACTTATGGAACACTTCGGCCTGAACGCGGTGGATTCCGGCTCTGAGTACGATGATGTGGCATCCCATCAAGGTGCTGCTGCTGTACAGTTTGGTAGAAATGTGTTCACACTGAGGGATATTGAGGATTCACTTTCAACATATTGTGGTTCGGGTAGTTTGGAAATTCTCAATTGGATCGAGGATTTTGAGGACAATGCTGAGGCTGTAGGGTGGACGGACTTACAAAAGTTTATTTACTCGAAACAATTATTGAAAGGGGCTGCTCGAATGTTTATTCGTAGCCAGAGTGGTATTAAAAGTTGGAGTTCTCTTAAGGAATCATTAATTGAGGAGTTTGGCACTAAATTACCATCGGTTGAGGTACATAAGATGTTGAAAAATCGCAGAAAGAGGAATAACGAAACCTTTAGGGAATACCTTTACACACTAATGGAAATGGGAAAACCTATACGTTTGGATGAGGATAGCTTAATACAATATTTTGTGGATGGGATTCCTGACTCTAAATTTGGTAAAAGTATTTTATATCAGGCGAAGGATATAAATGACCTTAAGGATAAATTAAGGACATATGAAAAGATTCGTGGATCGGTTCAGCAGGCATCAACCTCCAAACCAATCCCAGAATCTTCGAAAGAGGAAAAGATAAAAATCGACACAAAAGGAAAAAAGAAATGTTACAAATGTGGTGGTGAAAACCATTTTGCAAAGAATTGTGGATCGACGAGTGTAAAATGTTTTAAATGTGGAAAGCTAGGACACAAATCGTTTGATTGTAAGCAACAGACCAATGACATTGTGAAAGCCGAGAATAATAATTCATGCATGGTGATTGATTCCGGCGAACCTATGCAAAGCAGACCATTAGCACATCGTAATTTTAAGGAGATAGAAATAAATGGTGTGAAAATTTCAGCAATTATTGATTCAGGTAGCGACATATCGATTATACGACTTGATGTTTTTCATACAATAGGTGACGTTAATTTCATAAAGAACGAACAAAGTTTCATCACGGCTGGAGACTACAAATTGGTATGTACCGGGTATTTTGATAAGACGATAACTATAGATGGCAGTGATTTCAACATAAGATTTTACGTGGCTAAATATTTTGTCTATCCGGCGGCAATCGGAAACGACCTTTTACGAGAAGCGGATATAATAATGACTTCGAGTGGGGCAACAATTGTTAAGAAAACAGATCGAGTGGAGGATCTGAAGAGGAAACTTGAGAGTATCAACAACGAAGCCAATGAGTTCGAAAAGTTTTGTTCAACGGTAGTTATAGAGAATGATGATATGGAATTCGACTTTTCGCATATGAGTAAAGGAAGAGGGGCAGAAATTCGAGATTTAATAAATAACTACGCTCCAGATAGAAAGGAAACATCACCAATTGAAATGAAAATTATTTTATCAGATGATACTCCCGTATTTCAGAGACCTCGTCGGTTACCGTATGAAGACCAAAATATTGTAGAAGAACAAGTAAGAGACTGGTTGCGCGAGGGTGTCATACAACCGAGTACTTCGGCGTATGCATCGCCGGTAGTACTGGTAAATAAGAAAGATGGCAGCAAAAGGTTGTGCTGTGACTATCGTAAGCTGAACGAGAAAATTCTGAGGGATAACTTTCCCATGGTGTTGATCGATGATGTTATGCACAAGTTACAATCAGCGAAGATTTTTACAACTTTGGACTTGAGAAACGGATTCTTTCATGTGCCAGTGGAGGAACAGTCAAAGAGGTTTACGTCCTTTGTTACGCATAACGGACAATACGAGTTTTTGTATGTGCCATTTGGTATTTGTAATTCACCGGCAGTATTTTCTAAATTTATATTTTCGATTTATAGGGAACTGATACAGAATGGTACTATTATAGTATATGTCGATGATATTATAATCCCGTCACTAAACGAGGAAGAAGGGGTCATCAAATTGAAGAAGGTGTTAGAAGTCGCTGAAAAACATGGATTGCAAATTAAATGGCAGAAATGTCAATTTTTACGGAGGCGAGTAAATTTTCTAGGCTACATAGTTGAAAACTCTACGATTAAGCCTTCGTCGGAGAAAACATCTGCAGTCGCTAATTTCCCGACCCCTAGGGACAAAAAGTCGCTTCAACGATTTTTAGGTCTCACGTCGTATTTTAGAAGATTTATATGCAACTATGCCATGATCGCTAAACCATTGACTGACTTACTGAAAAAGGATGCTATTTTTAAATTAGGAGAAATGCAAATGGTTGCCTTTAATCAGCTGAAGCTAGGTCTTACGAATGCACCAGTTTTAAATTTGTACAACCCCAGAGCGATAACTGAAGTACATACAGATGCAAGTATGTATGGGTACGGTGGTGTATTACTCCAGAAAAACGCAGAAGACCAACAATTGCATCCTGTAGAGTATATGAGTCGTAAAACAACGGATGCGCAACAGAAATATCACTCATACGAGCTTGAGGTTCTGGCTATAATTGAAGCATTAAAGAAGTGGAAAGTGTACTTAATAGGTAGTCAGGTAACGATAATCACTGACTGCAATGCTTTTGCCATGACAATTAAAAAGAGGGAAGTACCGTTGAGAGTATCTAGGTGGGCAATGTTCCTTCAGGACTTTGATTATAAAATAGAACACCGATCTGGTACAAGAATGCGTCACGTGGATGCTCTAAGCAGAGTTTCTTGCCTTTTGGTAGAGGATTCTATTAGACATCGGTTAAGAGAGGCACAGTTAAGAGACGAACGGATGAAAGCTATAAGAAAAATTTTGGAAAAGGATGTTTACGAAGATTTTTATTTAAAGCACGATTTACTGTACAAAGATTCAAATAGAGAACTTATTGTAATCCCTAATAGCATGGAGGAGGAAGTCATCCGAATTGCACATCGTGACGGTCATTTCGGCAGTAAGAAGACTAAGGAAATATTAGAAAGGGAATTTTATATACCAAATGTTACAACGAAAGTGGAGAAAGTAGTACGCAGCTGCATCGAGTGCATTATAAGTGATGCAAAAACCGGAAAAAGCGAGGGTTTATTAAACCCTATTGATAAATCAGATAGACCGTTAAGGACATACCATATTGACCACGTTGGTCCAATGGAGCAAACAACTAAGCGATATAACCATATTTTAGTAGTGGTGGATTCTTTTTCAAAATTCATGTGGTTATACCCTACTAAAAGTACCAATGCAGAAGAAGTAATCGAAAGATTAAAAAGACAAGCAGTTATTTTCGGAAATCCGGAGCGGATTATCTCTGACAGGGGAACTGCTTTTACCTCAAATGCGTTCAAAGGATATTGTGAGGAGCAAAATATACAACATCTCTTAATAGCAACAGGAGTACCAAGGGGCAATGGCCAAGTGGAACGTATGAATAAGACAGTTGTTTCTTTGCTTTCAAAATTGTGTGCAGAAAACCCTCAGCAGTGGTACCGACATGTTGAAAGAGTTCAACAGTGTCTTAACAATACCCCACCCCGTAGCACGAAAGTTTCTCCGTTTAAAATTCTTACAGGCTTGGAGATGAAAACCGGAAGTCATGAGGATATACGGAAACTAATTAACGAGTTTGCTATAATTGAACTAGATATAGAAAGAAATAAAGTTCGTGAAATCGCTAAGGAGAATATATCTCAAATACAGGAAGAGAACAGGAAAGGTTTTAATAGGAAAAGAAAGGAGGCACCTGTCTATAGCGAGAACGATTTAGTGGCGATCAAACGAACCCAATTTGGTGCAGGCCTCAAGCTGAAACCCAAATTTTTCGGTCCATATAGAGTAATTAGGCGGCTCAACCACGATAGATATGAAGTTGAAAAAGTTGGTGAAAGTGAGGGTCCGAAAAAATCTAACACAGTGGCGGAATACATGAAGAGGTGGAATCCGTCGTTCGGGTCGAACGAGGGTGCAGGAGGGCCGAATGTGGGATCGGGTGGCAGCGGGCATATTACTAGAAGTGGTAACACTTATTAAACATGCAACTCTGCATGTATACGACTCTGTATTGACAGGTGGCGAGATGTTTGATAGTGGCGAACTGGTAATGTGGCGAGTTGCGACTGAGACAAGAAATAGTTTTTAGGACATAAGACAGAGTATAATTGGACATCGAACTGAATACAACTTAAGCTAATCTCTAATTTAATATTATTTGAATAAACGTTTTATTTTCTTTATAATTCAACAAAATTATAACGGAGTTTTATTTATAAAACCTACATATATGTTGAATGCCACCTTTCTGAATCCAAAACATGTTTTACGAAATTCTTATTGGCAACTGAGATATTAAGCATTAATTGTGCTCCATATCAACTGTGTAGATGTTTTAAGGTTTTTAAAAGTGTTATGATAATAGATGATTTTTTATATTTTGGAGAACAGTGCAAATATATTTGCATAGGAAAACTGACCAAGTGTAAAGAGTATGATTATATCATAAAAAATCTTGCAATGTCAAACAAATATATATGTGCCATCGATAAATTTTCTTAGACTGTCAAAAAATATTTACAAATTTTTAACTTAAAATTTACATTTCCGGAATAAATTTTAGCACTGTTGCCAAATTTATTAAATTTTGCTCGAATGTAGAGGGTTTTAATTTTTTTTTGCGAGATTTAGTTTTTTTTGGCGAGTTTTTGTGGGAACAAAACTTGGATAATATTATATGTTTTGCTTACTAAAATAAATCCAATACAAAAAATAGCAAGTATCATAGCACCTTAAGTATTGTTTTGCTCCAAGCGCGACTAGTTGGCGAATGCAGCAAATTCCTCATACAAAAATCTAAAAATTTCCCTCTTGCTTTGCTTCATTACCGTAAGAAAACAAGTAGTTATAGCAAAAGCAAAATTAAATGTCCACGACTCAATACACTAGCAACAAAAGATACTTTTTAAAAATAAATTTAGAACAGTGGCGTATGCGGCACAAAACAATAATTTCAGTTTCATTAAAGTACTATTAACTTCTAAATAAGTTCATGAACGTTCACAAAAATTTACATTTTTCTTCAAAACATATCGATCCTTTATTGCAACATAGCCATATCTCAAAAAATCAAAAATTTTAGGTTTCTTACGCAAAAGTGTTCCCTAATAACTTATTTAAATGTAAAAAAAAAATCAGAATTATATCTGAAACTGAACGGAAGTTATAGCAAAATATAATTTATTAATTTAAGTAATTTTTTGGAATACAAAATTTTAATTTAAAAGATTTTGTTAGTCGTGCTTAATTCCCAATTTTTATTCTTGATAAAAACACTGAAATTTATTGTTGAAGGGATAAGCTATTCCTATCGTCAGGAAACTTCATCCAAAGATTTTATAAAAACGAAAGATATTAAAAAAATAAAACTGTTAAGCGAATAAGAATTATAAGCAACAGTTTACTTGTAACAATATCAAAGTTTAAACAAAAACATTAACAATAAACAGTCAGTTTATCTCTTCTTACAATCCCCACTACAATTTATTAAATCTGTATATAAGGGTACACTTTGAAAACTCTAATAGCATTTTGACAAGTTTGATTTTTTGCAATAAAGGAGCGATATGCCGGAAGCAGTAGTGAAAATACAAAAATATTTTATCGGGTATATTTTTAGAAAACTTCTTGCAAACCTTCATTGTCGACTTTCTCCACTACGACTTTTTGTACATATGCGCCAAATCAATAATGAGCTGACGACCTTATCCTTAACAAATAGGGCAAATAGACACATGGGACCAGTCCCTAATTGGTCATTACTTTTATAACCATAAGAATTTCTTTCGAAATCTTAATTCATCTTTATTTCTCATAACTATACTGTATTAAGACAATAAAGTAAAGTTAAAGTAAATAACACCAATCAATATCTCAAGAAAAGGTTTCTAATAAACTATATAGATAAAAGAGATTCGAAAAATATATTTCAATAGAGATAAAATTTAGCAACAAGTAGTTTTTTTTCATAATTGACGCGGACTCTTTTGCGAAAATTTCTTTAACTAAATTTAAACTTTATCGAGATAAAATATAGGAAAGTAAGATATGTAATTATTTTTTCATTGATAACACAGTAGGACACTTAAAATACACTTTTAAAACTACCTAGCGGAAATCGTAGACTTTTTTGCGTATACAATTTTTTTTTTTAGAATTTCAAATACACCCTCAAAATCCAAAATTGTTTATGACTAAATTTTTCAAAAAATCCAAAAAAAAATAACAGAAATATTTCAGAACTGATGTCTCTCTAGGTGCCTCACCTAAAAGTATTCTTTTGATAAGTTCTTTACTGATATACTGATTGCAATAGTATATCAATGATCCCATTTCAATTTTATGTCAACTTGTTGTACGTGTCACATTCTGGCCATTATTAACTTTTTAAGATTTATTGCATTTAATTTTACTGTAAAAGTATAAATATTTATACATTAGGGTATTCATTCGGTTAACTGATCGGGTAATTTAAAATTTGCTATTTTCGATTAAACCGGTTAATTTGAATCGATTAACCGATGTAACAAAATTTTTAATTTTGTCTATTATTTTCAAAAGATTTTGTTATTCGTGCTTAATTCCCAGTTTTTATTATTGATAAAAACACTTGAAATTTATTGTTGATGGGATAAGCTATTCCTATGCGCATTTCACTGGTTGCTTAGGCCAGATCATCAGGAAACTTCATCCATAAAGATTTTAGAAAAACTAAAGATATTAAACCAAATAAAACTGTTTGGCGTATAAGACTTATAGCAACAGTTCTACTTGTAATAATATCAAAGTTTAAACAAAACACATCAACAATAAACAGTGGGTTTATCTCATCTTACATTCCCCACTACAATTAGTTGAAATTCTCTCAACATTAACTGTAGTTGTAAGTAGGTTAAGAAAAACAAAATAAAAACAACAACAACTTTACAAAAGATGTTGTCAATTAAGTGTTTTTTAGGATGTGTTTTGTTTAAACTTTGATATTATTACAAGTAGAACTGTTGCTATAAGTCTTATACGCCAAACAGTTTTATTTGGTTTAATATCTTTAGTTTTTCTAAAATCTTTATGGATGAAGTTTCCTGATGATCTGGCCTAAGCAACCAGTGAAATGCGCATAGGAATAGCTTATCCCATCAACAATAAATTTCAAGTGTTTTTATCAATAATAAAAACTGGGAATTAAGCACGAATAACAAAATCTTTTGAAATTAAAATTTTGTATTCCCAAAAATTGAAATTATTTTTTCTATTATTATAACATATTTTTTTGTGTTTTTAATTATTTGTTTTGTCTCATATACAAAAGGTATGTATGTGTTTAGAAAATATTTTTTCATGCAATATATTTCCTTCTAGTTAGCAATACATTCTTAAAATACAGTACAAAACCAAAATGCAAAAGGTTCAGTGCAGCGCTTTGCCAGGATGAATCAGATGATGACCTGAGTAAAGAAGAAACTCTCGATTGTAACACAAACAATTTTTTAACAGAAATAACCGAAAACATTAGAAGTGTTAAGGTATGTTCAGACCTAACAAATATTTGACGAAAAAATTCAAAAAAAGCGTGACCAGTGAATTGATCAAACCTTAGCTTTATTTTTAACAATTTCTATTGATTTACTCAACTTAATTTATAAAAATATAGTTCTACAATGTAATTTAGAAACTATTAAATTATGTTTAATCTAGCCAAACGTTTTGAAAAAGCAAATATTTTTTAATAAAACTAGTGGTTACGTGCAGGACGTCAAATATTGAATGGTTGTGAACATAGCTTTAGACATTTTAATAAATTAAAACAGGACTCTAATGACATATGGAAGCTTTTTTATGTTAAGAGAAATCCAGGAAAAGGACTGAAAAATAAGATATTCTGTACCCATGTTCTATAATTTTAGTGAGAACTTCTCGCATCGAAAAAAAGTGTAACAAAATATTTCATCGTTTCTCGAAAAGTCATAAAAAAGTGTGTCTGTAACTCATGTCGAAAACTATCAAAAGAGATAACGTCATTATGTTACAAATGTCATAATATACCACTCGAAGCCGATGTGACATTACCAGTCACACAAATCGTTGGCGACGACCAAAATTTGCTAAAATTGAAAATTTTTTAACAACGGTGGCGAAAATACAGCCGTCGGCTATACCAAATAATGTAAAGGTCGACTTACAAGTTTCTTGTTTGCAAACGACCTTTGAAAACATTGGTATATTTTATAAAAATGTAAAAAGCAATATAATTTAACAATGAACAAATGTGCCAAGAACAAATATAATTATTATTCTTTGCATTTTGCATTTATAATTATTCTTAAGTGTTAAAATGTTTCCTTGCCCCATTTTTATTCATGAGTTTATTTGACAAAGTGGGAACTTTTTTCACAAAAATGTTACAGACACACTTTTTCTGTAAATTGGCGAGTAATTTTTTACCTGACAGCGAATACTCACCAAAAAAAAAAAAAAGGTACAGACACAGTTTAGTGAGAAAACCCGCTGTTTGTTTCAATATATGGCATTTTTGTTTCATTTCACACATTTCAATCGAAAAGTTTCTCGCTTTCAATTTTTCCAACATTTACGATAAATGAAAGAAAGTAAAGTTTTATCAAAACTAAAGAAAAGAATTGCTTAAATCCTAAACATTTACCCAATTTATTTTTCTAAAAGATTATTTTATTAAGATCTCCCTAAATTATTGAAAAAACAAACAAAATTATCTCACCGTTTATTTTTTAATAAATCATAATATGTATTAATTGAACAATTTGTACATAATACATATTTATGTTCATATTTATGTATTATTTCATTTGCTCGTTTTAGTTCAAGAATTGTTATTTTTGTTATGCTATAATAATAAACTCCAAATAATAAATAATTTTTGCATTTTTATTCATTGAAATGACTTAATTTAAAAAAAAAAACTTCATTAATCGGTTAAGCGATCAATAACAAATGCAACCGATTAAACCAAAACCTCGGTTAATTTTACGAGCGGTTAGCCGATTAAAGCAAAAGTCCGATTAAATGAATACCCTAATATACATACATACATATAAAACCTTGCATATATACTAGAGGTCTGCACAAATGATTTGGTAGCCAAATGAATGATGTGTGTGTATTTGATATGCTTATCAAATGTGTAAAAAAAATGAGAGCGAGTCATTCACGCTCAATCATTTTAAATGAGAGATCAACACAACACCGTTCATTAAAAAGTAAGCCACATACACTTACACTAATTGTGTGTGTTTCTCTATTATTGTTTATTGTTTGATGAACTCAAATTCATACATATTACAATAAAAAAACTTGAGCGAAGTTAATAATCACACTAATCATTCGTGTGTTTCTTGACTTTCTTATTTTGGTAAGTGAAGAGGAAAGTTAAAATTTTAACAAAAAAAGTAATAAAATGAAATGGTTGTAATAAATGTATTTTTTATATGCAAAAACAATAACAATAATAATATTATAAAAAAAAATATTTTAAAATATGACAAACCAGTATACAAAGGCAATAATTCTTAAGCACTTATTACACTATATTTTTATTCATTTATGATATAAAATTGATAGAAAAAAACAGTAAATGTCAAAAAAATAAGTAAAATTGTTCAGCTTAAAATTGACATTTCAAGCTTAAAATATTAAAAGTGTTGCTGAATCAGCGGTTTATGGGCAAATTCAGCGACTTACCGCTTTTTGTTTGTTTTATTTTTGTGTTTCTCATAAACAAAACGTTGACAACATTTAATAAAATAAACAAAACAATAACAAAAAAAAAAAAAAAAAATAAAAAATTATATTTACATTTTTTATTGTTTACTTTTTCTAACATTTACCGTTTCATTCCATCAATTCTATTTCAATTCAATGAATCATCTTTTTACTAATATTTTGTTTTTAATACGGTAAAAAAATTGCAAAACACAAAACACATGTTGTGTTGATAAAACACAATATGTACATCGTCCCACAAGTGTATTTACTCGAATTAAAGAGCAAATTTGTTATTTATATAACTGTATCAAATATTTCTCTCACACACTCACATAAATAATTGAACGCTTTGCACACATAGGCTATTACTTACACACAATTAATTGTGTATGATTCTAAAATCACACACAACACACTACTTCCCTTCAAACATTTTTGAAATTTTTTGGCGATTGCTTGTTTGGCGATGATTCCGCGATCCTTCTCAGGGAATACGAATCGCTAACCATCGCCTATGGCGATGAATATGCGAGCGCACACAAGTAGCGGCAATCATCAGTGTTTTTTTATAACTTTCGAAAGAATTTTTTTTCTCTTGTTGTTTTTTTAAGGTAACGGGAAAATAAATATTTAGTTTCAAGGGCAATTACCAAAATTGTCATTCCAGTTGAGCAAGTGATTTGTGAAGGGTGTGTTATTTAATATATCTCTGAAAGCAATTTTCATCGCCGAATCATCGCCCGCGAATCGCCGGCAAATTGTCTAACATCGCAGCGATGCATCGCGTGGAAGCTAAGTGCGATCCTCTGGCGAATCGGCAAAACGTTCGCATGTGTCAACCACGTGAATCGCGGTACACGATGTTCACGCGAATCGCGGTACGCGAATCGCGGTAAGCGATGTTTACGCGAATCGCGGTACGCGATGTTCAAGCGAATCGCGATACGCGATTCGCGCGGTTGACACATGCGAACGTTTTCGCGATTCGCATTAAGCTTCCACGCGATGCATCGCGGCGATGTTAGACAACTTGCCGGCGATTCGCGGGCGATGATTCGGCGATGGAAATTGTTTGCAGGGTTGCTAGTTTGATATGTGAATTCATGTGTCGTTTAATCGCACACATGCAGACCTCTAATATATACACAATATTTATATTCACTTGTGCATACCCACCAAGTATTTGGACAATCACTTTAAAACTCATTGTACTTACTGAGTCTTCTTTAAGAGCTTTTGAAGACTAAAAACTGATTTATCACTTGCGCTATTGATAACAAGTGCATGAAGTTACAAATTGATTATTTGTCTTTTGTAATTTTGAAATTATATTTCCTTCAGTTGGACGATGAAGAATCGATTTTGTTATTTCGTTGTAAACTTTATAAAAACTTCAGTAGTCGCGAAAAAAATGATTCATGTTTTTCAAGTATGTTTACACGTATATGAGTTTTCTTTTTAAGGTCATAATCATGTAAAACCCAACCCAACACCAAAGAATTAGATTGAACGCAGAAACAAAGTCCTACATATTTTGTAATTTTGTTGTTGCTTTCTACAGAAATTCATGTACGGTTTCAAAATTTTCAACGCCACAAGTTGTGAGGCGTTTGAAACTTTAAAAGGCAATGTGAATTTCTGTAGAACGCAACAAAAAAATTACAAAATATTTATGATTTTGTTTTTGCTTTCAATGTAATTCTTAGGCGTTGAGTTGCGTTTAATATAATAAGACCGAATTTACAAGCAGAGAAAAAACAATATTGTCACTAGAGCTGCAAAACAATCGATAGTATCGATAGTTTTATTTTTGTCGGACTTCCGATAGTTTTTATCACTATCGATAATAGTAATTGTGTAGTACATCACAAAAAACCGTTCCCCGTTTGTCATCGATATAACACTGTTATTATCCAACCCACAAAAAATAAGAACATTTAATTCCGTTCGGTTTCTTTTTAAGCCACAAACTTCATTGTGTTCGGTTTTGCTCATTAGTGTTCGTTTGTTTCTGTTGTGCTTAGCGCCCTTTTGGCAAACATTTTTTAGAAAAACAAAATACACAAACGAAAAAAAAAACAAAAAGCCAGCAAAATAATTGTACACAAACAAAACATATAAACAATACACACACAAGCTGTTCGTGGTGCGGCCGTTGCAAAAATTTTTTGCTTGTTCATTTCTTTATCAATATAAAAAAAAACTAAATATGTTTTTGTTTCGACCTTTTAACTAACTATTTTTTTTTAACTATTTACGATCCTGACTATTTACTTGAATTACTTAAATTATTTAAAAAGAAACATTATATAATATTAAAATATAATGTTTGTCTACAGTATCACTACATTATATAATGTTCGGCTCTTTCTTGAAAATAGTAACGAACGGTATTAAGGGTTATGTTCATCTACACCAGTGATGCTCATTCAAGCAAACAATTGTTTAGAAGCCCCACCCCTTTGTTTTTTACGCTCATTAATTTAGTTGCTCGTCAGACAGCGACGAATGCACATGTACGGAAGCTGTGTTGATCTTGTTTCAAATGCAGTGTGTGGAATAAGTTATATAATTTAAAAAATATTTTAATGCTTTTACGAAACTGTCACAAAATCATAAATGTAGAAGATTTTAGTGGAGTTTTTTTTTTATATATAATTCTTATTTTTAATTTCCCAACATAATTGCAGTTCACACTGATTTTTTTTAATGGTAATATTGAAAAATTTCCAATTCTTACTGTTTTTTAAAAGTTAAAATTTTAAAAGTCAATTTAAAAAATAGAAAATTTAGTTTGGACTGTATTATTATAACTGTTTTAGAGCCAAAACAATTTCTTTCTAATAAATTTAAATAAAATTTTTCCGCTTAGTTTTGCGTATCTCTGTGCTTTAACATTCTCTCGCAATACATATGCAAAACATTTTTGAGCACCCCTGATCTACACAATCACTAACAATATTGATATCGTTCTTGTGTGTGTAAGAGCCTTTTTATTTTCGAACACTGCAATAAACCCCATTTTTAGAATGTAACCCTACTAAAATGTAACATTAAGATGATTCATATGCAAAAGATTTAAGAAATCAACGGTAACATTTAAAAGCAACAACTCTTCCATAAAGAAAACCTAAAATATAAAATTGTCTGTCTCTTTTTTTATTTCTTATTCTCTACTGTTCTCCAATTGAAGGCTTAGCAGAGAACTCTGTATGTTGTTGTTCTTTTTACTCCGTAAACAAAATACAAACAATCGTAAAGGTATTTTTCTGTTATTTGTTTACATTGTTTTGGCTCACACATACATACATAAATGTGTTGTTTCCATGTTTTAGTAACGCTTTATAATGCCCCTAACTTCTTAAATACTGAGCCGATTTCAATAAAATGTACATTGGCACAAAAACATTTTTCGAATGATGTGTTAAAATTCGATGCATACTGTAGGCGTAAAAGGGATCAACAAAAATCGCCTTGCCTATGAAAAAATTAATGATGATTTTAATTGTGCAAAAGAATCAAAAAACAAAAACTACATATTAATGTTATTTTCACAAATTGCTGACTGGGCGCGTTTGTCTCGTGTGTCGTGTGTGTAAATATAAAACAACAACTTACGTAGATATTGAATCAAATTGTTGTTAAATGATTAAACAATTTAGGAGAAGCATGTGTTTAATTGAATTTTATGCATATTTTATTACATACTCGTGTGTATAATCTACATGAATATTAAAATAATATAACACATTTTTTTAATAATAAAATGTCATTGAACCAAAAGTCTATGTATGAACGTATTTATTCTTTACAGATACATATAGGTATTTGTTGTAGATTGCTTAATTGATGATTTATTAATATTGAACACTTATAAATAATTTGGGTATAAATGTAAACTTTTAAGTGTTTTTAAAATAGCAACCATTGTTTAATATTAATAATATAAAATAATCAAAAAAAAAGAAAAAAAAAATTACCATTTACAACCGTCTCGATTGCTGTGTACTTATAAGCCACTCCGAAAAGAATCTTTTCGAAGATATGTCCTTTATTTATATATTTATATATAAATATAAATTTAACTTAAATAAAAAGTTCACGAAGAACATAGAGCGTAACAAATTCTCTCATTCTCTTCTATTATTGACCGATTTTACACTGGAGTTAAATACAGTGTAAATTCGATAATCCGGACTCCACTAATCCGGAATATTCGGTAGTCCGGACAGAATTTTGCAGCTCATTGCGTATTCTATAATCCGGATTGATTGCAACTCTATAATCCGGATTGAATAACACCCGTTTTTATTTATTTTTTTTATTAAAATCACAGCATGCCTTGTAAAATGCAGTAAGATTAGTGTGATATGAGTATTTTTGCACATGCGTTTTTTTGCTAGGTATTAATTACTATAATTTTTAATAAATACATACATACATGCGGTAATCCGGATAATTCGCTACTCCGGATTGGGGTCTGCAATCAATTATCTGGATTATCGAATTTTAACTGTATTCTTAACTTAGTTTTCTGTGAGATTTTGTTTGAGTGCCACCCCTTATGTAATAATATAATTTTAATGAAGAAAAAATATAAATTTTCGTTGCTCTGACATCATCGGCTATGTGCAAAACTTTGAATTTTTTTATAATTATAAGTTTTGATCGACCTTTTTTTGATTACTCTAAATAGTTTATATAGTTTCCTCTATGCAGGCTTTCAAGGTTATTAATTTAATGTAAAAGATTATTTATTTTATTATCAATATAATCCGACGTTTCGTTGGTATTCTTTCCAACTTCTTCAGGGATTGAGTTTTTATTAAAATCTGGAAACATTGTAAAAAATGCAAAGAAAAAAATAGTCAATAATAACAATAATTATAATCTTCATTTTTGACAAATTAACTTACAATAATCTTTTTCGTCAGTTTACATCATCTATAAATTATAACACAGTATTTTGTATAGGTGGACAACACAACACAAAACTTAAAATATTAGAATAAATGTATGTATGTATACTTTATTATTACTTAAGTATTGCAATGGTGTAGTTTGCACTTGCATTGTCTCTGTCTTCTTTTGTGTTTATTGCACTTGTAGATTTTTGTTGTATTCTTAAGCTCTCCTCTCACTTTTTCAAAGTTTGGCTTGTGTCCGTTTTCAATGCAGTGTTGTGCAAGTGCAGTTGATTGTTTTCCACTTTTTATATCAGCTTTGTGTTCGTCTATTCTCACGCCTAAATGTCGCTTGGTTATCCCCGCCATCATATTCAATTTGATAAACAACATAACTTTGATCCCTACACTCAATCTTTGTTTTTTTTTTTTTTTGTGTAAATAAATTATGTATTGTCTTGTTTGATTTATGTGCAAATATTATGTGTTGGTCTTCTATTATCAATTATTATGTCTTCTATTGTTTTATTGCACGCTTTGACACCTTTGTTAATGATATATCTACCCCTAAACCGTTAATGATATCTAGCTTTGTTTGTCCAAAAAAAGCTTAACTTAACCGTTTTTCACAACATATAGGTTTTAACAAGTGTTTCAGTTATGTAATGTAAAAAAGGGTGCCCCGGTAGGCTTGTTGGTAATGAGCTACTAAAGCAGTGCGATGGTTATGGGTTCGATGCCCGCCAGAATCTGAAGCTCTTCGTTACTATTGCTCGGCTTATTAAGTTTGAACATTATTTGTATGTAATTGTTTTTATAACTTTTAATAAATAAATAATATATCAAAAATCTATCGAACAACCCTCTTATTTAAGCTTTTTTAGCATCCCATGTGAATTATTCCCAAAAATAATGAAAAAATATTTTTCGATCTTCTTCACTTACACCACCACATAACAAACTTATTTCAGTTTTTTTTTTCTCCCAAACATGTTTATAGGCAACCATAATATGGCTGTGGCTTCTAGATGGATGACTAATTTATCCATAATATAGTTGCCGGTGACTATAATATGGGTAAATGTATCCATAATATGTTTAAAATATTTCGTTGTGAAATAACTTTTTCTCTAGGTGCACCAAAAAACTTTAAATAGAAGGACTAAAATGTAGAAGTCTGCAATCCCTTAAAAAATATATATGTGTAAAGATTACATAGCATTTCTTTTAAATTTTAAGCATTAGCTCTTTATTTTCTATTTTTTTAACATTTAATGTTCTGTTTTTCAAATACTATATACAGTCGTTTCAGTTTTTTTCCCAAAATTAATTAGCATTAACACATTAATAGCCAGAACTTTTTTTTGGAACTGTGGAATGAAATTTTAAACACATAGTGCTTTTTGTCTATGATACATACTTTGTTCAGCGACTTCGCGAAGACAATTTGGTAACTTCTGTTTTCACCCGGCAACTAAAGATGCCAGTAGGCACTCAGCTTACAAATTGGCAATACAACCAACTTCATGGAAAAGTAGAGTTCAATTCAGAGACCTGCGCCAAAGCGGCTAACAGCTGGCTAAGCCAGTCGCCGATAAAAATATTTGTAGCCGCCGCCGCCGACAATTTTTGAGCTCAAAATCGGCTCCACCTTATCCACCGATTACTTTGTAAAGATTTTTTTTTTTTTTCTTTTTAAAACAATTTACCACATTCTTTTAAGTTTGACTATCCTTTAAAAGTGCAGCTCTAATAATGACTGCCTCCCAATACTGTCAGTTCTGGTTGAAAAAGCAACAAAATAACGACATACACGAAAATGAGTTTGGAGTAGTTAATTAGAGTACGACAAATGGCTTCAATTGTTTGTGTTATAATGTAAACACAAAAATATGTACACAAAAATGTTAATTCAATTTTTATATATTCTATCGGCTAACAGCCGGCTTCGAGCCGCCGCCGAGTATTTTTTGCGTCAGCCGCCGCCTCCGATTTAATCTCACGGCGCAGGTATCTGGTTCTATTCTTTTCTTGGTTTATTTTAAAGAAAAAGTTATAAAACTACTTTTAAAATAGTACTAGACATACTTTTTAATTTATTTGTTATGAAAAAAAAAGCATTTGTTGAAGTGTAGAGAAACTTCAGCATTTTAAAAAAGAATATATTTTTGTCTGCCAGCTGTCGGATGTGCATTGATGTTTCATTGAAAACTGTGGCTTAGTTTCAAAATTCAATTCCTTGGAAACATGAGTTTGGTATAAAGCTTTAGTAGCTCCAATATTTAGTTCCTGCAGTTCTTTGAGTAAGCTTACGCTCATAAATAAGCTGTCAAAGAATAATTGCGTTTAATCGACCGATCTCGTGATCCAGTAAAAATAACTAATGTCTTCACTTCTACAAAGTCATCTGAAAGATAGAAAAGAGTACATCAGACATTGGCTACAAAATTTATTTTGTAAAACCTGCTTTTAGATTTCGGGGGCGTTTTGCATCGTTTTCGTCATTATTGGTAGAATAATAACTATATCTGCAAGTATTTAAAAATTTTTAGAAAGTTCCAATTCCTTAAAATTTTAAACAATTAAATTATTTCTTGTTTAAGTTTCCAAATAAAAATTTTAACCCAGACATTGCTTGAAATGTACTTAGTTTTAATTATAATATTTGTTCTATCTACAAAACAAAACAGCTATGTATGTGTAAGCAAAATTAAAAAATAATTATTAGATATGCTCCAACCAAATGAGTTATGTGTAGTTTTATTTCACGAAATACTTAAAGCAATGTTAACATCTATTCAATTAACCGTTTTACTTTAAAAATATATGCTAAGGTTACTACATAAAACGGGTTTTTTGCTCTCCTGAAAACCCAGGAAAAACTATAGCTGATTTTGATTTTCAGTTCTTGTAAACGTCCTTTGTTTTAATTATATTCCAGTATAAAAAACTAAAGAAATTTTTATAGAAATTGTTTTCTACCCGCACCCATGGTTTAAGGGCCGATGTTGAATGTGAACCACACCAAAATGTCAAGTTTTTTTTTGCATTTTATTTGACATTTCTCAATTTCAGACTAACTTAATTTGAACCATGGAGAGATACACAATCGAGCAACGCATTAAAGTTATTCAGGCTTATTATGAAAATGGGCGCTCAAATCAAAATGCATATCGTGCACTTCGTGATTTTTTCGGTCAATTTAATCGTCCAAATGTGCGTACAATCGGAAAAATCGTGCAAAAATTTGAGCAAACCGGGTCTGCAGGAGATGTGAAAAAATAGTGCATGCTCGTACAGCTCGTACCGCAGATAATATTGCTGCTGTTCGCGATAGTGTGGCTCAACTCGTCGTCCTCAACCTCAACTCGTCGTCGAGCCCAACAATTGCACCTCTCACGCTCGTCGTTGATGAACATTATGCATAAAGACTTGCATTTACACGCTTACAAGACTCAAGAACTAAAGCCTCTTGACAATTCCAAACGTCGTCAATGGTCAGAATGGTGGCAAGAAATGGCAACAGTGGATGATCAATTTTCTAAGAAAATCATCGTCAGTGATGAGGCACATTTTCAATAAGCAGAATTGCCGCATTTTGGCGAATGATAATCCAAGAGTGATTGTCGAAAAACCAATGCACCCACAAAGAGTGACAGTTTGGTGCGGCTTATGGGCTGGCGGCATCATCGGGCCAATATGAGACCGGTCCGGCAGTTACTGTGAGTGGTGTTCGCTATCGGGAGATGATAATGAACTTTTTATGGCCCGAATTGGAAGATATGGATGTGGACGATATGTGGTTTCAACAGGACGGTGCCACTTGCCACACAGCATACGAAACAATGGCTCTTTTGCGCGACAAATTCAATGGCCGTGTTATCTCACGTGGTGGCGATGCCAAGATCATGTGATTTGACACCGTTCGACTTCTTTCTTTGAGGTTTTTTGAAAGAAAAGATGTACGTCGATAAGACAGCAACAATTCAAGAGCTAAAGGATGAGATAATTCGGCAAATTAACGGCATAGAACCTTGTATGCCTCAGCGTCATTGAAAATTTGGGCCATCGGAGGGAGGTGTGCCGATGAGGTCGCGACGGCCATTTGGCCGATATTTTATTCCATATATAATTGAACCATAACAATATTATCATAATAAGGGTATTCACGTCACAAGTTACACCCTTGCAAAAAAGCAAAAGTGCAAAAACATAACAACAACCACAAAGACAATTATTTACGCACAACTAATTGTCTGTGTTGTTGTTATATTTTTGCACTTTTGCTTTTTCGCACGGCTGCAACTTGTGACGTGATAAAAAGAAATGACAAATAATTCCTAAATAATTTGTGTTTTATTCAAAATCACATCGGTCCTTAAAATTTAATCACCCTTTATGTAACACCTTAAAATATTGGTCCTACCCCAACTTTGTGTACACCGATCGGCTCAGAAACGATTTCTGAGTTGAATTGCCTGTAGGTTTCAATTGGAGATAATTTGATGAAATTTGGATATTAGGTTCCAATTGGCACAAAGAAATGGAGCGAATCGGTCCATAATTTTGCATAGAATTTTTTACAACTGTAAACCATATTGTAGGTTTGGTTTTCCGCCGTACAAGTTATTGGAAATGGGTGAATGAATCGTTCTGCAGAAAACTCTCAATAAAAAAATTATTCTCTGGACAAAAATATTGTGCCGAACGCATGGATAAATCCACCTTAGGGAAACCTTCAAAAATTAATCACTTTTCTTAATAATTCTGTGATGTATTACTTTCATTTCAACAAAATATTTTTTTTTAAACTATTTTTAAGCTTAAATTTTATGACAATTGTGATTTTTTATTTAAACCAATTAATTAACCAAAATGCAAACAAAAAAGCCTTGGTGTTTTTAAATACAATTTGTTGTTATAAAAAAACTACTCCATATTTTTTTTAGTTGAGAATCTTTTCGTTTATACTTCTGACAAAATCAAATTTCGGGTCTGATTAAATGTAGTCTATTTAATATATTATTTAAGCAAAAAAAAAAAAAAAATCATAATTTTCATAACTCAGCTAAAGAAATTGTTTAAAGCTACGGTCACACTTATTAAATATTTGATCAAATAAGCGTAACCCCTACTTTTGTTAATAGCTTGTGAGATTTCAAATGGTCTTAATAATCAAAATAAATATTGATATTAAGCGAAAGGATTTTTTAGTTTGGTTGTTGGTCCCGTTTTTTTCGTCAAATATTTGATAAGTCTGACCGTAGCTTAAGTCTTTTCCTTTGAAATGCTATTGAAACAGCTGCCCCATTATGATTTCCCCGATATATTTGTATTTAAGTTTAAATTATTTTTAGGCAACTCATTCTTTTAAACGCAATCTTACGAATATCAAATTAACTTATGTTTGAAAATTATGTAAATTGATTATTGTTACAACACAATTAACAGTTTGTTTTTATTCCGTTAACTTGCTTTCAAATCCTTCTTAAATTCCCTTATAATTTTTTTTCCAAATTAGTACTCTGATGTATAATTAAATCATCATTAGCTAAGAACTGAAATTACATTAAAATGTTCATTGCGCATGATGAACATTTAATTGCTAATTTAACAAAAGAGAAAAAAAACACTCATACGCCAGATGTTTGAATTGATAAAGGGGAAACGGAAATGAAATATAATAAAAGAAATGTTTAAATTAAATTCAAAGGTAATTTAAGCATTGAAAAATCTTTAACATTTGTCAATCAAAACATCAACAGCAATTACTTATGTACAACACATAGACGAAACAAAAGAAAAATCAAACAGAATCATTTGTTAAGACATCCTAAAGGTTTCTTCTTCCCTTTTTTTGTTATGTTTTTTATAGAATCACACAATCTTTTACCTTTCTCTCCATTTATTTACAGATCTGTGAGTTTAAAGTCAATAAAGCATATGCCATTGTCAGTTCATCTGTAAGTTTCTGGATACCTGGTATTGTCATGCTTTCGATGTATTATCGCATTTATCAAGAGGCCGACAGACAGGAACGTCTTGTTTACAGGTAGGTTTTTTTTTTTTTTTTTCTTTTCTCCAGAATTTTCTTTTCAAATTTCAACTCAGATGAAGAAAAAGATTAAAATACCAACTCATACAAGCAAAGCACTTTTTAGCTTTTATACAAACAAAAACATCAATACAAATGTTGGTAGTTAATTTAGAAAAATGAATTAAATTTGTAAAGAAAAAAATCTGTCCTTTTTCTTTCTGGGCTAATAAATTTTCACAATTTTTGTCATCAACCATGTGCAACTTTCCTTTCTCTGTTCTCTGTTTATTTTCTTTATCATTCTTTGGTACACACAAACACATATTTTTTAATAATAACAACAACAAAACAAAACATAAAACAGGTCAAAAGTCGCTGCTATATTACTGGAGAAACATTTGCAGATAAGCCAAATACCTAAACCTCGCCCCAGCATACAGGTGGAACAGACAACCATAACGACAATGAGACGAGAACGCAAGGCAGCACGCACTCTGGGCATTATAATGAGTGCCTTTTTACTGTGCTGGCTGCCCTTCTTCCTTTGGTACGTGTTTTAAGCATAGCTGTTAAAATACGATTACGGTTGGAATCTATTTGATTACTTTTTAAAAAAATCGTAATGATATCGAGTAGAAAATATTAAATATGAATAAAAGATAACGATTACAAAAAATATCAAAATCATTACGATTGCTCTAGATTGTCAAAAATTATCTTGCTGTTTTTAAGATTATTTTTAAATATTTGCATAATAATCTTTTAAATAAAAAGAATCTGGGAATTTATTTCTCATGGTGAGTAACATTTATTATATAAATTTTCATATTAATGTGTATTCTAAGTCAAATTAAAATTTTTTTTTAAAAGCTTTTATACTTTAATAGTCGTATTCCTTCAATATTTTCCAGGAATATTTTCTATGCACTATCTGAATATAGAAGCGAAAAAAAATATTCCTGGAAAATATTGAAGGAAAACGACTATTAAAGTATAAAAGCTTTTTAAAAAAATTTAATCTTATACGCATTCGAATTAATATGAAAATTTATTATCTTTTAGATAATTAGATTATTAAAGATTCGTTTATTCTATAATAATCTAAATTAATCGTAATTATCATTTTATTATTTGTAATAGAAATAAATTGGTAAACAGGCAAAACTGAGAGTAATCATTTTTTATCAATTACTTTATATTTACAATCAAAATAATGTAATTATGTCCTTATCATTACGACTAGTAATCATTTTTTAGCAGCTATTGTTTTAAGTGGTAGACTGGTAATAAATATTGAAGTAGAGTGTAATTTAAGTTTTTTTTCTTATGTTTTAGTTTTGAAATATTAAATTTATTTTCTTTTTTATTTAGTGCAAAGCCTTTAGTACACGGAATGTAAAAAGCGACATTCGTGTGTGGTTCTAACGTCATTTTGACGTCACTACAAACCCACAATAGCAAGTTCGTGATGTGTGATGACGACAAAATTACGTCAGAAACTCATACGAATGTGGCTTTTTACATTCCGTGTACTAAAGGCTTAACTATTTAAGCAATTGTTTTTTTTTTATTCACCACAAGGTTTATTTTTTTGTCTTTAGTTTAACTCATTATTGGTTTAATTCTCTCGATTTATATATTTTTAACAAATTTGGAATACCTTAGGCTGGGTTTTTGAAATGTGGATTAAGTTTAAACTTAGTTTAACTTAGTCTGAAACTTGGATTTTCCCGGCGAAATGTGATTTTTCTTTGTTATTTCATTGAAGATCAACATTTTAAGCAAAACGAAGCTGATTCGTCAAAATTTTGTATACAAACTTGGTAATGGCGGCACAAATCTATTTTCGGATTAACTTAACCTAGTTAAACTGAGATCTAAAAACCCAGCCTTAAACAGCAAATTTTTTTCCGTCATGCTTGAAACAGAGCCCACACAAGAGTGATTAGAACAATATGTTTGAAAGCGAAAATTAAATACACATCGTACTTGATCATAAAGAGGCTTTTATACAGAGCAATATACCTCACTTAATGCCTATAAATTCAACCTGCAACAGTGTAATTAAAAATATTAAAAAAATGTCCGACCGAATTTCACTTGAAAAAATGTATTTATTTATTTACAAAATATTTTATAAAATAAATTTACAAAATATATACATACGTATATAAAGGCGCCGGGTGACTAGACCATATCCCAGTTGGTAATGTCTTCAATACAACGTCGACGAAGCTTACAAGACCCATGTTGCCGACAGCCCATGCAAATCGTCGACGACTTTTTCGAACAAAGGGCACTTCAGTCGTTCACGACAATGTGAGCAGTGTTGCCAATTTAGCCATTTAGTGGCTAGATTTAGCCATTTTTCACCCTGTTTAGCCATTAAAAAATGAGTTTAGCCATTAGCCATTTTTTTAGCCATTTTTCAAATTGTTTAGCCATAAAATTTTAGTTGTCGTTTTTCTTTTAAAAGAATAATTTTTGTTAAAAATAAAAAAAATAAAAATTTATAAAAGTAAAACAAACATTTTTAACAATTTAAACGCCTTTAATTTAAATCACAACTTTTACAAATGCTGCAAATCGCTATAAACTATGATGATGAAACATATTTCAAAATAAAGGAACAGTATTCCAATATTAAATTTATAAAATGGATCAACACCAAAATTGGTGTTTCTTTCTGGTTGCAAGTATTTCAATAAAGAGATACAGACGGCAACAAATTTTTTTTAGAAATTTCAGAATTGCCTATAAAGTTGCTCTCACTTCCTTGGTCTAATGCTGAAGTAGAGAGGGTATTTAGCCAAGTAAACATCGTTAAAAGTAATTTGAGAAATGGGTTACTTTTAGCAACCGGTAATTCGATTTTATCAGTAAGGTAAATATTTTTAACATAACAATAAAATATAAACTATGCGTTTGTGCTGATGTTTGTAACACCTTAAAATATTGGTCCTAAGCCCACCTTTAAGTATACCGATTGACTCAGATCACTTTCTGAGCCCAATAAATGTTTGTCCTGTTGGATGGCTGTCCATGTAAACTTTGTGCGTAAAGTACAGGTCGTCATTTTGGAGATTATTTGATAAAATTTGGTACAACGGTTCTAATGTGGTGTAGGGTATCATATAGTCGGGGTACTTTCTTACGTGTTTTTTATCGTAGATCTGGACTCAAACGGTTGGGTGAATGTTGTCGTGATTATGATTAACCTTCAAATTATTTAAAACGAGTGATTCCTTTGAGATGAACAATGACGACATCGAATTTATCGATGATTTAATTTTTTAAATATCTTTCAAAATATTAATTAACGTTTATTCTTATTCAACAAAGTGATCTGAACTTACCATTTCATCGTAAACAACTTTAAATGAATTATTTCTGTTTTGTTATTGAATTTTAATGTGTTTTTATTTAAAAAAGCTTTTAGCCATTTTTTAGCCCATTTTTAGCCATTTTTTTCCGTAAATTTAGCCATTTTTGGTCACCAAGTTTTGGCAACACTGAATGTGAGCAACATTATCATGCACATTGTCGTTAATGATTACATGGTTAACAATGTGGTTAAAGTTGTCATTGGCGACTATATAAACGACTTTTTTTCATAAAATCGCCAATGCCCGATTAGCGACATTACCTTAATAGTGCCGTTGTAAGCGACAATTAGGGATGTAACGAATACCGATACCGATATATTGGCGATACTTCAGATTTGCCGATATATCCAGGATAAGGGAAACGGGTAAAGGGTTAACATTGCTGGGGCTCGACGGTCACTGTATATGTGGACAGATCTTAGAGCCTTGATGGGCTGTGAATTCCTAACTAGTAAATGATTGTAGAAGAGCTCTAAGGGAAATATTAGGAGAGTGTATGCTAGGTACCTGGTCACTGCAACATCACCGCTACTGCAATGGGCGATGAGTTTGGGAGACTGGGCTCGAAAATATGGGATACTGGTTGTGTAAAGAAAGTCAGACCTCCAATAGGCTTTTGATTAATAAGGGAATGGTTTCTGAACTTAATATATGAAAATGTAGTAAGCAGGAACATTTGTGTGTGCTTCTTAATTCACGTACATATGTCCAAATTCACAATTGAAGCACAGCCGCGGATAACGTTGTAAGTTACAAATCAGGAGGGCAAAAAAACAGGCAAGATTATTTATTTTTTATTTTATTTTTTTTATTATCAAATATAATGTTAACAAAAGCAAAATATCAACAAATATTAATTTTAAATTACATACAAATTAACAGCTTAATTCTTTTTAGTAGAGGACAACGTAAGCGACCATTGCATGCATCTTGTCGTCAATGTGCTTACGTTGTCCTTAATAAAGTATTAGAGTCTAAAATGTAACGATAATTTATTGCGGTGCGATTTTTCATACGATTTTGAAGTAAAAAACCGCAGTGCGGAACGGCATAAAATTAAAATCTTTCTTATATTTTCATTGCGGAAATCGCACCGCACCGCAAGCAATGTGCTTAGACTCTTATTCAAGGCAAATTTATGAAAATGTCTCCAAAAAAGCCATAAATACGATTTTAAGCACGACAAAATACACGTTTTGTTACTTAAGTTGTCGTCATCCATGTTATATAGGCGATAAATTCAAAAGTGTCCTGAAGACATCGTTGACGACATTTGCGTCGATGACCATTTTGCCAACTGGGAGGCGCGCATTGTAGAAAAAAGAACAAAATTATATGTACACAGAAAAAAAAAATTAATTTCAATTAAAAAATTTGTGATATTAATTAAAAAATTAATTAAATTTGCACCAGTAAACAAATTAATAGTATTAATTAAACCAGTTAATAGTATTAAATAAACGTTTAATTCACTTGATTAAATGTTTAATTCGGTTGATTAAAATTTTAATTAAAACTGATTATATTTTTGATTAATGCTTTAATTGGTAAAAAATGTGGGAGATTTTTTTCTGTGTAGTTTTAAATCAAAACAAAAATAAAATATTAGTAGGAAAAAAAAAATAATTTATAATAATGTATTTTAACCTTTGGTAGATCGAAATTTGGTTTAAGGATTGATGTTTGACTATTGACGTCACCAGTCGTCGATGGCTGCGAGTGTAAGACGGCAAATCCCTCTGAGGAGACCGAGTGGTTGCGATCGAAACATGTCAGGGTAACCTGTCGGCCAGGGTTCGAGCCCGGCTACAGTCAAGAATGAAAAATTATCAATAACAATTTTAATTAATTTTCATGTTGTAAAATTGCTTTCTTTATAAAAATAATTTAATGAAAATTAAATTTGATGAACTTAAGCCTAATTAAAAATATTAAAAATTTGGATTAAAAATAATTTATAATTTTGAAGGAAAACTATAAGCAAAAACCTTCAAAATGAAGAAAAAAAAAGATATGTATATAAATAACAAAGAATATCAAAGACATTACATTATAACAATTATAAGCCTGATTGCAACCAAGAATAAAATTTAGTAAAGTGCACAAATAAGTGGATTTTCGGAAAATCCACATTTTGTTTCAAAACGAGACTTAAAGATCTCAATACCTTCTGAAACGGTGTTGGTTTTACTGATCAGATGTAATCTTATGGCAGAGTAATGCCTTGGTAATTTTAGAGCCATTTTCAATATTTTGTTTTGCGCTATTTGAAGACGTTTAATGTGCGTTTTAGCACAGTCACCCTACACAGGACAACCGTAAAATATAAAAGCCCGAAATATTGTTTTAATTATCAACATTTTATTGCAGTTACTAAAAATGGAATTTCTGCTAATAAGTGGGTTTAATATTCTTTTAAATTTTCTTAATTATTTTCTAAAATGTTAGTTTTAGCAAAAACCTTTCTTTGAGGCTAATGTTGTTGACTAGCAGAGCTAAAATATTGCCATATATCATATTCTTTTAAAATGATTTTTTTTTAAAGATAGTCATATGCAACCAAACTACATTTGAATAAATGAGCCCTTTAAAACACAACTTATCGCTATGATTTTTTTTTTTTTACCTAAAACTGAACCGATTTGGGGGGAGAGAATATAAGAAATTAAAAAAAAAATTCTTCTTACAATTAACGGACACGCTAATGTTCACATATAAGCAAATTTAAATTATTATAAAACTAACATGAAATTCAAAGAAACTTGAACTGTAAATGGCTATTAATTATCATTTCCATAAAATTTTAAAAAACATACATATTTAATAATACATTTTATTCAGTGTTCGAAAATAAACATTATATACACTCACGTCTCGTTTTATGCGGATTCAAATTTATGGGATTTTTAAATTACCGATTTTTTTTTAATTTTTGCATTTTTGAAATTTTAGATATTTTTTTAAGCTTTTTTACCGATTTTAAATTAAACCAAGTTTGCATCACTGATATAATCGTTATAGTTTGTTTTATTTTGTGTTTTATATATGCATAGCCAGTATGTATGTATGAGTGTTTTTAAACTAATGAAAAGCACATAATGGGGGGTGTGCTGGAAATCGCAAACGCAAAACGCAAGAATTTGGAGGCTGTTTTTAATACACTTTTATCTAATTTTTACAATTTTTGTTATAAAAGTCTGTTTAATAGAGAAATGTTTGTATAATATTTGTCATAAAATTCTTTTATTACAGAAATCTTACTAAAAAACGACTTTTAAAATTCTTGCGTTTTGCGTTTGCGATTTTCAGCACAGCCCTGAATATTAGTTTTACAACGAAGGCTAATTTCGGTAAAGGTGGAAGTCAGAAAAATTTCAATTTAAACTCGTTCTTTCCTGTCTTTTACGGTACAACAATGTAATAACCACATGTACGAGTGTAAAGAAATTTGCATGCCTTTAAAACTAATAGAGGTCCCATAATAAAACTTTTGCAATATGATAAGAACACTAAAGGCCAATTTAGATAAAAAAAAAATTAGAACTAAGTTAGAAAAATTTTGATTTAAATTGGTCATTTCCGGTTTTGCAGATGAAAAAATTTTATTTTTTTTATTTAAAGATCAATCGAATTTCTATAAGAATCACCTAAAATTTTTTTTCGTTTGATTAGTTTTAGCTTGAAATAATAATTAAAAAAAAAATAACTCGACAAATAAACATCATAGAAAAAGAATATTTCGCGCACTTATTCATATCTACTAGAACTATAGTTATGCCAAATATAAAGGAATTCCAACAAAATATTTTTATATGGTTGTTGCTTCACATATACATATTTGTTAATTTTTTTATGCGATTTTGTTTTGATTTTTTTATTCAAATTTGAATTTATGCGGTTTTTCAGAATTTTGGAACGAATCATTAGTTTTTATATGAAGCTAGAGTATCGTTTTATGCGAATTCAATTTATGCGATTTTTTTTTTTTACGCATCTATCGCATAAAACGAGAGCTGAGTGTACTGCACTTTAGTTTTCGGCTCGGAAGATATGTGGAAAACACAAATGCTTATACTGTTGCAGTAGTAAATCAAAAGCCAGCGAAAAAATTTTACACAAACATGTACAGAATACACACACAAGCTATTCGCTCATTTCTTTATTAATATTAAATAAAAACCCTTTAGAATATTAAAATATAATGTATGTCTACAGTACCACTACAATTGTTCTATTATAGTTATGAACGGTATTAGGGGTTGTGTAGTACTACACAAACACTAAAAAAAGAGATATCGTTTCTGGGTGTGTGAGCAGTACGCTAAATACTGTCCTGTTTTTTTCGAACACTGATTTTAATTTTAAAATCATTATAATATATATTCTTAACGCATTATTCTAAAACTTCAGCCTTTTCAAATCACACCTTATAAAGTAGCGAATAATTTCATAAGGCTCATATCTCTAAAATACCCTTTAAACTTCGACGTTTCTAAATTACAAAGCCAAGAAATTTATTGCGAAAGATGATGCCAGATTTTAATTTTCATTCTCGTTATTGCTAATGATACAGATTTAAGTGTATAATCAACAAAAAAATTGCGGTAGATGGTTAAAATAATGTTAAAATATTTAAAATTTCCTTAGTAAAATAATGCTAAATATATTATTGAAAAAGGCTATAAAAAATGCTAACTGCTCACACTGTCTGGCACGGATAAATCAGAGAGTACTAGAATTAATGCCAGACTCAAAAATTTTGAAATGCTTGAGTAAACTTACTCCAGTGTTCCAACTTCTTTCATTAATTGGCTAGAATTAACAAGTTTTATCTTGTTTACCAAATTTTTAGCCAGTTTAAAGGCATTTCTTTAATAACTTTAAATATGTTGTAGTGAAGCGATGGCAACACTGAAGCTTACATTAACCTTAAAACTTAAAGAAGTCACTGTTTGCCTTGACACTTGAATTTTTTACTGAACTTAGTCATGCAAATATCAATTTTTTTTATTTTTTGTGTTCGCTACCTTTTTATGACTTCTATTTTTAACAATTTAGCTGCACACATTTTACAGCTAATAATTTAACGATTGCTGTGTTGTTTTTATATACAAACATATATAATTTTCTTACATCTTCTTTTCTTATTTTTCTTTTGCCATTTTTATTAATCTTTTTTACATGACTGTTGGAAAATATAAATTGTTCGCTCATGCACTCTCTCACGTACGTGTGTGTTCATTTCCGTTCCATTTTCCAGGTACATAACATCATCGCTGTGCGACAGTTGTACAACACCTCGCATCGTAGTGGGTATATTATTTTGGATTGGTTATTTTAATTCAGCCTTGAATCCCATCATTTATGCGTATTTCAATAGAGACTTTCGAGCCGCATTTAAAAAGACTTTAAAGGTAAGTTGAAAGATAATAATGATGCTTATTATGTCATTTCGTTTATGTTCTTTAAAATATTTTCGTTAATGCTGCTTTTTTACATAAAAAACTTTGAAAACATTGAAATTGTTGGTTTAAAATGTTTACTTCGTAGCATTTTTATATTTCTCCTCATTTTTCGTTTTTCTTATTTTCAGTTTGTAATTTTATTGAGTTTAATGTTGCCGGAAGTTCTCAGTGACAAATTGTATTACAAATTAAAAAAAAAAATACGAAGTTAAAATATTAATGGAATTCTTACAACATTGACTGGCTTATAACTTTTTTTATTATCTGCCTTTCGTCATTATAAATTAAAGCCGAATTTACTTAAAAATTGTTTAAAGGAGCATTTAAAAAAATTCAACTTAAATATAGCTGTGAAGGTTTATTAAATAAGGCAAACGTTAAAGAAACAGAAAAAAAAAAACATAAATGAGTGAATGAAATTTAATGATCCAATTTCAAAAACGTTTCTAATATAAAACAAGTAAGAATGCTATATTCGAATCTTATATACCCTTCACCACAGTGCGAGCAGAATACAGAGCAAATAGACAAAAACAAAATAATTTTTACATATACATACATATTTACAATACTAAAAACTTCATTATAAATTAAAAATCGTTTTTAGAGCATAACAAAATTAAAAAAAAATTCTCTTTTTTAAAAACCAAGATTCGAACCAGGGGGCTCACACTTTCTAAGCTTAAAAACCCCCTAGACAACTGAACCATAAAGAAACGTTGTTTGAATATCATTAAAATGAAATATGGCCTGTTTATTGGTTCACAACTCAACACACATAGGCAGTGTTGTCATACCGATTTATCTTTTTTGGCGAGTTTTAAAGTGGGAAAAAGAAACAACAATTCCCAGTTTTTATTTGTTAAAATTATTTCGTTAAATAGATGAAATATTTTATAATTCATTATGGTCATAACAATTTCGTATCTAAACCGATTTTTCCGAGTTTTTCAGAAAATATTTTCTACTAAAGATTTCCGATCTTTTGATATATAAGGGATAACCATAGGTCATATGACAGTCCAAAAAATCAGGTTTTTATGAAATTTTTGATATTTTTTGTACGGGAGGTACCACGCTCACTTCTCCAATCCCGCCCAGATTTTGTGGGATGCTGTGTATTGATAACCTAAATAACCTAATTTGGAAACTTTGGCTCTTGCCGTTCTCCAGATATACAGAAAAAAGTAATGAAAATACAACAACAACAAGGGTTTTTTGGTTTTTTGCTCATATCTCTGCCATTTTTTGACCGATCTGGATGAATTTCAATAGCAAGAAATGGTGGACTTTATGTGACATAAATGTAAAACAACCTAGCCGCTATCATGCCTATATTCTCCGGAAAACACATATCAAACGTAAGACGGACAGACAGACGGCCGGACAGACGGACATCGTTAAACCAATTTCTCTCCTCATAAGGACCCAGAATATATATACTTTATAGGGTCTAAGATCAATATTGTAGAAATTACAAACGGAATGACAAACTTATGGCCGTTTTCTCATTACATGATTATCTTTTTTCCCAACGAAAAACTGCACATTAAAGAAATTCGGTTTTCTCAATGTCTCATTTGCTTCTATCCAAAATTATTAACAGACAGTTTATCGGTCTTATAAATTTATGTTGACATTAAGTAACAAACAGTTTGTCGGTACATTGAGAAAATGGCCATTACAGTTATATACCCTTTTCCACCTGTGGTGAAGGGTATAATGATGTTAAGTTTTTGAAGATAAAAAATACGTATTGCTGATTATAGTTAGATGAATACTAAAAGATCTCACTGGGTTTGGTTTTCCATGCCTGACAAAGACCATATATTTTCTTTATAATTTCTACACCCAAAGAAAAACATTTTTAATATGGTCCCCTGCAACAAAACCATTTTTAATGAAAATTTTTAAGAATATTATGGTTAATTTAAAAAAATGTTTTTCATATTAAACAATAATATGTAACCATAACATGATTGCGGCTTGTTGTTGGAGCACTAACTAAACTTTAATCTCCTTGCCGGTGACAATAATGTGGTTAAGTTAACCATAATATGCTTTCAAATGTTGGCTAAAATTAATTTTGTTGGAGGGGGCCATATTCTAAATTATTTTTTCTGCATGTTAATATAATGCCCTATTTTTAAGCCTTCTTGGCCCGTCTTTGTCCCTGCGTTAAAGTTAATCAAAATTGCACTGTCCGCTTAGAAACTTCAGCTACATAGCTGCCATCCATTGCGTCTGTATGCAATTTCAAATCAGTATTTATTTCCAGAAATGACACTTAACAGCACTGCAAAATAAATGCATTGCCATTTTAAACTTTGTCTAGCAGCCGTACCTAAACAAGAGTGGAAGGCGGAACGTTTTCTTCCGCTTAGCTTTTACGCTGATATGTCATACCTAAACAAGAGCGAAAACGTTGTGTCACAAACAGTGTTAACAGTGTTAACTTTCTTGTTTAATTAAACCCACATAATAGAAAAAAAATAAAGAGAAAAACCCGCTAGGTTGACAAAAAACAGCTAAACTGCCATTATTTATTAACAATAGCGACCAACTTCACTATTAAACGCGCTGTCAAAATCGGATTTTCCAATTACAAAGCGTTGACGCCGCGCTATACAAATTGTATGAACATGAGGATTTTTGACAGCTAGAAAACGCTTTCCGCTCTTGTTTAGGTACGGCTGTAGGTTTACACAACAGAGTACATAAAGAGGTGTCACGAGACGGAAGATATTGTACTTTTTTATCTCGACTCCGAAAGCTGCTCATTTTGCATTTCTTTTTGCACCATCTTTTATGCCGCATTAAAATGAACATGAATTTCTTTAATTGAGATTTATTTACAAAACTGTTATAAAAAGTAACTTTTAAGATTAGCACAACACAATGTAAAGCAAAACAATATTACTAATTAATTTATAAATTTAGTTTGTGTTTTGTTATTTTTGCTTTAAACACAAGATTTGTGTTAATTGTAGCGGCCTGTCTTTACACGCTACAACCTCACTATCAAAAAACGCTTTCTGTCTCTTTCTCGAAAGCTGCCTTCGCAGCAAATTTGGGCCTTATTCACACGTCACATTTTTTACTTCTGGTTACTCTGTGGCTCGCACGCCCAATTTCTTATCAGTCCCTTTTTAAAGTTGCTAATATGGTCACACGCAGCAAATTGTTTCAACCAGTTTTCGAAAATAAACATTAACTGCCATATTCATAAAAAACTAAAATGGATTTGAAATGCTTTTTAAGAAAAATTTGTATGAACATTTTGCCTTAAAACATATTTTAAACTTATTTTATTTGTTATGAATACGGCAGAAAATATCATTCTTTAGTGTTCGGTTTGGTAGATTTGTGGAAACCAAAAACGCTTATAGTGTTTGTGTAGAAAATAATGAGAATGTAAAATAAAAAAAAAAATAACGTTTCTCTGTTTGTGATCTTTGAACACAAAAATAATACTGTTCTCACCCAACTCAACAAAAAGATGAGATTATTTAATTCCGTTCTGTTTTTTTTTTTTTTTAACCACAAACTTCGTTGTGTTCAGTTCAGCACATTAACGTTCGTTCGTTTCAGTTGTGATTAGCAACCTTTTGGCTGGTATAAAAAAAAATTTACACAAATCAAACACGTACGGAATACACACACAACCTATTCGTGCTTTGGTCGTTGCTAAAATTTTTATTTGCTCAATTTTTATCAATGTAAGAGTCTAACACAATGTTTGCGGTGCGTTGCGGTGCGATTTCTCGTAGCGGGAGAGAAAAATAAACATAATACAACGGAAGACGGCGACGGCAATAGTTGTTATTGTTTGTTCACATTTTTATTAATTTATTTGTGCATACATGTTTATCATGTTTTTTGTTTACAATAATGTTGTGAACATCGCCAATTATTCAAAAACTATGGTATCATCAGAAAGAGAATGAGTATCACAAATTGAGAAAGAAAGTCCGCAATGAAAAGAAAAAACATTTTAGTTTTATGCTGTTCCGCACTGCGGTTTTTTACTTTAAAATCGTATGAAAAACCGCAAGGTAATAAATAATCGTTACATTGTTTTTAAAGAGAAACACTAAAGAACCTTAAAATATAATGCATGCCTACAGAACCACTACAATAGTTCTGTATTTTAACGAAGAACCGAACACTATATAATGTTCGTTATTTTCTTGAAAATAGTTACGAACGCTAGTAAAAGTTGTGCTAGTCTACACAAACATTTAAAAAATAGATATCGTTTCTGGGTATGATGAATTTCATGTAAAAATCGAGATGCATTGAACCCGACCCCCTCAGATATCGATGAAATTTTGTTCATAGCTAAATTTGATCAATACAAACAAACTCTCATTTTTAGAAATGACTGTTTTGCGATTTTTTGGGCGTGACACAGTGGGAACGTTTTCGAAAAAACGCGAAAATGGTCGAAAAGAGCTCCATTTAAACTACAATAACTCAGAATCGGCTAAGCCGATTTCCATGATCTTGGTATCATTAAAAAGATATTTTAACAGGCTTTATGACACGTTAAAAAAAAAATTAAAAAAATACACTGTAAAAAAATTTATAACAAAAAAAAATTTTAACTGACGAAAAAACCAAAAAGATCAAGGGTTTTTTTACAGTGTATTAATTTTTTAGAAAGGTTTATCCTTCATCTATACCATATCAAAAAATAAAAATGGGTTCTTTTTTAGTTTTTTTTATATAATTTTTTAAGTAGTGTCACTTCTAGTAATTGCCCTTATATTTTATAACAAAAAAAAAATTTTAGGTAACGAAAAAGCAAAAAAGATCAAGGATTTTTTACAGTGTATTACTTTTTTAGAAAGGTATTTCCTTCACCTATAACATATCCAAAAAGTAAAATGGGTTCTTTTTTATTTTTTTTTAAATAATTTTTTAAGTAGTGTCACTTCTAGTAATTCCGCAAAATTCTGAATAAAAAAATCAATGTATTCTTCTGAATAATTTTCTATTTTGTCATAAACATTTATTACTTTACCCATAATAAAGAGAAATATATATAGAACAAAAAATTCATAATTCATAATTATAAACAGTTTCGAGAAGCCAAGATATCCCATTACAATTTTTACGCGTATATTTTAAAAATTTGAGTGAATATGAATTCAAACAATAAGTACAGATGCATAAAAATATCTAATAAGTGTTGCGCTTCGCTTCGTAAAATAGGTGAAAACGAGGCTGCAAATATAATTGAATATTTTCCAGCTGTCGCCAACATTCATTGTAGCCGTATTTGCGAAATTTGCCGGAATACACTGAGAAAAGCGCGCAGTCGTAATGAATCCAACGTGGAGCAGAATGAAGTCTCAAATTATTTACCAACAACGCCTAGCGATGAAGTTAGCGAAGAATTGAATGAACTTCCAACTTGTAATGCAAACATCGAAAGGACGGAAGTCATTGAAAATATAAATGATCATATTATTCCTCATCTACCAAACCAAATGTCGACTCTTAAAAGGAAATATATGAAACAAGATGCATACAGAAATAGAAAATCACTGCAAATTTTCGAAAATATAGCAGATTCACTTGGAGCTGATCCATTATCTGATTTGTCAGCGCAACTTGAAAACGTCAAAGCCATTTACGAAGAATTTTTGGAAAACATCAAATATCAAATAGAGAACAGCTCAAATCTTTTGGAAAAGCAAAAACTTTTATCTCTCTTACCAATCAATATGAGTCACGCAGAAATTAAAGATCGTTTTGGGGATGATATATCTCACCATTGTAGCAAAAAAAGTAAAGATATCCAAAGGAATAAAACGAAGTTTGCAGATATCAATCTTTTTAAAATGAGCAGACGTAGTTTACCAACCGAAACTCGAAGCACAGTCAAGTTATTTTATGAAGATAATGAAATTAGCCGAATGATGCCTGGATCGCAAGATTCAATTACTGTTAAACAAACAAACTTACGTGAAAAAGTTCAAAAAAGACTTTCGGTACGTATTACTAGAAGTGACACTACTTAAAAAATTATTTAAAAAAAAAAATAAAAAAGAACCCATTTTACTTTTTGGATATGTTATAGGTGAAGGAAATACCTGTCTAAAAAAGTAATACACTGTAAAAAATCCTTGATCTTTTTTGGTTTTTCGTTACCTAAATTTTTTTTTTTTATAAAATATAAGGGCAATTACTAGAAGTAACACTACTTAAAAAATTATTTAAAAAAAAAAATAAAAAAGAACCCATTTTACTTTTTGGATATGTTATAGGTGAAGGAAATACCTTTCTAAAAAAGTAATACACTGTAAAAAATCCTTGATCTTTTTTGGTTTTTCGTTACCTAAATTTTTTTTTTTTATAAAATATAAGGGCAATTACTAGAAGTAACACTACTTAAAAAATTATTTAAAAAAAAAAATAAAAAAGAACCCATTTTACTTTTTGGATATGTTATAGGTGAAGGAAATACCTTTCTAAAAAAGTAATATACTGAAAAAATCCTTGATCTTTTTTGGTTTTTCGTTACCTATTTTTTTTTTTTTTTTATAAAATATAAGGGCAATTACTAGAAGTGACACTACTTAAAAAATTATATAAAAAAAACTAAAAAAGAACCCATTTTTGTTTTTTGATGTGGTATAGATGAAGGATAAACCTTTCTAAAAAATTAATACACTGTAAAAAAACCCTTGATCTTTTTGGTTTTTTCGTCAGTTAAAATTTTTTTTTGTTATAAATTTTTTTACAGTGTATTTTTTTTTTTTTTTTAAACGTGTCATAAAGCCTGTTAAAATATCTTTTTAATGATACCAAGATCGTGGAAATCGGTTTGGCCGATTCTGAGTTATTGTAGTTTAAATGAAGCTCTTTTCGACCATTTTCGCGTTTTTTCGAAAACGTTCCCACTGTGTCACGCCCAAAAAATCGCAAAACAGTCATTTCTAAAAATGAGAGTTTGTTTGTATTGATCAAATTTAGCTATGAACAAAATTTCATCGATATCTGAGGGGGTCGGGTTCAAAATTTCAGTTTTATCTCGATTTTTAAATGAAATTCATCGTATATGAGCCGCACGCTAGATAATGGTCTGTTTATTTTCAAATACTGGTTTCAACTTCACAGCAAATAAAGCTGCATGGTACATTAGATCAATCCAATTTTTGACTTTTGTTTCTAATAAGTCTGCCCATATGGTGTCAATTGTAGCTGGCTTCCAATGCTTCAAGAGTTGTTTATTTATCGGCATAAAGCCATTACTTTAAACAGCTTTATAAAAAATAATCCAAAGGCTTTAAATCGCACGAACGAGGGCGCCAGTGAACAGAAGCATTTCTGAAAATAAAGTTGTCACCAAATTGATTTTGCAATAAATCGATTGTTTAGCGTGCTGTATTGCAAGTTGCGCCGTTTTTATAGAACCAAATGCCGTTAATGTTTATCTGATTAATTTTTGAAAACAAAATTTCGGTCAGAATAGCTCAATAGCGGTCGTCACTCACCTTAACGGCAGCTCGTTGCTCATTTCGCAAAAAATAAGAACCGCACTAAACAGTCAATTTTAATGGATGTTATGATAATTCGTTAACGACTTGGGGATTGTCTTCGCCCCAAATAGGGCAATTTTGCGTATTGAAGTAGATATTTTACCAGAAATAAGCTTCATTACTAAACACATTTCTTAGATAGAAATGCTCAAAAATGCGACGCAAACGATTGGCACGTAAGCCAAGATGCTTACGTAAAATTTTGAAATGTACTCGACAGACAGAGGTCAACAAATATAGAACGACGACACATCGACGTTTTGGCGTCTTCTTTAATACACCGAGCTACAGCATCAATATTTTCTTCGATACGCGAAATTATTTGTATTGTTAATGGTTTTGAACCGAAATAGTGAAACTAGTTGAATGTAAAATGGACGAAGGGCTCTATGAACTTCGCGAACAAAATTATTTTTTTCAAAGTATGTTTCTACAATTTGGAAGCGTTACCGTTAAACGATTCATGGTGACTTGCCAAAACCTAACAGAACAGAAATGTCAGCATAGTTTTACATTCTCAGCTGTCAAACCATCGATATCGATAGTTCTCATGTATCTGAAAAAACACCCTACGAATAAAAACATAAAGCGTACTGGCGAGCACAAGCATTTCCGAGCCAACCCCTCTCTTCTTTCACTCAAAAGTTTAGCATAAAAAGTTTAAGCGTGTAAACCAAGACTTTGCAATAGCATTGTCATTCTCATTTACGCGCTGGTATATAAAATTTATAATTTATTAAAGTTTGCACGGTTGCGTTTGGGAATACGTGACACTGTTGCGTTGCAAAGCAACAAGCGTGTAGAAATTTCAGTTTTGTTTTTGATTTTGAAAATTTTAATTTTACTCTTAATTTTTTTTTTCTTTTGTAATTTCAATCTTACTTAAATATTTTTTATCTATAACTCTAATATTCCATTAAGAAATCCCCAGCAGCACTAAACTTAATTTATATTTAATCCACAAAAATAAACATTTATTTACAAAACTTTTCTTTACTAGAAATCTATTTTAAAATTTATGAATTACCTTAAAAAAAAAAACTTATCTTTTAACATAAATTCACTATTTCCGATTGACTGAATAAAGAACAACTTTTTTCCAAATCTTTTCATCACTTTTATTTCATGTAGATGGCGTTTTCTTATCTGATACGGTGTCTAACACCAACCACTTGTTAAAAACAAAATTATCTTTTAAAAATAAAATTAAATAACGAAAACCAACAAAAAAAAAACACAATAAAGTTTAAAAAAAATTCTAAAAATATCTAATTGAAAGCAATACTATTGGTATGCAAATTGAAAATTTGTTGTCTTGAATTAAATGAATGTTGAAATAGACAGAATTTTATGTGTTTGTTATTTAGTTTGCTTGTGTAAAACACCCAACATACCATACCACTCGACACCCGACACATCTACTCATCCATCCGTGTAACCATTTAAATGTATTTAAATCCTTCAACAATCACTAATACAGAATAAACAGCCAAAACGTTTAGATGTTTAAAAAGTATTCTGAAATTCTTAATAAAATTTCGTAGACGACGAGTAGTGTAATTGTAGTAGTAGTAAAGTAGAATGAATATGGCATTATTTTAAATGTTTTAGAGGTTTTGTTTTTCTTTTGTATTTTAAAAAGTCATTTATCCATGTATTTTCATGATCATGATTAACACCTTTGAAGTTTTTTTTTTTTTTTTTTATTAAAATTTATTATTGGTGTGTTAGATTGGTAGTACCTAATGTGTCAGTTCGTTGAATTCATTATTATAAAGAAAGAAATAATATTTATATTTAAAAAAATTTAATCAAATCAAACCAAAATAAATTGATAAAACTTCCACCTTAACAAAAAGTAAAACAACAAATAAAGCCCCAGTTAGCTGACAGTAACTGTAATGTAATTGTAGAATAAAAATTAAGAAAAATTAATTTCGAACAGATTTAGCCGTTACGGTTAAGTTACATCTTACTGCTATTCTATTTGGGTAATGCTATGTTCACACTTGGGTCCTTAAGCGCGTTTAGGTACCTTGAACGTGATTAAGTTCTAATCACATTAAAATAAGGATGATTTACTATACATTGAAGTGATTTGTCAATCACTTCAAATTGACATGATCACAACTAATGTTCATACGACGATATAAACTACTCGTTTCGCTCTCTAAAACTTGATTGCCAAACACGCTATTAATACGATTCATTCTTGTTCCATTTTGGGCAATTTTTTTTCTGTTGTTAGTTTGATTTTATTTAAAATAGATAAAACAGTAAGTAAAAATTAAAAATATATTATTTAATATGTGGCAGCACCGAGTTCACTGACTTTCCAAAAAAGGACTCCTGGCAACTCTGTTAAGAATGACAGAAGAAAGCAGAAGTTAATTCCGCGCGTTGTCTTTGCCACCACAGCTGTGGCCCTTTAGTCTTTTTATTTAACTAAAAACAAAAGTGTCAATGAAATAAGATAATTGAATTAAATAAAGACTGTAATAGTTTATATTGAAATAGTTATCGTGTTATTATTTGAATCGAGAGCGCAACACGAGCTATATTGGTGACCCCGAACGGAACACAAGTTCCTGTAAGCAGATTTTTTTTTGTTTTTTTCACAACGCAAGCAGCAGGCATTTTCGCATAAGCGGCGCTGCTACGCCCAATTTGAAATTTTAACGTTTTTTTTCGTGCGTGCATAATTTTGCCTATGAACGAAAAACCATACAATTTAAGACAACGCAAGACTGCTAGTAGCAAGCAAGACTCAACGGAGGAATTTTTCGATACCGAAAACTTCAACATGACAGAAATGGAAAATATTTTGACTCAAATGGAGGCTTTACAGCACGAAGTTTATACTCTTCGGGAGTCTCGCACGAACGCAAACTACGTACAAAGGGCGAACCTACAGCGTGTACATATACCCAAATTTAATAAAACAAATCCGCAGTTATGGTTTGCACAGGTGGAAACATCATTTACATTATGTGACGTTACATTAGATGGAGACAAATTTAACCTTGTTTCTATTCATCTGGAGGACGAGATACTCTTGTCTATTGAGGACTTGTTAACTAATCCCCCAATTGATAACAAATATGTCACACTTAAGGACCGACTCATATCAATATTCGCAGAATCTTCAGAGTCAAAATTGCGACGTTTGCTGCAAGGCGGTAATACAGCGGGTATGAAACCTACAGAGATCTTATCACACATGAAGCGGCTAGCTCCTGGCAGAGGTAACGAGGCAATTATTCGAACACTATTTCTTGATGAGATGCCAGAGTCTATTCGGCCCGTATTGACTATATGGGAAGAAGAAGACCTGGACAAACTGGCTAAAATGGCCGACAAAATGCTTGACGCCAAAAGCAACAGTGTGGTAAGCGCGGTGGCAACAGGTCACGCAAGAGACTCTGTAAACGCAGTTTCTCCACTAATGCCATTGTCTGATATATGTCAGGCCATTAAGAATTTGACTCAGAAAATTGAAAACATGCAGGTAAAATACAATTCTAATCAGAATCCTAATAGACAACGTTCTAGATCTACGAGTCGCACACGATCTAATGATAGCCCAGCTGGTAGTCAACTTTGTTGGTACCACAAGAGATTTGGCGATGCCGCTCAACATTGCAACCCAACTTGTTCTCGCTACAATACAAACCCGGAAAACTAGCGGGGCTGTCGTCACTCAAATCGGCTGACGGCAGCGGCAATAACAATCTCATTCGGGAAAACCGATTACATATATACGACCGTACAACCAAGTTTTGTTTTTTAATTGATTCAGGATCGGTGGTGTCAGTGATACCTACATCTTTAATTAAAACAACTTTAAGTCCATCAACAGTTAAACTTCTTGCTGCAAACAGTAGTGAGATTCGCACTTTTGGCAATTGTGTTTTTAAGCTCGACCTAGGTCTCCGTCGTGAATTTAAGTGGTTATTTGTTATTGCTGACGTGCAATCCCCTATACTTGGGGCCGATTTCTTAAGCAACCACAATTTACTAATTGATCTTAAGAAAAAATGTTTAATTGACAACAAAACTAAATTGACCAGTCGTGGGGAAATACGAAAGACGGAAGTGTTTGGTATTTCAACATTGTGTCCAACATCAACAAACTCGTTTTCAGCTTTGTTGGTGGAATTTGCTGATATCACAACAACAAAACTTACCCGTAAATCTACAGCCGAAGCTATCGTTGTACATAACATTGAAACAACAGGAAAACCGGTAGCCGAGAGACCTCGCAGATTATCTGGCGATAAACTTGCCGCAGCAAAAACGGAAATTGAATTTCTATTGGACAAGGGAATTTGTCGCCCCTCTAAAAGCCCTTGGTCTAGCCCGGTGCATATGGTGGCTAAAAAAACTGGTGGTTGGCGAGCATGTGGTGACTACCGGAAGCTGAATTCACAAACTGTTCCTGATCGTTACCCTATTGCAAATATTAACGATTTTGCCGAAAAATTGCATGGTAAGTCTGTTTTTGCAACCATTGATTTAGTCAGAGCTTATTACCAAATACCTATGGCCGAAGAGGACATACAAAAGACGGCAATTTGTACCCCATTTGGTTTAGTGGAATTTCTATTCATGCCTTTTGGTTTAAGAAACGCCACACAAACATTTCAGAGATTTATGGATTCAGTTTTAAGAGGTATTGATTATGTGTATTGCTACATCGATGACATAATCATCATGTCTGAATCTATTGAGGAGCACCACCAGCATCTACGCGAAATTTTTCAACGTCTTCAAAATCATGGTTTGACCATTAATGTTAACAAATGCCATTTTGGGCAATCTGAGGTACAATTTCTAGGCTACGTCATCAATGGTAGTGGTTGTAGGCCACCAAGGGAGCGTGTCACTGCCATAACAAATTATGCTAAGCCCGAAACCATATGCGAGCTTCGCAGATTTCTTGGTATTATAAATTATTACCGACGGTGTGTTCCCCACGCGGCACAATTACAGGCACCACTAAATGATTTTTTGAAAAATTCGAAGAAAAACGATAAAAGTAAGGTTCCGTGGACACCGTGGACACAGAAGAAGCATTTTCATCGTGCAAACGCAGCCTGAGCGACACTACTCTACTTGCACATCCAGCACCAAACTCAAACCTGGTTCTCGCAACGGACGCTTCCGATACAGCCATTGGAGCTGTGCTTGAACAGGAATTCGATGGTATGTGGAGACCACTCGGTTTTTTTTCCCGTAAGCTGTCAAACGCGGAAAAAAATTACAGCACTTACGACCGCGAACTACTTGCAATTTATGATGCTGTGAGGTATTTTCGACATTTACTTGAGGCACGGCATTTTGCAATAAAGACAGATCATAAACCACTCGTTTATGCATTTGCACAAAAACTGGAGAAAGCATCCCCAAGACAATTGAGACACCTTGACTTTATTTCGCAGTTCACGACTGAAATAGTGTACATGGCAGGTGCTGACAACACGGTTGCAGACGCTTAGTCTCGTCTTAGTGAAATTTCTATGCCAACAACAATAACCATGACTGAAATTCAATCTGAACAGGAAATAGATGCGGAACTTAAAACTTTAATAGAGTCTGATAATTCTTTGAAACTTCAAATCATTCATTTGGATTCAACATCGTTATACTGCGATACTTCAACTGGATATATTCGTCCATATGTTCCCGATAAACTTCGTCTACAAATTTTTTACTCAATCCACAATCTTTCTCATCCTGGCGGTAAAGCTACCCTTCATCAGATTCGCAGCAAATTTGTGTGGCCTGGAATGAAGAAGCAAATAATCAACTGGTCCAGAAATTGTTTAGCTTGCCAAAGAGCAAAGATCACAAGACATAATCGTTTTACCCCAAATAAAATCGACATTCCTGATAGTCGTTTTGACCATGTCCATTTGGACATCGTTGTAATGCCTCTTGTGCAGGAGCATAGATACTGCCTCACCATGATTGACCGTTTTTCAAGATGGCCCGAAGCAGTTCCACTCAAAGACATGTCAGCACAATCTGTCGCAACGGCATTCTGGACGCACTGGGTATCCCGATTTGGTTGTCCTATTACTATTACCACTGATCAGGGGACCCAATTCGAGTCAGCTTTATTTAAGGCCTTATTAATACTAACTGGATGTAAGCGATCGCGTACAACAGCTTATCACCCACAAACTAACGGAATGGTGGAAAGATGGCATAGAACATTTAAAGCTGCTCTAATGTGTCATCGTGACGTCTCCTGGGTTGAAATATTACCAACAGTTCTTCTTGGTTTGAGAACAGTGTTTAAAGAAGATCTTCAGTCATCGCCATCTGAGTTACTTTATGGTGCAGTTCTTCGACTTCCGAATGATTATTTTTCTACATCCGAGAATACTGTTGAACCTTCGGAATTTGTGCAAAAACTTCGGAAGTATTTCAATTTTTTACGCCCCACACCAGTCTCTCATCATATAAAAAACAAAATGTTTGTTTGGAAAAATTTAGATGATTGCACTCACGTCTTTTTGCGTACAGATGCGGTACGGCAACCTCTCGAAACTCCTTACACTGGACCCTATAAAGTTATTCAACGTCTTTCAGACCGTTTGTTCACCATTCGTATAAAGGAAAAAGATGTCAACATTTCAGCAGATAGATTGAAACCAGCGCTTATTCTGAATGAAACACCAGAAATTCAGTCTAACCGAACACAAACAAATACAGAACAATCAACAGATTCCACACGAAGCGCGACTCTTCAGAACTCAGCATCAACTTCAGGATGCATCGTGGAAAATCCTTCCACGCCAAACTCAACACGTAAAAGAATTTCGTTCCAATCAAATCCTGATTTGGTCACTGGAGAGGGAGTGGATGTGGCAGCACCGAGTTCACTGACTTTCCAAAAAAGGACTCCTGGCAACTCTGTTAAGAATGACAGAAGAAAGCAGAAGTTAATTCCGCGCGTTGTCTTTGCCACCACAGCTGTGGCCCTTTAGTCTTTTTATTTAACTAAAAACAAAAGTGTCAATGAAATAAGATAATTGAATTAAATAAAGACTGTAATAGTTTATATTGAAATAGTTATCGTGTTATTATTTGAATCGAGAGCGCAACACGAGCTATAAATACTTTGTTTTTTTCTTTGTTTTGATATTTTTGAGAGCTAGTTCAGATAAACTAACGATAGTTGTTATCAAAATTAGAGATGATTGTACATTTTTCCTGCTTCGCAGCATGTTTCAAAATGAAACGACCAGTTTCGCTCTCAAAATTTTGTATGGCAAAACATGTTGTTTTAATCATGTTTGGGGCGCGAAACAGAAATGGGAGCGCGAAACGCGAATATTGCTGTCCGTGTGAACATGGTATTAATCACATAGATTTCTCTGAACAATCTTCTGATAACGTTATTAAATTATTTTTATCAATTTTTAATACTTTAAAGAAACATAAATTTGTTTGTTGTGTTTTTTTTTTCTTAATCAACTGTCTTCTTAATCATATCAAATGTAATGTGAACGGCTTTGATTAGCTAAATCAACATTTTGCTTAAATCATGTTCACACGGACAGCAACATTTATGTTTCGCTCTCCCATTCCTGTTTCGTGCCCCAAACATGATTAAACAACATGTTTTGCCAAACAAAATCTAAGAGCGAAACAAGTCGTTTCATTTTGAAACATGATAAAATTATCGCTAGTTTATCTGAATTAGCTCTCAAAAAAAATCAAAACAAAGAAAAAACAATTTAAAAATTGATGTTTAATAAAATAAAGTGATTATTATACAATAATAATATTAATAAAAGAATTAAATAACTTTTAATTACTTTTTTTTATCTCTTTTAAATAAAATCACACTAACAACACACGAAAATTGTCAAAATGAGACCAGAATGAATCGTACACACAGCATGTTTGGTAATCTAGTTTCAGAGAGCGAAACGAGTGGTTTATATCGTCGTTTGAATATCCCAGCGGGAAAATGTAATCAATAGGAATCGAGAAAGTAATACATATATTGTGTAATATTTGTTTCCAGAATTAATTGTTCTTAACACGGAGCATGTCCTATGGGATTGTAATAAATTATTTTAATGTATCCTGCGAATGAATTAAATAATTCATCCTTGATAATTAAAATTAGTAGAAGAAAAAAAAACAGCAAGAAATAAGGGATTTTTATTAAAAAAATATGTAATAGAAAAACATGAATAATACTCACGAACAGAAACAATTCATTCCTTGTTCTTCAAATGTGGGAATATGCGTGGTAATCAATTCATAAATATATTGTTTGATAAAATTACCTTCTCGATTCCAATGAATGCATTATAATTCTTTCAAAAATAATACATTATTGTATAAATTTTATTTTATTTAACATTTATCGAAATTTATCGAAATATGGAACTATAAAATAAATGTTATCTAATTTTTTATATTTAAATATAATACATTATTTTTTTAATTATTTATGTAATCAATTCCTCATTTTCCCGCTGAGATAGTATTAAACGCGTTCAAAAATCTCAGTGTAAACATAGTAGTACATACAACAAAATGAAGCAGCTGATTTGCAACATTACTGTTACTACCGATATATCGATATATATATATATAACCAAATGAAAGGATTTCCAATGGGTTCGCCAGCTTCTCCGATTGTAGCAGATATAGTTATGGAAAGGTTATTAGATATATGTGTTGAAAAATTAATTATAAAACCGAAGATCTTGACAAAATATGTTGACGATTTGTTTTGTATAATTTCTGAATCAGGAATAGAGCAAATGTTAGATATTTTTAACTCTTTTCATTCAGATATTAAATTTACAATTGAAAGGGAATCTAATTCAAGAATATCATATTTGGACACTTTGATAATTAGAAGAGGAAATAGGGTATTAATAGATTGGTATCAAAAACCAACATCTTCTGGTAGAATTATTAATTATTTCTCGAAACATCCAAAGAGAATAATTATTAATACAGCTAAAAATTTTATAGAAAGACTTCTAAAAATAAGTGATTCAGAATTTCATAGAGATAATAAAAGGAAGATTTCAGGTATTTTAACTGATAACAGTTTTCCTAAACAATTAATAACAGATTTATTAATACAACATAATAATTGTAGAATAAATAACCCAAATAGTATTACAGAACAAAGGATTTATAAGTCGGTAACATATATACCTAAATTTTCAGAAAGATTAGAAAAATCAAATATATATGATAGCAAAATATACAAAATAGCTCATAAATCTTTTTACACAGTAGGTAAACTATTAACTAAAATGAAAGACAAAATAAAGGAGATGGATATGTCAAATATTGTTTATAAAATACCATGTAAGGGTAATGTTAGTGGACAGTGTAATAAGGTATATATAGGTAGAACAAAAAATAAACTGAAAACTAGGATAGCAGGACATAAATCAGATCAAAAATATACAAATATATCACAAAAAACAGCTTTATCAACTCATTGTGCTAATCTAAATCATTATCCAGATTTTGAAAATACAACTGTTTTAAACACAGAAAATAATTATAAACGTAGATTTATGTTAGAAATGTTACAAATTATAAAGGTTCCGACAATTTCAAGAATTAATTTTAAGTCAGACACTGAAAATGTAGCACAAAATTATAGACACTTAATTTATAAAAATAGAAACGGAAGTTAAAAATTTATTTATATTGTAATAGATCAAGTTTGATTTGAAAAAATTTTTTTTTTGTTTTTGAATTAAAAATTTTTTAATTTGTCAGTTATTGTTAAAATTTTTTATAATTTGTTAAAAAATTTATAAATTAAGAAAAAAACCCTGAAGAAGGCACTCAAGGAAGTGCCGAAATATTGGTTTTAAAATAAACTTTAAAAGTTTTTTATTACAAAAAGACCTTAAGCTCGAAAATTTAGTAATATTTGAAATATTAAAGGTCGAACAAAATACATATTATATATTTTATTCTAAAATTAAAACAAAAAATTCAATAAAAGCAAAAAACCGAGAAGAATACAAAAAACCAGTTCGTTTATATCCAAGAGCACATTTTATTTATTAGCCATATGAAATAAAAAAAAGTATATTACGAAAAATTTAAATGGGACCAAAGCAACGGTCAACTTGTTAAATATTTGGCGAAAAAACGGGACCAACAAGCAAACAAAAATATAATTTCCTTTAATATTTATTTATTTTGTTTATAATACAACATCTTACATAAAACAGTTTTTTGCTATGTCTAGCAGCAAAATTAGTTTTGTTTTGCGATATAAGGCCCATGTTAAATCTCACTTAATTTAACAAAAGTAGTGGTTATGCTAATTTGGTCAGATAATAAATAAGTGTGACCGTAGCTTCAGTCACGAAAGTACCCATGGTGAAATAATACAGGTGCAGCAATACGCCAGATGACGATTTTTTGCTTTAGTATTGGGTGTCTAGTCTTATGTCAGAGTTTTGTTTATGTTTACAAAAACTCCACGTTTTGTGCTTTGATTATTATATTGCGTTAAAGTTTTTGATTTAAATTACATAAATAGTAAACATAGTGAAATAAATATTGGCTAACAATTTTTTTATTTCATCGCGTTCGGCAGCAAAATTTGAGTTAAGCTTATAACTATTTTTGACGTATACGGAGACTTATTTTTCAATTTTGTTGTAATGTTTTATTTATTGTCTTAGTGCTGCCACCTGTTTTATTTCACCATGGAAGTACCAAAGTTTTAGTAAAACCAGTAGCACTCTCTTTTTAATGCGTAAATCTTCTCTTATTTGCCACTGCAAAATCTACAGCCGAAGCAACCCTTCGGACGATACTAAGAAAGCTGGCACATCAAATACATATTTTAAACCAAAATTCGAAAGAACAGTCGTGAAATGTCGACATCACACAAAACTTTACAGTATCTGATTTTCTTTTATAGTTGTGTGTATGTCTTTCTATATAAATTGTAGGAAGAAGTTCGTTATTTGCTTTTGTTTAAGAAAAAATTTCACAAGGAAGACATAATTCTTTACACAAACCAGCTATTGTTCACCAAAACCACATAAAAGAAATTTTTGTTTAGTTTTTTTAACCTTGACTGTGTAAACTATGAAAACGTACAATGGGAAAATTCCGTTTTATTTATTATTATTTAAAAAAAAATAATGATTAAAAAAACAATTGTATTGTAAGCAGCTGAAAAACAGCTAAAGCTTCGTACAGACGGTGGTCAGATCTTAAAATGTTGTCATTAAAATTTACTAAAAATGTCTAGCAACTGTGTGAACATTGTACGCTATTTTCCTTTGGCAGATGTGTTAAATTAATGCATCTGACTATGGCACCATTGTCAGAAAAATGACAAGATGGTAAGATCTGACCATCGTCTGTACGAAGCTTAAAGTGTTAAATTTTTGTATAAAGAGCTCTCAAAAATAACGAATTCGATAGTCGTAATTAAATATCGATATCTTGATATATCGATATTTTTGTCCATTCCTACTGTCAGCTAACTGGGAACTTTACTCTCATCTTCCATTAAAAACTATACTAATTTAATGCTATGTTTATACGACGATATAAACCACTCGTTTCGCTCTCTGAAACTAGTTTGCCAAACATGCTGTTCATACGATTCATTCTTGTTTCATTTTGACACTTTTTTGTGTGTTGTTAGTGTGATTTTTTTTTTAAATAGATAAAAAAGTAAATAAAACTTAAAAATATATTATTTAATACTTTTATTAATATTATTATATTATAATTATCACTTTATTTTATTAAACATCAATTTTTACATTGTTTTTTTCTTTGTTTTGATTTTTTTTGAGAGCTAGTTCAGATAAACTAACGATAAATGTTATCAAAATTGGAGATGATGAAATGAAACGACCCGTTTCGCTCACAAAATTTTGTATGGGGAAACAAGTCGTTTCAATCATGTTTGGGGCGCGAAACAGGAATAAGAAAGCGAAACTCGAATATTGCTGTCCGTGTGAACATGGTAAAAGATTCGCTAAATTTTTTTTTAAACAACACCACTTAAAGGCATAGCTAAAAAACTTTGCACTTGGTTAAAAATGGTTAAATTATAAATTTACCAGTAAGTCTGGGTTCACACTTAAAGAGTTCTCCTTAAAAATAGGCGAACAGAACATGCTCTCACCAATAAACCAATTACATTTTCGTTGTACATATGTATATATAAAATATAATATTAGTTAGTAAAAACAAATGAATGTAAGTAATTTCTTTATTTTTTGTATATAGAAAGTTTCAAGTAGATATAATTAAGTCTCCCTGTCTACCAGTAGTCAAGTAGTGTTCTCTATTTTCATGTACGTGTATATAACCATTAGTTTAAACATTTTCCGATTCCTAAACAAAAAGAAAATTTTACTGCATCAAAAACACTAAAAATTGTAAAAAAAATCATATCACTTTCTCTATTTATCTTTTAAATTTAATCTCTCTCAATCAATAAATAATTTTATTTTCTCAATTTTTTAGTTTAGTTTTTGTGTACTAACAGTGGATTTATATTTAATAATGTGAAAATGGTATTCTATAATTCACTTATTTTCATTACATTTGCAGTCCTGCTGTCCTTATAAACTTATAAATTGTCGTGTAAGTGCTGGCGGCGAAATGCCACCATTTGTTAACTCCACCGCCTCTTCAGAAATACACATGAATATAATACGTGCCCGCCAATATGCCACCTCAGCATCATCCAATCAATTGCAAACATTATATCAGAACGAAACTGGAAAATAACTTTAAGGAGAATAAAAATATGACAACTAATTCACGATTAAATGGATTAAGGTAAAAGACAACTTTTTTATTCGTTTGGTATTCAGGGGTATTTGTTTTGTAATTTTTTAAAAAAAAAATAAACATGTAGTACAACTTACTAATCAGTTATTTAATAATAAGTATATTCAAAATAATATTAAAAAAATATTAATTTAATTACCCTGTAGTTCGGAAAACCTTCTCACAATTTACTGATTTTTTTATTGGTTTCTCAATAAAGTCTAAAGTAGTTGCTTTAGCTGTCCAAGGTTTTAAATAAATTGAATTAATTTAAGAAACCAGCCATTGTGAAAAGTATTGTCAATTCTATTTTCCAAATTGCAGGGAATTCGTGCTGTTACTTAACCTGTATATATTTTAATTGACTTACATATAGTAATAAATGTGTGCAAAATTTAAGAAAAAACTTGTACTTGTACTTATACTTATACTTACATATTTATTATTCATATGTCACTTAACACTCAGCGAAATTCAAATATGGGTACTTTTTACTAACTATTTTTTCTCCAAAATTTTGAACATTTAAATGTTAATAAAATGTAATTAAAGACTGATCCACATTATTAATTCATCAGTAACTGAAGAAAACGCAACTTTTAAGTCACCCTTAAAATATTTTATTGAATATTGAGAAAACTTTTCTTATTCCTTAGCACAGGCTTTTTCAAGGTTCTATATTCTTTAAATGTAAAAGTTAAATGTTTCACATAAAAAGTGCTTTTCTAACACAATCCAAAATGTTTTTTTTTTTATTTAATTCCTTTTTCAAAAGAAATATTCCATTTAAAAACAAAACTTCTGCCTCTGTTCTATCACTAATCTTTTGTCAAGAAAATATCTTTTTTAAAATGTTCTTTTTATCTTATGGTGTTTTCTTTTCTACAAAAAAAAGGTGCATGTATAAAATCTGTTGCAAGCATTCTAATAATGCAATTTCTTATTTGACGAGAACAAAACACAAAATTTGATCGCCCTGTTTTTAACAGCTGGCAAAAAGTTTGTTATTCAAAATATAAAAAAAATATAAATAAACCCAAATTTGTTTATTAAATAAATAAATCAAAGAAATACATGAATGACGAAATTCCAATTTCTTTTGTTTGTTTTTTATAAAATATGTAAACAAGAAAATACCGTTGCCAGATTGAAGATTAATTGACACCAAGTTTTAAAGATTTTTTGATTTGACGTTTTTTTTTAAACAATTTTGTAACACCGAATCCACTTAAATTGTATATCACTGACAACCTAACATTAACAATGTAATGCTTTCTTATGTATTTTACTATAAAATAATAAAAAAAATAACTATTAAAATTATCAATTTTTTCTGTCCTGATTAAAGGCGATTTTTTTCCAACTTCGTCTGGTAGCCCTTTATAAAAACAGAAGTCACCTTTTTACAGGGTATTATCAACACTGCCGATTTAGAGTCCAAACACAATGTAACCATTATTTATTGCGGTGCGATTTTTCATACGATTTTGAAGTAAAAAACCGCAGTTCGGAACGGCATAAAATAAAAATCTGTTTTATTTTCATTGCGGACTTTATTTCTTTCTCAAGAAGGCGAATTCAATTCGCCTTGTGTCTCAATTTTTGATACTAGTTCTCTATCTGATGTTGCCATAGTTTTTGAATAATTGGCTATGTTCACAACATTATTGAAAACAAACAACATGATGAAAATGTATGCACAAATAAATTAACAAAAATTTTAACAAAAAATGACAACTATTTCCGTCGCCGTCTTACGTTGTATTATGTTTATTTTTCTCTCCCGCAACGAGAAATCGCACCGCACCGCAAACATCGTGCTTAGACTCATATACGGGGCGTAATGTGCAATGCCTCATGTCATTAGTAAGCCACCCTTTTAGAGAGCAAAGCATTTTTAAGAAACAAACACCAAATTGCTTTTGTTAAATAAAATGTCACATTGTTTTTGTAGAAAAGAAAACACCATTAATGTCATGTTTTCAAACGAGTATAGAATTCTTATTTTTTCACAAGAAGACTATTCCCCATTAAGTATTTTTACTTAAAACATTATATTTTTTTCAAAAGAAATCTGTTTTTAAGCAAAACGTTATAAAAAAGTCCGTTTTGCTACAAGTGAATCCTTGTTCAAAAAGTCTTTTTTCTAAACCAAAATGTGAAGCTCGCATAATACATACCTTTTTCCTAGTGCACCTCTTTTACAAAACAGCTCTATTTTAACCTTATTTTTTTCATTTTCTAAAAAGTTGTTTTCTTATTTTTTTAAGAAAAACATTCGTTTTTGTTCTAAGTTTCGGTTACGAAAAATATTTTTTTGCAACATGTTCCTTGTCCTATTGCCAACACTAGATATTAACGTGTGGGCTGCATAAATATGTATCTGAACACATGTACAGCAACAAATGTTATAATAATTTGCTGAGCAATTATCTTTTAACACAAGCTGTCAACATCAATTATCAGTTACAAAAAGCAAAAAATTTTTAACTTATTACTAATAAAATTTAAATACAAAATTAACAAATTAATAACAAAAAAAATAATTAAAATAAATTGGTTGCCAAAGAAAATTTAAGTATTTATTTACATACAAATTCATGTTTTGCGTTTAGACATACGTTTACTCCACTCTGAAAAAAATATTAAACATAGAAGATTTCTGTGACGTCATTCTGCCGACGTTATTGCTTATGTTTATATATACAAATTTCGCGTATAGACGTAGGGATATGTAGAAAAAAGTCTACATTAAAGATAACATAATTTTGACATTTACTGCAATATATGTCGCAATATTTATCTCTGGTATCGACGGGCAGATACAGACGTTTAGGAAATCAGCCCTCCTAAATTGATTTCTTCCTTAATTTGAAGTTTAAAAATGTGCATTCCTACTGCAATAAAATATTCATAATATAAAAATCTATTAAATAAAATGTCTTCCATTATAAAAAATTTATTCATTTAAAAAGTTTAAGATTAAAACTTTTAATCACAATATTAAAACTAAATTTCTTTCCTTACCTCTAATTGAATTTCGCTGACTGTTTTTTTTTTCTCTCTTTAATTTCCTTTTTTAAACAAAACACTCAACCAAAGAAAACTGAAGAGCTCTGAAAGATAAACAATAAAAAAAATCTCCCAGTAGAAATAATTTAATAAATAAGTTAAAACATAACTATTGTATAAACTAAAATAACAAACTAACAGTCTAAGATAAATAAGAATAAGTTTCATCAGCAAATACCGAAAAACGTCATAAGAGAAAAACTAAATAAATAGTTAAAAAAAAAAATAAATACCTATACGTTAGTATAAGTATGTTTGTACGAAGAGGAAAAAATAACAAAAAGGAAAACCCCAAACCTATTTTACTAAAATAATACAAAATAACATTGTACAAAATAATGATATTTAAAATAAAAAAACACTTAAATAAACTTAATGAAATACTTTTACGAAGTATATTAGAAACTTCATCCTACGACAATCCCACAGATTAAAAGCCTTTAGCCATTTAGAGTAGCAACAGGATAAACAATAACAAAAAGAAATTAAACAAATTCACAAAAAAAAAAAAATATATGTATGAACAAAAAAAAAAAAACAAAGAAGGAAAATAATAAATAAATTAGGCCATTTAAAAACTTAAACTTAAAGTTTAAATAAACGTTACAAAACCATAAACATAAATACATACAAAAACAAAAACAAAATTCAACCTCAAACTCGAATACAAAACAAATATGTATTTAACAAAAACTAAACCCCAAATTTGTGGTTTTGAAACCCAGAAAAAAACAAAATCAAATCCAAACAAGTTAGATAGCACTCTATGCCACGGACATGCCGAATCTTATATACACTTCACTATAGTTCGATAATAAGAGAAAGTTACATACATACATATGTATTTAAATAAATATATGTGTATATATACATTGTTTTGGGGCTTTTTAAGGTTTCGGGCGGCTTTTAGTGGCACTTGATGTAAAACTTATATGTGAAAATTTGAGCTGAATCGGACAACTGTAACACGTGCTCAGTTGAGGTCAAAGTTCAATTATTGTGTAATGCACTATATTTACATACAAATGCTCTAAGAACTTAACTTTTTTGACTGATTCTGTATAAAGTCGCTGAACCTTTAAGTAGTATTTTTTATTAACCCTTTGTGTCACGGGGGGTCGAAATGACCCCAATATGTTAATACTAACAACATCAAAAAGATATATTTTTAAAGTTGTTTTGTATAATATATTTTAAATTATATGAAAATTAAAATGTCTAAGCAATAAATAGCTTTAGCTAAGAGCATAGCGCCTGGTCTTACAAATTTTATTCCAAGGAAAGGAACTTCACCTAAAAAATTTTAATTAATTAATTAAATCCTCTGTAACGATTCTTTGCGATTAGGTGTATTAATTCGGGAACGGGGCTACCTATTAGATGCGGCCGTGCTCGTCGGATGGGGGAGGGGTTTAAGTTTCCCAATGAAATGTAATCTGACTAACTATCTGAACCGCTACAGGAGAACTTTACTTTAGGTAGCATATAAAGAAACCAAACGCGATGTACTCTACCGGGGAATACTTAATTCAGACCGGTTTACTTTTCTTTTCTATCTTTTTAATTTTTATTTTCCCACAGTTAACATTAGTAACTTTTAACTACTTTTAAATTTAGTTTAGTTTTTAACCAGTCTTAAGGGAGACAAGAACACCACCCCATTGCCGTGAGCACGGTCGGAAGAATAGGTAGCGAAGGTCTCCCAAGAGGTAAGGCCGAGTGCAGTATGGACCGATACATAAATTTAATAAGGAACTCCTTGTTGTAAATAAAGCAAATTCGTTTGACTTCAGTTTTATTTTAACTATTTTTTAAACAAAACGAACTTAATTAATAGTACATAATGGCTTAGCAATTCTACGGAACAACGATCAGTGTACAACACCAAAAGTGTTGACTGTTTAATAATGTTTACAGTGGATGTTATATCTGTTGGATTAAGTACTCTCAGATAAGATAAGTGTAACCACAATAGTCGTTCACAATGCAAACAGTATAGATCATGGTGTAATATGATCTTTTAATCTTTCAATAACCAAAAATATTATTCTCGGCAATAACACATGCAAAGAATGCTACATATGCTACTACATTATAATCAGCTCGTAGAAAGTCTTCTAACATTTTTTTGTTGGCGAAGTGTAAAATCTTGTCGCTTGTATTCTAAAATTATGTTAATCCTATCAAATATGCATCCTGTTTAACCTAAGGGCAATGGTTTTTAAATTTTTTAAATAAAGGTCCAGTTGGTACCACCATTCTACAAAAACTGCTGCTAGTACTTCTTAAAAAATATGATGTCTACATCCAAGGAATAAAATTTATCTTCCTAATTTTTTCTCTAAAATATTACACGCTCCCTTAAATTTGCCTGTGTTTGATCCAGTTGTGCTATGCATTGTGATGTGCTTACACCAGTGGCATTCAGGACAGCTACTATTATATGAATCTTTTGCTTATCTTTAATTTATCTAAAACTTGGAGTTTAAATAGCCTTGCACGGCCTTTTCTTTGTGGTATTTACAGCTTCATCGTGTTTTGCTGATGTATTTAAAATGAAATCAATATCACTTTTGGGTAGGTTCTTCTTTTTCTGCAAGAAAGCCTGTCAAAATAATTGCAATAACTACTAAGCGTTTTTTTGTGTATCATTCTTGTTCGTAAAATTTACATCAATACCTTATTACATATTTACAACCTTCGCGCTCTTTTTCTCCCTATACTAATCCCGCAAAGCTCTACGCTTATCTGCGTACTACTAGAAACTAGCTCACTACCAACTAGCCTACCGGGGCACTTAGCAGTGATTGCAAGTGGACTACTCATAATTTTGTTTAAAATCACTTTGGAAGGAGAAAGTTTACTCGATAACTTAACTCTTTCAAATATTATCATGGAGAATTTTAAAGTTCTAAATATTGTATAAATGAAAAATTTCAAAGCCTAGTAGGCCTCGATTTAATGTTTCATGAATCCGTTAATTAGAAATAACAATGGGCTTGTGTCTAAGCTATTAAGCAACAATGCATGAAGCATAAAACACTTATCGTTGGAGATGCGTTGAGCTTAAATACAGTTCTTAATTTTTTACACTTGATAAGAGCTAATAAAAAAAAATTTTAAATGCAGTCAGTGTCTTTTCACTAATTTGTTACCAAAGTTTGGAAAAAATATTTTGTTAGCATTAACATAGGGGGGTCATTTCGACCCCCGTGACGCAAAGGGTTAATCAAAAAATGCAACTTAACGTATATATAATCAACGGGTCGGCGACCTCATACAGAATCAGCGAAAAAAAGTTTAGTTCTTAGAGCATTTGTACGTAAATATAGTGGATTCCATAAAATTTTAACTTTTACCTCAAACGGGCGCGTGTTACAGTTGTCAGATCCAGTTTTAATGTTCGCCACTAAAAACCGTCCGGAACTTTAGGCAAATCCGATGTTGAATTTTTCTCATATATTTCAATGCCACTCTAGTATACATATACATATATTTAAACTTAACCAGTTGAAAGCATGTCTTAAGGCCCAAATACACTTATCAAAATTTTCATCAAGTATTGTGTTAATATAAGAGAAAATCAAAAAATTTTTATATGACGGCGAATATTACGTCCAGCACACGTACACGAGTGAATTTGCCTGCATGGCAAGTTATTGATAAGTGTATTTGGCCATTTACGCAACACTTTAGAACACCAAGTCACTAACAGACATTACCCAAAAAAAGCATTAAAACAAAATATATATTTAAGCGGCAAACCATTGTATGTACTTGTTATGTGTTAAAGAAATGTATGCTCATATCGCAGTCATTTATGAACCGATCTGGATGAATTTCAATTCCAAATTTAACGGAGCATATGTGACATCAATATATAACAACCTAGTCTCCATAATTTCTGGACACACGGACAGACTCAAAGAAGGATATAGTTAAATCAACTTTGCTACTTACAAGAACCCACAATTTGTATACTATATAGGGTCTAAGATCTATATTGGAGAAATTACAAACGGAAGGATAAACCTTAATATACCCTTTCCAACTGGGTGAAGGGTATAATAATATTTGCTTTATATAAATACAATATAATTTCCGTTTTGCACATGCATGCGTACATATGTATGTATGAACATAACAAACAGGAAAATGAAGTAGTAAAGAGGCCTTCTGAAAGGCTTATTTGCAAACATAAGGCCTCGGAGGTTAGCATTGTCAAATGCGCAGATTTATCTGCATTATGCAGTTTTTCCAAGCGTCGATCAGTTTTAATCTTTTTTGTTTAATTAAAAATTTTTTTTTGTAAATTGTGCAGATTTTGTAGTTTTTACAATACAATTTTTTAATTTTATTATATTCCTTGTTATTTCTAACATCATAATCTTACCTAATTTTCCTAACACATACTCGAATCACAGTGGTAACCCTGCAAATAATGCAGTTAGTCCATACACGCATATAAAGTGTAGCCCATAAGGGACTAGGATTAGTGCAAAGGTTACCCAAATGTAATGGGGTCTATTTAACATTACGATGTCCTAGGGCAGAACCATATAACCCAGCTTTGGACTACAAAGGAGTAGTCTTAAAACTACTCCATGGTATACTCAAGAGGATTAGTTTTGAAGTCGTTTGAAAACGAAAATATGTCGTTAAAAAACTAAGACATGTCGTCTCACTACAAACACTTTTTAACAATGGCATGGTCCATGCTTGCATTACATTGGACCAGTCCATGGAGTAATCCATTTTATCAGAATGGATCAGGTAGTTTAATATTATTTGCAGGGAAGCTTTAAGAGCCTACAGCAGCCCATACACGATTCAATTAAATTGTCAACTGAGTCGGTTGTTGTCCAAATCAAAGAGTGTATGGCTTTGTCAATTGATCAGTTTGACGGTTGTCGAGTTGGTTGAAGAAAAATCAAAAGATTTTGAGTTTTTTAAGTTGACTACTTAGTCTTTCAATTCGATGGACTGTGTGTGCTCGAGTCTCTTGATCAGCTGTCAAAATTAATGTTTGTAGTTTTCTTTTGCAAAAAAAAGTTAAGTATTGTCTTTTATTTCATTAAATTTTAAAATTAATTTAAAATCTTTCAATTTAGTTGATGAATTGTGTGGCCAAGCATCAATTCAGTTGAAAGACTCAGTTTACAATTTAATTGAAACGTGTAATGGGCGCATAACAAACTACACAAACGGCTCGGCAAACAGATTTACAAACTTACAAATAAACGGCCAACTTAATTACCCCACGCTGAGTTTCTCTTCACGCTATTTTTCCTTTAGTTTTAAATCTCCGTTTTTCAACTATTTTTCAAACTAAAGCCCAGGCTTAACTTTAACTTAAAAATTAAACTCCCAAAACAAAATTACTCATAAATATTATTCGTTTAATTTATCAGTACTACTTGACAACAACACTGCAAGTAATGCAACAAAGTTTACATGGTAAGCATAAGTATGTATGCAAATATGTATATATGTACGCTTTTGTTAGTAGGATATGGCTAATGAAAATTCACAGGTGGCGGCAAAAAGCCTGCTGACTTTGAAAGATCGAAACAATTTGTTTTGCTTTTTGTTGAAATGTTTGCTTGAAAATAATGGAATTCAAAAAACCTCTATTGTTTTTGTATTGTTGTAATATTGCCGCCACCTGTAGTGAATTTGTCTTGAAAATGACAAGACAAATTTCATTGTTTTTTATTATGGTTTTTTTTTAGATTTAGCTGATCCATGTACAAATTCCTTTGTGCCATAGATGGGTGTAGTGCACTATTTTTGCAGTTTCAACTCACACTGAAGGCCGTTACACACTATCACACAAAGTCTTAAGTGTTTTTCAAAAGTGCTTCCCTGATCTAATTATTCTTAAAAAATTTCCAAAAAACAATAACAACTTATCATGACAGGGTTGCATTTTCGTAAATAACTAAAGACTTTGAGGGAGAGTGTATAACGGCCTTTAGTGATAGTGCAAATTTATTGCAATGATAAATTGAAAATTAGCAGCCTCACTAAACGTGAATGATATTTTTTTTTCTCCCGATAAACCGGGGAGGTTCCCCCCAACAGCGACAGGTACCGCGACCAGTTTAGGTCTTTTGTACCCACTCCCCTTTAGTTGGCCAAAAGACCCTCTGCCTCCCAAAGGAACCCAACCAGGTCTTTTTCCGATATTGCACCGATTTGGGACGCACCTACTGTGCTATGCCCCAAATGCCTCCTTCTGGCCAATGCCAGCGCCGGGCAGTCACACAGTATGTGCTTCGTCGACTCTTCTTCGTCCAGACACAGTCTGCATTCCTGGTCCTCTGCCAGGCCCATCCCATCCGATCGTGTGGTGACCAGTCAGGTAAGCCGCCAACAGTCGCAGATCCCATCTGCCGAGACCATTCGTCATCATTACATTTCTGGGAGAGATGAATTCCCTTGCCTGACGCATTACCGGAAGCGATACCCAGTATCTCCTATGTTCCGCCACAGTCCAGTCTCCCATGAGGGACTGGATCCTGGCCCAACTCAACCCACCGAAGGGTTCGGGACCCATCATCCGAGCATTAGAGCCAGTCCTGGCAAGCTCATCAGCCACACTGTTACTCGGGACCTCTGAGTGCCCCGGCTCTCTGTTTCTTGACCCCAGCTCCTGTAGTCTTCCCCAGCGCTCCGACACCAACTTCGAGGACATTTTCCAGGAAGAGAGTGCCTTAATGGCCGCTTGGCTATCAGTAAAAATCACAATACTGCCGCCAACCATTCCTCTGTCAAGAATGTTGCTGCAACACGCATCAATGGCGCACATCTCGGCCTGAAACACACTAGGTGATTCGCCAATCGCCATCGAGATTCGTGTATAAGGTCCAAAAACCCCTGCACCCACTCCGTGCTGCGATTTGGACCCGTCGGTATACCAATGTAATTCATGGTTCCCTTGGCAGGGAATACCATCACTCCAGGCCCTCCTGTCCGGAATGATTGTCCTGAACCTTCTGTTGAAGCTTAGCTCCGTGGTCATTATGTCCGCCCTTGCACAGACAGATAGGCCAGGGGCCACTTTCATCAAGCCGGCATGCCCATTGATCCCAGCAAGTCCTGATGTCAGCTTGATCCTAAGGAGACTTGACATAGCAGTCCTCCTTATATGGATGTGTAGTGGTGGTATACCCACTATAACCTCAAGTGCCGCCGTTGGACACGTGCGCATTACCCCCGTCAGGGCCAGACACACCATCCGCTGCAGCCTGTTGCACTTTTCCACTGCAGTCACCTGCTGAACCTTACCATACTAGGACTAAAGCCCCAAGTTCTCCCAAAGAAGCTCTTGCATGCCCAAAAGGCCCGTTTATCCAGAACAATTCCCAGATACTTGACCTCATTTGAGTACTCAACCTCCGTTCCGTCATACACCAGCCTTTAGCCTTTAGTTATACCTTCTCTTGAATGGTATCACGACCGCCTTGTTCGTGTTTATATTCAGCCTCCTTTCATGGCACCACCCGAGAACCTTGACGAGAGCACCCTGCATCACCTCAGTGATCGTGCTTTCGAACTTCCCAGTCACCACTATGGCCAGATCGTCCGCATAGCCTATAGCCCGAAGGCCAAATCCTTCGATCCCGACCAGAAGATCGTCAATTACCAGGCATCATAATAGAGGGGATAGCACCCCCCTTGTGGACAACCCTTAACAGCACTGATGCTGACACTACTGTCGTCCCAGGAGGCGATGATTCTCCTACCCCTCAACATAGCCCCAATCCAATTGACTGTGAGCTCATCAATCCGTTTCCGCGTCAGAGCCGCCGTAATAGAATCGTAGCTCGTGTTATCAAAGGCACCCTCCACGTCAAGAAATGCACACAATGCAATTTCCTAATTGTGCCTTCTCTATTTGCGCAACCAGATGGTGCAATGCCACCTCAGTCAACTTACCCTTCTGGTAGGCAAACTGTGTTCGGTGTAACGGTTTGGAAGCCTGCAGTTTTTTCGCAATGTCGTGCTCTCTCGAAAGGAGTTGGCTGCTAGCTCAATCTCATCGACAGACCCGATATCTGTCATTAGGAGCCCAGCCTTTTGGTTAACAAGGGACCTGAATTTATTCCAGTCCGTTCGTCTGGGATTGTAAGCGCCTCTGCGCAAATCCCCGCTTCCCGGTATATCAAACCTAACATGTTGATGGTCCGACAACGAGGCCTCATCCGTAACCCTCCAGTTACGAATTGAATCGCACAAAGCGCCGCTAACCAGTGTGAGGTCCAATACCTCCTCTCGCACTAATAAAGGCCGGCTTATAGCCGACATTAGCTATGCCTAAGTTAGTACCTACCAGATATTCAAGTAATAACTCACCCCTTCTATTTATGTTGCTGCTACCCCAAAAGGTGTGATGGGCATTGGCATCGCAGCCAAGGATAAGCTGCTTGCCATGCATACCGCAGTGAAGCACCAGGTCCTCCACCTCCTTTGGTGGGGCTACATCTTCCTTGCCGGGGAAATAAGCCGTCGCAACGACGATCTCCGACGACCCTCGTGCAGTGGGTATGTTGATCTGTGCTGCCACCAGATCCCTGAAAATAAAATTAGTCAATGGAATTATTTCAACACTTTTGTCGCGCTGCGCGACGGGGTTATTAATACGTTATTATTTTTCAACAAGTTCTAATAAAAAGCTTTTATCCTCGTCAATTTTTTTAAGTTTTTCTTCATTGAAATGGTTTAATTTAACATTTAAGTTTTTCTACAAACATGATTTAATTGTTTGTCAAATGGTCGTATAAAGAACGCAAATTGTTTGTAAGTACGTATAATTTTTACATGTTTGCCAAGCCGTTTGTGTAGTTAATTTGGCATTAACTTTTTTAAATTCAGTTATGTCCCCGTTTTTTTATACCAACGCTAAAATAGTGGAGAGGGTATTATGCGTTTTGATGATATTTGTAACACCTTAAAATATTGGTCCTAGGCCCACTTTCTGAATCGATCTAATGATGTCCATCCGTCTGTCTGGCTGGCTGGCTGGCAGGCTGTACGTGTAAACCTCACTAAATTCTTTTGGAATCGGTCCATACTTGACCATATCGACAATAACTTTTACGATAGCTATTATGTCCCGACAAAATGTTGTTCTGGTAGGCTCAAAATAAACCACTTAAATCCCTTCCCTACAAGAAATGAATGAGCGAATCATGGCTCCCAAATAGGGTACAATCTCGAAAATATGATTTTAAATAATGTGTTGCAGGGTATAATATGGTAGGGCGTGTCCGACTTTACTTTCTTACTTGTTTTAATTTGAAGAGATGGCGCGTAAAGTGCGTTTCTTTTAACTTGAGCAGTAGTACGCAAGTTAAGTATGAAAATCATGCAATGCGTTGATGCAAATACGCATGGTAGGCCTTCTAAAAGGCATTTTCAAAAAAGGCAGAGTGAAATAACTAAAGGATCAAAAAGAAAACGTTTGTAGACCTTCTTAAAGGCCTGCAAAGGGGAAGCACTTATAATTTTTCCAGCTGGGTACATACAAATGCAAAAACTTTCATACATACAATCACACACCCACACAAATATACATACTGGCTCTTAGGTTAAAGCAAATAAATTTAAATATTTGAGGTATTCATTATAAAATTATACTTTTGCAAACAATTTATGCAAATCGTTTAAAATTCCAAATAATTTAATTAAAATGTCATCATTGTCATAATTTTAGTTGTATAAATTAAAATATAATTTTTTTATTTTCTAACCATTTAGTTAAATAAAATATGCATTATGTGGAAATTATTAAAATTTATCGTTACGTTAATATAGAAAAGCCCTAACTAACGTTTTTCCTACATTAAAAGAGAAAAATAAAACTTAATAAAAGTTAGAGGTTTGAAGTCTTCTCTAAGCAATTTATTGTTGTAACAATATTTTTAAATATTATATTTATAAAATTGTGTTAGATAGGGCTTTTTCTGAGTTAATTACTTAAAAGTTATTTCAAGTAAAGGCTTTTTACTATAGCTAAAAAAAATATTGAGGAAGTCTTTCAATTTAAACATCTTTTTTTAACTGAAAACAATTGAAATAAGGATAAATTAGTAAGAAAGTGTACCCGGTCAAGCCCGACCATATAACACCCTACACAACAATATACAAAAACAATTATTGCTACTGTTCCCTTCTTGGGACTCATGGGCAATCATGGACCCGCCTGATCTAAATTATGTTATGAGGTTAAGATTTTTAAATATCTGTATCTATATGAGATTTTAGGATGGATCAGCATACTTTAAGGTGGGTCTAGGACCAATATTTTAAGGTGTTACACACATCAGCACAAATGCATAATACCCTTTCCACTATTGTGGTGTGGGTATGAGTATGGCAATCGGAAGCAGAGTTGGGGGTAGTGCATTAAATATTAGTGCACTAAGGTTTCTACTAAATCCCACTATAGTGACAACATTTTGATTTTCCACTATTTTTCAATTTTTCCACTACCACTAAACATTAGTGGTAGTGATAATTTTGCACTACAATAAAATAGTTGAAATTTTTAACAGTCACTACATGAATGCTTTAATTATATTATACGCACAAAAATCTCAAAAAATAGTGTTCCAAACAAATTGAAAATATAGTCAAAATATTTTCATTTTATTATTTTTTATTGTATAAAAAAAAATAATATAACAACTTTAAATTTTTAAGTAAAGTAAATTTCAGGAATTAAATTCTTAGCAATTTTAATTTGTAGTAATTTAATTTAACAACGTATATCGCAATATAACCTAATGTTTTAAGAAATAAACTTAAAGAATAAAATATTAAGTTAACAAATAAAATAAAACATACCCGGTATTTAAATTCGTCAACATAATTTTTTGATAGCTTAGTGATAGCTCGCAGAAATAAATTAAGTGACTCTTATTTTGAAAAATTAGTTTTGTTGAAGGCAAATAATTGCTAAGGTTTTTGATGTACCAATATGTATTTAATTTAATTTGATTTCTTATATTAATGTATTGATGAAACTTCCCTATTTTTTTTATTACTATTACCTTTTGTTTTTTAATTTTGTAACTACTTTAATATTAGTATTAATTAATTTAATAAATAATAAAAATAAAAAAGTATAAAATAATTCAATATAATGATATGTATTTGAGTTCCATTGACATTAGTGAATGATTATATTTTTCCACTATCCTGTTAGTGAAGAAAAAAAAAAAATTTGCACTAAGCTGTAAAAAAAGGTTTTTCACTATCACTAAATTAATTTTAGTGAAAAACTTTCTTGTACCACGACCACTATTGCTTATTGAGGCTGTTATTTTTCAACTCACCACTAAATAGATATTAGTGATAGTGAAAAATTTTGCCCTATCACTAACTTTTAGTGGAAACTGCAAAGTTAGTGCACTACCCCCAACTCTGATCGGAAGGAATAAACCTTTTTAGATAATTTATATGCTTCCATTTTTTTTTATTCATTGCACTGGAGTTTAGTTGGGGCACTAACAGCTTACAGCCGTACCTAAACAAGGGCGGAAGGCGGAACGTTTTGTTCCGCTTAGCTTTTACGCAGATATGCCATACCTAAACAAGAGCGAAAACGTTGTGTCACAAACAGTAGTGTTAACTTTTTTGTTTAAAAAAAGAGAAAAACCCGCTTGGTTGACAAAAAACAGCTAAATTACCATTATTTATTAACAATAGCGGCCAACTTCACTATTAAACGCGCTGTCAAAATCGGATTTTCCAATTGCAAAGCGTTGACGCCGCGCTATTTAGGGATGATTTTTACAATTTGTATGGGCATGAGAATTTTTGACAGCTAGAAAACGCTTTCCGCTCTTGTTTAGGTACGGCTGTTACATATCCATCTAGCGTTGCCAGAAGATTTGGAAGGAAAATCTTAATTTGGCGAAAAAAATCTTATATTGAAGAGAAAAATCTTAAAATTTTTTATAACAAGGGCAAAAAAGTAAAATTTATTAATTTTTTAAAATAAGCTACTTCTTATTATGGAACATATTTAACTTGAAATACGTAATTGCGGTATTTATACAAAATGAGATTGTAGGTTTAAACTGTGTTTTTAGTTTTATTTTTCATAAAATTCTTTCTTAAAATGCATTTTAAATCCATTTAATTTCCAACAAATAAGAACGTAAAAAAGTCCATCTAAGTAAAGAAGTTTCATCGAAAGTAATTGAATTCTAATATTAGAGATATATAAATTTTGGGCAAAAAATTTTAGTTTGGGAGCTCTGAAGGTCATACATTTTGATTAAAAAAAGCTCATAGAAAAATATGGATTTTCCTAAATATATTCCTAATGGAATTGTTATTAAAATAATATTGGCACACTTTTTTAAAGATATTCTTTAGCACTTATGTATATATACTTTGTTTAAAAATTATCATGAACATGGAATGTGGAATTTTCAAACCAAAAGCTTTTTAAACCTAGGATTCTCGGTAACTTTTTACCACTAAGTTTTCCTCTTGGTCTGGGCAGACCACAATTAGAACAGCTTAAAAACCTAATTAAATAAAAAGTAAATAAATATATTTTTTAATGAACATGCGCTTATTATGCTAGATTATACGAATTTACTATATAATTTTATTATTTCATTTTACATGCAAGTCATCGAATATGTAGTCCTTAATTTTGCACATTGCTTTTTCGCATCTACCACACATTTGATTCAAACTTGATTCATTAAATTCAGAACATATCATTAATAGAATTCACGCCCTTTTTTTGTTATATTCGAAAAATATTGCAAGGAAAATACAAATTTGGTCTGGCCAGACCAAGACGCTAATCCTAAAGTTAAGTTCCATTAGTTTTACTTTATGAATTATTTAAGGCCAAAATAAAAACGTTAAGGCCCGTTTTCACAACTTACCGATAACTAAAAGTAGTCTGTACCGTTCTATTCTATTATTTTAACTTCACTTTAACCTAAAGTGAGCGATAAAGTAAATTAAGGTAGTTTAAAGTAAAGTTGTTATAATGGAACACTCTTTTTACGGCCGGTAAAATCCTACCTTTATCTATCGGTAAGTTAAGAAGAAATCGTGGTCGGTTGTACACGATAGGGGTACGTTCATGGTGCCCGATTCTAAATTATACTCAGTTTAAAGTATGCTCAGAGGATTCTATGTGAATAATGGATTTACCACTTCCAAGTTCCATTAAGGCGCTGAATTAACGGGAAACCCACTTAATTTGTAACAGTGAAGTTCACAGAATTGAACCCGGCTATAGTTAAACTTAAGCGGTTTAAAAAAATCGAAATCAGCAAGTTCTGGCTGAGGTTAACTTACACTCGCTGTTGTAAATGTAGCATCAACTAGAGCTTAAAACGTAGCAGGTTTGTAAGGGAGAAACGTAAAAATTTCGCTTACCATCTTCCTTACGAAAGACATGAATTTTATATGGAGAGCTCCCACTTTTAATTTTTGAATGCATATAAAAAGTGGTAACTGTTACCAAGGCGAATTCACTTTTAAGGTGGCGTTAAAAACACAGTTGAGTTCCTTTTTTTTTACCTAGAGAGATTATTGTCAAAAGTTTATTGTGTTTTTGAAGTATCGACCAACCGAAGCAACAACAAATATTATTGCAACCATCGTTTACATGAATTCGGCTTGAGCTTAGCTTTACAAATTGAAATTTTTGTTGTTACAATTATTTTTTAATATTCTCCCTTAGAATTGCTGCACAAAAATTGCAAGTCTGGATGATGACTTAGTGACCATTTTAATAAGCCTATTTTTATTGATGCAACTTTTTCTGTTAGTAACAGTTTTAGGAATGAATTAAAATACATTTTTCGTCCGATGAGAGAACGAATGTGGGAACACATCTAATCCCTCTCGACCATAAAGTCAGAGTCCCAGCGACAAAAATCGTATAATGTAAACGGGCACTTACAAATCTGCTTCTTTTTCGTTGCTGTCTTTTAAGCATTAATTTGTTATCACAAGAACTCTTTGTTTCCAAAGCTTTATTAATTTTTTACAAAAACTCTTTAAAAATAACACATTTTCCACAAAAAGACATTGAAAATCAAACTATCAACAAAACAAACTATCTTTGTATTTAAACAAATTTTATTACAGTTTTACTTGTTTGGCAATTTGCAAAAATTGAAGACAAAACAAACAGTGTACATGTCTAGTCGAATAATAATAAATTATTTCATAAAATAAACAAAAGAACATTAATACGTCTTTGAAAAAACATTTTTATCTATAAAATTGTGACCAAAGTCATAAATTTCTAGTTCATAAAACACTGATTCTATTATTTTTCTTTTCAATAACAACATTTAATGACTTGATAAACCATTAAGAAATTACAAGATTAGAAACTTTATAAAAAAAAATTTTTCTCAAAATTTCGTATGTACGTGTGAAGCAGGGCAAGTTTAAAATGGCACGAAAAATGGCGGGCAAAATGGCACAAAATGGCAAGACTGGCAAAAGTTAACATGTTATTTAAGTAACATGTATTTATTATTAAGTTTTGATTGTATAGTACAATAGCATGTTTCTTCAAATTGTCAGAAATAAATAATCACTTGCAACATCGCAAGATGTAACTAGAGCATATTTGAACGCTAATAGTTCATTCAGATAAAGAAAAGTTGTCAATAAATTCATCCGTCTCACTTTCATTAAAATATGAGTAGTCCACTTACAAACACCGCTTAGTTAAAAAAAAAAATCTTAGAAAATCGCCTAAAGTATATAGAGAGTTTTGCAGGAGTATTAAAAAATTAATCAGAAATTGCGTTGTTTGCAAGTCTCACATAAACTATTTCTTATTTTAATTAATCCTTTAATGCGGTATTACTTCTATTAAATGGTGAAATTAATGTACATACCTATATGGGTATTGTAAAATATTAACTTCTGACGGCTAATGGCTCCGACAATATTGGACCGACGTTGCTGGTTTGCTCACGGCATAGATTTCTGACAACTTTTGCTTTCATAATAAAAACAGCTGATATCAGATGGTTTGTCAGAAGAAAATAAAGCACGCTTTAATTGAAATTTTGAAATTGAAATTTGACGACTATGCGTCTGACTTTAACATAATAAATACTATAAAGGTAACAATTTTTATGATAGATTGGGTGTATGATGTCTTCAGAGTATTTATGTAAAATCCTACGAGGCAGGCACATTTCTATAAAGCATATTTACCCCCTAAATCTACGATATATGGGTATTTTATGTCCCTTTCTTTAATAAAAGATTGAACTATACGTTTTTGAATACATCAAAGCTTAAAATACATCTTGCCAAAAACACGGTAACCCATACAAATATTTAATATCTTTTAATACTTATCTAAGATGCAATATGTTAACAAACTGCTAACTAAACTATCAAAACCTCTACTTAACAAAGCAAATAAGACAAGAAAAGAAAATTGTTTTATTTTTTGTGAATGTAAAATCTTAAAAACAAAACAATAAATAATACAGACAAAATAATACAAAAATTTCAAGGTTGGATACCGAAACGAATTTCGGTTTTAAACTTTTTGTTGTTTCGGTATCGGTGTTTTAATTATATCGGTATCAGTACACCGGCATACAAACTTTTATAACGGTATATATCGGTATTACAGTTAAATGTAATAACCATCATATCAAAATTTTATCATTTTTCACAATGCCTGATGAGTATTTTGATATGTAAGTGTATTTGTCCCTTCAGAAAGCTGATCGAATGTTTTTATACTTGAACTTTTGTATTTCAAACTGTCAAACAACAAACCTAAAAATATCCTATTAATGTTGTTGTAGAACTTATGTTATATTATATGATTTTATCATAGCAAGTAACTAAACAATAACAGTGTTGCAACCATAGAGCGTCAAGTTAACAAATATATTTTTCATCAGCACAAGTGCTGAAACTTTTTACTCTTTTCTATTTGAAAAATTATATTATTTTTTAATACTAAAACGATTGTACCGGTTTAATACCGGCATTAAGGGAAACAGTATACGTATACCGGTACTTTATGCAAAAAAAATAATTTTGGTATCGATATCAATACAGGTATTCAATTTAAACGGTATCGGTTTCAATACCGGTATTCAACTTAAACGATATTGGTATCGGTATCGGTTGGCAACCTTGAAAATTTTAAATGAAAGTATAGCAATAGACCAAAAAATATTAAAAAAAAATTTATATTGCAGATATAATTCAAATAAAAGGGTAAAGAAGAAAGCTTTGGGGAAAGGATGCCAAAATATATTTCAACTAGACAAAAAAGATTTATAATAGTTTTTGTGGTATATAAATAAAACTTAGTTAAATTGTGCGGCGAATATTACACACAATCTTGTATTTCTTTGTGTTTATTTTCTTAATAGTTCTTGAAATTCTTAATACTCTTCAAATGAAAAATTTGCAGAAATATCTCAGATGGTTACTGCAACACTTTCAGGCGCGTATCCAAGGGCCTAAGCGAGCACTTCTATTCTAAAATCATACATTGTATTCAGATTGAATTTGCGCTATGTGACCCCAACTCAGCAACTCAGTTCAAGTTTGTGCAGAACATTGTGAAATTACTACACTGATAGAAAAGGCGTCATAACGCTGATGTTTTTTGACATTAGTACTATGACAAGTGTCTTCGTTTTTGACCCCATGACACTTTTCATCACTGTGATGTCAACCTTAACATCACTTGGCCAAAGTGTCATCAGGGTCAAAATGAAATTATGTCATCAATGGGATGACACATCGGCATCACAGAAATGACGAACATGTCCTCAGTGCGATGGCGCAGTAACATCGGAGAAAGGACACATTAGCATCAATTTAATGACAGTTTTTCATTAAGTCAAAGTCATTATTATTATTATTATTTACTTACCCGTTACATATGTTTGTTTCACGTTTGTTGAATTACGACCCTTGTTTACAGCAGAACGAACTCTCAATTATAAGACACACGCACCATGCCCTATATGGTTTTCGTAATCATTCTACATTAAAAATTTGATGTAGTTAACTAAATAATTTAAAAAATTAGAATATAGGAATTTTTGCTTCTTATCATACATTGTAATCAAAAAGAAAATGTTAATAATATACAAAATGTGACATCGAATTGATGTCACTATAGTCATAAAATAGATGACACGTAAAAAATGACAAATTGTACGAAGACGTTAGTCATTGGATTGATGTTACTTTTTGCATCATTGATGCCATTTGTAGTAACATTGATGTCACAATTCTGATGTTAGGGCATCATCAATATGAAGATGCATTTTTCTATCAGTGTAGAAGGTGGCAAGTACAACGATATTGTAAAAAGTCCATTTAATCAAAAATATGGATTTTTACCACACCAAAATACTTTTTTTAAAACACAAGTTGCTCTTTGCTACAAAAAAAAGCGGACTTTTAAAATACAAAACGTACTTTCAATTTAATTCCGCAATTTTAAATATATTTTTTAAAAAGTAATTTTTGATCACACATCTTATTTTTTAAATAAAATTCACAAAAAAGCAAAACAAATTTTGACATTACCCAGCGGGTAAAAGAAGGAGTAGGAAGGCCTTCTAGAAGGCCTCTGTACCCCTTCTTTTGGATGTACAAGGCCTTCTTGCTCCATTCCATACTCATATCTTTTTTACACACGTTGTCATTACGGAGAAGGCCTTCCACTCTCGCTTCTTCAGCAGGTACATAAGAAGGGCAACGGGACCAAAAAAATTGATTTTGCTTTTGCTTGTGCAAAAAAACAATACAAAAAATGTTACTCCTTTTCTACTCCCTTCTCAAAGAAGCGAGTGTGGAAGATGTATCTTATCTTTTATACGAAAGAGCCGAGGCCTTCTATGAGGCCTTCTTAAGCAGTTAGATAAGAATAGTAATTGAATCAAAAAATCTTTTCAGCAGGCCTTTAAAAAGGCCTGAAGTAAGAAGGTCTTCTGAGTTTTCCCGCTGGGTACCTAAGAATAAACAAATATGTATGTAATTTTGACACTAAGGAACTTCACCATGGATTGAGCAAAAAATAATAGATGCCGTAATCAGTGCTGCCACAACGAATACAATTTTTACAACCAAAATTTTTGAAAAAGTTACCAAATGTAAAAAAATATAACCAAATTTAAAATGCTTTTTCTTAAAAAATTTTTTTTATTTTTGGCGCCCTATGCTCCAGTTGGAGTTAGAGGAATATATAAAAAAAAATAAATATTTTTTAATATGCCAGTTACAAATAACAAAACTGGATAATAGTTTTCCGCTTTTTAGCTGTTATTGGAAGGACTGTCAAATGTAGCGATTTCTTAATCCTTTTGTAGATGGAAATTTACGTTTGGCGATATGTAAATTTATGTAAATATTTTCTAATTTACATATATCTAAAATATTATTAAAACTTTTTTCTGTTTTGTGTAAATTTTATTTCAAATTTATAATTCTTATTATAAAAAAATGTTTCAAAATTGTTCTAATATATAATAACGTACATTCAATGGGGAAAACGTTTATGACTGACAGTCAAAAGTTTTTTTTTACCAAATAATTATGTTAAAAAATATTAAATAAATAAACGTACCGACAAGTTATAAACAGTAAAATTTCAAATTTCTTTAAACTTACAGCCATTTATTAAAGAAAATTCCATAAATTTTAAAATTATATTGATAAATCAACGTAATTTTAAAAAATCTTTAAAATTCCTACGTGTATTTTCAAATATGTATATAAATATATACTTCTAGAAATAACCTAAATTCAGAACCTTAAACTTATTTTCAAGTTTTTAAAAACACTGAAACAACTTTTGTGTAATTTTTCAGTAATTTTCTAAAATCGATTGACTTCTCTTAAAATCAAGAAAAACTTCGCTCATTTAAAAAATAATAATTGAAAATCTCCATTGATTAAAACTTCATTTGTTTACGATTTCAGATCATGGCGTTTTTAATATAAACGTCACAAATGGCAATATTTTCTTAGCTAAAATCTTAAAAAAATTATTTGGTTGCTGTTTTGAAAGGGATTATAAAAAATTCTGTTCATTGGCAACGAATAATGAAAAAATCGTAGTACACAGCACAAATTAATCGAGCTCGTAAATAATTGTACCAAGAAAAACATTTTCGTACGTAATTATTGTTTTAGAAAAAAGTAACCAAAATGAAAAAAATATTCACATCTCCACATTGAAAAAAAATATAACCAATTTTGGTCAGAAATAACCAAAAACGACAGCTCTGGCCGTCTTCTAATAATTTCACCATGCATGGTCAAGGCAAAGTATTAAAATAAACCAATTCTAGCTGAAGTTTGTTCGTTTAAAAAATATTTTCTCTCTCTCAAAAAGAGAAACGTCAAAATACATACAAAAATATGTCTGGACAAAAATTCATACGAAGATTTTTACGTCGTCGTTTTTTTATTTTAAAGCATCTTCCAAAAATCAACTGAGTTCATACGATGATTTTAAGTTGGATGTTTTTTTTTAATTTTAAATTTTCTTCGTAGTCAGGGTTGATTTCACTGTTCTAGAATTTACACTTTTTTGAGACAATCCGGGTACCTGCCGTTTTAATATAACTTTGGTACACTGAGTTCAAAGGTGCTAACCGTTTTTTTAGGCTAGCTCCTGTTTTCGAGATATACCGCTATTTCGAATAATTAACTCAAAAATAGTTTAGTTTCTTTAAATTACTAAAAAAAAACCCGAAATCTCGCCATAAAATTACCTTTAAGCAAGGTTAAAGTTTTTTCTAATATCGCAGTCAATTTTAAAAATGTTTTTTTTTTTTTTTTGCAAAAAAATATAATTTTTAAGACACATTCGTCGTTTTTTCCTTTTAAAGCAACTTCGGTAAATCTCCTCTAGTTGATTTTTCTAATTAAGAAAAGTTATTTCAAGTTTTCGACGTTTTTAAAAGCATGAAATCCAATAAACAATTTATATTTTTCAAGCAAAGTTTGATAATTGCGTTTTAAGGCATCTTTTTAATATCAGGGCCCAGATCGTCGCAGTCGCGATCGTGTGACTTTGATCGAAATTTTACTTTTTGAAATCGTCCCATTCGTTATCAAATAACTTCTATCGAAATTTGAGATAATGTCATTCGATAACGAGTAGTCGATCGAATGCCCTCACTCGAAATGTCATTCAATAGGTTAAGAACTTTCGTAAAACATTTAATTGTTTTTTTACAAACAATTTACACACTTTTTTGGAATAATTATTAGATTTCTTCAACAAATAGCTAAAAATGTAAGTATTAAACTTTTTTCAGCAATAAGAACAAAAACACCCAGTAAAAACTTCGCATACAAAATAGTGTGTTAAGTAATCAGGAAAAAGTGAAAGCACTACTTACAATTCTACTGAAAGATCTAATGAACTTTACAAGGGATGTCCCAAAATGAACGCATTCAAAAGTAAGTCATTCTTTGTTTTACCTACATACATCCAGAAATAAATAGTTATAGAAGTTGTTATAGAAACAGTTATAGAAGAAAGCTACAAAATAATGAGAAAGAGAAGCTATTCATTTTAAAATAGTAAGCGAAGTTTTTACTGGGTAATGACATTATGTTTTGCAATTTTAGGCAAATTTTAGCCATGTTTGCGATAGAAGCGATTTTTGTATTGTAACAGCCGTATTCATAAAAACTTATTGATGATTAATTGACCGTTTTTAGGCAAAAATTGCTAAAGTTGTATTCATAAACGAAAAATAGTCTATTGAACCTTTAATAAACCATTCATAAAGTAAGAAAATTTATTGTTGGATTTGCCCTTCTTTAAACCAAAAATAAAATGACATTTTAAAAGGTGTTTGCATTTTATGATATTATTTTTGTGAAATATGTAGAAAAATAATGACAAAAATATTTTATTTATTACAAAGGACATGTTAAATACATTTTACTATTTTTTTTTTATTTTAGACAGCCAATTTAAAGTTATATTGATAATTATTTAAAAAAAATTTATATGGTTTAAATGAATATGTTCAGAGGAAAATGCAGATGTTCTCTTTAATTATTTATTAAATTATAGCAACTAGTTGTTTTGTTTTTGTTTAAAACAACAAATTATTGTTCAAAAATATAAAAAAAAATAAAATAAACAAATCATAATAATAGTGATGTTAATAAAAAGTAAAAAAACTTTTTATTCGATTACTTTCTTATCGTATAATTAAAAAAGGTGCAAACAAAAGTTTTTATGATACCTTTCGGAAACATTTTGTTCAGAAACTAAAATAATATGTAGTTTTATTTGATAAGAATAATTTTGAAGGTCTTCAATTAAAAAAAAATTATAAAAAAAATTTAAATATAGAATATCATGTAAACCGAATAGAAGTTTCGTGCATCACTAACAATAAAATGGCAGCCAAATATAAAGAAAGTTGCCATACTTAAACAGAAAATCGCTGCAAACAGTTAATAGTAAAAAAGCTGTTATTGTACGTTTATGAATACAAATTTTTATAAGAGGTTTATAAGACAAAAAGAGTTTAATAGTTATAACATACTATAAGCTTAAAATAGGAACTTTTTATGAATATGGCTGTAAGTGTTTTGATTTTTTACAGCTTTAACGATCTTTAATAAATAGTAGACTTTACTATTATGCCGCTGTTAGCAATTTTTTGCGACTTTCCGCTAACTTAGCCATAATCAATTTTATGGCTTGTTCTACTTATAAAAATGTTCGCGAACATTCGCAATTTTTGAAAAATTTTTTTTTTTTTTTGTTAATTGCGATTTTTTTCTGTAAGTTTTCTGATTCTTTCTGTAAGTTTTCTGATTCTTTACAGCTTTAACTATTTTAATTAACACAAGACTTTGCTTTCATGCCGCCGTTTGCAAAATTTTGTGAAATTCCGCTAATTTAAAATTTTTTATCGAATTTTTCCATTCCTTGTAGTTTTAGGGACTTTTAATCAATTAAATAGCTTGTTTGATATTTTAAAACCTTTCGCGAATTTTCGCTATTTTTGCCAATTTTCTGAATTTATAAAATTTTTCCGAATTTCTATAGTTTTCCGAATATAAAAAAAAGAACCATAAATAAACCGAATTCACCTATTTTATAGGACACTATGAACACTGTTGGGGCGAAAAGTGCAACAACGCCTTATGCCATTAGTATACAAGCATAAAAATCTATTACATTTTTAAAACAAATTTCGATTCGAAAGCTTTCGAATGCCGCAATCCCGTTTTTGATACGTCACGAAGTTTTATTCGCTACGAAAGTTCATTCGAACACGTGTGCGACGACTTGGGCCCAGTTTCTCTTAACACGATTAGAGTGTAATATTTTGTTAAATATTGTTAAAGTTTGATTTACACTTTAAAAAATCTTTAGTTTCATTAAATAAAAAAAATTATATTTAAAACAAAACAAAATTCTCGTACGGGTAAAAAACTTTCAAAAAAAAGTTGCATTAAAACTTTGGACAAAACCCCCATCAAATTGCCGCTTTTAAATTAGGGAAAACAGCGTACTTGTTGACGTATGAGTGTTATTTTTAATAAAATAATTATTGAAAAAACAAATATTAACTAGTGTATGTAATTAGATATTGAATTTTATCATAGTTTGGATTTAAGTAATGCTAAACCCGACCACAACTGAAAGTTTTTGAACGGGAATATGGTCACACTCGCAAAAATACATGATTTGTACCTCTATTTTTACTCACTTTTAGTTTATTTGTTTGAAGATTTGTAATTTTACTTGCATGTTTATAATTAATGTGAGGACTTGTTTTATTTTTAAAATAGGAAAGAGATGCTTCTTTATGAGGTTTAAGTTAATTTTTGTTTTTGGGGTTATTTCATATTTTTATGAATTTGGTTGATTTGAAAAATTGTGGTTTCAGGGGGCAAATTACGGCATTCGATTTTGATCGATACAATTTGAATACGAATCTCAATCGATATGGAATGCCGTAATTTGCCTTCAGTATTGCTTGGGAGAAAATATTTTGCCAGATGCTGCAGGCACCAATGTCGGTGCTGTGTCACATCTCTTATTTAGGATTTTTTTTTATTTTTCATAACTTTATTTTGCTTAACTTTGTTTTTCACAGTGTTTAATATAAGATATCGAACGGTTTAGCTTGCCACTCTTATACAGCGTTTACATTTGATAGTACTGGCAAGACAGTAAGAAAATACATATTCAACCTTATTGTGTAAGACGTTGTTGTTAACGCCTAAGTCGTTACACACAAACTGTGTTCTTTAATCCATTACAAAAAACGACTTAGGTGCTAACAATCACACCTTCTTACACAATTTGACCGATTAGTTGCCAAAAACACTTCTGTCTGTCTTCGTGACTGTAAATGTTGCAGTGCAAGTTCCAGTTAAACGTGTTTTATATGAACTAAACAAATTAAAAAATAGCTTAAAATAACTTTTTTGTGTAAACATAGATAAAACATAAAAAATTAAAGCAGAATATATGTTTTTTGGCGAACAAAACTTTAAATTACTCTTAGCAAATGTCAAATCACTGTCTGCAGAATTTGCAAGACAGTCGACAAGAGAGTTGGAAAAGTATGCATGTGTTAGTTTAAAAGTTTGCTTGTATTGCTACTGTCTTGCCAGGTCTGGCAAATGTAAACGCGGTGTAAATTATTGCCTAACAAGCAGAACGAAAAGATCTCTCAGAAATCTTTTAAATGTCTCATGCATTTCAGTTATATTTTCCAAGTTATTTCTTTAATCCACTGCAGAGAACTCATTTTCGATTTGTTAAAGACAAAGGTTTTATAATAAACATTAGCGGTTTTTTTTATAACATTTTTTTAAAAATTAATATACAAAGATTGGCACTTATTCGACATTTAGAAACTTATACATATTAATTTACTTATTAAGCTTGAGGTCTCTGCTCTTTTTTATATAAAAAAAGAATATTGAATATCCCAGCGGGAAAAAGAAGGAGTACGGAGGCCTCCTAGAAGGCCTTCTAGAAGGCTTTTGGATGTACAAGGTCTTCTTGATCCATTCCATACTCAAATGTTTTTTACACACGTTGTCATTGCGAAGTAGGCCTTCCAAATTTATTTTGCTTTTGCTTGTGCAAAAAAACAATACAACAAATGTTACTCCTTCTCTGCTCCCTTCTTATAGAAGCGAGTGTGGAAGGTGTTTCCTACTTTTATACGAAAGAGCCGAGGAGTTCTATGAGGCATTCTTTAGCAGTAAGATAAGAATAGTAATTGAATTAAATAATTTTTGATGCAGGCCTTTTAAAAGGCCTGAAGTAAGAAGGTCTTCTGAGTTTTCCCGCTTGGATATTTCATTCAATATTTCGGCACTCCCTTGTGTGCCACCTTCACACAACCGTAACATCACTAATAAATACATAAATATTTTTCGTTAACGAAACTTAAATTTATTTATTTTCTATTATGTCCATTAATCGATTTTTAACTTAATTTTTTTACCGACTACGAAATTAATTGACAATTGAAATATCTATTCTTCAATTAATATTTTCCACATAATAAGTAATTTTAATAAAGCTTAATCTAAAAATGGTTTTCCTAGACATTTAACTGATTACATACTTTGTTTATGTTTGAATTTTGTTATTGTTACTAAGTCCTCATCCATATTATGAAACATATTCTGCATAAACTTTCTTCAATTCTCTTTTGAAACTGCATTCGTGTCCATAGAATAAAAATTTTGTTTTTAAGCATTGAGGCATTTTCCAATGCCTTCTCTCTTTCTTTCAGTAACAAACTTACAAAAACTGCTTGTACATGAAACAAATTACACTTTTCCATTCGTCTTTCCCCTTTCATTAACAAACTTAAATGTTTCGCAGCAAATGTTTCACAATATGGATTGGGACGAACTAATGCTAAAGATGCCAAACTAAATCCTTAGCACTACTTAAGGCCATTAACTAGAATGTATAACAAAAACATGTCTGCAAGTGTGTGAATGTCAGTATGTACATATGTATGTATTTGTGTATTTATCTACTGTTATACTGTCTGTGTATTTAAACTAATTATATTGTGAACATTTTGTTTTAAGAATAACGTAATATCTATATAAGTTTATAAGTACTATAACAAATTAATTTATATTTTTAGTCATTACTAAAAGTGTTTTATTAGACTAATCTAAATTGCTTAAGCTAGACAATCTTTAATTACAAAAATACGAAAGAAAGTGTTTTAAAAATACAAATGTAAAACATTACAACTAATAATCTTTTAAAGAAAGACAAAATCAAAAGAAAAAAATTAAAATTAAAAGAGATTAAATTTTAGTTTTAAAAATAATTGAAAAGATATATAGCAAAAAAATAAAATTTAAGATTATTTGACTTGACGGGGTTTTTCAACTTTAAGTTGATTGTTTGCTACAAATTTTTGAGCGAGTAATACACAGGTGCAACAACACAATGCAACCATTATTTAACTAGTTTTTTAAACGTTTTCTATATTTCTGCTCATAGAATTTTTGGTAATAAATAAAACATTTTTTTTTTAATTAAAATAATACCAAGTAGAACTTTACCTCACCTAAAAGAAAAAATTAAACTTCTTAATTAAAAATACTTTTGGCTAGTTAAAGTAGAGTTATTAAGTGGATTAATATCCTGTTGGTTTGTGGACTGAGAAATGTAGTTTAAAGAATGTTATTTGCTTCTTATTAATTTTTAATTTAAAGAAGAAATATTGTCTATTATATCGGGTGATTTTTTAGCTATTATCTTTTTGGCAACACTGGTTTAACCAGCTGACGCACGTTCGTGTTTTGTTTCACTGTCAAACATCTTCAGTTTGGTCTATAATTTAACCATGAATCGTCTTACAAACGAACAACGCTTGCAAATTATTGAATTTTATTATCAAAATGCGATCCACTTTTTTATCGAAAAATTGTGTTCAGAGACGAAGCTCATTATTGGCTCAATACGGGTACGTTAATAAGCAGAATTGTCGATTTTGGAGTGAAGATCAGCCAGAAGCATTGCAAGAGCTACCAATGCATCCAGAAAAAGTCACAGCTTGGTGCGGCTTATGGGCTGGTGGCATCATTGGACCGTACTTCTTCAAAGATGATGCGAATCGTAACGTAACTGGGAATGGTGAGCGCTACCGTGAGATGCAAGAGCTTGACTTGCATGACATGTGGTTTCAACAAGACGGTGCCACATGCCACACAGCACGCTTAACAATGGACTTATTGAGAGGCGAGTTCGGTGATCATTTTATTACACGTTCGGGACCGGTCAATTGGCCGTCTAGATCGTTCGATTTAACGCCTTTAGACTATTTTTTGTGGGGCTATGGTAAAGCTCATGTCTATACACACATGTCAGCTTCAATTGACGCATTGGAAGACAACATTGAAGCATTTATTCATGAGATACCGGCCGAAATGTTGGAAAGAGTATACCAAAATTGGACTAGTTTTATCACTATCGATACTAACGGAAAATTTTAAAAGAAACTTCCGATCTGTGACATTAGGAATGTTGAGAGACAAAAACTTAAAAAAAATATAGCCGCAGATAAATTATGATTATATTGGATTAGGAGTAAGTTTTCAAAAATCACCTTTGAAACTTTAAAAAATTTACTTTTTCCGTATTGCCCCAGAATTGTGTACTAGTTTACATATTAAAATAAATTTAATCGTACCTACCTTATATTAACTCAATTATTTCAAAGATTGTTATCTTGTTTATTTAACTAAAAAAAATAAGTTAAAAAAATAGGGGTTGTTAAATGTCGTGTTTTCTCTCTAAAGCGGCTTGTACATTGTACAATTATATCGCCAATGTGTATGTGATATTTGAAGGTGGCACAATATATTGGCAAGTGTCAAAATCCTTTTGCTTATTATTGCACAACGAAAAAAGTGCAATATACTTTGAAATGTGTTGGCAACAATGTATGATGTTGTTTAGATTAAAAGGTTAGGTTTTTTAATTTATAAGAGTTGAGCCATAATTTAATTGAAAGAATTGTCCCACTTATTGAAGAATATAGGGCAATATAGAAATAATATGACGAATAACATATACAATAATATTGCAAATGGATGGACCGCTTAAGTGTGGCTATGGTTGTCATTTTTCTAAAATAAAAAATACTTAATTCCGCTCTCTTGAAAAATTTTTAAAATCAAAAACTTTTATATGAAAAAATTTTTAACGCAAGGGATAAAAAATAACCTCATACATTTCTAGACTTAAGGTCGTCGAAGGTAAAAACTGCGAAGGTAAAAACTGCTGCCAATTAACCGTCTTTTTGTCTATATATAAAAAGTTTATATTTATTATAAACTAAAGATGACATTGAAGTTTAAATTGAATATGCTGATCTTTTATACCGTTTTCTGTAAATGAAGTGTTTAAACTTTTTCATTGTTTACCATCTTCATTGACTACCGTGTCTACAGAAGTGGCACATTAATCTAACTATCGAAACTATCGATTGAGTCGACTATCGATAGTTTTGCAGCTCTACTCTGCATGCGATATGTAATAAGAGCGGGCAGGGTTTTATATGTATCAATAACTAATTTGTTCATAAGATTTGGGTTTTATACATATATACCAATAATTTATTTGTCTATAAGATTGGTCACGTCACCATTTTTAACCGCCTATGTTGCGTGTTTTCTTAGCTCTGACTTTTCCGGGTCAAAACTCTTTATCTATCTCTATATATATAAAAACGTTTGTGCCGTTTATGTGTTCATAAACCGTTGGATCGATTGGCACCAAACTTGGATAATAAATTATTTTAGTCGGGAGCCAGGTTTCTCGTAAGTTTAATCCCCACAGGTGGCGCTGTTGTCGCGATATTAAAATTTTTTTTATTTTTGGTACGATTTGGCTGAAATTCACAAAATATATTTATTAAACAAAAGTAAGTTCCTGATAATTGTTGACTCGGTAGATAGCGCTTGGGTCAAGTTATTAACAAAATTCTCCAGAATATAAAAATTTATATTTTAAACCTTTTTCCTTCTGATTCTATTACCATTTTTATAGTTTTTGTTATCTAAGTACAAATTTTATTTTTAAGCAAAAAAAAGAATAATAAACAAAAGTGTATATGTATGTATGTCAAAAAATCATTAGGCAGCCACAGTTAATGACCAAAAAAATGTACGGAATAGATAAAAAAAGAATTTAATTTGGGACAGCTTTTATTAGCAAAAATAATTACAAGTTTCTCCTAATTCAAATAAAAATCAAATTTATAATAGTCGTCCCTCTTATACATTCACAATAACAACAACATTAATGTCGTACCTACACTAAGAAAAGAGAGAGCAAACAAAATTGTCATACACTGTCTCACTTTGCTATTAATATTACAAAAGAAAATCGAAAACAAAAATTAATTAAAACAACTTCTTAATTGTTAATAATTTTTTCTTCGAAAAAAAGAGATAAACAATATGACGACGACAGATTTAACCAAAATAAAATACGCATAATAAAACAATAACGACAAATGCAACAGTAATTATAATTTATAAATAAGTGTGCTCGTATCAATAAACAACCAAATAATTAACCAAAAACAAAAAAATCAAGCAAAAATAACTCACACAAAAAAAGTTTGAAATGACTGATTAACAAAAAGTAAAAATATTAATTATACATATTGAAATTGAAAATAATATTTTTTAAATGCATATTTTTAAACAAAAAAATGAAAAAAAAACAAAACCAACAAAATACCATGTGTATAATATTAATAATATATAGTCAAGTAAGAATGTTAATTGTAATAGTCCATAGTTACTAAAAAAAATTATACAGAATTTACATTTAAACGTGCACATGCACATTCCAAAAAAAAACATACATTCATAAATAAGTAAATGTTCTAAAAACCAAAACGTAAATCATATTAGTTATAAAGCGGAAGGGAGACTTGTAAAAGCGGGTTTTGTTGGTTAATTACTTGTTATTTTAAGTACAAAATAAAATAAAAAAAACAATAAACATTGAAAAATCGGCTAAATAAATTTTAGAAAAGTTGAATTTTAACTAAATTGTTGTATTTAATTAAAGAAGAGATATTTATTTTATTTTATAAAACAACAATTTCAAAATTTTCAATACAAAATCAAATTTTCAATACAAAATCAATGACAATTAAGATTAAAATGTTTGGCATCATTATGGGAATAATGCAAATTTAAAAGCAACCCTCGTTTTAAAATTTAAAAAAAAAAGTATACTTTTGGGCGTTTATTTTTTTTCTGTACAGTGATGCCGAAACCTGGTACATAGTTTAAACAAAAATTGCTTTCTTTTAATTATCACAAGGTTCTTCCGGTGGTCGATTTTCGCCCACTTGAAATTAACTGTAAAAATAAATCTATACCTACATGTGGATGTATGTACATACCGTCACATGATTTCAAAAAAGCCCTAAGTTACATTGGAAAAGTTTAACAGGATAAACAAAAAACTCTACTTTGACCTAAATTTTTAAAAACAAATTTTTAATTAGGCTTAAGTTCATCAAATTTAATTTTCAGTTAATTATTTTTATGAAGAAAGGAATTTTACAACATGAAAATTAATTAAAATTGTTATTGATAATCTTTAATTTTTGACCGTGTCTGGGGCCCCAATTAAAAATGTTAAAAATTTGGATTAAAAACCACAAATAGTTCAACAAAATAACCACAATACTAATTATTTTTAAAAACATTTTATTAGAAAAAAAAAGAAACAAAACAGATAATCTCTTGTGTAGCGTTTACACCTGAAAGTAATTTTCAGTTGACGACAGTCAGAATAATTCATTGTGACAAACTCTGACAATAAAAAATCATCTATGACGGATGCTGGGTTTTCTTTTTTTGTCATATATGAATTTAAAAAGTAAGTAAATGTCCAAACTTTCATAGATAATAAAAGCTGATTTTGTCTTGCATGCGTCTGCTTATTAGTGCGTCCTAACAGACAATAGCATTGAGACTTATTAACGGATTTTTATGTTATATTATATGCTTCATTCGCTGACGGAGATGCCTAGCTTGTTTCGATCTTAAACCAACAACGTCGCTTAGTTTGACCTTTCTTTAGTATCGTGACAGTACAATGACGTTTTCGTGAATAACACCCTTTGTGTCATTGTCAAGTGGATTTACGATAATTTTGAGCAAATTGCGATTTACTACTAATTCTGTGACGATGATTTATCGATGAAAACGCCATTGTGACACTGTCTCAAATACGCCATTGGGTTCTTGAACGTCACAATCAGTGATATTATACGCAGGAGAAATTCCTATTCGTGCAAATTTTTTTCAGTTACAAATTTTATATATATCGATTTTTAAAAAATTTTGACAGTATGGCTGACTTCCAAAACGTACTTATACAAAGTTTGTATACAGTTTTACTACTGTATTCTAACCAAGTACATGCACAAAGTACCAAAACAATGCAACTATGTGCTTTGTTTATTTAAAGGTTTTGAAATGTAAGTCTGAGTTCATACGGCTCTTTCTTTATTGAAAAGATTCTTCCTTTTTCTTCTTTGAACATGAATTGGTGTTCAAATGATTCATGTCATGTCGACGCCATGTTTTTTATTTTGTATAGTCGTGCGCATGAAAACAAAAACAAAATTAAACAACGAATAAGAAAGCAAAACGTAAAGACAGTACAGGCATGTGTGTACTCGTTTCTTTTCCCCTCGACCCTCTCGCCTATAAAGTAGCAATCTTTTCAATAAAGAAAGAGCCGTATGAACTCAGACTAAGTGATGCAATGCATAATATTAATCTGTATTGTTGGAAATTAAATGTTTAATGTCACAAGGCATCAACTTTAAAACCGATGCTCTGATAGCTTTTTTGCTGCAGTACTAATACTTAACATTGATATTTTGGAAGGGTTTGCATTGTATATATATTGTACTGCGGCGTTATGAAACATTATACTTTGTTCTAACATAAAGCAATTAACGTTTTGTAAGTCAGCCTATGTTACAGATGGTCTAGAAGGTACACTAGGCTTCCAAACAAAGCTAACCATTATTTTCGTCTCTAAGCAAAACTGTATGAGCAAGAGCTTTAAACTTTTGAAGAACCAAAAGACTATAAATCTATGTACATTACCAAGTTTCATATTGCCTCGGTAGAAGTAAGGAAAAGGATACCCCAGATACTGGTAATTATTTACAGTACATAGATGTCATCAAGGAAACAACTTACGAAGACAATCGACAAAGATGATCTTCAAAATTGTAATTATCTTTTTCTTGAACGTAAATTAAAACACTCAACTTGAAAGAGAAACTGAAAGCCAATTCGTTTCAATTTTCAAAAGTTTGAGTGAATTAGTAAAAAAGTTTAAGGGTATTAGGACTAGAAGTGCAAAACACCCAAGTAGCCAAAATGGAAAAAAAGTACACATTGAGAAAAAAGATAACCAATTTTGGTTAAAAGTAACCAAAGCGCCAACGCTGGTAGGGACTTTTCAAAGATGTGGCAAAACTCTATATATTTGGCAATCTTTTTTGATTAGTGGCAACATACTGATAAAATTGTTGATAGGACAACATTACAAATTGTTAAATTTCTTTGACTGATCGCTTGCCGCCATTTCAACAAGAATGCAATAAATAGATAATTTACTTAAGATGGAAATCAAAAAATTTTGTAGAGATATCACCATTTTAATAAAAATTAAATGTTCCCCCTTTAGTCACAACTAGCTATCTTTGCTTTATCACTGTCACAGTTAGCAAAAGTTTTTTCTATCATTGATGTTAATTTGTAGGTATTTTTAGCCAATCTTTTTATTTGTTCGGTAATGTATCATACATAAATGCTTTTTTAATCGCCTAAGTGATAAATCGTCGAAAGTTACTTACTTAATTTTGCTGGGAATTATTGGACCTGGGTCTTATTTCGCGGCGCCGATGTTTTTATACTTTCGGATCATTGTTTAATTAAAATCAATCCAAGTCTGTTAAATACAATTTTTCGTTATATTTAAACTAATACGATTTTTAATTCACGCGAATATATGTTGTGCAAACTCCTCCATGCTCGAAGTAACGGTATATCGCAAAAACAAGAGCTAACCTCAAAAACGATTAGCACCACTGTATTCAGCGTACTCGAATTAGGTTAAAACGCTAAGTGCCCCGCTTGGCACTGTGTTATTTAATTTGACACAGATTATTCGTTGCATATAGAAAACAGTTTTGTAGCAAAATGTGTTATAACAACTTGCTACAATTACTTTTTTAATACTTCTAACCTGTGTTCAAAAATAAACAGTACATTATTTAGCGTTCGGCTCACACACTTAAGAACGACATCTATTTTTTAGTGATTGTGCAGACGAAAACAACCCTTAATACCGTTCGTAACTATTTTCAAGAAAGAGCCGAACATTACATAATGTTCTTTCTGTTCTTTGCCAAAAAAACAGAACAGTTGTAGTGATACTGTAGATAAACATTATATTTTAATGTTCTATAATGTTTCTTTTTTTACATTGATAAAAAAATTTAAAAAAAAAAAATTTTAGCAACGACCGATTGTGTGTGTATTGTGTAAAATTATTTTGCTTGCTTTTTTCCGTATGTGTATTTTGTTTTTATAAAAAATTTTTGGTTTTTGTTTACTAGCCAAAAGGGACGAACATTAATGAGCCGAACCGAACACAATGAAGTTTGTGGATCTTTTGTTGAGTTTGATAAAAACAGTGAGTGGTATTATTGATTCCGTTCCTCAAGTGCGGAAGGCAATTTTTGTGCGGAAGCCAAATTTGTAATTATTCATTCCGTTTGTGCGGTATCCTTCCGTTGTTGCGGTATCATCTCTACCATTACGGTATTGCCATATTATTGAAACCGCCATATAGATATTTTTCGCCATTTTGCTTACGTTCAAATTTTACAACGAGTAGCTAACGAAAAGAATAAAAATGTAAGATATATTTAAAAAAAAAAACATTTAGTTTTGTTTAAATTTGTGCAAAATGAGAGCGGGTTTGAGAGAATAAAATTCTTCTGCTACTTGCACGAAACAGCCCAGACTTTTTCTTCGTGCAAAATGTGTAAATTGTCAAACGGTTGTAAAACATAAACAAAACAAAAAAAGCAAAGATTAGAAGTTCATGATCCAAATTCTGGAAAAAGTGTTGTGGAATAAAATAATGTATTTAAATAGATATTTTTGTACTGAAATATTAGGGATACAAAATGGTAGGTCTTGTAAAAGTGTTTGTTTTGTTTTATTTTTGTTAAAAGTAGTTTATTTCTACAGCCAACATAAATATTTTCAAAAATGGCGCAAATTTGTTTGTGTTTTAAAGACTGTCAAAACACTGCATTTTTATTTTGTGCTTTAAATTGTGTTTTTTCCCCGTACTTTTGTGTTATTTTGTCTCTTTATGAGAGAAATTTATGCTTGCTCCCATTTGCACGAAATTTACCCAAAAAAGTAAAGAAACAGAGCTAATATCAACTCAGAAATTATTAAAACAGGGATGCTAACAATTTATTGCGGAAAGCTTATACCGCAGGAATGAATAATCGCAATTTGCATATCGATCGATATTTATATCCGTCGAATTTTTCTTTCCGAGCAAAATCAATAATACCACCCAGTATTATTTTTGTGTTCGAAAGATGACTAACAGGGAAAAGTTATTTTTTTTGATGATTTTTTACACAAACACTATTAGCGTTTATGTTTTCCGCAAATCTACCGAACTGAACACTAATGAGCGATATTTAGTGTTTATTTTCGAACACAACTTCTAATTATATCTATAAATATGTTGGTTTTTATAAAAATTTGTTTATTAAAACTTAATATTTAAAGTAATACGGATTTCTTATGTTAATTTTGAAATTAAATTAATTTAGATGAGTTGGTAGATGGAAACTATATGTATGTACATAACTTTTTTAAGCAGTCCAATGTTACATATAAAAATAAAAGGAAATAAAATTAACAGTAAGTACGGTACAGTATATGTACTTTAAATTAAATTAACTATAATTAAGTATGTGTAAATGTATATAAAATTTATTATTACATTAATTTGTTTATAAATTAAAAAATCACTTTTTATTACTTCAATTTTTTACAATCAATTGAAGGAAAAATAAAATTTTTTTTGTTTATCTCTTGTTTTAAAGTCTTAAATTAAAAAAGGACATAAAAAATAAGTCCTTATTATCTATATTACGTTAAGGACTTATTGTGAACCATTATGGTAAGTATCTCGAAAACGTTTTTGTATCAGTTGATATGCATTATAAACTCTGAAAATAAATAAAAACAATTTGTTTTAATTAAATTTACTATCAATTATTTTAACTTATGTAAATAAATATTAAAAAATCAATTTTTTGTGTTGTCGCACTTTCAATATAAACATACTTTTCTTTAGCAGCTTTAAATGACTTGTTGCGGGTCTTTTTGCAGGTAATATCTTGTCCATCATTTGGTAGAGGTAAATCATTGGGAGAAATCATTGTCAAATTATCTAAAATGTAAAGAGCAAAAATAAAATAAAACTATAAATTGTATGATTATTTTAATAATAACTTACCAGGATGACAAAAGAATGCTATAGAATGGCGTCCTCTAGTGCGGATGTGTTCTTGTTCGGGTACTACTACTCGGTGTTGCTAAAATTAAAGTTAAAAAAATGTTGTTAATACTGATGTTTGTTGTATTCAATTAGTTTTTAAAACTTACTAAGGCAGGATAACGGTTTTGGGTCCATATCGATAAAATTTCACCACAATTTATTAAAATGGCTCCCGGTAAGTGACCAACTCTTTGCCATTTTTCACTACCAGGCAATTTGACTTCTAAACCACCTTCCGAATCCTGGGCCAATAATGTAAACGTACCATAATCTGTGTGGGCACCACAGCGTATTAAAACGCCATTGGGCAATTTACGTTCTGTACAATTCAAGTTGCCATTTAGCACCTTTGAATCTTCACCATCAACATCATTGTATTCATCACGTGGATTGTATTCTGGACGAAAATCGGGCTGATCTGCTACACAACGCTGATAACTGTACTTACAGCGCCCTTTGATAAATTCATTTTTACTAACTTCATCATCTTCTATAACTGGAGGATAGTAAAGCAAACGTAATGTGGTCTCATTATCATTGTCACCGGACAACATGTGCGAGTGTTTTTCCAGGAAAAATGTTTGAGGTATATCAAGTGATAAAGCTAAGGCTTGTAAGAGAAAACGTGACAGTGCTTTATAGTCCTCGGCTAATACCGATATATGATCTGCAAATCCTGGCAATGGTTCTTCTGGCAGATTTTTAGCATTAAGTGTGCAAATATTAAAAGCATGACGTAACTCTGGTGTTTTGCCATCAAAACGCTCTATACCAGGTCTAATATAACCGTGATTATCATCTCCTGTACGTATATAAAGTTCTTTAACGTCTGTGGGTAAATCGACAAAATCATCTAAATGATCCCAAGCAGTTTTTAACTACATTGAAATAAGAAAATTTGCAGATAATTTAAGGAAAGTTTATATCGAGTGAGTTTCTTTGAAAGTAACCTTTTCATCACAAATTCCATGATTGACTAGGAAAGCCATTCCCTTCTCGGAAAGAGCTTTGTGTAATTGAGAACCCACACGATTGACAACAGATCTTACGGGACATTCTTCGGTACCTGTAATAAAAATATAAAAAAATTTTTATTATTTTTGAATATTTTAGTTAAGTAATCAAGTATTTTATAAACTTGTCCCTTATTTTCTTAAACCCTTCACCACATTTTTAAATAATATTCATTAAAATTTTTATAAATTTCAAAAGTTTTACATAGGAAATTGGCCAACACCCTCAATTTCTTAAATTAAAAGGAAAGTATTTATAATAATGAAAACATGTTCAGATTGTAATATTAGAAGCAGCGTTACTGTTCAAAGTTTTAAAAAAGGGGATTTTCAAAAAAAAAAGTGGCACAAAAAGGGGAATTCTAAGAAAATAACAGGGCAGCTTTAACATTTATAAAGTCTGGGTTCACACTATGAACGTTTTCTTTCAAAAATTCTCGAGTGTATTGGTGAGAGAAAAGAGGAGAAAAGCATTTTATCTTCCCCTCTCACCAATAAACTCAGAATTTCTCAAAGAAAGCTTTCATAGTGTGAACCTTTACTAAAGGCCGTTATACACTATCCCACAAAGTCTTAAGTATGATACGAAAATGCTTCCCTGATCTAATTATTGTTTGAACATTTTCAAAAAAAAAAATTATCATGACAGGGTTGTGTTTTCTTCAAAATACGAAAGACTTGTGTGATAGTGAAAAACAGCCTTAGACCCGTTTCAGACTCAGCAAGTTAGTTGCGCAAGTTACTTTCCGACAACAACCAAGTCTGTACAAATTTTTTTTTCTTTCCCCTACCTTAACGCTTACGTCTACAAACCAAGAGTTGCGCAAGAGACTTGCGCAAGTAACTTGCCAAGTGTGAAAGGGGTCTTAAGTTATTTTCATTGAAAACATAAATAAAACAAAAAATTAACTTCTTGTACACAAACATGTAAAAAATACGTAATAAATGTAATATACGTAATACTAGCTGTCTGGACCGGGCGCTGCTTATTTTTGTTAAATAAATATATTTTGTGAATTTCACCCACATCGTAAAATATATTAAAAAAATTTAAATATCACGACAACAGCGCCACCTATCGGGATTAAGTTTAAGAGAAACCTGGCAGAATTAATTTGTTGTCCAAGTTTGGTGTCAATCGGTCCAGCGGTTCTTGAGTTTTAGGAGCACATACACGGCACAAACGTTTTAATAAGTATAGATAAAAAACAAATTGTTGGGATATACACATCGCTAGCTCATTATTGGTTTGGTGCATATGCCAAAAAGTGGGAGTGGTGAAAAACGACAGAGAAGGATTACATGAAGAATTCTCAAACTGTACCCGATAGATCTTTCGTAATTTCACCACTGCTTCCAGCATGTGTTTGAAGAAAAATGTAAATTTTTGTGAACTTTCATAATTGAAAGTGAAAAATATTGTTTTGTGCCGAACTTTTCTTAAAAAAATTGTTATTGCTGTGAATTAAGTAACTTGTTGTTGAGATAAAAGTTTATTTTTTAACAATCTAATAAAAAGTCAACATTAAAGAATTTTTTCTTTTATTTGATTTTATTTTACAAAAACTGTTCCAGTTTTGTCTTTTTTATAAATTTTAGAAATTTTTACTACTAATTAACACGTGTTTATTATTTTATTAAACTTGTGATAGCAAATTTATTATTTTGTTATCATTTTATATTGCTTTTGTTCATGGTCCAATTATTAGGTCTATGCAGAAATACAACAATAAAGAAAATAACACGCATTTTGTTTGTGAAAAACATGCTAAAGACGTAAAAAACAATTGCATAAAAAAAACAACTTTGCAAAAAAATCATCAGGCGTTTTGCGTAGAACAAAGGATTGTACCATGCTTTTGCTTTAACAACATTTCTTTCTTACGGCAATGAATACGTTCTTATATGAATAATTTGCAATCGGCAAACATTGGCGTGTAGAGCAAAACAATAATTAAAACAACTTTATAATAGTTGATATGGAGCAAAGCAATAATGAGCTGACGATATAAGTATGTATAGGGTGTTTTTTTTTTTAGAGCGTCACAACTTTGAGTTGGCATTACTGCTTTATTTGAGCACCAATTTAACATGTTACCCTACTCAAAAGAAAGAGATTTTTGTGTAGTTTAATAATCCAGACAGGTTTGAAAGACCTTTTGCGAAAAACTGACCGTATAAAACAGAAAATGGTGTTAATTGTTCGAATAATATATGTCACTTGCAAAATGGAAAAACTTGAGAAATTTTAACGCTGCTTTCAAAGCAACTTCCATTTTGTCAGTGATGCCACAATAATAATAGAATTTATTGCCACTTTTCTAGTGGTGACACTAAAAGAACCGAAAAATTTAAAAGGAAACAAAATGAGATAGTAACATTCTGTAAAGATGTTGAAAAATTTTGATTTTTAGCCCTATGTATTTCTTATGAGAAAATTCCAACATCTTCGCAAATTGATGTTAAATGTAAAATGTTGACAAGTGTGAAAAGGCTATAAGGATCTGTAATTTTTTTTATCAAAAAATTTAAGAGGCTTTGTTTTGTAGATTAGTGTAATAAATAAAAATTTGAAAAAAAATATACTAAAAAACTTAAAAATCTACGTATGTATTTTTTGGAAATTTTTTTGTCTTCAAATGATCTTGGGGACCGTGTTGACATGGGGCATATGGTCAATACCATGAAATAGTAGCAATAATTATAGTAGTAAAATTATAAAAGTAGCCAAATTTGATATCAATCGATATTTCTTTCCGTTGATATTTCCTTCTCCGTGCAGAATCAATACATATTTACATTAAAAGAATTATTTTATGCAGAGACATGTCGCATGGTGTGAAACAGGTATAAGCCAACTAACTGTGTTTTTAAGAATAAAGACTATGCTTAGACTTAAATATGTATGATTATTTTCCCCTAAAATTAATTTCTTAATTATGTTCCTGTTTTAAATAAAAAAAAAGTACAAAAAAAATTGTCAATCGTTATTGCAATGAATCAGACGGTCAAGTTCGAGAAAATATCAAGAGAATAAATGTGAAACTTGTGAGAAAAATGTGGTTATGAAAATATTTAAATCATTAAAATCAATTGGGAAACACATCTTATGTACTTTTCTATAAAAAAAAAAATTAAAAAAAAACTTTATCGGTAATTTCATGTTATTAAATTTAAAAAGAAAACCTTATTATTAGAAAAAATGGATTTTCTTCTAATACCAAAATGTGGTTGTAATTGCAATGCCATTTTGTTGTTATTACTTTAAGTATAATATAATTTATTAATTTATGCATTCATTCATAAAATGTGACTGTTAAATGCCCTTTAATAAACACGATACAAATGTGTGATGGATAAATAAATAAGGTTGGTAAGTTTCTGATTGTACACTATAAAGTTTACGGTGCGAATATACAATCATATTATAAGTTTAACGTATCGATACGCCTTAATAAATAAGCAAATGCAATAAAAATAACATGTAATAAAATAATTACATTAAACAATACGAATCATTATTGTTAATATATTAAAATAACAGCGGATAATTTTTTAACTGATAATTTCAATGACTAAAATTTTTCAAGTTTATACTTAAACAAGAATTAAAAAATTCGAGAAAATGTTATATTAGTTTTTTTTCCTATTACCAATTAAAAAAGCTATTTATAACAATTTTGTAATTTTTTTGCTTCTCTGTATTTTGTTAATAAAAACAATGTTTTTTTTTTATTTTAAATTGTTTAGTTAGTGAGTAAGTAAATTAGTATAGAAAACAAAATAAAAACAAAGGAAACAAAATAAACCTTCTAAAATTAAAAAAAAAATAACATGCTTAACAAGGGTGATGAGAGCGTGAGGAATTTTAAAGTCACTTTTCGTTAGGGATGTGCCATTAATCGATTATTCAAATATGTCAATTAATCAAAATCATGATAAATCGATTAATCAGAAATTTGATTAATCAAATTCTTGATAAATCGAGTAATTCTTTTTTTTATTAATCAAAATCATGATTAAGAGATTTACCAGAATTTTGAATAATATGATATTTCTTATTTGTTTTATACATTTCTTAATATTCTTCACATAGTTATCATTCTTTTACAGTGTGCACTATTGCAGAATCTCTAATCAAAAATGTTGAATAATCGATTAATTAATTATTCAAAATTCTGATTAGTCAATATTTTAATTAACCGATTAATAGCACATCCCTATCTTTCGTGTTTTCTATATAAAATTTAAGCAAAAATAAAATTAACTCCAAATCTTTTCACAGATTGGTTCTATTACGCTTAATTTTGGAGATTTTATTTTTTAAATAAAATACTGGTATTGTCAAGAAAACGGGTTGTCTTAAAAATCTCGCTAACGGTAGCATTTATCGAGAAAATAATTATTATCAAACGTGTAGTCTAGAAAATTACCTATAAAAACGGTATGTAAGTTTTTTTCGTAGGACAATCGGTTTTTGAGAAAATTCGTTCCAAAAAATTTTTACGTATAGTATGCGAGCCAAACGTCTCACAGTGGGATATTTTGAAAAAAAAAATGGAAATAATTCTGGATTTTCAAAATGGTTAGTCCGTTTGATTTCAGGTCTATATACATGTCGGAAGGGCCGTCAAAAGCTTTCAAAGAAGGGCACCTCGTAAGTTACACAAAAAGAAACGATGCGGAATTCTTAATTATAGCCCGATTTAAAAACTTTCTTTATCAGTGATATATACGAGTCGAGTTGTACAAAACAAAATTTTAGGAGATTAACCATAAAAGTAAATTTTGTAGTATAAAATTATACGCTTATGCACCGCTGTTCCACTGATATAAAACGCAACAATATATTGTGTATACTCCTTGTAACCGCGCTAGCATAGCCACCACTTTTAAATCGGCAACCGCACAGAATTCTATTGAGCAAAAACTTAATGTTTTCAAAGGTTTCTTTCGTATTTACTGAATGTGCTAATGAGACGGACATATATTGATTTTCATAATAAGGAAACACTGCCTGAAAAAGTCAGTAGGAATCTCCAAGATGGTATTTTATGGAGTAAAGCTACGGTCACACTTAACAAATATTTAACGCCCCCACATACTTAACTATAAACGTAACACTATATTCAAACATTTGTTTGATTTTGCAATCTGATTTTTGGATCAAAAAGCATTTATATGATTATAAATTACCAGGGATGAGATTTCCATGCACTAAAAAATCGAAAATATGCGCATAAAATATGCACTAAAAACTCCAAAATATGCATTAAAAAAAAATAAAAAATATGCCCTTAAAACTTAAACATTTTCAATAAAAAATTGTTTTTTTTTAATTTTATTTAAAAGGTGCAATATTTTTTAATACTTAATTTAAATAACTAATTTAAGCGTTTGTTTCCAAAAACAAATAAGTAAACCTATTGGGAAGTAAAAAACTTTTCTACATAGAAAATAATCTCTCAACGTCAACCGAAGTTATAGGAGCATACTTGAAAGATGCCAATTCATTTATAGAATATACATATATTTTCTAATTCAGATCCCACATTTGACTCCAGATCTAAAATGGTTGAAATTTATTTTATTTTTAGAAAAAACTATATTTTTTTTTTTGCAAAACGTTTTAGATTTTTTTTTAATTTGTTGGGATATTCTTCATTCCACATTGTTAATTTTACTTTCTGCAATATCAATTAATTTGAGCTGACTATTGAACTAAATCGCTCCAATTTAGTTTATTTTTCACCAATATATCCGTAGTATGCATAAGCATTGGTAGCAACAAGTTCTTTAAAAACATTCTAAAATTGCTCAAAGTTTTTTGAATAGTATTCTACAACATCTAACCAGGTTCCCCATCTTGTTACTACTGGCTGCAGTGGTAACAGTACCAATAGATACATTTCATTAATAATTGCAACTCAGGAAGGAGCCTTAAAAAATATTTTTTCCCGTATGAAACCAATAAATCAATATTATCGAATTAGATTCTTATTTCCTCTGCAACTCGGTGTAACTCATGTGCCAAGCAAGTAACATGAAACGGTTTTAGATAAAATATTTTAAGCCATGTAAGGTGCTGCATTGGTTAAAAATAGAAGGATATTTTGTCGAAATCTTGAAAATCTTGTATTTTAAGCAGAGCTCCAAAAAATATATTTTTTGAGGAACTATTTTTATAAAATGTAAATTAAAAAAATATATCACTCAAAAAGGTAAAAATGTGCAAAAATATGCATTTAAAGCCAATATTTGCAGAAATATGCGTTTTAACCAAAATATGCAACAAAAATTCGATGCCATTTTAACCCAAATTTAATGATTCGGAAAGATAATTGGTCAACATCGATATAAGACTATCGACAAAAAATATGCATTTGCATGGAAATCGCATCCCTATTAATTACAATTAACTATTAATTATTTTTAAGAAGTAAACTTTTATCAATTGATTATAACTGTTAAAACTAAAGTAAACAAAATTAGTGGTCACGCCTTTATCGTAAAAGAGTTGTTAAGTGTGAAAATACTTTACACTTCGTTTGTTGCTGTTCTTGTTGTTTAAATCTGTCAAGCGTTTTAATCTGTCAAAAATTCTTATGCTTATACAAAACGTACGTATGAATCAAACCCAATTAGCGCGGTGCGGCGTTAACGCTGTGCAATTTAAAAATGCGATTTTGACCACAGAATACCACAGAACTGTCACGAGACAGAAGATTTTGCGTTTTTTTTTGTCTCTTTTTAAGAAAGCTGCCCTTTTTCATTTCTCTTTGCATCATCTTTTATGCCGCAATACAATGAACACAAATTTATTTAGTTGAGATTTATTTGCAAAACTTTTGTAAAAATTAACTTTTAAGTTTACCACAACACAAGTAAATAATATTTAAGTAAATAAATAACATTTAAAACAAAAAAATATTAATAAATACTTTTTTTTGCACAAAACACAACGTTTGTTGAACTAATTCATTTTTTTAACGTGGTCTGTGTTTTCTTATTTTTGTTTTGATCATGCCATTTGTGTTGATTGTTGCTGCCTGTTTTTACACATTGCCACTTCACCACCAAAAAAAGCTTTCTGTCTTTTTCTTCGAAAGCTGCCCTCGCAACTGATTTGGGCCTTTTTCACACGTCACTTTTTTCAGTTCTGTGGTATTCTGTGATTTTGACGGCGCGTAAAGTTGAATGTTGTTATTAAAAAGTAATTTCAATTTAGCTAGTTTTAAGTCAATCTAGTTGGTTTACCTACAGTTTTTATTTCTACCTTGTGGGGTTTATTAAACAGGGCAAGTTAACATTACTGTTCATAACACTACGTGGCGCGCTAATTTAGGTTAGTCTATAATCGCCAATACCGCTGTCTAGATAGGTAGTACCTAAAATAAATTAAAAGCTAAACTAATTAAACCAAGCCATTTCGAAGAAAAACAGCTAATTTTGTTTTTAAGATAAAGAGCTTTTTAATCTGTTCTTCGAAAAGATTGAATATTTGCATTTTTATTGGTGCACAGTGCTCAAAAGTAGTTACTCAATACTTTCAGAGTTGTATGGCAAATTTAACAGACCTCTTTAAAAATACAACTCAGCCCAACAAACACCGATGTTTGATTTCGAATTGAAAGTAGCAGTGGTTGACTTTGAAACGTTGCCTAAAAAATAAACTGTTGAAAGAACTGAGTATCCAAATGAGCTTTATGGATTATTATCGCGTTATGAAAAGTAGAAAAAATTTCCAGCACTAGTTAAAATAATCTAAAAAGTCATTTGAAGAAAATCAGCTAATTTCTAGAGCTATTGTAGGTGTCTTTCATAAAGTTTACTAATACTTCGAAGTTTTAAAAACACTATTGGTACAAAATACAAATTCCACTGCTTTTATCAAACATTAATTTTTCATTACCATTTTTTTATAAGATTGCAACACTCAAGTTTAAAAACATACACACTACATTTCTTCGCGTACTTATAAAAGACATTCAAAATTTATGTCACGCAACCATCATTGAATTATTGAAAAACTTCATTAAAAGCAAAAGAAAAAAAAAACAAAAACCTTTAAAATAAAAAACAAGTTAAGCACCGACACTGACACAATAATTCCACACAACATTTGATGTTCGAGTATGTACATTACTAGACAATTCTCGTTCTAGTTTCTGGCACATAATGGAAAAAAATAAAACAATTCCAAGGAATATAGTACACACGACGCAAACTAAGATAACATTTGTTGATATTGGATTGATAGTCTGAAAGATATATCTTAAGCTTTTTTTCTTTTTTGTTCTTATAAAAACGTACTAAAATATTTATTTAAGATAAGATACGAGTATCATTATTACGGATGCAGAAAGTATTGAATATAACTTAAGACGTGCATATGTAGTACAGAAAAGAAGATTTAGTACTGAAAAGGTTCAAGTCAATGCTTGTGGTTATCAAGATAATCAGAGAAACTTAATACATATTGCGAAAATAAATAGTTCGAGGAAAATGTTTTTAATTAAAATGAAGTTTTAAATGATAGATTGTAACGTACGCAGTATAATATTTAATAATTGTTTACACTTTTTTAATTTAAAGAAAAATTATCTAAAATAGGCGCCAAATAGGTCTTAAGGTACTTTTAAACGACATGTATTTTGCAGTAAGATGTAAAGTCCATTGCACATGACTGTCAACATTGACAAATTCAGAAGGTTTATAATAGGTGCGATCCCGTACTTTTTAGGCAAAATGAGAGCAAACAAAAATTTCCCCTCACTAATAGACAAAAATCTACAAAAGTACAGAAACAATAAAAACCAAATTTCTACCCTAAAATAAAACGTTAATATGAAATACATTAATGACATATTACCATGTATAAAATGAAAAGTAATGCGGAATGATTCAAGCATCTACTTATATTCTTCAACATTTTCTATTGTTTGTTTTATTAATATTATTTTTTTTTTGTGGTTATACTTGTTGGTACTTTGTTATTGTTTATTTTGTAGTTTGTTATTGTTTATTTTTCTCTCAAAATCTCTCTCACTGAACGTTGAGTACGGAAACCGTTTTCGGTACGATTGGCTTCCAGCGTACTCTTAACGTTGAGTACGGGATCACACCTAATTTCAGCTTTCACAAGTTTGTTTTTGTTTCATATGACATAGCCTAAAGGGCCAAATACACTTGTCAAATGTTTGTCCAGCAGACGAATTCACTTGTGTACGTGTGGTGGACGTTATATTCGTCGTCATATCTACATTTTTTTATTTTCCAGCCAGGTTGGTCGGTGTGACACATAAAAACACATTTTCACTAATACTACCACAATGCTTGATGAGTATTTTGATAAGTGTATTTGGCCCTTTAAATCGTTCCGACAGCAAATTATCTATATACATACTAATTTCTATTTCTATTCGCTTTCAATTGTATTTCAGTTTATTTAAAAAATATTTGTAAATAAATAGATTTTAGTTTATTTTTTTCCACCACAAACATATGACTTGCAAAAGTTTAAATTAGAACATGCCCTAATTGAAAAATGTTACAACGCAAATTCAAGTTGAAATGTACTGAAAGAAACAATTTCTTTTTTTACTTTTACACGACATGTATGCATTTTGTAGTGGGAAATTTGACAAGCACACTGCTTTATACATATCATCTTAAACCACCTTTCGCAATATGTATATTTCCGGTTTAAAGCACCTTCCATAAATTAATATAGAGCAATTCCATATGAAAGCGATCACCTTTTGGACGACCCCTCTCCGATTTTAAAATAAATAGTCTCAATCGATTGCCCAGCAAAAAATAATGTACCTACATATTTTTTTTTTTTTATAGTGACTGGTTTAGTGGTGGTGTACACCACTGTCATGTGACAAAATTGAAGAATTCTTCATAAGGGACCTCATTGAAAGTTGTTTTAAAAAAAACTACTAAAGCGATCGCAACGAGTGAAACATAATTTTTTTTTTGAAAAAAAAATTAATTTTTTTTATCAAAATTTCGAAATTTTTGTTTTTTAAAAATTCATACAAAATTAAAAAATGCAGCTAGGCTTCTAATTTTTTGCAGACTTATAGAAAACGAAGCTACAAACAAAACAAGCCATAAATGATTAAAATCTGTTTGCAACTTTTGATTTTATTCACAAAAGTCGAAAAATTTTTCATTAATTTAAGAATTTCCCTTAGGGGGCTTCCATACAAATATTGCGTTTTATGAAATTCTTAAATTAATTAAAATTTGTCGACTTTTGTGAATAAAATCAAAAGTTGCAAGCAGATTTTAATCATTTATGGCTTGTTTTGTTTGTAGCTTCGTTTTCTATAAGTCTGCAAAAAATTAGAAGCCTAGCTGCATTTTTTAATTTTGTATGAATTTTTAAAAAACAAAAATTTCGAAATTTTGATAAAAAAAATTAATTTTTTTTTCAAAAAAAAAATTATGTTTCACTCGTTGCGATCGCTTTAGTAGTTTTTTTTTAAAACAACTTTCAATGAGGTCCCTTATGAAGAATTCTTCAATTTTGTCACATGACAGTGGTGTACACCACCACTAAACCAGTCACTATAAAAAAAAAAAAAAATATGTAGGTACATTATTTTTTGCTGGGCAATCGATTGAGACTATTTATTTTAAAATCGGAGAGGGGTCGTCCAAAAATTTGCCAATTTTGATCGTTTTCATATGGAATTGCTCTATACAAAAATTTAAAATAGAGTAGCGCATACCGCTCATTATAAACTTCTTAAATATCACTTTAGGCCGTTTTACACTATCACGCAAGACTTAAGTATTTTGACGAAAATACTTCCCTGGTCTAATTATTTTTTAAAAATTATAAAAAAACAATAACAACTTATCATGACAGGTCTATATTATCCTCAAATTACCTAAGACCTGTGTGGTATTGTAAAGTACCTTTTAAGGCCATGATCCACTTTCACACAAGTCGTACGTATTTTAACGAAAATGCATCTCTGATCTAATTATTGTTTAAAAGTTAAAAAAAAAAAAAAAAAAAAAACAGTAGCAACTTACCATGACAGGGTTGTATTTTCAAAATACGTGGGAATTGTGTAATAATGGCCTTTGAATGCGCTGCATTTGGCACAATGTCACATAATTGAAAAAAACTCAATTGGTTTCCTTTAATTAAACGTAAAGGTGCTATAACTTTTACGTTTTTTTTTTAACCTAAACCCTCGAAGCTCTGCGCTTGTCTGCAGGAGACCAGAGGCTCTGGCGGGAATCGAACCCGCAACGCCGGCACTGATGCACTAGTTTTCCACTAGCTAGCCTACCAGGGCACTCAAAGACCGATTATTGGTTAATGTATCCGTTAGTATGCTTCTTGCGGAAAATGCTTCCTGTTTTTCAGGACTATTGACTTTGCGGAAGCTTTATCTTGCTGATTAGAAGCACTTTCCAAGGTTCAGCTTACGTATAGTTGTGGTTATTGGTTCAACGTATAGATGTTGTTTTGACGATGGAACACTTTCGGGGATCATTTGGTGGTAGTGTGTAAAACACAAAGTCCCGGGATGGCAAACCCGAATAATCCCTTTAAAGGGCTGATTTCTTACAACTTGTGAGCAAGTTCGGCCTGAGGGAGGGCTATCTGGAAATTCTGTTGCTACTCAACAAAAGCTGTTGGCATTTTTCAAAAACAGTAGAGGTTAGATAGCTCCATCTTTCAAATTGCTTTCTGTTTGTGATGCTGCCTCGCACACGTAGTTTTCACCCTGTGATTAATATTCACCATTTGATTGGGCCGACATGGTAGGTGCTTATTATCGTTAAACTTTTGACTTGGCCAGTTAAGTATTATGACATTTTGGAACTCCTATAGATGCCGAAAATTCAAGCAAAATTATTTTCAACGTTAAGCCACATTGCTAACTTGATATTTTTGTTAATCGCAAAAATTGCCACATTTGGGATTTAGAAAACCTACTTGTGTGATTAAACACCATTAGATATACATATCCAAGCTTTATAGGAAGAAAATTAAAGCTACATCAAAGAAATTCAGCTGCATTTATGCAAGTGGTTTTAAAAAAATTTTGACAGCCGGAGAGGCTATTTGCCCTTTAAATTATATCATAAATTACTTTGATTCAAAAAAAAAATTTTATTTTGAGACACCCTTTATAATAACATACAAAATGTAATTTTATTCCTAAAAAGTTAAATTGTTTAATTAACTTAATTACAACAACACAAACATGTTACAATCAACAAGTTTAAAATCTAGTTAAGTCGTTTGCCACGAATGCCAAATGCACTGTACACCTTCAGATTTTAATGTTAAAAAATAGCACTATTTACAGTCTTGTGCATTTGAGTTTGCAAATTTATTCAATTTAAAATAATTCCTATCAATTGTGAATGACCTCTTTGGTTAAGTTTACAATGCTTGTAGCTAAGCACAAAATTGACAGCTGTTTGATATATGTTTGACTGAGTGGCAGCTGTCGGTTTTCAAGTAAGTGTTGCATGCGTATAGTAAATAAAGCTAGGGGTTTTAAGTGTTGCATATTAACAAAAGAGTAGCAAAATATGCAGATTCTATACGAGTATGCAAATGATATGATGCCAGACCATTTGCGCAAGATTGTGAATAAAGTTAATGTTTTTCGAGAGCCAAAAAGTTTTAACCTCCCTTTAAAATCGTTCTAAACATTGCCAGCTTTATTTTTTGTATCTTAATTTTTATATGAAATCAGTCAAATATATTTTTAAAAATGACTAAAAAAAAAAATTATATTATATTGCAAAATCATATACCGCACAGGGTATTACAAAATACAAATAAATATAATTTTTTATATGTAGGTATATACAGACAAATATATTTTTTAATTAAGATCTATGACATTTCGAACATTCATTCAAACTTGCCGAATAGTTAAATTGACTGCATGAACAAATGCTCATATTGAAAACTTGTATTCCAGTCAAACTAGCTAATTAAAATACCAAATTATTTATAAAAGCAATTGAAGCTGGAAAATAGTAGTGTTGGTTCAAAGTCGATTAGTTGAACAAGTTAAAAAAGTTTATAAAGGCTTTAGAATGTATAAATTCTCATTGTTTGAAGAAGATATTACGCCGTTTTGCTTTTTAAATAATGTAAGCGCCATTTTTTCGAAATTGACTTTTTTTGGTTTTTATGGTATAAAATAAAATTTGCCACCCAATTGCATTCTCTTATTCACTTAGTATAACAAAAAAAAAAATTAGAGCCATTTCGAAAACCTCCTAAGCGCCTTATAAAATGTCATTTGCATGCAAAATAAAATGGTTTTTATATTTAAACTTCAAAATGTTAAAGTCTCACCAATTTTTTTGTTTTTGATAAATTAAAAAAATGTGGAAAGTTTTAGTCCAATCGGAACATTTTTGGTGCGGCGCCAGGCCCTCAAAGTCATTTAATTAAGTGGTAAAAAAAGACAGTTTTTGTCGAGTAACTTAAAAACTATAAGTCCTTTACAGCACAAATATTCCTCGGGGTGCCATTAGTTGTATAAAATATAAATATCTGGGCATTTTCGGACCCTAAGGGGTAAAAGCGTGCCCATAGGTGGGTAATTTCTAAGACCGACCGCAACTATTTTTATAGAACCAACATATCTTTTAAAGGATTAAAAACTCTTTCTCTGATCACAATAGTAGCTCTCATACAAACCGTAAAATTTATGGAAAACCCCTGAAATTTGTTGAATGTGAGTTATTTTCGAAATTTTTCGAATATTGAAATTTTTACAAACATAATTCTTTTGAAGACAACAGTTATAATCTTGGGGATATAGAAATTGATTTAATTTTTGAGTAATAATAATAAAATTGAAAATGAATTAGAAATTTAATTAAATTTGCAAATTGCTTTTAAGTTACTTTTAAGTAACAAATTTTTTAAAAATATGTTCTACACCCTGCAGAGAGTCGCAAAACCATGTTTTGTGGCTATTTGTAACTTTTTTATTTGTGCCTTGCTTTGCTGGACTACTTGCCCTGCTTTATATTTGTGTGTAATATCGAGCCCTTACCGCAAAAAAAGCTTAAGTGACATCATTTTCAATTTTCGTTTTTTTTTCAAATGAATTTATTGGCAATACTTGCATTATCTCCTAAAATGTCAGGGTCACATAACATGGGGTCTTCACCTGACAATTTTTTGCCATACCAAACGTCAAATTCTATATAAAAAAACTCTAATATTTTGGTCAGCGTTTTTTTTTATATGAAGTTTGACGTTTATTATGACAAAAAATTGTCAGATAAATTATGAAATAAAATAAAAAAAGCTTCTCCTGTAAAATTGTGCTTTTGCCGACTAAGCTTTTTTGTGGTAAGGGCTCGATATAACTATAATGTTTAAAACTTATATTATAGCTCCTTTTCTGTATTTTGGTTTCAAGGATTAGATCACTGTAGATATTTGACTAGGTTTACGCTTAAGGCAAAATTAAAAAAAAATTTGAAATTAGGTCCCAGCTTACTTCAAAAAATATTTTAAATGAAAATCAAAGCGTGCCGCTAAACGTGATGAAATAAATTAATGTTAAGCAAATTTTAATTTTATAATGGTCAATATTTTATTTATTTTAATTTAATATTATCAAAAACTTTAATAAAATACAAAATACAATAATCACAGCACAAAAAGTGGGTTTTTTGTAAACATAAACAAAACTTTGACATTAGATTGGACCAGTGTTGCCATTTTAGCATTTTTCATGCTAAAATAGCATTTTTTAATGTCATTTGGCATGAAAAACTGATTTAGCATCAATAATATTTTCTAGCATTATTTCAAAATATCTAGCATTTTTTAGTTCTTTTGCTATTTTTAATATTTTCCATTAAATTTTAATACATATATAAAAAAAAAGAAAAATTCTATCTAACATTTAAATAGATCTTAAAAAAAAATGCAGCAATGTTAATGCTCATTAATGTGGATATAAATAAACTGAAATAAAAATTAAAACAGGAAAAAATTTACAAAAATTAATAAAAAAAATTTTCAACAAAGTTTGCCTAAAGCACTTAAAGTTAAAAGAATGGGTGAAAGAAACATATGAAAAAACCTTTTGAAAACACTGGAAATGCAATATTGTTTCTAAATTTAGTGGCCTGAAGCAACATGCGGAAACAAAAAAGCACAAAAATGCTACCGGCATAATTAAAAAGCACCTTTTAAGCGAATTTGTTACAAATGTTCAGTTTATTAAGTTTATGTGCTGTGCACAGTTCAGTTGCACCTGTTGATTATCTGACAAATCTTTGCAAAAGGCAATTTGGTACCTCGTCGCGAAAGCTGAAGGACAATATACCACATATGTATTATAAAAAATGTGCTTGGCCCTTACTTTAATAAAGATTAACAAAATCTAGCATTTTTCCACAATAAGTTTTGGCAACACTGGATTGGACAAACAATGCAAGTGCAAAAAAGCTCATCTGACGTAGTGCTGCCACCCTTATTATTTCACCATGAAACCAAACCTTTGACTTTTTTTAATTATTTCGATCCCTGTTTTTTAATCTAAGAAATAGTTTTCAAGTTTAAACCGATTTCGACTGTACTGCTTCTGAATTTAAGAATCTAAAACAAATAATTTTAAATGTAATTAGGAAGAAATTTTTATAGAGCATATTTATTAATTTCGATATCATTCGTAATCAAAAACTTACGTTACGGTACCGAAGGAGGAATGAGACGTCTTGAAAATTGAAATTATTATGACTTTCTTTAGTTATTTGGTAATCGACTAATCGATTGCTAATTTCAAAACAATATTTTAAACGTATATGTATTATTTATATACTACATATGAGTGACTATTTATTTGATTTATAGTTAATATGTCAGGCAAAAGTTAAGTAAATTGGCAAATTCAATTATTTATTGATAGAATAAAAAGAAATAAAAAAATTAGCAATCATTAGCGGAATCAACTGAAAAATGGTTGACAAATTTTTATTGATTTACTTTTTTTTCTTTATTTTGGTGTACATACATATGTATATAAAATTTAAAATATTTTGAGAATTGCTAATTTCCTATACAAAATGTAAACATCAACAATAATAATATCAAGAGCAATAGTAATAATAATAATTGTATCAATAATAAAATTACGCGTTTAAAAAAAAAAGTTGTTATTTTTCATTATCGTAGCCATTTTGCTCGTAAAAGCAACTGCTACAGCAGTTGGTGGTTGGATGTATTTGCGTAAGTGGGACTACATAAATTTTATACGCAAAATTAAATTGTGTGAAAACATTTCAATTAAGAATAATCTACATATTTTTTTCTTTATGACCCCCCTTTCTCCTCTATTACTTTACTTTTAATGCTTAATATAAAAACATCGTTTAAAAGAAAACTGAATTTAAGCGCCATGCTGTAAATGACTTAAATTTCCTGGAATTAATATAAAATTAAATATTAAAAATCTTAAACAGTTTTATTAAAAAGGATTATTAAAAAAACTTTATGACTATGCAAAATTGATAAGCAGAATAAACTTCCTTTAAGTCAAAATATAATTTTTTTAAGTCATTATTTAGTCTTGACAACAGCAAATAATCTTTATTTTCGAAATAAAATGGTTTGAAAGCTTATTTTAGATCAATTTAAGAGTCATATAAAGGGTGGCCCAACTGAAAAGCACAATGTTAAAAATATAAGCCAAATGCTTGCTACGGCTTCGGGGGCACTGACACTGACCCTGAGACATAATTAAGCTTCCATGTCGTTAATGTACCGAATTATCTTACCATTAAGCTCTTTAAGTGTACACGCAGAGAAAAAATATGTTTAATCCCAAAATTTTATTTTGTGCATATCTACGCAAAAATACCATTAAAACGATATATGTTTCATTAAAATCGGTGGACGATAAGATGCTTTAGAATCAACCACAAAAGAATTGTTCCCGTATTTATATGTATATAAGATAAGTTTAAGATGCAATCAAAATATCTTTACTCTAATAATATTTTGTTATCTCCATTTGTAAAATAATTTTCAATCAGTTGTGTTGTTTGTTTTAAATATGCCTATCGAATTATTTGTTAGTATGTGGTTCAACAATAAAAAAAAATATCCATTAAAAAAATTAAGAAAATAAAGAAATTGTATTAACATTAAAAAAATTGTAAAGTGCCACAAAATAAAAAATCGATGCAAAACAATTTAGTTTTTTATTGTTGTGACAGCACCACTGTATCATAATATGATTACTTCTAAATTTTTTTATGATTAACATGACAATAATATGATTACTTCTTAACTTATTATAATTACCATGGCAATAATATAATTACTTCTTAACTTATTTTTGATTAACAGGATAACAAAATGTTTAAGGGAAAACTACCATGATGTAATATTACGAATGTATTTCATAATATGATTCAATAATAATCGTAATATGGTGACTACAATCATGAATCTTATCATTATATGTTGCTCTTAAAATATGTTTACCACAACCATGTTTTTTCTTTGCGTGTATTTGGCTTACTGACGTACACTATTTCTTTTAAATATCCCCAAAGAAAGAAGTCCAACGGTGTCAAATCAGATGATCGTGACGGCCAATTCACACGCCACGATGTGCGATAACACCGCCATTGAATTTCTCGCTCAAAAGAGTAATTGTTTCGTTGGCTGTGTGGCAAGTGGCACCATATAGTCCAGGACCATATCCTCAATTTCTAGCAAAAAGCTGTCCCTTATAATCTCGTGATAGCGAAGACCATTCACGGTAACTGCTTGGTCGACCTCATTATCCAAGAAGTGCGGCCCGAGGACGGCGCCAGCCCATAATCCGTACCAAACAGTCACACAGTTTGCTCAAATTTGCGCACAATTCTCCCGATTGTGGATACATTTGGTCGATTATGCTGACAAAAAAAGATCACGAGGTATATGAAATGCATTTCGATTTGAACGCGTTAGGGCCTTTTGCGTTTTATGTAACGATGTGTAAATCATTACTTTAAACAAATATTGAAAAAAAATTGGCAACGTGCATTTTGTTTTTAAAATTAAAAAAACCTATATTTGTGTAATTTTTGTTGGAAATTCCTATAATCTTTATTGCTCCTAAAATCCTTTGTTTTTAGTTATTGAATTTTGAATTAATCGTAGCAATTTTTTTTAAGAATTTTAAAATTCAGACTAAAATGTTTATTGGCACAAATATCTTATCAAATGCAATAAAGATGTTAAAATTTGATTAAAAAAAGTAAAAATAAAAATTATTTAATTTATCGTTGGGAATATACATACATAATAAAATCTTTGCCAATAAAATTTGATCTACGCATGTTATACGAAATTCGTATTACGAATGAAATTTAATAGGTATCTGTTATTTTATTCAAATTAAATATTTCAATTTTGTATACTATTAATCTAAAAGTAGAATATGATTTCTCTATTATTAAATTGATTTAATTCAACGATTTATTGAAAAAGTTTGAAACCGTTTTACAGTTCTTAACATTGTATTTGCTCAATGTTTTGCAGTTTCATCAATTATTTTATTCCAAATAACACGTACAACTACTTTAATTTATATTAAACTTAAGCTACGGTCACACTTATTAAATATTTGATCAAATAAGCGTAACCCCTACTTTTGTTAATAGTTAGTGAGATTTAAAATGGTCTTAGTATTACAAAATAAACTAATTATTCTACTAGACATAGCAAAAAACAGTTTTTTGTAAGATGTGGTATTTTAATCAAAATAAATATTGCTATTAGGCGTAATGATTTTTTAGTTTGGTTGTTGGTCCCGTTTTTTTCGTCAAATATTTGATAAGTCTGACCGTAGCTTTAGAGATTTTTTTGTAGCTAATTGTATTTTTTACTGTAGGACACAAAATATTATAAATTCTATCCGTAAATAACATTTGCTAAAAATAAAATTAATGATTTGATTTATTTCAATTTAATTGTTCGTTAATTTCCACTTAAAGGCAGTAACTTAAACAAATGTTATCATTAAAATTCTAAAACATCTTAAAACGCAACTAGTGAAAGAAAACCTTAATTTTATATTTCAATAATTGTTTTCTAATTAGTATTGTGGTTATTTTGTTGAACAATTTATGGTTTGCAATCCAAAAATTTTTTTTAAATATTTTTAATCAGGTTTAATTAATTATCAAATTAAATTTTCATAATCTTTCATTCTTGACTTTAAAAAGAAAAAGGAATAATAGTGGAAAAAATGCAGATTCGACTTTTTGACACCTGCGTATGCAGCGAAAAAGCGTTGAATGCATGGTGTGAACCTCGGGATTTAAAGTTACATACAACGCTTTTTATGCGGCATCAACAGAATTAAAAACAAAATTTTATTTGTAAAAATCAGCTGATTTACTCGAACGCTGCATGTGACGCTAAAACTGGAGGTCCATACCACGCGTTTTCGCCTCCACGCATTTATTTTTATTCCTTACTTGCGTTCTACGTTGACATTTCGTAAGCTCATTATTGGTTTGACCTACCGACCATTTAAAATCATTGAGTTAGGTATGAGGTTTATACATATTTTGAATACCCACTTTCTGAATCCAAAACCTGTTTCGCGAAATTTTTATGGTTTCTGAGACAGTAAGCATTTATTTTGCTCCATATCAACTATTTTAAAGTTTTTTTAGTATTGTTTTGCACTACACGGCACTATTTGGCGATTGTTCCAGATTCTTCATACAAAACCGTACAAAATTAATTACACTCTTGCTCTGCTTCATTGTCGTATGATGTTTGAAAGTTCTTGTTGGTTTGTTAATTAAATAAAATTAAATATGTATGTACTTAAACAAATTTTTGTTGAATATTTTTATTTAAATTAATTTTTTAAGAAATTCCAAAAATTTGTTCAACAATTTCGTATGTTAAGGTTCGCTTAGAAACTTAAATAAAAATATTCGCACTGAACAGCTGAATATGCTTGTGAACATACATACATACATATTTTGGTAATAGCAATAATTAAAAAAAAAAAAATTAAAATGCATAGTAAATAAATAAATATTTATCTTCATTACCTACTAAAAGAAACACATAAAAGTAAATTTATTAAAAAAGGCAAATATTGGTGCGTATTGTGTTGTTTGATTGCCGCACAAGAACACAATAAATATTGGTGCATTTTTGTTATTTTTATTGACGCGCGGTTGCATAGAAAACAGTCACACGATTGCCGCACCAGGGTTGCATTTGATTGGTAAAAGTAAGCACAATATTGTCCTTGATTGGTACATGAGCCAATTGGTTGTGCAGTCACACGATTGGGATATTAAAAAGTATGAAAATTGGTGCATTGCGGCAATCGTGTGATCCCAGCTTAACAACTATTACAAACAAACGACTTAGATGCAAGAAGCTCTCAATTTCACGATTTATATCCTCAGGTGAATTACGGTTTGGTTTCTCTTTCTTCTTCACAATTTTCATCACGTTCGACCAGTTTACTAATAAGAGCGAGAGAAGGATTATTGGATATAAACGGAAGAGCGTTCAGAAATTCTTCAGCAGGCATGTGTACACTATGTAACTTAGATGAGTCGGAAAATACACTTCACTTCATTGGAGTATGCCCTATGTACAAAGAGTTTAGGCTTAAATATTCTGGGAAAATAATTTTAATCTAAATGAAGTTTTAAACATACTAAATGGATGTGTTTTTGATTATAACAGACTATGTAAATACATGGAAGTTTGTTTAAAATATAGAAGATTGTTACTCAATGAATTCAGTTAGTCTCACTCAAATAAAATAGTATATAATTAATTTCCTTTTTTTGAATGAATTTAAAATCAGTTATATATTCTGCCAATCTGGCTTACAACTAAAAGTTATATCAAACATAGATAAATTCTAATCTAAAATATTAAATATTGTTAATATGTAAATTTTTATCTATTAAATAAATAAAAAAAAAACTAAAAATTTGTTGAAAATAGTTTTAAAGTTTAATTATAAACACGTGTTAATAAATAGTAAAAAATTTACCTTGTTTTGTAAAATAAAACCGAAAAATTTATCGATCTTGACTTTTTATAACATTGCAAATATAGAAACTTTCATCTCAACAACGCAATGCACAGCAATCCGTATACGTATGCAGCAGAAAAATCTAATTTTAAATTTTTTTAGAAAAGTATCTATGCGGCACAAAACAATATGTTTCACTTTCAATTAAATGCTATTAACTTCTAACTTCATTTATGAAAGTTCACAAAAATTTACATTTTTCTTCAAACCATATTTCGTAAACAATGGTAAAAAAACAAAAAAAAAATCTAACGGTTGTATTTTGATAAATCCTCATATGCATATGCGTCAAACCATTAATAAGCTAATTACTTGCTTTAAAACGTGCCGCGTTCATTAACCCTTAAAACATATTTCCCGCGAAAAACTTAACGGCAGATCGCCGTACGAATGTCGCGTATATTTAATTAATATTCAATTAATTATATATACTATACTATCAATCTATTTTTTAATACTTCTTTAAATAAAACTTTTTTAGCTTTCTCTAGTAGTAATTCCAAAAAATACCATATTGTGGTAATTGATTAATGAATTCTTTTAAATTCAGCTTAACGATGATACATTTATTGTTTATTTAAGTTTAGTTTGGTTTTTTTGTTTATAAAGCTAAAATTTATTTAGAATTTTATTTGAAGTGGTTTTATTTTTTGTTTAAATTCTGTTGCTGAGTGAGAATTTTCGTTTTTTTTGCAACTAAATTTTGTGTCGTCATGATGGTGGTGAATTTTATTTGTTTAAATTTGTTATCAATATTTAAATAAATAAAACAAAATACCACTTAATCGTGGTATTTTGATAAGAATTAAGATCTTAAATGGTTATTAAAAATGTTGTAATTCAATTTAATTTAAAACATTTCAAGAACTTGAAATAATTTAGTTCTCTAATAATATTAAGATGACTAATAACTCATTAATAATTAAAATTTTCAAGTTCCGCTTTTTCTTGATTGATAAAAAAAAAGGAAAATGTACGAGTACTACAGAAACAAGTGTTCTTAAAAAAAAAACAACATATTTATAAGTACTCTTTAGTTCACAGCTGCCTAGAGATAAGAGTACTTATTTTAACAGAATTCGTCATTTTTGTTGTTAACGTTATGTGTTAAAATAAGTTTTCATGCTGGCGTCAATATTTTTGCACGATCACTTGGTAACGCCTTTAAAATAGCTTCAAGCCCTTAAACTTCTGATTAAAGGCCCAAATACACTACTCATCAAGCATTGTGGTAGTAGATATTAGTGAAATGTGTTTACATGTGTCACACCGACGATGCTGGATGGAATATCAAATAATTTAGATATGACGGCGACGATGCTGGATGAAAAATCAAATAATTTAGATATGACGGCGAATATTACGTCAAGCACGCGTACACGATGAATTCGCCGGCTGGACTAGCATTTAACAAGTGTATTTGGCCCTTAACATCTATAAATTATTTTTGCAATTTTTTTAAAATAATGTATTACCTATTTCCGAATTTTATAAAGTGTTGGTTCAAACAAGTCAAGTTTAGTTGGTTTTTTTGAATACTCTTTTGAAGCAAATTCGTACGCAATCAGTTTGTATGGTCAATTTTCTTACTGTTTACCTTTAAATTAAATTCATCTAGCATATTACGAATACAAAAACAAATAAAAAACAAGTAAGAGTGCTATATTCGGCTATGCCGAATCTCATATACCCTTCACCATGTTGAGATAAAAACAAAAAGTTATATACATAAATAACGTTCTTTAGATAGGTATAAATAAATATTAATTGAGCCACGCCAACTTTTCATTTCGTAATGCCGAAAAATATAAAAAAGCAAAAAAATTATATATGTATGTACCTAAGCCCGTTTCCTCTTTTGCCAAAGTTGATGTTTGAAATTTTTTTATTGAAATACCCTTTTTTTACCCCTTTTTCTGGAAAATCACCACAAACTTTAGAATTGCACAATTTTGAGTTGGTACACAATTTTTAGTTAGACAAAATTGGATAGAGAGGATATTTTTTTGAATTTATGATAGCTGATATATTGAAGGCTCGAAAATCTAAACTTGTAAAGAAAATTACGAATTCAGAATCAGCATCATAAATTACAATTAAAACTTTTTTTAATACTAAGATACCAAGTAACATTTTATGGCATTATTACCGCAACCTTCCTAAAAAAAATGTAAGAATTTTCTTGAAAAAGTGCGTCGTTTGCACCCTTTAAACTTTAAGGAGGTTGACACCAGGAAGGTCTAACCCTTTCGCCAAATTGGGTGCTCCTGGGAAATACCGAGTTAGTAGACTCGTCAGGCAATTAGAGACCCTAGCAAAATGCGACTAAGCCCCAACAAAGAAATCGATAAACAAATGGTTATTTTAAATGCCACTCAGGTCTAATAAATCAATGCAAGTTAAACTCTCCTTTTGGTTTAAAATGTGTTTAAACCATCAAATCTATTAATCAGTAAACATATAAACCATCTTTAAACGCTTAAAATTGTACTTTAAACTACCAATACAAACCATTTGAAAACATTTATCGTAGTGCTGCCATATTGTGTATTTTTAAACAGCATATAATATATGGGACACTGATTTTCAGCTGTTGAGTTTAAACTACATAAAAATCCAAGGTTAGTACAACTCAACCAGCGCTTAAACCATAAGTGATTTATTAGCCGTTAGATACAGTAATTCGTAAAGAATAAAAAGTCGAAAACATTCGTACGTAAAGTTGAAATCATAAATTACAAAAGGACCTAATGGGTTGATTATGGATGACGGCTAAACTGAATTTGAATTGCCGGCAGCGAAATCAGTCTGGGTTCACACTATGAAAGTATTCCTTAAGAAAGTCTGAGTTTATTGGAGAGAATGGAGAGAATCATAGCATGTTCTCTTCCCTTCTCCCCAATAAACTTAGACTTTCTGAAAGAAATCCTTCATAGTGTGAACCCAGACTCAGACAACGCCGCTCATGTTAATATATAAAACCAATAAATCTTAAGCAAAAATCAGAAAGAAAACCTTAGATAATTATAAGATAAAATATCTTTAATCCACACGCCAGTATTTGTATTATGTATTCATATTTTATAAAGTATCTGTTTAATATTCACCCAATAAACCAATCACGTATTAAAACTTATCACACATTTAGCATAATTATCAGTATGACTGCCATTTATTTACAAAACATTAAATTTTAGCTTTTGGGGTTAAAGGTCAACATCTTTTTTAAATACTCTTCAATTCTTTTTTATTAAAAATACCTTAAAAAATATTTTTTATTATTAAAAACAAAAAACAATATTAAACAAAACAAGAAGATATGTAAATAATAAAAACAAAAGAATTGACGCAGTAAAATTCAAAACAAATGTGACGCGAATAAATGTGGTTGATTTAAAAAACAGTTAATCTTAAATTTTTAAAAACAAATAACACTTTGCTACTTAAATAAACTGTCATGTTTTTGAGTTTCGCGAATATATGTTGTACAACTTTCACAATTTTCGAAATAACTCGAATTAGGTTTACCCGCCGGGTGGCCCGCTTGACAAAAAAGTGTCAAATTCGAGCACAATGTAATTAATAATAAAAGTTAAGGCAAATCGTATGTAAAATAATGAGGAAATAGGACTATTACAGAAACAACTTTTAAAATTTAAAGATGCACAATCGGAAAAATTTTAACGTAATAAAAATAGTCTTTCGAGATTTCATGCAAAGTGATATTTTTTAATTTTTAATTTAGTTTATAACCAAACTTTTTCGCTTAATAATCCCATTTATTTACTCGTATACCTTGAACTTTTGTTTCTGATTAAACCTCTTTCACACTATTATACCAGTCACTAGATTTTTGCTCTCACAAAATCCAATAACTTTTGGTCCGATTGTCAAAAAATCAGGGGGCTAATTATGAAAGTCGTGATCGAATGCTTTTTCGATTCGAAAGCAATTTTATTTCATCTTCTTTCTGTCGATACTGAATGAATCGAAATTATTTTTTCAGTGTTGTAAAGTTTAAATTTTCACAACACTGAAACAATAATTTCGATTTGTGCAGTATCGACTGAAATAAAATTGCTTTCGAATCGAAAAAGTTTTCGATCACGACTGTCATTGGGCCCCAGATAAAATTTTTCTCCATAAAATTTTGCTTCTACACTATCACACTTCAAATAAATAAACAACTGATGAGTGTAAAATAAATTTACATATATTTTTTATCTAAAGTGCGTTTTATAAATAAGCCTGTTTTTAACAAATATTAAAGAATAAATGAAATTAAAAAGTTTAAAACAAAAAATTTAATATCAAAGTTATTTACGGGAATACAAAATTTATCATTAATACGATTTCTGTATGACGTGCTAAATTCCCAATTTTCCATATTTGATAAATACACTGAAATTTATTGTTGAGGGAAAGCTAGCTTCTATGCGCATTTCACTGGTTGCTTAGGCCAGCTCATCAGGAAACCTTTTCCTAAGATTTTAGAAAAGCTAGAAATATTATACGAATAAAACCCTAAAGCGAATAAGAATTTTAAACACTCAAAGTTTTACTCGTAAGTAACAATATCAAAGCTTAAACAAAACACCAACAATAAACAGTGAGTTTATCTTTTCTTACATCCCTCTACAATTGGTTGGGTTCTTTCCGACTCGAATTGTAGTTATAAGTGGGTAAAAAGATTTAATATTTCTTTAATATTTAGTCAATTTTACTTTGATTACAGATGCTTTTTTTCAAGGGTGGAAAAGTTTATTCAAGAGTGAAAAAGTTAATACGATTATACTTTTTCGTATAAGCCATAAACAAGAACATGAACAAATTAATTTCCTTGCTTTGCCGGTGTAATGGGCATGTCTTGTTTAAATCGATAGTGCATGAAGACGTGGCTTAAGGGCCAAATACACTTGTAAAATGCTTGTCATGCAGGCGAATTCACTCGAGCACGTGTGCTGGGCGTAATATTCGCCGTCATATCTAATTTTTTGATTTTCCATCCAGCATCGTCGGTGTCACACCTGTTAACTATTACAACCACAATGCTTGGTAAGTATTTTGAGAAGTGTTTTTGGGCCTTTATGACTTGGATTCTAAACCATAAGATTTCTCTTAGCCAAGGTGAATTTATATACTGAATTTGCCTTGATGTCAAAATTGATAGTGTATTGTGACCTTAAAAAGTTGCTGGGCTTTTCCATTCACCTTTTAATGAATTCGCCTTGTTCTAAAGTGGGCAGCGGAAAGCTTACTGACTTTGACAGTTCCAACCAATTTATTTTGGTTTTACAATGTTTCGTTTAGAAAAAGTTGACATTTCGAGCCGTAAACACTAACAATGTCATGCAAAAATCATCTGCTGTCACCTTGAACATTAATTCGCCTTGGTTTAGAAAAATACTAATATAATATACAGCCTTGTCACAGAGTATAATTCCGTTTGGAATCGAAGAAAACCTATTTGTTTATTGATAGAAAGTGTATTTTGATAGTGTTTTGGCCTTTTAGATACAGAAAACTCCCATTCCGTTCATGAAAACCAAAATGGTTTCATTCTGAAAAATTTTTCCGTCATTTTCTGAAGCACCAACATACGAAATGAACTCCGTTTCCGAACGGAATTGCACTCTGTAATAATATAAAAAATTATGAGATCTGCACGACAGTCAAATTTCTTAACGAATTTTTTGACATTTCATAGCAAATTATTTTCACACTATCGAACATTTCGAATTTTTTTGTGTTTTTTAAAGGGTCTTCAAAAACAAAATAAACTTATCAAAAAGAACAAAATGCCAAAATTACATCACAACTAAATGGTAAAATTAAACAAAAATACTACATAGTAAACAAGTTTAAAGTGACTTTTAAATAAATTATATTTGCTTGTTTTAAAATAAAAGGAAACACCTGAAAACGTTAGTTTGTATACATCGTTTCGTATAGATTTTGTTTGAATAATTATATTAATTAAAATTAATTAGTTACATTATAGTGGCTATAGTATAAGTTAGTCGTGATGATTAATTTTTTTTTTAAATACCATAGTGATGATCAACAATTTAGCACAAGTAATTGAGTTGTTTTAGTATAAAAATTAATTTTAATTAATTGTTTATAGTGTTTTTTTATATTCAGCCTTATTCCGGCTGTCGTTGTCGTAAACGATCAAATCGTTTTTTGTAAGAGATTAAAGAACACTGGTTGGGTGTTACTTTAATCTCTTACAAAAAACGACTTGATCCATTACGAAAACGACAACCGGAATAAGGCTGATTGTAATAATGAAAATACGAGTTAAGATAATCAAAATGCTTATTTTTAAAATATTTAAGATTTTAAAATATTGCTGTATACCAAAATTGTTTGAAACAATTATTTTACAAATTACAAAAGCAATTAAAAACTTACCACAATGAGCGAGATCAATAATTGGTACCAAACTTTTAGCCAACAGTGTATCGACTTTATCATCATTTGTTTTGGATTTCAACATTTTCTTGTTTATTTTTTTTATTTTTATGTGTTTTAATTTTCTCTGTTGTGACTGTTAAAAAACAGTTGCTTTTAAAAAAAAAAAAATTTGTTTACCTAAAAATAAAAAAACATAAAATGACAATTTTAAGCGTTAATAGATTTTTAATTATATGGTTATTTGTTTTTAATTTTATTTTAATTATTTAATAAAACAAATTATTGAAATTGCGACTATAAAAAAAGTTAATATCTTTAATTTGTTTCTTAAATTTTTTACTGTAGTTGCTTTTAATTAATTTACGTGTTTAAAAAATCTTAAGAAAAAACTTTAGATATGTCAAAAATTAAACATTGGAAATTTTTTCTCTAACAAAATGTAAACCCAAAAACAGTGACAGGATCTATTAAATTTTGATGCAATTAATTTTAGTTTCTTCTTTAACAGAACTTTTCTTAGTAACAGGAAAAATTTGGGAAAAAATTTTTTAAATTTAAATGTTAGATGACCCTTCAGTCCCTTTAAGGCTAGATTACACTATCTCACAAGTCTTACGTATTCCATAATACTTTGTGAGATAGAAATCTAATGAGTTTTGTTGCGACTGTCAAAAAATCTAATTTAACATGACAGTTTGTGTTCACACTATCACACTTTGTCATATTACTTGAGTTTTTGACATGTATTAATACAAAGTATAATAGTGTAATCTAGCCTTTAGTGAACTCGTTTCTATGAGAAACACATTTTCGAAAATTTGCAGATAGCACTACTTGAATATAAGCCCACGTTATATTTTTTTAAATTTGTGTAAATTAAACCCAAAAAGTATGAAAGCTTTAAAAATTGTAATTTGACTTAGAATACACATTTAAATTTTAATATGAAAAACTTATGTAAATCAAGATTTCCGAAAAATTTATTTTTGATGAAATATTTTGTGGTAAAATATGTTTGAAAATTATAAGGTTTCTTTACTAGATAAACAGTTTTTCTTCCAGTTAAAAAAAAATACACTCGCGTTTTATAGCTTTAAGAAAAACAAAACAAAAATATTCATAAAATTTTCAATCTAAGATTTTTTGTTATTTCCTAAATATTCCGAGTTTTTCGGATAAGAAATCTTAGTCGACCCATATTAATTTGTTTTTTGGCAGTAGATTCCTACGCGAATTGGGAGATGTAACGGGCTGCGGGCTCGAAAATCTGACGGGAAAGACCTGAATGATTTAAAAAGATAAAAACAAAATTTAAAAAAATATTTGATTCCGTACGGAAGAAGCGATCTGTTTCGCACTTTGCGTAAGCAAATGACCAATTTATAATATTTAACAAAAAGTTTTCTTAAGTTCAATATGGTTCGACACCTATGAATCACATGTGTTCGCACAATTGCTTAAGCCAACTTAAGCATATTATAGTTGTGTTCTATTTTGAACTGACAAAGTACCTGATGTCAGCTGATTTGCAAGTCATTTGTTTGTGATTCGGCAAAAATATTTGTTTATACATATTCTTTTAAAAAAAGAATTTTATTAAACTTTAATACAATTTAAATTTAAAAGATATTAGGTATGTTCAACAAGATCTCGGGCAAGTTCGGACTAATGAGAGTAAAATGAAAATTACTCTCTTAATTTGCCGAAACTACCCAAAATTGCTGGAACGCAAAAAACCATTTTTGCACTTCTTCAAATACTAATGCTGCTTACTTTTCAAATTAAGATTTATTTAAGTGATGTTTGATGCTTAAAATTCATAACATTATAAAACCAAAACATTTAATTTAATATGTTTTTTAATTAAAACTAAACGTTTTCTTTTTATTGTAAATTTCCTGAATTATTTATCAGTTTCATATGTAAACAAAAACAGCTGATTGTTTTTTCTTGTCCGAACTTACCCAAAGAAAAAGTTCGTGCAAATTTGTACAGGAAATTAAAAAAATTACTCTCGCAATAACTCTCTTAATTGCACAAAAATTGTTATGTGGAACGCTTTTAAGTGACTTTGTGCATGTTCGGACTGTTTCGTTATGTATGTGGAACAGATCTATTTAAATCCCTACATAATTTGCTGTTGTGTACTATTATAGGTTATGTCAGTTGAAGAAACTTAGCGGTCACCTATCGAGTAAGCGAAATTTTCAGAAAAACTGTCACTAATGATCGATAGTTTGAGGCTTGCTTAAAAGTACCTTTAATCATTAAAGTTTAATGGGATATATAATTTCGAAGTAGTGTGTTCCTGTTATGTTCAACTTCGTTTGCTATTTTTCAATGCAACGCTTTATAAATGCTAAATAACTTAAACTTGTTTATTTTATGTGGCAAATAGCTTTTTTTAATTTCTGCTATGTCCAAAATGTAATTTTTTGTAATAATTTCCGAGTCTACAATTGGTCTTCTTAAAACACGTTAGTCCATAGATTCCTCAATCAGTTAAAAAGTTTCGCTACTACAAAGAATGGCCACCCGACTGCTTTTACTATCAAATGATATTTCTGCTATTAGTAAATAATACCAATCGACGAAAAGATAATCACAGATTTCAAAAATGCATTCCCCCAGAGTATTAAAATTTCTACACATAGATTTTTGTTTGGCCAACAACATCAGCTAACAATCAATATAAAGAACATCTTGTGTAGCCAAATCGAAAAGGGCTTAAGTCCTAAAATTTTAATTTATAAATACAACTGTTCTTATTTTATATAATTATAACTAGCTGTTTGGTCCCGGCGCTGCTCGGGATTTTCTGAATAAAGATAAAAAATGAAATACTGGCGAATTTTGGTAATAACTTGACCCCAGCCAGCGCTATCTACCATCAATAGAAAAAAATTTTAAATATCACAACAACAGCGCCACCTATCGGGAGTATTTTTATAAACCATCAGTGAAAGTAGACGTTTCCAACGCATGTATGTACTCGTTTGAAAATCGGTTGAGTGGTTCTCGAGTTATAAAATTACGAACAAATGTCCTATGTTATTTTTATATGTTAATAATAATACAAAAATTAGACATGGTCTTGCTTAACAACCTCCATTTTGTTTAGTTATTTTAGCTCCATTGAATTTTTTTTATAAAAAATTTATTTTTTTCATCCTTGAAAATTTGATTTATGGATGCCCCTTTCGCAGTGCCTGGTTCAATTCTCCTGTTAATAAAGGTCTAATTTCTCTTCTACAATATAACACGAGCATTTTAAATAAATTTCACAAAAATTTCTAAGCGAATCTTCGATATTCTGAGGCTGGCATTTAAATCTGGAGATAAATTACACTTTAAAAATTTTAAAATAAAAGTTTTAAAATTGTGTTGTTTTATTTAATAATTATTTTTATTTCTGAATATGTAAAATTAAGGCCCACAATGAAGTCGTTTCCTCATTATTTAACAATTAGCTCTATATTACATTATAATAATTCCCCATTAACTTTCTTTAGAACATTATAATCTTAATCTTAAGAATGATTAATGCATATTTTTGTACATTAAAAATGTAAAAATAAAAATATTAACACAAAAAAGAAATCCCCTTAATTTGTAATTCCCTAAATGAGTCACATTAAAAACAGATATTAATATTTTAATTAATCTTTAACTTGAAAAATTTTTTAACGAAAATTATAAGGAAAATTAGTGACAAGAAATCTTTATTAAAACAAGTTAACTTGAAACAAAAATTTATAAACAAGAAGTTAATTTTTGGAACACAAATTGGTCGTACGTCGTAAGAACGTACTATTTAACCACAATTTTGTCGTAAACTTATTTTGTTTTCTTTTGAAAATAATATTAGAAAAATTCAAATTCACTTCAATTTTCGTTTAGCTATTATTTTGCTTTTAAAAACACGAAAATAATTTAATTTTGTATTTTTAATTTATGAATCTTTTTCTATGACAATACATTGTAACCGCCTCGGCGTATGAAATAGAATTAGATCTAAAGACCTCGTTACTCATTTTGTAAACGTAAACGTTGAGGATCAGCTGTTCTCATTTCCTTAAGGAGCATATAGACGACATGTTTTTGTCATCTGACATGTCAAATTTTCAAGTCACATGTAATTGTGCATGTCTGTCAAAATTGCTGTTTTACATAAGCTTTATAATATTCGGTCACAAACGTACATGTAATTTGCTTCTGACATTGTCTCTGTTTTTTTTCGCATTGTTATTGCAGAAACCAATGATGTGCTCGGTTTCAAAATAGCTTGCTGCCGCCATGAAAAGTTTTATTTGCGCCGTAAAATAGTTCAGCCATCTTAACATTTTTTTCTTTTAATTCGAAGATACCAATTTAGGATTTTATAATAAAACGATTTTTATATATATATTCACATAAATTCTTTTCAATGGTAAGATGATCAAACATATCTCGGTATTGTTAAAAATTAACTTCAGCCGGCTAATGATTCCGTCAATAGTGGACGCCGCTGCCGGTTTCTTCCCGGCATAGCTTTCTGATGTCAGATGGTTTGTCAGAAGAAAATAGAGCACGCTCTAATTGAAATTTTGTCAGATGACTTTGCGTCTGACTTTTACAGAAGCAAAGTTAAAAAGGTAACACACGACATGTATGTATTTTGCAGTGGGAAATTTGACATGTCAGATGACAAAAACATGTCGTGTACGGTCGCCTTTACCAAGCTTATGTATAAGCAGTTACTCTTATATAAACTTGACGTTGCGTTGCGGATGAACCTGATAAAATTACGTATTAGCTGTCAAAGAATTTTGTGTTTGTTTAATGGTACTTTTTTACATTCTTGCAGAAGTCTAACGCATTTTGACAATGCGAATTTACTAGAACGTGGGATCCAGTCAACATATGGTTTTTTTTTTTTTTTTTTTTTTTTTTTTTTTTTTTTTTGTTTGTTTGTTTGTTTGATGGTCGGTCGACTTTGTATGGTGATGGTCGAAGTTTGTATACAAACTAGTTTTTTATATTAGCAAACCTTTTTTTTACTAGCAATATGTTTGACAATCCGACAGTCTTGTTGTAGAGTTGACCTCACCTTCTAGTCAATTTGCCTTGGTATTTTGACGAAAATGCATCTCTGGTCTAATTGTTGTTTGAAAGTTTTCAAAAAACAATAACAACTTATCATGCCAGGGTTGTATTTGCTTTAAAAACGTTAAAAACGAAAACGAAGTTTGTATACAAACTAGTTTTTTATGTTAACAAACCTTTTTTTACAATTTGTTTGTTTGACAATCCGACAGTGTTGTTGTAGAGTTGACCTCACCTTCTAGTCAATTTGCCTTGGTATTTTGACGAAAATGCATCTCTGGTCTAATTATTGTTTGAAAGTTTTCAAAAAACAATAACAACTTATCATGCCAGGGTTGTATTTGCCTTAAAAACGTAAGACTTGTGTGATAGTGCAAAGAATACTTTATTTATTGATAAAGCGAACATTCTATCAGCGTACATGAAGTTATTTTATATTTTAATACCAAACGCACAAATAATAAATTAAACAAATTTTGAGAAATTTTCTGTTCTCTTTTTAACACATTTCCACACGTTTGCGTATTTTTAGTAAGTGCTGGTTCACAGGCTTCAAGTTTTAGTCGACAAGTCTTGCGTGCGTAGGAGAGAGAAGAAAAGAAATTGCATTCCCTTTTTCCTTCTCTCCGAAAAGGTCAAGACTTGACGGCTAAAGCTTGAAGCGTGTGAACCAGCACTAATTACCAGCCATTGTAGTACACCGCAACGTTTACGTGCTCCCAACATTAACGTTTGAGGAATTAGACGTTGCGTCTACGTAAGACGCGGATACGCTTTGACGTTTGCGCCAACTATTGTGGGCATTTCTATCAAATATTATACGTTTTGATTTGACAACGTATTTACTTCCTACGTTTTTCTACTGTGCAATAGTGTTCCTACAATAAATTTTTATGAATAAAAAATTAAAACCTTTAAACTTCATTCACAATGGCAGCAACAATTTTGTTTTTTCGTCTGTCTAATTCTTTCTCAAAGTATTTGAGGTATTTTCCTTTTATTTTTTGAAATACGATTTTTTAAAGAAATTGTGTCTGCTTCAGCAACAATTTGTATGAAATTGTAAATGTCGTTTATAATCAGGAAAATTTCAACAATCAGGGGTGTACTGAAAATCGAAAGCGTAATACGCAAGAATTTTAAAAGTCATTTTTTGATAAGATTTCTGTAATAAAAGAATTTTATGACAAATAATTTACAAATATGTCTCTATTAAACAGAATTTTATAACAAAAATTTTAAAAATTAGATTCAAAGTTTTTAAAAACAGCTTCCAAATTCTTGCGTTTTACGTTTTTGATTTCCAACACATTCCTGAATATGTTTTGAAAATAATAAATTATACGTAATATTGTTTAGAGCATAATTTGCAAAGGTTTTTTCGACTGAACATGTCAGTTCTTGTGCACACCCAGTGAAAATGTTGCTATTATTGTGAATCTGGTTTTTTATTGAGTTTATTAAAACTTTTTGCTTATTAACCAAAACAATGTTACTTTTAAAATTTTTTAATATTTTTCCTTTTTGTTTTTCAAAGGTACAATTGATTAATTTTAATTTGACGCACTTGATATTTTTTGTTTTAATCACCAAAAACTACAAAAGCAAATATTTTCTTCTTTTGTTTAACTTATTTATTTATTTTTTTTTTTTTTAAACAAATACGTTACGTTCAAAATTTTCAATTTTTAAACTGTTGTTTTCTTAAAAGTAAAAAAGACGTTCTAAACGTACAATGTTCTTGTGATAACTAAACCAGCTCAAAAGCAAATTTATACGTCAACCTCATAGAAACCGAAATGGAATCTTTATTCTCCACTGCTTATATTTGTTGTTAACCCCCTTTTCCTCTTTAAAATCCCATCATGTTTTACTTAGTAAAATAATTTAACTAAATAAAATTAAAGAAGTAGCAAGCAGCAGCAGCAGCAGCGAACTACAAATAAAAATAATTAAATGATTTATTTGCTTATCGTTCGATCACTCTCGATTCGATTAGATTATCAACATTTGTGTAATGGTGAGTATAAGCAAACCCCACACTCATTCACAAATAATAAAATTTAAAACAATAAAATAAAAGGTGAGCATTTTGAATTGTTAAAAATGTATTTTTCTTTGAAAAAAAAACCAGAAAAAACTTTTTAATCTTAGAAAAAACTTATCATGAAAATTGTTATTGCTTTTGTTTTTTTTTATTTTCAATTCACTTGATTTTACTTCTAGAAAAAAACAGTTGTGGTGACTATTTTGATGATATACCTGTACTTTGTTTTTGTTGTTTTTAGACACACATGTTTTCCCCACTTATGAATTAACTGTTATTGTTGTTTTGCAATAGAAAATCCCGCCAGTAATTTAAGCTTTAATTCTAAAAATTTCATTTTATTGTTTAATTTCCATACTTTTGTTTGGCAGTAGATTTAGATTTCGAAAATACACGCGCTCGCAATACAATTATTTACGGGTTTGTTTTATTTGAAAAAAAATGTGATAAGCAAATTAGCGCTTGTGAAGTACTTGTCAAAAATGTTCAAATCACCCAACAAAATTACTGGAAAAAGGGTTGTTTTCATTGTTGCCAACTAGGTTTTTGATTAAATTTTGTTTGCGATTAATAAAAAAAAGCCACACGAGCAACTCTTAGAGAACATTGTTAAATACATATATGTATGTAGTACATCATAAAGCTACTTTTACACACTCTATATTTTACAGTGACTGGGCTAGTTATAAGGCCCAACTATAATATGCATGAACTTGCTTAAGCTACTGTCAAAAATTAACAAAAAGCCACTAAAATGCCTTTGGAATGTGCGATCAGTTTCACAATTTGCTTAAGCAAATGACAATTTTATAAAACAACTAGCTGTCCCGGCAAACGTTGTTTTGCCATATAATTTATTTTTAGCGAAAGAAAGAGTAATAAAGCATTTATACTATGATCGGCGATGAAAATAAGCTATTTATTTCTTTATTTCTGTTCGTTACATATTCAAAAGTTTCACCAAAAAAAAGTGATGTAAGTGAAGTATGAAAATCAAACAGAGATAATCAAATTTCACTACGAAGAGCAATTGCGTGTACGATATTGTTTGTCAGTCCTTCTTTAGCCAACACAAATAAGCTTGATGGCTTGCCGATTCGAGAAAATGCCACGTATAATTATTCGTGTGAAAAACATGGTGTGCCCAAATCTAAGCCGCAAACAGACATCCTTTGGATTTGGGACTTATTGATTGTCATTGCAAATGCTAATCTATTAGAAAATTAAAACCGTTTGAATTCAATTGGGACATGTGTGGCAATCATCGGAGTTCGTGGCAGCAAAACATTTTCGTCTCGGAATTTACCATTCAAAATGGTAGCTTCGATAACGTTTTTCATAAATTTTTTTACCGACCAACTGCATAGCCGAAGTAGAATAACCGGAGAAAAATTAAAAAAAAAAATACATAAACTTTTCAAAAGAATCGGTTAATTAATTAAGTAGGTAAAGGAGGGGGTGCTTTTACCCTTTTTTTCTTTTTTTTTACGCCGTAAATGTTAAAATTTATAGCCTTTAGTTTATGTAACACTATTTTCCTGCCAAATTTAAGGAAAATTGGTTGAATAGTTAAAAGGATATAGGGAGGGGGAGCTTGTACCCCTCTTGCCTTATTTCACGCCCTAAGTAAAAAAAAAATAGGCTATAGTTATTTCCAGCTGTAACACTATTTACCGGCGGCATTTCAAGAAAATCGCTTGATTATTAAGAAGATATAGGGGGGGGGGGAGCTTTTACCCTCTTGCCCTATTTCACGCCCTATTCGATATTTTCTTTCAGATGTAATAGTGTTTGCATGCCAAATTTCAAGAAAACCGGTTGACTAGTTTAGAAGATTAAGGAAGGGAAGCTTTTACCCTTCTTGCCCTATTTCACTCCCTAGCTAATAAAAAGTATAATCTATATATGTTACACTATTTGCCTTCAAAATTTCAAGAAAATCGATTAATTAGTTAAGAAGACATAGAGAGGGCGAGCTTTTGCCCCTATTGCCCTATTACCTATTTCCTTTCAGATGTGTCAGTGCCTGTATGTTTTAAGAAAACCGGTTGATTAGTGAAGAAGATGTATTAATGGGGATCTTTTATGAAATATACTTTACGACCTATTCCAATACCTACCCAATACACACACATATTAAAATCATAAAAATCGGTCAAGCCGTTTCGAATGTAATTCGAAAATGGGGGCATTTTGTTGATATTTGTATGGGAGTATATAGGGAAATCTAAATGCCATATCTCCGGAACCACTGGGCCGATTTCATGCAAACTTCACATAAACCATCAACAGACTATCCCCAACCTACCCTTAAATTTTGGTTGAAATGGGTCGACCCGTTTTCGCAGTTAGTGGTGACATCAAAGTGTACACTTCTTTTTATATAAATAAATATATATAAAACAATAATTAGTATTGTGGTTAATTTATTGAACTGTTTTGATATTTTAATCAGGCTAAATTTAATTCATTAAATTTACTGCCTATTTCACGATGTCACTCGAACGTTTACGTTCGCACAAATAACATATAAAACAAAAACAATTTTTGAATTTTGTTTTTGTTTTATATGTTATTTCTGCGAACGTAAACGTTCGAGTGACATCGTGAAATAGGCAGTTAATGTTCAAAAAATTATTTTTATGAAGAAAGGAATTTCACAACATGAAATGAATTAAAATTTATTGATAATCTTTCATTATTGACTGAACTGGGTATCGAACCCAGGTTTCCACGGACAGGTTGCCCTGAAGTTTCGATTGTAACCACGCAATCTCTTCAGAGGTGTATGCCGTTTAACACTTACCGCCATTGACGACGGCTCGCAGTCAAACATCAATATATAAACCAAATGGTATTTTAACTGGTAGATCGAAATTTGTTTTGAACAGCGTTTAAAAAACTGCAGTCAAAGTAGAAAAACTGCCATTTCTTCCACTACTTCATTTGTCATTGCCAAAAAAAAATGTTGTTTTTACTTTTGATTCGTTAAAAATAAACAGTCGCTGTCAAACTAACTCAACAAGCGAAAAGTTGTACACAAATTTTCGTTTTTTGTTCGAAAGTTTGTGATTTCGACTGCAGTTTTTAAACTCTGGTTTTGAATGATTATCTTTTTTAATTGATTTTCATATTGTTCCAAAAAGTTACCTTAAGTTCAATATGGTATGACACATATGATTACCATGTATTATAAAAGTTGCTAAAGCCAGCATATTATAGCTGTAACTGTGCATGTCTGATTGACAATTTGTAGACGGTTTATGATTTCTGCTTTCACACATACATGACATAACCTATAATACTTTACAAATGCAAATTATCAGTGAACGTTAAGGTTATAAGAGGAAATGATTAAAATCCCCATTTTAAAAATGATACAGGGAAGAGTAAATAAGCAACGCTGGAGTTTATTATACCATAGAGGAGAAAATCCTTGCGAACGGGCGAAGGCTGGTTATACAGAGGGCCTTTAGTTAGCGATTTGGATTCGGGCACCTGACCCCAACCATTAAAAATTAACATACATACATATACATATTATGATAGTGAAAAGAAAATATTCCTGGAAAATATTGAAGGAATAAGACTATTAAAGTATGAAAGCTTTATAAATTGTTATTAGACTTAGAATACATATTCGAATTAATATTAAAAGATTTTTTTTAAATTTTTTATATGTAGTTTTAAGGCATGAGAATAGGTCGTAAAGTATATTTCATATCGCTAGGACCGTAAAGTAAGGCAAGAGGGGCAAACGTTCCCCCTCCCTATATCTTCTTAACTAATCAACCGGTTTTCTTAAAATTTGGCATGCAGGCACTGGAACATCTAAAAAGGAAATTGGAAATAGGGCGTGAAATAGGGCAAGTGGGGTAAAAGCTCCCCCTTCCTATATCTTCTTATCTAGTCAAGTGAGTTTCTTGAAATTAGGCAGGCAAATAGTGTAACATCTGGAAAGAACTATAGCCTATAATTTTTATTATCTTCTTAACTAATCAACCGGTTTTGTTAAAATTTGGCATGCAAACACTGCAACATCTGAAAGAAATAAGTTATATGGCAAAACAGCGTTTGCCGGGTCGAATAGATATTTTGATATTTTGGATTTTCTTGTTTTAAGAAACGAAATTGACTACTTTAGAAAATAAACTTCTTTCCGCGTAGCACCCTAATTTTTAAAATGAATTATGTTTCCAAAAAATTAATTATTTCCCCAAAAATCGTTGTTGCTTTTTTGTATGTTAAATTTTATGGACCAAGTTTGTTTTCGTTTTGGGCTCTACGCCCTTTCGCATTTTAGGTGACGATATGTATGTACATATATTAAATTGAGCACTTCACTTACAAAATTTGAAAATAAATTTTCTGGAAATTCAAAAAAATATATTTATTTTTAGAAAGTTTTTTGGGAAAATGAACCATTTTAAAATTATCTCAATATTGATACGTATACAAAATTAAAAACCTAAGTATAAGAAAATGAAATTAAAGTAAGATTATTTGAAAAGTGAAAAATCGGAGCATATCTTTAACAATTTTGCACTTGCATAAGCAATTTTTTATATTGTTTACATGTTCTGGTGCTTAACATGTTCTTGTTTTATAACATTACCGCTTTTTATTCCTTTAGGCGATATGCATGTACAGTACTTTTCGTTTATAGTCAATACCGCTTATAGTCACATTAGCGATATAGTCCATTTTATCTGTTTATTTTGCCACTATAAGTTAATTAAATATAAAGTATTAACATTTTATTCCATTTAGCGATATAAGCACATTTGCCATACAAATTTGCGTACAAATACATATGTACATACAGTGCACTCGCGATAATATGAACTAATTAAAACAAAGCCAGTTCACTTTTGCAAGATTGTTCATATTTGCGAATGACATCTTATTTCCCTTCAAAAACGTTTTTCTCATAAAAAAAAAGTCTGCTATGTTAAAATTTATTTATATATTGTTCATTGGGTTTAAAAAACTATTGATGTTAAAAAAAGAAAAACAAACTTGAAAGTTATTATGCGAAAAAAAGTCTGTGATTTTCTTCCGTTCGATCGCCTTAAAAATGCGCCTCTCTTACCAATCTCCTGATATTTGCCGTGTCCGCTAACATTGATCTCATTTTCAAAAACCATCGGCGCATGCATTACCATTTTTGGGATACTCGGAACACCGCACATTTTTCTTTTTCCAGGTCAAATAAACGTATTGTTAGCACATTTAAAAAAAAAAAACATATTTATTCGCTAAATTAGTAACACTTTACACCTTTTCCTTAATGTTTTAAATTTTCTAACTTTTCTGATTTTTATTTTTAAAGTTCAAAAGTTATGCTTTTTTTAATTCATATTAAAGAACTTTTCACGTTAAAATTATATTTAAAGATGTATATAGGATTCCATGTTAATTTGACCACTAACTAGAACGTGTATGTAAAAATTTTGATTAACAACTGAAGACAATTTTAAAGCAGGTAGCTAGGGAAAATATCCAAGTTATTATGCAGTTGAATTAATAGTTGAAAATTGATATTGATTTAAAAAAAACCGTTTAAAATACAATTATGAGTAGTTCATATTTTAAAGCTTTTGCACAAGTTCATATTTTAGAGTAGTCAATGGAAGAAAATAAGTGTTCATATTTTGGGATGTTCATATATTAGGTTGTTCATATTATCGCGAGTGCACTGTATTTAAAGATTTCATTTAATTAAATATTTTGTAATTTGATAAGTGTTTAAATTTAAAATTTGAAAAAACTTAGAATTATTGAATTTAGATTTATCAAACTTTATTTAACTAAAGATAAATGTGACTTGTGGAAGTGTGGCCACGCGTGTTGCAAATATTTTAATTTCAGTTATGGAAAAATTCTAGATAAAGAAGTTCAAGAGTTCAAGTTATAGAAACAAAATCATGTCAATTGGCCTGTCCACCGCTATTGCCAAGAGGTTTCCTTCGACTTAAAGAATTTTCGACTTCAACTGTATGCCATCTATCAACAGTCATCAAAGGGAAATGTAAAGTTAATGGCGTTATAGTCACATTAGCAATATTTTTGTTAGTTTTCGAAACCACAATCCATCCAAAAAAAGAAAGAATTAAATCGTTTAATTTTTGTCATCAACTCTCTACTCGTAAAAATTTTACTATTTCTTATAAGGAATGCAACTCTGTTGCAAATCTATGAGCCTGATGTAGGTGTTATTTATATAAGTTTTTTATTTTATATATTTACATAACTTGATTATATTTGAATTTGGTTATATGCCTCATAGTGGCATATATGAGAATTAACCTTATATTCACATTAGCGATATAGTCGAAGTTTTGTCTGCAACTAAAGGATGTGACTATGAGCGAAAAGTACTGTATAAACTTACGATTTGTATGTACTTATAGGTATGTATATTTATTTTTTAATATACTTTTTCAAGTAGTTAATACAAGTGAACTTACGCATTTTGTTACTTGTCTTCGTATATTTTTACAACAATAGCAACAATATTTGTAGACAATGTGTGTCAGCGATTTTGCTGATTTCGTTTTGGGTGTCTGATAAACTTTCTGGTTTATTGTACGAAAACGTCCGTGTGTCTTTCAATCTGTCCGTCTTGTCTTGTGTGCTCGTTCATTCTCCGAAGAAGCAACAAAACGGAGCAACAACCTCTGTTGTTGTTTGAAAAGTAAACTACATATAATAAAACTATAACTAAGCAGGTGTTACTATGAATATTCTTAGCCAATTCAACATATTTATGTACATACAAAATTCGTATAGATCTGTTTTTTTTTTATTGTAATGAAACATCTTCTCATTTAACATAAGTCAGATACATACATACACATTCATACAAAGAAACATTCTGTATGTAGTGGTATGATATTTACAAACTCGATAAACTCCGTAAAAAAAATATTTCAACCCAGACTTAAGCTACGGTCACACTTATTAAACATTTGACCAAATAAGCATAACCACTACTATTGCTAATAGTTAGTGAAATGAAACATAGTCTTAACATCACAATATAAAACAAATTATACTTCAAGACATAGCAAAAAACTGTTTTTAGTAAGATGTTGTATTATAATCAAAATAAATAATCGAATTAAAGAAAACTATACATATTTAAGTTTGCCTGTTGGTCACGTTTTTTTTTTTTGTCAAATATTTGACAAGTCTGACCGTAGCTTTAGACTCCACTTGGTAACTGTTTACTTGTTAAATTGGTAAATTTTCAATAACATTTTGTTGTTCAAAATTAAAAAACTCCATATTTAACATAAACAAATTTGCGAAGGATAAAAGCTGGATAGTTTTCTTTAAATTACATACTAGGTATGTTAAATTTTTTTTGAGATTTCATTTGCATTATTAAAATTTTAATACTTTCTTTTATACTATAGTATAATTAGTACCAGGTATTCCATATTTTCTTTTGTTTGACGTTATGTGGGTTTTGAAATTGAGAACAAAATTTCTAATGACTATAGGCCCAACCATAATGTGCTTAAGTTGGCTTAAGCAAATAAACGAATACATGTAAACCATATGAGACAGACCATAATGAACTTAAGGAAACTTATTGTTAAATTTTATCAAGCTGTCATTTGCTTAAGCAAAGTGCGAGACTGATCGCACATTCCGTACGGAATCAAATGTTTGTTGATATTATTTTTGTTTTTTAAACACATTTGAGAGACTTTTTGTTAATTTTTGACAGTAGGTTAAGCAAGGCCATGCATATTATGGTTGGGCCCATGGTGGAATAAGTACAAGGTATAGTCATTAGAAATTTTGTTCTCAATTTTTAAACCCATATAAAGTCAAACAAAAGAAAATAAGGAAAAAAATAACACAAGCGTCAAAATACAAATAAACTAATTTGGCATTACATGGGTAAATAACGACTACTCTCCCTAATGCACCCACCTGGTACTTATTATACTAAAGTTGGGCCTTATACCTTGTACTCCGGGCTGCCAAATAAATTTGTGACGAAATCGTCAATTTCCTGAGAAAAAATTAAGAAAATCGTCTTTCACGTTTCGAAAAATCGCCAAAAAAAAAAAGGACAACTTAAAATTTAATTTTTTTTAACAACTTTTGTTCGATTTTTATAAAAAAAAATTCACACAAAAACATAATTACTTTATACCCAGCTAGCATTTTGAATCGTGTAAGAGAAACTGTGAGTCTCATGAAGAGCCTCTTTTATCGTCGATGACCGCATTTTTTAATCGTAAAAGAGTCTTACACGGGAAGAACAGTTACACGACTGAGATTCTTTCATAGCACAGCGAAAGACGCTTCTTCAATCGTTGTGGGAACCGTTTAAGAAGTGGATAACGATTTACTAACGAGTCTTTCATGTCAAGAATCGTATGAGACTCATGTAGATATTATCTTACAACTCGTGAAATGTTTGCAGTATAATTGTTGAATATATGATTTAAACAGAGAGTCGTAAAAGGTTCACTCGATGATGGTTCAACGAAAGATAATAAAAGTGTAACATTGTTGTTTTTGTACTCTGAAAATGATTTTCTTAAGACTTGCATTTTACAGCCGTACGTAAGCAAAAGCGGCACGCGTTTTCTAGTTTTTGAATAGAGCAGCCTCAACGCCTTGCAATTGGAAAACCCGATTTTGACAGCTCGTTTAATAGTGAAGTTTGCCGCTATTATTAATTAATAATGACAATTTAGCTATTTTTTGGTCAATATAGCGTTTTATCTCTATTTTGGCTGACATTCGAAGATTAAAAAAAACGTTTAAGAAAATTGTATGTTTTATTCAGACTTTGGAGACTGAAATAATCGTCACTTTTTAGAAAAAAGTCAGCAAATCGGAAAAAAAATCGTCAAAATGACGATAAATCGTCAAATCTGGCAGCCCTGCTTGTACTTATTCTATCATGTTCTATACGAAAAACTAAAATCACCAACGTATTGGTTTACTAAATTTAACAAAAAAAAAAAAAAAAAAAAAATCAAGAGTTTACGATAAAAAGCTTAAGTAAACTACGAATTAAATGACTACCGACTTGGTGTCAACACAGCTAATAAATTAGTTTATTTGCGGTTAATCGAACTGTTTATGGTTTTCAATTCAAATTTGATTTATTATAAATCAGGTTTAAAGCTACTTCCTACACGTAAAATTATGTATTTGCTAAATCAAACATCATTTAACAGTTTCGTAATTACATTATACAATTACACGGTGCTACAAATTAGCACTTTTTTATACTTGCAAAGCAGAGTATGAAAACAAACAAAACATTTCGCAAACGTTTGCAAAATGTACAAAACTATTGAAAATTTTTAAATTGTATTGTACATGAGCAAAACCAAAACAAAAACTTTTCAAGTGTCAAAGAGAGAAAACGAAACAATTGGCTTTCCACTCATCTGCATTATTTAATTTACCGTTACAATCGTACATCTGAGTACAAAACAGATAGAGAAACGTTTTGTTTTGAGTAATTGATTTAGTTCTTGCTTGGTTTTTGTAGTGACATAATAAGAGTAAAATCCACAATGCCTCGTCTTTTTTTTAAATTTATTTTTTTTTTCTTTTTTCTTTAAATTACTTTTTATTTAATTTAATTTGTTTTTTTTTTAATTAATATAGTAGTCAAAAAAAGCATTAATAAAAACAAAAAAACCTCTCTTTTTATTTCACTTAGAAACAATAGTTATATATATATGACTAAATATTATAATGAGTAAATCAATTACCAAACGTTTGTCAAACGTTTTTACTCTGAATGTTTCAATATTGTACTTGCTCTTTTCTTTTCCAGCTGTGTACTTTTATATTAATGTACAATTTGCGCTCACGAGCAAAAATAATACAAAACAAAATGGCACAATCATTCTCATTGTTTTGGTTTTGTTTTTGTTTTACTCACTGCAAAGAACAAAACAAAACGAAAGCAAACGTTTCGTTTTGTTTGTTTTCGTACTCTGTTGCAAAGCGACCTAGTGTAATTGGGTAGATCATAAATCAATTTTAAAAAGTTGGAAACACCCTCAAATTTCGGAGTTATTCCGAAAAAACCATTTTCTGGTAGGTTCGAGTTCTTATGAACACGTAACTCAGTTAATTTTTAGCCGATATTTATTTTTTAAACGGTTAAAGAAAGAAGAGAAATGTGCCTTTTTAATTGTATACACCCTTTGGTACGTGTATACAATTTTTGTAGTGATATTCTTAATAAAATCTGATTTTAATTTTATTTTTTCTAGGTTTTTCAACTTTGGTGCCATTTTTTTTAATTTGTTTAGAAACATACCCTTATGTATATATTGCATTAAAACTAACTTAGTTTTGAGTTAAACCAGCTTTCATTAAGTAAAATCGAGTAAAAAATAAAAAAGTTTCAAAAGTGAAAAATTTAGCTTTTACAAATATTGATCAATCGACCTCTATACAAAAAAAAAAAAAATTTTACCCGTCATCCCGTAGAATGAAAGAAATGTCAATGAAGTTTCTAAAACAGAAAATATTTTTTTCTGCCACGTCCCCAAATACAGCCCTTTTGGTTTTTTATATGTAGCGTTGCCATTTAAAGTCCGATCTCATCAAATCGCATATCGTTCTTCATGGCTTGACAGAAAATGATCCACGACTTTTTGGCGGCATATTTTCTAATAACTTTTTTTTTATTTGCGAAAAAAAATATGCCGCCAAAGTAGTGGATCATTTTCTTTTTTCTTTCACAAAATTGCATTTATATATATTCCAGTGCACCGGGTAAAATGCATCTAATTTTTACAATGGTCCAGCTCACGAGAGGTCAAAGCTGGAGCCGAAATATTTTGAATGTCATCTTAAAAAAGTCCAAGGTTAATTTTGAGGAGGGAACACCTTGCACGAATTTCGCTTACATACAACTAGAGTCGCTCTCATCTACATACGGGGGATTTTAATTCAAATGACCCAATTTTTAAATCGATGTCTTCCGATTTGGATAACATTTACACAAAGGTTGGTCCTATTGGATAGTAGCTTAGACACAAATTTTCAACAAGATCGGTCAAAAAGTGTCTGAGTTAGAGGAGGTCAAAGTTTGACATTTTGGCCATACAGGTGTTCTTTCTCATCCATGTAACTTATTACCTATTGGTGTTAGCAAAATTTGTCCCAAGTAGCTTCGATAGCTATTTGATCAATCTTTTGAAAAATTTGTTTTTTTAAAAAACTTTTTTAAATTTTTTTTAAATTTAAAACTTTTTTTATTTATTTTTTATCCGGAATGCTTTTTTTTTTTTTTTTTTGCTCAAAAGAAAGCTTATGTCTTTTGTTTAATGGTATTTTCAGTCGCTTTTTGGGATGCGTCTGGCTTATGTATAAAAAAAAAAAATATCTAACTCTAGACGAGGGTTTTTCAATTTTTAGCATATGCTGTGTTCTTTCTCATCCATGTAACTTATTACCTATTGGTGTTAGCAAATTTTGTCAATCTTGAAAAAAAATTTTTTTGTTTTTTTAAAAAATTTTTAAAATTGTTTTTTTTTTAAATTTAAAACTTTTAATTTTTATTTTTTTTATCCGGAATGTTTTTTTTTCTTGCTTAAAAGAAAGCTTATGTCTTTTCCTTTAAGGTAGTTTTAGTTGGTTTTTTCGATGCGAGTGGCTTATGTATAAAAAAAATAATTTCTAACTCTAGACGAGGGTTTTTCAATTTTAAGCAAATGCAGCACTATTTTTTTAAATTTAAAAAAAAAGAATCTAGGATTTTTTATTTCTCATGGTGAGTAATATTCGAATAATATGAAAATTTAAAAAAAAAAATGTTAAACAATTTTTTAAAAAAACAAAAGCAATATTTTTCAAAAGATTGATCAAATAGCTACCTTAACGTAGACCTAAAAATTGGGTCACTTGACATGAAATCCCCCATATGTATTTTGTTTGTTCCTGACCTTTTATTTCAAAATCTTATTTGATTGTTGTGTTGTTATTTATTTGAATAAAACCGGTTAACCGGTTACTTTTTGAACGCTAACCCGACAACTGGCTTATTTAAAATAGAAGCTATTCGGAATATGCATTCGAAACCAGTGGCCTGATTCTGGCAGTCGTGATGGACTACTTTCTCAATTCGAAAGCAATTTAATATCTAATTATTTAAGTCAATACTGAACGAATCGAAATTATTTTTTCAGTGTTGTAAAGCATTAATTTGAATTTCACAATACTGAAAAATAATTGCGATTCGTTCAGTATCGACCGAAAGAATTAGAAATAAAATTGCTTTCGAATCGAGAAAGTACTCGATCACGACTGCCAGAATTAGGCCCCAGGCTTTGGATAAAAGTCGAATAATCGATTTCCCTAATATTTACATACTTATGAAAAAATCTCACGACTGGCAACTCTGTTTAACACACAATCACCAAAGAGCAAAATATCAAAAAAAAGAGAAAAAATAATAACAAGAATAAATTTTAATTTAAAGTTATTTCAATACTGCAAGATACAAGATACATACAAAAACAAAAACAGAACTGGTATTCAAAAAAAGTATGAACAATAAACCGAACAAAATAACACAAAACAAATAACAAGAGAAATACTTGCCAAGAAAAAAACAATAAATAAAAACATTTAAATTTTAATTAGAGCATTAAGCCACAAAAACACTAACTATGTACCTATACCAACTTGTTATAGGTATTAGCACATATTCGTTTATATTTAAACTGTCCCTGTATCTTTTAGATACATATGTACATGTATGCGGTACAAAATAAACTTAAAGGTACCTTTGTATCTGTAGGTAAAATGTGTCAAATAAAATGTTGCCCAAATGCCACGCTTAACAGGCAGACAAACAGATATGTATATAGAGAAACTGTAACTTAATGTAAAGATATGTAGGTATGTACCTATATAATTAAGTACATATGTACGTACATATATATTTACAAATGTATACAATTAGAGCAACAGTAACAAAAAAGCTTAGCACACTAAAAATACATTAAAAATACATATGTATGTACATATGTATTTACTTATGTCGCTGCATTTGAATTTTTCTTTTTGTAGTTACTAAAATCATGTATTTTTTTCTTGTCATTCTACTCTACCAGGAGGTTAGCAACAGTCTGCAAAATTGTCTGGTGTTTTTTTTTTTTTTTTTTCACTGACTTCAAGTTTCAGTTAAATTTTAACACTTAAATTTTGTTTGGTAGACAAGTACGTGGCGTTCAAAAACTCACTGGCTTTACAAAATTAAATGTTTTTTTTTTGTATATTGCAATAAAAATTAATTTAAAAACTTTCTATTTGCTTACAATTTTTTGAATTTTTCGCCTGTCTGGGAAAGCACACTTCACAACAGCAAAACAAACAGCGGTGACTTTAGTAATTTATTAATTTAGCAAAAAACCAACTATAAAAACATCAAAAATACACTGGTACTAGTGGTTAAAAAATAACGATTTTAACCGTTCTCACATAAACGTACGTACGCCTTCTATACTTCACAACATTTTCCACAACACTAAATGCCTGACTACCCGTCCGATCGGCGGTTGTGCGAATTCAAAAAGTGGTGGTAAAATTATCTTGAAATTAGGTGAGTTATCTCATGCTCTTTAGTGTAGAGCTCTCATTCTCCCATTGATCACTACCCTGCAGGAAAAGGTAATAAATAAGAATCAAGTAGGTAAGTAAGTATAGCTTGTATTATATGTTGATACCAGAATTCATTATTCTAAACAAAGGGTGTCCTAGGATAATACCGAATTATTTCAATAAAAGAATTGTATAATTCAATATCAAACTGCCAGATTGGGACCATATGCTTCCATATTTTTACCCAAACATGAAAATTGTTTAGCCAATGTTTGCAGATAATAAGGTTTAACATACCTACTTAGATTTTATATACTGAAAAAGAAATATGTAGTGTAATAATTGATATTAAAGTATCTACTAGAGTAACAAATTCAGGCCTGTTCTGCAAATCACTTTTACTCAAATCACGTGATTTCAAATCAATTTCAAATCAAATCACGTGATTTCAAATCACATGTGCCTACTTAAATCACACGCGTGATATTTTAGTGTCCCGTTTTTGTGTGATTTTCAATTGCCGAAACCACAGCGAGAAACACAAAAACGGCATGACTTTCAGAACACCACTAAATTACACGTGCGATTTCAAAAACACGTGATTTTAAATCACGTGATTTTCAGGACAGGCCTGATTATTTAACTTTAGGTTTTGTCGAATCGAATTTTGAATATTAAAATTGCTCGATTAATCGAGTAAGGCTTTTAAATTGTTCGAATTAATCGAATAATTCAAATAATTGTATCCATTGGGAAAAACATTAGTCTCTAAATGAATTTATACTCTCCTTTAGTTAACACATTTTTTTACGATAAATGTCAAACTTTATCAGTCCAATTATGAAAACAAATTCGCCGGGAGTTTTTTCCCTTTTCCCATTCTCACAATTGAATTTACATAGGAAAAATAGGAGAAGGGAGAAAACTCCCGTGGAATTTTTATTCACAATTGGGCTGTATATGAAAATGTGCTATTTAAGTACCACAATTCTAACGTATGGAATGTTACGATTATAATAATATATAATACAGGGGTGTTCTGGAAATCGAAAACGCAAGAATTTGGAAGTTGTTTTTAATACACTTTTAATATAAATTTTATAATTTTTTTATTTTTCGAATTTATTCTATGAGCTTAATTTCAGTTATGTATTTTATAAAGCTTTTTTGTAATATGTAGTTCTATTCCTTTAATTTTTTAGGAATGACTTTTATACACTAAGGTACAAAGTAACAAGAAAATACAATATAATAGTCTGGTAGTGTATAAAAGTCATTCCTAAAAAATTTAAGGAATAGAACTACATATTACAAAAAAGCTTTATAAAATACATAACTGAAATTTAGCTCATAGAACAAATTCGAAAAATAAAAAAATGTTGAATATAATATAAAGTTACCTACGAAAGGAAATAATTCCCAGTTTCTATTTGTTAAAATTGTTGAGTTAAATACATTCAATTTATAAAGTATCACTATCCAGTGTGACACAAAGAATGCTGACGAAGGCCGTAGCGGGCCAGAAAATGCATTACATTCTGTTGGTGTCTAATAATTGTAAATTTTTCTGTACATACAATATAGTTCATTGCTATCCAAAGGATAGCTAAGGTAAAATGTAACAAGAAAATACAATATAATAGTCTGGTAGTGTATAAAAGTCATTCCTAAAAAATTTAAGGAATAGAACTATTACAAAAAAGCTTTATAAAATACATAACTGAAATTAAGCTCATAGAATAAATTCGGAAAATAAAAAAATGTTGAATATAATATAAAGTAACCTACGAAAGGAAATAATTACCAGTTTCTATTTTATAATTTTTATTATAAAAATCTTTTGAATAGAGAAATATTTTTGTATATAATATTTGTTATAAAATTCTTTTATTGCGGACATCTTATTAAAAAACGACGTTTAAAATACTTGCGTTTTGCGTTTTCGATTTTCAGAACACCCCTGATAATTTGCCTCTCACACACCCACAACTAAAAGGGGTCTGAAATGTGCTCAAAAGTTTGTGTGTTTGTTGATGTTAAGAAACAGTTTCTATTTTATAATTTTTATTATAAAAATCTTTTGAATAGAGAAATATTTTTGTATATAATATTTGTTATAAAATTCTTTTATTGCGGACATCTTATTAAAAAACGACGTTTAAAATACTTGCGTTTTGCGTTTTCGATTTTCAGAACACCCGTGATAATTTGCCTCTCACACACCTACAACTAAAAGGGGTCTGAAATATGCTCAAAAGTTTGTGTGTTTGTTGATGTTAAGAAACAGTTAAAAATCTAAAAACAAATATTTTTCTATTAAAAAAGCAGAACTTTTAAAGATATTAATCCTAATCGATTAATTGACATAAACTGTTCGAGTTATTCGTTATTCGAAATTGGCTATTTCAATTATTCGATCAAATAATGGCGGAGAAATTCCTCGATTAATCGAGTGGATACTCTAGTATCTACCTTAGAATGCCATCGCCTTCTTTTGCTTCGTGAGGTTCTACAAGTGCATCACGAACTAAAGTTTGGCGAGGCAAAGCTAAGAAATGTAAGTGAGAGGGAATGGCTCCCTTTGAACATAGGTCAACAAGATTTAAATATTGTACATTTGTAATTGGCAGATCAGAATGGTTGAAAGTTAAAGCAGGACTTTTATTTGGCCAGCCAGTCAATATTAATGCTCAAGACTTGATTGGAAAATACTATAACATTCAGAATTCCTCCTAATCCTACACCTGAGCCCCATAAAATAGATAAATTGATGAAATGGAAATGAAGTTAAGAAGTTTGTGCAGTTAAAATATTTTAAAATAATCTATGTACACACTATACATACATACATTTATCGTCGCCCGGGTTTTATATACTCCATACGCCATTTTGACAATTTTGAGTTAAGAACGCCACCTTACGTTTTCGACCCCAAATTTTTTAAATCTGCAATCCGTTTTTGGCTATCTCGCCCTATTGCTGAGATAAATTGTGTCCATTTTGCTCTATATCTTCTTAAATAGAACCTTTGCTCTATACGTCATTTACTCTAATGACAGAACATTCAACTATTCAAAATATAGTTATGTGGAGTGATTCGTGTGTTGCCCAAAATAAAAATAAAATGATGACAACAGCAATTTTAAAATTTTTGTCGGACCATTTAGAGGTCAAAAGTATTTTTCAAAAGTTTTCTAAAGCTGTGTTCACATTATGTGTATTTGTCATGTGAAATGTCACTTTTTCACATGTTAAATTTGTACATATCGTCTGAACCCCTTCAAACAATATCATGTGTTATTTCTCTGTGTGCAGTACACATGACATTTTTTATTTAGAACGAGTTCTATTTTCAAGTGACAAACCATCTGACATCAGCTGTTTTTTATTAACAAAATTTTGTGGCGGAAAAAATTAATTGAAATTTTAATAAATATAAATTATAATCAATTTACAAGATTTTGTTTGTCGTGCTTAATTCTTAATAATTATAATAGTAAATAAAAAATAACCAATTTTATTATTGAAAATGGAGGGAAAAATTGAAAAGGAATTAACAAAAGTAAGTATATACATATTTTTTTATGACAATTTCCATATTTATTTTTATGTTTTTCCAGTTGGACTGGTGTAAAGAATCGGTACTACAGTTAATAGATATGTGGCAAGAGAAGGAATGCTTGTATAACCCGCGGAATAAGTTCTACCACAATAAGCATGCCAGGCGCAGCGCTCAATGATATGGCTGACAAGTTAAAAATATTCAATTCATCTATTGGGCCTAATGAAGTTAAGGTAAGGCATTGGGCAATTGTTGTTTGTAATAAATGTAATGCAATATATTTCCAGAATAAAATAACATACTTGCGCGGTCAATATAACCGAGAAATTGCAAAAGCAAAAGAAAAAAGAAGTGGGGACGGAGCAGATGAAGACTATTTGATCAACCTTTCGTTCCATATTAAAACAAAATTTTTTTAGAACAAATTAAATTTTTATACACTTAGCTGTTTTAAGATTGTGTTTTTTTTTTTTTTTTTGATAGGTTATGTCAAGTGTACTTTACATACCAACATGTGAAAGTGTAAATTACAAACCATATGTAAAACATAAATTTTGACATACACATGAAATTACATGTGTGTAGAAAAGTGACATTCCATATGACAAATACACACAATGTGAACACAGCTTAAGCCTTTACATTCACAAAACCCAGAAATATTTACATTGCGTTCACAGTGCTTTTGACAGATATCTTAAACATTAATGCCTGTATTTATAAAAAAAATTTAAATTTAATAAAGGTTTACAAAACAAAGTTTGTATGAAAATTCTCCTTAATAAACGTTTGTTAAATTTAATTATCGTTTATAAATACAGGGGTAAGAAATTTATAATATTTTGTCACTCGTTTACTACTTAAAAAATTTCAAAACAAATAAAATAAAACTTAAGTTTGTAGAAATACAATTCTCAGATTTTAAGAATTTTTCTAAGATATCTACCCAATTAAATTTTTCGATTCTTCCGTTTACCAAAATAAAAGTTCATTAGTATATTCAAAATAATTTATTCACAATAAAATTTCTAAGTGGCAACAAATAAAATACAATGCTGTGTTTTTGGTGTTGTTACTTGTTGTAGTATCGCCAACACCCTATACATGAATTCGCCTTGAGTAAATGTTAAAATTATTTGTTGAAAATATAAAAAATGGAATTTTTTTATTTATAAAATATACACAATTGCTTTAGAAGGTAAAAATTTTTCCTGTGTTGTATATTTATTGTGGCTCCACTTGTATCGGTACCGTATCGGCGAAAAGGCGTATGGTTACCTCCCTAATTTTGATATTCTAGCGATTAACATTTGAGGATTTCTAGTAGATCGGCAAAATAGATTTTTAAAGCTCCTTAAAGCTACGAACAGGCGATGGTCAGATCTTACAATGTTGTCATTTTTCTGACAATGGTGCCATTGTCAGATGCATTAATTTAACACATCTGTCAAATGAAAATAGCGTACAATGTTCACCAGTTGCAAGACATTTGTAGTCAATTTTAATGACAACATTGTAAGATCTGACCACCGTCTGTACGAAGCTTAAGGCTTCAGTTGTAAGAGAACCTTCATTGAACTAAATGTAAAATGATCCCATACTCAATATGTACTAGTTTTTAATAAATTGTTTTCGTGCTAATAAAAAAAATATAGTTTACCCCTTGCATAAGTATGTCTTTACGCGTTTAGTGTCCCTAGATTTGGCATCACTGTTTGTATATTCATATCAGTGTTGCCAGTGGATTTTTCGAAAAAATACATACACATGCTTATAAAATTCGGTTTTTCTCTACACGTTGAAAAAATTACCCCTAAAAAATCCCTACGCATTATTTTCATTAAAATAGAAGAAAAAACATTAGTTATAAAAATAAATTTTATTCGAATATGTATATTAAAACTTTGACATAAAATAAGCACAAAACTAAGAAAAATAATGCATATGTATGTACTTTTAATTAAATTCAATCAAGTCTCAGCCAAAGCATGTTCCTTTAAATGGTACGTACCTGTCGTATCCATGTAGCTATAACTTCGATCTACCAAAGGTTAAAATACAATTTGGTTTAAGGATTGATGTTTTGACTATTGACGCCAGCAGTCGTCGATGGCTGCGAGTGTAAAACGGCAAATCCATCTGAGGAGATCGAGTGGTTGCGATCGAAACATGTCATGGTAACCTGCCGGCCGCGGTTCGAAACCCGGCCACGGTCAAAAATGAAAGATTATCTAAACAATTTTAATTAATTTTCATGTTGTAAAATTCCTTTCATCATAGAAATAATTTAATGAAAATTAAATTTAATGAACTTAAACCTAATTAAAAATATTAAAAATTTGGATTAAAAACCATAAATAGTTCAACAAAATAACCACAATACTAATTGTTCATAAAAATCTTTAACAACAACTTATTTTATCTGTGATAATAAATTGCCACATACATATAGTGGATAAATGTTCATAGACTTTAAATATATTCATATTTAATAAATTATATTTATTGATTCTTTCAAGAGCACTCTTAAAAACATAAAACAATTTCCTCGAAGATTTTTATTATCTTTATCAGCCATTTGAACATAAATACTTTCAGATACTGACCATACATATGAATGCCTCAAATTTCATACATAAAAATACTAGAATAAAAGTAATATTTAAATTTTAAAACAAATCCGTAGCTCATCAAAAATAGCCAACAATTTTTTTCAATCGCCAAAAAGTCGCCATGTCGCCAAACCAAAAATTAGGTCGCCAAACAAGTTTGAAAATCGCCACGTTTGGCGAGAAATCGCCACATCTGACAACCCTGCTGCCATTGCGAAAAAGGTGAGTGTTTAGTAAAAAGACGCGAGTACATTGAGTTTTTCGAACTTGCAGTGGCATGTGTAAATGCGAGGTTAACCCAAATAATTATTATAAGAAATATTTATAAAATAATGTGTGTGAAAATAAATATGCCGAGATAAATATGTTTCGTCGTAATGGCGTACGTCACTACACATTTAACTCTGGATGACATGACGTGACGAAATAATTAAATATGACATAGGTATTTAAATATGCCATATTTAACTATCGCATATTTTAATATGTCATACTATCAGATATTTTTAAACTGGGCTTAAGTATAAGATGTGGTTGTCTTAATAAAAAATGCATAAAAAATATCCAATTAATTTATTAATTATTTACTAATAATTTCTATGGCAAATTCAAAAAACCTAACAAAAATAAATCCTTCTGTGTCACAAAATGAGGACTAGGGACCACACTACCCTTCTGTGGTACCCACATGCCTGAATTGTATATGTGATTTTTTAAAAAAATTTTCAAAAATTCCACTTTAAAATTTTTTGTGGTGTTAACTATGGTATTTTGGCCATATTTGGACAGACCCTTCGTTGTCACTCATCCGGGCCATATGAAAAATGAGGACTAGGAACCACACTATCCTTCTGTGGGACCCATATGCCTGAATTGTATATGTGATTTTTTAAAAAAATTTCAAAGTTTAATTTTTGAAAAGTATTAAATAATTTTTATTAGGACAACCACATCTTATATTTAAGCCCAGTTTAAAAATATCTGATACTATTATTTAAATATGCGATAGTTAAATATGTCATATATAAATATTTCGTTACGACATTTTATCCAGAGTTAAATATGTAGTGACGTAAGCCGTTGCGTCGAAACATTAAATCGTCAGATTTATCTTCACACACATTATAAAGTAAACAATAGAAAATGTTGGGATATGTATTTTAATTTTATGCACGTTAATGTGTCATTTATGTATTTAATTAAACATATTTCAAAAAACATATACAATAATATTGCAAATGGGTGGGGCTCTTAAGACATATTAAAATTCATACGTTGTTTAATAAAAACGTTTTTATTTGATTTATTTATTTATTTAAATTTTTACGAAAATATTTTCGCTTATGTACTTGCATAAAATACAACTATGTCTTCTGTACAGTAAATCCTAATACTAAGGACAACATTGTGGGTTTTAATATAAATTGATTTAAATATCAAAATTTACTTCAAAAAATATACAAATAAAATAACCAATATAAAACCATAATATTAGTTATTAGCTTAATAACAATTCTAAACCTGTATCAAACCAAACCAAAATATAATTTTAACAGTCACATTCCTTAATATCAACCGCTGTTAGCATTAGCAAAAATTGACATTTGTAATGTCAAATTGGCTTCCACAAACTGTGGACTGCTTTAATCACATGACAGCACGTGAGATGTCACTGTGAATTTTACTAGTTCAGAGTGAATTTTTCTTCGTACTCCATCAACATTGTTACGCAGCTGACTGGGCTCCCTTCGGCATTGAAAAAAAAGAAAAAACATCAAGAAAAATTGTGTGTGTTTAAAAAAAATTGTTTAAAATAAAATCTAAAGTGTAATTTAGTTTTTATTTCACATTTAATTAATATAAAATAATTTTCTTAATTAAAGTTTGAGAAAAATCCAATTGGAACTTAGGAAAACAAGTGTAAGAAAAGAAAAAGATGGCTCTTTCTGCATCCCAAGCTCATAAGGAGCATGTCCTAGCTGTTTCTCGAGATTTCATTTCCCAGCCCAGATTGAGTAAGTAAATTTATTTACAAAGAAAACAAAAGAAGTAATTTTTTAAATGAAATTTTTAGTAAAATTTGTGTATTTAGTAAGAAAAAAGTGCAATCATTAAGTGGTCGCCATATTAGATTCAATTTTATCAAAACTTTACGTCGTCACAAGATGCGAGAGAGCAGACAAAAGAAAGGTGTAAAATAAAAATCGATAAATTTTTGCAAATATTTTTTTTTCATTTTCCTCTGTATCCACAGGGATCTTTATTACAAAAATGAAAATTAGTAGATACAAACGCGACCAATATGCTTAAAAGATGTTATCTTGCTTTCAAAATTTAATGTATTTCGATTTTTTCAATAATAATTTGTATAATGGAGTAAATGTATACCAGTTTTTTACGTCATGTGACGGTTTTAATGTGACTGTTTTTTTCGGAGATGCCACGAATTGTTTGTTAAATATGTGTAAATGTATTATTTATTGTTTTTAGTTTTATTTATGTAGCAGCACCTGACTTAGGTAATTAAGAAAGAGATTTTAAACTTTTATTTCAAATAATAATTGTTAAAGGTATTTTATGCAGCAGATGTTTAAAACCATAGTATGTATAAAAATAAACAATAATTTTAGAAGAATGTTGGAAAATCTCATTGAATTTTCTTAGACGAGGGTGGCTCAATTTATCTGTAACTTTTTAAATCAAACACAGGTTTTTAGTTGAAACACCATTTAAAAAACATTGTCTCCTTAGAGCTTTATATACTTTGCCAAACTTTTTTCTAATTTTTTTATACCTTTCTTCTACAAATAATTCCTATTTGTCAGATCTTCAAAATAGGTTTGTATTTGTTTGTGATATGATTTCATCGTTGGAGAAAACTCTATTTCTGCCGAACAATTTCTTAAGTTTTGTCTTAAAAATTAGCAAAAAAACATGGTTGCCTCTAACTTCTACTCATGAACCTTTACTTTTTTAAGTTTCTTTATACCTAAAACTATTATAAAAATTTAAACTTTATTTTCTTACTTTCATTGGTACTATAGGTACCTAGTCTACCTATAGATAAAAAATTTGGATGTTTTCTTTTCTGAAAAGAACTCAATGCTTTTCTAATTAATAATTTTATGAACACAGGCGTAAATATTATAGACCTTTTTTATAAAAAATATTTTTGGTTAATTAAACTTATTTTCCATAAAAATTTGGGAAGTTACTATACCCATAAAAAATCACGCAAACACTTAACCAGGGTACGAGTGTATGCTATTATAATTTTTAATCAACAAAACTGTAAATAATATACATACAGTAAGCAAACGTAACCATAACATATTATGCAAACACATAACCATGGTACCAGTGATACCCCAGCATAAGTTTTACCTTCACAAAAAAATATTTAATTTAAAATCCTTTAATTTAAAATTAAAAAATTTACTGCCTGGGGGCAAATTATGGCAGTCGTGGTCGAATACTTTTTCGTTTCGAAAGCAATTTTATTTCCGTCAATACTGAACGAATCGTTATTATTTTTTTTTCAGTATTTTGAAAACTCAAATAACAAATACCTACCAACACTAAAAACATTATTTTGATCCAGTTAGTATGGACAGAAAGAATTAGAAACTAAGTTGCGTTCGAATCGAGAAAGTATTCGATCACGACTGCTTACGATGTCGACAAGAACATTTCTTTCGTATATTTGTATTGAAAACAAAAACAAATTTTAATTTTTTATTATTGTTTTCAATATAAATATGCGAAAGAAATGTTCTTGTCGACATTGTGGGCCTGCAGTTTAGTATATTTTGATTGTATATTTTTAATTAAGCTCTAGGTTGTGTGATTGCATAGGTATTATCTTTGGAATCTTATAGCTATGAAATCACTGAAAAAATTTCATAAATGCATAAGAAAAAAAAAAAAATACAAAGTCTTTAATTTTCCAAATACGAAGTTTCAATGCTCTATTAGTATTGGTTTCGCAGCTTCAAGCTTTAAAAAAAAACACTTGGAACCACTTGCCCCGGCTTATTCATTCTAGGGTGAAAAAGTAAAGACCCAACCAGAATGTGAATAACGTGACTTAAGCAACTGAGCAAATACATGTAAATAATATGTGTAAAACCATATTGAACTTAAGGAAACTTTATGTGAAGTTTTATAAAACTGTCATTTGCTTAAGCAAGGTGCGAAACTAATCGCTCATTCCGTACGGAATCAATGTTTTTTTATTTTCTTTTTGTTATTTTAAATGCATTTGAGAGGCTTTTTGTTTCGTTTTTGACAGTAGCTTAAGTTTGTTTATGCACATTCTGGTTGGGCCTTAAAACTTGCAATCACTTCATTTATTTTTTAAGCTCTCTCTCTCTCTCTTTCTGTGTCTTAAACTAATGCATTAGGTTTTTAAAAATTTTATTTTGTTCGCTGCTTTTGTCGTTTTTATCCCCACACTACAATAGTGGAGATGATATTATGTGTTTGTATTGATGTTTGTAACACCTTAAAATATTGTTCGTAGAACCACCCTTATTTAAGTACACCGATCGACTCAGAATAACTTTTTTGTCCGTCCGGCCAGCTGTCTATTTGTGGAGATAATTTGAGGAAATGTGGTTCATAGGTTCTAATTGTCATAAGGATCAAACCTATTAAAATGGTTGGAATCGGGCGATAATTTCAAATATCCCTCAAGCATTTCTTACCAAATTATATTCGAATCAGTCCATATTTGAACTTAGCTCCATACAAATACTACTCCCGAAAATAGATTTTAATGCCATAACTTTCTTATAAATGTTAGTATTGAGATACAAACAAAAAACGATAAGTTTTACGATAGCTACTAGCCATGACAGAATGATGTGCTGATAGGTCCAAATTAAGCATAGGTGTCATATAGACCCCTATCCTAAATCACTTGGTGGCAAACAAATCTCAAACAGATGAAGATATCTAAGTAATATTCGGCACAAAGTACTTTTACAAAAATAATAACCTCATAACATAATTTTGTTCTGAAGAGACCAGGGGTTCCAAATAGGAGGGTACACTCTCGAAAATATGTTATTAATTACTGGGGTGTAGGAAATCTTATGGTCGGGATTGACCGACTATACTTTCTTACTTGATTTTTTTCTTTCAATGAATTTTGTTAGAGTCAGCTGAGTTAACTCTCTTTTTAAAACTAAACTTCTTATCTAATTTTTTAGAAAGAAAAGTTAAAAAGTTCCTTTGTGAATTAGATTACTAATTTATGTGTCACCAGTGTTTCCATTTTAGCATATTTTCTGCTAAATTTGGCAGATTGAGTTGAAAAATTGCATATTTTTTTTGAAAAAATGTGCTAACATTTCCTTGTCGAAAAGCAGATTTTTAAGCATATTTTAACTTTTTAGAAAAGCAGAATTTTTTAGCAAATGTTGTTATAACAAACTTTCTATGTCTATTTTCAAACAATTTCGTATTCAAATTATTCGTAACAATAATTTTTTTTATTTATTTCTTCAACTTTTATTGGAATTTTACTTCTCAGTTGTTATTGATAAAAAATGTTTCGTATTAAAGCAAAATATAGTGGCAAATGTAGTGTAGTTTAGACACTTCGTTGACAATGTCACCAAAATAGTCGACAAAACTGGTGACTTGGAGACACTTGCACCAAGGTTTTCTTCAGGGTTGTTATGTAGTATATCAAAATATGTGTACGTGTGCTAAATATTTAATAGCATAAAAAATTAAAAGTTTCTTATTGGAGCGATAGACCATTTATTTTTACGCATTGATATCATAAGGTAGCTTCTGCGCTGACAACACTAGTTGGTGGTGCTGACAGAAGCTTTTATTTGTTTTCCTCTTTTTTACTTTCCGATATTGCTAGCTTGTTTACCTGTTTTAGAAACTATACAATTTTTCACAACCGAATTTGAGAAAAAAGTTTGTAGTTCACCTTTTCATGTTTTTGTAAAATTTGCATATAATACATATAGGAAAAATGGGAGAAGCGAGAAAACTCTCGGGGAATTTTTATTCATAATTGGGCTGATTAAGAAAGTTCGGCCTCCGGCAAAATTAATGCCGAAGCCGATTATAGTTCTGACACTACACATGATTTTTAACTTTTTAGTTGGCCTGATTTTTATGACTGTTTATTAAAATAAACTTATTTTAAATTTTCAGCGTACAAGACAGTATCTGGTGTCAACGGTCCCTTGGTTATTTTAGATGAAGTCAAATTCCCCAAATTCGCTGAAATTGTACAGTTGCGTTTAGCTGATGGTACCGTACGTTCTGGACAAGTCTTAGAAGTCAGTGGATCTAAAGCTGTCGTCCAAGTTTTCGAAGGTACCTCTGGTATTGATGCCAAGAACACACTATGTGAATTCACTGGTGATATTTTGCGTACCCCCGTATCTGAGGATATGTTGGGTCGTGTATTCAACGGCTCTGGCAAGCCCATCGACAAAGGCCCCCCAATTTTGGCTGAAGATTTCTTAGATATTCAAGGACAACCCATTAATCCCTGGTCTCGTATCTACCCCGAGGAAATGATCCAAACTGGTATTTCTGCCATTGATGTGATGAACTCAATTGCTCGTGGTCAAAAGATTCCTATTTTCTCTGCTGCTGGTTTGCCCCACAATGAAATTGCTGCACAAATTTGTCGTCAAGCTGGTTTGGTTAAGGTAAAGAGATAAATAAAATATTTTTGAACAAAAAAATGTATATAAAATTGTTTGTAAATATTTAGGTTCCCGGCAAATCTGTGTTGGATGATCATGAAGATAACTTCGCTATTGTATTCGCTGCTATGGGTGTTAACATGGAAACTGCCCGTTTCTTCAAACAAGATTTCGAAGAGAATGGTTCTATGGAAAATGTGTGCCTGTTTTTGAATTTGGCTAACGATCCCACTATTGAACGTATTATTACTCCACGTTTGGCTTTGACCGCTGCCGAATTCTTGGCCTACCAATGCGAAAAGCACGTATTGGTTATCTTAACGGACATGTCTTCCTATGCTGAAGCTTTGCGTGAAGTGTCTGCTGCCCGTGAGGAAGTACCTGGTCGTCGTGGTTTCCCCGGTTATATGTACACCGATTTGGCCACCATCTACGAACGCGCCGGTCGTGTTGAAGGCCGTAACGGTTCGATTACACAAATTCCCATTCTTACTATGCCTAACGACGATATTACTCATCCAATTCCTGATTTGACTGGTTACATTACTGAGGGTCAAATTTACGTAGACCGTCAATTGCACAACAGACAAATCTATCCACCAGTCAATGTTTTGCCCTCTTTGTCACGTTTGATGAAATCTGCCATTGGTGAGGGTATGACTCGTAAGGATCACTCGGATGTTTCCAATCAATTGTACGCTTGTTATGCTATCGGTAAGGATGTTCAAGCTATGAAGGCTGTCGTTGGTGAAGAAGCTTTGACTCCTGATGATTTGTTGTATTTGGAATTCTTGACTAAGTTCGAAAAGAATTTCATCTCTCAGGTAATTTTTTTTTTTTTTTATTTTAGTTTTAATTATTTTTGAAGAGATATAAAATATCTAAAATTCTTTGTCCGTACATTTGGCACATTCACTTCATATTCTTTATATTAGATAAATTTTATTGAACTCTTTGTAAATCTCGTTTAAAAACAAGTAACAGAAAATTGTATACGAATAAAAATTAGGCACATTTTTATTTCCTATATAAGTAAGAAAGTATAGTCGGTATGAATAGGGTTCTATCTATGTTTAAAATTTCATTACAATCGGTTTGATAGTTTCTGGGAGGCAGAAATTGCCTTTATCTCTATGGTGGTCCTATTTTAAAAAAAATGCATAGCTTATGTGTCCTTATAAATATGGATCTATCTATGTTTTAAATTTCCTTAAAATCGGTTTGATAGTTTTTCAATAGGCTTGATCCTTGTGCTAATTAGAACTTATGTGCCAAATTTTATTAAATTATCTCCAAAATTGCCACCTGTACTTTGCGCACAAGGTTACATGGACAGCCAGCCGGACGGACATCGTTAGATCAACTCAGAAAGGGAGTCTATCGGTATACTTTAAGGTGGGTCTAGGACCAATATTTTAAAGTGTTACAAACATCAGCACAACTGCATAATACCCTATCCACTATTGTGGTGTGGGTTTAATAATTTTGTTGGGATCTTCTTATAACCAACTAAGTGGCCTTTACATATTTGTATATCTAAATATTTATATGATCTGTTGTACTTAGGGTTTTTTCCCGGGATTTCCCGTCCCGGGAATTCCCGGGAATTTCCATTATTTTATTTCCCGTTTTCCCGGGATTTTTCTTGCGGGATCCCGGGAAATAAAAAATTCCTCATAATTTCAGCAAATAGCTATTTCTACTTTGAAATTAAGTTTTCTATTCTTTAAAAATTAGCATCTGTGGATGGGTTGTGGATCAGATCAATTACAAGAAGTGAGTACATGTATTTTAATCAATGTCTCCTGATGCAATAAATCTACAAAAAGCAGAATGGGCAGTGCAACAGTTGATAATTATTACATTTAGTGAAGTGAAGAGTTAATAAAGTACATTAATTCAAAATAAGATGCAGGCAGTAAAGTTCGATCTTGGCAAAATGCGATTAAAATTTTCCAAATGTTCCGATTTAAAGATATATTTTGCTATAACTTCGTTTCAGTTTGAGATATAATACGAGAAGGTATGAGGGAAAACTTTACTAAAGTTACTTAAAATTTTGAGATATGGCTATGATGCAATGAAGGAGCGATATGTTTATTCGGTGATAAACACAAAATTTTCAATTTGTGTTGGTTTATATACCCGTGAAGTGCGGGGAAACCGAAATAAAATAACATTTTGGAAACTCGTGTAAGATACTCCAACATACAACTTGAAAAACACATTGTCCTAAAGATTACAAATGGACCTATTGAAATGAAAAGGTTTGGAAGAAGCAGTCCGGTTGATCATATTTTTGCATCAACCTTGACATACATTTGACTGATATAGACGTTGTTTATAAAAAAGAAAAAATTGATTCTATCAGAAAGTTATTTCCTTAGCCATTAAAAAATGTAATATATTTATTTAAACTATTTTATCTATTTTAATTATTAACTTTTTCATTTCATATCTTGAGTACCTTAATTTTTATTTTGTTTTTATTATTGTTTTATGAATTATCCAGAGCATAATAATACTGAATAAAAGCATAATAATAGGGAATAAAGGCGTGAGGTAATAATAATTCAAGTACCTATTTCAATCTTCAATTAATTTTTTAGTATTGAACCATTTCATTTACGTTCTTTGTAAACAAGTTCCCTACTTTTTTTTATATTTTCATTAATTAATACCAAAATTTACTTTGTATTATTTATATGGAGCGGGATCCCGGGATCCCGGGAAATTTAAAAAAATTTCCCGCTTTCCCGGGAATCGAAAAAGTCCGGGAAAAAAAAAACTCTAGTTGTACTATATTCCGTAGTTGATTCCAAAATATGTAAGTATTTTGTCCGTCCGTCATGTAGATATATTGCAACAAAATCAATATTCACACTTATCGTAGTTGGCGAATTTAAAAATTTTTTGGTATAAGATTAAATAAAGAGAACGTGAATTTATTATCTTTTATCTATTACCAAACAGTCACAGGCCTATTTTAAATTCGCCAACCACAATCAAGGTAAATATTTATTTACAAAATCAGCATTTAAAATTAAAATAAAACAACGACCAACTTAGAAGAATTTAATTATAAAAGCTAAAAACTTAAACTTAATAAATTATTTGCTTTTTTATAAAATTAATTTTTAAATTCACTTTTTACAGGGTAACTACGAAAACCGCACTGTATTCGAATCTTTGGATATCGGCTGGCAATTATTGCGTATCTTCCCTAAGGAGATGTTGAAACGTATTCCAGCTTCTATTTTGGCTGAATTCTATCCCAGAGATTCACGTCATTAAGTTTGTTTTTATTTTAATAATAATATTTTGTCATTATTTGTTTATTTAATTTTTAGCAAAAGAAAAAAGCTTTGCAAGCTTTTCAAATATTTGTTCTTTTCAAATGCAATAACTACTATATAACAACAACAACAAAAAGAAAATTTAGCAAATCAGTGTAAAATTAAAACTTAATTATGTAATATTAAATTAAAAAAAAAATTATAAAATGATTGATGTCAACGAAAATTTAAAACAATTTTTAATTTTCAGCCATTAAGCCAAACATTATTGTAACATCAACAACAGCAAAACACTATAATACTTATTGTATATAAACAAAATATATATATATAGTCAAAGATAAAAATTTAAACACATGTAAAAACTAATTCTATTTTAAAGCAATATTTACTTACAAAACATTCAAAAAAGTCGCCGCCCGCCATAAAGTTTTGTTTTAAAAATTATATTTGTTTTTTATTTTGTGCTAAGGATTTACTTAATAATACATATATTTACAACAACAACAACGCCGTTAAAAATTGCAGTAGCAATAATTTGTATTTTAGTAACAAAAAAAAAATCTGCGTTTTATTTAAATTTATTTAAAAAAGGAAAGAAACTAATTTACAGCTAAGCTTATTGTTTCTTTGTTAGTTTTTAAGTTTCAAATGTGTATTAATTAAAATGTCTGTTTTTCTTATTTTTTCTCTTTTTTTCATTTTACAAAAAACAAAAAAAAAACTATTTTGCTGTTAAAAACAAAATTTATATCTAATCATATTGTTCACCTCTCTATTGTTAAACAAAATGAAAATTCTTTATATTACACAGCATTCCAAAAAAAAAAAAAAAAACTAAAATAAAAACATACATTACATTTAACATTATGCTTTTGTTTCCTTTTATTTTGTTTTTATTATTTCCTTAAGATTTTGGTTTTGTGGGCCTTAAAAGTCAATCATTTCCTAGCCTCCCTCAAAAAAAAGTATTATCTATGAAACCTTTTTCCGCAATCCCATAAATTGGCTATCTTATCAAAACTTTTTGTTTTCTTTTTGCAACTAACTTTGGAAATATAATTTTATTAATTAATCTTAATGTCGGTGTGTGTTTATTAAATAATTGATTAAAAATTGTTGTAAATTTTGAAATCTACCTTAAAAAACAATAATAAACTTTAATTAACTATAAAATTAATTGATATATAAATATTCGTTAAAAATAAAATAAATATATTGTCAGGTATGTATGTGATGAAAATCGTTCGATTTCAAAACGATCGTTTTTAAAAGGTGTGTTGAATTTCAACCGATTTTAAAATCCATTTCTGAATTATAGTGTAATTTTTTGTTCAGAATACAGTTTAACAAACATTTGATATCGTCGGCCTAATATGCAAACCTGCTAAATATACTTTTTAAGTAAACTGAGATTTTGATGTCGTGTGGCAGAGAAAGATATGCCTCGTCGACCAGCATGTAGTTTTTCTTCAATTTGTGTCTAGAAGTGTGTAAAACCAACTATATTTTTAGTTTTCCTTTCAAGCTACAAATTTGAAATAAAAAAAGTTTTTTGTGTCTTCTGTAAAATGTGCTGAAAGGGAATTATTAGGTTTGCTTATTAAGCCGACGATATCTTAGTTAAACGTAAAAGAATATAGACAGGAAAAAATAGAAAAATGTATTAAAAATCAATTGTTAAACAAACTGCAAACGACGTTACCGATTTCAAATCGTTTTCCATCACGTACCTGATTAAAAGTAAACAAATAAATTGCATATGTATTATAAAAACAAGAAAGATTATAACGAGTGTTAAAAAATAAATAGATAAACTATGAATAAATAAAAAAAGATTGATTTTTTCATTTATGTTAACATTTTTGTATACTGAAGACACAAATTCATAATAACTGTTTTATTTGAGATTATTATTGAGATTTTCAGAAGGAATATACGCTATCAGGCATTTTCTGAAAATCACTTATTCTGAAAGTGATTTGAAGTCATAAGAAAGGTTTTTTGCATAATTGTGATTTTAAACCGGTCTGTTAAGTGACCGCCGGTTTAAAATGACTTGCTTATCTTTTTCCACCATTTTAAATTAAGCTAAAACTTTTGTGGGTTTCAAAACACCCTTAAATCACAAATGTGATTTTAAATCTTGTGATTTTCAGAACATGTCTCTATATTATTATTTATCGACCGATTTTATCTTTCCCAAAAACCGATTATACTTATTTATTATTTATAAAACAGGTTAATAAATGTCTGTGGAATGGATTTTCGTACAAAATTTATGTATATATATATATATATATACGGGCATGTTCTAGAAAACGAAATGAAGGCGATTAAAAATGGAGCCAATTTTCCACTTTATCTATACAAATTTTTGAGTACCAATTAGCTTTACAAAAACATCTCTTAAAACCAAGAAAAACTACGGTCCTTTTGTAAATATGTAATCGAACCTAAAATCTCGCTCGATTTCAATTTTACTTCATTTCGATTTCTAGAACATGCCCGATATATTTATAAAATATAAAACATGTTTACAAAGGGCTTATGAAACGGATTTGGTATGAAAATCCATTCCATAAACCCTTTATTAACCTGTTTTATTTTTTAAAAATTAGGCCGCAAAGTATTTTTTTATTATTTATTTTACATAAAAAATAAAACTTAGAATTGTATTTTCTGGAACTACGATTTAAAACTCAACTATCAGGCCTGTTCTGAAAATCACTCACTCAAATCACCCGATTTGAAATCACATGTGCCTTTTAAAATTACAAGTATGATATTTTGGTGTTCCTTTTTTGTGTGTTTTGGCGTGATTTTAAATTGCCGAAAGCACACAGAGAAACACAAAAACGGTAAGAATTTCAGAACGCCCCATAATTACACTTGTGATTTTAAAAGCACGTGATTTGAAATCAAGTGTTTTTTAGAACAGGTCCGTATAACCGTGATTGTAATTGTAAAAATTGGTATGATGATTGTCGTAAACGACGTTGTCGTTGTATATTTCAAATTATATCGACAAAAATTTCAAACGACTACGATTTCGAACGCGACAACGACTCTTGTAATAAGGATGAATATCTTGTTAAGAGTAAACATTTTAGTCTAAAATGGTAAAAATAGGTTCTGGTTCTACGATATTTAATTAACCATTCAGTTACGCATCAATCGAACAAAGGTATTCCAACAATTTGCAGTTTCGCTATGAAACATCTGAAATTGGAACAAAAACCTAAAAAATTAAATTTAAATACATAAATAAAAATTAATTAGTATGGAGCAAAAATTAATTAAATACAGTTGTCTCGTCTGTTCAGGTGCTGGTTGTTATTGAATTGCAATAAATTAAATAAAACTTAAAGTTATGTTCAAAAAAAAAAAAATTACAGTCCTTAATTTTACATACAGTTTTTTAAACAAAATAAACAACGAATCAAAGAACTTTCCGTTAATAAATAAACAACTTGATAAAACTCAACTACGATGGTAATGCAGAATATCTACAACCGAAAGAAAAAAATAAAACGAATGGAAAGGAATGCAGAATACCAAAGTTGCCAAGCGGAGAAAATTTTGATCCGAGTTGTGAAACACGCATTCACACTTAAAACATGTAACATCTACTATCAATCAAAAATGTCACAATTTCTGAAAAAAACTTCTTTTAAAAAAAAACTTTTTTCCTACAAAAGTGCCGAATTAAAAAAAAAACGCCAAAATGTATTTGGAATTAATTTTGTTTAAAAATATAAACAACTTACCAAATGGTAACGCTGCTTTCAAAACAAATGCCTTTTTGCAGTGATGTCACGGTAATAATAGAATTTTTTTTTTCACTTTTCTATTGATGACACTAAAATAATCGAAAGATGTAGAATGGAATACAATGAGATAGGAACATGTTGTAGAGATGTTGATTTTTAGCTCTGTGTATTTCTTATGGGAGGATGTTAACATATTCGCAAATTGATATAAGATGTCAGATGTTGATAGAGTACGTTATACACTTTACCACAAAGTCTTACCCACTGTTTCCACATGCAAGTACAAGTTCGAAAAACTCAATACACTCACAGTTTTTCACTAACATTCACACAATTTTTGTACTTTCAGCCAATCGGCTGTTTCCTCGATTTTTCGTTGATAATACGTATACAATACTTGCAAGTAATTACTTGCATGTGGAAACGTAGGGTTAAATATTTTTCGAAAATGCTTTCATGATCTTATTATTGTTTGAAAATTTTTAAAAAAACAATAACGATTTTTCATGACAGGGTTGTATTTTTCTAAAAATACGTAAGACTTGTGTGGTAGTTTAAAACAGCCCAAAGTGCGAAAAGGCTATTAAGGTGAACATTTTCATTTCTCTCGGTCAACAAGGAATCCTCAAATTATTTTTCCTATTAGAAGTTTGAACACTTTTGGACAATCGTATCAGATTATCAACGAAGAAAAACATGTACATATTTAAAAAGAACATTAGAAAATAAACCAAATATAAATGTATATTTGCTTCTTAAGCTATAGAAATAAAAAACTTTAGAAGAATTTTTTCTAATACCATGTTCACACAGACAGCAATATTTGTGTTTCGCTCTCTTATTCCTGTTTCGCGCCCCAAACATGATTGAAACGACTTGTTTCCCCATACAAAATTTTGAGAGCGAAACAGATCGTTTCATTTTGAAAAAGGCTGGGAAACAGGAAAAATGTACTCCAATTTTGATAACATTTATCGTTAGTTTATCTGAATATCTCAAAAAAAATCAAAACAAAGAAAAAACAAAATAAAAATTGATAAAAATTTAATAAAATAAAGTGATAATTATAACATGATAATATTAATAAATAAATAATATATTTTCAAGTTTTATTTACTTTTTTATCTATTTTAAAAAAATTACACTAACAACACTAAAAAAATGTCAAAACGAAATAAGAATGAATCGTATGAACAGCATGTTTGGCAAACTAGTTTCAGAGAGCGAAACGAGTGGTTTATATCGTCGTATGAACATAGCATAACCTGTAAAATTTGGTATTTTATAAGAATGTTGTGTCGACGGCGACAAGTTATCGAAAATCTGATAAAAAAATCCAACCTCTATTAATTTTTGTTCCTCGTCATTTAAGTTCTTTTTAACGTCCCTAGAGGGAAGCGAACTGACACCAAAGAAGTCCCGTGATAGGTCTTTGGTGGTAGAGACTGGTTCAAGTTCTAACACTTTATATGAATAAGACCTATCACTTTGACATGGGGTTGTCATTGGAGGCAGTCAATTGACACCATTTGACCATTCACAGATCTATTCTCAATGAACGTGCTTAGTGTCAATTACTAAAATGTAGTATTATTTCAATACAATGTAGTATTATTTCAATCAAACAAGTCCTAGAATTAAATTCAAGAACCAAATTTAAGAAAGTACCAAAAATGTGTCACAGTGACCAGTGAAGACTGTACTGTAAATTATTACTTTTTCTACCTTTTTGTTCTTCATAAAGCAGTTAAGGGATTGGTTTTTCTTTCACTGGTCATGAGTCCTTTTATTTTGTACTTGTATTTTCACAAATCCCAGGACCAGTCTGTTGGACCAATTGACACAAATTTCTCGCAGGGGTTACTTGGGGTTTTTTTTCGACATTTTATTCTGTCTAGCCGATTTAGCGATTTCAAATAAATTTTAGAGTTTGTTTCCCATTTTTTTGCGAACTTTTGCCATGATCGCGATATAAGCGACTTTTATTGTAAGATTTTTGATTCTTTACAGCCTTAACGATTATAATTAAGTATAAAGGCCTTGTTAGTAAAGGGTGTTTTTTTAAGCCCGATAGAACTTGAAATTGTAAAAAATAACACAAAAAATTAAATTGTAATCAAAATTTTTTTTTTATTCGAAAGATCAATACGTGACATTAACATTTGAAAATGATTTCGGGCATATGGGCACCGCGGCTGTTCTTGACGAAGCGCATTCTGGACGTCCAATTTTGGGCCACTTTTTCGAGCACTGCTGGCCGTATGTCACGAATAACACGAACAATGCTGGCCTCCAAGGCGTCAATTGTTGCTGGTTTATCAGCATAAACCAGTGACTTCACGTAGCCCCACAGGAAATAATCGAGAGGTGTCAAATCGCACGACCTTGGAGGCCAATTGGCAGGTCCATTTCTCGAAATCAACTTATCGCCAAATTTTGATTTCAATAAGTCGATGGTTGCGTTCGCCGTATGGCACGTAGCGCCATCCTGTTGAAACCACATCTCCTCCGGATCAATGTCATCCATATTTTCAAACAAAAAATCATTGATCATGGTGCGGTAACGATCTCCATTGACCGTAACGCGAGCTCCGGCCTCATTTTTGAAGAAATAAGGTCCGATGATGCCACCAGCGTGAAAACCGCACCAAACGGTGCATTTTTCTGGATGTAATGGAGTCTGTAGGGTCTCTTGTGGATTGGTCTCGCTCCATATGCGGCAATTTTGCTTATTAACAAACCCGTTAAGCCAAAAATGCGCCTCATCGCTGAACACAATTTTGCGATGAAACAACGGGTCAGTTGCCAACTGCTCTAAAGCCCAATCGGCGAAAGAACGACGCATATAATGGTCTCGTGGCTTCAATTCCTGCACCAGCTGGATCTTATACGGGTGTAGGCCGAGATCTTTGCGCAAAATTTTCCACGTAGTGGACGGACAGAGCCCCAATTCCTGCGACCGACGACGAATCGATAAATTTGGATCTTCTTCCACACTTTCGTTTACAGCGGCGATATTCTCTTCAGTACGCACATTCCTTCGACGTGTTGGTGTTATTACATCCTCTAGAGAGTATGTGGTACGAAATCTATCCACAGTTCGACGAATGGCTTGTTCAGATGGACGATTATGTACGCCATAAAAATGACGAAGTCGTCTATAAGTTGCGCGAATCGACGACTGATTTTCAAAGTAAATTTGGATAATTTCGTAGCGTTGTTCAAGCGTGAGTCTATTCATGATGATTTGTCAGAGTATACTGAAACGATAAAAAAAAATATTTCATTAAAATTTAATTTTTTGTATTACTTTTTACAATTTAAAGTTCTATCTAGCTTAAAAAAACACCTTTTATAAAGGCCTTGTTAAACGTGTCATATGGTGTTGAAGTGTATGAGAGTACTCTTAGACTTTACTATCATGATGTTGTTATCATTTCTAGTCATATAAAATGAATATTTGCAAAATCTTACATCAATCCGTGCATTATAAATACAACGAGTTATGTTCGTTTTTGTTACAAAATTATCAATTTTTTAGGGCGATGCTTCCACATTTGCATTCATATTTCGGATTTCGCTGGATTTCAATTCCAACTATAAGCAATTTAACACCATTATTGTGCTTTTCTTTTTATGTACATAGTTATTCGAAACTGCGCGTATTATTAGCAGACGGACATGGATGGCTAAATAGACTTAAAAATACTTAAGGAGCCAGAATATAGTATACATATATAGTTTATGGGGCTGAGATGAATAGTAAAAAAGTTTCTGACGGAGTGACAAACTTAGACAAACTAATAGAGAAAATACATTGAATATGAAATTGTATTGCCAATTTTCTTTAAATAATAAATGCATAGATCTTTATTAAGTTTTAAAGCATATTTTTAATTTGTTCAAGCATATTTTATGCGCATATTATTCAACAATAAATGCAAGGTCTATCCAATAGGTTGGCTCACCTCTACAACAATACCAAAAACAACATGCAGTTTGTTTGTGTAAAATTCCTCGTCGTTGTCAAAAGCTTAATCTCAGAAGACCTTCTTACTTCAGGCCTTATTGAAAGCCTGCTTAAATTTTTTTTAATCAATTACCATTATCTTCTAACTGCTAAAGAACGCATCAGCTCTTTCGTATAAAAGATAAACATTCCACATTCCCTTTTATGAGAAGGAGTAGCATTTTTTGTTTTGTCGTTTTGTCAAAGCAACAGAATTATTTACTTTTCATCCAGTTACAATTCTTATGTTCTGCGAAAGAATCGAGAGCGGAAGGCCCACCACGCAATGACGACGCGTCGGTTGACAAGTAAAACTCACTAAGTGCAGATTTGATCATTAAGGGTTTTATTTTGTATTGTCTTGAAAACTTTTGTAGTTAGACCGAAAATTTAAAAGCAATTATAATAAAGAAACTATTTTTTAATTTACTCTGCAAAATCGCATCGATCTTATGTATATAATAGATTTTTTATACAAAATTTAACATTAAAACCTCAATATCTCTAAACTGGTCTGACTACACTTAGTGAGTTTTACTTGTCAACCGACGCGACGTGTGTAAAAAAGGTATGAGTATGGAAGAAAAAGTACAGGTGTCTTCTAGAAGGCAGTTCTGCTTTGACATTCAAAATACACGTTAAAAGAACCTCGGTCTACAATTTTTGCGCCACCTCGTATTGTGACTTTGTTTTTCTATATGTTTGTATGTATATGCAATTCATAATATCGCACACCTAGTTCAAAAGTGACTCAATTAAAAAACATAATTATTCAGAAATCAAAAAAACTGTTTTTGATCTAAAAAAAAATAGTTAAAAACAAATCTTTGGACTATTTAGTAAAAAACCCATACAGATTACGATTTAAAAAGTTTTATTTAGATATTTATACACTAGATAATGAACAGTTTTTAGTTGTGTCGTTTTTGATGATGTTTATTTGCACAAGCTACCGAATTATTTTGAGCAATGTCACTTTAGCTGAATTCTTTTCAAGTTTTGACACTTTTGCCAAATTCTAAACTGACACAAGTCTAATTAATAAAAACTACAACAATGATTTATTTTATCAAAAGTGTCACAACTCGAATTAAGACTATTTAGACACTTTTAGGAATTGCAACTTTATACCAATTAAAACATAAAGAAAGACATAACCATGTTTTTAATAACAGTTAACAACAAAAAATACACTGATATTTTTTTGAAGATAAACAAGTGTATTGAGCATAGTTTAAATATATAAACCCGAAAAATTAAAATTTAGAATTGAGTCACTTGTGAACTAGGTGTGCGATATATAAAAAGAATTCCAAAAAAGTACCTTTTCTTTATTTAATTGGTACTAATTTACCAGCGATATTTAGTGCTGTATGTACTTTAAAGTTGTTTATGAAACTTGAGTTAAATAGATACCGTTACTTTGCTTTCAATAACTAAAATTTTTTTGATTAAAATGTTTTAATTTTTCTTTAGTGTGATTTGTACACTTGTCTTTTAAATCGTTTAAATATTTTTAAAATATATTTGTGAATAAAAAAAAAAACAAAATAATGAAAACTTTAAATCAAGTCCATAACGACAATTCGGATGATGAAGATGAGGATATTGAAGAAGGTAAATGGGGAAATAATACCTATAAAACAAATTAGTTTATTTAATTATTATTTTTAATTTTAAACAAAAGAGCACTCACAAGATGAAGTCGAAGATAATGATGACGACGAAGAAGGTGAGGGTGAAGGCGAAGAAGAGGACGGGGATGATGAAGGTGATGAAGTAGAAGATAATGAAGATTTCGTAAATGAAAAGGAGAATATTCCCAATAATGCAGCTAAAGAGGTCATACAAAGACAGTCGTTGGGTGGAGGTCATAAGAAAATTGAACTGAAAAAGACGACCACCAAGAAGCACTCTACCCAAAAATTGATAGACGATGCCATAATACAACTCAACGAAAAACGTGGTTCATCGACAGTAGCTATAATAAAATTTATAATGAGCAATAATCCTGATATGATTGAAAAACGTTTAAAGGGTCAGACTAAACGCTATATCAAAAATTGTTTGGCAGATGGTACAATGGTACAAATAAAACGCTCCTTTAAATTGACCGACAAACATAGGATGAAGCAAAAACAAATGGAAAAAGTCAAAAAGGAAAAACAAAAAGAAAAAGAGAAAATGGCTAAAGAAAAGGTAAGAAAAAGGGCACATACTTATGTACATACATAACATTTTGGGCGCAAATTACTGCATTCCAAGGCGAATTAAGTAGAAGGTGGGGTCAAGTCAACATATGGTGATTTTTTTCGGTGGTCGACTTGTCAAAGTTTGTTTACAAACTAGTTTTTTATGTAAGCAAACCTATTTTTTTACTAGCAATATTTTTGACAACCCGACCACAGAAGCATTGTAGTTGTGGAGTTGACCTCACCTTCTAGTCAATTCGCCCTGACTGCATTCAGTATCGATCGAAATTACAATACATTTTAAATGGAAATGTCGATCGATATCGAATGCCGAAATATGACCCTTGTATTACATGCTTTTTTAGCCTAATTTAAAATATCAAAGTTTGGATTAAAAATCTTTAACAGTTCAACAAAATAACCACAATAGTACTAATTATGATTTTTCTTATTAAAAAACTTTCAGAAAAAACAAAAAGCTAAAAACCCCAAAGAGAAAAAAATAGCTAAGAAAGAAAAGTCTAGTGAAAAACCTAAAGATAAAGCCAAAGCCGCCAAAATATCTAAACAAGAAATCGCTGAGGCTTCTAAAGCTAAGCCAACAAAAAAACCAAAATTGGATAAAGATGGTAAAACCAAAAATCCGGCTGACAGTCATAAAAATACGGAGAAAACAAAAACGAAGAATAAGCTCTTACGCAAATCGATCAATTTAGTCGTGAGACCAGCACTTCCTCGTCCCAAAACTATAAAAAAAACAAAAACGACTGCTGCGGCCGAGCCTCCAGAAAAGGAACCGGCAGTAAAGGAACCGGCAGAAAAGGAACCGGTTACTACCTCTACCGCTGCTATAAGGTCAACTGGACGAGGAAAAAAGAAATAGGTTTAAATGAGTTTTATGTTTTTTTTTATGTTATTAATTTTATTCTGTTTAATTTACATATGTTTGGTTAACTTTATGAATGTCTTTTATGGTTAATAAAATTTTTGTTTTGGTTTTTATTTAGTATCTTTTTTTTTGGGTCAAAATAATCATGCATATTGTTACTTTAATTTACAAAAGGCTTATCTTACATAAAATTTTTTTTTGAGTTTTAGACCACCGTTTAAAAAACTGCCGAAACCAAAAACTGTCAAACAAAAAACGAAAAACGAAAAATTGTGTACAACTTTTTGATTTTTGATTTGGTTTGACAGCGACTGTTTAAATTTAATGAATCAGAAGTAAAAGCAACAGTTTGTTTTTGCCCAATGACAGATGAAGAAGTGGAAGAAATGGCAATTTTTCTACTTTGACTGCAGTTCTTTTAACGCTGTTTTAGACATACATATATCTTGATAAAACAAAATATAAAAAACAACTTTACATATTCGGCCTTAAAAGAACACAGGCTGTGTATTACTTCAATCTATTAGAAAAAAGCAACTCATGCTTGGACGACAACGCCATACACAATAAGGCCGATTATTACATGTTTCTAAAAGAGAAACAAGAGAGTAAAGTCACGACTTTTTTCATCTTTTAACAGATGTACTTGTGATATTAAAATTAAAATTCATCACAATCGGTTCTGCCTGAGTAACAGTTTCATTCAACCTGTTCCGAAAATCACTTAAATTCGAATCACATGTGCCTTTTAAATCACACGTGTGATATTTTATTGTTTCGGTTTTGTGTTTTTCGGTGTGATTTTCAATTGCCGAAAGTACACCGAAAAACACAAAAACGGTGTGATTTTCAGAACACCACAAAATCGCACAGGTAATTAAAATGAATTTATTAAAATAAATTTCGGAAAGGGCTCATTTTTATTTAGAGTATATATACAGCCTGTTCATCGATTTCGAACGTTAACGTTCGCATAGAAAATTACATTTAAAACAAAAACAGATTTTCGAATTTTTTTTTGTTTTAAATATAATTTTTCTATGCGAACGTTGACGTTCGAAATCGTTAAACAGGCTGTTAATATATGTGTTTATGTTAGCAATTGAAAGAACTTTCATTGAAAATTTTTACAGTGCGAGGTAAGTCTTGGAATATGTGATCAATCTTTTATAAAAAACTATTTATGATTTTGCCATTATTAAAAAAATCTGAATAGTGAACCCCTTTTTAGGAGAAAAATTAAAATAAAAACACAATTTTTGTTTATATTCTTTTTGAAAATGTGTTAATGCAGCTGCTCGAAGAAAATGACATTCAAATTACCGATTTCCAATACTTTTATGAAGATATTCTACAATGGCCAACCGACGTGTATCCACAGCCACATACAGTAGGAAATGATTTGTTATTCATATGTTTTTCTTGATAAAATATTTTCGTTTTTGGTTCATGAATGTATGTACATATATGTTATTCAATTTGTGATCTTAATAGACAGATAAAAATGTAAAGAAATGTTCTTAATGTGTCTTAATAATAAAAAGTTTTCGTTAAAAAGGTTGTTTGCTTTTATTAAAATTTTGGAGTTCTTAAATGAATCTTCACAGGGGCTTATCTAATCTTATAATGCAAATATATATTTTTACGTTATAGATTATTTCAATAAATTGCATTCACTTAAGATACCATTTTGCGACTAAAACCACGGAAATTCAAGCATAATTTGCGAAAAGGGCTCATCTCGGGAAACTGTAATGACCATCATCTTCTTCAAATATTACTTTAAATAATTTTTTGTTTTACTACTATAACATAAATAGAAACTTACAATTTTAGGATAAAAAACTTATTCAAAAAGTCAAATGGTCAAATGAGTCACATGTAATTAAAAACGTTCGTTTGCATTTAAGGTCACGATATGTTGATTCTGAAAAGAATGACAATTTTAAGCTAGTTGATAAAATCCATCCATAAATGAGTTACGAACATAAAAATATCTTAGTCGGAATAATTTTTAAAACAAATTAATATATTGCACTGGTTTAACAATACTATATTAACTCAAAATTTAAAAATTTTCAGTAAAGGCATTTGAAAAATAATTTTTAAACCAACCGAGTCGATTTTTTCAGAAAAGTGAAAAAATAAAAAATTTGAATTAATACACTATTGGTAGAGTTTTTTTTTCCCGGACTTTTTCGATTCCCGGGAAAGCGGGAAATTTTTTTAAATTTCCCGGGATCCCGGGATCCCGCTCCATATAACTAATACAAAGTAAATTTTGGTATTAATTAATGAAAAAAAACTTTTATAAAAAAAACGTAAGGGAACTTGTTTACAAAGAAAGTAAATGAAATGGTTCAATACTAGAAAATTAATTGAAGATTGAAACAGGAACTTGAATTATTATTACCTCACGCCTTTATTCTCTGGATAATTCATAAAACAATAATAAAAACAAAATAAAAATTGAGGTACTCAAGATATGAAATAAAAAAGTTAATTAATAAAATAGATAAAATACTTTAAAGAAATATATAACATTTTTTAATGGCTTAGAAAATAACTTTCTGACACACTTAAAGCGCTTTGTAAGTCGTCAAAAAGTATATTCCTGATTTTATTTACTAATTATCATGTTTCCGAAAAATTTCGTTCATTTTTTACCTAGGTTGGAAAAATAGTTAAAAGTGCACCGTTGTAGCATGCTTCGGATTCACAATCAGTAGCATTTTTTTCTTTTTTATAAACAACGTCTATATCAGTCAAATGTATGTCAAGGTTGATGCAAAAAAAGACATCAACCGGACTGCTTCTTACAAACCTTTTCATTTCAATAGGTCCATTTGTAATCTTTAGGACAATGTGTTTTTCAAGTTGTATGTTGTAGTATCTTACACGAGTTTCCAAAATGTTATTTTATTTCGGTTTCCCTGCACTTCACGTGTATATAAACCAACACAAATTGAAATTGAAAGTTTGTGTTTATCACCTAATAAACACATCGCTCCTTCATTGCATCATAGTCATATTTCAAAATTTGAAGTAACTTTAGCAAAGTTTTCCTTCATACCTTCTCGTATTATATCTTATACTGAACCGAAGTTATAGCAAAATATATCTTTAAATCGGTACATTTTGAAAACTTTAATCGCATTTTGCCAAGATCGTTTGTTTTTGTAGATATGACTCTGTTGCAATAAGGAGCGATATGTTTAGGTATCTCCTATTGTTCATGGACAATGAAACTTTACTGCCTGCATCTTATTTTGAATTAATGTACTTTATTAACTCTTCACTTTACTAAATGTAATAATTATCAACTGTTGCACTGCCCATTCTGCTTTTAGTAGATTTATTGCATCAGGAGACATTGATTTAAATACATGTACTCACTTCTTGTAATTGACCTAATCCACAACCCATCCACAGATGCTAATTTTTAGAGAGTAGAAAACTAAATTTCAAAGTATAAATAGCTATTTTCTGAAATTATGAGGAATTTTTATTTCCTGGGATCACGCAAGAAAAATTCCGGGAAAACGGGAAATAAAATAATGGGAATTCCCGGGAATTCGCGGGACGGGAAATCCCGGGACGGGAAATCCCGGGAAAAAACCCTAACTATTGTTGAACAATGGCGATATGATATGATACATATTATATTCTGATAGTGCAAAGAAAATATTCCTGGAAAATATTGAAGGAATAAGACTATTAAAGTATAAAAAAGGCTTTTAAAATTGTAATATAATATATATTATATATCGTTAGCTAAAATGCAAAAAGGCGTAACTAACAAAAATATAATTTTACAGGAGGAGAAGCAAAAAACTTTATAAAATGAAGACTATAAACATGTCAGAAAACATGCATTGATAAGTTGCCTATGGAATTCTTCAAACAATTTTAAAAGAAAACCATTTCATTATATTTTGTTAGAAAAAAACTACATCATTTTGCATTTATAAAATAAACACTCTTGTAGTTACGTCCCGTTTCTTTGTCTTTTTGGTAATAAAAGCGTAATTTTTGATTGTAGAAGTGTAAAATTTTGTCAAGACATGTAGTTCAATGGCTTTCTTAATAACCAGGGAAACCAGAAATATGCTCTTAAACGCGTTTTATGCGCATTAAATATGCCCCAAAAAATTTAGAAATTGCTAATATGAAAAAAATATTCAACAATTTAATAACAGCTCTATTGGTACTATAATTTTGTAATGTTAAAATTTTGCTCTTATTAAAGGTATTCACGTAAAAAGTTGCACCCTTGCGAAAAAGCAAAAGTGCAAAAGCATAACTTCAACCACATAGACAATTATTTCGCACAAACGATGCAAAATTGTCAGGGTCTAAGTAAGTGCAAGATTATCAGAGTAAAAGCATAACATTTTTGCAATGTTTTTTTGGCATTGCCAAATTGAAAAAAAGGCTTAAAAAGTATAGTATACTTATCTGAAAATTTTTTTTAGGTAGTTAAGTTATTAATTCGACTTGTAAATTAATAAAATTATTTAATTTTGTGTATTTTTCAAGAAACTTACGATTGAATTTTATTATAAAAATGTTTTCAAATAATCGCAAGTGCATGCATCTTTGAATATTGCCTAATAGAAGGTGCGTTGTTTAAAAAATGGTTTCAAAAATGCTGAAAATTGAAGGTGCAAGCAAAATGGGTTGCTCACGTCCAATAAGTGCAACTATGCTATTTTGCACAGTTGCAAGGGTAAATAAATTGACGTGAATACCTTTATTTATTTTTTTATGAATTTTTTAAAACAAAAAAAAAGTATTAATTTTGCAGTAAAAAATTTTTTACTTCCACTTATTTTTTAATATCTAAATCATTTGAAAGCAAATTGTTCTAAAGTTATGATGAAATGTAATATTTGCCTAATTGCGTTATTTCGGGGAGCATATTAGTCAAGCCCATAAAAAGGATGTTCCTGGTATAAAAAAAAACTAAAAACGGATTCAATTTTAGAGCATTAATCTCTGTATAGCCCACATATTTTTATTTGAAAGCTTGATAAGTTTTTGGTTTTTGCAAACCAGTGAAATGAAGAAATTTTAAGTGGTGAAGAATTGGCAACAAGGCTTGATTAATTGATTAAATAAGGAACTGATTTGATCAATTAATTCCGAGACTGGGGCGTAAATATTAGGCATCTATGTATATAAAAATCGGCAAAGGCAAAACAATTAAGAACACTTTCCTCCTCTGTATGTCAACCAATTTGAACAAAATATACACCATTTGAAAGGTTATTTACTCACAGAAATGTACAATACATATTTTATTAAAATCGGTTTAAATATTATAATTATTATAATAATCAGAGTTAAAGCGTTCAAATTTGCTACTAACACAAATGCAGAACACATAAATAAAATGATTGTTTTTTTCAATGATCAAATAATAAAAGAATAGGGTGGTCGATTATTCGACATTTTTCAGAAACCGGTTTTGGAATATTTCGACTATGTAAATCTTATGTATAAATCGGCACAGGCAAAACGTTAAGATCGCTTTCTTTCTCCCTCTATATGGAGAAAAAGTATCAACAACGGGAAAAACGGAAACTTAAATTTCTTTCTGTTACTTTTCCGTGCATTATGTAAAAATTTTTAAATTTTTTATAATATTGAAACATAATATTATATGCGCAGGTCACTAAGTAAATGAGAAGCATTCAGATGAAAAATGTTGGTACTTTTTGTTTTTATATGGTACTTTTTGAATTTTTGTCAACATTCGACCTTCAAAATAAAAATAAACATGCACTGTCCTGAGTGAAAAAGAATGTATAAGTGGAAGCTTTATAATACTTTTTCGTTCTACATCTGGTACTTTGATTAATTTTAGACATAGAAACATAATAGTAAACATGCAATGTCCTGAGTGACAATCTATAAAAGAGACTTTTTCATACTTTTTTGTTTTTTAATTGATATTTTTTATATTCAAGTTTTGAATTTTTGTCAACATTAGAAAATAAAATATGAACCGGAGGTTGGTTCCTCGCCAAATCCATGCTCGAAACATATTAATTCATATATACTTAGATGAACTATGTTTCCTTCATATTTACATACAAATTCATGGTCGAATTTTGAACACTAGTACATAGAAAATGTTTAATATTTTCGATTTATTTCGTAACCTTAATTTATCAAGCAAAATTTTTAAATTTTTTCAAAAAAAGATGAAAAGTTTTCAAAATTTAATTAATTCATATTTACATACATTTAAAACTATTAAGAGAATCTATTTACAATAATAGCCACACCTATGATAAAGCTCCGATCTATTAAAGATTTAATACCAGCTTCAGAACCTTTAATACAATCGCCTTCATTGTATGAGTAAAAACCCTTTTTACAATTGCATTCACCATAAGCACAATCCATGGATTGATCCGATTCGTTCAATTGACGTTGATAGCAATCCTCAGCGAAACGACAATAATGACCACGCTCTACAACAGCAGTGCACACTGTTTCTATGGCACCCTCTTCGGTTTTCTTTTCTTCAACGAAGTATTTTTCCGAACATTGACACACATTTTCTACACATTTGCCTCCTGGGCCCATAGTGCCAATACATTGCTGATTTTCAACGCAGTTTTCAAGATATTTAGATATTTTCAAACACTTAGAATTATCGATAGATGTAAAATGATCGGGCATACAAACACAATAGTTAGTTGTATTGCTGCATTCTGTATGGGCTCCATAGTGCTTAAGACAGTATGCATCATTCGCACAAAATGATTTGATGCCTTGTAATGAAAGTTTTAATATTAATTAGAGTATTGGTATTTCCCATACAACCCACATCTTAAAGGTTTCTCATACTCACCTACAATTGAAGCACATGTTCCATCTTTATTAACGAACTGATCCATACACATACACTCCTTTAATTGATGGCAATTGGCATTGAAATCTACTTTTTGACATTGTGAATCCAATTCACATTTTTCACCTAGAGCCACCATTTCTTTGGTTAAATTAAGCGAAAAATAAATGTAAATAGAAAAAATAAATTATGACTGTCACATTTAATTAATTGCATGTAAATAATTATATTTGTGTAACTTTATTTGTGAATCTTTCAGGCATTAATTAAACCAAACACAACATTTTAATACATATCGCACGATAAATCACAAGCAGGTACAACTCAAAATTCAAAAACGTGGCTGCAATTTTTTAATCAAATTAAGTTTCACAAATGTTTAAGAAGACAGTGACGCAAACGAAATTTTCTTGGTCGCTTTAGATTTGATATGTAAACTGGTCTATGAAAGAAAAAAAAAACTATTTTGATAAATTTTGAGCTTTGCCTTTTTATGATTTGGTGTGCGATATGCCGTTTACCTTTTTAACTCATTTATTGCATTTATTTTTCTACTTACTCGGTATGCAACGTCTCTTATCGCTGCTGGGCATGTAATCGCTGCTACAATAACAGACATCCTGTTGCTTGTCACATTCAGCATTTGGCTGTTGGCAGGGGCATGCTCCACCAATCACATTGTTCATTTTAGGGTTCTTTTAATATGAAATAAAAATGGCCATAAAACTCATTAATACTTTTTCTTCTGCATTACACAACTTACCATTGGTTGGCATTTAACACTGTCTCCAGTGCCAGTTGTGCATTGACATTGTCCTTCCACGCATAAGGATTTAATTCCAAAATTTTGAAATTGCTTACATTGAGTTTTGTTAAGACAATTCAACTCAACCAATTCTTTAGGAAAAATAAATACATAGTAAATTTTATGTGTGGCTTATAGAACACGAGCGCAAAACTCGTCCGTTCAACTTACATTTGAAACAAAAACAAATTTCGAAATTTTGTTTTTGTTTTAAATGTAAGTTAAACGGACGAATTTTGCGCTCGTGTTCTATAAACCACACATTAAATTAATTTCTTTGTACATATTTATTAAGTGCTTAAATTAAATATTTTGATTTACCATCGGCTTGTATTAATTGGGCACAATTCAAAATTGTTATAAAAATTATTAAATTTGTATGGTTTTTTATCATCTTTATATTTGTTCGGTGTTTCTCTTTCTCCTATTAAACAGAACTAAATGTGAAACTCGAATAGCGGTGCTTTAAAATTTAAAGAGGCATCGATCCTAAAGCTAATGCAATTTTAATACAGGGTCTTTAGATAAAAGAGATTTAAGACTAGTACACGCAAAGAAAACATGGTTGTGGTAAACATATTCGAAGAGCTTAGAGATAAGAATCCAAAAATATCATATTATGACCAAATTTATTCGTAATATTGCATCATAATATTTTCCCCTTAATCATTATTTGTTTTTTTTTACATCTTATTTTAAATTAATTAAATCATACTCTTATCATGTTAATCATAATAAGTTTAGAAGTAATCATATTATAATACAAGGTGATTATGTTATGGTTGAGAGTAATCATAACATATTTGAAAGAATCATATTATGATTACTGTAATCATATTATAATCGTAAGTTAGCATAATATCGTTTGTCGTAGGTCGCAATTATTTATAAATCTATATCGTCGGCCTTATGTAGAAAGGCCCTATCTTGATTTTTATCGAAATTGAGTTTTTTAGTGATTCCAATACATTTCCCACAAATACACCTCGTCACAAGAATTTAATGCAATAGCATCAAAAATATCAGTTTTACAAGCAATTGAAGAAGCCATTTTACATTATACATACAGTTTCTATTATGTTTTTGCTTTCTCCTGTAAAGTGGCAATTATGTTAGTTAGGGCCGTTCTACATGAGACCAACGATGTATAGGTATATATAATTCTCGTGTCACGGTGTTTGAAATTGAACTCCTCCAAAACGACTTAACCGATTCTTATGAAATTTTTTATGTGAATTTGTTAGGTATGAGAATAGGTCGTAAGGTATATTTCATATCGCTAGAGGGCTTAAAATAGCGCAAGAGGGGCAAAAGCTCCCTCTCCCTATATCTTGTTAACTAATCAACCGGTTTTCTTAAAATTTGGCACGCAGACACTGTAAAATTAGAAAGCAAAAAGGGTATAGGGCGTGAAATAGGCCAAGAAGGGTAAAAGCTCCTTCTCCATATATCTTCTTAACCAATCAACCGATTTTCTTGAAATTTGGCACGCAGACACTGTAACATCTAAAAGGAAATAGGGAATTGGGCGTGAAGTATGACAAGAAGGTTTAAAGCTCCCCTTTCCTATAACTTCTTAACTAATCAACCTATTTTCATGAATTTTGGAAACGGTTGTGAGTAATATAATATGTTTTTAAAGTAATCATTATTATAAATAAGATTTCTGTATGACGTGCTAAATTCCCAAGTTTTCATATTTGATAAATACATTGAAATTTATTGTTGAGGGAAAGCAAGCTTCTATGCGCATTTCACTGGTTGCTTAGGCCAGCTCATCAGGAAACCTTTTCCTAAGATTTTAGAAAAGCTAAAAATATTATACGCATAAAATCCTAAAGCGAATAAGAATTTTAAACACCCAAAAACTTACTTGTAACAATATCAAAGCTTAAACAAAACATCAACAATAAACAGTGAGTTTATCTTTTGTGTCATTCCCCTACAATTGGTTGGCTTTTTTCCGACTCGAATTGTAGTTGTAAGTGGGTAAAAAGTTATTATTATTTATTTGTTAGAAAAATAATGATTTTTCCGAGAACCATACTCAAATTTATAATTGCGATAAACATTGAAATGTTTACAGTAACTATAATATTGCTGATATTAAATAAAAATAAGAATATTTTGTTTACGAGAACAATATATTGTTACAATAAACATAGTGTAGTTGCCGTAACAATGCCGAAACATATTTTTTCTCTGCGTGTAGCTGCCAATTCAACTTTGTCTAAAGAACTCTTAAGGCCTAACCATAATGTGCTTAAATTGGATTAAGCAAATGTGCGAATACATGTAAATCATATGTTGCAAACCATATTGAACTTACGGAAACTTTTTGTTAAGTTTTATGATACTGTCATTTGCTTAAGCAAAGTGCGAAACTGATCGCACATTCCGTACGGAATCAAATGTTTTTTGATTTTATTATTGTTTTTTTTTTTTTTTTTTAAATACATTTGAGAGACTTTTTGGTAATTTTTGACAGTAGGTTAAGCACTTTCGCCCAAATCCATTTGAAACAAAAAATAGTTTTTAGAATTTGTTTTTGTAACAGACTTGCCTTTTTAATGTGACAGTAGAAATTGAATAAATATATAAGTTTCATGATTTTAGCGATAAATTCTGATTTAAACAGTTTTTAGATTAATTCTGGTTCTAAAGGTTTTTCTAATTTACGGATTTTAGCATATCAAACAATTAATCTTTTCTAAATTGAAATTTTTTTTTAGAAAACTAAATACATACCTATTAAGAGATTTTCCTCGCAACAATTTTAACACTTTAACAAGTTACATTGCTATATTCGGCAGTTCCGTATCTCTTATACCCTCCACCGACAGTTACAATATTTCATGAGTGTGCTTTATATGGGACATATGGTTAATTATAGACCGATCTTTACGAAATTAAACAATGTGATTTCTAGTTATATAAAACTATGACTGTCCACATTTTATATCAATAGCATTTTGTTTGTCACGGTTTAAGGGTACTAAGTGTTTTCCGAGAGTAGGCTTTTTATTATTTATTATGTGTAAAAAACCAAAAAAAAAGTCTACACGCTTACTTCTCCAATCCCGCCAATATTTTTAGAGAAGTTGTGTATTGATGTACCAGCTATGTGTAACAAATTTGGAAAAATTTTGTATTGCAGTTCTTTAGGTGTCAAAAAGGGACCATTTTAAATTATTTTTTTTTTTTGATTTTGCAAAATAAAGTAAAAATTTTTTTTTTCGTAAGGTTTAAGAAATGGCTTTCTAAACTATTTGGGACAAATTTTGCTAGTAACAATAGGTAATAAGTGACATGGATGAGAAAAAACATCTGTCAAATTTTGACTCAGAGAGTTCAAGAGCGATCTTGTTGAAAAATTGTTTCTAAACTTTTATCCAATAGGACTAACCTTGGTGCAAATTTCATCCCGATCGGAAGACATCGGTTTTATTTTTGTGCTTAATATATGACTAATAAAGACACTTTTTTCACATAAACAACAGTTGTAAAATGTTGATAAATAAGTTAAACAGCTAGTTTTAAAACTAATACCGGTTTTAACACATAAAGTATGCTTTTGCTTGTCTAAATTATATCAAAAGCATATTTTTGTTTATGACTATAGTTATGGGCCATTTTATTTTTACGTTTCGAAGTTGCTGCTTCACCGCTATAATAAAAGCTTTTTTATTCGTTTTTGAATCTTTAGTGCAGATCCAAATAATTGAAAACTAAATTTGTTTCTTAAATTTTTCTAGTTACTTTTAATAGTAACTGCACACTAAGCACAAAGTATTATTAGTATCGTTATTAGCAAAAGAGAAAAGAAAAAATCTTAATAAAATTAATATTTATTTTATTAGCGATTTTAGCAAATGTCCAAACTGCGTATTTTTCATTATTTTTACGACATTCCAAGTAAACTACATACATAAATGGAAAATCCATTAAGTTAGAATGTCTTAAAGCAGCTGGTAACTTTGCATTTTTCTTTCTTTAAAAAATAAAATCCATCTGAGTTAAAAGAATATCTTAACATAAAACATAACTGACCTTTATAAATGTGGGTATAAAGAAGTATGTTGATTAAGCCGTTTTCTAAGACACCTAAAAAAAAGAGAAAGAAAATAAAAAATATAAACAGGATTTAATGGTTTAGAAAGGTGTTAGACTGACTGTTTCCTAAGCATTGACCTTTTATTTTGGCGAATTGTTTTTATTTTTATGAATATTTACTTACAACATGCAACCTTTTGAAATCTTTTCAATCTGTTCACAGTTGTTATTTGAAAATAAAAAATTTTCAAATGAAAAAATAAATACAATTCCTTCATGTTTACCATGTAATGACTTAATATTAAAAGAATTTATTAAATTGTTTCGAATTATTTAGAGGCAGAGTTTTGGGAGTTAAAGGAATTTCTTTTTTATTTGTTAAGTTTTAAAACTTTAAAGCTTTTACAGAAATTTCTGAAGTTTTCAGTTGAGATTTTCATCTCCCACTATTAAATTTTCAAATAATAAAAAAAAACAACACAGGCAAATTTTCGAGGGTGTACCTTATTTGGAACCCATGGCCAATCGAACCTGGCGCAACTAATTTATTTTATGAGATTAAGGCCCTAATCTAGAAATGGGCAAAAAATATCGATATTTAAATAAAAAATAATCGATATATACCGCAGATATATAAAATACCGATATATCGATATTGAAATACGACTATCGAATTCGATATTTCTTAAAGTCAGTCTTCATAAAAAACTAAATTTTAGCCGTTTTTCAAACAATATGTTTTCTTAAGAATTGGCATCACTGCATGCATCATATGTTTTTTAAACTAATATGAAGATCTAAAATGATTGACATTTATAAGAAGCAGTGCCGGATACAAGAAGCAGATTGACAGGATTGACATAACACATAAAACAGACATAAAACATAAAAATAATGTATAAAAACGTCACCAAAGTTGAAACATTTTTGAAAAATCTACAAAATTTGTGTTCGCTCGACAATAACACCCAAATTTCTCAAGTTTTCTTAGATAGATTATATATCATTCGAAAGATCTCAGTTTCTGCTTTAGAAATCTAGTAAGAAATTAAAAATCGGATCATTATCAACAAAATTACAGGCTTATAAGTGCGCAAAGGTACACAAACCGGTTTTTTAACCGTAAATCCGGATTTTGGAGGTGTCCGGCATATTTCACTATTGAAATCTTGTTTTACTCGACAAGCCCAACAAGAAAAATAATATCCGGTCCCAGGTTTTTGGGACTGTCGCACCGTGTAATGTATCACAGGGTTGTTAGATGTGACGATTTTTCGTCATTTTGACGAATTTTTTGGGAAGATACAGTAAAATGACGATTGACGATTTTTTTACTAAAAGTAATAGTGTTATGACGATTTATTACAAGAAATATTTACAAACATAAACAAAAAAAAAAAAAAAAAACAAATTCTTCCCCCATCACAAACCAGAAGCATTAGTAATTCCAATCCTACAATTATGTATATAAATGCCATCGATACTGCAAGAAATATATATTGCTAGAGTCCCGATTTTCGTCGGTCCTATTTGCGTCTCTTTTTAAAAATTGGTTAAATTCGCTTTGTGTTTTTATGATTTCGATTTGCGTAGCTACATACATTTGGATTTTTTCACTGAAGTCATAATCACATGTGATGAATTTTTCTATTACACGCAAATAGAAAAAAGGCGAATTCCCATTTAATTCTGTTAGGTAAGTTATTCTAAGTATAGTTTCGTGTTAGGAAGTAAGAAGTTAGTTCTTAATAAGAAGTTGTGTAGAAAACTGAGTGCAAAGAGAAGAAATTGCATTATTTTGGAACTAAAATTGGACGAATATAACATTTCAAGTCGGGTGAAAAGGCTGTTAATATAGACAGAACCCTTAGGTTTTTATAAAACAAGTGGAGAGGGTATTATGCATTTGTGCTGATGTGTGTAACACCTTAAAATAGATCCACCTTAAATTATACCGATCGGCTTAGAATCACTTTCTGAATTGATTTAACGATCTCCGTCCGGCTGGCTGGCTGTCCATGTAACCTTGTGCGCAAAGTACAGGTCACAATTTTGGAGATTATTTATTTGGCACATAGGTTCTCATTGGCACAAGGATCAAGCCTTGTGGCAATTTCTGCCTCTCAGAAACTATCAAACCGATTTAAATGAAATTTAATCTCGAAAATATGTTTTTAAATACCATGGTGTCATATAGCCGAATATACTTTCTTACTTGTTTTTCTTTATATTTCTTTTCAAATTATAAATATACTTATTTCAATAGAATAAAACTTAACCATATTACTTTCTTCATCATAAATAGAATTTCTTGTTAAAAATTTATATTTTTGAACCAATCAATGCAATAAATTGTCTCTGATTTGTAAAATGTAAATATTTGACGATTTTGTTAAATGTTCGTGACGATTTTGACGAATTTTGTAAAAACTTTTGACGATTTTTTAAGAAAAAAGCCTAACAACCCTGATGTATCACTACAATTGTTATGTTTTTAAATGAAGAACAGAATACTATATAATGTTCGTCTCTTTCTTGAAAATATGTAGTTACGAACGGTATAAGGGTTGTGTTCATCTACACAAACACTAAAAAAATAGATATCTTTCATGGATGTGTTAGCCGAACGCTAAACAATGTTCTGTTTATTTTTGAACACGGGTTTTAACTTCACAGCAAATAAAGCTGCATGGTCCATTAGAGCAATCCATTTTTTGACTTTTTTTCTAATAAATCTGCCCGTATGATGTCAATTGTGGCTGGCTTCCAATGCTTCAAGAGTTGTTGATTTATCGGCATAAACCAATTAATTACTTTACACAGCTCTATACAAAATAATACAAAGGCTTTAAATCGCACGAACGAGGGTGCCAGTGAACATGAGCACTTCTGGAAATAAAGTTGTAACCAAATTGATTTTGAAACAAATCGAGTGTTAAGCGTGCTGTATTGCGGTTGCGCCGTCTTTATGGATCCAAATGTCGTTAATGTTTATCTGATTAATTTTTGGAAACAAAAATACTGTCAGAATAGCTCGATAGCGCTCGTCACTCACCCTAACGGCAGTTCCTTGCTCATTTCGATAGAAATAAGGACCGGTGATGCCACTAGCGTTTAAACCGCATCAAACATTCAATTTTAATATATGAAATGATTGGGATTGTTTTCGCCCTAAATATAGCAATTTTTTTCATTACTTAACACAATTTTTTGATTAATATGCTCATCTTCGGTCAGTTTCAAATGAGCCCTGCTGTGAATGGATTGCTTATAAAACTAGAAGATATAATATGTAGCAGAAATTAAAATTGCAGCTTGACTAAAAAATTGTCTGCAATATGCACGAAAAAAAGACGACATTGTCATGCATGTAGTCGTTGACGACAAAGTAGGCGACATTGTCGTCTACGTAATTTTTCGATCGAATAAACGACAAGAAGATTGTTGCGTCGTGCACGATTTTCGCGACACTTGTTCGAAAACGTCGTTGATGATTTGTTTTCGTTGTCAAGGATGTGGTGAAGACGTGGCCAACTGGTCATATTATTGCCCTCTCCACTATTTTGGTGTGGTTGAAGCAAAAACCAGGAATTATTTAATAACACATTGTTTTTTTTTTTGGTAATTGATGTGCTTTTTTTAAAGATATTTGTTTGAAAGGAAAAATGGCTTATTAGTTCATACATACAAAATTTCAAAAGTACCCTGAATACTAAACTTTAATACTCCTTAATTGTTTGTGTGTCTGCAAGAAGGTGTGAGTGGGTATAAGTTGGGGGATGTTCATAAAATTTAGCTTAGACGGCACATGTGTCGGTTGTAACTTTTTTTTGACAACAATTTATTTTTTTTTTTTTAGGAAAAAAAACTTGTTAAACAAAACGGAAAATGTAACGAAAACAATAATTTTAACAATCAACAAATTACAAGAAACATTGAATGCTTTCAATGTACTTTCGTTAAATTACAATTCCAAACAGTTGGTGTCGCTTAAAATAACAGTCGATATCATGTTTTTAGATGATGATGTAAAACATGCCGTTGTCTAACATTTAATTTCCTTTGAGTTTTTACTGATAGTGGGCCATGGAAGAGAAATTTAAGAGTTCAAATAAAATTTTTAATAAAAAATATATAAAAAAAAAAATTGTTTAAGAACTCAACAATGAAATGCAAAATAACGTAACAACACTTTTTTTAAGTTCACAGGAGTAGCAAAAAACCTTACAAAATCAATAACAACAAGGTGTACTTGGCGTTTAAAATTCTTTACTAAAGTCGCCAGTTTTGATCCCAGGGATCAACATTTTTTTTTGTTTGTGAACAAAAAGTTTAATAAAACGAACAAAAATTTATCAAAATGGCAATTTCGAATTTTTCGATGATACGTTGTTTTGCATTTTAGGTGACGATATATTAAAAAAAAAAAAAAAACAAAAGCTTAAAGCCAAATAGTAAACAATTATTTAACACTTTAATTAAAGTCGGCGATTTGAAATCGAAATCTATTCCATGAACCAGTAGCCCGTTTCTGTATTTCTCGCATCGTAAAATTTTCCGACTGAAACCAGTGAATCGGGACAGAAACAGTGAAAAATGAAACAAAAAATGGTTTTTCTCACACAAGTGTTTCTGTATCTTTTTTTTGCGAGAATTATCTGTCATTTAAATAATTTTCCAGCAATTATTAAAAGGATGCGAGAAAAAGTGTTTCTATAACAATATTTTGCGAAAAGTTTTTTTCAAGAACTGTCAAAATAAGTCACATTTGAAATTGGTGGCGAGAAAAACAAAATGTAGATATTTTGAATTTAAAATATGTTTATATACTATTTTTTTTTAATAAATAAAAAAATAGAAGGAATATAAATGATAAATGCATAATATATATGATGAAAATAAACAAAAAACAATTGTTATATTTTGTTAGTTTAAATTTTTGTTAGCCTTTTCTTGTTTTGGTTTTAATCAGTGCTGCCAGATAAATTTGTGTCAAAATCGTCAATTTCCTGAGAAAAAATAAAAAAAATCGTCTTTTTTGTTTTAAAAATCGTACAATTTAAAATCAATTTTAAACAAATTTGTTTCGACTTTTATTAAAAAATAATCAAACAAAAACATAGTTAAAGTTCATGGGTATTTAATAATTATTATTTAATAATTGAGATATAAATCATTAATTTACCTATTCCTATAATCTTTTTCTTTTTTACCTGAAATAGACTTAGTAGAATACCTTGTAGTTAAAATTAAAAAAATCGGTTCATAAATAAACGGGTTAAACCCCCAGTAAAATCTTCGCCTACAAAATAATATGTTAAGTAATCAGAAACACATAAAAGCACTACATACAATTCTACTGAAAAACTAATGAATTTTACAAGGGTTGTGCCAAAAAGAACAAATTCAAAAGTAAGTCATTTTTTATCTTAATACATCCAGAAAAAAGTAGTTATCGAAGTTCTTATGGAAGAAAGCTACTTAATAACGAGTGAAAGAAGCTATCCATTTTGAAAAAGTTTTTACTGGGAGACAAACAAATTTCTTTCTTGCCGGAATAATGGTTTTGGCACAAAAGTGTACATATAAGATAAGAATATCAAATATCAATCATATTTTGTATATGTATATAAGAAGTATTAAATGTTCAAAATAAGCCAAGTCGGTCCATTACTTTCCCTCGAAATTTTGCTTTTGCCGATACATTTTTTAGGGAAGAAACAAACAATTTCGAGGACAATTTTCACAATAGGGATAAATATAAAAATTTAAGCAGCCTTGTTTCTAAAGATATCTTTTTTTCTAATAAACAAACATATAAAAATATTTACAATTATCTTATTTCGAAGACTAAGGGGCTTATAGTGAAAAACGCAATGCCAACAATTTCATTAAAAGCAAAAATAAAATCAAAAATATTTTATAAATTTGTTGTTGCTTTCTACAGACATTCATATATATTTTTTTTTTTCAATTTTCAACGCCACAAAATAGAAGTGCTTGAAATTTAAAAATTCAAGATGAATTTCTATAGAAAGTAACAACAAAATTATAAAATATTTTTGATTTTGTTTTTGCTTTCGTCACTTTTTTAGAAAAAATCATCAAAACGTCACTTTGTTAATATCGGAACAAAAAATCGTCAAGATGACGATAACTCGTCAAATCTGGCAGCCCTGTTTTTATTATATTTATTTCTTTTGTTGACGTTTCGCTTTTATTTGACACTTAAGTACTGGAAATATTCCAGTATAAACAGAATTTGTTGTGTCTGTTTTCGCATTCAAATACAGAAACACTTTTATCTCATAAATCGAGAAACGATGGAATTTTTTGTTTCACACTTCATGTAAGAAATTTTACGATGCGAGAAATACAGAAACGAGCTACAGGTCCCAGCTAGCATTTTGTATCATAATCTAATCATTTAGGAATTAGCTTCAATAGCAAATATCCGTATATGAGCTCATTTTTCAATCATAAATGATACTCTCGTTAAGAGAAAATAGTACCCTACCAATGAATCACCTGAAAGAATTATTTGTGATACAATTTTCTGATTCCATTACCCTACCGATGAATCACCTGAAATAATTATTTGTGATACAATTTTCTGATTCCTTTTTGAATAATTTAATGGTAGTTTTTATAATCATTAGTGATCCGTTTTCGTCTCATTTTTCAATCGTAAACTATATAGTTTCTGATATATGAGCATTTCCGTCAAAAGGTCCACCGTGACCGAAAATTTAAAAGTTATTAAAAGCTTATTATTTTACGATATTAGTATAGAAAAATATTTAGATTTTACTAATTTTATAAATTTACCCAAAAATTTGTTCACTTAGATGAACGATCAGACTGCAAAGTTGTGCAAACGTAATTTCTTATTTGTAAGAATGTTTTATTGCATGTTTTCTTTAATATTATCTTCCTTAAAAGAGGTGATATTTGATGAAAAATTTTCTAATATGATCTGTAATCTAAGGAAGAGTTTGAAGAGAAATATGACATTCGGATTAACGGTAAATTTTTATTTTTTTTAATCATTATTCAGTTAAATTATTATGGAAAAAATGTCACGTTCGAAATGTCACGTATCGAACCAGATTTTGGCTTAAAAAAAAAAAAAAAAAAAAAATACAGAAGATTTTGGAATCAAACCAAAGACATTTAAATGTTACATTGCTACGTAAAATTCTGAAAGTAGTTTGACTAAAAAATTGTGCCAGGTTTCGCTGAATTACCCCTTTTTATACATGGCCACAAAAACTACTTCTATTTTTTTTCACGTTCGAACCGCTACTTCTTTTGCCGTTATTTTTGACCTAGAAACGCGCCCCCCATAAACTTTAGCATAGATAATATTGCTTTCTAAGTGCTATAATTTAAGGGTTAAGAGAACGTAAATATATTTGTTGTTTAAAATGTTATTGCATTTTTGATGCGTACGGCTGTCACGTTCAACACTTTGGAATTACCCATACCATATATATGTATATATCATATCATTTTTTAATTGTCATGTTTTTTATTTTTTCTCCGATAATTATGACTTTTAAGAACTCGATCCAGCTTTAGGTTAAACCAAACAAAAGTTATCGGTTTTTCGCATGGAAGAGAAGAAACAATTTGCACTAACATTTATGTTCATAAATTTTCAATAATTTTATTTTTTAGCCAAGCTTCTTATTTATTTGGCTAAGATGAAAGTTTCTGTTTTGGTTTTTTTTTATTTGGTAAAAACAAAAATTCAAAATATTTAAACATATGGACATTTCCACAGAAATGTCAACCGCAGCCAAATAATTCAAAGTCTATAAAGGTATGTTGTTTTATCATATTTTTATAGGGAATTTATCAACTCTCAATGATTTAAAAAAATTTTACATTTTTTCATAACACACTTTGAAATATTCAAATGTAAAGTCGAACAAGTGAAAAAGTTCTGTTTTGAACATTTCTATTGCACGTTTTGTTTTGCTAAATGATCTTAATGAGAAACATCATGCATTGACAATTGCTTTTTAAATCTCAGTTTTTATTCAAACAATAAAGAAAAAATGTAAACGGAAGGATGCGATTGCCAGTTACGGCAAATTTTTTCTTTGCTTTATCGTATATTTCGATGTAGCGTGCGACATTGAAAAAGAACATTTGTTATCAGTGCGTCGAGGGTATTTGGACAATGCGTTTCGAATATTAGTAACAAACAGATATTTTTATTGCAAATTTAATTAAAAAAATTTTGCTGGAAAAATAATTAGTGCTTTTTTCTTGGTACTTATTTTAAGTTTGTAGCGTGCGACATCGTAAGTGTAAAATGCATAAATTCCAAAATTTTTTTTTCCTAAAATCAAGGACAGCTTTTTCCATTAAAAAAAACTTTATTTGAGACTAGCAATACTATTTTCAGTTAAAATAGTTTTGGTTCTATATTTGTATTTTTCAATAATTAGTATTGTGGTTTTTTTCTTGAACTATTTATGGTTTTTAATCAAAATTTTTAATATTTTTAATTAGGCTTAAGTTCATCAAATTTAATTTTTATTAAATTATTTTTATGAAGAAAGGAATTTTACAACATGAAAATTAATTAAAATTGTTATTGATAATCTTCGATTATCCATTTTAATTGATTTTACATGTTTTTCCTTACTTCAGCAGTCGTCGATGGCTGCGAGTGTAAAACGGCAAATCCATCTGAGGAGATCGAGTGGTTGCGATCGAAACATGTCATGGTAACCTGCCGGCCTCGGTTCGAGCCCCGGCCACGGTCAAAAATGAAAGATTATCAATAACAATTTTAACTAATTTTCATGTTGTAAAATTCCTTTCTTCATAAAAATAATTTAATTAAAATTAAATTTGATGAACTTAAGCCTAATTAAAAATATTAAAAGTTTGGATTTGTATTTTTCTTTATAACTTTAGTTGAGAAAATGAATATATTGAATGAATTTAAAATAATGTAGAATCATCTTACGCATGTCTTATTACATAAAAAGTAAAAACATAAACATAAAAGTATGATGGAACAAAATGTCGCATGCAACATGTAGCGTGCGACAGTGATTAAAATTAAATAAAATATAAACTACACAATATTTTTGAATTAAATAAAAACCATTATTAAGATACATCAATGCATAATATTTTAAAATAAGTCGCATTAAAATATTTGATCAGGTTTCGCCGAAATCAGTGTTTGAACTGTTTGCCGTTAAAACCACTTCTGTTTTTGTCGCATGCAAATGCCTTGGGTTTTTTTTTAAATTTTCTTGAAAACGAACAATTGCTCAAAATCAACCTAAGCACATATTATAGTGCTAATCAAGAGCTATAAGTTTCGCCTTTTGTCAAAATTAAATTAATGTTTTGGTATATGTTTTTTTCACTTTTAAGGCGTACGAATGTCGCATTCGACATTGGAGAAATGCCCATATAAATGAATCATATATGAATCCGTTTTCAATCACTCAAGTGATAAATCAGTTTTTATTTATCAAAACTGATCTGAAAAGAATCATTTGGGTGATTTTTACAAAAAATAATCAGCCAAATGCTAGCTGGGGTATGTTCATTAGGGAGAGTTTTTATTATTTACCCATGTAATGTCAAAATAATTAATTTGATTTTTGACGCTTGTTTTAATTTGTTCCTTATTTTCTTTTGTTTGTCGTTATATGGGTTTTAAAATTGAGAACAAAATTTCTAATGACTATACCTTGTACTTATTCTACCATGCAATGAACAATGTGATCGAAACAATATCATAATGTTATTTTAGTCTTGTTTGTCCCATTGTCCCAAATTTTTTTTATTTGTTTTAATAAATTTTCTGCTTGCCTTGATTTTCTTTCAAAAACAAAATGTTAAGAAAAAATTTTCGCAAGAGAAAAACTTTTTTTCTGCTGTTCTGCATTCACAAAAATGACAACGACATAAGCGATAACAACTCGATAAAGTACAAGTTAAACAAGTATAAGTATATACTTACATATATAAAAAAAAAACAATTTGCACTTGATCAACAAGAGGCCATTAACTCAGAATTTAATAATTTTCAGTAGAAGCAAAACAATTTTTTATTTTATATTAAAGCCATATGAAAAAGTATATTAAAACCAACCGTTTCATAACCAAAAAGTAGTCAAAGCAGCATGATATTTTTACAGCGAGAAGATATGAACATTACGTGTCGTTTTTTTTTCAAAGTGAAAAACTAAAAACTTTGAGTTAATAAACTCTTGTTGATCAATTACGAATTGTATGAATACATTCATTTATTTATTCATATAATTGTGTTTGTTACAAGATGTTTAACATTTGAAACAATTAAGAAATATGTTTAACGACTTTAACAAGGATCCGACGGAAATAAAATTTTAAACTTATGAATTATCAAAAAAATAATTTTTGTTTGATAAATAAAGTATACATTCATACATACATATGTACATTAAGGTGGGTCGAAAAAAGTTGTGCCGGTCGCCCCCTATTTAGAATGAAAGATATGGGAATGAAGTTTCTAAAACAGAAACATTTTTTTTGGCGAAGTTCAGCCCCTTTTGGTTTTTTATATACCATTAAAAGTCCGATCTCATCATATCTTATGTATAAGTTGTAAGTTATGCCCATTTTATTACTTCATCACAAATTAACTTTATCGCCCGCCCCTTGAAATCGGATCGATTTTTTTTTTATAATTTTTTTGCAATCTATTTACAAATAAATATTAAGCAAAACTTATAGCTAATACAACAATTTCACAGAGTGTTAGGTTCCTACGAATCTAACTATTTTATACAATACAATGCTTAAGAAAAGAAAAAAAAAATTATTAACACTAGGTTTTACAACTGAAAGTTACATATATTTGAAATGGGAGATCTAGTATATGTAACCTTTTTAAACGTCTAACTTCATAACTATCATCTAACAATGAGATCGCAAGTAAATTTTAATGGTTGCTCAGTCTTTGTTGGTATTTTCTACTGTAATTTTTAATTTCTTCAGCAATAAAGCGTACATCAAGATCACGGTGAATAGCGTTGTTTCTCATAAACCAGTGTGCGTTCGTTAAAAGTCTGATGGTTTTAGACTGATATCTTTGAATTATATCAATATTCGAGTAGGATGCAGTTCCCCATAAATGTATTCCGTAAGTCCATACTGGCTTTAGTACTGTTTTATAAAGCAAAACCTTGTTGTTAAGACTTAATTCGGACCTAGGACCAAGAAGCCAATACATCTTCCTTGTTTTGATTTCAAGTTTTTTCCTTTTCAGTTTTATATGGTCTTTCCAAGTCAAGCGTCTGTCTATTATAAGTCCTAAATATTTTGCGTGATCAGACTTCGGTATAACAGCTCCGTCAAAGTAAACGGGGGGACAGTCCCCTTTTTTTAGTGCGAATGTGACGTGATTGGATTTTTCCGCATTCACTTTTATATTCCAATTTTTCAACCAATTGCTTGTTAAGTTAAGTTGTGTTTGCACCATATCTGCTGCTAAAGCGGTAGATTTGCTGGTAGCTAATATTGCAGTGTCATCAGCATACGTAGCAATCAAAACGTTTTCATTTGTCGGCATATCTGCGGTAAATAATGTATACAGTATTGGACCTAGTACGCTTCCTTGAGGCACACCTGCTTTTATGTTGCCGATTTCCGAGTTTTCCCCATTGATACTAACAAAAAAGCTGCGTTCATGTAAATATGATTTGAGTAAAAGATAATATGGAGCTTGCAGAAGTTTTTTAACTTAAATAAAAGGCCATTCTGCCACACTCTATCAAAGGCTTGTTTGACGTCCAGAAAAACTGAAGAACAGTACTCCTTGTTTTCTAGTGAATCTCTAATTTGTTTAAAACTATTCTGTGGCACTGCTAGGAGTTCCATGCTAAAAAGGCTACTACCGGATCGAAAAATTTGCTATCAAGAATCGTATCGTAAATATTAATTTTTTTTAATGTTCGATATTTAAGTGGACATTCAAGATATAATAAAACTAAGTATTTTTTCTTCTACAGATATTTTTTCGTTAACATTTCTTAAAGAAAATATCTGTTAACTTAAAAACGAGAATAAAAATTTCCTTAAATGATATCGGTAGTTGAATTAATAAAGTTACAGAATTTAGTTACTGATATTTCAATAATATTATTTTGATTCTAAATTTAAATCAACTAAAGCGAAACAAATATTTTTAATTTGTATTCTAAAAATGTGAATAAAAATATTCTTCTTTATACAGGTATATTTTAAAATAAAACTTAACTTTGTTTACAGCCTGTTCAACAATTTTGAACGTAAACGTTCGCATAGAACTAACTTTATATGAAAAAAAATTTTAAAGCTGAGTGTTTTTTATATGCGAACGTTAACTTAAGAAATTGTTGAACAGACTGTTAATTTTTGAAATTTCATATATTTTTCTTAAACAAATTCAAATAAAACTATTTAACAGAAATTTGTTTAAGTATATAATACAAAACTTCTTTTTTAATGAACAAACCAACTAGAACTTCCAAACAAATTAAAAAGCTACCACAACAGCTGTTTACGCAGTTGTCAAGCAAGAACAATCGTGTGACTGTGCTGCGGCAAATTTCACTTTGTACCAGTGTTGCCGTTAGGATACGAAAGATACATTTTTCGTATCTTTTGACTACTCCAGGTACCATGTAAAGGGTGTTTTTTTAAGCCCGAAAGAACTTGAAATTGTAAAAAATAACACAAAAAATTAAATTGTAATCAAAATTTTTTTTTTATTCGAAAGATCAATACGTGACATTAACATTTGAAAATGATTTCGGGCATATGGGCACCGCGGCTGTTCTTGACGAAGCGCATTCTGGACGTCCAATTTTGGGCCACTTTTTCGAGCACTGCTGGCCGTATGTCACGAATAACACGAACAATGCTGGCCTCCAAGGCGTCAATTGTTGCTGATTTATCAGCATAAACCAGTGACTTCACGTAGCCCCACAGGAAATAATCGAGAGGTGTCAAATCGCACGACCTTGGAGGCCAATTGACAGGTCCATTTCTCGAAATCAACTTATCGCCAATAAGATTTCAATAAGTCGATGGTTGCGTTCGCCGTATGGCACGTAGCGCCATCCTGTTGAAACCACATCTCCTCCGGATCAATGTCATCCATATTTTCAAACAAAAAATCATTGATCATGGTGCGGTAACGATCTCCATTGACCTTAACGCGAGCTCCGGCCTCATTTTTGAAGAAATAAGGTCCGCCTCATCGCTGAACACAATTTTGCGATATAAGTTGCGCGAATCGACGACTGATTTTCAAAGTAAATTTGGATAATTTCGTAGCGTTGTTCAAGCGTGAGTCTATTCATGATGATTTGTCAGAGTATACTGAAACGATAAAAAAAAATATTTTATCAAAATTTAATTTTTTTGTGTCACTTTTTACAATTTAAAGTTCTATCTAGCTTAAAAAAACACCCTCTATAATCCTGACATTTTTCGTATCTTTTGAATCTGTACTCAAAATGTACAGAAACAAAACATTCGAGAATTTTTAGCCAACTAAAACTTATTAAGACTGATCATCGTAACCGACTCAATACTAATACAATAGCAGCTAAGGTGCATTGACTAGAAGGTGAGGTCAACTCTACAACAACACTGCTTCTGTGGTCGAATTGTCAAAAATATTGCTAGTAAAAAAAGGTTAGTTTACATAAAAAATTAGTTTGCATACACAATTTGACAAGTCGACCACCAAAAAAAAAAACACCATATGTTGACTTGACCCTTCCTTGAATTCGCGTTGATAGCAGCTTTAATAATGGTGAAAGAAAACATTAAGGGGTTGCAACATACGATCCACCTAAATCGATGATTACTAGTAGTGCGAAGTTGTTCTGAGGAAATATGAACATCTTTTTAATTTTCAGGAAACTATATGAACTTTTAATTATAATCGCATTAGTATAAACGCCTTAACTCGTATATTAATTTTTACAAAAATGAATTTGTTTTGATAACATCCAAAAATAGTTACATATCGTCACCTTAAAGACCAAACAACCTATCAGCAGTTTTCAAAAGTTTACAGGAGAGAGAAAAAACGTTATAAAATTGGAACTAATTGCAATATTGAACCGAAAATTATATATTATGATTAAAATGAAACCAGAAGTATATATCGGTTGAGAAAGCTTTGTTTTTCTAAACACAGCTTATAATATGGCGCTTAGGTTATTTGGAATTGTAAAAACCTGAAACCAAACAACCTATCAGCAATACTAATTAGTATGAATAATTAGGCATTCCTTTGAACACATGATTATTATTTACATTAAATAATAATACTTATAGTTTCTCTTACTTGTTTAAACAAAAAATGCTTAATGTTAGCTTAAATTACACTATGCAACAAAATTAAACTTTTATCACGGCCTTTTAAAATAGAATTTTTTTAATTTTCCTAAAGTTTTTCATTTTTAAATAAAATTATAGGTGTATTTACAAAAAAATCTACTTTTTTATTTATTGCAATGTTAATAACTAAATAAAAAGTTAAATTAATTAAATTAATTAAATTAAATAAAAAGAAAACATTTCATTAAATAAAGCTACCGCAAAAAAATTATTCAAAAGGTATGTTATCATAAAAGTAATGGCAGTCTGCCGGAAGCAAAGTTTTTAAATCTTGTAAATGTTGCCATTTCTTTTTGGAGATTTTTAACCTTTCAGAATGTAATAACTTAGGACGACGAATTTCAAAACTTGTAGCAGATCTTTGTGGTAAAAGCTGATAATTGTCTTTAATATTGATTTTGTAATATATACATCCTGTTGGGTCGTACGCCAAAACACGAATCATGTTGACTTTAGGGTCCCCAATCCTTCATATTCTTTACCGTTCATACGATTTTTCTTTCTTTCTTCTTTTTTGTTGACTTTTTTAGGAACTTGCATATCTGCCTCAAGATTATTTTCATTTATGGCATACATTTTATTGCGTTTTAACACTTTTTTATGTTCTTTTCACTTCTAATAATAAATAAAATGTAATAAAACACAAAGAACAACAAATCAAAAGTAACTGTGTTTCAAAAAAAAAAAATTTAAATAAATGATTACTCTGATTTCTTTAGCGTGAGTGCTGATAGGTTATTTGGTTTCAGAAAATTGTACACTTGCTGATAGGATATTTGGTAATTTGGTAATAGTTTGGTTATTTCTAATATTAGAAGTTTAAAATTTTGCATACATATGCTTTATGATATAGGGAATAATATTAAATAAAAAACTCAATTTTGAAAAATTTGCTGATAGGTTGTTTGGTCTTTAATGTGACGATATAATTAATTTAAAAGTTTGATCACTGTATTTTTTAAAAATTACATATGTACCTAATATTTATGACTTATGGTGTTTTCTTTTCTACAAAAAAATGTCACATTTTATTTAAAAAAAATGCAATTTTGGGTCTGTTTCTTAAAAATTTTGCTGCCGAAAATAATGAGATTTTTAAAATAAAACCAGCCACCCTTTTCGGAAGCAAAATTTTTAAGAAACAGACTCCAATTTCCATTTTTTTTTTAAATAAAATGTCACCTTTTTTGTAGAAAAGAAAACACCATTAAATAAATATAAAAATGAATTTATACGAAATTTTTTCTTAACAATATTCATTGAAGGGTGTTTGTGAAACGGTAGCAAAGTTCTATGGTGAATTAAAATTGTCAAGAATTTCTACGCTAATGTCAAAATTTATACTAGCCCCTAGGGCTAGTGAAATTTTATTCACCTCAACAGTGTCAAAATTTTACTACCATGAGTACTTTGCTACCGTTTCACACGCACCCTAAATATGAAATAAAAATGTTATGTTAATAAATGTTAAACGTTAAAAATGAATTTTCAAATTTTTTTCAAAACGTATCTTTTTGTGAAAAAATGTATCTTTTTGGAAACTAAAATGTATCTTTCTCGAAATTTCACTGGCAACACTGCTTTGTACCAACTAGCGGCAATTAAATTTGTATAAAATAAGGCAATTGTGCGTCAATAAAGCACAATCAAAATTGTGTCAGATTGCCGCAAATATTCGTGTGATCACAGCTTAAGGCATTTTAGCGATCGAGATTTAGCTTTAGCTAAGCGAATTACAGAACACGCTGCTGGTTTAATGTAATATGTTTGTGCGAAAGAAAAAGGTGACTTTATTTGGAGGCGTGTCATTAAAGTGGGTGTATTAAAAGATATACATGCTAAGTTTTAGATGGACTTTCTTGGCACTTGAAAAAATTGGACATTTATGGGAAGGATCCGAGATGGCATATATGGCGCCCAGAATTTGATGTCAACTTAAAAAGTCACACAAGGCAAAAATCAAGTCACTGCCGGGCCATGAACAATATAATGAGATCGGACTTTGAATGGCAGCGAAAAAAGGGCTGTATTTGTGGTCGTGGCAAAAAATATTTCCTGCCTTAGAAACTTCATTGACATACATATAATTCATTCTAGGGAATGAGTGGGAGAATTTTTTTTATGGAGGTCGCCCTGGTCTTCTGTTTTTTGGTTTTAAATCCAAATTTTTATATAAATTAGTTGCAAATTTAATTTAAAAGTTGAATTTGCTAAACAAAAGTATGGAAAAACTTAAAAAAAAATTAAATTTTTCAAATGTTGGATTAGTTTTTCCAGGTGGAACTTTTCCTCCTAGGTCCGATTTTATATATTTTTGAGCTTTACCTGCCTAGGACACAGAACACATATGTCTGTCAAGTTTCATCGATCTAGGGGCACTCATTAACTTTTATAAGCTAAAACAAAAAGTAATGTCCGGCTAGATTTTCAGAATACCCCTATGTGGGTAGGACCGAACCCACGTTCACGGACAGGTCAATGCGACGTGTTTTAATGTTTCAGAAGTCTTTGCTGTAACACTCGCTCAGTGTTAAACGAGGAAAATGAAAATGCAATCGACTTTTTAATTTCATTTAAATGAAGCGCCATTAATGAAAATAGCTTCGTTAGAATTTGCAACAACAAACAATTCTTGTGCACACATGAATTTGCACATTGAAGGTTGCTGTTGTCGATGTTTTGTTCTTGTTAAAACAATTGTTTGCACAACGACGTCTAACATATCTGCAGTATTGCCATTTAAATAAGATAGTCTGGACGGTATGTAGCCTGCTAGTTACTTTTTCTATTCAACAATGTCATTGCCGTTTAACATCTTTCTTTATTTCTTCTTTTTGTATAGACTTTTTGGAGAGGAACATTCATCACATCCTAAATTCCATCAAAATACGTTTGTGAGTTCTTTTTTTTTTGAGTATAGCTAAAACCACTAATCACCCACAAACTCCGTGGCAACACCACAAGCCGTGATCCCTCAACTGGAGGACCTGCAACTGGCCGCTATGCTAGATAGGTTCGAAGTGACCCTAAAAAAGACGCTCGTTGACGCAGCAACGCAGACGGCCACCTGGCCGAGTAAAGTGCTACTGAGCCAGGCTACCCAGACTCCACAGAAGAGCCATCGGGCTCCGGTGTTCCCAGCTCGACAAGCGGTGTCGGTCCAGACGTCAATCGTTACGTGCTGGCCGGTCGTTCCCCTCATCAGAGTGAACCTCGAGTTTAAAGGGCAATAAATGTTTACCACCTTCTTATTGGACCGAAAAGCTAAAAGCTCGTACCTGCTATGGCATGTGGCCAAAGAACTGCCCGAATTCCAGCCGATCCGAAAGGGTGACGAAGTTTTTGGCCAATTTACCATGGAGCCAGCATTCCCTCATCCTAAGCAAGATTCATTCAGGATGACTCTTCCCTTGCGCGAGCGATTAGAACTAGAGGTGCCTGAACCGATAACCGATCCGGCCTTAGCCCAACATTTCCGGCAGTACGACCCCTTGGCTCACCCGTTCTTTCCCACCTGGCGACAGATCGACGGCGTTTTAGGGGAAAAGGTCGCCCAGCACGTTCTGAAAGCGGACGTGGATCAGCCTGATCTTAAGGTGCCCATAGCCCAGGCCTCTACCTTTGGCTGGGTTGTGTCTGGAATGTGGAGGGGGTGCTCCTGCCACTCGTCGGGGGGGAGTATGTTGAAGCGAGTTCAGTAGGCAGTCTTGTGCTCTATTTAATTGGTCTCAGACTCTGTACTATAGCAAGTATTGTAATTTTTGCCTCTAATATTCATTAATATTTAATATTTAATGTTTAATTTTTCTTCCTTTGTTTTTGGTTTTATTATTTTCTATTTTGCTTTAATTTGAAATTTGGATTTTGACTTTTTTAACATTTTTTATTTTCATTGATTTTTATTTTTTTTTCTTCGAGTGTAGAGTACTCGTTAGTTTGTCTTCTTTATTTTCCTTTTCATTTTTTCTCTTGTACATAAAAAAAACTTCACTTCATTTTGTAACGTTAATCAGGCAAGAAGCCAATAAATCTACCATTTAGTTTGAAAAAAGAACCAACCGTGTTTTTTTTAACTTATAAAAATTATTAAAAGGCTAAGAAGCAAGTCTAGCCTTCAAATTTTATATCGATGTTTTATAGTATGTTCACATTTGGCTTCTTAAACGCGTTTAAGCTGTTCGAACGTGATTAATCTCTAATCACTTCAAAATCGAGATGATTACCCATACATTGAAGTGATTTGTTAATCACTTCAAATTGACATGATTACAACTAAATCATTTCATAAATCACATAGAATCCACTGAACATACCTCAAATGTAGAATCGCCAAAATGATCGTGTACAACCGGCCAAGTTTTCTGCTTAATGTTTTTATTTTTTTCCTTAAATAATTCATTACTTTTCACAATTTCATCATTAAAATGATTTAAATAATCTTCTGATAACTTTATAAAAGTGTTTTTTATCAATTTTTAATACTTTAAAGAAATATAAATTTGTTTGTTGTTTTTTTGTGTGTTTGTTGTGTGTTTTTTTTCTTAATCATCTGTCATCTTAATCATCTCAAATGTAATGTGAACGGCTTTGATTAGCTAAATCAACATTTTGCTTAAACGCGTTTAAAAACCTAAGTGTGAACTTAGCATTAAACGCGTTTAAGCAGTTCGAACGTGATTAAGCTCTAATCACTTCAAAATCGATATGATTATCCATACATTGAAGTGATTTGTTAATCAGGTGAGGAATTTTTTTTTCCCGGGATCCCGCAAGAATTCCCAGGACGGGAAATCCCGGGAAAAAAAATTCCTTATAATTTCAGAAAATAACTATTTATACTTTGCAATTTAGTTTTCTATTCTCTAAAAATTAGCATCTGTGGATGGGTTGTGGATTAGATCAATTGCAAGAAGTGAGTACATGTATTTAAATCAATGTCTCCTGGTGCAATAAATCTACTCAAAGCAGAATGGGCAGTGCAACAGTTAATAATTATTACATTTAGTGAAGTGAAGAGTTAATAAAGTACATTATTTCAAAATAAGATGCAGGCAGTAAAGTTTCATTGTTCATGAACAAGTCTTAAAAATAGGAGATACCTAAACATATCGCTCCTTTATTGCAACATATTCATATCTACAAAAACAAACGATCTTGGCAAAATGCGATTAAGTTTTTCAAAATGTACCGATTTAAAGATATATTTTCTATAACTTTTGTTTCAGTTTGAGATATAATACGAGAAGGTATGAAGGAAAACTTTGCTAAAGTTACTTCAAATTTTGAGATATGACTATGATGCAATGAAGGAGCGATATGTTTATTATTTGTGTTGGTTTATATACCCGTGAAGTGCGGGGAAACCGAAATAAAATAACATTTTGGAAACTCGTGTAAGATACTACAACATACAACTTGAAAAAGACATTGTCCTAAAGATTACAAATGGACCTATTGAAATGAAAAGGTTTGTAAGAAGCAGTCCGGTTGATGCTATTTTTTCATCAACCTTGTTTATAAAAAAGAAAGAATTGCTTCTGATTGTGAATCCGAAGCATTCCACAACGGTGCACTTTTAACTATTTGTCCAACCTCGGTAAAAAATGAACGACATTTTTCGGAAACATGATATTTAGTAAATAAAATCAGGAATATACTTTTTGACGGCTTACTAAGCGCTTTACGTGTGTCGGAAAGTTATTTCCTAAGCCGTTAAAAAATTTTATATATTTCTTAAAAATAGAAACTGGGAATTATTTCCTTTCGTAGGTTACTTTTTATATTATATTCAACATTTTTTATTTTTCGAATTTATTCTATGAGTAACCTACGAAAGGAAATAATTCCCAGTTTCTATTTGTTAAAATAGTTGAGTTAAATACATTCAATTTATAAAGTATCACTATCCAGTGTGACACAAAGAATGCTGACGAAGGCCGTAGCGGGCCAGAAAATGCATTACATTCTGCTGGTGTCTAATAATTGTAAATTTTTCTGTGCATACAATATACTTCATTGCTATCCAAAGGATAGCGTAGGTAAAATGTAACAAGAAGATACAATATAATAGTCTGGTAGTGTATAAAGTCATTCCTGAAAAATTGAAGGAATAAGACTATTACAAAAAAGCTTTATAAAATACATAACTGAAATTTAACTCATAGAATAAATTCGAAAAATAAAAAATGTTGAATATAATATAAAAAGTAACCTACGAAAGGAAATAATTCCCAGTTTCTATTTGTTAAAATAGTTGAGTTAAATACATTCAATTTATAAAGTATCACTATCCAGTGTGACACAAAGAATGCTGACGAAGGCCGTAGCGGGCCAGAAAATGCATTACATTCTGCTGGTGTCTAATAATTGTAAATTATTCTGTGCATACAATATACTTCATTGCTATCCAAAGGATAGCGTAGGTAAAATGTAACAAGAAGATACAATATAATAGTCTGGTAGTGTATAAAGTCATTCCTGAAAAATTGAAGGAATAAGACTATTACAAAAAAGCTTTTTAAAAAATACATAACTGAAATTTAACTCATAGAATAAATTCGAAAAATAAAAAATGTTGAATATAATATAAAAAGTAACCTACGAAAGGAAATAATTCCCAGTTTCTATTTGTTAAAATAGTTGAGTTAAATACATTCAATTTATAAAGTATCACTATCCAGTGTGACACAAAGAATGCTGACGAAGGCCGTAGCGGGCCAGAAAATGCATTACATTCTGCTGGTGTCTAATAATTGTAAATTTTTCTGTGCATACAATATACTTCATTGCTATCCAAAGGATAGCGTAGGTAAAATGTAACAAGAAGATACAATATAATAGTCTGGTAGTGTATAAAGTCATTCCTGAAAAATTGAAGGAATAAGACTATTACAAAAAAGCTTTTTAAAAAATACATAACTGAAATTTAACTCATAGAATAAATTCGAAAAATAAAAAATGTTGAATATAATATAAAAAGTAACCTACGAAAGGAAATAATTCCCAGTTTCTATTTGTTAAAATAGTTGAGTTAAATACATTCAATTTATAAAGTATCACTATCCAGTGTGACACAAAGAATGCTGACGAAGGCCGTAGCGGGCCAGAAAATGCATTACATTCTGCTGGTGTCTAATAATTGTAAATTTTTCTGTGCATACAATATACTTCATTGCTATCCAAAGGATAGCGTAGGTAAAATGTAACAAGAAGATACAATATAATAGTCTGGTAGTGTATAAAGTCATTCCTGAAAAATTGAAGGAATAAGACTATTACAAAAAAGCTTTATAAAAATACATAACTGAAATTTAACTCATAGAATAAATTCGAAAAATAAAAAATGTTGAATATTTCTTAAAAATATTTTATCTAGTTTATTAATTAACTTTTTGATCTCATATCTTGAGTACCTTAATTTTAATATTGTTTTATGAATTAAATTGTTATGTTTATGTTATCTTTTTATCTTGTATCCAGAGCATAATAATACCGAATAAAAGCATAATAATAGGGAATAAAGCCGTGAGGTGATAATAATTCAAGTTCCTATTTCAATCTTCAATTAATTTTTTAGTATTGAACCATTTCTTTTACTTTCTTTGTAAACAAGTTCCCTTACGTTTTTTTCATTAATTAATAACAAAGTTTACTTTGTATTATTTATATGGAGCGGGATCCCGGGATCCCGGGAAATTTAAAAAAATTTCCCGCTTTCCCGGGAATTGAAAAAGTCCGGGAAAAAAAAACTCTAGGTGAAGGTTATAAAAAAAATTTTTGTTAAATGTAATAAAATAAAGTCATTTCGAATTAGTGCTAAATTAGTCATTGAGGTGCTATTTTACTTTTGACTTTTAAATAGTGCCACCAAATAGTACAATTGTAACAACTTGTGCATCCCTGATTTAACAAATAATCGAATAACATACAACTGTTAAAATGAAATTTAATGTTAAGGTAAATAAGAGCTTAATGTTATGTGGCAAAATTGGGAATTTAGGTTTAAGCAGCGTTGCCAGAACGATGGTTTAATCATTTTTTGACCAAAATATGATTTCATTATTTTTTTTTCTCAAATGTTGATCTTTTATTTTTAGAAATTATGGTTTTTTACTTTAAGTATGTTTGAATAAAATACACAATTCTTTCTACAGTTTTAATGAATGAATTTATTGCTTTTGCACACTTTGTACCCTGTGCATACAAAAATGCCTTAATGTTTCTGGGCAAACAAAATATTTACAAACGCATCTTGGAATAGAGGTTATTTATTATGAGAATATTGATGACAAAAAACTATTTGTGAAAAGAAAAAAAACATTTTTGTAGAGTTTCATTTATTAAAAAACTAATGGAACTTAAATAGCTTTTATTTTGCTTTAAGCTTTAAGGTTTGGACGTTTATTTATTATGTAAGATCTTCCATGTGTATGATTTTTAAACAAAGTATGAACAGTTTAGGACATAACTATTCGTATATCTTATATATTGAAATAAATGAAATGGAGTTTTATTAAACAAAAATTATTATTCCATTTATTTATAAAATAAAAACTTTAACCTTTGTTTCGAAAAGAAAACCAGTTCGACGACTAATTTTGGAATTAACTAACTTTAAATGAAACTTCTTTAATTAAATGGAGTTTTTTTCACCTTTTTACGTTCTTATTTATAAAAAAACTAAAATTGATTTAAAATGTATTTTAAGAAAAATGTGTATGAAAATTTAGTTAAAAACACAATTTAAACATTAAAATGTTGTATAAATATGGCAGTTATATACAAGGGTATGTATTTCAATTTAAATAATTTACATAAATGAGCGATATGTTTATACTCTTCACCAAAGGTAACAGGGTATTTTATAGATATACATGATCTTAGACCCTACCAAGTATACATATTATGGCTGCTCATGAGAAGCGAGTTTAATTTAACGATGTGCGTCAGTCCGTGTGTATGTTAACGTAGGTTTTCCGAAGACCCCAAAAACGATGGGGACTAAGTTGTTATACATTATTGTTACATATACTCCGGATTTGTTTGCTAATGAAATTTAGCCGAAATAGCTTAGATATCAGCAAAAAACACGACTGCCTCTAATTTTACCCATGGGTAAATAAATAAATCCCTCGTTGTTGCTGCATGTCTGGAGAACGGCAAGACGAAAAGCTTCAAAATTAGAAGTTGGCTTAGCACCTCCCATACAAAAACATTATAGATTTCTGTTTATCCAGAGAACAACAAGAGCTAAAGTTTCAAAATAAGTTAGTTCTTGGTTATCAATACACATTATCCGACAAAATTAGGGCGGTATTGGAGAAGTTGTCGTGGAACAAAATACATTTAACGGTAAGAGAAAAACTGACCAAATTTGGTATACATAGCTGGGTTTTTAATACAAAACGTATCTTAAAAAAATTGGCGGGATTGAATAGGTGGGAATGGTATTTCATATACAAATAAAAAATAAATTTCTGTATATCTGGAGAATCTTGGGGGTCGCACAAAATACATTTCTTTATAGTTGGGTGGGTTGTCAATACACCAAATCCGTTAAAAGTTGGGTTTTATTGAATAAGTGGATGATTGTGATTGTACGCATTGCTGTAGCGATGTCAAACAGAATTTGATATTATGCTGATCATCTTCGTGAGGTATTTTGAAAAATTATTAAATGTAAATGTTCAACAAAAGTAAAAGTTTTTTCGGGCTTATTTCGTGTAGCTCTCTTGTCAGTAACCAAAACTTTTACTTTTTTTATTTTATATTTAATTATTTTTCAAAATACTCCCTGAAGATTATCACGAAGATGATCGAAATATTGGAAAAAAAATAATAAAAATGCAATGAAAATAAAATTAAAGTCGTTTTCAATTTTTTCATCAGATCTCAAGCCGAACAAATAATTTTTAATAATTAATTAGGAAAAAACCATTAAAGGTGAGATTGCTGTATTTGATTTACAATTTTTGTTTCTTAATACTTTCAAAAGAACACTTAAAAAAAAATACTCACATCCTAGTATTTATTTGCAAAAGTGATTTTTTCGCTTTTCTTTGTACTAAAAGGTGGGTCTAGGACCCATATTTTAAGGTGTAACAAATATTAGCAAGAACGCATAGAACCCTCCTCTCCACTTTTGTAATGTGGATATAAAAAAAATAACGCACATAAAATTATAGCAAATACAACCAATATCACAAAATAAAACACACATAAAATTATAGCAAATACAACCAATATCACAAAATAAAACTCTTTGAATTGCCTAAATATTTTCAACCTATTTTAACCAGGGCTGTCAGACTTGGGGATTTATCCCCAAAGTTGGGGATTTCATGTGAGGGGATTTTTTTTGGGGATTTAAAAAAAAATTTCGGGGATTTTTTTGGGATTTAACACTTTTTTATTATTTTTCTTTGTTTCGTATATAAAAAATGAAAAAAGTAGCAAAACACTAATTTTTTTTATTAAATAAACATTTTCTTCAAAATAATACTACATGCAAACTTAAGTCCTTCACCGTATACATACATATATAAATATGAGAAAAGGATTGTTTTTATTATTTTGTTATTTTAAATAAACAAAAATAAAAAAGCTTAATCGTAAAGTTATTTTTAGTCTTTCATTCAGTAGTGGCATGAAGTCCTTTTGTCCACTCCATTCCGTAGTGGCATGGAGTAGTTTTAAAACTAACCCTATTACTTAAGCCATGGAGTAGTGACATGGAGTAGGTCTAAAACTACCCCTTAAGTGCACTCCATTTAGTAGTGACACGGAGTACTTTTGAAACTTCCCCTTTAGTGTACTCCATACTGTAGTGAAATGGAGTACTTTTAAAACTAACCCACTTTAGTACTCCATGGAGTAGTTTAGGGACTACTTCGGTGGGTTATATGGTCCCCTTAGGACATCGTAATGTTAAATGGACCACCTTTTACCCATATATTTGGAGTAGTTTTGGAGTACTCCTACTCCTTTATGGACTACTCATACATGCATGTAGGACTAGTCTCGTTATATGCAGAGTAAGGATGGCTTTAAACGATTAAACAGATCTAAGTTCTTATAAATTGACTAATTTGTCTTTAATAACAGCATATTGTTCTGCTTGTTATTCCTCACTGGAATCGCTTAAAAAGGATTTAAAAAAAACATACCGAAACCAGTCGCTACAAACAAAATAAAATTATTTTTTTGACTAAAAATTTTTGTTTGGGGATTTTTGGGGATTTCTTATTAACATTTTTCTAACTATTTAAAAAAAAAATTTTAAAAATTGGTCAGAAAAAAACAAACAAAAAGTTATTAACTTTTTAAAGTTTTGTTTTTTGAGGATTTGGGAATTTGGGGAATAAAAGTGCCTGGCAGCCCTGATTTAAACAGTAACATACTTTGTAAAAGCTTTTAAGAGTCCTGTGTTAATTCTCTTCAAAGAAAATGCCTAACACATTTTTGCAGAATAAGAGAATGTTTAAATTTTAACCCACTTTTTTTTAAGTGTTACAAACTGTTAACCGTTTAGCATATTTTTAACAGTATGAATGAAATTTAACATCCTTCTTTTTAAATAAACAGATTATGTAAAAATATTTTAAAAATTGTGTGCTATTTTCGTTTCAATAAAATAAACAAATGTTAATTCACATGTTTGTGCGATTGTGTTATACTTACCCCTGATAATGAATAAAAATTCGCGTGCTTTGTTTCTAATTGCGATGATAAAGAAAAAAAAAACTAAAACACACACACACAAAAATGTAACAAACAAATCCAAGCCCTTGAATTAATTTCATACAACAACCTGTAATTAAAAATGTAATAAGAATTTAAGAATAATCAAAAATGAAAATTCAAACTTGTTGTTTAAAAATTTACCCCTTATGTAGGTATAAACATGTTTTATTGTTTATGACTTAGGCCGTTACTATTTAAAGTTAGTAAAATGTACATTTGTAAAAAAAAAATTAAGTAAATTTAGTTACAAAAATTAAAAAATTTATTATACCCTAATTTTTTTGCCAGATCGAATCGAATTTAGGTCGAAAGATTCCAAAATTATTTGTAGACATTTGTGTTGAATCAATGCATCAGAATCAGGGTAGAAAAAAATTATACTTGCTAGCACAATTCGAGTCAATTCTCTTGTCTTAGAGTTTAAAATAAAATTTTTTACGACTCGTAAGATTTCTCTGCTTGACTCGTAAGCAGTGTGACCCTTTTAGCATTTTCACTGCTAAATTTAGCATTATTTATTTTGATTTAGCAGCGAATTTTTCAAATAGCATTTAGCATTATTTATAGCATTTTTGTAATATTTTTTTAGCATTCTTTAGCATATTTTAATCTTATAAATTTTATATATTGTTATTTCACAACATTACATAACATTTCTGTCAATTTTGTCTTTTATACGTCCATACAAATTAATAATAAGAGCAACCCTGTAAACACCAAAAAAAAAATTAAAGAAGAAATTAAGAAGGTTTTGGGACAGCAATGGCAAAAGCTTAATGCATACGAATGGATGAACCAAAGTTCAACTATTGAATTCTGGATAGGTGATTATAGCAGGGCTGTGGAGTCGTTAAGAAAAAGTTATAACTCCGACTCCGACTCCTTTTGGTGAAATTTTTTAAGCACGACTCCGACTCCGACTCCGACTCCGACTCCGACTCCTACTCTAACCTAGCATTATTTAAGAGACTAGTTTTTTTTTTTTACTTTAAACTCTTTTTTAATTTAGTACCTGTTAAATGGTTAAATATAGCAAGAAAATGATTCTGTAGAAATTTCAAATCGATATTTTAATTCTAACGTGCCGCGCATTGAGCTTTAACATACTAGTTACTAACATATGAGTAGGAAAGCTGCAAAATATTTTATTTGGATTTTGGAAAAAATGCAAAAAACATATAGTGCCCGATTAAATAGACCAAATGAGTTGAACCTTTTTTCAATTCTAAAGTGTTATGACATTCTTGACTTATAACTTAACAGTTGAGAAATTTAAACCAACTGAAATATAAAAAATAATAGATTTAATTTTAGAACGAACGAGTTTTGTTACGAACTTTCGAAAGAAACGAGTTTTGCTTCAATCTGTATGGGATCATTGAAATTTAGTATATTTTAAAGGTTATATTAATATATTAATATTATGCAAACAGTGCTAAAAAATGTAAAAATAGTTCTGTAGGGGAGAGATAAACTACACCAATTCACATCTTTTTCAAATAACGTTTTTTATACTGTTGGAATTTATAGATGTGTGAATTTCCATAAGTCCTATCTAATGTAGCTTTCGAGATAGAAAAGTTGAAAACAACAGCAAGTCCAATTGGCTTAGACGTTAAAGGCATCAAGTGTACTTAGTGTTGTTTACCACAATATTAATAGAGGCAAAGGACAGTCCTTTTTTGCAAATTGTGAATTGAGGTCTTTTGTTTTTAATATACATTTTATTTATTAAGTCAAATCATTCTCAGGAAAATTTTATAAAGTTTATTAAAACATGCATATGCGCCTTCAGATGTTAGTTCTACAATTTATAATTTTGAAAGAGAAAATTTTGAAGAGAAATGTAACGTAAAAAAATGTTGTTAGCCTTCTATTATTTTTGGGAAATAGTACCCCTTTTGTTGTTGGACTTGGTGCTGTTTGTCTCAAGGCATGGAACAGTACCATAGAAGGTAACGAACCTTTTAGGACGTAATTTTTTAAGTATATCATCGACATAAAAAAAATATGTTAGGATCATATAAAATATTCGTACAAATGCACATTTTTATAACATAAACATCATTTGAGATTATCAACATGTTTGCGCGGTCTGCTGTATAGTTTTCAAAATGTGGCTTGATGTAGTTTATCTCCCACCTGCAGAGTTAAAAAAAATGTGAATTTTTTAACTGCTAAATTTAAATCTTTTTCTTCAGTGTACTCGCCATTGCATTTTTCCGTTCCTAATTCAATATTATTATTGTCCAAGACCGAAATTTGAAATTGCAAGTCTTTATTATCTCTCCAATTTTCCCTAAAGTGAGTAGATAAAAGTATTCTCAAATCATTTTTCCCACATCGATGGGAATTATATCTGGAACAATGTCATGTATTTTTCCGAGTTCCTTTTCCTTTTATTCTATTATAATTCACCTTGAAGGTTGGAACTTCAAATGTAGTTCACTTAATGCTTTCACCACAGGAGCTACAGCAGATTTCAAGTCATATTTATGAACATGGCTATTTTTGGCTATATGGCTATATATTTGTTAATATACGATAAATAAAAAACAACATCTTTACAAATTTAATTTTTAAATTCCTTAATTCGGCTCTATTTCATTAACGATATCTTGGCGAAATTCAAATAGTGAACCCGCTGGTTTTTGTTACAGAAATTGGAGGTCACATTAAAACATAGAAAAGGACATGCTTTGATACAATCTATATAACTATTCTAATAAATTGTCAAAATAAGATGTTATCTCAATTTTTTAATTTTTGAAACTCACCTACGCATATGAAAAGTATACTGGTCCTTATTTTCAGACTTCACAATTTCAAAAAGCAGACCCTCTTATGGCCAATTCCACTAATTTATCTAAATATCAATTTATGTTTAAAATTTGTTTTTTTTATGTCAAATAAAAATAAAATTATTAGAAAAATTATATATAAATATGAATTGATATTTAAAAAGAATTGGAGAAATTGGTCATTAAAATTTTTTATTTTAAAAAATATTAGAAAAATTGTAATGCAAAAAAGTCGGAGTCGGAGTCGCTAGTTTTTGTGGGTACTTCGACTCCGACTCCGGTACAAAAACCTCAACTCCGACTCCTCAACTCCGACTCCGACTCCGACTCCACAGCCCTGGATTATAGGAACAAAAACGCTTTAAAAGAAAATGCTTTCAACGAGTTACATAGCTTCTTTTGTTATAAAGTTTTTGGTTTTGCCATTTAGTAACGCGTAAGTTGAAAGAATTTTTAGCGGTATGAACCTCATAAAACCAAGATTGGAAATAGGATGGTATTGAATTCATTGATTTACGTTAGATGTGGACTAAAAAGGCTAAATAAATGTTACAGATTTTATCATTATTGTTGATCTTATAAACATGTGTGATGAAAACAGAGCATATTCTTATGGTATTTTGACCAGTTCTAATTTTGCATTAAAAAATTATATGGCCACTAATTTCTGAATAACTCCGAAACAGTTGCAAATAAAAAAAATTTTCTTCGTATGACTTAAAGGAAATTTTATTCCTTATCTTCCACAAGATATGATAATATGTATTAGCAGATCCACCTCATTTTGTTGGGCCCGATAAAAAAGACTAAAAAGGATTTGATGAATTTTTTTTTGGCCATGTGAATTGATATTCCAGATTTTGTTGTTATTTAGCAAAGAACTATTTAAAATTTTTGTAGGTATTCTGTAAGGGCTCGAAAATATTCAGTTTATTGTAGGCAAGTGTAACAAATTAATTAAGAGCCACCACATAATTGACTTGTGGCAGCCAAATTATTTTTATAGAAAACAGTTAGTTAAAAATCTTAAAAATTTATTATATTTATTGTTAAACTGGAAACTTTTCTCTATTAAACGGTACTTAAATTATTTGTTTACCTTCTTCTTTTATTTTGTTGTTACTCGCGAGCAGAAAAGAACAATTCTTTCTAATGTGAAAAATAAAACTCGCTCGAATTTAATTCACTCACGAGCGAGTTTAATTCGAGCACTCTCCGTACTCTGATACAGAATCAATGAAAATTTAAATATTTAATTTGATATTTAATTTTTAATTAGTTAGGGCCTTTTACGTTTTAGGTAACGATATTCTGCTTAGGAAAAAGGCAGTAAAGTGTAAAAATGTAAAATGGAGGTCAGAGAAAACTTAAATTAAATTGTTTTATTGTGCAGTATAAATATATTCTTTAACGTTTAATTGTCTTCTATTTGGTATTAATTTAAACAAATTTGGTACATTTTTGAATATTTTAAGGCCGTGTCAGATAAAACTTTTGCTTATACGCTTTGACATTTGAGTTAAATGTACATGTTTATATGGCACTTGTCACATAAACTGCTTTTAACGCAAAGCGAAGCGAAAAGTTGGGCAACTCATCTTTTTGCGCGCTTTGACAATCTTCTAGTATAATTTTTTTTATTTATTTTCTTTTTAACACACAATGTGTGAGTGTTGTCAAAGTTTTTATTGTGACATACACTTTTTGCTTTATGCTTTTCTGTCAAAGTATATGTAACGCAACGCGAAGCAAAAGTTTTATCTGACACGGCCTTTACAGTATTTAAGGATATGTATCAGGGCTGTCAGATATGGCGATTTCTCGCCAAACGTGGCGATTTTGAAATGTGTTTGGCGGTGAAATTTTCCATTTGGCGACTGGCTACTTTTTTGGGAATCTTGGATTGAACTGGAGATTAACTTGGCTATTTTGACAATTTATATTATTTCAGCGATTTTTTTTTAACAGCTTGTCATTTTTTGTTATCATTACTAATTAAAAAAAAAAATCTGGCAATTTTTTCACATGATTTTTGTTTTGTTATCATTTTAAGTGAATTTTATATACAGCCACTATTTAATTCTAAAAGTATGTACGCAGGTCAAAATACCAGTAATGAAATTGATGAGGGTGAAGTCTTTATATATAAAAAAATTTATTAAAAAAAAAACACAAACTAACCAAAATTTACTTTCGGCGACATTTAGTATTTTTTCTCAGTTTTTCGCGATTTTTGACTGAAATATTATATTAGCGTTTTATTGTATGCAAAATTTAATTAAAACAAAAATGTTACGAAAACTAATGAAAATTGACGTTTGGCGATTTTTGGCGATTTCTGACATCGGGATGGCGATGGAGCTCAAAAAAATCTGACAACCCTGATATGTATACTTATAAAGGGTGTTTCAAGAAAAATAAAATTAAATCACTAAGCGAAGAAAGGGAACTACCCTACAGATAATATTGGACTACGTGGTGCATTGTGGCTTAAATGGACTACTTACAACATGGTCCAATCTACTGTAATATGGACCATGTTTTAAGAAATCAACATGCAGTGCTGCCAACATCTGCATGATGTTTACTTTTCTATAGTTTACAGTATTACACATTGGTAGCCCTGATGGTGTCTATTATAAATTGTTTATTTAAAAGTGAAAGTTTGTGAAATTTGTGAAAAAAGGTTAACAAATTAAAAATACCAAGTAAATATATTTAATAATAGCAATAATAGACTACAGGGCACGCCATAAGAGGCGATTAGTAAAAAATGAAAAATGCTTAAACTACCGCTTTAGTGAACTCCATACAGTAATGACATGGAGTACTTTTAAAACTAACCCACTTTAGTACTCCATGGAGTAGTTTAGGGACTACTTCGGTGGGTTATATGGTCCCCTCCTAGGACATCGTAATGTATTTGGAGTAGTTTTGGAGTACTCCTACTCTTTACATGCATGTATGGACTAGTCTCGTTATCTGCAGGGTACTACGAAACATACATTTGAAGGTAATCAATTAAAAATAGTTTATGTAAATAAATGCAAGTTTTATATTCTTAGCTCGTAGAGGGGAGAACTGACTTTAATTTGAAGTTGTCTTAGATGAAACTTTTTACACTGGCTTCTTAGCAATTGGGACTTAAGCTTAAATTAAGTTAACAATAAACAGAGTAAAAACGACATTGTATAATAAATAATAAATAAAAAGTAAATTTATTAAATTTTCCCTGTAAACTTTGCTTCAAAAAGGCCTTAAATGGTACATATTATCAATTCCAGTTAAATTATTTTTTTCATTAAATTAAGTCTTAAGTGTAATTAAAAATAAAAACTCTTCGCAAAAAAAAAAAAATAATAAGATAAAAGTCTTTTTAAACTACACAAAATATTACATCGCCTGCAGTTAAACGTTATAATTTCCAAAGGACCTGGAGTTTAACCATAAACTATAAATGCAAGAAATAGACAAGACAAAATTAATGAATGGCATTTGTTCACTTAAGAAAAAAGATGTTTAAGAATAAGTGCGAGAGTCTATTAAATACAGACTCTGTTGTAAATAAAACTAGTGTAACCAATGTACATCTGGGAAATGTTTAAGCATGATTGACATTTTAAGTTGAAGCAATATTAAAAAGAAATTTCTTAAATAATTTTTAAAAATAAACAAGTTAGAGTGTTATATTCGGCAAAGCCGAATCTTTGATACCCTCCACCGATAGTTACAATAATTCAGGCGTGGGCTCTATAAATTATTAATTAATTTTTATAAAAACGCCAGTATTAAAATCAGAAAGCTTTATGCTTTTATTTTTAGTTATTTAAAACTTAATTTGAACAAGTTTGAGTAATATATATGGTAGCATTGTAAAGAGAATAAGTGTCTATATGTGAGAGCATTTGAAAAAACGTCCCCAATATAAAATTAATTTTATTTCACGACCGCATTCTCGGGCAAAATTTTATGTCAACTTGTATGGAAAACATCGTTCAGCCCCAGTTCTGTTTGATCATTAAACATTAACAGCCATATTCATAAAAAGTTCTTATTTTTAGATTATAGTATGTAATAACTATTAAGCGCTTTTTGTCTTATAAATAGAGTTTTTTTTCCCGGACTTTTTCGATTCCCGGGAAAGCTGGAAATTTTTTTTAATTTCCCGGGATCCCGGGATCCCGCTCCATATAAATAATGCAAAGTAAATTTTGTTATTAATTAATGAAAAATACTTTTATAAAAAAACGTAAGGGAACTTGTTTACAAAGAAAGTAAAAGAAATGGTTCAATACTAAAAAATTAATTGAAGATTGAAATAGGAACTTGAATTATTATCACCTCACGCCTTTATTCCCTATTATTATGCTTTTATTCAGAATTATTATTATTTTCTGGATACAAAATAAAAAGATAACATAACAATTTAATTCATAAAACAATAATAAGAACAAAATAAAAATTAAGGGACTCAAGATATGAGATCAAAAAGTTAATTAATAAAATAGATAAAATATTTTAAAGAAATATATAACATTTTTTAACGCCTTAGCAAATAACTTTCTGACACACTAAAAGCGTTTAGTAAGTCTCCAAAAAGTATATTCCCGATTTTATTTACTAATTATCATGTTTCCGAAAAATTTCGTTCATTTTTTACCGAGGTTGGACAAATAGTTAAAAGTGCACCGTTGTAGCATGCTTCGGATTCATAATCAGAAGCAATTTTTTCTTTTTTATAAGCAACGTCTATATCAGTCAAATGTATGTCCAGGTTTATGCAAAAAAACATCAAACGGACTGCTTCTTACAAGCCTTTTTATTTTAATAGGTCCATTTGTAATATTTAGGACAATGTGTTTTTCTAGTTGTATGTTGTAGTATCTTACACGAGTTTCCAAAATGTTATTTTATTTCGGTTTCCCCGCACTTCACGGGTATATAAACGAAAACAAATTGAAATTGAAAATTTGTGCTTATCACCAGTGTGGCCATATCCAAAAATATTTTACAGCTAAATCGGCTTTAAAATAATGCTAAAAAATGCTAACAGAAATCTTAAACTGCCAAAAAATAATGCTAAAATTTATATTGTATTATATTTTGTTATTTTAGTTAATATACCTTTATATGGGCATTTCCTAGATTCACGAACGTACGTTCGTACGTTTTTGCTGTACAAATAATATAGAAAACAAAACTTTTCCTAGTTATAAACATAAACATGTGGTCACGAACGTACGCAAAATAGAAGTTTACTTTGGCTGACAGTAGTGAAATGTAAAAATCTGCGTAATGGAACGGAATATTCAAAAGTGATTAGTTTATTTTAAAAGTGTATTAATGTAGGTCTCTATCCAGTATTTACACAATAAAATATCTCTATTGGCTTTTGTTTAATTGGCTTATGTACCGGTCGCAAACGTACGATTTTTCCATAAGTTTTTTTTTTTGTTATCACCATGCATTTTCTTATAAATATCTTAAAATTTCCGTAACAAAAAACTTAATACTCAATTTACAATTGATGGTAATGAAGAGATTATAAAGAAAGAAAGAGTGCAAACATAACATATTTTTTGCATGCAAAATAGTTATATAAAAATGGTAGCTTAAAAAGAAAATATAAAATTTTCGAGTTTCCAGCGCAATTTCCTCAAGTAAAACAGCTGAGATATGCTATGAAACCTTTACAACATAGACTTTTTTATAATAATAAACAATAAAAGACGATGATTATCAACATTTTAAATCTTCGTCCTGGTTTACCTTTCTGAGGAAATACCCATATATGATTCATTTTACATAATTCTATCTTATAAACTTACATCATATCAATAGAACAAACTGATTAAAATAAATAAAATATTTAGTAAACATAAAAAGTCTTAAAAATATAAAAGAAAAAAATCAAAGGAACTTGACCTATAAATGGCTTTTATTTAGTATTTCAATAAAATTTATAACATGTTTAATAAAAAATTTCATTTTATAAATTAAATACGTCATCAAAATTAATATTATGCTTCAACTTCTGAAGAATCGATCGAGATATCATTATAATATATGTCCTTATCGCATTTTTATGTGAGATCGTACATTTTTTTAAAACTATGGCAAAATTTTAAACCCCACTTAATATAAAGTAGCGAATTCAAAGTCTTTAACGTCAGTCTATTTCGAATTTTCATTTTCAAGAGATTTATACAACTAAAAACCTATTTTAACTTCCGCGTTGCTAAATGGCAAAACCCAGAACTTTATTGCAAAAGAAGCTAATTCACTGAATGGATTTTCATTTAATGCATTTTTATATCCATATACATTTATCCAGAAATCAACTGTTGAGTTCTTATTTAACAATTCATATGAATTTAGTTTCTGCCACTGATGTTCCAAAGTTGTATTTTCTTCTACAGTGAAATCTATTATTTCTTCTTTAAAATGTTCGCTTAAGTTGCATTTATTAGCTTTTAAACTGTTTTCTACACAATATAAGTTAGTATTTGTTAATTTATTAAAACTTTTTGGCAATCGTTGTCTAAGTTGACATATTAATTGAGCTATAAAATCTCGGCATGTAATTCGTATTTGTTTTTCTATTTCAAAAGTTATGGTATCACTTTTCGTTTCCAAAAATTTTTCAAAATCGTTATTGGAAAAAATCAGCTTAACATGAATTTAATGGATCAAACTGATCAAATTTTAAAACAATTTTATATGAAAGATCTTTTAAAAGATTGTACAGTTTCTATAGCAAAAGAGTAGGGTTTTGTATGTGCATTCAACGGGCCTTTGTTCCTACTAGGAACCACAGGACATAATATATATAACTATATATACATTTATATATTCAACAAAAAAGTGTGGTAGATTTTCAAAAAAATATTACTTGAATATTCTTAAATTAAATAATGCTAAAAAATGCTAAATATTTAGTTGAAAAATGCTAAAAAAAATGCTAACTGCTAAATGAAAAATTTGCAGCAAAATCAGACAAAAAAATGCTAAATCTAGCTGCAAAAATGCCAAAATGGCCACGCTGTTTATCACCTAATAAACATATCGCTCCTTCATTGCATTCCTAGAGGAAAGCGAACTGACACCAAAGTAGTCCCGTTATAGGTCTTTTGTGGTAGGGACCGGTTTTAGTTCTACAACTTTATATGAATAAGAAATATCACTTTTACTTTTATTGACACCATTTGACCAGTCACAGATCTATTCTTAATGAACGTGCTTAATGTCAATTACTAAAATGTAGTATTATTTCAATAAAACAAGTACTAGAATTAAATTCAAGAACCAAATTTAAGAAAGTACCAAAAAATGTGTCACAGCACCGGTGAAGACTGTACTGTAATTCATTACTTTTTCTACCTTTTTGTTCTTCATAAACCAATTAAGGGATTGGTTCTTCTTTCACTGGTCATGAGTCCTTTCTTTTTCTACTTGTTCTGTTTTCACAAATCCCAGGACCAGTCTGTTGGACCAATTGACACAAATTTTTCGCAGGGATCATAGTCATATTTCAAACTGAACTGAAGTTATAGAAAATATATCTTTAAATCGGTACATTTTGAAAAACTTAATCGCATTTTGCCAAGATCGTTTGTTTTTGTAGATATGAATATGTTGCAATAAAGGAGCGATATGTTTAGGTTTCTCCTATTTTTAAGACTTGTTCATGGACAATGAAAATTTACTGCCTGCATCTTATTTTGAATTAATGTACTTTATTAACTCTTCACTTCACTAAATGTTATAATTATCCACTGTTGCACTGCCCATTCTGCTTTTTTTATAGATTTATTGCATCAGGACACATTGATTTAAATACATGTACTCACTTCTTGTAATTGATCTAATCCACAACCCATCCACAGATGCTAATTTTTAGAGAATAGAAATCTAAATTTCAAAGTATAAATAGCTATTTTCTGACATTATGAGGAGTTTTTTATTTCCCGGGATCCCGCAAGAAAAATCCCGGGAAAACGGGAAATAAAATAATTGAAATTCCCGGGAATTCCCGGGACGAGAACGGGAAGAAGGTTTTAAAGCCAAAAAAAAAAAAAAAATAATAATATATTATGGCTTACGAAAATTATTGAAAAAAATGCATTTAAACAAGTAAAAGCAAAACATTAATGAATATGTTAATTTAGTTAGCCCTCAAAACAGCACTTTAGGAGTGCTTTGTTTGCATTTTAAAAGAAGCGCTTATTGTCAGCAGAAAATAGTCCTCCAAGCCGGGAACACCCCATACAAAAATTAGGCATCCCACCAGCTGGTTTGAAGCGATTTGAGGTATGAATTCATACATAAAACCTGCTCCTTATGGAGCACATTTTTTACTGGGATACTCTTTTTGAAAGATTAGCTTAAATTTTAATGCAGTTTTTCCTCTTTTATTACATCAAGTAACTTTTGTTAAATTCTTGTTACTTGTTTAATAAAACATGTTATGTGTGATGCGTGGGACGTGAGTGAAAATAATTTTGTGAGAAATTTTGAACGGAATCAAACTCTCAACTTCGCTTCGCGATGGACAGTGGCACGCTGGTGTTTGGGCTGAAGCTCGCCGGAAATGGGGGGTTCGTGTCCATCTACTCACACATACACAACTTAATTCGTGCCAAAAACGAAAGCTGTTGATATACCGAAGCGATAGAAAACAAAAAAAAACATTGAACAAAAATTGATTGTTGATTGATAATATTGAAAACGTAAACGCAGTTTTCGACAAGATTGCCTCGAGTCTTCAGGACCAGATGTTTTTGTCCTGGACAGGCTGCCCACCCCATATGACATGTTACTGTCATCCGTGGCACTACTCATCGCCTGAAAAAATAAATGTTTGGAGTAATGCCCCAAATCGTAACTTACCATTTCGCCATACGCTTGTTGCCTTTCAACCAATTTTTAAATTAATTAAAACATTATTATTTGTTTTCCGTTATATCAATAAAAATGTACATTGCATATTCATTTATTTTTTTTTTTTATCCTACTTATGTTCAATAATTATTACAAGATAAATAATATTGGTATGATATAAGAAATAAATTCATAATTACAGGTCTATTAACTAGCTTAAAACTTAAAAGTTTGACTTTCCAAATTTATTATTGGATGATAGATTAATAAATTTTCCAATATTATCAAAATACGAAACTTTAACAATATCCAAATGGATACTTGGTTTGTTTTTGTAATTAAAAGTAAGAAGAAACTCAATTTTCAATAAATGTTTGTTATTTTTAATCTGCTTATTTACATTTGTTTTTTTTTTGTTTGTTAAATTTGGAAAAACAAGCCTTTTAAAGGTTAATTATAATTTTAAATAAATAATTATCAAGGCATTTATATAAAAAAAAATGGCAACTCTGAATAAAAAAAAATAACTATACCAAAAGATTAAAAAAAAGTTAAATGGCAACATTGAACAAAAAAAAATAATTATCTCAAAAAAAAATCAAGAAAAAAAAGTTGAATGGCAACATTGACCAGAATTAGGTTCCACTCCTTTTTCCTCTTTTTTCCTAAATTGGTAGATGGGTCACCCTATCATTTTCCTGCTGTCAAATATCAATAGTTGTTTACCTTTTTTTTTTTTTTTTATTATTTTTATTTGTCTTGAAATTTTCTTTTAAATAGTTTAATAGTCGAAGTTTTATATCTGGAATCTTTCAACCCCCCGTTGGTGTTAATTCGGAAGGTTAGTTAGAAAAACAATGTTGGTAAACGGATTTTACACTTATTTGGTAAGTTGAAACCAAAATTCTTTGTTTTAACTAGTTTTGATTCCTTTTTGTTTTGCAGCAGAAGTGCTACAAATGTATGCCAGGGAAGACACAACAAACTTCGATTATTTAGATTTTTAAAAGGTTTCCAAGTTCCCGCTAGCAATCTTGCGCAAGTACCTAGTTAAGTGTTATTTTCCTATTAGTTATGTATATAATATTTTATATATTCTGAGTCCTGTACGTATTATTTAGTTGTTTAGAGAAATATTCATTTACTTATTCATTAACTTATACATTTATTGTCTTATGTAGGTATTTATTGTTTTATTTATTAACTTATTTTTTTTAGTATCTTACTTATTAACTTATCTAGTTATTATCTTTATTTATTAACTAATTCAATTTTACCGGTAGATAAATATTAGTTTATATAAAGTCGTTATCTTCATTTAAGCATACGTATGTTAAGTTGGGTATTAATATTATGAGTAAACTAATCTAAATTTTTAAGTTTCTTGTTAATTCAATTTGGTTATTTAAGTCTATCTAGTAAGTTTCAATACGTTAATTTAGATATTTAAGTTTTAATCTATTAAGTAATTATATATAAGTTTAGGTTACTTAAGGTAACTAGTTTCTCATACTATTTATTTAAATATTCATTCGTTACGTCCGGTGTTTACGTTGTCAATCCGATAGTTTTAAATTTCAATCCCTAGTTATTCAAATATTCATTAAGAGGTTCGGTATTAAAGCAACTAGTTGGGTTTAAATTTCGCTAAAATTTAGTTTAAATATTTAAATTTAGTTTAAATATTTAAATTGAGATTAAATATTTAAATTTAGTTTAAATATTTAAATTTAACTTTTAGATTACGTATGGCAATTTCATTTTAGTTTATGCCTTTTTAAATTAGATTTAGTACTTTAAATACAAATTTAGTCCATACATTTAAAATTCAAAATTAGACCCAAGTGTAATAATTTAAACCACGTATTTAAGTTTAGTTTGACTAATTAAATTTCATTAAATTCCGGAATTAAATTTAAGTCTAAAATAAGTGGTAAAATTAGTTTATGTTTTTTCAAATCACATTGATGACTTATTATAATTAAATTTTAGTTTAATTAATTAAATTTAAATTAAAATGTATCATAGACATTCACATTGAGTTAAAGTAGTTAAACCAAAATTTAACTCCAGGGTCCCAAATTTAATTTAAGACCTAATTCCTGATTTAAAAATTTTAATTAAAAATTAAGTTTATAAGTTAAAATTTGTTGTATTGGTCAAGATCTGATTTCATTTTTTTATTTTTTTTTTTAATTCAAATTTAGAAGTCAAACCCAAATTTAGTTTAATTTAAAGGGTTTAAATTTGAAGCTTAAATCTTTGAATTGAGGTTTAAATTTACGTTTCGGCTATGTATTCCGAATTCAGGTTTAGCTTAAGAATTCAAATCTTAATCCGGTTCAAGTTTCAAACCTAAATTCAAGTGACCAACTTTAAACTTGGTTTAAGCAACAAAATCCAAATTGTATTTGACTTGAAATTAGAATTGTGTTGAAATCCAATTCAAGTATTTGAATTAACGCTTTAAGCTTTTGAATAATTTTCAATGCCTAGATTCACATTTTAATTTAAAATCAAAATTAAAAGCTAACCACCAAATTCAAATCTGTGCCAAGCGCCCGAATTCAGATTTGATTTGTAACTTTAAGTTCATTTTGAGTTTAATTTTGATTAAAAGAATGTTTCCTTACTTTGGGATTTAAGTCTGTTTATTATTTCTTCATAAAATTTTGTTGCCTTAAAGAAAATTAACATTTTATTCCAGGGTTGACTTAATTATATTTAGTTAAGTATAGGCGGGTAAGCTAAGTTTAGAATAAGGTCTAGTATTAAATGATTCGAAAGTAGTAATAAGTTAAAGTATAATTGAAAACAGTATTCTATTGAAGATTATATTGTAAGTATGCCCAACAACATAAATAGCAAGTAGAGGTAGAGTAATAATTTAAGTGTCGATATTAATGGTTTGTGGGATTATATTGATAAAAATAATCAAGTAAATAAAGGTAAAGTGATAAAAAAAGCTCGATGCGTATAAATTGAATTATTTCTAATTTCGAAAACTATTTCCATTTGGGATTATTTTTGGCGTGGAAAAAAAAAACGAATCATCCGTGTGACTAAAAGTTGGGGACTTTCTGGGCGAGTATATATTTGCATGTTTACTTTTACCTGGTTTTTTCTTCTCCTAGATTTCTCGTCCTTTTGGGTTGAAATCACACCCCTGTTGCTGTTGTCTAGGCGTCGGTGGCTTGTCGCTTTGCTGTTGTTTTTGTGACAAAGTTTGTAGGTGGTGATCCGTGATTGTAGGTAGCAACGTTGACAGTGGTTTCCTTCTTCTGTTTTTAGCTTGGCTGTTGTAGCTACGTTGGTGTCTTGTCGCCCTGCTGTTGTTTTTGTGGCAGTGTTGGTTGTTGGTTTTTTTTTCTGCTTTTTAGCTGGATGTGTGAACGACGTTGGTGTTTTTGTCGCTTTGCGGTTGTGGTTGTGGCAATGTTGGTGGGTAATTCGTTGTTCCTTGTTTTCTATTGGAAGTGTTGGTGCCTTTTTCGTTTGGCACAATTTGTGCACAGTTGTTTGTTTAAAAGTTGTTTTGCTTAGTGGGTATTTTATTAACTGGCGGCTTTTTAAGGTTCTTAAAATGTCTGCTTGTCACAGGAACATAGACGTCGAGATCTGTAAATCTTCGTCATTACCACCTTTCGATTGTTTGAAGGTGTTCGATTTAATTTTTTTTCCACAAGAGTGTACAAACAGTGAACAACCTTGGCTTGTTAATATTCCGGCTTTTCTATGTGCTTCAACGTGTATTTTAATATTTTGGCTCGAGTACGGCTTGCAAGTGAAATTTGTATCTATTGTTCAAACGATTTGTTACCGTGATTCCGCCATTTTGAGTTGTAAGTTTTGTTCGTGAAACGTGTTTTTAAACTTCATACTTAAATGTTTAGATTTAAATATGTACGACCATGGTTAACAATTTAATTTATCATAAACGAGATACTTTTTATTAAATATTTAAAAAAATGTAATTAAAAACTGCACACGAAGGACAAGAAAAAAACCGCTCGAGCCAACCTTTTTATCCTCTGCCACTTTACGAAAGAAAGACGTTTCTCGCGTTTTCCCGCCATCTTAAACCGCCTCATACCACGCCGCTTTTTTTTTTTTTTTTACGACGTTTACGACACCCCTTTCTGAACGATTTTTAGGAAGTGTTGCGAATCATAATTACGTCTACAGATCATCGTACCAAATGAACACTGTTCATCGCCCTCGTTCTCCTCAAGCCATGAAATGAGGTAACATGTTAGTGTTAATGTCACGTCTTTCATGTCAATTGTAGCCCAGGTGTCACAAAGCCAACTCTTTTCACCTAACCTGTGGAGTGAAAAGAGTTGGGGAAACCAGCGTACCTGGCAACTCTCATCCCTTTTAAAATTCAACCCACAACGACCAATTTCACCCTCTGAATCACAAGTAACCTATTGTTTCAAGCGCTGCGCGTGTATTACCCCTATCAACTGTCCCTTGAGGTTCTCAACTTCATACTGGCTATTTCCTATTGCCCTTCTAATTCTACACCTCAGCCAGGGTCTACAAAGCTTAGCATTTATTCCCTTTGCAAATTTGCTCTGTATAAAGTTTTTTCTATATACCTCTTGGCCAGGCATATATTTTATGATTCTACTTTTGAGGTTGTAAGATCTCACATTTCGCAAATAGGCGTCATGTAATTTCTCGCTCACCTTTTGGTGGATCAGTTGCATTTGTGATGACTTAGGTAATATTAACATTTCCCCTTCTTCAGCAGATTTCAGTTTCCTTAGAATTATATAGGCGTCGGCGTGAGTAATCATGTTGTAGCCGGTCAAAGAAAAATAGGGAGTAACTCCGGTGGAAGAGTGAACAGTCGATCTTAGGGAACATTCAATTTTAGACAAGTTTTCGTCCCATCTAGTTTGATCATGGTCCAAAAAACTTCTGATCGAGCTGAGTATGGTCTGGTTAACCCTCTCACTAGCGTTCGACTGCGGCGAGTATATAGGAGTCCGGATATGTTTTACCCCAAATATTTCTAAAAAATCTTTAAATGCTTCAGAGGTGAATTGTTTGCCGTTATCTGAGTGTAAGAACTCGGGCACTCCAAATTTGTAAAACACCTCGTCTCTTAAAAATTTTATCACTGCTTTGGTTGTGGCTTTCGATAGGGCTTTCAATAGGACGAATTTTGTTTTATGATCTAGTACGATGAAAATAAATGTGTTACCGGATTTTGTTCGGGTGTAAGGTCCTAAGAAGTCAATATATATTTTCTGGAACGGCCTCTGAGTCCTGACTTCATATCCCATGGGTGGCCGTAAAATTTGTTTTGGGTGTTTTATCTCCTTACAAGTACTGCAATCTTTAACAAAATCCCTAATCTGCTTCACCATAGATGGCCAATAAAAATACTCGCGAATATTATACAACGTTTTCGCTATGCCTCCGTGCGAGGTGTTATCAATGTGCGATCTCTTAATTAGACTCTCAGTCAGATCTATCGGCACCCATATCTTCCAGCATTCTGCCTCATTATCCAGGTCGTTTCGGTTGAATTTGACTCTCTTGTATACTATGCCCTCTTCTACTTTCAGATCGGGTAACCGGTCCTTATTTTGCTCTACGGTGTCTATCAATGCTAAGTAATCTTTATTTTTGAATGCTTCAGAATTAAAATCAATCAACGGGCCACTATTTAAAACCACCTCCTCCATGTCTTGACGCGAAAGCATATCAGGGACAACGTTTTTCGTTCCTTTTCTGTGCTCGATATTGAATTTAAAGCCTTGAAGCTTTAAACTCCATCGAGCAAGTCTCCCGTTCAAATCCTGCTGACGCATCAGCCACTTAAGGCTGGAATGGTCTGTGATGACCGTGAAGTCCATCAACTCGATATACTGGCGAAACTTTTCTATGGCCAAGACGACTGCGAGACACTCTTTCTCGGTCGTTGAATAGTTTTTCTGGGCCTGGTTCAGTTTCTTTGAAAAATACTCTATAGGGTGTTCGCCTTCTCCATCGTCTTTTTGAAATAGAACTGCCCCTATTCCTACGTTTGACGCGTCGCATTGGACATAGAATGGCCTTTCGAAATCTGGGCTAGACAAAACTGGACTGGTTACTAACCGACGCTTGAGCTCTTCAAAAGATTTTGTTGCTTCAGGGGTTAAAATAAATTTCGGAGATTTTTTTAGGGTATCTGTTAAAGGTGCCGTAAGAGTGGAAAAATCGTTGATGAAACGGCGGTACCACCCTACTGTGCCTAAAAATCTTCGCACGTCTTTCTGGTTTTTCGGGGGACCTATATCTAAAATAGCCTTAACTTTTTCTTCATCCGGTTTTAGTTTTCCCCCGCCAACTATGTAACCCAAGTATTTCAACTCGCGGTAACAAAATTTTGATTTCTGCATGTTAATTGTTAGACCAGCGTTCGTTAATTTCTGACCCACGACACGAAGCATGTCCATATGATCCTCGAAGTTTGATGACACCACCAACAAATCGTCCAAGTAGATAAAAACCCTATCCTTTAGCTCAGATGGCACCACTTTATCCATCAACCGACAAAGCCTCTGGGCAGCGTTGCACAGTCCAAAAGGCATCATTTTGAATTGATACTGAGGCCTGCCCGGAACTGTGAACGCTGTCTTCGGTCTGCTTTCCTCATCCAGAGGGATTTGCCAGAAGGCATCCTTAAGGTCGATTGATGAGATAAAGTGTGTATCTCCCAACCTTGCCAATAATCCATCTATATTGGGCAGAGGGTACGCATCCTTCCTCGTAACCTTGTTGAGCTCCCGGGCATCGAGGCAAAGCCTGTTCTTGTTGGGCTTGATGACCAAGGTCATACGGTTGTTCCATTCTGCTCCTGTGGCTACTTCGATTACGTCCAGTTCGATCATCCTGTCGAGTTCAGCATATATTAGTTTTTGCACTGCTGGACTCACGGGGTAGTGTCTCATCTTTTTGGCCGGTGCATCTCCAGTGTCGATTGTGTGTTTTTCAATTCCCGTTCTTCCCAGACCATACTGTGTGTAACACCGAAACGATGATTTCACATTTTCTAAAATCTTTCGTTGACGTGACGTTAATTGGTGCATCTTGGACTCTTCCGAATCGGTGAGAGAAATTTCGTCTACTATACTATTTTCAAATGAAACCTTTAGACCTACTTTTTTCCAAAAATCATACCCTAAAATCAGTTCTTGACTTAAGTTTGGCACTAGATATAACATCATTTCCACAAATTTATTCCCATATTTAATTTTCACGAAAATTTTGCCAATAATTAAATGTTGTTTCCCATCCGCTGTACGCACAGAGGATTTAAAATCAAGTATTTTCGCATCCATTTGCGTTGCGTTCTCAATACAGTTTCGGCCAAGACAACTCACGGAGGCTCCACTATCTAACAGGCCTTGATATTGAGAATCGTTAATCTCGACTGTCATATAGGGTCTAATGTCATTTTCGCTGCCTATAACCGTGGATGCTATTACTTTCCTTTCTTCTTTTCTTACGGCATATCTTTCTCTGGTTTTTCGGATTCTATTGCTAACTATGGGTACGTAATCTGTGAAAATTTCAGAACGAATTTTGTTATAGTTTTCTAAACGCTGTTCATACGATAGGCCTGGATTGAGACCATGTGGCTTTGAGTTATAATTTATTTTCAAATAATCATTTGTACGTTTAGTTTCTGTGTTTTCATCATTTTTGGCGTGGGTGTTGGCAGTTTCTTCATCGGGGTGTTGGATTTTGTCAGGATTTAAGTTTATCATTTCGTTGGGTTGGTCTTGATCAGTTAACATGAAATTTAAAAAATTGTCTTTTACTGGGAGGGAGTTTGGTTTGAACACGTCGGCCCAGTTTTCCGCATGTTCGATTTGCTGTTTCCCGCACATCTGGGGCAATTTGGGCTAGTTACATCCTCGAACCCACATTTGTAGCAGAAGACATTGCGTTGTACTACGGGACATTCAATAAAAGAGTGGCCAGGTGCTTTACAGTTCCAACACGTGAGCTGTTTCGCTGGCAAACTCTCCCTTTGAAGTGCCTCAACCTGCTGTGCCTGCTCGTCTATCTGCTCGTGGTCAAACAAGTCCATCTCATACACTCGTCGAGAATGGCCTAAAGGCATACGGTTCGAAGATCGCTTGGCGATATTCCTTTCCGCTCTTTTGCACTCCTCCAGTAGCTGATCCAGACTGTCAATCCTAATTGGGAAAACCAGTTGAGCCAATCCGTCTTTTAGATTGTCTTTAACAATTTTTACCAGTTCGCTTTCTAGTACGCTTACCCTCATTTGGTTTTTAAGTTTGACGATTTCTGTAATGAACGCATCCGCAGACTCATTTGGCGCTTGCCTCCGCTCCATAATTTTCCTTTGAATTTCGAAATCGCTTTCGAAATTCCGGAATTTTTTTATAATATGGTGTTTAAAGGTCTGCCAATCACATATCGGATGCTTCATTCTAAAGGACCAGAACCAGTTGCTTGCCTCCCCCGTTACTAAGTGATGAAAACCTTTCATTAAAACTTCCCATGAACAGTTATAATCGTGTTTCAATGCTTCTACCCGAAATACAAAATCTTCAACCGTTAACGATTTATTCGTACCATCGTACCTTATTCCCCATTTTTCCAATTGGTTTGGAGTCATTGGTTTAAAACCCTGGAACGAAGGTGAATTTCCAAACCCTGGGTATTGTTCAGCAAAATGATGAGGAATATTATCGAATACTGGTTGGGCTAAGTTGGGCTGACGCGGGCGTTGTTGTCTGAACATTTGAGGGTCATTATGTGCAAAATGTGGTACTTGCGGTGGTCTGCCATTATTGTTATTAAAAGGGGTTTGAAATGCACGCTGTTGGTCATAGGGTACATTGTTACGGAAGGTCTGGTTCTCCGAAGAAATGCCACGTTCGGAACGCAAAGACTCCCTGATCAATTGAGGTAGCATGAGTTGCATATTTTGAACCTCACTCATAATTGCAGCCTGCGCAGCTCCCACCGAAGCACTGACATAGTCCCTCAGCGTCAATCCTTCCCCGGTAATAACCATTTCAGGGTCGACCTCCTCGCCAACAGGGGCTAAATTATTCCTATTCATGTTTCCTAAATCAAAGTCACGAATACCTTGGTTACCTGTCTGTCCACTTATTTCCCTGGCAGTTATGCTACTGTAGGTCGGTGTACGTATAGTACTGAAACTATCAGGTGAAGAATGGGTTTGTGGTCCGAATCCGGGTGGGAATCTAATCGACATTAACGGAGTTACCGCGTTTGTAGAAACAATGGGTGCTATGTTTTGATTGGTAACGGTGGTTGTCGTCGTGGTGGGAATGTCGTCTCTATTGCTTGCCTGGTTCCCACTAGATGATCGGAGTTGTCTAGTATTCATCCCTAGCCAAAACCGTTCACAGATCAAACAAAAGACTTTCAACTTTAACAATCTAGCACCGAAAAAACAACTACTGAACGAATTACCCGTGGAAAAAACTATACCCTGCAGTCAGAAAAACCAATGGTCCTCAATCAATACAAAAATTCAATAAAAAAATATTAAAATGTAAATTTTTAAGAAATTATCACGTAATTTCTCAATCCCAATATCCCAAAACAATTAAAATTCAAGAAAATGTTATTCCCTTAAATTTTAATTTATTAATAAAATCCCAAGAAAATGTAATTCCAAAAAAAAGTATAAATCAAGATATATGTGACAAAAGATCTTCACAAATTTATTTGTATCCGAAGCATCGATTGTCATAAGAGAAAATCCGAGTGTAAGTGAAATTGTAGTTATTATAAAACCCTACGATCTCAATATCGATAAACCGAAAAAGATTCGAAAAAAAATTTTACCGCCTGACTTCATAAAAGAAATATTTTAAATTTAACAAAGGCTTACAAAACAAAATTGTGTTATACAAGTTTTTCCCAATAAACGATTGTTATATTTATATACATACATCATTGTTTATGAATACGGAGTTAAATTTGTTTTTTTTTTTTTTTTATATTAAAACGTTCAAATGTATTGCCGGTGTCGAAAAGGAAAATCAACCTAAAATAATTTATAATTATAATCGTTGTTAATCATATATCCAAAATGTAATAGCCAAGATATTCTAATAAATCCATTTATAAAGGAAATATAAATTGTAAATATGTATAAAAGAAGTTCAAATGTATGTAAAATTGCGATTGTTATAGTTTTACAATCTAAATGTGGAAAAAGGATTAAACTGTAAGAAAATGTTATATCTACAAATTCGAAATTATCAAAAAAAGGTTTAAAAAAAATGTAAATGTAAAAATATTATAGAAATAATCTTTGATTATTAACCTATGTTAAAAAGTTTTTGCAAAGATAAATGAATTTCTAAATAAATTTATTTAAATTATAATCGTATTATGGAAAAAGATACGTTTTAATGTATATAATACTGTTAATTAAAAAAAACTATTTTCTAGTTGCAAATAATTTTAAGTAATGTTAGTAGATTATAAGTCTAATATAACAATTCAAATATGACCAAAAATATTGTTAAACTACTATATTATCAATTACAAATAATTAGGGTTAATAAGTTTTCAAATATTTAATTTAATATATACAAAATATGTTCTGGTTGAAATTTGGTAACAAAACGTGTAGTGGCGAAATGTGTGTAATTTACTTTTACTCGAGTTTAAAATCATTGGGTATTTTGTTCTCAGAATTGAGAACTTCAAATCTCATACGATGTTTAAGTATGAAAAGTTATATAAAAATCAATCATGTCAAAAAAAATGTTTGTACTATACGTGAATAGTGCGCTAAATGTTGTTGCCAACAAGTTTTCTACCATCAATCAACTGCAAACGAAAACACAAGACAAAACGACATAGAGTGAATCTCCTGGATTTTCCTCTCCTCTCATCCAATAATGAAAACATACGATCACCTAGCTGTATAGCCGCCGTATCAAGTCTTTCATTATGGATTCGATTCGACTCCATCCATTTGACTCCCTCAGTCTCGTCTCTTATGTCGGAAGCCATTGCAACTCAGGCTTGGTGTTTACTTGACACCTTCCAGGACATAGGTCGTCAGTCATAAGGTCAGAAAACCGAGATCCCAATACCTAACTTCCCCATACGATGCCGTCGCAACGCAGGAATGGTGTGTATTTAACACCTTCCGGGACAATCGTCAAAAATATGAAAAGAAAAAAAAGTTATTGGATTAAACATTTTATCCGGAAATGTTCAAAGGTGTGGAAGCCAGAAAAGATGAATTAAAACACCTTCAGGCTAAATTACTTTAACCCAAAGGGTTAAGTCACTTTCGGGTAGCCCCACGTTGGGCGCCATTTTGTGTGATGCGTGGGACGTGAGTGAAAATAATTTTGTGAGAAATTTTGAACGGAATCAAACTCTCAACTTCGCTTCGCGATGGACAGTGGCACGCTGGTGTTTGGGCTGAAGCTCGCCGGAAATGGGGGGTTCGTGTCCATCTACTCACACATACACAACTTAATTCGTGCCAAAAACGAAAGCTGTTGATATACCGAAGCGATAGAAAACAAAAAAAAACATTGAACAAAAACTGATTGTTGATTGATAATATTGAAAACGTAAACGCAGTTTTCGACAAGATTGCCTCGAGTCTTCAGGACCAGATGTTTTTGTCCTGGACAGGCTGCCCACCCCATATGACATGTTACTGTCATCCGTGGCACTACTCATCGCCTGAAAAAATAAATGTTTGGAGTAATGCCCCAAATCGTAACTTACCATTTCGCCATACGCTTGTTGCCTTTCAACCAATTTTTAAATTAATTAAAACATTATTATTTGTTTTCCGTTATATCAATAAAAATGTACATTGCATATTCATTTATTTTTTTTTTTTATCCTACTTATGTTCAATAATTATTACAAGATAAATAATATTGGTATGATATAAGAAATAAATTCATAATTACAGGTCTATTAACTAGCTTAAAACTTAAAAGTTTGACTTTCCAAATTTATTATTGGATGATAGATTAATAAATTTTCCAATATTATCAAAATACGAAACTTTAACAATATCCAAATGGATACTTGGTTTGTTTTTGTAATTAAAAGTAAGAAGAAACTCAATTTTCAATAAATGTTTGTTATTTTTAATCTGCTTATTTACATTTGTTTTTTTTTTGTTTGTTAAATTTGGAAAAACAAGCCTTTTAAAGGTTAATTATAATTTTAAATAAATAATTATCAAGGCATTTATATAAAAAAAAATGGCAACTCTGAATAAAAAAAAATAACTATACCAAAAGATTAAAAAAAAGTTAAATGGCAACATTGAACAAAAAAAAATAATTATCTCAAAAAAAAATCAAGAAAAAAAAGTTGAATGGCAACATTGACCAGAATTAGGTTCCACTCCTTTTTCCTCTTTTTTCCTAAATTGGTAGATGGGTCACCCTATCATTTTCCTGCTGTCAAATATCAATAGTTGTTTACCTTTTTTTTTTTTTTTTATTATTTTTATTTGTCTTGAAATTTTCTTTTAAATAGTTTAATAGTCGAAGTTTTATATCTGGAATCTTTCAACCCCCCGTTGGTGTTAATTCGGAAGGTTAGTTAGAAAAACAATGTTGGTAAACGGATTTTACACTTATTTGGTAAGTTGAAACCAAAATTCTTTGTTTTAACTAGTTTTGATTCCTTTTTGTTTTGCAGCAGAAGTGCTACAAATGTATGCCAGGGAAGACACAACAAACTTCGATTATTTAGATTTTTAAAAGGTTTCCAAGTTCCCGCTAGCAATCTTGCGCAAGTACCTAGTTAAGTGTTATTTTCCTATTAGTTATGTATATAATATTTTATATATTCTGAGTCCTGTACGTATTATTTAGTTGTTTAGAGAAATATTCATTTACTTATTCATTAACTTATACATTTATTGTCTTATGTAGGTATTTATTGTTTTATTTATTAACTTATTTTTTTTAGTATCTTACTTATTAACTTATCTAGTTATTATCTTTATTTATTAACTAATTCAATTTTACCGGTAGATAAATATTAGTTTATATAAAGTCGTTATCTTCATTTAAGCATACGTATGTTAAGTTGGGTATTAATATTATGAGTAAACTAATCTAAATTTTTAAGTTTCTTGTTAATTCAATTTGGTTATTTAAGTCTATCTAGTAAGTTTCAATACGTTAATTTAGATATTTAAGTTTTAATCTATTAAGTAATTATATATAAGTTTAGGTTACTTAAGGTAACTAGTTTCTCATACTATTTATTTAAATATTCATTCGTTACGTCCGGTGTTTACGTTGTCAATCCGATAGTTTTAAATTTCAATCCCTAGTTATTCAAATATTCATTAAGAGGTTCGGTATTAAAGCAACTAGTTGGGTTTAAATTTCGCTAAAATTTAGTTTAAATATTTAAATTTAGTTTAAATATTTAAATTGAGATTAAATATTTAAATTTAGTTTAAATATTTAAATTTAACTTTTAGATTACGTATGGCAATTTCATTTTAGTTTATGCCTTTTTAAATTAGATTTAGTACTTTAAATACAAATTTAGTCCATACATTTAAAATTCAAAATTAGACCCAAGTGTAATAATTTAAACCACGTATTTAAGTTTAGTTTGACTAATTAAATTTCATTAAATTCCGGAATTAAATTTAAGTCTAAAATAAGTGGTAAAATTAGTTTATGTTTTTTCAAATCACATTGATGACTTATTATAATTAAATTTTAGTTTAATTAATTAAATTTAAATTAAAATGTATCATAGACATTCACATTGAGTTAAAGTAGTTAAACCAAAATTTAACTCCAGGGTCCCAAATTTAATTTAAGACCTAATTCCTGATTTAAAAATTTTAATTAAAAATTAAGTTTATAAGTTAAAATTTGTTGTATTGGTCAAGATCTGATTTCATTTTTTTATTTTTTTTTTTAATTCAAATTTAGAAGTCAAACCCAAATTTAGTTTAATTTAAAGGGTTTAAATTTGAAGCTTAAATCTTTGAATTGAGGTTTAAATTTACGTTTCGGCTATGTATTCCGAATTCAGGTTTAGCTTAAGAATTCAAATCTTAATCCGGTTCAAGTTTCAAACCTAAATTCAAGTGACCAACTTTAAACTTGGTTTAAGCAACAAAATCCAAATTGTATTTGACTTGAAATTAGAATTGTGTTGAAATCCAATTCAAGTATTTGAATTAACGCTTTAAGCTTTTGAATAATTTTCAATGCCTAGATTCACATTTTAATTTAAAATCAAAATTAAAAGCTAACCACCAAATTCAAATCTGTGCCAAGCGCCCGAATTCAGATTTGATTTGTAACTTTAAGTTCATTTTGAGTTTAATTTTGATTAAAAGAATGTTTCCTTACTTTGGGATTTAAGTCTGTTTTATTATTTCTTCATAAAATTTTGTTGCCTTAAAGAAAATTAACATTTTATTCCAGGGTTGACTTAATTATATTTAGTTAAGTATAGGCGGGTAAGCTAAGTTTAGAATAAGGTCTAGTATTAAATGATTCGAAAGTAGTAATAAGTTAAAGTATAATTGAAAACAGTATTCTATTGAAGATTATATTGTAAGTATGCCCAACAACATAAATAGCAAGTAGAGGTAGAGTAATAATTTAAGTGTCGATATTAATGGTTTGTGGGATTATATTGATAAAAATAATCAAGTAAATAAAGGTAAAGTGATAAAAAAAGCTCGATGCGTATAAATTGAATTATTTCTAATTTCGAAAACTATTTCCATTTGGGATTATTTTTGGCGTGGAAAAAAAAAACGAATCATCCGTGTGACTAAAAGTTGGGGACTTTCTGGGCGAGTATATATTTGCATGTTTACTTTTACCTGGTTTTTTCTTCTCCTAGATTTCTCGTCCTTTTGGGTTGAAATCACACCCCTGTTGCTGTTGTCTAGGCGTCGGTGGCTTGTCGCTTTGCTGTTGTTTTTGTGACAAAGTTTGTAGGTGGTGATCCGTGATTGTAGGTAGCAACGTTGACAGTGGTTTCCTTCTTCTGTTTTTAGCTTGGCTGTTGTAGCTACGTTGGTGTCTTGTCGCCCTGCTGTTGTTTTTGTGGCAGTGTTGGTTGTTGGTTTTTTTTTCTGCTTTTTAGCTGGATGTGTGAACGACGTTGGTGTTTTTGTCGCTTTGCGGTTGTGGTTGTGGCAATGTTGGTGGGTAATTCGTTGTTCCTTGTTTTCTATTGGAAGTGTTGGTGCCTTTTTCGTTTGGCACAATTTGTGCACAGTTGTTTGTTTAAAAGTTGTTTTGCTTAGTGGGTATTTTATTAACTGGCGGCTTTTTAAGGTTCTTAAAATGTCTGCTTGTCACAGGAACATAGACGTCGAGATCTGTAAATCTTCGTCATTACCACCTTTCGATTGTTTGAAGGTGTTCGATTTAATTTTTTTTCCACAAGAGTGTACAAACAGTGAACAACCTTGGCTTGTTAATATTCCGGCTTTTCTATGTGCTTCAACGTGTATTTTAATATTTTGGCTCGAGTACGGCTTGCAAGTGAAATTTGTATCTATTGTTCAAACGATTTGTTACCGTGATTCCGCCATTTTGAGTTGTAAGTTTTGTTCGTGAAACGTGTTTTTAAACTTCATACTTAAATGTTTAGATTTAAATATGTACGACCATGGTTAACAATTTAATTTATCATAAACGAGATACTTTTTATTAAATATTTAAAAAAATGTAATTAAAAACTGCACACGAAGGACAAGAAAAAAACCGCTCGAGCCAACCTTTTTATCCTCTGCCACTTTACGAAAGAAAGACGTTTCTCGCGTTTTCCCGCCATCTTAAACCGCCTCATACCACGCCGCTTTTTTTTTTTTTTTTTACGACGTTTACGACACCCCTTTCTGAACGATTTTTAGGAAGTGTTGCGAATCATAATTACGTCTACAGATCATCGTACCAAATGAACACTGTTCATCGCCCTCGTTCTCCTCAAGCCATGAAATGAGGTAACATGTTAGTGTTAATGTCACGTCTTTCATGTCAATTGTAGCCCAGGTGTCACATATGTTAAAAAATATAATTTTTCGTCTCATTTTAAAACTTCTAAACTAGACAAAATTAAAATTTTTCGATTAAACGAATAATATTAAATTGTTCGATTATTATTCGATTAAATTTTTACCTCGAATAATTATTTCCGCGATTAAGCGATTAATACAAAGGGTGTTTTTAAACTTGCTGTCGTAATAATGGAATGAGTTTGATTTTTTTTTTCAGTATGCTTTGGCAAATCGGCATGCAAAGGGTAATTTATTTAAAAAAGAAACGCTCTGTTCTCCAAACTTATAGAGCACTTCGTCAAGTTTGTTGTGCGCATAATCGTCCATCTGTGCAACTAATACGCAATACTGTGAATCTTTTCATGACCACATTAACTCTTTTGGATAATATTCCTCTGAATCGAGCCCATACCGTGCGTAAAGAAGAAGCCATCGCAGCTGTAGACGTACGTGTGACAAGGAATTCGAATTTATCGATCCGACCCGTTCTCAGCAACTCAATCCCTGGCCGTCCACTTCTAGGAAAATTTTCGTAGCCTTCTTCCATAGAAAATTTAACCGGTGTAACAACTTAAGCCAGCTGGCCATGAATTGCGTCGTGTGTTCGGTGAATTGGCTAAGAATTAACTCGAAGTTGAACAAGATTTTTATTGCCAAATCATCTTCAGTGAAGAGGCTTATTTCTGGCTTAGCGAGTATGTAATTGAGCACAATTGTCGTTTTTGAAAAGAGCACAATCCTCACAGGACTCTTAAGAATCCATAAGAAGGCGTCATTAGCCCATTTCTCTTTATCGTGAATGGCGAACGCTACAGGCAAATGATTTGTGATTTTTTATTCCTCATGTCAATGCAAATCATTTGGAGGAGAAACATGCCATACAGCACGTGAATCCATCACATTGTTGAGCCAAACCTTTGGTGTCAAAAACAGTTGCACTACAAAAACACAACTTTTCAAAAAATCAGCAGGCGTTTTTCATAAACCTAATGACTGGACCATGGGTTCTATACCTTAAAAAAAAAAACAGCCCTTACATTAGGGAACTTCTTCAAAAAACATTATTTTTGTGCTTATAAGACTTTGAACACTATTTTTTTCTATGATCGGAAACTCTTTTTGTTCCGTATTCAAAGTCTCTTTTTATGATTACTACACTGATAGAAAAATGCATCTTCATATTTATGATGCCTTAACATCAGAATTGTGACATCAATGTTACTACAAATGGCATCAATGATGCAAAAAGTAACATCAATCCAATGTCTAACGTCTTCGTACAATTTTGTCATTTTTTACGTGTCATCTATTTTATGACTATAGTGACATCAATTCGATGCCACATTTTGTATATTATTAACATTATTTTCATGATTACAATGTATTATAAGAAGCAAAAATTCCTATATTCTATTTTTTTAAATTATTTAGTAAAATACATGAAATATGAGGCATGGTGCTGGTGTCTTATTATTGAGAGTTCTGCTGTAAAAAAAAGGTCGTAATTCAACAAACGTGAAGCAAACATATGCAACGGGTAAGTAAGTTATAATATTCTCTCACTTTGACTTTAGTCAATTCCAATGACTTTGACTTAATGACAAACTGTCATTAAATTGATGCTTTCTCCGATGTTACTGCGTCATCGCACTGAGGACTTGTTCGTCATTTCTGTGATGACGTAATTTCATTTTGACCCTGATGACACTTTAGCCAAGTGATGTTAAGGTTGACATCACAATGATGAAAAGTGTCATGGGGTCAAAAACAAAGACACTTGTCATAGTACTGATGTCAAAATACATCAGCGTTGTGACGCCTTTTTTATCAGTGTAGAGACTTTTAAAATGATTGCAAAATAACTTTTTTTTAAGACCCTAATGTGAATACATATCCAACGACCCACACGTAGGAAAAACAGTAAAGAAAAACCAACAAAGCATGAAATATCTTTTTCTAACGATTTTAAGGAGTAACATTTTGTGCGAAAATTGAAAACAAAAAAAAAAAAAAAAAAACATAAAAAACTAAAGTTTTTCCTTCCATCTTTTGCTTTATGCTTTTTTTATTTGTAACAGTGTTACCAATTTAGTTATTTAGAAGCTCAATTTAGCCTTTTTATTATTGTTTATTAATAATACAAATAATTTAGGCATTTTGCGAACTTTCATTAAATTTTAAAAAATTATTAACCACATCCATGATCAAGAGTTAAAGCAGATTTGTTAAGTAATATTATTGTTCAACAATGACATAATAGAATTGTCTGTGTGTATATGTGTATATCATTTGTAGGTGGCAAAATATATTTGATAAAATCAAAATTCTTTTTTTTTTATTATATATTGTGTTGTGTTGACAATATTGTACAATAAGCACATGTGTGCGTTATTCTTGCTTACTTTTTTATGTATTTAATACAAAAATGGTGCCATATATTTGTTTTTTGTGTTGCCCAACTTGTTGAATAATATGGAGCAAATCAACAATAATAACTGCAATAAAGCACTCAATAATGTTGCAAATGTATGGCTACTTTTATAATTTTCATTGTAACGGCCAAGGCAATTCATGTATACGGTGGCGGTGATACTACACAAAGTAGACCACCAAAAATACAACATTATATGTTTTTTGTTGCTTTCGTTGGTCGTTATGTCAAAAACACAAGCAGCTTTTGACATTCCGCTCTCTAAAGGCTCAGTTAGCCGGGAGTAACAGTAACTTAACCCGTAAAAAAGTAAGTAATCAAAATTTGTTAAATTTTAGTATGCAGTATGCAGCTTTTTGATTGCATGTCCAAATTTTGCACTATTTGAATTGAGTGCAGATTTTTGCATTTAAATCTGCGTTTTGTTATAGTGAAAAAATTTGCACTATCACTAAATTTTTTTTGTGGTAGTTAAAAAAATTACAATCATCACTAAAGCTGGTAAAAAAGAGTGCAAACTAATTTATTTGCAAATTTATTTAGTGACAGTGCACACTGCTGATTTAAATCAATATTTAGTGGACTACCCCCAACTATGACTCCCGGCTAACTGAGCCTTAAGTCCCAATTTACATTATACGATTTTTGTCGTTGCGATTCTTCCCTTATATGCGAGAGGGGAGAGAGGAATTAAAAGGGGCACACAAGCGAGTGTACTCTTCGATTCGTGTTGTTCGCTCACTCGTTCTCTCATTTGACGAAAAATGCATTTAAGTTCGGTGGCACAGACAAAGTTGTAACGACAAAAATCGAAAAATGTAAATATAACACCCACCGATTTCAAAGAAGAAACGGCAATAATCGCAACGACAAAAATCGTATAATGTAAATGGGCACTTAGTTAGAAAAAAATAGCTCAGCCGAGCTTTCAACGCCACCTGAAAAATTAATTCGCCTTGGTAACGACTTTTAAATATGTAAGGATGAAAAAAAAACAATTTTATCGAAGATTTGTATTTTAAATTTTTGTTTAGAAACATTTTAATTTTAAAAGAGAAACAAAATCTATTTACAGTTTTATTAGAAAAAATTAGTTACTACGTTTTCAATTAATATTGACATTTTGTTTGGCAATTTTTGCTATAAATTTAAAAATTTTTGATTATGAAATTTTGGCAACACTGCTTTGCACTGCAAAACAAAAAAAAAAAAAAAAAAAAAAAAAATATTTTCAGTAAAAACGTAATCGATGTCATTTTTGAAGCAAAAAATAAAAAAAGAGACTGAGGAATTTTGTTTCAATTGTTTCAAAGGAAACAGTAATTTTGAAAATTGATATTCTTTTGTGACATTTATATACAAAATGAAGTTGAGATGGAAAGTGATCACATTATTTTTATGTCTTTGTTGGGATAGTTTTTATAGTTCGTTACTTCAATAAGGTAAAGGAAGTAGAGTATTATTGATGGAGGTATGTATGTATGTGAGTAAATTTACATATGTATGTTTCTAACTAAAGTAAAGGAAATAGTAAATTGTTACCATTTTTTTTTTATTATTAAAGTTTTAAGGTAACCAAATAACGGCCAATTAAACCAAGTTCAGTTACAACTAACTACTACTTTAACTTCCAGTTAACAATATGATTTTGATAGTTAAATATAACTGATAGTTAGTTATAACTGAACCTGGTAAAATTGGCCGTAAGAATGATATAATTGGCTACCGAATCAATGTTTCCCTCAACCAAGAGTTTGAATTTTTCAGGAGAGGATCATGAAGCTAATGTGTTTGTGCTGATGTTTTAAACACCTAAAAATCGACTCAGAATCACTTTCTGAGTCGATCTAACGATGTCCGTCCGTTCGTAGTCTGGTTGTTCATGTAAACCTTCTGCGCAATTTTACAGAACATTTGACGAAATTTGGTACATAAGTTCTAACTGTCACAAGGACAAAACCTTTTAAAAATTGTCAGAATCCGTCCATAATTTCATGCCCATAAGCCATTTTATTATATTTGTGTTACGATTACGAAATCGGATTCGCTACATACTTAACCCTCCCATACAAATACCACTTCCAACAAATTGATATAAAATAACTTTAATATTGTTTTTAATAATAGCTTTAATAATACCTGTCGTAAGCTAGCAGATGTAATCACAAAATTTATTGAGAATCGGTGCAAACATTGCGTCACCAATTTATGATACACTTTTTTTTTTAACAAAATATCAATTATTCATGGAAATTGTTTCACGTTTGGATTCATAAATCTTTTCCTATGGAACCCCTTGTTCTAGATTTCAATATTAGGAGAATAAGAAACAGGACGATTAAACCTTTTCTTTTGGACTCACGGTCAGACGGAAGGACATGGTTAAATCGACTTAGAATTACTCAAGATAGGATAAGATAAGGGCAGATTCGGAACCGTGAAGGTTGTTCTGACTTTTGTGTTAAGCTTGTTTCATAGTCAAAAAAGTTTTTTCTGCCACTTACTATGTTAAAAAGTCACATTGACCAAAATTGGAAAAGAAGAAGAAAATTATTAATTAAAAAGTTTTCCATAATTCCATCATTTTTTTTTTCCTCCAAAGCATTTTTTTTTCTTCCGACATTTTTAGCGACTGTTCGGTTTGAAATCACTTTTAAAGTGTGTGGGAACACATTCATCAAAATCACTCGTCAAGCATGCTAAATATCTAAATTTTTTGATTTTCCATCAGCCATCGACGGTGTCACACATACAAACTCATTTTCACTAATACTAATACTACACAATGCTGGATGGGAATTTTACCAATGTATTTGGGCCTGAAGATTTTTTTCCTTAGTATTTTTTGAAAATATCACTTTTTGTCCTTGTGTGTGCAATATTACGCACAAGTTCTTGCAAACACCGACAAGTTCGAATTAGTTTAAGATACTAGAGAATTTTGTTCTTGGATCTGCGAATATCATCTCAGAGTAATACTGAGGGACAGTAAGCAAAAAATGGAAAAAACCATAAGGCTGATCGCTCGTTTCTTCGTATTTTATGAAATAAAAATATATGTTGTGCAAGCAGGCCGGAGTACACACATACAAACATTCATTCATACACCGATTTCGAAGTTGCAGATCAGAAGACTTAATTTTTAAGATAGTTTCTGCTTTTTGTTTCGAGTGTTTTTGTATATTTTTTTAAGTAAAAGGGTGTAGAAAATGGAAAATTCTTTTAAGTAAAATTCATTAATTTATTTGCATAACTATAATTCATACGAAAACAGGAAAACTCCGACATCGCTAAAAAATTAATAGGATGGAAGTTAGCACCAGAAAAGAAAAAAAACCAACTAGGTTAATTGTGATTTTGAGCCATCATTCAAACCGCCAAAAGAACAAGCGCAAAATAGAGCATACCCAAAAAAATCTTGCTTTACCATCGCTATCATATCCTGATCAAAACATACCGTCAACATCGTCTTATATTGAACAATATATATTATAGCTGTAAAACTTGTCTCGCCACTTTCATCAGAAACTTCAAATGTTTAATTGACAAAAAATGGCTAAACTAGGAAAAGAAAAATATACACATCATCTCCAAATTTTGAACTTGTTTGTAAAGGGTGTTTTTTTAGAGTGTCACAAATTTGAGTTGGCATCACCGCATTATTTCGAAATGTTTTGGTTAAAAATCTCAACAGATCAATTTCAGGAAGATTTTCGTAAAACATAAAAGTCATAGTAAAAACTACACTAATGATTGCACCGGATCTCAAAGAATACAAACGATAAATTCAATTAGACTGGAATTTTACTATGATTTTTTTATTTGGGGGAACGGGCATTTATGAAGGAGAAAAGTGTTAAGGATGTATATAACCATTTTTACACCCTTCGCCAGAAAATTTCAAATCATTCCGATTCCCCCAAAGCAGAGGTGAAATTAAAATGATTTGTTACTCTAAATTCGAAAGACCTCTAGGGTCTCTCAGGCGCCTATAAGTCAAAACTTACCGGGATATTTTTGGTAATAAAAACCAATTTTGTATATTTTCCCAGGAATCGCAAAAGTTAAGGAAATTAGAAAACCTACACCGTTTACATTCATTATAGGAGTACTATATTGAGGGTTTATTTTCAAAAAAGTGCAAAATCTCAATTTTACAGGAAAGCGAACAATCTATTTTTTTCGTTAACTTTAAAAGTAATAACTAAACTTTGTTTTAGAATGTTATTTTTTAAGCTTGAGAAATAAATAAAAGTAAACTTATTTTACATGTAACTTTTCTGTCAAAAATCCTTAATATTGCAGATCCTTTACATGGATTTTCTTATTAGCAGAAAAACGGACTTGTTTTCGTCTACGACAAGAGAATGTATTATCCCAACAAAAAATGGAGCTTCCAACGAAGCAGGTATGTAAGAGAAAAACATAAAAGTTTCGCTTACTATTGCGCTTACGGAAGACATGAATTTTATATGGCGAGTTCCCACTTTGAAGCAATACATTTTTGACACATAAAGCGCTTTATTCAGCGCATATAGAAATTGTTGGATGTTACGATCAGCCTTACACACTGAATGTTATGATTAGGGCAACCAAAAATAAGCACTAAAAAAACAGTTTTAAGCTCTTAAAAAAAGCGTTTAAAAACATGAAAATAAGCTGTTAAAATAAAAAAAAAGCAATTAAAATGTATGGTTTATTTTCCACTTTATTCGTTGAATGCGTTGTTACAGTAAATTATAAATTGATGCGATAAATTTTCGAAAAGAAACCCCTGTCTATTTGAAGTCCGCACGCTTTTGTACATAGAAAAAGTTCTTTCTACGTCTACAGATGTTAAGGGAGCATATTTAAAATTGAGTATTTGCTCTGAGGTATATTTTATACGATTGAACTCGCAATGCCGCTTGCCTCCCAGTATATCCACAATATCTTTTAGTACCGAAAATCCTTCATTTTTTAATAAAACAGATTCAAATTTTTTATTCACTTTGTCGCCTATATCCCCTGGAACACCGGAAATTTTTCTTACGGTGTCCATAACTATATTCACTTGGGAAACCAATGAAAGATTTTTTGTTTCCAATTTGGTTACTACTTCGTGTAAAAACCCAAAATTTACAGAAATGAACAATATTTGGTTGCGCAAATTATTTTCATTCATTAAAGCCTGGCATATACGCACTGCTGAAGAATCTGTAGAGTTTAAATTTGAAAAAATTTCTACGAAATTATCAAAATATTTGGCATAATAATTTACAGCCATTATCCACGTCATCGAGTTATCACTGGTTGTGGAGGTAGTGGTATATCTGGTGCTGTTTCTCGTAAGATTTGAACCCTTGCAGGAGATTTAAGGAACGTTTTTTTAGCATTTGAAATAAATTTGTCTACATTTGAGTAGTATTCTCTTATATGTTCCAAACTCTGTGAACTCCATGTGCAAGACAGGTTACGTGAGTTATATGTGGGTAAAATACAGCAATGGCCTTTGCAGCTTTCACCATATATGGTGCGGCATCACTTACAAAAAGAAAAATTTTCTGTTTATCTAGGTCAAATTCTTTCATTGAATCATCAAACAAACGTGCAATAGTGGAATGATTGACTTTTTCTAATACAGCTGTTTTTATTAAAAATCTTTTTTCTGAAATATATTCATCCACATGCAGTATACCCACAACAACGTTTGCCACAAATCTGTTCGACGCATCGGTGGTCTCGTCTATAGAGACCCAAATAAAATGTTTTTGTATTTCTTCCTTTATTTTGTTAACTGTAGATTCATAAACTATTTTTGTATATTTGTTTCGAAGAGACGATTCAGATGGAATATGGAATGATGTATAGTTTTGAAGATAATGTTGTACTTTTAAATGTCGAATTTTGTATAATGGTATATCTGCTGATACAAAGGCTTCACAGAGATCAATGCAAAATTTATCGGCGGCCGATGAACTTGTAGAACTTTGTAGAAAAGTTTGTTGTAAATTTTTTTTTGATTCTCTTTCTTTTAGATCTTTGTGCTTTTTTGAATCCAGGTGTTGTTTTATGTTGTAATTTTTATCAACAGATAAAGCTTTTGAGCACACGTTACACACTAAAGCTGATCCATCAGTTTTTAAATCTGGATACTGTTTGACTAGCTTGCTCAAGTAAACCGATTTGCTTTCCTTGACTTTAGGCATTTTCTAAATAATAAAACAATAAACCAATTTTAACAAAGGTTTTAATAAATTAAAAAAAATTTATACTTACATCCAAAACGCAGAGGCTATGAAGGTAATTTTATCTGTTTTTAAACTAAGACAACTTTAAAAAGTTTTAAAAATGTTATGCTTTCAACAATTCAATGAAATTTTTAAAATGTAAATTTGTTGACAGTAAAAACTTGGCTACTTTGATTTAAACGTTTCTTTTTCAACCAGAGTTGTAGCAGCACAAAAAGTAAGGCGATTTCATGAATTCGCCTTGACAAAAAGGTGAATTTGTTAGTACAAATAAAAAAAGTTGCCACATCAAAAAAAAAAAAAAAAACAACGATTTTTGCAAATATTTATTAAATAATTTTTTTTTTCGTATGAAAAAAATGAAAAATTATCTTAAAATGACAAAATAAGTAAAAAAAAGCCGATATCGCAAAAATAACTAAAAAAAGCCGATATTGCCAAAATAAGCAAAAAAAAGCCCTAACAAATATAGCTCATTTTCTTTGTTTTTTTATGATCGGAATTTCTGTTCAATCAAAATCTTTCTATCTTGTAAACAAAAAAAAAAGCAATTGCTTATTTTTGGTTGCCCTAGTTATGATACAGTTATTTTTTAGTGTTCTCCCTTACAAACCTGCTTCGTAGTAAGGGAATGCAGTGGCACTTGAAATGTTATTTGTTTTATAAAAGTTGTTGAGAGTTCTTTCACTTACTTTACTGCATTTCTGTATGTCTTATTGCGTTGCGCATAAATGTGCGCTTATTTTTTTAAATGTACCATTAGTGCTTTGCAAAATGATACATTTTTTTATTGGGATGGTTAATATGTTTGTTCTTGGAATCTAGAATACGTTTTTGGTTAAAATTATAACTGACGAATTTTGAACGATCAACCCTTTAAAGGACCAATCGTAATATGCTGTAGGGAATTCATTACATACATATGTACGTAAGTACACATATATTTACACACAAATATTGTTTTAATGCAGAAAGCATTTAAAAGCTCGACAAGTCACTTATTAAAAAAAAGTTTTGGTAATTGTTACCGCCACCGCCGATTACAATGTTATCGTTGTAAAAGCTCTTTCGTAACACCACTTATACTATACGTCAAACCCAAAAATGTCTTAATTATTAAAATTTGACAAGATTATAGCAAACATTCCCGCCAGAATGTTCTAAACAAGCGCAGCTGTTTGCAGTGATTTTCTTCATGTGTGACACATGTGTTTTACATAGCGTCTTTACCTGACAATTTTTTGTCATACCAAACGTCAAACTTCATATTAAAAAAACGCTGACAAAAATGTTCGAGTTTTTTTTATATAGACTTTGACGTTTGGTAAGACAAAAAATTGTCAGTTGAAGACGCTATGTGACGTTTGTCGTTATTTTTTTGTTTATTTACTTTTTTAATAAGGCATTTTGACATTTGCCGTCTCAATTCTAGCAACAAACTGTTTTTATTACTTATTTGAATTACCATGTTCGCACGGCATTTTCCTAATCGGTTTTGACGGTTCTTCTTCTTTTACTTTTTTTATGAATTTTGTTTATTGCTAAATTTAATTGTTTGTTTGCGGTTACTTGTATTACAAATTAAAAGAAAAAGTAAGTAAAAAATATTATTTCAAAGAAATACATACATATAAAATATTTATGTTCCCAGTAAATAGAAAAGAGGTTAGCAAATGGACTGAATGTATTTTTATAATATAAAATTACTTCCTTTACTTTTGTGTACTTTTCTTTGTTTATGTTATATTTTGCTTGTTTTTTAGTGCTTTGACAGCTGGTGATGGAAAAAAAACGATAAAAATTAGAGATCACATTGATTTTAAAGTAATCCACAGGGTAATAAAAATTTAATTACGTACAAATGAGATAATCCTCTCTCAAAATTTTGTATGACGAGTTATGTAATTTGGATCATAATTAGGCTGTGGATTACGAATGAGAGAGTGAATTACGAAAAAATGCTGTCGTGCGAACATGGTATAAGGCCAGCGCCATATTTGTTCTGTAATTTGCCAATAATATTCAAAGTGTATTTGAATACTTGAGTTTCATACCAAAAAAGTATGTATGTATATAATTAATGTAAAAACTAATTGAATTATTGTACATTTGTTTATTAATTAGCGTTTAGAAATTTTAACGTTTGCAAATAAACAGTTGAACCTAAGACTGTTGTTGTTATTTGTGCGTTCACGATCTGATGAAATTCAGGCGCTTTGGTGAACTCCAATAACAGTAATAATTTTTTTTTAAATTAAAGTGACAGATACCAATTCAGTAAGTGAACACTTTGCTATAAAAAAAACTCATTTTCGAAAAATTGCAGAAAGCACCATTTGAATATAAGCCCTCGGTATATACAGAAGATTAAAACTTTTTTTTTATTAAAATAATACCTTTGACAAATTTAGCAACTGTTTGGACAAAGAAAATCTCATTATTGTGTATTACAGCAAAATTCCCTTTTTCAAAAAAAAAAAAAGAAAATTAAGAAGGTTGTTGGTATTTACTTACCGTTATTCGCCCTATTTTCGTTCAATTTATTTGCATCCTTTTTCTACAAGTATTTATTTACTTTCCTTTGTCATACGTTTTAGCAAATTGTATTACTGCTACAAAATTGGAAAAAAAGGAATCAAGTTTAATTCCTCTATAATTTTTTCTCAATAAATTTGAAAGTTTTTTTTTTTCATATATTTTGCAACAGAAGCAACAATTTTACTTTTTTTCTATACTTTTTCCTCGTTATTTTGAACAGCAGTAGAAGCAAAAAAATATTGACAGCATTTTGATATTGGATTAAATTGAATTGCAGTTGAAAAAATAGAAGCATGAAAAAAATTCAAAAGTTACAAAAAAAGTAAAAACTTTAACAACATTTTATGTGAATAAATGTGAAAATACGCGAATATAGTTTTATTTATGGGTGAAATTATATACTAAAGTTATATTTTTCACCGCTCACACACAAACGCATAAATATTTAATACATCATATTTTTCTTTCAGTAATATTATGTATGTATTGCTTGGTTGGTTGGCTGGTATTATCGCTAACAACTCAAACAGCTTTTGGTCAGGACACCATCAACTGTTGAAAGAGGGAAAAATTTTCAATAATACAAAATACATAAACATTTATTTGAAATTCAGAAAAAAAGAATTTGTTTTAATAAAATTTATTTTAAAGGGAAAACTTTTTTTTTTAATAAATAAAATTGTTAACGAATTAAAAAAGGTTTAGAAAACTGACGAGCTAAAACTATATTGGGGAGTTATATCCACTTAAACGAGAACTTTTGTATTTATAGCAAAATGAAAATAAAAATAAAAAAAAGGCTGAAGATAAATTTGGAAATTTATTTAAGACTGAAATTAATTTTAATATTATGCTGGTTACTGGTGGCAAATTAATCGTATCAATCAAACGTTTAATTCATTTGATTAAATGTTTAATTCACTTGATTACACGTTTAATTCACTTGATTAAATTTTTAAATAAAACTGATTTCATTTTTGATTAATACTCTAATTGATGAAGCTTTTTTTCTGTGTGTAAATCAACAAAGTAACAACTTCGTTAAGCCTTAATATTCAGAAAATTAAATTCATGATTGTAAGCCGATCGAAAATAATATACAAACGCCACTCTATCGACTAACAATCTAAAAATTGAGAGGGTTTACAGATTTTCATACCTTGACTTTGTGTTACACGAAGACTGGGACAGCGATGCAGAAATAAAAAAAACGAGTAGAAATAGCTAGGTCAGTATACACGAAATATCAAAAAATTCATCTTCGTCTACGTTTCTTGAAATGGTATGCCTATCCCTATTTACAAATAAACCCCAATGCTATTACACAAAATAATATTCCAACATGAACCAGTGTATCTCTTTGCCAGAATATCCTTTACGCGTTCAAGAAGATCAAATGATATAATTCATACTAGATATAGAAGTCAGGTTTCTGAACGTCATTTTTACATCAATTCAATCCGTCTTTGGAACTCGCTACTACTGCCAAATATCCTTGCATTTTGAGAAAGAATTATATAAATTTTTTTAAACCCAAATTAATACTGTTGTCTTTAATATGTTTGTTGTTTTAATTAATTTATGTTTTTTTTATCTCAAGAAATTTTTAAATTATTTTTCATAGTAAATTTTTTAAATCTACTTTTTCGCATTTTTTTGACAAATTGCTTTTTTGAAATTTTTATAATATTTGGGTTGAAATCTTTAAGAAAAATCTAGTTAGCATATTTTTTTTACCAAGAAAATGGATTCTAAAAAAATACGTTTTGTTCTGCGGCTCCTCACTTAATATTGAAATTACAATACAAAAATCATGTTGTATTGGAAATCAAATAAATAAATAAATAAATGCTTGATCGGTGCTCTTGTATGGCTAAGAATCTTGGACACTAAAAATGATCACAATGAACAGACTTGAAGCTTTAGAGATGTGGTGTTCTCGTAGAATCCTACAAATTTCGTGGATAAATAGAGTTTTCAATGTTGAAGTTCTAAGAAGAATAAACACTGAGCGTGAGCTGTTAAAACTGCATATGTTGGACACATTCTACGTGGTGAAAAATATGAACTCCTACAATTAATATTGGAAGGCCGCATTGAAAAAAGAAGAGGCATGGGTCGAAAACAGATGTCATGGCCAGGGTTGTCAGATGTGGCGATTTTTTGCCAAACGTGGCGATTTCTAAAGCTCTTTGGCGATGAAATTTTGTGTTTGGCGACATGGCGATTTTTTTTGGGATATTTTAAAAATTGGCGACATAGCGATTTTTTTTTGGGATATTTTAAAAAGTTAGCGACTATTTTGGCAATTTCTTTAACTGATTTTATCTTTTTTTATTTATATTAAACATTTTATCAATAAGGGTACAGTTTTTTCTTTGAATTTTTAACAAATTTTACTATCGCAATACGAACGCGATTGTTTTAGATGATAAATTGATAGTGTTGCCAGATAATTATCTGTAAAACAGTAAGAAATCTTTGCTTTAGAAATCGGGAATAAAAATTAAGCTTTCTTAGATTTTCAGACACTGTTCTTATTAGAAGTTATTATTTGTTTACATATTAAAATAAATACATACAGTATCAAGGCGAATTCATAAAGGTGACCTTTTCGAGTCATCTGTTTATTGTTTTTTTTTTTGTGTATACTGAATGTCAAGCTTTGTTTACATTTTGTGAAAAAATTAATTCAAATTTAAAATTCAATAAAACTATAAAACAAAAAAAGTGAACATAAAATATAAACACAAGGAATTAAAAATGCGTAAGAAATAAGTAGAGCCACAATGAATTTTCAATAGAGTAAAAAGATTTACTTTCTAAAGAAATTGTATATATTTTATGAAAAAAAAATTCCTTTTTTATATTTTCAACAAATAATTTTGACATTCACTCTAACTTTTTACAAAAAAAAAAAAAAAAAAAAAAAAATACATAGTATTATTAAAAAAAAGAGATAGCTAGCATAACTCTATCTCATGATGCGGTCACGTTTATGAATTCGCCTTGCACAGTATGCAACATTTCGAGTTAATATCATTTTCTAACAATCATCGGGTCTTTGCCGAAAAAGTGGTCAATTTAAAATTTGTTTTGGAAAATAAATTCATAAAACTGAATCGTTTTTGATGTTATAAGAAATATAGTTAAAAAAAACAGTTCAACTAAATTACAATTGTTCTTTAAGTTGTACTTTAAGTTGTACAAATAAAGTGTCTACGAAAGTGGACAAAAAACATAATAAATAAATGAATTCAGATTTTCAAGACAGAAAGAATACGAAAAAACAGAGGAAAGTAAGCAACATGTAATATAAATTGAAATGATAATTGCAGCAAATTTCGAAAGAAAGAAAGATGTTGTTTGACTGTTGGCTGGCAGGCACTGGGTTAGAAGTTAATTTTTAAAAATAACACTGATTGACAAAAATTAACTTTTAATTTGTCACATGCACTCTTTTGATATTCTTTACATTATTTTGACTTTCTTAAGTGGAAAACAGAGGTAGAAAAAATTTGGTAACTATAGTTTCTTTTTTTTTTACAGGAATTTTATATTTCATAAAAAATACTGATACTTTACATACAATTATACTTGATAATATGTTTTTTAGAACTAAAAGCTATGATTTTCTGGAGTATTTGACCTGAGGCTGGTCTCTTGCAAGTGCCCAACAATAATCTGCCAACATTCGAGGACTCTATTTGCCCTGGGGGGCTACTCTCTATTGCGATGCGAAAGAAAATGGTAGCAAGTCTAGCGATTGGTACACTTTCATGCGTTTGCCCATTTGTCTTTCGCATCTATTCATTTTTTTCTTTTCGCAAATCATCACTATTTATTTTATTTAAATTTTCCAATTTCAAATATTTTTCCATATTTTCGCATTTCATTACTGTCAATCTGCGCCATCTTTAATTTTTGTTGCCAGTATTGCTCCATTTTCGAAACATATTGCGAAAGTAATAGAGAGTACAAAGTTGGCATTTAGCTTTCGCATCGAAATTGTTTTCGCATCGCAATAGAGAGAAGCCCCCCCTGGTATCGTTTTTCCATGCTGGAAATATTCTGATATTACCCTAATTGGGGGTAGTGCACTAAATATTGATTTAAATCAGCAGTGCACTATCACTAAATAAAACTGCAAAAAAATTAGTATGCACTCTTTTTTCTAGCTTTAGTGATGATTGTTATTTTTTTTAACTACCACTAAAAAAATTTAGGCAGGTTGAACGCAAAAATCTGCACTCAATTCAAATAGTGCAAAATTTGGACATGCAATCAAAAAATCTGCATACAAATATTGTCTCATTAAAATTTAAAAAAATGTAACTTTATATGTGCATAGTTTTTGATATGAGGATATGTCTTAGCCAAGAACATTTAAACAAATGAAATTTTGTCAATAACGGTATAATTATTGGTTTTAATCATGAAAAAACTAGTTTTTGATTTTAAACTTAGGGCAACATTTTTAGTTGCACTCAAATGAGTGAAGAAAAAAAAGTTGCAATAAACTGATGATTGTTTTTAAATCAATTTTTTTTTGAGTGCAAAATTTTTTACCATCACTATCACTCATGTTTAGTGAGGCTGCATATTTTCAATTCATCACTCAACATCAACAAAATGATTGCAGTATTTTTGCACTATCACTAAATGTGAGTTGAAACTGCAAAATGAGTGCACTACCCCCATCTATGCATATTACAACCCAATGCTTGATACGTCGAAAGTAGTTCTCCTATCAGATCTTTGAGTTACTTGCTTTGTGGTTGCCAAAAAAATTTTGTGCGACATTTATAAAACTTTTCCAAGCAGAATTCTTAACAATTCCTTGATCTGAGGTCCGACGAAAATTCCTTCCTTTATTTTTGCATCACTAACTTTAGGAAACTCAAGTACAATCAAATTCTACTCATTTTGCAAAATTTACAAAATTAATACTTAGTTTTGGAGATATTTATTTTATTAAAGAGTAAATACAGAAAATTTCAATAAATGTAAAATTACTCTGGTGTACTTTTTTATATAAAACTCCTATTTGACGATTTTTGGCGAATTTTTTTTTAACCAAATATCTAAATAAAAAATTTTTTGGTGATTTTGATATACTATTTGGCGATGTAGGTGAAAAAGGATCTGGCAGCCATAGTCATGGCTGCGTAATATTAGAGATTGAACTGGGTTGAGAACCATTGGCGATCTAATGCACGCAGCAAGAGGCCGAGAAGAGTTAAAGAGAAATTAATATAATAACTTAAATTAAACTATATATGCTTATGTGTAAACTTGACATGCATGTGATCACTTGTAGAAGAAGAAGAATTGATAATTTGCTTTGGTGTTGATTACGTTGCTTGTTTTGGTTTTAAACATGCCGGTTTACTTTTCGGTTTCTCTAGATCCTGCATTTTCAGTCTCCATTTAATAATCAAATAAATTTGCGAGCAAAAATTTCACCAAAAAAATTTTACTCTAGCTCCCATAAAAAATTTGTTAAATTTTTTTTTTTTTTAATTTATTATAATTTATGTCAACAATTTATTTCAATTGGCAATAAGAAATCTTTTAACTCATGCTCTCAAATCCGTTTTCAAAAAAAAAAAAAAAACCCACTTGGCAAATTGAAAAAAAAAACAATAGTATATCTGATCTTTAAGTCTGATTAAGTTGTCTTACCCGTATCAAATCCAAAAGATTTTAACACTTGAAAAAAAAAAATATTTTTGTTACGCTTATTTTTTTGTGTTCAATTTACTAAATCCTTATAATTTATTGATACATAAAATAAATAAAATTATGTTCAGTATTCTTTTAATTTATTTTTTTAAAGGAAAGTGAATTCAAAGAAAGAAACATAAAAAAAACCCACACACACATCATGTATTAGAGTTGTAGGTAAACCTGTGTCGTTTATTACGTATTATTAAACATTTTCACACATTTTTGAATAAAAAAAGCCTGCCTTACTCACATTTGGCCACAAAATCTACGAATGTGTCATATACATGCATATGTATTTTTGTATGTATTATGTGTATTGTTTTTTATACATGTGAACAGTCAAGGCCTGATTATAGTCTGACAAACATAAATATTTATTGCCTCCTTAGCGTGTGTTAAAATTTACAAAAAATATAAACAGAAGAAGAAGAAGAAAAAATTAAACAAGTTCTCAAAAGGGACAAAAAAAAAAGAAAATTCAAAAGACAAAATTTAAAAGACCCCAAGAAAATGTCAACGATAGAATAAAATAAGTTCCTGCTTAAATGATTTCCTGTTTACTAAAGCTCGCTATTAACCGCAAACAACAGATAAATTTACTAATACAGAAAAAGGACAGGATGAGCAGGAGCAGCTCTACAAATAAAGATACGAAATACAACGAAACGAGCTAAACTAATTTTGAGCAAAAATAATATATACGGGTATTATTTGATTTATTCTCATATTTAATCAAGTTGTTGGGGGTATATAAATACACAGTGTATAAACATATAGATTAAAATATGTATGTATGTCTATAGTATACACATGTAAGAGCAAGATTATATAGATTTAAAAGAACTTATTCTAAAGTTAATTTTTATTGTTTAAAATTTGCATATTAACATGAATCCTAGTTCCCTTTTGGGCGCCTCTGTAGAATGTTTAGTAGTGAGCTAGTCTGTCAGTGTGAGAGTTGCGGGTTCGATTCCCTGTAGAGACTCTAGTCTGCTTCACTACAATGGGCTAAAGGTATATATTACTTATGTTCAGTGAACTAACTTAGAATAAAATTTGTAATTGTACTTGTGACATCCCCCGGGGCTTGTATAAATCATCTTAAGGATATTTCAACTTCTGGGATTACATCGTCCAGGAAAATCAGGTGCAGTCAGGTGCGGCAAAAATACAAATTGACAGATCGCGGCTGACCAGAGGATATTTGAAACCACTAGAGTCAGTAGCTCCTGGTGGCCCGGCATCAGACTGACTATTGGTTAAGGATTCCGAAAGTATACTTCTTGCTAGAAATGCTTTTTGTCTTTCAAAAAGATTGACCGTGCAGGGAGTTTTACTTTTCCGTTGAAAAGTTACTTTCGGCGATCATGAGACGGCTGTGCTTTTAACTTAAAGTTGCGGTTTGGGAGATCTTGAAAACCCACGCAAGTTTTGATTTTTCCCAACTTGTTGGGGAGTTCGGCTTGAAGGATCATTCTTAGATGACATAATCGTTCCTTTTGTAGAATCGTTACGAAACCGATCCGTAATATTAAAAGAACTAGGTCAAACCTTTCGTTCATTGTTCCTGTTTTTTTTTACTTTGGGGGCCATTTTCACCCATTCATATTGAAATCCAAATTTTTATATAATTTTATTCTTATTTGACATGAAATACATACGAATTTTAAACATAAATTGATATTCAAATGAAATAGAATCTGAATATTGAATGAACGAGGAACGAGAAAACTTCTCTGTCGTTCGTTAAAACGTCAACAAACATAAATTTGATTATTAGTTATTTGTTTTCATTTTGTGGCGTAACAACTAAAGAAGAATTATTATGTGTTTTCTATAATGTTTGTAAAATATAATAACTTTTTCTATAAATTAAAAATATTGTTACGTTACTGCCTTTCAATAACGTTTTGGTTTATTTCCTTTATAATAAACCGTTTCGAGTTCTTTATTGCAACTTTAATAAAATAAATAAAACACAAACACTTTAAACACTGTTTACAATTTACACAACTTTATTTAGTACAAAGTCACTATAACAAACCGTAATTTATAGCTTTTATTCACGTTATACGTTATTGACAAAGTCTGAACTTAGAATGATCTCATTACGCTAGTCGCCGCTAGTATTTATACTGCAATTTGGTTGTCTAGAACATTCGAAATGTTTTTCGAAGGTTTGAGGCTTTACTGTTCACCACACTTTAATTTGAATTATGGCAGCACTTATGTTTACATAATTTTACCTCTTATACTGAAGCTTTTTTAACGGTAATTTCTAGGGCTTTCTGCACATTGGGATTGAAGTGTACTAAATTATAACAATTTTTAATAACAATGTAAACTAATAAAATTACTAATAAATACAAGATAACTAATAAATTCAACTAATTCTTAACTAATAATTACAACTAATTCTTAACTAAAGTTACTTTCGTAACAATTGTGATAGCGAGGTTTTGGGTAAGGAATAATGTTTTACTAATTTTCCTAAAAATTTTCTATGGCTGTAAAGATACTTGTACGTTTTGAAAATTTTTTTTAATTTTCAATCACCATAGCCTTGAGTTTTGGTTCTTATAATTTTTATTAAAATTTAAAAATATTAATTTCAAAAGATTTTGTTATTCGTGCTTAATTCCCAGTTTTTATTATTGATAAAAACACTTGAAATTTATTGTTGATGGGATAAGCTATTCCTATGCGCATTTCACTGGTTGCTTAGGCCAGATCATCAGGAAACTTCATCCATAAAGATTTTGGAAAAACTAAAGATATTAAACCAAATAAAACTGTTAAGCGTATAAGACTTATAGCAACAGTTCTACTTGTAACAATATCAAAGTTTAAACAAAACACATCAACAATAAACAGTGGGTTTATCTCATCTTACATTCCCCACTACAATTAGTTGAAATTCTCTCAACATTAACTGTAGTTGTAAGTAGGTTAAGAAAAACAAAATAAAAACAAACAACAACTTACAAAAGATGTTGTCAATTAAGTGTTTTTTTAGGCGGTGCACTTGCCTGTTTATTATCAAAAAGTAATTTCAATTTTTGGGAATACAAAATTTTAATTTCAAAAGATTTTGTTATTCGTGCTTAATTCCCAGTTTTTATTATTGATAAAAACACTTGAAATTTATTGTTGATGGGATAAGCTATTCCTATGCGCATTTCACTGGTTGCTTAGGCCAGATCATCAGGAAACTTCATCCATAAAGATTTTGGAAAAACTAAAGATATTAAACCAAATAAAACTGTTAAGCGTATAAGACTTATAGCAACAGTTCTACTTGTAACAATATCAAAGTTTAAACAAAACACATCAACAATAAACAGTGGGTTTATCTCATCTTACATTCCCCACTACAATTAGTTGAAATTCTCTCAACATTAACTGTAGTTGTAAGTAGGTTAAGAAAAACAAAATAAAAACAAACAACAACTTACAAAAGATGTTGTCAATTAAGTGTTTTTTTAGGCGGTGCACTTGCCTGTTTATTATCAAAAAGTAATTTCAATTTTTGGGAATACAAAATTTTAATTTCAAAAGATTTTGTTATTCGTGCTTAATTCCCAGTTTTTATTATTGATAAAAACACTTGAAATTTATTGTTGATGGGATAAGCTATTCCTATGCGCATTTCACTGGTTGCTTAGGCCAGATCATCAGGAAACTTCATCCATAAAGATTTTGGAAAAACTAAAGATATTAAACCAAATAAAACTGTTAAGCGTATAAGACTTATAGCAACAGTTCTACTTGTAACAATATCAAAGTTTAAACAAAACACATCAACAATAAACAGTGGGTTTATCTCATCTTACATTCCCCACTACAATTAGTTGAAATTCTCTCAACATTAACTGTAGTTGTAAGTAGGTTAAGAAAAACAAAATAAAAACAAACAACAACTTACAAAAGATGTTGTCAATTAAGTGTTTTTTTAGGCGGTGCACTTGCCTGTTTATTATCAAAAAGTAATTTCAATTTTTGGGAATACAAAATTTTAATTTCAAAAGATTTTGTTATTCGTGCTTAATTCCCAGTTTTTATTATTGATAAAAACACTTGAAATTTATTGTTGATGGGATAAGCTATTCCTATGCGCATTTCACTGGTTGCTTAGGCCAGATCATCAGGAAACTTCATCCATAAAGATTTTGGAAAAACTAAAGATATTAAACCAAATAAAACTGTTAAGCGTATAAGACTTATAGCAACAGTTCTACTTGTAACAATATCAAAGTTTAAACAAAACACATCAACAATAAACAGTGGGTTTATCTCATCTTACATTCCCCACTACAATTAGTTGAAATTCTCTCAACATTAACTGTAGTTGTAAGTAGGTTAAGAAAAACAAAATAAAAACAAACAACAACTTACAAAAGATGTTGTCAATTAAGTGTTTTTTTAGGCGGTGCACTTGCCTGTTTATTATCAAAAAGTAATTTCAATTTTTGGGAATACAAAATTTTAATTTCAAAAGATTTTGTTATTCGTGCTTAATTCCCAGTTTTTATTATTGATAAAAACACTTGAAATTTATTGTTGATGGGATAAGCTATTCCTATGCGCATTTCACTGGTTGCTTAGGCCAGATCATCAGGAAACTTCATCCATAAAGATTTTGGAAAAACTAAAGATATTAAACCAAATAAAACTGTTAAGCGTATAAGACTTATAGCAACAGTTCTACTTGTAACAATATCAAAGTTTAAACAAAACACATCAACAATAAACAGTGGGTTTATCTCATCTTACATTCCCCACTACAATTAGTTGAAATTCTCTCAACATTAACTGTAGTTGTAAGTAGGTTAAGAAAAACAAAATAAAAACAAACAACAACTTACAAAAGATGTTGTCAATTAAGTGTTTTTTTAGGCGGTGCACTTGCCTGTTTATTATCAAAAAGTAATTTCAATTTTTGGGAATACAAAATTTTAATTTCAAAAGATTTTGTTATTCGTGCTTAATTCCCAGTTTTTATTATTGATAAAAACACTTGAAATTTATTGTTGATGGGATAAGCTATTCCTATGCGCATTTCACTGGTTGCTTAGGCCAGATCATCAGGAAACTTCATCCATAAAGATTTTGGAAAAACTAAAGATATTAAACCAAATAAAACTGTTAAGCGTATAAGACTTATAGCAACAGTTCTACTTGTAACAATATCAAAGTTTAAACAAAACACATCAACAATAAACAGTGGGTTTATCTCATCTTACATTCCCCACTACAATTAGTTGAAATTCTCTCAACATTAACTGTAGTTGTAAGTAGGTTAAGAAAAACAAAATAAAAACAAACAACAACTTACAAAAGATGTTGTCAATTAAGTGTTTTTTTAGGCGGTGCACTTGCCTGTTTATTATCAAAAAGTAATTTCAATTTTTGGGAATACAAAATTTTAATTTCAAAAGATTTTGTTATTCGTGCTTAATTCCCAGTTTTTATTATTGATAAAAACACTTGAAATTTATTGTTGATGGGATAAGCTATTCCTATGCGCATTTCACTGGTTGCTTAGGCCAGATCATCAGGAAACTTCATCCATAAAGATTTTGGAAAAACTAAAGATATTAAACCAAATAAAACTGTTAAGCGTATAAGACTTATAGCAACAGTTCTACTTGTAACAATATCAAAGTTTAAACAAAACACATCAACAATAAACAGTGGGTTTATCTCATCTTACATTCCCCACTACAATTAGTTGAAATTCTCTCAACATTAACTGTAGTTGTAAGTAGGTTAAGAAAAACAAAATAAAAACAAACAACAACTTACAAAAGATGTTGTCAATTAAGTGTTTTTTTAGGCGGTGCACTTGCCTGTTTATTATCAAAAAGTAATTTCAATTTTTGGGAATACAAAATTTTAATTTCAAAAGATTTTGTTATTCGTGCTTAATTCCCAGTTTTTATTATTGATAAAAACACTTGAAATTTATTGTTGATGGGATAAGCTATTCCTATGCGCATTTCACTGGTTGCTTAGGCCAGATCATCAGGAAACTTCATCCATAAAGATTTTGGAAAAACTAAAGATATTAAACCAAATAAAACTGTTAAGCGTATAAGACTTATAGCAACAGTTCTACTTGTAACAATATCAAAGTTTAAACAAAACACATCAACAATAAACAGTGGGTTTATCTCATCTTACATTCCCCACTACAATTAGTTGAAATTCTCTCAACATTAACTGTAGTTGTAAGTAGGTTAAGAAAAACAAAATAAAAACAAACAACAACTTACAAAAGATGTTGTCAATTAAGTGTTTTTTTAGGCGGTGCACTTGCCTGTTTATTATCAAAAAGTAATTTCAATTTTTGGGAATACAAAATTTTAATTTCAAAAGATTTTGTTATTCGTGCTTAATTCCCAGTTTTTATTATTGATAAAAACACTTGAAATTTATTGTTGATGGGATAAGCTATTCCTATGCGCATTTCACTGGTTGCTTAGGCCAGATCATCAGGAAACTTCATCCATAAAGATTTTGGAAAAACTAAAGATATTAAACCAAATAAAACTGTTAAGCGTATAAGACTTATAGCAACAGTTCTACTTGTAACAATATCAAAGTTTAAACAAAACACATCAACAATAAACAGTGGGTTTATCTCATCTTACATTCCCCACTACAATTAGTTGAAATTCTCTCAACATTAACTGTAGTTGTAAGTAGGTTAAGAAAAACAAAATAAAAACAAACAACAACTTACAAAAGATGTTGTCAATTAAGTGTTTTTTTAGGCGGTGCACTTGCCTGTTTATTATCAAAAAGTAATTTCAATTTTTGGGAATACAAAATTTTAATTTCAAAAGATTTTGTTATTCGTGCTTAATTCCCAGTTTTTATTATTGATAAAACCACTTGAAATTTATTGTTGATGGGATAAGCTATTCCTATGCGCATTTCACTGGTTGCTTAGGCCAGATCATCAGGAAACTTCATCCATAAAGATTTTGGAAAAACTAAAGATATTAAACCAAATAAAACTGTTAAGCGTATAAGACTTATAGCAACAGTTCTACTTGTAACAATATCAAAGTTTAAACAAAACACATCAACAATAAACAGTGGGTTTATCTCATCTTACATTCCCCACTACAATTAGTTGAAATTCTCTCAACATTAGCATAGGAATAGCTTATCCCATCAACAATAAATTTCAAGTGTTTTTATCAATAATAAAAACTGGGAATTAAGCACGAATAACAAAATCTTTTGAAATTAAAATTTTGTATTCCCAAAAATTGAAATTACTTTTTGATAATTTAAAAATATTGTTACGTTACTGCCTTTCAATAACGTTTTGGTTTATTTCCTTTATAATAAACCGTTTCGAGTTCTTTATTGCAACTTGAATAAAATAAATAAAACACAAACACTATCAACCCTGTTTACAATTTACACAACTTTATTTAGTACAAAGTCTTTTTATCAACCGTAATTTGTAGCTTTTATTCACAACCAACTATAATTTTCTCAGCGTTATACGTTATTGACAAAGTCTGAACTTAGACTGAATCTTGTTCTGCTACTCGCCGCTAGTATTTATACTGCAATTTGGTTGTCTAGAACATTCGAAATGTTTTTCGAAGGTTCGAGGCTTTTCTTTTCACCACACTTTAACTTGATTTATGGTAGCACTTATGTTTACATAATTTTACCTCTTATACTGAAGCTTTTTTAACGGTCATTTCTAGGGCTTTCTGCACATTGGGATTGAAGTGTACTAAATTATAACAAAAACGATGTAAACTAATAAAATTACTTATGAATACAAGTTAACTAATAAATTCAACTAATTCTTAACTAATAATTACAACTAATTCTTAACTAAAGTTACTTTCGTAACAATATTTTTGTTCGAATCGGTTGTGAATCTGGAAACATTTTTTTTTTTTAGTTTGGGGTTGAAAAATTTTGAAAGAAATTTAATTAATATTAAAAAAAAGTGTGGCTATACATATTTATATTGCTGTAAAAGAGTTGAAATTATTGGATGTGTATTTAGGATTAAACCAAAATTGTTGGTTGGTATTTGTTTTGTTTTTCCCCTGTCTATTTTGTCCGGTTTGGAAAATTTGTGAAAATGTGTTTTTTTTTTGTTTTCTTTAGGATTGGTAGATAGATATATATGCTGGGAATATCCCAGTGAAAGTGGCCAGTGTTTGCATTGGAGGGTCATTCTGTTGGTTATCGATCGCCAGTTGTGCAGGTCTAATTTAACTTTCATTCACATCATTGGAGGGAATCATTCCTGTAACTATATAAGAATTGTATTAATATATTGTGATTATTAACAATTGGTCATCCATTTCACGTAGACTCAACACATACACACACCTTGGTTTAATAGAGAGAACATTTTCTAATCTTCCGCTTAATTTAAATTGAGACAACAGTTGCTCTATATTTAACTCTAACTCATTTAATTGGTTTATAAACGTATACTCGTCACCCTATCCAAAGTAAATTACGAGAGTGTTTAATTCAAATATAATGTAAATCTTCGCTAACTTAATATTAGCTTAATTTAAAATCTTATACTATCATCCCAATTATGAATAAAAATTCCCCGGGAGTTTTCTCCCTTCTGTCATTTTTCCTATGTTAATTTAATTGTAAAAGTAGGAAAAGGGAAAAAAATGCCGGGGAATTTTTATTCATGATTGGGCTGTATTTATTAGTTTACAATAGTGAGATAATATTTTGAAAATTCCCTACATTTGCCTTAAAATAAAATATCTGTCCTTTTTTCCCTACGCTTGAAATTTTCCGAAAAAATACCTACAAAAAGGGAAAATTCCCTACTGTTGGCATCACTGATATGACAACTAGCATAACGTCCTAGTGTGTTGAGAGAGCGAGTATATCCTGCAAGAGACCCTGATCTGTTTCATTGAAAAAGAGCTGACGGCTTAAGTCACTATAGCTCGGTAAATAAATAAATTAAGTTGAAGCTTTACTTGGAATTGTATACATAAAATAATGAATTTTTTCTTAAGCTATGTTCACACCTATTAAATATTTGACGTCCTGCACGTAACCACTAGTTTTATTAAAAAATATTTGCTTTTTCAAAACGTTTGGCTAGATTAAACATAATTTAATAGTTTCTAAATTACATTATAGAACTATATTTTTATAAATTAAGTTGAGTAAATCAATAGAAATTGTTAAAAATAAAGCTAAAGTTTGATCAATTCACTGGTCACGCTTTTTTTGAATTTTTTCGTCAAATATTTGTTAGGTCTGAACATACCTTTAGTATTTACTTAACCTTTTTTTTATTTTATATGCCATTTTAAATATTAAAGGAATTAATTCTTTTTGATAACCTGACATACGATATCAATATGTAAGCATATGTATGTACCTGTATGTATAAAAGATATGATCACATTCAACCTTTATACAAGAAAAATGTCGTAATTCAAGTTAACAATGGCAGCATATTTGGGTAAAATACTTGAAATATTTATTTCAACTAATGCGAGGATACACACAACGTGCACACAAGCACAGTTTAATACGAACAAACACAATACAATTACCAACATCTACAAACGTACCGAATAAAATTGTTGTATGTACCACAAACATTGCAGTCAGTTGTATTCGTATGTATGAATGAATTTAAGAAATTGATATACAAACACATACGAGTATTTATTTATCTCTTGACATACCTTGTTTAAGAAGAAAACCCACAATACTCTTAATAGTCAGACAGACAGACGGACAGACAGACAGATAGACGAACGTATATGGGTAATTCCAAAGTGTTGAACGTGACAGTCGTACGCATCAAAAATGCAATAACATTTTAAACAACAAATATTTCTACGTTCTTTTAACCCTTAAATTATAGCACTTAGAAAGCACTATTATCTATGCTAAAGTTTATGGGGGGCGCGATTCTAGGTCAAAGATAATGGCAAAAGAAGTAGCGGTTCGAACGTGAAAAAAATAGAAGTAGTTTTTATGGCCATGTATAAAAAGGCGTAATTCAACGAAACCTGTCGCAATTTTTTAGTCAAACTACTTTCAGAATTTTACGTAGCAATGTAACATTATAATGTCTTTGTTTTGATTCCAAAATCTTCTGTATTTTTCTTTGTTTAAGCCAAATTCTGGTTCGATACGTGACATTTCGAACGTGACATTTTTTCCATAATAACTTAACTAAATAATGATTAAAAAAAATAAAAATTTACCGTTAATCCGAATAACATATTATTCTTCGAACTCATCCTTTTATTACAGACCATGTAAGAAAATTTTTTTGGAATAATTTTTATCAAATATCACCTTTTTTAAGGAAGATAATATTAAAGAAAACATGCAAAAAAACATTCTCACAAATAAGAAATTACGTTTGCACAACTTTGCAGTCTGATTGTTTATCTAAGTGAACAAATTTATGGGTAAATTAATAATATTAGTAAAATCTAAATATTTCTCAATAACAATATCTTAAAATAATAAGCTTTTAATAACTTTTAAATTTTCGGTCACGGTGGACCTTTTGACGGAAATGCCCATATACCAGCAATCACACAGAAACTGTTGGCTGAATGAAGAATATATTGCACACTTATTGTACATACATACTCATATTCACTTACAATAATATTTCTTTTTAAATTTTTTTATATTTGATGTGCTTTAGTTTCATTTTTATTTTTTAATTTTGTGTTTTGTTGGATTTTCTGTTGAATGTAGCTGGGTAAAGAAGGATTCCACATGTGTTGAAAAGTTTAAAAGGAACTATAAATTAGAGCAATATAGTATATTAGATTCAAATTAACCGTATGATTTATAACAAGGGGCTAGATAATCTATGAGATATTTTTGATCTTAGTATAATTAAAAAAAAAAAAAAATCATAGAGATTATAAAAATATAAAGGAAATCCAGGTGTTCCTGTAGGCTAGTCTAATAGTATGAGGGATCGATTTACGCCACAGACCCTGTTTTATTACAACGGACTGAAGGTATTTTCTACTATTGCTTGATTATTTAAGTTAGAATATACATTTAAGGGCATGTTCTGGCAATCGCAAAATGCTTAACATTTGCGATTCTGACTTAAAATTGCAATGTAAATATAATGTGTTTTGTAAAACGCAGTCACAAGAAGTTTGGACTTTAAATTGTCAAAATGCTTAAGGGAACTAGAATTAAAAAGAAAACTATGGCAGATCGCAAGCAAAACGCACAAGTTTTATAACGTCGCAAAGTAAATCTGGCGTTTTGCGATTTAAAATCGTACGATTGCCCGATCAAGGACGTTAAAAATTAAAGAAATTTATTTTAAGAGTAATTTGAAAATTACGCTCCTGTAGTGCGATTCTGTAATTAATTTTAACAAGAGTTGGCAGTGTTAAAAAATTTAACAAGCCAATTAACGATTTTGCTATTCTGTATCATTTTAAACAACACTTGTTATCGTAAAGTCGGCTGTTTGTGTTAAGTAAACGACAACTTTATTAGTGTTGTCTATTTATTGTTAAATGTCGAAAAAATAAAAAATTTAGTTTTAAGAAATAATATAACTTGAAGATGGCTATTAAATAATTTGCATTTAATTTAATAGTAAAATGTTTTGCTTATCTTCTTAAAAAAATAAAACAAAAAACTAAAAAAATTCTGTTTAGTTTTAAACATTTTATTTGTTTTTTTTGTATTCCTCTTTGTGTTTTTCCTTATTTTGCCATTTTTTTGACAGTGATGCCACTTGACGTTAATTGTTATCTATGTTGTTAACAACAATTTACAGAATCACATAATCGTAAGTGCAAACAACAAAACAGGTTGACAATTATAACAACAGTTGTTATTATTAAAAGTTACAGAATCCCACTACTGATATGCTAATTTTTAATCAACTATTGTTGGCAAACTTTTAAAGAGTTTATCCTTATGATTCATTGTTTATCTGTTCTAAGTAAGAATTTATTTTTAACGTTTTGGATATCCTGAAAAATACAATTATGTATATTCAATTTTCGCTTTCCGGGTCATGCATTTCGGGAAATATTTTAAAGGAAAAATTTGGGAAATGAAAAAAAAATTACTTTAGTTGACTAAAATATCCACTCAAAAAGTACTTAGACATTATTAGGCTAAACCTTTATACTTATTTAGGGCTGTCACAGAAATCAATTCCGATCGAAAGTGATTTCGTTTTATGAAAAGCAAGATACGAAATCGTTACCACTTTCGATCGGAGTTGATTTCTGTGATAGTCCTCAACGGAATTTTTTACTAAAAATATCGAATCAAGGAAGCATATGCAAAGCATATTTACAACAAATAAAATTAATATACAGTCGCAGACAAAAGTCTACATACTACCCTCATTTCTTCCACCTGACGAGACCAAAAGAATTATGAAAAAAAGTAATAATGCAGGTTTGTTTGAAATCTGGTTTTATTAATAGAAAACGAAAAATATAACATACTTCAATAAATATACACTTTAAAAAATATTTACAAAAAACGAAAAAATAGCAAAAGTCTACATACGGTCAACACGTCATGCTTTGTGTTTTGCTTGCTGCTGGATGATAACGGCTAAGTACCGTTATTTTTTTTTAAATTTACTTTTCTGCATGTTTTACATTTCAAATCAATTGCATTCGGTTGTATTCTGGACAGTTTCCAGCATAATTCAATGTTAACAATGGCCTCGCGAAAAGAAATTTCAACTGATGTGAGAAACTTAGTCGTAAAAGAATGGCTGCTTTACTATGCCCCCCAACAATTGCACACACCACCTTAAAGCCCGAACTTAAATGTCATTGAACACGTTTGAGAGATTTTGGAACGTAAAATCAGAAAGCATCATTGAAAAAGATGCTGAAAGAAAAATGGCTAGGAATTACGCCGATTGAATTGGAACATTTAGTTAATTCAATGCCCAGACGCTTACAGGCTGTTAAAGATGCCAATGGTGGCCCAATATTATTTAATGTTTCAATGAAGTTTTTTATGTTAGCTTACAAGCCAAGCCGTATATAGACTTTTGTCAATGCTATTTTTTCGTTTTTTGTAAATATTTTTTAAAGTGTATATTGAAGTTAGTTGTTTTTTTCGTTTTCTATTAATAAACCCAGATTTCAAACAAACCTGCATCATTACTTTTCTTCATAATGCTTTTGGTCTCGTCAGGTGGAAGAAATGAGGGTCGTATGAAGACTTTTGTCGGCCACTGTATTAAAAATACACAAATTTAAGTTTCTACTTCTCTGATGATTTTAGATCAGAGCAGATTTGTGTTAGATTAAAGTGGCACTGCGAAATGTGAGCCCAGGAAATTTAAACCCAAAGTACTAAATTAGGAATGGCCCTAGAGCTTTTTATGAAGCACAACAAAACGTTACTTTAGGATATTTTTGGTTTTTTTTTTGCATTCTTTCGCTGTGGTGTTTTGCAATTTAAGTGAAATGAATGAAAATAATCCCAATAGCACGAAAAATTAAAAACTCATTAAATTTTTACTTTGTGACTATTTTTTATTTACTAATATTGACTAAAATCTAGCGAAACCGGCGTTTCTTAAAAGTTTTTTTTTTAAGCTGCATGATAACTATCGATAACGATAACTTTGGTTTGACAGCTGAGAATGTCAAACTGTGTTGACATTTTTGTTCAGAAAGGTTTGGCAAGTCATCTTTAATCGTTTAACGCTAGAAAAACGCTTTTAAATTGAGGAAATTTACTTTGAAAAAATAAATCTGTTCGCAAAGTTCATAAAGCACTTCGTCCATTTTACGGTCCTAATCATAATCGTTCTAGTGGGAAAACAATTCGTGCAGCTATTGAACTTTTTCGAACAAATTTTACTCTTCTCGATTCAAAACCATCCACAAGACAAAGAAACAAGCGTAACGAAAAGAATTTCGCTGGTGTGACGCGAAGTTTTGAAGAAGATGGCAAAATCTCGATCTGAAGTCTTCCTTAACTTGTTGGCCCTTTTTCCTTCAACTAGGTAAGAACTTTTATGTAATAATCTTGGTTAACTTACTTATAAAATACAGCTCGTGCAAGAAAGAATTGAAGCCAAACGACTAATGTTGCGTCAGATATTTTCTGATTGGGCTCATTTGAAACTGGCTGAGGATGAGCATTTTTATTAAAGAATTAAATTTAGTGATTAGGCTCATTTCTGGTTAAATTTTTACATCAATAAGCAAAATTTCCGTATTTTACAGAAAAAATACTCCAACATTTTTCACCAATTAAAGCATTACGACAAATCGTCTGCGCCTCATGCTATATACGTAATAACATTATCCACAGAGATCTGAACATCCCTACCATCCAGGAATAAATTAAAAAGTATTCCGTCAAATACACAGATAAACTAATGGTCCATCCCAACTACCTCGCTCGGGATCTAATAAAGTTCGAAGGCAACCGGAGGCTGAAAAGAACCGAAACTTTGGGCCTAGCAGTCTTTTTTGACACTTGAATGCAATTAATTAGCGGTAACATTGGTTATGGCTAACAAATAACAAACAACAATTAGGATTAAGCTTTGAATGCATATTGTAATTTTCGACAAGAAAGATTCATTAAAAAAAAAAAAAAATTAAAGCATTAATCAACTGATATTTTTTCAGTTTTAATTAAAAATTTAATCAAGTGAATTTAACGTTTGATAAAGTAAATTGAACGTTAAATCAAATGAATTAAACGTTTAATTGATACTATTGAACGTTAAATCAAATGAATTAAACGTTTAATTGATACTATTAATTTGACTGTTGCGAATTTAATTTTTAATTTTAATTTAATTAATTTTTTAATTAACATCAAAGATTTTTTAATTGAAATCAATTTTTTTTTCCTGTGTTGGAGTGAAGACAATCCTTAAGCCGTCTAGAGTCAACATTACATCCATTAAAATATACTGTTTGGTGCGGTTTACATGCTGGCAGCATCATCATTCTCATCATCAGAATTCTTTGCACTTCTACCCTCTGCAACACTGCGGTGCCTGCTAGCCAACAGTCAAACATCAATCTTTAACCAATGGTATTTAACTGTTGGCTGCCAGGCACCGCAGAGGGTAGAACTGCAAAGAATTCTGATGATGAGAATGTGGTTTTTCTCGAAACGTAAATCCAATCCGAGTTTGATCCCCAGCTCAGCCAAGAATAAAAGTTATCAATAAATTTTAATATATTTTATGTTGTAAAAGGCCTTCCTTCAGTAAAAGAATTAATTGAAAATTAAATTTGACGAACCGAACTCAAGCCTAACTAAATATCAAAATTTCAAATTAAAAATCGACAGTTCAACTAAAAAATCCCAATTGTTCTATTATCAGAAAACTTCAAAAGATTTTTTTCGCTTTCCTAGAAAGTGAACATAGTTTAAGTATAACACTACATACTTTTGAGCTTTTGCAAGAGCTCACCGTATAAGCAATTTGCTCCAAATTGCCATGATGTTATGGAGCACTAAGTAAAATGAAAGCTAAATGTGTATTTGCGGGTTATACTCTTACGTAGAAATAAAGTTCTTGTAACTCAAAACCTTACAAAAGTACATGTATGTATACATATAAATCTAAATACATATTTACTTGCACTCAGGCACACATTCACATGCAAATACACATTTTTTTTATAGTTGTAGTGGTTCTTGCATTATTGTATTTTTACTTTTAAGATTTTCTTGTTTTATACATTTTCTTTTACTAGGGTGACACAACAAAGTTGAACTGAGTTTTCAGATTTTCTGATGCTTGTGCAATCAGGTGAAGCACCGAAACAATATAATTAGAGAACTGTTTTCTAAATTTAAACTAAAGCAGATACAGTTTAATTAATAAAATATTAAATGAAAGAAAATTGTCATGTACACAGAAAAAAATTACGACAAACCAATAAAACTTTTAAACAAATAACTTTTTAATTGAAAAGGCACCAACAACTAGATTTGTAAATACAAAAAATTATTTTGTTAATTAAAATTGTTAAAACTCAACAAATATTTTTAACAATGAATTTGTAGTATTGAATGAAATATTTGTTAACAATTAAATTTAATTTTTTATTGTGAGTTTGTCATATTAACAAAATATTTTGTTGCTTACTAAGTTTATAAAAAAAGATAAAATTAAAAGTTAGTTTTATTATTTTTTTTAGCAAAATATTAAAAAACATCACTTATAACATTATACTTTATTTAACCCACAAATTAAGACCTGGATGCACTGGGAGGTTCATGCATTAGCACAAAACGGAATATTGGCACCATCATCAGTAACATTTCAGAATCTATAATTTATAAAAAAATGGTTAAAAATTATTTATAAATCATTAGATTATAACGTTAATTGCCGTATAGATTGATTAAATTTTGCAATAATCATCATATCGTTTATTCTTTTAAAGATTTTAGATTGAAAATCCAGATTTTATTTATTTTATATTTTTAATTTTTTTACACAAAATTATTTTTTTCTATTAATTTTCTACATATGAAACAAATTGTTAATATGACAATTTACTAACATGTTTGTTAAGAAAATTGTTAAAAATATTAGAAAAGTTTCAACAAATTTTCTTTAATTACTAAATTACTTTTGATATTTTTTCTGTGTATGTACTATGTATTTGAATATAAACAGAGGCTGTTGCGGATTTATGGTATTCTTCTTCTTTATTTGCATACTCGGTTTTCGAATGTACGCGACCCACATAGGGGTTTTTTGCCAATCTAGCCGGACATTACTTGTGTTTTAGATTATATTGCTTGTTAAAAGTTATTGAGTGCCCCTAGATCGATGAAACTTGGCAGACATGTGTGTTATTTTCATAGGCAGGTAAACCTCAAAAATAAATAAAATCGGACCAAGGAGGAAAAAGTTCCCCCTAGAAGAACTAATCCAACCTCTGAAAAATGCAATTTTTTTAAAAGTTTTCCCATACTTTTGTTTGTGCAAATGCAACTTTTAACGCCAGCGAAAGTTAAAAAACCTAAAATTGGACCAGGAGATCGTAAAATTACACTTTCCGCCCCGCCCCCTTTTGTGGGCGGTTACATAAAATAATATTTAAAAAAATTTTAATATTAAAAGAAATAGATTACTAACCCCTTAATACTATAAAAATTAAATTTTTTAACTTTTATGGGCAGGGGAAGGTATCCCTCCCAGCCCACCGCACGGAACCAACATGTCAAAAATAATATTTTTTTTTTGCTAATTTCCAAAAAATATTAATTTTTAAGATTTTATGTGACTTTTATGTATTTCATAGTATTTAATGTATCTGAAAATAATTCAATTATTCGTAACAATAACTTATCTATAATAGCAACAACAATTTTATTTAAAGTAATAACGACTAATTTATTTAAAATAACTTCTCTTTTGCACTAAGATGATGATGAGTGCCATGGTTCTTCTTCGTCTGTTTCTTCAAAATCCTCTTTCGAATCTGAATTCTCTTCAGAGCCAAGTACAAGTGGAAGCATAAAAGAAATTGTTTCTTTCGTAAAGGGTAATGACTTTTTTTTGAGTTGGTCTTATGCCAGTTATCAGTGGGACAGAACTGAGCAACAGTCTATTTATAATATCTTTGTTACACTGAACCCTCGAAAACTTTCTAGCAAAATTCTGCCTGTAAAGCCGATGTTCATTTCGTGCCTCAGACGCTTCTTCAGATAATAGCCCGATAGGCAGCAATCCCTCGCTCATTACAGTTGCGCCATGTATTAAAATCTTGTGCATTGTAGGTGTCATAGGATGCCAGGGATATAGAGTAACGTATAGTTTTGCAGTGTCTAAGAAATAATTGGCAAACTCGTGCAAATGGATTTTGTGACCACTTGTAATTACTTCAATAATAACTTTGATTCGGTAGATTAAATCAAATGCAATTCCAGTTATTTCTGCAGCTAATTCAGGATTGGAAAAAAATCTTCTGCTGGTGTTACCATCGTTGCTGTTTCCAAATCCAGTCTTCGGTACATCCACTATTAGCTCTAATTCACTTCTAAATTTTTCTTGGATAGTTTTTTTCCTCTCTTAAACAATAGTTTTGTCCTCATCCGATCTTAATTGCCACTTTTTCATTGTGATTTTATACGACAGGTGGAATTCATCTTATTAGAAGTTATATCTCAACAAAGAAAATTGCTGGTAGGTAGTTTATACAGGCCTAATAACAACATACCAATTGAAAATTTTTTTTCAATTTTGGAGAATTTCACAGCGTTGTATAATGATGTTGTCCTTGTTGGTGATTTTAACTGGAACCTTTTAATTGACTCAAGCATTATTGACATCTTGGCACCATTGGGACTTTTTCCAACCAACATAACTACACCTACTCACTTTACCTCGTCCAACAGCACCTTAATTGATCTTCTTTTTGTTAGTAATGTAAGTAATATTAAATTATACGATCAACTGTCTGTTCCGTGTTTTTCTAAACACGATTTATTATTTATGACCTATAATTTTCAACTCCAAATCTCACCCTATTCAATAACTTTTCGTGACTTCGAAAATATTAAATACGCCACATTGGAATTAGAACTTCTTAGAATTGATTGGAATGCAATCTATTATATGGTTTCAATAGAGGATAAACTAGCCTTTCTTGAACGTAATATATTATATTTGTTTGATCAAGCTGTTCCATTAAAAACTAAAGTAGTGGGTCAAACAAAAAGACCATGGTTTTCATCAAATATTAAACAAGCTATTAATCAAAGAGACCTTGCATTTTCACGTTGGAAGCGGTTTAGAACCAACGATCTACATGTTGAATATTGTTTGGCGAGAAAAACAGTGCACAGAATCATTAAACAGGAAAAATCAAAATTTTACACTAAAAAGTTCTCCTTGGCTCTGGGATCAAAAAAAACATGGAAGGCTGTAAGGGAAATCGGTATCGGTAAATCTGGAAATAATGACCCTGTTATTATTGATCCAGACGTTATAAATGAAAAATTTGTGAATATTCCTATGGTAGAAGCAGATATTGATTTTTACAATCACAACCATGACAATCGTCAACCCCATTATAACTTCTCTTTTGATTGCGTAGACCAGTTTGACGTTATAAGAAGCTGTATGTCAATTAAATCAAATGCAGTTGGCGTGGACGAAATCCACCCAAGATTTTTTAAATTAATTCTCCCAAGAATATTGCCCTTTGTTACACATGTATATAACACCATAATTACCACCAGTCATTTTCCCTCAAATTGGAAAAAATCTAAAATAATACCAATACCCAAAACTAAAACAGAATATAGGCCAATTGCCATTTTACCCTTTATGTCGAAAATATTTGAGAGGATAATTCACAATCAGATAACGCTTTACGTAAATGATCATAATCTGCTTAATGATAAACAATCTGGGTTTCGGAAAAACCACAGTTGTATAACTGCACTTGTAGATGTTGCGGAAGATATAAGAAGTGGTATAGATGAACGAAAAACAAATATCTTAGTACTTTTGGACCATTCAAAAGCCTTCGATACAGTCGATCATAACGTCCTATGTTACAAACTACAACACATGTTTATGTTTTCTACAGCTGCTACACGTCTGATATCAACATATCTTACCAACAGGCATCAGTATGTTCAAAGTGGTAACAACAAATCAAAACTTCTACCTGTAGCGAGGGGTGTACCGCAGGGGTCAATTATTGGGCCCCTTCTATTTTCGCTTTATGCTGATGACCTTCCGAGTCAACTTACACACTGCAAAGTCAGAATGTATGCTGACGATGTTCAGATTTACATCAGCTGTGATACATCTGAAATTGAACAATGTGTCTTAACTCTGAATACTGAGTTAAAACAAATTTATGAATGGGCTACTGCTAATGGTCTTAGTATAAACCCAAAAAAATCTAAATATCTTGTTATCCAAAAACGAACTACTATAACCGATCATATACCTGATATTTTTCTTAGTAATGAACGTATTGAAAGGGTAAATACAGCAAAAAATCTTGGTATTATTTTTAATAAGAACCTGACATGGTGCAACCATATTAATTATGCATGTGGCCGTACGTATTCCATGCTTAGAACTCTCTGGCAAACGCAGTATTGTACACCTATCAAAATAAGAATACTTCTTGCAAAAACCTATTTATTGCCAATTCTGATGTATGGATGCGAATTATTTGCCAAATGTGATGCCGCAAGTGAAAGAAAATTAAACTCAGTCTTTAAATGTATTGTACGATACGTATATGGCGTAAAAAGGTTTAATTCTGTTTCTCCTTTTACGGTAAAACTTTATGGTATTCAGTTTAATGACCTTCTCAAAACAAGAGTACTGATATTAATGCACAAAATCGTGCTTACTCAACAACCACAACATCTGTATAGCCGCCTTACCATATCTAGCTCTAATAGAGGTAAAAGAATTTTATTGTTTAGACACCAAAGTTTAACATCTGATTGGCAATTTTTCCTTAATGCAATCCGTCTTTGGAATCTACTCCCGCATAATATACAAATAATTAGTAACGCACTGAGCTTTAAAAAAAGCATTCTAAATTTTTTTGCGTGTTAAATTTTTTTTTTTTTGTGTTATGATTTTTAATATTATCATTTTGTTAATTTTCAATTTAATTTATTATTTAATAATTTTTGTTCTCTTTTAAAATTTTTTCTTTTGTTTTAAAATTTTATCATTTACAAATAACAATTTTTATTTTATTTTTATTTTTAATGTTTCTGCTAAAACAATGTTCTATACTGCAATAAGAGGCTTTAAGTCTTGTGTATAGAATTGGAATAAATAAATAAATAAACTAAAAAAAAAAAAAAAAAAATATGTTCTCAAATAGACGAAGGGTGGCGTGCTCCATAAAATAACGTCATTTAGCTGCTGCACAGGTGGTTAAAAACCGTTACTTACTGTTTCGCACATTCCTTTTTTTACACAGGTAATATTAGTCTTAGATGTAATAATTTAAATTAAAAAAATCTACGTACAACCCAAACATTTTATGACTGACGAAAGGGTTTCTATCATATGTACCTATGCAAGATGAGCAAAAACAGAAAAAAGTTGAAATTTTCAAAAAATCATAAAAAAAATGGCGCAACAACGCGCAACGTTTTTTTTTTAATTTAAAAGTAGAGATTTCAAATTTTATCGTGATGTATAACATTTTTAAGAACTCAGCGGGCTTCACCTTCAAAAAACTTTTAATTTTTTTTTTTTACAAAAAAGTGAACAAAAAAATTGTTTTTTTTAATTTCGAACTAATTTTTTTATCATAAAAACTTCAAATAAAATTTTTCTAAAAATTTTCATAATTAGCTGTTTATATAGTCTTTCACAGAAAAAAAAATCAATGTAAAATCTTTATTAGTTTATCTACAAAAAAATATATTGTAAACCTCCCAAAACCGTAAAAAGTCAATGAACACGCATGCAATTTAATCAACTTTCCTGGTTTTAACAGGGTCCCAAAACCACAAATCTCAAGCAAAAGACTTGAAAATTCACTACACGATGCAGAACTTTCTTGTCTGTCGAGCTGCGTACTTAAATTTTTCCATTTCTTAAATTAAATTTTTTGCTTAATGTCCGGCTAGATTGGCAAAAAACCCCTATGTGCGACCGTACAATTACAAAATCTACATTTCAAAATGTTTAATGAATATTTTACATTAGATTTGGTTTCAAACATCGTTTACAATCCGGGGCCAGATTCTGGCATTCGTGATCGAGTACTTTCTCGATTCGAAAGCAATTTAATATCTAATTATTTCAGTCAATACTGAACGAATTGGAATTATTTTTTCGTTATTGTAAAGCATTCATTTGAGTTTCACAATACTGAAAAAATAATTTCGATTCGTTCAGTATTGACAGAAATAAAATTGCTTTCGAATCGGGAAAGTACTCAATCACGAATGCCAGAATTAGGCCCCTGAGCAAAAGCTTCTCTATTTCTTGCCGCGTTTATTAGATTCTCCACACTCTGAGATCTGGTCCGTTGTTGTATTTTTTCAAGCCATGACATCTCCTTTCTGCCCCTATTACGTTTTCCTTTAACTTTGGCTTGGAGGATTGTTTGGAGTACCACATATTTAGGGTTCCTCATAAAATGTCCTAAGTAAGCAGCTTTTCGTTTTTTGATGTGAGATAAGAGTTCGCGTTCTCGATTCATTCTCCTTAGAACTTCGTTATTAGATGTATAAGATGTCCAGGGTATTTTTAGTACTCGTCGGTAAGTCCAGATTTCAAATGCTTTCAGTCTCTTCATATCTACAGCTTTTATAGTCCATACCTCCACAGCATACAGCAGTACTGACCATATTTACTTTTTTATGAATCTCAATTTTGTCTCCATGTTTATATCATGATTGATTTAAACTTTTCTGTATTTAAAAAAGGCATCTCTTGCCATCTCTATCTTCACTGTGGGGTATTCAACCACGTAAACTTCATTGAGCTGAGCCACAAATTATCTGCAATTATAAACTCTGCTTAAATGTCATCTCTACTCGGCATCTAATTTCTTTTGATCCGTCCCATTGCTCATTAATTAGAACACCAAGATATTTAAAATTCTGCACTCTCTCGACGTATGAGTTTTGAATTTTAAGTTGTGTATTGTTGTATTTATTTTTCTTACTAATAATCAAATATTTTGTCTTATTTATATTAATTTTAAACCATAATTTTCGCTGCATGAAGTTAGCTTCGTAACCAGGTTCTGAAGTCCAGACATACTGTCAGCCAATAAGGTAGTGCCATCGGCGTATCTGATGTTATTGATATAAGCCCTGTTTACTTTTATACCTTCTTGGATGCTGTTAATCGGTTCTTGGAAAATTCTCTGCGAGAATAAGTTAAATAATAGGGGAGATAGAATACAACCTTGTCTGACACCTCTATATATAGTTATCTCATCTGTCACATTTCCATTGATTGCAATTTGTGCAGTTTGATGCCAGTATAAGCCTCTAATACATCTGATTTCCTTTTAATTTATTCCAAGGGAAATTAAAATTTCCATCAGTTTAACATGCTTTATTGTGTCAAAAGCTTTCTCGTTGTCAATGAAACATATAAATACGTCCTTGTTAACATTTCGACATGTCTGTACTAAAACGTGAACACAAAAAAGCGCTTCGCGTGTGCCCTTCTCCTCTTTGAATCCGAATTGAGTTTTTCCCATAGCACAATCGCATTTTTCATAAAACCTGTTATAGATTATCTTAAGAAATATTTGTAGTGCGTGACTCATTAAACTTATAAGTCGGTATTTATTACACGTCTCAGCGTGTCTTTTCTTCGGAATTGTAATAAAAGTGGATTTAAGCCAATCTTGTGGATATTGGCCCGTGTTCTTTATGTGGTTAAAAAGTTTTGTAAAAAGTTGGATGTTGTTTTCATTTATAAGTTTAAGTAACTCGGAAGGAACTTCGTCTGGGACGGTGGCCTTCCTATCTTTGAGGGATTTTATTGCACCTTCTACTTCACTGTCTGCAATACAAGTTCCTGTCATTTGTTGTGATGTTGGGTTGTCGTAACATGATCTACAGTCATCGTTAAATAATTGTTGAATATATTCTTTCCAAATCGCTTTCTTCTCTTCAATCTCAAACACAGCTTCATTCTCTTTGTTGTAGAGATGCTCCTTTCAATTTTTTGTGTAGATTAAAATCGTCGTGTAGACTTCTTAGCCTCTCAACCTCCTAGCATTGATCATTTAATAACCCAGATATTCCAAAGGCGTTTAACTGTGCTCTACTGAAAGTCCAATGGACTAGACTCATTTAAGAAATAATACAATTTTTAATAGGCATAAAGAGCTGGCTTATCTAGACCACTATCCAACAAGGTTTTGGACTGGATCATCCAAATATATTTCCTAGGGTATTTTGGGCTGAATTCGAATCTGTAATTGGTTTTTCTCTATCACGTCAGGTTTTCAAGATACAAAAAATTGTTTTTATTCGTTTTTAACATGAAAAACCACTAGTTTATTTAAAAATCAATGAATTTTCAAAAGTGAATGGCGTTTTTGAACGTCGCACAGTGGCGCCCGTAGAGCAACCGAGGTTGCAAAAATCAAAATTTTCATGAGCGCCGACTAAGTTTTGAATAAACCCATGTTATAGGAAACTTTTCAACGATTTCAAATGTGCCACTCTTAATAATATCACATTTTTAGTTTAGAAGATATAACTGTTCAAAGTTGACCGACTTTCGGTTTTCAAAAAACACACAATTTTTAGTCAATTTGTTGCGATTTCAGGTGTAATATCACGAAAAATAGGTAAAAAATCGCCTTATTTTTTATTTGTATTGATTGATGTATTTATTAAATGTATAATGATAAAAAAAAATTAACTGTTTGCTTTGTGTTTCTCCTGGTAAATCACTATTTAAAAACTATCCGTTTTTTCACTATTTTTCAACTTTGACGGAAAATAAAAAAATCTATATTATTCTATATTTGCCATATTTGCAAAACCTGTTCTTTGATTATTTCTTTACATAATTCAAAAGGTTTTATCTGCCCGTACGTGCCCGTTTGGCTTCTAGAGGTAAATTAGGTTAAAAAGACATGGTTGCAGAAATTGTATAGCGTCCATCTTTTATATGTTTTGACTGACAGTAGTTTGATCTAATAGTTTGAAAAAACTACTCATTGAAATTAGCAGGTACGTACCTCACTTAAACAATACTTTGGCGTACAAATGGTCAAGAACAATATTGACTTATGGTCCCTACAGGTAGGCGCAAATCTTATTTGGACACGTGCATAATATCAAAATTGCATTATTCAGCCAAAATCCATATGTATGCAGGGAACAGGTAAATTTTTAGGCATGGTAGCATAAGCCTATATATTGCAAAATAAGCATAATGCCTGGATTAGTCTACGACTGAAAGTTGGCGCAACAATTACTGAAACCATTAAACAATTTAAGTACTGAAAAAATGGCGTTGAACAATTTTAAATTATTTGAACTGTTTAGAAAGCCAACCCCATCAAATTTTTTCACGGAAGCTGCTTTAGAAGAATTTGATAGCTTATACGGAAATATTGAGAGAAGCGAAATTATAAAAAATAATTTTTATCTGATATATGCAAATATTAAGGCAAAATGGGTGAAATCTAATCGAACCATTCAGAACTTCAACTCCAAATACGAGGACTGGCTTAATGAAGACACCATCCTGGATATATTGGCAGTAGATAAACCCACCACATCAACCAGAGCAGCAAAAGGAAGGCCAAAAAAAAGTATTGAGGAGTGTTCAATTTTCACAAGAAAGATGAACTTTGCCAATGCCGATGCACAGGAGTCTCTTAACAAATTTTATAAAAAATATAGATTGCAGAACACATTCAAAGCATCAAGGGTAAGGCAAAATGAGGACCTCTTCAACATGTTGGCAGCATCT